>OX380347.1:12371876-15357793 GCA_947425015.1 Pterostichus niger
TTAAATTAATTATTTTTAGTTTATTTTATTTTTGTTGTTTATTTATTTTATTTTTCCTGTAACCCTGAAAAAGTCTGTTTAAATGCCTAAAAAATGTAAAAAACTGAAAAAATTAAGGCAAGGAAATATATTTTTCAAACAAAAGTTTCATGTTTTTTCCCGTAGAATATGATTATCGAAAAGAAAATATAAGTTTCTATTTAAAAAATGGAGTTGACCTTGAAATGACTGAATATTAGTTCCTAGATCAAATTTGAGTTCCCATGGCGATTTCCCCCATTGAGATCTACAACTTTTATAGAAGTAATTTTTTTTATAGGAGACTTCTCTGACGAGATATTTGAGTGGTTCGTTTAAAATGGGACACTTGTATATGTGTATATTAAAGTACAGACTTTTTATCCTTGATAACTTTTGTGTTGTTAAGAATATTCGTTTACGAATAACTCGTAAACGAATTCCGGTAGTATAATTAATTATTTTGCTCTTGAATTAAAAAAGGTTTATTTTCATTCATTTATGGTGTAGTCATAAAATTTAAAATTCACTTAAATTTAAGTTTTAAATGTGAAAGCGTATGCACCAAAAAGAAATGAAATAAAATATATAAAGTATTCGTATATTCAAATTAACTGTAAAAAGTTACGCTTATAAAGCAAAAGTAGATTTAGAATCCAGTCACCCAGTGCACTGATGCAACGTTTGAAGTATTTACTTTGGTTACTGTAAACGCGAAGAGCAAACCATTCCCTTACGGCACTACACACGGCACTCCACTTCAGGCATGATGCGTTTCGTATCACAGTTCGGCATAGCGCGGGCGATTCCCGTAATTTAATTTATAATATAAGAACCTTACAAAAAGCAGGCCCGTCTTAAGCATATTCAGCGCCGGGGTGCGGGGTGAACAGCCTGCGCCCCGGCTCTTGTCAACCAAAAAAACGCAATTTAATTTTTAATATTTCTTCTATTTATTTCTTAAAATTCTTAAATTATAGAAATAAAACAATAAATTATCCGAATTAAAAATCAACACATTTTTTTCTCAATTTAAAAGCCCGGTAAAAATACATCAGTAATGTTTTATTTTATATTATTATTTAATAGGTACCAATTTATTCTGATTATTATTATTTATAATATATATATTTAAAAAAGGAAAAAGGATTCAATTATATAATATATTAAATAAAGAAAACGCTTCAGAATCCAATGTTTTTATTAAATATTTATTTGTGGACGTTTCGAGCATAAATATTAGCTCATCATCAGCACCTTAATATATAAATACAATAATTATAATATAAAACTAGTAAATTAATCAAAATGTCAAACTTTTAAAAAACGTAAAAATATAAAACAATATTTGTAAAATGTCAATAATAATAAAAAAGAAAAAAAAAACATATCAAAAATAAAAATAGAAAAAACAAAAAATAATAAATAATTAAAATAAAATATATAAAAATTCAATTGTTCAATTCCCTACAAAAATTTGAGCATATTTTAAATTATTATACGCATCAGTTTGATAATTAATCGAGGTATCATGGTGTAAATTTATATGTAACGTTTCTAGAATAAGTCTATGCTTTTTATGATCCATAACATCAATAATTTTGGTTTCAAAAAAATTAAAAATATGTATTTATTTTTTGCTATATGTAAATCAATAAGAGAAATTAAGTTACGTCAATATCGAATATTTATATTTTGAACCTTTTAAAATAAGGATAAATGATTAAAAATTTAAATAATTTAAAAATATTCTTATAAATAGTAAAACAAATGTACGCTGTAACAGACTGCTCGTTTAAACTTATGGAATTTATTTTATCGCTATATTATGTAAAACAATAAGAGAAATTTAGTGTCGTTAATATCTAATATACACATCGCAAAAAAATAAAACGCTTTGCAAACTCCCAAAAAACGTGATCCGTGATAAGTTTTTTAGCAAAAATTAACTTGCGACCACAATTGCGTTATGTGCTTGTTTGTAAAGTTGATACTTTTTTCGTATTTTTTTTTGTGGTAAACATCCGGTTGTAGCTAAAGCACTTCTCTAACAATGTTCGTATCGTAACAATTTGCTTACAAAATTGTACCATGGTAACATAGGTAACTAAGTAAAAATATAAAATGCTCTGGGATAATTGTACATATTTCTACGAGTAATAAATTTCTTACAATTGAATAGTAATTCTACCGGTAACGAAAAGAACAATTTCTGAAATTGTTGTCACAATCGAGGAAGATAAGATATCGCAGAACTAGATGAAATAACTTCACCAACTTGTAATTTTGTTTATATTTGTATTTATTTAATATGATTCTAACTCCGCTGTCTCTTGGTAGCCTTTGCTACCACCACTTCAGGATAATTATTGATAGTGGGAGTGTGATGAAGGGATGCCGCGTCAACAATTGTTTTAATAGATATTGCTACCATTGAAAAAATTAATCTACGAATTGGAATAAATATAAATATATAAATAAAAGTAGATAAGTTTTCTTTACTGCAGTTTTACTTTCCACATGCTTGTGTGACGTTAGGAAATAAAAATTATTATTTTGTTTGATTGACGTTTTTTGTTTTCTATATTATGTGCGTTCGTTGTTCCATGTCCAAAATCTTGTTCCTTTTCCATTTTTCATATTGTTTATGGTTAACTTGTCACTTTATATTTTTTAAATCACTGTATACACTTTGTACAAGAGTTTATAGGATTTAATTCTCTACTCTATTTTTCTCTTATAATAATAATAATTACTATTATTAATTACTGAATACTCTATACTTATTTTAACATATATTTCTATATTTTAATAGTAAATTAAATATTTCAACAGGTAGAGGTAACTAATGACTTATAGGATTATATATCATTGCAGGTAACTAATCTACTTTTATACCAACAATATATGCCTTAAGAGGCTGCAGCTCGAAAAGCCATATTTTCTGGCTAGTCATGAAGCTGTATTATACAACCTAGGTTATTGAAATTTTGTATAATGAATATTAAAGGATAGATTTAGTGCGCTATAGAACATTTTTTTCATTTTTTTACTTAATATTGAGTTAATATGCAATTCAAATATGTATATATCTTGAAACAGGCAAATTTTCGGCTAATCCTGAGCCTGTAAATTAACAAATAAACTGTTCAAATTTTATATACTATATAAGAAACTATATATAAAGTACGCTATAGGATAGAATTTGGCATATTGATTGCTATAATTAAATAAATTAAATCTCAAGTTGACCATTTTCGGACAACGGTTTTAACACTTACAATCATAAAAAATTAATATCTATTTATACAATTCGTAAGTTTATACATTTCTGAAGACAGTTTATTTTGTACATTTTCAATTTTTGCGTTAATAACAACAATATTTTGCATCTGAAACATGCCGATATCGTGCAATTTAGTTCATATCACTCTCGCTAGATAGAGCGCGTAGATCACTATTCCAGCAATTAATGGCTTATATTTTGATTGGATCACTAACACTGTAGGGGGTGGAGCTTCATCTGTTCAAGAGAGCGTTGAAAGAATAATGCATTCGCCAACAAATTTAAAACTTCTATCATTTTTATTATTTGTGGACTGTGTAGTGACAATTATAATCGTAGGATATTATTACATATTATCTTGATTTCTCGCTTATTGTTTATTTTTTATCATGGGCAGAAAAAATACGAAAAATTTAAAACTTACAAAAGTGAGAAGAAGTATAAAAAATAAATTAAAAAAAGTGCGTGCAGTTAAATTAAAGTTATCTGAGGATAATCCTGATTTGGTAGGTTTTATCTCTTATTTATTGTATGTACTACTTATACCCTTAAAAATTTATAATTATGTAGGAACCAGAAACTTCTACAGAGCAGGTTACTGTGGCAGTTTGTAGGGAAAAATTATTTCATTGCGATGAAATATCAGATGAAGTTGACGTTGACAACGATGAATTATCCGTATGTATATTTTTTTAAAGTTTCTATTTCAAAGTAGGTATGTATAAACAGGCAGGTAGGGCTGGTACTAGGATTTCTGATGCCTATCGATAATTTACAAATATGCACCCATATGAAGTTACGTGCTCTTACCCAGAGAAAAATCAGTTCCAGAAAGCAAAATATACCAATAACTCAGAAAAACTTACTAAATAACAATATAAAACGATTGAGAAATGCTGTAGTATGTGCAGTAAACAAAAGAAACAGCATGGGAATAAATTTTTCACAAAAAGTTCAATTGCTAAACAAAGACATTTTAAACAGTATTCATCATGTGTTTGGAGATCATGATAACTGTGAAAATTATTACTGCAGAGGAAACAAATACGTAACATGACAAATAATGCTGCAGAACATTACAATAGTATTGTAGCCAAATTCATTGGTGGTGAAAGGAAGTTACCAAATGCGATGTGAAGCTGCAGCGATAACATATAATTTAAAATCAAATTATTATAGATCGCTCTATAAATCAATAGGCACAATAAGTCCTGGTAAACACGTGAATAAATATGCCATGAAAAAAGATGCAAAACGGATGAGTAATCAAAAACATAAAAAATACAGACATAAACGTTCGAAAGAAGTAATACAACTACAAAATTTTGATTATGGTGAAGATGCTTCTGGTACTCCTGATATGGTTCTAGAAATATTTGAAAGAATGAAGAAAAATCTATTTGATGAACTTTCAGTGTCAGATGAGCAAAGAGTTAAAATTGAAAGTGAAACTGTTGGACAAATCAGAAATGGATTCAACACAGATCAAAACGATTGACAGCTTCTTGGTTTGGCCAAATTTGTAAACAGAAAAAAAACTACCTCTTGCGCAAAATTTATTAATGAAATTTTGTACACAAAGTTTTTTGGTAATAAAGCAACAGAATATGGTTCTAAAAACGAATCTATAGCAAAATTACAATTTTCAAATGAAATGAATATTAAGATTAAAGAATCGGGTCTTTTCATCGATAAAAAATATTCCTTCCTGGCTGCTTCTCCGGATGGTAAAATTGACAACGACGGCTTAATTGAAATTAAATGTCCGTTTTCAGCCAAAGATTTGACTCTCGAAGATGCCATTCAAAATTAAAAAAATACTTGGGCTTCAATTGAAAATTCTAATTTGAAACTCAAAAGAAACAATAATTATTATTATCAAATTCAGGGTCAACTACAAGTTTCAGATAGAAAATATTGCTACTTTGTAATATGGACCCCTCTAGGAATGCTTACGGAGAAGGTTTGTAAATAAAAATATATTTTAGCGTCCATAATGCATGTATACATTTTTTGATTATTAATTTTTAGATTCTGAGGGACGAAAATTTTTGGATTAGCAACATGGAAGATAAGCTTATTGAATTTTATATGAAGGGCATGTTACCAGAAATTGTAGATCCGCGTCAATCAAGAAATTTACCAATCAGAACATTTACAAAATTAAATAAATAATAGTCCAATTATATGAGTACCTATTTACAATAAAATATTTATTTGCATGAATACCTAACTATTATTGTTATTATTTACTTAGATTTTAAAATTGTCAGATGTTTACCTATTTTATTATTTATATTATTTGTCAAATATAATATTTTATTTTAATAATGTTATAATTCAAATGTATCTATATTCAATATTTTTTATTACTACTTTTTACATAAACATAAAAATTTAAAAGACAATTAGGTACTTTTAACCGCGGTTACATTAGATTCATATTTTTTAATAAATAGGTCATTTCAGTGTTATTTCCGCTTTATAAAATGGTACATAGGTCACTAGACGACGAAATTATGTATATATATATATATTTGGTATTATCATGGTTATTACACATTTAAATCATCATAATGTAGCGCGTCGCATTAGATGAGTACACGACCATCCAAGCAGCGGCAGGTGGGCTAATTGCGCAAAATTGACTGTGCGCGGTGAAGTGGGGTAGGATGGCCCAAGAGTGTGGGATGAATGTGTGTACGCTCGCGACTCACGAAACTTGTAAGTAGGTCGGAGATGACCTTCACCATCGGTTTTGGCAGAGGGTGGGGAGCTTGCAAACGAAATTTTAAAATATAGGGAAGGTTGGGAAGTAATTCTTATTGGAAATCAAAATTAGACTGTAAGTGTAAAGGTAAAGAAAAACTACATATTATTATGGCAACTGCTCGAGAATTGAATGAACAAATCTAAAACTATTATAGTGTATCATAAATAATGTGAAATCTATTATTTCAAACATAAAACCGCCGTAAAATAAAAAAAAATGTAATATGGCTTAAAGAGTTGTTACAATAATAATACCTTGTTCCTGTTCCTCATAGTGGAGCATAGGGTCAGAATTCCACCTGTTTCAATAATCGAAGCGCATTAAATAAATTAAGCGCTCTAAACCGTTTGACCATAGTGGTAGTAAAAAGTTATAACAATAGCACTACAATAATTCTTCGTCATCTACGACTTCGGTTAAACGGGAGTTAATGTCCGCCTCGAACGATATATAATCATAAAATATTAATTTTGTTAAATATTTGTTTAAATAAATTTCAAAATGTTGCATATGTTTTTAAAAAAGTGTAGATGCTTGTAACGTATTGTATGTGGGAAGATAATTAATTTTTTCTGCAGCACATCTGAGATATGACACAAACTTATGGTTTTTTTAAATGAAAACCATATTTGATTTTTATCTCAAATATGTTTTTTTCTTTTTCAAAGATATAAAATTTTAAGATTTAAAAAAAATATTTTTACTAAATGATATTGGATATTTTATACTAAAAGTATGTAACTTTTATTTAAAACTTTTTTCTAATATGTAACTGTTTAGTACTTATTTTAGAAACAAAAAAAATTCAAATTAGTTTTTCGTTAATATCTAGTGATCTATAATTTTTATTATGATTTTTTTTTAAACAAATATCTGAGTTGAACTTTCAGAGGCACACAAAAATCCTATTTTGCTCTTATAGTTTTCGAGATCCCAATAGAGGCAAACGAATATGAGACAACCAATATATTGTATAAAGTAAACGTTGGAAAATGTAATTTTTATATAATGTTGAAAAAAATAGTACGTATTGTAACGGCTGGATACACATTTTATGTATCATTGTTATTACTAGAGCTGGGATTTTAGTTAAAAAAACCTACACGTGTACTTTCACAATATTCTTGTTTTTACCCAACTATAATTTGATTCATGATAAATTATTTTATATAAACCTTGTTTGTTAGCACCTTTTTTCCTTAAATTCAAGAAAATTAACTATACTTATAAGTTTAGCTAATTGCAATTTTATATTACCTAATTTACTTTTATTTACATAAATATATTTTTTATTTTGTACAAATAATTAAATGTATGTACAAACGAACACATCTAAGATAGTTGGAAGTATGGCGTAAAACCAACGCACCTCTTGGCTGTCATTCGAATCTGCTTGCACCGATTTGATGTACGATTATTGACGTTTGTTCAATACCGATTATAAAATGCCGAAAATAGAGCAATCGAGGTGTGCACATTTAACAGAGTGGTTAAAGGGAAACGAAACACATTTTCGCATAGACGGAAACACGATATTCTGCCGAATATGTTCAAAGATTGTAAGTTACACATATTAAGTAAGGTTATATTCTTTTGTAATTTACATTAACAAAAATTATTTTGTTTTACAGATATCTTGTGATCAGAAATCACAGTTAAAACATGTTGAAAGCAAAGGACACAAAAAAATATGCATAAATGGAAGCAAATGCAAATAAACGAAGAATCATCTATAAATGAAAAATCTTCTTTGTATTTGGATTTATGTAACGCATTTGTAGCTGCCAACATATCTTGGGCAAAATTGGATTGTCCACAACTTAAGAGATTCTTGGAAAAATATTGTGGAAAGACATTTCCAGATAGAACATCTATCTACAAATTATTTACCAAAATGTTACAATGAAGTATACTTTAACTACCTATATTATTTATAGTTATACATGAATTTGTTGAATCTGCTTTTCAGATCATAGAAAATATTCGTAATGATATAGGAAACTGTGATAAATGGATTTGTGCAGATGACACCAACGATGCTATTGATGGATATATCTCAAATTTAATTGTAGGAAAAGTTTTTCTTGATGGGCGGAGTATTCCACATTTTCTTTCGTCCAAAGTACTAGGAAAAAATAATGCGACAATAGCGCGATTTATTATTGATTCCCTTTGTAAGTAAATCTTAAATAATAAAAAAATCAATAATTTAAATAGGTTTTTTATCTTCCGTTTCAGCTATTTTAAGGCCAGACGGAATCAATCATGATCGAATATTTTATTTCGATGCAGCAACATATATGCTTAAATGTGCCACGAGAAAAAAAATTCCAAGATAATTCATTTCACTTGTTTGGCACATGCACTAAATTGTGTCGCCGTTTTTTATTCTCATAATTTAAGAACATAAAACAGGTTTGATTTCTAGCCTACTGATGTAATTTTGTAAAAAATATAACCAACTATATTTCAGCTGGTAATGGAGTGCGATGTTGAACGATCTTTTTCACTCTACAAAAATATTTTGACTGACAAAGGTCATAGTTTAAACCCTGAGAATATAGAAACAAATTTGATATGCTACAGTAATAATAAAAATAAAAACAGCTAATGCAACATTTTATCCATTAATTTATTGTAATATTTAGTTATGACAAAAGAATAATCTTAAAATATGTTTATGAATAAAAATGGTAGATATTATAATATAAATATTTTGTATTTATTTTATAATTTTTTTTTAACGTAATTTCACTTTATTGTAGCTAATATAAGGAAAAACGTATCTATTTTACTGGTTTTGTGTGAAAAAGTAATTTTTTTCAATATGTATTGAAAGAAAAAATTTAAATAAAATAATTAAAACAAAAAATAAATTTAATTTTATAAAAATTTTAATAAGATGTTACAAAAACATATTGTCTGACAAATTCCTTGGATATGTTGACTATTAAAAATCATTACTTCGTGTCATAAGTGTAATTTCTAAAATCAGTCAATTTTAATGTTAAAAAATTGTATATACAAAAATTATGTGTAATGTTCCCTCTGAGATAATCCGCAAACTCTGCAATTCACGCTTGTATGTGGTTTTACCTATTTTGAACAAAAAAAGTATATAAACCTATATTACAGAATATCTACTATACCGACTTGTCACAATAAATTTTCAAGGCGCCCTCGGACTTCAAAGTTCCTTATACAGTTCATATAGATAATATCTCAAATATATATAAAAAGAACAAAAAAATCCTGTCATTATACTCTTAAGTAAACTATAAAGCATTAAATTATAATAGAATTATTTACAAAACTTCAAAAATAAAGCCGGGTCTTAAACTTCCGGACCTCACAGTTCCGCCGGGACACGTATATATATATATATATATATATATATACATATATTTATATATATATACATATATATATATATATATATATACATATATATATATATATATATATATTTATATATTTATATATATATATATATATAATATATTTTATAATTAATTTAGTTCATTAAAGAATAATGAAAAGATTAGTTTTAAATGATTTTATTTTTTTGACAGTAAACATCTATCAACCAAACTGTAACTGTTTACGTAACCTGGATAGTCAAATATTATTATATAAACAAATTACAAAACAACAATGATTATAAAACAAATTACAAAACACAACATATATATATATATATATATATATATATATATATATATATATATATATATATATATATATATATATATATATATATATATATATATATATATATGTGTTAGATATAATATACATTAAACCTAAAAAATAAGAACACGTCACAACAACGCGGCAATGTTCCACTTGCACAAAAAGAAACCGTTTTACAACACTCAGGGCAATCTAAATCTCACCCACTTTCTCATAATCCACCACTATATAAAGTTATCAACCGGGCGCTAATCTAGAACTGCTTGGGGGTCACACTTTCATGTCGCAGGCCATCGTTGCCCCCCTCCTGACTGTTAGTTTGTCTGTCTTCTGAGATTAGCAATATTGTTAAACAATACCTTTGTCATTAATACCCAAACTATCGTCCGTTAATACCTTCTGATATTACTCAATTTTGTTCATAATGCATACGTCATTAGCGCCCGAATTATCGTACGCTAACACGGCCAGCCTGCCACTTGAGGTGCTCTCGCCACAAGCAATCTCTTAACTATGCTTGTTACATAAATCTGTAAAATATTAATAATCAACACAAATTTTTTTTTTTTATTTAGAGAAATTATAGAGATTTCGACAGCGTAGGTCACTAATCTCTGGTACAGTATATTATCTTATAATAAATATGATTTTGTACATTGGTTAGGTATTAATTATATTTGTTTGTAGATTTGTATATGTTTGAGATATTTTATTACATTTTGGTTATTGTTTGTTAGTGCTGCCTGAAGGATATTTGGAATATTGTACATCTGTCTCTGAACTGTGTATTTGTGACATTGTGTGATAATGTGTTCTACTGTTATTGCTGTGTTGCAAGTGTCGCAGTGTTTTGGGTTTGTTTTTTGTAATATGTGTTCATGCGTGTATCTTGAATGTCCGATCCGAAGTCTTGTAGTCACGACTTGCTCTCGTCTTTCTTCCGTCACCGTCCAGGTTTTTAAGTCATCCTTGATTGATCGTAGCTTGTTGTTGGTAATTTGTGTCCATTCTGCTAGGCTTTCTTCTTTGAGTTTTGTTCTTATGGTATTTTTCAGGTCTTCTGAAGGAATTTTTATATTTTCTGTTATCTGTTCTGCGCTGGCTTCTTTTGCTGCTTTATCCGCTTTCTCGTTGCCTTTAATACCGGTGTGTGATGGAATCCACATGATTTTAACTTCTTTGCCCTGATCTTGTACTGCTTCGTATAAGTAATCCTGTGCTTCTTGGATCAGCTTATTAGAGTTATATTTGAGAAGAAGGTTCTGGCACTAAGTGAGTCTGTGCAGATGACGAATTTTCTTTCTTCTCTTATAGCTTGTGTCGCTTTCATGAGACTGTAAACTTCTGCAGTAAAGTTGCTGCAATAGGAGGGTAACTTGTACTTTAGTGTGTTATTGGGTGTTACCACACTGCAGCGTCGACTGCAGCCGACTTCATCTTGGTTTGTCGATCCATCCGTTAAGATATATGTATGATCACCGTGATTCACTTTTATTTTGTTAAATTCAGTTTGGTAGAGCTCATGTGGAGTATCGTTTTTGGGATGGGTTAAAAGATCACAAATAAAATTAGGTTGTGGGATTTTCCAGGGGGAGTATTTATTAAAGGAGTTTGGTTCTGTTTCTGGTAGTATTAGTTGCATTTTTGTTAAAAACGAGTTTATTTGAATTTGTAATGGTGTTCTATGTTTTAATTCTGAGGCTATTGTAAATAATTTAGAATATGTTGGGATATTAGAGTTCCCAGCTAGTTTAATTACATAGTTGAACGTTAATAGTTTTCTTCTCTCACTTAGTGAGGATTCGCCAGCTTCGGCAAGTATGCTAACTACTGGGCTTGTGCGGAATGCTCCTGTTGCTAACCGTATTGCCGTATTATGTATAGGATCCAGTATTTTTAGTTTGGTATTTTTTGCTGTTGAGTAAGCTATACATGCATAGTCTAGTTTAGATCTTATAAGTGCTTTATATATATTTAAAATTTGTTTTCTATGTGCTCCCCACTTTAGATGCGCAAGTGTTTTTATTATATTTAACCTATGATTGCATTCTTTTTTCAGGTTCAGAATATGAGGTAACCATGTAAGTTTTGCATCGAAAATAATACCTAGGAATCTGATGGAATTTACATATGTTATATGTATGTTGTTTATTTTTAGATGTGGTTGATCGTGATTTTTCCTTATTTTACAAAAGTGTATTGCTTGAGTTTTAGAACTGGAGAATTGGAACCCATTTGTTTTTGACCAGTCTTCTAGCATTCGGATTGTAGTTTGGAGTTTTTCTTCCACGTGTTTTATGTTTTTTCCTCTGTAGTAAATTACTATGTCATCCGCAAATAGTGAAATATGTACGTTGTTTGGTATGAAGTTGTTAAGTTTATTCATTGTGATTAGGAATAGTAGTACACTTAGTATTTCTCCTTGGGGAACCCCATTCTTCTGTATTTTTTCCTGTGATATGCATCCGTTGGTCTTCACACGAAATTTTCGTTCTTTTAGGAAGTTTACGATGTAGTTCATGATGTTTCCGTTTATGTTACACTCTTTTAAAGATTTAAGTATGTAATGTTTCCAAGCAGAGTTGTAGGCTTTGTGAATATCAAAAAATACTGCAATTAAATGCTGCATGTTCTTGAACGAATTTTGTACTTCGTTTTCTAAGCTTAGTATTTGGTCTAGGGTGGATCTGTTTTTCCTGAAGCCACTTTGGATGTTATTAAGGATGTTTTGCGTTTCTAGATACCAAGTTAGTCTTTTGCTAATTATTTTTTGTAGAATTTTGCTGATACAGTTTGATAGGGAAATGGGACGATAATTTGTAGGGTCTATTTTATTTTTGTTGGGTTTTAGTATTGGTATGGTTATAACCTCTCTCCATTTTTCTGGGTATTTGTTATATTTCCAGATAAAGTTATATATATTTAGTAATTGTTGTAGTGATTCTTCTGGTAGGTATTTTAGCATTTGATACGGTATTCCATCTGGGCCTGGGCTACTTTTTCCAGATGTATTTTGGAGGGCTTGTAGTAGTTCTTCGTATGTTATGGGTAGGTTTATTGCCGAGTTCGTGTCTTCTTCAATTTGTAAAACTGTGTTATCTGCGTTGTTTTTATACTGAAGAAATTCTTCTGTATAACATTCGTCGGATGAGCTATGTTGAAATGTTTCAGCTAGAGTTTCTGTTATATCTTGTGGGTTTGTGATACATCCATCTTTAGTTTTTAACATTGTTGTTTGTGATATACCTTTTCCTGTTTTTATTTTTCTAATTTTGTCCCATACAACTTTCAGGGGGGGTATTCGTTGTGATAGTTGATACAAATTTATTCCATGATTCTTTTTTACTTTGTAAGATCGTTCTTCTGAGTATAGCCTGGGATTTTTTAAGTAAGATTAGATTTTCTTGTGTTTTATTACCTCTGAATTTGTATAGAGCTCTTTTGTTTTCTTGACTTGCCTTTTTACAGTTTTGGTTCCACCATGGTACTATTTTCTTTTTAATGTTTTAATTTGCTGCTTCCGTTATAGTTTTTATAAATTTTTGCACTATTTCGTTTATGTCGCTGTTTTCGGCAATTTCTTCTTTTTCGACTGTTACCTTCTTTGTATATAATTCCCAATTTGCTTTGGTTAGGTTCCATTTTGCATACTCTGGGTGTGGAGTTGTGTTTGTCTGCGTATTTGATTGTATTAGCGTAGGAAAGTGGGCACTATTATACAAATTTTGATCAACTTCCCAGATGAAGTTGTGTGCTATTTCCGGTCCACATATTGTTATGTCGATTGATGAGAAGCTGCCTGTACGACTGCAGAAGTGTGTATGTGTTCCATCATTTAGTATAACAAGATCTTTTTCATTTATGATATTTTCAAATATTTTTCCTCGCCTGTCAGTGTTACTTGAGCCCCATAGTACGTTGTGTGCGTTAATATCTCCTGTTATAAGAAATGGTTTTGGTAACTTGTTTATAAGCGCCTTTAGTTCTTGTTCCTCTATGTTAAGATTTGGTGGAATATAGATACTGCATAATGTCATTTTAATTGGTGTGAATATTTGGATGGCCACGGCTTCTAGATTGGTGTCTATGTCTATCTCTTCCACGTGGTTTTGATTTTTACTAAATATTGCCACTCCTCCTCTTGCATTTATCGGATTATAGCGGTCTTTCCTGAATGCGGTAAATCCATTTAGTTTTACATTTTGACCATCTCTAAAACGGGTTTCTGAAATACAAATGTATTCTGGATTTTGATCAACTATTAGTTTTTGTAATTCTCCTATGTGTGCGTAGAAGCTGTTGCAATTCCACTGAATAATCATGCTTGTGTTAGTGATTCTTGGCTCGAGAAGATTGTGTAATCGAGTTCAGATTTTAGCTGCTGTTTATTTTGTTTGTGATTCTAGAAAATCTTCTTTTTGTAGCAGAATGTTGGAGTTTTGGGTGTAATTTTGTCATCATATTCAAGAATTTAGGAATATCTGTGGTGAAGTCTCTTGCTATTAACAGTGGATCAGGATTTCCAAGTGTGTTTTCTAGAAATTCTTGTAAGTCATTGAATAATACGATGTATTCTTTTGGATTTGCTTCCATTTCAAGTTTAATTGGTTCAAGTATTTGTTCTATCGGTATATCTTCGCCTGGGCTTAATGATCGAGTCTTTTTGGTTGCTTGTTTTGGCGCAGTATTATCATTATGGGTTGCTTTATTGTTGAATATATTTTGGGATGTTGAAGGAATAGGGATATTTTCAAGTGTACTTGTTGAGCTATCTGTTTCTGATGTTATTTGAAAAGCTGTTCGTTTATTTGTTGTAACTTTGAATATTGTTGTTTGTTCTTTTGGTGTATTTTCGCATTGATTGCTTGTATGACCCGGTTTTTTTGCATAGGAAACATGTCATGTTGTCTTCTGTTAAGTATATTCTATATTCAATGTTGCCAAAGTGTATTAATAGTGTTTCCGGTATAGTGATGTTTTGGTCGGGTGAGATATACACTTGCCTTCTAAAACTTAGGACGTGTGAGTATTCTGAATCTTGCATCCCTACTCTTAGAAAGTTGGTTGGCGATACTAATTTTATTTCATGTTGTTTTAACTTATCTTCAATAATGCTATGAGGTATTGCTGGGCTAACATTAGAGATAATTATTCTTTGTGCTGGAGTAAGCAATCTTCGAATGTTAATTATATGATTTTCAATATATACTGTGCTGTGATCTTTTATTATTTTTTCAACTTGATCTTTGTTTTGGACGTAGATACATATTCTGTTATTAGAAATTCTAGATGCAAATAATACATTTTTGGGACCTATAATGTTTCCTATACAAACTATGTAGTCTTTTATTTTTAAACCTTCGATAGAATTTAATATGATTGCTTGGTCTTGGGTGGGGAATTTTTCAACTACTGGTTGGCTTGCGGCTTTTGCAAATGACATATTCTGGTTTGAGTCTGAGGTATTATTTGTTGGTGTTAGATTCCTGTTTGAATTCGTTTTGTTTTGGTTTGGACGGACGGTAGGAGGATTCATGTTTGATGTTGTTAGTTGAGGAGCGCCCCTGTAGTCAGAGGTGTCCGATTTGTTTAAATTTGCTATTGAATTATAGATGGCGTATGCTTCTGGTTTATTTTGATATTTGTTATATTTTTATTATAGTATTTTACAAAGGGAAGGTAAGGTGATATGGGGTAAATTTATCGAGCCCTACCTTGTGATGGTGTTTGTAGCATTTCCGATTTTACTTTTAACAATTAAACCACTTGAAAACTTGATTTTTTGAAGAGCACAATCTACACGTGTTATCACTGTCAATGACCTTCTCACTTTCCACATTTATTTTGCTACTGGTTTATTTTATTTTATATATTTGTTTCTTTAAACCCAGGATAAACAAAACTGAGCCCTTTGTCACTCAAAACTAGCGATAAAACAATTATATGGCATTTATACAGTCGTGAATATACACAGTGATATTTGACAATTACATCTTTGTAAAGATTCGTGCTCAGGGACCTTTCACAATAGGTTTGTCACTTCCTCTTACAAATGAGAACAACTCAGGGACCTCTCACAATAGGTTTGTTTGTCTCAACACATAAATAACAAACACACAGGAGTCGTGCTCAGGGACCTCTCATAATAGGTTTGTCACCTCCATCACATGAGAACAACTCAGGGACCTCTCACAATAGGTTTGTTTGTCTCAACACATAACAGACTCATCCACAAACAATTTGTGAAAATAATTGCTAACACGGACCATAGTGTAAAACATTACTCATCAGACTAAAAGTCACCAGACCATTCACCACAGTATTTTCGTAAAGTGTCTTTAGCCAGAACATGCTTTACACCTTTCACATTTACTTCGAGTCGGTCATGTGGTAGAACAGCTTCGATCTTAAATGGTCCTCGAAACTTCGGAATTAGTTTACTAGATCTTGCGTTGTATTGCGGAATAAAAACGTAATCTCCAACTTCATAAATTTGATTATTGCGGCGCTTTTCATCAAAGCGGTTCTTTTGTTGAATTGAACTACGGGTGAGCTTCTCATAAGCAAGCTTCAATCATTCAATACATCGATTTCGTCTTCGCAACTATTACCAACTGAATTTAAAAGTGACTGAATCTTTTGCCCGTTAGAATTTACTCGGATAAGAAGTCTTAGTGACGAAAATCCCGTAGATTTTTGGACTGTGCTATTAAGTGTAAGTTATAGTTTGCTAAGACCGCTCGCCCATCCTGACGGATATTTGACACATTCGACCCTCAGCAAATCGAGATATAGCGTTCTGCTTGCCCATTTGAACGCGAGGTGCCGATTGCAATTAAATGATGTTAAATTTGCGATTGACTAAAAAACTCTTTTACGCGTTTATCGGTAAAATTTGTACTTCTATCAGTAATAACTTTACAAGGAGTACCAAACAGAAAAATGTGCTGCTTTATTATGTCCAGAGTCTCGGCAGCAGTTTTTAAAGGAATTAAAAATACGTATTTCGTGAAAGCGTCTATCATCAAAAGGACATGCTTGTATTGTTCAGTTGTGATACTAAACGGACCTACACAGTCCAATTGTACTGTGTGAAAAGGAATCGGTACTTTGTCAATAGGGTGCATTAATCCTTGTTTAGGTCCAGTAGACTTTTTCGCGATAGCACAAGTCAAACAATGACTCACATATTTGCATACAAACGCAGTCATCCGTGGAAACCAGAACTTTTCTTTAATTTTGTCAACTACTTTATTATAACCTACATGATTCTGATCATCATGATAAAAGCGAGCAATGCCAATACGAGAACCTTTAGGGACGAAGTATCTTAAACCAACAACACCGTTATGAAGACGTATTTTACGATATAATAAAGAATCTTTAAATTCGAAATCACTAATAATAGAGTTCTTGTCTTCTAAACGACGTAAAATTTCTTTAGTTTCATTATCATTGGACTGAGCAACAGCGATCCAGGGGGCGTTTTCGATTATATTAATTTCGAATGGCTTTACGGGGTTACGATTTAAATAATCAACGTGTGCAATATGTTTACCTTTACGGTACTCTATTGTAAAATTTAAGTCTTGAAGATAACTCCACCAACGCGCCACACGTGGAATCAAATCTTTCTTACCAACTGTACTTGTTATTGCATTGCAATCGGTAACAACTTTATAAACTATATAAATTTTATTCCCAAAAGATAAACTCTAAAATATTTTGGGGCGTTAACAATAGCAAGTGTTTCTATCTCATATGAGTGGTATCTAGATTCTTCAGATGTCGTTCTTTTACTAAAATAAGCTACAACTTTGGTTTTGTTTTCGTGTTTTTGAGAAAGAATTGCACCATATCCAATGGCACTGGCATCAGTGTGCATCTCGGTATTTAATTTAGGATAAAAAATAATTAGTAAAGAACGTTTAGTCAAATGTCGAATAATATATTTCCTAGCAGCGTTTTGCTCATGGCCCCAGGACCAAGGTTCTTTATTCTTTATCAGTTTAATGATGCAAGCAGTTCGAGATGCAAATTGAGGAATAAATTTGCGAAAATAGCCAGCTAAGCTCATCAATTGTCGTTCTTTAACGTTTACAAAGCCTGTTTTATAAATGCAATCTTAAGCAATTGGGAACTGGTGGAAGCCAGAAGCCATATCTAAGGTGGTAAAGAATTTTCCCTTCCCCAGCCTGTCCAATTGATCTTCAATCAATGGTAACGGGTACCTGTTTTTTACAGTGATTTTATTCAAAGCACGGATATCAACGCAAAGACGATCGCTACAGAATTTCCAGTTGTAATAATTGAGACATATTGGTTGGCAACACTGGAGCCAAAGTGATAAGTTGTGTTTTTTCTTTGTGTCTTAGCAATTCAAACTAAATATAATTTAAATTCTCAGGTTTTATTATAATCTGTGTGTCAATTTGCAATTAAAAACAGTGTTCCCCATATATAAATCTCAAATCAGTGTTCTTTCAGGCAACGTAGAAGCAAACTAACAAATTTGAAGTTAACCAGTGCTGTGGCCTTTTTTCTTTCTAACCTTGCAGCAGTCAAGGCGCGCGCGCTCTTTCTCGCTTAAGTCAATACAAGCAGTGCTCTCAAATATAGCAAAAATAAAATAAAATAAAAAACAAGAATAAATAACATGGCAACAATAGATCAAATCAGAGAACTACTATTACCCATACAACAACAAACAACAGAGTTGAACAAAAAATTCGAAACTTTCCAAGAGTCTATTAACTCACTCAACACAATTAATTATGAAAACTCTACAAAAATTAAAAACCTTGAAAAACAACTAGCAGGATAAGATATTATAATAACCAATGTAGAGAAAAAAAATTAAAGAGAACAATCTCATAATCTTTGGAATCACAGAGGCCACAGGAGAAAATGCTGAATGAATTGTCATCAACTTATTGAAAGAACATTTCAACTTAACTAATGTATCTGAGAAAATTTTTGGAGGAAATTAGAAGACTCGGTAAACCACCTAATAGCGCGAACCCCTCAAGGCCTATACTAGTAGAACTCTCTTCTAAGAAATTAAGAAATGCAATACTGTCAAAAGCTAAACCTAAGAGCACTGTCTTAGAACGTAAACTACTTAAACCCCATCTGCTGCAAGCAAGAAGAGAGGGTCACAGGGCCTTCCTTAGGAATGATAGACTCATAATTGATGGACAAAGTTATACTTCGTCTGATTTAAATGATACCCACGTCGATGATCATATACATGATAGAAGATTATCTACGTCACTTCCAGCATTGGATACTCAAAATGTGCCCTCGAACGACCGAACAGAAAATCTAATAAATATAACCAAAGCACAAGAAGTAAATCAGACCCAAAAGAAAGTAACTGAAAACATGAAGAACGGTACTTCTTTTAACCCCAAGGGACCACTGGACAAGCACATAATAACAAGATCACGAACACAATCCTCCTCAAAAAATACTGTCCCAATAAACTAGCAGAGACGAGCAATGTGTCGCAAATATCCTTCTGGAACATGCAAGGACTAAAAAACCTCTACAATCTAAGTAAAAAAGAGGAATCAACTCTAATAGACAACAATATCATCTGTTTGAATGAAACATGGGCCAATTACGAAATCAAGACCCTACCACTATTCCTAAAGGATTATCTAATATTCCAACAACTAGCTATAAAAGACGCAAGCGTAGGTAGAGCACGAGGGGGAATCATGATATTAGTCAAAAAAGGAAACCAAGCAATCAGAATCATTAACACCGAACCACATTGGCTGTTTCTAGAGTTGATCACACCTAACCAGAACCTAATACTGGGAAACGTTTATTTTTCTCCCTCATATAACTACGACACATTACTCGAACTCTTTGCTACCAACCTTCAAGATATTAGGGAAACATTTCCATCGCACGGTCTTATTGTCGGTGGCGATTTCAACTGCAGAATGGGAAATTTAAATCAAGACGACAACTTTAACCCAAATTTAACAAATTCTCGATTAAGTAAGGACACTGTAATAAATAGAAAAGGGCGCAACTTAGTTGATATTATGACCAACGAGAACCTATGTACACTCAACGGAAGAACAATTAACGACTTTCCTGGCAACTTCACATACATTGGCGTCAGAGGAAAATCCGTCATTGACTACATTTGGCTCGACATAAATGCATCCTGTCTCATTGAAAATTTCTCGGTAGACAGCGACATTCTGATTTCTGACCATATGGCCTGCAGAATATCAACTTCAAACATCTGGAATAGTAAACAGAAATACACCCAACACACAAATACTAGAAAATTTACAAAATGCACATGGGACAACAACAAAATTCCTGCGTACCAAGAACAACTTGGAAACTTCCTTCTACAAACTAAAAGCGAACCGAAGAATGCAACTGGTAAATATGAATTACTTCTTGATGCAATTAAAATTAGCTCAAGCAATATAGGAATAAGTAAAGAAATTTTAACCTCAAACACACGCAAACAAACAAAGCCTTGGTACACTAATGAGTGCAAAAAATTTAAAAAAAGTATGAGAAAATCACTAAGACTCTGCATATCCCAAAACTTTGATCAAGAACATCTCAATATATTCCTAAAAAGTAAAAAAAAATACAAAAATTGCATACAGCAAGAAAAACAAAGATATAAACAAGAATTTAAAAACAAATTAACAAACATTAAGATCAAAAAGAATTCTGGAAAACTATGAAGTCCCAGAAACCACTGTTCAGATACCATAACGTCAGCTGCATGGCATCAATACATCATGAGATGGTATGGCACAAAAATCATTTACGACTCAACTTACCTTGATGCACGACACCCATACCTTGACAACGAAATAACAGGAAACAGAACTTAAGTTTGCATTGATGCATCTAAAATCAAACAAATCTCCAGGTCTAGATACTGTCATTAATGAGCAACTGAAGCATCTACCTGAATGCGGTAAACAATACTTGTTAAATATGCTAAATTAATTTCTAAAAGAAGAAAACCTGCCCAAATCTCTGTCACAAATCAAGTTCCCAATGATCCATAAAAAAGAAAACCTAATTGATCCTTCTAACTACCGACCGATTGCCTTAATTAATAATATAACGAAACTGTTAACATCTATAATCAATAATAGATTACAAATTTGGGTAGAAAGCTTTGATATTCTCCCAGAATCGCAAGCCGGCTTCCGAAAAAATATATCCTGCATCGACAATATTTTTGTATTCAACACAATCATTCATTCAAGGATCCTAACCACGAAAGAAGGAACTTATACTATATTCATAGATTTTTAAAAAGCCTTCGATTCTGTCCCCCATGAAAAACTATGGCAGAAAATATTCCAACTTGGAGTCAGTGGAAAGACTTCTACGCAATTTGTACAGTCTGGCAACCGTACAAGTATACTCCAACTCCATGCTCACACCACAAATCGACATAACAAAAGGAGTTCTACAAGGCGAGTGTACAAGCCCGCTGCTTTTTGCCCTGTATATTGCAGATCTAGAAATCGCATTCAAAACTCAAAACCTAGAAGGAATCTACATCAACCATAATACAGACATTCTGGCATTACAATACGCCGACGATATAGTCATATTCGCCTATTCCCCAGCAGATGTACAAAGAAAACTAAAAATCTTGAAGACGTACTGTAATTCTCTCGAACTGTGCATTAACGCAAACAAAATTAAGGTCATGCACTTTCACCAGGGAAGACCACGTAATCAATGTCTGAAACTAATGTGTCAAGAACATCACATACAAAATCTCAGGACTGTTCACCGAAAACGCAAACATAGCCATAACTAAATCCAAAAAAATAACAGCATGCATTAAAAATACTCTACTAAAATCTAAAGTCTTTGACTGGAACATCGTAAACAAATTATTTGATAGTCTAATCACTCCTGCATTACTTTATGCCGCAGAAACATGGGCAATAAATTACTCTGATTTGCTTGAAAAAAGGGCAAACGAATTATTTTAAAACTATTCTGGATTACCAACCTCTTTGTAATTTTTCTTAAACAAATATATTATATTATTATTGTAGCGAGTACGGCCCTGTTCCGTCTGGAACAGTCGACGCGTCAAAGTATGCAGCACGTTCACCGCTATCTCAGGCGCAATAGACAAGTCCGAACCTGTTCGCTCTGCGTCATGCTTCTACCGTGTTCGAGATGCTCTCGTATATTCTGGAATATCTTGCTCCAGTATATAAGGGAGAGTTTCGGCCGGCAAGATTCATTCTGTATTTGAAGTGTGAACAGTGCAAGTCGTTGCTAAATACTTTGTTGTGAATATAAATACGTGTTGTATATAAATATATGACTTAGTAGTTGTACTACATTATTTTCGTTTTAAATAAGTATTTTGTTAGTGTTTTCATTACTCGTGTTTTATTTAATATTAAACTTCACCGAACCCGAAATTGTAATAAACGTTACATTATTATTATTAATTGACACATATTTTTGCAATACAGGTTTCAGTTTGGTTTGAATCGACAAATCTATGTTAGATAAAGCTGAAGTAATCAAATTAGACGTTACTACATTCACAAGTAACTTATACTATGTTCAAAGATACTCCGTTATTGCCCTCTCAGCGGGTCTATTGTTAGGGATTTAAGCTTGATTTATAGGGGTGCAAGGACAGGTATGTATTCAGTATTTCCCAATTTAATTTTATTTTTATATATATTATAATAATGAAACAGAGAATTTTGTACAAATATTATTATTGATAATGAAGCAAAAAAAAATGTTACATGAAAGTATCATTGTATAACAACTGTTTCACAGGGGGTTTAATTTGAACAACTTCTAACAATTGTTAAATATTTTGCAATCCTACCCTGAGCGCCAACAGGTAGAATCTCTTACTGTGTGCGGTTCAACACAGGATTAGTAAGTTAAAGCCTTAACGGAGTATCTTTGAACATTCTATAACTGATTCATTAAGGGGGTTACGTGATAAACGGGTACCTGAATTATCAGTTATTATACAAATGTTATTGTTTTGCACATCGTTACGTCCTATGATTGCATCATAGCTTAAAACATCACCGCGTACTTTTAGCAGACTTGGAACAAAATCAACATAAACTAGAAAACCAACTAAAATTATCGTATTCCGTAAATAATCAAGTTATAGCAAACTTTAATAGTACTCTGAAAGATATACAACATAATGAAAATCTGTTAAAAACTAAAATGATGCAATTATCCGAAATTATAAATAAATTGCTTGTTGAAGACTTTCTATACGCAAAGGGTATTTTCGATCAATTAATCATACTCTACAACTCTATTCTGAACATATTACAAGATATAGAAAATTCTGTAACGTTTTGTAAACTAAGAACTCTGCATCCAAGTATAATCCAATTAGATCAATTATTATTAGAAATTCAGAAAATATCAGACCATTATAAAATGCAATTACCATTTGAACCTAAATTAGAAAATATTTTAGAATACGAGGAACTGTTCAAAGTTAATTGTAAAATTGAATCCTCACAAATAATCTACTTTATTTCCATTCCTATTAATTTTGAAATTAATTTCGACCTTTATCATTTAATCTCAACTCCAACTAAATACGAATCAGAATTTGTTACAATTATCCCAGATTCAAAGTACGTTTTAAAAACAAATAAATATATTATTCCTCTAAGCGACATGTGTATTCAGAGTAGAATATATCAGTGCCCCAACAAGCTCCATGCCCACATCAACCCTACATGCGAAGAAGAAATATTGGGTAAACAACACACAAGCCACACGAAACTAGACATCAAAGAAAACCACTTCGAATTGCTGCCTGAAATAAACCAGTATCTAGCTATTCTTTCTAAAGAAGAAAAAATCTCCACAATTTGTCCCGAAGGAACCAGCATAAAATCATTAGCCGGCATCTATTTAATAAAAGGTGATAATCATTGTGAAGTGATATTTAAAAATAAAAAAATAATATTTCTCGATAAAACACATGGATTACCTCTGCTGCTGCCTAAATTAAAGTTTAAACTTGAAAATAATCAAATTTCAAACTTTTCAATAAACTTATCGTATCTGAAATTCGACAAAATCAGGGTGAACCAAATAATACCGACCCAAATGATCAATACCGATATTTACATCTCTAGTATTTGGACAATACTTCTATATATCGCAGTTGCAATTATTATATACTATATAATACTGCAAAGACTACGAACAAAAATAATCAACCGGAATTCAACAAAGAAAACCGAAGACACCGAGGTCCAACATCCAGGGGGTACCTCCTTCTAAGGGTGGAGGAGTTATAGTGCCACATTTTGATGACATAAACATTTATATTATATTCTCACGCTAGTTGCTGACTACTAAATGTCACGTAGCATAGTCTAGCTTAGATAGAAATGTAAAGAGATAAATAATTGTTTATTGAAATAAATAACTTTTTAAAAAGCGACTTGTTACTAATTGAAAGTTAATTTATATATATATATATATATATATATATATATATATATATATAAATATAAATATAAATTATCGGGTGTAGAATTGAAATATGTAAGATAGGAAATACAATGGTATTTATTTACTATAGTGATTGTTACTTCCAAAAGTGTAAATACAAAAAATTTATAGAATTAAAAACTGCATCTAATGACTATTTAATTGTTGCTCAATTGGTTTTTATGCAAGAGTAAGAAGCAAACGAAAAATGGCTTTTATAAAGAAAATTACGAATTTCTGTGGAAACATTGACACAAAATAATTTTTATTATAAATTTTGACAGTTACAATATTTACGGCCAATGATTCTTAAATAACACTAATAACTTTATTTAGAAAAAATTAATGTATGTGTATTGACCCATTTTATTATTGACGGCTCTCTAAATGCAAATTAATATTTGAACTTACTACAAAATTTTATTGGTCCAGAGTTGGAATACAGTGCTGGTGAAAATGATACTGTCTGGTTCCTGTAAGATGGTTGTCCCGCATATAGTAGTATTGATGTAAACCATTATTTGAATCAATGCTTTCCTAATTCTTGGATAGGTCGAGGTAGACCAGTAAATTGGACAGCGAGATCCTCTGATTTGGCACCGAATGATTTTTATTTATGGCCCTACTTAAAAGAGAAAATTTATTAGCAAAATGCAGACAAACTATTTAAAAACTGCAATAAGAGAAGAATGTGACAAAATAACAGCGCGAAAATTAGTATCAAATCAACAGGAATTTTTTTACAGATTGGGCCATTGTTTAGCTATAAATGGAAATATTTTTGAAAATTTACTATAATCAATATTTTCTGTTTTCTTAACATTATTCTTGTATTTTTTATTATTATTATTATCATCAATAAAAAATATGACAATACACGTTCAAGATAATTTATTAATCATTTTGGTTAAACAATTTTGTTTACTATCAAATTAAATATTTTTCTTCTGTTAACTTTTTATTATTTCAGTCACAGCACTCTCAATTCGTAATATTCTTTATAAAAGCCATATTTCGTTTGCTTCTTGCCCTTGCATAAAAAACAACTGAGCAACAAATAGATACTCATTAGATGCAATATTTAATTTTAAACATTTTTTGTTTGAAGGAGCTGTGACGAAAACTGTGCCAGAAGAGATTATAAGATCTCTGAATTGTTACTCAGTAATGGCATTGTGGGTTCGATAGAGCTTCTCATGTCATAATACCGACTGTTAGAGATCTTATAATCTTTGTCACAGCTCCTTCAAGAGAACTTGTTCACTGCGAAGAAGTTGGTTATACCATACTGATAAGCTTCAAACAAAACGAAACGCGTCCATGGTTACTAACTGTGCTGGCCGGCCTCTGAAATGATGACCTGATAAGTCGACTTGGTGGCTGAAATTTGTGAAACTTTGACAAGTGCTATTTAAATATTTTATCTAACTCTTAAGCCAGCAAAAATGGCAAAGATACTTGGATGCAATACCTATTTTTAATGGAATCTCATATGAGGTATCTTAATTTATTAGAATGAGCGAAGAGCTTATTATTAAATTTTTGTAACCATTGAACGTTGAACAGTGTAGACGTGCTTACTGGCGGCTCTATCAAAGAATTATTATTTTACTAGAAAGAGTGTTTAGAAATTGTAAAGTGTCATAGTTCAAAACATTAGGTACTATACTAAAATGAGTGTTTTATGTGTAATTTGCAAGCTGGATGTGCAATGTGCATCTGAAATTTGTTGTGACTTTTGTAATCACTATCTGCATACTACCTGCTCGGGATTAAGTCGCATTGAAATTGGTTATTTGAAATCAAACGACAGGAAAATAAGTTTTTTGTGTCCACACTGCAAAAATATTAAAATTCAAAATAATGCAGTGATTGAGCTAAAAAAGATAGTTGAAAATCTTCAAAGTGAAATCAAGGTGCTTAAAGATTTAAATAATTCCGAATGTCGTTGTAATTCCAGCTTTAACGAAAACGAATTTATGAATAAAATTATACATGAAACAAACGATAGGATCGTAAAATCAAACAATATAATTGTGTTTAATTTAGAAGAATCTAATAAGCCATCTAAAAGTGAGCGAATAGCTTATGATACCGAAATTATTAAATCTATTGTGAATTGCGTTGAAAATATAAATTATAACGATATAAAAACCTTCCGAATTGGCAAGTATATTCCTAATAAAATCAGGCCAGTCAAATGTTTTTGAATAATTCGCATGATGTTAAAACTATTCTGAAATCGGTAAAGACCGTTCTTACTTACGAGAAATTTACTAATTTCTCACATTTAAAATTTGCAAACGATCAAACGAAATTACAGCGCGAACATTACCGCGAATTAATATCGGAACTCAATAATAAGAAGAAAAATGGAGACAACAATAAAATGATTAAATACATAAACGGTATTCCTAAAATTGTCGATACAACAAATATAAAACCAAAAAACTCAACAGCTGTTCAAGAAATCAGTTAAGTGTTTACTATCAAAATGTGCGTGGCCTTCGAACCAAGTCAAACCAACTTTATTTAGAAACGTTAAATGCTAATTATGAAGTAATTATTTTTACCGAGACTTGGCTTGATAGTGATATTTTTTCAACTGAATATTTTGGCGCTAACTACAATGTGTACCGTAAAGACAGAGACAGCAATACCAGCGATAAATCCAGTGGCGGAGGTGTCTTGATTGCAGTTCACAGCAGCTTATCATCTTCTCAACTCTCCTACTCTTTATCGAACAGTATTGAAGAATTATGGGTAACTGTGCTAAGTGGTAGTACTGAATATATTTTTTGTGCGGTTTATATTCCCCCAGTTTCTCCAATATGTAAATATGAAGCAAATATGAACTTATTAGACTATATTATGGAAAGACATTGTAATGCAGTGATTAGTGTAGGTGGTGATTATAATCTTGCGGCTGATAGCTGGTTTCAAAACGAAGATCATTACGATCTTTATTGTAATAATGATATAAAAACTGCAGAAATTGTTGATAATTTTAATCTTCATGGTTTTAAACAGTTTAATGGTATATCTAATTGTAATAATAAACTTCTAGATTTAGTATTCATAAATAATATTGACTCAATAAATGTTATGAGATCTGATAAAGAACTTTCAAATGTAGACATACATCATCCGCCACTGCTATTTTATATTCCTATTAATAACCATGAAGATCATATTGGTTATACTGAAAATTGGAGATACAATTTTAAAAAAGGAAATTATGCAGCTATTAATGATTATCTTGGTTCCTTCGACTGGTCAATTATATTTAGTAATAATGATATTGATTATTGTGTCGAATTGTTCTATAATATACTATATTTTCTAATAGATTCCTATGTTCCAAAATGTTATATAAATAATGACAGTTATCCTAGCTGGTTCACAAAAGAAACAAAAAGTTAATTAAAATCAAAAATAAATATTACAAGAAATATATATCTACGAAACTTATTGTATTCAAGAATAAGTACTCAGCACTAAGATCGCAAGCTAAAACATCTATCACATGTGATTATAAAAAATTTATAACGAATACGCAGAATAATATTAACAATAACATTAAAGTTTTTTGGAAATTTGTGAATTCGCAGAAAAGCAATAAAGACATGCCTAAAACTATGTACTTTCAGAATAAATCCTCTGATGATGGCAATGTAATTGTTAACATGTTTGCAGAATATTTCGAAACAGTTTACACGAAAATTATAAATAATATTGGTTATAACTGTAACGTATCCAACAATAATATTAATATAAATTGTTTTAATGTAAATTCTGATGTAGTTTTCGATAAGTTATCTACATTAGATATAAATAAAAGTTCAGGACCAGATAAAATACCTGCGCATATTGTAAAGTTTTGTAGTTCAACGTTAGCTTATCCTTTAAGTATACTGTATAATATGTCTCTTACAAATGGAATATTTCCCGTTAGTTGGAAAACTGCTTTCATTACACCTTTGTATAAATCAGGTAGTAGAAATAATATCTTAAATTATAGACCAATATCAGGCTTGAATATCTTCTCTAAGGTTCTGGACAGTATAGTATCAGAATACTTATCATCAATTTTTAAGAATACTATTTGTTTGCAACAACATGGGTTTAAAAAATATCGTTCTACATGTACTAATTTGGCACTATATACATCATATATATATGAAACATTTGAGGAAGGTCACCAAGTCGATGCAGTGTACACGGACTTTAAAAAAGCGTTTGATCGTGTAGATATTAAACTATTAATACACAAATTAGAAGAACTTGGCATTAATGGTACTTTACTTAAATGGCTAGAAAGTTATTTAGTTGGGAGAAAGCAATTTGTCAAAGTTAAAAATTTTATATCTAGGGAAATAGATGCAACTTCGGGTGTACCACAAGGCTCCCACTTAGGTCTCCTACTTTTTTCATTATTTATCAATGACATTGTTAAATTGTTTAGTTTCTCAAATTGTTTACTTTTTGCCGATGATCTAAAAATATTTGCTAAAATATCTAATTCAAATGATGTTAATTTGATGCAATCAGAAATTAATGAATTGGCTCTATGATGTTCCTTAAACGGTATGGAAATGAATATCTTAAAATGTACTCGTAAATTTATTAGATTTGTAAGAAAAAAAAGTTTTATAACCTCTAACTATGTTTTAAACAACAATATTCTCCATGAAGTAACAGAAATAGAAGATCTGGGAGTTGTTCTGGACCCCGCACTCAAATTTAATAAACATATTGATAAAATAATTACGAAAAGTTTAAAAATGTGTGGGTTCATTAAACGCCAATGTAAAGATTTTACAAATGTAAATACGAGTACCATTCATTTATTGTATAATTCATTAGTACGAAGTAACTTAGAATATTGTAGCGTAATTTGGGCACCATACAATCAAATTCAAACTAATAGAATCGAGCTAGTACAAAAGAAGATATTTAATTTTACTTTTTTCAAGCTAAATATAAATAAAAATCAATATAATTATAATGAGAGATTATTTTACTTGGATTTGAATCATTAGCGAAACGCAGGGAAAAATCTTATATTAGCTTTACTTATAAATTATTCACTGGTCTAATCGATGTACCTGATTTGCTATGTAAACTTAATTTAAGAGTACCTCAGTACAATACTAGAAATAACGATTTACTTGTTGGTACTGTAAGTAAAACGAATTTTGGTAAATTTTCAATATTAAACAGATTGGTCAGTATTATAAACACTTTACCAGAACATATAGATTTGTTCAATATAACCGAGAAGAAATTAAAAAATGTATTAAAAAGTATATAATAAGCATATCGTTATTTTGAAAGGTAAATTTATTAAATGTTATTTCTGTTAATTATAGTTCACACCTGTTACGTTCTATTTTTGTTTTTTATTTTTTGTATAATTTTGGATGTACCATTTGGATATTTATCCGTAGTGTGCCATATCATATAAATAATAAATAATTAATGACCCTAACGATTACGAGAACTTAGTTTTGTTAGTAAATATTAAAAACAAGATTAGAGGCGATGCCAGTCAAAGCTATAGCAAATTATGTAATAAATAATTTGACTGATTTAAAAATGCTTTATTAACTGCGTATGCAGAAAATGAGATTGCTATACTTTAGCAATTGAAATTGCAAATTTAAGACAAGGCAATTAAAATGCATTTTATTACTATAATAAGATGTTAAGTTTCTTAAACGCACACACAACATACACTGAAACACAGGTAGAAGCAGCATTTAGACCCGCTATAATAAGTTATGGAAAAAATCTAGCATTATATTTAAGCTGTTTACGAGAACCAATCAGGTCATTTTTACAAACGAAACTCTCAAAATTTCAATGCGGCTCTTAAAATATTGACGAATGAATATATATATATATATATATATATATATATATATATATATATATATATATATATATATATATATATATATATATATATATATATATATGCTATGTGAAATTAAACACAATGTAACAAGGTAAAATGAATGGCAAAACACGTGAAACAAGTAACAAATAAATATTTGCATTGTTGTAATTAATTTTACCTTGTTACAATTTGTTTAATTTCGCATAGCCACCTAGAATAATTGAATAAAAATAATTTCTGATATTTCTCAATTACCTTATTTATCTCGAATTTTTTCATATACATTTATGACAAGTAATACATCGTTGAAAAGAGAAAAAAGGCGGTTTTTATTTTAATAAAATAATTCTAGGTTCCCATTTGAAAAATAAAAGTTGATAGTCGTATCATGTAAACCTGACTTTATAAAAAACTTCTATATGTGTCATAAAATAGTATATTTAATATACTAAAACTTCCATATTAAGAAAATTTTTCTATTTCTTATAATAAAAAAGTTAAGGGTGGGTTCGTCTTAGCAGAATCACCTGTATGGTGAATCGAATTGCGCACCATAGCGTTTTCAATGCTATTTTTCAAATGTTCAATTATTGGCTTCCCTAATTATTTTATGCAAAAAAGTTTCAAATAAAAGTTTTACTGCATAAATTTTTGCATCTAAATCAATAATCATAATTTCTATTACATGCTTTCTAACGACAGAAATTAAATATTAAAATGTGGAAAGTTATATTGAAAATACAGACAGCCATGGAATTGCACAAAAAATAAATAAATGCTTGGCGTTTTATCTGTCAAAACGACAATGTTGTACGTTTCAGTGCCACACTGAGAGAAATGGATATTTGGAACAAGTGTAAATATCTTTAATTTAATTAGAAAATATGTTTAAAAAAGTGACAAGTACACTGTATATTAAAAAATATAATGTAAGTATATTTGAGAAGATATTTTAGAAACAAGCAACTATATATTTGTTTTAATATATTTGTATATTAGTCTTTAGTTAAATATATTTTAGATGTAAATAACTATATATTTGATTTTAATATATTTGTATATTAGGCTTAAGTAAAATATATTTTAGATACAAGTAACTATATATTTGATTTTAATATATTTGTATATTAGCCATTATTAAAATATATTTTAGAAACAAGTAATTATATATTTGATTTTAATATATTTGTATATTAGGCTTCAGTAAAATATATTTCAGAAACAAGTAACTATATATTTGATTTAAATATATTTGCATATTAGCCATTAGTAAAATATATTTTAGAAACAAGTAACTATATATTTGATTTTAATATATTTGTATATTAGCCATTAGTAAAATATATTTCAGAAACAAGTAACAATATGATTGATTTTAATAAATTTGTATATTAGTCTTTAGTAAAATATATTTTAGAACCAAGTAACTATATATTTGATTTTAATATATTTGTATATTAGCCATTAGTAAAATATATTTTAGAAACAAGTAATTATATATTTGATTTTAATATATTTGTATATTAGGCTTAAGTAAAATATATTTCAGAAACAAGTAACTATATGATTGATTTTAATAAATTTGTATATTAGTCTGTAGTAAAATATATTTTAGAACCAAGTAACTATATATTTGATTTTAATATATTTGTATATTAGGCTTAAGTAAAATATATTTCAGAAACAAGTAACAATATGATTGATTTTAATAAATTTGTATATTAGTCTTTAGTAAAATATATTTTAGAACCAAGTAACTATATATTTGATTTTAATATATTTGTATATTAGCCATTAGTAAAATATATTTTAGAAACAAGTAATTATATATTTGATTTTAATATATTTGTATATTAGGCTTAAGTAAAATATATTTCAGAAACAAGTAACTATATGATTGATTTTAATAAATTTGTATATTAGTCTGTAGTAAAATATATTTTAGAACCAAGTAACTATATATTTGATTTTAATATATTTGTATATTAGGCTTAAGTAAAATATATTTCAGAAACAAGTAACAATATGATTGATTTTAATAAATTTGTATATTAGTCTTTAGTAAAATATATTTTAGAACCAAGTAACTATATATTTGATTTTAATATATTTGTATATTAGGCTTAAGTAAAATATATTTTAGAAACAAGTAACTATATATTTGATTTTAATATATTTGTATATTAGGCTTCAGTAAAATATATTTCAGAAACAAGTAACTATATGATTGATTTTAATAAATTTGTATATTAGTCTGTAGTAAAATATATTTTAGAAACAAGTAACTATATATTTGATTTTAATATATTTGTATATTCGTCTTTAGTCAAATATGATCTTTAATATTAAAGGTATATATATTAAAACATAGTAGATAATGTGTTTGAAAACATATATACATATACATATACATATATATATATATATATATATATATATATATATATATATATATATATATATATATATATATATATATATATTATAAATAAAAAAACAAATAACATTTTGTACAAATATTTTACATATTTATATAACTAATATCATTATGCAAATATAACAAAGAAAATATAAACATATTCTGTTGAAAGTCAAAAAATATCTTAATTTACATTTATGTAACATTTGGTATTGTTTTTGATTAATATAAACGGGAATACGTTTACGGTGAGCAAAAGTGAGTGTAAAACAAACCTAAAATTATTTGTTTAAATTTTTTGAAAAATCATGAGCATTCGCCGGGATTTGAACCCAGAACCTTTCACTCTGGCTTCAAATCCCGGCGAATGCTCATGATTTTTCAAAAAATTTAAATTATTAACCAACGATGACGACATGTCAAACTAATTAATTCTTATACTAAAATTATTTGTTAAATCTACTTGATATGAATATAAATTATTGTTAAAAGAGTTGAACATAAAATAAGACATCTGAATTTCATTCAAAATAATATTCTTAATTAATGCATAAACTGGCATATCTTCGTTATAATCCAATACTAATACGTAATTAATGTGATAACGAATGCCGTCAATTTCTATCCATTCGCAGAATGATACATTTACAATGAATGCGTCAGGTACGAGATGTATGTGTTCATAGAATAAATAATGTTGTTTCAAGTTTTCCACAAAAGTAGTTGAACCAACTGTAACACTTTTACTAAAACCAAGTTTTAAAACCAACCTGCGAGAAAAACTTAATTGTTGCTTTAAAGCTAATGTACTGGTAATGTTTATTCTGGAAGAAACGACATTTGATGATTGTTTTATTGTTTAAGAGATCTATGCTGCGCTTCAAAACGCATACACCAAATATTGATCAATGGACCAATTTGTTCTATGACACTAGAATAATGTAACATAAAGTGATGTTTCGGCTTTAAGGTTCTGTTAAATAAAGCCAAAAATAACTTACGATGGTCACATATTAATGTGTCTAAATATTTGGAAGTTTCCGTTTGCATATCTCATTAAAACAAGTGACAAAATTTCTTTGAGTATTAGTACCAATTGCCAGTGTTCATCATTTCCGGGAATATATTGACCACATATATGTGTAACATATTTTATAAAAACTAACATTTCAGAAGCCGACATCCTTAGACTTTCATATTTCAAATGATCCTTAGAAATGATTGTTGGTTTATTTGAATTCTCGGCCGAAATTGAAATAAGTTAAATTTGTATTTAAGGAAGCCAAAGAAAAATATTTTTTAGAAAATATAAAATGATTCAGCAATAATGCCATTTGATAATTAAAAACACCTTCCAACAAATCATGCATTATGTCCACGGTAGTATTAGTTGTTACATGAAAAGTAGGTATAATATTCCAAATATATTCTTCCTTAAACCTAGTCTGACTTGTATTATTTAAAACTAAATCCTCGTTATAATTTATTATAGTTCTTAAAACAACATTATTTAAATTATAAGCCAAGTTTGAACCACTTTTAGTAATTTTACAAAATCTAAGACCGAAGCGCCCGGTAATGGTTCCAGCTCTGGCGGTAGTCTTTCATGTATAGGAATTGGAACAGGTGCCAGTGCCAAACTTTCATCGTAAAAAACAATGTTATTTGATGCCTCGTTGATAAAATCAACAATATTTTCCTCATTCAGACTCACTGTCGTGCTCGAGCTGGTTGAACCCGGAATTGATATAATTGATTCTTCAGCCTAAAATGCGCTTCATTTCATTAGATACGTATCGTTTAATATGCCACGTACTTATGCGTATTTTATTAAGCATAAAATATTAATTATATCGTATACGTGTGTAAATAATGAATAAAAGCAACTGTAATTTGAAAACTGAACTAGCACCAACGTATCGATGAATTTATTATGTTATGTAAGTATGTATGAATAAAATTAAAACAAATATGAATTAAAAAAATTTAAATTGATAACCTCTTTATGAAAATAGTTTTTAAATTTTGCACCGAATTTCAGTGTTAAACCAATTTGTGGAATTAGTTCTTTAATTGTACTATCATCTAGTAATTTCATTGCAGTTTCATCTACTCCTTGATCTAAAATTAAAAAATTGCTCAAAGGGGGTAGCGGGATAAGATGGGTGTGGCGGCCCCCGCGCGATTTGACTTGCCATTGTTAAAACCTTGTCTGGAATGTTAAAAAAATTAGATTTGCATGCTCATTAAAGTTAATTGTCGACTTGTGTCTAAAATATTTCCAAAAAAGTGTTTTTCAGTACGTTTTAAACTATACAATTTTGTGTTCTTTTTTCCGGTCACTTGTATGATCGGATTCGTTTGATTTGATTTTATTATACTCTAAATTAGATCATAGCATTTTTTTCTGATTTTTTTGGGCCCTGGAACCCGAAAAACTAGGCAAAAACAAAAAAAAATCGTGAAAAAAATAGTTTTTTAGGAAATTAATTGGTTTTTTAAAAGGGTTCTTGTGCGTCTACAGAAGGGTGCCAAATAGCATAAGTAGCCCTATTAATTAGCTACATTTTCCTGTGTTTGTCAATATCTTCACTTGTTTCCGCGATTTCGACATTTTGATATTTAATTTCTGTCGTTACAAAGCATGTAATAGAAATTATGTTTATTGATTTAGATGCAGAAATTTATGCCCTAAAACTTTTATTGAAAGCTTTTTTGCATAAAATAATTAGGGAAGCCAATAATTGAATATTTGAAAAATAGCATTGAAAAGGCTATGGTGCGCAATTCGTTTCACCACCCTATATATATATATATATATATTTCCAGTTGTTAACAATTTTGTTTCATTTCCAAGGCTAACCCGATTTTTGAGCTAATTGTTAATAATTTCATATTAATTTCTGCCGTTATCTTCTTCTTCCTTTATTCCTTATGGAACATAGGGGGCCTGGTGGCGTCTCGGGAGCAAGAGTACATAGTGGTAGGGTTGCTAACCCTACGCACCGTTTATATTGTCGTTTGTATTTCACAACTGTTTATTTGTTTTTCTGTTTTATTTACACGCTTTTGTTTACGCGTTGGTATTTAGTGTGTGTATATTTAGATACTATATTATACTACTTATTTATACGTAATTATATTAGTCTTCTATTATTTCTGACACTAGTGCCTTCCATGCTGCTCTATTGTTTGCTGTTTTCTTTACTTCTTTCCATGTCATTTTTTGTTTTTCCAGTTCTTTGTTCAGTGTTCTTTTCCACGTGTTCGCTGGTCTTCCCACCTTCCGGTTTCCTGCTGCATTGTAGTCTAGAGCTTGCCTAGTTATGCTTTCTGGTGGTTTCCTTAGTGTGTGCCCGATCCATTTCCATTTTTGCCTCTTTATTGTTTTCGAGATGGGTTCCTCATTTGTTAATTGTAACAGCTCTTCGTTTGAAATTTTTTGTGGCCAGAATATGTTGCATATTATTCGTAGGCATTTATTAACAAAAGTCTGTAATTTCTTGAGGTTTAGGACGTTTTCATTCCAGGTTTCTGCTCCGTATAATAATACACTCTTGACGTTTGTTCTAAACAATGTTAGCTTTGTCTTCTTTGTGATGTTTGTTGCATACCAGGTTTTCCTTAGCATATTAAAGGATTTCTGTGCTTGACTAATTCTTCGTTCGATATCTTTCTGGCTCCCACCTGCAATATCTACTATGCTTCCTAGATAACAAAATTCTTCCACATCTTCTACCTCCTGCTGGTCTATTATGATCTTTTTACAGCTATCTGTATCATTGGTCAAAATTTTGGTTTTCCTATTGTTTATTTTTAGCCCTGTTTCTGCTGCGGTTACAATGAGTCTATCTATTTTGTTTTGCATGTGGTGTTTCCTTTCGGTGAATAGGCATAGGTCGTCTGCAAATTCTAGGTCTTCTAGTTTATGGAATGGGTTCCAGATAATTCCTGTTGTATTATTTACTGTTTCCCTCATTACCCAATCTATTACAATCAGAAATAGTAATGGAGATAGAATGCATCCTTGTGTTACTCCGGTATTGATAGGTATATCTTCTGTTAACTTGCCTCCATGTTCAATTCGTGCTGTATAATTTTCGTATAGCAATTTGATTATTCTTATAAATTTGTCTGGTATTCCATAGTTAGATAATATCTTCCACATTTTTTCCCTGTTCACTTGGTCGAATGCCTTAAGGAAATCAATAAACGCGATGTGTACTTCGATCCTCATTTCATGTACCTGTTCGAGTATTATCCTCAGAGTACATATTTGGTCCACACATGATCTTTGTGCTCTGAAGCCTGCTTGGTTTTGCCTTAAATTATTGTCTATTTGTTGTTTCATTCTATCCAACATTATCCGTGTCATCACCTTGCTTGTTGTACATAGAAGAGTAATTGGTTTCCAGTTTTCACATTTTGATAGATCGCCTTTTTTCGGTAGTGTGATAATTATTCCTGTTGACCAATCTTTGGGTAGGGCTTCTTCTGTCCATATTTTCTTCAGAAGTATGGATATTATTTCTACTGTTGTTTCTATGTCTGCTTTTATTAACTCAGCTGGTATGTTGTCTATTCCTGCTGATTTTCCATCTTTGAGTTTACGCACTGCGTTCTCGATTTCTTGTTTACTAAATTCTTCTTCATTTATGTTTAACTGTTCCCAATTTTCTTTTATTTCTCTGCCTGTTTTTTCTTCTTCTTGAATTTTATAGATTTCCGTAAAATATTCAACCCATCTCTTCTTTGTTTCTTTTTCTGTTCCGCAAATTTGACCAGATTTGTCTCTTAGTTTCCGTGTTGGTGTGGGTTTCTTCCCTGATATCTTTTTTGTTATTTCGTACAATTTCTTAATATCGTTACTGTGTGATGCTTCTTCCGCTTGCTTTGTTAGTTCATCTATATACCGTCTTTTGTCGTTTCTCGCACTCTTTTTTATTTCTTTGTTCTTCTGCTGATATTCTTCTTCCAATATTTGTTTGGAATTCTCTTCCCTTGTTCTCAATATTTGTGTTTTTATTTTCCTTCTTTCTTCTATCTTATTTTTCGTGTAGGTAGATATCCATGGTTTATCAACTTTCCCTACTTTCCTTATACACTCGTCGGCGGCGTTTGTCAGTGCTTCCTTATATTTTTTCCATACTTGTTCAGCGTCGCACGTCCGTAGATTTTCAATAGTTCCAATATTTGTTCGAAAAGTGTGTTGAAATTTTCCTAATGTTTCTTGGTCTTCTTTGAGCAGTCTGATATTATATTTTTTCCTCCTGTCTTCTTGTGTTCGATGTACTTGAAGACTTATTTTAATTTTTAGTCTCACTAGCATATGGTCTGATCCTATGTCGGCACCTCTCATTACTCTGACATCCTTTAAAGAATTTTTCCATTTTCTATCTATCATTATATGGTCTATTTGGTTCTTAGTTTTCCCATCAGTCGAGGTCCATGTTTCTTTGTGGATGGTTTTGTGTGAAAATATGGTACCTCCTATAAGTAGGTTATTTATTGCACAGAAATCTATTAGTCTTTGCCCGTTATCATTTCTCACTCCTAAGCCATGCTTTCCCATTATTTCCTCAATTCCTTCATTATTGTTCCCTACTTTCGCATTCCAGTCGCCTATTAATATTTTGATATCTCTTTTATGTGTTGTTTCTATTCTTCGAAGTACAGATTGCAAATTATCATAGAAATCATCTTTTTCTTCATCTCCTTTATTTTCTGTTGGTGCATATATATTAATAATAATTATATTTCGGAATTTAGCTTTGAATCTCGCCACATAATCCGTTCAGAGGTTCCCTCCCAATCTATTAGAGTTTTATTTGTTTCTTGATCTATCATAATCGCCACTCCTTTCTCTCGTTTTGCATTTTCTTCTGTGCTGCCTGAGTAAAGTATATTTGTACCGTTTACCCTCATGCTACTTACTCCGTTCCATCTTGTTTCACTGAGTCCGAGGATTTTTATATTATACCTGTTCATTTCTTGGGCTATTTCATGTGCTTTGCCTGGTTCTGACATAGTTCTTACGTTCCAGCTTCCTATATATAGTTCTTGTCTACTGTTTATTTCCAAGTTTTGAGTAATGTTTTCCCTTCGGTTCTTTTTATTTTTGTTTGTATTTTTTGGTTTATTATCTATTTGATTTTTATTTCTCTTGTTTTCATGTAATTCATTTCTCATTAATCCAGTTCTTTGCAATTTGTCATCCTGAGATTCCTTTCTATTTATTTCATTCAACAGTTTTTTGGATTCTTTATGCCGTCTGTACGCTCTTCTCCTCCGTCTCTAGACTGGAATTGTTCGATTGGTTTCACTCCTTGTTCTCTCGTATCCCATTTATATTTTTTCCCGTCGATTGTTATTTTCTGGTAACCCACTGTTGCAGTTTTATTATTTGATCTATTTTCTCTAGCGATGTTCCTTAGTTCTCTCTGTATTCTTCGTTCTTCATATGCCATATCATTTTCTATGTAGATGTTTGAACCTTTCAGTTTATCTTTTTTCTGGTTAAGTATTTTTTGTTTAGTTTCCCACGATGCCAGCTCCACCATTATAACATTTTCTTTGGTTGTGTTAAGTTTGTACGCTCTCATGATATCTATGTTTAGTTCCAGTTGGTTGCGCAGGAATTCCTTAACACTTCTGATTTCTTGGTTTTCTGTTACTTCGATTCCTTTAATTACAATGTTGTTTCTCCTCTTGTCTTTTTCTTGCTTTTCGAGTTTTCTTTCTAGGACATCTATTCTCGTATTTAAATTTTCTTTCTCTGACTCCCAAACCTTTTCTCGCATTTTAAATTCCTGTTTGAGTTCTCTAATTTCTCCAGCATTAGTTTGTAGCTGCACAAGGATTTCTTCATCATTCCTTTTAACTCTTGCATATCTTCCGATAGTCTTCCTAACTCAGCCATTGTTTTTGCTTGCTCTCTGTTACGTTGTTCAGAAGATCTAATTACTTTTTTGCTTGGGGCAAATATTTGTGATTCATCTATTTCGCGGTTCTTTTCTTCTCTTTTCCTTTTGCTGTCTTTCTCTATATTCTTTTCTGGTTTACTGCTCATTAGTATTATAACAATAAAAAATAGGATTAAACCGAGATATTTATTGATCATAGATTTAATTTGTTTTTAGTTTTTGCTCAGTTTGGCAACACTGATTTAAATAATTCAAACGCGTGACCTTCGTGTGATGCACGTTCTGCCGGACGGTACACGCCTGCCCAACTTAACCTAACTCCGTCGTCACTCGACACTTATTGCCACTATTTCCGATTTATGTACTGGGGCACTACTTATTCTTACAAGCCAGTATTAGAGACGCTTGTGGAAACATTAGTTTTAATTTATAGAACGATATATTATATGATAATTCAATATAAATGCCCGTAGTTAAATCCACTCGTACTTCACACACTCGTACCAACTAACTGCCGTTATAGGGCATGTAAAATTAATTCTGTTTATTGATTTTAATGCTCTACAACTCTTATTTGAAGCTTTTTTACCTAAAATAATTAGGGAAGCAGGAATTTAAGAAAGTATGACTTTATATGTTAAAGTCCTATGTTCCGGGGTCGCGGTCAACACCCTGTATATATATATATATATATATATATATATATATATATATATATATATATATATATATATATATATATATATATATATATATGTATATGGATTAAAATTTTTATTGTAATTTGATATGCCATGTTTTAAATTGTTTTTGGTTTGGTGTATTTGTCGTGTTCACTTATTCTGTCATTAGGTTTATATTTAACTATCAGTTCTTACTTCAGGGAGTTTTTTTTGTGTTCATATGTTAAGTGTACGTTTTATCCGTAGTCTAATTGGAATTTTTAATGATTTTTGTTTAGCTAATTTTGTAACTAGATACAATAATTTATATTATTTAAAATGATACAATTATTATTTATTTTTGTAATAATTTTACTTTCGTACTTATCCGGTGATAGCCGGATATCGAATCAATACCCTGTAATCGGCCGGATAGGAAATAAGTGGCCGAATACCAGATAATACCTGTATATTCGTCATGTATGTTATAACATACAACAATTATCTCTTATGCAACCCCATTGACATTCGTCAAGGATCCATTCTGAGGACATTTTTATTCATTTAAAATATTTAAAGCGCAAAAACGAATTATAAACTGTCTACGTTATGCTCATTCAAAAAATTTATGGAGACAGTTTTTCGCCAAATTCGAAATTGTATCTTTACAATTCTTATACATCTATAATATCTTATTATTTGTATTTAAAAACTTTGATTATTTTAATTTTAATTATAATCAAAACGAGAACAGTGTTAATCCTTTTCCGTCCTCACAGCACTACTAATTTTAAAAAGAGTCCAATTTATATTGACATTAAGTTATATAATCATTTGCCGACACACATAAAAAATCACTAATTTTCATTCATTTAAACATATCGTTTTAAAATATTTAAAAACTTATTATTTTAAACTGTTTAAGAATTTTGTAATGTAAATTAATTTTAAATTATATTCATTGTACCTGACAACTTAGTTTGTAAGTACTTTTACTGATTTATAGGATATCTCAATATGTATAGCTAGATACCCGGCTTTATTGGATTTAATCAATTTTAAAAAATGGCAACGTTTCGATCGTAGACTTAGACCATTATGAATCTACAATTAAATATAATATTAATAATTAGACAAAAATAAGAATATTAAACTTACCAAAAGTTACATGAATGTTAATAATCTACTTAGATTAACATAAGAATGTACATTACAAGACTTAGGGCAATGACTAATTTACTAATTATCAAATCATTCGAATACGAACTGTCAACGTGTTATTCAATTTTAATTTTTATCGTGGTTAGTGTGTGGAAGTGCTCTGTTGCCTACATGTGCTTATTGTTTTAGTTTCCGAATTATGAAAATAGATTTTCTTTTGTTGCAAGTACCAATTTTGTTTTCAGTTTTCTTTTGACATCCGTTTCTCGTTTACAAGAGGAAGCTTACGTGATTAATTCGGCGCATTTTAATGCTTATATTGTCTTTAATTCTCTACAAATTGGTGGTTGATACGCGTTCAAATTCCATTCCGTTCACTAATTGATCAAATTTTGCTTCTGCTCATTTTTTGGGCTGTATAGCTTACGTGATTAATTCTGCGTTTATTATGCTTGTATTGTATTTAATTCTCTCCAATTTGGTGTTTATTTCGCGCTCTAATTAAATTTGACGTATTAGTTTTTTCAGTTTTTCTCTTCTCCAGTTACTAGTGGAACAGATTTTCTGCTTTTCTACTATTTGTGCTCCTAAAACATATCGTTTGATACCTCACTCGCAGGTCATAGTTGCTCTATTTGGTTAATTAATTAATTAAATTTTCCAAATTTATTTACCTTTTCCGCGTGTTTGCGGAATTGTTTTGATTGTATTTCAACAGTTCCTGATTAAGCGTGTTATTCTCTATGCGGCAGGGGCGGATCCAGACTTCGATTGGGGGGGGGGGGGTCATGGAATGAATTTAGTCTCTTTAATTGTTCATATTCTAAATATAAAAAACATTTGTATTTGCTCATATTATATTCCTGCTTTAAATAATTTTTACAATCACATTAAATCGTGTTTGGAATCGCATTAAATCACAATAAATCATTTTTTCACTTCAAAAATTTCTTCTAAGAACGCCAACACTTTTTAAATCATAAAGTTTCAATATCTAAACGGTTCTTCGATAGAATACAAAAATTATTGAATTAGAAGTTGATTTTCTAATTGCAAATGTCGGTAGTCACATACTTGACTAGGTCTTAAATAGAATACCTCTCCCATCTGCGGGTCGAAATAATATCCCCACAAAATATTGGTTTTTGGCTATTTATTAGAATAATAACTCAAACAATAGTTCTTAATTATCTTAGAATTTTAAGTTCTTAGATAATATTTTCTATTTAATTTAATAAATTGAGTTATCGTAAATAATTACATCATTTTTATGTATTAGGGCCAACATTTTAAAAAAATCCATGCTAAGGGGGAGGGGGGGTCATGACCCCTCCCCTGGATCCGCCCCTGCTATGCGGAAATATATTTTCGTTAGAATCGGATAACACTTAAGAAAATTATCTAGAACACATTCCAGAAATTCCTTTCCTGTTTTCTGGCCTTCTATGTTATCTACATTTTTGTTCTTCTGCCGCATTTAGGCAATCGCCCGCTATCTAGTTTATCTTTTTGGTATTTTTAACTTCGTTTACACGAGTTTTAGCTATTTGAACTCGTAAGTAGAGCACTCACTTTTCTCCGCTCTTGGTCACTTTTTGTGGTGTTTTTTTTTTTGTTCAACAACATTCCTTAGAGTTCCCTCTTTCGCTGTGGGCTGATTTTGGTAAATTTGAGCTGCGGGCTCAGGTTTTTTGGCACCTTTTCCGAATCTAGAGCATCCGTGGTTTATTCGATCCCTACCGCTTTCTTGGCTATTCTATAGCTATCAGAATCAGTTCTTTACTGACCTGCCACCTTCGCAATACAAAGTTTATTTAAATTTTATTATATTGTAAAACCTTATTACTGCTTGTTTAATGACTGAAGCTGACACTTAGAGAACTTTCCCATAGTTAGCTGGTTTGTAGGGTTTGTTAACTATTTTATATTGGTAGATTACTAGTGGTATATGACCATTAGTTACTCAGGACACTTCTCTATAAGTTGTTTGACTTCTGTCACGAGCTTTACCTTTTCTGGTTTTGAAGTTGCAAACAATTGCAAGTTTTGTCAATTATCAGTAAAACTTTAATTTTTTTGCAAATATATGGCGAACTTGTGACAGAAATGGTATGAGAGTGCTCTCGAAGAAGCCTAACGAGGCTGACTTCGTTGTTTGCGACTGCTGTGACTGTAAGTATCACCCTGGCTGTACCACGCTTCTTGCTTCAGAGATGAGGATTGTCGCCCTGAAAGTTAAAGTTTTTCTGCGCGACCTGCGAGGACAACGACAAATCCCTTTTCGCGCTCCTACTTCAGCAGGTGCGTGAGTTGAGATCAGTTAGTGCAGGCTTGAGGTGTGAGCTTGAAGACATAAAAAACAAGGCATCTAGTGCCACCGATGTTTCTTCATTCGTTAATTTGCAGCCCGATTTCGAATCTACGTATGCCGAATTTGCCGACCGGGAAAAGCGAGCCAAAAACATTCTAATCTATGAAGTCGCGAAGAGAAATTTTACATCCGCTCGTTCAAGACCCTTGAGGGTTACCTTCTCGGATAAGTCCACTGCCCTTCGTTGCTTAATGAACAAGAAGAAGTACAAAGGTAATGCACATATTGTCCCTGACCAAACCATGCTTCAGAGGGAGCTGATGAAAAAGTTCAACGATGAATGCAAGGTCCCTAGTGGTCAAGATAAACGTATTAAGTACTTTAACGGCGTACCCCGCATTGTCACTGATTCAGTTGGGAGAGATTCTGCTTCAGCTGGACCAGCTTCGGCAGGATAAACTGCGAATAAGGGAAACTAAAATCCAGGCAATCACCATTCACTCTCTCGATCTACTACCAGAATGTCCGTAGCCTCCGTACAAAACTCGGGAACCTGAGCAAAGCCTCATCTACCTTGGACGACTTTGACATCAGTGCCATCACTGAAACCTGGCTCCATGCTGATATCTCTAACCCCGAACTGGGCTTCCACAGTCACAACGTCTATAGAATAGATAGGATTGCAAACACCAGTCAACATGAACGAAGTGATGGAGTGACTGGTCTGGTCCGTAGGAATGTCGCGAGTATTCAGTTACAAAATGTCAACGTAAATATTGAACATCTGTCCGTAATGATTAAGTCGAGTCATTGTCAAATCATTGTTTGTGCGGCATATTTCCCCCAAAACTCTCCACCTGATTCTTATACTATATGCCCCTCACGCAATTTTATTATTGTCGGTGTTTTTAATCTACCACACTCTGTGTGGTGTAATGAGGAATCGAAAGTAGTGTGTAAACACCTTAACGCTTCAAATACCGAAAGACTCAATTGTGAATATCTTCAGGACAGTGTTAACCTTCTCAACCTTACTCAAGAAAACAACGTACGAAATGATTTCGGTATATATTTAGACTTGTTGTTTATTCCGTCTAGCGATTTTGAAGTCAATCGTTCCAGTTGTTCCATTTCTCCCTGCGACGCTTACCACCCAGCGATTGAACTATATTATTCCACCTCAGAGAGCTTTGACATCCCCATCTTTCCGTAGATAGTCTAGATTATTCAATCGAGTATTTTTACGAGTTATGTACTCATTTTATGACAAATATGTTTCCAAGATAATTATTGTTCCCGACACTTATCCTTCATGGTATTAAAATAGATTGAAAAAGACTTTGAAGAATAAAAATGTTGCACATAAACTATATAAGATAACTCGGCTGGATGCTGACTACCGTCAATTCTCTGACCTGCGTAGATTTTTCAAGCGAATTGAATCAGCTGATTATAGAGATTATATATCAAACATCGAAACTGCGATATATAGCGACATGAAACCCTTCTGGAAATTTGTAAATGAAAAAAAGGTACCGGCGGGTTACCGAACTCTATGTTTCTTGGTGACTCCATTGGAAACAATGGGCAAGATATTGTCAATCTATTTACAATTTTTTTTTAATCAGTCTACGTCAGCAAGGTTATCAATACAAATCTCGAAAACAACCACGTGAACTCAATAGTAAGTCAAGGTTACATGTCAATCAGTTAGATTGATGTGTTTAATGCGATACAAAAGTTGAACAATAAAAAAGAACCCAGCCCCAATTGCATACCACCTAGTTTTTTAAAAAATTGTATAGCCAATATCACACCACTTTATATATGTTTCCATCGGTTTGGAAGAGAAGTTCTAGAAAAGTTTGAGGCAGGCTCTCAGGTCGACATAATCTATACAAACATAGCTAAAGCATTTGATTCTGTGAATCACGAATTGTTATTGACAAAATTGTACAACATAGGCTTGCATGGTTCCTTTCTCTCCTGGATTAGGAGGTATCTTACATATAGAACTCAAAGTGTGAAATACAAATCCTCCATCTTAAGAAATATAATTGTATCTTCAGGCGTGCCGCAAGGATTACATTTGGGTCCACTACTGTTTTTGCTATTTGTGAATGATCTAAAGTTTTATTTACCTTCATGTAAATTTTTATTATTCGCCGATGACCTCAAGTTGTTCAGGGAAGTAGAATCAGTGGAGAACTGTTATACTCTTCAAGATTCTTTGGGAGCTCTATCTGTATGGTGTGATGAAAATCGACTACGACTACACACTTCCAAGTATAAAATTATGAGCTTTTCTAGGTCGCGGTCTCCTTGAATTTTGCTTACAATATAGATGGTTTACCTTTAGCAAGAATAAGTAGCTTTTAAGATGCCAAACTAAAATTTTATTTACATATTGAACATATTACGAATAAATCTCTCAAGACTTTAGGCTTTGTCAAAATAAAGACTGCCGATTCAATGACAGCAAATTTATTTGTTGTCTTTATACTTCGTCATTGGTGAAACCAATTTTATTATATGGTTCACAGATCTGGAATCCTTCATATGCAGTTCACTCGTACAAACTTGAAGCCACCCAACACATTTTTTTTAACTTCATATCCTGGAAGCTGAAATTACCCTCACCTAGAATCATTCATAATTACTTTCATATAGCCAGTGTCACAAATTTATACTCTTTAGAATGCACCAGAAAATTTTCTTTAGAGTGTTTAGCTGTTATTGTGAAAAATTCACTCTCAAAACAAAACTATAATTGTGTGGAATTCAGCTTCAAAACTAGCGTAGGTAGATACTCCTTTCGTTTCTTATCTTTTTGGGTTCGATATTAGTGAGTTGAGATGATTTGAGCATGTGGAGCGTACGTTGAGGAACGAATGATTGAAAATTTGTATGTGATGGAAAATTCCGATTGTGAGGAATAAATGAGTTTGTATGGTGGGACCGAGAATGTGGTTGAAGCGATAGTGATATGTCAGACTGAGAATATTTGGCGAGGACTGATTCTTTGATGATTACTAGATGTTCTGTAAATGTCTTAGAAGTTTGTGCTATCCCATTTGATGGGACACAGCGTCTGTCCTAGCTTTACTTCCTGCCAGAAAAGGATGAAGCTAATGTATTTTGTAGTAGTAAAAATTCTGAATATTATTTCTCTGTTTTTAAATATTTAACCCTTTGCACTCCAGCCTAAAAACTTATAGAGGATACCAATAACTCCAACACTATATTAGTTACGAGTACATGCATGTCATGTAAATGTCGCAATTACGGCGACAACGGAGTGCAAAGGGTTAAATTTGTTCGTTTGGGTAGTGTTTTAATATAATCATAAAAGACTACTTCAATGATTGCGTTCTTCCCAAAGACGCTATTAATAATTTATTCTTGACGTTTGATGGTAAAGCTTTCTTTATTTATTGCTTATATAAATATACCGAGCAATTACATTTTCTTAATCAAAGTAATCATGAAAAATTTTAATTCTTTATTTCTTTTTCAGCAATGTGTTGCAGCAATGAAAGTATATGCATCTTCAATTTTTTAAGACACGCACCAAAAACTAATGATACTATCCTTCATAGAAACAAACAACTGGGACAACCAAAGAGAAGTATATTATCAAATTTCGAAAAATTTATACGATAATTAACTAAATCAATTATTTTACTAATGTATGTATATTGTATTAACATCATTATTGTTCTGTAATATATTAATTTGTTCGTTACAATTTTTAAATTTTATAAAAGATATATTATTACTTACTGTTGTTACAATAATTTTTAAAATAATAGTGACAATATGTACATGTATTTTTATAGCTTCTTTATCTTTAATAAGTAAATAAAAATATGTTAGATGCCCAGTCAATATTTAATACATTTGCAATTAATTGTTTTTAAATATCTAAAGGGGGTAGCGGGATAAGCATAGTGAATCGGCCCCAGAGCGATTTTGACTTAGCACTATGTTGGCCCTTTCAAAACTGTAAAAAAAAACAAGGTTTAGATGGTTACCAACTTTATAGATATATTTCTCTACTGGCAATCCATAAAAGATTGATTTTTTGACATGTTTTTGGAAAAAAATTGTTGGAGCCTACTTACATCACTTTAGTTTAACTTTCGGTAACAGATAATTAATCTACACTAATCAGAGAACATCTACGATTTTTTTTCATTAATTTCTGAAGCGAAAATTACTGCGAAAAATCAATTTAAAGCAAAAAAAACTTATAATTTAAACTTTTTTTAGTTTGACCTTGGCTTTTCTCGGGTTGTTGTTGAGACTCCTAAAAACGCTAAATACAAAATTTAGCAAATTTAACAAGCTTTCAGGACGCAAAACCGCATTACGATATCTCTATTATATTAAGCGACAATCGATTTTAAGTAAAGTATAGAATATGCGACAGGGGGACAGTAACAGCACTTGTTTAATTTATTATTTACATTTTGTGAGCCACTTGATAACAAAGTTCAAACGTAAACCTAGACATTTAGCGATGTTCACATGTGAAATGCACACTCCTGATCAGGGCCAGATTTAGACTTGATAAGGCTATTTGAGATATGGGGCCCTTTATAAGTCCAGATATTCTATGTCAGTGTCAAATATGCCACTTGCTCATTCGGACATTTTTTTTGCCCCCAAGAAGATTGGGGCTTAAGGTATAGCTTGTGTAGTTTATACGTAAATCCTGAACTGCTCCTGATGAGTCCATTGGTATCCGGCCAGTAGAGTGAATGTAACTGGTTTTTTCATACTCAATTTAAGATCTTTTTTCACACCACAGAGTAATATCGTTGATAATATTTTTGAGTTGGGCAGATTCAAAGTCTGACTTCTTACAGGACATTGGGAAGTATGCTTCGTGTTACGTAGAGATATGGCTTTGAAGTTTTCTAAGTTCATGATATCACATTTTTTATGAATTGGAGTTAGATGGAATGCTTAAATTATAGTGGAAATTCACCCAGCGAGATTGAGCGATTAAATGTGTATGTTAAAGGATTAACTATCAATTCGGTACAGTTTTTTGTAACCAGATATGGAATTTTATTGCAGCCGCTGGAGTACGTGTTTCTTAGTTTATTAATAACTGCACATTTCATCTTTAGTTACTGGACTTACAAACAGAGAGCGTTAAATACTGTCAATGTTAAATACATAATCATCGGTCGGTGAGTTATAAGTTAAGAAACAGTTTAAGTCAGTATTAAATGTGGTACAATAATTTTTTTTAAATACTAGAGCAGGACACCCATTCTCTCGCAGACGAAGACGCAGTGTTTTTAGTATGGCACGAAATTCAAATGCCCGTAGTGATCAATGCAGTTGTAGAAATATTCCCCTTGACATATTTTAGCGGATACCTACACTACATTAAATAGCGTTTTGATAGTGCTGAGAAATAAGTAGAGACTACTATTGATACCTGAATCACGGAGAACACTACGCCAGGTATGTTGTATAATAAATTTGAAAATTTTTCATGATTTTTAGCCAAGAATATTTTTTTGGTATAAATTTGTTCTGATGACCTCAATATTATAGATAAAGTTTTCTATATCGTACTTTGGGTTAAATTAAAAGATTAAATGCATGTATGTATTTAAGTAAATTCACAAAAACGATTTTAATATAGAAGGATAAGAACTGTCAAACATTATCACTCAACTTCGTATGTACAACCAAAGACTGTATTAAAATAAATAATAATGATATAAATAATTTTGTTAGATCGCTCACTTATGGAACTCACCCTTCTTTAATATTTGTCAGTGGTATGGTAAGAGAAGTGATACTTACATTTAGTTATCTACCAATTTTTGTAAATGCCTGTTGTCAAAATTATTCAAAACTAATAACTACTTCACTAGAGACATTTTGCATAATTGTGAGAGCCAAGCATGAACCTTATGCTTTCGCGCATTACCTTCATCGATAAAAAAGCAAAAAAGGAGCAACAATCTTGACATCCTTTGGGACATACATTGCATGTTGGCGGGTAAAGGAAAGTTATATACAATTTATCACTAATATTACTGACATTCTAATGTTTCCTGTGGATATTATTCGAGTGTGCAATATTTGTTAATATAATATATATAATGTCAGGTACTTATTCCATTTTTAGCAATTCCACTCGACTCTCATAAGATAGATTAGATTAATCCTACTTACTAATGCACAAAGAGACGAAATTGCTGTCACATCTCTACTCGCCTCGCAAAAAAAAATAGAGATAAGAGTAAGAGCAGTAAGAATAGAAAACTCGGACGAGATTGATATAGAAAAATGTCCAAAATAATATGTTTTATTTCTTTTTATTCATATTTTTTGGTAAATATTTAATAACTTAACCTGGAACCATTTGAACTCTCTGGTGTTATGCTCCACCACTGAGCCATTTAATTCAAATCTGGTGTCATTTTAATTATGATTTTCCACATTAACTATATTTCATTTTTAGTAAGTTAATAAGCCGAAAAAAATAATTTGAATGTAATAATGGATTACTGGTCTTAGTTATTTCAATAAATTTATTATTGGACGAAGTTTCGGCGCCTGGATAGGCCATCTTCAGATTTAAACGTATTTAACAAAATTTATAAATTACAATAAAAATAAATGTATACAATTAGACATACCAGTAATGTAAATGTTGAAATTACATATTAGTTAAAATTGTATATATATAACTGTAACATTTAAAATTAAGTTATCGTTTGAGAAGTAACGTTACTGCTCAAATCAACCATGACTAGATTCGTAACATATAAAAAACAGGGTGAAGTACTCTGGTTATGTGGTTGTAAATATTTGAACATTTGATTGTTGGCATGCTTATTATTTTTAAATTATTCAAATATATGGAACTAATACGGCTAGAATAGTAATATAATTCAAATATTGATAGATCTACCGTAATTAAATTGTTTTAAACAAAGCAACGGCAAAGTTTTGTTGTTTTAATTTGATTTTTTTTGTACTATTTTGTAATGAAAATTTTAATTGTGGTACACCGTTATATTGAGAATTTAACGTAGAATTGAAAAATGTAAATATATGCAGGGTCACTAAAAATTAGAAAATTGATGCCACTTCTAGTTAAACCGGAAAAGATATGTTTGTCATTTATACATAAAAATTATGCCACATATGTTGTGTTTACGTATATAAATTTATATTTCGATATCTTTATAATAGAGTTGCCCCGCATTTCTGTGGACACTCGGTATATATGTAATTTAAGATATGTGTAATACAAAATATTTTTCAAATATATATTTTTATAAATAACAGCTTTCTCTGTCATAAAAATCACGGCACGCTACTTCTGTTACGCCGAGTTAATACTAATTATAATTATACTAACTATTTCATTGAAATCAATGTTATATCTCTGTACATTTTTAAGTATCAAAAACTATATTTCCAGGTGAAATTTGTCTCAAAATTGTTAGAATAACATCTATACTTACGAAAGGCACTATATTTTAATAATATTTATTAATATTTTTACTCAAAACCACTAATTTTCTAGCAGCACTATTACCTGTCACACTCGGCACTTTTGAACTCGACACGTAGCGCTTTAGATATTTGGTCTGTGTAGCGCGTGCGCACTACGTGATTCTTCCGAGCAAATCAGTGCACATCAAAATATCTTGGAGTGTATTTTATGTATAAAAATTATTATTTATTTATAAAATGACATATTTAATAACATTAATTCAAAAATTGTTGTTTTTTAAATAAAGTGTTTATGAATTTTATCAGTATTTAATATATTTATATACATAAATAAGTATGTAAACATTCAATTCAAATGAAAACTAGTACTTAAAATATGTTTAAATTTACAACATAGAAATAAGGAAACAATTCTTGAATATTTATTGTACTTTAATAAAATAATAAAATTAATAGGGATAGTTTTATCGGGATCTATTGCTCGGTATAAGTATGTTCATAGAGCCTCATTTCAACTAACTCTTCACATTTTTATTTTTACTTTAAATAAATAATTTACTACTAAAATTTGGAAACCGAATATATCAGATCAATAAGAATTTTGAGTATAGAAATATTTTGTATCCATAATATGTATCTTCAATAAATAAAAGATTGTTACAAATAAGTTATGCATGTTTTATTTCATATATATCTATATACAATGAATATATTATTTATAATTCTGTAAATTGTATTATTGTCAACATTTGTGGAAGTTCCGTTGTATATTTATCAATTACTGGTATTATTATTAGTCTTATAGGTTTCAAGAAAATCAAAATGGATTATAAACAATATAACATGAACTTTATAACTACTAATGTGTAGTTCGACTAGAAAAATGTGAATTAGGTTATCATATCCTATATCCATATGCAAATAGCAAAATTGTGATTATTTTTCTGTAAAAATGAGATTAAAGTAAAAATATCGGTTAGTATATGATCATCATAAAATATGGTAGGATTTCAAATATTAAATACATAAAAACCAAAACACGTCGAGTTTAGCTTTCTTCATTATTTTCTGCAATTTAAACAGTTCTTGTATATAATGGCAAAACATTCAATATATGCATCGAAGTCGTTGTATGAGAAAATTTGCGGTAAGACTTTCAAGATTTAATTTCATATTATTTGATTTTGTATATATATTTAATTACAAAAATCGAATGTGCGTATATTTTGCGATCTAAGGTTTTCTTGTGAAAAATACGATGCAAGCGAACCTCGCTAAAGATGTGTCCAGTATAAAAATAATTAGTAAATAATAATTTTAGCATTTGGGATTCGACTAATTTCACATATTGACGGTAACATGTGAATTGTATTTATTAAGTAATATTTGAAAATATTCCATGAAATTTCGATGATATGAATGGATTTCTTTTACAAAACTAAACCGATAGTATTTTTTGATATGGCTGTTTTGTAGTATTCATGATATATTTTTCCTGATCGATGTATTTGAAACAAGTTCATTTTGATTCTGTTTTTAAGATATCCGAATTACTGTGAACTAATATTTTGTACGAATATAAAAATGATTAGAAAAGCAACTTTAAGTAGATACCTCTTTTCGTTTCTAAAAAATATTTTCATATCTACTTAGAAATAAACCTTAATATTATTTATATAATTCTATACTTAAATTCGTTTAATAGATACTAATTCTCATTATTCAATTGAGTAAAACACAACAAATATAATAATAATGTACAAAATAAAAAATATGTATTTATTTACTAAATAATCATTCACAATTATCATTACGTACCTTGTTACTGCGAAAGTAGAAGATGAAGTACATGGAATAATATTTTTAAATTAAATTGAAAATGGAAACCAGTTAATATTTGATTGTCATGTCAGTTTTTCTGTACATTCCATGAAATAAATATGCAATATAAATTTGATTGTCCATTTCGTTTGTACACTCCTAGTTAATATTACAACAACTTATTTACCAACGTAATTCGTTTTGAGATTTATAAGCATTATAAAATTTGTTATGAATCAATAGTTAAACGCTACGCAACAATAAACAAAATAATAAAATATTTAATTTTAAAAATGTAAGATTAATAATAAGATACTTTCGCAGTCATAATAAAATAAATTTACACATAAAAATCAACTGTCAAATCTGCGGACCTGCGCAGTAAATAGTATACTTCTGTCATCAAACACTGGTATGTACAAAATAAGAAACTTATCTGGACTTCATCAGAAGTCAATTCAAGATTCCTTGCATGGAGGAAATGGCGCATTTGCGATGGAAGAACCAGACTTACAATCAACAATACTAGACATATGCGCCGTGGAGCGATTATGTCTAAGGTGACTCTTAACAAGATGTCCAGCTGCTAGTGCAGACAAAAGCGAGAGCTCTCCTGCCAGGACTGTCCCGCAAACAATTCTAGCAAGTTGATTCGCATTTTCCCCAGGAAACTGAGAATTTGCTCCTTTCACGCCAAGCATCTCCAAACAGGAAGCTTGAGCAGAAAGAACAGTCCCTCCACCAACAGTTCCAATCTCGATGGACGGCATCGTGCACGAAACGTAGAGATCGTCGCCGTTTTCACCCCAGGGTTCCATCAACGTCATGCAATTACTGCTACCGACGTTTTGTGCTGGATCTTGGCCTGTAGCGATGAAGATTGCGGTAACTATGTTCGCGGCGTGTGCGTTAAAACCACCTACAGATCCAGCCATAGCTGAACCGATCATGTTCTTGGAGATGTTAACGTCCACCAGGGCCTGCACGCTGGTTTTAAGGATGGTGGTGATTACTGTAGCGGGCACAATAGCTTCGCAGACTACGGATTTTCCGCGGCCTTCGATCCTGAAAAACAATTTAATCAAATTTATTATTTTATAGAGTAAAAATTAGAATGCCACCAGATTTGAAATAAGTGGATAGTATAGTTTTATGGTAAGAGCATTTAAATGAAATTCAAAAAGTCCCGGCTTCAAATTCCAGTGTTGTCCGAATGTAAAAATATACTGACAAACCAGAATTGTAAATAAATAGACCTTTGACCAAATTTACAAAGAAGTCGTTATATATAGTTTAATTTGCACAAAAAATTCAAAATTGAACAATGTTTCTGACGAAGGTTACTTCTGTATTTGTTTACAAAATAGGTTTTATATGTAACATTTTTGCAAATTTGAGACAAGATTATTTGTTTTTTACAGTGTGAACATTATGACAAAACTTTGGATACTACTATGTAACTGAATATAAAAATGAATGATTTTAAAAGTAAATTATGCCATATTTTCGTTTACCAGTTGACCGCAGCAGGTTTCTTATCCGTACAGAAATTTCCACTAAGGCTAAGAATCTCCATTTCTGGAAAGATTTTCTGCACATCTCTGAGCGCCATCTCTGTGCCTTTCGACAACATATTCATGCCCATCGCGTCGCCAGTTTTCGCCACGAATCGAATAAATAGATGTCGACCAGCTATCCTGATGTGAATTCGAGTCAGCCGAGCGAATCTGCTTGTGCTATCGAAACTTTTCTTGACTGAATCGAAGTTTTCTGGTATTTCCATCCATGCCATGACCTCACTAAGGAATAGAAAAAATTATAACAATTGAATTTAAATCTAACTTTTAAACATATTAAAATTAACAAATATATATATTTTTACTTATTCAATAACAACTACATATTGGTAGTGGAAAAACTATCAGAGTCGAACATAATTAAAATTCATTTTACACAATTTGTTTGTAATATTAATATTTGTATGTAGCGTTAGTTTAAATTGTTTTTATTTTGAATGGTAACATATTTAAACTGATTTCAAAATTGGAGGATTCTTTATTTTTAAAATGAATTTAAATTTGCTCAATAAATCATCCTTATTCGCTACCTTGTAACAAAATGATGATTGAATGTTCGTACGCCCATATTTTCTTTATATATAAATCTTCGACTTACCTAGCCTTACTCAGCGACGGAAATCTAACAACTGGTCCTCGAGTCATGCCATCCGCCACTATTCTACTCTTCACGCCACAATTGAGAAGAGCGCGACTGCCTCGGTTTGTACTGGCGACTAAACAGCCCTCAGTCGTAGCCATCGGCACATGGTAGTATTTTCCATCAAGATTCAGCGGTCCAGCGATACCGACGGGAACTGGAACGTAGCCGATTACGTTCTCGCAACAGGCTCCCATCACCTGGGCAATTATAAAATAAAATAGAAAAAAACATAACTTTTTGATTGCTTCAGTGTAATGCTTTTGGCATTTGAGGAAGAGAGATTTTGCGTGAATAATGTAGGAATAAAAAGGTTCAAAATAAAAGGAATAATCGAACTAATATGAAAGCAGTTGTTATAAATGGGGATGATAGAAATATTTGGCGAAGATTGATTGTAGGATGAATCTAATGTTCAGTGAATTTTTTACGGGTCCTTATGTGATCAATAAATATATCAATTCTTTTAGATTTTTAGTACAGTACTTACTTTACTATAATCATAATTCTTATACGGTAGATCAGTCAACGCAGGAATAAAATTCCCGTCCGTTGCAACAATTTGTCTTCGGATTCCAACACCACGTTCAGGATCATTCACAGCCTTCTCGATTTGATACGACGGAATATATTTCTGTTTGACCAATAGCATCACTTCTTTATCAGTTAGAGCACTAGCTCCCAATTCAGAGTTGTATATTTTGAGACATTCCGCCAAATTTCGAGTGATCTCTTCGACTTTGAATTGTTCTTTTGACTTGTCTTCTGATTCACTAGCTTCGAATTTTATATCAGTTTGTACCTCTTTATCTTCTACTTCTATATCTGTAAAATTTATACTATTTATGTAATTCAAATTACATGATTCTTTCTTTATAAAAATAAATGTTGATGGCTTCTAGTATAACGCATGTAGAAGGTAATTTTATTGTATAATTACTAAAATGTATTCCATAGTAGATCACATAATTTACAAGTATGTGTAGTATTAAAGTGAATTACCTATAGAGAGAAAAATTGGGCTACTGTCAGGATTTAAACCATTTGAACTCTGGTCATATGGTCTAAACAAACTGAGGGTCGCCATGTGATTCAAATCTGATATTATTCCATTTTCTCTCTGATTTTGTCATGTGTCAATCGTCAGTTGTTAAGTATTTATTAATAAAAAAAGTTGTTTAATTTTAAGTTAATTGTGTCTTTTTTTTGTTTCTAAAGCTATATTTCAACCTCCAAATAAATTTTCATAGTTTTGATTCAATTTTGAAATGCCTGACAAATAATTCTGCGATATCGTTTTAATTATAGTCGTTATGCACAAGTAAGTTTGCAAACTTTAAACTTTATGACAGTCTTACTCGTTGCCGTGTTTGAAAGAAATAACTGATTTATAATTTCATTTTATTATGAACAGTTTAATAAATCGTAATTTTATTGATAAATACAAATATTAAGTATGTTATGAAGTGGAAACTTAAGTTACTATAATTTTCTTCGAACCTAAACAACAGCAACCCAATATTTACGGTTAAGCAATAAATTACAAAAAAAATGTCATCAGATGTTTTGTCATTTTACTGAAGTAATTATGTATTATTTCATATCAGTTGTGAAATAAATAATAGGCTTAATATATTTTAAACTAAATACTTATCAACTGATTAAATTATTTGTTATATGTTTTATATGCAAAATTTGTCGATGCAGTGATTTTAACTCGAGATTATTTAATTCAAGTAGAGCGTGTTCCTAACTGGAATAGATTGGCCACGAATTTTCGTTCTGATGTCATTTAAATTTTACTTTTGGTGTGTTTAAATGACATAGGTTTACGTTTTCTAACATTCTGTTTAAATAGTTTTGCGTAATTTGTGTGAATACAGCCTAAATGTAATTTTAAAATCATGGAAATATTTTTTTTTAAATAACATAAATAAGGGTAATATCATAAAATCTTTGAACGAATCAACAATGAATAAAATACGAATAAACATTTATATAAACAGGAGATGCAATACTATGACTAAATACGTAACAAAACAAATTATAAAAAAGTATATATTACCATCTCGTCCCTGTGCGTTACACTTAAAACAATCGGATTGCTCAATAAAGAACGAGCCGCCTCTAATGAACGGCATCGTGGCAGAAAACTTCTGTCGCAGAGAAGAGTTCAACTGACTGTGGCTATGGCCATGACAAAACTCTTGTCCATCAACACACTCAAATCGCTGGTCAGACATGCGTAACTGTACAGCAAGCTCTGCTTTGTCTTCGAAAAATATGAACTTGACAGTGAGAGCAAGTAATAAAATCAAAATAACTATGTGGTCAGCACTCACGGTCACCCATCTATGCAATCACAACAGAAACAACGTTAACAATAACACTGACAAATGACAACTGACAAGATGCGTGAGGATGCTTACTTCATGATATATCCATGCAATGCCGTGTCTTCGGTGCGATTGAGTGCCATCGTATGCTCTGCGCTCACCAAAGGCGAAATGGGATCATCAGGCTCTTTTCGAAAAGGCCAACGACTAAAGACATAAATAACTTAATAGAATCGATTGAAACGTTAACCAAGGCCTGTTCAAACGTTAGTGCTTACAAATTATTCTAGTGAATATACTTTTTACTCATACAATAGCGATCTGGAATAGATACTAGATTTAAAAATAAAGGAAAATACGTAATCTATATATGCTAATGTTTAAGGCATTGTCATTGAGAAATAACTATTTTTAACACAATTTTTATGACAAAGAAGTTCGTAACGCGAACTATCTTGTGCACTGACAATTTACGTTTTGCGAAATACATATTTGTAAACTCAAACTTGAAATAGTAACAAAACAACTAAAATAACAATTATTTTAATAAGAATGTCACAAAATACTTTTAGTAACTGTAACTACATTAACACGAATTGAAACGATTTACCTATTAGTTCTTAAAGATTTTATTACATAAAAATCACGAAATTTTCATACTCAAAGTGCGAACACTTTAATCATGTTATAGTGAACGCTAAAGCAGCAGGGTCTGAATTTAAACAATTGTAGGAAAACAACAACTACAAGTTCTTAATGTTACTAAACTTATTTAATTTTAAAGGCCTACTGTCACAGTCGTTCAATATTATAGAATTTAAGCGAACTTTAAGTACCTACTTCGAAAATTTGTAAAAAAATATTGATATTAATTACTAGGAAACCAGAAATGATGTAATAATTCTACATCGACCATTATTTAGTACAGAAATGAAATGTTCCTTTCTGGTGCAGAAAATTGGATGATTTGAGAGAAAATGCCTTAAAATCATCATTTATATTCCGTATTTATTAATAAATTTAAAGAAAATAAAATCTCTAAACTAAAATAAGTCATCGCTCACAAAAAACTTGATCTTGATTTGCGTCATATGAGAATTAGTATAAGTAAAATTGAGATTCAAAGAAATTCATAAATAACGCGAAAATTGTACATTAATTCAGAGAATCTATATAAATTTGTGTGAGACTTTCATTATAATATGCTTTAAAGCTGGACTACATTTTAACAGTAACATTATTTTCTAAATATAATAAACAAAAAAACTTTTAATAGAATCTAACATTTGCTAACGTGCAACAATCTAAAATTAATTTGAAAATTTGTTTATTGAAACACTTTGCAAATAGACAATGTAATTTAGGGCAATAATTAAAACTGAAGCTAGACTTTTCCCAGTTCAAATTCGCAGAAAAACAACGAAATAAAAATATACAATATTGTAAAAAATTCCCAATTATTTTATGAAATTTACAAAGATGAATGAATACACACAATTAACATATAAAAACAAACAAAAATATTTTGAACGAATATAAAATTTGAAAGCATGCGTAAATAAATACTTTCCACGACTTACCTGTGAGCGTGGACTATCATCAGTCCGACAGACATGATTAATTTGACTCGTTGAACTACAGGATTTGGTTTTTGATCTTCTTCTTTCAGTGCTTTGGCTACCAAAGATCTTCTGCGTTCGCCTTTCAAATATAGATCGCCGTTTCTGGATAACTGAAATTCAACATATATTATATGTTGGCAAAATTAATATGTAAGACGGAATCCCCTATTTTGTGATTCGATCGTCATCTGTTATTCATTATTCTATGACCAAAATAATTTATTGTTATTTTTATTTAACTTTTATACATTTTGCTCTCGTATGAAGCTATCAGTATAAATATATTATTGTCTAATTATACTTTTTACTAAGCAAACGATTTTATGATTATTTTTAAAATAACAGGTAAGTACATAAATAGGTAAAATACACAAACATAAAAATGTCACGATAAATTGTTTTGATCATAGAATAGCAAAATTGTAAAACTCTATAAAGTACAATAACGAAATATAAATAGTTGCCATGAACGTAATGATCGATGGCAGATAATGACTTAAAACAATAATTTGAAAAAAAGTTACATCATATTTTAAAATACATAAAATAAATAAGTATTCTCTAACTGTGCAAGCTCTGCGATCGCAGATCTCAGCAAGTAACATTATCAATTACAACATATATAGAAGCGATTTGAATTAAAATTGATTTGGAAATTTATTTTTTTATTATCTAGTGCATATGAATTTTATTTTTTTGATAAACAAAAACATCGTTCAATTGGCCTACTAATGACCTCATTAGTATTAGACTATAATTGGTATTACGTTTCTGTTATGCATTTTTAGCAAATGTAATCAATAAAATGATGGAAATGATAATTTTGGCAAACTCAAACGTTTGAGACGCGCTGTCGTAAGTTCTAATAGGCAAATATAGCATAGACTTTGTGCTGGTAGAGGTTATGATGCAAGGAAGTAAACACAAACAGTAGATAGTAGGTGCAGTTGGCAGTTACCTCTAATATGAGCGATAAACAAGCCGGATAGAATGTCATGAACACCACGTAATTAACGAGGACAGACAGGCAGGCGAAGCAGGATAGAGTCTCAAGACGCTGCACACCTGAAACATACAACACAACAAAACTAAACTAAAAATTAAGAACCATCATTCTTAACATAACACATTTACTACTTAATATTCATAGATGTATTATGAGTCATTATCAGTGGTGTATATTTAGGAATCTTAGTCATTCTAATCATAGATGTCAATTTTCATTAATGTTTTACTGATTTAAAATAGATAAAACTATTTTAACGTATAACAAATTCTTAGAAAATGTATTACGAGGATTATTGACTGCAAACAAATCATGCATAAAATTGATCGACAATTTATAAACGAGAAAATAATAATTATTTGAATTATATAATTTATGCATTATATAGTGTTAATAAATTGTGTGCACGGGTGTACGAACAAAATCGATCTTTTACGTTAAAATATTTTGCCTTAATGTTTTTGAAAAATTATGATACTTGATCAATAAAAAACCTACCTGATAAAGTGCCCACGCCTATGACCAGCGTCTCCACGACCGTATCCAGAGTGATAGTCGGTCCCAAAAGAGCCATCCCTCTCGCTATGTTACTCTTTACTTCTTCTTGATTGTTGGAGCTTAGCGCAAACTGCGCCAGAAGTGCAGCTTTCGACAGATCGATCAACAACAGGAAGAAGAACAACGCATCTCTGAAAATAATGCATCGGTAATATGTCATTCGGTTTCATTAAATATTGAAGTTATTTGATGGGTATTTACTTTAAGTCAGTGACGTCGCTACGAAGAAAATTTATGACTGTTGATGTGAACACAAAACTGGAGAAGACAGTGAAGAGACCAGCTATACCTGTAAGTAATATAGTTTATTTAACATACGGAAAAAGTTTTCAAAACTTATATTTCTATTTCTGTTCTTTTGTGACATTGACGTTTCAGAACCGAATGCATTAATACACTGTTTCTCTTAAATAACGTATGTCAACATATTTATTTTATTATCACATTTCAAGGATCTGTAAACAGTCAGAGACTGGTATTCAGTACCTATAATACAGCAGTAGTTATATATAACAAAAGTAATGTTTTATACATTAAAAAAATAATAATCATAATAATACATGTGCGTCTAGTAAATATGTAATATATTATAATACATTTTCAATATAATAAATTAATTAATTTTCCGTAGTTTGAAAATGTTCTTTATATTTCTTCTTAAATATGTTATAATGGGGATGTGTCTTTAAAATATTTGGTAGTGTATTGTAAACTTTAATTGCTATAGTAATATTAAATTTAAATATCCTTATGTTACTGGTCTGCCGAGTATTAATATCATGTATGGAAGATCCGAATTATAATTTAACATTACATTTTTGTTTATTGTATTTTATCTTATGAATTATCAGATAATGTTAATTTTTTTTAGAGTTTGTAATTTAAAAACTATTGTAATTAAAAAAATATTTAATAATTTGCCAACGGAAAGAATAATTTCAATAAGACTAATTCCTTTCGGTTGTATTACCCAAATACATTTTTGATTGCTCAGCATATAATATAATTGCCAGGGCTGTCAAGTCGGAGTCGGACTTGAAGCCGAAGCTCAAGAGGAACTTCTGGTCAGCGGAGTCGGAAAAAATGTCTACTAATTCACGTTTAAATTTTGTAAAATTCAATAATTGCATATTGTTCCGCTTTTATTTTAGTAGAATACAAATGTTAACTCATTTTTTATATATTTTTTTTCTTTTTTTATTATACACATCATAGGGTGGTATCAAATTGGCCTGTGAATTTGAGAACCGGGGTTCAATTATCACAGCCCGCAAATAATTTTTACCACATAAAAACCACCCCTGTCTTTCCTACCACTAACCTTGCCAAGAAGGTGTCCAGTACAAATATAAATGTAAACCTTATATTTTAAATTAAATATAAGACATAACTTTTATATAGATTTTTATAATCAAACAAGAAATAGATTTGAATTACTATTGCATATAAATAATTGAAATATGTGTAACATAAATTCACAAACAATAATTAGTATTACATAAATAATTTCAAGAGATATTTCATAACAATAATTCTAAACTAAACAATAATAATTGAAACTGTAATAATTATCTATTACATAAACTACAATCATGTAAAGATCATTTTTCAAATAATAATAGTTGTTAATCGAAATTTCCAAATATCTAAATCTCAAATATTGTCAGTGGAATAAATGAAATGACGCAACACAACAATGAAACAGAAATGAAAAAAAAACGCAAATATGTCACGAGATCTCTGCTCCTATTATCGCGGTTCACAAATGTGAAATGTTTGTGGCTTGATATATCTTAATCCAAATCCACAAAGTGTCACACATCACTAATTACGTATTTTGTAACAGTAACAGATCGTGGTTTACGGTTTTGCTCGCGTAGTCGCGTTCTGTCTAATGAAACTGTTTTAGGGTGGGTTATAATCAGTCGTAATGTAAAACATGGGTCGGCGGGAATTAATCTGTACGCGAAATTTTGCGGGATAAGAATATATTTCAATGTTTATTAGTTGTTTTGCTACAAAATTACACTGCAAATTTTAAATGCAGTGATATCGTAAAAAGTGGAGAATACGTACTTGTAAAACACGAATGAAGCAATTTATTATCACTGACAACGCGCTGTATACGAAGTACAAATCAGTGTTGCCACACGAACCAAATTAAACAAGCCTTTAAGATTCAGTTTAAATCATTTTAACATTTACATGCAATTTATTATTATTATTCCATAAATAATATAAAATTTAATTGCTTAATCTTTTAATTTGGCGAAATAAAAATGTATGTCTTTTGTCTTAGTCTAAGTTGGTTACGCGATTAATAAAGCAATTTGACGATATTAATTCCGCGAGGCACCTATACAGGTGTTCCAACATGGAAAATAAGTTTCCTGCTATCAAGGGACATAGGTGTACAGAAATTTTAGGAATTTTTATTTCCAATAATATTTGATGACCTGCTTAAACTATAGTTAAAAAGCTTTTTGTGTCATAATCTTTTAGGTTAAGGAACTTTTATAAGAAAATAAAAAGATAGAAATAAAATAAATATCAAAGTAATGATTGGTTGAAGTTATTTTCGAGTTCGCTTTTAGCCAAGTTGTATGCTATATCTAAATGTCAACGGCCATAGCGAAATAAATAGATTACAAGATTTCGCCGGAAATATATTTTTAAGTACTAAGACGATTTGATTATTTTCGCAGTATTTGCTTGCGAATGGTGTTGCGGGTTATATATGTGAATGTTAGCAATTCACTTTATCCAAGTTTAATTCTCACTATACATAATTTAAATTACTAACACTAACATAAAGATTCTACGAACTATACAGTAAACTACATTATTTTCATTGCATAATAATAACACGCTTCAAAGTTCAAAACAGAAATAATTTTGGAATATGCTTAAATTTAGCACAAAGCATTTTGTTGAACACAATAATATTTATATAACTAATCAAATATTTAATTACAATATTAATTCTTCAAACTCGTATAATTTAATTGTATAGCAACATATTAAAATTTAAATAATCTGAATTATTTATATTATACGTTAGTAAAGCTGATAATTTAAAAATTATTATAAAATACTAACTCATTTTTGTAATAAATTGTTATTATTCTTATATTAATGAACTAAAAAAAATTAAATCTGTATAAAAATGTTCAAAATATTGATACCTTTTACATCAATTTTTAGTTATATGTTTAAGGAGTTATTCAACTTTAAATCTGACAGACTATATTTTTTCAAATAATTTAAATTTTAACGACTTTCTTTGTAACACATGCGATCTGTTATATTAATTCTAATTTTAAAATAAAAATGATAGTTTATAGTACATTATTCAACGAGCGTGTTACGATAACAATTATCTAGCAAGAAATATACATATAATGAATGTATTACTTAATGGTCGTAGATAATAGTATAACGAGCGTATTATAATTGCCATAATACGTGAGTTTTATATCATACTTTTTCTAAGACCATTCAACAGGACCTTGCACTTTTACGTCGTAGTTGAGGAAAATAATAAGTTTTAGAGATTATATGATAAAGATCAAACTTTAGCAGTTTCTAAACAAATAACAAAAATAATATTAATCAGTGCGTATTACAATATAAAATTATCTAAGTACATTATAATGAATGTATTACTGAATGGTCTCAGAAAATAGTATATAATTCAACGAGCGTGTTATAAATGCCAGAGGAATTTAATATCATATTTATTTCACGACCATTCAACGAGATCTTACACTTTTAGATCATAGTTTGAGGAAAATAACAAATTTTGTAGGTTACATAATAAACGTCAAACTTACCTTACCTTACAACATGAAAATAACAATAACAACAAAAATAATCAATGCATTGCGTTACTATAGTCGAGTTAAGAATAATGTTTCATTATTCTGCATTTTTGAATAATAAACCATCTATCTAGAACAGCGGTTCCCAACCGGTGGGTCGCGACCCACAAGGGGGTCGCCTTAGCTTTTTTGGGGGGTCGCCTTAGCTTTTTTGGGGGGTCGCCTTGGCTTTTTTGAGGGGAAAAATATAATCACTAAGTCCTAAAATATATTTTGTCAAACCTTTTATTTTTTGTTTTATTGATCAAATATGCGAAAGGGGGGTCGCGAACATTTTTAAAAAACTAAAAAGGGTCACGATTAAAACAAGGTTGGGAACCACTGATCTAGAAATATATTCCTTAAAACTAATTGAATCTTTTTCTGTTCCCGTAAACGTCTTGTCATTTCACGATATAACAATATTACAGAAAATAATGTTACATGTTTCGCAGCAGTACATTAGCGAGTGATTATAACCCAGGCTGAAATTCAGTTCCAGGAAGTAAACAAATGAACTGACAGATAACATCTAAGATCAGATGTCGATGTAGTGACATGTAACAAGTAACAACTAAGTAGAAATGTTTTGCTATAACTGTAACTTACCAAGGATGTACTTGGACTCGAGTTTGTGCAAATTTCGCAACTGGTAATAACTATAAAGGACAGCTAAACATCTAATGAGTGTCATCATAATGACATCAGCTGCATTGTACTCGGCCTGGAACAAAGAAATTATATGCTTTTAATTGTTTTGTGTAATTACTTAACCTGCATATCTCTATACACTTGGCTGACTTCTGATACTAATTGTTACAACATTTTTTCTGCTTATTTACATTCATATTACAAAAGTGTTATTAATTTATAATTTATACATAACATCATATCCCACTAAATGGAATAGGACGAACCCTTGAACCACGCACTGAAGTTTATACATTTTACTTCATCCAATAAATTCATACAAGATCGTATATTGGAACCAAGATAAATTGAATTGTTTGAAAGACATTTTTTAAGTTTTTTGTAAAACAGAAAAAATAATTTTCAATATTTATTTATTAAATGAATTAATATTAAACAAAACACACTATCCATTCAATAAAATATATATAAACTAAATCATACATTCTTTAAAAAAGTCACTCTCATTTATCTATCAAAAATATCAATTTTTTTGCCTTTCCAATACCTAATTTATTTCTTAATTTGGCCACCCAAGTTGTAAATATGTTTTTTTTTTATATTTATAAATTCATAAAAGAACCTTATTCTTGAAGTGTATATTTTTAGTGCCACTGGTCGATACTAAAACTAGTCATTTATCTGATGTTGTGTAATAAATAAATTTACTATTCTAGTGTTTATAATTATAATTTAATTAATAATAAATTTGTAATAACTACTGGTATTAAAAAAAAATTATACTAACCTCAATTTTACAAATATTGAAAAAAAATCAGTATGCCATAATATATACCCTTATTTTTTTCCTGAAGTATAAAAACACCCTGTATTTGTTATTATAAAAAAGAACGAAATTACAATTACAATAATTTACTTAATAAATATCACAAATTTTTGAAATAGTGGTAATCTATATATGAAAAATACAAATTGTGATTACATTATCAATTGGTAACAGAATATGATCGAATTATAGAATAATAAAAAAATATATAAATGTTGGTACGTAATTTCATCATTTTCCCTGCTTTACTTTAGTAATGTTAGTTTTTGAATAAGAATATAACAGTAACTAACACATAAACGTTTCACGTACGGTAAATTGAAAGTTGGGAAGTTTGGAACAGCTCCAGTGTACAGTCACACAATACTACAGCAGTGTAAAGGTGAATAATAACATCACAAACTTTATGTCGTACACTGTACTGCAGTTTGTTATTCGAAATTATATGCTTAAGTTGCTCGTGTTGTGACAATAAGATGCTTTTGAAACAGAAAACAACGTGACTTTAGATGTTTACAATTTTTGACAAACACGTGTTTGTTTTTGTAAAATTATTTTAATTTCTGTTGTGTTCCTAAATTCAAACTTGGGTTCGATTCCTATAGTCGACATACAATTTTCACGAACTTAAAACAAACCCTGTGGCTCCCTCTCCACGAACATCTTTAACTACTGGTAACCGCACTTCACGCGAAAGAATATATATGGGGTAGGTGGCTCAGTGGTATCGAGTCGGCCTTTGGATCTTGAGAACCCAGGTTCGATCCTCACAGCCGACAAACAATTTTCACCAATTTAAATCTACCCCTGTGGCTCCCCACCACTAATATCTTTGGGGGCCGTGATTTGACAACTGGTAACAGCACATCACGTGAAAAAATATATCACTTACCGAGATCTGCTTAGGCAGAGTGCCACACCCAGTAATGGGTAAAAGTCGTGATGATATATATATATATATATACTACGGAAAAGTGTCACACCCACTAATAGGTAAAAGGCGTGATTATATATTTATTTATAAATATTCACGAAATAAAAATGGGCCCAGTGGACTTTCAGTGTTTTTGGGGTCTGTAATTTGACAGCTGGTAACAGCATAAATATATAACTTGTTAAAATATGCATACATTCGTGATGATTTTATTAATTAAAAATATACAAATAATATAACATCACGCCTTTTACCCATTACTGGGTGTGGCAATCTGCCACAGCAGATCTCGGTAAGTGATATATTTATGTGTGTGAAATCACGGCCAACAAAAATTATGGTGAAAATTGTTTGTCGGTTGTGGGAATCGAACTCGGGTTCTCAAATACTTGATACCACTGAGCTATCAACCTCATAAAATATAAAAATATACAAAATTTTGAAATCATTTTTCATATTTATTCGTAGATATATAAATGATCCCAAATTTGTTCCAAAAAAAATAACATAAATATTTTGTTTAAAAAATCAATATTGAGGTGCCCTATTTCAGACTTAATTCAGTGCATACTCAATGAGTCAATACCTCCAGAAATGGGTAAAAGACGTGATGATATTCACGTCAGCATAACCATTTTATATTCTACTATAATTATAATTAATTACAGTATAATTATTAAATCAACAAATTGCAAATAATACATTAACTTAATCTCAATGAAAATGAACAATAGACCAGATTATTACATAATTAATGAAATGAATTTGTTTGATACAGATATGATTGTATTATGGAGATAAAAATCAGTATATTATAACTCGGTGACGTAAAAGCACAATCATGTTTGGCTTTAGATATATTATTTATCGATTAAAATTCACTCAAAGTTACAGAAAAGTATAATAATATCAAAATCGTTTATTTTATGTAGTGACACACGACGCGGTGAGCAAGAACGATATTAGAATAGAAAATTCGAGATGAAATTGATATAAAGACTGCGATAGTGAGAATCCCGCACGAGATCTTCTGAGAATCTCAAATTTTTATATCTACACAAAATATTAGATTCACTTAATTTTTGTTTGTATCTATTATTCGTAATTGAAAACCTCATAAAATTTTGTACTTTTCCCGACACTATATCTCAAAAACAAAGCGAGATATGTTAGAATTTTTAGTAATTTATGAATATAAATTTACGCAAAAACTCAACTCACACTCTTAAAAAAGTTTCAAGAAATTACATCGCTAAAATTTGTTAGGCAATTCAGATACGAGAAATTTAATGCCGATTAGTTTTAATTTTAGCAAGACTCTCGTGCGACGAGACACATTGATATTTTCTTTTTTTCGTCTCATATCATTTCAAATATTCACTGAACTTGTATCCAGTAGATTCATCTTTACACACTACTTTCGCTTTAGCCACATTCATAATCCCTCGTTTCATTTTTCGTTCACGCAACAAACGTTCAATAATATCCATCCATTAAACCTAGCTCATTACGAATCTTATAAAAGAGAACAATGTATCACATATGTCAAACGACTTTAAAATGTAAGATTTTGCTGAAACTTTTGCCTCATACTGTACGTGTAAAAGCTTTTATAAGCACCTGAAACAGCAATGAATATTTTATTTAATTGCAGCGATTTTGTTTTGTTAAAACACTGCTGAATGTTTGTTTAAGTTAGTGAAAGAGGAATTTTCAGTGTTTGCTATTCGTGATTTAAATTAATTTTGCTCGGTTGCTGGTTGTTTCGTATTACAACTGACGCTACAGTAAAGACACTTCATTAATCATTAAAATTGATAGTTCGTCGTTTTCCATAAATAAACAAGCGCAGCTCTACCTAACCGTAAAAAATTACATAAACAGCGTAACGAGAAATACTTTACCTTCTCAATACTAATTGTTCACATATGCGCTAAAATTCAGGAATGCTTGCAATTCGTCGTAGAAAGTACTAAGTTATTTTGTTTTTATTACAAATTATATAACAGACTATGTAACACACTATATATATCCACTGTTGAATATTCAAATTTTCATCGGACAAAAATATTGTTAACAAATACAACAAAAGTAACAGCTTATGCTTTTATGGCATTAAAACGAGGTTAACGTAAAAAAGGAAGCGTCATCTGCATTTCTGTTTCTATTTACTTGCAACTTGAGAGACGGTAGATTAGTTTTTACGAAATATCACTCACCTCGTAGAAACATCCTGAGCAATACTTGAACTGCGCCTTCTGTCCCTGATGCGCGGTGCTAGGCAAGCTCTGCTGGCGGTCCAGCGTCAGCAGACAAGCGGTGAGCGTGAGCGTGGCCACGATCACCTCCCAGGGGTGCGTGGCGCAGAATTCGCCATGCGCCAGGAACACCCGCGACGGCATCATCCACTCCCACTCGCTCCACATGCACAATACAACCTGCAACAAACAAATAAACATCAAAATGCAATACACAACAAAACCGTCGTCACAAACGACTTGTCATTTTATTGTCGAGTTCAAATGGAATATATATTTAATCTGTTTATAAATATACTAATTTTTTTATTATCTTCCTCCTAACACTTTTTGAGAAAATTGGGGGATACTGCCAAGATTTGAACCGGGACCTGAGAATTCCAGTCATATACTATAGTATATCAGAGGCTGAGCAATTCCTTGTCGACATATTCGTGGCGAATAAAGATTTATAAAATACAGATTAAAAATATACTCAAATTTTTCATTTCATTTGTACATAATGTTTAACTTCTAATAACAATAATAATCTTGTTTTAAAAATATTAGTGTTTAGGTGCCAATTTTCGATCCAATTAAAGAATTGTCATTCAAAATTATTCATGAAGTATCATGAAGATTAATACTAAAACTACTAATTCTTTATAAGATTACAAGTGTTAATTACAATCGTTTAGATAAATACTACTCTACAAAGTTAGAACAATTATAACAAATTATAATTGTTAGTTTACGAAACGACATAATATGATAATAATTGCTAAAGAATGAATTTACCTCTTAAAACATAAAAATAAAACATTTTATTATTTATCCTTAAAATTCTTTATTCCTTTACAGAAGAAAAATAAGGAAAAACCGGAACGACAAAATATCCGACATATTTACACCTTTTCTAATTATAAATTCCATGTTAAATATTTTGTAAAGTATTTTACTTCTTTAAGACAAAATTATGGAAACATCTAAAAATAATTTTAAAATATCCAGAAGAAAATGAATAATGCATTATAACCCTTTATAAACGATAGATATAGAAAGCTTTTTAAAAGAATAATTGTAAAATAGATATATAATGGATTCCATTTAAAGATCGATTAAAGCAAAATAAAACTTTTACATAAAAATCTCTTTACTTACATAAATATCTAATGGCCAGAAACTTAATTTAAAACTAGGTTGAAATAAATTATACAATTAAGTTTAAAATTGATGGTGTATCATTGGGTGTTACTACATATTTTTTTTGAAACAATATATATTATTGTTTTTAGATATAATAAATAAATATATCATCACGTCTTTTACCCATTACAAAAAATGCTATACAGGGAGATTCTATTTTTATGTTACAATCTTATTCAGTGTGAGATAAATTGAGGAAACACCTTTCATAATAAATATGATTTAATTATTTAATAAACCCATAACAACCTACAACATGCAATTTAGTAACATATACACAAGTTATATTATGCAGCCGTTAATTTATTCACATTACTAGTGCAGAAATCGAAAGTTAGTAACATGTTCTTTCTAACTTGACTTATTTAATTATCTAACATCGCGTTTTTACTATAAAGCTGATGAACTGGTTTTAATTACGAGTTCTGTAATGTCATTTTCAATTTTGTTTTCATTTTCACTATTCGCACAACAAGATAATCTTGAATTCTGTATAATTTTTTAAGTAGTTGTACATTTTTGTCGACTTGTTAAAAGTTTAAACATTTAAAAAAATTTTAGGCGAGTAAATGACAAAAGTTAGTTTCAAACTCGAATAACGCAGCAAATCTAGTTTCAAATTGCAAAACAACTTGTGTCCATAATTCACCTACATTAAAAATAGTTAATTTTTAAATATTGTATTATTATTTTTGGAAAATTTGTTATGAACAATAGCTGGAGTAACTCCACATCATTTGTCCTGTTTTAGACTTTTGTTTTAACATAATTGATACTTCAACAAGAAAAAATACAACTGCGGCCTAGTTGCCCTGGCTTCACTACAAACTATAGGTCCCCTGTACTATAGTAAAGAATAGGTTCCTGTTGTGTACGGTTATACCACACTACAAGAACAAAAATATAAATATATATCGAAGAATAGCACTAGTTACCGCCGAATTTCGCTAAACACGCATAATAGCGTGAAACGTTCATATCCGAGTTAAAAGCTGTAAAGTAAAACATGGGGGGGGGGTCTAGTTAGCATCCATACTTAGCTATTATAAAATGTAATGTAATTACAAAATGGAGTTTAATTATATTTTTATTTTAAATAATTGTAAAATAAATATATCATCACGCCTTTTACCCATTACTGAGTGTGGCACTCTGCCTAAGCAGATCGCGGTAAGTGATATATTGATATTAGTGGAGTGGGAGCCACAGGGGAAGATTTAATTTGGTGAAAATTGTTTGTCGCCTGTGGGGATCGAACCATGGTTCTCAAGATACCACCTACCCCATAATAAATAATTAAATAATTATAAATATCATTAATGTGTACGTTCCTTATTATAATTAACTACAAATATATTTATCATTCTATCAGTTCGGTGCCAGTAAGTTTTCATTTTGTACAGTTTTATCCACGACCTATGACGTCTTTCTCAGCTTAAAATTTTGTTGTATACCGCATTATAAAACAATGAGAGAGAACAGGATACTTAATAGAAATTCTCTTTTCAAAATGTGAAAAATGTATTTGAAAATTCTGAATTCAGCGTTACGGAAAAATTCTTTAAATTGTTCACAATAAAATTTCGCATTTTTAAACTTGTAAATTTTGAAGTAAGAAATAATAATGAAATATTTTATACAAAATCAATAGCAGTATCAGATTGTTGAAATACCAAGAAACAAAAACAAATAATACCTTACGTTCAGAGTAAAGTATTCGTATATACCTATTTTCATACCACAGAGATTTTCTTATGAAAAATCAAGGAAATTATTATTTACCAGCTAAAATAATATATTTAATTTAAGTATTACTAAGAAATCTGACGCACAAAATTTGTGTTTACCTTTCAAAGAAAAATTCTATTTATTTTATTTTGTTTACAGTCGAACAGTTGAAAGTCGAAACACTCGGCACACGTATTTTTTATATAAGTTGAAGTCAGCGAGATTTGAATGCACGACCTCTTGCTTGTTCATTAATAAACGCAAATTTTATCTCGGTTTTTATTACGAAAAAATAAAACAAATATATTTCCGAAAAACTGCATGTAATTTTGTGAATGAAAAAAAAATATTTTTGACCCGAAATCAGTGTCATCTTTTTTCTGAGGTATTGAAACAGTATGTATACAAGTATGAATTGAAGATGAGAGATTGCGTGGACGACTGAGAGATAAATGAATAGATATGGATTGGATATGTTGCAGCACGAACGTTACAAAATATTCAAGATGAAATTTTGATCCCATTTTATAAAACAAACAAAAGTAATTTCAATTGAAAATCTTTTTCCACTTAACAGTAAAAACAATTCCGAATGCACAAACATTATCAAAATAAGTTCTAAAAATAAGAACCATTTCACTGGCTTTAAAAATGCACTTAGCAAGCAGTAAATCCTTGCTTTTTAACAGCTATCGATTATTTTCGAATGTAAATTGTGAATTGTGAACTGTGCATATGGTATGCGGTGTTGGGTTGTACATTTGCAATATATCTGCAGGCTCCATTATCTCACAGTACAGTCAGTATGACTACAATGCTGTTATGCTGCTCGGGGCCCTACTGTACGTTTCTAATGTTTTGTTTTGAGTGTATTGGCGTACATTATATACGAGTTAAGCGATATGAGAACAGTGTTAAAACCAATCAATTGGAATTACAATAAGGATACAGTTAGCTTTCTGTTATTCGGTTATTCAAAATCTTTGTATCATTTTATTTATTTGCTCCGCACTCACCGAGCTCATATAATATTTAGCTTGAGTGTGATTCGAACTCGGGATCTTCGAATTCAAATTCCAAAACGCTATCCACACCACCGTAGCATATTATTCAACGAACATATACTGTTAGCTATAAAGTTATAGACAAGTAAAATAATTTGATTCATTGGAAATTATATGACCAGAGTCGAAAGAAACAAATTATAAACATTATGTTATTACATAATATCTAACATCGTGCTATATCCCATAAAATGAGGTAGTATGAACTCTTGAAACATCCAGTCATCAAATACATCAAATAATCAGTCTTTGTCTATACTCCCTCTATACAAGTTCATTTATTCATCACACTTGAAATCTTTCATCACGAAACAAACCTTCAATCACATCCATCCATTCGCTCCTATACACTTATTTCATTAATTTTTCATTCAACGAATCTAAAAAGATAAAAATGGAAGGAAAATCGTCTTCTGAGCTTGTTTTTGAAAGAAAATTTTACACAATTGTGACATTTTTTTTTATACAAAATAGATAAAAAAGATGAGAAAAAAAAACTATTATATCAACAAATTTTCACCACATAAAAAGTACCCCTGTGGCTCCTCCTGAACTAACATCTTTGAGGGCCGTGATTTGACGACTAGTTACCTCATTTCACGAGACACTGGTCGACACGAAATTTTTAATAAAAATAATAATGGATTTTGTAACCACGTAACTGATGCTGAATAACAAATGAATTATTTTTATTAAAAATAACGTGTCGACCAGTGACACTAGAAATGTACTCTTCTAGAAGTATGTCCATAATTGTGCGAATTTTGAAAAAATCTTTTTGATTGTGAATCAGCACATCGAAATGTATATACCTTGAAATTTTTTCACCCTTTTTTTAAACACCCTGTATAGCAATTTAAATTATTAAATTTTATAAAATAAAAATAACATTACATGTAATAGATATTTTTAAAAGACTCTTCAGTTTCAAAAGGGATATTTTGATAGTTTTCGAGGTATATATCACTTTTTAAAGTTGGCACAACTGAATGCATTCATTGTGCACTGCTCCAAATTTGCAAGCTTCTGCGATTTAGTTTACGTTCGACGTTTTTAATCAAGTAAATGAACAAATGTCTAAATCTGAAGATATTTGATTTTGTCTCAATTTCTCCGAGTTCCAGGTGTTTGTCAAGAGTTTCTCATCTATTTCGTATTTAAAGATAAATTGAAAGCGAAGAGACTTGAGAAACTCGTCTTTTATCACCATTCCGTGGCTTTTCAATTAATTTATCTTGCCTGTAAAATAACGTTCTTGTTACATTTGCGAAAAAATTACTTATGAGAAAAGTGTTGTTAGAAGTGGAACTGTATGTTAGTTGAGATGGTTTAGACATATGGAAGTACTGTCGAATTGATTGGTGAATGAGGTGAAAAAAGAATCAAATATATCATCACGCTTTTTATCCATTACTGGGGGCGGCATTCTGTCTTTGCAGATCTCGGTAGTTAATATATAGGTGTTTTTAAATATAAAATTTAAATCGTACATATTATTTGTTTACTAATTATTGAATTAAGTGCAGTTTACTAGAAGTAAACATTTTTGCTTTCACTAGAATGCTAGTTATTTCTAATAATAATTAAATTATAATTGTAAACATTACATATAGCTAGATGCCTGCTGTTAATATAACCTATTTGTAATGTTACAAATTATAATTTAATTAGAAATAACGAGCGTATCAGTGGTAGCAAAAATGTTTTTGCATTTAATTTTACGAATTTAACAAAAATTCTTTATATTATAATAAGTAATATTTTCAATTTAATGCATAAGTTTAGAAACATATTGCATTTTGCGCGTAAAAATGCGGCAACCAGCCGTCAAATCATGCCCCAACCAAGTTAGTGACGGGACAGACATAGAGTTCTCAGATTCACAGGCCGACATGATACAACTAAGCTATAAATAAATAAAATAAATATATCATCACGCCTTTTACCCATTACTGGGTGTGGCACTCTGCCGAAGTAGATCTCGGTAAGTAATATATTTCTTCGCGTGTAGTGCGGTTACCAGCCGTCAAATCACGTCCCCAAAGATGTTAGTAGAGCCACAGGGGTAGATTTAAATTGGTGAAAATTGTTTGTCGGCTGTGGGGATCGAACCAGGGTTCTCAAGATCCACAGACCGACTCAATACCACTGAGCCACCTACCCCATACCACTGAGCTATATACCCCATAAAAAGATCTTGATGAAATTGAGGGTGAGAGATAAACAATTTATTTATTAAATTCATCCTGCAATTAATCTCCGGGAAAATTCCATAAAAATACAGCCTGTATATAGATAGATAAAGACTTCATAAAAGTTGAGCTCATTTCTATCTGAGAAAAAGTATCACCATTTAAACTTCATCCATTTGCGGATTCAAGGTTCAACAGATACAAAAGTTTCAAAACCGCAATAATTTAATCGCTTAAATTCGCATTAAAGCTAAAATCCTGAATCAGTAACCTGACGAATAAAATAAACAACAACTGATTTTTGTATTTGTCATTGCAGAGTTGAACTGCTGATACTTGCTTGTATATCACTTCAGGTAGTTCAAAAAATCGTTAGATAGCGCGCAAAACATGCTTTTTATAAGCCTCCATTCTGTTCATGTTATAATACATTTACAAGAAGCGTTAGATGTTTTGCCGTTTTGCGAAATTTATATTCCTCTGTTATGGATTATGACGTCGTAAATACAGCTGTCAGATTCAAGTGATGACGGACACACCAACACTCGACTCGGTGAACACATGTTTATGTATGTTCTGTATTAAGCACATGCTTATTTCAACAAGATATTTAGATTTGTTAATAGATGACGATCTGTCGATGGATATAGAATGTCACAAACAAACACCAAAACGGACTGAGTTTTACTTTATTCTATACCCATACCTACATTTATTTTATAGAAAACTTAAAGATAAATAACCTAAGCTGGTGAAAGTACACAGGCAGGGATTCGAATCGAAAAATTTTGGGGTTCAATTACAGTTACAATTTTAATGTCAGTAAAATTTCGGTTTCGTTTATTGGTTACTGTTTTTTGAAATTATATAAGGTTTCGGTTTAAAATGAACACATTATTTCAAATTTAAAAATACATATTTTTTTTAATTTCTGAACAATTTTTGTATTTACGCTTTTGCTCTAAAGTGAATAGGTAAAGACAAACAGCAATATTTAAAAAATAACATTGAAATCCCTATACGCCACATTTCAATTCTACACCCTGTATAATAGCTATTAACAAACTCGTATGAATTACTACACTCACCTACGGCTTGTACCATAAACTTCACATTCCTGTTTTAATAGCTGTCATTATAAACTTGTTACATAATATACTATTATACATATAATATGATTCTGTAATCAAATAAACGGTAACATTTATTGCCAACAAATATTAATTATTTTAGCAGTTTAAACAGACGTCGCAAATAACAAGCGTCCAATAAAATTACTTTAACGGTCTTTGCTAAATAGCAACATACAATAAAGTAGTATTGTACAAATTGTGAATATAATCGCATAAATATGAAGTATTTTTGGCAGTTGCATAAAATCAAATGTATTCCAGTTAATCCGTAAATAATGAACCTAATTAATAGCGACAATATTTTCTAAAACAAGCACTTTTAACAAGCATATGTACATACAAATTTGGACAGCAAATATTTATAATTCCGGGTGCGTACACGACTACACGAGTAAGTCTCGATATGTGAATGTATGCGTGCTCGTTGTATTGATATTTCTCGCGAATTTCGACTAGTAAGCGGATTATCCAGATTTGCCTTCAATTTAGCGGCAGGCATCTGTGCCGCCAGTGACATATTGAGTGCGCAGAATATATCTTGTTAAACCGAAATGAAGCTACCCTCAAAAATTGTCCCACATGATCTATTACAGTGTTTCTCAACCTTCAGCGGATTATGGAAACAAAATTACATTTTGATCACTATGGTTCAAGTTTTTAACATAATTATGATATATTAGAATTTGGAATATACTTTCAAAAACAACCTCCTATCCTTTCTTGTCTTTTTATATTCGTTGTTAGAAGAGTAGACGCAAGTTAGTTTAGATGATTTGAGCATGTGGGCGTACGTCGAATGAAAGAGGAATGAAACTAGTGTATATATAGGACGATGGCCAAATTAAGAAATAAGTTAGGTGTTGAAAAAGCAGGAAAATTATAACTGTAAAACAAGTAACGAATAATAGAAAGATAAATGAGAGTGACATTTTGGATGTTTCAAAGTTTCGTGTTACCCCATTTAATGGCATATAGCGTGTTGTTATGTATGTATTACATGAAATAATCTAATATTAAGTGCAGATTTAGTGTAACATAACCTAATAAGTTTATGTTTGACAGTCTTCTCTCGAATGAAAATACTAGTCGATTGACACCTAGTTTTCGTGATACATTAAACTGAAATTTGCCAAGCAAGAATGAAGTAAATATTGACCATGTGACACCGGCTTTACAGGGTAAATTGACAGCAAATATTATAAATCCTAATAAATGTTTGGATCATTTCGGTTTGTCGGGCTGTAGAAGCTAACATCAGCGGAAGCGGAAGAGTGGCAGAGACACGGATGTTCGAAAACGTGGCCTGGAAAATTGGGATTTATTTGTTGAAGGGCTTATCATTTTTTTTAAGTGGGTATTTGGGGATTTTTTTCTAGTAAAATTGGGTTGAGAGATGAGAGACAAAACCCTTAGAAACAATCTTTAAAGTTGCAAATAAAGAACACAACAATTGAATTTATATTCTTTTTGCGGAAATGATGCAGATCATTCTTACTTCGTGTTACTATAGAACTATTCAGATTGTACAAATGAAAAATAGATTACTATCGAATGCAAAAGTATATACAGTCGAAACATCAGTTCAGATCTTTTTAAAAACAAAAATCCAAGCTGTTTGCAAAGCAAAATTTGCCATATTATTTTAGTGAATTTTAGTTGAAATAAAAGTTGTACAAATAAAATTCTGTATCTAAATATTTTTAATTTTATTTGCTTAATTAAAATAAAAACTGAATTGCCAGAAAACAGCGTAAAATCTGATTTCGCTGAATACCCGAAAAGAAACTAAAACAACAATTTTCTTGATAGTACATATTTTTTTCTATATACTTAAACAAATTCAAGGGTTTTTAAAGAATTCAAAAAAGTTTTCAGTTTTAGGTTATTTCAGAATTTCCAGGAATTTCACGACGATAGTCATTATGTTTTATATGAAAAATGTCAATGATTTGATCATTTTAATTCAATAATCCAGACTTGAATTATTTTCTCTTTATTCAAATAAATTAACAAGTTACCTATGATAAAATAAAATAAACGAATTTAATAAAATACAAGCTTTAATTTAAGTTTTTAAAAGGTCCGCCATTTTCTTGAATACAAAGATTCACATTTCTAAATGTTCCTCGTATAACATTCTGTCACATTTGTGGTGTAATTTATAATTGTTGTTTGTGACTTTGCATATACCAGTTAATATAAATGGATGAATTCAAAATGTCATGTTGAACCCGAATTTTCAATATTTTTTTTTGGGACTCCCGGTATAATGAATGAGTCGTAGAAACAATTTATTATTATTATTACTGTTCTAAACTTAGCATGCCTCATCAGTGACTGACTGTCTGTAACAATGATCACCCAGCACTCTAATTTCATAAACCATCAGTGAAATCAGATCTACTTTACCGTCTTTTGATAAAATCATTTAGTAGATACTAATGACCATTGGCAGTATTTAAAGGAAAGCAACATTCAAAGTGTAATCGCATTGAACATTGGCAAATGTAAAACGGTAAAACGTCCTAATTTTATTTTGATGTTCGGTAATGAATTATCGATTTTGTTGTCAATAGTGCTTCATGTTCATTTTGCTCTTTTATTCCGTTTTTAACAGTTTCATTCACCTGTGCTTTGATAGAGATCAATACGTGCTACTCCGTCCGATGCAGCGAATTGCCACTGGCCACAGGGTCACACTGTCGAGCAGTGGTTCTCAACCCTTTTCAATTGTTAGCCTCACAATTTGTATTTTAAATCAATTAATGTAAAAACTTTTATACCTCTCTTTAGTTACAAGTTTTTTTTGTACGAACTGAGCGAAGCGAAGCGAGTGGATAAAAAACGAGTATCTAAAGAGTTTATAAAACAAGTCACATACTATACTTTTTCTACGATCGAAAATTAAGACAACAAATAATGTTTTATGAATCATTTAAAAAGCAAGATTAAATTACAATGACAGATGTAGGAAGCTAACTTCACCCCGTATTTAATAGGTCGCTTATTATCTTCATGCCGTGACTAAAACGTTCGAAGCCACAGCTTGTCAACATGTGATTAAAATGTTATTGAGCGTCATGGAAACCAGAACATTAAATGACATTTTAATAACGGGAGCAGAAAAAAATTATTAAAGTTTATTATCTTTAACGTCAACTATACCTATTTTGAAATGAAACTTTTTATTAGCTAAACATTTTCATGCCGCCTCAAGCGGTACCAAAACATTTAGTGCTTGTGCAACTCGAGTACCACTGTCAAAATGTTTAGAAATATACAAATCGATTTTTCTTAACTTCAATATTGATATTGAAAAACTCTAAGATATAAATATCTACTTAAATAAGAATTGAATTAAATAGAGGGATCATAAAAATCATCTATTTGAGTGCCACTGACTAGTACAGATGACGTCAATAATCAATTTTGAACTTTAAAAAGTCATATTGAGAATATTGAGAATATTGAGTCCGAACTTTCCCTGATTGATATATTTTTTTATGAGCTTTGATTAAGAAAAATAAAACTAGATTAAAAAGAATGAATTTTCTGAAAAAAATTCTGTAGCCCATGTAGAAACTTCACGCACCCTTTGGGGTTTCATGGATCCCTGGTTCAGAACCGCTGGTCTAAAGAAAAGAGTAGCGAGTAGTCCATCCATAAAACATGGACAATTGAACCATAAATTCGGAGATCTGTCATTTACTACTCTATTTCTACGCTGGTGTAGCTTTGCGTCAATATTTTACAACCGTAGCTGCAGTATAATAAACTTTTACCTATCGGTGACACCGGACATGTAATTTAAACAATACAACATTGTAAAACCAGTAGTACAAGTATTCATGACACTGGCAATGTGCGAAATCTCTTAAAGTGCGAAATGCAATGTTAAATCAAGAAAAGTTTGCTAAAAACAAGAAAAAAGGATGGCGATTGTGAAGCGTGCATTCTACAAGTTTAGGGTTTGTTTAAAACGCGAGTGAAGCGAACCTTGTTAAGAATACTTTCAATACTCAATGTATAAAACATGGAACAATTTGAACAAAAATCGAATTTAATAGATTACGAATGTGAAGTGTGAGTTCTACGGTCTTACGGTTTGTTTATTTTAAAGGTAAACAAAGCGAGCTTTGCCAAAAACATATACACTATTTAAATGAATGTATGAAACTTGGAATAATTTTAGCTACGGGTTTAGGGTTTGCCGAGAAAATGTGTTAAATTTAGAGAAAATAATTTATTTTAAATTGCGCAAAAATAATAAATAAACAAATTAATCAACGACAATTCACACTTTCATCACGAAATGTTTATTGTACTTTTATAATTGATTAACTAATTACATACTAATATTATCAGTTATTGCTAATTAATGCTAAACTATAATAAGATTTCTTAATTACTTAAATTTCTGTATAAATTCTTATTTGTACATGTGAAGTTTGAAGTACGGTAACAAGCATAATCACTTAAGATTCATTTAAACATTTTCAACACAAGTAACCTCCAATCAAGTTAAAGATGTGTAAACAAAGAAAGTCACATAAAACAAAGAAACAACAGTGATTAATATACCTTCATCGAAGCCCGTAAACTCACACACACACAAATTTACTTTTCTACAATACTAGAAACCAAAACAATTTTATTTAATTTAAGGTTATCAAATCAAATAAACAAATATATGGCGTATCTAAAAATATACTGACAGATTGGATCTATATATTATTTACCGTCAAATGTTTCCACATTATTTTAGTTTAAAAAAAAAACAATAAATAAAGGTGACCGCGAATTTTCATCCTATTTGATGCATTTTTAGCAATTTTGGGAACATTTAAAAGCATATATTTTGAATGCTATATCATTACATTTGCCTAAGGTTTCAAAAGATTTTGACATATTTAGTATCATAAATGTTGTTTATTTTCCGGTGTCATACGTTTCTAAATTATTTTAGATAAAAGTGCTTCGAATAAAATTGGCAGAAACTTTAGTAGGTACTGCGTAACTTTTATTTGAACAATTTGTTTAACAAATACAAATATATATTTGGAAGCCGTGATTTGACAGCTGGTAACTGCACTTCAAGCGTATCTCACTCACCGAGATCTGCTATGATAGAGTGCCATATATTTTATTTTTAAATTGAAAATTATAATTATTAGTCATTATTATCTAATGCCACTCCCACTTGAACTGTCAAATATATCTTAATCAAACTGTACAACAAAGTACCAACCTACCAACCTACCAAAACTAAAGAACTGTGAACGTGAAGAAATGAACGTAACGCAAGAATGATTTGTCGAGTGTAGGACGTCCACATTTCCACAATGAACGGATGACTGCTTTACGTTTATGGCGTTACGGGTTACGCTACGATACGATACGATGAACGATGCACGCTGCGAGAATGCGTTCCTATGTGGAGAAAGTAATCAACCTTGGAAGTTGTGTTGATGTTGATCAGCTGGCTGACGAAGCCGGCTCTCTACTCTTCATCTGTTATGAGTCTTATTCACAAATTTAAAAGACTAAAACATTCACCAGAAACGAGAAATATTTACGTGTAAACGAAAGGGCAACCTGTACTTATAACTATTTTGTTATCATTTCTTTTATTAAATATGGAAAAAATTAAATAAGGTATAAGGTCTTGAGAATAAAATGATAAATGCATTGTTGAGAAATGACCTTGACAGGAAAGCTAGTTTTGTAGCTGTCTCATTAGTACACGAAGACAGAAGAGAGAAAATATTAAAGTTAATATTACTTGTGTACCTTCCACAAAAAGTTTTACGGAATCTAATGCTCGATTTACCAATTGATTGTTAAGTAAATACAACGGCAATATATTTTCTTTTTTTACAGAAACATAACAGTGGGAGATAAACTAAGCATAAGAGCTTAAAGCAGAGGAGAAATAAAAAATATCAAACTGTTGTATTACCCTGAATCTAAGTTTTATTTAGTTCATGTTAACATTTGTCGAAAGTAATTGGCATGAAAAATCGCAATACCGAAGGTTTTGCCTAATTTGCTCGAGTCATGCTAGCTCAAAGCAACGAAATTTTAGTGAAAAAAGAAACAAAACCTCAAAGATAATTTACCGAATACAATCATTATAAAAGCAATGTTCGAATTTCTGAGGTGAGTATTCTCTTCAAGACTATACGACTGTGATTTGGAAGAATAAATAGATAATCAATTTTTTTCTCAGCATCTTCGTTGTCCTCTCGATCTTATAGACTGAAAATAAACTTTCCCTTCACGCGTCTCGGTCTTATAGACCGAGAATTTATTTGTTCGTAGTTCTGCCTAGATCGTATAGACCGAGGCGATTTTTTCGTCAATTGACCGTAGGTTGTTGCTGCTATAGACCGAGACTGCGATGGTATATAAACACTACCGTTCATAGCTTTCAGCATAGACCGAGCGGCGCCTGGGAATATATATTTCTTTAATTTAACGTAAACAGATATATTATATTTATTTGAAAGAGACCGAGAAGGCATACATGACCAGATTAAGTCGCATATTTGATCTACAGGACTGAGATTAAAATATTTTTTATGTATTGTCTTTTTTCTAATATAAACGGTCTGTGCGGAAAAATTGTATGTTTATATTCCTCATGATATTGAATATGTAAATTAGTAAATAATATTTAATAAACTAATATTAAAATCATAATTTTACAGTATATTTCTTGGGGCAAGTTTGCACGTAAATTTATTTATAAAAATCAATCAATTTGATCTTGAAGTTAGATACAAACACAACATTTTTCAATCGATCTATTTCCGTCTTATACAAACATTTATCTTGAAATAGCATCATGATTGGTTTAGTTGTAGTAGGTTCATTTCTATCGTACGGGTAAGTGTGCAGCTAGCTTTAGCACACACAAATACAACATTTTAAGCGCATCAGAGCGTTACATGACACAGATTATCTTGATAAGACACACACTTACACACTAGACACTGTCTTGCTGGGGCTGACTTGCGCATTATGCATGACAATGTGCATGCTTCATATTGATACGCTTGACTCGCGTTTCATTTACTTCTTCTGCCTTGTCTTCTATATTATACTTCAATCTATTTCTCATAGATACGTGACTTCTTTTGTCTTTCGGTAGTTATTATCAAATTTAAATTGCTAGTTGCCATTTTTATAAAATATAGGTCATGTTAATTGAGAAGACTATTAGGTCGAACCAAATTTTTTGATTCATTTTTATACAGGAACATAGAACTTTAACATGTTAAATCTTATTTTTATAATTTCCTGCTTGTCTTATTATTTTAGAGAAAAAAAGCTTCAAATAAATGTTGTAGAGCATAAAATTCTACATTAAAATCAATAACCAGAATTTATTTTGCATGCTACAACGGCAGGAATTACATTGAAAATTAGCTTAAAAATAGGGATAGCCTTGCTTGGAAATGAAACAAATGATTCATATTTTATCCGTCGGTAGAAAAATATTCCTTATTGAATGAATTTATTGCCAGTAGTTATTTATTAGTATTAAATTTAAGTGAATTATAAGAAAAAATGGTGGATGCTACTCAATTAGTGAAAAAAAATCATTACTTTACTGCAAAAAATAAAACTAATAATTGAAAATTGTTTTTTCTTCGGATAATTTTGTTTCATTTTCAAGGCTATCCCTATTTTAAAACTAATTTTCTACATTTTCAATTTAATTTCTGCCGTTTTAAAGCATGCAAAATTAATTCTGTTGAATACATCATATACAGAATGTTGCAAATAATTGCAAAAAAATGTTACCTGTGTATGGTTAAATAAAAATAAATAAATAATTGTAGCATCACGCTTTTAATTTATGACTGTGTGTGGCATTCTGCCGAGCAGATATTGGTATTGGTTGCCAGCCGTCAAACCACAGACCCCAAAGATAGTACTGCTAGGTAAACTACAGGGGTAACTTGGCTTGTTGGCTGTAAAAATCAAACTCGGGTTCTCAAATCCACAGACCGATACGGTATCACCGAGCTCTCTAATAAAAAAGTACTTTAAAAAAAATGTAACTAAAAACACCATGTAAACGCAGTGATTGTGACTCCATTAGCCCGTTATAGTTATTACAATAACTGTAGTTTTTTTCTTGTATATTTGTTGCTTATGAGTCAGTGTCGTAATTATTTGTTTTTTGCAAATTTTTTACTCTCTTTTTAAATCTATTGTTTGAATGATTTTTAGCGTAAAATATAGTTCAATAGGACATTATCAATACTTTTTTTAAAGATTTTGTTTTGTATGTAAACTCAGAAAAAAAGTGTAATATAAATATTTGCAAAAGAAATAAAAACAAAAAAAGTCTACTGGACAAAGTTAGAATAGAATTATTAATAATTCTAGACATCGAAGAAATTGTAGATGTATAAGAACTTAAATGATAAATAATTATACTAATTAATAACAATTATGGTAATGAAGTCAAGGCGGCATTGTTACGAATTAATTGTAATTAAGTAATTAGTAATTAATGTATACATTCTACTGGAAATTTTAGTAACAATTTTATTAAACAAATGAATTCCAATATTATTCTCGGGTTTGATGTTTTCATATTTAATATTAATTCATGTAATAAATAAATATTAAAATTAGTTTGTCTGTTTTACAAAAAACCTTAAAAATGTTTTTTAAACAACTGAATTTTTATTAAGACACTTGTTTTGTGCTATACTAGAAATACAATTAAATTAATACAAAATACCAAAAAAATTAAAAATCCAAATTTAAAAAAATATACTGATAATTTAAATCAGACCAACCCTGATTTTACAGTATTTAATTGTTTAAGCAGAATATAAATAATGGTCAAATTGAATTATAAAGAGAAAAATTGGGATTCCGCCAGGATTTGAACCATGGAACTATGAGTTCTAATCATACGCTTTAACCAATTAAACTAAGATCGAATGATTTTATTCCAATTTTTCTTTTATTATATCACAATTTTACTCTTTATAGGTAATTCAATTTAATTTTATAAATTTTTGGTTTAATTATTAAATATGAGTTCTGAAAACTTTTTCAACATATTAATTGTATTTTTTTTTGTATATTTAAAGTATAAATAATACTTATTAATGTAGTATCTATTTATAGAGAACTCTCTCCTTGTTTAGTTTCTTATTAAAAACTCTGATAGAACATTTGTTAATGTTAATTACAGTAATAAAATGAAAGACTTGAATTAAATATGTATAAAATGTAGGTACATTTGTACATAAAAGCGATAATTTGTTAAATACGAGTGTAGGTTTGCGGTCTACTTATTCGGTAAAAGAAAATGATAGCGAAAACTAGTAAAGCATTAAAAGAAAATAAATAATAAGTCTTATATTTTAGTAGTAAGAACAAATAAAATTAATTGTAGATATGCATTTTAAATAATACTGTATAAGTTTCAATTACTTTGATATTAAGAAATAATTATTTACATAACAGTAAAATTAATTTATGTTGGACAAAAAAGAAAAAGTAATATCCTCAACAATAAACATGTTTTTGATTTTTAAAAATTTGAAGAGTACCTTTTTAATTTCCAGAAAAAGATTTCCAGACGTGATACAGTTTTCCTGTTTCCATGTTAATTTTTTGAGTGAGGTCGACAGGAAAAGCTTTTACTTTTATTACAAAGCACAAAGCTAGACCTAAACCGTCAAAATTTGTAAGCCATGTTCACAAAGGAAAAATCCATAATTTATTACACATAAAATTACAAAAGATTATTATACAAGTCGAAATATGTATATTTTCTTTATATACTGAAAATTGACTATAAACATCAATCATAAAATGAGGAGTTATAGCTTGGCCCGACTCAAGGTATAGTACGTCCAACGATCATTTGGAAAAATGACTTTTAAATCCCTCCATTCATACCAATCGATGCTACTGTTAAAAATTCTTGTTTTAAGACAAATGTACGTTCTACGTAGATTGCAAAATATATCTAGGAAAGATGAAAATTGCTTGAAAACTATTCACATACAGATAGAGTTACTCAGTAAAATGATGCTATTCTTGGCTGAAAACTTACGCACAATGCTGAACTGAGGTTCAAATCCTGGTACTATTTTCATTTTAAACTCGAGGGAAACGTCCCTGTCCCATATAACTACAATAAAATCCATTAGTGAGGCTTCCCCATATCGCTTATCGATGGTCAAAATAGGTAAATTTTCAAGGGTCGTATTCAGCCTAAAATTATTCTTGTTTTTTTCCTATGATTGACCGTACCGGCGAATGGGGCTGTACAACCCTGTGTGAACCTTGTGAAACCAGTTATGACGGATCATATTTTGAGTTCCTTTGTAAACGTAATTGCGATGCATTTAATCGTTTTATGCCGATCCCTCCAGTTTAAAATGAAAATAGTATAGCATTCCAATTTGTCTCTTTATAATTCAATTTGATTTCATTAGTTGTTAAGTATTTACTTAAAATACTAATTTAAAATAATATTTCATAAATAACTTGTTATAGAACAGTTAATTGTGTACCCTAGAGCAGAAAGCAGTCTATTGCCGCTCGCGCATCAACCATGCCATAGCGGCAAAAAAAACACTTTCTACTAGAGGTGCACACACTATTTTTATACGACATTAGTGCTCAAATAAATAAATTTATAAATTATTTTTTGACAGATTTAGACGATGATCTAGACGATTAATAAAACTCACTTTTAACATGAATATACTGCAAAGTCTACTTTCCGTACTTGGAATAAATGTAGAAATACTTGTCTTGTCTTGATTGTATGAAAAATAAGTAAAGTTCAAAAGTTCAAATTTTACTGCTTTAACTCGTTAATTTCCTGTTATGCATAATAGCAAATAAAACAAACTAAAACTTTTCTATTACTAAACAAAATTACGCAATTTGTTCAAGTTTCAAAATACTAAAAATCTTTTACAAGCATATAGGAAAAATGAAGAATAAATCTTCCTAATGAATATAAATACTTTATCTATTTGAGGAATGACGTTAAAATATAGACATAACATATCACAATCGCTATTTGCAAAGATGTGAATAGCATAATTTATAGCACAGCTTCAATCTACACCGTATGTTTGAAGGTTGGAACGGTGTTTTCACCGAACATGTCACTTATCACATCTCAGACGAAAATTAAAATTATGAAAGAGCTAACGTTCTGTGTAATTACCACAAAAAGTTCCTACTGCAATAATATTTTGATAATTAATGTAATAATAAATATTGCACAAATCATTTGTTATGTCATTGTTGTTTTTGTTGTTTTGGAGGTTAAGAGCATTATTTTGCGCAAAAAGTGATGAAAGTAGTGCCATTGTCATCGTGTGTGAAGTACGACTTGTTCATGAAATTGGAAAGTAGGTTATCTAAAAATAATAAGCACTCAATTTACTAATTTAATATTTTATATTGATAATAAAACATTTTACTAGTTGCATTTAGTTGTGAAATAACTTTCAAATATCTTGACAATGTATTTTTATATTGATTTCAGAAAGTACTTGCTTTTAAAGTCGTTTTACTTTTAGAAATAAACGTTACATTTATAAAAAAAAGACAAGAATAGCTTTATTTTCGTATTTTACCATTTCAGGAACATATAAATATCAAATCAATTATTACTTTCAATCGTCAAATCATATTTAATTCATTAATTCAATTACATACAAAAATAAAACGTGCAAAATAATCGATTAATCAAATTTAATCGATTAATCGATCAAATGATTATTTTTTAAATAATCGATTATTTGATTAATGATTGTTTCATTAATCGATTATTTGATTAATTGATTATATCAAATTTACACAGAAAAAATATTCAAAAATATTATATTGTAATGTGTGTAGTCCTGAAGAGTCATGATCATGGTGAGCAAAAAATTGCGCGCTCGCACAAGGTCGGTATCACAGCGATCTGTTCTGTAAGACGAGTAGAGAGGTAACTAGGGCTGTGAAAAATAATCGATTAATCGATGAAATGATTATTTGATTAATCGATTATTTTTAATAATCACTAATTGAAAACCATAATCGAACAGCCCTAATCAGAGCTCAAAATGTACCGCAGAAAACAGAAATGGTAAATATTATTGTAATATGTGAAATTATGATAAACAGGGTATTTAAAAATTTAAGGGTATAGTAGAAATTTATATTACTTGAAGTGAACATTTTTTGTACTACTGCACTTTATAGCTTATAGTAATGAATAAAAATGAGTAAATATTAAAATTTATTTTATTTAATTGAAGTTGTGTAATAGTTTTTTCAATGTTTCATATTTATTAATTTTTTTAATAGTTTAGTTGATTGGATTTTAGGCTTTAACGAAAAACTTAAATTTTTCATTTAATCAGCAACGTTTCGACTTTTGGGTTTTTAGGTTTACTAATTCTTATTTATTACTGCAACCTATCAGGTCAGTGGCACGAAAAATGTTTACTTTAAGCCTTGTGCAGTTTTTTTTGCAAATTCTTTTTGCGTTATAAGCAATACATCAAATACTATGTACTCTTATTTTTTTTTGTAATAAGTTTGAAGCACCTTCTTGTTCCGATTCGCGATTAAAATGATTGTTCTCTTTGTTTATAAGAATTTTAAAAAGCATTTTTTGGCCATGTTGATTTTCATTTCTGTGTAATATGGCATTCCGGTTCGTAAAATTTTCCATTTGGAGCCCTATTTTACAAAATTTTACTTTCTTTCATGGTTTAATTTACGATTGAAAAATATTTGTGTTGGGCGCGTTTTCTTATAAAATATCTAGAAAATGTCTCAGGCTCACATATGATATAAAATGAAAGTTGTGTTATTTATCTGTGTTACTTCACTATACTTGAAAAATATAAGTCGTTCCATTTAAAAACCAAAAGTTGTTTACAATTATCGCGAAACCGGAAATGCAACATTTATTCTCGTATTTCATCTTTAAAGCAAATGTTTCATTTTTCACGTTAAATCTACCAGATGCACATTCTTCGATATACAGGGCATTAAAAAGTGTTTAAAATCGTGCACTTTTAAAAGTCCAAATTAAGTTTCTTCATGACTTACTACGAAAATAATTTTATATTTTTTGAAACTACCTGATTGAGAACTATTTATGTGGGCTATTTGGGTTTTGGTGAACTGTACTTTTTTTTTAAAACGTTAAAATAATAAATAACGATCAAGTGTACTGCCTTTTCGAAAAAATGTTCAAAATTATATAATTTATAATAGACAGTATTTTATTTAAGAATAATAAAACCGTCTAAATTTTATTATTTTACGAGCTGAAAAAATACTTTCCCTTCAATAATACTCGTAAAAAGGAAAGGTCCCTAAAATATCTAAGTTTCTTTTTATTAGAAGGAAGAATTTGGGAACAATTGACAACGAGAAAAGTATGGTAAAAAAATCTTCATTATTTCATTTGTATCTGACGAATTTCAGATTTGTGTATGCTAGTGACATATTCTTAGAAAATTTAATAAAATATATGAGTTTATATTGCCAGGTCTGTTACAAATTGCATTTTACTGTATAATGTAAAATTTTAATATAAATTCAAGTCTGAGATTCGTGGCCACATTTCATTTTAAATTGCATATTGTATAAATGTATGCAACAAACAAAATAAAAGAACCATCACATCTTTGTTTGCGTTGAAATTTATTTTACATTTGTAAATCAAGAATTACGAAGAATATTTATATTCATGATATTTATGTCGACATGTACACATCAACGAATCAATTAAAAATTGTTTTTGAAATATAATAAAATATATATATGGGGTATTGAGAACCCGACAGCCGACAAACAATTTTCACCAAGTTAGTACTACCTCTGTGGTTTCACCTTCACTAACATCTTTGGGGACTGTGATTTGACGGCTGGTAACCGCACTTCACGCGACGAAATATATCACTTACCGACATCTGCTACTATTAACTAATAATTATGAAATAAAAATAAATGAATGCGATATAGGAAAAATAGTTTGAACAGTATTGACTACAGGCACTTTTTCGGTCGGAGAATTAGCTTTGCCCGGACGGGAACGAACATATAATATTTATATTAATAATTCACAAAAGAATTACAAAAAAATATGTTCAATTATATATATATATATATATATATATATATATATATATATATATATATATATATATATATATATATTATTATTTAACAACAAAAATACAGGGAAAACCAAATATACCTGCACATTATATAAATATACAGGCTGTTCAAAAAGTTCCGGGACGGTGAAATATCTCGAGAAATACAAATTGAATTCGAAAAATAAAAAAACACATGTTCAATATTTCTTAAAAACCTACCAAGCACGATCCCCAATCGCCACCTTCTGGAGGTAGGGCGGGGGGTCACTTTGAAATCTTAAACGGAACCCCCATTTTTAACTATTATAATTAATTTTCTGATTACTATCCGAATTTAAAATTTTAAAAAGTGGCTCCCCGCTCCACCCCCAGGGGGTGGTGGTGGGAAATCGTGCTTGGTGACATAAGATAGGTTTTTGAAACATATTAAACACGTGTTTTTTTGTTTTTTGATTCGATGTGTATTTCTCTAGATATTTTACCGCCACGGAACTTTTTGTACACCCTATATAGATAAATAATTCAAATTAATCGCATTCACTCTTGTTTTTTTTTTGTCATACAGATCAATGACATTGTTCAGTAAATAAAATATCATGAATAATTTAATAATTTGACCTGAAGAAGATATTTTTTCGCCTGCGGGGAAAATCGCTCCCGAGCTCCCCCCTAGATTCAAGACTGAGTATGAAAAACACATGTTACAATGATCAATTGTTAATACTCCTTTTTCACTATACTATTTCCAAGTTTGTATTAAGGGTAGTTTTATCTTAAACAAATATTTTTAATAGCACTGGTTTGACAGTTATTTGTAATATATTAATATTAAATTATAATTAGAAACACTACGATACTCATTTATTTATTATACAACATTAGATAAATGACCAGTGCAGAAAATTTGAAAATGGGTTTTTAATTTTGAGAGTTTTGAAAAAAATCGTTTTATTTCTCAGTATATGTATACCTTTTTTCTCCAAATATATAAACATCTGCTATGAAAATATAGTCATGTCCTAAATTATTTTAGAGAAAATTCTTGGGTAAAAGGTGTCACACAATAAACGTTTTCACCATTGGATAAATCGTTTGGTTATTTTCCAAATTAATCGCATTGTAGTATTGATGAAATCTGTAGAAATATCCGATTATGGTTGCCCTACCTAAAATCATTTCATTCATCGTTTCAAAATTTGCATATTACAAAATCCACAGAATATCTTGAAATACTTTCTACCGGTCTGATTCAACATTAGCATTAGCACTCGCACTTGATGTTGACGGCGATATGCATAACAAAACTATCACTTTTTAAACTTTAACAGCTTTGGCTGATTTTTATGACCGCCACAAACCAGTAATTTACATTTTACCGAACCGGCCGTCGGTCGCTACCGTTGTGACTGCTGCTCAGTGCCAAAAGAAAGTGAATTTCGCTGAACGTTGCTCTACTTAACATACAACAGAGCTAAGATTTTCGCTATACGATGTATACCAGGGATTCACAAACTTTTCAACAGACATTAAACTTCTTTTTTTTTCATAGCGGTCTACCAACAAACATATTATTAGTTTGGCTAATATGATTTAAAATTTGTATTGATTTTAAATTGACTATTGACGAAGCTAACGTTTTCAAAATTATTGCAAAAAAAAATACTATTTGATGTACTAATTACGGTAAGTGATATGCTTCTTCGCGTGAAGTGCGATTACCAGCCGTCAAATCACGCCCCCCAAAGATATTAATGGAGGGAGAGCCACTGGGGTTGTTTTAATTTGATGAAAATTGTTAGTCGACTGTGAGAATCGAACCAGGGTTCTCAAGATCCGCAGGCCGACTCGATACCACTAAGCCATCTATACCATTTTATTAATAAGTAATTAAATAATCACGAAGCCAAACAATAAGTAATAAAACTATCTGTCCCCTGTATTATTGGTTTGTCTTTGTTTATAGCATAACCTACTTCAATACTGTAACATTATTTCTATTGTTTAACATACATACATAACTTCACGTTATATCCCACGAAATGAGATATCACGAACCTTTCAAACATTCACTTAACACTTATTTATAAGATCACCACTTTCGTCTTACTCATATTCATAATTACTTTCATAACAGCTCGTTTATTCCTCACACTCGAAATTTTAAATTATTAGTAAATATTTGACGACAAAAAACAAACATCTTTTAAAAAAACTAGAAATGCAGGCACCTTCCCTAGGGTTGAAATCAAATAAGAAAACAGGTAGTTAAAAATAATGTTTGTTATTGGCTACCGAACTAGTAGCAAGCATCAAATGATAATATTTACTACCTTACCAAAACATCCAAAGAATTCCCATTCATAAACTTCATTTCAAAACATACTATCAATTCATTTGCATAACTATTACAATGACCCAGCCCGCATTCTTCGTTCTCGGCGTCTCTATATCTTCACGTAGGTTTAAAGACCACACAACACCGTTCTGGTTGTTGTTTGACCTTGAATTTGGAGGGAACTGGGACTAAGAACTTGGCCTGACCCAGCTACGAGGAGCTATCGCTCTCGGACATTTGAAACATGAAACATCACGCAATGACGATACTTTACCGCCGAGGGGGTTTCCGGAATTGATAATGCAGATGCAGTGAAGAAAGTTGGATAATGTTGGGTGCTTCCCGAGCTACTTATTTTTGTATTCACCCGATTTAATTGGGTAAGGCAGAAGAACGTTGACAGAAAATTGTTTTCTGAGAATAATGTTAGTTATTTGTGTATTAAGAGCGTAAAGTGATTCTTTGTAATAGTGTAAGAGGAACAAAGAAACTTTACGCTCGTGATACACACATAATTTTTTCTACGATTGCATCTTCAAATTATTAAAAAACGTATACGTACTGAAAATAAATTCGTTCTGTCAACTATCAATATGACAAGTTTCTGTTTTGTTTGTATCCCTGGTAACTATTGAAATAAGCGCGAATTTAATATCTTTTTCGCGCGTTGCCATTGGAAACGCGCGCATTTAACATCTTTTTCGCGCGTTGCCATTGGTAACGCCCAAAAAAAGATATTTTTCGATTCTTCCACAGAAAACGTCAACTTTACGATGACAAATGAGAGCGTAATTGTCAACTTTACGATGACAAATGAGAGCGTAATTGTCAACTTTTCATAGCAATCGTAGAAAAATAATATTTAGTTGCGCATCCCATAATTTGGATAAATTTCTTCAAAAAAAAAATCTGGCAAATAGTACATGATATAAAGATCTCGGATCAAAAAGAATTTTAAAAAAATTGCAAAATTATTTGCACATCACATATAAGACAAGTTTTTAGTGCCACTGGTTTATTTATTAATAATATGTCTACAACATAAATATTAATATACAAGGTGGTGACCACGACACCAAAACATACGACTTGAATATGTAAAATCATAATTTTATAATTTCCTGCTTCCCTTATTATATAAATAAATGTTGTAGAACATAAAATTCTACATTCAAATCAATAAACAGAATTAATTTTGCATGCCTTATAACGACAAATTAAATTTAAAATGTTGAAAATTAGCTTAAAAATAGAGATAGTCTTGCTTGGAAATTAAACAAAATTGTCAGAAGAAAAAAATAATTTTGAATTATTAATTTTTATGAGAAATTCTCTTTTTGTAAAAGTATTGATGGTCCTGAAAAGGATCGTTGTTTCTTGTTATTATCAAAAAAGAATGTTTTTATTGTATTTTAAATTTAATACAGAATACAATCAGAATTATCTTAAATTAAGTGCTTAAATAAATCCCTAACATTTGCCAAACTAAATTCAAGTGCATATTTTTTAATTGTCAATTTGTAATTTTTCTGCACTACTCCACAGAGTTTGCATGTCTAGTTTTGTAGATATTATTTTTTTAAAGTTATTTGGGGAACTTAAGAAATTCATTTTTTTAACTGAGTCCACCATTTTTTCTTATAATTCACTTATTTAAAGATAATAAATAACTATTGGCAATAAATGCATGTAACAAGGAATATTTTTCTACTGACAGATAAAACGTGAATCATTTGTTTAATTTTGTTTCATTGCAAAATGAGTATAAAAATTGGACCACGAGCGACAGCAAGTTTTGCAATAGCCCTTTCCCACGTATATTACATACCATTTTCTTCAACATTTGCGATACCAGAAATTTTATATACACCATGCCAAACGACATTTTCCTCACTCAATTTAATTGTGATAGTAACCGTTTCCGTCAATAATGAAGAAAGTTATTTACTTTCATCACTAGTGAAGGAAACTGTTACAATCTTAACTAAATTGAATGAGGGAAATGTCATTTTCATAAGTAATGTTGAAAAAAGTCATTTGTGCACCATGAAAGTACTATACAATAAAATTAACAATATAAAAGAACCACGGTGTCTATTTTTGTTCTTTTTTATCATATTAATGCAAAAATAATTGGCATATGTTTCTATCCATTCACTATACAGTTACGTTGCTGAATTATTAGTTAATATCTACTTGTTTTTTCTTCTATTTCTTTCAGCTAATGATGTAAAAATTTTAAAAGGAGTTACAAACCTTGACACGCTCGTAATCTTACTTCTACTTAAAACTTCAAATAGACTTGTCTTTCACAATGTTTACAGTGTAATTTTGTAATATATGAAAATGTCTGAAAATGTTTGAGATCAATATAAACATACATTATAACCTCACTTACTTTGATCTTTGAGAAAGATGTATGTCGTCTTTAATCTCCTAATTTTCATAAGATTATGATTTCCTTGATACTAACAAAAAGCGAAGTACAAAATAATAATCTAAACGATATATTTCGATCTAAAATTGTATTCCATTCCTACACGAAGCAAGATTAAATTATTATATAAGAAAATAGTTTCGATAAATATAAACACAAGGAATCAAAACTGTCAAATCGAATTTAAATTTCCGAATTTTTAATAAACACAAATTTACTGAAATGCTTTACATGAAAATATAACTTCATAAATTTGACAATGACAATGATGTATAATGTATAAGCTCAATATTGTGTGACAACTTATGATACTTAAATCGATGAATTATTAAAAGTTTATTAAAAATGAGTAGAAGGAATAAGTGACGTCCCTGTGACGTATAAATGGCCAGCAACACGAGAATAAGACGTGCATACGAAGTTAGAAAGATACAAAGTTTTTCTCTCACAACTAACCTCAAATTATAATAATGTGATATCCTTCAGTTTCAACACTAGAGAGAGAGAAGCACAAATTGCGAAACCAGAAACCAGATTTATATGTATTCTGTTCAGAATTCGTGAAAATTATCATTATAGAAACACCCTGTATGTAATATTATCCATCTGTATAAGATAAGTATAACATAATCAAACAAAATGCTACTGATACACAAATAAAAAGTGACCTTTAATATATGAAAACATGGAAAAACCACTATTTGTTTATAAAATGCTTTTTCCTTATACAATCACACATGTTCCACTGTCATATTTATAAATCTGACATAACTGTATGTATCCCGCATCCAGTATCCAACTCTTGTTCTAGTTTTGATGTAATCCGCAGCAACAGCACAGGAAATACCAGGCCCAAACTACAGACATAAGCTACTAATCCTACACGAATATTGCACAGATATTAGTTCTAAGAAATTATATCTATATCCGGTCGCTTGAGTTGAATTTGTGCTCGCTGCTCGTGCAAATGCCGTATAAATTTAGGTTATGAAGTGGTAATTCGAACTATTCAAGATTAGTGGTTGAGATATGTTCAATTCGTTATTCGTTGATGCTCAAATGAAACGAGAACAAGATGTTGAATATTTACTTTTTTCCTGACAAACGTTTATAAATTATTTTACAGAAACATGCTTGAAATAAAAGTTGTGGAAAACTAGATTTTCAACACCTCAGAAAACAGGCTTTAATATAAACTGTAAGAAATGATAATATTATTTATTATTTGAGCCACTTTGTGTAACAGGAACTTAATTCCAATTACAGTACAGGGTTCGCATTTACTGTATCGAGATTTAGTTCATATTCATTCTTCAGGAAAAAATTAAGGGTTTATATTATATGATATAATTGATTGGAGAACAAAAATATTCTTCCATACTGAAGGAAACTGTCACTGTGGTTGAAGCCAGGATGGTGTGTTTGGATGAGAATATTTGATAAATGCTATAATATGTATAATTATTTGTATTTTACTTTTAAGCTTGTAATAGATTCTTTGACTCTTGAAATAAAAGTTTGGTTTTTAAACACGCCGGAGTGTTGCAACCTACATTTTGAAAACCTCTGCTCTAAATAAATGAAAATTAAAAAAGATTAATGTGTAATACGAAAATAAATAACTAAAATGAACTATTTATAAACATAATGGATTCAATTAATGTGATGTGCATTTGAAAATAAGTTTAATGGGTTGCCATATTGCATCTTAAATTTCCTGTTGTCTTATTGCAATTTTAATTGAGATGCGGAAATGATCAAGAACTAAATATAATTTGCGAGGATCGAGATAATTTAAGGTCTGTAAATTATATTAATGTGGTAAAATGCTGAGTGACAAGTCTTTTGAAGATCACGAGAGTATTACAGCCAGTTTGACAGCAACATGTTAACAAAATAAAACAAGCCAAATTGGATTCCGAAGTGTGAAATGCATTTAAGTGCGTGAAATTAGGAACGAAAAACGAACCAAAAATACTAATTTATGTTAATGAGAATTTCCTTGCGCTATAACTTTAATAAGTTTGAAATGTCTTCATGTTTTGAGTATTTTTTTGTAATTATCTTACGAGTTTTAAACATAAGTCCGAAGCTTAGGAGATATAACTTGCATCTATATAGCAACACTTCGCGCCAACTTCCATCTGTACTGTCATTGGGATTAAGTTCCTGTTGAGCAGAGTAGCAAATAATAAACTTTAAATTCACATGTACAGAATGTCTACCACACCTAACTTAATTTTTTGAAGAGCTTGAGATCCGATCAAATGAACAGTGTACTATAATTCTTTCAATTTAACTGTACTCAACATCAATATAAATAACTCAAATCATTTATAGTACAGAAATGAGAAATTGCTTTGCTTATATAAATATTAAGGAATAACATCATGTATTTGACGGCTGGTAACTGCAGTTCACAAGCATAAATATATTATTTACTGAGATCTACAACGATAGAGTGCCACTGCCAGAATGGGTGAAGGCATGTTTATTTTTTGTGAATTTTTGGTTGAACCGGTTCAAAAGTCGAAAATTTTTAAATTATGTTTCTATATAGTTCAGAGCACGAGAAATACACTCGTTCAAACCGCATTTTTCGAGATATGGGCTCTCAAAGTTGAGTTTTTAAAAAAGTCAAAAATCGATATAACTCAAAAACTAAAAGAGATATTGAAATGCGGTTTGAACGAGTGTATTTCTCGTGCTCTGAACTATATAGAAACATAATTTTAAAAAATTCTATTTTTGAACCGGTTCAACCAAAAATTCACAAAAAAAATAATATATCATGCTTTTGAACCATTACTGGCAGTGGCAGCCGTCAAATCGCGGTTCAATATGTCATGTCAACGAAGCTTTTGCGTGCGTACTTCTGAACTAACACTTACACTCACCATGGTTGACACTTAGTAGTTGCAGGAGACGTTTTCACCAACCTGCTTTCAAATCATAGTCTCTGCGACAGCACAAGATGTTAGGTTGATTGCGTAGTTTTGTACATTTGGGAATTAAAACATGAAAATTTGATGTAAAAACCGAAAACAAATATACAGTGTTTAGACTTTTAGAATGCTCAAACAGGAGCTTCTTGTAGACCACCCAGTATTATAAAAACTATTGTGAAATCAAAGATATCCTTCATAGATTTCCTTTGATTCCAATTAAACGAAAAAAGTCTAGAATTTTTAAATACAGAGCGATGTTTCAAATCGTCCAATAAATCGTTTAATCTGAAATATTTTAACGAATCGACGACAGCTCAATTCAATTAAGTTAATTACTCGTAATATTTCATTAATTAATGACATTGCAACATGCAAGCATCCTATGTTTAATCACAAAACGTCATTTGATATGGAAATGTTTTAGTTTCAAAATAAAATCAGTATGTTCTAAAAATATAATGAATACAATACTAATATATGCTGCATTTTGGATGGTTCGGATTCCGCTAAAAGCTCTAAACTTCCTGCCACTAGTACGTTACAGTGACGTCACATATCTCTTCTAGAAAATTTTAATAACAAACTATAAATAATTATTCGATTTAAAACGGTATTTTAATTTCTTGCCTCAAGTTCCTGTTGTGCAATCGTAGCAAATAAATATTTAAAAATGCATCTATGAGATTCAGACTGCACAATAAGTTATAATAGGAATTAGTAAGTAAATAAATAAATTCTTTATAGCATGGTGAGGCATTTAGAACACCAGGTATGTTATTTTCTCTTTGTTCAAAACAGTTTCGAGTTTTACAAACTTTCGCGTTTGTAGATTTTATACGAGCACAAAATAGCGAAATTACTCAATTTATTACTGAAATGCGACCAGCTCTCTGCACGAAAATGCCTACAGCAAAACATAGAACTAACCACCAACCACCAAACCACATTTTCTAACCACTTCTAAGTCTCGAGAGTCAGAGCAGAGAGATATGTGGTTAGTGTACTCCTTATTGGTGCACAAAAACATTGTTTCAACATCGTGTGACTGTGTATATCTTTATTTCGCGTTTTATTACTTCTGTAATACGCATTTACATTTGATTTATAGGGGTACTTTCCCATTCTCAAAATGGGCTGCAAATGGCAACTGTTTTTGACGAATGCGAAAATTCCGAGAATTTTCGACTATTTCAGTGATTTTATGTATCTTTGTATTCGCAATTCACCATGTTATAGCTTTACTAGCAGCTGCTAGAACACAGTTATTTAAACCGATGCTAAATACAGGCTGTATTTATATTGGCAAACAATAATAATATATCATCACACCTTTTATCCAATATTGGGTTTGCAACAACACACGAAATACATTATTGTTTTATCAAAATATGAATGACATAAATAAAATGAGTTACGTATGTCTCGTACTACAAACAAATTCAATGACATAATTGTCAGACAATGTGGTGGATATATAATTTTCTTGTTTAAAATCATATTTCACGAACAAGTGTATGCGAAGCTTTATAATTAGAGCAAAGAAATTTGGTGGCTGATGAAATATTGTTTAATTCGTGTAGTTCTAAAAACAATACCCAGAACGAAAGTAATTAAACGATTGAAGAAAGCCAGAACAAAAATTATAACCCGAAACAAAAAAACTAGCCAAGTCACTCAAAACTTATTCCGTTATGAAAGATGTGAACGTTGTCTGAAACAAGCAGATATCGGTTTCACCAAATTAAGTTTTTAAATTTAGATGTAATTAAGAAATTATTTACTGACCTTTAAAAACATTTAATTAGATTTGTACAAAAGAAAAATACATATATTTTAACAGAAGAGAAAAAAAATCTGTTTAAATACATTTTCAATTATTTCAATTAGTTTAATGCAGAAAAAAACTCTTATTATTACTATTTAAATTTTATTGCAAATGACGTCATAAACATATGATTATCACTGCCAAACATTAATTAATCTAAGCATGATTTACATTTCATATATTTATTTGGAAACTATTTCAATTGTTAAAAAAAATTGTGTCGGAAATTTTATTCAATATTTAGTATAATATGCACCGAGCTTTATACAATCGTGTCATGATTATAACGAGAATAAATTCTTGTGATTACTCCCGCGGGAATATTCTCTGATTATAATAAGTGATATGTAGTTGGCAAATAATTATTTGAAACAGACAACACAAGGAAAATGAGTTACACCCTATATACAAATAACAATTTTGGTATAATAAAAATATAAAGTAAACACTTGGCTATGTTTCACAAAATTCTATGGTTACTAACTGAACTGTGCTGGCCAGCCTCTGACGATGCCCTCATAAGGTGACTTGGAGGCTGAATTTTGTGAAACATAGCCAAGTGTTTACTTTATATTTTTATTAAACCTTGTTTCACCAAGTGTTGGATGACAATTAATTTTGTCTTTGTTGTTATTTAAATTGCTATTGCGTAGCTTTCCATTTTTTTCGGTAGATGGCATGACCAGTTCCACAAAACTTCTCATGTCATCTTACTAGTTTGTTAGAGATCTTATTCTCTGCTGGCACAGTTCTTCGTCACCAGCTTCTTCACATGAACTTTGTTCTAGGTGAAGAAGTGAGTTATACCATACTGATGAGTAAAGCCCGGATTTTTAGGCAATTGCCTAGATTCAAATTTTAATATACTTCAGGCAATTTCGTTTTTCTATATATAGGTAATATGTTTACGTGTAATGGAAGGTTTTTTTTTCGTGCCGTAGAGCCTATTTTTTCTATATTTTGGATATTGTGCCTATTTTACCTTATACAGCCTATTTTGCCTATTTTTGTTGCCTATTCTAACTTTTATTGAGCAGACAAGGTTTATCATCTACTTCGTTGACTAATTCAGCACTCAACAAAGTGTTTTCAACCTAATCTATAATATTTAAAGTACTTACTTTAATCAAGTTTTTGTGTGTGAATTTAAAATGCCGAAAGAAAAAACGTCAAAATTTGACGTGGCAATTCAATTGTGTCTTTGCCATTAATCAATGGAGCTGAGGTAACTTTAGACGATATGGCTAAATATAAGAACGCTCCTGTCACATTTTGTGATGTCGAACGAAGTTTTCAACTTAGACCGAAGACAATCCCTTTCCGAAAATTTCATAGAGCAATTGCTCGTAATATTTTGTGAATCAAAGTATACTACATAATTTGAATTTGTATAATAGTTAATAAAATGAGAACCCTACATTATTATTTTTCAGATTGCGTAAATTTTTGATTAAAATAATTATTTTTTTCTAACGAAGAGTAGATACGAGTACCAATATTAGAAAAAGGATGCGTGTATTTTTTTTAAAACAAATTATTTACATTTAGGCTGTCTAAAATCCCGCCTATTTTAGAGTAATTACCGGCCTATATGCCTGCTTATTTGGGTGTTTTTAAGAGCCTAAATATCCGGGCTTTACTGATGAGCTCTAATAAGAGCGAAACGCGTCTATGGTTACTAACTGAACTGTGCTGGCCAGCCTCTGACGATGCCCTCATAAGGTGACTTGGAGGCTGAATTTTGTGAAACATAGCCAAGTGTTTACTTTATATTTTTATTAAACCTTGTTTCACCAAGTGTTGGATGACAATTAATTTTGTCTTTGTTGTTAATTTTGGTATAATTACAGAAAGAAATAAATAAAAATAAGAGTATATTAAGGATACCTAATCGCCGTATTTGTAAATGCAGTTGTTAAAAAAACAAATTAGGTCGTAATTTAATGACGACACGTCTAAATCCTTGTTGAGATCAGAAAGATATTTTTGTGGTTTCTAAATGTAGATATGAAAACAAAAACAGACCAGCTGGTAGGTCTACCAGTTGTGGTAATGGTATGAATTTTTGTAACCACTTTTGTAAATAGTTCTTTTGTAAGCGGTTCGGTAATAGATTGAATAATACATTTAGCAACTATTTTAAATGGTACATATGAAAATCAGACAGATTTTGTAATCAATTCGACAATTTCAATATTTTCACATGTAAATATATTCTGCATAACTCTGTGTAAATAATAAACATAATTACACAAATATATATTGATATAATGCAAATACACATAAATATATATTACACAGTATTCTGTAATTTAATTAATTCAATTTTAAATAATAGTAATTTTCAATTATTCATTTCATTAAAAAAAATTGTAGCGATTTTCAAAGGATCTTAATACTTTCGGCATAGTCTTATACAGTCTAAAGGCTCTAAACTATTTTCAAATACAGGCGCAGAGATCATTTTAGTAACCTAAACAAGATTTTATTGATTTTAAAATAGCAATTGTTACCCTTATACTAGAGCGTTGGCAAAAATAATGATTTAAAAATAAATCAAAACCCATTGATTTTTTTGATTTAATACATATTTTTTTTTATTTTTAATATTTTTAAAAAATATATCACTAAATGGAGTAAAAGTTACTAGTATTTAACAATTTATATGAAAAATTCTTTTAAAAAATATGTAGTTTCGATGATTATTACACATTACAAGTTTGAACACGAATTTCTGAAACTATATGCTCGACTACACATGTTTACAACTTGGGTGGCCAAATTAAGAAATAAGTTAGGTGTTGAAAAGGCATAAAAATTGGTAATTTTATTCAAATATTATAACTGTAAAACAACTAACGAATATTAGGAAGATAAATGAGAGTGACATTTTGTCATAAGAATGTATGATTTAGTTTATTTATATTTTTTTATAATTACATTGAATGGATATTGTGTTTTGTTCAATGTTAATTAATTTAATAAATAAATATTTAAAATGTTTTTAAACAACTGAATTTTCATTAAGACACTTGTTTTGTTCTGTACTAGAAATATAATTAAATTAAGACAAAATAAAAAAAAAAAATCTAAATTTAAATCAAAATTTAAATGAAATGATTTAAACCAGGTCAACTCTGAGGGTGCCCCACAAAAACTGTGCCTGGGAAATAAGTTACATTACTTTACAGGAGATATATTCAAATAAATGTTTCGAGTATTAAATTCTGCTTCCTTATTTAGTTACTATTTAATATATAATAAAGTTCATAATATGTATGGGATAGTTAAACGTTATATATTCGTTTGTATTTGTTTCAGTTTCATGGGTATAACTATGTAGTTAATATAACTTTTAAAATTAATTTTAGCAGTAATGTGCAATAAGTAAAATGAATTATGTTAACCGATTTAGATGCAGAATTTAATTCGAACATTATTAATCTGCATCAACTTAAATATAACAATTTATTTGTTTAAAATTTCAATCAATATTCTTTCGAAAAAAAATATATTAACAGGACACTACCAGCGTAAAAAGTACAAACCAAATTTACACTTAAAATAACACACACAAAATATGATCAGATAAAACGATGACAGTAAAAAAATGTAGTTCATTTTAGTACATTTGGGAGCGAGTCATTCTGTTGTTAGAGCCAGAGCGCCAACCCTCTATTACTAGGAGAACAGGACATACGATGTAGGCAGTTTACGAAGTATCACTAAAACGCTGCCAGCTGTCGTCCCGACACTTCGTCGGTAAAACAGGGGTTGATAAACGGTCGATGTAGGGTTGCTCACAATCAAAAAATACTATCAGATTCAAAACTATACTCAGACGAATTTCAAGTTTAATAACTCCCTCAAGTAAAGATTTGGTGTCCAATATATCACAGTGGTGGTTAGAGTTACGACATTCAAATCAGAAGGTACCGAGCTCGAATCCCACCCAAGGTAAAAATATATTAACTATCACACTGCGACTCGGTGAGTTCGAACATTGTACTGTAATTAGGATTAAGTTCTTGTTGTACAGAATATAGTATAAATAAATAATGAAGAAAAAGGAAATTTTATACCATGGCTTGATTTACTTAAATTAATGTTGGGCCACTCCTACGTCACGTGAAATGCATAAATTTGAAAAATATAGAATTTTTTTTACTTCCGCTATTAAAATATCATATAATGTACTGGTTTCCATGGCGCTAAATAAATCTTAATCTTAGCATTCGGCATCTGATATTGTAAATTAACATTACTTTTTAAATAATTCATAAAACTTTAAATTTTTTGTTATCGTAATTTGCAATCATTGAAATAGTACAATATATGACTCGTTTTATAAACTCTTTAAATACTCGTAACTAAAGAGACGTTTATAAAACTTGATATATAATACATTATTGTAACTTCTATTATAATTGGTTTCTACAAATTCGACACAATGTCAATGTTTTTATTTGATAATCCACAATTGATTATTTATTCAAAGATACCCACAAACATAGCGAAATCCTAGTTTGTACCCGAGGCCTAAAACTTTCCATCATTATTTATTTTACTGAGTGGCGCTAGTATACATACACAGTTTGAAAACATTGGCCACCCCTGAAATAAGGGGAACGAGGGCAAAGAAGCACGGATGGTAAAGTAAACATTATGTGACACATGCTTATCAAGTAGCGTATATCATTTTCACATTATATTACTCCAATACGGTTATTTATACCGTCAAAGCTTCGGCTATATTTGGACATATTTCATCTTGAGATATTTTTACGCTGTATTGATATATTTTGAAATTTAAGATTCTTGTTTGTAAGGATTGATATACAATATGTTTGAAAGAATCAACAATTTCAAATGGAACACACTGTAATATACAAATTGAAGTATGAATACATAATTTTGTACATCCAAATTTATAAAAAATATAATTTATTTAATTGGTTTAATATTTTCTTTAATTATGGACGCACGCTTTAATTTTACTCGCGAGTATATTTTTCTTTAATATCGTTACACATTTAGTAATTCAAGATTATCTCTAAGCTTACTTCTTTAATTCATAAATAATAAAATGATAATTATAGTAAAAATGTTCTGACTTCAATTGAAGAGATTTATAACTTAGATATATCTACAGGACATTTAAGGTAGGTAAATCTCCAATAAAATTGATTAACTATTAATAATAGAATAATGCATACATATTAATATTTGTATGATAAAAAAAAATATTAGTTAGCGATCAAGTAACTACTATTATATAATCATTGTGTTATTGACCTAAATGTATTAGTTATCAGAACGAAAATTATAAGGTTGATAACTACCTAATAGGTATAAAAAAAGCGTTTTTTGTTTTAAACATATTACAAATAGAAAGATAAATCTTTTAGGACGTATTGTGACATTTTGGTTGAACTAATTAAAAAATTGGAAATTATCAAAACACGATTCTATTGTATTATTGAGAGCACGAGAAATCGAATGCTGTTGAGCACAACTTCATATCTCTTTTCGTATTCGAGATACATTGATTTTTGACTTTTTTAAAGTATGAACTTTAGAAGTCCATATCTCGAAAACTAAAAGAGATATTAAAATTTAGTTTGAACCAATGTATGTCTAGTACTGGTATCGAGTCGGCCTATGGATCTTGAGAGTCCTGGTTCGATCCCCACAGCTGACAAACAATTTTAAATCTACCCCTGTGACTCCCCCACCAGTAATATCTTTGGAAGCTGTAATTTGACGGATGGAAACCGCACATTACGCGAAAAATATATCACTTACCGAGATCTGCTCCGGGGAAAGTGCCAAACCCAGTAATGGGTAAAAGGCGTGTTAATATATTTATTTTATTTATATATTTTGAAAAATTGTATTATTTTTCCCTAAACAATGTTTCAAAAAGTTGACGAAATACTACAAATTCGCACAGATATATAAAATTATAACGAATTTAGGCCGTTTTAATAATTTTTGCTCTAAAAATGTAATATGATGTTTGAAAGATTTTTACGGATTTTGGCTATTTTAAGATTTTTTGCTGTAGAAACTTGTGTTGTTTAAAATATATCAACTTCAGTCCCAATACCTTAATCCTAATACTTGTTCAATTTAATAATAAATCTAATTAGTAATATATTGACAAATATTAAGGAAAGAAGATGTAAAAATCAAAGTATTCTAAAATGAAAATAACAAATAAAATAGATAATTCTTCATGAACATTTTAAAATATTAGCAAAGAAAAAATCAGCTTTTATTTTGTGCTATTTATAGTTTGAAGAGCTCTCAGTCGCAGGTCTGTTCTAGAGCACAGATACACACAACTGAAAACATACAATCTTAAAACTCGCTTCCAGACTCGACTATTCAACTTTTCATTTGTCAAAAAATATAAATATACCACGCGGCTTGAGCGCATTCAACAAGCGAAATTGAAATCTACCTGCACTGCAAATATTTCATCAAGAAACGAAAACATGGGAATGAAATACGCGAAAAAGCAATAAGCAAGTACTACTATTGAACAAGCATCTCCATCTCCTTGCATTCTACATACTTTTCATTACATTTTTTAGAGCATTACAAATATTTGTAAACTTCGCTTATATTATAATTAAGTAAAATAAGTATTAATCTAGTAGGACATCGCAACAATTCTCGCTTGTGTTGCGATAGTTTTAACTACTTTAACTGCATTTGACCGTAAATGGAAAAAGTACGTATTTTGATTATCTTTTGAGTGAATTTATGATGTTACTATATTCGACTATTATACGTATTAAAAATATAGTTTTATAACTTGAGAATGGAATAGATGAGAACTTAAGTTCGATACCTACAGCTAACAAACTTTTCACCACGTTAAAAGTACTCTCATGGGTCTCTGGGGGACGTGATTTGACGACTGGTAATCGTATTTCACGTGCATAAATATATGACATACCCAAATCTGTTATGGCAGAATGCTATACCCAATAATAAGTAAAAGGCGTGATGATATATTTATTTATTGCATAATTTGAAAATGATTCGTGCTAAAAAGTTTTAGTACCCTCTGTAATACCGCAGTGTTTCCAAAAAGTACTACTCAAAATAATGTATGTATTCTAATTAATAATTACAAAATATATTGGCCTTGCGCGAGAGTTTCCAAATTATTTTAGACAAAAATACTTCAAATAAATGAAGTAAGTTATAACTTGGATTTAATTTATAACTGAGAATAGGAATAGCTATGAAATTGAAACAAAATTATAAACAATTGTATGACACTGTCAAAAAGATCTATTATTGAACGAAAATAACTATTTTGACAATTACAATGTTTGTAATTTTATTTCAATTCCATAGCTATTTCCATAAAATATCTGTTTTCAAGTAACTTTCAATTTGGTTTTCTCAGTTATGAAATATCAAAAATAAAATCTGAGTTCTAAATTACATGCAGAATTTCATTCTTTACAACATTTATTTGAAGTATTTTTGTTGAAAATAATTTGGGAAATTGTATCTCTCATGTTATAAACGCCCATGGCCAGTTTATTAATTAACATCCTGTATTATATATATATATAAATATATTGCTACTGACATTATAATTCTAAAATTTAGAACACCCTGTAATCTGTGTAACAAATGTCAGACACACAATTAACCTATTTATTTTCTGTACAATACAAACCAAGCATAACGTCTTGAATATATCGGACAAGTAATGTGAATTAAAAATAACGTTTGAATAATGAAATTATGAGCGAAAAATATTCTATTTTAAAGTAATATTCTAATATAATAACAGTACAAATGGTTACTTGGTTACTTTATAAAATAGCCAAGCAGTCGTTTACCCGTGACAAGACTTTCAATGTAAAATAAAATACATATTTTCAACGATCAGGAGTAAAAATCGGTTGTTATAGCTATAAAATTAAAATTAATTTAACCCGCTGTAGCGTTGCTAATAGCGACGGGACTAAAATAAGCTTTTTCTCCCGCTGCTAATAACGACAGAAGAGAAAATGTATTTTAATCCCGGTTTTAAGATAAATTTACTCCCCATTACCCCGTCAGTACGGTGGTGCGAATCTCACTCAAGCCAAAAAAATTATATGAACTACCACACTGCGGCTCGGTGAGTGCGGACCCTGCACTGTAATTGGGATTAAAGTCCTGTTGTACAGAATAACATGAAATAAATAAATAAATAAATAAATAAAGAGAAAAAGAAGTATAACATATTTCAAACGCTCATTAATTTCTTTAATTTTTTTATATTATTCATAAGGATAAGTATTAAATGGGATCCTTGGTATAAAAACATTAAGTACATATTTAAAATAAGATATAATTTTTGAACATGTATTTTATTTAGTATATAAAAAGGGTGAAAGTATATTTTTATAAATAGGTAATAATGTTCAAAATACTTTGCATATTACATGGAATTTATTATTAAACAATGTAAAATTGTCAGTAAAATTTCAAATGCACTTTATCATATGTATGCAAATCAGAAATATAAATATTTACCTGTATGTAAATACGCATGAATCGTTAAACGTACAATATAATTGATAAAACAACAGTCAATTCCAGGCAATTTCAAATTTTCACATTAAATGTGTCACACAGCTGCAGTTCAAAAATAAAAATTGTTATTTGTTCTGTATTCAATTCGGCCTAAAACATTGTCAATCGAATTGTATTCAGAAATTTTATTGTTATAAAATTTAAAACACAAATATTTGAATAAATAAATATATAATCGCGAACGTGTATTTATTACTGGGTGTAACACTCTGCCGTAGCAGATCTCGGTAAGTATATATATATATTAAAAAAATGCTAATTAACTTCTACTTACGATGAGAAATAAGTATCTAGATTTGATTCTTAGATAAAGGCTTAGGGCTTAAATTCTTTATTAGTTCTTTTTTACATTTATTTAACTTTTATTTTAACTGCTAGTACATCACATTTAATCGGTTCGCAGTAATTAAATTTAGGTAAGTTTCAGAGTTGTTGCTGTAGTAACACAATAAATATATTTGAAAATATTGGCTAGAAAATTCTGCAAATTTAGTCAAATTAAAGTAACTTGTTACGTAACGGAACCAATATATAATAAAATGAAATTTAAAATATGAGCAAGGAAATGTCGCAAAATTTTGTCAAAATAGGCGCATACACAAAATAATAAATAAATTCAATGGAATTAACATTTAATGTCAAATATATAAAACTAAAAAACAAATAACAAAAGACAAAAGCTCACAAATGAAAGTGTGTCTTCTTATTGTCTAGAAATAAAATGACAATATGAACAAATAATAACTACTGATTTTCTAGTTCTAGAATCTAGAATTCAGCACAGTAAGAATATTTATACTTAACAACAATAATAAAAGAAAGTGTAGCTTCTCTACTAACTTATACATGTGTTTCTATACATCTGCACGAAACTTTATTCACATATATAATTTGATATACTGATTATAGAACAAAAAGAAAAATTAGGGTATTTCATTCCTAGCGAATATTTTTAGTGTCACTGGTGTAATAGTACATTTAATTTTTTTTTAAATAAGGCATTATAGCATGTACCTACATAATAGCTAATTAATAAATGATTATTTGTAGACAGTGTTTATACTTTTATTTCATTAGAATCATAATTATAAATAATTAAATGTACTATTAAACCAGTGACACTAAAATATTCGATAAGTTTTGCGAATTTCAAAAAAAATCTTTTTGTTGTATAATCAGTATATCAAATTATATGTGTCATTAAAATTTCATGCAGAGGTATAGAAACAGCGTATGTTACCGGCAGAATATAAAATCCTGGGTAATATAGAAAATTTCATATGAAAATTTGTATTATTAACCAGTTATTTTTTATATACGAACGTATTCTTGGCGAGACTCGCTTCGATCACACTTCTAACAAGCAAATTCTAAACCCAAAGGATACATGCTCCATGCACGCAAACCGTAATATTCAATTTTAGATCTAATTATTCTCAATTTCGTACATTTAAAATATTAAATGTGTTTTTGAGAAGACTCGCTTCGCTTTTGTTTTAACTCTAAGCCAGTAAAACGCACGCTTTACACACGCATACCTTGTAAAATTAGAATAATATTCTATATAATAAAAGATGACGACGATTTAGACAAATAATGATATATATTATATCAGATTGTAATTATGCAAAACTTTACTATAAATTAATTAATAAAGTATAAATACTAAAAAAACAAAGTATAAAGCTTTTATCAAACTCTTGGCAACGGTAATAAAAGAAACAAGTTTAAAATGAAAAATAATTGTTTAAAAATATTATTTCGTTAATTTTTCAGGCATAAACAAATAACATGTACCCAATTAAAATAATAAGCTGCTGTCAAATATTTAGAAATATTTTCAAAATAACTATTTTAAAAATATAATGCCGCAAATTTTTGAAGTAAAATGACAATTATAAACAAACATAAGCTTTTGTAAAACATTTATCATCAATAATAAAAGAAAGAATTGAATAAATACCTTAGAAAGTATATCTTCTCACCATCCACAACACAAAACAGAAACCAATTCACAGTGTCACAAATGTTTTGTTTGGTTTGAGGTTATGTCTCTACACCGCTTGCTCGTGACATCCACATTCACAAGAGAGAGCGAACAAACTGAACGGTGAACGCTCGTGGCTCGGTGGCTCGGTGCAAGCGTGTTCAGACTGAGAGCAGAATAGAGTCAGACTCACGAGTACCCGTAGTCGGTCACTCCTTCTCTGTTCCCAAGCGCACGCACTGAGCACTCAATGAATACTCTCACTTGTAGCACGTTGAACGCACGTATCAAAGTCTGTAGAAGAGTATGTGGAATTCGTTGGTGGGGTAGGTGAATTGTTGATAGTGTCAAGTGAATCTTACTTCGTGGAAAATGGGATTGTTCGGGATAAATTCGGGCTTTTTTGGGACATGTGTTATGGCTTATTGGAAATGTTTTGGATTTTTTGACTAAATGGAATTATGGAGTAGATAGCATAGTGGCAATGTGTTGGATTAGAGTTTGACATTTAAATGAATCATACGCCTAATTGGGTCGGTAGTTGGCAGCTAATCACTGATCTTTTTCAAACAAGATATAATTCAACATATTCGAAATTTTGCGTGACAAATTTACACACCACTATTAAAGTTTCTTTGAATAGCTATATTCTTTTTTTATTCTTGCTGAATGTTTGACAGCAATTTAATTTAATTTATTATTGCTTATACAAGATGTTTTTATTCTTCCGGAAAAAAATTAAGGGTATATGGTATTATTTGAAAAAATTTGCACATTAATTGAAGCAATTTTTGTGCCATTAGACTAATAGATGAATAAAAATTAATAAAGTTGTGTAACAATTCTTTTAATGTTTAATGCAAATTATTTTTTTTTAACTTCTTATGGGTATGAGTTGAGTTTATTCACATCGTCATATATTGTTTAGTTTTTGCGATGTAGTTTCGAGAAAGTACAAAATCTAAAATAAGTAAAATTTGGGAAAAATCGACATTTCCGATGTCTATCTTAAAAACTAAACGGGAAAACACTAAATCTGTAGAATAGCAAGATAATAACTTTTCAGGAGGCAAAATCTTACAAACTAAACAAGATATGAAGATGCACTCAAAGTCCTTGTGTCCAAATTGACTAATAAACAATATTTTAGCTAATTTGAAGCAATTAAATTTTTTTCTAAGGGGTACCCCTAGAGTTCTTTCGATGTTATGACCGTTTTTTCTAACATTGTCTCCCGTACGAATATTAAAACGAAAATATACATACATATGCATTTTGATCTGCTGAATCCACAAGTCAAGCATATGTCTTCCCGTTTTTGAGATATTGGTCAAAAACTGTTTTTTTGAAAAATTTAAAATGTCTGAAAATTTGTTTATATATAATCTCGGAAAAGTACAAAATGTATGGGGTACATTGCTGCAGAGTCTCACACCCAGTAATGGGTAAAAGGCGTGATGATATATTTATTTTATTTAGATATTTAGAAAATTTGAAAAATTGTACTATTTTTTCATTAAAATTTTCCCTAAACAATATTTCAAAAAGTTGACGAAATACTACAAATTCGCAGATACATAAAATTGTAACGAATTTAGGCCGTTTTAAGATTTTTTACTCTAAAACTGTGATGTATGGGGTAGATGGCTCAGTGGTATGGAGTCGGCCTGAGGATTTGAGAACTTGGGTTCGATTCCCACAGCCGACAAACAATTATCACCACAATAAAACTATTTTTGTGGCTCCCCCTTCATTAACATCTTTTTGATCCGTGATTAAACGGCCGGTAACCGCATTTCACGTTAAAAAATATCACTTATCGAGATCTGCTATGACAGAAAGCCACACTCAGTAATGGGTACAATGCGTGATATATTTATTTTTCATATTATAACTTTAATTGTAATAACAAATAAAATATTAATGAATGAATGTAGCTATCGTTTGAGTCATTCATTCATTTTACGCTTCGTGGATCCGAGCTGAAAAACCAAGAGTTCCGCTGAACGATTGAACTGCTGCCAGTGTTGAAGTAACCAATAAGCAGTACTAGGCAATTGACTAGGGGCCCCCGTCAAATATGGGCCCCGCAAAATGAATTTAAAAAAATGTACAGTTCAGCGAGTTGAAATGCAGAAAACACCTTTTCTGCGTTGACTGTTGGAGTAGTAATTGTAAATGTTTGTTTTTCTTTATAAATAAAATAAATAAATATATCATCACGCCTTTTACCCATTACTGGGTGTGGCACTCTGCCTAAGCACATCTCGGTAAGTGATATATTTTCACGGCCCCCAAAGATATTAGTGGAGGGGAAGCCACAGGGGTAGATTTAAATTGGTGAAAATTGTTTGTCGGCTATGGGGATCGAACCAGGGTTCTCAAGATCCACAGACCGATTCGACACCACTGAGCCACCTACCCCATAAATAATTATGAATAATTATATATAAAGTTTTATGTTCGCTGTTTATTTAAATTATACTCGGGGGGTGGGAGTGGGTTTTGGTTAAGATGTGAGGGCCCCTCGTTTGCGATTGCCTGGGGCCTCGCCTAGTGTTAATACCGATTGCCAAAAATCAGAAAGATGTATAAAGTATGCCGGGACTCAAAGAGCCGCATCAGTGAGTAGGTTTTTTGTCGCGATCGAGTTCGACTAATCCGGCTCAGTCAAAAGATACCACTGAGCCACCTATCCTTAAAGTTTAGAAACACTCTATACACACTTTTTCCAATAAAAATAATACTAAACATTTATACCAAATGCTGAATAAATAATTGTATATCATAAACAAAATTATGAAACAAATGTTAAGGTTATGAACCTCACCGAAACAATAATATTTGTTATTTAGTTTGTAGGTAAATGTAAAACACATTCGTATAAAATAATTCGTCCATCAAAGAGGCATAAAGTTATAAATAGTAAATGATCCATAAACTCTCTATAAAATATCTGTAAATCGTAAGAGCGCTAACTAAATAAACCAAATATAAACTTGACAAATTTCGATAGTCACGCTGTAATATGCACGCATGTGATATGTGATTTACATTTAATAGTTAAACCAGTCGAGCATTCTAAGAAAACAGTCTGATATCAAATACGCGAAGTAATCGTAACTCGTACGTCCCAAGTAAAATAAGAAATAAGAACAATGACTTGTGAATAATCAAAGAAAATTTAACTTGAATTAGTTTGGCTGCACAATTGATAGTATGATTGGAAGTACTTTGGGAAAACCTTAAATTTATTTTTACTTAGACTTTCCTCAAACTCAGGGCCGTACCAACAAATTTGTTCATGAGCTGTATATTAATTAAACTTCTTGGTAGCGCCTTCTTAATTACTTCAATTTAATGCACTAATTCAATATAATAGTAATGTGTTAAAATAATAGTTGGTAAATGCCATGCGTCTAATTGGGTTTGAAGTTGGCACCTTATTTGTCAAATTATAGAGAAAAGCGATATTTTTCTCACTCGAGTGGAAAAACACATTCTTTAATGTTAAATACAACATTTGTATAAGACATACTTAAAAAAAATATAACCGAACAATAAAAAAACCTAGGAAATACAGGCTGTGGCACAATGTATGGTACTTATTTTTGCCCTCACTCAATGTACTGATTATGAGAAAGAAAACATTTTTTTAATTCGAAAAATGAATTACACTTTACATGAGGTAAATATTTTTAGTACCACTGGTTTAATAACTATTTCTAATATATTAATAATTAAATAATAATTATAAATACGACAATAATCCATTTATTCATTATACAAATAAAAAAAACAGAAGAGAAAAAAAATCTATATATATCATCATCATCATCACGCCTTTTACCCATCACTGGGTGTGGCACTCTGCCTAAGCAGATCTCGGTAAGTGATATATTTTTTCGCGTGAAGTGCGGTTACCAGCCGTCAAAATCACGGCCTCCAAAGATATTAGTGGAGGAGGAGTCACAGGGGTAATTATTTTTAAATTGGTGAAAACTGTTTGTCGGCTGTGGGGATCGAACCAGGGTTCTCAAGATCCACAGGCCGACTCGATACCACTGAGCCACCTACCCCATTAATTCATTATACAATATCAGATAAATGCCTATTAGTAGTGTTATAATTATAATTTAATTATTAATATATTAGAAATCACTCTCAAATTAGTGGCACCAGAAATGTTTATATTAAAAGTGCAATTAATTTTGTACATTTTGAAAAAATTCTTTCTGTTTATAATCAATACGTTCATTACTATATGGGGCTAAAATAAGTTCCATAAATTGTGAAACACCCTGTAGAATACAGATAATACTTATTTGAATTAAAATTGTATGATAATTTGAATGTTACTATTAAATAAGAAGTTTCAATAAACTAAATTAAATTTTGGTTCAAGAACCATATTCATAATTTTGCGAATTTTGAAAAAAAAAGTATAAAATCTCCCTGTTTCTTTAAAATTAAAGGTGAAATGTATTGTTGAAAACATTAAAATTATCTGCAAATAAAAAAAAGAAAATAATTTTTAAATCTCATTTTAATAAGAAGAAACAATGATTAAATATACACGTATTGTAAATTTTGATTCCATTTGAACTCGACAAATGTGAAGAACAAAATAAGAAAAACTAAATTTTTACTTTTTTTATTTGATCATTTCCCTCAAAACAATTTAGAAACATTGGACAATCGGAAAAGAAAATTTATTACCTTCTTTCATATTAGCAAAATGTAGAAAATTATCATAAATTTCATTCATAGATTTTACATAACTATTAATAATTTGAAATTAATTCGCAGTCTGTATTGTCCTTGATTGATAAATTTAAATTTTGCAACAAAATTTCAAAGTCATCCTTAATCTCTTCTCATGAAAGGTGAAACTTAAAAAATGACATTTGAAATTTCTAGATACTGTTTCCTCAAACATTCACTTCCGATAACTTGAAATATTGTAAGTTTTAATTTTGTTCTTTAATCTATTTCTGGCGCCATTCGTAATTGGTTATTTAGATTTTTTGATAATTAGTAATTGAATGAATGCTTGTGGCGATTCCGTGAATATAACAACAACAGAAAATCCAGTTCGAAGAAATAAACAAAATTTTTAAGAAAGTCAAGAATTCTATATAATTACTTTTACTAATTAAAAATTACATTAATTTTCTAAAAACAGATGTATTGGAATTATTGTTTATCAGTGTTATTATTGAATACAAAATTATGATGATAAATAATTTAAATATTTTAACAAAGCACCAATGGGAAAGCCTACATTTATGCCATATTTTTCTACTAGATTTAAAATTTGCATAAAACAAATCTAAATAGCTTGGTTGTTAAGATGCATGATTGCAGTCCTTGAGAAGGAAGGTCTGAATCACATATTGCCAATCATGCAACATAGGAAATTAGTGCTTGAAATTTATCACATAGCTATCAATAAAACTTTTACATTTAGCCAATTGCAAAATATAAAATTCCACTTTTATTTATTTAAGTTACGCCCCTTTTTCATAATCAGATACACTTTACAACTTCAACTAAGTGACTTTATTTCTAATTTAATTTTTTAAAGAATGTTATATATTGTATATTTTATTTCGTTCTGAAAAAGGCAGAAATGTAACAGAAATAAAAAATAAATTATTGACTGAATTCCAAAAAATCTGTTTATATTTATGAAACTGAAAATCGTACGATACTAATTAACAGCCAATAGAAAAATTATATTAAGCACAGTTATCTAAGCAAAATTAATAAGTGGACATTTAAAATTGTTTTTTATTTTCAATTTTATTTACTTGATATAAGTTACCATGGATATTCTATCATAACCTCAGTACAGTGATGTGGATAGCGATATGGAATTCAAATCTGGAGATCCCGAGTTCGAATCGCACTCAAGCTAAAAATTATATTTATTTATTTATTTATTTATTTATGTTACACTGTACAACAGGAATTTAATCCCATTTACAGTACAGGGTCCGCACTCACCGAGCCGCAGTGTGATAGTTCATATAATTTTTACCTAGAGTACGATTCGAACTCGGGATCTCCGGATTCGAATTCCGTATCGCTATCCACACCACCACACTGCGGCTCGATGAGTGCGGATCCAGTTCTGTAATTGGAATTAAGTTCCTGTTGTACAGTGTAACATAAATAAATAAATAACTTGATTATTTTAAGCAAAATATAAAACCTAAATAATTTTTCTTACCGAATCTGCCCTCGAGTATTAATTCATGTTCGTGCAGATTAATACGTTGTTGAAAGGACACTCAAAAATATTTCCGCGTGAAATAATGTATTTATTTAAATCTATATGTGTCTAGGAAGTAAGATATAAAATAATACATTTCAAGACTCATTCTGAGTCACACTTGAAATTCAACAATGATGAACTTTACTAGATTCATAGTTCGATTATGACATGATTGCAGATGCGAAAATAAGATACAAGGCCACATAAGTCAGTGCCGGGATGGTGAAGTGCTAGGATTTCCTTATTGCGAAAAATTACCATCTGTGCTGCAGACAGCAGATCATAAGGAAAACATATTTTATATTGGCGCATATTTATACATAAACAATAAACCGACAATTGTTATTTGATTAGTGTCTGTATTACTACTATATGCAAAACAGTGGTTTACAACACTTTACTAAGGATCGTGTCCAGCATAAGGAGAAGAATGTTGTTTGCAGAGTTGGTGTATCAGCTGAGACGGTTTAGTCATAAGTAAAGCCCGGATTTTTAGGCAATTGCCTAGATTCAAATTTGAATATACTTCAGGCAATTTAGTTTTTCTATACATAGGTAATATGTTTATGTGTAATGGAAGATTTTTTTTTTCGTGCCTTAGAGCCTTCCTATATTTTGGTTTTTGTTCCTATTTTCCTTATACAGCCTATTTTGCCTATTTTTGTTGCTTATTTCAACTTTTATTGAGCAGACAAGGCTTATCAATGCTATCTATCATCTATTTCGTTGATTAATTCAACATTCGGCAAAGTGTTTCATCCTAACCTATAATATTTAAAGTATTTACTTTGTCTTTAATCAAGTTTTAGTCAAAATGTGCAATTCAATTGCTCCTATGCCATTAATCAATGAAGCTGAGGTAACGATATAGCTAAATATAAGAACACCTCTGTCACATTTTATGATGTCGAACGAAGTTTTCAGCTTACAAGCAAGTTCTGACTGACCGAAGACAGTCCCTTTCCGAAAATTCCATTCAGCAGTTGCTCGTAATAGTTTGTGAATCAAAGTATACTACCTAATTTGAATTTATATAATAGTTAATAAAATAAGAACCCTAAAGATTTTTTTAAGATTGCGTTAATTTTTGTTTCAAATGAATATTTTTTCTAATGAAAAGTACGAGTATCAATATTAGAAAAACAAGTAGTTTATAATTTTTATTAATGAAACTATTTATATTTAGGCTGCCTAAAATCCCGCCTATTTTAGAGTAATTACCGGCCTATATGCCTGCTTATTTAGGTGTTTTTAAGTGCCTAAATATCCGGGCTTTAGTCATAAGGTATGTACGTCGAATGAAACATTGGTGAAATTGAGAGTAAGATATTACTAGAAATAAATCAATGAGGATGTATGAAAGAATTATGAATGTGGTAAAAAAATTAACTGTTGAGTGAATGTTTCAAGGGATCGTGTTACCTCATGTTAAAGGACATGACTGATACCACAAGCTCTGTTTTTGTCTATTTTTTTTTGTTATGTTAAAACACGCCAAAGCATGCTTGTGATACCAGTCAGAGTGTTTTACTCTCACTTGTAAAGTAAGAGTGCAACGAAGGTGCTAGAACTGCGTCTATCAAGCAAATCTGACTGATCCTTAATTTATTCTTGTATACTGCGTGTTTCAGTCAGAAACATAAGTGCAGTTTATCGGAAGTAAATGTTTTTAATACCACATGGTTTGATATACTAATAGTTAAATTATAATTGTAAACACTACAATAGTCAATTTATTCAATATACAGGGTGTTTCACAACTTACAGCAAAAAATTAAAGGGTATATTCTGAACGACGTGCTGATCATGAAACAGAAAGATTTTTTTTAAATTCAAAAAATTAAGGGTTGTTAACCTAAAACATTTTTTGTAGTACTGCACTGGATTCGCTTTCCTATTAAACACAAACAATGAAGTAGGTATCAACTACGAAAGAATAATTACACAATTCAATTATTAGCAGTTATTTATAATAGAATTTTATTTAATTAATAACTTTAACATAATCATCCACCCAGTGGCAGTGGCAACGAAAAATTTTGGACTGAGAAACACGGAAAATAGTTTTGCGATTTAAAAAAAATAATTTTTGTTTCATGATCAGCACGTCGTACAGAATATACCCTTTAATTTTTTGCTCTAAGTTGTGAAACACCCTGTATAACATCAGAAAAATGAGTCGGCCTATGGATCTTGAGAACCTTGATTCGATCCCACAGCCGACAAACAATTTTCACCAAATTAAATCTACCCCTGTAGCTTTCCCTCCACTAACATCTTTGGGGACCGCAATTAGACGGCTGATAACCGTATTTCACACAACGAAATATATCACATATCGAGATCTGCTACGGCAGAGTGCCACACCCAGTAATGTGTAAAAGGCGTGATGATGTATTTATAACTTATTTTAAATATCTTTCGTACCAGGGGCACTAAAAATGTGTACTTCATGAGAAATGCAAATAATTTTGCAAATTAATATTTTTGATCTAACATCAATATATCATGTTTTTTTCCTGAAATAAAAGTTACCGTATTGAATAATTCATTATGTATTAAAGTTTTCTCGTCGTCCAGTGCCACTAAAAATGTTCACTTAACAAATCCTGTTCTTAATTTTGCGAGTTTTTAAAAATTTCTTTTTGATTCAGAATAAGGAGACCGATATGTATATACCCTCAATGTTTTAGACCCCTTCTTAAACACCCTCTGTATTTATCAAATAATTATTTTAGAAACATAAATTTGAAAGCTGTTAAACTAATGACAAATAACTAATGGAGTGAAAAGCTATTAGTTACTTTGATCCGACGTGACAATATGCATGTTCATTTATTATTTTAAAACATTTTTCGTATACCAAGTTTCTATGTGCAACCTTCATTTATTTCTAAATATAGCTAACATTTATCACTATCTTCTTCGTTCATATAGACGCATCTTTAACTTAAATTTTTACCTATACAAACTTGTTTTTCACATAAAAAATTGAAGTATAATTAATAATTTTAAGTTGTTGTACATATTGAAACACTTTCCTTGTGTAAGCAACAAAGATTATAAATATATTTGAAATTTCCTAAAGTTGGCAGCCATATAATTTATTTTATTAATTATTTCAAAAAAATATACAAATTATGAAATACTCGTATAACCATTAAACCTTTATTTGTTTTGTCTCCTTTTAAACATTAAGATTCATTAATATTCACAAAACATTCTCTAATCAGTTTTATTAAAGAATCAGTCTTCGTCCAACATTTCTAACACACTATTCTCACTTCAACAACTTTTATTCCTCAAACTTAAAATTTGATTTCTCGGGAATGAAATCTCGAGAAATAAGCTCCTTTTTATAATACTGACTTCCGGGATTCACAATTAAAAAATAATTAAATTGTTCTATAATATTAAAGGATTCATATTAAAATAAAATTTCCTGATTTTCAGAGAGTCCCGTGATTTTTCTATCAGTCTCGACTTTCGGGATTGAAAAGATCTTCGGTAACAGCTCTGCCACTACATATATATATATACCTTCTGGAATAGTTAAATTCTTTCAATTCTTCAGATTTTGTACGTTTCCGAGGCTATAGCTCAAAAACTAAAAATGCGCCCAGTGGCATTTAATTTCTAGTGCTTCAATTTTCCCCAAAATTTTCTTATAAAACAGTTTATGACCAATATTTCAAAAACAGGAAGATCTATATGCACTTGGGAATTTTACCATTGGACTCAGTGGGTCAAAATACATATGTATGTATATTTTCGTTAAAGAAAACAATCTTAAATTGGTCTAAAATCGAAAATAAACCAAAGTATATTCCTTAGGAAATAATTTTAAAAATATTTTCTGCATATTAGCTAAAAAATTGTTTATAAGTCGATTCGAATACAAGGCATTCAATTCAATTCAAATTTTGCTTAATTTTTGAGATATGAAAATGCACTCAACGTCAATAAGTTACTCGTGCTTACCGCAGAAACTCAATTAACAATTGTCAGAAATAGCTATTCATGTTTCAATAAAAAAGTTTAATGTATAAAATAGAAATTCCTAAAGCTTGCATATTACTTACACTGTACAATCAAAACCACATTATATAGAATTATAGAGCAGAGGTATATGGAGATATAGCTCTGGCAATACTGCGAAGTGTAAAACATATTATACTGGGTGATTAACTAATTAGGAATCCATTACAAAAGATTAATGTCAAAGATCCAATTACCATACAATACGTGGGATAAGTAATATCGTATCCTAATAGCATGGATAATAATAGGCATATAAACACAGTGATATAACTATGCACATTATCTCTAGGTGTGGAAGAAAAAGTACTAAATTAATATCAATTACAAAAATTGTTACATTTCATTTAAAAATATACGGGTGGGTCGTATGAAAATAAGTTATTCCATTCCTAAATCATTTTATTTTTGAGAAAACTAAACATTTTAAAATTCTGATCTAGATTTCAATTATTTGTTTAAATAGTATATTATTCAAAGAGCAAATTGTCATTAACTTATCAATAATTAAAAGATACTGATAGAACTAAATAATATAGGTAAATATTAATAAATAGGTGGCTCGAATTATATATAATACCAATTTGTTTATTTTTATCGACAATTTTTTACAGATGTTTAAAATAGAAAATGAGTTAGCCATAAATTTAGTTTTCCCGATAATGTTCTAGAAAAATTTGTAAAATATTAGATAAAGTAGGTCTCTGTATGTTTCATTTGACCCATTTTTCTGTAAAATAAATTAAAAACAATTGATAACGGAAAATATATCGAATTATTTTCAAATGATTATATGTAAGGTGGGTGCGACAAATAAAGCCCACCTAACAGTAAATAATTTTTATTATTTAATTAGAACGGTTTTTATTAACAACAAATATACAAAAATAAACTTCAATCTTTGTACAATTAAATAGAATTATTCTATAAGCTAAATAAAAAATAATTATTATAAAAAATATTTTTTAAAAAAGTATGTTTTTGGGCTTTATTTCTTATAGGACAATAATTAAGGCCCGCTATTTACTACATGCATTACACTCATATTCTTCATCGTCAGATGATGTGTAACCAATGCAGTGTTCGTGCATAAATGTGCGACATATAATACACATTCGCATTGAGTATTCTGCGCATGTATTACACACTGGACAGTACCATGAACTATCAATTTGTTTAGAAGTACCTGGTTGCGATTCTTGGTTTGTTTGTTTTGATGTTTTGAAGTGAATATTTTCCATAAATAAATTTTTTGTAATTTTTTGGGCCTTGTAGTTGATTGCTTTTCGGCTAGGTGTTTTCACAGTGGGAATGAATGTTTCCGGGGTAATCATCAATTCGTGAAAAGACGTATTTTTTTCGGCGGGCTTTATTACTGCACTCGTATTGAAATAGATTAGAATAAATTTCAACATACTCCAAACAATTTGCAACAAAACACAATTATATTCAGGTTACTAAGGTTCTAATATATTTAATAACATAGGATACAAATAAATTACAATCTAATATACCTTAAAATTGTAAATAATTCCAAGCGTTGAGGTTATATTATCGTCTCTTCAAGTAGCATGCCAATTTGAAACCGTCCTCACTTGTTACAGAAACAAAGTTTCCGGAGACTCCATCTGTTACATTATTGTATACTGCTTTACCTAAGTGGGTATTGCAGTAAAATTTAAAAAAAATTCAATAAAGCGGAGAATTTGAAAATGGGCTTTATTACCACCTGGGCTTTATTTGTCGCACCCACCTTACTCATTAATTATTTGACAATTAAGTTGCCAAACTGACATTTTTGATACAATATTATTTTTAGTAAATGAAGTACTTAATTAGTTTTTAAAAAACTACGTAATTATAAATTAAAAATCTTTTCACATATTCTTGTCGCATAATGTAATAAATAATGCAACTGTCAAAAAAGTTAACATTTACGTACGATATTCTGTCCATTATACAATAGGTACTATTTGAATGACGGCCGCTAAAATAGTTTAATAGCTGCTTCTATGGCATCGTCCGCTAAATCTGTTAGAATACCAAAAATAAATTTTAAACAAAGTTACCGTTTAATTCATTATAGAATCAAATTGATATGGATTTTAATTCAAATTTGTAATAAATAATAAATAAATAAATAAAATTTTCTTATATTGTATTCTTTTACTTTTATTTTAAAAATTATATTAAAGAAAAATAATAAAATTTGAAAGTGGTGACAGATGCAATAAACATTTAAAATTTAATTTATTAGTTAGTTTCAAGTTTAATGTAATTAAAAATAATTACTTATGTTTGACATTTTTATAACTGAATACCTGGACAAAAAAGAAATCATCAAAAGTAGTAGCACAAAGTTGATCTTTGTGACACTGTTTTTGATAAAATACAAGATTCACACCGTAAATGCGATATAGAGAAAAAATATTTTAAATATCTAGTCACGGAAATGTATTTGACATTCTCAGAATGTCGTCTACCTTGCTGTGAACGAAAGGAATAAACAAGCTTGTTTGAAAGAAATTATGAACGTGGATGGTGCACGAGTATATGAATGTTAGGCGAAGTTTAATTGTAGAATAGAGCTAATGAATAAATGTATCAATAGTGAATATTTGAAGAGTTCGCGTTACTCCATTTAATGGAAAATTGCGTAATATGTATATACTTTTATGAAATATTTAAAAAAACATGAAACTGAGAAATAGGAAATTCGTAAAACAATTTAAACATTTTTAAAATAAAAATTCTTAGCCAAGATTTGAAATAGAATTACTACATGCCTTTAGCCATATGATTCTGACGAATTCATTTATTTTTATAACTTCTAGTTTTGAAATTCCTTGAATTAAATCTGAATGTCTGCCTGTTTGTCTACTAATATCTATGAAGCGGCTTCCAATGAAAGAAATTTAAAATTAAACCTGTTTGAAGTGCTTCAGATACTTGCACAATTCTACTCGTATATTCTGATTGTATTTCTGCAAAATATTACAATGGTACCCGGTAATACCGGTAAATTGGTATATTGGCTATTGTTCTCTTTTGTTTTATAAATATTTTACAATATTCTGTTTACAGGAAACATAAGTTGTAATAAAAAAAACCCAGGAAATAAATTAATAAAGTTTGTATTACCTTATATACAATATGTTTCAATACTTCGGGAAAACAAAAATCAGATACTACATGATATACTTATTTAGGATAAAAAAGAATGGCAATAAAAATGTGTACTTTATATGAAGTACAATTTTGAGATTTAAAAAAAAATCATGTGTATATGACACAATTTTGTATTGAAACGGCCTGTAGATGTCACCAACAAAATATAAAATCATGCAGTGTGAAATGCAGTATTAAATGATGCAAATTTTGCCAAAAACAAATATAAAATCTTATGTTTGTGAAGCGAGCATTCTAAGAATTTGGTTTGTTTAAAACGTGAAAAAAGTATTTTAACTATTACTGGGTGTAGCACTCTGCCGTAGCAGATCTCGAGTGATATATTTATGCACGTAAAGTGCGGTTATCAATTGTTAAATTACGCCCCCCAAAGAAGTTGGTGAAAATTGTTTGTCGACTGTGAGAATCGAACCCAGGTTCTCAAATCCACAGGCCAATACGCTACCTAACCCAAAATAAATAAATGCATGAAATTACGTATAATTTGAGCTAAAATCATATGTAACGGCTTGCGTGTTCGACGCATTTGTTCTATGAATTTAGGATTTATTTGTTAGAAGCGAGCCACGCCAAAAATTCGTTTTAATATGCAAAATAACTAGTAATAATTTTTGTATTTGGCATTTTGCATATTGCCTGGATTTTATACTTTTAGTTTGCGTGTGAAAAATGTCATTGCAAAATGTAATCGAACCTTGCTTCATTTCCAAGTATAGCAACAAAATAATAAATAGAAGCAGATGAAAAAAGCTCTTTATAGGTTATTTAAAAATAACCTTATCAATATGATGAATCTTCCGTGTTATCGGTCAAATTCAGGCGGAATCTATGCCGCTAGGGTTGAAAATAAAGGGTGACCCACGAACCACAGGTGAGACTCGTGCGTAAATCTTATCGGAATAATATGTAAATAAATCCTGAAACTCTCAAGCTTCAGCCCTGTATACGAAAGTGTTTATATTTCACATCGATTTGCTCAAGAATTAGGTTAATAATATAATGCTCGCCATACATTTATTCAGAAAAAACATATCATTTTTACATCAATCATTAGAGTAAATAGTTTGCAAGATTTTTAGCAAATGTATCACAAATTCAACACAAGAGCTGCTATTTTTCTTGAGTTTTTGTTTTCTTGATTCAAATTTTAAATATTTAGAGACAGATTCATGAATAATTTACCCCATTTTTATTCTGAATTGAAAAGCAAAAGAAGGTTGTAGTTTTAGATTTGTTTCTTTACTTCACTGGATATAAATATGGATCAACTACAACTTTTAACAAATATAAAAAGAATTAAATAGAAATATATATATATATATATATATGTTCGTGGACGCGTCTATACAGAAACATTTCATAGTATTTTTGCGTCTATGCGGGAACAAATCTCTTATGGGAACGGTGCCCGAAAGAGTAATAAAATAACATCTTTAAAGGCACATTTCATGTCTTAGTTTATTATTCAGCTTCAATGATGTCGACACTTGTTCTTACTAAATATCAAGTCGCAGTGTTGTGTAGAGAAAATCAGAACTACTATGTTGCTAGATATAAAACCGCTAATATTTAAATTGGAATAATTTAAAAATCATATTACTTGTACTACCTCTGGTAAATAATAAGTATATTATTCCTGAAAACAATAAGAACATATAAAAAAAAGCTTTTGGGTTTTAATTCTGTACAAAATAGTTTTTAAAGGTTCTTCCATTCATAAACATCCATTAATTGAATACCATAAACGGCCTAGGTTCATAACTTGCTGAGTAGAAAGTTATAGGAGTAAACATTATTTATACGAAATTAAATATCAATTATTTCGCTTTTATTATCATCAGCTACTACAACTACAGATACCACAACTGTTTGTAATACGCAAGTTTTATTTTCGGATAAAAATTATTTCAAAAGCGAGCGGGATGCGCTATTTACGCACAATTAAGCATCAATCGATATTATATATGACCTTGACCGTGAAACGTGGATCTAAAAAAGATTGCGTGAATTGAAATCACAATGATTTAATTTCGTATAACCCATATACTAAAATGGTTGAATATTTCACTATATTTTAGCAAGTTTACCTTATATATTTTAATATCTAATACTGTAAATAAACTGATATAAATAAAATAGATACATATTAATTGTGGCGTTAAGCATAAAATGCATATACGAGTTGTTCGAATTTCGAATATTCTTCCATGATATTTCTGCTCTGTGGATAATAGGAGCGTCGCTTACCAATTAAAACATGCATTTTGTGTTATATAGTTTTACAATTACGACTTAAATACTGTAAATTTTATCAATAATGCGTTAAGTTATTAATTTTTGAAAATAATGTCAAATATCATATATTAACAGTGCTCCGTTTAAAATTAAATTCAATTCAATATTCGGTGCACAGTGTAATGCATTATAGATATTATGATTATTTTGAATTGGTTTTAAAGAATGATTTAAAATATCCAAAAATGACAAATAACATCATTAAAAATTATACAACACATCGTAACTGGAAACTTGATTGAATTCACTTTTCATCAGCGCAACAACAAACTTGTCTAAACTACGCCTGTACTCGCGGCTCGCGATAGATCTGATGACCTTCAACGAAGTTAGAAGTTGCAGGGGAGTTAGCTGATATTTTATGCGGCGCATTCTCGCATTATTATTACATGAATTTCAATTAATGATTTATAATTATCACTTATATTAAATTAATTATATTGTTGTTGAAATAACACAAAGCACTTGGATAAATATAACATTTCAGCGATAGTTATGAACAAATTACACTAAAAATACATAATCAATAATTCCACAAATGTTTTAAAACATCTCAGAGAGTCACAAACTAATTGTTAATACCAGTGAAAGCTAAATTCGTCAATATCTTGCCCAGGGCCGTCTTAAGCATCTCCTGGGCCCTAGGCAATATAATATTTAGGACCCCAAAACATATATATACGTTGATGTTTTGACAGATAAAACGTCAAGCTTTTATTTATTTCTTTTGTTCAATTCATGGCTATCAATATTTTCAACGTAATTTTCGACATTTTCATATTTAATTTCTGTCGATACAAAGCACGTAAAAGTAATTCTGTTTATTGATTTAGATGCAGAATTCGATGCCCTAAAAACTTGTATATGACGCGTTTTTGCTTAAAATAATTAGGGAAGCAGGAAATTGCAAAAAACTGATTTCCCATGTTAAAGTCCTATGACCGGCTGAGTGACTCATCACCCTGTATATAAATACATTGTATCGGAGTGTCAGTGTCACATTATAATTATTGTATTATTTTGCATTTGTGTTACTAGCTGCCATCCCTCAATAGAATTCATATCAAATGTAGTAATTATTAAAAATATTTTGGTCAGAAAATGACTTAAAACTTAAAATGTGTATATTTTTTTTCTATTTTTTTCATTTTAGTCGAACGAGTCGGGCCCCCCAGAGTCACGGGACCCCAGCACTTGCCTAGTTTGCCTAGGCGAAAAGACGGCCCTGATCTTGCCGTAGAAATAGTATTACTGTTAAAAAATTAAATATGACCGCTAAATGTCTGTGCGTATTTTGCAACTGATTTGAATGAATTGCATTATTTTAGTTCAACAAATTAATTAATTTACTTATGAATACTTAATTATTATTTATTTATGTATATTCTATATGAAATGAAAAAAAAATATCTGTTTTAATAATACTTTGGTTAAAAAATCAAATAGACCTTAATCGAATGACCACAAAAGAGAAGACCGTTGCTTATTTATATTCTTGGTCTGCCAATGGTCTTGAACCATGCCGGCAACAGATACAGCCGCTCGCTGCGAGAACAAAAGTCACATACCGTACATTTGCATGACTTCATCAAATAAATTAATATATATGGCAACATACCATTTATATTAAAAAAAACTTATGTAATAATTAATAATACATTTGAACAACATTTTAGCCCCTCTGGAAATTCCAATTTTTTAATAAGCTTAAAAATAGTTATTTTCTATTGATAAAAAAATATTTGATTTTATTAATATTATTGCTAAATAATCAAATATAACTTAATGTCTGCACGTATTTGCCAATTGATTTAAATTAACCGCGTTATTTTAAATCAACAAATGAATTAATTTACAAATGCACACTTACTCATCATTTGTTTATGTATATTCTATGTGAACTGGTAAAATAATATTCGATTTTAATAATATTACTGTTAAAAAGTCAAATATAATCGCTATATGTCTTTGCGTATTTTCCAATTGATTTGAATTAATCGCGTTATATTTGTTCAACAAAGGAATTAATTTACTAATGAGCACTTATTCATCATTGGTTTATATATATTCTATGTGGACTGATAAAAAAATATTCGATTTTAATAATATTACTGTTAAAAAGTCAAATATAATCGCTATATGTCTGTGCGTATTTTCCAATTGATTTGAATTAATCGCGTTCTATTTGTTCAACAAAGGAATTAATTTACTAATGAGCACTTATTCATCATTGGTTTATATATATTCTATGTGGACTGATAAAAAAATATTCGATTTTAATAATATTACTGTTAAAAAGTCAAATATAATCGCTATATGTCTGTGCGTATTTTCCAATTGATTTGAATTAATCGCGTTATATTTGTTCAACAAAGGAATTAATTTACTAATGAGCACTTATTCATCATTGGTTTATATATATTCTATGTGGACTGATAAAAAAATATTCGATTTTAATAATATTACTGTTAAAAAGTCAAATATAATCGCTATATGTCTGTGCGTATTTTCCAATTGATTTGAATTAATCGCGTTATATTTGGTCAACAAAGGAATTAATTTACTAATGAGCACTTATTCATCATTTGTTTATATATATTCTATGTGGACTGATAAAAAAATATTCGATTTTAATAATATTACTGTTAAAAAGTCAAATATATCGCTATATGTCTGTGCGTATTTTCCAATTGATTTGAATTAATCGCGTTATATTTGTTCAACAAAGGAATTAATTTACTAATGAGCACTTATTCATCATTTGTTTATATATATTCTATGCGGACTGATAAAAAAATATTCGATTTTAATAATATTACTGTTAAAAAGTCAAATATAATCGCTATATGTCTGTGCGTATTTTCCAATTGATTTGAATTAATCGCGTTATATTTGGTCAACAAAGGAATTAATTTACTAATGAGCACTTATTCATCATTTGTTTATATATATTCTATGTGAACTGATAAAAAAATATTCGATTTTAATAATATTACTGTTAAAAAGTCAAATATAATCGCTATATGTCTGTGCGTATTTTCCAATTGATTTGAATTAATCGCGTTATATTTGTTCAACAAATGAATTAATTTACTAATGAATAGTTCTTTATCATTAGTTTATGTATATTCTATGTGAACTGATAAAAAAATATCGTCTGAGTTTTAGTACATAAAATTAACATTGCGTATGTCTGACGTACTGCTAAAATTTGTGAAAAAGACAATAATAGGCTCATTTGTTATTATACTTTTACATCTGACGTTAAACTTGATCTACATATTTTGTCCTTGAAATGCTGAAAAATCTAGGTGGCTCAGTGGCTTCGAGTCGGCTTGTGGAACTTGAGAACCCTGGTTGGATCCCCACAGCCGACAAACAATATTCACTAAATTAAATCTACTCCTTTGGCTCCTTCTCTACTAACATCTTAGGGGGTCATGATTTGACGGCTGGTAATCGCACTTCACGCGAAGAAATATATCACTTACCGAGATCTGCTACAGTAGAATGCCACATCCAGTAATTGATAAAAGGCGTGATGATATATTTATTTATTTTAGTATTTAAAAAGGTATCAAAAATATAAGTATGTGTAATATAAGCCAAATAAATGTAATTGGAGGCATTCTGGGAAACTGTAAGATAAACATAAATATGTTTTGACCGCGTAACAAATGATCCTTACAGCCATTCCGTTGTACCCGCGTCCTCAGATGTCGGCCAGTACAAACATGTGTAGGTGTCTGCGATTGTGTCGGCAATAATTAGTTCTGTAGAGGTTTGTACGAAAATATCTTAACCAATTACTTTGATATGACAGTGGCTCTTATTTACATACGTTTTATCATTTTAATTTATTCCTTTCCCCATCCCCCTTAATATCGTGCGTACGCTACTGAATCTGCTTCCCGCCTGGGACCTTGAAACCAATGCTATGGATCTTTGGTGTGATTGCATTGTTAAACTTACAAGGAGAAAGGGGATTTTACATGCCCGTCACCAAATTTTTCTTTAAATAAATGCTTATTATTAAAACTGTGAAATCGATATTAAAAATATTGTTCTTTCTTCTATCTTCCTAATATATGTAGAAATATAGATATTAATAATTATGAACTATGTGGCAGATGCATATTAACTAATAATAATGACTTATGTTGAATTATAAAAACATAAAAAGCAAATAATTTTATGCAGCTAGTGTAATCTACTCATTATCTCTTATCTCAAATTTATGTACTTATTTTGCTATAAATTTAAATAAATTCTGTCTTGTGTTTTAAAGTACATTAATATATGCAGCCAAACTAAAACTAATAAAAACTTAATATTTAAAAAGTTAACCCTGATATATCCCAACTAGAAAACGTTAAAACATAATTGCTGCATATTCTTATAAAAAATTTAAAATTTTATTTCCTAAGTAGCCCACAGACAACTGCTATAAAATATAATAGTTTCATACAAGACGCATATAAAATTGAAATACGTGGAAGAACTGTGAGTCATGAAAAAAATAATTAATTACAATATTTAAGGGCTAATAGTAGAGAAACTAATCCATTAATAATAAATTTAAACTCTGATGATTCTGACATAGATATTTAGTAATAATGTAATTTAATTGCCGATTCTTTTAGTGATGATTTTAGCTCAGATTTAATAATTAATTGTATTGACGATTCTGCTAAAGATATTTGGTAATTTATTATAGTATAACTCTGACGATTTTTAAAATGTAGCATAAGTATTTAAACATCAACTTTCAGTCGCAACTATACTCCAGGATTGTCAGTTTAACTTTGTAATTATCGCATATGCGCCAAAATATTATCGTTTCAAAAATTAATTATCGTACACATAAAAAATTTAAATTACTATATCAATAAATAAACTTTATTGGAAACATAAGGTGCAAAAATTATTGAAATTTAATTCACAACAAAATTTACAATACATCTCTTATATTAAAAATAAAAAATCTGATGTGGACACCACATGACTTCCTTGTACGCGTATTAAACTATAGCTATTTTTTTAATTGCACATATTTGACATTACATCTTTTATTTATTAATTTTTGTTCTAATCCATAGCAAACTTAATTTAAAAAATATATATATATATAATATTTAAATCTCACTTATGCAAAAGGCTAATTTAAAAATTCTTAATGTGCTCGACGCAGAATTTAATTCGCTAAAACTTTTATTTGCAGCATTTATTTCTAAAATTAAAATAATACCATTTTTTTCAAGGAAAACTGTTAGCAGCTTCATGTAATGTGTCACTTCCGGTTAGTCTATTTTAACTAAAATCTATTATGTTATTTCCATTGATATAGTAGTCTTATATACCAAATTTGGAAAGTTTTAAATTATATTTGAATATAGTTTTTCATGAAAATCTATTATAAGCTTCAAGTAAAGTACCACTTCCGGAAGTTATATAATGACCAAAAAGGGAGGTGCACAACTGGATGTTATAACAGTCCTAAATATAAAATTTCAATTATCTACGGCTTACCGTTTTTGAGTTATGCGAGATACATACGTACGTACGTATAGACGTCACGACGAAATTAGTCAAAATGGAATCAGGGAGGGCCAAAATGCGTATATCCACTGAAATCTGAGAACCGAAAATTTTCGCGATTACAATACTTCCTTTACTTCGTACAAGGAAGTAAAAAGGGACGAAAATATGTAATTAATCAAAATCTATATCACAAATATTATTGTACATGTAGCTACTTATTTGCTATATTAAATCATTTGGTGGATTTAATTTACTGCTGCCGCCATTATTACATACATATTGCGAAGCAAGCATTGTACCGTTAATTGTATTAATAACGAATCTGTTTCTAGTTTTGTATTTATTGAACATTTTTTTGCATATGTAAGTATAGAGGGTTGCAGAATGCACAAAAATGTATCCAGTTTTGAAGATGCTGCGCTAATTTTGGATGTAAATTTAAATTGCGATAAAAAATGTAAAATGTTTCAAAATATCGTGCAAAATGTGTACGATAATGGGTATTCCATGTGTTATCATCTTACAAGGATTGAAATAATCATACATGTACGATAATTATCGTACGTATGGCAACCCTGTAAAGTACCGCTATATTTGCTGTTATGCGCATGCGCGGACATTCTCCCAGCGCTCAAGGTTGCTAGACCGAAGCCATGTTTATTCGTTTCATACGTTAAATAGTGCATTTGTGGTTCTGTTCTGTATGCAATTCCGTGTTTGTTGTAAAATTGTAAAGCAGGGTTTAGTGTTATTTATTATTCCTAGTCTCTATTATTAGAAGATTTAAGTAAGTTAAATAACGAGTTATATGCAGTCTTCATGAAGGTACGTTTTATACATGTTATTTGTAGATATGGTATTTATTTCTTAAATCTAATAATTTACTTGTAGTAAAGTTTTTGTATTTCTCAATTTGATAATGAAAATATTACTATGTAATTAAGTGACTATTTTAATAGACTGTTACATAACCAACGTTTCGGTTTACACGTCTTAATCCTTGTTCATAAATATATTCAATACATTTACTGGTAGGATCTTACAAACAATAATTATGTAACAGATACATATGTGAAAACATTAAATCAGTTTATAAAACTTCGTACATACAAAAGTATAAAACATACGCATCCATTAACTTTCGGAAGATTCTGGTGCACAAACTGTGGCCAGTTTCAGTTCGTATTTAAAATTAATATTTCGTTACGATATAATATTTGATATTATTTACTTACAGCCAAAAGCTGCTAATATGTTTCATTTAGTGAAGTTCGTGGATGATGGAGTATTATACATCTGTAATGATACACGGTTGAAAAGCAGAGACAATAAATATTTCGTACGCTATAAAAGCTATGGAATTTGGGAAGCAAATATTTTAGCGTCTGGAGGTAAGTATTTCATTCATTATAAATTATATATTTTATTTCGTACTTGATGTTAAGTAGGCTTTATGCGTTCATTTTTGTAGATAAAGAAACACTTTAACATCTGTAGATAAAATAAAATTTTATCTATTCTTCATTATATAAAATAAACTACAATAATTGCTAACACGATCGGAATTATTATAACATAAATTATTATTCATCAGCTCGTACGAAATGAAATAATATATTATACACGACGGTAAAGAGTCTTTTTTCGACTTTTGAAAGATAGCTCAATTGCTCCTTCATCGGTCATGAACTAATATCTTTCACATGTCAATAAAGTATCTCTTTATCCTCTTGTATAAGTAACTATTTTTATGATTTTATCTTATCATAATACGTTAGTTACTTATAATACATTAGTTACGAACTTATACGTTAGATACAATCATAATACACTAAGTAAGTACAATATTAATAAAATTTCACAGAGAAAAATTGTTGATTTGCCTCAGCATTGCCATCGTCAATGTTATGATAAAACTTTTAATATAATGCGAATATATGCGATTTAAACTCTCTCGGATGTTTAAGAAGACTGTGCTATGCTTCGGCTTTTTGCAGCATCCTCGAATATTATAAATCGCATAATATTCATGTTGTACTCTGTACTGTAATTGGGATTAAGTTCCTGTTGTACAGCGTAACATAAATAAATAAATATTAATAGCTATAAAAGTACATACATTATATTTTTTATGTATGAGATATTACAGGATTAGTTGAAATCCGTGAACATATTTATTTAACAATTAACAAGTTATTAATCAACAAATCTATGCTTGAAACACTTCTTTCGATTTTTGACGCTTATAATCTTTTCACAAGATCATTTGTTTTTTTCTGCTTGAAATTATTCGCATTTCCAAACCATATATATCCATTTACTCACTAGAGATAATTATTATTATTGGATACTCGCTATCTCAGTTGCTCATAATAGCCTTATCTACGACTAATGTATAATATGGATATTAAATGTGATTTTTTATTCTTAATGTCATATAAATATCGCGGGGAATAATAACGAGGCTATTATAGTTATTGTTCCCACTTCTGTACCAATCAGAAAATTATTGTGCCTGGGAGTAAATTAATTTGGACAAATTATAATTAGGTTAACATTGTTTTGTAAAGTAACTGTGGTGACAAAGAAATGCTATTTTTAAATGTCGAAATTTTTGCATTGGTATTTATTTTATCAAAATCTTGCATGGTAATAAATTAGTCGTAGATAATACTCGTATGCAACTCGCTATAATGATTAATTTGGCTTCAAGTTTCCGATTGGCTTAATCCGGCTCTGCCCAAACCACTTGATTTATTCTTATTCTTTCAACTTCATACTTGTAAAAATCTCATTTCAACTATAGTAAATGTCATTTTTGTTAATATAATTTTATATTTTTCTAATGCAGATAAATATTCTATGGAAAAAATTTTGAATCAATGTTCTGAAGAACATGTAGTTGCGTCTAATGATGATAATAAACACAATGAACTGATACCGGAATATTGTGATAAACAAAAGCCCACGAAATATTTGGAACAAAATGAAAACATTGAACAGGTACCAGAATGTTCTGGTATACAAGAGCTCCCGAGTTGCTTAGAACAAAATGGTAGGTATTTTAAAGAATTATTGCATAGTAAATTTGTAATTATTTTTAATTACGTGTTTAGATGATTCACATTTGTACATAAATGAGACAATAAACGAAGAAAATAAAATTAATATGTTCCAAGTGGATGATAAAAAACACAATGAACAGATACCAGAATATTCTGATAAGCAAAAGCCCTCGAAATATTTGGAACAAAATGAAAACATTGAACAGGTACCAGAATGTTCTGGTATACAAGAGCTCCCGAGTTGCTTAGAACAAAATGGTAGGTATTTTAAAGAATTTATTGCATAGTAAATTTGTAATTATTTTTAATTACGTGTTTAGATGATTCACACTTGTACATAAATGAGACAATAAACGAAGAAAATAAAATTAATATGTTCCAAGTGGATGATAAAAAACACAATGAACAGATACCAGAATATTGTGATAAACAAAAGCCCTCGAAATATTTGGAACAAAATGAAAACATTGAACAGGTACCAGAGTGTTCTGGTATACAAGAGCCTCCGAGCTGCTTAGAACAAAATGGTAGGTATTTTAAAGAATTTATTGCATAGTAAATTTGTAATTATTTTTAATTATGTGTTTAGATGATTCACATTTGTACATAAATGAGACAATAAACGAAGAAAATAAAATTAATATGTTCCAAGTGAATGATAAAAAACACAATGAACATATACCAGAATATTGTGATGAACAAAAGCCCTCGAAATATTTGGAACAAAATGAAAACATTGAACAGGTACCAGAGTGTTCTGGTATACAAGAGCTCCCGAGATGCTTAGAACAAAATGGTAGGTATTGTAAAGAATTTATTGCATAGTAAATTTGTAATTATTTTTAATTCCGTGTTTAGATGATTTGCACTTACACATGACAGAAATATTAAAGGAAGGAGACATAATTCGTATGTGCGATGTGGATCTGCTTTATTCACCTGTTGAAAACTTGATTGGAAATAATATCGTTACAGTAAAATGTAAACGAAAATTAGAATTTCAAACTATGGAATACATTCCGGAAAAAAATGTGCTCGTATTTGATCAAGATAAACACGAGAAACCTATTCAAGAAACATGTTTTACAACAAAGATATCGGCAAAATCTCAGAGAAAACAACATTTTTGCCCTTTTTGTAAAAAACATCAATTTGCTTTTGGAAGACATGTCTTAACAATACATAAAAATGAACATACTGTTCAAAATATTTTGCAACATCCAAAAAATTCTCTACAAAGAAAAAAAGAACTGTCTTTATTGAGAGGGAAAGGTATGCATATTTACAATATGGAAAACAAAGAAAAGAATGCACCCTTAGTTGTTAGAAATCCAAAGAAAAGCGATGTGAATACTTTTGTTCCTTGTCCAAATTGTACGGCATATTTTTTGCCAAGAAATCTTGCTCGTCATCACAAATATTGTATTAAGAGACCACCTAACCGTATGCGTGTGTTAAAGATGGCTATAAACTTACGCAATTCTGTTGATGATACACTTCTAAGTAAGTTATTATCCGATTTAAAACAAGATGTTATTACAGAAACGATCTTAGGAGATAAAACGTTGTTGCTCTTAGCGTCTTCAATGTCAATAAAATACGCCAGAGAAAAACATCTTGGTTCTTTTATAAGACAAAAACTAAGACAATTATCTAGATTGTTAATTGTGGTAAAACAAATTGATCCTACCGTGAAAGATTTCAAATCTTGCTTGATCCCACATAAATATGACACTATTCGTGATGCTGTTTACAAATTATGTGAACTAAATACAGAAACTTTTACCTACAAGAGGCCTTCAATGGCAGCACAATTGGGAGCTATGATAAAAGATTGCATAGATGTGTTAAAATTATATAATATTAAAAATGGGTTGAATGATACAGTGCATCAGAAACATCTCGATGATTTTTTACTAGTCCACGAAAAGGAATACGGTAGTTTAGTAGCTAAAAGCGCTTTATCTACGTTAGCTCAGAATAAATGGAATAAAACTCAAGTTCTTCCATCAGTAGAAGATATACAAATATTTCAAGAATATATTAAAATAAAAGCAGAAAGGAGTTTTAATTATTTAAAAAATGGCGGATTTAAATTTGATGAGTGGTTATGTTTAGCACAAAGTTGCCTTCTAATGTTATTAACCTTTAATCGACGGCGAGTGGGAGAAATATCTCGTGCATTAATCACAAATTATGAAAATAGACAATCTGTATCTAATGAACAGCTTACAGGATTAAATAGATTAGAATGTATACTTGCTAGGACATTTGTGCGTATGGAAATTCGTGGTAAAAAAGGTCGTCGTGTACCTGTATTGTTAACAAAATCACACGTTGAATATATAGATATGATTTTAAAAATGCGAGATAAAGCTGGGGTACCTCAATCAAATCCATTTTTATTTGGAGTAAATAACAAAGCAAAATATATAGATGCAGGAGTTGTAATTTGCGAATATTCAGTAAAATGCGGAGCTTCCAGTCCAGATACTTTGCGTGGAACTTATTTGCGAAAACAAGTTGCTACAATTTCACAAATATTAAATTTAAACGATAATGAGATTCAGCAACTGGCAGATTTTATGGGCCACGATGTTTCAATACATAGATTACATTATCGGCAACCAGAGATTAGCTTACAAATTACCAAACTAGCTAAATTCTTCATGGTTGCTGGTGAAACAAATATGGATAAATACAGAGGAAAAACATTAGATGAATTACAAGCCTATAATGATAAAAAAAAAGAGGTGAGTAAATTTTATTGAATGTAGAATGAAATGAAATAATTTTTTTTTGTTGCAGGTTAATGGCAAGGATGATAAAAGTAGCTCAGAAGATGAAGACAAAGATTATAGTTATGATAGCCCTAAAATATCTTCTCATGAACCATCACCGAATTTGAAAGAAATTTGTCACAGAACAACATATTACGACAGCTCATCGCCAAGTTCGAAATCAATGTATCGTAGAACACCAAGAAAAAGACTTCTAAAATCTCCTCATCGACCATCGCCAAATTCGAAATCAGTTTATTATACAACACCAACTAAGAAACGCCAAAAAAATTATCAGGATTCCGATTATTCTCAAAATGAAACACCACAGAAAAAAAAATACTGTTTTGAAACTTGGGATTCTATTCCAAGTCCTGTGAGAAGGGTTCATCACAAAAAAGTACCATGGTCTAAGGTGGAGAAAAATATAATTTTTAAAGAATTTAAAAATTATCTTGAAACCAAAACTCTTCCTTCTCAATCAGAATGTAAAGCAATAAAGCAAAAGTACAAGCAACAATTTGATCATAGAACTAGTGTTCATATTAAAGCTTTTATCAATAATACAAATAAAACGAGAATATTTGATTAATTCTGTTCGGTAAAATAAAGTAGACAATCGGGTATAATAATTACATTCCAGTTGGTTTTGGTTATGCTAATTTTTATTTCTATATTTTCTTAAAAACGGTACCAAACGATTGTTTTTGAAATGATACAAATACTTAATTGTTATTGAAATAATATTATTTTATGTTTATTTAAAAATAAATAATATTTTGTTCAAAATGTTACAAATTCTTGACTTATTACAATAATATTTATTTTATGTTTACTATTAATAGTATATTGTGTATCAAAGGCGCAAAAGATGCTGGCGAGTTACAGCTTACAGCCAAGCTGAAGCGAAACGAGGTCTGCAGAGGCGAACTGAATCACCTGAAATACAAAGATATTATCATTGAATATAGAAACACTTAGTGTCTCTATATTCAATGATATTATTCATTGTTTATATTTTATTATTGAAATATAACTTACCAGCACGATTTGTAGTCTGCATTCGAAAATAATTTTAATTAATATACTGATGATACTGCCTTCCTGAAATATAAAGTTATGTAAATTAATTAATCGATCTTAGGAGGGCTTATATCCAAAAAAGTTTTTGTTTGTTTTATTTTTCTCAAATTGTATTAAAGATATGTCTTGATTGGTGTTAAATTATTACGGTCTTTGATAACCTGCTCTGGTATTACCAAACATCCTATCCTCGAATAGAATCACCTGAAGCATAAAATTAAATTATTCAAAGGTAATAAATCATTACTACTAAAATATAACTTACTTGTAGTCTGTAAGGTTATGTTGGTTGCATACACAAGCAAATTAGTTTTTAATTATATTATATCTATCTTATGTTCGCACTGTCCTGAAGTATAAAAAAATATCATTTTTAATTATGGTCAGCGTTAGTACATAAGTAACAGTTTGTTCTCGAAATACTTTTGGAATTTTACTACTTTCTTTTGTTGTTTTATCGTTTCTTTCCTCATTTTTTTGCTTCATATGACATCGTACTTTTTCCTGCATTGATTATTATTTTAATAATTTTCTTTTCTTCAATTACTCTTATTAAATGAGTTAATTTTTAGTTTCATTCACTTCATAAGGACCTATTATTTGTTAAGAAATTCATACAATGCATTTATATTGTTCAATATATTCATGTGAATATTTCATAAGAACAATCGTTTGATATTAGTTAGCAAAGACTCAAACCAAAATATAAAATTTCCTGAAAAAAAAAATTTAATAGTTTTCAAAATGAATATGTGTAACATGTAATATCATGTCTAAGAACATCTGTGTGAATAACGATTTTAAAAATAATTCATTTATTGAACAGAAAAGTCACTTTGAAAATATGTATCTCGAAAGCGTATTGTTTCCGTAAAGCTGATTACATGCCTATATATATATATATATATATATATATATATATATATATATATATATATATATATATATATATATATATATATATATATATATATATATATAATTACACCTTATACTGGATGTGGCATTCGCCGTAGCAGATTTTGATTCATTGGTTAGATTTTTCGAGTGTTTACCTGCAATTGTGTGGAGTTCACCTTCAAAAACAAGCGCAGGCAGATGCTCCCTTCCTTTCTTATCTTTTGGTTCATTTTCTGTTTTTACTATAGAGTGTCCATTGCAATTGTGTGGAATTCAGTTTCAAAAACAAGCGCAGAGAGATACTCCCTTCCTTCCTCATCTTTTTTACTTCATTTTCAGTTTTTACTATACAGTGTGTAACTGCAATTGTGTTAAATGTTTTTTTAAACAAGCGCAGGCGATGCTGCCTTCATTTCTTATAGATTCGTTGTTAGAGAAGTGGGCGTAAGTGAAGATTTACGAAACAGGTGTACAGGAGCGAATGGATGAATGTTTGTTGCGTGTTGATGGATTTTGGTTGTAAGAAAAGAAAGAGTTTGTATGGAGGAAGTGTTAATGTGGTCGAATCGAGTATCGTGTGTCAGGATGAGAATGTTGACGGGTTCGTGCTACCCCATTTAATGGGATATAGCGTGATGTTATGTATGTATGTATATGATTTTACGCGTAAAGTGCGGTTATCAGCCGTCAAATCACGGCCCCTGAAGATGTTAGTGCTGGGGGAGGCACTGGGGTAGTTTTAGTTTTTAGTTTAGTTTGTCGACTGTGGGAATCGAATCCGGGTTCTCAAATACACCAACCCCAAAATTTATTTGAGTGACACTGACTAATACAAACCAATTTTAAACTTTTAAAAATCATATCGCTTAGTATTGAGAATTTTTGTTTTCTAAATGGTTGATCAGAATTCAGAAATATGGATCTAGACAAGAAATTTTATTAGCACAGACAATTTTAATTTTTTTAAAATAATAAATGCCGCACAAAATTAATATTCGCTAAAAATTCGTTAGTGAAAACCGAAATTTCATTAGTAAAATCTACCTGGGTGGTATAATTACAACTAAATGAAAATGATACTTAAATGAAAAACAAGTTTTTCTAGAAATTTTATCATAAAATGAAATAAATTAGGTATGTATACTGATTATGTATTTATGTGAAAATAACCTTGAAAACTATAAAGTGAATCATTATTATATCCGTAGTTTAGTACTATCTTCTTATTCGTAGTAAAAATAAAATTCATTTAAATTTATTAGTAAGAATGTACTTTTCTCAATGACTCAAAACTTCCGTAAATAAGGAAATTATAAAATAACAACCAATAGAATGTGAATAATTTGAGAAAGGTCAGTAATAAAAAAGAAAATATAAAAATGATGGCATATTTTGTTTCCTATTATGAGCGAATCATTTGTTTCTAGTTATAAATTATAATAATAGCCTTCGCAACATCTTTGTATAAACTGTCAGATAACTATGTTTGCCATGGATTTCATGCAATACTATTAATGTAATATTCTGGTCAATATGAAATTTATTTATTTACAGGAATATGAGTTTTTCTACTCTCTTTATTAATATGGAAATTTAACTTACTAGTTTCTATGGCGCTAAATAAATTTTAATCACATGTTGACAAGCTGTGGCGAACGTTTTAGTCACGGCGTGAAGGTAACAACTGACATATTAAATACGCGTCTTTATAAACTCTTCAGATATTCGCTTCGCTTAGTTCGTGTAAAAAAACTCGTAACTAAAGAGACGTTTATAAGACTTGTTATATATTATAATAATACAGTCCTTCATTTATTGTTTTAGTTTAAACAATTGACGATACAATTATCCGAACCTTTCTACCCGATATTGTATGTTGTTTACGTTATGCAAATTTAGCAATTTATTTTAATAACTAAGATGAAAAATTGTGTCCTATACAGTTTTAACCTCTTTTCGAAAACATGAACGAAACAACAAAGCTAGGATACTTTAATTTTAGAATTAATTCTAAAAGTGTATCTATTGTTGCACTTATTTCCAACCGAGTAACAAATAACAGTTTTCATTGACCAGGTTTGGGACATTTTTAGGTTACGAATTAAACCTCGGTATACAAAAATATATATAACTCATTGCCAAAACATATTTCAATAAATTTAAGTGACTTAGCTATATTATAAAATATAAAAAGGAAATACCTACAATGCTTGACAAACTTAATGAAAAACATTGAAAGCAATACTTGGTAAGTTTCAAATTTGTCCGACAGATGCATCGCCAATATGTAATAATACATACAATGCCAATGATTTTGTCGGTAATGTTAGTATATTCGAATCTCACTCAAGCTAAAAATTATATGAACTATCACACTACGGTTCGGTGAGTGCGGATCCTGTAGTGTAATTGGGATTAAGTTCCTGTTGTACAGACTAACATAAATAAATAAATAAATAAATATTAAAAAAAAAACATAGCCAAGTGTTTATTTTATTTTATTTTTATTAAACTTTGTTTCGCTAAGTGTTGGATGACAATTAATTTTGCCTTTTTTTTCGGTAGATGGCATGACCTGTTCCACAGAACTTCTCATGTCATCTTACCTGTTTGTTAGAGATCTTATTCTCTGCTGGTACAGTTTTTCGTCACCAGCTTCTTCACATGAACTTTGTTCTAGGTGAAGAAGTGAGTTATACTGATGAGCTCTAATAAGAGCGAAACACGTCTATGGTTACAAACTGTGCTGGCCAGCCTCTGGCGATGCCCTCATAAGGTGACTTGGAGGCTGAATTTTGTGAAACATAGCCAAGTGTTTATTTTATATTTTTTTTATTAAACCTTGTTTCACCAAGTGTTTGATGACAATTAATTTTGTCTTTGTTGTTAAATAAATATTAATACTTTATTTCGTGAATGATAGTTTTGATCATAATACAAACTTCTTTAAGTCACGCGACGATCGATCATTTTGGATCACTCTGTATATGACGTTTGCCTTTTATGCTATGATACCGTTACACTATTTTTTTTAAACTTCAAACAACCGCCCCATTTATACAAAATAATAGTTTTAATTTAAGAAAACCGTTCGTCAATCAATAAAATAATGTTCAATAATGTACTGTATACATTCGATGACTATTCATGTAGAACATGATCAATTATTGTGTTCAATTTGCGTTTAGCTATCTGTTTAGTTCTATCCCGACCCGAAGCGTTCAAGCGAAAATGAACAGTTATTTTATTAGTAGTAAAACTACGAAATATCCATCTGCTTGTGAACAGAGCTTATTATCATAAAACAAGGTTTACAACACCAGTCTCATTTCATGCGTAAACAGTGCAAAACTGAATGAGCCTTTACTAATCTGCATTATGCGACCATCTAGAGATATACACAAGTTTCAATACTTGATGAACAAAGTGAAATGGCAGATACTACATAATACAGGATGTTATATTTTAATAGACCCAGCAAATATCTCGCTTATTTATCAACTTAGCAATTTCTTTCATATAACATGATTTATACAGCAACATGTAAGCTAGTTGATGACGGATGTACATTCATGATATCATTTCCGGTTTACTAGTAATTAATATCAACTTTGAAATTTCAAATGGAACATACTATATGTTTTTACAAATTTGAAAAGTGCATCAAATTTGCTTTACAATCATGTAAAATAATCCATATGTTACATTATTAAAAAGTAAAATGGCGGGCACTTTATTATACACCAATTCGGAAAGTGAATAGTGAGCCATGACTGTGGCTTGAAATAAAATATTAAACTAAAACAATTGTAATTATTATTATTAAACGAAATAATATTTTTTTGTCACAATAAAACAGAAAATAAGAAACACTTAATAACAACAAAATGATTTTATAACTAATATTCAAAATGGCTTCCAGCCTCTTCAATACATTTTGCACAACGTTTTGAAACAGAATAAGTAGCCCTTTATATTTGGTCAGCAGATAAATATTCAATTGCTGCTTCATTTTTATTCTTCAGTCCATTTAATGTGGTTACTGGTTCATTACAAACAAAATATTTTACGTAGCTCCATACAAAAATCAAGTGGTCATATCGGGAGAAAATGCATTAAAGAGGCTGGGAGTCATTTTGAATCTTTGTTATAAAATCATTTTGTTGTTATTAAGTGTTCCTTATTCTTATTCTCTGTATTATTATGACAAAAAAATATTATTTCGTTTAATAATAATAATTACAATTGTTTTAGTTTATTGTTTTATTTCAAGCCACAGCCATGGCTCACTATTCTCTTTCCGATTTGGTGTATAATAAAGTGCCCGCCATTTTATTTTTTAATAATGTAACATATGGATTATTTTACATGATTGTAAAGCAAATTTAATGCACTTTTCAAATTTGTAAAAAATATAGTATGTTCCATTTGAAATTTCAAAGTTGCTATTAATTACTAATAAACCGGAAATGATATCATGAATGTACATCCGTCATCAACTAGCTTTCATGTTGCTGTATAAATCATGTTATATGAAAGAAATTGCTAAGTTGATAAATAAGCGAGATATTTGCTGGGTCTATTAAAATATAACATCCTGTATATTGGATCCAGTGTCGGATTAACACTAGGCGGGGCCCTAGACAATAGCAAACGAAGGGCCCCCGTAAATATTAGTTCAATTATCATTCTTTTTTTTTAAGTACTTAGTTATTAGGTGAGTAGCAAAGTATACCATTGCTGTAGTTCCAATTTTCGCCACTATGAGCTTATTTAAAAATCCCACTAATGCAAAAATAGACTATTGCAGTGTTTATAAGTATAATTTAATTATTAATATATTAGAAATAACTCAAATCAGTGGTACTAAAAACATAACCTTCAGGTAAACTGAACTAAACAAATTCTTTTTGATCCGCGATTAGTGTATGATACAGTATCTGCCATTTCATTTTGTTCCTGAAGTATTGAATCATCCTGTACTTCTACCAATGACAAACATACTGTTAGATAGAATAGCAATCTCGAATGATTAAATTGTGAGCTTATAACTCAGTGCTTGTAATTAAATATCGGCCGTAGGGAAATCAATTTTTCGATATAGGAATTTTGTTAATTTTTCGCGATATGAATACGATACGATATGTCTGTTTCATAAAATAAACACCACACACAATATTTTGAAGAAACCGAAATAAATAAAAATTACATACATGATTAATGTTCCACGTTGACAAATAGAATAAGTTCTCAATTTTCTTACCTGAAACAAAAAGGTACCTACATAAGAACTAATTAATAAATGATTATTTGAAGGCAGTGTTTATACTTTTATTTCATTAGTTACATAATTATAAATAATTAAATGTACTATTAAACCAGTGATACTGAAAATGAAATACCCTAATTTTTGCGAATTTCAAACATATTATTTTTGTTCTATAATCAGTATATTAAATTATATGTCATTAAAGTATATAATGTATATGATTGTATGTACTGATTACAACGCAAAAAGAAGTAACTAACTATACACTCCAAATAGCACAAAACTAAAATAAATCTCGTTATGTATCCAATCACAAGACACATTTTAAAATTTTTAATCAAGTCTGAATATAACTTCAGAAGAGTTAAATGTTGAAACAAAATTTACAAATGATGTAGAAATACTTTGGTTTATTATTATAGTTGTAAAAGAGAAAATTATGAAAAAAATATGCAATACCGGAAACGATACTTTAGTAATTTTAGTGAATATCTAAACTTCGACAGATGGGCTGAACAGAGTTAATATACAGGGTGTTTTTTTATCTAAACCATCATGAGATAAAAGATAGTAGTCGGACTGTGGATTTGAGAATCCCAATTCGATATCCACAGTCGACATAAAAATTATGCCCCACTAACATCTTTGGAGGGCGTGATTTGACGGCATAAATATATCACTATATCTTCAACGTACGTGCTCATGCTCAAACCATCTCGAATAACATATACCCACATTCTTTTCTAGCTTACACCATATCAACTAGGTGGGTCAAACGGCTTGGTTGTACTATATCAGTTTGTTACTTAACAGACGATAATTTGACCAAACTACAACTTTTTTTGAAGACATAATACGACCTTGAATAAATTAAATTAGAAAGTTTTGAGGTACACCGTTATATAAATGTAACACAGACTTTAACTTTGTTGATTAGGTGGATCATACGAGACGGCTTTTCTTTTTAAATGATAAATGTACTTAAAGAAACTATGAAACATTTGAATTCTCTTTTTACCAAAGCAAGCATCATTTATTTCTACAGGTAGTTAAAATCATATAAATAATACTTATTCTACAGTTAAACAATAGTTTCATTTAAATTAATCACAAGTACTTGTATTAGTTTCTGGTCAATATTATCAATTGCATTTATAAATATTATTAGATTTCTACTTTCAGCAATTTTTTTTTTTAATTCAAAGTTACAGTTCATACTTATATATACCTACTTATAAAGTTGTGGACCTTATATTTACAAAAGAAAAGAAAAAAAGAAGTATTTAAGTAAAATGTAGAATTCGTTTTTCGTTTTCTCGTTCCGCTGAACTAATTACAAGGATCTGAGACAGGACGAAGAACTGAACTTTGTAACTTCTTCTAGGTCACAGAGTAGGAGAAATCTGCCAGAAGGAATCTTATATAAACGTCACTGTATACGTGTTACATCGAAATCAAATTATTTTTAACAGTTTCTATTTCGCAAATTGTATGATTTGTTTCATGAAATTAACATACATACATAATATCACGCTACATCTCATTAATGGGAATCTGAAAAAAATAATAAAGAATAAACACACAATTGCAGTTAAACACTATAGTAAAAACTGAAAAATGAATCAAAGGGATAAGAAATGAAGGAAGGTTCTCTGCGCTTGTTTTTGAAGTGACGTCACATTAAAGATAAGTTTAAGTTCATAGGTCGTCAAGATATTTTGAAAGCTTGTAATAATAAAATATTGAATGTCAGCGCCATCAAAACTAATTTAGCATTTAAAACCGTCCTGTAAGATATTGTCCATTAATATTTGCGATTGATATAATTTAATAGAAAACTTTAAAATATACTAGTCCGAGCAAAAATACGATAATACATCATAATGCCGTTTATTTTCTAAAATACTGGTGTCCGTATCAAGTGAAAAGAAAATCCTTTATTCATTTTGTTGTTTCCTTGTAGAAATTTGAACAGTGCTGTACAGAAGCAGATTCTTCTGAAACTTTAGAGGCGAGGAATTTTTATCTGTACGACCGTAAGCAGATATTGCACATTCAGATGTCGAAAACTCTCAAAACATGCCGATAATTAAATTAGAGTAAAAAAACAAATAAATTTAATATATCTCCATCAACAGCGATGCAAAATTGTTATTTGATACAATAAATACACGAATTATTCACAATCAGACTTATTGCAAAAAAGAAAATACAATAAAATACGCGAATACAGGGTGTTATTGCACATTACAAATTTTACACGAATTTCCTAAACTATATGCTCGACTATATGTTGTTAACACTTGGATGGCCAAATTAACAAATAAGTTAGGTGTTGAAAAGGCAGAAAAATTGATATCTTTGTTTACATATTGTAACTGTAAAACAGTACCGAGCCGCAGTATGATAGTTCATATAATTTTTAGTTTGAGTGGAATTCAAACTTGGGCTCTCCGGATTCGAATTCCTTAAGGCCGCTCCGGAGTGAACACAATTTTCGTATTTGTCCCTAAATCTTATGCACCCGCTAAACCCAGCAACTTGCAGTGATACTGTTCTTGGAACCATGGTCTGCTGGCCGAGGGTCTATTTATTAGGAATTGTATTTTTTTTTAAATGCTGTTATTGTGTATTCAAAAATTCGTTGTATTATCTTCGACTTCCGAAATATCTAACCCAGACGATACGAGTTTCACAGATATTTAAGTTTTAGACGAATTTGCACGTTATTTTGCATTTATTATCTATTCTTAAAATATTTATTAGATTAGAAACAATAACAATTAAAATAAATGAACTGATGTTGACATCAATATAAATCACTCAAATCATTTATAGAACAGAAATAAGAAATTGTTTTGCTTATATAAATATTAAGGAATAACATCATGTATTTGACGGCTGGTAACTGCAGTTCACAAGCATAAATATATTACTTACTGAGATGTACTACAGCAGAGTGCCACTGCCATTATTGGTTCAAAAGTATGATATATTTATTTTTTGTGAATTTATGGTTGAACCGTTTCAAAAATCGAATTTTTTAAAATTATGTTTCTATATAATTCAGAACACGAGAAATACACTCGTTCAAACCACATTTCAATATCTCTTTTAGTTTTTTAGTTATATCGATTTTTGACTTTTTTAAAAATCAAATTTGAGAGCCCATATCTCGAAAACTAAAAGAGATACTGATATGCTGTTTGAACGAGTGTATTTCTCGAGCGGTACTTAACTTAAACCGAAAGTTTAACATTTTTGAAAATTTCTCAACTTTTTTTCAAATTTTTTTTTTCTAAATATTTCCAAAAGTTGAAGAGATAATGAAAATCTGAACACCATTGAATTCCTCGCGTAAAAATACATAGGTATGCAAATTTTTACAGCAAAATTCGCACGGATACAGTTTTTATTACAAAAAATTGAAAATAGCCATTGTTTTGAAAAATCTTAAGATTTTTACGAATTTTTGCCATTTTTCATTTTCAACTTTTGGAAATATTTAGAAAAATTTTCAAATATGGTAAAATTTCGGTTTAAGTTAAGTAGCGCACGAGAAATACACTCAGTAAAGTCGAATTTCAATATCTCTTTTGGTTTTTGAGATATGGGCTCTCAAAGTTGAGTTTTAAAAAAAGTTAGAAATCGATATAACTCAAAAACTAAAAGAGATATTGAAATGCGAACGAGTGTATTTCTCGTGCGCTGATTTATATAGAAACATAATTTTAAAAATTTCGATTTTTGAACCGGTTCAACCAAAAATTCACAAAAAATAAATATATCATGCTTTTGAATCATTACTGACAGTGGCACATCTCAGTAAGTAATATATTTATGCTTGTGAACTGCAGTTACCAGCCGTCAAATCGCGGTTCAATATGTCATCTCAACTGACTGACAAATGTTAATATTTTTATATCAACATTATTTACATAAAATTTGAATAAATTTGGTCAGTTAGAAGAGCAGATAAGTTAATAGCATTTTTGAGCGTTTTCGCTTGTACTCCGGAGCTGCCTTAACGCTATCAATGTATTGTTGCCACAATAACAAAGTCACATTTTTCTTTCCCACTTATGGGTGGTAAATGACTCATTACATACTTGGCATCCCTGTTAATAGAATGTAATAATACACTCATTGCTTTGGTGTGCAAATCTGACTGTTTTAAATTTTCATTTCATCCCTTTAATGACTTTTTTTAGAGCAATGACACAAAAAAATATAATGAATTTTTAAGGGAATGTTAGGTTGTTGTACATTACACTCTTGAAATATTTACATGATAATAGTCGAAATTTCTTATACTAACGAAGATCTTAAAACATGTACATTATTAAGAACAAGAATACATTTGCACTTAATTAATTAAAATGATATATAACATGCATATTTCATGTGAAGAATAGCCGAGCGCATCAAGGTGAAGGCTACTGACTCAACGATTAATCCCGACAGGTAAAAAAAATTCGATTCACAATTGATATTAATTATTTTCATTTTAACTTCTAAGCGAATGTTATATACAGGAGATTTTTAAACTTATGGAAAAAATTTAAGGGTATACAGGATTAGTTTTTAAAAGCAATCAGTCAATTTTGCTGGCTAATTAATAATTTTAGAAAAAAAAATAATACGCAAGCTTATACAGCAAGGAGAGGGATATAATTGTACGATTGGTAAAATGAATTGTTTAGAGCAGTGGTTTCCAAACTGTGGGGCGCGCCCCCTTAGGGGGGCGCGAGATTGTTTCGATGGGGAGCGCGCTATATAAAAATATAATTGAGGCTTATGAACACATTCTCTATTTACATCATAGCACACACGTGTTTCTAACTCGCGCTCGCAGGAAAATATCCCTAGTTTATCAAACAAAGCCTTAGAAATTTCATTACGTTTCGTAACATCTTATTTATTTGAAACAGGCTTTTCCGCTGTAGCTGTTTTAAAGACAAAATATCGAACTCGATTATTCGTTGAAAAAGAATTGCGAGTGGCGATATCTTCAATGACTCCCCGGTTCGAGAAACTGAAAAACAAGCGCCCATTCAGCACACTCAAATATTATGATTATATTGTATGAAATATGCCTAATTTAAATTAAATATAATTTCCAATCTTATTACAATTTTATGTTTATAAATGTTGTTACATTATTTTGTTCTATTATTATGTTGTAATAAACATAATTTTAGATTAAGAAAATGATTTGTTATATATCTTATATAATAACAATATTTGTTTATAGTACTCATTTTTTTGTATTCTATAAAATAAATTATTTACGATTTTTGAAGTTAGGCTGTTATAAAAAATGAGGGGGGCGCGACAATTTTTTGCGGAAAAAGGGGGCCGCTGAGAGAAAAAGTTTGGAAACCACTGGTTTAGGGGGATGTGACAGGGGGAATTAAAGTTATATTTTCTGAAATAGAAAGGGGTACTTTCCTTAACATGTTCCTATACCTAAATTAAAATTAAGATCACGAAAATTAAAAAAAAACATTAACATTTTTAATATGGACAATAAATTATACAAATAACTTCTTTTGTTTCTTAAAAAACTCACCCTGTATGTCTAATACTAATCATAGAACAAAAAGATTTTTTTAATTCTCAAAATTAAGTGTTGTTTAATCTTAATTAAACATTTTTAGTGCCACTTATTTGATAGTTATTTCTAATATATTAATTATAAACACTAAAACTGTCAATTTTTTAATTATACAATACAGATAAATGTCTGTTTGTAGTGTTGACCAGTGGCACTATAAATGTACATTTCATAAATCATGTTTTTAATTTTATCAATTTTGAATCTTTATATTTTTTAATTTTTCCCCGAAATATTAAAAAAATTGTTATAATTAACTGGTGTTTTTTTCCCTATTATTTTAAAACGTATTCATACAAATAGCCCGCTCGTTCCCCGTTACATTTTTATGACGATATCTTTAACACAGAGTATAGTCTACATCTGCGACGATATAAAATTTGATGGTTGAAATAGAGAAGCTTGCGCTGCCTTAACACAAGAAATAAATAAGAAAGCAACTTCTAAAACAATTTTGACTCGTATGGAATTAAATTTAGAAAAGATAGAACGTATTTTATAAGGAGTATTAATAAATTTTTATTACAATAATTTGCATTATTTTATTTTTCTTCTATTTATAAATAAAATTTGTTTTAATTTCAATATTATGTAAGGATATAAAATGTTTGTATGGATGAGTTAAGAAAAAGGAATTTTATTTTATGTCAAATTCTACTAATAATATTAATATTAATAAATGTCAAAAAATATTAATCAATTATATTTTCAAATTATTGTTTTCGTTTTTACTTAGTTCGTGAAAAAAAGCTGTATATACACCTCTGGCGACAATGCTATTTTTCTCTCTGTATTTTGTACATTACCCCTTTATAAAAATCATGCATTTCTCTCCCTAGATGTATAATATACTATTATTCTGTTATTTCTATTTTACTTGTACTTATATGTATTACTGACATATAAATTCAATTATTTATTGACATATTCAGGAAATTACCAGTTCCTTATCAAATAATTTGAAATTTATCGGTGACAACGAAAATGATTTTGGCAAAAAAGTGACACTATCAACTTTCTGACATGTATCTATAAAAATATTTACTGCAAAATGTGTAAATATCAAGTAGGTTTAAAAAATATGTTTGCTACAAAATTCCAGGAAGTTTGTGACAAAAAAGACAGGAGGAGGAGTAGCTATCTAATTTGAATTTATGATTCTTGATAGAAGGCAGAGACTTGACCTGAGACCTGCAACAGGTCACATTTAGGGTAGGGTATGTCTGTCTGAAGGTCATTTAAGGTCAGAGAATTTAGGTTTAGTCACGTAAGCCATTGGGGTGGAAACAAAAAACAGATGCTTGAATTTATAGTTGCTTTTGGAAATGAGAAGAATTTTTTTCACATAGCAGGCCATAGCAGATCTTGGTAAGTGATATGACTCCTAAAGATGTTAGAATGGGGAAGCCACAGGAGTAATTGTTATGTGCACTGAGAAAAATGAACGTTTTGAATGAAATAGATTCACTATTTTCAATTTTTCTATTTAGATTCAAAGTAATATATTTTGATTAAAAAAATATCGTTTTGAAATAACTTTCTAAGCAGTTTTGTTAAAAAATATTTTTAGTTTTAAATTTATATTTTGTTTCAATATATCAACACTTTGAATCAAATGCCTTTTTTATTTGAATTTGCTCATTTGAAACAAAAAAAAATAAATTTTGAATAAAAACTATATAATTTTGTTTGAAAAAATAAAGTAGTTTTAATTTAAAATTTATATGCATTCGTTGAACATGTTTAGTACAAAATATAAACTTATCCTTACAACATTTTTCTTACTCAACTCAAAACTAAATGTTTTCCTTAAAAACAAATACTTCTGCTTACAACATTGTTCTTATTTGAGACAAAACTAAACATTTTCAATGAAAATATAAACTTCTAGTTACAAAATTAGTTTTACTCAAAATAAAACTAAACGTTTTCGATGAAAACCTAAACTTCTTTTTACAAAATTTCTCGTATTCAATACAAAACTTAACGTTTTATATGAAGATACTCTCAGTTTGAATGAACAGTGTAAACACTGCACATTTGAACTGCGTCGTCTCCATTCGCACAGTACACGCTTAGACAGGTAGCCTGACAACACGTTCGTAAACAAATGTTGTGTTGAATAGTGTAAAAGTGTATAGTTGTATGCAGAATTGATCGGTAAATATAAATTAAATACGTTATGAATGTATTTATTGAATTTTAAATGATAATTATACCATTTTTGTTCTGTTAATAGTGTTTTTCGACATGGATGTTAACGAGCTCCTAATCTCGTGGGGATTTTCAGAATTAATTCCAATTTTCACTGGTGAGATTTACGAATTTCTTACATTTGAATTCATTCTGTATCTTTTTTTTAGTAAATCTATAGAAAAGTGTTAAAATTTTAACCAGTATTATCAAAAAATGTAATAAGTGATAATAGTGATTAGAATTTATTTTCGATATTAATCATACAGATAGAGAAGTATACAGTAATTACATTATAGAGCTATAACATATGCATTTCTGAACAGAACATGAAATAGATGAAAATTGTTTACTTGAAATGAGTGATGACATGGTTAAGGAAATAATCCCAAAAATTGGCCCAAGAACAAAATTTTTAAGAAATTTGAACACGTACAAAATTTTAGCGAAACCAATGATAATATTACCCGAAAATTCTGATACTTTGCATGTTAGTATTTTTATGGTTTTTACTTCGGAACTTGAATGTATATTGAAATTAGTTACAGGATATTAACATAATCTCCGACAACGATACACTTTCCTTAGAATCTGCAAATATAACAACACCGACTGAAAGTGATAGCAATTCAACCAGCACATCTGGTTCAATTTCCGAAATATTATGCTCCACAGATGAAATTGCTCAAGCATATAAAAATTCTGTTTCAAAACAAAAGAATTTTTATGGGCCTACACAATTTAAACAATCTTGTAGAACGGTATATCATTTTGATTTATATAAATTTCTTAATTCAAGCACCGGAGGTCAATATGTTCTTTCGCATTTTGAAGAAAATAAACTGCTTAATAGAAAAACAAGAAATATGCTTGTAGACCTCGTTATTAATGGAGTTATGACAGATACACGCTGGTAAAAAAATTAATCATTTAATTCAAAAGATGAACACTAACATAATATTGCTTTTAATTTTTAGTGTGAATTTGAAATCCGATGATTTCGAAATATTAGCTCAAAAAATCTGTGACTTATTTAAATCTGAAAGTACGAGTACCTATTACATTCCTCGAGTTTCTTGCAAAAATAGTCCGGAAAAAAAATCTGTTAACCCAAAAGGAAAACTGGTAGATAAATTTAGAAACCTAAAACATTTGTATAAAGTATCTTCTCCAAACCAAGTCGTACAAACAACTGACGAGGAAAGATCAGAAGTTCAAAACTCATCTGGTATGTTTAATAACATTTTTTTATGCAAGTAAAACTATAAGTTTTATAGCAAGGTTAATTAGAATTTTATTTAATAATTTGAAAAATATGCATTTACTTTTAGAGGATATGCTAAAGTCTGCCGAGTGGCTTAAAAATTGGTCAACTCCATGGGAAATTGTTGAAGAAAATTGGGAAAAAACATTTCCAATGCGCATTTCGAATAAAAGTGCAACACTGGAGGATTTTTTAAGAGACTGGCCAAGTTTGAAATTAACGAAAGCTAATACATTGGTAAATTAATTGAAAATATACTATTTTTTGTCTTAGTTTGTAATTTGGACTATATTTTTAGATTGCAATGGATTTTAAAAAAATGTTTCCCGACTGTAATACAAGTTTAATTAAAAATTTCGATAAATGGAACATTTTTTTTGAGAAATTAAAAAACACAAAAAGGGACTTTGACAAAAAAACCGAACAATTGATATTGTTATTAAATTCAACTACTATAAATCAAGGTTTGGGAATTATTGTACATAATATTATTATTTTTATTGTAAATGTTTTAATTATTGTATTAAATTTTAGATAGTAGAAATGCAATACAAATAATATTACTTGCGGCATTATTTCCACCCCGTGGTATTTCAAAAGTAAACAAAAAACACTGGAAGCCAAGTATTTCCGAATGTCAGGAAAGCATCATATATCATGTTCATGTTAGTGTTTTGTTATGACTCTGAATAATGAATATTTATTGTATATAATTTTTAAATTTTAATATTAATTTATTTCAGCTACCCGGAGATATTGAAACATATATTGAAGAGCGGTTGAAGAAATTAAAGAAACTACAAGTTACAGCTCAGCCTTTTATACTGGTAGTAGGATCTTCATTAACAAATATCACAGATAGTTACTTGATTATATGTGATATTTTACACAAGACAGACAGCGTATTGAGCTGTTTGGATCTCGCTTTCAAGTCATTCCATACACTGTCTGCCAGGTATCCTATCGAAAGCGAGCATATCTGGCTGTTATTGCAGCACGCTCTATACAATATTACAACTAAGTGGGATAAACAAATTCCATATGTAACTACTTTGTTAGATTCCATTAGAGATTCTTAAATTATTTTAATATGTTAGTTTGTCCATTATGCGATTATAATTTTGTTACTATGGAAATGTTTGTACGGCACATTAAAACTCGACATAATTTTTCTACAAAAATATTATATTGTAAACAACTTAACTGTACCAGATCTTTTCAAAATTTGTCCTCTTTTAAAAAACATTTAATAAGAAAACATTCGCTAGAAATATGTTCTCAAAATTCGGATTATAAATCTAATACAACACCTGGAATAAGTTCTGACTTATCAAGTTCCTTATTTGTTAATGAAGTTAACAATAATCAGTGTGCAACTAATGTACATCAAGTACCAAATTCAACATATGATGATTTTCAGAACTGTTTAACAACTGAAACTGAATATATTGTTTCCAAATTATACAGTAAATATACATTACCCAGAAATGCTGTTCAAATGATTTTGGATGATATTGCAAATATGCTTCAGAAACCAATTCATTTGATAGAAAGAATAATAGTATCTGATAATAAAGAATCAGAAATTGAAATAAAAAGTATGTTAGATTTAATTGCAAATCCCTTTCAGAATTTGAGGTCAGAATTTTTACGATTTAAATATTTTGAAAATTTAGATTGTTTTATAAAGCCGGTTCCACTAGTACTAGGTCAGTGTATAAATGATAAAAAAGTTAATAACAGAGTTGTTTTAGAACAAACTGATTCTTATAGTCAATATATTCCTATAATAAAAACATTAAAAGCGTTTTTAGAAATTCCAAATGTTTATGAAACAATATACGAATACGTAAAAAATGTAAAATCTGAGGAATATTTGTGCAATATCATTCAAAGTACGTTATGGAAGAATATTCATAAAGAAAATAATAAAACTACATTTCCCCTTATGCTTTATAACGACGATTTTGAAATATGCAATCCATTAGGAAGTCATGCTAATATATACAAAATTTGTGCTACATACTTTTCAATTGCATGTTTACCTCCTGAATTTGCAGCTCAATTGGAAAATATATTTTTAGTTCAATTAAATTTTGCTTCCGACAGGAAAGTATTTGGAAATAAACAAACATTTTGTTCACTTGTTTGCGATATAAAAGAACTACAAACAAATGGACTGAAAATTTCTACTTTATCAGGAGAGAAACATCTTTATTTTACTCTTATATTACTGCTAGGTGATAATTTAGGTTTAAATTCGTTATTAGGATTTACAGAAAGTTTTTCGTCCAAATATTTTTGTAGAATGTGTCGTTGTGATAAAAATGAAACTGCTACCCAAACAATTGAAAATACATCGATGTTGAGGAACATACAAAATTATGAATTAGATGCCACAAATAAAGAATTCGGTGTTAAAGAATTTTGCTTTTTAAACGAATTGGAAACATTCCATGTAACAAAAAACATAGTTTGTGACATCATGCATGATATTCATGAGGGTATTAGTCGATATGAAATGGGTGAAATATTATATCAATTTATTTATGTGGACAAATTTTTTTCTCTGGATATTTTAAATAGAAGACTTAGATTTTTTAATTTTCCGCCGTCAGAAAATAGACCTCCACTGGTTTCACTACAGCATATATTAAAAAAATATATTATATTCTCAGCTTCGGAAATGCATACATTTACAATTTTTTTTTCTTTAATTGTAGGAGATCTGATACCAATGAACAATTCTGTGTGGGAACTTTATCTTTTATTAAATAAAATTATAGAATTAGTTTCGAATAAATGCATAATTAAAGAAGATGCCATTTTATTGCAGACTTTAATCAGCGAACATCATGAATTATATATTGAACATTTTGGAAATTTAAAGCCGAAACATCATTTTCTTGTTCATTATCCACAAATTATAGCTACTATTGGTCCTTTGTGTAACGTATCTTCAATAAGATTTGAAGGAAAGCATAAACAATTTAAATCAAACGCGAATGTAGTATGTTCTCGAAGAAATATTATTCACACATTAGCAATAAAAAATCAGCTTGCGTTTTGTCACAGAATTATAGCGAAAAAAGGATTGGAAAGTATAACTGAATTTGGTACTGAAGACATAAATTTTTCAAAAAATAGTAATGAAAATAATATATTTCTTAAATTTATACATTATCGCACACTCAATTATTTCGCACTTACTTGGATTAAGATTAAAGGAATTAAATACATGCTAGGTGCAGTATTAGAATTAAATAGTACAAATTTTATGTCGAGTTTCGCACAGATTCAATTTATAATTTTATTGGAGGAAAAAGAAGTATATTTTATGTTTCAACCTTTAAATACTCTAGTATATGAAAAACATGTACAATCTTATAGAGTGGAGAAAACAAACAAATTATTTTGTATACATTTTTCTGATCTATACAATATAGTACCTACATGTATACATCAAGTACCGAATGGGAACTTATATGTCAAAATGTGATTCATGATTATATATATATATTTAATACCTATTAGTATTTATTTGACATATACTTAAATGTAAATTATTTTTTTGTATACATGTGTATATATCCTATAAATAAATATAAGCAATTTATAAATTTTATTTTTTTGAGAACCTGTGAAAATACCTATTATTTTATTAAAACTTAAAAGTTTTTCTGCAAAACTAGATTATATTTCATTCAAAATATAGTATGTTGGTTTTATCTTTTACATGAAAATGCACACAGTTTTCATTTAAAAGTATTATAATTCCTATGAAAAAATATTTCATTAAATGAAAACTTAATTCGTGTTTATTGAACATTAAAACTTTCAATACAAAACTCTTTATTTCAATAAACATTTGATTTCAAATAAGAAGTATTTTGGATAAAGAACTTACAAATCTTCAAACAAAACTGTATACTTTTTAGTCAAATAAATAAATTGTTTACATTAAAATATTTTCCGTTTTCGGTGAAGTACATTACGGTTTCAAATAAAACTTACTGTTTAAAACTTTATATTTCTTTACAGAAAACGGGATTGTTTTCGCCATATAGAAAACGGAAAATATTTTGAATCAATGTTATTACTTTTGAATCAGAACTTTAATTCTCTCAGTGTGGTGAAAATTGTTTGTCGGCTGCGGGAATTGAACCCAGGTTCTTAAATCCATAATTCAACTCGATTTTTAAAATTAAGTTATGAGTTATGAATCAAAAAGATTAAATTCTTCAAATTAATTGCACTTTACATGAAGTGATCATTTTTAGTACCACTGGTTTAATAGTTATTTAAAATATATGAATCATTAAATTATAATAATATTAAGTGTACAGTGGCAAAATTTAATTTTTCAAAATGTTTACCAAAAGTTGTCTGAACGTGAAATGAGCAAACAATGCTCAAACTCTAAGTCAGCCATTAAACGGGGATGATTTAGCGCTTGGCGAGAAACAGTAACAGTGACATACTCTACACAAGCGTGAAGCCGAGGCGTGACAAAGCATTAAATGTCACAGTGAAGTGAAGTGGACGCGCCGAGACAGCGTTTAGCGACCGCGGTCCTTGTCATATATTGTCTGGAAACGGTTTTTTGTACGAGGATGGCGTCGCGTGCTCGCGAGAGTCGAGTGGAACGTAGTTCATCATTTTATCTTTAGTGTGAAAGGTTTATTGCGATCGAAACTCGAGATCAACTTCACTGTGACACATATTTCATCCTCCACTAATCATTTATTTTTATTTATTTGTAAGGCACAAAAGAACACGTAGCTAATAACAGTAACTTGAACCCCAGGTATAGAGGTATACTATTTTCATTTTAAACTGGAGGGATCGGCATAAAACGATTAAATGCACCGCAATTACGTTTACAAACGAACTCAAAATATGATCCGTTATAACTAGTTTCACAAGGTTCGCACAGGATAGTATAGCCCCATTCGTCGGTACGTGTATAAAAAAAAATAAAAAATTGCAATTTTTAAATAAGTATATTTCCTTATTCATACGATACAAGTATAATATATTATAAATATTATATACAAACATAATCTAAACATTTACCTACATTACTCATTCTGATTTAGTAGAGGATATTTAATCATCTTATTGAGTAACATAACTGCTAATTGGATAATTTCATTCGAATTAGTAATTTTTAAATGGTCAATCATAGGATAAAACAAGAATAATTTTAGAATGAATACGACCCTTAAAAATGTACTTGTTGGGACAGGGACGCTTAATCGTTTTATGCCGATCCCTCCGGTTAAAAATGAAAATACTATACAAATCAAAACAACATCATTCCTTCCGCGTGTTATTCGCATAATTTTGAAAATTCAACATTGGCACGTATTGCTTATGGAGCAAAACAACATATTCACACCACCACACATTTACGGCTGGCTGTTCCATGGCGCCAAGCATTCAACTTCAACACCAACGTTAGCAACAGCAAGAGATGCAAAAGCAGCAGGCGCGAGCCATTTGGCACCATGCCAGTTTTAATGGCGCGAGTGACAGACAACGGACACTGTACATTGTACCGAAAATGTAAAGTGCAAAGTGACTGTCTATGCAGCGAATACCGAGTACCGAGTACCGGATACTAGCTATGTTGATAATGGAATATTTTGGGAAACAGTATGATTATCAATTGTTTGAATGAATTAATTAAAAAAAAAAGTTAAATTATACATATTTTTTTCTGGATAAGAGAATTTATTATATTTTCTACTGTTTTTAAAATGTTGATTAACGTACTGGTTTCCATGGCACTAAATAACATCTTAATGACATATGGACAATCAGTGGCTTCGAACGTTTTAGTCACGGTGTGAAGCTAACAACTGGCATATTAAATACGGAGTGAAATTAGCTTCCTGCATTAATCACTGTAACTTATCCTTACTTTTCAAATAATACATAAAACTCATTTTTATGCACTCGCTTTGCCTCGCTCAGCTTGTGTAAAAAAACTCGTAACTAAAGAGACGTTTATAAAACTTGTTACATAATGTATGTATGTATGGGGTTGGTGGCTCAGTGGTATCGAGTCGGCCTGTGGATCTTGAGAACCCTGGTTCGATCCCCATAGACGACAAACACTTTTCACCAAATTAAATCTACCCCTGTGGCTCCTTCACTAACATCTTTGGGGGCCGTGATATGCCGGCTGGTAACCGCACTTCACGCAAAGAAATATATCACTTACCGAGATCTGCTACGAGAGAGTGCCACAACCAGTACTAGTAGATGCAAGATAGTTAATATTTTATTTATTTCAATCAAAATTGCAAGATAATTTCATTATTTAAAGTATATTACATAGCATTAAAGTATTTTCAATTAAATAATTAATTCTTATATGTACTTAAAAAAAAATAACATCCATGTAACACTACTAGTTTTTCTTCTCTTCGGAGGGAAAGCTAATATGCTAATTTCCCATACAATATCGCGAGAAGAAATTTGAGATTTTTGCGCTTGATATATATACAGGGTGTTTCACAACTTAGAGCAAAAATTAAAGGGTATATTCTGTACGACGTGCTGATCATGAAACAAAAAGAATTTTTTTTAAATTCGAAAAATTAAGGGTTGTTAACCTAAAACATTTTTTGAAGTACTGCACTGGATTCGCTTTCCTATTAAACACAAACAATGAAGTAGGTATCAACTACGAAAGAATAATTACACAATTCAATTATTAGCAGTTATTTATTATAGAATTTTATTTAATTAATAACTTTAACCCAGTGGCAAAGGCAACGAAAAATTTTGGACTGGGAAACATGGAAAATAGTTTCACGATTTAAAAAAAAATTCTTTTTGTTTCATGATCAGCACGTCGTACAGAATATACCCTTTAATTTTTTTTGCTTTATATATATATACCAAATTAAGAGTGATTTACCCTCACTCAGTACATAGTTTCAAATATATTAATGATTAAAGTATAATTACAAACACTACAGTAGTAAATTTATTCATTATACATCAGATAAATGAGTGTACATTTCAAGAACCATATTTAAAATTTTGCGAATTTTGACAAACATTTTAGGTTCTATACTATTTTTTTAAAGTTAAATTTACCATTGACACTACTTTCAGTCTTATCATATGACAAAAAATTACTATATACTTTTAATATTATTTCCGAAGTATGAAATCTAGTATTCATCCACATTCATAATTCCTTTCATACAAGCTCGTTTATTCTTTCTATTCGGATTCATTTGTTTACACTACAAACCTTTCATCATATTCATCCATTTATTCCCAAGTCATCTAGGAAATCTCTCATCTCTAGTTTCACTAAAATTTATGCACAATTCTCCAATATTATTTGCGACATACGTTCCATATGACTAAACCATCTAAATTGAAACACACCCAAATAATAGAACAATCAGTTATATATCTAAATCCCAATTAGGAACAACAGGTTTGAAAAATTTTCGCGAATAATTTTCCGGAAAGCAAAATAAAATAGTGAAACTGTTTCCACATATAATTGCTTTTCAAATGTTTGTCATTACTTTAATACTGCTGGTGACAACAAAGCAATTTCAAATTGACATTACTTTTCGTTTTGCACAAATTTATCATTTGCGAATCCTTTGCTGACAGAATTCCCAATGAAACTAGAAATTACATAGAATTACGGACAAATTGAAATGATTCAATTCAATAAAATAATAAGTCTATTGGGATTACGGTTTTAATGAAATGTCAAATGAATAATGCATCAATGAATGTTAATTGAATGATTTGATTTTTAAATTTCATACTGGGTATTGAAATGAATGAAAATTAATTGTTTGTTTCAACGATGGATTCTATAACGTTGCTGATTACATTTGAAACTATTATTCGAAAATATTTGTTCAAAAGAACCATTATTACGACTATACAATTCATCGAAAAATAGACCAATCAGATAGCTCAATTGTCCTTAGTTACGCTGTGTAACATTGCATATTATTGTGTTACTAAGCGAACCAGTCGTGTAGAAACACAATTTTTCTTGGGGGAGGCAGGGGGCAAATTATAACATGAAATATCCTAATTGCGCTATTCTGTAAATAAGAGAGATTTTATATAAATAAATATTAAATAAACTATATAAACGGAGGATTTGCTTTATAAATATATACAGGGTGTTTCAGAACTTAGAGTAAACATTTAAAGGGTATATTCTGTACGACGTGCTGATCATGAAACAAAATGAATTTTTTTTTAAATCGCAAACCTATTTTCCATGTTTCCCAGTCCAAAATTTTTCGTTGCCACTGCCACTGGGTGGATGATTATGTTAAAGTTATTAATTAAATAAAATTCTATTATAAATAACTGCTAATAATTGAATTATGTAATTATTCTTTCGTAGTTGATACCTACTTCATTGTTTGTGTTTAATAGGAAAGCGAATCCAGTGTAGTACTACAAAAAATGTTTTCGTTAAACAACCTTTAATTTTTCGAATTTAAAAAAAATTCTTTTTGTTTCATGATCAGCACGTCGTACAGAATATACCCTTTAATTTTTTGCTCTAAGTTGTGAAACACCCTGTATATATATATATATTGCAAATTTCTAAATTTGTCAATTACTTTTTATTGAAAATTGGAATTTTTCAGACAAGTTTTCGTATTTTATCAGATACATATTTCTACTAGAGAAATAATGAGCGCGTTCTTTATTTGACGATTATAATACGGTATTTATTTATTACGAATGTTACAAACCAAATATGAAAAATTAAAATTGAAATAAATAAACTCAAACATTGAAAAAAAAAGTCGAAGTTAAAGTTGTCGAAAATATGGACTTTGAAGTTAATGAAACTATTTGTCTCGTAGTTAAATTTAGGGGGGTGGTGGGGGCAACTGTTGTCTCGGCTTCTGCTTGTATTATGTATGTCGAGATCACGTAACATGTAAGTAAGTAGTGTACTAGGTCAGTTAATTAGAAAAAAGTTGCTTCATTATTATATCACATAATTTTTACAACAATTTGCAGGTTAAGAAACTATATCTCCGAGAGAATTGCATGACACAGAATTTCGTATTCCTTACAGTAAATCCCCGGAAGACATATTTAACATTCAATATTAGTGCAAGCACGTCATAACTTACATTTTTTTCTTTTGTTATATTACGGAGAAGTTTCAGAGAAACCAGATTATTTGTGTTCAAACATCCATGGCACACGTTGACAGGTTACATTTGTATAAAGAATGTTTCCTGTAACGAGAATGAGTATGACATGACAGTACTTCACTGAAGATTACGATGTTTGCTTGCAGATCACGAACTAAGCAAATTGGGTATTCGGTAATTCCCCGAAGGGGGCTCACTTATAGGCAGTGTATTTTTATGCTGATGCCAACTAACGAAATATTTATAATTATGTTACTAACATCTTTGGGGGCCGTGATTTGATGGCTGGTAACCGCACTGAGATCTGTTTCGGTAGAGTGCCACACCCAGTAATGGGTAAAAGGCGTGATGATATATTTTAATTTATATGTTACTAATGAAATAAAAGTATAAACACTACCTACAAATAATCATTTATTAATTAGTTATTATGTAGGTACCTGGTGTCATGCCTTATTTTTATTATTTTTTAAATTCAATGTACTATTAAACCAGTTACACTAAAAATGTTCGCTACCCTAATTTTTGCGAATTTCAAAAAAAATCTTTTTGTTCTATAATATATATCATCACGCCTTTTACCCATTACTGGGTGTGGCACTCTGCCTAAGCAGATCTCGGTAAGTGATATATTTTTTCGCGTGAAGTGCGGTTACCAGCCGTCAAATCACGGCCCCCAAAGATATTAGTGGAAGGGAAGCCACAGGGGTAGATTTAAGTTGGTGAAAATTGTTTGTCGGTTGTGGGGATCGAACCAGGGTTCTCAAGATCCACAGGCCGACTCGATACCACTGAACAACCTACCCCATATTCTATAATCAGTATATTAAATTACATATGTCATTAAAGTTTCGTGCAAAGTTATAGAAACACCCTGTATAGGTAGCACATATACTATTTCTTTATTACTATAATAGACAGTAATTTTTATTTAAAATAAATTTACATAAGATTAATTATTCTTTTAATAGATGTCATTAATGTCAGATCATACCATGGCCAACTGCATATGTCATTAAAATTCCTTGTTCCAAATTTATAGACCGGGCACGTCAATTAGCGCCTCTGACGAGATACGTCGTAACTAACATAACCTAACCTAACCTAAATCATATTGAATGTATAAATAAAATACTTAATTTCATTAAATATATTTCGTTTCATCACATAAACTGCTATTTTCAAATATTTTGAAGTTGTTTTTGTACTTCCATTTAATTTATATAAAAATTACCAGATGGCATTACTTAAAGTACCAAATCTGTAAAAAAAACTTATGACAAATTTTTATTTGACAAAACGATGAAATGAAACGGCCATAATAAGCGTAGCGCAGCAATTCATGATTTTCCACTTGGCATGAATATAGCTTTACTTTCCTTTTCTAGAGGAAGAATAATTTACTTCCTAGGGTTGAAAAGTATCACTTTCTTCTCTCAAATTTTACTTTCTGACAGGGTCATAAAAATATATATTTATTGTTTTCAAGACTAAAATTTCAAGGTCAAAATCTCATTAATATAAGAAATCTTATAATAATGAAACGCTAATTTTAAATGTACAATGTTTTTCCTGCAAATAATTTAGGAACGTTTAACAGCGGGAAATAAACATACTTTTTCTGACGTCATATACAATAAATTCTAAATATAGTTTAATTGTAGTTTACAGTCTTCCCTTTTCTTTACAGTTCAGTGAGTACGTCTGTATTTACTGTTGAGTAAATAATACTGAATAAATTTGGACAAACAAAATAAATATCTTGCTAGGTAATTCGTACATTCTGTATAGTGTAATGTAATTGTTTAGTCTTGCGAATTTCTGATCCTGGTCAAGTATTTATGTTTACAATGTTTCATTGATCGTTTCAATAGAAACCTAATTCCTGATGTAAATATCTTTTTTTTCTCTACTTATTTGTTCAAGCGGAATATTTGGCAATTACTTTATTCTCGCAAATTTCATTTCGCATGTGCTATGGATGACTATATACTGATTTTTAACATAACAATATGCTTAATATGATAATTTCGCAAAAACTTTGAAACCGAAATTATTTATCGAAACTTAATCTCAATTATTAATTATTAATTTTATGGGGTAGGTGGCTCAGTGGTATCGAGTCGGCCTGTGGATCTTGAGAACCCTGGTTCGATCCCCACAGCCGACAAACAATTTTCACCAATTTAAAAAATCTACCCCTGTGGCTCCTCCACCACTAATATCTTTGGAGGCCGTGATTTGACGGCTGGTAACCGTACTTCACGCGGAAAAAAATATATCACTTACCAAGATCTGCTTAGGCAGAGTGCCACACCCAGTGATGGCTAAAGGGCGTGATGATATATTTATTTATTATATTTAATCTCAATTACAGTACAGGGTTCGGGCCGCAGTGCAGTATTTTTGGCTTGAGTGAGATTCGAACTCGGGATCTTCGGATTCGCTAACCACACTACTGTACTACCGAATTATTTATTTATTTTGTGAATTTAATTAGATATTGTCACATAATAAATTAATTTCATAATTTATTTTTATAAGATAATAAATATTTAGTATAGTGCTGATGCAAATATAAAAATTGAAATAACTGTTGCTCTCCCTCTATTAAAATCTTTGGGAGATTTGACGGCTGGTAACTGCACTTCATGCAAAGAAATATATCACGTCCCGAGATCTGCTACAGCAGAGTGTCACATCCAGTAATTGATGAATGGCGTGATTAGATATTTATTTATTTTATTGAAAACATTTACAGGTATTTGCTGAAATCAATTTTTTCTTTTATCATGGTTTAACTTTAGTGGATTGCAACACCCTGTATAGTTTTTTTTTAATAATTAAAACAGGTTTCGGTATTATGTTCAACACAATTTTATTTAAAATTTGCTTTTATTTGTTTCGGTACTTATGCACTTGTAAAATAAATAAATATATTATCACGTATTTTACCCATTACTGGATGTGGCAATCTGCCGTAGTAGATCTCGGTAAGGGATATATTTTTTCAAAGTAATAAAAATAAGATCATTGATAATCACTAAACATGTGGTGTACATGAATTTATTTTCCATATTTTCAACACAATGACAGCGAAAGTCAATCATTATCGAGCACTTTAACTCTTACATTAGAAAAAGTATATTAACAGTGTATGTTATGCATTAGTTTTTTACCGATGTTTGATAATCGAAACAAGTACAATTAACCTGGCACGGGCGTCACATACCCTACGCCACTAGTTTTTTGATAAATTTTGTATTTTCTTTTTGTATATTTCAATATGTTCAATAAATCATGTTTTAATAATATATTACATAACGAGAATTGTAACAAACATATTACGTGCGAGTGAAAAAGTTGCGCACGAGCCTTGGTGAGTGCAGTAATTTCACGAGCAATATAATTGCGTTACAATTCGAGTTGTGTATTATACTTTTTCTACGACCATAAATAATGATAAGAACAATTACAGAATATTTGTTAGGTTATATCCGTAACATCAACTGTCAAACAGCAGTGATACCGCCTAACAAATGAAAAATTTCTTGAGAGCAGTTACGTAATATATATATATATATATATATATACAGGATGTAGAATTGAAATGTGGCGTATAGGGATTTCAATGTTATTTTTTAAATATTGCTGTATCTCTTTACCTATTCACTTTAGAGCAAAAGCGTAAATACAAAAATTGTTCAGAAATTAAAAACGCTTCCTATAATTAAATGAAATTCAAAATTTATTCAAATTTTTTGTAGATTGCGTTGGAAAATTAAACAAATGAACTGAATATTTTGTTACAGTGTTGTAATATTTGTTGAACAAGTTTTTGAAGAATATTGTAAGGAAATAGTGAATAAATTTCAACACTATATTCAGTTCATTTGTTTAATTTTCCAACGCAATCTATAAAAGATTTGAATAAATTTTGAATTTCATTTAATTAATATCTCGTCAACTATTCACATTTATGTAATCAAAATTACTTTATAGGAAGCGGTTTTAATTTCTGAACAATTTTTGTAATTACGTTTTTGCTCTAAAGTGAATAGGTAAAGAGATACAGCAATATTTAAAAAAATTACATTGAAATCCCTATACGCCACATTTCAATTCTACACCCTGTATATATATTACGTAACTAGTGCAGTAAACACTTAGCAACCGTAAACAAGCATTTACTGTTCTTGCAAATTATTATAATGGCCCACTTACATATATGATCGTAGATAAAATCTTTTATTTTGCTTAAATCTTCCATAAAAATATGAATTGTAAAAATTAATGTTTGAATGGGAAGGCATCCAGTTGTGGTGTTTGAGAACCCCTGCTGTAGAGTGTATTTGGAATTTTTTATTTAGTGAACATTATATTCGGCGCTCATATTTACTATACATAATTTTACCTCTGCCAAGGTCATATTGAAATAAAATTCATTTATCGCTCATCTCTATATCATTTGCTCATTTGAACAGTAATGCTTACATTATGCTTGGTATTACCGTCTTTGTTTCATCGGCGTTATGTTCATATGAATGACATAATATTCTTGTACCATTTATTATTCAGCCATTAATGCATTGTCACTATTCTGAACACGATTTTTTATAACATTATTACTAGCTATTTTGCATTCAAAGAATTTATGAGCAATACAAGTATGAATACATATCTTTTTTGCTTTAATTAGGATGTAAATATTTTTTATCTCATATATAGGTATTCCAAAATAAAATAACTAGTTCGTGAAATGAGGATTTGGCTTTTAAAGACTGAACTTATCGGTAAAACGAAATAGTTACCTTGCATGGAAAAAATCGAGCAAGAAAATATGTACCTACAGGGTGTTAAAACAGGGGTAAAAAATCTTTAAAAGTATATATAAATATATATATATATATATATATATATATATATATATATATATATATATAAATTATGTAATGGCTGTATTCCTATTCTACAATAATTATGCGATGTCAGCATATTCTTCCAGTATATTTCCATTATGATAAGCTAGGTAATAAAAACCCTTGTAACTAAGATAAGGTGTTCATTGTTCCTGTATTCTTCTATCTCAACACATGTAACCAAGTTGATAATAAAAACATTTTTTTTCAAATATATTAAATCAAATTATTTAATTGGCGCAGCATCGGTAGTATCAGAGAAACACATAACTGTGTGGTGAATATTGATTCTTTGCTCTGATAAATCAATCAATAATAAACCAAAACAAAATACATTTCAACAAAACCGTCTACAACGACCTGTGGAAACAATCGAAACGCAGATCCCACGGAGAAATCTATTTTCCTTTGGCAACTCAACAACTGAAGAATCGAGAGAAGAAGAAGGAAGACTTGCTGTTCGAACCCGATCACGTCTCCAAACCCAGGAAGAATCAGCGACCCGGTGATGTCCGTAAAGCATCAAACGACCCTAGTACTATTCATAATATCTCAGTAAGTTAAAAACTTAAGATAATTACCTGTGTACTAGTAATAAATATTTAAAATAAATTTTCAATAACTGTTAGAAAATTTAAGACAATAATTTATGTAACACACTAAAGGGATACCTCTAGCAAACGACTAGTAACAAAGGTATCGAGGGACCGGCACAGTCCCAAACATACAGAACACACTTCATGCTAGATAGTGATAGTGAACCAGAGCCTACTCCGTCAAATTACACTAATAAAAATATAACACTAAGACCGAGTAGACTAAACGTGTTAAATAGTTTAATCATGACTACAACCACATGTACTGAATTAAAAACCCTCTGTGAAATTATCCCTCCATACAACGGAGACATAAAAATACTTAATAATTTTATCAATGCCGTAGATGACGTAAAATCTACACTAATCGGCATTACACTAACTGCCATCCAGAACACATTTCTCTTTGGACTCATAAAAACGAAACTCACACACAAAGCTGCCGAATTAATAGCAGTAAATAACTTTAAAGATTGGGACGAACTAAAATTCCACTTAACAACAAACTACTGTGATAAAAGCACAGCCGAGACAATACTATTAGAAATTTTACAAATAAAAAATAAAATTAACGCAGATAAAACTCTAGAAATCATTTCTCAAAAATTTTCAAAATATAAATCAAACATTTTACTAAAAGAATATAGTCAATCGCAAAAAAACGCGATAATAAATGAAAATCAAAAGTTAGTAATCTCTTATTTCATAACTCTTTTACCTTTATCAATAAGAGGAGCATTTATTGTTAAAGAACCCGGCACCCTAGAAGCGTGCGAACGTTTATTGAGAAATGAATTCAATTACTCACAACAGAGCACACATCAGTCACCCATGTTAAAAGATAAGCAAAATTTTAGCATCAATGTACCACCAAGAAAATTCCCGGCTCAAGAATTCCCATCAAGAGCCATCCAATTCAATAATAACCAACCACAACAAAAATTTTTCGCTCCACGTCAAAATTTAAAAAATTATCACGACACAAAAAAAACATTTCAACCCAAACCAATGACCCAGCAAACCAGGCTTACTACGCCTATGTCAACACAAACGATAAGACAAAATTACAACCTCAACGAAAACTCAGATGAACAACCAGACCGCACTGAGGACGAATACGAATACGCGGAACAAGACAATGAAACAGAACATGACTCTTTTTTAGAACTCGAGACAGAAGTAGACGAAAACAAGTAATGTCTAGTCTAACTTATAATCTACCATCATTACAAATACAAGACTATGTCATTTTATTAGATACGGGGTCAAGCATAAACTTAATACACCCAGATTTAGTTAAATTCAAAAATATCAAAACTTATGAAGAAAAATGTACATTTACCACCGTAAATGGAAAATCCACTATTTCACACTTTGTTATATTAAAAATAAATAAAATTTCATTTAAATGTTATATTCACAAATTTCATAAACAATATAATCTATTATTAGGTATTGAAGCATTTAAGAAACTAGATATCCAAATTGATTTTAAGAAAAACTCCGTTAACATCCAAGGAAAAGAAAAGACACTACAAACCGACTTTAAAAATTGTCAACAAAATAATAATATTCAAATACGCTCAGAACATTTGAATCAGATCGAAAAATCTAAATTAACAACACTCATAAAAAATTTCGGAGATCTTTTTCCAAAACCAAATGAACAATTATCTTGCACAAATTTATGCGAACATAAAATAACCCCGAACGAAACACTATTCGGTAAAAATAATCAAATCCCTCTTATACCAATCACAGTCATTAACGAAAAAACAATACAAAAATATCAAACAGAACAAGAGGAATTATTTAAAACCATTAATAATAAAATTAAACTTGAAAAGCAAAAGCGGTACAAAGAAAATGACAACCCCCTACAAATAAAAAATACTATTTATGTGAAAGAAAACCCAAGATTAATTAAGAAATTTAAAAAGCCTTTATTTAGAAAATATAGAGTTCAACATTATGACCCGACACTCGGAAAAGTAAAAATCAGAGATCAAATAGCAGAAAAGCACGTAAGGATAGACAAAATTAAACAATAAATTGTTGTTCCAGATGTACGGCCCAACTTACGGATATTTCAAACGATAATGGATTTCACCTAGCTAAATTAGGGAAAACACAAATAAAAACATCAGAACAAATAATCTATTTTAATTACAATATTACCCCGATTCACGATGAATTTATTAAAATCGCAAAATTAAAAGAAACTCTTCTCTTTCAAATTAAAGACGCTCAGGATGTGTTTCAAAACTATATTAATATCCTAACATATAATTTTAACGACTTGGAAAATCAAATCAGTAAAATATTTCACAAAATCTCAAAACGCGGTTTAATTAATGGATTAGGAGGTATTATTAAAGCAATATCAGGTAACTTAGATGCTTCAGACGGAGAGCGATACGATAAAATTCTTGAACAAATTAAAAATAATGAAAAATTATTACAAGATCAAACTAATCGAAATTAAAAAATCAGTAAGGAAATGATAAATAAATTTAATGATCAAATTGAAAATATTAAAAGTAATGAGAATACGTTGAAAATACAAATAGAAAATATTAAAGAGATCTTAAAGAATAACTTCAATTGGCAAGGAAGAATTGACGTAGAAAGCAAATTTCAAGAATTAATATTTATAATTCAAAACTTAAATGACCTCACCAAACAGATTGAAATCAGTTTAACCTTCTGTACTTTAAGAAAACTGCACACAAGCATCATTGACCCGACTAACATTAGAAAAATTACACAAAATAAAGACATTTGGCAATTAAACGAAATCATAGAAACTTACTGCCAACACGATAACGAACAGATACACTTCCTTATCAACCTCCCACTCTTTTCTTCTCACACGTACGACTTGTATCAATTTACTCTTCTACCGTTTATCAAAGATAATCTAGTCTTACAATTAAATGAGAAACAAACTATGTATTTTATAAACAATAACGATAATTTTAAGATAAATAATTGTATTTTTATTAATAATATGTATTACTGTAAAACAGAGTATATAATTTTAAATAAATGTATAGTAAATATGTTAAAGGCTCAAACAAATGATGATTGTAAATATCATACTCTTGAATTGAAAAATACTTGGGAGAAAATTCAAAACACAAATGAATTAATTATAATCAGCCCTAATGAGCAACAAATTCAAATTAATTGTGAAAGTACTACATTAAATAAAAAAAATCAAGGGTATATTTAAATTAAAACTTATTAATAAATGTGAAATAAACAATTTCAAATTTGATATAATCCAAGAAAGTTATAAAGAAATAATATTTGAACCTTTTAGCTTTAATAAAACATTACAACAATTGACAACAATAAATTTAGAGACAGTAAAAAAGGTAGATGTAACAATTAAAGAATTACCACAAATAAACGAGCCAAAACTGGAAGATCATCATTATTATTATTACACTATTTATATTATAATGATTTTAATTTTAATAATATGCTCTGCTTTAGTTTATAAGCTTAGAAATAAGTTATTAATAATGTGTAAAAGAAATAAAAGACCTGGTTGTAATAAAGAACAAATAGAATTAAGTCCTATTAATTAATAATTATTGTATAATCTTAGAAGGGAGGAATTATGTAATGGCTGTATTCCTATTCTACAATAATTATGCGATGTCAGCATATTCTTCCAGTATATTTCCATTATGATAAACTAGGTAATAAAAACCCTTGTAACTAAGATAAGGTGTTCATTGTTCCTGTATTCTTCTATCTCAACACATGTAACCAAGTTGATAATAAAAACATTTTTTTTCAAATATATTAAATCAAATTATTTAATTTATATATACCTATATTTATTGATGTACTTTTTTTTCAAAATTTGCAAAATTCTGTGCCATGGTTCTTGAGTTGTACATTTTTAATGCCGCTGGCCAAATTTCAATCATCTATTTATCTAAAATAAATAAATAAATATATCATCACGCCTTTTACCCATCACTGGGTGTGGCACTCTGCCTAAGCAGATCTCGGTAAGTGATATATTTTTTCGCGTGAAATGCGGTTACCAGCCGTCAAATTACGGCCTCCAAAGATATTAGTGGTGGAGGAGCCACAGGGGTAGATTTTTTAAATTGGTGAAAATTGTTTGTCGGCTGTGGGGATCGAAGCAGGGTTCTCAAGATTCACAGAAGATTCATAATGAATAAATTGAGTATTATGGTGTTTATAATTATAATTTAATTATTAATTAGAAACAACTATCAAATCAGTGGGGCTAAAAATGTTTACCTTTAATTTTGTGAAATTAAAAAAAGTTTTGTACCCATTTTAAACACCTTGTATATTTAACAAACTCAAGCCGTTAAACTCGGTTATCAAATGCATATTTTAAGCAGAAGTAACAATTTTTTATTCTTGCATCGGACATAAAAACTTCTAGTTACGCCTCTGTTTTTGATATACATTACATTGAGGTACATTAAACCTCACGGATAAATATTAATTGAGTCCGGATACTATATTAAAATAATGAACTGGTCTCTTTGAGTTTGTGTGGAATGAAATAATGACCACAATAAAAGAATTAGCACTAACTGTGCAGTTTTAAAACAAATCCGGATATACGGCAGTTATTCGTGTATCCGGCAGTGGTTGCGTGGGCGGTAAACTGTTGCAGCGCTTTATCAATTTTATTTATAGCCATCAGGAGGCGAAATGTTCATGCACTATACGCATCTCGCCTACATTACTCCACGTGGGAGAATCAGGGAATTAGAAAAAATGAACACAATTTATATTCTCACTTACATGATTTACAGCCTTTTTTATGATCGTAACTTTATAACTAATGTTTGAAAATAGAATAATTTACATGGAGATTTCATTGAACTGATACGACAAAGAAACATTGATCAATATGTTTTAACCGCATTGCATTGTGGAAAAGAAATTATTATATGCCAAATAGAAGATTGATGAAACCAGATATATGTTGGTGATGAGAGATTTCGTAGACAGTCGAGGAATAAATGGATGGATATAATTGAAAGTTTGTTGTGTGAAGGATTCCAAGTTGGAAAATAAAAATAAAGAAATATATAATATGTTCAAAGATATTCCGTTATGGCTTTAACTTACTAAGCCTGTGTTGAACCGCACACAGTAAGAGATTCTACCTGTTTGCGCTCAGGGTAGGATTGCAAAATATTTAAATTCGGAAATCTCTAATCTCTGTGCGGAAAATTCTCTGTTTCATTATTATAATATATATAAAAATAAAATTAAATTGGGAAATACTGAATACATACCTGTCCTTGCACCCCTATAAATCAAGCTTAAATCCCTAACAATAGACCCGCTGAGAGGGCCATAACGGAGTATCTTTGAACATAGTATATCATCACGCCTTTTACCCATTACAGGGTGTGCCACTTTCCCGTAGCAGATATATTTCTTCGCGTGAAGTGCAATTACCAACCGTTAAATCACGACTCCCAAAGATGTTAGTGGAGGGGAAGCCACAGGGGTAGATATAATTTAGTGAAAATTATTTGTAGACTGTGGAAATCGAACCAGGGTTCTCAAATCCACATGTTGACTCGATACCACTAAGCCACCTACCCCAAGTTTATATTAAATAATAAAGTAATGTGTTGGGCAAAGATTACCTGCATATAATGAATCTAATAATTGTTTTAAGGGCTCGTGCTACCCTTATGTAAATAAAAGGGAATTAAAAATATGCATAAAATTTAAGTTGTAAATATTATTTGTTAGACTGATTATGGAACAACATTTTCTTGTGCAGTTTCTATTAATATTAATATTTAAATTATTATAGTAAATATTATAAATAGTTAGGTTTTTAATTATACAACAGTAAATAGTCAAGTATTTGTAATGTTTTCATTATTAATATTATAGAAATGATAAATGATAGCAAAAACGTTTACTTCAAGTAAACTGCACTTAGATCTAGGAATTTCAACAATAAATTATGTTTTAAAAAATTAGATACAAAAGCTTTTATAAGTTCATAAATTATGTAGATACCTATACGTAATTTACGTTTTTAATATATGTTAATTTATATTATTTTCATTATTAATATTGAGCTTTTTTCACTCATTTGATCAACTAACATCCCACTTAAGGAGGTATATAACTCAGCTAAAAGAGGACAGTAAGAGCGCTAATAAAATGCGTGTGAAAATAAATATAAATTTAAAAAATATTTCTGCAAATTGTTTTATATAAAACGGGGCCTGATTTTCTATGTGTTCCTAGACCCGGCCCTGGCTAACGTGAATCATGCGCCTAATTGAATCTAAATTAAAGCATATTATTGTTAATATATCAAAACTGCAGGAGATCCCGAGTTCGAATCTCACTCAAGCTAAATATATCTACCACACTGCGGCTTAGTGAGTTCGGACCCTGTACAGTAATTGGAATTATGATCCTGTTGTACACAATCAACATTTTTCAATAATAAAAATTAAAGTTTTTAAAATATTGTCAACCTTTACTTGTAAAATATTTTTAATTTAGATCTTGTTTCAAACATTTTCAGGTACCTACTTAATAATATTTAAAGCACAAAATTAATAAAATAAAAAAACATATTTTTAAAATTTAAAGAATATATAATACATACATTATATATGTTACGAAAGCATAAAATTCACTAGGACATCACTTTTAATAGATGATTAATGTTAATAATTGCATTAGATGCTATTTATTCAAATTTTATTCTTTGTAATATAAATTTTGTTTGCTATTATTATAATTAATTAATTATTAATTTAATATGAAAAATAAATGCTACATCTAAATTTATTTTATAAATTGATTTTTTATAGCCACTGTCAACAATTAAAAATTATTCCGCATTGGAAAATCGTTGCGCTTAATTCAAACTGCATAAAAGAAAGTATTTACCATTATTCATGCAAAGTTATAACCAGTCTGTCTAGAGAAAATAATTTCGTACATAAATATCATTTCAATTGACTAGCGTTTCTGTTTATAACAATTCAATTCGTGTTTCAACAAACTATTAAGTCAAGATGCGGCATAACTTAAAATCGATAAATACGAATACACGCAAAATATTTAATAAAGTTTATGAATGTCAATTAGAACAAGAAAATAAAATTAACCTACCTTAGGTACATCTCGCTTCCCGGAAAGCTGCTACGACATATTCACGTCAGTTTAACAATTAAATTTTCATTATTATTAATTACCACACATCAGTCTCCACTGTACAAAACACTTTTCCACGAAAATTCAGCGTCAACAGATAACAACAAATACATATACAAATGCTGAACATAAGTCTTGGCGTTATTTGTATCACAGATACATTGTGTAATTGTCACTTGATCTGAATACATATAGGACGGTTCTAATATCATTGTAACTTTTAAGGAAATAATTGAAAGTAAATAGAAAAACACATAACCACAATTGTCAAAAATTTCTGTTCAGTTCTCACCGCATAGCCGATAGCGACAGCACTACTGCACTGCGCAGATTGCGGAAAGATTTGTACACCGTGTTCGTGCTGCCATCTATTTTCCAACAGAGTTAATACTAGTTTAAAAATAATAGACGTCTACTTTTAAAGACATTTTATGCACTTATAAAACCATCATTTCAGAACTCCAAACTATTTCCTATATTTTCAGTATTATATTTCATTACTAGTATTATTAATGGATGAAATAATAATTCAATAAATAAAAAAACATACTTACAGCATTGTAACTGTTTCACTTATAAAACTGGAGAATTCTGTAAAAGAATAAAAATGAAATTAATATTGAGTACAGGAAAAAGGATAGGTTTAAATAAATGATAAAAGCAACGATTAAAACTTCACAAATTCTTTTAGATTAAAATAAAATTGAAGATAATTATTTAGTTTGAACTATTATGATTTAAATTGTAAATTTGGTAAAAACATTTTTCAGAAGAAATTATACCAGAAAATCATTTACTATTATTTAAATGACTGTTCTTTTTTCAGTGTTTGTAAATTAGGAAAAACAACTAAATAAATGAATAAAATATAAATATATCATCACGCCTTTTACCCCTTACTGGGTGTGGCACTTTGCCATAGTAAATCTCGGTAAGTGATATATTATGCGTGTGAAGAGCGATTACCAGCCGTCAAATCACAGCCCTCAAAGATGTTAGAGAAGGGAGAGTCACAGGAATCATTTTAATGTGATAAAGAAATGTGTCAGTTGTGGGAATCGAATCCAGGTTCCCAAATCGTCTACTAGATTTACGTAGTTACTAAAGGACGTAAATTATTAATTAGCTGTTAGGTATGTTACTAATTGCCCAGTTATAATAATCATTATGGGGTAGGTGGCTCAGTGGTATCGAGTCGTCCTGTGGATCTTGAGATCCCTGGTTCGATCCCGACAGCCGACAAACAATTTTCACCAATTTAAAAAATCTACCCCTGTGGCTCCTCCACCACTGATATCTTTGGAGGCCGTGATTTGACGGCTGGTAACCGCACTTCACGCGAAAAAATATATATCACTTACCGAGATCTGCTTAGGCAGAGTGCCACACCCAGTGATGGGTAAAAGGCGTGATGATATATTTATTTATTTATTTATTTATAATAATCATTTTAATCAATTTTTATGATACAGTCATTTAGCTATTTCAATAATAACTAATGGCAATATTTGAGACGTAATATAATTTTTTTAAATGTTTCATGTGAAAGTGGCATTAGGGAATCAAATTTAGTTAAATCAACCTTACTCAGTTTTTCATACTAGCCGCCATAATAACCAAATAAAAAATAAAGTTAATTATCAAACTAGGACGGAAAGCGATTATTTATACCACTCGAGTTCGAAATTATGAGTACGAGTGAAGCATTCGAACTGGGGTGAAAAAGGCGTATTAAAACACAAATTCTTTTTACGACCTGTTTCAAAAAAAGACTTATTCGAATATTATATATACTCAGGGAAGAAGCTAGTAATTTTTCATTTATTTGAATCAAAATTATAAGATAATTTAAAGTATATTACTATTAATAAGAATTTTCTATAAACTGTTCTTTTTGTTTTTGTTTGTTTGTAAAATAACATCCATGTAACACTGCAATTTTTCTATACTCTAGAGAGGGAAAACTAAATTTCCTAACTACTTCACGAGAAGAAAGTTTAGTTTACTATCGAATTTACTGTAAATATAAAATAATAATTTCATAATCGCAGAACACAGGTTAAAAAACCTGGAATAAAAGTAACAGTTAAATCAAACACTATTATTTATTATCATTCAATTACCGTGCTAACAAATGATGAGCCGACGTATACAATTCCAAACACAAATACAAACAAAGGGATGCATTCTTGTCACTATTTGCCCATTCGTTGAATGGACCATTCCTGCTGGCACAGCGGGCAACGATTATTCTGCTTCACCCATAACGACATGCAGCAGTAGTGGAAGGAATGGTTGCATTCGCCCCAAACCACCACGCAGTCTTGCTTGCCGTAGTAGTCTTTCTTGCTTTCAGCTTGACACCGGAGGCACGCGTCTGAAAATAAGAGAAAAGTTTGGTTAGCTTGCAGATAGGACACTTACTTACTTACTTACTACTAAGTCTATACAACAAGAACTTAATCTCAATTACTACAACTTACAGTCGTATTTTGAAGATATAATTTTATTTATTTATGCTACTCGGTATAAGAAGAACTTATAATCACATAATTTAAATAATTTAAAAAAAAAACGTCTTGAGGGTTTATGATTGCGGATATTTTGACAAGATCAGATATTTTTTATCGTTAGTCATTTTTTCACAGTGCAGGAAACGATATTTAAAAAAAATAGCATGATATCAAATAATTTTTTGTCTTTTTTTGTGCGTGTCTTGTTTTGTGGTTATAAAATTTTGACCGGTGAAATCACCTGAAAAAGTCTATTATTAATTTCAATTTGTCCGAATTTGTCCTCTTCAATCTCTTCTCGTAAATTCTTTAATCGATCAACGCGAAAATTGAATGAAAAGTAAGTCAGATAAACTCTAACTGAAAACTATAAAAAAATAAATATATTATCCTGCATTTTACCCATTACTGAGTGTGGCGCTCACATATATGCTAGTGGTGAGGACACATCAGGGATAATTTTAAAGTGGAGTATAGTTTGTCGGCTACAGGAAACGAACTCGGGTTCTAACTTCACAGGTCAATGTAATGCCACTGAGCTACCTACCCCATATACAGAGTGGTGAATCGAATTGCGCACCATAGCGTTTTCAATGATATTTTTCAAATGTTCAATTATTGGCTTCCCTAATTATTTTATGCAAAAAAGCTTCAAATAAAAGTTTTAGGGCATAAATTTCTGCATCTAAATCAATAAACATAATTTCTATTACATGCTTTGTAACGACAGAAATTAAATATTAAAATGTCGAAAGTTGTGTTGAAAATACAGACAGCCATGGAATTGAACAAAAAAATAAATAAATGCTTTTTATCTGTCAAAACGACAAAGTTGGACGTTTTATCTGTCAATCGTTGACGTTTCAGTGCCATGACATAACAAAACAAATGTCATATTAATGAAGAGTTTTTATTTTATATAATAGATGAAAAACTTATATGTATTACAATAATTGTTCAAAAATATTTCCATTTACTGCTGAACAGTATCCCAGTCTGTCATAAAATTCATTTGAAAACAAAATTCGCTTCGATTTTCCATATCTCTTTCAAGCAGATCTTGGTAAAATTTATATTTGTATGAGTGAAATTTATTTATTTTTTGTTCAATTCCATGGCTGTCTGTATTTTCAACACAACTTTCGACATTTTAATATTTAATTTCTGTCGTTACAAAGCATGTAATAGAAATTATGTTTATTGATTTAGATGCAGAAATGTATGCCCTAAAACTTTTATTTGAAGCTTTTTTGCATAAAATAATTAGGGAAGCCAATAATTGAACATTTGAAAAGTATCATTGAAAACGCTATGGTGCGCAATTCGATTCACCACTCTGTAAATCCAAATATACGTTGAAATCTTGAAAGTTATTTCAAAAAGATTTCAGATGTAGCAACAAAAATGATGTGACTAATTCAACTTCGCTGTATATTAGGTTGCGTGTTACAGACGATTTATTTTAATATTCTGAAACACAATATAAACATTACAAACTTTATTTAAAAAATAATTATTCGCTTACTAATATAGTTTATAAATTACGAAACTGAGAAATAGATAGGTACAAAATAGGGAACAGCTTATTTTTTCGTTATTAATATTTTGTAGTTACTTTAAATACCTTATTACCTTATTCACATTTATAATTTCTTATCCCTTCCTTAAGTATGGACAAAAACACCCTGTATATATTACAAAAGTTCCTCTATGCAAAAGACGGTAAACATATTTTATAATAGTAATTACTTTGCACAATTAATTTGCATGACCTTGAAAGTGTAACTATTGCAATTTTTTAATTAACAAATACTATAAAAACTTTATTCTATAAGAACTTACTTTGATAAACAACAAAAATTAATTTATTTAGCGATAAACCAAACACGCAAATTTTAATTTTATAATTAATAAGTATACAAAATTTAATAATCTAACAAATGTTATACATATATTATTCATTACGCCATTTCTTCACATACGAAACATTTTTTTCGTTAAATGCGATTCTCTACCGTGGAATCTCACCCCCCAAATAAGATAATGGAAACGCAGAATTTTTTGTGAAAAAATATCTGTTTGGTAGTTATGAAAATCTAACTTAATTTGGGTTCTCATTCTCACAACTCAAATTGTTATTATTATTTTGTATTTCAATACACGTGCTGTCAAACTATCACAAACTTTAAATACATACAAGATTGATCCAGTGTTAGTCATTCTAACCTAAAATAATAATGTCTTCAATAATTACTCGAGTTTTTTTAACCGATACATGTTATTAATCATAGCATTCAAATGAAACGTGACTACTGTCATCACGTGTATTGTTTAAATATTTATTTTGCATTGATTAACACAAATAAGCACTAATTATTTTGCTAACTCGCTTTACAAACACCGATTGATTTGTATATTTTCTGAATGTGTATTACATATCAATTAATGTTACAATTATCATGTCAATACTAATAGTAATTAAACTACATTTAAAGTTATTTATACTCTGAAAACACATTTTAATACTATAAAAACGCCCTAAAAACTTTTGGGGTACGAGATTTGACGGCTGATAGCTGCATTTTACGGAAGAAAATACTTTATGAAAAAATTATTCAACTAAAAGATAAGACTAATAAAATTTGTATTATGACATATCTATCTTTAATAGTATATTATGTAACAAGTTTTATAAAAGTCTTTTTAGTTGCGAATGTATAAAAAACTAGTATCTAAAGGGTTTATAAAATGAGTCATATACTATACTTTTTCTACGATCCCAAAGAAAGACAACACAACATTTTAAAATTTTAATAACTATTTATAAAGTAAGAATCACCCCGTGCTTAATATTTCAAGCCGCGACTAAAACGTTCGAAGCCACGGCTTCTCAACATGTGTTTCAGATGTTTTAGCGCAATGGAATAATAGGAGCAGAAAAAATAATTTACCAACGTCATAGTCAAGTTCTTCGACAATGTAATATTTCTAAGAGTGGAATATTTTTACAATATCTAAAGTGAAGATCGATTAAATGGGAATTCGTTTGACATTACTTACAATGAATTAAGAAGTTCGTATTATTTTATTATTAGAATGAGATCCGTAAATTGAGATGCGGTTGAGAGATCTCAACATTGAAAGTGGAAAATATTATAAATTATATTATGCTGTTCTCAAGGTTACTAATTAATTAGTAAACATAATTACGGTATATGCAAGACAGATTTTATATGTTAAATAACTATTTTAGATAGAAATAACAAATTTGTATCTAAAAAAAAATTAACTATTTTTGCAACAGAATCTACTATTTTCAGCTTGTTTTTTTTCATTTTTCTTTTTTTTTTCGTTTAAAGTTTACCTAAATTGCATCACTGTATGTGTTATTATTATTATCCATTAAATTACATTACTGAGTGTGGCACTCTGCCGAAGCAGATCTCGGTAAGTGATATATTTCTTCGCGTCCCCCAAAGATGTTAGTGGAGGGGGAGCCACAGAAGTAGATTTAAATTGGCGAAAATTGTTTGCCGACTGTGGGGATCGAACCAGGGTTCTCAAGATCCACAGGCCGACTCGATACCACTGAGCCACCAACCCCCATACATACATTAATAGTATATTATGTAACAAGTTTTATAAACGTCTATTTAGTTAAGAGTTTTTTTACACAAGCTGAGCGAGGCAAAGCGAGTACATAAAAATGAGTTTTATGTATTATTTGAAAAGTAAGGATAAGTTACAGTGATTAATGCAGGAAGCTAATTTCACCCCGTATTTAATATGCCAGTTGTTATCTTCACACCGTGACTAAAAAGTTCGAAGCCACTGATTGTCCATGTCATTAAGATGTTATTTAGCGCCATGGAAACCAGTACGTTAACTAACATTTTAAAAACAGTAGCAAATATAATAAATTCTGTTATCCAGAAAAAAATATGTATAATTTAACTTTTTTATTAATTAATTAAATTAATTTTATATAGTACGTCAATATTTTAATTTAATTCAACAGTTCATATTTAAAAATGAATAAGTAATTCAATCTAGAATAATAATGCTCGAGCCAACAATGATATGATTTATATACTGCATCCAATTTCCTGAAGACTTCCTGTATACATATGCTGTAACCTCAACGAATGCGAATTAAAATATTTGGGTTTGATTTCAAGGTGTTGCAAACAATTAATAATAAATAGATTTGAATATTATTAATATACACCACATTTATTATTAAGAAAGAACCTAGCGTCAAGGATTCATTTTCTACTCATCAATTACATATATCGCTCAGGAATAAAATTCACTTTAAATAACATATTTCGATTTTTTGTTATAAAAATGTATCTGTGCGAATTTTTGATTGAAAGTTCACAGACTTTCATTATCTAGTCAATTTTTTAAAATATTGAGACAAATTTTGAAAAAAAAATACGTTAATTGTTTTAAATCGCATTTCAATATTTTCGAAATATGAGCCTTCAAAGTTGAGATCTGAAAGTCGCTGTAACTCGGAAACTAAATGAGATATGAAGATGCAACGGCATTCGATCTCTTGTGGTCTGAATAATATAGTACCATATTTTTAAAATTTTGTATTTTTGAACTAGTTTCCAACCAAAAATGAAAATATGAATATGTATTATTAAGTAATTGTTTCATGGGGAATATATTATAAGTCTATTATCTTTATGCATATATGAAAAATCATTTAAAATACCTTATATTTCTGCAGATGTTGTACAAACAACAAATTAAATAACAACCCTTCAGAAATTAGCGTCATATATTGCTGCAATATCCTCGCTATTTTTTCTCCATTATTTTTCTTCATTAATATTTATACCGAAGTGAACTAATTGCCATTAAGCAAACATGGAAATTGTGATTACCATTTTTATTGAAGGCAGATACGCGAATTTAATACGGCACTGTGCGAAATATGCTGCACTATAGGTTATCTTCTTCCTACATGTGACAGCTGGAGCACAGGCCCGGACCAACCCAAACGAGCATGACGCAATTAATATCCTTGTTTACCTCGGCTATATCGTGCAAGTTCAAAGGCAAATGACATGAATTATTCATATATGGTAATATGTTATATTTGCTGACGTAAACCGAATGAAATCAAAGGTGACGAGAGGAATGGTATTTTTTTAACTATTATTCGGGCTGATCATTTTCTAAACGTATATTAATTTTTATTTTAAACATTTTGTTCTTAAATTATTTTGGAACGTTTTAACAGCGGAAGATATACGATACCTAAAATTTAAGATAATTTGAATATAATACAAGATATTTTAATATTTCTGGAAAAAATTAAATAACATACATATCTCGGACAAAAAAGATCATTTTAAAATTCGTAAAATTATGTGCAATTTAATTAGAATATAAAGTAAATATTTAACAATTGATAAAATCAAATTGAATTATAAATAGAAAAATTAGGATTCCACCAGGATTTGAACTTGGGACCTATAACAAAATAAAGAGAAAAATAGGAATAAAATCAGATCACATACCGGCCATGGTTTAACTGGTTTAAAGTGTATGATCGGAGTTCATAGATTCCAGGTTCAAATTCTGGTGATATTCCAATTTTTCTCTTTATAACATTTTTAGTGTCCCTGATTTGATAGTTATTTCTAATATTAAAAAAATTAAATTATAATTGTAAACATCACAATAGTCAATTTATACATTTATATCACATAATAATGACTATTTGTAATGTTTATAATTATAATATAACATAAATAACTATTAAACCAGTGGTACTGTGTTCTCCATGTAAAGTATAAATAATTTTACGAATCTTTAAATAAATCAGGATATCCTGGAATAGCTACCATTTATTTATTTTCCTGAAGTACTGAAACATTCTGAACCATGTCCACGTACCATGCAACTATTTACCATATCAATTTAATTTTCAAAATATAGTTTTATATTAATTAGCAGTGCTTCAAATTAGAACAGATTATAGATAAAATTAGATAATAACTAGAAAATAATTAGAAAAACTATGTATCACTGTAATAAATATCGCACTAATCGAAATTAAATGTCATTCTCTTCTTAATATTCACAATTTTATTGTAAATGTTTATTTCAATAAATTCAAGATGACACATTCTATAATTATCAACAGAGATAATTATTATTGTAATATTATTTCAGGATTACTATTATTAACTGAATCAATTTGTGTGGTCTAATTTTGTATGAATTATTTCAACTTTTAAGTTTTTAAAATGAGGTAAATAAATAATATCACGTCTATCCTATTAAATGGGGTAGGACAAACCTGTCAAACAAATCTGTAATCATCTTGATCCATTTATTCGTGGGTCATTCACGAAATCTCTCACCCTGAATTTCAACATACACCTTTCATTCATTTCATCTCAACTCACACCCAACAATGGGTAAAATGGCAATGACCCTAAAAGTAATAATTTCTTTCAGTGCCGTAATATGACAAAATAAATATTCAGTTTCTTTTTAAAAGCAAGATTTATAGGTAAGGAAGTATTAAGAAAAAAAGATAAAATTATTTTTTTTTTAGAAATTTTACAGTAAATTAATCACATAATATTACTGCTCAGCGTCCAATGAAAGCAAACGCCATTTAAATTTGATTTAAGACTATAGTGCAATGTAATAATTTCCGAAAATTTATATCCGAGGAAATAAATTTCATTCCACAGGTTTTCGCATCGAACCAAACGCATAAACCAAATATAACTTATCAGACAGCTACACTAAATGAAAGGAAACAGAATTAACCATAGGAATATTCCACTAACATAATATTTTTTTGCATTGACGCACTACCGATTTCAGTCATTAAAAACACTCCAAAATAACTACTTTCTAATCCAAAGTCAATCAACATGAATTATATTTGTATAACATCGCAATTTAGTGATGGTGACAAAATTCTCTTAGGGTTGCCAAAAAAGTTATTTGCGGCAAAGGCTAGCTCATTGAATAATTTGTATCTTTCAGTTACTTATTGCGTATTATCATTTAATTGAGTTTGGTGAAAATTGTTGATCCCCACAGCCGACAAACAATTTTCACCAAATTGAAATCTATCCCTGTGGCTCCCCCACCACTAATATCTTTAGGGGTCGAGATTTGACGGCCGGTAACCGCACTTCACGCGAACAAATATATCACTTACCAAGATCTGCTTAGGCAGAATGCCACACCCAGTAATGGGTAAAAGACGTGATGATATATTTATTTATTTATTTATTTATATTTGAAGTTGACACTTTAAAACTAATCTTTTTGAAACAAGATATCGGATGTTTAAAAAAATGGCATTAAATCGTGCCATGAAAAAGAAGTATATCTGAAATGAATTATATAATTGACAATGAAAAATGTCACCGATTGTTCAATTTAGAAGGACTTTTGTTAATGAAATAAATGTAATTGGTTCAAATATAATTATTTTAGTGGTCGGTGAAAGCCATACCGTTCAAATGTTGCAATAATCAATAAGATTCAGTACGGTGGTGTGGATAGCGATATGATTCGAATCCGGAGATCCCGAGTTCGAATCTCACTCAAGCTAAAAATTATATGAACTACCACACTGTACTGTAATTGGGATTAAATTCCTGTTGTACAGTGTAACATAAATAAATAAATAAATAAGATTCAAAATACTAAATTTGAAATTATTTCAAAAGTAAATCATATATATATATATTTATATATCATTACGCCTTTTATCCATTAATGAGTGTGACACTCTGACGTAGCAGATCTGTGTAAGTGATATATTTCTTCGCGTGAAATCGTCAAATGACGGCTTCCAAAGATGTTAGTGACGGGAGAGCCACCGGGGCAATTTTAACGTAGTGAAATTTGATTATCGGCTGTGGGAATTGAACCCGGGTTCTCCTACCTACCACATTTTAAATTAATTATCTGTCACAATTGACAAATTATCTAACGAAAATTGTCGAAAGGTCAGACATGCCCAGTTGAACCAATTTTTCTTTTGAGTGAAAACACGGCTACTTTTACCGTAAAATAGGAGTGTTGCTGACCGTTAAACATCCCCCTAGATACGCCACTGACCAAAAGGAAAAGGTTAAAGCAAAAATAGAGTCAGCAAATAACAGTCAACGTCTACGAATTGAATAGTGCAAATATAATTCAATTAGAAATTGGATACGCTATGACCGCATTGTCAAACAGTCAAGACAGACACAAGTACAAGACGATTGCTAGTAATGGGATAAACAATATCGTTATTGATGAAGGAAAGTCATGGATTGACCTCCGAGTACGTCACAAGATGCTGAGGCTTTTGGCCAACAACAGACTTATGACGTATGAGAATATATGCAGTATCACTCAGTGCGCTATTAGTACGAAGCGGACACACAATGCAGAAACGGTAGTGCTGTTACAGGGCGTTGGCGAAATGAAAGGATATAGAATACAAATAAGCTTGTATCAAAGTAATTATGAATGTTGTTGAAGCGAAAGTGGTGTGGCTGGATAAGAACGGCTGGTGAAGATTAATTACAAATGCAGGATTCTTCATTTTAGATTCGTTGTTTAGTTATTTCGTTAGAGTGTTAATTTTCAGGTTTTACAGTGTGTCTAATTGTCCTCAAAGATGTTAGTGGAGGGGGAGCCATAGGGGTAGTTTAAACGTGGTGAAAATTGTTTGTCGGCTGTGGAAATCAAACTCGGATTCGATTCCCACAGACGACAAACAATTTTCACTATGTTAAAACTACCCCTGTGGCTCTTTGGGAGGCGTGATTTGACGGATGGAAACCGCACTTACCGAAATCTGCAAGTGCCACAGCCAGTAATGGGTAAAAGGTGTGATGATATATTTTAATTTAGGTACAATAAAAGTTTGTTTCTAAGCGAGCGAACATTTCTAATTTTACTTGGTTATTTACTGGATAAAACAGGATTTAAAATTGCCAGAAATTTCTGTTTCTGCAATAGTTAGTTTTATGAGAAAACAAAATATGAACAAATATGCAACATTAAAAGAATGTAGATAGATAAATATAAATCTAATTTATAATCCAATTTAAGATAGCTTTCTCTAGTTTGCAAAATTTAAAGAATCTTCGTATTAGGCCTATGAACCCAAATAAATAAACATATCATCTTTTTGCAAAACAGGTTCAAATTTAGAAATTAACATTCATACCAGTATTTATGAACATCACGTGAAAATGAAATCAAATTCGCAAATAAACAAAATTCCTCCACCAAAAAGTGAAATTTTTAATTGAAATAACAACATTAAAAATACATAAAACAACATTTCTCTTTCTATATCGACTTTATACTAAATATACACACTTGATTAAAATATTATAATTTTCTTTTTTATATGAAATTACAATTCATAATTTATATGCAACATATTTAATTCTGCAATTATAGATATTATTAAATGACATATCGTAACCAAGCTTCCACTTACGTCACAGCTTCTTTATTTATTTATTTATAAGTTACACTGCACAACAGGAAATTAATACCAATTATAGTACAGAGTACCAGAGCTGATAAATGCATTCGAATAAATTGAATATAGCAAGATATGAACGAATAAACTTTCGCTTGCGAAATTACAACCATGATGTTCTTGTTTTGACATAACACTGCCATGGAATTAAACCTGTAATCTTAACAACTACAAGCCATCATTTTAATGCACTGAATACATTACTTTACTTACTTTATATAGCTCACTAATCGAGCGTATATTGAATAAAACACTGGCATGTTGGTGAAATTGGGAATAAATGAATAGATGTAGGAGAGAAATAAACTAGCTTGTATGAAAAGAACTATAAAGGTGATGTTTTTGGCTAGAAACTTTAACAAGTTTCATTCCAGGTTTACATGTATAATGTAATTTGCTACATCGTCATGAAATGTCCTCGCTGTCGGATACAAGAGAACTTTATTCTGCTGAATTTCTTTATTTGTTATTAAATAATGTCATTCAGTTTCGAGACATCACAGAACGTTCCATCTATCTTCCTCTAGAACCGATGTTTTAAGAAGATCTGCCCATATTGTCTGCAAGAATGCCGAACGCCATTTTGAAGATATATTTTTGTAATTTTATTCTACACTTTGTAAACTTAGTAACTTATTTAATTTAATTTTTGTTTTCTTTTACTTATGTTTTGATGTTCCCTGTAATTGGATTTCTGTTGGGAATAAACTATTATTATTATTATTAAGAAAAAGTCAATCTACGTTTGGTACTAGAAATGTTTTTATAAACTAGATCCGGATCCAATTTTGATTCAAGTTTTATGTTAGACCTGTTCAATCCGTGTTTATCAACCTAGAAGCCATTTTATTTGTTATCCGATTTTGTTTGACGTTTAGTGATTTGTATTATCGATCAAAAAATAAAGTGTGCAATTAATCTATATAAATTACAAACAGGCTGAATAAAAAAAGTTTATTGAATACATATTATAAATATTTGTATTATTTTAATTTTAGGTGACACAATTAGAAAACAGCTGGAGTCAATATATAAAGAATTATTTAAATAACAACAAAGACAAAATTAATTGTCATCCAACACTTGGTGAAATAAGGTTTAATAAAAAATATAAAGTAAGATGATATGAGAAGTTCTGTGGAACTAGTCATGCCATCTACCGAAAAAAAGGGAAAGCTACGCAATAGCAATTTAAATAACAACAATAACAATAACAACAATACTGATGAGCTCTAATAAGAGCGAAACGCGTCTATGGTTACTAACTGTGCTGGCCAGCCTCTGACGATGCCCTCATAAGGTGACTTGGAGGCTGAATTTTGTGAAACATAGCCAAGTGTTTACTTTATATTTTTTATTAAGAATTATTTACTATTTTATTGTTGGATTGGTAGTATTACTTGTCGAATGACCTTAAAAAATAATTCTAGACAAAAAAGTCTCAAAAATCTAGTTCAAGTTTCTGACCAAAAAAAGTATAATGTCAAACAGGCTTTAGAATAGGAATATATAAATGTTTGAAGGGTTTGAAGAAAATATGCTTGAATATTAATGAAATACAGTTTAAATGACTTAGGGTTCAAGTAGCTTGGTCGTACTATACCTGTTTTAAAAATAAATGAAGCACATGTCTAACGACATTGAACTGTTTCTTCACCAGTTACAATGTGCTGACTATGACGGATGTGAATTTAAAAGATCAGCAACTGATTCTGCAAAATTATGAAAGAAATTGTGGTCTACTACATACAAGAATTATCTAATTGTACGTATGTAGCATGTATGAAAAGTAGTTCATTGAAATATTACTTGCAGTCATATTAGAAATGTATAATGAATTTTGCATCACACCTTTTAATTTTGCAAATGACTTGTCAGCAAATGATATTATTAACTTGTTATTTGCAAAACAGGATATAGAAATTTATAAATCATAATTAATTTATTATTCCAACATTAAACAATGATTTGAACTATGTTTCTACGATAATTGAATACATTTATAAAATGTACGTTTCTTGAAAGATAATGAAATTCGTTACTCACGGTCGTGAGTAATAATTTATTACTTATTATTAAACACATCGACGTTGCCATGGCCAAGAAATCAGTAAAAAATAAGAAGTTTAAACACCTCTTAAAAATAAATATATCATCACGCCTTTTACCCATTACTGGGTGTGGTATTATGCCGTAGAAAATCTCAGTAAGTGATATAATTCTTCGCTTGTAATGCATCTACCAGCCGTCAAATTACGGTCCTGGAAGATGTTCGTTGAGGGGGAACCACAGGGGTAGCTGTAATGTGGTGAAAATTGTTTGTCGGCTGTGGGAATCGAACCCGGTAAAAAATCGCTGTAACTCGGAAATTAAAAGAGATATGAACATGCGCTCAACGGCATTCCATCTTTCGTGGTTTGAATTAATGCACCCATATATTTAAAATTTTGCATTTTTTAACTGGTTCAACCAAAAATTTGCAAAACAGCGAAGTATTTTCGAACATACCTTTAACGCAACTTTTTGTATTATATTGCCATGGCAATGCGACAACGCAGTAACGGCCGTGAGTAATAATTTATTATTGACATAAACAACAACGCAACTAGGGTTCTATAATCTCTAGTAATTATTATTTTCTTCAAACTTATCTAGACCTAGATGTGCAATTTCCAAATAAATAATCGTAGACAAAGTATAGAGTAGAATAACTACTATAACACGCTTGTTGAATAATATACTAATTCAAAATCGTCCGGAAACCATGTGTTTACCGGCCGAGGCCGGCAAAAATTATGGTTATATGTTGGCATCACTAGTATAGCGATCTCCTGAACGTACGAAATGTCAAAATATTGCATTGGCGTAAAAATATTACGATAAAATATTCATAGTTGAGTATTTTCAATACAAGAAAATAGAATATTTATACATATATTTTAAACAAAATTGTAAATAATTATAATTGAATTAGCAATGTAAAATCCAAATAAAATATGTTGATTTTTTAGGTTATAATACTGGAATGACAAGTCGTGAAATAGACAAACAAATGAATTATGTTTTGTGTTTATTAAATAAAGTGTACAGTGTAATTAAACTTATTGAAGATGTAAATTGATGAACAATAAATAATTAATTAAAATTAAAAGTACAGTTCTGACAATTAGAATTAAATTATTCTATGACATTTTTCATTTATTTCTCTCCCAACTTTTTATCTTTCGACAGCTTCGAAAAAAAGGCAAGTTAAAAAACTTTTTTTCTCCTAGTAGTTTCGTATGAGAGTAAAATGCATATAATTAAATAGAATAAACAAAATAAATTATTTTATTCTTGGAAAATAATAGTTGTCGTTAATTTACCGATCTGTATCAGATATTGGGGGGAAGGACTTTTATAATTAATTCTAGTCAATGCGAAAGAAATTTGAAATAATTGTTACTTATTAAAATTACTAAAGTGCCCTACAAAGTTGAAATAATGTAACGCCACTGGTTTCTATTCGGCTGTAACAATAAAAATGCTTCCAGAAAATTGCGAAAATACTTTGCTCATACAAGTGACCCATGATAACCCTATAATTTTAAATTATTTATTTTCTTCTCAGCCGGTGGACATCATAGTAAATATCAGGGTATTTAAAATAACAAATTCATTTTTTATAATTGTCTAGATTTAATTTCCTAGAAATCAGAAAACATCATAAAAAAACTGAGCGAATATAGAACATAATTATTATTTGCGATTGTTTTCACTACGTTTACATTTGTGCAGTTGGTATTAATCTGATTTTTAATTCTTAGTTGTCATTCAACTTGTATTCAATTGTTTATTTGTTTATATGACATTTGACTTTGTATATGCGTCATAATATATCATTTATTTCCTTCTTTCGAATTTATCTATTTTGATTGCTTACTATACATGCTGCATTGTCTTACAGTATTTACCAATTAAATTTTTTCATAAATGTTTATCTTTTATTTCAAAACAAAATATTTAGTTTCTCATTACAACCAAACATTAATATTTATATTGGATACATGGATATAATAATTTAAATAAGCAATAAAAATAATCGTAATCAATTTTTATAAGCTCTAAAACAAGAAAATAAATAAATTGAGAGAATTTAAAAGTCGGCTGTATGATTGAAAATGCTAGCGAAGCGATCTTTATAAGAAATAGCATTAATATAACATACTCTACATGAATTAATGAACAAGAAAATGAGTAATAGCGAGAACAATAACGCCTTTTTCAGTAATTTGTTATTTAAACAAACGAATGGCTCTAGCAGCCGTGAAGCAAATGCGACCGTAAAGTAGCCTTTGACAGATGCCAAATAAATTCCGGTTATTCAAGGATACGTAAAACAACTCAGTGGTATCGAGTCGGCCTGGGGATCTTAAGAACCCTGTTTCGATTCCCACAGCCGACAAACAATTTTCACCAATTTAAATCTACCCCTGTGGCGCCCCCTCCACAAATATCATTGGGGGCCGTGATTTGACGGCTGGTAACCGCACTTCACGCGAAAAAATATATCACTTACCGAGATCTACTTAGGCAGAGTGCTACACCCAGCAATGGGTAAAAGTCGTGATAGTATATTTATTTATTTATTTCTGTAAAACAACTATTTACGTAGATCCACCTAAATCCATTGGGGATCAGTATATCATATAATATCTACCATTTATTTCTTTCGTAAAATATTGAAACACACTGTATACAATAATTAAAACCGTGGAACCTTGTTGTATTTTTATAAAACAGGTTCAAATCTGTGATTTCTCGAACAAAGCATTTAAATACTACAAATAGCATGACAAATTTTTTTTTAGAAATACTAATTAAAAAGTGAAACATATAATTGATTATAATTATAAATGAATGTTTCCGGAAAACTTATGACATCTTCTTCAACCTGTCAGTATTTATAATAAAGTTAATACGGGAGCAAATATTAATGTCAAGGTAAAACATGCAACAACAACTTTCGACAACTGGGTCAATAATATAATATTACATTAATATAATCAGCTCGATAAATTATTCATCTGATTAATATTGATAACAATGTGTAGCAACTGAAACATATTCAAAATTATTGTATTGTACGAGTATAATATTTTCATTTTAAACTGGAGGGATCGACATAAACGATTAAATGCACCGCAATTACGTTTACAAAGGAACTCAAAATATGACCCGTTATAATTGGTTTCACAAGATTCGCACAGGGTTGTACAGCCTCATTCGTCGGTACGTGTATAATAAAAACAAAAATATCTTTAAATAAGTATATTTCCTTATTTATACGATACAAGTATAATATATTATAAGTATTATATACAAACATAATTTATACATTTACCTACATTACTCAGTCTGATTCAATACAGGATATTTAATCTTCTTATTGAGTAACATAACTGCTAATTGGATAATTTAATCCGAATTAGTAATAAATCAAGAATAAATTTAGGCTGAATACGATCCTTAAAAATGTACCTGTTGTGACTATCGTTAAGCGATTTGTGGTAGCCGCACTAATAGATTTCATTGTTGTTATATGTAGGGTTGTGCCGTGGTCAATTGGCCAAAAATATTTGACGGCCAAATAATACGGTCAAATAATCTAAATGGAACCGCCACGACATTTGTTGTTCAATAGAATTAGCTACTTACTATTATTACATGAATATATCTAGTTTGGTATTCTGGGTTCTGGAGAATTTGCTTACTTTACTTTACAAATAAAATAAATACATATTATTTCATTTCATTACGTCTTTTACTTTATTTTGAATTTGATGTGGTTTTGTTTATAAGTTGTTGTTGGTTTTCCATTTTCAGTAATATTGGATGTAGTAAACAGTACTATATAAATAAATTACAATTTTAATTTGTGATTTTTATTAAATTTTTCTTGGTCAATTGACCGGTCAAATAGTCGGTCAATTGACCGAAAAATATTTGACTGGTCAAATGCACAACCCTAGTTATATGGGACAGGGATGTTTAATCGTTTTATGCCGATCTCTCCAGTTTAAAATGAAAATACTATACACGATTGGTAAATTATGGCTGCATTGTACAGAAAAGGAAATACTGTGAAATTATTTTAATATGAAACTTGGAATTTGTCATATTTATGGCTCCAAATTTGACAGCAATGTATAGAATAAGTTGTCAAATTAACATTTGCATTAATTAGTGTCGCATTATTATTACATTATCCTGTCTGATTATCGTTTTATCGTCAGTCAGCATGATTGTGTGGATAGCGTTACGGAATTCGAATCCGGAGTTTCTGAGTTCGAATCGTAGTCAAGCTAAAAATTATATGAGACTCGATGAGTGCGAACCCTGTACTGTAATTGGAATTAACTTCTTGTTGTACAGTGTAATATAAATAAATAAATTAATTAAAGATTTGCTACCTGTAATAATATACAGGGTGAGTCTGGGAAGACGCCCCCCCCTTTAACTTTTTTATTATGAGAAATAGAAAAAAATGGTTCATATGAAAGTTTTATTATTTTAAATATACTATTTGATGGCAGATGTAGATATTTTTTATAAAGTCAGGTTTACAAGATACGACTATCAACTTTTATTTTTTAAATAGCAACCTATAATTATTTTACTAAAATAAAAACCGCCATTTTTTTCTCTTTTCAACGGTGTATTAGTTTTTTATTAATGTAGCTGAAAAAATTCGAGAAAAATAAGAAAATTGAGAAATACTAGAAATAATTTTTATACAAATATTATAGGTGGCTATGTGAAAATAAACAAAATGTAACAATGTTATACAACTTAACAAACTAAAGCAACAAATTCAGTAACAAAAACAACTTAAAACAAATTATTTTCACATAGCCACCTATAATATTTGTATAAAAATTATTTCTAGTATTTCTCAATTTTCTTATTTTTCTCGAATTTTTTCAGCTACATTAATAAAAACTAATACACCGTTGAAAAGAGAAAAAAATGGCGGTTTTTATTTTAGTAAAATAATTATAGGTTGCTATTTAAAAAATAAAAGTTGATAGTCGTATCTTGTAAACCTGACTTTATAAAAAATATCTACATCTGCCATCAAATAGTATATTTAAAATAATAAAACTTTCATATGAACCATTTTTTTCTATTACTCATAATAAAAAAATTAAAGGGGGGGGCGTCTTCCCAGACTCACCCTGTATACAGTTCAAGAAAATATTGAAATGTTTTTTTTTCTATTCTCATACTTTAATTTACTTATTAAATATGTATTATCAGCTTTTTAAGGATACTATTAAAAACGGATTTTCATTGACTGTTAGTATCCATGATTTGCTCAATAAAATAATCATTTTTTTACATTTAGGGATAAAAATAATACAACAGTAATTGTCAGCCAATTGAAACATTGTAGCATAGCATACCATGCAATATATAATTTTCTTGTACATTTTTTATTACTTAACCTAACTAAACATAATTAATAAGTGAAATTTTTATCGTGTTAAAAATGTCAGTTAGACATTTAAAAATTGTTTTTTATTGTCATTTACCTGATATATATTATCATAACTTGATTATTTTAAGCAAAATATAAATTATTTTTTACTTTTTCTGTTGGTGTCGTTACAATTTATCTTACCGAATCTGCCCTCGAGCATTAATTCATATCCGGGATTTTTTTTTATCGTGCAGATTAATAAATTGTTGGAATGAACTTAAAAAAAATCCGGAAACAGTCAATACTTTAGAAAGATTATAAGCGACTATAATTTTAATAATTTTTAATGTAGTGTATGTAACTCGTGTATAATGGCTATTAATACATTTGTTGCATAATATAATATTTATAAACCGAAAGGTAGAGGAGTCGAATGGCCAACTAAAATTGAATAAATTTTAATTAAAATAATTATAATACTGATTAATCTTCTAGTATATTTTTTTTTATTAATCAATGATTATATTATTAAACTAAATAAAATAAATAAATAAATATATCATCACGCCTTTTACCCATTACCGGGTGTGGCACTCTGCCGTAGCAGATCTCGGTAAGTGATATATTTCTTTGCGTGAAGTGCGGTTACCAGCTGTCAAATTACGGCCCCCAAAGATGTTAGTGAAGGGGGAGCCACAGGGGTAGTTTTTAAATTGGTGAACATTGTTTGTCGGCTGTGGGGATCGAACCAGAGTTCTCAAGATCCACAGGCCGACTCGATACCACTGAGCCACCTACCCCATATATTAAACTAACAATATATATTATTAAACTAAGAAAATAAATATTGAAAATCTGTGATAAAATAATAAAATGTAGGTATTTCACAATGGAGTCCTACTATAGTCACAAACAAGTAAATTTGTCATTTATATTGAGTCTAGATCCAAAAACATCGTACTAGAATCAAAAGTTTCAAAAATGTTATTGAATTTTCAGATATTTAAGTTTTTCATGCATTGTAATCTTTCTTTAACCATCTCTCTCGCACATCTAGTCGAAATTCTTTCTACTATTCATGTCTTTTGTCTACGTCTGACAGTTAATTTTGAGGTTATTGTTAAATTTACGTCATTATATATACTCTTAGAATTGATAACTATATACGTATGTGAGCTCCGCTGTGTGAGATCCACATTTTCATAAGTCTGATGTCACAAAAGTTTTAAAAAATCATTACGGCTGAATGAATATCAATTAAGACTTTCTAGAACTGTGCATTGTTTTCAATTTCGATGAAGTTTTATAAAAAAAATTAAAAAAGTCAAGGACTCCATTGTGAAAAGTAGTGCACAGATTTAAATAAAAATTATTTACCTAATTTTTAATACACATTAAATTTTGTGACTCACGCATCACAATTATATACAATTATAAGTTTATTTATAAATACTTAAATAGAATAATGCATTATTCAATATCTCTTAATGAAAAATATTGAGTTGAACCTAACACTGTTCGGGAATCCCGATTTATTATTCATTTCTACAATGTTATTCCAGGTATAAATAGATAAAACCATCCGCAATGATCCCATATAACCCTAGCATATATTATCAATCCTCCCACACATGTAAACGTAGCAAGAGTCCGCAAACTACAGTACAAACAGATACGACTAAATCGCTAACGTTGGACCAAGTACAAAGCTGCATGGAATGCGAATTGCGAATAGCACAAAACAGCAACTTGTATCTCGACTTGACACATGCTAAAAATATATGTCTATACCTATGGCTTTCACTGTACCACTGCCTTGTGTGTACACTATAGTATGTTCATTAATATGAGGACACAATAATACAATTCGTATATGGCATAAAGTCATTAAAAATAGGCAATCGGAATTGATTCAATAAGTAAGAGATCGTGCGTTTTCACTGATTTCAACTTATATGTCAAATATATTATTGTGTAAGTGCTTCAGATTTTATATATAATCATTATTATTATAATAATAATAATTATTATTATTCTGGAATAATATAAATACGGATATTCGCAATTATTTAAAATGTAATATAAAATTATGTAATCAGATAATATCAGTAAGAGAAGAGAACGTATTTGAAATCAATTAGAATATGAAATAATATACCCGTATTATTCAACGAGCACGTAACGATGGCTATTACTTATGTTTACATATGCAAGATTTTACAGGTGGTTGTTCCGTATATACAAAATTAGTGTTTTTAAATGTTTTTTGTCACTATGGCCAGTAAGTATGCATATATTTCATTATTAGTAGTACATTCAATAGAAATTTGGTAATTTTGGAATCATACAATGTAACTTCTCATTTTTATACCATGAAAATTATGTGGTATCGTGAATGTACCATCAAGCAGATCTAAATATCTAAATTTTATTTCAGACAAACAATTTTGGCGTAATTCCGAATTGGAAAACCTAGAATAAGTAGAGATTTATGTTTTGTTAGCGAAAATTCCGTCGGACAATTAATCTTTATGTAGCGATGTAAATAGTGAAACTGATGATTTCGACATAGAGCCAAAGCTTCCGGAAATACTAATAGAAAATGAAAATATCAGTAATAGCGATTTTAGAGATGAAGACGACCTTGCGCAGTTATTTCTACAAGAAGATATATTTTTGTGGAATCGTAATGTTACATATGCTAGAATATGGCACTTCTAGAAGATGTGCTCATTGCAGCACACGTGCTGATCAAAAAAGAAGCAAATGGTCTTGTACAAATTGTAAAGTTGGCCTATGCCTATCAGAAAAAAGAAATTGTTTCCAAAATGATCATAAGAAGTAGTAAAAATAGTAAATTTTATTGTGATTTTGTTAGCAATAATACAGTAGTAATAAAATTTGTTTATTATAATACATAAATATTTGTTCTTCTTGCAAATTTTGTTATTAGTTCATGTTATTTGTAGTTTGTTCTGTGTATGTAAAAATATGTTTTGCTGCTTAGTGGTTACTAGGATATACCACATCATAATTATAATTTGGTGCAATTAAAAAAAATCTAATACTAATTTATCGTTAATTGTGTACTTAGAACCATTATTTTTTGTAAAAAATCAAAAAAAGTTACCAACACTTAACTCTGCCCGGAAAGGGTTAAGTAAGTTTCAGGAAAATAATAATAATTAAAAAGGTGCGGTGGCCGATCATGTTTATGCACATATTATAACATACTATGACGTCACCTGAACCAAGGCATTACACCAGGTTTTCAAAAAAAAAAATTTTATATCAGTATATCAAATTATATATATATATATATATATATATATATATATATATATATATATATATATATATATATATATATATACATATATACCGGGTGGAACATCATACCTGTGTACATAGGCGATTAACATGAAAAAACAGTTTTTCCGTGCGCATTGCTCCCCAAATTATTTTAGTCAAAAATGCTTCAAATAAATGTTGTAGAGCATAAAATTTTGCATCTAAATCAATAAACATAATTACATTTACATGCGTTGTAACGACATAAATTAAATAAAAATATATTAAAAATTACGTTCAAAATATCAAATAGCCATGGAAGTGAAACAAAAATAGATAAATGCTTGACGTTTTTCTGTCTATTTGATATTTTACCCCCGACAAGTTAATCATACAAAAAACTCCATACCTATGATTACAATTTAATAATAAATAAACAATTGTACATTTTAATGAAACGTTTATTTCTTATAGGGTTGGTCATGTAAAAATTATAACTTATCTATTATAATTCAAATATCAAACAATAATTCTCTCAATAAAATAATCACTACAATTTATTATTACAATAAATATTCAAATAAACCTCCATTTTCAGCCAAGCAATAACAAAGTCTATTGTAGAAGGAATGTCGTACATCAGCGAGCTGTCTATTTGTGATTAAGGCGCACTTATCCACGATAGCTTCTCTCAAAGAATTAATATTTGGGTGGCGTTGCTTATAAATTTTACATTTACGATAACCCCATATAAAATCGCTAGGTGTTAAATTAGGAGATCTGTCAAACGTCAAGCATCTATCTATTTTTGTTTCACTTCCATGGCTATTTGATATTTACAATGTAATTTTTAATATTTTTTTATTTCATTTCTGTCGTTATAACGCATGTAAATGTAATTCTGTTTATTGATTTAGATGCAGAATTTTATGCTCTACAACATTAATTTGAAGCATTTTTGACTAAAATAATTTGGGGAGCAATGCGCACAGAAAAACTATTTTTTCATGTTAATCGTCTATGTACACAGGTATGATATATATATATATATATATATATATATATATATATATATATATATATATATATATATATATATATATATCATTAAAGTTTCGTGTAGAGGTGTAGAAACATCCTGTATAATGAATGTAGTGGTCGTAGAAACAGAATAATGTTACAAGCCAGGGAGTGAATCAATTGAGATGGTTGGATAATATGGAATAATGTAGGAGAAATTGAGGGTGAGATAACGCTAAAGAAGACTTAAGAATAAATGGATGGATACAAACCATTTAATGACTTCTTCCGGAAACGAAAGTTTCGACCAGGTGAAAAAAGTTAATTTGTAAGAAAAGAATTATGAATGGATGTGGATGAAATGTTGTGCGCCGATAGGAAATTAATCTAATTAATGAAAGTTTTAAGTACTACCCCATTTACTGGGACATAGCGTGATGTTATGCATGTATTATTATTAGTGAGAGAAAAACAGAAATGTGAATACGAGTGAAGTAAAAATGGTGTCTTTCATTTCTGAATAGACTATACACTTATCTTTCATGTCCTCGGTGGCCATCGAGGTCTAACCTCTCTTGCCGCACGCGAAACGCGAATTCAACAACACAACTAACCCATTTCAAGGTTTCTTCCTAACTTATCTAACTGCAAAGTTGTTTATCCGCTAATTCATATTGTGCTGTTTTGTTAAATTTAGATCAATGATGATTATTTTCATGTTTATAGTGTTGAAGTTCATGACATATTTGGTTTTCGGGTTTTTTTATTGTTAATTTAAATAGAAAGTGATGCTGCTTTGACACTTAGAGGTTATGTTTAACACTTTTGGCAAATTCGAATAAGGTTAATAATCAGGAATTCCTTGCTATAAGATGTGTCCGGTAAAATGAATCAGTAATTGATATTACATTTTTATTACTTACTCGAAATTCAGTACCATAATGGCGAGTCACCATTTCAGTTTTTACTGAAAATATATTAATGAAAATCATTATCGTATTAGTTATTTTATCTACTCTTATTAAATAATGTATTCATTACTTATGAAATTTATGATAAGTAATACTAATCATTATTGACAGTGTTAAGTAATAATTTATTACTCAACACTTCACGACCAATCACACGTCTGAATTTTCATTACTTAGCACTTTAATAGCCAATCAAAAAATAACGATAATTGCCGCGCGTTAAGTATGCTATGAAACAGTGAAGCGCGCTATTGTTAATTATCTGTCAAAATTAGTTTAAAACGTTGTTGTTTACAATAATACTGTAATTTGTGTGATTATACATGTGAGTTATGGATTCTGAAAGCGAACAAAGTGAAATTTGTACTCCACCAGATATTGTAGAAGCCGCACACGTACATTTCTTAAATTTACTGCCCGAAAAATCAAAAAAAAAGTATGAACAAGTTTATAAAGCTTTTATTGATTGGCGAATACGCAAAAATGTAAATTCCTTTTCGGAAAATGTGCTTATAGTATATTTTGGCGAACTTTCTGATAAATATAAATCATCGTCATTACTTATTCCATTAAGTAGTGTTAATATTTATTAAATAAAAATAAAAGCAAAAATTTAAGCAATCTGACTTATTCATAATGTAACATAAAAAAAAATTTGCAAAATCTTATTACATAATAACATATAGTCGTAGATAAAGTATAGTATTCTATTCGCAAGTAATAGCTATTACTAACTCGAATGATTAACAACACTCACCTTAGGCTCGTGTTGCAAAATAAAAGCAAAAATTTAAGCAATCTGACTTATTCATAATGTAACATAAAAAAAAATTTGCAAAATCTTATTACATAATAACATATAGTCGTAGATAAAGTATAGTATTCTATTCGCAAGTAATAGCTATTACTAACTCGAATGATTAACAACACTCACCTTAGGCTCGTGTTGCAAACTTCATTCTCTTGAGTAATAGCTTATATTACTTACTCATTGAATAATATACTATTATTATTTATTTGTTACCGAACAACAGGAACTTAATCCCGATAGGCTCTGTTATGGAACCGGTCCACAACCATTTGATTTAATTAGTTAATTAAAATGTAATAATAATTTGTCTTAGTCCATATTAGTATATTATACATAGTTATCTTATTTTAGGTTGTTCTGTTCATGTATTCTTAAAACGTAGTTAAATTTATTACTGTGATTTTTAACAATATCTATAAATATCCCGTGTCACTTTTGAGTTGTAAAGATACTAACATCTGCAATTCGTTCCGAGCAATTTGAACCCAAATTGTTCTCTTTTAAAAGTTATTTTTGCTTGTTACAATTGTATTTTTTTGTAATAATGCGTTTGTCTACGATTCCCTTCATACAGTCTCTCCTAAATTTCTTTTGTACAACTTTTCGGACCTTTGTTACTCGAAACCTTCGCTCCAGGATATTCCCGAGTTTTAATTTAAAATTATTACTCTTGTGACCTCGATTAGTTCGTTTCCCTTCCAACTTCTAAACCATCCAAGTCAACCTCTCAAGTGGGTGGTATTTCATTTCATTGGTCCTCCTCGACAATCCCTCCTTTTTAGGGGTTGGTTAACAAGTTTCTTGTAAGAGTCTCGAACCCAAAACCATATACTTCATCTGCAGAAATCAAAGCATAAACATCAAAGAATTTTCTCTTCAATTTTGTTCAACTCAGTTTTCACCAACATCAATATTATATTATTTGTATAAATTGTATATTATTTATTTTTAAATATATCTAGTTAACCAATTTAAAAGTTGATACTTGACGTAATAAGCGACGGAAACACACGGGGTGATTTCCCGTAACAGGTTCCAATAATTTTTATGATACTACATGATAAACTATGAAAATACGGATTTAAAGTTCGTAATATGGGTTATATAAACAAAATCAAATGAGAAGGGTCAAACAGGTATCGATACATACATACAAATTACGAAACTTGAATTGAGATTCGAGTTTTTAAAAAAATTTATTTCACACAAAGATTTATTATAACATTCAAAAGTAGATCTTTACAAAACAGAGGTCAATTCTTAACTAACTACATTATGAGAGTCTAACATAAAAAATGAAATATGACTACAACTACTAGTGGGGATTTTTGCGGATTCAGCGTCTTCTATGGGAATAGTGGTTCGCTAACTCCTCCCTCCTTAAAATTGAGCTTCATCGGGAAGAATCAGGTTCGATTTATTGGCTGATATTCTCGATTGAAGGTCTGGACGTTCGGTTGATTTGGATTTTAAAAGCCATTTTCTTCCGTAAATTATCGTCACGATGATGCCAGCAATGATAATAATTACGTATAATATTATCGTGGGGTAGTTTATGAGGTTATTGTTTTCTTGATCTTGTTCTATTTCTTCGTACTTGTTTATTGGTATTTTTAATTCTTGGATGGAGTTCAGGTCGACTGTCATTTTTGGTATTTGCGAAGTATTAAGCTTGATATTGAAGTTTTCTATTGTTGTTGGTTTGCCAAAGGTACCTTCTTTGAAGTTTAACTTCTGCTTCTGAAATTTTATTTGGCAATCGTCTTCTTTAATTAAGAATATGCCTTGTAAATTCTTTATTTCGTCGCCGTGCTTGCAGTAAGCTTGAATAACATCAGGTTTAGGAAATACGGCTAAAAATTGATTCGCTTCTTCTAAAGTTTCTATATGATTTCGTTTAATGTTTATTCTTAAGTACTCGCAATTTTCGTTCTTGTTTCTTGAGATGATATTCTTCTCGCAGGAGTTGTCATCTACTTCTGACATTTTGTTTGGACATTGGTAATTATTATTTCCTTTAGTACATACGCCATTTAGAGCTTTAATATGACCATCGATTGATTTTAAATAATATTCATTACTTGGTATAATTGTTACAAATTTAGACTGATATCGGGTAGGTATTGGAATGAGATGAAGTAATTGGAAATCTGTTTCATAATTAATAGGAATTTCGATAAAATAAATTATTTTATCTGATTGGAGTTTACAATTTACAGTAATTAATTTTTCTAATTCTGGTATATTTTCCGGTAATGGTTCGAGAGGTAATTCATGATTATAGTATTTTGAAATTTTATTCAATTCTACATACAGATCATTAGTTTTTATTATACTTGGGTGCATAACGTGAAGTTTGCAAAAAGTTAGAGAATTTTCTATATCTTGCAAAGTATTAAGGGTTAACGTTAGTAAAGTATTTAGTTGACTAAAAATTTCTTTTAAAAAATATCTCTCTTGATCTTGGGTTTCACCGATAACAATATGTGCCAATTGTTCAATTTTCTTTTTGAGTATTATCTCATTTTGTTTGATAGTGTCGATTGTGTGATTGAAATAATCGATTAATTGGTTATTGACAGAGTATTGATGTTTTAATTGATTGTCTATTTTGTGTTGATTGTTTTGTAAATGGTTTAGAATATTTGTGTATCGTTTTTCATCATCAGCGTCTAAATTACCCGTTATGGATTTAATTACGGATCCGTGGCCATTTATTAATCCTCTCTTTGATCTAGATTTTTGAAAGTGTACTGATAAGTGACTAATTTTTTCGTCAATAGAATTTTGAATAAATTGGATAATCTTGTCATCGTTTTCAAATTCTTTCAAAATTATTTTATTGTTTGTAATTGTTTGTTTGAGATTGTTGTATTGTGTATTCAGACTGTCATATTGTTTAAAGAGTGGTTGTAGGTCGTAGTAGTGAATGAACGTATGTGTGGTTTTTTGTAGTTTTGCTAGTCCTAGGTTTATTGTCAGTAGTCCTGTGTTTTGTGTAATATTCTTGATGTTTAATCCGTAGGAGTACGTGAACAGGAAGGACCTGGAATAGCGTAATTTTTATGAATTATTTTTCTTGGTCTTTTTATATTTGACAGGTGTATTTTTGGTTGTTTTTTGTCATTAGGATTTGTCTCAATTTCGGCAGTTTTTAAATTTTGATTTATTGTCTTAATTTTTTCTTTCTTAAATTTTGGTTGTTTTGTTTTATTGACTTTTTGTTTATTGTGTACGAAAACGGTTTGAGGAATGTTAGGTAAATTTTCGAGATTTTCGTTTAATTTATTTATCAAATCTGATTTTGTGTTATGCATTTTTTCGTTAATGTTCTGGTAGACTAATTTGGTCTTTTCTTTGTGTTTTTGCACGTAATCTTGTGTTACTTGTTTTTCTAGCTCTACGTCAAGGGGTGAGTTTGTTTCTAAGTGACCATTTGTTATTTCTATTGGTTTTAATCCGGTCGCGGTGTGACTTGTGTTGTTATAAGCTAGGATAGCATAGTGAACTTTGTCTTCGATTGTTTCGTTTTTGAAATTTTGTTGTAAATTAAATAATCTAATATGCTCAATAAGAGTAGAGTGGAATCTTTCCACGAGACCGTTTGAATTTGGATGTTGAGAACTAGTGAAGTGTATATCGATTTTGTGTAAAGTTAGCAATTCTTTCAATAAACAATTTTTAAATTCTACTCCGTTATCTGAGATAATTAATTTTGGAATGCCATGATGAGAAAAGAATTTTGTTAGTTTACTTGTCACTTCAATTGCATTTGTTGAGTTAATTTTGTATGCTTGCGCATATCTTGAAAAAGCATCAATTATTGTAAGAAATTTACAATTTTCTAAACTGAGTGTATCGATATGAATAGTGTCAAAAGGTTTGTTCGGTGTTGGTGTTATGTTTAATTTCGGCTTAACTGGGTTTCGTTCATATTTTGAGGCTAAACAAACTTCGCATTGGTTAATGTAATCTGTTATAGTCTTTATTTGATTTGGCCAGTAATATTTTTTCTTTAATTGGTTGTAAACTTCGTGAATTCCACGGTGATTGGTCTTGCCCGTGTGATAATTTTGTATTGTTTCTTGTATGTCGTCTTCATTCTCTACATCTAATAATTTTGTGTTACATTTTACAAAGTTGATTTCCGCATTTTTGAAATGTTTTTGTAAGACTTTAGTAAATTGTTCATAAACAGGATGTTCAAAATATAAATAATATTTTACTTTTGGAACTACGAATTCTTTAATGAATTTTATTGAATCTGCTTCGAAATTAGTTTTAGATAATTGTATATTAATTCGCATTTTATCAGAGTGCAATTTAGTTAATTTAGGTTTTGAGGGTGAATGTAATACTTCCGATATAATTATTTGGTTTTTACCTGCATTAACAGCTGATTCACTTATTGGAATTCCGATAATGGGATTTTCTAAATTTGAGTGAACAGTGTTGTTTGTGTCTGAGTTTGAGTCTGAGTCTGGGGTATCGTCTGGTTCTACAATCATAGATTGCGAATCATTATTTGTATTGAATGTTTCGTCAAAATTTTCGATATACCAATCGAAAAGATTTTCGGTACCGGGTTCTACTGTTTTAACATTTAATTCGATACGAGAAAGAGCGTCAGCATTTTTATTTAACGAGCCTTTTTTATAAGATATTTCGAAATCGAATTCTTCTAATTTAAGCCGCCAACGTACTAATTTAGAATTTGGTTCTTTAAGCGAAAATAACCATTGTAGTGGTTTATGGTCGGTGATAATTTTGAATTTCCGGCCAAAAAGATACGGTCTGAAATATTTTGTTGACCAGACAATCGCGAGTAGTTCTTTCTCAATTGTAGAATAATTTTGCTCCGATTCGTTTAATGTTCTACTTGCATACGCAACAGGGAGATCTGAACCTATAGGACCTTGTGAAAGAACTGCACCTATAGCAAAATTGCTCGCATCGGTAGTTAAATTGAAAGATTTAGTGAAGTCGGGATATTGAAGTATCGGTTCATTAATTAAAAGATTTTTGCAGATATTAAAACAATTTACGTAATCAGGGTCGTTAATTTTGATTTCAGCACCTTTTTTTAAACATTTGGTTAGTGGTTTTGTCAATTTAGCGAAATCTTTTATAAACTTCCGGTAGTATCCTAGGAGGCCTAAAAATCCTTTTATTTGTTTGGTAGTTTTCGGGATAGGGTAGTTTTTGATAGCTATAATTTTGTCGGGGTTCGGTTTTACGCCAGAGGGTGTAACAACATGCCCTAAATAAGCCACTTCTTTTCGAAAGAATTCAGACTTGTCTAGTTGAATTTTGAGATTGGCTTTCTTTAATCTATCGAATACTGATCTTAAACTCTCAACGTGTTCTTGGAGACTGGTGCTGAATATGATAACATCATCCAGATAAACTAGGCAAATTTCATTCACTAAATTTCTTAAAACGTTATCCATGACTCGTTGGAATGTCGCGGGTGCGTTTTTCAAACCAAATGGCATTCTTAAGAATTCATAGTGTCCGTTTTCTGTATTGAATGCGGTCTTTTGAATGTCTTCTTTACTCATTTCAATTTGATGAAATCCGGATGCTAGATCGAGTGTTGAAAAATATTGACATTTGCCGAGTTTGTCTAGTAGAGTGGTTATGTTGGGAATGGGGTACTTATCGTCTATAGTCTTATCGTTCAACTTCCTATAGTCGATAACAATTCTCCATTTCTTTTTTCCGGACGCGTCAAGTTTTTTAGGTACGATCCACACTGGAGATGACCAGGGTGAATGGGATGGCCTAATGATTTTTTGATCGAGCATTTTTTTTATTTGTGATTGTACTTCCGTTCTATGAATTTCCGGGTATCGGTATGTCTTAGTGTATGTCGGGATTTCGTCTTTGGTACGGATTTTATGTTTTACTTCGTTCGTAAAAGTTAGAGCGTTATTTTCATCATGAAGAATTTCTGAAAATTCTTTTAATAATTTTGAGATGGCTAATTTTTCTTCGCTATTCATGTGTTCTGTTCGAATTTTGTTAAGATCAAAAGATTTTTTTGAATATTGTTTATTAAAATTTAAATTATTTATTTCAAAATTTTCTAAAGACTGAGCTTGAATGCGATTAAAAGATTTTATAATCAGGTCATTGTCACTGGTGTTGATAAGCGGGTACAGAATTTGATGATCTTGCACTTTTGCAATGCCTTCTGGTATTATCAAGTTATTCACATGTGTCTCAGAGATAAGCGCATCTCCATTTGCAATGTTATCTACGTACAATTTTGTAACTTTTTCTGAATTTGATGGAATTCTTATGTAATAAGGATGTGGTACTATTTTGTGATACTGAATTTGAATTTCTTGTGTGGGTGTTATAATTTTGTCGCGTGCTAAATCAATGTTTGCTTCCAACAGTTTTAAATTATCTAATCCGAGTAAGATATCAAAATTATTATGAAAGTTGAATAAATGATATTTTAATATAATGTCGGTTTTATTAAATAATTTTGAACATGGTAACAAAACGCTAAATTTTTCAGTAGAAGTTCCATGAGCTGTTGTTATTTGAAACGGATCGTTTTTAATTTTTGACTTAAAATATTTTTCTGCAGTTTCTGGATTTATAAACGAACGCGTACTGCCTGTATCAATTAACGCTTTAATATTAAATTCTGGAAAGATGATGAAGGGTAATTCACTTTGATTTTGTGACAAATTCATTAATTCTATGCGGTTTCCGAGGCTACTAGTTCTAAAAAAGGATCTGGGTAAAATTCTGGTTCCAAATTATTAGGATTTGGATCAGGATCTTGCTCATAGGTAATGTCATCGTATTCGTGTTCGTCAGTTGTTATTTCGTTTATTTCTGTGTTATATAGTTCCTGAGGACGATAAAAGTTTGTGTTTGATTTTGGTGTAAATGTGTGTGTCGTGCTAACACTCATAGGCGTCTGCTTGGGAAATTTCTGCTGTGAATTAAATTGTGGTCTGAAAACATTTGTTTTCGCGTTTTGTGTTGGAGGTTTGTTTGTTGCAAAATTATGATTTTGTCTTTGTGCTGGGTGTGAGTGTTGTGCTGGGTATGAATGTTGTGTTTGTGAGTGTTGTGGTTGCCAGTATTGTGGCTGTGAATGTTGTGGTACATTTCTCAAGAGTGGTGATCTGCCAATATTATTATGAAAACTTTGTTTTGGTTTAAAACTAGGTTTATTATTAAATTTTTGTAGCGATCTTTGTGCTGTTTCTAGTTGAAAATCATTTGTCAGCATGTTTAATGCTTCGTTTAGATCTTTTGGATTTTTGGTTCTCATGAGAGTGCCCAAGGGTTCTTTTAGCCCTCTTAATAAAATTCTTAATGCCAAACCACGAAAATAAGCTATTAAAATTCTTGCTTCGTCTACATGGACGTGATTTGTTAGGTACGAAATTTGTAAGTTTAATAGTTCTAAAACTCTATTGTAAAATTCGAACGGCGATTCGTTCGTTTGTTTAATTTCACAAAGTTCGATGTTTAGGGTGTAATAATCTCTCTTATCTGAGTAAGTATTTACTAGAGCAGTTTTTACGTCTGCCCATGTGGTAATAGTACAACTAGCAATATTGACTGCGGCGTCGCCTTTGATCTTAGCGAGAATACTCGACATGAGATACTCATTTTGAAAGTCATTTACATCGTTATTATTGTAAAATTTGTTAACTAACTTTTCGCATATTTCAACGAAACGCGGGAGAAGTTTATTATCTCCGAAAAATTCAGGAATCATATCAATGTATTCCCTTTTTAAAATTGGGGTTGCCATTTCTCTTAAATTTAAATTATTAATTTGATTAATTAAAGATTGATCAAGGATATTACTTGATTGGGATAAAATAAGTGAGTTAGAGGAACTGTCTGAATCTGTACTTGAATCTGACTCTGAATCTGTTTCAATAATAACTCTAAGTGACATAAGTACTTACAGAAAGAATATCCGTTGGTCCATTGGTCTCTGCGATAGAAACGTGTGGATGTAGACGGGACTCTGTGTGCAGCAGGGTCTGGATAAGCTTGGGTGCTCCGTCGACGTTCTTGGACGTGGTTCTTCCGTAGGTTTTTCTTGATACTCAATTAATCGTAAATACGAAACGAAAATTGCGATAATTATTCGTTTGAGTATCCTACCGACTGCGCCAATTACGAAACTTGAATTGAGATTCGAGTTTTTAAAAAAATTTATTTCACACAAAGATTTATTATAACATTCAAAAGTAGATCTTTACAAAACAGAGGTCAATTCTTAACTAACTACATTATGAGAGTCTAACATAAAAAATGAAATATGACTACAACTACTAGTGGGGATTCTTGCGGATTCAGCGTCTTCTATGGGAATAGTGGTTCGCTAACTTACATACATAACATCACGCTATATCCCATTAAATGGGGTAGCACGAACCCGTCAACATTCTCATCCTGACACACGATACTCGATTCGACCACATTAACCCTTCCTCCATACGAACTCTTTCTTTTTTCACAACCAAAATCCATTATCACGCAACAAACATTCATCCATTAGCTCCTGTACACCTGTTTCGTAAATCTTCACTTACGCCCACTTCTCTAACAACGAATCTATAAGAAATGAAGGCAGCATCGCCTGCGCTTGTTTAAAAATACATTTAACACAATTGCAGTTACACTGTATAGTAAAAACTGAAAATGAAGTAAAAAAGATGAGAAAGGAAGGGAGTATCCCTCTGCGCTTGTTTTTTGAAACTGAATTCCACACAATTGCAGTTAGACACTCTATAGTAAAAACAGAAAATGAATCAAAAGATAAGAAAGGAAGGTTGAAGGTGAACTCCACACAATTGCAGGTAATCACTCGAAAAAACTAACCAATGAATCTAAAATCAAGAATCATACGCTTGTCCTTATTCATCATATTTATCCCGCAATTAATTTTCTCCAAACATTCCTATCCTGACACACCACTTTTGCTTCAACCACATTCATAATTCTTTTCATACAAGCTCGTTTATTCTTCACGCTCAGAATCTTTCGCTCACGCAACAACCCTTCAATAAAATAAGAAACAAAGATATAAGAGAAGAATTGGGAACGAAATCGATAGAAAAATACATAGAGCTGGTGGGGACATCTGATGAGGATGGACAATAAGAGATCTACAAAGAACCAAAATAAGAGAGAAGAGAGGAAGACCAACAGAGAAGTGGAATATTAAGGAGAAAACATTAAAGAAGAAAGGAAACAAAAACTCGTGCTCGAGACAAGAACCTGTGGGTTAAGTTCATACACGAATAAGGAATAAAACCCTACAACTAACGATAAAAAGCTCCTGACTAGCTTAACATTCGTTGTATTATTTTAAGTTAGATTTTAGTTTGCCCGGTTTCTCTACGATGTATGTAATTCGATGTTGATTTTTGTAGTCCTAGTATATTTTTAAAATAACTTAATTGCCCTTTTTCTAATATTATTATTATTTATGTTACGCTGTACAACAGGAATTTAATCCCAATTACAGTACAGGGTCCGCACTCACCGAGCTCATATAATATTTAGCTTGAGTGCGATTTGAACTCGGGATCTTAAGATTTGAATTCCATAACGCTATCCTCACCACCGTACTGACGGAATAATATCGCATATATATAATAATATATCGCATTGTTTGATAGTCCATACCTCTGATGCATACGGGAGAGAAAAGAAACCGTTGATCTAATAGTATCCCAATTGTATCTTTTTGTTTTATGATTAATTCTTGATATTTCGATTATGGTGTAAGAGTCCATTTCAACTAGCTTATAGTATTTTCTTCATTTGAAGGCAGTGAGATATGAATGTACCTTTTGTTGGTCAATAAATAAACGCAAGTTTTACCTCGATTTTATCCAGTACCGAAGTGTAATAAGTTGCCTTACAGCTATTTGCCGCATAAAATAATGAAACTGAAATATTGAGATTTATATCTCTCGGTCATTAATTGTACAAATATGCCCATGAATGAGTAAGTCAAAATACAAAATAAAAAGTAAATTAATTTTCATTGCAGTCGACGAATCTCAGCAGCATATTAAAACACCGCTAATTCAGACAAATGAATCTCTTGTCATTTGTAATGAAGTACTTTTTTATGACGTTAAAATATGTAAATTTTAGGCGCGACGCATTCGTTAAATTACTTCAAGTATTCCACTACTTCCCTGATCATGCACACGTAGTCATATACATGTATGGTTCAGTAATAAAACGATTAGAAAGCTCCTCAAATAATGTAAAATTACAAAAGTACCTTTCAACACTTATACCGCAAATTACTATGGCTGGTAGCACAAGCTCTATTTTTGGGTGTTCTAAGAAAAACACCCAAATATACTGCTCTTAAAACAGGCAAAAACAGAGCTTGTGCTAAAGCATCCTGTTAGCAAAAGGGGTGCAGTAAAACTTGGGTTTTTTTGTTAACTTATTTGAGAGACTTTTAATCGTTTTATTACGATCCCTCGGGTTTTGGTGCAACAAACCATACAATAGATATGAAATTTTCTATTAGGTATATTTTTATGTTCTGATGATTGTATGTTTCTGAAATGAAATTATTTGTTGATTTTTGAGAACTGCCTTATTTGTTGAACAACTAGTATATCAATAAATGTAAATAAAAGCACCGATAATATTTCTATTAATAATTACCGGCGTATATTTTCTGCTGTCAAACATTTATAAATTACTTTAGAGAAAAATGCTTTAATTACATAATTTAGTTTTTATATGATCGGACCAAAAATGACACTTCTCCGATGTGTTTCAAATTCACAATTGTTATTTGTTTAATTAAGCAAAAAAAGTCACAGATTTACTGCCGCAGGTAGAGTTTTATAGCCAAGGCAGTAAATCTGTATTTTTTATCGTGTTGAATACATATTTTTTGCAGATTGTTCAGAATTAATGTTAATTTTGTAATTATTTTCAATATTTTTAATGTTATCGGCATCATCATATTCGTCATGTTGTTATGCAATTATTATACTGTTGCTATGGAAAAACAAATTTGACGTTTATAATTTCATAAATGTCATTCTGTGTTTTGAGAATGTTATCTATCAATTCATATTGATTAAATTTACAATATATAATGGAAAGTGCCGAAGAAATGTTAAATCCCACTCAATATCAAAGAAGCAGCATTTATTGTAATTAATTGTTCTTCTATAGCAACACTTTTACAGCCTAAGATGTACAGCCTACCCTGTCAAAGTAACACTTTACAAAATTAGATTTTTAGTGTTAATCAGCAAAAAAAAAGCTTGTTAATTGCTAAACAACAAGAAACAGTAGCACGGGAAACACTTTTTCGGTCTAGATTGGAAATTAAAAACTAAATAATTGTATTTTGTATAATTTTCTCACTACTTACACTTACATTAACCCATTAACCGCCAACGTCCCATTTTTGGGACGCTTAAATATTTGGCTGTAATCATTTTTTTACATTTAAAATGTATATTTTTTTAATGAATATATTAATTAGTTATGTTATGACAGCCAGTCACAGCCAATTTTCAAATATTTGCAAAACCAATAATTTTAAAAATATTTAAAGTTACTTAATTTCGGTGTTTTTAACAATTATATTTCAAGGTCAGATATATTTTAACACTTAAGTAGTCTAACTTTTATTATCAAAAACTTGCTTTTTAGAACTCAAATAAAGATATTTTTACTGAAAAGGTATTCTTTTATTGATCATTGAATTGCGGCGGGTATTGGGTTAAAATCCTGTTGTACAGCGTAACATAAATAAATAAATAAATAAGTAAATATACTATTTTAACTTTTTTTAATGGTTCTATCTTTCATTCTCTACAACCGACAAGAAAAATAGGCAAAATAACTTATTACTATCAGGGTTGAAAAATATCATGATTAAAAAAAATAGGTTTTTTAAAAATTAATCATGATTTTTTACTTAAAAAAAATTTATCACTAAATAGAGTAAAAGTTATTAACTATTTATATAAAAAATTCCTTTAAAAAACATGTAATTTTGATGATTATTACACATTACACTACACGGCTGTAATTTATCTATACCTTCTAAGGCGAAGGCGCAACCATAAAGCTACAGTTATTACATTCAAAGGAAAGATGTCAAAAATTATTATAGAAGCACTGATAGTTACATAATTATTAAACCTGACATTTGAAGAGCCAATGGCCTTCACATTAAGTGCTCGGCTATCTATTCATAAATAAATTTAATTTGATAACAACCCTTTCAAGTATTTTTAGAAATTATGATAACGTAAAATCAAACATTCAATACAAATTTTAATCCTTAAAAATATACACGATAAAATTATCCACCTACTATATTGAAATAGTGACCACGTATCATAAATAAACTTTGTTATCTATTACATATAAGTAAAAAAGGGTGTGTCAGAATCAGAATATATTAAAATAGTTTCCTTTCATATTATTCAAGTGTAGAAAAGACATTGATAATTGTTTTATTATCCATACTTCAAATAATTGAACTTTAAGATTCTTGAAAATTATCAAAATACCATCATTTTTCTGTGTACTAATGAATTATTTGTAGAATCAAGCAAGGTGCAAATAATTTACGATACGAACAAATAAATACATTTCTTTCTTCAAATGGACTTTTGATTTATCATCTCGCAAGTCATGCCAACGATTCTCAGAATGAATTACAGGTTATCGAAGTTCGCCTTTGATAGATCAGGTCCGGGATTGGTTCTTTTAGGGGGGCTTGTCAGCCAATTATCTTTTTTCTTATCTAATTTGTGAGTAATTCGCAAAAATTTAAGTGATTTCTCAGATAGATGTTCATAAACAAATCATTTCTCGCAATTCTTTGAATACGTTTGATGAGACTGCTAATTAATGTTGTTTATTAGGTGTTACGAAATATGCCAAAGATCAAATTCATATGTAGTTTTTTTCCATTTGTTTTTCTGTATACATGAAGTAATTTGTTTAAAATTTAAAAACGTAATTCTTCCCTAATGATAGAAAACTTATAAACAGCAGCAAAAAACGACTATTTAGCAATGTTATTAACACCAAAATAAGATTTCTTATCTTATAGTTTTTGATCATGTAATTCTTGACTCGCAATCTTTGTAGATGTGAAGAGCGAAAGAGATGGAGATATACTGAGTGAGACAGAGTGTGTTTGACCGTTACACGAACGGTGACGACCTTTGGTTTCGGCGTTCGCGCGCATATTCCTTTTCTCTCATTCTCTCTTTGTCCGTTGAAATATAGTATTAATCTTAGAGAGGAAATTGAGTTTACCTGCGTTACACGAACGGTGACATTTGCTGTATCTACGTGCGATTTCATTATTCACTAATTTATGAAAACCTATACAACATACAAAAGATATTATACTTATATGTAAGTATTTCGCGAAAGAAGTTTTACTTCCGATGTCTGGTCCAAGCATATTTATTTTTTATTGTAAATGTTTGTCATATTCTTATTTCAACAACAGGTTTAATTAAAATGTTGATAAAAAATATTAAATAAACACTTATTTTTTATTAAACCTAGTTTCACCAAGTGTATGGATGACAATTAATTTTGTCTTTGTTGTTATTAAAATATTGATACATTTATTATGATAATAGCATATTACTTCGCTAATTTTGTAAATAAATGTAATATAATCACTAAGAAATGTGTAATAAATTACAGAAAAAGTAGCTGAGAAATAATTCCCTAATATATGATTATTAATAGACTTTAAATATTTGGAGTTTCTAATAAAATTAAAAAGTACAGCGATAAATCTTATCTTTCTATTATACAATACTGATAAGGAAGTGCATATCTTAGATTTAGATAATATCAAAAAATATTACAGTAGTGCTAGGAATTCGTGAAAGAGCAGTTATTATTTTAATCAATGTGATTTATTATCATAAAAACAAAAGCAAACTTGCACCAAAATATCGTATAAAATCTGAAACAAATGACAGGTACGGAAGATTGTTGATAAACTTTGTTTGTTTTTGTGTGTACTTTGGTGAAGGTGTATAAAGTTTGACAAGGCCATGGCAGTGATTTTAGAAGAACTTTAAGATTTGTGTTTCGAGTTTAAAGCTGACAGAGAATATAAATTCTCGTGACACTTGTCTATACACTTGATACTGAATCAATAATGTCACTAGACAAACAACATTCCGCGAGAAATACATAAAATGCTGTATTTTCTTTTTAGATTCTTCGAAAATCAGAAACAATACTAGGTGTTCGCTAAATATAGTACGACAGGAATTTCTTTACATTTTCAAATTTATTGGGAGAAATACCGTGTTACTGGTTATGGCGCCGACTGATTTTTATCCATTTGGCTTCTTTTCTACATCTTTAGGGGTTGTGACTTAACGGCTATTAACTCTACATACAGTGGCGTTCTTAGGGTTCGAGAATAATTTTGTTTGGAATGTTTTTCAAATATTTTTGTATGTATTGTAATAACTATTATAATAATTATATTTTTTGCAAAACTTGTGTAGATCTAAAATAGTATGTTATGCATCAAGGGATAATCGCGCCCTCCCGTGTAGCATATTATACTTTTCGTAACACAAAAATTACCGTCTTATCGGGACAAATGTCAAATATGGGTTGCGTAACTAGTTACCTATAGGAAACGTCGCAAACAGCTAATAATCGTAGTCTCTAGGGAGAGAAACATCCTACCTAGGGAGAGAAAAGCAGTGTTTCTCTCTCTAAAATTAGGGAATAAGAACGCGTTTCTTGTGCATGTGTTACGAAAATGTAATTTCTAGTTAACTAAGTCATAGAAAAAAGTATAGTATTGAACTCGCGTGTAATGGCAATAACTCATTCGGATAATTGACCCATCCTCATTAGTAATAGCTTCCAATACACGCTCGTTGAATAATATACTATTAAATGACGGTTCATTTCTCAATCTTAATTTCACTAGTCTTTTCTAAATGCCAAATCATCTCAAATGACATATGACCCCTCTTCTAACAACATTCTTCATTTCACACATGTTATTTATCATGTGTTTTGACGGTTGGTAACTGCACTTCACGCAAAGAAATATATCACTTATCGAGATCTGCTTCAGCAGTGCCAGTAATGGGTAAAAGGCGTGATGATATATTTTTATTTTTATATATATATATATATATATATATTTATTCATCAATATATTATGGACATTGTACATAATCATGTATAATTTTGTTAATTGATTTAATCTTTACTAATAACATTAACTATTTTATTAATCCAATATCATTTTTAATATTCTATAATCAGAATAATCATTATAAAACAGAATTATATTGGTATATTTAAAAATTTATTAAGCAATCAAATTAGTTTGTTTATACATTTATATTATTACATTAAATGTATTAGTAATTAAGTAATTAAAATAAACTTATATTATTTTTATTTACGTAGTCAAAATATGTACTCGAGGCCCCCCAAAGATAAACTTTTTTTTCAAATTCTATGTATTGTACTGTTTATGTATTTAGCCGTGTTTATCTTTTATTTATTTAATTATTTTGGTAAACATCCGAAGTCATAGACAAAAAAATAATACAAAAACGTTATTATCAAATTGAATATATAATAGCATAATTATCTCATTAATTACATTTTATAATAAGAAGAAAATCATAGTTAACCTTTAATCTCAAATATTATAATATATATATTTATTATCGTATTTCTTGTTAACTAACCCTCTGTTTATAAAACTAGTATGTACAAGATTCTATATCTTGCGCAGAAAAAATAATAAAACTTAGTAACAAAATGAATTTGTTATAGTATGAAACATCATTTCGATATGAGAAGTTGATAAAAATGTGTATAATTATTATTTAATAACAAACAAAAAATAAATATATTAAGTAATGACATTTGACACTTGACATTGAGGTTATAAGTTCAGTGCATCTAATGAAAAATAGGAAAATAATTTTAAATTTACTATACTATTATTAAATTTTACATAAATAACATTCATAATTATGGTCGATGTAAAAAGTAAAAGAATAAATGAAGATAGATAATTAATACCCAGAAAAATTTTAGTGTTTTCTGCAAAATATGTCACTTTATGTCAAATATTAACTGATGAAATTGAGGCTGAGATATTGAGGGGGAAATTAGTGTTTCCTTGTATAAAAAATATTTTAGATTCAAATTCTTGAAATAAAAAACATTAAAATTGTGCATCTAATTGAACAATCGTTTGAGTTTATTAGTTATTTTCTTCAAATTAATTTATTTCGATACTATTTCACTAAATTAAAATATGTTGATCCTGAGTTTTGGAAAGGAATATATGGCTTTAGGATCCTTGAATACTATTATTTATTTATTGAACGTTTCGATGGTTAATCCATCATCTTCAGCATTTATTAGAACAAAATTATTTTCCAATCCTAATACATATCTGTTTTTTACATTGTCAATTTTTAAAAATATAGCTGCTTATTCGTGAAGCTAATTTCAGCTATATTTTGAAAAATTGATAATGTAAAAAACAGATATGTATTAGGATTGGAAAATAATTTTGTTGTAATAAATGCTGAAGATGATGGGTTAACCATCGAAACGTCCAATAAATAAATAATACTATTCAATGATCCTAAAACCATATATTCCTATCCATAGATAATTTTATATTATATATACACTGAGATCTGCTACGGAAGAGAGCAACACCCAGTAATGGGTAAAAAGCGTGATGATAAAATTATTTTATTTATTTTCTGATAAACCAAAATTATACAACACAATTAAATTTGACAGGTCAAATATCAGTACGGTGGTGTGATTCGCGTTACGGGATTGTAATCCAAAGACTCAGACTTCGAATTCCAGTCAAGCTAAAAATACAGGATGGTCCATCGATCTGTATTTCTTTTACTAGATTTTGCCACGATTGTTACTATTGTGCCAAAGTTGGCAAATAAAATATTATCATTACATTATTTTTAAAAATCGTGATAGTTCTTCACGTAATACATCCATAATCCAGCTTTTGAATTAATTACGTAGTATCTTATCAGCCTAATGCAAAATATTGCTAAATCAAACACTGCATCAATATACGCTAATTTCAGAATGATGGAGTTTATCGTACTCGTGCATAAAAACCGTTATCAGCGTTCGCGTTAGGAGCCGATGTTGTAATGTCAGATACTATTGCGTGGCCAGTACATATATACGTTCTCGCATCAAGTGAGACCGCCTGTTGCCAGAAAAGATTAGCATATTGATGTAAACAAATAACCTATTAATAACTTTTATTCATAATTACGTTTTCAATCAAATCATAGCATACTTCCAAATGCTTTTTATTTCATTCTTATATTCATTTTCAATGTCCTGTTTCAAACATCTATCCAATATCCCATTTATTCCTAAAATGCATTTAGTATGCCATTTTTATATCGGTTTAATTTATAATATTTTAAATTTAATCAAGATGGGATCGTATCCCGAATACTTTGGAGTACAATGAGAAGAATGTTAAATGAATAAATGAATGGATATGATTGATGAGATGAGCATGTATGAAAGGAGATCGAAGGAAAGCGAATGAAGCAAATAGGGTCTGTCAAAATTAATTACATAATGAATTTCATTAATAAATGTTCATTGAAAGTTTCAATTATTTGTGCTACCGTATTTGAATAAAACAAAGAAGAAAAAACCATATCGGAGTTCGATATTTTCGGCAATTTTAATCGAGTTATGTAAATATTATTTCCCCGTTTTTAGTTCAAGGTTAAACATAGTTATAAGAATATTACATGGACTATTGACAAATATTTAAATTGTTCTCGAACAAATAGTATTAATATTATGCTCTGCAGTTTCAATGTGCAATAACTAATAGAATAACTATTTATAAACAATATGTTAACTGAAGATCAATATAGTTCAATAATAAAAACAAATTTACCAGTTTTTTTTTTAAGTTAGCTTTATCAAACACGGCATTATTGTTCTTTCAAAATGACAATAATTTTCTTAAGTCATCAGTAATAAATGGGATGAAAATTAACTCGTTTTGTGAATCATTTTTATCAATAATATTATTACAATTTTTTTGTAAAATACGTTACAATTTATTTTAAATGCGTCAGAGATAACTTTAGTAACGAAACAGACTGAACAACATTGAAAACACAATAATATATTTGCTAACCGCCAAAACAACAAGCATAAAAAGTTGAATATATGGATATAGTATCAACTCATCACGAGGAATTCAAATGTTCAAATTGCAGTCTCGTATCTTTTTTAGAACTCCAGATATGGTAGCGTTAATATTTACCAAAAAAAGGTCTATATTTTCCAGTAACTCGAAAATGGACCTAGATATAAAACATTCCATTCTACGGGAAAAAATATATACAGTATACATAAAAAAATATTGATTGTTCTAACATATAACGATTTTGAAACAATTCGACGACCGAGGTTGAAAGCCGAGGCAGACTATATTCTGAAAGGTGTGGCATTCTGATGATTTTTAAATCGCAAAAACAAATCACTACCCCAATACAGTGAACGATAACAATAATTATTTTCAGTTTTAAATAATTTTAAAACACCCTGTATTTAACGACAAATCCCACATTGCTGGCAGGCTGATTCGAACTAACGAAGTTTGGTTTGGGTGACGTCACAGTATGTAAGGCGATGTACATTAACAGGATGGGACACCGCGCCTGCATTATGTTCATTAAAAACCAAATTTATAAAATATATAAGCACGTCTTTTACCCATTACTGCATATGGTACTTGCCGTAGCAGATCTCGGTAAGAGATATATTTCTTGGCGTGAAATGCGATTACCAAGATATTAGTGGAGGGCGATGGGGGGACGGGGGGCACAGGGGTAGTTTGAACGTGGTGAAAATTGTTTGTCGCCTGTGGAAATCGAACTCAACTTCTCAATTCCACAAGCCGACTCGATACCACTAAGCCACCTACTCAATTTATTAGAAATTACAAAATAATGGTTTTTAAAACTATAAATGTGTAAACAAAGGAGACGTTTTCAGAAAAAATAACAATTTGTTTGTAAATTTTTATTTGTAATCGTATTTTTGATTGGTTTAGAACAGCCTGCCAAAGAAGCTGATAGCACAGTAATGAATTTTACAAAAAAGTTTAATTTTGCGGGATGAATTGTGTATGTACATGTCAACTTTGTTTGACATTAGCATAAAAAAGTAATTTATACGAAAGCCGGGTATTTTAAGCATCGCTTATCGAGAAATATTTGAATAATTGAATGAGTTTTGATAGAGACACGTGTATGCATTTAAATGAAAAGCGATAATTGTACTATCTATTCTAGATTAGCTTTAATCCGCTTTATCGCTACAATGAAATATAGTAATTATGTAGGTGAATTTTTGATGAAGCTATTGTTATAAGGAAATGATGTTGTTTTCAAATTACAAAGTAATTAGTTTATCTAGAGTGCGTAGTAAAATGAAATCAAATAACTGCACAACAGGAAATTAATCCCAATTATAGTACAGGAAAATTTAGATCGTTGAAGAATCAGAATCACAAGACGCAGTCGTATTTTAGTTAGCTTTTTTTAAACAAATATATAAAAATATGTATCATCACGCATTTTACCCAATACTGGATGTGGCACTCTACCGTAGCAGATTTCGGTAAGTGATATATTTCTTCGCGTGAAGTGCGGTTACCAGCCGTCAAATCACAGCCCCAAAAACAAATTTGTATAACTGCTGAAGTTAAAAATATTTTAATAAATTTAATAATATTTATTTTCATATAATAATAAAAAATTATTTTAAAAATAGTTGAGAGGGAAGTAATAAACAAATTCAATAAATAATGATCTGGATATAAATATTATTTTTGTTTCGTTTGTGAAGCGACATCCCTAACTGTCCAGCCACTGCCCGCCATTATTTGATTGAATGGTAAATAAATAAAATAACAATAAATTAAATTATAATTTTATTTTTTTATTATCATAAAAAAATGAAATATTTAGTTCAAACTGAAAATATAATAAGCAATTTCAAAGAAACGATAATAGTCTATAGCTTTGTTTATTATAAAATACTGCTGTATATCGCTAGTAATAAGAAAAAAATATTGATAAGATGACACACTTTTTCTGTTTGAAATATGTCACATAAAATGGAATAAATAAAAGATACATTTCGAATAACATTTTGTTTTTAACACATCTGCGTAAATCGATATAACTTTCCTTCATATTTATATGTTTTAGTAAACAATTTTAAATGTCGATATATGAACGGAAAATTTGAATAAAATAATGTAGATCAAATTTAATCATTCATTTAGAATAACACAACTTCCTCGCCACTTTAATTTTAAATAATTAAACTGAATATGTTATTCTGCTGTTAATTTAAAAAGGAAATAATACAAGTACTGCTTCTAACATTTGAAATATATTTAATTTTGAAATCATTTTCCATTATTATTTACATTCAAATTTAATGTATTACAATACTTTCAAAATTTAATTTAAAAAATATGTACAATACATAATATGTCTCATTCATAAAAACAGTAATACCTTGTTTCAAAACGATCAGTGTTTAAGTGCTAATTTCAAAAACATTAAAGCCGGTTTCTCTAAATACTAAAATAAATTAGAAACGTTTGACAGTGGACCATTTTTATGTCGAAACTTCAAAGTCACTTAAAGATTGTTTATAAATAAAATTTTAATATCTTTGTTGCTACCTGATTGAATTTAACAATATTAACATATTAATTGTATTCTATTGATTATATAAAAAAGTAGTAGTACATTAAATAAAAACTCGTTTACATCTAATTTATGTTTTCTTATGGAAATGAACATATAAAACAGCTAGTACTTGATCTAAATTTAAATATTTTTATTTTTATTTGTTTAATTTATTCGAGGAAAATTTTACAACTTATGAACAATGTGTATGGTAGTTATGGATAAAATCGGAAACACAAGAAGAGTAAAATATTTAAATGATTCATTCACTGAAATTATTTATTTGTTATTTATTACTAGGATTGGCTTGATTTAAATCAGTGTGATTTAAAAAAAATGTCAATGATTTAAATAATTTTTAGATTTTTTGTTTTTGTATTAATTAAATTATATTTCTGGTACAGAGCAAAACAAGTGTCATGTTAAAAATTCAATTGCTTAAAAACATATACACAAACAAAATAATTTTCAATATTTATTTATTAAATGAATTAATATTAAACACAATATACATTCAATGGAATCATAAAAAAATATAAATAAACTAAATCATACATTCTTATGAAACAATGTCGCTCTCATTTATCTTTCTATTATTCGTTAGTTGTTTTACAGTTATAATATTTGAACAAAAATACCAATTTTCCTGCCTAACTTATTTCTTAATTTGGCCATCCAAGTTGTAAACATATATAGTCCAGCATATAGTTTAAGAAATTCGTGTTCAAACTTGTAATGTACAATAACACCCTGTATTCGCGTATTTTATTGTATTTTCTTTTTTGCAATAAGTCTGATTGTGAATAATTTTGCATCGCTGTTGATGGAGATATATTAAATTTATTTGTTTTTTGACTCTAATTTAATGTGCAATAATCATCGAAACCACATATTTTTTCAAATAAATAGTTAAATACTAATAACAATTAATGGTCTTTAAATATATATTTTTTTAACAATGATTTTTGCCAACTCTGTTTATTACTCTTCACAACAGGAATTCACTTCCAATTACAGTAGTTTACAGTTGAATCCGAAGCACTCAAAAAACATAATAGTTCTTTTTTTTTATTCGACCCCTTGTTACGTTAATGCAAGTTGTACCACGATTTTATTCACAAATATAAAAGGAAATACATACAAGCATTAATGGGGTAGCATGCACTCTTGAAACATTCATTAGATTGATCTTGCAGTTGTTCTTTGCAAAACTTCCTTTCGCTTCATACACATTCACAATTCCTTTCATAAATGTATATTTCAATCAATTCAAAATGACACATCATAATTATCAACAACGATAATTATTATTGGAATACTATTTCAAGAAAGCTATTATTATCTTCATTAATTCGTTTGGCCTAATTTCATCTAATTCATTTCGACTATTGTACCTTTAAATGTGGTAGCACGAACTCTCGAAACATTCACTACAATTAATCTTAGTCATTTCACTTTTGTTCCTTTCTTACACATTCGTTTGTTCCTCGGAATCTTTTGTTCACGCAACAACCCTTCAATCATATTCATCCATTTATTCCTAGGTTGTTCTCTCACCTATCTTTCATTCGGCATACATATTCCGCATGTCTAAACCATTTTAACTGATATACAGCCATTCTTCTCAATCTTGAACTTATTATTCAAAATTTGAACATTTCAATAACAAATGCTATTAAACACGTGTACTATTTTGATGACACATGTGAAGAAGATGAAAAAATGATTCTTTACTGGACCTTGTGGAGCAAAGAGATAACAAAAAATTAAAGCAAACATTTGAAAATTTCATGTGCTTCTAAAACTAAATTTTGAGGGTGTTTGAAAAATACATTGTTTTTCTTTCAAAATTACTTGTACACTATTTAAATAACATGACATAATACAACAAAAAAAAATGTAAAGAAAAATACAAAAATTGGATATTATTTAGATATAAAATGATGGACAGATAATAATGTATAGATTTTTTATTATAACTATTAATTAAAAACAAAAAACGATTATAAAAAGAATAATGAACACAAATGTAAAGTAATAAAAAATTACATTTTTCAAAAAAAAGGATGAATTTCCAATCATTCTAATTAGTAAACAACACATTAATTATTTTGAATTTATTGTAAATTTCATTACTTTGATTGCAGTAATAACTTATGATTTAATACAATGATCAACAAAATTAAACAGTTTTTATTTAGCAAATTGTAATTACATACTGCTTTAGTATTATTGAACAATTAATTAATTATATTTTCAAATGTATTACTGCAAGATATATATTGTTATTCTTAAATATTAAATATTTACTACTAAAAAATCTATTTTGATAATTATTGATTAACAACAGGAATTTATTCCCAATAACAGTTGTACAGAATGTGATTAACTATTGCCAACCGGTAGACTCGAATCCGGGATAGCACGGATGTCTTACGTCACAACAAGCAGTTGTCTACGCTCTTAACGCGCGACTACCACACCGACATAATTATATTTAACATTAAATCCTAAACTTTATTGGATTAAACCATTTTGAATTAATATTAACATATTGTTCAATGCTGAAAGAATATTTTTTGCGATCACGATGCCAAAAAAAAACAATTTTCACCAATTTAAATCTACCCCTGTGACTCCCCCTCCACTAATATCTCTGAGGGCCGTGATTTGACGGCTGGTAACCGTGCTTCACGCGAACAAATATATCACTTACCGAGATCTGCTTAGGCAGAGTGCCACACCCAGTAATGGGTAAAAGGCGTGATGATATATTTTATTATTTTTTTACGACAAATTTTCTGCAAAATTCACTTTCATTTTCATCTTTGAGAGCCGTAATCTTACAGCTTACAACAACACATCACACGCAAAAATATATCACTTATTGAGATTTGCTACGATAGTAATCCAGTAATGGGTAAAATGAAAGAATATTATATCTTTTACATTGTTTTTCCAACACTGAAGTTTACTATCCGTCAATTCAGAACCGCCAAACATATTGTTGGCTATGGAAATCGATTTCCTCAATTCGTTAGCTCTTTAAAAATTGTAAAAATAATAAAGTCGCCCTATTTACAAAAATGTTGAGATGCATAATTTTCAAAGTCTGCATCAAATCGTGCGTAGCTAGTATCTTACGACTATTTTTGGTCTCAAAGTTCGATTTACCACTGAAATCTAGTCAAAACCGAATGATGAACGATTGAACACTTGGTCAACGGCTGAACGGATTTCATTTTAACGATTTTTGTAATATATCAGTAGAAGAATCTTAGTAAACACTTATGACGATGCTATTGTATTATTTTCATAAATCTGTTATTGCATTGTATGTGTTCATGTAGTACGTTAACCTTATAAGAATAGAAGAGGCATTTCATGTATTGTTTACTTTACATCCTGTTCCGATACAGAAAATAAATTATAAATATAATATAGGTATCCTACAAAATGCTATCTATAAAATTCCGGATTGAATGGGCACACTTTGAATAAACGTAAACCGGAACATGAACTTTTTCGGTAAACCGACTTTAAAATTGGTTCGTTAATAATGGATCAGCGCAGTATTAATGTGGTAATAATTAGAATACGAATGACTATATTTTTGTCGGATTAATTATTATAATTATATAAATTTTCTTGTAATAAGTAACATTAAATTGTATTTTTTATAAAAATTGAACCGATAAGATAACTATTGGAACTGAATAAAAAACCGAACCGTAGTTTTTTGTAGTTTGGGATTTAAGAATTTTAAGGTATTGCAAAAAATCCAGGCAGTTTCGAACAAACTCAGTGAGTCTATCCTAAAATTTGCCAGAATCTATTTAATTGCTTCAAATAATATTTGTAGAGAATAAAATTTTGTATCTAATGAAATTTGTTTGTTAATTACTGTGAATATTTTTCTAGGTATTATAATCAAATTCAAGGATTTTTAAGGTTTCAAGTGAGAGGCTTTCCAGGAATTCCAGGCTACAGCTTATAATGGTGTTCAAATCACTCAAACGCAATTTCACTTTTTTTTAATTTAAATTTAAACAAATCTCGCTCGTAATGTTAAAGTGCAACAACGGATCAATTCAATTTAATCTTGAAACTTAAAAAAAAAGAAGTGAATTATTTAGTTCATAGTATTGTTCTTCAAGAAACGAATATTATTGCTAGAGAATAACTGTATGATTTCTAGATGAATTCTAGAAGCGATTGAAATTCAAAACCAATGAAATAATTTAAATTAGTATAAAGGGCAGAAATTAAATCAAAGCATGATTAACTTGTAAAATATATTACTTACTTATGTAATTATAAGTCATTTGATTATGCTTCTTATGTTGGAGAAAATAAACGAATATTGCACAAGAACATCGATATTTTTTAAATAAATAAACCAGAAATAAAAACAAAATTTGTTTTTTAGTCCAGAAAAATCTATTACATGTTAAAAATGTTTTTATACGTTTACGATTAATTAAGTATATACATTCATACTGTTAATGACCGTTTTGAAGATGTTTTGTAATTTGCAAACAATAAAGTTATTATTTATATTATTGTTCTTAATTATTCTCTTCACAATACAAAATATTCACCACGTTAAAACTATCCCACCACTAACATCTTTGGGGATCGTAATTTGATGGGTGGTAACCGCACTTCAAGCAAAGAAATATATCACTTACTGAGATCTGCTACGGCAGCGTGCCACACCCAGCAACGAGTAAAAGGCGTAATGATTTACAATATAAAATATGCCTCCCAAAGAATAAATAATTTTATCAATTTTAATTTTATACTGAATTTAGTTTTGTCTGATTTGACTCCGTATTGTACAAGATACGAGTAGTAATTAAATTTGCCTAATTAATATAAAATTAACACTAAAATAAGACCGAGTAATTATGATTTACCATGCTTAATTGCTTTTCAAATTATGTTAAATTCTTAGAAACTAAATCCGTTCTTAGAAATATATCCGTCACCTCAAACTAAAATTAATTTCATTTATTCAGTTTTGTATTATTACTTTCATTATCATATCATGTATCAAACTAAAATAAATAAATTTAGTAATTTCTAAATGTGGTACTACTATATTTTTACTAGTAGTCAAATCACGGGCCCGAAAGTTGATTGCAGATTGCAAGGAAAGTCTGAGGGGTATCGAATTAAAATTCTCATTTCTATTGCCAGATGCATTACCATGGAGCTATTAACCCCAAAAATAACTAATTACTCATAATTATTTGTAGCAAGACAAAAATAAATGTACAAAATTTCTCATTTTTCATTACAACAAACAATAAACATTTTCAAATACAAGTGAGAAAATGTCTATATACAAATTATGACGTTTCAAGTTGATAAGAGATAACCTATCACCTTTTACTATAATTTAACGTAAATCAATTTTCGGTATTTAATAAGTAATAATCAATTATGACCTCATAGCCTTAAACTAAGATTTGTGTTGGTTTAATTTATTGTTTACAATAATAACGAGGATTCTAGCAAATTGAGAATTTTCAAATTGTAAATATTTATATGAAAATTATTGTTTTCTTCTTTTAATTAGTAATAGCATGCAAAAGGATAATGATTTAATTAAATTTAATCTACTACGGCAGTGTTCCACACCCAATAATGGGTCATAGGAGTGATGATATATTTCTAATTAATACATTTTTGTTTAATAAAAAATAAAAAGTAAACACTTGGCTATGTTTCACAAAATTCAGCCTCCAAGTCACCTTATGAGGGCATCGTCAGAGGCTGGCCAGCACAGTTAGTAACCATAGACGCGTTTCGCTCTTATTAGAGCTCATCAGTATGGTATAACTTACTTCTTCACCTAGAACAAAGTTCATGTGAAGAAGCTGGTGCCGAAGAACTGTACCAGCAGAGAATACGATCTCTAACAAACTGGTAAGATGACATGAGAGTTGAGTTATACCATACTGATGAGCTCTAATAAGAGCGAAACGCGTCTATGGTTACTAACTGTGCTGGCCAGCCTCTGACGATGCCCTCATAAGGTGACTTGGAGGCTGAATTTTGTGAAACATAGCCAAGTGTTTACTTTATATTTTTTTATTAAACCTTGTTGGATGACAATTAATTTTGTCTTTGTTGTCATTTTTGTTTATTTAAAAACTTATCCCCCCCCACCCCCCTAGTTGACAAAATCGCGCAATCAGAAAATTTCACAATATAATTTACCCCACCCCCCCTCCAAGAAAAATTGAGTTCATACGTGCCTGTTTTCCATAGACATGACCTAGAAATATTATTTACATATTTTCAAAAATGCTCTAAAAATATAATGATTAATAACGACTCATTACCTATTAGGACATCGATAAAACGTAATGATTTATTATTCAAAATTGGCGCGTAAATACATGTATCACAGCTTGATAAAAAAAACAAATATACACGTGCACACCTACTAAAATAAAATTAAATGCATTTTGATAACACATCCCATACTTGCAATTTTTGTCGGATAATTAAAAATGAATTTGCATGTTCACCGTTGGATATGAACAGCAACATATTATTATGACTTGTTGGTTAAACGCTAACCGCAAAATAGTAATTAAATTTTCTTTGGTTGTAAGCTGAATCAATTAGTATTACTATTTAGAAAAACCGTAATGAATAAACTAACAATTTTCTCACGGAGTACATATCCTCTTCTATATTTATTAGCGTCAACTTCAAAGTCAAGGATACATATTAATTCATACGGCTGGAGAATAATTTCTGCGCAGGATGATACTGCAAATATCAAATAAAAATATACTAATAACAAAACGTTACGTTAAGCAAAAAAAAATAGAAAAATATATGCGGAATATCCCAAAACACTTAAAAGACATGGATTCTAACTTAATGGATATATTTTTTTTTGTTTTTATAAGGATGAACACCTACGCTATCATTACTTAAAGAAAATAAGTTAACCACAAAGTAGAGATAAGTTGCTATGTCATCTTAAAGTAGTTTTCGTTTGTTTTGATTTTTATTAATATAAGCCATGGTTGGGAAAAATCATAATTTAAGAAAAAAACTAAAAATCATTGATAATATTGATTTTATTAAGAAAAAAGTTTAAAATGATTTTTAAACAAATGAATTTTAGACACTTGTTTTATCCTGTACTAGAAATATAATTAATACAAAAAAAAATCACACGAGGTGTTTCTTTTCAAAATGATATACAGGGATGTCTCACAATTTGTAGCACATATTTTAACGCTAAATAGTTCTCAACGTACTGATTATGAAAAAGAAATACTTTTCTCAAAATTCGCAAAATCACTTGCTCTTTACATGAATTACACATTTTTAGTGCCACTGGTTGGAGAGTTATTTCTAATACATTAATAATGAAATTATATTTATAAACATTTATCTAATGTTGATCATGAATAAATGGACTATTGTAATGTTTATAATTATAAACTCTCAAACCAGTGCTACTAAAAATGTTTACTTCATGTAAAGTGCAATTAATTTTACGAATTTTGAAAAATATCTTTCCATTTCATAATCACACAAAAAATACTTAGGAATAAAGGGCTAATTCAGCAGTAATAACAGACCCTATATTAAATCAGTGGTTCTCAAACAATAGAACAAATATGCATTGTATAAACAAATAACAAATTTGTTAGTGCTTGCAATTGTGAAGCCATTATTATTATTATTATTATAATTATATATATATATATATACATATATATATATATATATATATATATATATATATATATATATATATATATATATATATATATATATATATATATATATATAATATAAGTAATTAAAGTTAAACTGTTAATATTACAATTAACAAAACTATGTCACCTGTATCATTTGTTCATATTTGTTTATTGTATAGCTTATTTCAATATTTTAACATTATTTTTAATACAATTTTTTCGAAATAATTATTATATAACCATATAGAATATTTATAGCGTTAAAATCAGAAAAAAATCTCGCATCTAATGGACTACAAAATTGTATAGGTTACCCATTTAAAAATACAAATTTGTTCTTATGATTGATAAATTAGGCCCTTATTTATTTATATGTTACGCTGTACAACAGAAACTTAATTCCAATTACAGTACTGGGTCCGCACTCACCGAGCCGCAGTGTAGTAGTTCATATAATTTTTAACTTGAGTGAGATTCGAACTCGGGATCTCCGGATTCGAATTCCGTATCGCTATCCACACCACCGTACTATATTCATTAGTTCGCCCAAATTAACGCTGACTGTTCTACTACAAATAGAGATTATTTATGATTATTATACAGTGAGGTAAGGCAAAAAATGAATGCTGTCAAATAAACAAATTGGAAACAAAAAAATATTTTTTTCAAATGTAGCTTTTTTCGAGCTTAATAAAAAAGTTCATTATCTTCATTAAGATATAATACTTGTCTATTTATTAAAGAATCGCCCATTAAAAAAAAAACATACTTCTAGAAAAACTTAACAAGCGAAACATAAACAATTTTTCAATTTTTTAATTTCTCACTGTCAAAAATTTCCATACATCTTCAAAATTTTTTAGCATCGCAAATAATTCTTCACTTCGATAAAAATCTATACAATTCGACAAAAAAATGCAAATTCTGCAAAACATCAAACACGCATTTGCAAATATTTTCGCAACAAAAACTATTTAATTACGTACGTATGAAATATATCTTCTTTAATTTGAAATTACATAAGTAAGCATATATGACCCCTAATCTGAAATGACTATTGAAATAAGAGTGTATTTTGCATGAACTGCTACAGAAAACTAAATAAAAAGGCACGCAAATGAACAATGATAATTTAAAAATATTGAATGCCAAATTAGCTTTTTTCTTTCACACGTCGAAAATTAAATGAAATTTATAATTTTATTTTTAAATAAATCATTCTAGTAATATACAAAAGAAAACTACAAATAATATTTATTTAGAAAGTGTTAAAATACAATTATCTATTACTAAATTAGAGTCAAAAGAAAAATTAAATAAGACATAAAAAGATATTTAAAAAATAATAATTACGGACAAAAATACTAGTAGATAGAGTTACCGTAAAAATTTGAGACAACTTTTATGTTTCGCGGGCCCTTTAAGGTCCTTTCACGGATCCTTACGGGTCCATGGACCCCCGATTACGAATCACTGCTATATACCGTTGAAGTTGTGATATTGTGAATTACCTGTATAGTGATTTATACTTCAGTAAATTAATATTTTTTATATCTATTACATAACGTCATTAATTTACAAAAATTTTATAAATATTTCAGGTATATAATGAATGACGTTTTGTGGAAATAAAATTTCACTTTATGAACAAACTATACAATTATATATGTATTTATGTAAATATGCGAGGGAACGTAATTTGACCTTGATCTTCTAAAGTCTTTTTATGTGCAAAATAACTTTTAGTTTTAAATGTGAATGTTTTCTGGAATCATCCAAAATATATCAATTTTAAATATAGGTATGTGTAATAAAAATATTATGCAATAGATGATTATATTTTAACAAATTATATTATATATCCCCTAGTTCCGCACGTAAATAAATAGTGCATAATTAATATTATTAGACTATAATTAATTGTAAATTAAGTGAGAGATATATGACCCTGAACAGAAATAAATCATGTAAAATATGTATCATTAATAAAGATAATTGTTGATAATAACGTCGCATAATAAAATTCTTCACTACTGTGAACACTGCCACAGAAAACGAAAAATTACTTTCTTAAAAATGACAAAAATCAATTGATTTATAAACAGAAAAATTGGTTACGCCGTAGCAGATCTCAATAAGTGATATATTTCTCCGCGTGAAATGCGGTTACCGGGCCGTTCATTTTTTTCTCGAAGTACAGATACAACCTGTATATCTGCAAATCGTACCAGTGATAATTAAATCTTGTAGTTTATTTCATTTTCTTTCTGAAATAACTGATATTCTTGCACATTTTTAAATATTTGCTACGAAAGTTATATAAATTCCATTTACGTATTTTTCTTTATGTGACTACAATTATAAACGAACCCTATTGTTTGAGATCCATATTTCTTCAAGTCTGAAGTCAAAACAATTTTTAAAAATCATTACGGCTTAATGAAGAAGAATTTCTAAAACTGTACATTTTTCAAATCAGATGAGGTTTCATAAAAAAACAGTGAAATTTAGGAGGCAAAATGTTAAAATTAATTTGAAGTAGTATTTGCAGATTTGAACTTCTACTTTTTATTCCAATTTCTAGAACAAGTTTGTTTTCACTTTTCAATGTTAATTACACATAATTATAAAACAAAAAGTGAACTAGTTCGACAATATAAGATTTAAACAGTTCTATTATAAATGAATATGTAAATTTCTAAATTGTAATATACAGTTTTCAAGCATAATAATTCCCGATTGAATAATTTTTTGCTCTTCTTATTAAAGGAAAAACCTGTATAAATTATATAAAAATCTTCGTCTAATCTTTACCATTTTTTCAGTGATTCATTAATGAGCCGTAGTAGAAAAAGTACAGATAAGAAAACAACATAATTATACAAAAGCAAAAAAGCAAAAGTGCTAAACCTGATAATGACGCAGAAAGAATAAATAAAAGAGAATATTTAACAGATGGTAAAAAAGGCTCTATTGATGACACATCTTGACTTTTGTACCTGATTACATGTGATCATAATTCAGAGTTCCGGGATCACGATCAAAATCTGCCGAAGACGATGGTATTAATGTTTCCCTCACTGACATCACGAAAACAAATAACACAAATTATGGTAGAATACAAAATAGAATTTCCCAAATGGGAAATTACAAATTATAATAATAGATGAGTTTGTAAATAAGATAATTTTAGGGTAGGAATATGTATTACGTCAGTTTATAAATCATTGTTTCCAACATCTCATTAAATTAAACCCAAGGGGGTTTCTCGTTTTATTGCTTAAAAATAATTATATCCAATTAAATTTTTAATAAAAGAGTTAAATAAAAATCTCGTCAAAATCAACTATTTGAGTGCCACTGATTAGTACCTCTCTTAATATTGAGAATTTTAAATTCAGACTTTCACTGATCGGTATATTTTGTTTATAAAATAATATCAAAATAAAATGGTTGATGAGTCCATTGAGAATAAGTGTTAGTTCTGCAGAGTAAGAAAGAAAAAAAATATATATATTCCAAGTGAGAAGAATAAATGAGCTGGTATGAAAAGAATTATGAATGTGGTTGAAGCAAAAGTGGAGTGTCAGGATAGGAATGTTTGGCGAAAATTAATTGCGGGATAAATATGATGAATAAGGACAAGCGTATGATTCTTGATTTTAGGTTCATTGGTTAGATTTTTCGAGTGTTTCCTGCAATTGTGTGGAGTTCACCTTCAAAAACAAGCGCAGAGAGATGCTCCCTTCCTTTCTTATCTTTTTTTGATTCATTTTCTGTTTTTACTATACAGTGTGTAACAGCAATTGTGTTAAATGTATCTTTAAACAAGCGCAGGAGAAGCTGCATTCATTTCTTATAAATTTGTTGTTACAGAAGGGGGCGTAAGTGAAGATTTACGAAACAGGTGTACAGGAGCGAATGGATGGATGTTTGTTGCGTGATGATGGATTTTGGTTGTGAGAAAAGAAAGAGTTCGTATGGAAGAAGTGTTAATGTGGTCGAAACGAGTATCATGTGTCAGGATGAGAATGTTGACGGGTTCGTGCTACCCCATTTAATGGGATATAGCGTGATGTTATGTATGTATGTATGAAAGAAATTATGAATGTGAATGAAATGAAAGCAGTATATTAGGATAGAAATGTTTGCAGAACAAATAAATGGCGCATATCAGCTGTCAAAAATAATACTAGAGAGAGAAGAAATAGAATAAGATGGTGCAAGTAAATGATTTAAAAAGTGATAACATTCTTAAAGATATATATCATAGGAAATGGCATGGATTAGTTTGTATTCTAGAGTATTAACCTTATATCTGATAAGATAATATATTGTAGTTTTATGTGAAAAACACTCGATAATATATTGAAAGGAAAAGAGGTGTGTGCGATAAAAAAATGACGTTGGAACAATAAATTCTTTGTTGAATAACAATATTAATCATAATTAGATAATTATTTTCTAATTTATGTGAAAACGTACTTACTTAACTTATTTTTAAATTTGTTGGTTACAAAATGAACAAAATCGAAAAACATGCGATGCAATTTCAAAGTAAATGATGTCACTTTTTCAAGTCACCAAAGAAATTTATTTTTATATTATCACAAGATCATAAAAATAATAAATATTTTCGTATTAGGTCAAATATTGAATCGCCCTTTTGTTAAACAGGTTTTTTTTATAACTTTTTTAGTGTTATAAACTTGAACTAAAATTTCTATAGTTTTACGAGTTACAAATGTTACATCGATAGGTTTTTCCTAAATATAAAATAAATATTTGCGAAATTATTGATATTATATGTTCGGATTTTTATTGACACCAAATTTTTTCTAGGAATTAATATAGTGTATGAGTGAATCTCTTGGCGAAACAGAGGTCAAATGCATAATGAGCTATATTTTTGCATAGGAACGATTTCACAAAACATATAAACAAGCTTTATAAAATTTAATTTTTGACATGACATGCAAAAACAATTCATACGTCACATATTCTTCTACCTTCGATTTACATACCACAAAATATTAATTTAAAAATTAATGTAAATTAAGTTTTTTGCAAATCAAAGTCAGCCAATTATAATAACAATAATAGCTTATTTCAAAACGATCAGTATTTAGATGCCAAGTTCAGACCCAATTAGGTGCATATTCCACCTTAAATAAATTATAAATAAAATAGAATTACAAAACATAACCAGAAAATTGTTCTTATTATAAAACAAAAGTTCTAAAAGTATTTCTCACATGTTATAAATTAGAACAAAATATTTTTTATATAAACGTGCGAAAAGTGAGTCATTATGTACTCATTTTCAGTGCGAAAAGTGATTGTTTTTTACGTAATTTGTTTGACTATTGCTCGCGAAATTCAACTTTTTTGTAAACAGCCCAACAAAAATTAATTACTGGGCTGTCAGCTACTTTATCGGACTGCTTTAAACCAATCAAAAATATGATTACAAAATGCCGCTGTTACATACACAACTTACTAGTTTTTCTGAAAAGTTCAATTAAGTTAAAAATTAAAATAATTAGTTAAATAAAAATCTCGTCAGAATCAACTATTTGAGTGCCACTGATTAGTACAGATGACGTCACAAATTAATTTTGCACTTTAAACATATCTCTCTTAATATTGAGAATTTTAAATTCAGACTTTCACTGATCGGTATATTTTGTTTATAAAATAATATCAAAATAAAATGTTTGATGAGTCCATTGAGAATAAGTGTTAGTTCTGCAGAGTAAGAGAGAAATAAATTATAAATAAAATAGAATTACAAAACATAACCAGAAAATTGTTTTCATTATAAAACAAAAGTTCTAAAAGTATTTCTCACATATTATAAATTAGAACAAAATATTTTTTATATAAACGTGCGAAAAGTGAGTCATTATGTACTCATTTTCAGTGCGAAAAGTGATTGTTTTTACGTAATTTGTTTGACTATTGCTCGCGAAATTCAACTTTTTTGTAAACAGCCCAACAAAAATTAATTACTGGGCTGTCAGCTACTTTATCGGACTGCTTTAAACCAATCAAAAATATGATTACAAAATGCCACTGTTACATACACAACTTACTAGTTTTTCTGAAAAGTTCAATTAAGTTAAAAATTAAAATAATTAGTTATTTCTCGATTATGGATAAAACAGTGTATTCAATTCGTGTTATAAGTTTCTTGTATTGCACTCATGGGTTTCCCTCTTGTGCAATAAAGTGACACTTTTCATACAAGTTACATAGATCACTATTATAATAGATAGATAAATAAACCCATTGTTATTTAAAAAATATATATATTTACCAATAATAACGCGTAGGTAGATATGTGTAACAATCGTAAAATCATTTTGACAAACATTCATTCAGATAAAATCAAACTGTGTCGAATTATAAAATAATTCTTAGTATTTTGCGTAGCAGCTATGTATAATAATCATAATGAAACATTTTGATAATAGTTTATCTATTTATTATCACAATTATACTATCTACAAGTTTAAATATTTCGACTGTTAATATGAAGTTGGCACTTGAACACTGATTTTTTTTAAACAAAATATTATTGTTATTATAAATTAAATATATTATCACTATACCTTGCTATTACAAAAACATCTGAATGGAAAGAATAAACGAGCTTATATAAAAAAAATTATGAACTAAAGAAACGAAAGTTGAGTGTCAGAACAGCATTAATTGCAAGATGGATTAACTATACAGGATGTTTCACAACTTAGAGCAAAAAATTAAAGGATATATTCTGTAAGACGTGCTGATCATGAAACAAAATTTTATTTTTTTTAATCGCAAAACTATTGCCCATGTTTCCCAGTCCAAAATTTTTCGTTGCCACTGCTACTGGGTGGATGATTATGTTAAAGTTATTAATTAAATAAGATTCTATTATAAATAACTGCTAATAATTGAATTGTGTAATTATTCTTTCGTAGTTGATACCTACTTCATTGTTTGTGTTTAATAGGAAAGCGAATCCAGTACAGTACTACAAAAAATGTTTTAGGTTAACAACCCTTAATTTTTCGAATTTAAAAAAAAATTCTTTTTGTTTCATGATCAGCACGTCGTACATAATATACCCTTTAATTTTTTGCTCTAAGTTGTGAAACATCCTGTATAATTTGAAAGGGAAAAAATGTTTTATTTATTATAATCTAAATGAAAAGATTATGTACACGATTTCATACCAAAAAAAATCCCTTTCGAATCAACTATTATCATCTTCATACTTCACTTATATGAGTATTTTCCATAGCACTCTGTAATTAGCTTTAAATGGGGATCTCCACTATTGTTACAGTGGCATCGAGTCGGCCTGTGGTTCTTGAGAACCCTGGTTCGATCCCCACAGCCGACACACAATTTTCACCAAATTAAATCTACCCCTGTGGCTTCCCTTTCACTAACATCTTTGACCGCACGTCACGCGTATAAATATATCACATACCGAGATCTGCTTCGGCTGAGTGCCACACCCATTAATGGGTAAAAGGCGTGATGATATATTTATTTGTTACAAATTTAAAAATTTATCATTTTTATGGTCCCAAAAACATCGTACTATAAACAGAGTTTCAAAAATGTTAATAGTGTTTAAGGTATATGTGTTTATAATGCCATTAAGTCTGATATCAGAATACATTATTGTAACCTATCAGTTCAGTGGCACAAAAAATGTTAGCTTTGAGGATTGTATCTATTTATAAATTTCAGAAAAATTCTTTTTGAGTTATCATCAATAAATCAACACATTTATTTTTTTTTGCAATAATTTTAAAACACCCTGTATATGTAGATATGTAGAATTCAATCTCTGGATCGTATTTTCATACGTTAGCAGAGAACTATGGAATATTTTTATAATAAAGACTTTCGTTAACTTGTAAAAAAAATCAATAACGATTTAATAATTAATATAAAACAATTAATCATTTTTAACAAAATTTTGGGAATTTAATATAAGAAAATAAATTTTCGAGGCCGAAAATAAAATGTTAATTGCTGTCGACTTTCTCTAGTTATTTGTTGTCGTTTTTCAAGTGACAAAAAATTATAATAAAAACTGTTGCTACCTCAGATAATACGAGTATAATACTACATATTTTTATTAAGTTATTAAAATTATTCAAAACTTATTTAAAACGCTAATAACATTGTTCTTTTTCTACATATTTTTTTACATTTTACGAGTACTAAAGTCTAGTTGACTTAGTAACAAACTTAATAAATTATTAAGATGTGTAATTACAGTTTTTATTCATTTTAACAAAGGTCAGTTATTACTTTATACCTATTATTAAATTATTTTTTAAATTTTCTATTCATAATATTAATTAGATTGATTAAAAATTATTAATTTACAATAAAATAAATAAATATATCATCACGCCTCGTTACCCATTACTAGGTGTGACACTCTATTCCCAACCCACGGCACAAGGAAGTGGGTACCGAGACCTGTGGAGCCTTCACACCTGATTACGGGTGAGGAGGTAGCAGCAGCGGGATCTAAGATACGTTGTCAGAAGGCCCCGGGCCCGGATAGAGTCCCCCCGAGGTGGTCAAATTAATTGCGCTGAGTACGCCCGACTGGCTAGTCCCGGCTCTAAACAAAATACTGACCACGGGAGTGTATCCAACAGAATGGAAAACGGCAGAACTAATCCTGATTCCCAAACCGGGAAAAACTGATATGAAAGAACCGGCGGCCTACAGGCCCATATGCCTTCTTAACAGTATAAATAAACTGTTTGAGCAAATCATCAGCACAAGAATAAATGCATATATGGAGGCGAACACCAAGTTATCCGAGAGCCAATACGAATTCAGAGCTGGCAGGTCAACCATACAAGCCATGAAAGTACATGAAATTGCACGTAGGGAAATGAACAAGAAAAAAACTAGAGGCTTCTGCGCCTTAGTTACAATTGATATTAAAAATGCCTTTAATTCGGTGCCATGGCCGCGGATTATAGAGGCCCTGAGGAAGAAAGGTATACCGACCTATCTAATAAATATCATAGGCGCGTACCTGGACAACAGAAGCATAATATATAACAGAAAGAGCTATCAGATGACATGTGGGGTTCCACGGGGTTCTATCTTAGGCCCCCTTTTGTGGAACCTGTTTTATGACGAAATTCTGAATATACAGACTCCAAGGAACGTTCAGTTGCTGGCATTCGCGGACGATCTGGCGGTGGTAGTGGTGGACAAAACGGAAGAAACACTAATGGCAAAAACAAACTACGTCCTCGCAGTTATAGAACAATGGGTAGACGATAAAGAGCTAGAAATTGTCCCTAGCAAGACAGAGGCAATTATTCTGTCCGGAAGAAAGAAGAGGGGCATTATTACATTCCAGGTAGGCGGGGTAGACATCAATCCAAAGACCACCATCAAATACCTGGGTATGACTTTTGATAAAAACCTAACCTACTTACCGCACGTTAGGCAAGTAACGGCGAAAGCCGATAGAACAATAATGGCACTGAGGAAACTTTTCCCATGCCTAAAAGGCCCCAAGGAAGACAAGAGAAGACTCCTTGCAGCTACCGCCCAAAGTATCATCCTATACGGAGCACCAATATGGGGAATAGCCATGAAGTATGTTCAAGCCAGGGAACTACTGAAAAAAGCAAACAGAAAACTTGCCGTGGGTATCTGCCAAGGATATAGAACCATCTCCGCAGAAGTGGCAGATATTCTAGCAAGACTAACTCCACTCACCATACTAGCAGAGGAAAGAATGCTAGGAAACGGAGAAACGAAAACAGAAAAAAAAGCCATCAGAGAGGCGCGCTTCCCGACATGGCAGGAGAGGTGGCAAATGGACCAAAAAAACAAATGGTTACATGAACTGATGCCAAACATCATCCCATGGCTAGAAAGACAACACGGTGAAATAAACTTCCACCTAACCCAATGTATGACAGGACACGGGGTCTTTCAGACCTACCTCAAGCGTATTGGCAAATCCACAAGCGACACCTGCAAGTACTGCGGCCAGGTAGATAGTGCGGAACATACGATGTTCCAATGTACAAAGTGGGAGCATATACGCGAGGAAACAAACGTAGAGCTGACCAAAGAAAATGCAATAGCGACTATGGTTACCAGCGAAGTCATGTGGGAAAAGGTCGACAAGGCCCTAAACGAAATTATGAGAGAGAAGGAAGAAGACGAAAGGAAAGCGGAGAGAGCAATGCTCCAATAAAAAGGAACATAGAGTACAGTAAGCAAAAGACAACGGCTGGAGGGCGACGTAATGCCAAAGCAGTTCCACTTCCGGTTTCGGGCTAGGGGACGGGAGAGTTTAGTGGGTAGGCTAGGCAGATGAAGCGAAAGCGAATGTCTAGAGTCCCACACTACCTTTCCCTACGGGGGGCATCCGCTGCTTCGGCATGATGCTGGGTGTGCATGAGCATTCTCTCCTACCCATTTAATTTAAAAAAAAAGGTGTGACACTCTGTCGTTGCAGATCTCGGTAAGTGATATATTTATGCGTCCCCCAAAGTTGTTCCACAAGAGTAATTTTTTTAATTGCAAAGTGCTGTTACGAGCCGTCAAATCACTACATCCAATACATTAACAGATAACTATAGTTATTTTCAGCCTTAAATCAAGAATAGTTATGTGTGTTGTTTGTGTGCGTCGAAAAAAAAGGTCGACGGGCGAGGCAGACTATTTTCTAAGCGCACCAAAGATTTTACGCAACTGCATTATGTTCATTAAAAAATTTCAACATTTATTACAAATTTAATTTCGTAATCATGGTTATTATAATTATGAATGTTTAACCAAGGACATGTATTCAGAAAAAATCACAATTTGTTTGTTTATCGGTGGTATTTTGTAATCGTGTTTTTGATTGGTTTAGAACAGTCCGTCAAAGTAGCTGATAATAATTTTGAAAAAGTTGAATTGTGTGCGTAAATGTCAACAATAACAGTTGCATGAAAAACATATTTGCTCGCTTTTTCGCATGCATTATAGGCAGTTGTTGTTCTGTGGTAGCATGCTTGTTTGAAAAGGCGCGCAGATTTCGATTTATACTCTAATTTCACTGTTACATGCAGATTTATTGTATGCAGCAACAAATAAATAGACAAAGAAAAAATAAAAAAAACTGAAATGATTATTCACATTTTGCAAATTAAACGTTATCACATTACCGTTATTATTATTATTAAAGTATAACAATGAACAATACTTATTTTGTTCGTAATTTATTTTATTTTTTTGAAGCGAGAAAGCAGGAAGACTTGGTGATTATCTATGGCGCATACGTAACAAAAATTCGATAATTTATGTGCTTTTAAAATAGATCGTTTACGTATTTTCCACGAATTTTTTATTGAGAGCGATACTAATGATACTTAAATTTCACAGACAGCTTACAGTTAGTCTTATTGCTGTTGAATAAAGAGACAAAAACGTCAGTAGGAAACAAAAAAACAATAGAATTTTCAGTAAATTTTTAAATTTATCGCAGGTAACTTTATATTTTGTTATCTGTGAAAGTACAAAGTGCTAAAGCCAAATTGATAGCTGGTTGACGTAAAACAATGCAACGATCGAAAAATTAAAAAGAAAAACACATACATATCTAATTTATTTATTTATTTACTGTACTGCACAACAGGAAATCAATACGTATTACAGGAAAAATTCATACGTACGAAAACTGTCAAAAACACTCTTTTGATTTTTTTTAAATTAACGACTACAAATGAAATAAAAATCATTATCAAATATAAAGAGACTCCCTGTGGCTCCACTAACCTCTTTGAGGGTCGTAATTCGACGACTGGTTACAACACTTCACGCGCATATGTACGTAGATCTGTTACGGCGGATTACTACGCCCAGTAATGGGTAAAAATCGTGATATTATATTTATTTATATTTAATAGATTATTATATTTATAAATATACCGATATTTTTTAATAACTTCCCTCCCAACTGCTTTTGAGAAATGAAAACGAAATTTTAAAATCATTTTTCATACGGGGCGTAGGAACCAGGAGAGGGGATTGAGTCAACCCCCCTCCATCAATTTTGTTTTATAGTTTTGAAACTTGAAAATATTTATCTGATAATACGTTGAAAAATTATCTGAAAAGTTCCACTTGAGGGGGTTGAGGCTGCCCCCCCCCCCCAATATCAATTTTGTGTTATAGTTTTGAAACTTGAAAATATTTATCTGATAAAACGTTGAAAAATTGTCTGAAAAGTTCCACTTTACGAATAAAAAACTAAAAAATTTAGACGGGGCGTAGGAACCAGGAGAGGGGGTTGAGGCAGCCCCCCCCCCTCACCCCAATCAATTTTGTTTTATAGTTTTGAAACTTGAAAATATTTATCTGATAAAACGTTGAAAAATTGTCTGAAAAGTTCCACTTTACGAATAACAAAACTAATAAATTTAGAAAATTATAGAAAAAGGTTGCAATTTATGTATATTTCAATAAGGTAGGTGGCTCAATGGTATCGAGCCGGCCTGTGGAATTGGGAACCAGGGTTCGATTTCCACAGGCGACAAACAATTTTCACGTTAAAACTACCTCTGTGGCTACCTCTAGACTAACATCTTTGATGGCCGCGATTTGACGACTGGTAAGCGAACTTCATGTGCATAAATATATCACTTACCAAGATCTGCTACGGCTGATCTAAGTAATGGGTAAAGGCGTAATGATATATTTATTTATTTTATTAAGTAATCCTGTGTTTATATGTTTAATATTTATACCATGAAAAAATGTTTTCAATTTGTTTATTTAAAAACTTACTCCCCCCCTACCCGTTGACAGAATCGCGCAATTAAATTTCACATTATAATTTGCTTACGCGCCTGTTTTCTATTATTACTTGCTCATAAATTTAATGTTTTTTAAATACTTTCAACCTTTAACTTGAAAAACATGTACAATACATAAAATGTCGGAATAATTCACCTCACTTGGGATATAGAAATTTATTCGAGAATTCACCACACGCCACTGTCAACCAATAGGATCACGAATTTGTTTGAAAATAAACCAATGAAATGTACATTTCGTCGGAAATTCATCGCTGGTGCAATTGATAACGAAAATACCACTGTTAATAATATCCTTGGTTACGAATAAAATTAATGATATTTTCAATATTTTCATAAACGTCAATTTTGAATATTAAATGTACACAGAAAAAATGTAGAATTTTCATCACTGTAATACCTAAATAATACTGTAATACCTAATTAATAATGTGCAAATAAATACCTAACTATTCTTGTTAATTAATTCTTGTTTGGTAAATTCTCAAGCCGAATACAACTCGTAGTATGAAAATTGACAGATAATATTTTGACATAAATATACATTCGTTGTTACGGAAATAGGAATGTTAAATGTTATGTTAACTCGTGCTTCGCACTCGTTAAGTTTCCATTTCCATAACAACTCATAATTTATGTCAAAATATTTTCAGCAATTTTCATAATACTTGTTATATTATATATGAGTATATCATCTCCCATGTGGCCTGGTTCTGAATGTGGCAATCGTTATCATACTGTCCAGGAGGTGGACAATTCATTGAGAATAAAATTACAATAGAAAACAATTAGTGAAAATTCAGAGGGCCTGTCAATATATTCCATGACGTCAATAGAGTCTCAAAGACCAAACAGCAACAATTTAATTATGATTCTACGATATTGTTTGCAGTGCAAAGTCGTCACAGAACCATTGTGTTGAAAGGTACACTCACGGCCAACGGAGGCTCGTCCTGCGACCTTGGCAACTCACGCTGTGATTGGCCAGCAATGTAGATTTGTTATCACAGATGATTCTAAACTATAGATGTAATTTACCGCTGATTTGTAATGAAGGTCAAATATATCGATTTTAAATTTAATACGCTGTTAAGTTCTCGGTTGTAACGTTTGCATTTCATATAAAAAACTTGTTTAATGACATTTAATTTCATGGCATTGTGGGTAAATCAGAAAGTACGACAATCATTTGTTTTAAATTGTTGTTTATATAGTGTATAATTCATGAACTAATGCATATAACATCGCTGACAGATATCAAGGAATTTACAAATATGAGAATACAATTTTACGAAGATTTCATTGATTTGAATACAACCCCAGCATTTTGCGTCAAGTTCGAGTTTTACTATAGCTATAGGTTACCTGTACTGTAATTAGGATCATTTTCTTATGGGGTAGAACCCTGGTTCGATCCCCACAGCCGACGAACAATTTTCACCAATTTAAAAAATCTACTCCTGTGGCTCCTCCACCACTAATATCTTTGAAGGCCGTGATTTGACGGCTGGTAACCGCACTTCACGCGAAAAAAAAACACTTACCGAGATCTGCGTAGGCAGAGTGCCACACCCAGTGATGGGTAAAAGGCGTGATGATATATTTATTTATTTTATTTATTCTTGTTGTGTCTAAAAAAAGTAAAACACATTTACTCATGTCTTTGTCTTCTACCAATATTTTTTTAAACATTTAAATAATAATAATAACATTGAGAGTGTTCCCAAATTAAATGGTCAAAAATATAAACACAAAAACTTTCTCTAGAACAGCGTTTCCTAAACTATAGTCTGCGAATCCCTAACGGTCTCCGAGGAGCTATCAAGAGGTCCTTGAAACTTAATTTTTTAGTACAGATTTATAGTACCGAAATGAGAAATTGCTTTGCTTATATAAATATTAAGGAATAACATCATGTATTTGACGGCTGTTAACTGCAGTTCACAAGCATAAATATATTACTTACTGAGATCTACAACGATAGATTGCCACTGCCAGAATGGATGAAGGCATGTTTATTTTTTGTGAATTTTTGGTTGAAAAATCGAAATTTTTAAAATTATGTTTCTATATAATTCAGAGCACGAGAAATACACTCATTCAAACCGAATTTCAATATCATTTTTAGTTTTTGAGTTATATCGATTTTTGATTTTTTTTTAATTCAACTTTGAGAGCCCATATCTCGAAAACTAAAAGAGATATTGAAACGCGGTTTGAACGAGTGTATTTCTCTTGCGCTACTTAACTTATACCGAAATTTTACCATTTTTGAAAATTTTTCAACTTTTTTCAAAATTTTCTTTTCTCAATACTTCCAAAAGTTGAAGAGATAATGAAAATCTGAAAACACCAGTGAATTCCTCGCGTGAAAATACATAGGTATGCAAATTTTTACAGCTAAATTCGAACGGATATAGTTTTTATTACAAGAAATAAAAAAAATGCCAAAATTCGTAAAAGCCCTTAAGAAATTTCTAAAAAATGGCTATTTTCAATGTTTTGTAATAAAAAATAGTTCAACCAAAAATTCACAAAAAATAAATATATCATGCTTTTGAACCATTACTGGCAGTGGCACATCTCAGTAAGTAATATATTTATGCTTGTTAACTGCAGTTACCAGCTGTCAAACCGCGGTTCAATATGTCATCTCAACTGACTGACAAATGTTAATATTTTTATATCATCATTATTTATATAAAATTTGAATAAATTTGGTCAGTTAGAGGAGCAGATAAGTTAATAGCATTTTTGAGCGTTTTCGTTTGTACTCCAGAGCGGCCTTAAGAGATACTGGCATACGAACATGCAATATTTGATTAAACCAGTTCAATAACGATAACTCGAAACCATTGAGAGCATTTCATATCTCGTTTAGTTTAGTTACACCGATTTTTAACTTTTAAATATCTCTACTTTGAGAGTCATAAATAAAACAGAATCATATTTTCAAAAAGGAACTCATATTATATGTATGCTTATATGCAGCATCAATTATTTAGTCTTTCTTTTGTGTTAAAGTAAATGAACAGTGTTGGCAACATCGCATTTGCAAAGAAAGTAAAATGATACTAGAAGAAATGCTAACACATATCTAGACAGACGAAACAAGGAAAGATAAGAATTTCAAGATAATATAAATGCAAGGAAGAACACATTTGTGTTCCCACAGTCACACAAATTCGTAATGTCAATGTCATCTAGGGCGTTATCAGAGTAGAAGTAGGTAGACTAAATAACGCCTACACACAAGTTCAATCTATAGAAAATTATCGTTCTAGTTTTACAATATGATATCGCAGATTGCAACCTCCAAATTGTACAAATTCATTTTCTTCCATATCTTATAAAATGGGAGTATATATAGGCATGAACCCCTGAAACATTCACACATCATCCTCACTTCAACAACATTCACGTCCCGTTCATACAAGCTCATTTATTCCTCATACTCAGAATCTAAATTATAAAATTGAAGTTAGCAATTAAATTTAGTGGGTATTGTATATTTATAATTCGACATTTCATTTTTCTAATCACAATTTTCACATTTGTTTAACTTTTTTTTTGGCATTTTTAGCAAATTAAATACTAACAACAAAGACAAAATTAATTGTCATCCAACACTTGGTGAAACTAGGTTAATAAAAAGTATAAATTAAACACTTGGCTAGGTTTCACAAAATTCAGCCTCCAAGTCACCTTATGAGGGCATCGTCAGAGGCTGGCCAGCACAGTTAGTAACCATAGACGCGTTTCGCTCTTATTCGTCATCAGCTTCTCCACGTGAACTTTGTTCTAGGTGGAGAAGTGAGTTATACCATACTGATGAGCTCTAATAAGAGCGAAACGCGTCTATGGTTACTAACTGTGCTGGCCAGCCTCTGACGATGCCCTCATAAGGTGACTTGGAGGCTGAATTTTGTGAAACATAGCCAAGTGTTTACTTTATATTTTTTTATTAAACCTTGTTGGATGACAATTAATTTTGTCTTTGTTGTCATTTTTGTTTATTTAAAAACTTATCCCCCCCCCTAGTTGACAAAATCACGCAATCAGAAAATTTCACAATATAATTTACCCCACCCCCCCTCCAAGAAAAATTGAGTTCATACGTGCCTGTTTTCCATAGACATGACCTAGAAATATTATTTACATATTTTCAAAAATGCTCTAAAAATATAATGATTAATAACGACTCATTACCTATTAGGACATCGATAAAACGTAATGATTTATTATTCAAAATTATAGTCTTCTACTTCTAATTTCTTTTACTCAAAATCGGATGTTGGACTCATTATTCCGATCATTCCTTCCATTTCTTTCTATCTTTAACTTTCATATTTATTTCTTCTATCTTTTTACTTCTCTTGATCTCGAGATCTTCCATTCTTGATTCCCTAGTTTTCTTCGATTTCCCTGTTTTCTTCTTTTGTCTACGCCTACAGATTCCACTACTTTTGTATACAGGGTGTTTCTATACCTCTGTACGAAACTTTAAAGACATATATAATTTGATATACTGATTATAGAACAAAAATATTTATTTTGATTAGAGTATTTTATTCCTAGCGAACATTTTTAGTGTCACTGGTGTAATGGAACATTTAATTTAAAAAAATAAAAATAAGGTATTACACAAGGTACCTACATAATAACTAATTAATAAATGATTATTTGTAGGCAGTGTTTATACTTTTATTTCATTAGTAACATAAATAAATAAATAAATATATCATCACGCCTTCTGCCCATTACTGGGTGTGGCACTCTGCTGAAGCAGATCTCGGAAAGTGATATATTTCTTCGCGTGAACAGCGGTTACCAGCCGTCAAATCACGGCCCCCAAAGATGTTAGTGGAGGGGGAGCCACAGGGGTAGATTTAAATTGGTGAAATTAGTAACATAATTATAAATAATTAAATGTACTTTTCGAAATTGTGACAAGATATAAAATAATTACGAAACAGAAAAAGTTGGAAGATAATGAAGATTATTGACGAATTTAAAACATATAATTTTCTTACAAACCAATTAAATTTGACATTTTTGCAAAATTAATTAAAAAACCAATAAAATAGTTACCTCCTGTTCAGGTTAATTACCTAATTTGTTAAACAGGTCTAGGACATACACTTCAATCAATTAACATTTTATCAGGTACCAGGTATCAAAATGTTGTTTTATCGATAAAAATTCAATTGTTTCGGTTCAATAGATCAATTATAACCAAAATCCTTATTACTTGTATAGTTCTTGTTGATCAACACAGTTTACCAATTATATTTCGTTTCGGTTGTTTTTATTCTTCTTAAAGTAATTTTCAATTTACTGCATCATTACTTGTGTTGACGTACGAGTATGAGTTTTAATTTTTCTTCGATCATAAAATTATTCTTCCTTTCACATTTTTCTCAGCACGTGCAAAACTGAATTAGGATTCAATCAACACACGTTTTGTTTCACGGCAGAATAATATACACCTTTTTTTCTTCAATTTCAATCATTTAAAAACATGCATTCTTTTCTAGTTTAAGGATGATTTAAATGTATATTATATCAGGTACAATAAAATAAATAAATAAATATATCATCACGTCTTTTACCCATCACTGGATGTGACACTCTGCCTAAGCAAATCTCGGTAAGTGATATATTTTTTAGCGTTAAATCACGGCTTCCAAAGATATTAGTGGTGGAGGAGCCACAGGGGTAGATTTTTTTAAATTGGTGAAAATTGTTTGTCGGCTGTGGGGATCGAACCAGGGTTCTCAAGATCCACAGGTACAATGATTCGTAGAAAGCATCAAACTATGGAAATGAGATCTCTCGTCTCTCGAAATTATTTCTTTCGGCTTAGTTGTCAAACATATTATTTATATTAATTCAGAGAAGAATTCTTAAAATAGAAGATACGAAGAACATTTTCCACTTATATTTGAATAATTTTACTCTAAAATGAAATTAAATAAATTGGGAAACCGTCAGAGAGCTATGATTTCAGATCATATGCGTTAACCAACTCAAGTACAGTTGTCTTGTTTTTCAAATCTGATCAAATTTTGCTGTTTAATTTGTTATCTGCCATAAGCAGTTGCGATCTAATATCTCTTTCATATACTGTTTACTTAACACGAGAGTCGACTGCATTTAAGGACACGAGATTTTATTCATAAATTATTTGTAACAATATGAGCTATCTCATTGTTGTTATGTTGCGTTTAGATAAGATTGGTTTCGTGTAATTTGACACTCGTGACCACATGTGCCATTAAGGCTGAGTGTGAGATCTTTTGGTTTTCGAATATAGGGCATTAAATTATAAAAAGAGACAGTTATAGTTAATATTCTTAGAATTCCAACAAGATTTCATGTTCGCGTTATCTGCAGTGCCCGAGTGTTAGACTACATAACCAAAACACTTGAGACATCTGTGTCCACCCCGATGCGAGAGGGATGGATTCCAGATGTGGGTATCGTACCCAGGACAGCAAGTGTTTTGGTGGAAACCATCAGTCTCATCCATCGACTCAAAGCGTGAAGATGTAGATCTTCACATCACGCGGTGTTCGCGTTTTATTTAATTTTAAACTAGATTAGTGAAATAAGTATTATAATTAATAAAAGTTTAATTTATATAGTAATTCTGTTTCCATCCTCTCATTTAATTATAACGTTTCGCGTTCAATTAAGTTTAAACTTTAATACCAGTATGTTTAATAAGATTTTAAGACTGCGTTTTTTCTGCTCGTGTTACAATTGACGCAGTCCGGTAAGATTAACTTATTCACCCAGTCCGGTCGTGTTACATATTAAATATATATTTAAATATTAATTAAATTTGTTTTCAAATATTTGATAGAAGAGTATATTTTATTACTTTATTTCTGTCACTTAAATATTGAATATTTATTTATAAAAACAAAAATATATTTCGTAGGTTTCAAATATAACGTAACTGTTAACTTGACTTGAAGTACACAATTTTCAATTTCAATCAAATGTAGAGAAATTGAGAAAATACAAGAATTAGTTTACTGTCATAGACATAAGAAATTAATTGTTGAAAATTGTCCAAGACGAGAAGAGCAGTTATTCTCTTGTTGACATATTTATAATTAAACAATTTTCTAAATGATACAAATTGCAAAATATATAAAGAATTTTAACCGCTTTTGAAATAAAAGAGAGTCTCATATGAAGACCTTGCATAATGGCCATGAACAAAAGAAAATTAGTATGAAATTATAATAACTTCATCAATGAAAAAAAAAACAGAGATATTACTAGAAATAATTATTCCTACAAAACTTAATATATATATATATATATATATATATATATATATATATATATATATATATAATCTGGCGCAATTCAAAAATAAAGTTTATAGTAATATTTCTAAGTAAGTGACGAAACAGCGTCTTCTCACGAAAGTAAATATTATTACTGCAATTTTATAGAATGTTACACCAATTGTACTATTCGACTCGACGATTAAATTTCTTTGAAATAAAATTACGATTCTAAGAATTGTAGTAGCGCATTGTCGAAAGCACGTAGTAACAATCACACGTAACATAATATTAGATAGCGAAAGATACGTTACATAATACGTCATCACATATTACACAAAGTTTTCCAGAAATTGAAGATATCGCTCGATGATAATTTTCACTGTAAACTAAAGTTACCAGACGTCAATTTACGCTTCCCAAAGATTTTCTCCCGTATTCCGTAACTCGATCTTTGTCTGTTACTTATTTTACTTCTCTGTATAACAGACAGCGAGGATGGTGTATTGCTATCCCATTTGATGGGCTATAGCCTGATGTTATGTATGTATAATTCAATCTTTTATGTAATTATGTAATTATACTTTAAGGTATTTAAGTAAATTTTTGTACTTTTATAAATATTGTTTATTCTCTTTGCTCTATGTATTTTTTTTGTAACTGTCCTGTAATAGGGCTTCGCCTGTTGGGCAATTGTATTGTTAAATAATGTGGTTGAAGCGAAGATGGTATGTCAGGATGAGAATGTTTGATAAAGACTAAGTTTTTGATAAATTGATAAAACACAATAAATAAAATAATAAATATATCATTACGTTTTTTATCATTTACTGGGTGTGGCACTCTGCCGAAGCAAATCTCGGTAAGTGATATATTTCTTCGTGTGAAGTGTGGTTACTAGCTATGAAATCACGGCCCCCAAAGATGTTAGTGGAGGGGGAGCTACAGGGGTAGATTTAATTTGTTTGTTGGCTGTGAAGATCGAACCAGGATTCTCAGATTCACAAGCCGACTCGATACCACTGAGCCACCTAAAAGTTTTACTTCTCTTATCCTGTAATAATTTCATTAACTGTCTATACTTCAATGTGTTTGCAATCACGTATTGCAGTTGTAAATCTCATTATTATGAAATATTTACAAATAGGTAACTACGTGCCTCAATGCACATAATTTTCTTTGAAAAAATATTTGCTATTTTCAGATTTCAATACAATTTTTATACACAAATTTCCATTCAATGTTTAGGAATATACAGGATGTTCCGCCTATCTTTTTAATTTGACAATTAAAGTGCCACATTTATTCTGACAATTTATTATTTTGATGATTGAGTAGAACATAAATAAATAAAGAATGAATCAATATTTCAGGAGAAAAATTAAATTGCAGATTTAATTTTTAATGCCACTCACATATTTAGATTATTTAACGTTTTAATAAAGAATTATTTAATTACTTTGACAGAAATTTATTATTTACAACCAGTGGCACTAAAAATGTATCGTTAATGTGAAAGACAAATAATTTTACGATTTAAAAAAAAATCTTTTTGATCTGAGATCAGTATCAGATATAGTCTCTGCCATTTTTTTTCTGAAGTGTTGGAACACCCTGTATATTTCATCTATCAAACTTAGAAATAGCGGAAAATAATTAGATTACAAATAGATCCGTAGTTTTTGGTACAACCACAGTAAAACAATTCTTAGGCAAATGACATAATAAAGTTGAAAATTACGAATCGATCGCCAAGTAATTTAACAATAATGTCATATTAAACCTGAGCTGTAAACAATTGCACGACAAAAAAATATCAATTGGTTTAATTTAAATTTGCGTAACATTCTCGCATTGTTATTATTGCCTAATGAAAACATATTGTGTGGTATGTATGTGGATATGCGGCATTGGCACTTTGCAATTTACAATTAAAAATGTCATTGCGTGCTAGTTTTGTTTTTGTACGTAGCTGTGACGTCAACTGGGGTGTTACTGCACTTGACCAATCAGAACTAAGGATATAATTCAGTGGATTCAAACAGGCGACTATTATTTTGCATGAATCGCAAATAATAATTAAAAGTTTTTATATCTGATTGCAGGGAGTCAGATCCGTATTTATTATATTCGCAATATGTACTTTGAGCCCATTAATTTACCTAACGTATTTTTTTTTGTTTTTCTTCCAAGAAATTTTCAATTACGCAAATTGTTTTTCTTCCGGTATTTTGCAAAAACAATTTGAATGAATGATGACAATATTTTCTACAAGAGCACAGCCAAGAGGGGGACTAGGGTCAAGCCCCCCAATTAGAATAAATACTATACGTTTTTAATTAATTAACCACAAAGAAATATTTTTATTATTATAAATTAAATATGTTCTACATATTTTATAAATTACAGGTTGAAAGTAATATAAAAATAAATGCTTAAATATACGATCACTGGGTGTGGTACTCTGCCGTAGGCGATCTCGGTAGGTGATATATTTTGCGCGTGAGTACCACACCCAGTAATGCGTAAAAGGCGTGATGATATATTTATGTATTTTTATTTATTCTCATATATAATATAACAAGTAGTATGAAAATTGCTGAAAATATTTTGACATAAATTATGAGTATGTATATTTATGTCAAAATATTATCTGTCAATTTTCATACTACGAGTTGTATTCGGCTTGAGAATTTACCAAACAAGAGTTAATTAACAAGAATAGTTAGGTATTTATTTACTTATTACAGTTATGAAAATTTTGAATATGAAATGTACACTGAAAAAAATTTTTCAATTGACGTTTATGAAAATATTGAAAATATCATTTATTTTATTCGTAACCAAGGATATTAATAACAGTGGTATTTTCGATGAAATGCCACTAGTGATGAATTTCCGACGAAATGTACATTTCATTGGTTCATTTTCAAACAAATTCGTGATCCTATTGGTTGACAGTGACGTGTGGTGAATTCTCATTCTAATACAGCATCTTCGCTTCAAGCACATTCATGATTCCTCCATACAAGCTCGTTTATTCCTCACATTCGCATTCTTTCATTATGCAACAAACTTTCAATTACATCCATTCATTCGCTCCTATATACCTATTTCGTAATCATTCATTCGATGTACGTTTTATATGCTCGAATCATCTCAACTTATTTTGATCCCTATAATAATGAATATACTAATTTTTTTATTACTTTCCTTCCGACCGTTTTGAGAAAATAAATACACATTTTGACATAATTTTCCATAATTAAATTTATGATTTCAAATTTATTACAATCAGAACTTGGAAAATATGAACAATACATAGTAAGTTTCATTTATAATAACAATAATATTTTTTAATTTAATAAAAATAAGTGTTCAGGGCCCAATTCTCGCTTGTAAAGCGACAGTTCTAACCAAGAACTAGACAGTTTGATACCTAATACGTGCCTGATTCACGCTATTTCCTAGTAGGGATTAAAATAGAAAATTATTAATTAGAAAATTGAAATTACTGTCAAAAGGCTATCATTATTAGTAAGTATGTTAAACCAAGATCGCTAGTACGAACGATATGAAACGTAATATCAATGTTGCCAACAAAAAAATTAAAAATGTCACAACTAGTTTTTTCTTAGAACCAGACGTTTTTGCAGTAAATTCCTAACACGAAGTAATAACAGCTTTCAAGTATGGAAATGCAAAAACAACGATAAGATATATTGATGGAATAAAAATATTAATGTTGGGGGCCCGTTTCAGAAAAACGGCGATAAAAATGAAATATTATAAAAAGAAGTTTTAAAACAATTGTACCATTACTGATGACCTTGAAAAAGTGGGTGTACATTGTATAACGGAAAATACCGGCCTCTGATAGGTTGGAACAGTAATTATTTTTGTTTATGGCGCATAATGCCTTCGAGATAAAAAAAAGTAATATATGTGTTTGAAATAATGGCGTTGATTAGTTACGTAAGCAGTTTTGTATCCATGATAAACAACTAAGTCCTTAGAAATCAAACATATCATTAATTTTTTTGTACTTTTCAACCATAGAAATAAAGAAATAATTATACTAATAATGAAAATTTATTATTTTATCTACAAATTTAAAAAAATAATTTATTAAGCTGTGTCATAAACGCTTAAATTCTACAATTTAATTTAAATTCGATGTTCAATTCAACAACTTTTTTTTCTTGGATTCCAGGCGAACCAACTACTAAGGGCATATGTCGCCATTACGCCCTGATCCTGTATTTTAAATCTAAGAGCAGTCATGACCAAACTTATGCCCGCCTGATACTTTTATACGGCCCGTGAACGATATTTGTTAATATCTTAAATCATTTCAATGATTTTAATAAAAAATAATTTATATGCGCATGATTTAGTACAAATCTTAAATTCATTTGAATTTACCAAAAACTTAAATGAAAGAAATGATTATCGAATGTTTCTCAAGAAAAAAAATATCTGCTACATTAATAACTTAAGAGTATTATTAAAAGATTTTTATTGTAGATTTAATTGAAGACACATGTAAGATTTTTTCGTAAAGAAAAGAATTTAAGAAGAGACACCTGTCTGAGCCTTCTAAAAAAGGTATATTTGTTAATTTGTTTAGAACATTAGAACAAATGCAATCACTTCAGGTTTTCAACATGTTATTAAGTAATATTTAAGCTTTAATTTCAAAAATTACCAGCATAAAATATTAGTTTCTCCGCTATTGGCAGCCCTGCGAACAGACAGCTGCAGGCGATGTATTGGTCGCTTGCAGGACAGCGTGGTCAGTACAAAAACATCAGAGAAAAAAATGAATTATTGTTTTGGGTTCCTAATTAAATCATCTAAAAGATAGCATATTTTTTTATCGAAATTCGCGAAATTATCAAAATGGCGGCGTTCGAAAGAAACAGTTCGATTTTTCGTTAAAAAAATCGCTACTAAAATTTGCATAAAAAAATCGAAATGTTGGAATATCCGAAAAATAGCTAACTTCGTCTAAAAATTAGTAGAACAAAAAATATCGATATAAAAATTTTTAACATTGTATTACCTATACCGTGTGTTTCAAAATGATTGCAAAAACAATTAAGACTATATATTAATATATGTATGCAAAACAAATTTAGCCGAAATTAGTAAAAGTAATTGTACATTACTTGACACAAACATTTTTCGTGCCACTGGGCTGATAGGTTACAGTAATTAATAAAAATGAGCAAACATTAAAATTAATTTAATTTAATTAATTGCTTGCAATTGGAACCTTTATTAGATGTGTTTTGTAAGCAGCAAAGAGAATATATTTGCGTGAAATTAATACCAAATAAACAAAAATCGATTAGTTTTTATAGAGATTTAAGTTATTTGTTAAAATGACCATAATTTCGGCAGAAAAATAGTTAAATGAATTCAAATTATTCGGTAATCTACATCGATGAATCGAAAGCGGTTTGTAATTTTTTTTCTATAAAACAAGGTTTGAATATAAATAGCTCTGAAAGAGATATTTTTAGATTTCTCATGTAAAATAATAATCAGGTGTAGATGATGCAATAATAATATTAATTAAATTTTACATTTAATTATAGTTCTCACACAAAGAATTAAATTATTGACATAATTATTTAAACAACTATACAACAAATAAAAATAAAATTTTACAAAAATATTTACAAAATAATTTCGCAACAATGTTCAGCTTTAATAACAATATAGGTTGTGTTGCAAAATTTCTAATAATTTACATAAATCTGAAATTGAAATTTCATCAGCCAATTATCATCTCTTCGTCAGTGTAAACATTACTTTAAATATTTGCAAATTGCGAGAAGTAGGTACTTACATACTTACGCTTTATAACCGTTATCTTTTATACGTAATACTAATAGGAGGTGTGTTTTTATAGCTTATTGTCAGACCGTCATATCGTCTGCAATATTTTTTTTTATTTCCAACTAAAGTCCACAAAAATAGTTATAGGTACCTCATAGATAGGACACATAAGTCCACTGTTTAATAATAAATTAATTAATAAATATTATCAGGTAAACCTTAGATGACGTCTACCGTATAAAGTACAATTATACTATTTAAATTTTATCTACGAATTTTGTTCAAATTCAAAACATCAAAGTACAGTAGAAATCTGATATAGGCTAAGCCAGCTGGAAAAATAATTACGTCACTGAATTTGTTTGTGGTGCAAGACATACGTTACTCATATTAGTTCACAAGAAACTAGTTGAACCTGTATTTTAAAAATAATTTTTATCTAGAGCTGGACAATAGTTGGCTACTATTATAGCGTAGCTAGTAGCTTAGTACAATTACTTTAGCTAGAGCTATAGCTTCGCTAAATGTAAAAATATGTAGCTACAGTTTGAAGCTTTTAATTACTCATCTTGTAGTTCAAAAATAATGTAACTGAAGCTACTCAAAAAGCTACGGCTCCTTTTTGCCGGTCTACATTTTGTAGTTTAAAGTTAGTTTTTGTTGTCTATGCTACTTTTTAAAGCACGTCCATCCTCGGAAAATAATTATTTGTTGTATGTCCACTCTTTGAGATTCACATTTTCTGACGTTACAAATTTTTTTAAATGAATAACAATGAATACTTTCTAAAATTGTATTTTGTTTCCAATTTAGTGATGTTTACATGAAATAATAATAATTTTAATAGTGACTCTAAATACGTAATTAGGTTGCATACGATTTTAGCATCAATTCAAAAAGAAATATGAAATTAATTTGTTGTTGTAAATAAATATATATATCCGGTCTGTCATTGTCACTAATTTATTATCAGAAAGTTCAAATATCATATAGATATTCATAGTACATAAGTGCACGGTAATATCAATTATTTCTCATAAAATATAGTCCTAAGTCCAATGATTTCCTAAGATTAAAATCTTAGACTAGAATAAGACAAGACAAAATTCAAAATATTTATTAGTAACTCCACCGTCAAGAGTCCGAAGTCTAATATCGAGTCATGAACCTGTGATAGAAACTACCTGAAATCTTTGCCAAATATTTCTATTTTGGTTCTGAACCAAATCATCAAATTCTATGCAGGGCGTAACATTCACCATCACCGCCTACAAACGACGATTTCATTCGACTTTCAAGAACTAATATAAAACAAGAACTCGTAAAATTAAATGTCAATTGATTTCTTTGGAATCATAACCTTAAATTCATTTAACTTTAATAAATAACAACGCGAATCTCCCTTAAACCATCGACGTATAATACATAAATATATCATCACGTCTTTTACCCATTACTGGGTGTGGCACTTTGCTGTGGCAGATCTTGATAAGTGGTATATTTAAGTGTAGTTCTCAGCCCCCCAAAGATGTAAGTGTAGGGGAAGCCACAGATAAAGTTAATGTAGTAAAAATTGCAGAAATCGAAATTATAGTACGCATTTTTTATCACTAGAAAATTATCACCTTATAAGGACGAGTTTTAAGAAAAAAAATATAAATTTTAGTCATAAAAAAGAAAAAATAATATTAATTTTTAGAAATATAGCCTCGAGAAAGTACAAAATATGATAAGGTCAAATTTGAGAAAAATTCAATCTTTTCGGAGGCTATATCTTAAAAATTAAACAAGATATAAAGATGCGCTCAACATCATTAAATTCCTCACGTCCAAATTGACTTATAAACAAGTTTTTAGTAAATTTTATGCATTTAACATTTTTGAAATTCAGATTTTAAAACAACTTCAGACAGTTTCCTGTAAAATTCTTCTCGTAACAATATTGAAACGAAAATTTACATACATACAGGATGTTCCTATACCTTTGCACGAAACTTTAATGACATATAATTTGATATACTGATTATAGAACAAAAATTAGGGTATTTCATTCCTAGTGAACATTTTTAGTGTCACTGGTTTAATAGTACATTTAATTAAAAAAATGAAAATAAGGTATCTACATAATAACTAATTAATAAATGATTATTTGTAGGCAGTTTTTATACTTTTATTTCATTAGTAACATAATTATAAATAATTTTTAAAAAGTCAAGTAAATAAAGTAATCAAACAACAGGAATTAGAAAATCTATGTACGCAAACGACAAGCCTTTGAACGCATCGGGACATCAGATCAGTTTCAATTACTTCAATACGCATCAGACGTCACGTAGCGTAGCTCGAGTCTCAAGTCTTGAGACAAGCGAGTCACAGAGAACAAGAAGAGTCAGAGTCAGAGTCAACCACAGCTACAACAAGCCACTCAAGTCAGCAACAAGCGGCAATCCGGCATAGTTTCATTAATTCTGCCATTCTGCGAGTCTTGCGCTTGTATTAGTGCCTTTTTGTGTTGCCGCCAAGCAGCTGCCCTCACGTTTACCCGCGCACGTACGATCATACAGTACAGGTTGACATATTGGGGGTTGACTACGGCAAAGGAAATGGAATGCATTCTCAGTTTTTATTAGAACCAACATGCAGTAGGTTTTTACATCACAACTCATATACATCATTTTTAAATAGGGAGACGTTACACCAACATAATTTGTATATGACAAGGAGGGAGATATATGTACTTAACATTCCTTCAATCAGAAAATAATGAACTGACATCATTCCATTAAAAACACAGATGCTGTACATTGAATCTGTCAACAGTTTTTCGACTATGCTATACATTGATAATTTTATTTATCTTTTAAATTTTGAATATATTTTATTTGTTGTTGCAATATCATGATTTCAAATAAATGTATCATCACGCTTTCAACCCTATAACATGTGGCATTTTGCCGCAGCAGATCTCGGTATTTTTAGGTTCATGAAGTGCGATTACCAGCCGTCAAAATATGCCCCCTAAAATGTTAGTGATGAAGAAGCCCCAAGGGTAATTATAATATAGTGAAAATCGTTGTCGGCTGTGGCAATTGAACCCAGATTCTAAAATCCACAAGCCGGTTCGATACCACTAAACCATAATTACAAATATTTACAACAATTAGAGACTTTATAGAAGAGAAACTAAAATATCTCCATTTTTTACATCGATTAATAATTTATAGTTTAAGAGAAAAAAATATTCAAAATTTATAGAGGGGACTTGTGACGTCACTGTGACGTACTGATGGCAAGTGGCCAGAGAAAGATGGGCATATCAGGAGAATAAGACACAAAGTTTCAACAATTGAAAGAGAAACATAGATTAGAAATATGGACAAAGAACAAAGAAAGAAGTTTCATATTGTGACCTAACCTTTATTTTTTTAAATACAAATTATAAATGCATTTTTGTAAAGCTCGCTTCGCTCGTTTTTCTTTCACAAATTTATGTAAATTTATTTAGTATTTACAAAAATTGTTTATAATACGAATTGTGCAAACTTGGTTCAAATAAATAAATGAATCTAGCTCTAATGTTTTTACATTTTTGTACCTAACTAATCTAACCTAACCTAACAAACTTTAGTCAACAGAATTTTATCATATTAAATATTACCTCTATGTTCAAGGAAAAGGAAAACAAAATGTTATAATTTAAACAAATTTTTATCGTATAGTACACAAACAACTATTATTGCTTAAATTTAAAAATAAATAAATAAATATATCATCACGCCTTTGACCCATTACTGAGTGTGGCACTCTACCGAAGCAAATCTCGGTAAGTGATATATTTCTTCGAGTGAAGTGCGGTTACCAACCGTCAAATCACGGCCCCCAAAGATATTAGTGGAGGGAGAGCCACAGGAGTAGATTTAAATTGGTGAAAATTGTTTGTCGGCTATGGGGATCGAACCAAGGTTCTCAAGATTCACAAGTCGACTTAAATTTTTAATCTTATTTAATATTATAAAAATAGCCATAAATATTTGATCAAAATTATAACATTTTTTTTAAGTCAAGGTCTTATAGCGCAAAGTGTACTACAAAGCTTGCGAATGAAAAAAGAAAGTTACGTCAGACTGTAGACAGTGACGTCTGCGAAGGCCCGACTGACGGAGCGTTCTGATTGGCTGCGCCAGGCACACCCATACGCTAGTCCCACCATCAAGTAACCTTAGGCTTCACATACCGCAAGAATAATTTCATACAAAAAACTACACAATCATTGCTATTTGTTTCATCATTTCCAACTACTTGCTAAAAAACAGACACTCAATCTCAGAATCGTTAATTAGATGAAGAATTTTGTTTGCAAAATCGTGCATTTGAAATTGTTTGGAAGAGTTGAATTGGATCAGTCAAGGTCATTCATTACCTTGCACATTTATGACAGTTTTTTGCTCTGCCTTTTCCACAGCACCACACTAACTCAAAATATATCATATGTTACTTCACTGTTCTCTTCATATCTTATCTTATCAACTGTAAGAATTCGCAGGCGCGATATCCATACCTCCTACACATATTTTAGTTTCAACATTATCATTTTATACACTAAATGTGTTTTGACACAAACGACACATTTCAGTTTGTTGAATAAACCGTATATTATATCTTTTATCCGTTATAATTTCCTGATTTCTTATCTTTTTTACATGTGGTCTACAAAACTATATTTGTGGAAATATGAAGAAACTTTATTTGAACAAATATTGATGATGAAATATATATATTGCAAATAGAATAATCTATTAAGGATTTATATAAATACTCATTTTTCGCAGGAAACGATATTTTTATCAAACTAATAGATAATAGATTTGGGTGGTTCTGTTTCCACTATAACCTATAGGTCCTCTGTATTATAAATAGAAGTAAATAAATAAATGTAACAAATAATTTTAGGTATATTTATAAAAATATTTTAAATAATTTATCTGTAATTTTTATGAAAAATATTGTTTGATTATGTGAAATGAAAGTAGGCCTAAAGATTGTTTCATCTTTTACCTAATTGTTAATTTAATATTTTTTCGATTGTTTACAAGTGAAGCTACAAGGTGTGTCAAAATAATAGAAAAAAATGTAATACTGTAACAAATAATTATATTACTGCATATTAATTAGTTTAAACTTAGGTATGTATCTTTAAAATTCAAGCCTACAAATAAAATAAATAATTAAAAAGGATATGTTGTTACTGTAGTTTAACTTTGAGTTTTCACAAACACAAATGAAATGAAATGCAATAAACTAGGTTATTTTTAGAAAATACATTTATAAATACAATACGAGTAATGCATGCGAAGTAGGCGAGTATCTATACCCCCAATCCAAAATCCAAAAATATAAAAATCATCATGAACTTGAACTTTTGAGTGGTACCGGTGAGTGATAAGAAAATATGGTGGGAAATAATACAGGTAGATAATGGTCGTACTAGTATAGTGTGTATATAAAAGGCGACGAACACGCCTCCCAGCAGTACAACGACAGCCACAACACCGATTTTTTAATACATAAAAACATTCAGCGAGGAAATTTTCCATTCACTCGAGCAGGTGCCTATATTACTAACCACGCACAAGCAACGGGCTCATTCTAAACCAGAGTGTACAGAAGTGCATTAGCTGTAGCGGTTCTATAGCGAAGTGTTCGCGAATTTAATTTCAACTAAGTGAAGACTATTAGTCAACATGGGAAGCAACAATCATAATATTGACATGTGGATCAGCAATCCTGAAATGAAAAACAGGAGCTGGCGCGACGTTTTACCATGGGTAAGTCGATATTGATTTTCTTTCTTTTGCAAATTTATTTTCGACAATTATTATTATTTACAACAAACAAATATTTGCTTCAATCTGGAATTTCAATCTTACTAGAAATACTACCATCCTGTTTATCGAAATAATATAGATTCACTAATCTTATTTTAATCCGATTTTTAATTTAGTTAATCCAAATCACTACTCCAAAACTAAATAGCAACAAGGGCTTACTTCATTTTTTTGAGAATATGTTTTAGCTTCAATTAATTAAACCAAAATTCAGGATTATCTAAAACTTTTTTAACAATCAAATTTCTTGAAAAATAATATTAAATACTTTTAAAATTGTATATTTACTGTTGGTATTATTTATGAATATTTAAAAAATATAATTCAATATATTATTGTACTTATAAAGACATTTATTTAAAAAAATGAAAACAATACAAAATGAAATTTGCCGCCAGAATTTTGATAAGATTGGCTAATCGCGCCTTAAAACAATCAGCTAATAATCTAATTCGCTCAAACTTCAAATGGTCAAATTTTAATCGTATACAAAACATAAAGATCGAAGTAAACGTAAAGTAAGAAACAATGACGTTAAAGCGGTCACTGTACGCGTATCGCAGTTAGATTCTAGAACCTTCCGAGTGTCTTGAACATACCGCGTATCCTAAAGATCTGCTGCACAGACTCTAGTAGAACAGCTGGAGATTCGACAGACTTTAGAAATGTATAAATATAGCGGTGGTATTCTTCCATCAGTCTAGCAAGACGATAGCTCACTTTCTTACAAAATGCTGCACGAGGAACTGCAGTTAGCAGTGAATAGACAATGATATATTTAGAAATGTCCCGGAAATAATAAAAAAAGCATTTTAAATAAATATTCTATTCATTCTAACTCTACACCTTAAAAATCTAAGAATCGGTAAAATTTCTTGTCGAACAGTAGTATGATTAGCGTTACGACTTTCAAATTCAAAAATGCCGAATTCGAATCCCACTCACGCTACCAAACTGTGGCTTGGTGAGTCCGAATCCTGTACTGTAATTGGAATTAAGTTCCTATTGTACAGAGTAGCATAAAATAAAATATATAAATAATAATAAATGTCTAATTTATTTACAAAACTTATTTGTATATTTTGATTATAAAATAAAAGATAGACGAATACGAATAATAAAACTTTTTTTTTTAAACAAATTAGAAATATTTTTGACAGCGCAAAAAAATTAGATCATAAAAACAAAAAAATTGTTTTTATAAGTAGTAATTCTGGTTTTGCAAATCTTAATAGATATTAGTTGTCTAATAACTTATTATAAAATTGCGCAAATTAATGTTTTTGCTTGTAATGTACAGTTTTAGTGTCTAAATATTTACTAAATTATACTTTTACTTTTCTGAAAAAATGTAGCTACAAATTAGTATGTTTATAATTTGTGTGTTTTTTTTTGTAATATGCAATGAAAGTATATAAATGCATTATGAATCACGTTCATGCATATTTTGGTTTGAATTTAATTTAACAGTTATATTATCGTATCGTATGTTATTTGTGAACAAAATTAATAGTTCCGGGTCTGATCTTCAAGAACATTTATGTTCGATAAAATTCAAGGTTTTAAATTCTGGTCAATTATTAGTTTTCTCCATAATTAAAGAAATAATACGTCGAGTTAATTATGTTATTTACTGCCGCATAATTAGTCTGAACGTAGGTGAAAAATTATATCTTAACGTTAAATTATTTTCCTAATTTATTATAAAAATTAGGGTTTTTTATGATTACGTAGAAACTCGTAGATAAGAATATAGTAAAATTTATAACTATTTTATCTAAACGTGTTTGCTATCTTTTAAAATTCACTATATATTGGCATAATTTGCAAATAAAAATTGCGATACAGTGCCAATCAGGAAACGCAAGTAATGCGGAAAAGTAAAAGTAAATGATTTTTTTGTTGTAGCTATGTCATTGATATGCATATTATGATTATAAGAAAACAAAATTTGCGCTTCTAATATGAACTGTTTTGTACGTACATACATGACATTGAACACCTGTATAAGTAGTTATATTGAGAAGCCAATATTTGTTCGATGTAGATTCACAAATTATCACAGATAATTATAAACTAAACACAGTTGTATATATCTAACACGAGCACAACTGTGTTTCGTTTAGTGCAAAGTTGATGTAAGCAGGTGTCACAGCATCGTGTATCAAGTATCAAGTATCGAGCATCGAGCATCGAGCATCTCTCGCAGTTCAGGTATCATCTGTTTACTCTTCTGACAGGCGATGACCAATGGTCGATCAGTCGATCAGAGTGTTTACGCGTGTCTAGGGTAAATAGAACATCGTATAAATCGGTCGGGGCGCAATGAAAAAAGCGGTTTTGTCGAGTTAGTGTTGCAACCACCACGACTGACGCATTGCGACTGAGAGACCTCGAGAATACTCGGCCATTGAGAGAGAAAAATACACCGCAAACATTAGAGTTCAGGGGTTATCATTTTTGTAGAGCATTCGAGGCCCGCGTGAAGATTCAAATTCCTGTTTTATTTGTATTTGTATGTGTGTTATCTTAGTTTATATACCCCGCAATGGCTACTCGGAAGCTACTTGCATCTCGATCGAGTATAACTGAGTTATCGTTGAATTACAGAACAAGAGCCACGCCAGGCTAGCGTTGGACGACGGGACGCCGACCATCTCAGCGTGTACAACAGCGACCAATCTATCCTCGCTGGACTCGAGCCGTCAGAACCTGGTGAAACCAAGCAAACACGACACCATGAAGGATGAATTACGTTACCCGGCTGAAATCGCGCCGTTAAACGCCGAGAAGAAGCCCTATGAAGGAGAGTTCGTGCTAGAGCTGCCGCCAGCGACTCCACTTCGCAAGACTACTGCCGTCCACAAACAGGTAAACATCCTTGACACTGGTATTGGTGTTATCCTCTTCATGTGCTCACCTCATGACACGCGATAGTACGCGGCCCGGGGATCAAGTGCGTCAAACAACAACACGTTATTCGTTACTTGCAATCACCAATCATAATTCATTAAGGATGAGAGATAATGCCATAAATGTTAAACGTTTTGCAACTGTCGAAGTGGGGGCCTATAAAAGAATCAACTCGAAGCAATTTACTCACTTAAAGTGACACGCGTTGATATATTCTATTGTATTGTTCACTTGTGATTTGTCTTGATTGTGCGCGCTCCGAGTTCGATATAACGTTCAAGATGAAAATCTTAATGCGTGCCGATACCCATGTGCAATTAGAAATTCCTGAAACGGCGCCTCGAGCGAAATATACTCTATCCCAGGTTATTCATCATTTATCCGTAATTACTTCCACCGCAACTTTACTCATAAATCGTTGTTCGTTTCCAGGTAATCGCAGCTTTGTCTGTTTCGCTCGTGTCGATGATGGTGGGCTACACGTCTGCCTATACTTCGCCGGCTCTTGTTTCCATGAACTCCACCGACAGCACGCTCATAGTCACCAAAGACGAGGTAAATATTCACAACTATTTTTGCATGAATTTGTTATATGTGAAAGTTTTCGGCAATGTTTATATTTTCACTTAACATGACTGTTTACTGTCAAAATTAGCGTGAAATGTAACCTAGAAAATGGTTATTACGCAGCAGTGATTTAATTCATGAGAATTTAGCACGAGCAATGCTCGTATAAAAACATATGTCTGCGAAGCGTAACTGCTCTAATAATTCAATACAAATTTCAACATGTCATTTTATACAAGACAAGTCATAATTTATTTGATTTTTACAGGCTTCTTGGATCTGCAGTATTATGCCATTATTTGCCCTTCTGGGCGGCATTCTGGGTGGTCCCCTCGTGGAGTACATTGGCCGCAAAATGACCATCATCGCCACTGCGGTTCTTTTCATCGTATCCTGGATTCTGATTGCCGTTGCCGGCAACGTCTGGTTCCTCTACTCCGGGCGTTCGTTTGCGGGCATCAGCGTTGGAGTCGCTTCACTAGCGCTTCCTGTTTACCTCGGCGAAACCATTCAACCAGAAGTTCGAGGAACCTTAGGGCTGTTACCCACAGCTTTAGGAAACATTGGCATCTTGGCGTGCTACGTCTTTGGCAACTATTTATCTTGGGATAAACTAGCTCTTGTTGGCATGATACCAGCGCTGCCGTTCGTTGCACTTGCCTTTTTGATCCCTGAAACTCCAAGATGGTACATTTCTAAGGGCTCCGACGAAAAAGCGAAGGGCTCTTTGCAGTGGTTGAGAGGAGCTGACACCAACATTATGGATGAATTTAATGAGCTCAAGAAAGTACAGATTGAAGCAGACAAGATTCAGAACAGCTCTGCGTTTAGAGAATTATTCCAAAGACCAAACTATAAGCCCTTGTTGATTTCTTTGGGTCTTATGTTGTTCCAACAACTCAGTGGTATCAATGCTGTTATTTTCTACACTGTGACCATCTTTCAAGATGCTGGAAGCTCCATTGACGAAAACCTCTGCACCATCATCGTAGGAGCTGTCAACTTCTTGTCAACCTTCGTCGCTACACTCCTCATTGATAGACTGGGCAGAAAAGTCCTTTTATACATTTCCAATGTATGCATGATCATTACCCTGATGACTCTGGGCACCTTCTTCTACTTGAAACACACGGGTGTGAACATGGAGTCCCTCGGATGGCTCCCATTAGCCAGTTTCGTCGTCTTCGTCATTGGTTTCTCCATGGGCTTCGGACCAATCCCCTGGTTGATGATGGGTGAAATTCTGCCTGCTAAAGTGAGAGGATCAGCTGCTTCAATTGTCACAGCATTTAACTGGGCTTGCACCTTCCTTGTCACCAAGACTTTCATTGATATTATCCAGTGGATTGGATCTTATGGAGCTTTCTGGATGTTTGGTTCAGTTTGTGTGATTGGTATGTTCTTCATCAAGTGGTGCGTTCCAGAAACGCAAGGACAGAGTTTAGAGGATATTGAGAAGAAGATGACCAACATTAAAGTCAGAAGAATGAGTTCTAGAGCAAATATGAAGCCTCTACCGTTATAAATTCATCATGATTTGACATTGACTCATTCCATAGATCTGACTAGCTAATGATGAGCAACATACCTCTACACTTTTCAAATGTGAAATTTTACTTATTCCATTCATTTGACTAGGTGCCATCTATTCATTTAGCCATTGTTAGAGACTCATTTATTTTAATAATTTATAGAATAACTATTTTTATAACTTATCATGTTAATAGTATTATAAGCCCTACTAGATTAAGTAGCAAGAAGTATTTAATTATTAGCTATAAGTTTCCTACCAATTTCGCCAAAAGTTGTTTTTGTTTAAAGAATCAGATTTCATTATTTATTGTAATATACTCACAAGGCAATAAACACTCAGGTGATATTCTTTATTTTATTAAATGATTCTCATTCTTGAAATTGGAATGTACATAATTTAAATTATATTTTATAGTTTTAGCTGTGAATCAATGATATTAGCCTAGAAACATTGTACAATTAGTTTAGTACAATAGACAGATGTAAAATATTTCTGAGACATATTGTCTTACCAATAAAAATTAGTGTGTTTTTAAACTCGGCTTTTATTTCAATTTACAATCAAACACAACATTCACGAATTTTGTCGCAAACTGAATGTTTATAAGTTTTCATCTAAATGAACTTTTCAGAGTTCAATCTAGAAAAAAAAACTACAATTATCGTTATTTGTCCAACAATAACTGTGAATTAAAAACTCCAAATCTTCCTATGACGCAGTTTCATGATAAAATCACGGATAATAATAGATTGACATCAAGTGATTTAATGAAATAATCATGTTATAAATAAATGTTGAAAAACATATTGAACGTTATTAAAAATGCCATATGTTTTGTAGAAAATAATACACTCTTTTAAATCTAAAGTTTATGGACATGTCAGTTCTACTTATTTTCCTGATAAATTTATTTGTATTTTTATTCAAACAAGTAGCTATTATCATCTTTATCGTCTCTGTTCATTGCCGTCGAAGTTTGGAAGAAAAAAGAAGTTTGCCCCTCATTTACTTTTTATAAACAATAATATGTTTATCATTTCTTTTCAGACTTTTATCTAACATACATTTTCAAGATTTCACGTCAAATATATGCATTATTATATTTAAATGAGAATTATGGAATAAACATACAAAAATAACAAAATAATCTTCTATCTGAAGCAATTTTTATAAAATAATTTAATAACATTAAATTACAAAATTGCTGTCGTTAAATAAATTATTTATATTTACTAGATTTTATTTCAAATTCAAAACAATAATATTTATTTATTTATGCTATTCTGTACCACAAGAACAAGCCAAATTACAGTACAGGGTCCGGACTCACCGAGCCGCAATGTGATGGTAATTAATATATTTTTAGCGTGAGTGGAATTCAAATTCGGGATCTTCGGATTCGAACGCCGTAACGCTATTCACACTACCTACTGCTTGACTTGATACATAAAGAATGTCAAGCAAAATAATTTAAATACAATCATATAAATTGTACATCTGTCAACACATTATATTTTACTCATTTAATAACTCTAAAAATAAGTTTGAAACATATCAAATAAACTATTTATATTTATATATTTGATTATTAAAAATGGCTCTCTAAAATAACATCAACAGATTCGTAGAATTCGAAAGGAAACGAGAATTCGATGTCACGAAAGAAAAATATCAACAGCTAATGCCATATATGGTAATTAATTTACCTAATTAAGTTAAATATTTAAAGTATATAATAAAATTAATGTGAAAGATAACCTAAGCACCTTAAGTAATGGATTATAACCCGAAAGATTCGGGTTCGATTCCAGTCTACGCCAAACTGTTTTCACCACTAGCATCATAACATGATGCAAAATTGCATATCGTAAATAAAAACAAACATCTATTTTATAATTTAAAAAAAACATTTTGCAATCTATATATGCTATAATAAATTAAATAATATTGTTTCATTTGAGCTGAACTACGTCAAATTCTAGTAATTTCACTGATATTTTCTTCTTACTAAATACAAAATAAACAATGTTTAATTTTCATTTGTATTGTATGAAATGAGTCTTAGCATCAAATTAACATTCTAAAAAATTACAGATTATACTTCGAAAATATGTTCTGGCATGTTTACATATTCATTAGTCATTTGAACCTTTATAACCTTCTTATTAATTGTAAATTAAATAACTATAAGATAACAATAATGCACCAAAATAATATTTCCTGATTCATTACAAAAAAAGAATTACATTCATATAAAATGTAATATAATTTCAAGTTTGGTGATATTAAATAATGAATTTATTCTATTTCCATAGGTAGGCTATCAGATACAATAATTAAATATTTATAATTGCATGCACCTTTTTTCGCGCAATGACATGTAAATAAATTTATTTTTAATAAAACAGACACGGCACGAAACTACAAAAATAAATTAGATATTTTTAAAATTCCATAGTATTTATACTTTAGGCACAATTTTTATTGTTAATACAGAAAATCTAAACAAAGAAAAAATAATAATTAGTTGATAAATTTTAACACAAATATGCTTCCCACTCGCTACAAGTTCTAATGTACATGGCGCCATCTACCTCAAAGTAGAGATATTACAGTGACAGTAAACATTCTAACCCTATAAATATTTACGTACTAAAATTCAGGATTTTTAAATGACATTGCAAATGTCATACACACATCCTTTAGACATATAATTATAAGAATGTGTCACGAAATATTGTTTAGTTTTAAAATACGACATGTCACTTACCCATAACCTGTACTCGACAAATTGCACAAGTATCGCATTCGACGTCCCAACTCCACATAGCAACTGCATTCCACTTTTTTAATGTAAACATTTTCTCAAACTTCTGTGGTTCATTTTCACCCTTATCTTCCTTATTATCACTTTCGTCCGCCATTGTTTATACTTACAAAGCAACACAATTACAAACAAGCAAGAAAGAAAACAACTATTACCAAGATACCAACATAAGATGTGAAATCATACAAAAAGTATTTGCGTGGTATCATGCTTTGAATTTTCAAGAAAATTCATGATCAGAAATGAATTATTATTGATTATGTTGTTTAAGAAAGATTTAAATTAAACATATTTTTGTTTATTATTACATTCCATTAAAAGAAAATTCATAACAAATTTATAATATTATTATTGATATTTACTAATACTAAAATTATAGATTCATTCCTTTAAACAGGAAGCCTACATCAATTTAATAAGCTATGAAAACATTTTTACCATTAGGATGTTTTGAAAATGTATTGTAACGACACAGTGGCGGGTTGTACACATTCCCTGGGCCCCAAAACTTGTTGGGCCCCAATTCACCATTTTCTTTATTCTTTATTACTTGCAGCAATTATAAACCGGTAAATAATGTTAACTTTATTCTTATCAAAATGTATTACATTTTAACTAGTTTTACATGCTGTTAATAGTCTCTTATTAAAAAACACATTTTTCCATTTTTATATAAAATATCGTATATAGAGTACTATTAATAATGTAGTTTATGAGAGCTGGTCTTAATTTCAAATTTAAAAAAATTGTTCTCGAGTTGAATGTGCTGTCGCTAAAATATTAGAAAATTATTTATATTTTACATTTGTATAACATATGAAAGATAATAACGACATGAGATTTTTATGTGGACCCTTTTCCTACCTTTGCCCTCCACTTACAGGTTTTCCCTCCGCCCCTGACATTGTTTTCATTGGTTCACATTTCTCGGATGGACTACGAATTGTTTTTACAGGATATCAAATGGACTGGATGAAATAGAAACACCAGTTATACATTCTTTTATTATCGCTTATTAAAGTCTAAACAATTTTCCATGAGAAAGAAGACTTAGGCAGGTGATAATCAGTCTTCAATCACACATCTTACAAAGAAGTTCGTGGTCAAAAGTCTTTTTGGCGCTTGCTCTAATACAATTTAATTGACAATATTTTGTGATTGTGCTTTATTTTATTTTGTTTAATTGCTGTGCACCCTAATAATTAATTTAATTTTTGGCGTACGTGATTCAAATAAGTCATTTTCTTTAAAAATTAAATTAAATTTATGTCTGCGGTAAGTTGCAACCACATTTGAAGTTCAGGTAAGATTACTTTTTATTACAATACATTATAATAATTTAAAAAAAATATTTATACTAGAATTTAATAGCTTAGGTCTACTTACGTACATATGTAAGTGACAAATTTCAAAAAGTAATAACTATTATAAGATTATTCAATTATGTGGAATGTATGTCGGATAAAAGCTCGGTAAAATTAAGGGTAAAAGAATATATTAGCGACTTTAAGAATATATGAGGGAGAAATAAACGTGTTTGTTTGAAATTATAAATGTAGATGAACGTAGTGAGTCAAGATAGAAATGTTTAATGTTTTACCACATTAAAAATTAGCCTTGTGGCATAAATATATCATTTGTCAAAATCTGCTACGACAGAGTGCCACACCCAGAAATTTGTATAAGGTGTGATGATACTATTTTATTTAATGTTACCCTTTGATGGTATGTTAAATATAAATGTTTATATGAAATATTCTACGTACATATATGGTTTTCTCGATTTTTGAATAAAATTAATTACTTAATTAATAAAGTAACTATAATTTAAATCAAATATTATATCTATTCATATTTTCAGACATAGCAGGAATGTATAATTAAAGAATATAATAATAGCACTGCCGGCTTAAGGGTGATCTGCCCCTAAACTATTTCTTAACAGAACCATTTTAAATGAAATTGAAAATATTAGTTATCATAAATTTCCCAACTCTTTTAGCGTCTAAAATTTCTGCAAACAAGACAATTTTAAGTAGTGTAATTACCGTTTCGCAGTTTTAGGTTTGATTATTTCGTATAACATTCAATATTATTTTTTTACCTACTTCTTTTTTAAATTTTATTAAAATTATTATGTCTATTTGGCAAGAGCCAAAGATTGTTTAAATAAATAAATTAAAACAAAATCAATTTATATGTCATATGGAATAGTTTATACTGCTATATTTGCTTTTATTTATTTAAACAAAGTTAAATTGAATGCTGTAGATCAGGAAATCGTACCAGTGGCAATCAAACCTTTGATTAAGATAATCTTACAATTTATTTACTTTCCTTTCTGAAACAACTCATATCCATGCATGTGTCCAATTATTTGCCATAGAAGTTATTTAAATTTCATTTATATGTTTTTCTAAATAATAAAGTAGATCGTTTATGTGACTACAACTATTCATATTTTCTTGTGTCTAATTTTTTTTTTAAATCATTGCGGCCTAATGAGTATCAATTAAGACTTTCTAGAACTGTACATTGTTTTCAATTTGAAATATCATTAAAAAAATTAAAAATATAATGGAGAACCACATTCTGTCCTAATTGGAGTAAAGCACATATAAAATTAAATTAAAAATCAACACTAGGTTAGTTTCAAATAATGTAAAGTTTATTTTACAATACGTATTTCGGTCGACTAGACCATCATCAGGTGAACAAGATATGAATGAATTTGTACATTAGAGTAAGACTTATAAATGTCAGCGTTTCATAGTTTCATTTACCGTTTAACACATTTACCATTAAGTCAAGAAAATTTCCTCAAAGAATTGGACATTATCAAACATATTGCCGTTAATAACAGCTACCCTACGACTTTGGTAGACAAAATTTTAAAACACCACAATAGAAACAAAATTCACAAACTATTTTATGACACTAGCAATATTAAAGGAGTACATCAATTTGTTTACAGAAGACTACCATTTATAGACAATACAAGCCTCAAAATTAAAAAAATACTTCATTCAGAGAATATTTTTTCATCCTTTTATAACACATACACTTTAAAAAATTTGCTAGTAAATAACAAAATAATTAAGAAAGACATTTTTCAAAATAGTGGAGTTTATCAAATTAGCTGTAGTGACTGCCAAGCAATTTACATAGGTCAGACCGGTCGTAATTTCAGCATTAGATTCAATGAGCATAAGAAAGCGCTACTAAATAATAATGTGTCTTCAAATGTTGCTAAACATTGTCTTGACAATAACCATAAGTTATATGATAAGAGTTTGTCAATCAAACATATTTGTAAAAAGGGATTAAAGTTGAATTTCTTAGAATCCTTGGAAATTCAGATTGCCATTAAGGACCAGCTAACGGTTATGAATGAACAAATAGATTTGTACTGTTCACCTTTAATACGTCCGCTTTAATCTCTTTACAACTAGGTTTAAAATGTAATTTCCATCCAAATAATTATAGTTACCTCTTCGGTCTGATCTTATTTGCTTTCAACTATGGTCATAATTGTATTTTTCCCAAACTAATTGTACTTATAACATCTGTTTTCAATCATGTATCTCCCACTTCTTGTGTCAGAATTCTTGTGTATACTATTTATAAGTCTTACTCTAATGTACAAATTCATTCATATCTTGTTCACCTGATGATGGTCTAGTCGACCGAAATACGTATTGTAAAATAAACTTTACATTATTTGAAACTAACCTAGTGTTGATTTTTAATTTAATTTTATTATAAAATGTTTCAACGAGAACCGACAGTTAAATCTATCGAATTTATAAAGCACATATTTTTGTATTTCTTTACGCTGAAGTAATGTGGGTTGCTATTGTATGTTTTCAATGAACTCCGGTCATTCGAAGTTGCATTTTTTAGTTATTCTTTAAAACTCTCAATATTTGAAGATGAGTTATAACTGCCCTTGTAGAAAATATATTATTAATGTCAAGTAAAGGTTGAATTTTGTTAAATAACACTGCAAAACTATCAGTTATCGCACTACTACTACTATTGATATCATATGTCCGAGCATTCTGTAATTCTTAGAACTTAGATTAGATTAATGGATTATTCATCAAGTTATGTAACAATATAACTTTCTGGTTTAATTCATCTTCTCTTATAGATTAAATAGTTCAATATTTATTTTATTGTTGTTCTGTACAACAGGAACTCAATCCCAATTACAATATAGGGGATATAATTGAAGACAACGAGATTTGAATGCGCGAATTCTTGCAATGTTACGACTTCTTGAATTTACATTTATTACAAATTATTTAATTTATACATATATGCAAACAGTATTCACATTTGTAAGAGACCTAACATTTTTTTTTATTTTACTCGCGTGCCCATCATTTGAAATTGTTTTAGCTAAAATAACTGCCGATTGAAAAATTTTTAATTTTGCTTGCGAACTTTTAAAAAGTGATGGAAGTATATAATTTTAAATGTGGCAAAAATAATTTTAATAATTGGCAGGTTGAATTTGACCTAAAAAAATATCAAAATCGGTTGAAAACTATAGAAGTTTAAAAGGTAAGATAAAGGAAAAGACATCCACCTAAACCAATGTTGAATGTGTATGTCCAGAATTTCTATATATTTTTTCTTCTAATTTTAACCGAGATATCACTTAACTTGTCTCTTAAAAAGTCGGCGATATAATCGTAACATTTTCATATGTAAACCTATAAAAGTGTTTTCTTTGTCAATTAAAAGAAAAAAGTTTTTGTTCCTTTTTGAACATTTTTCCATTTATTTGTAAGTAATAAATATTAAAGTGTTCAAGGCGTGTAGGCAATATATTTATTAATTTTTATTACAGGTACACGATGGCTCCAGTGACTCGCTCGCAAATTAAATCTATAACTCAAGCACTAAATACTCCTCGGTCCAGTCAAAATTCGCCTCCATCGTCTCGTCAATCATCTTCTAATTCTCCGTCAAACAAATCCAACCAAAATTCTTCAAAGTTTGGCACATCTTCATCAAGTTCATCATCATCATCTTGCAGTTGTTCATCATGTTCTTGCGATAATGATAGTTCCAGTTCCTCTTCTTCTAGCTCTCAACAATCTCGGGAGAGAATTCGTAGCCGTTCCCCCATTGCCAGATCTCAAAGTAATTCGTCTCTTAAAAGCGAAGTAAATGTAAGAAAAAATACCAAAAGCGGCAATATTGAAGACAGCGACAATGACTCTCCTTCAAACTCCCGACGATCTCGAGATAGAATTCGGAGCCGTTCCCCCATCGTCAACTCTCGAAGCAATTCGTCCATTGGACGTTCTTCTCTTCAGACTCATGAAAATGTAAGAAAAAGTATTGAAAGTGGATGTTATTTAGAGAATACGCACGGCGCCCCTAAAAAAATTAGCGATAGACGATTGGCTTGCGACGAAATAGATTCTGATTACTCTGCATCCAGCACTAAAAGCCGTTCCCCCAGCATCAGATCTCGAAGGAATTCGTCTGATGATCATTCGTCTATTATAAACAAAAAATGGAATCCAAAGAAAATTAGAAATAGACAAATATGTTACGATAAAAGAGTATCTGATCAATCTGCTTCAAGTTACCGAAGATCTCAAAATATAATTCGTGTCATTTCTCCCATCATTAGTATTTCTTCTGATGACCACTCGTCTAATATCGAAACTGTAAGAGAAAAAATTAAAAACTGTAATTTTTATGTGAGAGACAGATCTCAAAAAAATGTTACCAACAAACTATTGTCTTGCGGTGATCAAGATTCTAATCACCCTGCTTCAAGTTCCAAAATAGCTCGAGACACAATTCATTCCCCCATTATCATATCTCCAAGTAATTCGTCTGATAAATGTTCTTTTGTAGAAAGCTACAAAAATATAACAAAAAATACGAAAAGTAGATTTTCTTTAGTAATGAAAAATACTATCCCAAAAAAAATTATAGTCAGACGATTCGCTTGCGATGAGCGAGTTTATGATCACTCTCAAGAGAGGGTCTGTAGCCGATTCTCCAACGTCAGATCTAGAAGCAATTCATCTAATGGCAGTAAGAGCAACGAAAATGTAAGAAAAAGTACCAAATGTGATTATTTTTTAGCAAGCAAGAAAAAATTCCAAGAAAATGATCGCGTCGATCAAGATTTCGATAACTCTGCTTCAAGTATTCCAATATCTCAAGATAGAATTAGTAGCCGTTCTTCCAACGTTGGATCCCCAAGCAATTCGTCTAATGACCGTTCTTCAAATGTTACAGATAGAAGATCGTCTACTGTGAGAAATGCAGGTGCACGAAAAAAAGTCCAAAAAGTAGTTGTTGCAACAAAAGTTCTCAAAAAAATATTAGAGACGTTCGATCGTCAGTCATGCTATAAAAGTTCGTAAAAAAATTGAAAGTGGTCAAAGTTCAATTACGAGCAACATAGATTCCCAACTAAATTATTCATCCTCCAGCATGAGTTCTATTTATTTTTAAGAAGTTTTAAAACCTGGTCCATCAGCACCAATCTTTACAAATTCCCAAAAATTTAAATCTCACTTAACCTCTAAATATATATATAAATTCCCAAGACATATTATAACCTCAGTTATCTTTCACTATGAGTTGCTCAGATACTAATAATTTTTAAATGTAATTTATCTACTAAAAAAATGTGTACAAATTTACAAGTGTTGATACCTAATCCATATTTTATTAAAGAGTGTACAAATTTCCAAGAAATATTCAAACCTACTCCATCTTGTGCAAGAATTTATATAAATTATGAAATAAATTTTAATCATAGTCAAAAATTCTAAAATTACCCTAATTTTCACAAATTCCCTAGAAATTATTACATTTTGTCCATCCTTTGCTGAAAATTCTACAAAATTCCATAAAACAGTCGCTCTTCTACGATGTTTACTAAATTTTATTTTTTTGCAGATTATCGATCATCAAAAATGAGCAGCTCAAGTTCCCAACCAAATTCTGTGAGGACCTATTCAAGTTCTTATGAAGACAGCTCCAGCGATAGTGGCAATGTAAGTTCTCATATCAGTGACAGTAAGATCAGTGGGTCATCTGTTGTGGGCAAACCAAATTTAATGGACTATTATGCGAAAAAAGCAATTATGAAGAATCTCCGTCCGTCTGCAATTAGAAAAGAAAGTAATTCGTTTTTCTCTGAAAATAGACGATTGTCTTTTTTAAGCACAAGCTCCGCAGATAGTTCATTTTCTGTGAAGAGCGATCATTCATTTATAAGCAGAGAAGCAAGTCAGTTTTCAACCAAGAACACAATAAATTTATCTGACTCTAGCAATGATGACCAATCTTTCACCCCAAAAAGAAAATTGCCAAGTCCTAGAACAATTCGGCGCAATTCACTAACAAATCTCTTCAGTATGCGTGGTTCACCAGTCTCTAATGTTCGTAGTTTATTAAGCAGAAGATATATGGTATTTGCTTGTCCAGAAGAAAGCTGTAACTTAATTTCCACTCAAGTTAGAACAGTAACTGAACATCATAAATTTGTACACCCCAAACGCCTCAATTTATATCACTGCCTGGCATGTAGAGAAAAATTTTCATCTAAAGAAGTTCTAGATATTCATCGAATTGGTGAGCATAACGAAGAAATTACATGCACATTATGTAATTGTATGTATGCGGCTCACCCATTTATTGAAGAACATGCCTACATGCACCTTAAGAAACAGTTCAAATGTGATACCTGCTCTACAAGTTTCGTGGGACAAAGTTACTTAACAGCTCATATCAAAGCAGTAAATCGAAAACAAAAACCATTTGATTATCAACCTCACACTGCGAACATTTGTACGGAGAAAAAAATTCATATATTAGAGAAATATGAGAGGAGAGACACAAAACTTAATTTTAATTTACCTGGCGACCTTCAAATTAAAAATTGTGAACCTGCATCAGATGTTAATTATTTAAAAGCTTTTTGTAAGACCAACAACTGTTATTATGTTCATAATCCTTGGCGTGTAGATTTGGAGTAGAGCTATTGTTGATGATTAGTTTTGTATTGAATATACCTTTTGTTATACTTTTCTACTTATTATAGAATATATTTTATTTTATAGATTTTACTTGTTAAATAGTTATATTTTCTTTTCTTTATTTTGATAGATTTTGTTATCATGCATAGTGCTATTTTTTTTAAACATGTTTCAAATAGTAATATGAAATTTATTTTGTACTAAGTGCCTTGATCACAGCTCAAAAAATGAAAATGTTAAAACAAACATATTTTATATATTTATGTAATGTATTTTGTTAAATAAAAATATTACAAATTTATTAATCTGCAGAAGTTTTACAATCTTTACATACATACATACATAACATCACGCTATATCCCATTAAATGGGGTAGCACGAACCCGTCAACATTCTCATCCTGACACACGATACTCGATTCAACCACATTAACACTTCCTCCATACAAACTCTTTCTTTTCTCACAACCAAAATCCATCAACACACAACAAACATTCATCCATTCGCTAGTGTACACTGCGCTTGTTTCTGAAGATCGTCTCCGCACAATTGCAGGTAAACACTCAAAACATCTAACCAATTAATCTAAAATCAAGAATCATACGCTTGTCTTCATTCATCATATTTATCCTGCAATTAATTTTCTCCAAACATTCCTATCCTGACACACCACTTTTGCTTCAACCACATTCATAATTCTTTTCATACAAGCTCGTTTATTCTTCACGCTCAGAATCTTTCGCTCACGCAACAACCCTTCAATCATATTCATCCACTTGTTCCTTCATATTCTTTTAAAATTCTTCTATCTGCACGAGTGCAAGAACTATGTAATCCTGCTCCAAAGTAAAATCATATGAAATATAATAAATTTAAATGATTAAGTTTATTTGTTTATTGTTTCATTTTAAATGTCCATTTTTTTTAAATATTTCGATTTATACACAGATTAATTTTTGTTTTGTATATTTTCATATCACTTAGTTTTTGAGTAACACCGATATTTGAGTTTTTTAAATCCCAACTTTGAGAAACATATCTCCTAAACTGAAAAAGATATTGAAATGCAGTTTAAACCAGTGTATTTGTCATGCTTCAATAACATATACCTAAATTATGAAAATGTTCCGATTTCTTTTTTAAGTTTTCCCTTGACAAGACAAAATCTGTAAATACTAGTAAAATCTCATGAAAATATATAGTTATGCACATTTTTAGTAAAAAAATTCGGACAGATAGATTATTTATTACAGAAAATTGAAATATGTAATATTTTGGTATTTTTTTAAGGCATTAACCTTAAGATTTTTACTGATTTAGATATTTGCTCTAAAAATTATATCTATCAAGTAAATTTTCTGATCATTTACATACTTACTCGTATATGAATTTTTACGTGAAGAATTTACTGGTCTTCACAAATTTTTATTACCTCGTCAACTTTCTGAAATAATAATAAGGGAAAATATTTAATTTGAGAAATACTCTGATTAAAACTGCATTTCAATTTTCTTTTAGTTTTTGAGTTATGAGTTCTAAAAGAAATTATTAATAAGTAAAAAATCAGTGCAAGATCAAAATCAAAAGAGGTACGACGATTTGTTCACCGACATACGATTTCTTTTGGTCCGAATGATCAAAAATATTATTGCTTCTGCTCTAAAAATATGTAAAACTGGTAATCAGTTTCTCAATTCATCAACAATGTCAAATTGGTATTTATGTCCATTGTTGATCACTAAGAATGCGTAACGAAGCAATATCAATAATATACGTGCGCACTGTTAAACAAACATCATCAACAATGCATTGTGCATTGTTGGTAATTGATTCAACAATATACTACAACAACCAATGAATGTTACTTTAAAATCCTGAGCCCTGATTGGGGACCATGTACCCCCACCATAGTAGTTTGCACAGTTGAGGGCTTACGTGTGTCCTGTTCGCAGTCGCAGTAAGTTAGCTGCAGAGTCATTTGGAAAAGATTTTAGTTATGGTGGACACTTTCAGTTGCTGATATATAGATTGAAGATTTACTCCTGGTTTTGTAAGTACATTTTTCAATATTAATATTTCAAATATTTACAAAAAAATGTATATTTTTCTGGTTTGATTTAAATATTTAGATAAAAGAGAAAACAAAATGACTAAACTTATATTTAACATCCAGTTTCCATACTTAGTGGTGTGATCTTACATTTATTTAATTATTTTTGCATTTAAATTAACACAAATATAATTTTCATTAATTAATTAATATTTATTCGATGCATTTTAAATTTTAGACATATTTATCCTTTTTATCTGAAATTGTAAAAATTAACCACTAGTTTCTTTTTTAATATATTCTGATTATTTAATTATTTATTTAATGTATCTAGACTGTGAAACAATTAAATAATAGAACCAAGGTGCATGTCCGATGAGCTTTGCTGTTAGTTCTATATCATATTTTTACTGGGCAATTATTTGAAAATAATCAGTTTTTAAAAAGTGATAAACATCCAGTGGTGTGATCTTACATTTATTTAATTATTTTTGTATTTAAATTAACACAAATATAATTTTTGGTACTTAATTAATACTTATCCGATGCGTTTTTAATTATAGACAGTTTTTTCATTTTTCCTTTTATCTAAAATTGTAAAAAATAACCACTTGTTCCTTTTTAAATATATTCTGATTATTTAATTATTTATTTTATTTATCTAGACTGTTAAACAATTAAATAATAGATTCAAAGTGTATGTTCCACAAGTTTTGCTGTTAGTTCTTTATTATATTTTTACTGGATATTTATTCGAAAATAATTAGATTTTAAAAAGTGAAAAATGTGAAGAATTACGTATGTGTCCCAAATAATATGTGTCTATCAAGAAAAGAGGTATAAAATTGGTTAAATTAGAAAAAAGTTGAACACATTTTTTGGCCAATTTAACGATATTTTTTTTTTTTAAATGCATTGGTCACTTGATAATAATGAAAATAACAACTATTTGTCTAATTTATCCTAAGTTCATGCATATGCATCTTATTTATTTATTTACTTATTTACATCGAAATAAAATAGATTTATAACTTTAATCTGTAATGTCAAAATAATTAATTTTTGACCGAGGGATTTTTGAGACCTTTGGTAGCAGAATCAAATCTTTTGAACTATTAAAAAAATTATATCTAAAATCAATAATTGTTTACCACAGTAAATTTTTATAATAAATAAAATTTGATCAGTGTAGATACAAAGTATATTGCAGATAACTAAAAATAAATGTTTGTAAACTCATGAATCTAATACAATGTGATTACATTGTAGTAAGTTATTTCTTATATTAGTTTCTTATTGTCGTATTAACGCTGGTCGGTTGATATTAAAAATATTTAATTACATTCCCGAGTGTTCGGTTAAAATCCTGTGCATGGATCGGGGGGGTACGTTCTCCCCACCATAGCCCCACCTTTGTAGTTTTATACTGTTGCAGTTCTCCACTTCTCCATACTCACAACTAATTCTTCTGTGTGCAGAATCATTTTGAAATTGTAATAGTTATCGTGAATATCTTCAGTTGCTAACACTAGAATACAGTGAGGACTTACTTTTTGTTCTGTAAGTACATTTTTCAGTTATATTTTAAATATTTAAAAGGACAATCATATTTTTCTCTGGTTTCATTTGAATATTTAGTTAAAACAGAAAAAAAATATATTAAACTTATATTTAATATCACAATTGCCATACCCAGTGATGTGAGGTATATTTTATTTATTTTTTGAGAGTTATAACTCGCAGTTCTTGTACCCGGAGCAAAATTCTATGTTGCAATACAAACAAAAATAATTCAAAATTGAAAAAAAGAAAACAGTATTAAAATATGATGTAGAAGAGTCAATTTTCTTCCGCGAAATAGTGAGGAAAATTAGTTTTCCTTCTCTTGACAGAAAACATATACTATTTTATTAAAAATTCGGATCTAATATTAACATTACCTTACAATTTTGATTGGGATAAATAAAATATTGTCTTTATTGTATCTACTATTTTTTTTTCCTGAGTGTATTTAAAGTTCGAATAAATTCTTTTTAAACTTTGTCGTAAAAAATAATTTTTGTCTTAACACGAAATGAAATCGCAATTATTGTTTTGCACCTTTAGCAAATGCCCAAAGTTGTGAACGTATATTTTAATTATTTGTTTCTTTTTAAATTATCACTAAAATATTATATTAGTTTATTATGGTATTTATTCCAGTCAGTTACTAACAATAAATATTTAATTACATTTGAAATTAATTTGATCAAATATATAGCTTCAAAATTCTGCGTTTGAATCGAGGGACCATGTCACATCATAATAAATTTACATCGTTTGCGTCTGTGTTCTGTGCTGTTTGCAGTCCTTCGAAAATTCTTCTATCTGCAGTGTTATTTGAATAAGTTTTTCTTATATCATTTTGGTATTCACTCCAGTCGGTTACTAATTATAAACATGTAATTAAATGCTCTAGCGTTTCGTTCAAATCTCACCCTTGTGTTTCAGTCTTCGATATTCAAATTAAGTTTTTCTGTTTTCAGAGTCAATTGGAAAACCTGTTAGTTACTGGGAATCGTAAATATTTAAAGTGCCATCATAAGGACACGTTGAGGACTTATTCCTAGTTACGTAAGTATACTTTTCAATATTAGTATTATTTAGTAACATTTATAAAGAAAATTATATATTTCTCCGGTTTCATTTAAATATAAAATTAAAAGAGAAAACAAAATTATTAAACTTATATTTAATATCGAAGTTAGCATGTAGTAGTATATTTATTTATTATTTTGTACCTAAATAAACAAATAAAATTTCCGGTAATTATAAAGTACAGTACAGGAGAAAATGTACAATATGCAATAGAAGCCGAAGTTCGTAACAATGCAATTTTTTCCATAAATTTAATTGGATATTTGTCTGTCATAGGTTGCAATCACTTGGTATTTTATTCGATACATTTTCATTGAAATATTGAGACTACCCAATTCAGGTAAGATTAATTTTTTAATTAAATCAATTTCTAATGCAGTGAATTAAAATACAATATCATTTTTAGTCATTTTAATATTGTTACACGTGTACATAATATTTGGGATTTTGTCACAAAATTTGATTCTTACAGTAGAATCTGGATCAGTCAGACGCAGTTAAATGTCTGTTTTAATTGCACTCATTTTATTTTTTTCATAAATTTTATTCAATCTTTGTCTGTTGTAGGTTGCAATCACTTTTGATTTCATTCGAGACATTTTCATACAAATTTTTGAGATTATCTAATTCAGGTAAGTTGATTTTTTCAATTAGTTTAATTTCTAATACGATGAATTAAAATACAGGACCATTGTTAGTAATTTTAAAATTATTTTACTTGTATTATATTTAGATTTTTTACTTGATTTGAATCCCCACCACAGTACCGCTCAAAATTAAAATAAACTTATAAAATATACTTACTGATAGCGAGATACTGCAATTTTATTCGAATTTAATGTCAAAATTTTCAAATTATAAACTCATAACTCCATCAATATTTAAACATTTATCCATTATTTCGGTAAAATCGAGTTATTTCGATATTTTTCTCATTAAAACCAACACAATGTCCTTGATGTTCGCGAATATCATAATCAAAACAAAAATAGAGTATATGGAGGTACAGATTCATCCACTATGTTTCATTCAGTACATAAAACTTTTTTTATATTATTTAGGAAACAATTTCAATTTCGTTACCTGTTATTTGCCAATTATAAATATTTTTAAAGATCAAAATGTAGCAGTTGTATTAAAGTTGATGCCGCACAAATAGTATCAGTAACAAGAAACATAAAGAAAGGGATTATAATTAAAGAGGGTACTATAATAATTGTAGGAAATAAAAATAAACCTCGTGTGCATTTTAAGTCATTGATTCTGTACCTACTGTTTTAATAACAATTTATGATTGAGCTATCTCATTGCTATCGGTCCTGCGATAACAATATTTTCTGTCAATTAAAAAACAAAAATTCCTTGGAACATTTTTGTAATTATTAATAGATATTAAATATTTAAATGGTCAAATCATCTAGAAAATATGTTTATTAATTTTTATTTACAGGTACACGATGGCTCCAGTGACTCGCTCGAAAGCGAAATCTAAAAAGCAAGAATTCGATACTTACCAGGCCAATCGGAGTTCGCCTCACTTTTCAGCAGGATCAAATTGCAATTATTTAATGTGTACCTGCAGTTTATTAGGATTCAAAAAAAGAATCAATCAAATTCAAAAGAGTACTAAAAACTCTCTCAGATCTCGACAAAATAGTAAAGAAGATGACGTCATAAGTATTTCCTCTAGTAATACCTCCGTCGCCCTATCGTATGATAGCCAGGCTTCGATTGAAACCGAAATAATTTCTCCTTTACAAATATTTTTAGATGAAAAATCATTTAATTCAGATGAGTTGCCGAGTATTTCGTCTGATTCGGAAATAAGCGTTAAATCACCTACATCTCCTGGCACCAAAAAAATTACTAACCGTGATTATTCTTCTATGGGCAAAAATATGATTGAAGATATTATAAGTATTTCTTCCGACTCTTCCGTCGGATCTCGAAGAAATTCGTTTGATATTGATGCTTTGTTTAAAACAGAAACAAATTCTACACAGAAAATTTATGAGCAAGACCAAGATTCAGATGATTCTCTTACTATTACATATGTAACAAGTTCTAAACCTTATAAAGGTAGATTTCCAAGGAAATCAGCTAGTAAACATTCCTCTCCTGAGAGCAAGGAAAATATTATAAAATTTACCGAAAGTGATAATAATACAAAACGCACCCAAGATGACATAATTAATAAAGCCTCAGCTTCTGTATCAAATATCCAAAATTTTCGTGAAAGTCGTTCTCCCATCATCAGATCGCAATCTTCCAATGAAAAATATTATGATCCCTCTCCTTCAAGCAGTCAAACATTTCAAGATACATCTGGCAGTAGTTCTCCCATTATTAACCAAATTAGACCACAAAATAGTAGATTTTATTTCAAAAAAAAGACTAATTTACATTTGCCAAAAGAAATTTTAGATATTCATGGATTTACGGAAGATAATAGACAAAAATGTAAAGAAGGTGCCCAAATGCAACAGTTCAAAGGTAATACTTATTCTACGTCTTTTGTGAAAGAAAACCAAGAAGAAAGACAAAAAGAAAAATTATTCAATCCGCAACCTCATTCTTCGAACTGTTATATAACGAAAAAAATTTATATTCTTGAGAAAGACGAAAGGAGAGACACAAAACTGAAATATCAGTTACCAATTGAAAATAGTCAAGTTACCTACGCTAAGTCGAAAAAATGTTGTAAGTCGAACGACTGTCAATATGATCATGGTCCTTGGCGAGTAAATTTTCAACCTGATAACTAGTTTTTGATTGACTACTCTATTTGTTACGTTTATAAATTTTATAATGTAACATATATCATTATATAAATGTTTTATGATTATATTTTGAATTCTTTGTTTTGACTGGTTATATACGTTTATTAGGCAGAGTGCCACATATTTTGTTTCATATTTCAGCCATTAGTTATATTTTGAAATGTTTACACTTTATTATATTTTTTTTTGTGTAGACTATTCATATTTTGAAGAAAAAAAACCAAAATGTATAAAAATATTAGTAATATATGTATTAAAGGTGATATACATTTTTTTATTAAGTGCCTTGATCACAGCTCAAACAAAATTGATCTAAGTTAAAATAAACTTATATATCTTTTATATTACTACATAAAAATCTTACACATTTATTAAATTAAAATACATCATTAATCTGTAGGAGGTTTACACTGTTTACAATCTTCCATATTCTCATCAAATTCTTCTATCTGTAGAGTCATTTCGAAAAAGCTATATTTATCGTGAATACTTCCAGTTGCTAACATAAGAATATGTTGAGGACTTACTCCTGGTTCTGTAAGTAAATGTTTCACTATTAATATTTTAAATATTTGCAAAGAAAATTATATATTTCTCTAATTTCATCTTCTAAATATTTAGTTAAAATAGAAAAAAATATTACTAAACTTATATTTACAATCAAAGTTAAAATAAATACAATCCAAAATTGAAAACAAATAAGCAAAAGTATCAAAATAAGGTGTATCAAATTATTTTATTTTTTTTCCCGACATACGCTGAAAACTCAATTTTCTTCTGGGAAATAGAGAGGAAAATTAGTTTTCGTTCTTTAGAGAAGAAAAAATAGCAGTACTTTTTGTGTCTAATAAACAAATAAATTTAGAAGATCTAAAGTTTACAGCAAAATTCGAATCATTCAGTCGCAGTTGAATCCCGGTGTTATTACATTAAAATAAATTTACTTACTGATAGCGAGATGAGCAGAAAGAGCAGTTTTATCTAAACTTAATGCCCAAATTCTCAAGTTATGAACTCTAATAACTCCATCAATATTTAGAAACGTGTTCATTACTTCGGTAAAATCGATCCCTTTCGGCATTCCTTCCATTAAAACCAATAGAGTGTCCTTGATGATTGCGAAAGTAGTGAACAACACAAGTATAGAGAATAGGAAGGTACAAATTGGATCCACAATGTTCCATTCAGGCTATAATCATCAATATATGTCAATTAGTTTCATTCAGTTTCAATCATTAGTAAATTTTCTTCCACACCTTATAATATATCACAATCGCAGCAACCAGTACTCCGAAGCTCTGGATGAAGTCTCCGATGACGTGTATGTAAGCAGCTCTAACGTTGATATTCTCCTTCTCTTGGCCGGTGCTGTGAGCATGGCTGTGGCCGTGTTGTCCCTCCACGTCATTGTTGTTATAGTGCGAATGACTGTTGCCGCCTCCGTGAGAGTGGCTGCCACCCCCGCCGTGGGAGTGACCGTGTTGGTGCAGGGTAAGACCCATACTGAAAGAAACATTTTCAAATTATGAATTTTCTTGCAATAGTTACTAATATACTAAATACTAATAAAAAATCGTCAAAAGTTGGGAATACGTCGATCTTCCATGAAAAAATGTTCCAGCACTGATCCAAATAAATCAATAAATGTTTTCATATGATTTTGTCGACGAAAAAAAAAGGCGTTTATGTTATTTCGTTTATAAATAAAAAAATTAAAAAATATATCATCACGCCTTTTACCCATTACTGGATGTTGCACTCGCAGATCTCGGTAAGTAATATATTTCTTCGTGTGGAGTGTGGTTACCAGTCGTCAAATAATTAAAGGTGTTAGGAGTAAGGAAGCCACAGGGATAGTTTTAATGTGGTGAAAATTGTTTGGCGGCTGTGGGAATCGAACCCGTGTTCTCAAATTCGCAGGCCGACTCGATACCATTGAACCACAAATTTTTGATCTTATCTATGTCCTCCAAATATTTGTTTTTTTAACACTCTGTATAAAAATACGTACATTAAATTAACAGCAACGCCAACACCAGACGTAATAACCATCACAGTCGCATCAATTTCAAAGTCCTGCCCTATGACTCTTTGAATCGCTAGATAAAGCAGGATTCCAGTAACCACCCAGATCATCAATACGGACGTCAGGGCACCGATAACTTCTGCTCGGTACCACCCGAAGGACATTTTTCTGGTTGCTGGCCGAGATCCCACCCATAGTGAGAACAACGAGATCATAAAACTTGCAAAATCGGTGAGAAGGTGAGCTGCGTCAGTTGCTATTGCTAAACTACTTGACAAGTAACCACCTAGAAGAAAATTATGAAAATTATGACATTTTCTTTGACAAAAAATCGCCCTCCACTAACATAAGATAGTGATACAGCTCGGTGTGTATTTTACTCATGATAAGTGAATATTTTAAGGGTTCGTGTTATCACATTTCATGGGACATAGTTAAATAGTAAAATTATGTGGCGTCATTGTGTTTTATTATAAAATTATTTTACATTTGAGTATCAGTATGATAGGTGTCTTTTTTTATCAATCGGACAGATGCGCTTTTCATGTACCTTACGGATCAGCAGATTCATAAAATATTGGTTTACCGCGCGCGGTTATTTAACTCATCTTTTGTTTGATTTTTTTTTTATCACAATAAAAATATATAATTTTAAATTCAATAACTTCAATATCATTGTTCATTATTATTGCTATTATTAATTAATTTAAATAGAGTTCATTAACTTTAATTAATATTTTTGAAAATAACAAATGATAATATTTTTATGCTGAGAGGTCAAAGTGATTTTAATTGAAGTGCAGGAACATACAATTTATTATTTTTATTTCTTTATGAAACGCTCGCGATTATTGATGAGCTACAAAAAATGTAATTAAAAATTTGTACTTACCTATAACTTCTCCTATCATAAAAATAACACATAGAATACTAGCAACTATTAATTTTCTCCTAGCTTTTTTATCTACTCCTGTATTTCGATTTCTGTGACAATGTTCGTTTACTGCAAAAAAAATCCTGATGATCTCTAATGAAATATTTACTTAATTAAAATGGTAATACAAGTTAAACAATTTGTAAATTACTGATAAGATATATGATTTACTGATAACTATTTTAACATAAAATTTAGGCAATTAATTTGGAAAATTATACTTTATAGAAATCTTTAACTTGTTTTACTAGGAATATTCATGATGGCACTAAAGTTAAATATTAAATATTAAAACGTGCAGTTTCTGCTTCAATTATACTTGAGGTATTAGCACGTCCTTCTATTTTTTATCAGATATTGTATCAACAACCTTCAATTAAAGAGGAAATCAGTACATTTTTATTTGTAAATTGGAATAATTAATCATTTTTTAAAGAGCGATCAGTAATTTTTATTCGAACTGAACCAAGTTTTGTGATTTGCTTCTTTATTTATTTATGCTGTACAATAGAAAATTGATCTCAATTGCAGTACTGTATAATTTTGAAGTCACGGCTGCTTGTTTATGAAACAAATATACTATTGAGCTACAACTACCTGTTATGCTGATCCTTATCCCCAATTTCATGGGATTTTGGACGGATTAGTTTCCTCAAAATTTAAGAATTGTATAATATATTTTTCCCACAACCGGCTTTACGTGAATGTATCTGTTTTTTTTGAAAAAATATAAATTATATTATTGCAAACAATTTTAATTTTTATAGTTAATTTGTTATTCAACTGTTTATGCATATTTTATTTGAATAAAAAATGCTTATTTATAAATCAATTGATATAAAAAGAATAATTTTAATCAAGAATTTTGTATTTCGCAGGAATATTCAAAGAAAAACTATAATGTAAATTGTTTATTTTGTGTATAAAATATTGTTTTACTTTATTAATGATTCAGACATTGAACAATAAAGAATTATTATCATGAATGTCATGTCTATTCCCTAATTTTGGGAGTGCGTGCTTTGCCACTGCACACATTTTTATGAAATCACAGCCGCCACAAATTTTAGTAGCATTTAAAATACTATTTTCTTTGATTTTATATGAGATGAGACAATACTTACTCATATTTGCTGTTTGTGTATTATCTATAGTTTGACTATTTCTGGACAAGGATTCTTCACCTTCTACAATTTGTTCTGTTACAGTACAACATCCAACACTAGGTTTTCCATGAACACAAAAAATTACTTTTAAAGGTGAACTTGAACTTGCATTTTTCTCTAGACTTCCATAACCTACCTTACTTTCATTTCTACAACAAAATAAAGAAATGTTCTGTAATTAGATAGAAATAAATGTATTTTGAATAGACTCAAAATTTGTATAAATTACTGTCGAATGTTCGGTAGCATTTTGGCAATTTAAACCTAATTGATTTACAACAACAAATAATAACAAATAAACTTACAAAATTAGAGAATGTTTTTCGTCGTCTAGTCCCATTTTGTGTTAGTTTTTCTGCCTTTTTCACAAATTTAAAAACACCATGCACGAACAAAACTAATAAAATAATTATCGCGATAAATCTATGATTTATAAATAATAAAGTCAAGTACTGAGCGAGATATGTTCCGAGATAGTGCACCCGAGACCAACAATTTTAAGAATTGTGTACGAAGTATTATCTTGTTATTGACTGAGAAACTGAACCAATGCTTATTTTCCATGTTATTTGTCGAACTGTCAAGATAACATGATTTCTTTTTCGTATATTTGAAGAACTTGTAAAATATAAATTTAATTGAATATACCTCATATTAAAAGACAGGTTTCTATTTTTTAAATCATTTGAAATATTTTCATTGCTAAAATTTTGGTTACGGCTATGCATTTTTATCTATGCATGTCAAACAAGTTTAGACTTACTTATTTTTGAATAAATTGTATTTGGCGGACTTCGACATTTACTTTAAAAAAATCATTACTTAATAAATTTTATCTATTACCTATTGTAAAGTAGATATTTTATTGTACTATCATTTTTATCACAAAATACATAGGTACGTCTAAATTGAAAGTAAAAAATATTTTATCTAAAATTCATCGAATGAAAATAATTTATATGAGACTTGACATGAAATTATTGTTTGTTACAGATCATAAAACAAGAAATCATTATTGTTAATGAAATATTTCGCAAACCAAAAAATTAATTTTTAATTAAAATAACCAGAAAAAAAATTACTAACTGACGGTGTTATTTCGTCATTTTCAATATTAAATTTTATCACATATACTTTTATTGCTGCTTTTTTAAGTATAAAAAATAATAATAAAAAAAACCAAACTGAAATATTTTGATAGATAATATTCATATAGAAACAAATTTTACTTTGTTTTATTTATAATTATGAAAATATAACAAGTAATACACCAAATTCTGATATTTTATTTAAAAAAGATAAATAATGTGTCATAAAAGTGTAGTATCTATATGTTTATCATTTGTATTAAATATTATTGATTTTTAAATTTCTAATAGATATGTTCTTGATAATATAATGGTATCAATTTGTTGTGTAGAAATAAGATATAGCAGTGATGATAATATTCTTCCATAAAAGACAAGTTTTGATTTACATTTTACGCATATTTTGTTAACAAAACACGCTCAAGTAATGCTAGTGTTACACTTTGCAACATAAACAGAAAAAATCAATGTGATATTCTAAGCAATTTTCTTAAAACAAAAGCATGTTTTGTTTTCCCACGCTGTTAACCAGTGTAAACGTACGGAAATGAGGTGAACTCATAAAAAATTTAAGCCTAGTGTTAAGGGACTGTAAGGTTTATAATCGCGTAAAAAGTGCTTGAATACAGTGAACAAGTGCAACTGTCGAACAGCTAAATAGTTGAATGTCTATGGTCGCTAGGATACCTGTGCGTGTAACGAAATTTCTCCCAGATGGCAATGGCATCTTCGCTGTAACATGGCATGAATCAGTTCTTTCATTTGTCAACATAATCAGCATTTTGTAAACAGTTAAATGTGAGCCAATTGAGTATGTTGTTGTTTTATTCTGCGGCTGTAGTTAAGTGGTTAGTGATTTAAACTGTGCTATGATATTTTTCATTCAGTATAACGTTAATAATTTTGGCCAAATGACATGGGAATTTGTACGAGACGACATTTTTTGTTGTCTGTGTGTATTTTACAACTGGTGTGTATAATTTGAATTTTTTATTTGTTTGTATTTATTTGTTGTGGTTAAATGTTACAGATTTCAACAGTCATACGACAAGTGTTTGACTTTTTGGGTTATATGTGGATACCTATACTAGTGAATTTTTTCGAAATCATTTTTATTATCTTTGGATTTTTTGGGGCATTTCAATATCAACCAAAATATGTTATTTCGGTAAGTTATGTGACTTTTGGAATGTAGTGCATTCATTTATATATGCATTTATTTTAGTATTCAGTGTGGAATTTAGTTCTGCTAGCCTGGAATTTATTTTTAGTATGCTTATATTTAGATATTGGTATATTAAGTCACCAGGTAATTTATTATGACATCACATTATTCCACGTATTTGACCATGGTAAATAATCATTTTGTAGGAAAGCAAAGTCCTGAAATTAGATCCGGAGAGTGCAAGTTGGTGGCAAAACAATGGACCAGGATGTAAAGTGACATACAACACAACTGGAATTCCAAAACCAGACAATGTTACAGACTGCATGATTGAATATATACATGTAGAGGTCTTCCAAGCCAGTTTGCAGTGTTTGTTAGCGGTAAATATGTTTCATTCATGCTCTAAACCACTCCTACTACAAATTACAACTGAACCGAATCAAACATCAATACATTCATTATCTATCAGCTTGTCCAATATTTCATTCAATTTCTCTTGACCAGTGTTAGAAATGTGTCAGTCTTAGTATGACTAACTTTAATATACGCTGTTAAACCTTCTTAAAATAAAATCACATCATTTGTTTGGGATTATAAAAACTAAATTAGTAGTTTGCCATTTATTTTGTAAATTTATTGAGAGTAGTTTTAAAAAGTTAATATTTTACTTACATATTTAAAAATCAAATCTGTTGTTGCACAGCCACACTACAAATAATGTTTGTCTTCTGATTTTAACCATTTATACACAGGTGTTCTAAGGTAAACAAATAAAATAATCTAAACATTTAATGGTAGACCATAATAATTGATGTTGCGTATATCAACCAATAACATAAATTATTTAAATTTGTTTATTTTGTACTAACATACCTTAGGGTTTATTAAATAATCATAAAATATTATATCAAAATATAATGAAGTATAAGAAAGTAAATTTCATAAACATTTCGGAGATACTTATTCCAGCGATAAGCATACATTTTTCAAAATTTTTAATTTGGATTCTGTAAGTTTTAAAACAAAGATTTATTAAAATATTGTACTAATTTTATTCGAATGATATTTTCAAAAATTAATTTGAGAATATTTAAAAGTAAACAGGAAAGTTAGTCAATGAATAGGTCTTCGGCTTTCATAAAAATAATAAACCCATGAAAAATATTGAATGTAAATTTATGTATACCACATAAATGGTTCTAGTTGTTTCTATTCCACTAAGATTGCATTTGTCACTGTAGATATTCATAGTACAAAAGTACATGATAATATGAAATTAATGAATAAGTTCTCATCAAATATAAAAGTCCTAAGTGCATTTACAATTTGCTGAGATTTTTCTTAATTGTCATGAGTCGAAATATAGAATCTATAATAAATTGAAAATATGTTTGTAGCTTCTTGGCTGCGTGACGGGAATATGCCTCGGCAGCACGTACTTAGAGAAAGACGACAGTTGTAAGTATCTAGTGCTTAACGTTTACTTAATTTTTAAACAAACGTATACACAAAAGCACACAATCACATTGAATTTTATACTTTGAATAACACTATGATAGTACTTGATCCTGTCTACTACGGTAAATGATTCGGTAGAAGGGTGCTAAAATGTTACACAGCTTGACTAACACTTCACGTCCACTATTTCCAACTAGCAAATGATATTCTTCCAGTTGATTTCATCGGCGGATTTGAACCCCACATCGTGTGGTGAGTAACACTATACCTTGCAACATGAATCTGAGATCTGTGAACTGTAAATTGTAGGTGTAGACGTAGGTTAACGTTAACGCATCTTGTAGGTTCTTCATTTGCTGAATGTATTCTTTATTTCACGGTGTGGCCCTACTTTTAAAAGGCCGATGTATTGAATGAGATAAGTTTGTCAAACTCGTTTGTTTCTTTCAATTAGGAGCTTGTTAGTTGCTTTATTTATGTTTCTTATTTATTCAGTATTTTGAATACAAATGAACATAATTTAGTACGAAACAATTGAATTTAGATGGGTTATAGAAATACATACATAACATTACGCTATATCCCATCAAATGGGATAACACGAACCCTTGAAACATTTACTCATCAGATTCATCAAATAATCAATCTTTGTCATATATTCTTATACTAACATACCATCTTCGCTTCAACCACATTTCTATTTCCCTCCATACAAGCTCGTTTATTCCTCATACTCGGAATCTTTCATCATGCAACAAATCTTCAATCACATATACCCTTTCGCTCTTGACATTAATCTTTTATTCAACCAGTGGCTGTTTAACCAATTTGGAATTTCACGTAAGGTTTATGATCCATCCTCGATTGAATTTCGTCGTTGATATGAACTAGTTGGGCATGCCAGTTTGACAAACTTATGATGACGTACGACGGCCTTTAAATCTAGAATGATGTTGTGTTTTTCAGTTGAGTTCTTGGATGGAGATTGCAGAACTCCCGAGCATTTAGTCATGCAACCAATGTACGTGAGCGAGACTAATTTATCCCTAACCGCTTCCCAAATCCCGTCTCGAAATAACAGGAGAACAGGCGCGTTTAACAGCCCTACAGACAGTGTACACTTGTGTGCCACTCCCGACTACACTGACGATGACGATGGCCAGAACCCTGCCAAATTGTACTATCACATCAACGTGAACCCCTTAGGACATGCGCCTATGTCGAGACATCTAAACCGCGCACAGCACAGACCCAAAGTCGCGGTACATGTCGATAGAATTCGCACGAGTTACCAAGAGCCGGCGGTGGCCCGGTCCTTGTCCTACGATAGACTTAACCAACATCGGACTGAGACCTTTGACAATAACAGACCAAAATCTTTGTACTCTAGTATTCTAGAATAGTGACGAACTGAACTTGGTTGTAGGGTTGCCAACTATCCCTTTTATAAGATTGTACCCTTCCTATTTTCTTGGGGATCAAATATTATAACTCGAAAAATGTTTTCACGTTTTCAATATTTTTTTAAATACTAAATTTTGTTGAAGTTTTTTTTCGGTATAGTCTTCCACGAGAGTCGCATTTCTATATTTACTTTACGAGAACTTGAAGTGGTAATTTCACGAAATTTAAAAATTAGATGTAGGTGACTCCAAAACTAAGAGGTTTATGAAAATATTAAATGTATTGTGTTTTAATTGACAAAATTAAAGTTTAAGGGTTTTGAGTTAATTGGTCGTAAATTCTATCGACTTAAAGTTTGTTTGTTAAAAAGGTGAGCGAAGCAAGTCTAGTCAAAATTTTACTTTTTTTATCTCTTTGATGAAAATATCGGTTTCCCAACCATTTACCGTTGTGTTATTTTCTCCTAGATAATTTCTCAGTTGGCAGCCTTACTTGGTTGTATTTTAATTTTGGTTGTAAAGTATTTATTGTTGTTTCATATATGCATTCTGGCACAGCTTGTTGCATGCATGTTGGTTTTGAGCATGTCTTACTGTCTCTATTATGTATTACTAAAATTATATCTGTGTAGATAATAAAATATTCTGTGTTTTCCACTTCTTTAGTTATTACTTATAACCTTTTCATTTATTGCTTTCAAGTTTCAGCGTTTGACGGCAAACCAGTAATGGGACAGACCGAAACAGATAGGAACAACTTTTTGAACTACCAATAAAAAATACAGGAAGTCCACAGAAAACTGAACCTAAGAACAAGAAATACGTTTATCAGTAATCGTTGGAAAATAGTATTTTGGAGCATAAAATTGTGAGAAATATATTTTATTCAAATTTAATTACAATTGTCTGGTAACTGAAGTGCTCGATAAATACACATATAATAAAAAAAAAATATTACAATTGCACTTTAAAGTTAAAATTTGAGAATTTGATGCTCTGCACATTTTATTTGAAACTATTTTTCTGAAATAATTACGGTTCTGGATAAACTTATATCTCTTGTTAATCGGTTGTTCATTTTCTGGACACCCGGTAGGTTTATTTACGAATTATAAAGACAAATTAAATAGAAACAAATTCGTGTATATTGTAAACCAAAAGTCGTTGGAATAACTTGTTCTATATAAGATGAATTTTGAAATTGTTTAAATATCTCACGCTTTCAGTTGTATAGATATCGTTTTAATTAGTTTGTCATTTCTCGTTAGTGTACTTCGTCTATATAATTTTTAATTATATTTCTTATGTAGGGTCTTATTTAATTTCACAGCTTGGAAAAACATTGTTAAAATTTTACCTTTTTATTTCCCACAAAAATTGAATGAAACTACTGAAGCAATATTCTGGGAAAAATTAATTGTTCAATTTTAACATTGTACTTCCTGAAACTAAATTATTAAAATAAATATTTTATTTAATTTTAAATTATACGAAATTGTCTTTTTAAATTTAATTAATTTTTTCCTGGATCAAAAGGTTGTTCCTATTAACGAAACAGTGAAGCCATGATTATCCGTTTTTCGATTAAACTAGACTCCTTTTTTGTATCCAATATATTATATAGAATTAATTATAATTATTGCTTTAATAGCTCTGTAATAAATTAAGCTGGTGCCACATTTATATGATTATGTGCGTGACCTACCAAAAACATAGAACAGCTTTATTTGAATTAGTGTTGTAACATGATTTTTACAATTTTTCATACAACACGACATACTTGAATAGAACAGAATCATGCCAATATGACATCAGTTTTATGATTTGCAGTGAATTCAGATCGGATAATCAAGTTTCATTGCACTGTAATGAAAACATCTCCACGAACTATAACAACCTTTATTCCAACAGCAGCACATAGCGTCGGCCGCAAATCAAATAAACGCACATCCCTGTATTCAATCGAATTCTCTCCACAACATGACAGTCGGCAAGCCGATAGTGACAGCATGGAGTACGGCAACGAACTGCCTCAGCCAGTGTCTCCGAAACCGATGACTCCTCGACGGGTCAAACGACGCAGCGTGATGACTCGGGGCTCCACCTCACGACATTCCACCAGCAGTCGGCGGTATTCTACCGCCAGATCCAGCACAAGGAGTTCTCGGAGGATGGCACAAAATCCTGTCACTCAAATCATTGAACAACAACAAAAAGCACCTGCGCAAAATCCGGTCGAGTTTGAGTGTTCTACTCCCACGGGAAGTAATACGATAGATCAGCTTCCGGTCTATTACAACCAAGTTGTCGCGAATCAACAACAGAATCAATGGCAGGTTAATGGACACACTAATCCGACTTACCAGCAGTCTTCGAATCAGTCGCTGAATGAGCAAGACGATCTAGATGATTTGTATAATAATAGACCGGCTTCTGTGAGATCCAGTTATTCGAATTTTCACGGAACGAGAGCCATTAGTTATGGAGCACCCCAATATTATCACAGTCATGCAACGCCGCAGGTTCCGCAGAAAAGAGGCACTGCAAATCGACAGTCGTTAAGATCGACGGCTTTCTTGAAAAATGGTCCACCAGCGTACAGTATTCAGGGACAAAATTCGGTCGATTCGGAAACTACGATTTAATTTTTATTGTGACGTGTTTGTGATAAATATTTTGTTAGTAATTGTTTTTTTCATACATTGCAAACAGACTATAGTTTTCTTTATATATAGTTGTGAGATGTATATTTACATCAACGGATTTTTCGCATTACCAAAGTATTAATTATATAATTTTTAATTTATATTATATCTTTCATGCATCATGCAAAAAACTATCGCATTATTTAGCGATGAAATGATGTAATATTCGAATTTTATTTACACGATGTAAATCTATTTATTTTCATTTTAAAATGAAACATAAACAATGACTCGAATTTTAATAAAACAAAAATGTATTAAAATAAATTGTTTCCTTATTTTTCGTATTTAATGGATTTTACAGCTACATAATTATCTATCTAACAGCATAACAGAAATAAATAACAACTAGTGATGGAAGTTCGTTGATTAACTGAGTAGTATTTATTTTTTTTGCATCAAAAGCAGTACGAATTAGAACAAAAGAATGTTAACTACTGAATAATTAGTGAATGACAAACATACATATCCACCTACACCAAAGTCAAATTAGTCATCTAGGATCTTTTTCCAAGATTTCTATTTATAAATTTTTAATTATTTGGCCTTTCGAATGGGATAAGTCAACTACTAATAATCATGTTCATTTAAAAAGACCGCATTTCCAGAAATATTTAGTACTCTATTTGACTCATAGATGGCACTATTAGTATCAGCTGTAAGAGACATGTAAATAAAGAACTATGTTTACATTATAGCTGTGATGTCGAATATTGTGAAAATAGCTTATGACAATTAAACATGATATATTACCGTAGCTAAACAATTAATATGAAATTAAATTTAGATTATGAATAAAACAGATATTTAATTTTTATATGTTTTCAAGTTCCTTAAAATATATACAATGAAAAGTGCCAAAACGGGTAATAACTGCCATGTAATAGCCATTGGTTGTGATATCTGTGGACATGTCATGGAAGTCTCATATTTGGGAAAACGATTGTTTAAATTCCAATTTACAATGTTATAGTGATACGTGATAAAATTTAAAACCGAGCTTAAATTTTTGAAAAGTTCCCTTGCTTTTCACAATATGTATTTCGCTATTTAATTACGCCCAACGTTGGTAAAGTTGTTTTGTGTTATGTATGTATCATGAGTAAGATATTTTTATTTACCTATTTGTTTCCATAATAAAATACGAAATGTTTTATCATGATGTGTGTTTGGATTTAATTACTGTGCAGCTGCAGTAGAGATGATGCATGTAAAAGTATTTAATGAGATTATTATTTATAGATATAATTTTGTACCAGTGACATAATTAATTTACCTATCTGGAATGCACACATCATGTGTCACTATCATAAACAAATAACATATTTCGTATTATTATAAAATGGTTAATAATTACAAAGTAATTTTTGATTTGCAAATGTATAGATGAAATAATTATGACTTGTCATTTGTCTTTCAGATAACCATGAAAAAAATATAAACATTTTAATGTTTGGGTTTGTTTTGTTTGAACACCCGTAATTTCTAAACATTGAACCTAACCTGCCTGTAAGTAAAATTGTTTATCGTTTGATTTTACATGAAATATAAACTTGAATTGTTTCAGATTTCCATCTACTGCATCCATGTCTCAGTTGAACGGTAAGCGTCGTGGAGTTGCAAACGCGACTGGATCGGGGTCTAGTGGAACTTCTTCAAGCAGCAGTACATCTTCAAGCAACCCTACAACCACCACAATGTCCACAGACTTGGCCAGTTTGTTCGAGTGTCCTGTTTGTTTTGATTACGTTTTGCCACCGATTCTACAATGTCAAAGTGGACATCTCGTGTGCTCAAATTGCAGACCAAAGCTCACTTGTTGCCCAACCTGTCGCGGGCAGCTAGGTTAGTATCATTCGTGGTTTTTATAGTTAGTGATAAGAAAAGTGATGGTTTTGTGGGTGTAGTGCTGCTAATAGTAACGTCAAATGTCGTTCAACTGGTTTTTACCTGAAAGTACAAGTAAACAAAATTAATATTATATGTCAGTTTTTAAATATAGCTTTACATTTCATTTTAATTATTACAATATGATTTAATAATAATTTTAAGGTTAAAATAATCATAATTCGCGGCTTTAATCGTGATTAAAAATGGTTTTGAAATTAATTTAAATATTAAATCTATTTATAATAATATATCGGTACTTAATCTAAATGTTATATTTTTTTTTACAATTGTTAAGTAAAATAATAGTTTCTAAATAATTTTAATAATGATTTTATAAATGTTTCTTCATATAATGAATTTTAAAAATAGTAAAATAATATGTTCTTTGTTTTAATTTGTTATAAATTTTATTTTAATAATAATTCACTTGTATGTGCAAATATATTTGTTTATTAAATAGTTTTAATAATAACATTCCGTTGCTAAGTAACCAATTTTAAAGTGCTTTTAGCGTTAATTAGTAAATTATCTATTTTAATTTGAAATCTCAACAATGTCCACAATGCCAAGAACGCCAAAATCTAAGAAAAAATCCAAAAAATCCGATAAAAAAGAAAAAAAATCGAAACGCTCAGGTTACTATTCTACCAAAGCCATAATCTCTACTATTTTGACATTTTTCGACCTGGACAGGGAACATCCGCAACTTGGCGATGGAGAAGGTGGCCAGCAACGTGATGTTCCCATGCAAGCACAGCAGTACGGGATGCAGCGTTTCGCTCATCCACACGGAGAAAGCAGAGCACGAGGAGGCATGCGAGTTCCGCCCGTACAGCTGTCCATGTCCTGGGGCTTCTTGTCGGTGGCAGGGTTCTCTCGAGCAGGTGATGCCACATTTAATGATGTCGCACAAAAGTATTACTACCTTACAAGGTGAGTGACAACTTAGATAGTTTAGAAATATCCATCCATTAGACTATTTTGAATTTGGTGAAACAATACTCGAAAAGAATTTAACTGATCTATAAGATACATGATCTATTGTTTTACATATACAGGGTGAGTCTGGGAAGACGCCCCCCCCCTTTAACTTTTTTATTATGAGTAATTGAAAAAAATGGTTCATATGAAAGTTTTATTATTTTAAATATACTATTTGATGGCAGATGTAGATATTTTTTATAAAGTCAGGTTTACAAGATACGACTATCAACTTTTATTTTTTAAATAGCAACCTATAATTATTTTACTAAAATAAAAACCGCCATTTTTTTCTCTTTTCAACGGTGTATTAGTTTTTATTAATGTATCTGAAAAAATTCGAGAAAAATAAGAAAATTGAGAAATACTAGAAATAATTTTTATACAAATATTATAGGTGGCTATGTGAAAATAATTTGTTTTAAGTTGTTTTTGTTAATGAATTTGTTGCTTTAGTTTGTTAAGTTGTATAACACTGTTACATTTTGTTTATTTTCACATAGCCACCTATAATATTTGTATAAAAATTATTTCTAGTATTTCTCAATTTTCTTATTTTTCTCGAATTTTTTCAGATACATTAATAAAAACTAATACACCGTTGAAAAGAGAAAAAAATGGCGGTTTTTATTTTAGTAAAATAATTATAGGTTGCTATTTAAAAAATAAAAGTTGATAGTCGTATCTTGTAAACCTGACTTTATAAAAAATATCTACATCTGCCATCAAATAGTATATTTAAAATAATAAAACTTTCATATGAACCATTTTTTTCTATTACTTATAATAAAAAAGTTAAAGGGGGGGGCGTCTTCCCAGACTCACCCTGTATAGTAAGTTATAATCACGTAGAAATTGTGATTTCTCCGCGCTTTTTGAGCATCGTATTGCGCCCCCTTTAAGAAGCGAGCCCCTTACTTTGCGCATCCATGTACAGAGAATATCTAATCTTGCCCGATTTAACGGAAAATTATGTTAGCCTGTTAAATCTTTTTTTTTTTTAATTTATGAGTTTTTTTATTTATACTTACTAATTAATAATTAAATTTGTTTAATACGAATATAATTTTAAGTAATGGAAGTAAAAGCCTGAGTATATGTATTGATTTAGTACCATATTTTTATTTCCTATATAATGTTTATTGATTCATATCAAATAAATAGCATAAAAAAGAAATATTGCAGTTGCGCAGTCATAATTTTGATTTATTAGAGAGATAAACATTTCATTTCATGATTAAATGGTAATGTTTAATTTAAACGACTAAGAACAAACTGAAAAAGAATTACACCTAACGTAAATGAAAGACTAATTAATCTCTACATAACCGTCTGCTGGTGATGATCTAAGCCTAATTAATCCAGTCAAAATTAATAAAATAGTTATTCGATACCTTACAGAGCATAATCGCTGACATATATTTAAACTTTATAAATTTATTACTGCAATACTGAGAACTTTTTATCGAGATAAATAATAAGAATCTAATAATTTCAGGCATAGATTAAAGTAAACTAGTAAACAAACATATAAAAAATATGTGAGAAACCTCCATTTAATTTATATGGAGTTTATGCAAAAATATTTTGTAATATTGCAAACAAAATGTTGGTAAACCGACTAAAATTGTGATAGTATAAATAATTTGAGTTGATTTACACTCATTTTATATTATTTTTGAGATTGTACGCATACAGGAAATATGATTGCTTGAAGAACATGTAACTAACATATTTTCTTATTTATCCAGGCGAAGACATCGTCTTCTTGGCCACAGACATCAACCTCCCAGGTGCAGTGGATTGGGTAATGATGCAAAGCTGCTTCGGCCATCATTTCATGTTGGTGCTGGAGAAACAAGAAAAATTCGACGGCCACACTCAATTTTTTGCCATTGTTCAGCTCATTGGGTCACGTAAACAAGCAGAAAACTTTGCCTACCGGTAAGTGTAGTTGTTACATGATTTACGGTCGATTTAATAAGATTAATCGAAGAGAAAATTATATTTATATACATCCGTTGGAGTACATTGATGTTTGATGAGTGTATGATTGAGAAGAATGTTGTTAGAAGAGTTGAGATGGTTTGAATATGAGGGATGTATAATACAAATTTGGGGATATTGAAGGGGAGAAGTTGTTTGAATGATACGGAATATATGAATGGATAAAGGTTTGTTGCATGAACGAAAGTTTCCGAGTGAGAAGAATTAGCGAGGAAAATGAATTAACAAAAGTGGTGTGGCATATGTACAAATTATAATTAATTTATTATTTACTTTTTCTGTTTAATTAACTTTTTTTATTCATTTATTTATGTTACTTATGCTTTCTTTCTCCTTTTCTTTCAAACATTGTAAAATAAATAAATGGTAATTTTTCACGTTATTGGAAAACTGATCGTCCTTACAATTTTCAGCCTGGAGCTGAACGGAAACCGTCGCCGCCTAACTTGGGAAGCCATGCCCCGCTCTAGCCATGAAGGAGTGGCGTCCGCTATCTTGAACTCCGACTGTTTGGTCTTTGACACCTCCATTGCGCAACTGTTCGCCGACAACGGTAACCTAGGCATCAACGTGACTATTTCTGTTGTATGAGACCATCTTCAATGTTTTTCGTTCAATGCGTTTCCACAGGTGAACTATGCACAACTATCGGACTAACGTTTGTAGAATGATTTTATTTGGAAAATCGTTACATTGAAGTGTTTATTTCGGATTAGAAATAGTTTTGCACTAAAATTTTGTTAGCCTATGTCATATTATATGTTAAGAATTTTTTTATTAGTTTGGGTTTAGTTTTTATTGTAAAGATATTTATTATTGAAAAGTTGTCATATAGTATGACAAAGGTATATTTATTTAGTTTAGTTTAATTGGTCCATACTGATTAATGTGAACTGATTGTCGTTTCTCCAATTTTGGTGCATTTTTTATTTGACTTATTTATTTTATAATTAAAATTGGAGAAATATTTTTACGTCCAATTCTAAAATTCCCAAAAATTGTCAAGTTGTTCGATTTTCGTGTTTTCAAATTAATTATTTTTTGTTTCTAATGTACAAATGTTGGTTTGTAATTTATTTGAATATAAAGTGAATTCCGATTGTAATTGAATAAACCAATATTTGTGCGTGAATTTTATAAATATTGATTGTTACTTGTTATTTATTTCATAATTAATAATAGATCTGTGTTCATATTTAATTTATCATAAAATTATCGATCACAATTAATAACATTAAATATTATTTGTATTAGTTTCTTTAACGTACTTTAATTTTGCTATCGATTATTTTTAGGTGCTGTAAATACATATGCCATTTATAGAGTAAGGCAAAACAGAGACTGTATATAATTATTAAACAATTCAAAATTATTAACTCTCTTTACAAATTATCTTTCTTGAAATAGATTCAAAAACACTACTAAATACATTTATTTTAGTACAGATTAATTTGCACGTCTGAATTTCAACTCCTAGTCAGAATAATTTAGATTTTCTTTTAGCAAATTTTAAATTTAAATGTCAGTAACAACAAAAGAGTGTTATCAAAAGTGGACAAAACGGAGAATATTGAGAAATACACATAAAAAACAACATGTAGCTCATCATCCACCACCATGTGTGGGTGCCATAATTTTACCATTTAATTGTTTTTGAAAGCAATGTTCTCTGTTTTCTGTGTTGTCTATTTTTGTAAATATTTCAGATAATATTAGATTACATATTATAAGTCACAGAACACTAATGATGAAGAAATGTGTAAATTAGTTGAATAACACACAGATTGTTTTAATATTTTGTTTAAATAAATTCATAAATGTCTAAATATTTCGCCGTATTTTTTTAAATAAGAACAAAATCGATCATTTTTCATTTCATGTGTTAATAAATTCATAAATACAGTAAACTATCATCTTTGGAGTGTTTTCGTACTATAAAACAATCAAAATAAATAATGAATACAATATTTTAATATTTAGAAACTTTATATGATTTAATATTGATTGAAAATATCATTATTATTTATTGAAAGTATTGTAATTATAATTTATTTTGATGACAGTTACATGTAAAACTATGTAAAAGTTACTGGGCCAAATTAAATAGTATTTTATATATTTAAATGAAAGTATTTACATATCATATATGTACTAAAACGCGCTTTCATTTAATAAAGAGCTCAGTAATTATTGGTAAGTTACCTTTCATAGTACAGGCTGTTCGAAAAGTTCTGTCGCATTATCACCTTCAAACTTAAATGAAAGAAATATACGTGGTGCTCAATAAGAAACGTGGATTTTGTAAATATGGTGAAGATAAAATTTTGCGAAAAACCTTTCGAAAATCACTGTAAAGTTAGACTATAAATTGCTGTCATATTTACATCAATCTGCAACAACTAGAATCTAGAAATATTTATCAAAAATATAATAAATACATTTCTGGTAACACTAGTAACAAATATCCTGCCTTAAAATTACCAATTTAATTATTGCTTTTATTTAAAATCATTTCTAATATTTGCTAGATTTAAAATGATTGGCATACATTAATGCAGTTTTATTTCTATTTTATGAAAAAGTGTGAATTTAGAAAATATATATTTTAAGGTACATTGACCGATTGCATGAATGGCGATTAAGGGTGAATAACTATTTATAGACAAATTTATTTTTATGCATTCAAATATGTAATATGTAGATAAATGACAGATATGATAGAAGTGAACGAACAATTCCGAATGGGAGTAATATCCCAATAGCTAAGATTGGTTGTAGGTGAATTTAATGTATAAATGTTCGATGAATATTTTAGGGTTTGTTATGTGAATGTTTCTCATTTATTTTGGAGTACAATGCTTCAAATACTTTTATTACAGATACAGAGACACTTCTATAATACGAAGCATTATTCTTCAAAATAATTTGTCAACAAAAAAGAAGTTTATTTTGTTTAATTGGCGTTCATGCTTGTGGTCATTGTTATTTTAATCTTCATTGACACGTGATATTAATGCTGGTTTTGGTGTAAACAGTATATACGTATAACTTTTTAAAATAAGATCTAAATTTTAGATAGTAGTGAAAATTTATTTATATATTTGTTCTAGAAATCGTTTTGATTGTCCATAGCCTTAATTTTTATATTTATTATCGATTAGCATAATTAAAATTATGCAAATAGTAAAACAAATTTTAACAATATGTTGTTGAAATATATTTTCTTTTTGTATATATCCTAGTATACGAAATACGGTGTTACGGAAAAATATTCAATGTTTACTGAAATATTTTGAGCTGTGTCTAAATGTAATCTTGCCTATGTGATCTGACTGACATAGTAGATGGGCTGTATTTTAATATTTTACAAAAAGTACGAATGCATGTTTCTTTTTCGTATATTTGTAAAGATTTTCCGTAATGCCAGAGTTAGAATAAATTTGTGGTTTGTTTTAATTAAATAGATTTCAAGATATCTTTTCATATTATTAGTAGTCAGTTTTTTGAAGTGATGTCTTGAAATGCTTGTCTGATTAATAAAGAAGTGACGCATTGATTGAATATGAAGTGATGGAAAATTATTTTTGTAAAGTTGTGTTATTTTTAATGTAATGAGTTTGTTTCCACAGTTAAGAAAGATGAAAATGTGGATATCTGTATATAATGTGTATGTAATAATTGTATATAATATTAATGATTTTAAATAAATTATCCACATGTTTTATTATTGTAGAATTCCAAAATTTGTTTTCAGATTCCTTTGCAGAATTATAACATTCTTAATTACCGGTATCAGCCGAAATTAGACGTTATTTGGAGAAATGTTGCTTACCATGTTATTCTTTACATCTTTTGTTTTAAACTTTTTCTCATAAACTTCCAAATTCGAAGTTACAAAAAAACTATACTGAACATGAAATATCTTTTGTATTAATGAAAATTTGAGGAAAGTCCGTAAAACAATATTCATTCTATAGTCCTAGATACTATAAGCAAAATTTGAGGAAAATCTTAAAATTAATGATAATAAAAAAGAACAAAAATTGAATTAATAACATTGGTTGGTACCACAAGTTTTGTTTTTGGGTGTTTTAAGAGCACGGTTTTAACATGTTAGAGATAGCTAAAACAGGCAAAAACAGAGCTTGTGATACCAGCCAATATTTCCCTCATTCGACCCTATAAACTAAAAATAAATGATATTCTTTTATTTCGTGTATACAAGTTAAATAAAAATAAATTTAAGATGGCCTGATGTGCTGTTCAAAATATGACTGCTCTTCTACGTCGTGTAAATGCAGCATTGGTTGTGACTACTTCGTTTTTCGGACATTAAACTGTGAGAACGATGACGTCATTTTTCAGCTATTCCGCACTCGGCTGATTTTACTTAATTGGCTGCCATTTTACTTTGCACCGAATTAAGAGCAGTCTCATGTCACCCCCAAAAACGACCGAAATTCAAAATTTAATTAATTAAATTACTTATCCTAATTAATTCAATTAAATAAATTTTTGTGTAGAAAAGGATATTAGAAATAAAAGAATATAAGTTATTTTCAATTCATTTATTGGCATTTTAATAGTGTACAAGACAAACATTTATATTACAAGTACAATTTAATACAATACATAGTAAATATTATTTTATTTTTGGGGGGATCTTCTAGTTGATGTGACTGACAGCTGACGTCGGCTCCGGGGGGCGGTGCCTCTGCTGGGTTGTAGAGACGATTCCAAGACGGCGGACGCTCTATGAACATAAAGACAAAGTATTACATCACAATTAACAATAATTACGAACAAAACAGCGTTATATACAGGCATACAGGGTGGCGACTCGCTCAGCCGGTCATAGGACTTTAACATGGGAAATCAGTTTTTTGCAATTTCCTGCTTCCCTAATTATTTTAAGCAAAAACGCGCCAAATAAAAGTTTTAGGGCATCAAATTCTGCATTTAAATCAATAAACAGAATTACTTTTACGTGCTTTGTAACGACAGAAATTAAATATGAAAATGTCGAAAATTGCGTTGTTTGCCGCTTAAACGATGAATTCATTCATGAAGTGGTTGATTTCTTAATTGTTCTGCAAATTTAAAAAATATATATATCGCATTACTGATTACTGACAAAAATATCACTTCTGATCTGCAATAGCAGAGCTACTATACCCAGAGTTGGGTAAAACTTTAAAGGAGGAACATATTTAATTATAGGTGTTTCATGCATCTTGTTCTTTTTAGTAATAAGCTATTTTGAATGATCTATATGCCGGGAAAATGTTTGAAATAAATATAATTATCTACTTTTTACGAGAACGTTGCTAATTTTGGTTAAAACTACGTATCTACGGTAGAAATGTAGTAGTAAAACTACGAATGAGTAAAGGTATTAAACAACAGTAGAAACAGTTAAATAATTTTAAAATGCATTAGAAATGACAGAATGGTTTAACTAAGGAAAGACAATACTGACTTATGTTTTAAAATAATCCTGAAAATTAATTTCATTGTGAACACATTTACAAAGCAAAGAAACATAATCCTACTTCCCGAAACAGAGCTGCTGTTTGAAAATTTCAAAATTCTCGTATTTATACTCTCAGAGCAGTGGAATAGTTGAGGGGACTGTTTCTCAGCCAATGACAGCACAGCAATATGTGCTGATACATTTTCGTACATATTTTTCGCTGTAAAATGTTTCTAGATTATTTTAAAGAAAAATACTTCAAATAAAAGACACGAAGAATAAAATTATCTACCTCTTTTATTTGAACTATTTTTAAATAAAATAATTCAGTAACGTTTGACAGTGCAAAATATGTAACGCCATAAGCGCAACTATGGAAATGAGAACATGAGATCTATTATTGCAGCGAATATCTCATTTTGTATTTTAATTTTAAAACTCAGTGGTATCGAGTCGGCCTGTGAATCTTGAGAACCCTGGTTCGATCCCCACAGCCGACAAACAATTTTCACCAATTTAAATCTACCCCTGTGGCTCCCCCTCCACTAATATCTTTAAGGGCCGTGATTTAACGGCTGGTAACCGCACTTCACGCGAAAATATATATCACTTACCGAGATCTGCTTAGGCAGAGTGCCACACCCAGTAATGGGTAAAAGGCGTGATGATATATTTATTTATTTATTTTATGAAAGGAGATTAATTTTAGAAGAAAAATACTTGTAATATAATTGATAGAAATATAGTTGTTGACAATCCGTAGCAAAACGTGTTACTAGCTAACAAACTACTACCATGATTATTTTCAAGTGAAAATAATGAAAAAATAACAAGTTTCTTACATTTTCAAGAGATGTGGTATGAATACCAGCTCTGGTCAGCGTTTTGTTTGCAAGTGCAGAGCTCGTGCTAGTTGCATGATGGCTCGGGGCAACTAATAAATTAGCCACTAATTGATGACACAATAACTATGCTCATTTCAAATTTAGAAACAGCTATTAAAGTAAAACTATTAAATGAGATTGCATTTTTATTTATTAAATTTCAAGAATATTTCACTTAATTTATATAGGCTATAACTAAATTAGAATAATACTTATCACTGTATGCTTCTATTTTAGTTTTATTTAATGTCTACATATTTCAAATTTAGAAACAGCTATTAAGGTAAAACTATTAAATGAGATTGTATTTTTATTTATAAAATTTCAAGAATATTTCACTTAATTTATGTAGGCAATAACTAAATTAGAATAATACTTATCACTGTATGCTTCTATTTTAGTTTTATTTAATGTCTGCATATTTCAAATTTAGAAACAGCTATTAAAGTATAACTATTAAATGAGATTGTATTTTTATTTATAAAATTTCAAGAATATTTCACTTAATTTATATAGACAATAACTAAATTAGAATGATAAAATAAATCATAATTTATTCTGTGTTTACACTCTTTCAATTATATATAAAATCGGTAAAATATAATGTTAGTTTTGATGTAATGTATTTGTAAAAGCAATAAATAATAAAATTTATTGCATTTGTTTTCATATAGTATTTGTAAATTTTTTAATCATATTTACTTTCATGTAGCTATTACATGCATGCTTCGATTAAAAGTATGCATGTAATTTATGGATTCACCAAGTCAAGTTTGTGACCAAAAAATTAATATAATTATTTAAAAGAAAAACAATAAAGGATAAAACAGAAATGTCTTATCTTGTACCACATATATTTCACTGAACAACTTTAAAACATCAATTCGCTCATTATACATCGGCAATACATATTTGTAAAACAATTATACTCATGACATTGGCACTAAATACTATTATTTAAATTAATAAATTTAGTAAATACTGTTTTAATATCATAAATATTTATAAATCATAAATTAAAATTATCACATAATATATATACTTAAAATATCGTACAAGAATTGTTAAAGTCTTAAGACAATTAAACAAAAATGATCAATGAAAATAGAACTTATTTACATGTTTATTCTAACATAGGCGATATAACATAAATTTTTATTTTTAAATGTTGTAAATGATATTTTTGGTAATAAGTTTTAATAAACTAGCAATTCTGTATAATACTATATTAATATTTGATACTTTTACATATACTAGTATCTTTTGAAGATGTATATAAAATGTATCATAGAAAAATTGTTTTCTATTCACATTTTATTTATTACCACAAATATGTTCTTGAAATAAAAATTGATTAACATATTACAAATATACATCAAACATATAGTTGGTATTTTAGAGAATTTTTAACTAAAAATGAGCGAACAACAAATACATTGAAGAACATTTGTTTATATGGAACAGATAACAGATACACAAACATGGATTTAAATATGTATTGGTACGAAATGAAATAGATTAAGTGAGGTATTCAGAATAGGAATAAATGGCTTTACATGGCTCTTTACTGTAATCGTAAAAATATGTAACATAAACATATATCACATTCGGATTCAAGAAATCTGTAAGCATTATAATTTAAGAACGAATGTTTGCAAATCAGTTTTTAGTAGTAACTAAATTAGTGCTAAATTCAGATACCTATAAAGAACGCTGACTAAAGTTGACTAAATTTATTTTTTCGTTGTTAAAAGCTCCTAAATTAGTTAAGTGAAATATTACCAAAAAAGATGTAAAGAATTTCATTTTCTCTTACTTGTATTTAAGGCGTTTTATTCTAAAATTTGTGAACTTGTATTAGCGGAAAAATAAAGTTAGTCAATTGTTAGTGTTCATTAATTTAGGGTCACTACTAAGATCTTCAAAAATTGTAGAGAACACAAGGCATAATCGAAAATTTAATTACAATACTTTTGGGAAAATTTCGCAGCAGAACTAATGTTTTTAATTGAAAAGGCTGAAATAATCTATTTTGTCCCTAACCGCCTTGTAATCTCTAGAATATCTGATATTCTAATAATGAGCCACAAATAATGGACACCTGTAAATTTTAACATAATTTACATAAATTGCACAATATTCTACTACCTAAACTTTAACTAAAACATTTAACATAAAAATTAATAATTTTCTGAAGGATTAACAGCTATGGTAAAGCACAATTGTTTACATAAATTAATATTAAAACATTTACAAACAATAGTTTCAATACATTTATTTTATGCGTTGAATTTACATTTATAACACTGGAATGTTACATTGAGCATATATATGCTTAACAATTGAATAAAATTATAAAAAAATAATTAAAATAACATTTACGAAATGCAAATTAATTTAACTAAATTTAAATCATTCATTCAGATTGCAACTAAATTTTTATATAATTTCAGCAAAGTAATTGACAAATTAAATTTTAAAAAACTTTGGAAAGATATTTCAGTTAATATACCAGTAGTCAGCTTGCCTTTTCAAAATATCGTGCGAAAACTTGAGTTCCTTTACATAAGAAATAAATAAAATTTGAAATAATAACGAAGTATAAGACCTATACTACAACGATGGAATATACGTTATAAAAATACGAATATTTATAAAATGCAGATGCATATTACAGATTGATAAATGTCAACGAATATGAATATATGAACAGATAGTATACAATTTCACATAATTATAATTGGATTATGCATGCAAATAAATGGCTTACAGTTAGCAAAACAGGGCCGGACCATCTCATTCCAGAAGTTTCAGTCAAAATCATTGCTTTAAATTCATTCCTACTGATTTTTTAAATATGTAATATACGTTTACACGAATAAAGAAACAAACAAGAAATACTTGTTACAATTTCTAGAAATATTCAGTCATAAGTACGTTTTTATTTAATTTTATAGTTACATCGAAATTATAGTTGTAATAACTACAAAAAAATTACTACTTTTGCATTTTTTAAGGCTAGTCCGTCCCTGATCATATAATTATCAAACACAGAGACGAACTAGTTAATAGTCAAGATTTCTCATAAAAATTATGTTAATATCAAAATCTGATCTCTATATTCAGACCAGTCAACCCATGAAAATTTGTAGTTACAAAGACATGAGCGGACTAGATTATATTTTCAGGATTTCGTAACAATATCAAAATCTGATAAGTCCTACCCTTGTTTAGGCCAGTCCGTTTATGACATTACAATAAATATTATTATAATAAAATGCAGAGATGCGCTAGATTTTTTCAGTCATGAAAATTATCAACAATATGAAAATCTGACGAGATCTTTGATTGTTCTGCTAATCCGACCACAGATAAATTACAATAATAAAAACAGAGGCAGACTAGTAATTCAGAATTACATATCAAAATTTGATTACAGTTTATTCTAAATGTAGCGATGTTCATGTCATCAAGAAATGATAATTATAAAATTTTTACTCCCTCCTAACACATTTTATTTATATCGTACAAAATAAAATAAACTGTAGTCTTTTCCCTTGTTAAGTTAGTCCGCCCCTGATGAAATTACAGTTACAAAAAACAGGAGCGGATTAGTGAATATCAGAATTTTTCAGTCATGACCATTCCCTTGTTTAGGCTAGTTCGTCCCTGGAACAAGTGAATACAATCATAATTCAGTGCTCATTTCTGCAGAGTCTCCGGTTTTAGGGAGCACAGTATTCCCGTTGCAAAATGGACTGATCGGATCTGGTTTGTTAGAAGCCGCAGAATTTGATTTACTCTCGTCCTGAATCACTCCACTTCCGTTGAACTCAGCTAACGTGCTTGCGATCTGCATGGAGAGAAATTAGATTTTAATATGTGTAACCAGTACCCGTAGCAGTAATGGAATCAAATGTACCGTTATGAATTTGTTTGAGCAATGGGGTCGTTTATTAATGGAAAATTTCAGTTACACTGAATACACAAAATTTATCTAAACATTACTAACAAGTAACAACGAAGTTAGAGTTCTTGAAAATGCCTGTACTTTAAAATGATATTTTTGTAACATTCCGATGCTTTAACGTTGGCAACCAGAGCAGCATTCATGGTATGCAAATTTTAACAATTTATATTTTTTATTTTTGGTAATAAACAAATCAAATACGACCCCAATTTCTTTTTGGATTAATTAATGCGATTAGTACTTTTTCAATTCATACTATTTTATTCAAATAAACTAAAAATAATAACTAAAAAAAAGACATGAAAAATATATATCTCTGTATTTTTGATAACCTTCCACACATTGATGTAATGATCGTGCTAACAGTAACTTTTTATTTTATTTTTTATATTACTTGAATGTAATTTATATGAAAAATAGCTAATTCACAAATAAAAAAATAATGACTGACACTTAACATTAATGACGTACTTGTCACAATGAAAATTAAATAAATCTGATTTTTCTTTTCAAAATCATGCTTTGTCATGCCTTTCATTTTAATCTATAAATTTTGTAGGAAGCAACTGAACATTTCAAATTATTCTGCCATATTATTTTGTTAACGTAAACTAAATCAACTAAAATAACAATACTTACTTCAAACCAAAATTTAAAATAATGTAAACTACGGAACTAATTTTAATTCAAATTTCCCCAACAATCTACAGTCTCTACGTCTACCTATGTTATTAAATAACTACCAGTATAGTTTTTTACTTATTAGAGCTGGTGATGATGTTGATCACATTAATACTCAAATTAAACCAGAACAATGGTACACTTCTAATGAGCAACCAAATGCAGACCATATTTGAGAGAATTTGATATCTCACGTTAAATAATTGAAGCTATCTTTCGAGGTACATGGTAAAACTTTTAGGTGCTAACAGAAGGTTTAAGATTACTAGAAACTGGTTTGAAATCATGTACTCCTGGAATGGTAGTAAAAAATGTACCACTGTTAAGTTTGAATGAGAGATGCGCATGATTAAAAGTCCCCAATCTGTAATTGTAGCACCGACTTAAATAAAATTAAGTCTGTGGTTGTAGCGTTGTAGGTAGTGATTGTTTGGTGTTTGTTTTGTTGTTTTTTGGTTGGTATTACTCACTGGTAAGTGCTCCGAATGAGCGGAGTCAGAATATACTCCAGACTAGTGGATCGGGATCGGCGATGCGCTATAGGAAGAAGTGGAGGGTTTGACTCTAACTGCACGGGTGCCTTTGCTCGGGTGCTTCGAGTGCTGTATCCTCTCTGTATCACACATCACATGCAAACATTCTATCAATCAAATCAAACTATCCTTGTGTCTTTACAATCAACTTATCAGTTCTTTCTGTCTGCTTCAATTTCATTGAACAATCAAATCAATCAAAATCCCGTGTTCTCTTGCATGTGTTTGTGACACAGATTTGGTAGCGTTAATGAATCTACTGGAAAGTAAGTACTATGCAAAGCGGCTGATCACCAAAGTACGGACGGTTCTAATAGCAACTCAAAGGTAAGAAAGCTTATTATTCATTTCAAGCATATTCTAGGACAGAGCTACTCAATTTCAATAGTCTTTCTCTTTTTTATACGCATTAAATTTACATGCAATTGTAGCACAATAGTAGTGTGCTTGCTTTTATTTGATCTAAAGTGTGGCTACCATTAATTAAATCACAGTATGCCTAACATATTATCAATTAAATTCAAATATATCAGTTCTAGTTCTAATAAATAATAATAATAAATCAAGACAAAAACATTATTTCTTTATTTGGCAACACAACAGATATTAATTATAATTATATTAAAGATGATCTACAGCTTATAGTGAATTCTGAACCAACTGAACGCAATTGTATTTATTGTTATTAGTAGAAATGAACAAAATTTCAATCTGATGAAGCTCATATAAGAAATGAGCATGCTTTTTAATTCTAAAATATTATTTCATACATTTATTACTTCTTTTGCAAATAATAAAATATGTAATTCTACTTTATTGATAGCTTAGTGTTAGATGATAGTTTGTGGCACAAACAATCAAGTAGAATTTTAGCACACGCGGTTCATCCGCTACTAACAAATATGGGTGCTGTGATTTAACGGCTGGTACCCACATTTCATGAAAATTATCTGTAAATACAAAGCAGTAGTACTCAAGAATGTGTAAAAATATATTCTTTTTTGCAAACTATTTTGGTAATTCAGTAGTAACTTTATTTCAAATGTTATCTAATCAAATTTATTAATGAAATTTGTTTAAATAACAGTGTATATTTGTATTTTTAATAACTAAAAATAAATACCAATGATAATGCTTTATTGAAAAATTCTCTTCTTCTCTAATAAATTGAATATAAAACAGATTTTGTTTAGAAATTTATTCAGAAATTATCAATAGATTATTCCAAATAAAAACTTCGAAATCCATTTTATTATTAATTTTATATAGGATTGAAATTAAAATAAGAGTAAATCTTAATGCGTATAAGAAAGTAAAGTCCAAATATTCCGCTTATTAGTAGTAGATTAATGATCAGTTTGAAACGAATGAAAGCTTTAAAAATGAAATGATGCCCAAATGATCCATAACTATTTCCGTTTCAAGTATCGATGTCCGACATTTGAGTAGCCTTGGTTTAGTTTCAAGATTGAAGCAGTCAAAAAGACAAAAAAAGCATGTAATAGCACTAATAATAAATAAGTATACGATAGTAAATGAAGTCTCAACTAGTGGTAGTAAAGTGTGGCAATAGTCTACTAGCGTAGTTCGTTTCATTTTACTTTGGTGACTGCTATTTTTAATTGGTAAACACAAAAAACATCAAGATTAAATGTAGCTGTACAATAAGAAATTATGGTGGAATTATGTGTAAATTCATAAGTATTATAGATACGTAAGTCTGTAAATGATGAACAAAATTATGACTACAAAATATTTTCTACTTATCAACAAATATTGATGTGATTTTGTTAATTATTTACAGATTTATAAACTTATAGATTTATAACAGAATTCCACTATTACTCTTAATTACAGTAAAGGAAATCTGTAGCTTCAAGTGGAATTCGAACCACTCGGACACAATTATATTTTTGGTTACTAGTCAGAGAGATTTGAACTCGCAAACTCTTGCTTGTGAAGAAAAGCGCAACCACAGAGCTACATTTCCCTTCTTTTCAATTGAGTGTAAAGATATATACAATGTTTACCAATGCGAGAAAATGGGCCACCAAGTAAGATGAAAGCAACTAGAGTCTAGAGTGGTAGTGTCTCGTCGAATGCCGAAGTGGATATACGATACTTACGTTCAAATTATTCATGTTTGATTGAGACGTAGAGTGAGATTGCGGTTGATTAAAGTATATGAAGTTATTGTTGTCCCTGGTGCGGGGCCCTTCAGACTTGGTGGAGCGAGTGGAGCGACCGCTGTGGCCCAGACGGTAGTGCAGACGTAGGGGCCCCTCGCAGGGCAGAGACGCGTCAAAAAGAGAAGAGGCAGCAGCGTTATTGTCAGCTAAGCGAGCCTTGGAGTCACCAGAAAGGGAAGCGTTATTAAAGGGTTGCGGACGTCTTTGAGTCTGCTTAGCGCCGCTGTTATCATCCTGCTGGTTGTTATTGAAATGAGATTGAGATTGAGAGCTACTGTACACCCCATAAGGACGACCGGAAGCCTTATTGGAAAACAAACTACTCCCGTATCTACTGTCCAGGTTCCTATGTACATTGTTGTTAGACTGGTGGATAGAAGACAGGTGTATCTTAGGCTGGTGCTGGAGTTGATGTTGGGTCAGGGTTTGACTGCAAGTGGAACTTATTGTGTATGTGGACGGACTGGGACTCGGGTATAACTCGTGGGGGTTCAATACTTTCATATCGATATTGTTTGCTTTACTCACTGGAAGGCCACGGGGCTCGACGCTGCTTATGTTTTTATTGTTTCCGCCGTGTTTTATGCTGTCACTTGACCTGCAAATTTTAAGCATCATCAATTATCATTCAAAATTACTCTCTTCTTCATACATTAAATCTCAAATTACTATTATTTTTACACAACAACTTAATTCTAATTACAATACAGAATCCAAACCACTCAGATACAATCGAATTTATTGAATATACGATTTGAACACGAGGACTCTTGCTTGGTAGATGCAAGTTGTATCTTTATTTCTTGTTTGAATTATAATATTTCATTGTTCTGTCTGATATTTTTGCTATGATTTTAATCTGGTATAAAGATTATTTGACAATATCTCAGTTGTATTTATTTTAAATTATCTGTCCGTTTTAAAAAAGATATATTTTTTTATAACTATTTAAATACAATATTTAATAAAACACTTATTTTTATTTGTCCACAATATAAAATATTTAAAGTTTATAAAAAATATTATAACACGCTACAGAAAGTTAATAAATGTACGAGCGTTTAATTTTTGAATTTGATAAAACTAATTTAGCGGTAGCAGTGTGATGGAAATGAATTTGACAGTCCTTAGTAACATGGATTAAATTTAGCAACTAAATTTTATACATCTTATTTGATGTGTAAGCTAAAATGAAACTTTCTGTTACACAAATCTTTAACTGCGATAGCATACTTTAAAAGTAATAACTATTAATGATAATTTCTAGTATAAATTTTTGAAGCCTGTCTAGTCCGGACAGAGTTCCCTCAACTCCACGTACCTCTCGCTGCTGTAAGCGCATTCTTGCTCCGCTCCAAGTCCTGAGTCGGTATGTTCATGATTCACTCTCGGGCCGTTGCCGTTATCCAAACTCTGATCGCTGTGCAATCCGTTCCCGTTCACATTCCCGGTTCCGGTACCGTTCGTTAATCCTCCGAGCAGAGTGTTGGGATTACAATATAGAGCCGAGTTGCCCATTCGACTCTTAGCGCTCCGGGTGGAAAGTTGAGAGTGGTAGCTGTCTGATATACTGAGGGATTCCAACATCCTGCAAACATAGATTTGGTTAGGGTTTTGGTTGTTACACTAATCGCTAACGAGTGACAGAGAAAACGCTAATTTACCACTTTTAAGCTGGTTGATTCTATACGATGATCAATGAAACACGTCGTGCTCATATGAAAAAATAGATCATTATTTCCATAAAATAATTATATGAAAACATTTATTACTGCCTATACTAAGATGCACAAGTGATATTTATTTAAAACTACAGTTGTTGATCATATAAGAAGTTCGTCTATTTGAGATTAAAATCGTTATTTATTTATTTGTTACTCTGTGACAAGAACTTAATTTTAAAAACCGTATATAGTGTAAACTGAACCACTGACACAGACGTATTTTCGCAAGTTGTTTCCCCCGGAGTACGTCTGGTTGTTATATATTTATTAATTTGTGTCCCTATGTCTAAAATAAATTGTCTCTTACCTGGGTAGCATGTTCGAGTTGCTGTGCGTGGAACTGCTGGAGGCCACACTGCCGGCGGCGTGCGGTAGCTGCAGCGGCGACTCGCACTTGGTGGACCCAGAACCAGAGCCGTTGACGCGCATCCTTACGCGGCTTAGCTCTGAGTTCTGCGGCGAGTGCGGGGAGTACGGCGGTGGAGGACTGTACGATACATGTTTGTCATTTTGCAAAGATGTATCGCTGACAATAAGAACAGTCACAACAACGGTACGACACAACAATTACATGCTTTATACAATAAGTAGTATTCATTTAAATTACAACACCAAATCATCGCGACTAATACACATCTATTCTTTACAATCTCCGACTTATCATACATCAATGTATGCCGGACATGATTTTGTTTAGTAATTCTAGTAGTAAAATGACAAGAAAATAACTATATACGATATTATAAAGAGGTCCATATATGGTGGGGTAAGATTACCAAATTTTTTGATTGACAAGATCCAAACAAAATTAAATTGAAAACAATATAACACGATCATAAAATATTTGAGATGCTATTGATCCGGTAATTTCATTTTAAATATTGTAAATTTTTCTGGATCATATATGGACTTAGATAAAAACTTATACATGCAAAATATTGAATTAAACAGATAGATCAGATAAGTAATAAGAAACAATAAATTACCGTTTATAATCCTCTATACATGAAGGACTGCAACGGTATAGATATGTATTAAAACATATATGTATATTTGAAGAATGTACTAAAAAGATAAAACATGCAGCTGATCATATTCCACCTACCTCTTCCCCCACGGCATATGTTTCAGCTTCAGCTGTTTGGCATGGTTGGTCTGCACCACCGTGTATGGGATCTCCCTCAGTTGCGACTCCGACATGCCGGCTGTGTCGATGAGATCGAACTCCAGATACTTTTTTAGCTCATCAGGCAGCCACGCCTTGGCGTCGGGCGATCGGCTGCGAGAGCGATGTTTGCGGTGCTTGCCGCGGAAGTGGTACGAGGTCTCGGATTCGGTCTCTAGACCGCTGTTTACGTAGCCGGAACGTCTGTTGGAGATGACGGAGGCTTGCTGGATGCCAGAAGCTTGGAGCTTTTGGACCTCACGCCACTGGGAGGTTGAGTCAACGAGCTCGTAATGACTTTCAGAGTGTCTACACAAATATACATGGAAACATTACATGCAGTGTAAACACAAATGTTACTTTCGTTAATAGTGAAGATAATAATAAATAATATTTGTACGCAGAATCGTCGTAAGATCATGTTTGGGCCCTCGGCAAAAAATTATTGATAGGCCCCTTGTTAAAAGTTTTAATACAGATTTTAAATTTTAATTAAAAGTAAAATTACTTATTCAAATAAATAGAGTGAATGCATAAACTTACCTAGTCTTATTGAAGGATTTATGTCGATGCATATTGTGGGAATCCTGTTCTGAACCCGAGTCTCGCTTATTACGAGACCGATGCCGTCTATGCTTGCGGTGAGATCGACTAGAGCACTTCGAAAGTTCACTCTCATTATCAGAGGTCCACCTGCTACGATGGTGTCTACGCCTTCGGAAACAAAGCACAAAACATCCTTTATCACTCCACTCCAGCACTTTAATAAGACGTCATTTCTTCCATCAACTAGTTTATACTCGTGGTTTATAGCCCGACCACGCTGTACTTATTTTGCTTTGCACCTTTGTTAGTTCATGACATATTGTAAATCCAGACTCGTAAGCAAGGAACATAATTTACAGTGGCTTGAGCAATGTAATTTCAATTTGTAGTATAAAAATATACTGGTTTATAGACGTGCTAGCGATATTGGAATATCTATACTCCTACGATTATACTTCGATTGATTAGACAATGAGATATTTGAAAAACTATATTCTGTTCTTATTTATAGCTACAATTTTTCGCACATAACTGAATTCATAACTTGTAATGCTCAAAATTGAATATTACTTTTTTCGGAGTTCCTAGAATATGAATTTAATCATTTCTTTTTAAGTTTTAAAAATGAAAACATTGATATAGATAATATAGAAAATCAATTTTTCCGTCCATAATAATTTAGTAAAAATAAGTGTTACTAAGCAAATTAATAAAATAAAGCAAGAAATAAAAAAAAATGAGAAATGTATTTAAAGTATCTCAGATAGGGTACCAAGACAAAGAACAAAACTAAGATACGAAAAATTGATTCTTGTAAACGATGAAAATATAAGTGTACTTATTTGTCTTCGAGATTAATATCATTGCGATTTCTTTTCAGTTTACCTTTTGCACGAGCGGGAGTCATTGGAGCTCTGGCTGTCAATGCTGCTGGAGCGATACCGGGGCCCTGCAGATCGGACCGAGCGAGGACTGGGGGGTGCCAAAGTGTTGTAGAGCCCGCGGCTGTGCGGCTGCGACCAGGGGGCGCTGCGGGTGCTGCGTGGCGAATCAGCGCGGTTGTGCCGTGAATGCCCTTCTGCGCCTGATGCCCGGGATGTCTGGCATGTTGCTCTGTAAGGGCTGTCAAATCTAAAACCGGCGGGGGGAGGTGAACATTGAGTTGAAATCATAAAAAATGACATGCAGGAAGGAAATTAATCAGTCTTCTGCAATTTCATTAAGACTTATATATAAGCAAAGTGGGACATCGGAATCTTAACAGACGCTTCTATTCTGATTTTATAATATCTTGTTTAATTATTTATTTATTCAATACTCTGTTCAACAGGAACTTAATCCCAATTACAGTACAGGGTCTGGGTTCACAGAGCCGATTTGTCATCGACTATTTCAAGTATTTCAAATATAAAGCTGATTGAATTTGGAGTTAACTAACATCATTATGATTGTAATAATTAGAATTATTGGTAGATCTATTTACTAATGCTTTAAACAGTTTATGATGATGATGATATATTTAAACAGTTTATTTGGTTAAATTTTTTGCCGCCTTAACACTTGGTGCGGAGTTTAAATTCGAACTAAAACGATATTAGCGGCTATACTGTTTTATAAATCTTAGTTCCTTTAAAATATTTATCGTTTTTAACAATTTGGAAAACAAAAATTATTTTCAGTAAAGTTATCTCTCTCCTGACCGAACATTATAAAAATTTTATTTGAAATTCTGGGAATTGAATGTAAGATAAGCATGCCAATCTTTCTACACATGTAAGGAAATATAGTACACGTACCTAATAAAGCAAATAAAAGACATGAACAACATAAAACTTACGACTGAGCTGGCTGAGGTATCGAAACATGTTTGATGTCCTGTGATTGGTAATGGTCTGCATTGAGTGTCTCGTCCAACTTGGGCGCTGGAACACAAACCAATACTGTCATGAACAAGCAATCATCGCAAGGAAGTTGAAGAATTACTTTCTAGAGCTCCCTCGACAATCCGGCGTTGGTATCGCCGAGAAGGCGTCCGGGAAAACGACGGCGGGTTGCGAATTCGCATCTGGGCGTCCCGGACTGCTTGTTTCTCTGTTCGCCCGCTTGAAGACAGAAGATTATTAATATATCATTCTGACCTTTATTTTCTTCTATATATAGTAACTTGGCAATTTAGATATTGTGGTGAAATAAAAGACATTTTACAGAGATCAAACATTTTCCATATAAACAAATCTCTCCTTCAGTTTTGACAAGTGTCAATTAAAAATATTAAATTAAATTAATAAATCTATTATACTGTTTAAATTGTAGAGTCAGAAACAACAGGAGCCTGTGCACGCATATACAACACATTTAGCAGCATTAAATTAGTTTTAAACTCAGATCGATATTCAACAAGTTATCAACAGATTACCTGCTGTTTTGCACTGCTGTTTATTTTCAACTGCATTTGTCAATTTCGCACACAGTTTAATGCAATATTCATTCCAAACTGGAATGCAGAATTTGAAAGCAACACAACTGACATTACGGAAAAATTGATTCATGCCTTTCAAATACAGGGGCATTTTTCATTAAACATAGTCGATGTTTTAATGGATTGCTGAGAAATATGAACTATTATTTGGATTTAAACGAAAAAATACACATGCACCAACTGACAAATACTGCAATGCATGCAATGAATAGATTTTTTATACACAAAACAGAACACGAACCTCATATTTTAATTTATATATATTTTAATTTTCACAATAATCAGCTAAAAATATAAGCACCATAATTTGTGAAAAAATATTTAACTGAACTTACAAACTAATTATCCTTTTTAAAATAAAATGATAATTAATTTAGTTTATCTGTTTTCAAATGATTAGATTTAAAATAAATTTGATATCAGTACAATAAGTGCAAACTTTTGAATAAGAGTAAGAGAATTTTGCAAAATTGGAACTTACCTGTACCGAAATCTAGATCCAATAGCAAAGATATCTGGAGTAGTTGGAGAGACCTGCACTAGCCGAAAGAAAGCATGATGTTCAACACAGCATTTCCACAAATGTTTGCAGGCTGGTTTAGCTGGTGTTTCAAATCCGTACGTGCTTTCATCGTTCTGCAATTTCATATTCATCCACTATTACTTTACAGGATAAAGTTTCGAGTCAAACTTAACTTTTATTCTGAATTACTACTCGTATTACTATTTACAAAACAAAATAATATAATTCTTATTATTTAGTGTTAGTGTTTCAAACATCATAGATTGTATTTGCTCCTTGATATTTGGTGCAATAATTAACAGCCATTTTTGTGAATTACAAAAGGAGTTAAAATTGGAACTATAAATGATATTAGGGCCTAATTCGTTTTATGAATCTGCTTGATAAAGAATAAAATTTAGGATTTGAAGATATTCTCTGTATAGTACGTTCCATTTGAAATGAATAAATACGAAAGGAAGAAGATAGTTGTCCTACATTTGGTGAAATTGAACTATTAAAAAAAGTTAAAAGCTAGTAGAAAAAATATAAAAACTTACATTCTTGTCAGTGACACGCAGCATAAAATATCGTCCCTTGAAGTATATTTTGGATATTCTTGGCCAATAGTAATTCCCTACAGTATTTTTGTTACGTAAAACTATGATTCCACTTGGTGTTAAACCTAAGAAGTATTCAACGTTGTCTTCACCCTAAGAATGTACAAGAAATTAAATTATTTATCTTATATCTAGAAGTAAATGTAAATTTTTACCAAAACAGGATGTAAATCTACTCCGTACATTTCCAACCATTTGACTTTATCCAAATAGTTTAATTCTGCGACCGATGGTAACTGACCACTAAAATTAAAACATTTATTTAATTGATACTCTGTATAGCAGGAATATAATCTCAATTACAGTGGAATCCAAATTATTAATACAATCGTATATTTGGATATAAGTTGATGTCAGCAAGATTATTTTATAAATTTGTCAATTTAATATACGGATATTATATTCATTTATTTATGTTTTGCTATTCTGCATAACAGGAACTTAATCCAAATTACAGTAGTATATTCGAACTATTCAGACGCAGTTGTATTGTTTTTGATACAGTGCAATAATATCTGCTATTTTTGTGAATTAGAAAAACATTTCAAATTGAGACTAAAATGGTGAATTTATATACCTGGCTGTACAATTTTTTGTCAAACAATATACGTTTTAAAATAATTTAATTTCTCTGTGATATTAATTGTGAAAAGGTTTGGTTTTAATTTAACGCGAAAAGAAATAATTAAAACTAGAGTATTTGTTAAACTAAATTTGATTTTCAGAACTCATAAAAACATACGTAAAACTTTTAAAAGCCAATTTTAATTAATTAAAAGTTTAAAAACAGGTAAAAAAAAGTAGAAAAAGTTCCATTATCCATATAACAAAAATACGAGAAAAACACTAGGTATTTGGTTACCTTAACAAAGGGATTTGAAACCTTGAGAATTTATACAACAAGAAATAAAATTACGTTATTAAATAATACTATAAATATATAGAGAATGTCAATTAATTTAACAAGATTTTGATTTTATTGTAATTACTAATACATTATTATTAATTCGCTGTAAAAGTGCGTTTATATCAAGAGCTAAATTTGTCTAAAACTATGTAACAAATTTATTTATTTATTAATTCTAATTACAGTAACTTATAGTGGAATCAGAATTATTCAGATCCACTCGTATTTTTTTGAAATAAATAAGTCAACGAAGGTTGAACTCGTAAACTCTTGCTTGACAGACGCAAGTTGTATCTGTTAGCGGTAGAGTATAAAATCCAGGCAATGTACAAAATTGTATTATTCACCAGTTTTTTTTTACACTAGATCGCATTCTAGGTGAGGCTCATTTCGCTCGCACAGAAAACAAACTCTAAGTCTGTAGAGCACATTCTATTTTTTATTAAGATCTCCAAAGATGTTAGCGGAAGGGAAGCCACAGGGATAATTGTTTGTTGTCTGTGGAAATCGCACCTAGGTTCTCAAATTCACGATACCACTGAGCCACCTACCCCATATTGCATTATGTAATACAGCATTTCTATGTTATACTTTGCCGGTAACATATTCCCTAGGTTACGATTGTATGTTTATTGCTCAACTTATTGTTTGCATATTTTTGGTTGTTTTTTAAATTCGAAAAGAGAATAAGGACTTTTCAAATAATTACGATGAAACAATGTTTTTACTGATTATAAATGCACAACAATTTGTTTATATTTATCTTGAATAAACTTACACGAGAGTTTTATGAAGTTCCATGATTCTTGTCTCCAGTTCTAAAGTTTGGTTAGATAGGAACCGAAATTCTGACACATATCCAGGAGAATGCCGCCTTGGATCATAATCGCCTAATTCGGCTGTTGGAAAATAACGACAATTATAATTTCAAATATTTTAACATTTCGGGAAACAGCTACGTTATGGAAACAAATTTGTAGTAGAAACAAAATGAATATATTTTGTTTTACAAACAAATTTGATGAAATAATTATTTTTCGAAATGAAAGAGACAAATAATTTTACAAAACTTATAAAATAGTAGACTTGTTGAAGGTTTGAAAATGACATAGTTATGTATTGTCCAGAATATCTTAGTGTATGAGAAGTGTGATATTGAAAAGAACGATTTTGAGATGGTTTGGTCATGTGTTATGTCGAATGAAAGATTAGTGAAAATGAGGATGAGAGATTGCGAGGACGAGCTAGGAATAAATGGATGAATATGATTGAAGATTTGTTGCGTGAATGAAACGAACGAATTTGTATAAAATAAATTATAAATGTGGAAAAGTATGTCGAATGAAAAATTGGTGAAATTGAGAGTGAGAGATTGTGTGGATGAGATAGGAATAAATGGATGAGCATGATTGAAGATTTGTTGCGTGAACGAAAAGAACGAATTTGTATAAAAGAAATTATAATTTGGAACTTATATCGCATGAAAGATTGGTAAAATTGAGGGTGAAGGATTGTGTGGACGACCTAGGAATTATGAAAGGAATTATGTATGTGAGCCAGGATATGACTGCTTGGCGAAGAAGAAAGAATGTTTCAAAATAAAAATTATTTATCAGATTCAAGCAAATATACAAATGAATGAATGAAAGATTCCGAGTGGGAGTAACAAAGCAGATTGTATGAAAGGAATCAAGACAGTGGCTGCAGTTAGAGTCCGAAAAAAAATTGCAAAATGAAAATGTTGAGTGAATTTCCAGATCTCGGTTCAAAGGTTTTTAAGAAATTCGCTAAATTATATGCACTTGGCGCGTTAAATGTATCTACTTTTAGTTTGTAACTGCTATTTCTGTATAAATTGTATACGATAGAAGGAGCTAGGCATTGAGAAACTATAGCAAACTATATGATAATATATTCATTATATTATTTATGAAAAATATTCCTTCGTTTATTGGCATCAAAAATATGATTTCATTAGGATTGACAAATAATATTTTTCTACGTTCGCCTTATAATTCTGAATAATTTATGTAAAGCAGAAACTCCCTGCTACATAACGAGATATTTTGTTAATAATGTCTTCTCGGGGGAGCTTGATTTAATAAGATTCTCCAACATGAAAGGACATTTATATTGAAGCACACGAATATATCCTTAATACCGTTTCGTGGAAATTCTTTCGCATTCAGGATATTTGGTAGTCTGAAGCTGAAGCTTTGTCTGAAGCTGAACACAGAAGGAAGCGAAACAGGAAGTAGCTAAAAAACAGGATTATTATTGTTGTTGTGATCTCCTTCAAAACGAAACTTATTCGATTCGAAAATAGTCCAATGAATTTTATATCAATTCATTCATAAATATTAAAATTTATAAATATTTATGAATAATAAAATCAGCTTTTATTTACTAATCTGCACAAGAATCCAATTACATTACAGAGGACCTGCATTTTTTAGCATTTTTAGTTATTAGTTCATTTATTAAAATTTTAATTTATCTATGATCCATGGAATCGGTAACCTTGTTTAACATTTATTTCTAATAAATATTTGGTTCATAAAAAAGATATATAGGAGCGAATGGATGAATGTAATTGAAGGTTTGTTGCGTGATGATTCCGAGATTCCGAGTGTAGGGAATAAATGAGCTTATATGAAAGGAACTATGTATGTATTGAAGCGACTGAAATGGAGTGTGATAAGAATGTGAGTGGATGATTCAACCCCATTTTTGATGAGATTTAGCGTGATGTTATATAAAGTGTTTCAAAATTATTGCACAAAAAATTAAGGGTACATATTATTTGATGTACTGATTACAGTGCAAAAAGAATTTTTTAGAAATAATTGTATATTACTTGGAACCAACATTTTTGGTGCTACTGGACTGATAGGTTACAGTAATGAATAAAAATTAGTAAATACAACTTCAATTAAATAAAATAAATTTTAATGTTTTCTTATTTTAATTCGTTACTCAATCAGCACGAAAAATGTTTGCTTCAAGTAATTTCTAAAAAATTCTTTTTGCGTTGTAATCAGTACAATAATATTTATTTTTGTAATAATTTTGTTTAATTTGTAGGTAATGTTGAAAAAAGATAAACTTCGTGGACAGAACCTAGTACGTAAATATTATTATTTTGTAACAGTTGCATAAGAAATAAATTAAGGCTTTTTAAAAATAAAAACAAGTTTAAAGATTTATTTTTGAATATATATTGCAAATAAAAGCGTGCTCATTATCCAGGATATGTTAGTTAAAATATTAAAAACTATAAAAAATCCAAAACATGTAATGATTCTTTTGTATGTGAAAACAAAATGCATTTAGTAAAAAATAACAATAAATGAAAAAACACTGATAACACTCAGGAAATATCTACTTTCATAAACAATTTGTTATTTTTATTTTTAAAACATACATGCTGATTATTATGTGCTGAAAACCTTTAGAAGTGTATTAGAATTGAACCTGAATCTCTTGGATCACAGCCCATCACTTTAAACACGAAGCTATTAAGTATATTAAAGAAAGTATTCAATAAAAGTTTAATCACCTCCGTTATTTTTAAACTTTTCAAAGTAATTATTACCACAATAACACGTTATTAATTTGTATCTAAAACACTAAAGCTCCACTTACACTGCACGATGTAAGCACCCAATTCTGCCGCGAGCTCGAAAGAAACAGGTAAGCGCCCTTGTAGAATGTCCTGCTTGACTTGAAGAAAAAACTGATACCTGGAAAAAATACATTCATTTAGTGACCGTCAGAATTAAATATGGGGTTTCAAATTGTAACATGTTCTGTGGTAAGAGGTAAAATATCATGCAGAACACATTTATCTTGTGTAACGCACACTATGAGGTTATAATTATACGTAAATGCCAATGAAGCAGGTAAAGAAATGATTCAAAAAATTATCGCTCTTCTTTCTAAAGGTGCAGTATGGTATGTATTCATTCAATATGGATATGGTCGATTCTACGAATCTCTGCACAACAGGACCTTAATTCCAGGGAGCTTACAGCTTATAGTAGAAACTAAACCATTACGACCCAATCGTAATTTTAAAAATAAAATTAAGATACGATTGACTGATTGTCTTAAATATTTGGCATCGAATATTTTCCGCTTTTAAATGTTTATAAACAACTTTAGAGAAAATACTTCAAATAAAAAAGATAGAAAAATTAGTTTTTGGAAACTGTTATTTGAATCATTTTTGACTAAATTAATTTAAAAAGTAGTACTACAGGGTGTTTTTGAATCCTGTGATACACGGCCAACTGCATAAAGAAATTTTGAAATATAAAATTCCAGTAACGCAGTAATGAGTCCAATAGCGATACGGCATTCAAATCTGGAAATCCCGAGTTCGATTCTCACTCAAGCTTAAAATTATATAAACTACTACACTGCGGTTCGGTGAGTGCGGACCCTGTACTGTAATTGGGATGAAGTTCCTGTTATATAGCGTAACATAAATAAAGAAATAAATACATCCGTCAAAAAATGATTTCTGAACATACTCGACAAAATTGATAGGTAACGGAATGCAATATCGTCTCTATTTCCGTACTTCTTATTTTACATGTGTCTGCGTCAAATATGTACATATTTCTTTTTCATTTTACAGTCAATATTAATAAAAAATACCAATTTTCTATCATTTTTCTAACTTGCCTGTTTTATTTTTAAAAAATATTTGTTTATTAAATTTTCAAATATTTAGGAAAATAGTTGAGATAAATTTGTATACGTTCAAATAAAGGCTTTTTGTGAATCACGCCATACTTTTGTAAAAGAGACTAGTTTATTATTTGCATGAAATTATTATATAATTGTATATTATCTTATTTCAAGAGTAAGTAGTAATTTTGAAATCCTGTTTAAAGAATCGGAATGATTATAAAATTTTCCTTGTGTTACGAAAGTTTTCTTCTTGAATATACAAAAAATCTTTTGTCTATAGTAATCAAAGAATATTAGCTTTCTATTTAGTTTAATAAATATAATTGTAAATATACAGGTGTTTCAATAAAAGTGTACCATGAGAAATCAGTTTCTTGTAAATTAAAGGTGTTCAGCAAAGGATGAAGTCAATCCACATTTTCTATTCTATTTTTTTTTATGATAAAGTTGTTAATATACAGGATGTAAAATAAGTAAGGAATATTGATATTATCTCCTGAAATTATTATTTTAATCTAAAAAATAAAATAAACGTTTTGAAGGTTTATGATAGCGGACATTTTTTTTATATGGCATTTTTGATCCCATTCGAAATAGTACTTTTTTCTGTATACAAATAATAATACTTTATTTGAAAAGAATTGAGAAAAAACGTTGAATAAATGGAATTTTACAGATTTAGCGTTTACACCGGGTGTTTGCGAATTCAAACTACAAATTGTTAGAGGTGATAGAAAAATACTTATATTTAAAACAATAAACAAATGTATAATCACAATCAATTGTAAAAAATTAATAGAAATTAAGTTACTTTCCTAATCAATTCCTATGAAGCCCCTCTGAAATACGGGCCCTAAACATTTGTCTTTATTGTCTATTAGTTAATCCGGTCCTGGTAATATTTTTACTATTGTATACATTCCTGGAAGCACATGTATTTTATCTATTATATGTGAACATTTAAATTTTAATTACTTGTTCAACTGAGTCCTGTTAGAATAGTAAATGATTTTATTACATTTTACTACAAACCATTTAAAATGTCGAAAACAGTTACACAAAATACATAAAGCACAATATTTATTACATGAGGTGAGCTCAACATCCTTTAAATATCTATTAGTTGTTGATCAGTGGCGTATCTTACAAAAATTAAACGGATAACAAAAATTTAAGTTAAAACGGTTATAATCGTTAAATACATTTATAAAAACTTTGAAACGTTAAACGAAATGTGAATAAATAACATAAAACATTAAACTACATGTAAGTAAATAATATATAATAATAATAACGAAATATTAATTCTGTTCACTATTTTTAAATATTTTTAGCAAAATGAAATTAGCAAGCAGAACACATTTTGCGCGAGCTCGCTTCACTTTGTTCTAAGGATCATATGATGCCAATTGAAATAAACTATCTAAAATAACGATTAGGTTGCTAATCTTTCCATATATTCATTATTCAATAGTAATACTTAATATTTAAATAGGTATGAAAAGCATTAAACTGAATACACGGCCCCAAAAGATATTAGGATATAATCTCTCCTCCCCCTATTTTTTAACTCGATAATTATCTAATAATGATTGATAAGTTAATGACAACTTTTATTTTTTATGGTTACTTTTCAGATTATTACAATTTTGATAGTTTGTGGGCAAAATAATTTACCCTGACATTAATAAGTTATTTTTGTGCATTTTGCTTAGATACTATTAAATAAAAAATATGACAGCTTATTGACAGCTTCTTAAAAAGTAATATTTCTACATTGGCAGCTTCGTACGAGGACAAATTAAAATAGAAATAATAGAATTTAATATTTTGCTCACAGAAAGCTGAATGGTGTTAATCTATAGAGTATTCATGGGGTAACTTCCAAAACCTAACTCCAAAGTAAAAATAACTCCGAGTAGAGTATGGTCACGTATTATTAAGTAGACTTGAAGTTTTGGATCATCACATTTCATTCGGTTTGTAACCTTCGAACCAAGATTTTTTTTATGTTTATTATAAATATAATAACTTTAAATGTTTATAAATTTCAAAGTCACTGTCAAAGAATACTTTGACACATCAATTGTTACTGCGCAGGTGTAGTATGTTTTACTCACCGTTTAGAAAGAGTAGAAATAGTTCACTCCAGAGTGAACTCAAACCGGAAATTCGGATGTTTAGGAACGATTCAAAATTTACTCCGAGTTAAATTCGAGTTTTTGTCACGTAAATAAATAAATAAATATATCATCACGCCTTTTACCCATTACTGGGTGTGGCACAATGCCTAAGCAGATCTCGGTAAGTGATATATTTTTTCGCGTGAAGTGCGGTTACCAGCCGTCAAATCACATCACCCAAAGATATTAGTGAAGGGGAAGCCACAGGGGTAGATTTAAATTGGTGAAAATTGTTTGTCGACTGTGGGGATCGAACCAGGGTTCTCAAGATCCACAGGCCGACTCGCTACCTACCCCATATCCATGAAAAATAAGGATTGTTATTAGTTTATGGATCAATTATAGATAATGATCGAATTACAGAATACACAATTATTTACCAAAAGAAAATTCATTGCGCGTTACTGAAAAACCGTAATTTCAGAGAAATTATTATCTAACGCCATCTAAAAACTAGATCCGGAAGTAAAATTTTCATTGACACTTAATTGCAAACAGCTTCAGCGTCCAGTATCCAGCTGATTCAGAAGAGAAAAACAGAATCGTTGGATCTGCACTGATTGCATATAAGCTAGAAATGAGATGTCAGGACACTAGTATCATCAGAGATATAAGGTTGTAATCACGCTTAGGAAATTGATACGTTGAAGGAGAGGTAAATATTTTGTTCTGTCAAGGATACAAAGCATACATAAGTGTCAAATAAAAATATTAAATGTGTAACTAGTTGCCGCGAGTTTCGAACTTATAAAATATAAATAGTTTAATTTCTTCAAAAGTTAATTACAGTGTATGTAAATTTAAGACAGATATTACGCTTCTAAAGCAAGCTATCCTAAATTGAAACACCAACTTAAATTTCTGAAGAAACTAACAAAGAACCCCACTATGAAATAATAAAATGTTTGACACATTTCAAAGTTATACAAATACAAAAATTAGATTCAAGTAATTAAGCATTTATTATTAGTGTACTACTAATAATTATCAGTAATATATGATCAGAGTATCGATATTGATAACAGATAAATACAAAGGTATCAAGTGCTATACAACTTGGTATCAAAAAGAAGATTTCGGTGCTTTATTGGTAGTCCGTAACATCCCTACTCCCGGCAATTTCAAGAGAATGAAGGAAAGTCATTGTCAACTATCTCTGAAATCGCGAAGTCACGCAAGTGAATAACAACACAGCTAGGCTTGTAGCAGGCTGAATCGGATTAATAACGTATCAATTATGTTCCACAGATGTTTATCCGTTTTCCTGTTTAGCTCATGACTAGAATTTTAATCGCGACTTGTTACTCCGAAGTTGCTACTGGAATTTTTGTTGCGTATGCGTATGACTACTTGTTCGATCCTTCATCAGTTCTCTTTATCTATAACTAAAATAAGCTAATTTGACTATGTATTTAAGACTGTGACAGGAAATTAATTGGAATTATATTTCTGCAGCTTAAACTCAGTGCACTTGTAGATATTTTGGAAATGAAATTTCTCGCGAAAGGAAGGTGTAACCATAGAGTTATAATTGTCCGTAACAGAAAGTATTGTTGTTTGACAGTTGGTAATCGTATTGACCAAACTAATTTGACGTCAAACTAATTGAGTCTGAAGTTGGCAGCTGAATACAGATGAAACAAAATATCATTGTTATTATAAATGAAACATTATGTATTGTACATATTTTACAAGTTAAGGGTTAAAAATATTATCATAAATTTGAAAATATTAAAATTATGTACGAATAATGATGAGAGATGCTATCAAAATTTTGATGTAATTCCTTGAAAACTCGGTTGAAACTTAGTATTTAATATATTCCTCAATTTTAAGGTTTAAATGAATAAAATAAATATATCATCACCTGCTTTTTATTCTACAAGATGTGGCACTCTGCCACAATACATTAGTTTAGCTGTTTTTTATAATCCCGACTCCAGAGACGCACATTTAAAAGCCAAGGAATGATGAGCACAATAAGAATTGTTACAAACTTTACATTAACAATGAGAATGCTAAGAATATACGAGTACGTTTACATTGAATATGCTATTCTCTAATTTTCTGTGTTCATTAAAATACGATATATAAATTAAATATTTATTTCCTATTACGGGATTTAACGAACTTTCAAATCTGGCTGCCGGGAAACAACAACTAAAGAAAAACCGGAAAAATAAATTCTTCTTATTCATCAGATGTTGTATTTTCCCGAGGCTATATCTAAAAAACTAAACGAAATATAAAGATGCGCTAACGGCATTAAATTTCTCGTGCTTTAATTAACTTACAAACAAATTTTCGCTAAAATTTTCTTATAAAACAATATTCCAAAATCAGGAAGATATATGTACTTGGGAATTTAACCATTGGATTCAACGGGTCAAAATATTATAATATTTCTACGAGAAACAATTTTACAAAAAACGGATTGGTCTAAAATTGAAAAAAAACTGAAGGGGTTAGGAAAAAATTAAAAAAATTAAATTGCTTTACATTTCGTAAAGATTTATTTATAAATCAATTCAAATATGAGGAATTCAATACCGTTGAGTCCATCATAAAACTGATGTGTCCTTGCTCACGAGCGAAATCCCGGGAAATTAACTGTATTTATAATCTCGACTTCCGAGATTCACGTTTAAAATTACTCTAAAATATCAAAGGTTTAAATAAAATATCTCGATTCTTAAGATATCCCGGGATTTTACAAACTATCAATCCCGACTCCGGGAATTGAAAAAACTTTTGGTAATTTCTTACAATATTTTTAACCTTCAATTTCAAAAATATGTTTCATTTTTAATAATAACAATATTTTATTTCAGATCCAAATGTTTAAAGCATAAATAAATGTTTTTTTAATTTTACTCTCTACGATTGCAAAGTTAATGAAAAAAATTCTTAACAAATATTATTTAAGTTAAAACTGACATATATGATTTAAATTAAGGCGGATCTTTTAAACAGTATTTACATTTTTATATAATTAAAATATTTATGATTATGTTTTCATGACGTTCAAATAAATTTCAAATAGTTCCGACTATATAATTTTCTAATAAAATTATAGCTTTCAATCAATAAGATAATTTGTATAAAATTTCGTAACATGTTTTTGAATATCATATGTATATGTCGAATGTAAATTTAAATATTACTTTGTTTTTCTGTCGAACGCATACAATCAAAAAATGTTTACAACAGAAAAATATTTTCAGGTGTAGGAAATAGTGAAATTTAAATTTTCTAAAGTAAATAGATTTTAAAAGTGGATTCTTATTTTAACAGCTGTACAATTAGGGCAGGTGAGCAAAAGAAAGAAAGAATATTTCGGAAAGCTGAAATTGAGTCTAGGTCCTTAAGTATTCCAGGCCATCGTTTTGATAATATTAACAGTTTAAGAAGCACTGGATATGGTTTGCAAAACACTGTAAATTTTATACTTGGCTTTACATACGCTTAACGAGTTGGAAATTAAAGTAATAAAGTTAAATTTTATTAGGATTTAAAATGTTATGACCAATATGCGATATAATATTGGCTTTACTTTAACCGTTCTTCTTTTTGTGTGGTTATAGGTATTCGTAATACGTTATTCTGAACAGTGTTCCAACTTCCACGTATTAGAGCCATAGAAATTTTTTTAAATAGCTGAAAAATGTGTCAATTTCTATAGAATTTTTCCTTAAAAAAGGACGACTTTTATGAGCAAAATGAAAAAAATAATTTACTGACAAAGAAAAAAAATCGCCCCATGAAATTTATAGACTTCCAGTTCTGCTATTATCTTCTTGGAAAAAGATATTAAAGGCATTTTTCAAACATCCATCGTGGTATTTAGATAAAATATCTAGATCAAGATAGAGAATACCGATCAAGTAACCGTTGTCTGTCACCTTCAAATGGTATGCTAATTGGATGTTTTATAACTTGGAAAGCCTTGGTAGAGTTCACTATATACCATAATAAAATTCACAGCAACATATAAGTCTGTACTTTGAATATACAACTTCTCTATGTTCAACAGCTCTCTTATTATTAGTATTATTACTATTATTATAGACGTCACTGGCGTCCATAAAGTTAGGTCAGTACGAAATTAATACCAAAAATGAAAATAAACAGAAAACAAAAATAAAAAGAAATACATAAATATATCGTCACGCCTTTCAGCCATTACTGGGCGTGGCACTCTGCCAAAGCAGATTACGGTAAGTGATATATTTTTTCGCGTGAAGTGCGGTTACCAACCGTCAAATCACGGCTCCCAAAGATATTAGTGGAGAGGGGCAACAGAGGTAGATTTAAATTAATGAAAATTGTTTGTCGGTTATGGGGATCGAACCAGGGTTCTCAAGATCCATAGGCCGACTCGATACCACTGAGCCACCTACCCCATATAAAAAGAAATAAATATATCATCACGCCTTTTACCCATTACTGGGTGCGGCACTGTGCCAAAGCAGATTTCGGTAAGTGATATATTTTTTCGCGTGAAGTACGGTTACCAGCCGTCAAATCACGGCCCCCAAAGATATTAGTGGAGGGGGCCACAGAGGTAGATTTAAATTGGTGAGAATTGTTTGTAGGCTGTGGGGATCGAACCAGGGTTCTCAAGAACCATATGCCGACTCGATACCACTGAGCCACCTACCCCATATAAAAAGAAATAAATATATCATCACGCCTTTTACCCATTACTGGGCGTGGCACTCTGCCAAAGCAGATTTCGGTAAGTGATATATTTTTTCGCGTGAAGTACGGTTACCAGCCGTCAAATCACGGCCCCCAAAGATATTAGTGGAGGGGGCTACAGAGGTAGATTTAAATTGGTGAGAATTGTTTGTAGGCTGTGGGGATCGAACCAGGGTTCTCAAGAACCATATGCCGACTCGATACCACTGAGCCACCTACCCCATATAAAAAGAAATAAATATATCATCACGCCTTTTACTTATTACTGGGTGTGACACTCTGCCAAAGCAGATTTCGGTAAGTGAGAAAGATGTTAGTGGAGGTAGAACCACAAGGGTAGCTGTGGGGATCGAACCAGGGTTCTCAAGATCAACAGGCCGACTACCTAAAAAGAAGTATTCTAAAATGTTACCTTTGAACAATTTGAAAAATATGAATTCTTCCTAAGAATATATTTTACGAGCGCTCTTGGAACAATTTATTGTTGATGGTGTGAATGCTTAAAATTGTTTTTTATATCTTCAAATGGACAAGTCTTATTTCTGACACGTAAGAATGGTTGTTAGCAATACAAATGGCCTTATTTGTAAGATGAAATTGTACCAGCATCACGAGATATAAGGTAATATAAATAATTATGTTTCTACCAGCAATTTGCAATTTATGGCGATAAAGATAAAAGAAGGTGTTTTTATTGTGTCAGATATAACATCTCGGCTGATTTTACATTTATGGGGCTTATAGTTAGTTGAACACTTGGGCATTCATTAGCTTATATAAGCAATCAAGCAGATTCATAAAAAATGATTATAATTTACACTACTTTTAGTTCGGTTTGAATTGATTAGCTTTTAAGCTATATACGGAACAGAAGAAGGTTGTAGCATTGATTAATTAATTTGTTTGTTATTCTGCACAACAGAAATTTAATTCCAATTACAGGAGGCCTTCAATTTAAAATGGAATCCGAACTAGTCTGGTATAGTCGTATGTTATTTTTAAAACAAGATTATTTATACAGGGTGTTTCTATACCTCTGCACGAAACTTTAATGACATATATAATTTGATATACTGATTATAGAACAAAAATATTTTTTTTGAAATTCACAAAAATTTGGGTATTTCATTCCTAGCAAACATTTTTAGTTTGCTTTAAATTTATAATTTTAATGTCTGCTAATTTTTATTCATTAATGTAACCTATCAATTTTTAGCGTCGACCAGCGGCACTAAAATGTTTAATCAAAGTAGGCCACCCTTAATTTTGCGAATTTTTACAAAATTCTATTTGTTCTGTGATCAGTATGTCATATAATTCTGAAATTATTTTTTCGAAGCATGAAAAACATTTATATTTTCAACCGTAATAATAAACCGAAATTTATTTCATTTGAATACCTACGATACCATTAATTTAGCAAACATAAATTTTTATTTATCCTATTTATTTCCATTGCAAACTGTAAATAATCATCGTTGAAAATCTTCATGTTCAGAGAATATTTGAAATAACAAATTCAGCTTTTATAGCTTTGGAAGCTCATGCTGATGCTGCCGCTACTCGCTACTAGAGAGCATAAGCTCGCTTTTCCATTTTCCTGGAAGAGGAATGCGCTCATACTTCTATGTGCGAGCTCGCGAGAACTGGAAATGCCGCTCCAAGCGAATTTTCACGCTATAATTATTATTTTTCATTCGAGGGATTAGTTGTAATATTTGTGGAATATATAAACCGGAATTTAAATACGTATACATGTATAGCCAGACCAACCCATATTGAACTTTACGGTGGATATACTGCTGATTTTGAGGGAAATCCGATTAAAATTTTCACAAAGCTAGTTTTTGAAAAATTAATTTATATACAGGAGGCACAAAAAATCATTTATTCCGTTATTTATATTTTAAGAATTTTCCTATTGGGTAGGTGGCTCAATGGTATCGAGTCGACCTATGGATTTTGAACCCGGGTTCGATTCCCAATTTTTACCACGTTAAAACTACCCCTGTGGCTTCCCCTTCACTAACATCATTGGGTAATCGCACTTCACGCGCAAAAATATACCACATATCAAGATCTGCTACGGTGGTGTCACACTCAGTAATGGGTATATGATATATTTAATTTTTTTTAAAGCAATTTCTTCTTGTACGAAGCTACCGGTATAAAAATATTTCTTTTAACCACATTTTTTATGAAGCTGTCAAAAAGCTGTTATTATAAATAAAAATAAGTTTTCTACTACCATTTTTTCTGATAATTTAACAGGAAAATATTTCAAATAAAAGTTGTATTAATATATTTCATCTTACTTATTTCATTACTGCTAAAATTAATTTTAAAAGTTGTCAAGAATTGATATTACTCGTACGAGTATTTACATACATGTAGTTAGTTATGAAACTGGAACAAATGCAAACATATGTTTAACATTTAACATACATATTTTACACTTGATTTTAACAGTAACTAAATAAGTAAAATGTAATATCTAGACCGATTTTCTAAACATGCATTTGAATATTTATCCTGTTAATTAATTGTGATAAATTGTAAATAATAAAAAAAATAATGAATTGACTATTGCAATGTTTTAAATGATAATAAAATTTAAAAAAAATGTATCATCATGCCTTTTACCCATTATACTGAATGTGATATTCTGCCGTAGCAGATCAAATCACCATTATGTCGAGAATTGAATAACAAAAAAAAACATTAAAAAATATGTATTGGAGTGAATGGATAGATGTGATTGAAGATTGATTGCGTAATGAATGATTCCGAGTGTGAGGAATAAATGAGCTTGCATGAGCGTGGTGTATTAGGATGAGAATGTTTGACAAGGACTGATTATTTGATGAATCTAAATGAATGTTTCTATGGTTTGTGCTACCCCATTTGATGGGATATAGCGTGATGTTATGTATATATGTATCCAGTTACAGAATTTGCAAAATGCAACATTTACATATTCTATTGAATAAATGTATTTACTGCGAATAAAAAAAATAGATGCTACGAACATTTTCATTGCAAAGCACATATATAAAATTTACAATCTGCAATCTGTATACATTTCAAGTGTGTACAAAAAAAGTGAAGTGGCTTTGGCTAGTGGCGCATACTCGACAATCGACTGGATTTTTTGCTGCCGGCAACTGAACGAGAAATGCATACTTACATGCTGTGGCTATGCTGCATGACTACAGACTAACATACACCTATACTTGAACTTCGAATCATGTGTTAGAACAATTTGTTTACGGATCCACCTAACTAACGTACAACTACATCAGCGGCGGAACAACACTCATTCATTCACTATTTTCACACTATAGTTTTCACTTCTGACTGTGGTAAGTTTCGGTACATTGGTAGAATAGTTATTTGAACGAAAAATTTAGTTTCCAGCAATGGGAGATCTTCGCGGCCATCTGCAGGAACTTTGGCTACTTAACATACGGTTACCATAGGCAACGTGAGTTATGAATGTCATATCTCACGAATTGATACGTTGTAAAATAAAATAAATAAATATATCATCATCCATTACTGGATGTGGCATTCCGCCGTAGCAGATCTCAGTGAGTTATATTTTTCTTCGGGTGAAGTGCGATTGCCAGCTGTCCCCAAATCACATCCCCAAAGATGTTAGTGGAGGGGAAGTTTTAGTGTGGCGAAAATTGTTTGTCGGCTGTGGGAATCGAATCCACAGGCCGACTCGATACCACTGAGTCACCTACCCCATTAGGATATTAATTTAAAATTGTCAAATGAATAATGAATCGAGAGAAATATATAAATAATAGGACAACAAAACGAAGTATAGTGTGGAATGTCCATTTCTCAATCGTACTAGTGCAAAATGAGTAGCATTTCATACTTTTTGTACAATATACAATAAGTATTTTCAATATTTATAAAAAAAAAACATTTCATTTATTATTTGTCTTGTTAGGTTTAAAAAAAATGACAATGCAGCAACAAACGAAATACGTTGTTAATTCGTAATCAATACTGAAAATGCAAAGAAATAAAATGAGAAAATTATGTCATGTTGCAATGGTGTTTGAAAAATATATATAATACGAGATGTTTATTAAAATGATTCATGTACAACAAATGTTAAATATTAATTTGATAAAAACGTTCTTTATTTGTCCGCATTTTATTTAAACTTTTCGGGTTATATATATTTACGACCACTGTACAACTACAGCGTTTTTTTTAAGTACCTAACTAATTTGCGAATTTTCTAAAATTATTTGTATTTCTTCAAACATTCTACGTACGTCATAGTGTCGATTTTGCTTTCTTACTACCATTCATACCCAGTGTCGCCAGCCTTTTTACGACAGTAGACTTGCAACTTTATAAAAATATAATAACTAATAACTTATATTTTGATTCATATTCTTAGTATTTTTGGTTCAGTACGTTATTTATACCGGTTTAAATGTACAGTCTAAGATTAGAAATAATATCGATTCGATTACAGAATCAATTAAATTTTCGTTGTTCATATTTTAAAACATATAATATCGGTTTCGAGTTTTAGTTTCATAAAAAAGTAAATATCGGTACGGTTTTCGGTAACGGTTTCGTTATGGTTCGGGTCTCAGTTAAAAACTGTATTTTTTCTAAACATTACCTAATTTTAAAAGTAAGAAAACCAAACATAATATCAAAAGTATGAGCCGTTGGCACTTGGTGAAACATTATGAATAAGAATAAAGAACGTAGACACTTGATGTAGTTTCACAAAATTATTTCGGCTTATTAGGCCATCTTCAGAACGTTGACTGGTTAAAATACAAGTTACAAACAGTTTATATAGTACAGTGATTAATCGATCAACTTATTGTTAATAAATAATTTTGTGAAACAACATCAAGTGTCTACGTTCTTTATTCTTAAAACAAAACATGCTTATTGAATTAGAGGACAACTTGAATTAAGATCAAATTATGCTACATTTTCGCTGCACATTATATTGAATTATGTAGAAATATCAATTTTTTTTAGGACTAAGATCCTCACTATTTCTTTAGCCTACGCCACTGTGTCCAATTTCGGAGGCGTGTACTCTGCAGAAGGCGGTGTCTGATGCCTGCAGGTTTGGGTTTGATACTCGACACGGGAACACGAGAACTATAAGGTCCGGGTAGCTAACATGTACGTTTAGCTAAAAGTTTTACGTGGATGATGTCCTTGTTTTATGGTCACTACAAACTTTGTCAATTTGTAGTTTTGCTAATAAATATATCTTTTGGAGGATTCATAAATTTGTACCCAATTAAATAATATTTTATCAGGGTGGCGATTCAAGTAACATTAATAAATTCCCTGACTTGTCCCTGACTAAGTAAAAAAATTCCCTGACTTTTAGAATATTGACTTATTTATGAATTTATGGTTACATTTCATATATTATATTATAATAATTTAAAAACATGAATGTTTATCATTATATATATGGACAGTTTTGATGTTAAAAGTAAATTTATTGTAATTATTACTATTTTAAATTGTTTATAATTTAATATAAATTAATTATTACTAATAATAATTGTATGATAACAATTACAAAAAAATTATGACAAGAAATCTATTTTATTTTTTTTTTGACAATTAAATATTTTTAATTAATTGATAATTGGAAACATTACTTCCGCATTTATTCTAAAAATTACACCAAAATCAATTTAAAATCAATATTCTTTAATATCTAAAAGTTTAAGACAAAAAAAACAAAATATAACCTAAAAATGTAAGACTGAATAAAGGTTTTCATAAAACTTACAATGGATTTCTATTTAAATCTAAAACGTAAAGCCACATAAAATATGAAATGCTTAGAGCGCTTAGAGTAAAATCAATTTGTCTTTCTAAACAGGCAAAGACACAACCTTAAATATTGCATACAGGAAAAACATAGCGCGGTAGAAACGTTAGACAAAACAAAACAGTTTTCAATTAGTAAACATCCTCACTCTTAAGAAGCAATAAAGGGTATTTGTTGCCAATAAAGGTATACTATCTATCTAATAAAGGATATTCTGCCAATAAAATCTAAAAATAACTAAATACATTTTGAAAAAACTTTTTTCCCTGACATGGAATGAAATTCCCTGACTTTTCCAGAAATATAAAATTCCCTGACTTTTCCCGGTTTTCCAGGTTAGTCGCCACCCTGTTTATATAAGAGGAATAAAATATATGTATTGGTGAGACAGGTAGATGTTGGTGAAACTACACCACCGTCCTGCCGGACTTTATGTTACATGCTGACACATATGTCGAGAGATATTAATTGTTCCTACTATACAATATGATACATGACTTGCGTCCAATGAAAGAATAATGAGAATGTGTATAGGAGCGAATGAATGGGTGTGATTGAAGGTTTAATGCGTGATAAATGAGCTTGGAACTGTGAATGTGGTTGAAGTGAGGATGGTGTGTTAGGATGAGAATGTTTGAATCTGATGAGTGAATATACTATAGGGTTCTTGCTACCCATTTGATGGAATATAGCGTGATATATGTATGTATGCAAGAGGTCGTGTGTTCAAATTTCGCTGATTTCCAAAAGTACTATTGTATTTGAGTGATTCAGATTTCACTATAATATGTACGTCCCCTATACCGTAATTAGAATTAAGTTTCTGTTATATAGGGTAAAATTAAGTGTAAAAAAACTGTCTATAATATGACTTTTTAATGTTGTAACATAAACGACGTTGAAACTACAAATATCATTTAAATTAAACGCATACTTCTCCTACTAATATATGTAAATGAATTCTGAATGCTCCTAGAAAATAGCTTGATATTGACTTCAGCAAACAGTAACCAGATGATGTTTTGAAAATTCATTCGCAAAGCATCAAATAAAACAACGAGAAACGCGCCATCGCGAGTGGAAAACAGAAATGATCAACGCAGAACGCCAACGGTAAACGGTAAACGCAACTATACGAAGTTGAATGAAGAATAATACCCTAGAGTATGCAGCATGCGAACCACCATTTGCTGCGAGCGGCACTTATTAGGAAGATAGCGTCCTGTGAATATTGTATTCACAAAAACTGTTTGGTAAGGAATAAACGAAATATTAGCATCTAGGAACAATAATAGTTATTTACGTAAGAAGTGCGTAAAGTGATTCTTTTTGAAACTAGTAGGTATTCTTAGCACAAATCGAGAGTGTTCAAAATGCGAACGAGTGTATAAAGTATGTAATTTAGTTTTTCTGTGACCATTAAGTAATACATTTATTATATGTGCTTCTCTTGATAGATAATGTAGTTCACTACTCATGGCCGCTGGTAATAATTTATTACTCATGGGTTGTGTTCATTAGCATCGACGACTCTATACCAACGCAGCGACGGCCGTGAGTAATAGTTTACTTTTGACATACACAATGAGATAACAGTTAGTCATTCGAATAAATTACGCAACTCACCTACTTGCAAACTTAATCCTTATGAGTAATAGCTATTATTACAGTTTCGTTGAATAATATACTAATTTTTGGATGCAAAACTGGAAATTATTTACATAGATCACATTTCATTAAAGGTTTGGAATCTCGCTTGTGCGGAAATTGTTCTACCAACTGCTCATTGAATATTTTAATTATAATTGTGATTAGTAAAGTATGAGTCAAGCATTAATGATTAATTATTAGGAATTTAGGACAAATCAAATAAATAAATAAATGACTTCTCAAAACATGTAACTATTGTTTACCTATTTAAAATATATTAATTTATTATTACACTTTCTTATCTAAATGAAACATAATTAAATTTTCAGTTTATTGTGCTATTAAATTACAACAATCAAAGTGTTACGAACAATTAGAACGGTTCTGTATTTTTATGTAACGTGGTAAAGCTGCTTACTTGAATAATAATTTCTCTTTTGATAAAGAAAAAGGAAACATATTTGTTACATTAAGAGGTTAGATGTCAAGATATTACAGATGAAAGTATTATCAAAATATATTTGAAATTAAAATAAACATGTTTTTATAGAGATAAAGAGACTTTGACCACAATTTGGTTACGAATGTGAATAAAGCGAAAATAGTGACAGGACAGAATTTTGAGTGTTATTGAAAATTGAATTTAATTAATAAATACTTGAATTTTCTTTGATACGCCGACAAAACTCACATCCGACAATCATCATTTTTTACCGGGTGTCCAAAAAGACGTGTTACATTGAAAATAAGTTTTTTACAATTAAAAATTCTGAAAACAGTATAATAAGACTTACCTAGTAATCTCTTCCAGCAGTTTACAGGGATCGGCTGCGTAGAACTTGACTCCGAAGTACAGGGTGTAGGGGTCCGGACCTTTCAGCTGTCGACTCAGCTTCTTCTCGGGGTCCAACCAATGCTGCGGTTATTAAAACAACATTAGCCATTACATCGAATCAGTGCCCAGTGGAGCCATTAGGGCACATACCGGCCATTGAGGCGGACATAGTGCGAGTTACGTCATAGGCGCCACCACGGAAATTTTACTGGGGATAGAAACACAACCGGTGAAAATACATCGTTAAAAAGAGAATATTTCGTGCTATTCATTCCAATAAAAAAAGTACCCCTTTACATTTAAGAAAATATAACTTTCTTGCTGTATGTATTTTTTCTCTAAAGTTATTAGTTAGCCAACAAAACTGATTGGTTACTTTAAAAACTCTCCCTGTATATATTAGTATAGTTATAGTTATAGGTGGCTCAGTGGTATCGAGTTGGCCTGTGGATCTTGAGAACCATGGTTCGATCCCCACAGCCGACAAACAATTTTCACCAATTTAAAAATCTACCCTTGTGGCTTCCCCTCCACTAATATCTTTGGGGGCCGTGATTTGACGGCTGGTAACCGCACTTCACGCGAAAAAATATATCACTTACCGTGATCTGCTTAGGCAGAGTGCCACACCCAGTAATGGGTAAAAGGCGTAATGATATATTTATTTAAATATTTAACCTAATGTAAGTAAGAATGACTTGGAAATATATTGAAGAAATAATAATTATTAGTATGTAAAGATATTTAAATAAGTAAATAGAGCCTCCAGTGAATTTACCATGTCGGCGCCCATGTACTAACATCGAGCAATGGTTGAATGTCGTGTATGAGTTGGTAATTAGAAAGATTGGTTTGGTTTTAAAGATAATTACCGGTGGACTTTCGTTGTTCTTGTGGTTAGAATATTTTAAATTCAGTTAGAAAATTTTTTAAGAAGAAATTATATCCTTGATTTTGTTCCTCAAAAGTAGAATAAAAACATGTTAACAATATTAGTTTTTAAAAGTTTAAATATTTTGCAAAAACCAAGAGAAATATTGACTTTGTGTGAACCTAGAATAAGGGTTAGGCTTCACACTAGCAATTAGACAGAGTTCTGCAAGTTTATTTCAATCATTATTTGAATCAATTACATTTATGGCAAAGTTTAACACAAAAATTCTTATGCTAACATTCAAAAACTATTTGAAAATTAGTACTTATACTTTTACAACACGAACTAATATTTTACACGACAAACAAGTCGTAGTACCAAATTTACAGCTCCATTTTATAGAAACTAATAAAATACATAGTATTCAAACATAGTTGTCGTTCCCGATAAAGTTTTAAAGTTTTCACCTTCAAGAATACGAAATGATAACAGTGTCGTAAACGAATATAAACGTAACGAGAGAGTGACAGCAGTTGTGTCGAACGTACATAAACAAACAAAATCAATTTGAAAAATATAAACAAACGTGGAAACGTGAACACCTATAAACAAGTTATCGCAACAGTTTTATCACTAGTGATATGCATTCGTTAATGATAAAACTAAGCCGCGTTCACATCCAGCGAATCAACACGAACAAGCACTGAATGCAAACGAACGAGCGAACATTTGGAAAAATGACTTTTAAATCCCTCCATTCATACTAATTGATGATACTGTTGAAAATTATTGTTTCCAGGCAAATGTATTCTCTACGTAGATTATAGAGTATATCTAAGAAAGATGAAAATTGTTTGAAAACTATTTAAATACAGATAGAGCTTACGAGGTCTGGCGCGATTAGTGTGAATGGTGGGATTTAAAAGTCTTTTTTTCAAATAATCGCTGGATAATAATGTTGTGCTCGATTGTGTTCGTTAAGTGTAGACGCGGTTGAAAACATATACAGCAAGGTAGCACTCACCGTTTGGCCCTCCGAATCGAGGTATCGGAGACTGAAGTACGCCGTCTCCAGCAAGTTTAAATGCCTGAACACGACGTCCAGAATAACCTGACCGGTGTTGTTGTCCTGAAACAAAATAAAACATACTGAACAACTTTGTACTGTTGTTGGTGATCAATATTTTCAACATGTGAGTTGAATTTTGGAATGAGGGGTATTCTGGGTTCTATTGCAAACTATATGTTAAATTATATAATAGTTAGATGATGTTAGATAAATGTTTGGTGAAAACTGAATGGACGGCCTAGGAATAAATGGATAAATATGAATGAAGGTTTGTTTCTTCATTTTCAGTTTTTACTATACAGTGTCTAACTTTAATTGTGTTAAATGTATTTTTAAACAAGCGCAGACGATGCTGCCTTCATTTCTTTATAGATTCGTTGTTAGAGAAGTGGGCGTAAGTGAAGATTTACGAAACAGGTGTACAGGAGCGAATGGATGGATGTGAATGAAGGTTTGTTGCGTGATGATGGATTTTGTGAGGAAGGAAAGAGCTCGTATGGAGGAAGTGTTCATGTGGTTGAAACGAGTATCGTGTGTCAGGATGAGAATGTTCTGTGAATGTTTCAGGGGTTCGTGCTACCCCATTTAATGGGACATAGCGTGATGTTATGTATGTATGTTTGTTGCATGAACTAAAGTTGAGAAGCGAATGTATGAAATCAATTTTGAAAGAAGCGAATAATTTAATGAATAAATATATCTCATCACACCTTTTACCCATTACTGGGTGTGGAAATCCGTCGCAACAGATCTCGGTAAATGATATATTAATGCGCGTGAAGTGCGGTTACCAGTCGTGAAATCACGCCCCTCCCAAAGGTGTTAGATGAGGGGAAGTCATAGGGATGATTTTATTGCGGTGAAAATTATTTGTCGGTTGTGAGAATCGAACCCGGATTCTCAAATACTACTGAGTCATCTACCATCTACATGCATAAATTTGTTTGCGATTGCCAAGCCCCGCCTAGTGTTAATCCGGCACTGTGTATATTATATTGACTTTAACAAAAAATATAACCTTTTTAAATCAATGAAGTAATGTTTTTGCTATAATATAAATGTAGTGCGTGTTTCTATTCATAATCTGTTTCTGGCTTTGCAGTTTTCGGTGTTCGTTTTCACTTTTTGTGTTTCGTGCGCATAAATTAATGCGGGAGGAACGTTGAACGCTGAACATTGAACGCTGAGAGCTGGTTTTCATGCTTTGGGGAATGAAAAATAATGTTAATGTTAGGTTTTCAGACTAGGGACTGATTATTATTTCCCTCCAAAACAACTAGAGTTTTATGTAACCTGTAATTTCTATTAGTTATAGATTTGAATTGGAATGAAGATTTAATTGAAAAGGATAGAGTGTGGGTTGGTCTCGATCACATAAAATATTCACAGAGTAAATGCCAATAATACTTTACAAAATGTACCAGACTTTGACAATTACATTCGAGAAAGTACCGCAGTTTATTTTAAATGAGGTAATGTTCACGACAACTTTCTGTATCTGTTCGTCAAATTATTTTAGAGAAAAGTACTTCAAATACCAGTTGTTGATATTAAAATTCTGCATCTAAGCCATTCAACATATTTCTGTTTAATTACCGTGAAAATTAGGTAAAAAAGTTTCTAATTTTTTTTTTTGAATCTTAAATCTAATCTAAGGTTCGTTATTCGCATTACTTGTTACGCTTGCAGATCGTCTTTCACCATTTCTATAACTTCTTATTTAAACCGTACGTATATCAGTAATGACGTAAACATCAACATATTTAAAATAAACTATATATTACTGCTGAGTTTAATTAAGCATATTCCTTTTGAAATTAGTTCATTTGGAATGTTACACATACTGTAGCAACATGTTATTAATTCATTCATGCTAACTTTGTACAACAGGAACTTAATCCTAATTGCGTAGTTCATATATATTTAGCTTGAGTAGGATTTTTAAATTCAAATGCCGTAATGCCAAATACACCACCATTTTGGCGGATTCTCCTATTGCTATTATAATTTTGTAAAAAATTGGAACCAAAGGACAACAAACGTAATCCGGGATTGTCCAGGACAAACTGGGACTATTCATGATTATTTCATGAAATAATTTGTATGTTGCATAAAAGAGATATTTTTCATTTATGTTTGTAGAATATTTCAAAACAAACATACTTTTGAAAAAGTTTTGTTTTAAGCTCATTTGCCTGGAAGAAAAAACAAAATAATAAATAAATAGCTGATTAAATTATATTTTGTTTTTATTAGAATTCTACTTTGAAAGGTTTATGGAGATTTGGTTTCCGACAATAGAACCCTGGAAAATTTGTTCCTAGCCATTGGACCTCCAAAAATTCGTTTTAAACAGGATGTTTATATATTTGATGATAAAACTTTAATGATTTAAATTGAATTATAAAGAGAAAAATGCTAGGATTTATGAACTCCGGTAATATGCTTGATTCTTAACCGAGGATCCGCGGACCCTTAGGAGTCCGTGAAAGGATCTCAAAGGGTTTACAAAATTTAAAAGTTATCTCAAGTTTTAACTATAACTACTAGTATTTTTGTCGGTAATTATAATTTTTTTATATGTTTTATTTAACTTTTCGTTCGAATTCAATTTAGTAGCGGACACTAGTGAAATATTGTTTATAGTTTTTTAAATATTTTTTTATGGTTATATAATAAAAATTACAAATATTACAAGAATCGTATTTAATCATTATCAGAGTAAGAAACAAAGTTTTTTATTTTCTCCCTTAAAACACTTTTAAACATCATTAAATTTATATATTTGTCTTTATTAAAAATCAATATAATATTCGTAATTTTAGTAGACAATGGGGGACTGCGAAAAATATTTGGAAAATTTGAGATGACAAAAAGGTTAAAAACTAGGTTACGGTTGCCATGTGATTCAAATCTGATTTTATTCCAATTTTTGTTTGGGTCAACCACAATTTTTCTATTTATAATTCAATTTGATTTCATCAATTGTTATTTACTTAATATACTCATTAAATTTTAAGGGTTTATATTACATGAGGTACTGACAACGCAACAAAAATATTTTTTATTACAATTACATACAGTTGACCTGAATTAATAATTAAATTTTAAATCCTACAATAGTCAATTTATACATATACAACTTTAGATAAATGATTATTTGAAGTATTTACAATTATAACTAAATTATTAATTAATATATTATCACGTCCTTTACTCATTATTAGGTGTGACACTTTGCTGTAATAGATTTTCGGATTTATGCACATGCGGCTGTAGGAATCGAACCCAGGTTCTTAAATCCACAGGCTCGTTACCTTGAGCCAATATTAAAAATAACTATGAAATCAGTGGTACAAAAATTGTATCTAATTATGAGAATTTAAAAGTTTGATTATCAAAATACTGTATAGTTTGCATTAGTAGATAGCACGAACCCATAAAACATTTATTCATTCGATTTATCCTGCAAATTCCCCATCGCATTTTGCATCTTTACTCCAATAATGCTTTATGACCATAGTGACGCATTCAGTAGTATCCTAGCTTATGGCAGGTAAATGATAAATGCTATGCTAACCACATATGATTGTAATGTCTGCGTCTGGACACATCACATTCTTCTAAAATTGAACGTGCCTTTACTACGTCCAGATCGTCGGAACAGTTAAATTTGCGTGTCTGTGCGTTAGTCTGGGGTTGCAGCAGTTCCCACGGTTCCACGCTTGGAACGGTTTGAGAAATGCACTAAATTATCGTGCCTTCGGGCAGTAGGCACTCATAATTATGATGCTACCCTTCGTTGTGAGTAGCGGACGATACTGGATCGTGTATCGAGGTATCTAGCGGAGAAGTTGTGGACGAGATCTGCACACGCAATACCAGACTGGTAGAATATTTTCATTTTGACTTAATTTAGAAGATTATGCATTCAAATATAACTATCAAGGTAGAATTCGCGACTTCAATTCTCGTTCATTTCAAACTATACAGAATGTTTCTAAACTTAATCATCAAAGGATATATACAGGGTGATTCTGCGAAGACGAACCCCCCCTTAACTTTTTTATTATAAGAAATAGAAAAATTTTCTTCATATGGAAGTTTTAATATATTAAATATACTATTTTATGACACATATAGACATTTTTTATAAAGTCAGGTTTACATGATACGACTATCAACTTTTATTTTTCAAATGGGAACCTAGAATTATTTTATTAAAATAAAAACCGCCATTTTTTTCTCTTTTCAACGATGTATTACTTGTCATAAATGTATAAGAAAAAATCGAGATAAATAAGATAATTGAGATATGTTAGAATTAATTTTTATTCATCTATTCAGGTGGCTATGTGAAATTAAACAAAATGTAACAAGGTAAAATGAATGACAAAACACGTGAAACAAGTAACAAATAAATATCTGCATTGTTGTCAGTAATTTTACCTTTTTACATTTTGTTTAATTTCGCATAGCCACCTGAATAGATGAATAAAAATTAATTCTAACATATCTCAATTATCTTATTTATATCGATTTTTTTCATATACATTTATGATTATTTTTATTTTGACTTATTTAGAAGATTATGCACTCAAATATTACTATCAAGGTAGAATTCGCGACTTCAATTCTCGTTCATTTAAAATTATACAGGATGTTTCTAAACTTAATCATAAAAGAATAAATATTATATGATATACTGAAAATGGAGCAAAAAGAAGTTGTTTAAAATTCGCAAAATTAAGAGTGCTTTACATAATGTAAACATTTTTAGTACCACTAGTTTGATAGTTATTTCTAATATATTAATAATTAAATTATAATTTGAAAATCTTATAAACATTTATTTATCTGATGTTGTATAATTTGCTGTTTACAATTATAAATAAATACATACATATATCATCACACCTTTTAACCATTACTGGGTGGTAGTAGAGCTCGACAAGTGATATATTTATGCGTGTGAAGTGCGGTAGCCATTTGTTCAATCACGACCCTCAAAGATGAAAAATAAAATTAATATAGCATCACGTTTTTTATCTATTAGTGGATGTAGCATTCTGCTGTTGCAGATTTCGGTAAGTGATATGTTTATGCGCGTATAGTGTGTTTATCAGCTGTCAAACCAAGACCCCAAGACGTTAGTGAAAAGGGAGCTAAAGGAGTCATTTTAATTTGGTGAAAATTGTGTGTCGACTGTAGGAATCGAACCCAGGTTTTCAAATTCACAGAACCACTTACCCCGTAATAAATTAGAAATAAGTATAAAAACAGTGCGACTAAAAATGTTTACTTTAAGTAAACAAACCTCAATTTTGCAAAAAAAACAACTATTTGTTTGATCAGTAGGTACATGTAATATATATCTTTAAGATTTGATCATCAAATATAGAAACACCCTATATATATATACATATATATATATATATATATATATATATATATATATATATCATCAGCAAAGTGTGAAATATAGGTACAGTGTGAATAGTATTAGATTATGCAAAATTTGCCAAAAACAAATATAACGACTTGCGTGTATGCAGCGTGCATTCTAAGGGCTTAGGGTATGTTTGTTTAAAAAGCGAGTGAAGCGAGCTTTGCCAAAAACACTTTCAACAATTTATTGAAAAGAATGATGGTCTAACACATCTAATTTTCAAATTGAATAATCAACAAGATTAAAGTAAATATTGATAGTGTAACACCGGCTTTACGGATTTTTAAATTTATTTTAGATTGTATGATCGCATAAAAAATTTCATCATATAATATTGTAAAAATCCTACCTAATTTCCTAGAAAATAGGTTTCGTACTAATCTAAATGATTTTATCAAAAATAAAAAAGAATAAAAAACTTAATCATATATCTAATTTTGTAAAGAAAGATCTGAGATGAAGATTATAGTTTGAGAAACACTGTAGAAGATGGTTATGAATGCGTTATAAGTCGACCAATCAGAAACTGCGGTTAGGTTTGACTATGATGTAGAGCGCTGTTGTTTTTTTTTGGTTGGAATTTAAGTATATATTTGTTTTTTTGTTGATGGATTGTGTGGTTAGTAATTAGATAAAAAAGGTGTTCTAAGTATTTTAAGTTTGAAAATGATTCACATTGTGGTTTCAAGCTTTTTACGCAATCCAATTTTGTAAATTTTCCAATTATGGGTAGTTTGCAAGTTTAACAGAAATTTTATATAAGTTTCTCTTCGTAAGTTTCTTCAACATCAAAGAGATAAACATATGTGTATGAATAACTTATTACGTACTTTGTAGGCAAAATCGCAAACTGTAATCTTAAAATATGAGATAGCGGAATCGACTAACTAAAAAATTGGAAAACTTTGCTAGGGTTCGTCATGTTGCTATAAATATTTCAGAGAGGTACCTAAATTTATGTAGGTTCCACTAAACTTGCTACTTCGAAAACATACTGCGTTTATGGTGAATATTTGATCCCATTACGGTTGATTTGTTATTTCAGACGTCTCTGGTTCGACGATAACCTGACTGGAAAGAATGATGACGGACAAGTAAACGCAATTTTATATCAAATAAATATCTTTGACAAACAAGGTACGTTATTGTTTTTTGTCAAATATTGGAAATGTAAACGATTAACTTTTGCTATTCAACTGTAAAATGTGATAAAATTCGTCTTTTATTAGAGGCATTTATTCCTAAAATAATTTAGAGCATCAGTCAACTATTGGTTAGTTAATCATGCTAAAGCACTTAAATTGCAATTCAATCAGTATTTCCGTTATTTTATATTTCACTTAAGACACATACTCCTAATTGGGTCCGATATTCACTATTGAACACTGATCTTTTTGAAACAAGATGAATGAGGATGATTTAATGTCTCAAAAACTGGTGGGAGGGAGGCAATAAAAATAGTATATTTGTAAATGTAGTGTACTTCAAAAGCTTTTTATTCTATTTGAATAAAATAAGGATATAAATCGTTAAAAGTACTTTTCATATAATTCTGAAAATTGTTCAGATTAAATAGAACGTAGTATATTGTCATATAAGTGTTGAAAGGGTAGCATTGTACGCGAGTGTATTACATATTACTTTTCCTACAAAAAATTATTTAATTTTTAGATATTTTTAATTGTCTCGAATAATATTTAAGGTAGTTGTGGGTTCCAACAATAATGTTATTCTGTAAACACTTAAGTGCAGAAAATAATCATTTTTCTACGATTGCTATGAAAAGTTGACAATTACGCTTTCATTTGTCATCGTAAAGTTGACGTTTTCTGTGGAACAATCGAAAAATAACTCTAAAATGGCAACGCGCGAAAAAGATATTAAATGCGCGTTTATTTCAATAGTTCCTCTTACACTATTGCAGCTCTCGCCTTCTGCTCGCGCTACAATTACCGTGTTCAAGTAACAAAGAATCACTTTTCGCTCTTAATACACAAATAACTGTTTCCGCATGCAAATGAGAAAGAACTTTCTGTACTACCGTAGGAAAAAATATTTATAGCTATCCTTCCAATCGTTATTGAGAAATTAAATCAATTATTTTTTTACACATAAACTTAAATTTATTACAATACTTTCAACCTTTATCTTAAAAATACAAATGAATAATACCATAATATATTTTATTTATAATAACAATAATATTTCAAAAAGAATCAGAATACAGAATGAAATGTGACAATACACAACAGAAACCGAGAATGGCCCAATAGTTTGTTAGTTTTTCCGCGTGAACGTATGTCGCTAGTACAATCTCTCGTATGGTGATGTTGACAGTCCCGAATCGAATATACCCGTGTTTATTTAGCCGTGTACATGTCTGCCCTAGCCAAACCCAACATGCGGGCATTACCCGGTATTAGCCCCAACAACAGTACACAAACGACCGTAGGAAAAGATCACTGCGCACTGTTCTTTGAAGCTTTTATCATCCGAACAGCCACGCTATTCGGAATTTTATTTCATTTCTTTTTTGTTGATTTTAATCGGGAAATTTTCAACCGATTCTTTTATTGAATTGTTCGCGTAGGTTCTAATGTTTTGAAATTACTCTTTTGTTCGTCGGATGTTTTAGTGGAATTTAAATAAATTTTGGCAGGTATTTGTTTTGTAAAGAATCGTTTTATTTCATTGTTCTGTAAAATTTTATTTTACTCTTAGATAATAGGGTATAATGCCTGGTTCAAACAAATATTAACACTATGGAGAGATTACCAGAAACTTCATTCAATTTACAACTATTTTATGCCATGTAACATTTTAATTTCATGCAAATAATTCTCTAATTCAAATTCAATCCTGTCTTTAATATACTCGTAAATCATTACACGATTTACCAGGGCACGAGGATATCTATCAATGGATATTTATCCTGATATATATCATGATACATATCAAGATATTTATACGTTGATATATATCAAGATATATACCCCCACTCCCAATAGCACGGGATCTAGGTTCGAGCCGTCTCGAGCCACTCTGTACTTTGGGGGAATTCCCGTGTTCACATCTAGTTAATTAGTCTTGCAAGGAATATCCTGGTTACAAACAACCTACTGCATTTCAAATAGGGGGCACCATCTTGAAAAATGTGTATTCGAAAATATTAAAAGAATGTAAACATAAATTGCAAGGCGAATCAATGGCGTTGTCATTAGACTGGTGGTCAAATGTGAAAAATAAGCCCCTTGTGTGCTGCTCGATTGTTACACAAAATGGAGAATCAGTTTTAGTTGATACAATTGATTCTTCAGGAAACTCACACACAGTAAGCATATCTAAAAAAAATTGCTGTTGAAATTATAAAAAAAACTGAAGAAAATTTCCGAGTCAAAGTAATGAGTTTTGTATGCTAAAAATGCATAAAGAACTTGCTAGTGACGATGATCTGTATATAATACAGTATGGATGTTCAGCTGTCTCGTTTAGTCGTATGATTCATTAAATTAATTTTAATTATAAAATTTTTCCTATATTGTTAATTGTTTTTATTTAAAAAGAATAGTCAGGTTTATATTATATTTATTTATGTATTTTGAACAAATTAAATTCTTTAATTAATTACTGTATTTTCATCAAAATAAAAAAGCATATAACCAAATTTAAATAAATATCAACATTTGGATTATATCTGATATACAGGGTGTTATATTTTAATAGCAAATATCTCGCTTATTTATCAACTTAGCAATTTCTTTCATATAACATGATTTATACAGCAACATGTAAGCTAGTTGATGACGGATGTACATTCATGATATCATTTCCGGTTTATTAGTAATTAATATCAACTTTGAAATTTCAAATGGAACATACTATATTTTTGTACAAATTTGGAAAGTACATCAAATTTGCTTTACAAACATGTAAAATAATCCATATGTTACATTATTAAAAAGTAAAATGGCGGGCACTTTATTATACACCAAATCGGAAAGAGAATAGTGAGCCATGACTGTGGCTTGAAATAAAACAATTAACTAAAACAATTGTAATTATTATTATTAAACGAAATAATATTTTTTTGTCATAATAATACAGAAAATAAGAATAAGGAACTCTTAATAACAACAAAATGATTTTATAACAAATATTCAAAATGGCTTCCAGTCTCTTCAATACATTTTGCACAATGTTTTGAAGCAGAATAAGTAGCCCTTTATATTTGGTTAGCAGATAAAGATTCAATTGCAGCTTCATTTTTATTCTTCAGTCCGTTTAATGTGTTTACTGGTTCATTACAAACAAAATCTTTCACGTAGCTCCATACAAAAATCAAGTGGTCATATCGGGAGAAAATGCATTGAAGAGGCCGAGAGTCATTTTGAATATTTGTTATAAAATCATTTTGTTGTTATTAAGGGTACCTTATTCTTATTTTCTGTATTATTATGACAAAAAAATATTATTTCGTTTAATAATAATAATTACAATTGTTTTAGTTAATTGTTTTATTTCAAGCCACAGTCATGGCTCACTATTCTCTTTCCGATTTGGTGTATAGTAAAGTGCCCGCCATTTTACTTTTTAATAATGTAACATATGGATTATTTTACATGATTGTAAAGCAAATTTGATGTACTTTCCAAATTTGTACAAAAATATAGTATGTTCCATTTGGAATTTAAAAGTTGATATTAATTACTAATAAACCGGAAATGATATCATGAATGTACATCCGTCATCAACTAGCTTATATGTTGCTGTATAAATCATGTTATATGAAAGAAATTGCTAAGTTGATAAATAAGCGAGATATTTGCTGGGTCTTTTAAAATATAACAGCCTGTATATCGTTATATATCCGATATTTCGATATTTATATAAATAACATGATATTTTTGTGTTTTGCCATTTACCCAACAGTGTATGTGGCACTCTGCCGTAGCAGATCTGGGTAATTTTGTGCTTGAATCACGCCCTCTAAAGACTAGTTAGTTGGAGGAGAGCCAAAGGAGTAATTTTAATGTGGTGTTGGCTGTAGGAATTGAACTCGAGTTCTCTAATTCACAGTCCGACACGATACTATTGAGCCACATTTTTTTATATCAATACGTAATATAATATAATTTTTTTTTCTGTTATAAAAACACCCTACATGTTTTTAATTTAAGTATTAATGTCGAGAAACAGGCAGTAATTAACATGTCATCTCAAAACCTTAATTTTCATTTCGTTTTGTCTTAGAAACATCACTAAATTTAAATTAATACGAATATTTGATATTGGTCGTTAAAGAATCAAAATTTAATTCAATTTAAAATAAATTTTAAAAGATTCTCAGTCTAATATAAAATAATTTCCTACTTTTCCATTTTCAATTAAGGTATAAAGTTATTTTTCGACTCGATACCACTGAGCTACCTATCCCATATCAATACTTAATATAATATAAACATTTACATATTTTCTCGAAGTATAAAAATAAATAAAATTAATTTATGTATTAATGTCGAGAAACAAGCAGCAAATTCATGTCTCGCCACGTCAAATTCTCAGAATTAATTTCTAAACTGTAATTCTCATCTTGTCTCGTCTCAGATACATTACTAAATTTAAATTAATACGAATATTTGATATTGATATTGATCGTTAAAGAAGAATCAAAATTCAATTCAACTTGAAATATATTTCAAAAGATTCTTACAGACTAATATAAAACAATTTTCTACTTGCCAATTTTCAATAAAGGTACAAAGTTATCCTTCAAAATGAAGTCCAATAACATGATCCTACTTCTACCGAGGCACAAGTTATCTTAATAATTACTCAAAGTATAGCATACAAATTAATTTCCTCCTTAATAAAATATTCCTTCGCTTCAAAGATATTCTAGCATAATATAAATTTACGATGTCTTCGTGCGTATTCGCTACCTGGTATCCGAAACTCAAATTAATATTATATGAGTAATACGTACTTTCTTGCGCGGGAGTTTTCAAAATTTGTATGCGTTAATAACACCCACTGGAAAGTTTCTGATCATTATTACGACAGGGAGAGTGTTAGTAAATATTAATGTGTAAATTTGTTTTCATATTTCCATATGATAAAATTGTACTCCATATTAATTAATTTTGAAAACCATTTCCATTTGCGTGAATGAACTCAACTCTGCTTCTTCGATTTTACGAACAGGGACGAATTTAAAGCAAAAGTTAGCAAATAAAACGTCAAAAATCAATTAAGGTGAAAAGAAAAATGTTTATCGTTTTATGTAAATTTATTTTCTTTTTAATGTTTCATCGAGCAATCATGATCAACCTCGCGCTGAGATATGTAATTGCAGAACTGATGAAAACCTGTCATGTTTTAGGGTGTTCCACAACTTATTGCACTTGTAATAAACCCATATAATATTCAACGTACTAATTATGAAACAGAAGTTTAGCAAAATTCGCAAAATTAATTACACTTCACATGAAGTAAACATTTTTAATGTCACTGGTTTCAAAATTATTTCTAATATATTAATAATTATAATTAAAACGCTGCTAATAGGCATTTATCAGATGCTGTATTATGAATAAATGTAGTATTGTAGTGTTTATAATTATAATTTACTTATTAATATATTAAAAATGGGGTAGGTGGCTCAGTGGTATCGAGTCGGCCTGTGGATCTTGAGAACTCTGGTTCGATCCCCACAGCCGACCAACAATTTTCACCAATTTAAATCTACCCCTGTGGCTCTCTCACCACTAATATGAAGGCCGTGATTTGACGGCTGGTAACCGCACTTCATGCGAAAAAATATATCACTTACCGAGGTCTGCTTAGGCAGAGTGCCACACCCAGTAATGGGTAAATGGCGTGATGATATATTTATTTATATTTATTTTATTTAAAAATAGCTTTTAAACCAGTGTACTCCATGTAAAGAGCAATTAATTTAATTAATTTTGAGAAAAATTCATAACCTGTACGTTGAGTACTATATAGGGTTAAAATAAGTTGTGAAACACCCTGTATATTAATTCCCTAATTTTGGTTTTCATAATTTTCTGGCTAAATAGTTGACTGTGTTGCTGTGCCGTTACGAACTAATTAACTTAAATAAAATCTTACTCCACTAACTAACAAAATATGTAGGGGTTGGTAATTAATTATATTACGCGCTATATTACAGCAACACGACGGTAAAACCTTGCCTTGTTATTGTTATTTAACACAGTGAAAACAGGATTATACTTTTTTCATATTTGCAAGTTAAAAGTATAACAAATATGAAACCTGACAAAAAGGCAAAATATATAAATATAATCCAATAAATGAGTTATCTGAACTCAAATATCAAACAAATTTCAATATTTATTTATTAAATGAATTAATATTAAATATGAACAAATCAAATTTCATGTTAATTTACCGCGGCCATTTAAGTTGTAAATACGTATAGTCGAAATTATAGTTTAATGTTCAATATTAGTCGAAACTACATGTAGAATAGATCTAGTTACTTGTAGTATATAATTAAACATTATAATTTCTAATTTAACTGCAAAATTTAATTTAATATTTTAGTTGTATAAAAATTATGAAAGTAATTAAAAAAATACTTATTTATTATTCAAAGGGTCTTATGAAGTGTACAAAACCCATAAATATAATTAAAAATTATGGATCATAAAAGCTAAACCTATATAGGTTAAGAGACTTTGAAAATTTCATGTAATTGACATGACCAAAGCATCTTTCAGTACACTCCCCAAGAAATCTCTTAGCGAGAACTTTGCAAATTAATATTATAGACAGACTGTACACTGAATGATTCTGGATTAGGCTTTCTCCGATTGATAGGCCTTGGTTTACGAGATATTTGTGTATAATATTGATCAGAAATACATATCCCGATTCCTGGAGATGGAAACCGCATTTGATCAGCTGTATTTGCTGATAATATATGCAGCACTTGATTAAGTCAAGCGATCTGAAGAACTTTGGGTTCGATTGCAGATCCTTCATGTCAAATACTGACTTTGGTTTTCAAGATTGATGAGATAATTAAAAAAAGTATTGCTGAATATTGTCAACTTTTCATAACAATCGTGGAAATATAATTTTTCCGTTGATCATTCTTTAATGGCAGGCGCGGTGGCCGAGCGTGTTAAGGCACATCTCTTAGCATACTGTGACGTCACCCGAGCCAAGGTTCGTCAGTTCGAATCCGCCTGCCGACAATGTGTGATTTGTCGTAAAATATAAAAATACAGTTACATGTATTTATCACACTCGGGCGCTATAAGCTAGTCACTTATTCGCCTTAAATAATCTGACAAAAAGAAACCGGCAGTACGGCAGTGTAAAAACTGCAGCTCGGTGTGCCCGGCCCCTATGTTCCGAAACGGAATGATGGGACTCATTATATTTATTATTCTTTAATGGGTTACATTAATATGTGCAAAATACATGATTTTTATTATTGAACAATTTTTTTTGATACACACAAAATATAGCAAATATCGACTAGCGTTAAGTTGTAACAAAATGTTAAACAGAATTAAAAGAAATGATTTTGATACTTCTATCTAAATAATATTTCTGTAGCATTCCTATCGCTAACTAAAGTTAAGTGAACTGAACGCATTCACTGAAAACTGAGAATTACGATGGACTTCAATATTCCCATCGATAAAAATATTCCAAACAAAGAACAAGAAACATACGTGTATGTTAGTTTACTAGTATACGCAATTTAAACATCTTGCATCTGTCAGTCTCAAGTTATCGTGGCTATAACTTATAAGTTTGTTATTGAATGAAATTTAATTTTCTCCAAATTAAAAAGGAACGATCAATAGGAAAATATTAAATAACTAAAAAATATAAAATAAACACTTGGCTATATTTCACAAAATTCAGCCTCCAAGTCACCTAATGAGGGCATCGTCAGAGGCTGGCCAGCACAGTTAGTAACCATAGACGCGTTTCGCTCATATTAGAGCTCATCAGTATGGTATAACTCACTTCTTCACCTAGAACAAAGTTCACGTGAAGAAGCTGGTGACGAAGAACTGTGCTAGCAGAGAATAAGATCTCTAACAAACAGGTAAGATGACATGAGAAGTTCTGTGGAACAGATCATGCCATCTACCGAAAAAAAAGGAAAAGCTACGCAATAGCAATTTAAATAACAACAAAGACAAAATTAATTGTCATCCAACACTTGGTGAAACAAGGTTTAATAAAAAATATAAAATAAAGTTGGAGGCTGAATTTTGTGAAACATAGCCAAGTGTTTATTTTATATTTTTTATTAAACCTTATTTCACCAAGTATTGGATGACAATTAATTTTGTCTTTGTTGTTATTAAATAACTATTAACAATAGCTAAATGAGTAAACTATTGATATGCTGCCTTTATGCACTTATTTGGCAAATAGTTATTTGATATTTTATCAAAAGGTAGAAAAACAGACTTTTATATCAGATTGTGAAATAATTAGAATAACGTGATTTCCAATATTTCCTCATAGTCATTCATTTGAATAAGTCTATGTGAATGAAATTAAGATATAAATTGTATATCGTCAGTGATATATCTGTGTTGTATGTGTGGGCAGATCAAACTAATTACCAGTCAACTTTGTTAGTGGAACGCCAAGTTCACAATCATATAATCTCTTTGCATATTCACGCTCTATCCTTCCTCATTCTACCTTCTATGTGACTACATGTGTAACGTAGGTTTGAGTGCGACTGTGTCTGTATGTATGTAATTATGTGGTTTGTCTGGAGTGTGAGTTTCGTAAACTTTGATCTTTGTGACTGACGCAAATCAAGCAAAACGATATGGTTGTACCACTTTGATGACAATGCGTGTTGATTGTAATCTCTTTCTTATGGAAATGTTCAACAATAATTATGATATTATTAATAATGTGTGTAACTTAGTAAACTTTCGTGTTTTCTTGTATGTGTGTTTTTGGTTGAACTATATTAATTAGGCCAAGAAAAGTCGAATGTTGTTGAGTGTATCTTCATATCTCTCCTAGTTTTTGAGTTACGGTTTGATATAAAGGTGAATATCGATGCGGTTTTCGGTGACGGTTGCATTACGGTTCGGAGCCCTGATCAGAGGCAACGTAAACTTGGATTTTTTTCTTTATAATTTTTATTTGAGTTACATTAATTAAATATTTACTTAAAAAAAATAATTATATTAAATAAATAAAAGGCTTCAGAATCCAATGTTATTGTATTAAAATATTTATTCATCAGCTCCTTTAAAAAATATAAAACAATATTTGTAAAATGTCAATAATAACAGTTATTATTATTATGTTATTGTTGTTGTTATTGACATTTTACAAATATTGTTTTATATTTTTTAAAGGAGCTGATGATGAGTAAATATTTATGCTCGAAACGTCCTAAAAATAAATATTTAAAAAGAATAACATTGGATTCTGAACCTTTTTATTTATTTAATATATCATATAATTGAATCCTTTTTAAATATATATTAAAAAAATACTAATTAAATATTTGTGCCCAACGTTTGAACTAAATGCAGAAGGTATTTAGGAATAGACATGTCGTAATAATATAGATTTATTTATAAAAAAACAATTGCACAACAATTGTAAAATGTCATTAAGTACAATAAATTACACATGTGAACATATCTGTAATATCCCATTTTATTATGGCTGCCCGCGCTCAAAATGAAACAAAAACGCGGAAAAAAGAAATGCACAAAGACAAAAAACCATCGCGTTGTTTTCGAAAGGTTTCCATGCCTTCTGCCATTGTCAAAGATCTGTTGTTCATCATTACAAAACATAAATACGCCAGGGCACTGAATACGGAAAATGGGAGACTTGGGCATTAACGACAGGTAACATTCAAGTAAAACTTTGACACAACGAAGAAACACGCTGCAAGTAATCGGAGTAAAATGAATTCAAGCTGGTTGAATGACGAAGGAATCATTTCAAAATAAAAAAAATTAATATATAATCACACCCTTTGCCCGTTACTGGGTATAACACTCTGCCGTAGCAGATCTCGGTAAGTAATATATATGTTAGTAGAGGAAGAACCATCGGGATAATTTTAATGAAAATTGTTTGGCGGCTGTGAGAGTCGAACCCGCATTCTCGATTCCACAGGCCGACTCGATACCAATGAGCCATTCACCCAATAAAAAACAAGATATTATTGTTATTATAACATATTGTACGGTGGTGTGGTTAGTGTTACTGTATTCGAATATGAAGATCCCAAGTTCGAATCCTACTCAAGCAATAATAATGTATAATATTTTATAAACATTGAAAGAACTGTTACACATCTTCAATTTAATGAAATAAATTTTAATGTTTAATAATTTTTATTTATTACTGTACCTTATCAAATTCGGTGGCATGAAAAATGTTTGCTTCAAGAAATGTGAAATATTAAAACACTCTGTAGTTCGTATCTTTTTCGTAGTAGTACCGAATCAAACAAAAATATCGAACCGGGACATAAAAGCGAATCAAAAACGCAATTTTATGGTTTGGTTCATGATTGATTTTATTTATTTTTAAACTTAACGATATCAAATGAAATGAAAATTAATTGCTTGTTGCGGGAATCGAACTCTGGTTTTCATTTCCACAAGCCGATACTAATAAGCCATTTGCTGCATAAATTATAACATTAAAATATGAAAATGTGATTGTCAGCTATTTTCGCGATTTTGCTAATCCGTTATCCATGTATTTCGCATTCCCATTTGCACAGAGCTGAGATCTACTACGAGTGTCCTACTCCCATAGTACGGGGTGCGACGTAAGACAGACAGATAGGGTGACACTTTTTATTCAAAATCCACGACAGAGAAGACAAATACGATGCATCTTGAATTAATTAGTTGAAGTGCTGTTAGTCTGTCTGCTGAGATGAGAATGATGACGATGAGATGCTGGATTACCGAGTATTGGGGTGTTGACTTTTACAAATCATCGGGATAGGGGTAGAAGCTATTTGTTCACTTCCTTTGTTGTTAGGAAATGGGATTGTCTTTTTGTTGTTTGGTTATACAGGATGTTTCACAACTTATGGCACTTATTTTAACCCCATTTAGAACTCAACATACTAATTATTTAATTCACAAAAATAACTGCACATTTGAAGGTTCCAGTAATGAATAAAAATTAATAAACATTTACACAACTGTTACACAACTTTTGTTAAATTGAATAAATCTTAATAATTATTAATTTTTACTCATTATTGTAACCTATCAATCCAGTGGTACGATAAATGTTTGCTTGAAGTAATGTGCAATTATTTTTGCGAATTTCGGAAAAATTATTTTTACGTTGTGTTCAGTACATCAAATAATATATACCCTTTCATTTTTTTGCAAAAATTTTGAAACAGATAATATCAATTAATAACTTTTAAAATTAATTTTAGCAGTAATAGAAATAAGTAAAATGAATTGTGTTAATTGATTTAGATGCAGAATTTAATTATCTACAAATTTCAGTTCAAATATTTTCTTCTGAACTCATTAGAAAAGTAATAGTAGCAAAAATCTGAATAATTAATTACGAATTAATTAAAAATAAAACGAATTAAATTAAACAAAAATAAGATTATTCGAGAGAAACCGATATGAGTATACAATTTGATTTAATTTATTTGCTAAAAGTATATAGCGAATAATATTTTCAGCTAATTGCAATGTAATGTGTGCCAGAGTCACTTCGACCTATTAAACATACGATAATTATGAAAATATGACCAGTACGCTTTAACGCATTTCATTTGGCATCATTTGAACGGTTCATGTCAACTTTCTATCACCGACAATAAACTTGGTAGTGCTCTTTTAAAACTTAAGCAATACGAGTTTAAGAGCATTCAGTTCAGAAAGTAATTATTTTCATATGTAAGGTACAAGAACATATGTAAAAGTAATGTTACAGTTATTCATATTCGCCAGTGGCGTGCAGAAGATTGATCGTTGATTATTTATTTATTTTGTTACTTTACACATCAAGAACTTAATTACAATTACAGTACAGGCAGCCTATAGCTTAAACTTATATTATTTCCATTACTGCATTTACATTTTAATAAACTAAAGATAATCAAGTTATATTAGTTACCCTTTCACGTCCAAATTGAAATCTTAAAAAAAAAGATATTTTATTTAGTTTCTCAACTTCAAATAAAATAAGATCTTTACATTGCATCCCACAATGGATATATATATATATATATATATATATATATATATATATATATATATATATATATATATACAGGATGTTTCACAACTTAGAGCAAAAAAATAGAGGGTATATTCTGTACGACGTGCTGATCATGAAACAAAAAGAATTTTTTTAAAATTCGAAAAATTAAGAGTTGTTAACCTAAAACATTTTTTGTAGTACTGCACTGGATTCGCTTTCCTATTAAACACAAACAATGAAATAGGTATCAACTACGAAAGAATAATTACACAATTAAATTATTAGCAGTTATTTATAATAGAATTTTATTTAATTAATAACTTTAACATAATCATCCACCCAGTGGCAGTGGCAACGAAAAATATTGGACTGGGAAACATGGAAAATAGTTTTGCGATTAAAAAAAAAATTCTTTTTGTTTCATGATCAGCACGTCGTACAGAATATACCCTTTAATTTTTTGCTCTAAGTTGTGAAACACCCTGTATATATATATATATATTTATATATAATAATTCTGATGTGACTTTCATATTGTTTTGACAATTGAGTGGCAATTATATATTGTCTTTATGGAAGGTATTTGCACAATAAAAGTACGGAAATGTATTACGGATTCCAGTAATAAAATCTGGCTGCCAAATGAGTAAAAATTCAATATACAGCTTTATTTGCTGTTACATCAAGACATAAAATACAACTTCCGCTTCTTTCTTAGACTGCAGTACAATCTACAATCTACGATAGAGATATTATAAATCGAATCGTATACTTGCCAACATAAAATTTTCTATCTTCGTATTTTAAAACACTGCAACGAACATTGAATGTCTAATCCCAAATTGGCAATATATTCAAAGTGCTGCATATCAGAGACGCTTTTTTTGCAATATTGTAGTTTTTACCAGTTTGCAGCTAACTTTTGATATGTTCAAAGTGAAGTTAGTTTTTTTTGCGAATCACCATTATAAAGAAGTTGGGAAGTGTTGAAACTGATTAATAAGAACTTGAAACGAGGATATCATAACATGTAGAAAAACAACCAAATTTAAAAAATCTAAATTCACAAGTTTTATTTTTAAATATCTTCCTCCCGGCCGTTTTAAGAAATTGAATCTAAATTTTGAAACTATTTTCCATTATTATTTAATGTTTTCAAATTTATTATAATACTTGCAACCTTTAACTTAAATTTATTTGTACAATGAAAGCAATACTTTTATTTCACAAATTTGAAGTTTGTATCAATCATAGGAATGAAAAAAGGTGGTTTAATTAAGTGTCGTACACGTAATTTTTTTGCTTACTGATTTTAAATAGATTTTATGGAGATACAAATTCTAAATTATTTTGTTGGCTATCAAATTTCGGTAGAATGTTGTTAAATTTTAAATGATTTCCAACAAGATAAATAAATAAAGGAGACAAATTGGGATTCCGTTAGGATTTGAATTTTAACCAACGAAGTTAATCTGATTTTATTTCAATTTTTCAAAAGATCGGCGTTCGTAGGTGCCCGGTTCAAATTCTGGAGGTATTCCAATTTTTCTCTTTATAATTCAATTTGGTTTCATGAAATTAAACCAATGAGAATGCAGTAATTACTTCTTTTTAACATTTTTTTATGTAGTTGGAAAATGTGTCACTTTCGTTACGACTTTCGTTATCAGTATGCAATAATAATACATATTGGCTGATAGCACAAGTTTAGTTTTTGCCAGTTTTAGGAGTAGTATATTTGGGTGTTTTAGTTATCTCTAACATGTTGAAACAGTGCTCTTAAAACACCAAAGACCAAAACTTGTGGTACCAGCCAAATATGTTTAATTAATTTATAATAACGACTAGTGTTCATGTGTTAACTTTTGACTTATTTAGGCATTTATTCACCGCCAACATTTGACATCAGAAACTAAACGATACTTTTTCAAATAGTGTAGCATCATATATTTAAAAATTCGATAGATTTAACTGTCGGTTCTCGTTGAAACATTTTATAAAAAATTAAATTAAAAAACACACCTGATGATGGTCTAGTCGACCGAAATACGTATTGTAAAATAAACTTTACATTATTTGAAACTAACCTAGTGTTTTTTAATTTAATTTATTCATCATATATTTCTTGTTGTATAGCCTTACTATACCCAACAAATCCCGTATTTACCACAATTAAATCATCCATCAAATGAAATCTCCATTTCAATCTTCTGCCTCATCAGTCTGGTCAAACCAACCTGATCATTCTATCCCATTCTTTCTTGTCCTTCCTCGCCAAAACACAACTCAATACCGAAGCAATTATTCGTGTGTAAAACAAGCCGAGTTCTAACCCTGTTTCTGCGTTCCGAAATTCGCAGTATTCGTAGCATTGATGTGGCTATTCATGTGTGTGGTTACCCGTTAATGAGCGTAACGAGATTGTACGCAGACACTGAGTGTGGAAGGTGGATCTGCAATCTGGAATTTAGATCTAGATTCTAGAGATGTGGATTATATCGAGTGATGAAATTACATTTTCTGATGTGTACACAGAATTAAGGGGCTTATGTACTGGGTATTATTCATCCTTGTCTGTTTTATCATTTCTCTAATTATGTTACTGTTGGATATTAGGATTGGACTCGGGGATTATTTGGGAGGATGATTTAATTAATATTGATAATTTAATTCATGGACATGAGATTATACTTGATGTATATTTATTTTTCTTCGCAATATTCAAGTTATCAAAATTTTGCCAATTTAGGAAACAATTGTTTTTTCAAAAAAACTATAATATAACAGAATATATTCTGCCAGAATGATGGTGAATAGCATTCTTTCAAAACTTTTGTTTGGAAATAAATAATTACTCAATATTGAAATTTACATTTACAAATTTGATAATTTCCCGTGAGTTTTCAACCAATTATAATGTAAAATATTTGAAAATTCAACCAATAATAACAGTAAGTCCAGTAACTAGGATAGATAACTCAGTGGTATCGTTTCGAACAGTAGAATTAAGAACCCGAGTTCGATTCCCGTAGTTGACAAAGTTTTCACCACATTAAAATTACTCCTGTGGCTCTCTCTTTGGGTTTTTGATTTAACAGCTGGAAACCACAATTTATGCGTATAAATATATCACATACTAAGATCTGTTACAGCTGAGTGCTACGCCCAGGAATTGGGCAAAATGTGTCATGACATATTTATAAAATTGATTTAATTAAAAAAATTATAATAAGGCATTACACCAGGTACCTACATAATAACTAATTAATACATGATTATTTGTAGACAGTGTTTATACTTTTATTTCATGTAATATAAGTGTAAATAATTAAATGTACTATTAAACCAGTGACATTAAAAGTGTTCGCTAGGAATGAAATACCCTAATTTTTTGCGAATTTCAAAACAAATTTTTTTGTTCTCTAATGAATATATCAAATATGTCATGAAAGTTTAGTGCAGAGGTATAGAAACATCCTGTATTTATTTTTACTACGGTAAAGAATGTATATCATCATTGTTTAATGCTGTCAATTTAATACAATTATGCCTTGAAAAAAATCTCTTTTTTCTAGATAAAACCATTTAATAAGTAATATCTATTACTACTACTATTATTAAATGGATAAAACTTTAATTTTCAAATAGTCAATTTCTTTGACTATAGCAAACTAACATTAAGTAAAACTGTTCGTCCTATGGATTCAGGATTTATTATATAGTTTACTCACGTGTAAAATCAGGAAATATTAAATCAAATTAGTTGGTAAATTATGAGGCATGGAAAATATAATTTGAAAATTTGTAGAGTTTGGATGAGACAATTAATCCCAAAATAGATTTTGAATACGTATAATTTGGTTAATGTTTTCTATTTGAAATATTATAACTAAATTGCAAATGCAAATAAACATTATTTGAATTATGATAATATTTAATAACATTGTTTCTGTAATCATGTAAACAATATAAAGATAAATACAAATATACAATTATACACATTTCAATTTTAATTAATTAATTTGAATGATTCTATAAACCGATATTTTTAAATTAATTAAAAAGTAAATTATGCAGTGATATCATTATTTCGTCAATTTAACGAATTAAAAGATAATAGATGAATAGGTTATTGAATAGAATCATCAATAAAAGTGTGATTACTAAATTTTCAGTCATAGGTAGTGATATTATTTATAATTTTTTCTTTGTGATTTGTAATAAAAAAGCTATAATTATTAAATATTGCAAGAATCGTATGTTACCATTATCAGAGTAAGAAAAGAAACTTTTTTCATTTTCTCTCTTAAAAATAAAGGTATTTTAAAAACGTAAACATTTTTAAACATCATTAAATGTATATATTTGAGGTCTTTATTATAACAGTTCTTATTTAAAAATTAATATAATATTCGTAATTTCAGTCGAAATTGGGGGGCCGCGAAGAATATTTGGAATATTTGGAGATCCACGATATAAAAAAAGTGAAGAACCGCTGCTCTAGAACGAATAAAATGAATACAGTTCCGTAACCTAAAATGCAAAAATTCCGTAAAACATTGCCAACCAAATCACAAGTCACCCTCTTGCTCTTACCACCCACAGCGCTTATATTTCATCTTTCATCTGTACCGGCGTTTCAGCCGACTCACCCTTTGAACCGAGTGGCGAGCAGCCAATTTAATTCGCGCAATCACCAGGGGTCACCCTGATCCTGCACATTGAACCGAACCGAGAAACATGAAACAATACAAGTGTTATGTGCTCGAACATGAACGAAGAGCAGACCTGAAGGGCTCCTGCTGCCTTCGTTCGTCGTAAAACACGAAGTACCGGCAAATTGGTGCAGGGTGTGACCCTGGTTTACAGTGGCGTCGAGACAGGGAAGAGATGATACTAATTTTAATTAAAAATTCGTATGTGTAGCAAGATACCTACTCGTATGCTAAACAAAGGGACAATAAGAGGTGCGAATTAACTTTATCAGTGTTGTTGGGGTTTGTGTAGTACAGCCTGGTTCAATACTACAGAAACAAATATTAATGGTGATACTACGTAGTATACTGATTATTTTAACTTGCACTTCGCTTGAGTTATACTTCTTTAGTGCTAATTATTTTTTATGTATTAATAAATTATAATTTAAGGGTAAAAGTGTTTCAATACTTCAGGAACACGGATCAAAATAGTGATTTTGTAATAAATGCGCGAAATGAGTGTTTTTTGTAGAACGTATGTCGAATGACAGATTGGTGAAACAGGTGTATGTTGGTGAAATTGAGGGTGAAAGTTTGCGTGGACGGCCTAGGAACAAGTGGATGAATATGATTGGAGGGTTGTTGCGTGAGCGAAAGATTCTGAGCGTGAAGAATAAACGAGCTTGTATGAAAAGAATTATGAATGTGGTTGAAGCAAAAGTGGTGTGTCAGGATAGGAATGTTTGGAGAAAATTAATTGCGGGATAAATATGATGAATGAGGACAAGCGTATGATTCTTGATTTTAGATTCATTGGTTAGATTTTTCAAGTGTTTACCTGCAATTGTGTGGAGTTCACCTTCAAAAACAAGCGCAGGAAGATGCTCCCTTCCTTTCTTATCTTTTGGTTCATTTTCTGTTTTTACTATAGAGTGTCCATTGCAATTGTGTGGAATTCAGTTTCAAAAACAAGCGCAGGGAGATACTCCCCTCCTTCCTCATCTTTTTTACTTCATTTTCAGTTACTATACAGTGTGTAACTGCAATTGGTTAAATGTATTTTTAAACAAGCGCAGGCGATGCTGCCTTCATTTCTTATAGATTCGTTGTTAGAGAAGTGGGTGTAAGTGAAGATTTACGAAACAGGTGTACAGGAGCGAATGGATGAATGTTTGTTGCGTGTTGATGGATTTTGGTTGTGAGAAAAGAAAGAGTTTTTATGGAGGAAGTGTTAATGTGGTCGAATCGAGTATCGTGTCAGGATGAGAATGTTGACGGGTTCGTGCTACCCCATTTAATGGGATATAGCGTGATGTTATGTATGTATGTATGTATGAGAATGTCACTTTTAGTCGAGACCGCAGGGCAAGACAAAAAAGTCATTCGAACGCGTCAAAAAACAAGTATTTCGCCCATGAACACAAATCACTGTCAAAGAAGAATAATACAATAATTGTTGGTATATTTAAGTAAATTTTAAAAATAATAATAATATGTGTTCGCGTACTGATATTAGTGAAAAAAGTTATTATGTTTTTACAATTTTGAAAAAAGATTATTTTTACAACTCGCAAAATTAAATGCAATTTACTTGAAGTTAATAGGTACCTTTAGTGCCACTGGTTTCAAAGTTATTTCTAATATACTAATAATTAAATGATAATTATAAACTCCCCCTCCACTACTATCTTTGGGGACGTGATTTGAGAGTGCCACACCCAGTAATGGGTAAAAGGCGTGATGATATATTTATATAAACTCTAATATAAACAATTTATTCTATTGATTATAAAACATCAGATAGATGTATATATTTATAGTATTTACAAGTATAATATAATTATGAATATATTTCACCCTGGCAATTTCAATATGATCTCCGACACTGTCCCGATATCTACTGTTTACTATCCTCACTCACCAGTTTTGCTTTACCTGCGTTCCTGCGTCCAGTTACGCATACAATGCGACTCCTGTATACTATACACGTGCGTAAGCTCTTCACAATGCGTAATGCGTACACGCGCTTTATTTTTACTGTGACTGTGAATCAGGTAATTTGTTATTTCCATGTTATCGGAGTTTCGTACACTATCTTTATTTCCTTGTCATTTTTCGGCCTTGTTGTGTTATCGCTTATCGGGTATCGGGTATCTTTACGATGGGGTGTAAATCTGTGTTATTAAATTTTGTTGCTTGGATATACTAGGTGCTTAGTAAAACGTTACGAGGACAAAAACTGTAAAATGACGTAGATAACAGAGCGATTTACAGTGATGGTGGCTGCGGGTTCGAATTTTCTTCCCCATTAGCACAAATATATTAGTTATTTTCGTCTTATTGCAACAAAGTATAATAAATAAGTAATTATTAATTGATAAAAAATGCATATATTTTCAAATAAATCACGTGAGGTGACATCTCATTTCACACAGAGTAATTAAAATATGTAATAATTTTGAATAAATGTCTATAATAAGTTCACGTACCCCTTGGGCAAGATAATTCTAGTTATCGAGGTTAGAAAGTTGCTGACATGGAATCCATAATTATTGATTGGTTAATAATTTCTTTTCACAAACATAAATAAAATATAAATACTCCCTTCGTTCTGAACGTATACTGTGATGGTAAAAGAAGAAAAAGAATATCAGAAACAAAAAAGAGATGCAAGATACAGGGCGACAATTCGTCAATTTTTATTTAGCTATTTTATCTGTTCTGTTACTGAACTCGAAGTCGAATGCTCTCAAACTTGAGATTCAGTTTCCACGGCTAGCACAGTAGCGCTCTAGGGTGCTTTAATGTGATTGGTCGTAAATTATAGTCGTTGCATCTAGATACGGAGACGATATATGTTACGGTACTTTTTCAGACTTGCTTCGTATAAATAAGACATATTAATAAATTATTAACTAACTGTGTACTATTATTCGAACTGTTTTTGTAGATTTAAATCAAACAAATTTTGTTATTCTAAAACTAAAATTAATAAATATATCATCGCGCGTTTTACCCTATAGGGTGTGGCACTCCACTGTAGCAGATCTCGGTAAGTGATATATTTATGCGCGTGAAGTGCGGTTACCAGCCGTTAAATGGACGGGGAGCCACAGAGGTCATTTTAATGTGGTAAAACTTTTATTTATGAATGATTTATTGGAACTGAAAAGTAGTATTTTCAAATGTCGTCGTCAAGCGCGTTTGAACATAGACACCTGCTTGTTGTGATGTAAGATATCCGTGCAGTTCCAGTTCCACATTCTGTACTGGATAGCAACAAAAAAATAAAAATTATTTACGTTTTTAAATGGCTTTTTTATAAAATGCTTCAAATAGTTATGGAAACATTGAAACATTTTTGTTTGCATACATTGGCCGTGGAATAACTATGATATATCAAAGAATGAACTTATCGGCCGAGGCAGACGACATTCTGCAACTGCATTATATTTATACAAATTTTTATTCAAAAGTCGTTTTATAACTCAAACACCTTATTTGACATTAATTTTGAATAAATATTTAGATAGTATTTTAGCAGTTTTAACGGATGTTGCTAGAAGCAACGTCCAATAAAGTAGTTTTATCGGCCATCACTGATAGCAACATATAATAAAGTTGTATTGTACATCGTGAACAAAGTCACATACGTAAATGTAACTAATTTAGTCGACCAGAAAGTAAAATTTTCATCACTAAACTTAAAGAAGAAAGTGATAATTTTCATCCCTATCCAGATGACATCTGTGAAGAGAATAATTAATCTAAATATCTAATTAATTTCTGAAAATGTTACTTTCTGATAGGGGAAAAATTTATATGTATACTTCGTAAAGAAAGTGTCATTATTTCCATATCTGTTTTATAAGATACAGCAGCATCATCAGCAAGATATATCTCACTTTTATCCCTATACAAAATATACTACACAAGCCCAAGTAAAATAATTAATTTCTGAATTGAAAGTTGTAACAAAATATTTGAAATAGTATTTTTACAGTGTAATTAAAAGCACATATCTCGATGATTAATTCTATACACATCTAACATAAATTAGTTCACATACATCAATTTTTTTCTTGTATGAAGTATGTAATAAATTCATAGCTATAATTTATAGTTAGTTCAGCAAGTAAAAGCGAAATATTTTAAATATTACCTAGTATAATAAACAGATCATTACTGAGAGAACATTTATAGGTGTATTTATTGCGAAATAATCGGTAGTTAGTAATAAGAAATAATAAACGTTAGTCAACATTAGACGCCATTGTTAAATTATTCGGAGAAGTACTAACTGCTGTTAACTGGGAGACATAACAATACAGTGAAATATGTGAAGCATTAAAATATTCTAAATATGTCATTGTTTGTTGTAAGTGTTTATTATTTTGCATTTTCACATGATTGTATACTATATGGTCTCTGGTCTATATTGTTCACATTTTCAATTATGGAATTTTGATTTTTTCATTAAATTACAGGTAAAAAATCTAAATAAATAATTCGAATTACATTTTCAATGTCGTATGCTGTCGAAGGCTATCTGAACGGGTGCGCTCTTTCAAAGACTCGAATTATCTCCCAGATTAGACTTTCCAGTAACGCGCATCTTATTTTCTATTATAATCGTGTCAAATATTCACTCCATACTAATGAATTATGCTCATTGTGTAATATAAATGAATTAGAAAACATTTACCATTTTTATTTCATAGTGTCCAATATACAGTCCGTTAAGAAGAATATACCTTGCATCACTGTTACTTGAGAGAGGGATCACTCAGTCAAACTATGTCACCTTTTTCAATAACTTAGACAATAACTCCATAAACAAAATTTTTTACTATACCATCAATGCTCTCAAACTTAGAAGTTTCTGTTTAAACGAATGGACAGTTTATCTTAGCAATAATAGCGTGTAGTTTGCTGTATCTTCATATTTAACGGTTATTACTACTCTAGATCACATATGCTTGTTTTCAACATGTATCTTATTTTGTATTAATATTATTATTACTATTATTTTTTTTTTGTTTGTACTATTTCTACAGCATAATGTGCCCTATGTTAATACCAATCGTTTGTAATAAGTCCATGTACTTTATATGCAAATAAACTTATTATTATTATTAATTACATTTTCAATGTTGGTACTCAGATTTTGTCATTAAATCATGGGGTAGGTGGCTCAGTGGTATCGAGTCGGCCTGTGGATGTTAGAACCCTGGTTCGATCCCCACAGCCGACAAACAATTTTCACCAATTTAAAATCTACCCCTTCACTAACATCTTTGGAGGACGTGATTTGACGGCTGGTAACCGCAAGAAATATATCACTTACCGAGATCTGCTTACGACAGAGTGCCACACCTAGTAATGAGTAAAAAGCGTGATGATATATTTATTTATTTATTTATATCATAGATAAAAAATCAAAAAAAAATTATTGGAAATAATTATTTCGATTTTTACATTAAATCATAGAAAATAATTTAAATAAATTATTAGATTTACATTTTCAATTATGGTATTTCAATTTTTACATTAACGTTAAAATATTTTTCCAGTTATATTTATTTCTAATAATATTTTTGTTATATCACAGTTAAAAATTACCGGTTGAAATTATATAAAAATGATAATAATTGCACTTACATATTTATATAAAATCGAACGAGAAGACAAAGAAATTTGGATCAATTACCTGAAATAAAATAATAAAATATTAATAACTTGAATTAAAATTACATAGGTAATACAGTATTACACAGACGCATTTTTTAGCTGATGTATAAACCAGATTTTTCACATTAGTTACGGACTTCATTTTATTGTGGAGCCTTTTATAAAAAGAAGTCTACCCCGCAAATACTATTAAACAATATTTGAATCATCAGTGCAATGTATTTTTCTTAATAGACTTGCTACAAATGCACAGACCGCGGAACCTTTTTTCGAAAGGGGTTGCGAAAATTTTTTGATCGGAGTAAAAATTAAACACAGATAAATTTAGGTAATTAAAATGAATAATTACGTGAGATACATTATATTAATAATATAATTTGTTTTTGTCAATTAAGGTAACAGTTTTATAAAGTTTTTACTTCTGTATAAATTAAAAAAGACAATTTTACTCTATTGCTCCGAAAACTGTCATTCGCTCTGCGGTTTTATTGATAAATATTTTCATCACCTCATTTAAATCAATGTCCAATGTTTTAATTTTGTGTATATATAAGAAAAACTAAATGAAACAGTCGTTTTTGTAACATTGATGTACGGTTTCAAGTCAAAATTCAACGAACCCTGGAATAATTGAATGACATAATGAATAAATTTATGATTTTTGTTTGTAAAAAAAACTATTGTTAATATGTATATATGCTGACTTAATATAACTTGTAATGGATTGTTAATTTATTGCTATAGTCTCGGTTTGGATTTTGAATTTGTATTCGTATTTTAGTTAAGTATTTTATTTTATTTTTTGTGTCCTGAACAGAGGTTGCCACGCAACCCCCAAAAATAATCAGGGGTTGCAAGTACAACCCCTGCAACCCCACTTCCGCGGCCACTGTACAAATGTACACACTGTATTCATAATACGGTGAAATTTCTATCGAATTATAAAGCTGCGATCGAATCCTCATTGGTCAAGAAAACACTACTTACTTCTCAGTGCACATTTCAGCTCAGTGCATCAAGTACCCAAAGCACTCAGTTTCCGAAATTATTAAATTTTAATTCTGAACTTTTAACTTTTAAGGGGGATGACAAATAATTTTGTAATATCCGTATAAACGTAATAAAATATTTGCTAAGAAATAAACTTAACTAACCTACAAAAAAAATATGTTTTTGATATTTAAAATTAAATATGTAGATGTACAGGATGTTTCACAACTTAGAGCAAAAAATTAAAGGGTATATTCTGTACGACGTGCTGATCATGAAACAAAAAGAGTTTTTTTCAAATTCGAAAAATTAAGGGTTGTTAACCTAAAACATTTTTTGTAGTACTGCACTGGATTCGCTTTCCTATTAAACACAAACAATGAAGTAGGTATCAACTACGAAAGAATAATTACATAATTCAATTATTAGCAGTTATTTTATTTAACTAATAACTTTAACATAATCATCCACCCAGTGGCAGTGACAACGAAAAATTTTGGACTGGAAAACATGGAAACTAGTTTTGCGATTTAAAAAAAAAATCTTTTTTTTATGATCAGCACGTCGTACAGAATATACCCTTTAAATTTTTGCTCTAAGTTGTAAAACACCCTGTATAGAAAAATTTGTGTACGCAATTCGTGGGTTTGCAGAACGAGGCATAGGCTTCCTATTCGTACAATAAAGTGACACTTTTAACACTAGTTGCATAAATAACTATTTTGTTTAGTGATTTAGTCAAAAATGTATACTTTTTTTGTAAGTTGGTCGAATATATTTTTGCTGTACGTAGATTTTTAATAATCCATTAGCATCTTTAAGGGCAAAATATATCACTTACTGATATCTGCTATTATTTATCATTCGAACGGTCTTTTCATTAATGTAATGGACTGATTGGAATCGTCTTACGGAAATCAGCACGCATTGTTGGTTTGCCATTGTTTAAAAAATGACGTAATTGCCTATTCAGTTGGTATGAAGTATACCACATAATTTAAAATAATCCTGTTATTTCATTAATTTACTGAAAAGTTTAAATGACCATGAAATATTATCGTTTTAAACAGTAGACTAAACTTTTCGCACACCTATATAATATAGTTTTGTAACACCCAGTAAACCTGTTTTTAAGTACCATTTTCTCAAAGTAATTGTCAGTAAATTATTTTTAATTCTGTGTTACATAAAAACATAAAACAATAATATTCACCAAAAAGGTAATATGACGTCAGCTTAAAATAAAATATATCGGCGTGACTCATGAATACAGATCCGGACTTTGCTGAATTTGTTTGAGGTAAAAGACTGTTTCTGTCATGTTCAATATATTTCAGTTGAGATATGAAAGGAATGTTGAAAGATAAATTGGTGAAATTGAGTGTGAGAAATTGCGTGGACAACCTAGGAATAAATTGATCGTTAGGAATGAAGGTTTATTGCCTGAACAAAAGATCCTGAATAGGAAAAAAATGAGTTTGTACGAAAGGTTTTACGAATGGAAATGAAGCAAAAGTGAGTTAAAAGTTGATAAGACATAGTTGTACTCCTCGTATAATTGTTGTTATTTTTTAAATATAAAAATTATAAATGCATTTTTTATCTTGCTTTGCTTGCTGTTATATATATATATATATATATATATATATATATATATATATATATATATATATATATATATATATATATATATATATATATAGGGTGTTTCACAACTTAGAGCAAAAAATTAAAGGGTATATTATGTACGACGTGCTGATCACGAAACAAAAAGTTTTTTTTTTAATTCGAAAAATTAAGGGTTGTTAATCAAAAACATTTGTTGTAGTACTGCACAGGATTCGCTTTCCTATTAAACACAAACAATGAAGTAGGTATCAACTACGAAAGAATCATTACACAATTCAATTATTAGCAGTTATTTATAATAGAATTTTATTTAATTAATAACTTTAACATAATCATCCACCCAGTGGCAGTGGCAACGAAAAATTTTGGACTGGGAAACATGGAAAATAGTTTTGCGATTTAAAAAAAATTCTTTTTGTTTCATGATCATTACGTCGTACAGAATATACCCTTTAATTTTTTGCTCTAAGTTGTGAAACACCCTGTATATATATATATATATATATATATATATATATATATATATATATATATATATATATATATATATATATATATAGTTTTTGGACCAAACCTTTCATTATTTGTGGTACGAATTTTACAAAGTTTGTTTCGGTCAAACCAACAAAATAAAGAAATTAGAAATGGGAGGAATGTTTAAAAATAAATAAATATATCATCACTCTGCCGTAGTAGATCTCGGTAATTGATATATTAATACGCATGAAGTGCTACCAGCCATCAAAAGGTAATTTTAATGTGGCGAAAATTATTTGTCGGCTGTGGGAATTCCAAATATACAATCCGATTAGATACCACTGAGCCATCTACCCCATTTTAAAAATAATATCTCTCTAATTTTAAAAACATATCTAACAAACTCAAATCGTTAAACGCAGTTATCAACAAATAATCAACTACCTAAAGCATATTTTTGTTCTTGCCCCGAGAGCCAAAATTGCTATATATTTGACTATAAGTTGTAGCCGCCCCCCAGAATCGTAAATACTCGTACATAAATAGACAATTAAGAATACATATTGTGTAATTTGTTTGTACTTTACTATACATTTCTGGTTGTTTGAAATTTATTAGGCAATTACTCTTATTATCTGAACAAGATACCACAGAAGTAACTCTGAAGATAGGAGAGTCCTCACTACAAAAACCCAAGACTTTATTATTAGAGAACAACAGACACATGTAATTTCTTTTTTACAAGCAAAAAAAACCACTTTCATATCTAATACAACAACTGGTTACGTCGAACTGAGTACCTATTTCACCAAAGTACTCTTTCTTACAATGCAAGAGTAGTCATTTATGTTTTACGAGGAAAACGTGATGCTGTCAGTATAATTTTGTTTATTTTTTTTTCATGTTGAGATTTTTTAGGCTTTCGCTCGCATGCAAATAAGGTCAGGCAGACAGTATGAAAGTCTTGCTTGTCAAAACAAGTTGAAACAATCGGAAACAAGAAGGTAAAGCACTCTGAAGAGCATGACAGTTGCTTGAGGATTTTTTGTTGGATATAATCGCAGGTTAATTATACTATTGCCAGTCATTTGCAAACATTATGCGTATAGTCATTAATCATTTATGACAATATAATGTCGATGTAATAACATAACCTATATTTTATTGGTGTACCGAGAAAAAATGTAGTAAGAATAGAGTCAGATGTGCAAGATTTAATTGATTCGTAATTACCCAAAAACAACAAATAGATATTTTTTATAACATACGCAGAAAACTCAACTTTCTTCTCGAGAAATAGAGAGGAAAATAACAGTGTTATAAATGGATGTTATTTTTAAAAAATTCATTAATTTTACAATTTTGATTTAAATAAATAAAATATTACCTTTATTGTACTTTATACTTAAAGTTTGAATAAATCTTGTTTGAAGCACGACTAGAAATAAATTTGTGTCGACAAAAAGAAACGCGCGTATTCTACTTAAAAACCAAACAAGATATGAAGAAATAATTAAAAAAATTAAATCGCTTAAAATTAGCTAAAAATTTGCTTATAAATTAACGAAAAGTTTAAAGCCTGAAGAAGAGTTGATATTCTAAAAATTCCACTTTCCAGAGGTAATATCTTAAAAACTCAACAAGATATGAAGATGAGTTCCACGGCATTGAATATCTCCTGTTTCAATTGCTTTTCAATTTTCCAAAATTTTCATCATCAGTTTTTCACAAATATCTTAAAAACAAGAAGACATATGAATTTGGATTCAACAGATCAAAATAAATACGTACGGAAATTGTCGTTACAATATTCGACGTGAAAGAATTTTACAGAACATTCGTCTAAAATCGAAAAAAACCCAAAAATAAATTATTTAAAAAAATTAATCGCTTATGCATCTTTATATCTTGTTTAGTTTTTAAATTTACCACATCAGATTTTCGACTTTCCAGAGGCTATATCTCAAAAACTAATCAAGATATGAATATGTGCTCAACGGCATTGAATTTATTGTGTTTCAATTAATTTATAAATAACGGCATTGCTATCTGAAAATCACTAATGTCAAATATATAGCTAACTTTTCCTCTCTAGGCAAGAAATATTTACTTTCTGTTCCAGGGTTGAAAACTATCACTTTCTTGTCTCAATTGAGAGAACCAAATTTTACTTTCTGACAGAGTCGTAAAAATACTTTTTTGTTGTTTTTTTTTTCTGAGATAATTGGATATCACAGGCTATTAGCCAAATTTTACATAAATATATAAAGCTAGCCTTGCCAGTAATGCGTTCTAATATAAACATACAATTTTCGTATTATTACTGTTTATCGATGAACGCACTATAACGAATTTCCGAATTAACCCGAAGTATACTATACGTATTTATTCGCAAATTTACGTAACTGAAAAAGTATTTTCACAAATATAATATATTACATTTCTAAGTGGGAGAAATTGCGTAACGCATGAGTATGTAAAATAACCGTCATGTTTCCATAGTCACCGAGGGCTGCTATTTTATTGACGTATACTTCAAATTCTTTTGATAAAGTAGACGTAACAACATGTAATGTATCCACTGAAATAGAAACTGAAAACAGAAATATTTTAACATCAATCTTTTGTTCACGCCAAATATTTTATTTGCAACAATCTGGTGTCTGTCAAATAGAAATTGTCTTTTACGACAAGACATTTTAACAACATTTCTATGCTATTTAGAGGCAGAATTTAATACTCTATTTTAATATTCTTCCTGTAAAGTAATCAGGGAAGCAATGGTATATATATTTAAATGTAACAACCAGTAATAATAAAATTTGATACCAATGCAATAATGCAAGCGCGCGTTATGTTCCTTTGTAATAAAATCTATATTCTTTACGGCGTAATCTAGTTTCAGTTTTTGTTGCGAAAATAATTATTATTCTGCAAATGAAATGAATAAATAACTACTCATTACTGTAAAGCTCCTTAATTGCTGCTTTATTAATGTGGCAATTTAAAAGATGAAAAGAAACTTCGCAAAATAGTAATAAAAATAATAATATTTAGTTCAGTAATGTCATTTATCTGTGTGTATTAAAAATAAGTACGTTATTTCACCATTGTACCCATTTATTTGTTTTTATTTATCTATTTAGTTATTTGTTTATGCTAAGCTGTACAATAGAAACTTGCAAATGTATAGATCCGTAAACACAGGATATTACAAAATTATTGCGAGAAAATTAACATACATACATAACATCACGCTATATCCCATTAAATGGGGTAGCACGAACCCGTTAACATTCTCATCCTGACACACGATACTCGATTCGACCACATTAACACTTCCTCTATACAAAATCTTTCTTTTCTCACAACCAAAATCTATCAACACGCAACAAACATTCATCCATTCGCTCCTGTACACCTGTTTCATAAATCTTCACTTACGCCCACTTCTCTAACAACGAATCTATAAGAAATGAAGGCAGCATCGCCTTAATTAATTAAGGGTATACATTATTGTATGTGCTGATTTCAATGCAAAAATAATTTTTCCGAAATTCGCAAAAATAATTGCATATTTTTCGTGCAAGTAATGAATAAAAATTAGTAAACATTGAAAGAACTATTACACAATTTTAATTAAATTAAATTAATGTTTTCTAATTTTTATTCATTACTGTAACCTATCAATCCAATGGCTCAAAAAATGTTGGCAATAAGCAATGTGCAACTTTTTTTGTATTGAGTACATCAAATAATATATACCCTTTAATTCTTTTGCAATAATTTTGAAATACCCTGTATATTAATAATGAACAAAATTACATCAATATTTGACGATTCATAGATCAACAAACCTTATGCGATTTACACAGAATTCCACCATTAATCCAAGTTAAAGTACAGGGTCCGGATTTATAAAGCCGTATTGTGATAATTCATATATTTTCAGCTTGAGTGGAATTCAAATTTGGAATCTTCGGGTTCGAATGCCGTAACCCTAACTACACCACTGTATTGCAAGTCTTCTATACTAAATATTAGTGATATATTTATATTGAAATATAAATTATTTATTTTAACTTGCAACTGCATTTCAGAAACTCTTAAACTAGGAAATTTATTTCGAGTTTCTTTTAAATGGCCAAAGTTTAAAACTTTTGGTTAAAAGACACAGATAAGGAATATATTCTTGCACCTGTGCCCCAATTTATAGGTTAGCAGATGTTTAGTAAACGACAGGAAATAGGAAACAAAGCAAAAGGCAATTCGAAAGATCTTTCCGGCGCCAAAGTAATCTTCTGAATGTAACTAAGAATGAAATATCGATAGATATCGATACTTAATATTGGAATCGGTATGAACATGTAGTATCGATACTTTACAGCAACGACCAAGGGGTATGTGAATCTTCTATAAAAGCTATGAAAACTATTTTTTCTACAACCAGTACAGTAAGTACATCATTAAATCCTTTGTAACAGAGATGTAATGAGTCATTTACCACCCATGGTCGGTAAAATTTGACATTATTGTTATGGTAACAATAATCATCACTTGTCAGATATATCCAAAATATTGCATCACGACCGATAAGTGAATAAAAAGGTCTTCTGTTTTTTTAAACCCTCGGTTGTATAAAACAAACAAAACCTTCGATCTTCAAACATCACTTACCGCCCTTAATACATAAATAACTATTTTTCAATATTACTTGTGAAATTGACATTTTCCTCACTCAATTTAGTTGAATTTCACTAGTGAGGAAAACGGTTACTATCACAACTAAATTGAGTGAGGGAAATGTCATTTGGCATGGTGACCAAGAATATGTGATGTGCATCAACTCCTTTGATTTATATAAAATAAGACGTCTTTAATTCAATGTAAGATGTCTTAATTCAATTTATGATATCAAAAATTAGAACTTTCAAGATGTCTTAAATCAAATTATAGACGTCTTAAATGGAATTAAAGACGTCTGAAATTCAATTAAAGACGTCTCAAATTGAATTAGAGACGTCTGAAATTTAATTTTACCCATGCAATGAGAAAAAATATATTCTATGAATTTAAGACGTCTTTCATTGAATTTCAAACGTCTCTAATTCATTTTAAGTCGTCTTTAAGGCAATTTTAGATGTTTTTAATCACCTTGATACGTCTTAATTTGAATTAAAAATATCTTTAATTCGACCACCATGTCCCGAATTATGAAATAGAAACAAATATAGAGTGCCATATAGGTGACAAACAGTTTTGTTATTTATGTTATAAATTGTTTGCCTAATTTAATAATAAAAGTAACAAAACCAGTGGAGAAAATGGTGCGAAATACTATCGGTATCGAGACCTTCAAGTGAGTATTGTTTCGATAAAATGTCGAAATAAAGAATCTCGAACTAATTCTATTCGTGCGTTTTAAACGCTACGATTGCTACATTTATTAATTTTTATTGTTAATTAGTTACAGAAAACTCACATATAATGAATACAAAAAAGAAGCAAATGTAAATTTTCTATCTTAATTACTACAACTTCTGTAATTCCATCCGTTTGCCTCTACTGAATTCTCTCTCGCATGGTTTGATAGTAAACATCGTCATTAGTCGCACAACCCCATAAACTGTGTACAGAGGTGTTACGTTATCACGTAAACACGTTCAGGAGCTCGTCGCGGCGCGGCTCGTCTGTGGTCAGCTTAACACAGGGCGGAGAGCTGATAAATACTAGCTAGAGACCAGACCAGTGATGCTAAAACTTCCCACATTTAAGAATCATTATTTATTCAATCAAATAGTAAAGAAAGACCGTCAGATTTTCGTAACAAGAATCCAATTATTCCAATGTTTGAACTTAGTAAAGACTTGTGTATAATGCAGACATCTTTTATAGTTTGCTGCGTGCTAAAGCCAATATATCCGATCCGATCCAAAGTTCAAATAAAATATCCGATTCGAAGTTTGGTGAAAATATCTGATTTAAAGTTCGAATAAAATATCCGTTCTAAAATTTTCAAATATAGCTTTTAGGTATTATACACTCTGAGTAAAAAAACATATAAATTTTAATTCAACTCTATAAAAATTATAAAGCTTTGTAAAATGTAAAGAATTATGATAAAAAATTATTAAATAATCTATCTAGTTATTAATTTACTTTTTTCACGACCATTAAGTAATATATTTATTATATGGACGTTTCTAGATAAATAAGTTGGTTCATTATTCAGAAGTTAATTATAATTTAAAAAGTGCTGAATAATGAACTATTATTTAATACATTTTGAGCCAATCGAATTGCGGTTACTATAAAAACGTAGTGTACTGATTATTAGTATTATTTTCATAAGTAAAAAATAAATATATCATCAAACCTTTTACTCATTACTGAGTGTGGTACTTATCCGTAGCAGATCTTGGTAACCGATATATTTCTTCACGTAAAGTGCGGTTACTAGCCGTCAAATAACGACGTTTAATATATAACCTCTAAAATTTATTATTTCCATGAAATTACGACCTAAACGTACAAATGTGGTAGGTACTCAGTCGTAGCAGATCTAGGTAAATAATATAGTTCTTCATGTAAAGTGCGGTTACCAGCCGTCAAATAACGACGTTTATCATATAACCTCTAAAATTTATTATTTCTATGAAATTACGACCTAAACGTGCAAGTTCCTGTTAAATGGTCATCATAATACACTCATTGAATACATATACTATTAATCTATAACGATTATTTTTCCTTCGAATATACAAGTGCTGGGTTCGATCAGATTTCAGATCGAATTTAGGTTCAAATCTCGAATCGGATTTGGAATCAGATTGGATCGAATTGAACTAGATATCAATATTTTCTAAAATGCCAATCGTCTTTACTTAGTTCATGTAATGGAGTGATTGAAACCTCGTTATCCCGTTTACCCTCACAGTTTGAGAAACACTGAGCCGACACCAACATACTATACTAACGTGAGCTATAGGAATTGTATACACGTGTTAACCAAATTAACTTATAATTTGTAGTCGAACAGTAATTCTGCTCGTCGCTTCGTAACAAGCTTCAACTTTTATAATTACGTGCAAATTGGTATAAATTACTTTTCCTTGTTCAGAAGGGGTAGATTCTTGTTCTCATTACGTGAGCAGGCATTAAGACGAGCATTTTTTGGGGTAAGCTATTTTTCAGTTGGATAAATTGATTTAACAGTTCAAGTTTAAAGAAGATCTTATTCGTTTAACGATTTGAATGACTTTAAGTTTCATTTGTAAATTACGTTGGAATTTTATTTGTTTATTACGATCAGGGAACAGAATGTAGTAAGCTTCCTTTTGTACTTACGTAGCTTATACAAAATACGGGCCATAGTCGTTTATGGGAAATTCGTTTTTATGAAGCTGTTCTTAGACTAATTAATTTGGGGAAAGGACATTGTTTTCATATAAATTTTCCAATCACAATCATATTAATACCAAACTCATTGTCATTTAAATATTACATATTAGTTATATATGTAGAAAAAAAAATGAATTTATAATAATTTTGAGAAAAACCTGGCCTACGCCATCTATTAGATCACAATGAATTAAATAATGAAGCTTGAAATTAAATACACTGTTAATTTGAATTATTATTATTAGAAAGAGGAAACTTGATAAACAAACGCAGCACACGTTCCCATTTTTCTTTTCTTTTAGATTCGTTGTATGGGAATGGGTTGAGTTGATTTGAGAATGTGGAATGTACATTAAAAGAAAGAGGAATAAAACAGGTGTATAGACGCGAATGAATGGATGTGATTGAAGGTTTGTTAAGTGATGGAAGATTCCGAGGGTGAGGAATAAGTGAGCTTGAAAGGAGTTTAAAAAGTAAAAACTGGTTTAAGCGAGGATAGTGTGTTAAGATGAAAATGTTAGATGAATATTTAATGAATGTGATGAGTGGATGTTTTGTGAATGTTCCAAGGGTTCGTGTTAGCACATTTGATCGTATATAGCGTGATACATACATAAGTATGTATGTTAAATATTATAGTTAACATGTCCGGCAAATACAGTGGTGTGGAATCCAAAGATCCCGAGTTCGAATCCTAATAAGCTAAAAGTTGACTATAATTGCATTTAAGTTCCTGTTGTACACAGTAGCATAAATAACAAATAATATACGATTTAAAACTCGACGAAAACATAAATTTAGGAGACAAGTAACTAATATCAATTTTTCACTTCTTAAAATTGCGTTCAATTTCTACACTTACCGAGAATATATTTAAAAGTGAAAAATCGAATAGATGAAGTTGATATTAAACCTCAAAATTATGGAGAATTTATAGCAAACCTCTTAATCCAAATACATTATAATGTATCACTAATTTTGTCATTGACAAATGACTTGATTGAAAACATGAATCTTGCTATAAATTAATTGATACTGATTCGACAGCCATTGTTTTGACAAATATTGACAGCTATACCCTAAATTTACAGAATGGATTAGCTACGAATTAATTACTCTAATTTTCTGAGACATAAGACAGATAATTAATCAACAAAATAATTTCAAGACAGATGTATAAAAAATCAAATAAATTACAGTTGAATTTTAGTATAACAAATATACATAGTTACAAATTAAGTAAAAAAGTCTATTTGTTTATTTATGCCACGTTGTACAACTACCCGTAGCAGATCTCGGTGAATAATATATTATGCGCGTGAAACATGGTTACCAGCCGTCAAATTACGATCCTCAAAGGTGTTATTGGAGAGAAGCTACAGGGGTAATTTTAATATGATGAAAACTTGATTTTTAGCAAAATATAAGAGCTAAATTATTTTTACTTTTTATGTTTGTGTCGGTATGATTTTCTTACCGAATCTGCCCTCGAGCATTAATTCGTAACGTAATCTGCACTCGTGCGCCTCTCGTGCAGAGGAATACGTTGTTGGAATGAACTCGGAAAGAATTTCCGAAAAGAATCAATGTTCTAAAGAGATTACAAGTGAATATAAATGTAGAATTTTTTTAGAAATAGTTTTGAATCCAATAGTAGTTTAGGTTTTTTTACAATTCCCCTGAAATGTATTTACAAATTAATTATGTAGTAACATTTCTGATCTAATTAAATATCGCTTAATTTTTTGTAGATGTATCCAAATTAAATTAAATGTTGTTTCCTTTCTTGTAGTTTAATAAATTCCTAGGTTTTTTGTTCATTGGAGAGAATAATTAAAATTATTTTGTTTCTTTTCTAATAATTATGTTATGTACGCCATATTTTAATAAAAGTGAGAAAATGATATCGTTTCATAAATGAACTTTTTACAAATTACACATGAAAATTTCATTTAATAAACGATTTTTAAATTTTCTAATTAATATTAACGTCGCATGAAATGAACTAATATTAATATTTAATATCAAACTTCATATTTAACTTTTTTCATACTTTTATTTCTACATTTAATGAACATATACAGGATGTTACTTAAAAAACGAAAAGAAAGAAAATATTTTGACGTTTTCTAATAATAAAAATATAAAATAAATATATCATCACGCCTTCTCCCATTACAAGGCGTGGCATACTACCGTAGCAGATTTCGGTAAGTGATATATTTCTACGCGTGAAGTGCGGTTACCAGCCGTCAAATAATAGCCCCCAAGGATAGTTTTAACGTGGTGAAAATTGTTTGTCGACTGTGAAAATCGAACCCAAATTCAGAAATCCACAAGCCCAGTCGATACCACTGAGCCACCTACTCCAATATAAAAAATTTAAAATGTCCATTAAAATATTATGCTTTACATGTAGTTCAATGAGAAAAAACAAATTTTTGTGAGTTATTAATTTGTTGTATTTTTCTTCGTAAAATATTATATAAAATTTTTTGTTAAAATATAGATTTTTGCCTCAAGTTAACATAAAACATAAATAAAAATAAAAGTTATAATTTCCGCTCCAACAAAGGGTTTCGCGGGCGTGTTAAAAGTCAAAATCATAAACATATTCTTGGCGTTATGCATGTAGGATTTCCCAAGAGTGCTGAAAACATATATGCAGAAAAATTATTCACATCAAAGTTTTTTCTTTGTCTGAAATTAATTTTGATGTAATCAGATTTCGGTTAAAATTCATACTGGTAGACTTTGAAGGCAGCAAAAAGTATTCGATTTCGTTAAAAATGAATTTAATGTCATTTCCAGTCAAACTGAAATTGGAAAAAATGTTAGCAAATCGAGTCTTTGATCTTTGTATTTCTAACAGAGATTTGCTTTGGCAAAAAGCAGGAATTCGAATTTTAGCACGTAGCGGTTTACACACAGTGATTATTAGGTTTCCATTTGACACACTTAGGAAGGTAGGCAGATTCTGCGTTCATATCTCGTTAATCAAAAGTGAGCCATCCTGCTGTCTCAATGCCCTTTTTCAATCTTACATCAGCAAATAGTTATTTTTCTACTCTCATGATATAATTTACTTATTAAATATGTATTATTTGTATTATAATGACTCTCATTACGACATATATGTTCATTATGATACAGATTTTCATTATGGAACGACCATACATACGTACGTAACATCACGCTACAGCACATCAAATGGGGTAGCACGAACCCCTAAAACATTCTCATTCTAACACACCATCCTTGCTTCAACCATATTCATACAAGCTCATTTATTCATCACACTCGGAATCATTCATCAAACCTTCAATCATATCCATCTATTCATACGTTTTCTTCATTAATCTTTAATTCGATTTACGTTATATGTTCCAAGTATTTCAAATTATTCACGCTCACTCTTCTAACAACGAATCTAAAAAAAGTTAAAAAAGGAAGGGAGCGTCGCCATACACTTGCATTTGAAAAAACGATCAAATTGATCAATAATAGCACAGCATTTACTATTTAGATTTGGTCCTACAAAAATAGTATACGCAACTCGCGTATAATGGCTATTATAAACTTGTTGCATAATATATTATTAGGCGCAAAATGCCTGTTTAATACACCGAGAGTAAAAGACTTGCCGAGTCAAAAAAATCTGATGTGGACACCACATTACTTCCTTGTACGCGTATTAAACTATAGATATTTTTTAATTGCACATATTTGACATTAAATCTTTTATTTTTTGTTCTAATCCATAGCAAACTTAATTTTTTTTTAAATAAAAAAATATATAATATTTAAATTTAGATATCTCGTTTATGCAGAAAGCTAATTTAAAAATTCTTAATGTGCTGGACGCACAATTTAATTCTCTAAAACTTTTATTTGCAGCATTTATTTCTAAAATTAAAATAATACCATTTTTTTCAAGGAAAACTGTTAGCAGCTTCATGTAATGTGGCACTTCCGGTTAGTCCATTTTAACCAAAATCTATTATGCTAGTTCCATTGATATAGTAATCTTATATACCAAATTTGGAAAGTTTTAAATTATATTTGAATATAGTTTTTCATGAAAATCTATTATAGGCTTCAAGTAAAGTACCACTTCCGGTAGTTGTATAATGACCAAAAAGGGAGGTGCACAACTAAATGTTATAACAGTCCTAAATATAAAGTTTCAATTTTCTACGGCTTACCGTTTTTGAGTTATGCGAGATACGTACGTACATACGTACGTACAGACGGCACGACGAAATTACTCAAAATGGATTCAGGGAGGGCCAAAATACCTATTTCCGTTGAAATCTGAGAACCGAAAATTTTCGCGATTACAATACTTCCTTTACTTCGTACAAGGAAGTAAAAAGAATACATTACCCATACAAGTTGCCATGAAAACGTAAACGATGAAAAAGTGACCTATTTCTCACATTAATATTAATGACAGTTATAAAAAATGATATTTCGTAATAATAATGAATAAAATAAAAAAAATATAATTGTTCGCAAAAACATGAATGTGAGAAATAATATGAATATTTCGTAATGAACGTTTTTATCTCATTAATTCGATTTCACTGATAAACGAAGATGAAAAATAATAACGTCGAACAAGGTTATTAAATCAAAATATTTGTTTAGCCCTCTATTGTATTTCCTCAGTGTCTGTGCTTCACCAGCGAATGAATGAAAATATGAATTCAATACCGGCTATTTCCATGTTTTCTTTGTGTTTTGTACGCTAACGAAACTTTTCCTTCAATGTCGTTCTGGTTCTGTTGACGACCAAGTCGTAGCCGGATCTTGGATTTATTTTGTGTCACTCTTACAAAGATAAAATTGTCGTCATTATCCTAATTGTACCGGGCTAAGCACAATAGCGAAGTGCGAATTTGACAATACTTTCGAACCGTCGTTGAAATACGATGTACGTTCGAGTTTTAATCAGTGGCGTAGGTACAATTATTTTCAAATTGATATTTGTTGATTTAACTGTTTGATTCACATTTATAGACTGTCATGCGCCATAGGCAAATAACACAGGAAATAAGATTTTTTTACTATACTGCCTTGATTACTTAATAGGAAAAATATTCAAATGAATATTTAGAGTATGAAATTATGCATTTAAATAGGCATTTATCTGATGTTGTATAATGAATAAATAGACCATTGTAGTGTTTATAAATGTAATTTAATTATTAAAATATTAGAAATAACTCTCAAACTAGTGGCATTAAAAATATATTACTTACTGTCTATTTATTAGGGATTGTAATTTTTCTTTAAATGCTGTATCATGTCTTTGACGACTGGTAACTGTAGTTCACAAGCATAAATATATTACTTACTGAGATCTACAACGATAGAGTGCCACTGCCAGAATGGATGAAGGCATGTTTATTTTTTGTGAATTTTTGGTTGAACCTGTTCAAAAATCGAAATTTTTTAAATTATGTTTCTATATAATTCAGAGCACGAGAAATACACTCGTTCAAACCGCATTTCAATATCTCTTTTAGTTTTTGAGTTACTCGTATATCGATATTTAACTTTTTTTAAAACTCAACTTTGACAGCTCATATCTCGAAAACTAAAGGAGATATTGAAATGCGGTTTGAACGAGTGTATGTCTCGTACGCTACTTAGCTTATACCGAAATTTTACCATTTTTGAATTTTTTTTAGAAATTTCTTAAGTTTTTTTTACGAATTTTGGCCATTTTTCGATTTTTTGTAATAAAAATGTATCCGTGCGAATTTTGCTGTACAAATTTGCATACCTATGTATTTTCACGTGAGGAATTCACTGGTGTTTTAAGATTTTCATTACCTCTTCAACTTTTGGAAATATTGTGAACTGCAGTTGCCAGCCGTCAAATCGCGGTTCAATATGTCATCTCAACTGATTGTCAAATGTTAATATTTTTATATCATGATTATTTATATAAAATTTTAATTAATATAGTCTGTTCGAAGAACAGATAAGTTGATTGCATTTTTGAGCGTTTTCGCTTGTACTCCGGAGCGGCCTTAACTAAAAAATAATTTTAGATTTTTTTTAAATAATGATTTTTGCCAACTCGTCGTACGAGATTAAATTTTTTCATATGTCAAGTTGTTTTAAAAATACTATACGAAAAAGTGTATCAAAATAATAAATATTAATTTTTCCTTAGAAGTTATTAAAATATTTATGGAATATTTATTTTTCTAGCTACGCCACTGGATTGCAGCAGTTTATTGTATTGCGTATTACGTCATTATTAACGAGACAAATCGAAGAAGAAAGGAAGTTTACTAGATACAAATCTTCAAGACAATAATACTTTCTTAAGTTTAATTCAATTACTTATCTTGTCTGTCATTCTACGATGTAAGGCACTCTGTTAGGTTAGCTTAGGTTGTTTGTTGTTCACACCTACATTAATTATTATTTTTTAACAACATATTGAGTATAACATGCGCCTAATTGGTTCTGAAATTGGCACCTAAATACTGATCCATGTTGGCAATCGTAGCCTCGTGAATGAAACCGAAGTAAAGCTTGCGTTGTGAGGTTGTGCATTTAAATTTCGCTGACTGCAACTTATATCCACAAGATACGATTGTGTCTAAAATGATTCGGATTCCACTATAAGCTACCAGATCCTGTTCTGTAATTCATATTAAGTTCCTGTTAAATAAAAAAAAACGTATTATAAGAAATTTGAAAAGATTAAATGTGTGCAAAGGAAATTATTTGAAAATGTCGATTAAATATTTCAAAAACGTCTGGGAGAAAAGTATATTTAAAAATATAATGATCAATATTTCAGTAAATTTTTATTCCACTCAAACTCGATGCAGTATAACAAAAGCAAAACATTGAAAGTTACCAATAAGATAAAAACAGCTAAATACAAAAATAAAAGTTATTAAGACAATTCAGAGCAGATATAAATAGGTCTAGTTTATTTTAGAGTAATATTTCATAAAATAATACAGGTGAAATCCACGTTCATTATCTACGCTTCTAGTAATTTATCTTGTTGGAGATATCTACTCAGAGAAATGTTTCTAAATATTAAATGGAATTACTCATACAAAGAATTCTGGAGAGGAGCAGTTTACACAGTAATTATTTTCTATGAAGTACCGCGTTTTCAACGAGAAATGCTTGTTAAAAATTCATTTTCCTTTTCAGTCACTAGGATTTAGAGATTTTAGGCATTAATGTCATAGTGGTTTTTGTGAAATGGTTATATTTCATTTTTATAATTTTATCATGAAGGCAAAGAATTTTTTTGAAATTAAATTTTAATATTTCATAATATTTAGGCACTCTTTTTGTATTTTCAAAGTGAATGAATTATTAAAATCTTTTTATTTTGTAAATGCAGATCGGTAAATTTTACTCTTTATAAGCGATGTTCGTCATATTTGAGATACTAATAAAATAAAAATATCATCACTCCTTTTACCCAATACAGTGTGGCACTCTGCTATAGCAGATCTCGGTACGTGATATATTTATACCAACCGTCAAATCATGTCCCACAAAGATGTTAGTGTTCTCAAATCTACAGTCCGCCACGATACCACTAGCAAAATTGTTTTAAATTTTAATACACATTAACTGTTTGTCTAACAAAACTATTTGTCATCTGTATCATATTTTGTTTGTTTTCAGTGGTATCGAGTCGACCTGTGGGTCTTGAGAACCCTGGTTCGATCCTCACGCCGACAAACAATTTTCACCAAATTAAATCTGCCCCTGTGGCTCCCCCTCCATTAACATCTTTGAAGGCAGTGATTTGACGGCTGGTAACCGCACTTCACGAGAAGAAATATATCACTTGCCGAGATCTGCTTCGGCAGTGTGCCACAGCCAGTAATGGGTAAAAGACGTGATGATATATTTATTTGTTTATTCAAGTTTTATACTAGATTTACTTGTATAAAGTATGCAAGAAAAAGTCGATCCAAGTTTCGGACTAAAAGCGTCTTTAAATACTAGATCTAGATTCAATTTTGGTTCAAGTGTCATGCTAGACCTGCTAGACCCTACGAGTATTCCGTGTTTAACAATCTAACCGCCATCTCTTCAGCTATCCGATTTTGCTTGACGTTTACGATTTGTATCACTGATTAAGAAATTAAAATGTTCAAATATTAAGTATAATATCTCCAAAGAAATGGATCCCAGAATTAACAAAACCATTAATTAATCTATATGAATAATAACCAGTTCGCTATGCGATAGATCCAGTTTATTGGTAACGTTACATATTATAAAAATTTGTATTTTAAGTAAATTCTCTTCAATTATCAATAAAATTATGAGATTAACTGTAATCAACACAATTTTTAAAAAAACTAGAGTCAATATGTAAAGAATTATTTATTTTCTTGTTGTTGCTAGACTCCTGGTATTATTTGATGAATCATCTTGTAATTATTACAAAAGGTAGTTTCTAAAATCTAGTTTAAGTTTCTAGCCAAAAAAGTATTATGTAAAACAGGATTTATTCCCCATAATTTTATATATTTGTCTCTAATATCACTAGTCCACTAAATAAGCACTGGTTGTTTTAAAGAGAACATTAATGAAATATGATATTTAAAAATTTAAGTGCAACCTAATCATTCAGTGTAACTACAATTGTATAATATTCAAAAAAAAGAAATGTAAATACCTTATTTAAATAGCAATATTTATTGTAAGTTCCATTGAACTGGCCCTATCACAAGTACAAAAATTCACAGAAAACACTAAACACGTTTACGGTTCACCACTACTGTAATACCGACAAAAATGCTCCTGCATTTACTGCTTGCGCAAGTCTGAACATCGTTCGTTTCATTAATTTGATGAATCTAGAAATATATTATCCGTGTTTCGTTTTATTATTTAGCGCAATATTACAAATAAAATATTTAACAAAATGTTAGTTCTCGTTTCAATTTTATCTAGACGATATTCCTAGTTAATTTAGAATAATACATAATAAAATAAAATTGAAAATATAACCAGTAAAATTGTTTATTCAACAAACATATATTTTATTATTTCATGGATATTTAGATAATTCTTATTTTCCTACGACATTGTTTTTGGTTGCATAAATATACAAAATGACAGAGAGACAATAAATTCACAACTTTTCATATAACAACAAAGACAAAATTAATTGTCATCCAACACTTGGTGAAACAAGGTTTAATAAAAAATATAAAATAAACACTTGGCTATGGTTCACAAAATTCAGCCTCCAAGTCACCTTATGAGGGCATCGTCAGAGTAACCATAGACGCGTTTCTCTCTTATTAGAGCTCATCAGTATGGTATAACTCACTTCTTCACCTAGAACAAAGTTCACGTGAAGAAGCTGGTGACGAAGAACTGTGCCAGCAGAGAATAAGATCTCTAACAAACAGATAAGATGACATGAGAAGTTCTGTAAAACAGGTCATGCCATCTACCGAAAAAAAGGAAAAGCTACGCAATAGCAATTTAAATAACAACAAAGACAAAATTAATTGTCATCCAACACCTGGTGAAACAAGGTTTAATAAAAAATATAAAATAAACACTTGGCTATGTTTCACAAAATACTGATGAGCTCTAATAAGTCTATGGTTACTAACTGTGCTGGCCAGCCTCTGACGATGCCCTCATAAGGTGACTTGGAGGCTGAATTTTGTGAAACATAGCCAAGTGTTTATTTTATATTTTTTACTTTTGATATAATATGAGAATACAAAAAAAAATTAAATATTTCTTTTTTAGTGCAAAAAAATGAATGGAAAACGAGCGAAACACTTCAACTTCAACACTTATATTACAATATAATATTATATTTACAAAGTATATTTGTTTGTTATCTTATTTACTTTCATCTAAATATTTTTACAAAAGTATCACACACAATAATGGGTAAAAGGCGTGGTGAAATATTTATTTATTTATATTGACAGATATTGAATGTTTATATTGTATAATATGAAATTACTGTATCCATAAACGGTTTGAAATATTAATAGTAATTATGTTCCATTAGCAAAATTGTTAATGTTAAACATTTATACAGGGTGTTTTTATACTGTAAGAACAATATTAAAGGTATTATATGAAGGACTGATACAACAAAAATATGTTTTCAAAATTCGCAAAATTAAGTAAACATTTTTTGTGTCATTGGCTTTATTTCTAATGCATTAGTAATTATATTTTAATTATAAACACTACAATAGTCAATTTATTTATTATCAGATAAATGACTGTTTGTCGTGTCGGCCATTTACACAAAAATTTCTTTTTATTTAGTATGTCATATAATATATAACCTTAATTTTTTCCTAAAGTACGGCAACACTCTGTATATTTCAACATTTTCCAATGAACAAATGAGCAGGTGTTGTTTATTATTTAGCACATATATTCATTTTTAATGTATGTACATATGTATTCGTATTTTCTAGTAAATTATTAAATACATTAAATAAATTACACTATAATAAAAGCACTTGTCTTGATTGTATAGGTATATCATTTATTATTCAATATTTAATTTTATATTTGCAAAATGTTTAAAAAGGAGAAAAATAATTAGATTTAAATGAGTACATAAATTATTACTATCTATTGCTAAATTATAATAATTTAAATGAATCGATTTGATCATTATACTAGTAATTGCATTGAATTCTACAGCAGTGGTTCTCAACACACAATAAAATATGATTTTTATTTAATTACCTATTAAATATTAATATATGGGGTAGCCTGTGGATTTGAGAATCCTGGTTCGAGTCTCACAACCGACAAAAAATTTTCACCAAATTAAATCTACCTCTGTAGCTCCCCTTCCACTAATGTCTTTGGGAGCCCTGATTTGACGGCTGATAACCGCATTTCATGCGATGAAATATATCACTTACTGAGATCTGCATTTATATGAACGCTAGATAAAAAACTCATAGCATTAGTTTTTAATGTCATTAACTCTGTTTTCTTGTATATATATTCGATTCAGAATTCTTTCTTCTACTTATGTCTTCTAGTTTTATTCTAATTGACAGCTAGTTTTAAGGTTATTGTTTTGTTTACGTCGCCACTGACAAGAATATTTTAAATACTTATCGAATTTATTTATTAATTGATGAATATGTTAGTTAATACAAATAATTGTTAAATATTATATAGTTCGAAACTTAAGTTAGGTTTACACAAATCTATGACGGGAAAGACATGCTGAATGGTATATATCAGCAAACCAGTGGCAATCAAACCTTTAACTAAGATAATCTTTTAGTTTATTTAATTTTCTTTCTGAAATTACTGATGCACATTTTTAATTATTTTCTACGAAAATTAAATAAACTCCATTTATATTTTTTTTTTAAATGATCAAATAGGTAATTTATAAGTAAGCCCCAATGTTTGAGGTCCCCATTTTCTTTACAGCTTTACAAGTTAATTAATATTAATTATACTCTGCACATTGTCTTCAATTTAGATAAAGTTTAATAAAAATATTGTCACTTAAAACAAAAATTAAATATTAGAAATCAGTAGGCATTTTGTACAAAATATTTTAATTATTTTTCTAATCTGTAGTATTCAAATGATGCTATTTTTATTAAATAAAATGTATGGATGAGTCTAATTTTGCCATGTGTAATTTACTATTATTTGCTGAAAACTTTTGAATTGTAAAAAACGAATTTCTTATTTCTTGTATCAACATTTTGTTTCTGAACATACTGTATACTACACATCAAGAAATTAATTCTAATTACAGTCTAGGAGACTATAATGTATAGTGTAATTTGAACTACTCGGACACAATTCTACTTTTAATGAAGGTGAATTTTGAGCTCATACAACAGCATTTCTATTATAATAAAGGAGATATTTGTAGTAACTTGTACATATCAATATTGAATATATATTACATTAAATTATTGAATTAAAGAACATTTATGTGTAAATAAGATAATTCCTAATTTTAATCTTATAAATTTGTTTATTATTCTTAAACCAGATGTGCATAAATATATTTTACGACTAGTTTGAAGGTGCGAAAAAATTTAAAAAATTTATATCTAATAAATAGTCGTAATGTCTAAAATTTGTCTAATTTAAAATTCATGAACAGCTATTAAAATTAATTAACTTTAAATTACTCATTTTGAGAGAAGTGTTTTACATATTAATATAAAATTTAAAATGAGAAGTAAATATTCAGATACGCATTTTGTCATCAGTTTATTTATGTAAATTCTGTCACCAATATCACAAATATTTCACTTTTGCTAATGGATCGAATCAATCAATAAATACAGGATGATTTTATACTTAAGGCAAAATTTAATGGTGCTAAAAATGAACAATTAAAGGACACTTATTTTCGCGAATTAAAAAAATCAGTATATCAAATTATATAACTCAAAAATGATATTCAGAATGCTTTTATAAATAAAAATCAATATATCATCACGTCATTTACCCATTACTGGGTGTGGCACTCTGCCGTAGCAGATCTCGGTAACTCACGGCCTTCAAGGATGATAATGGAGAACAAATTTTTTTTTTCAATTCGTAAAATTGAATGGTGCCAGTGACATTTATTTGATGTTTTATAACGAATAAATTTACTATTGTCAAATACTCTCATTCATGGCCGGAAAAAGTTTCCAATATCTATCATCGGTATAAATAAACAATATCGCATCAAAATTATAGCACAAATAGTAATAATTATATTGAATGCCATGTACTGATGCGATATTTTTTTCTTTATCTTTATCCGGAGATGGATTATAATAATGATTATAATTTGAATGAAGTTAAATATAATTTTAAGTGCAGTTTAATTTTAACATAACCTAGGCCAAAGCTGTACTCGCAATCTTGAACCGCCTGTATAGTGAGTAGTATCTCATGATAGTAAATAATAAGAATTCCAGAAGTCGTGTTACCGGTTCAGTTTTCCTGTTCGAAGTATGAAAAGATGGTGAAGCGGTACTCAGCTTGTTTTCAAAGAAATCATTCTGCGTACCAGTAAAGTTACCGCTACCCTTACCGCTTTCGAACCGGTTGGATTACGGAGAATTTTACCCTTCAAAGTTGGAGTAAATAATACTAATCTTGTTTATGCAGTATTCAGTTTTAATTCAGGTTTTTCGTGTGTAAGATAATTCATGAAAAGATATTTTTATTGGAGTGCCTCTTCTTTTAAGAAAATTCTGAATGATTCTTAAATTATTTAAAAGTTTACACAATGTACGACTGGAATTATAAATATATTATCTAGAGAACTTGTACTATAGGGTAGGTGGCTCAGTGGTATCGAGTCGGCCTGTGGATCTTGAGAACCCTGGTTCGATCCCCACAGCCGACAAACAATTTTCACCAATTTAAAAATCTACCCCTGTGGCTCTATCTCCACTAATATCTTTGAGGGCCGTGATTTGACGGCTGGGAACCGCATTTCACGCGACAAAATATATCACTTACCGAGATCTGCTTAGGCAGAATGCCACACCCAGTAATGGGTAAAAGGCGTGATGATATATTTATTTATATTTAGAACAATTTAAACAAAAAATATTTTTTAATTTCATTAATCTACAGTCTACAGCATATCTGTTTCAAGATGAACAATCAAATACGAGATTTTGTTTAATTATAGAGTTGGCGATTTCATTCACATGTGAATATTTTAATCACGTGATTAGCGCATCCACAAAAATTGCTTGTTTGTCACTATAAGCAAATCACTCTGCGAAAGGACTGATTGGCATTTCTCATTTACATCAGATACTTCGAAAGTGTGCTATATTTTTTTAATCTATTAATTGAAAACTACAGGCGTTCACCTTGTGCTAATGACGCACATTACACTATTGGTTGACGCATGCGTGTAAAGTACTGTTTACTATGATATAAAGGGTAGTTTCTGTTTGACGTTTCGTTTGTTGGTTATGTTTGATCACGTGTTCAATGCAAACGTCATGTGTCGTACGTTTGATATACTATATCTATCTCAATCAACAAAAAGAATGACTGATTTTTCTCACTAACAAAAACTTTCCAATTAATGTGCTCTGTGTCAAAAGGTTTGCTACATCATACATTATTCAAACTTCATGAATTTGTTAGTTAGCTACTCAAAATATTTTTTTTAAATGCTTGGCTATAAATAGACACTTTTTTATTCTATCATATATTTTGATTTCACATAGTAAGTGAAGAAAATTAAACTCTGGTCAACATGATTATAATTATTATTTGTATTTGAATTAATATAAGTACAGTATTAAGTGCGGATTAAGTGTAATATAACCTACGTTATGTATACAGGATGTTTCTAAATTATTGTAAAAAATAAAAGTAGGAATGTCCCGCGTGATGGTCGCGCGGGTTGAGGGCCTGTCTCGCAACCATAAGGTCGTGGGTTCGGGTCCCGCCCGTGGCGACCATACAAAGGACATATCGGCATATGACCTTAGTAGTTGGTCCGATATATAAATTTAAAAAAAAAAAAAAAAAAAGTAGGAATATATGTATACAGGGTGTTTCACAAAATAGAGCAAAAAAATAAAGGGTATATTCTGTACGACGTGCTGATCATGAAACAAAAAGAATTTTTTTTTAAATCGCAAAACTATTTTCCATGTTTCCCAGTCCAAAATTTTTCGTTGCCACTGCCACTGGGTGGATGATTATGTTAAAGTTATTAATTAAATAAAATTCTATTATAAATAACTGCTAATAATTGCATTGTGTAATTATTCTTTCGTAGTTGATACCTACTTCATTGTTTGTGTTTAATAGGAAAGCGAATCCAGTGCAGTACTACAAAAAATGTTTTAGGTTAACAACCCTTAATTTTTCGAATTTAAAAAAAAATTCTTTTTGTTTCATGATCAGCACGTCGTACAGAATATACCCTTTAATTTTTTGCTCTAAGTTGTGAAACACCCTATATATATATATTATTGTAGGTGCTGATTACAAGGCAAAAATATTTTTCCGAAATTCGCAAAAATAATTGCACATTACTTGAAAGAGTTGAAACAAACATTTTTCGTGCCATTAGACAGATGGGTTACAATAATGCATAAACATTAAACATTAAAATTAAATTAAATAAATTTTAATATTTACTAATTTTTGTTTGTTACTATAACCCATCAATCCAGTGGCACGAAGAAAGTTTGCTTCAAGTAATGTATAATTATTTTTGCGAATTTTTTTTGCGTTGTATTCAGTGCATCAAATAATATATACTCTTAAAATTTTTGTAATAATTTTGAAACAACTTGTACATTTGATAGTCTTTACTGTAGTTAATAAAATACATTGAAAGATACTCTTAATTACTATCATACATCAAATTGAATCATGTGACAAACAAGAATGAAGTAAACATTGAATGATGTGGCGCTAATAAAATATTAATTGTATTGTGGATTTAAAAGAGAATTATATTTAAATTAAATACTTACATACCCTGAAGTAGGTGTTAGGTAAAATTGATTGGAACATACCTAGAACAAAAGAAAATAATTGAATTAAATAAAAAAGAAAAACAGACAAATTATATAAAACTATAAAAAATATTAAATAAACACTAAATTCAGCCTCCAAGTCACCTTATGAGGACATCGTCAGAGGCTGGCCAGCACAGTTAGTAACCATAGACGCGTTCGCTCTTATTAGAGCTCATCAGTATGGTATAACTCACTTCATCACCTAGAACAAAGTTCACGTGAAGAAGCTTGGAGGCTGAATTTTGTGAGACATAGCTAAGTGTTTATTTAATATTTTTTATTAAACCTAGTTTCACCAAGTATATGGATGACAATTAATTTTGTCTTTGTTGTTATATAAAACTATGTTTAGTTACTTGAATCCGATAAATTGATTATATGTATTTATTTTATTCATTTGTTATTCTACACAACAGGGGCGGGTTCGATATGAATAAGTCGAATCGTGTTCTTAATTTAAATATATAAATATATCATCACGTCTTTTACTCATTACTGGGTGTGGAACTCCGCCGTAGCAGATGTCGATAAGTGATATATTTATGCGCGTGAAGCTGTCAAATCTTCATTTGCTGAATTGATTATGATTATATTTAAAATTTATAAATCATACTTGGTCGCTTAATACATATAATATATGGGATGATGAAAAAGAATAAAAAAACTTTGCTCACCCTCCATTAACATCTTTGGGAGCTGTGATTTGATTTCACGCTCATAAATATATCATTTATCGAGATCTGCTACGAAGGAGTGTCACGTACAATAATGAGTAAAATGCGTACTGATATATTTAGTTATTTTAAAAACTAAATTTAAAGTTACATTTGATGTGTGTTAACTGTCTATCTTGCAATTCACTCTAATATTGCTGTTCATCATAAATGAAATTTTCTATTGTTTACTAAACCAATCCCGCCTGCGACCGAGTTTTGTTGTAAATATAATAATATAAACAATATTATGATTTCTAGTTTTATTTCCAACTATGCCTATTCAGATTCCTGGTATATACTAAACCGTCAAGTTTAATTATTTCCTCGTATATTTTGTTTTACATTACGCATTCTAGTCATAATTTTCAAAAAGCTTCGCAGTCTGACAATTTTATTGCATTTATCGTGAAGTATTTACCTTTCATTGCGTCGACCTGCTAGTTACTCCCCTCTTTGGATTAGAGAGCTTCAGGTTTGCTTTTAGAAGAAGTACTTTCAATGATATTTAGTTATGAGAAATGACAATGTCATATGACGTTATAAGTTCATTAAAATAGGAGGAATTCAGTGCCGGTGAACGCATCTTCTAATTATGCTTAGTTTTTGAGATGATTTAATTTTTATTTATTATATGTACTCCATATAGTATATGGGGTAGGAAGCTCAGTGGTATCGAGTCGGCCTGTGGATCTTGAGAACCCTGGTTCGATCCCCACAGCCGACAAACAATTTTCACCAATTTAAATCTACTTCTGTGGCTCCCCCTCCACTAATATCTTTGGGAGTCGTGATTTGACGGCTGGTAACCACACTTCACGCGGAAAAATATATCACTTAGCGAGATCTGCTTAGGCAGAGTGCCACACCCAGTAATGGGTAGAAGGCGTGATGATATATTATTATTTTTTTATTATATAGTACTCAACGTACAGATTATGAATTATGAATTCGCGAAATTAATTGCACTGTACATGAAGTAAACATTTTTAGTGCCATTGTTTCAAAAGTTATTTTTTATATATTAATAATACAATTATAATTATAGCACTACATATAGGCATTTATCTCATGTTGTATAATGAATAAATGGACTATTGTATTGTTTATAATTATAATTTAATACACACATACATACATAACACCACGCTATATCCCATTAAATGGGGTAGAACGAACCCCTGAAACATTCACAGAACATTCTCATCCTGACACACGACACGATACTCGTTTCAACCAGATGAACACTTCCTCCATACGAGCTCTTTCCTTCCTCTCAACCAAAATCCATCATCACGCAACAAAACCTTCATTCACATCCATCCATTCGCTCCTGTACACCTGTTTCGTAAATCTTCACTTACGCCTACTTCTCTAACAACGAATCTATCAAGAAATGAAGGCAGCATCGCCTGTGCTTGTTTCAAAATAAATTTAACACAATTGCAGTTAGACACTGTATAGTAAAAACTTAAAATGAAGAAAAAAAGATGAGGAAGGAAGGAATTTAATTATTAATATATTAGAAATAACTTTCAAACCACTAAAATAGATCTTGTGTATTTTGAAAAAATCGTTTCATAATCAGTATGTACTATATGAGGTTAAACTAAGTGCCATAATTTGTGAAACAACCTGTATATCAACTTCTTCGATGAATTATTTGTTTCTTCGATAAACAAATACAATTGTTTCTATATTTTTATGGTGCTATTCTGTAATTTTCTATAACGCTACAGTTCTGTAAATTTGAAGCGCATAGATTTTTATTGGCATTTAATGACATTTGACAATCAAATATGATGCTCTTCTGTTCAGATTTGCAGATCTGTAGCGTTATAGAAAATTACAGAATAGAACCATAAATTTAATTTCTTAATTTAGTTGAGTGCATAAACCCAAAATTAGTCTATTTAGTATTGCTAACTAAATAGATAACAACAAAAAAGGAAAGCTAAGTCAACGCTTTATAACTTTGAAAGTACTGCATGTATCCAAGCACGAGATGTATTATTTCTCCGAGAAGTTGCAGAAATTTATATTGCCAGCAACAGTTTCATAATGGCCCGTATTCGTAATGAGAGCCATAATTCACTGCACGTTATATTTAGGGACTGACTTCGCGAATATTATATTTTTTTCTTAATCTCGCTTGGAGTGAAATATTGTCACGACAGAATTGTACAATTATACCTGTTGTGATTTATCTTTAACCTTGATTTTGAAAATGGAGACGGCTGTATATTTTACAGTGTACATTGCGAAATATTTTGTATCAGTGTTCGGTTACAAACAAATTGTTTATTTTTACTTTCAATGGTATATTGATTTATATTCTTACAGGTTTTTCTGTCAAATAATAAATACCTCTACGCTTTATTTTGATTCACATAAATTACATTGAGAAAAGTATTTAAATATAACTTATTATTCATATGTTTATTTGAAAAAGTCTAAAATAATCTACGAACGTTTGCCAACACGAAAGTAAAAATATATGAATTACCACACTACGGCTCGGTGAGTCTGGACCCTGTTGTTATAGAGTAACATGAAAGCTGTTTACCAATTAACTTGTAGTTTTTAATTTAATTTCATTATAAATTAGCACATACATATTTCAAATAAAATATACTCTTCGCTCTAAACAATTCATGAATGATTGATGGAAAGATATTTTTGATGACATCATATGCAACCAATTTTTAATGTAGTATGTATATTTTTCAATTAGAGCAGTTTCTTAAAAAATAATTTAGGTACGTAGGGGTAGTAAGAACCCTTTATTCATCTTGCAATTAATCTTCTTCAAACATTCCTAACTTGATATATAACTTTCGCTTTATTCAGATTTATAATTCTTTTTATACAAGCCCGTTTATTCCTTACACTCGGAATATTTCGTTCACATAACAAACTGTCAATCATATTCATCCATTTATTCTTATGTTATCTACACAATCTCTCACCTTCCATTTATAACTTGTGTATCTCAAGCAAAAGTTCCCACGTTTAAATATCGTTGTTTAAACTTATATCAAAAAATATAATGTGTTTCAAGTTAAATTAATTATACAGAGTATTTTATACTTTAAGAAAACAATTAAGAGTAAATACTATATGATGTACTAATCATAGAACTTTAGAAAATTAGCAAAATGTAAAATATGATTCACGAAATGTATTTTTAGTGCCACCGGCATGCATTACAATCTGTCATTTAACTGATGTTGAATAATGAATAAATTGATTCGTGTAGTGCTTTTAATAATTAACATATTAGAAATAACTATCAAGCTAGTTATACAAAAAATGTTTGCTTAAAGAAAACCACCCTTAATTTTGCGAATTTTGGAAAAAATATTTTTGTTCTATGATCAGTACGTTATATAATATACAGGGTGTTCTATTTAAAATAAGAAAGTTGTGGCCACTTCTGGTTACACCGGAAATACAATATTTTCACTTTTCATGTAATTTGGCGCGCTTTTTCACCCTGTTTTGTAACTTGCTATAAACTACTTTAATTGGGATTGGGATTAAGTTTCTTCAGCAAACCTTTTGAACCGATGCAGAACCACTCGTCTAAAACATTCTTCTCAATCTCACAGTCACGCTAACTTACAAAATAACAACTTTCAAGTCAAAATGATCTGAGCTTCAGAACAAATGTTATTCCTGGCTCTTTGTATCTCAGTCGGTTTGCTAAAGACTACGATACGATGATAAGGGATCAGGGAAACAGCATTTAAATACACAAAGGTTTTTACGAACCCATTGTGTTACGTAATTTACGCTGAGTGAGCACAGCTCACGGTAAAGTGCGCTACACACTTGTAGCTGAGAATCAGTGTAGCAGAAATATTTTGCGAAGGAATTATTTGCATTTACCTTTCCGTCTTGTGTTGTGTTCTGTTGCGATTCCCTAAATAAACCTTGGGGTTGTAAATAGCTGGAGGATATCACAGGATGCCAGATGCAAATGAATGATTTTCTAATTTTGTAGCTATTTTCTTTGCAAACGATAATGTTGAGAATATGTTAACTAAAGTAACAAACTCAATCATTAAACTAAATTGAAAATATAGGAACAATGGGTTTATCAGTAGAAAATTAAATTAAAGAAATTCAACAAAGAGCATAACTATATATTTTAAACTTTTTTGTTTAATTTCTCAGTTTTACCGTTAATTATTTGCGCATACATATACAGGCTGGTTCATCGATTTGTATTTTTTCTTTACTTTATTGTTTTAAATATTACCAATTTTTTTTAAACAAAGTTTATTTTAAATGCTCATATATCTGCAGTATACTTTTTGTATTATTTTATATTTTTTAATGGAACAGCTTTTGGTGCCTCTTTAAAACAGTTCTTATTCATTATAGTCCTAAAGTTCAGTACGGTGGTGTCCGGAGATCCCGAGTTCGAATCTCACTCAAGCTAAATATTATATCAAGTACTACACCGCGGACCCTATTCTGTAATTGGGATTAAGTTCCTGTTGTACAGCATAACATAAATAAATAAATAATCAGTAAAGAAACTATTCATGTTTTTATTAATAAATATGCCATGAATTGCCTTGTTTAAATAATTAGATTAGTTACTGTCAGCCCTTTAAAATTATTACTTCTCTCACTTAGTTTATCAATTTTTCTTTGTTATAATTCATTTAGTTTGTTTATGTAAGAATGAATTTTACAAAAGACGAATTAGTTAAACATTGTGAATTTATTCTTGGTGAATTTTGGCATACTTACCGAGATCTGTATCGACAGAGTGCCACACCCAGTAATGGGTAAAAGGCGTGATGATATATTTATTTTTATTTATTTGTATGTGTGATAATTAATTAATAAAAACATAAATAGTTTCTGTACTGATTACTTCAGGACTGTAATGAATAAGAACTGTTTTAAAGAGAATTATAAAGATCTTTAAAATTATGAAAAGTTGCATATAATTACGCAAAAATAGAATAACCGGTAGATTCACTCTTTGAAAACCACTGGTCTATAGATTGAAAAGAAAAATTAAATGTCGTGAAATGTGAGAGCAGAAATAGTTGCTTTTCTTCTTTCTCCAATTTGAGACGAGATGAGAATGTCTGCATTTTGATATTTCTTTTTAGTAGTGCATCTCAAAAAAATGTGTATTACGAAATTTAAAATGGTCTTAAATTTAATACAAATTATAAATGATTTTTTTAGTGAAATTTAAAAGTGGGTAAACATGTAACAAATATCATTTTCTTCATTTACAACAATTACAAGTAGACTTTGCACTTTTCCACGTAGTATATTTATAAACACGTCTTCATTCTCCTATCGGATATTTTACCATTTCTCATTTTACACCCTGGTTTATTTCTGTCCGCTTGTGCGCGGAAATTGAACGAGCGAAAGAAACGCACCATTCTAAGCGCATAGTGTGTGTAATTATGACATAAAAGTTAGTTAGAGTGTGCATCATAACACCGTGCATACATTTTACGATAGTTAGTGAGTACGCAATCCTTTTAAAACAAAATAATCGTAAAAATAAATTGAGAAATGTTGCTTCAGATAGATTCGCTTCCTGAATGAGAAGCTTAGTGACTTGGCTAGAACCTAAGAGCATTGTTGTCTCATATCCAGTGGCGTACCTAATCTTATTTATTACAATTTGCTACCCGAAATGAAAACTGATAAGGGGATTGCATGAATAAGAAGGATAATACATATGCAACTAACAAGGACTATAAGACTTTAAATTGTTGTATAAAGAATAAATGGACTATTATAGAATTTATAATTATGATTTATTATTAATATATTAGAAATAACTCTTAAACCAGTGATACTACAAATGTTTACTTCATAGAAATTGCAAATAATTTTGAGAATTTTGAAAAAAATCTTTCTGTTTCATAATCAGTACGTTTAATATTATATGGGGTTAAAATAAGTGCTATAAGTTGTGAAACACCCTGTATTTATAAACTAATAATATAGAGAATTATGGGTTATTAGAATATAAAGCACGAATAATATAAAATAGTTATTAAGGGCATAAAGTGAGGCATTTCTTCTTGAAAGTTTCGTTCCATTTCCCGAGCCGAATGTAAGAAATATGAAGCACCTGAGGGAAGAATGTCACTTTTTCCATAAGGCAATCATACAGAATGTTTCAAAATTATTGTAAAAACATAAAGATATATATCACAACACAACCCAAAAATATTTTTTTCGAAACTCGCAAAAATAATTGCACATTACTTGAAATGTGCTTCAAGTAATATGCAATTCTTTTCGCGTTGTATTTAGTACATCAAATAGTATTTATACTCTTTAATTTTTGTATAGTTTATTTTACTACCCAACTAGAAGGTAAAATTTTCAGAAATAAACTATAATTTTATATAAAAGTCACTAATGTTAAATCATACCGTTGTTTTTCTTTTTTTAATTTTTCTGTTCGTAGAGAAGAAACATTTAGTTTCTTTTCTAGGGGTAGCCATATTTGGTTACAAACCCAACATTTTTGAACTGATTTCCCTGAGTAACCGGTAACTAAATAGGTATATATATATATAATTTTTGTTAGGAATTCTATGTCGGTAGATACTATGTATAAATTGCGATTTGGAAGTGTGAATGGTCCCTTGTCGGAAGGCATTGAAGACGTGTAAGGTAAAGCGTGTAAAAGTCCATATGCAGCAGAATATGAACATGGTCATAACGTCGCGTCGTGTGCATTTACGTGAACATGCTATAAAATGTGGCCCGACCTTAGTCTTAGTCTCAGCTTAGCGTGGCTTAGCATCGACCGTCAACCCGACGAATGTTTTATGAAGACATAAACCTTTTTAATGCGCAACGCTCTCCGTACTTCTTAAAGTGAATTGCTCAGGTTAGATGAGTAAAAAGCCTCCGGGTCGTTTTGTCATTTCGTTTTTATTTCGTATTCTGTTTTTCTGAAGTGGGGTCCGTTTCATAACAAAACCAACATTTATCAAACGTATTTAAACAAGTTGACACCCGAATAATTAACTGTAGACAGTTCCCAAGAGCTTGTTTTGTTTCGTACATCAAAAGAGGAAAGAGGCTGCAATTGTTGGGCTCACCGCAGCCGTGCCACTTTGTTTTCACGTTTGCGTTGCTCGCCAGATGCGGGCTCGTTCAATACAAGATTTGTGTGCACTAATTGGGAACAACTCATTTTCATTTCTCTACAGAATTAAATCGAACTGTTTTGTCAACGTGGTTTACCGACACCTGAAGTTGTTCTTGCATGTCCTGTTAACTAGTTTTAATTACTTCGAGGTACGAGCTAACAATACCTACTATCTTTTTAAATACTAACACTATTTCAAGTTCAACGATAAAGTAAACCAGTTTTCTAAAGATATACGATCTGGGAACTACAAATATAATCACTAATTATTATGATCATTCTACCGTTTAGAAAAATCATCTAGGTCAGCAATTTCAATTCTATCCGATTAAATTTTACTGTGCCACAAGTAACAGTGATTTAAATGCGACTTAGTAACAGCAGTAGCAAACGTTTTCATACGATTCTGATGATGGAAATGGCGGCAATTTATTTTTTCTACTCTAGTCATTAAAATGACATTTAAAGTACTGGTTTCCATGGAGCTAAATAATATCTTAATCGCATGTTGACAAGCTGCGGCTTCAAACGTTTTAGTCACAGCATGAAGGAAACAACTGACATATTAAATACGGGGTGAAGTAAGTTTCCTGCATCTGTCATTGTAACTTAATCTTACTTTTCAAATAATATATAAAATTTTACAATTTTTTGTTGTCTTAGTCGTAGAAAAAGTATAGTATGTACTCATTTTATGATGTTGTTACATAATATACTATTATCGTATCAAATACGATACGTTGCAATTGACGTTAATAAATCTATCTTCTCAAATGAGTTCTTTCCTTGATACATAAATGCTGTTTATAAACTAATAAGCTATAATTCTCTATATTAGGAGTATGTATAAGTAAAGATCGTATGAAATAAATCTTATTGTATAATTTGCCAAGAAAAAAAAATCATTTTATTATGATTGTTAAGGGATACGTGACGTCGTGACATTTCGCATTCATTGAAAAGGATTTAAAACTGCTGCATCTATTTATGTATCGCTTTATCCCAATATCTAATCCATCAGCACTTAATGCTGAGTCAACCTACCGATGAAGCGAACTGAACTGAACTGAACCGCTCAACCGTTCCTCATGTGCTCAGTGCTGTGAGTGGACCGTGTATGGCTGTATGGGTCATTTAACGGTTCAAAGTCGTGCATGCTATTTCGCTGCAGGGAATAATTACAATAAATATAAACGATACGAAAGGAATCAACGAATTTCAACGGATATCTGTTGTGTGGTGAGTTCTTCACCAGAGGCACAGGAAGACTTTGGTTTTTTCAAAGGGCTGGCACGGATTCAAACCGAAAAATTTTGTAGTTACGGTTATCGGTTTTTATATCAATAAAATTTCGGTTTCGTTTATCAGTTACAGTTTCGTTACGGTTTTTTTCGGTAACTTGTTAAAAATATAAAAACCAATAACTTATGTTCTTCTTGGTGTGCTTACTATTTTCGGTTTAGTACGTTTTTAAAACCGGTTTAAATTTACGGTTTTTAGAACTAAAATGATAGCGGTTCCGTTACGTTTTCGATTACAGTGACAATTAAATTTTGGTTTCCATATTTCAAAATAAAAATATCGGTTTCGATGTTTGGTTACGGTTTCATAAAACGGTGAATATCGGAGCAGTTTTTGGTTTAAGTTATTTGAAGCACGAGAAAAAAATCTTTTTTAGTTTTCGAGATATGGGCTCAGTTAGAAAAAGTCGAGATTTTGAAAATGTCCAAAATTGCTGGACCTCAAAAACTAAAAGAGATATGAAAATGAAAAATAACGGCATTCGATTTCTCTTACTCCGATTGTTATAGAATCATATTTACAAAATTTTCTGGTTCAACCAAAAATTCCGAACCGTAATGAAACTATAACCGAAAATCGCACCAATATTAATTGATTGATATAGAACCAAATTTTTAAAAATCGGTTCAATAAAAAATCACGTAAACATATATCTTAAACGAAGTATTTGCAGATCAACTTTTTGTATGATAATTTTGTAAAACCGGCATTGCTTATGTCAAAATTCTAGCATCCTTAGATACCGCTTCATTCAAGGAAATACTAATACGTTATAATATATTACAATATAAATATATGAAGACATAAAAACATGTTTTTGTATTATGTTTTATTTCTTGTTATAATAATTAACATGCTTAATAGGTTCACTGACTTTTAGAAAAACTGTGGTGAGTGAACCCATTTGGTTTTTATAACTATATAATATACGATACGATATGAAACTCAAAACAACGTGTTGCTAAAACAATATCTTGAGCTTGACTCGTGCAGAAATACAATAATATTTGCGAAACTGCGATCTATAACTTCTAAAGAGTTACTTGTTACCCACATAGAAATCTTTGCCATTACTTGCCAATATTGGCAATATACATTCTCACGAAACATAAGTTAAGGTACGTTATACTGCTTTTAACTATAAATATTCAGCGATTATTTGAACAAATGAGTCCTAAATTCTTCTAAAAACACTAATCAGTGTTATTATGAATATTTTAAGTTTGCTATTAATTTCAGGCAAATATATTCTCTACTAATATTTCTAGGAAAGAAGAAAATTGCTTGAAACTATTTAAATAGATAAACGGTTTATGGATGCTTCTCACCACTGCAATTCGGACTAAAATAATTGTTAAGTATGCATATTTCTGACTTCGCCATGTATAGTACGTCCAGCGAACATTTGGAAAAATGACTTTTAAATCCCTCCATTCACACTAATCGATTTGTCATAATTATACAACAGGAACATAATCCCAATTACAGTACAGGACGCTTACAGTTTACACCGATCTTGTATTGTTAATATACTTCAATTTAAAACGTGTTGTTGGTTGGCCCCTTTGGGTACGCCACTGCATCAATTCTTTTCCGTGCACAAGTAAATTAAATTGTTCCGAACAATTAAAAAAAGAGAACAAACGAAACAGCGGCACTGAACCATATAATTTCCGTGTGTGCTGTGTGTTATGCTGCTCGGACACCGACATACCGACATACCGACAGCCAGAATGAAATGAAGAGTCGGTATCGGTGTCGGTGTTGTGAACGCCGAAACGCCGAAACGCTTGCACGCTTAAACCTCTGACCGAGAAGGCAAACAAAAAAAGATAGTTTTTGTGCGTATACCGCCCAGTTTCGCGTTAGATTTACTAGATTTCATTTAAAACATACCTATCTTATACAGTATTAATTTTGCGAGTGACTGTCCTAGAAAATGATAAATGATTTAATTGGTAGCAGATAGTTAGGTTAATTAGTAAAAGATCCACTTGTAGTTATTAGAAGGTTGTAATTTAATGACGTTTAACTAGAGCGCGAAAACTAATTAAATTTAATTATTTTTACGTAGTAGATTGGAAAATTCGAGCAAATATAGCTATTGTTTTAGATCCAATTTTAAATCTGTTTTTAAATCATAAAAATAATTAATAATTATGAATAATAAGCATGACATACATAGTAAATTATACTTGTAGGTATACAGGGTGTAGAATTGAAATGTGGCGTATAGGGATTTCAATGTTATTTTTTAAATATTGCTGTATCTCTTTACCTATTCACTTTAGAGCAAAAGCGTAAATACAAAAATTGTTCAGAAATTAAAAACGCTTCCTATAAAGTAAATTTCATTACATAAATGTGAATAGTTCACGAGATATTAATTAAATGAAATTCAAAATTTATACAAATTTGTTGTAGATTGCGTTGGAAAATTAAATAAATGAACTGAATATTTGACATATTGTACATGGCGTTTTATTTAAAATAATCAGTAAATTTTTGGGCGAGATAATCACTTTAGTAAAAAATATATATAACCAGAGGTTCTCAAATTGTAGAACAAAATTGTATATTTTATTGTTTTTTTGTTTGGAAGAACAGTTTTCTTTGATTTTAAAGATATAAATATTATATACCATTGTATATCAATTATTTCTAGGAAAATATTATTGAATATTAGAAATAATGTTACAATATTCAAGTAAGCTATGAAATACACAGGCGCGTAGGAACGCAATTTTTCTTTGGGGGTGAGGGGCAAATAATAATAACCAGGAGGGATTAAGGGTGTCTGTTTTTAAATAAACAAACTGAATTATGAAAAACATTTTTTCAAAGTATATAAACCCAGAATTTACTTAAAATATACATAAATTGCAACCTTTTTTGTAATTTTCTAAATTTGTTAGTTTTTTATCAGAGATTTTTTCAGATAAATACTTCTTCTTCTTTTTCTTCTGATGGCAGTATACCCCAAATCGAGTCAACCGGACATATATTTCTACAAGGGAAATAATGGACGTGTTTTCAATTGACGATTATAATACGTTATTCATTTATAACGACTGTTATAAATCAAATATGAGAAATTAAAATTGAAATTAACAAACTCAAAGATTAAAAATATTAAAAATGATCAAAACTGAAGTCGAAGTGAAAGTTGAAAATGTAGACTTTGAAGTTAATAATGTCATGAAAGTTCCAAAACTATGGGGGAGCAAAATACAGTCTTTGCCCTCCAAACAAAATACATGAGTGGCATGTTTTTTCATCTGACAGTGTTACATTGTTTAAATAAAAAGTTAATAAATGGGTTAGTATAAAAGACATTCCATGCGGATTTATTCTATGATTTTTCTATAGTCCTATTTATTTATATTTCAATAATAAGTTTGTCCCGATTTCACTATTTCAATATGATCCTAAATTAGTATCCTGTCAATGTAATAATTCGTGAGATATGACATTCATATCTCACGTTGCCTATGGTAACTATAAGATATGACAATGTACATCTAATATAATATATTTCCATAGCAACAACAAGTATACAAGTAAGTAATCGTAGAAAAAAGTACATTCTATTTTTAGCATACCATTTTATTGTTTTCAGTTTTTCTTTATGTGTTTTAAAATGTTTAGTAAACAAATAGTTTAGTGTAAATGTAAACCTCACACTATAAATTATAAGCAATAATAAATCACTTTGAGTCCAGTATCGAATGAGTTGTTTGACAGAAATGTAATATATTTTTAATATTTTGTTGTTGTAATTCGACTTGTTTGTTTAAGCAAAAGTTATACTTTATTGGTGCAATTAGCAATAAAATTATTAGCTTACATATTTATAATACTAAACATAACAGTTATCTCGATACTAACAACGTACAGGCTGTCCACGAAAAAGAGTTACATAATAGACGTTTTTCTACTCTCGTTATTAAAATATTATTTAACGGTTTCCATGGCGCTGGATAACATCTTAAGCACATGTTGACACGCTGAGGCTTTGAACGTTTTAGTCACGACTTGAGATATTAAGCACAGGGTGAAGTTACTTTTAAAATCATTCATAAAACTTTTAAAAAATTGTCTAAATTTGCAATTGTAAAAAGAGTGTAGTATATGACTCGTTTTATAAACTCGCATTTTATACACTCGTAGCGAAAGAGACGCTTATAAAACTTGTTACATAATATACTAATAATAATAATAATAATAATAATTTATTTGTTAAGAGAAAAAGATTGGTATCAAATACAATTACATTATATTATTAAACATTTTATACATTTAACATAAAAGCTCTTATTTTTAAACATGTTTTAACATAATTATAGATATCATACATTATTTCTTTAGTTGGTTCTGTGAGTAGAGATGCATTGGAATTGTTTTGATTACTGTAAAGAATATATTTATTTAGGAATTTGTTACGGACAGGTTTATATATAGGACAATTGAGTAAGAAATGATAAAGGGTGTTTTCTTCATAATATACTATTAACAGCAGTAATTAATTTTTAGCCTTAGTAATAGGAGATCAGCAGAAAATAGGTGTTAAATTTTGTGGCCCGCGATAACTTAAAGTTTAAGAACTGCTGCTACAGAAGACAGTGTTACTTTTACATCTAATTTGAGAATTAAGCAACAAAATTTATTAACCATAACTACACGCACAACAACCACACGAAGCAAGTTTTCTCAGTCAAATCGTTCACATCAACTTGAAGTTGGTACACAACAAAAACAAAATGAAGACCTTTGCTTCATACTGTGCAACCACAGTAAGCGGCGGACGCTAACGTACACGCAGTTCTACTTCTAACGAATCGGTTCTTCGTTGTTAGTTTGACCTGAACCCATCTATCATGTCTAGGGTTAAAGCAACACGCACGAAGAGATGTTGAAGACTTCAGTTTTTAGATTTTAAACGAATATGAGATGCCTAATGTTGTTGGAATGGAACAGTCAAATTTTATGAAAATACTTCAATCCCCTAACCCCAAAAATAGTTGCATAATAGTATATTAAAGAACGAGTATTATAAGACATGTTTTATTCGCACGCGTCCAAGTTTAGAAAACGAGCCACAGGTGATATAAGTTTTATAAAATGAGTTAATTATACCATTTTTTTTATGAAATATTTTAAACCGAATCAATTTGTATATGAAATGTTGTGGTTGGTAACTGTTATTGACATTCATGTCATTGTTTAGATTTTGAGGTTATATTAAAATATTGGTGTTCTCATCTTGATAGGTTTAGTATGTCATCCGTTACTACCAACCGTTTAAAACAAAATGTTGCGTATCATAATGAACGCTTTTTCGATACGTAACTGGATGCCATAATGACTTCCTTATGAACGTAAAATAGAAAAAATCTTCTTCGCTGTACTAATGTTTCTATTTAATGTAAATATATTTTTCATTTGTTTGTATTTAGTTATGTACATCTGTTTGCTATGTATTTCTATTTTGCACAATGGTTAACTTTGCCATTGCGAAATAAAAAGCATTTATTATTATTATTATTATTAAAAAATGCTTGAAATCAAAATGGAAGAAAATTTTATTTTCGGCTGACTATACGTAATTATTTTGCTCGTGAATACATTTTATAAGCTCGAAAAATGAAAACATTTTTTGTTGCGTTTTTCCACAAATGTATATTTTGCAAAAAATATATATCGTTTTTATTTACAATTTACAAAATGTGTTTCCATTCCACATATCGTATTAAAAAATATTACGGAAACATATTTCTGTATTTGTATTTATATTTATAAACATCACCGTTGGCAATAACAGGGCAAAACGAAATAGAAGGTTCAAAACAATCAATGTAGGTAGATATTTTTGCTGACTTCAATATTATACAACGTTCAGGGTGAACATTCAATTCAGTTCTTGAGAATAAATATTTTTTTTGTATTTGACACATCTGTCAAAATAAATCTAATAAGTTTTACAGAATTTTTAAATTTTCTATTTTGCAAGTTGTATACAGTAAAATGTTTTAAAATGTCTATTAAGGTTTCCTGTTGATTTGGAAACAATAATCACATTTTACTTTATTGTCACCTAAGTCAGTAAAATGTTATTATATTGAGCTAATTTTGATGGAACTCATTATAAATTACCGTAATTGCAATAACAAAATAATAATTAACGAATATAATACGCAACCTGAGACAGGGCTATTTGCATTCTATCATTTCATTGACGAAAATGAAAAATGAAAAAAGGGTTTCGAAGAGTTGGGTCAGTGGGTCGGGTCTTTTTATTTACATTTAGGTAAAAAAAATCACATTTGTAGCAAGTTGATTAAAAGAAATACAGGCGCGGTGGTCGAGCGTGTTAAGGCACATCTCTTACTGTGACGTCACCCGAACCAAGGTTCGTCAGTTCGTATCCGCCTGTCGACAATGTGTGATTTGTCGTAAAATATAAAATACAGCTACATGTATTTATCACACTTGGGCACTATAAGCTAGTCACTTATACACCTTAAATAATGTAGCATTTGACTACGAAGACCGGCAGTACGGCAGTGTAAAAACTGCGGCTCGGTGTGTCCGGTAGGCCCAGGCCCGATTTGGGCTGTAGTGCCATCAGAAGAAGAAGGTTAAAAGAAACACATTGCACTGGTGACTCAAATTGTGCAAAATTATTTGCGGCATAGACACTACGATAAAATAAAGTCCTTATGTATTGAAAAATAGAAAAATCTTGTGACACACAAGTTGAAAAACTTTGATTTATAGATTTAAAAAAATATATATTAATTTAAAATGCCTATAATATACATATTTTTTTTAATGTTTCCATATATTCAAGTAGCAAACATAGATGAATTATTTTAGAAAAATATTTCTAATAAATGTATATTTCAAGCAATTGAGCAATATTTTGTATTTTGTATTAAGACACATATTGTCTTATTATTATTGTTTAAAATTTAAAGAATTTCCGTTGAACATATGATTCTTGTTTCTGTTTGCAGGTACATATACATATAATATGTATGTTGTTAATCATATAGGTTTACAACTGACAATTTAATTGAACGATAAACCGAGCCTGCGGGTCTTTCAGTCAAATTCAATGCCGTGCGTTCAAACGAGGCAAAGGGCACCGTTGCCCTAAAGTGATTATTACAATAATTAAATGTAGCATGCTAGAATTTCATATAGCATTTGTTCACGCATTGGGACATGATTTGTTTTAAAAGAACAAATACCATTTATAAATAAAAACATATCATCACGCCTTTTACCCATTATTCTGCCGGAGCAGATCTCGGTAAGTAATATATTTCTTCGCGTGAAGTGCGGTTACCAGCCGTCAAATCACGGCCTCCAAAGATGTTAGTGAACGTGGTGAAAATTGTGGAAATCAAACCCAGGTTTTCAATTCCACAGGCCGAGTCGATACCACTGAGCCACCTACCCCACAAAATTTATTACAGTGTTCAAATTAAATTTCTAATATGATACTTATTTAATTATTTTTTTTTTAATAAAATGATGCTAAAAATATATGAGCTACTGGAAAGGTTAATAAGAACACCCACAAGTTTATTGGAAGGTGACGCAAGGAGATTATGTTGACGCGATGAAAAGTTTTAATTTCTAAAACTCGAGGAAAGTAACACAAAACTTTAGTATATTTTAAAAATATTAATAATTTTTAATTTCAGTTGAACATGATAATTTAGGAAAAATTATCCAGCTATTTAAAGATGAAATATTTATACTTATGTAAGTACATTTTGAAATTTCGTTAATTTATACAATAAATGTAATCCAGAATTGAAATGCAATGTACGGTTACATTAATAAAGCATTTGCAATATGATACTCATCCGAAATAATATCATACATACCAGAATAATAGCATGAGTAGAAAATTCAAACCTATAGGTATATAAATTCGGTACGATATGGGCGACATTATTATTATTAGAAATGCAATAATTCGTCAATTGCATTACATAATAATTTGAACATTGTATTTATTTTGACAGAATTAATTGGGACATATGATACGGTATTTGATTTTGTGTCGAGTACCGGAATCAGATATTAGATATGCACGTACGTTTTTGCATGGTTGTTATTGGTTTAGAATTGTATTTGTACACACGAAAATTGATATGTTTAAATTAGTGTATGTTTCAGGGGTTCGTGCTACTCCATTTTATGGGATATATCGTTATGTTATGTATGTATGTCTTCAAGTTTAAACTACTTGTTATATATATATATATATATATATATATATATATATATATATATATATATATGTATATATATACCGGGTGGAACATCATACCTGTGTACATAGGCGATTAACATGAAAAAACAGTTTTTCTGTGCGCATTGTTCCCCAAATAATTTTAGCCAAAAATGCTTCAAATAAATGTTGTAGAGCATAAAATGCTGCATCTAAATCAATAAACAGAATTACATTTACATGCGTTATAACGAGAGAAATTAAATAAAAAAAATATTAAAAATTACGTTGAAAATATCAAATAGCCATGGAAGTGAAACAAAAATAGATAAATGCTTGACGTTTGACAGATCTCCTGATTTAACACCTAGCGATTTTTTTTATGGGGTCATCTTAAATGTAAAATTTATAAGCAACGCCACCCAAATATTAATTCTTTGAGAGAAGCTATCGTGGATAAGTGCGCCTTAATCACAAATACGCAGCTCGCTAATGTACGACAATCCTTCTACAATAGACTTGGTTATTGCTTGGCTGAAAATGGAGGTTTATTTGAATATTTATTGTAATAATAAATTGTACTGATTATTTTATTGAGAGAATTATTGTTTGATATTTGAATTATAATAGATAGGTTACAATTTTTACATGACCAACCCTATAAGAAATAAACGTTTCATTGAAATGTACAATTGTTTATTTATTATTAAATTGTAATCATAGGTATGGAGTTTTTTGTATGAATTTTATTGAATGATTAATTTGTCGGGGGTAAAATATCAAATAGACAGAAAAACGTCAAGCATTTATCTATTTTTGTTTCACTTCCATGGCTATTTGATATTTTCAACGTAATTTTTAATATTTTTTTATTTAATTTCTGTCGTTATAACGCATGTAAATGTAATTCTGTTTATTGATTTAGATGCAGAATTTTATGCTCTACAACATTTATTTGAAGCATTTTTGGCTAAAATAATTTGGGCAGCAATGCGCACGGAAAAACTGTTTCTTCATGTTAATCGCCTATGTACACAGGTATGATGTTCCACCCGGTATATATATATATATATATATATATATATATATATATATATATATATATATATATATATATATATATATATATATGTTGTTTCAGACCTCCCGTACCCCCCGAATATCTCGCGAAAAACAAAGCGGATTGAGAAACCAAAAAATACGTCCAAAATATTTTTGAAAGTTCTATCGAATGACATCAAATAAAACTTCCCCCTCAACCCCTGGGATATATATATATACCGGGTGGTGCTCGGTGAGTGCGAACATAGGAATTTAACATGGGATATTAGTTTTATGCAATTTCCTGCTCTCCTGTACATTTTACGGAAAAAACTGTAGAGGGAAGATTTGTTCAGAATTAAAAGTTACCCATGAAACTGTTTTTACATGTTTTATTAAGTTTTTGGTTTAGCCGTAACATTAAAAATAAATTTCGAAATTTCTGTTACTTTGTAGTAATAGCCATGACTTTTCTTTTATTTTTATGACAAATGCGTTAAATGTCAATTTTTGATGTTTATTAAAGTTAATCTTATAATTTAAATTAAATCAAAAAAATCACATTTTTTATTCTTTGAACAAAGTTTTATTTTCATATTTAATAATAAATCAGTTTCAAGTTTATCAACAATTTCAATTTTTTTTAAAAATTTTAAATTACAATAATTTAATGTGAAATAATAAGTAATAATTGTAACAATATTATTTAATATACCTACATAAAAAAATAAAGAAATTACAATAAATGTTCAAACAAGCCACCATTTTCAGCAAGACAATAACCAAGTCTATTGTAAAACGAAGTTCTAACATTGGCTAATTGCCTGTCAGTAATATTATCACATTCTTCGAATATAGCTTGTCTTAGTAAATCTAAATTTTCGTAGTGTTTAGAGTAAATTTTACTTTTAAGATGCCCCCACAAAAAAAAATCGCAAGGAGCTAGGTCCGGAGATCTTGCAGGCCAATTTATTCCACCACCACGACCAATCCACCGATTAGGAAAAACCAAATCTAAATATTCCCGCACATTTATTCCATAATGAGCCGGGCACCCATCCTGCTGGAACCAAATATCCTCATCTACTGCAGCTGCCTCATCCAATGCAGGACCTATATGATTTTGCTGAAGTTCTAAATACATATCAGAATTTAAATTTCCCATAATTTCAAATGGTATAATCCTGTTCTTAAAAATTCCAACCCAAATATTAATTTTCTCAGGATATTGGGTACCTGTACACACAGTTAAATGATGATTTTCTGTGGTCCACATACGAGTATTCTGAACATTTGGTTCATTATTTAAAGTAAATGTACATTCATCTGTAAAACAAATCGACGAAATAAAGTGCTGGTCCCGATTTGCCTTTTCTTGCATAATTTCACAAAATGTACTTCTAGTTTCAAAATCAGCCAAAAGAAGTTCTTGATGTGTTTGAAATTTGTAAGATTTATATCCATGTGTTTTTAAAATTCTCAGAACTGTTGAATGATGCAAACCACATTCAGAAGCAATATGTCTTATGCTGTACCTTGAATTTTGAGATATCATAGCCAATACCAATTCTTCATTCACTTCGTTATGACGTATTCTGTTATTATTATTATTGCCTTCATTACCATCGGTCACAGCTACACTAGCTGTACTCTCAAATTTTGTAACCAGTTTTGAAATTGTTGATACACTTGGAATTGGTTTATCTTCATATTTAATTGAAAATAAATCCCGCACCCTCCTATAACTATTTCCTCCATAATAATTTTTAATAATGAAGACACGTTCTTCGTTTGAATAAACATTCATTTTATAGCTTACACAAAGATTTAATTTAAATTATAAGATTAACTTTAATAAACATCAAAAATTGACATTTAACGCATTTGTCATAAAAATAAAAGAAAAGTCATGGCTATTACTACAAAGTAACAGAAATTTCGAAATTTATTTTTAATGTTACGGCTAAACCAAAAACTTAATAAAACATGTAAAAACAGTTTCATGGGTAACTTTTAATTCTGAACAAATCTTCCCTCTACAGTTTTTTCCGTAAAATGTACAGGAGAGCAGGAAATTGCATAAAACTAATATCCCATGTTAAATTCCTATGTTCGCACTCACCGAGCACCACCCGGTATATATATAACACACAAGCACAAAATTTACAGAAAAACAACAACACGTACTAAAACTAACAAAAACTAATAAATACTTTTGCAGTACGCGCAAGTTTATACAGTGTCGTTAATAAAAAATATTTAGTTAAAAAAAATAATTATTGGTGCAATTTATAAAATATAATATTTTTCATTAATTCAGTAAAACATGAAAAACAGTATAGTTTCCCATAGATACAACCTCAATAGATAATTTTATTGTTGAAACAAATACATAGGAAATAGTAAATGCTAATTAGTATGGAAGTACTGACGGTTTATTCTGTTACGATAGGACGACACCACATATTTTTTCACACAATTCTAGGATTGTAAAGGCATGAAAGGAAACTATTAAAATATAATGACACTTCGGAATACATAATTAGCTGAACTGGAGCAGCTATCAATGATGGGAAGTGTCTAATTTGTATGTGTTTCTTAGTTAAGAATATCTAAAAAAAAAAGTACCGCTTGAAAAATTATAAACAGGTTTTGTTATTAATTTTAATATTGGAACTACACGCCTTTTCCTCTATTTTGAAGATGACAATGTTTGATAAACATGACATATTATAGTTCATAAAAAATATATTAGTTTTGCTAAAGTATACCATGGGAATCTATTCGATTACGTCTAATTTAATTTATCAGTTTATTAAAAATATTCATATTTATATGCAGAAGACTATCAAGAATTCAATAAAAACTGGATGAAATCTTTTTTCTCGGTATACACAGATAATTAGTTTTTCTTCTCTAGAGAGGAATAAATTGCAGTGATACATAGATCATATTTTATAAATCAAAAAAACTTCATTATTCTATAACAATTTTATTAAATCTTAAAATACTTTATATACAACCGGTAAATAATGTTAATTTTATTCTTATCAAAACAAGTACTTAATGTACTTTACTATATACCGAAGGTTATAAAAATGACAAATACTTCCGAGTGGAATAAAGTAATTCAAGGCCATGTGCACGAGGGAAATAAAAATGACAAGTAGTCTCTAGGGAAAAAAGTGATTTAAGGTCTTTGGCAGTGCTAAGTCTCTTTTATTAAATAACGAATTTTTCCGTTTGTATATAAGATATTGTATATAACAAGTGAGTAAAGTTTAATTATTTAACTAACTTTATTCCCTTGCTATATAATATACTATCCAATCTTTAATTCTTACATCTTACATCATTTTCTATTGAAATAAATAAAATATTAATTTTATTGAACACTACTAGAATTTATTAGAGTCCGAATAAATGTTTTTTTAAATCGTAAAAAAATTATGTCTAATACGAAAGGAGCAGGGTTAGCAAAAGTCATGATTTAAAAAATTATATATGAAAATTTTTTTAATAATTTTTTTAGTTTTTGTTTTCTTTTTAAATGGAGTAAAAGTTATTAACTATTAATATGAAAAATTCCTTTAAAAAATATATAGTTTCGATTTCACATTACAAGTTTGAACACGAATTTCTGAAACTATATGTTCGACTACACGCGTTTACAACTTGAGTGATCAAATTAAGAAATAAGTTAGGTGTTGAAAAGGCAGGAAATTTGGTATTTTTGTTGAAATACTATTCGTATAACTGTAAAATAACTAACGAATAATAGAAAGATAAATGAGAGTGACATTTTTTCTTAAGAATGTATGATTTAGTTTATTTATATTTTTTTATGATTGCATTGAATGGATATTATATTTTGTTTAATATTAATTCGTTTAATAAATAAATATTGAAAATTATTTTATCTTTAAAAATATTTCTTAAACTGAATATTTATTAAGGCACTTGTTTTGTTATGTACCGGAAATATAATTAAATTCATACAAAATATAAGAACAAAAAACAAAAAATGATATAAATCAATGTTGTTTTTTTTTAAATCACAATGATTTAAACCACGATTTAATTCGAATGATTTAAATCAGGCCAACCCTGGAAAGGACTGCGTTTTCCTCTCTAGTTTGAGAAATAACTATTTCAATGAAATACATAAAAAATATGTCAGTTTCTCATGTCTTAATTATTGTACAGATCTGTACGTTTGTCCTGTTAAATAATTAGTATCAACAATGTAAAATTAACATGGCTATCCATTTGGAATTTATCATGAACAAATCTTTTAGCAATTAGTGTTTGTGCGTCTCTAACTAAAACGTTCTAGTGACAGTGGTCATTCACCCTAAAATAAAATTCAATTCCGAGAGTTTTAATTCTAACCTAAAACTCCACCAGATATGGAGATAATTCCGGCAGTATGAATTCAATCAATTGTCTCATGTGGTCACCAATCTGGAACCACTCAGTTCACCACAAACGAACCAAGTGAACCACATGTGAACCGATGTTTCACCACACCGCGGTTCATTTCAACAACGCAATCATGCACTTAACTCCAGTTTAAACCTTTAATCACGGCCAACTATTCCAATCATTTTATTTCTATCTACCGAAGACTTTGGATGATAAAAACCACATACGGTGATTTTCAGCGATTTTACATAGTTCGCGCCCATCACTTATTATGATCAATCGATAAAGTCTTGACCTCAGGATCTTGTTCACTTGACCGTGCTGATGCCATGGACGTACAAGCCATTTTTCTTTAGGGAAACATAATTTTTATATTCACAACACTCATATTTTTTAAGCAAGATATTATTATTATAATATATGAAATATATTATACAGGGTGTGAAAAAAGGTACAAAACTTTGACGAAATATACATTTTGATGTTTTTTAAATTCGCAAAATTTGGCTATAGTTCTTGAAGTGTTGAAGAGTGTTCTATAATGAATAAAATGACTATTATAAATAACTATCAAATCAGTATATAAATAAATAAATAAATAAATAAATATCATCACGCTTTTACCCATTACTGGGTGGGGCACTCTGCCTCAGCTGATCTCGGTAAGTGACATATTTTTCGCGTAAAGTGCAGTTACCAGCTGTCAAATCATGCCCCCCAAAGATATTAGTGGAAAGGGAGCCACAGTGGTACTAAAAATATTTATTTTAAGTAAACCTCCCTTAATGTTGCGACTATTTCCCCTTTGGGGTAAATGGCTCAGTGGTATCGAATCGGCCAGTGGATTTGAGAACCCGGGTTCAATTCCCACAGACAACAAACGATATTCTCCACGTTAAAACTATCCCTGTGGCTCCCCTTTCAATAATATCTTTGAAGGCCGTGATTTGACAGCTGGTAACCACACTTCACGCGAAAAAATATATCACTTATCTGCTACGGCAGAATGCAGAATGTTATTACCATCTCTCCACGGCACTGTCTGGCGTATGCCATGCAGCCCAGCACACCGGATGATCGAGAAGTTATCCATCGCTCGCGGCTAGTGAAGTCGTGAAACCATGAAGTCATGAAGTCGTCGACCAGCGAGCGAGATCGCGTCCACGAGTATAACCTAGCTCTGGACGAGCGTTAATATTGTTACTCGTTAGCGCTTCTTCCTCTAGTATCGCAGTACTAGCGTACTGGCGTTTCGCAGGAACTGGTTTGCATTGTTTCCAAGAATATACCGGAAATGTTATTGTTAGTGCTGCCCCACTACATCGTGTAAGACATGTCAAAACTTCTGCCTAGGTTAAGAACAGGTTGTAGGTGTAGATGCTCTCATAGTTCACCTTTTTGTTTTGGTTTTAAGCATAAAGTTTATTTCAATTTTGAATTAATTAGTTCAATAATAAACTTTTAATTTCAAAGTCAATTTGTTTTTATATTTGGACAGAAACTATTAAACGTTTTGGACAGGAACTTAACGGTAGTAAAATATTAAGTGTGGTTAGTAATAAAATTAAATTAAAATATAATTGAGCAACAAGAAATCTAAGCGATCATTAAAATATACGAACTGAGCTGTAAAATATGTCCTACTAAATTTTGTTATACTTCTTTGTAAGAAGATCAATGGGGTCCTCCACTATTTTTAATTTTTTTTTAATCAAATTTCATCTAAATTGAGAACAATATAAAGTTTTAGAAAGTCTTAATTGATAGTCATTAGGCCATAATATTTTTTTTTTAATTTTGTAACATCAGACTTAAGAAAATGTGTATCTCAAACAGAGGAGCTCATATATAATTGTAGTCACATATATATGATCTACTTAATCATTTAGAAAAATATATAAATGAAGTTTAAATCACTTTCGTGACAAATAATATAAATAAACTGTTAGATTATCTTAGTCAAAGGTTTGATTACTACTGGTACGATTTCCTGATCTACATCATTCAGTTTGACTTTCCCTGCACTGATTTGCGTAAACCTAATCATAGTTTTGAAGTAAGCAGTATTTAACGAACATTTTATTAGTAAAGTACTAATTAATTAAGAAATAATACATATTAAATATTTATTTAGTTCGATTCTATACCTTCTAATAAATTGAATAGATACTTGAGGTAGATCCCTATGTTAAGTTTTGCACTACAGACGATCCGTTTGCGGTAGCTCTGTTGTTTAAAGAGAATATTATCGTACAAGTTGAAATGTTTCCAGTATTTACTTAAATACAAAACATATCAATTAAATTTTGTGGCAATATTTGATATATTTATTTAGTTATTATATTTGTTTTTCATAGGTAATTATAGTAATGGCAATATACATATAGTATTAAGAAATAACATGATTTAACCAGTACAATATATTTTTATAATAATATGAATATAAATGTTTCAGAATATTTTCACATAAAATGAAATTTAGATGCATGATTATTAATTAAAAATAGGTAGAATCAATACTCGTAACATTGGTTTTGATGTTTCATAATAATTAGTAAATTAACGAGACTTGAAAATGAAATAAATATAAACGAATAAATAATAAATGCACAAAGGATTAAAAAAAGCAAATATCTGTTTAATTTAAATAAAATACTGAAATAATTATGTACTCCTCTTCTATGATAAATTCATATGGAATTTTCGGAACAACTTGACACTAACGAGAAAAGTGCATATTTTCATTTGACATATATGTCAGACAATCATTATTTTCAATAGAGTAAAGACTGTCAAAATAAATATATCATCACGCCTTTTACCCATTACTGTGTGTGTGGTACCCTATTTTAGCAGATCTCGGTAAGTGAGGGGGAGCCACTGGGGTAGTTTTAATGTGGTGAAAATATAAACATAAAATAGATACAGTAATCTAATTTAACAGGGGCGGATCCAGACTTAGAATTGGGGGGGGGGGTCATGGAGTGAATTTTGTCTCGGGGAGGAGGGGGTATTGTCCATCTTCTAAATATAAAAAAACATTTGTATTTGCTCATATTATATTCCTGCTTTAAATAATTTTTACGATCACATTAAATCGTCTTTGGAATCGCATTAAATCACAATAAATCATTTTTTCACGTCAAAAATTTCCTCTAAGAACGCCAACACTTTTTAAATCATAAAGTTTCAATATCTAAACGGTTCTTCGATAGAATACAAAAATTATTGAATTAGAAGTTTATTTTCTAAGTGCAAATGTCGGTAGTCACATACTTGACTAGGTCTTAAATAGAATACCTCTCCCATCTGCGAGTCGAAATAATATCCCCACAAAATATTGGCTATTTATTAGAATAATAAATCAAACAATAGTTCTTCATCATCTTAGAATTTTAAGTTCTTAGATAATATTTTCTATTTAATATGTTTAATAAATTGAGTTATCGTAAATAATTACATCATTATTATGTATTAGGGCCAACATATTAAAAAAAATCCATGCTGGGGGGGGGGGTCATGACCCCTATGATTCCTCCCCTGGATCCGCCCCTGTAATTTAATATAATCATATTGACAACTTGAACTGTGCAGATCAAAGTTGAATTTTGTTAATAAATGTGATAAATACCACAAAAATCTAATTAAAATGTGCGTCAGAAGACAGTTTCTATGTAGCGAGTATTTGATCAAATTTTATGGAGTGATGTTATATTTCATACAAAAGTTTTATCAAATAATATTGACCAAATGACAGGCGTTAGAGAAATATACATCAATAATAAAATAGATAGAAAATATAGATCTTTGTATCATTTATTTGAAGAATATTCTACAATTTAAACAAATGAAAACTAAAAAAAATCATAATAATACCTAAAAGTAGTACCAATAAAAACCAAACGGAAAAGGTTTTACTGAAATTATCCAACAAAATCTGATAAAATATAGCCTCAAAAAGACGTTGAAAACTAACAGATTTTTTTAATAACCTAAAACACTAGAAAAATTATATCTCACTAAGTTTTTGCACCTAAACCTAATGGAGAACATTAAACAAAGTAAAAATATGTTCAGGGTGGTAGACAGATGGCACCACCACCGTAACTGTGAAGACTAGAAAAACAGTCGGCAAGTGACAAATAGAAGCTCGTTACTTATAATAGAAATGTCCGTTCCGTTTCCAGAATTCCTGGAGCTTGAGCAGCCAAGTCTGGACAAAGTGGCTGTTATCATGGAGACATGCCCCGGGACAGCCCAGCACTTTTCTTGCTCTTTTACCTGTTAACAAGGACGTACGTCATTTGGAGCACGTCACTACACATTTATTTTATTATCTTTGTAGGTAATTTGTTATATTAAATTAATGAACTCCAAATAAAGTGTTATCTTTATTTGAATTGCTTTCAGTGCTTGTCAATCGAACATATGTAATATAACTAGAATTTATTGTATGTACCATCAATAACATTGTGCATTACTTTATTACTGGTCAATTAATAGGGATGAAAAAAGACACTTTGCCATTATGTTTACCATCCGAAAAATTCATTATTCCAGTACGTTATACGAGTAGTCGTTAATAAATAACAAGAAATAACAGTATGGGAATGAAATTTTTCTACGGTCTTAACCGAAAGTAGAATTTTCTTCCCTCATATGCCAGTAGAAACTTGGATATTATCTCGCTACGGAAGAAAATCACTGTTTCCCTCCATTATTTATAGTTGGGGTTCTATGGTTGAGTTCTTACTTTACAAGTTAGAAATAGTTTAAGGACGTCTGACAGCAGGAATGATAGATACATTTCATATAATATATGTGGTTATAAAAATAATATAGAAATGACATTAATAAATGAGTACTGCAGATGAACATTTATTGGCTCAAATGAATCAATTTCAACCTGCGATAAAATCAATTGAAAGTGTCGAAAACGTGAACGGTTGAACCTGCAGCTACTTTATAGTCGATTTGAGGGCATTAACATTTCAAAATTCAAAGGAGAACCTTTGTAATCTTTGTATATCTTAAGTCAAGCCTAAGTCAACACGAAAAGGAAACGAAAATCAAGATCTGAGATAGGAACGCGCACAGCGAGCATCGAGCAGAAGCACTAGAAGCCAGCCGCCGATTTCCGCTGAAGCTTCGACGTTCAACCAATCACAAAGTGCCTCCAGTCACTCTTTATTACAACGTTAATAATATCACTAATTAAAGATCAACGGTACATGCTAATAATAGCGACATTCAAACACAGGCTTCCTGTTTTGACAACAGTCATTATCATAGCAATGGTTTTGTTTCAAAAAAGAAACAAATTCGCACAATTATTGAATGGAAATTTAATAGCCAAGTGTGCTAGACACAACTTTTCAAACTGGGCACCGTCAGGCATGTCCTACTGAAATACAACATCAACTGGAAAGCTGATCGTACAAAAGAAACTTCAACGCAAACATTTGTACATCGAGGGAACATCCGGTGGAAAATAATTTCCGATTTTTGATGACGCTGTCATTGCTGATGATTACATCAAAATCCTTACTTACTTATTATTAGTTTTTGCAAATTTTATGGTTCATCAGAATGACATTCGATTACCTCGGGTTACAACTGATTTTCTCCAAATTAAAATTACCTTTCTCCCCTATGATAAAATAAAGATTAATAATTTAAATCTCAACAACTTGACTTTGAAGCATTTTTGTCAAAAATAAATGCAATAAGAAAGATTTATATGAAATAAACATGAAATTAAGAAGAAACTTAGATAATTGGAATGTCAGTCTAATTTATTAAAATGTTCCGACGTTTCGGCGATAACCATCGCCTTCTTCAGGGATATGTAACGTCTAATAATTGACATAAACAAATTGTTTAAATAAACTTAACATAATAGTCACAAATTAAAAGAATAAATAGTCAACAATGTTTAAAAATTACAACAACTCTTAACAATTAACTATAAAACACATTAAAAAGAACATTACAAAAATATCATTATCACTGTTTTAAATCTAGTACAAGAATAAGTATCTTTACTAAACATGAAATTGTTAGAAGTAAAAACATAAAATATAAATACCGATCGTGAAAAAATAAGTAAGCAATATCCAACGCACTTTATATCCTGTCGAATTGCCCTTGCGCGAAACAATAGCGTCACTGCAACAGGACCATTACAACTGGTATTTGTCCCGTAATTTATGCATACAATATCAACATTGTATTGCTTTTTACACCGCGAACAATAATAGGTCGATGTAGTAACCGAGCAAGCACAGGATTGGCAATAGCAACGTTGTAAGCAAGCCTTAGCTAGCTGGCAACAACGTGTGTTGCATTATCGTTGGACAGTTCTAAATTACGCCCTGTGTTCGAACAATAGGACCTTTAAATCAATGTTGACGACTGCAGGAATTTTTCTTCATATGTGTTCAATATTACTGGATAATTATTGTTGTCAAATTGTTAAGACTTATTACTTCGAGATATTGCATGCGTATTTATTTTTTTATTTGCTACTCTGCACAACAAGAATTAACCTCCCTAGTCTATAACTTGTTTGATAAGTAAATGACAATCTTTATTATTAACAGGAACTGGAACCGGAAAATTTTGGGGCTCAGTTACTGTTAACGGTTTTTATATCAGTAAAATTTCGGTTTCGTTTATTGGTTACGGTTTTTTGAAAATATTTTGAAGGATTCAGTTTAGGTTTTGATTGTTTTAAATTATAAACTTCAGTTGTATTATGGTTTCGATATTTTTCGGTTACGGTTTTTGACGGTTTCAGTTCAAAACCTGATATATTTACTAGTTCGCAAATTTTCTAAATTATTTGAATTTCTGTTCAAAATAATTTCTACGTATGTCCTATTACAACTGTAAAACTGTCAACTTTATAAAAATATAAAAAAAATAATATTCTTCTTCGTATTCTTACCATTTCCGGTTAAGTATGTCATTTATACTGGTTTAAATTTATGGTTTTAAAACCGAAATAATATCGATTTGATTGCAGAATCAATTAAATTGATTTTTTAACTGGTTCAACCAAAAATTCACATCTGCATCTATGTATATCTTTTAAACAAAATAATTACATTTGGTCATTTTTGTGCCGTTTGATAATCAATCATGATTATCAATTAATTGATTAATTAATTAATTTAGTATTAGTTAATTAAAACACGAGAAATACTGTCGTTCAAACCGCATTCCAATATCTCTTTAGTTTTCGAGATATGGACTTTTAAATTATAATAAAAAATTGCTGTAACTTAAAAACTAAAAGAAATTAACAATGCGCTCAGCGACATACGATTTCTCGTGGTGTAAATGATATAGAAACACATAAAAAAAATTGAACTGATTCAATAAAAAAATATTCAGGTGGTACAAATACAAATCCGCTGGGTTACGCCTACCTTATAAACACAAAATAAAAGCACAAACACATAGTAAACCCCATATTGAGACATTTCCCTAAGTAGGTAAACTGTTAATGCTGCAAAACCGAAACTGACGAAACTCAGCCACAGCGCAGATGGAAAACAAACAAAAAGCAAATACTCAACTTGCACCCCAAAATTTGCATCTAGATTACAACATCTACACAGACATTCCATTACTTGACTCCACTTATATCAGTTATAACCAAGTAAATATTCGCTTCGCTACAAACTTGCTATCATAGTTTTATTATGATTAGATGACTAATTAAACTTCATTACATCGACGTTAAAATTTCATATAACCGGGTATTTTATGAGAAGGGCTATAAATGTGTTTAATTATCTACTAACTAATACTTTCTAGTTACGAATTGGGAAAATTCATCTTCATCATTTCTTAACTAATAATTCAGCAACAAAAGAGAAACATTCACTGACCATTTATTCGTATCTATTTTTATTAAAATGGTAAGCGCCCTTCATAAATATATTTGAAATTTGCTAAATGAAATAGAAAAATAATTATTTTAATTTGATAGATATAAAAATAATTAATTTTCCAGTCCAATAAAGTAATTAAAAAGTGTGTTTAATAAAGCTAATAAATAATTTTATTTGAGTTAACGCTGAACTGAATCCATAATTTATATATGTTATATATTTTACTAAAGTAAATCACATCTTTTATAATTTATTAAAATTTATTGTCATATAATTTTCGCATTTGTAACAGAATTTATGGATATTCCATTTATATTAAAACGAGACGAGCAAAATCGTAATTCGGATTCTTGTTTTTTTTTTGGACTTTATAACCACTTAAAACCTTATTTCAATGACGTGTGAACTAGACTAAAATACATTTTTTTATTACATTCCTTTTTACTTCTTCGCGAAAAGGACAATTTAGAAACTGAATTATTAGTTCAAAGTTAGAGATGATGTGAAGACAACGAGAAACTCTTTTATTGGTTTAAAAATAAAATTTATATTTTCGTTGATTAAATACGTAAAACTAAGTAATTTAAAGTTATAGTCTGTTACTCGTTGTAATAAATTACTTCCTGAATTTAAGTCATAGTCCAAATATACATAACTGCAAAGTTACTACGCTCAGAATTGCATAAATAGCATGACGATATATTATAATATACTAGTGTCCCACGCAAATAAAGATATAGACGTTTAACATGGAAAATTAGTTTTTTTTCAACTTAAAAGTGTCCGCCAAACAATTATGGTACAAAATTGATTATGACAATACTAGACCTGTCCACACACCTTAGTTAATACTGATAATTTAATTCATACATAAAAACTTGGTATAAAAATGTCATTTTTGCCATTTGACATATAATATCTAAGAAGGAAAAGAAGTTAATAAAGTATTATAATTTTGGTAAATTGTCTGAAGATTGACTTCTAGAATGGGGTGGGTGGTTTCATAATATCAAGTCGGTCTGCACATATGAGAATCAGGGTTCGATTCTCATAAGCGACAATTTTTATTATATTATCCCTTTGCACTCCGTTGTCGCCGTAATTGCGACATTTTTACATTACATGCATGTACTTGTATACTATGTATGTATGTAACTAATATAGTGTTGGAGTTATTGGTATCCTCTATAAGTATTTAGGCTGGAGTGCAAAGGGTTAAAATTAGCCTCCCTACCACTAACTTTTTGGGAAGCATAATTTGACGGATGGTAACCGCACTTCACGCGCACAAATATATCACTTACAGCAGAGTGCCACACCCAGTAATGACCTAGTAGATTCCGCAGGACGAGACGAGATATAAACACTTCTCGTCACGTCTCGAATATTTGAGACGAGATTATGTTGCTCTTGTCTTGTCTTCGAGCCGAGAATGCGGCTACTTTCGCGTCTAATATTCGAGACATGTTTTAGATAAACTGAGATCTCGCGGCATTATTAAATACCCCTCAAAGATTAGTTTCTCTCAGACCAAATTTGTATTTCCTTTACTAGAATTTTATAGTTCTCCACTCTTGGTGTCTCGATTTTTTCATGTCAATTTGCTCTTGTCATCAATTGTTACCAAGCAAACTCGTTCTCGTAAATAAAAATTAAAACTATTGTGGTATTACTCTTGATAATTATTTTAATGCCATAAATTAAAGATATTAATTAAAATAAAATTAAGAAACTCTCAAATATTAGAAATTCGTAGGTATTTTATCAATACCGATATATATATATATATATATATATATATATATATATATATATATATATATATATATATATATATATATATAAAATAACATTACGTTCTTGAATATCTCGAAAAGAATGCATCTTAACAACAAGTGTGGCGAATCAAAACCTTCATAGTTTTGGGGGGGGACATCGGATTCTGACAAGATGCCCCTCCACACCCCTAGGGGGGGTGGAAAGGGGGTCGACTTAAAAATCTTAAATAGGAACCCCTATTTGTTATTGCAGATTCGGATCGAGCTTAAAAAAGTATGTTGGTTTTATTCGGAAACTTGTTTTGTACACCCAAACAAGTGGCGCTGTAATCGTAAAAATATGACTTTGCTAGAAAAAATTAACTAATTAATATTGTGTCATTAACTTGATAAAAAATGACGTCTGTAGATTCAATAAATAAGGAGTAACATTACTACAGTTTTATGTATTTATTTACTTTTACTTGCTTTGTAACGACAGAAATTAAATATGAAAATGTCGCAAATTACGTCGAAAATATTGATAGCCATGGAATTGAACAAAAAAAAATGCTTGACGTTTTATCTGTCAAAACATCAACGTGTGACGTTTCCCCTTTTAAAATCCTATGACTGGCTGAGTGAGTCACCACCCTGTATATATTATAACAAATTATTTTTAAAATTTTCTAAGTGCGGCTCTGTTTGATGAATATAACCTCGGTGGCACAAAGAACAGCAGATATAGGTAATTTTTATTTCTGCTTTACCGCATCAATTCTTTGTAGCCGCTTATACTTACATTTATATTCGTTAAATCAAACGATATTTTTATTTTTATAATTGTGTTAATTAAAAATACGGAAATCCATATATTGTATTTTTCATGTTGAATAAATGAATACAATAAAAATCTGGTTCTCAATTTCAAATAATAGTTTTTTGTAAATATTAATAACCTGAAGTTATGATACATATTATAACCAAATAAATGGGGTAACATAAGCATTTATTCAATAACTTCATCTACAATATAATATATCTATCTGGCTATTCATAATTCCTTTCGTACATGTCCATTTAATCTTACTCCGGTTTCACATTTTAAAGGGTATATATTATTTGATGTACTGAACGCAAAAAGATTTTTTTCGAAATTCACAAAAATAATTGCACATTACTTGAAGCAAACATTTTGGTGCCACAAAAATCAGTAAATATTAAAAATAATTTAATTTAATTAAAATTGAAGAACAGTTCTTTCAGTGTTTAATTTTATTAATGATCTGATATCTACAAAACGTGTAAACAAGATTTGAAATAAAATGACGCTTGCTGCGTTGTTATTGGATGCAAGAAGTGAAGTGGGGCACTTTAAACGCTTTTTGAATAGTGTGACTTTTAATAATTAATATTAGCTTACTAAGACACAATTAAGGAAAATATTATTTTTATATTTCGTTTAAAATAAAGAAGAAGAAATCGTATAAGATCTCAATGCAGCATAACCAGTGCGAAATGAGTACCATTCCATGCTTGTAATGTAAAATGTAATAAGTGGGTGTCTTTCCACAATATTTTATCGTTTTTATATAATTCTTCTTCTTTTGATGGCACTACAGCCCAAATCGGGCCTGGGCCTACCGGACACACCGAGCCGCAGTTTTTACACTGCCGTACTGCCGTTTTTCGTAGTCGAATGCTATATTATTTATGGCGTATAAGTGACTAGCTTATAGTGCCCGAGTGTGATAAATACATGTAACTGTATTTTATATTTTACGACAAATCACACATTGTCGACAGGCGGATTCGAACTGACGAACCTTGGTTCGGGTGACGTCACAGTATGTTAAGAGATGTGCCTTAACACGCTCGGCCACCGCGTCTGTTTTTATATAATTAAAAACTGAACTTCTATTTCCATTAAAATCATGAATGAGAGAAGCCTAACGATATAATTTCTTTATTAAAAGTAATTAAAAACACATTGACAATAATTTGTCCTTATAAAGAACTTTAATTACCTGTAATTTATTCCAGTCATAATAACGACGTAATATCAAGCATGTAATATAGCTTATGTATGCATTATGTGCGTGCGTGTTAGTGACACATGATGCGTTGCTATTAGCACCAACAGAACGGTAACAGACAAATAAAAATGTAGGTACTTGGATGCGACCGAAATACGTAGAACGTAAATGCTGCTGTTTGTAATGCTTCAAAATATGACCTGCAATTACTTCAATTTGCGAATTGTATTTTTGAAGGTGTTAATATTCAGCAGAATTTAACGACCTACATATTTATTATTTAATTTATGCGATTATCACTATATAAATATCTCTGAAAACAAAGCATTTACGGGTTTTTGTTAAATTCAAATTTTTCTCTTATTTTAGGTGTTTAATTTGTGCTTTCAGTTGGGCGCGGTGACCGAGCGTGTTAAGGCACATCTCTCAACATACTGTGACGTCACCCGAACCAAGGTTCGTCAGTTCGAATCCGCCTGTCGACAATGTGTGATTTGTCGTAAAATATAAAAATACAGTTACATGTATTTATCACACTCGGGCGCTATAAGCTAGTCACTTATACGTCTTAAATAATGTAGCATTTGACTACGAAAACCGACAGTACGGCAGTGTAAAAATTGCGGCTCGGTATGTCCGGTAGGCCAGGCCCGATTTGGGCTGTAGCGCCACAGATGATGATGATATTTATTAAAATAGAACCCGGGTTCGATTCCTATAGCTGACAAACAATTTCCACCCCTGTGGCACCTCACCACTAATATCTTTGGGGACGGTGATTTGACGGCTGATAACGGCATTTTACGCGAAGAAATTTATCACTTACCGAGATCTGCTTGGGCAGAGTATCACACTCAGTAGTGGGTAAAAGGTATGGTGATATATTTATTTATTTTATTTATCAAAATAATAAAAAAATCATAATTTTTCAATATATTAAAAAGAATTGTGATAAAAACTCCTTAATAACACATATCTTCCACTGCTGTGACGTCATTTTACATATAGTCACTGAAGTATATATATATATATATATATATATATATATATATATATATATATATATATATATATATATATATATTAATTTTGAAATTACGAAATAGATCAAGAAGTTTTGCAGCATCTAAATTATAATATACTAACTACAAAAGAAAGTTCCCGATTTTTAGTTCACTTGTTACAGCACATGTACAAGCAGCCAATAAAATGTCATTTGTTTAAAATTATAAATAGTACAGATTCTAGTCGCTTGAAGGCGTTGAAGCTGTGTGAAATATGATGTCATACAATCACGTTATTTATTTGAGAATTTATCATGTATATGTCGGAACCAATGGAATCACAAATTTGTTTGAAAATGAACCAATGAAATGAAAGCTATTTTGATAATTTTTCACAAGTGAAATAAAAAAGTAATTAAATCTCCTTGGTTACCAATACAAAAAATGCTATTTTCATACAAGTTAGTTGAAAAAAATATATCGAAATGGCAAATCCTGGATGGAGAACTAATTTTACAGAAGAAATTTTTGCTTTTTAAATTCTCACGCAAAATATAACTGGTAATATGGTAATTGTAAGATAATATTTTGCCATGAATTTACATTCGATGTTATGGAATTCATATTTGTAAGGTTTATTATTGTTTTCTTTCATCCTCCCAGACTCATCCTGTATATACGCAAATCAATAATTTAATTACCAAAATAATCAAGTTTCCACCACGAAGAAAAAGTTCCTTGTCCGGTTCTGCCTCCAACAAGGGAGACCGACTTTAACACCCCCTCAATCCTCTGCAATCACACGTGGATTTTCAAAAGAAACTTTTAATTTCCAACTTGTGCATTCATTTTCCCGGGAGCTATGAAATCTCGTATTAGCGTTGCCGGGCGCTTCTCCACAAAGAATCCATTGCATCTCCCCTGACCCTGCACCCCTGTTCCCTGTCGATGGGGCGCGCGCCAAGCGCCACCGTCACACAGGGCCCCATAGTTTAGATGACACACGATGCGAGCGACGCGCCGCACAGCGGTATGCGGTGGAATCAAAGCGACGGGAAAATTCAGTCGAGATTCGAAATTTTGTTTGATGATGTTTCAATCAATGGGATATTTTAAATTGTTGGGATATTGGATTATTATTAAAAATTAGTTTTGTTATTAATTTTTACCTTTTAGTCCATGTTGTAATTTTGGTTGTGTTATCTAGGAATTATACGGGATGTTCCAATACTTCAGAAAACAAAATTATTATTATTTCTGTCTAAATAATTAAATAATATTTATTCATTTTCAAAACGTCACATAATATAATTTAAAATATTAAAATTGAAATTAGTGATACTAAAAATGTGTAACTTATGCGAAGTACAAATAATTTTACGAATTTTAAATTGTTATCAGTACTACTATCATATAATAGATAACCCAAAAATTTAACCCTTAAATTTAGATATACGCTGTATAATAAATAATAATAAATTAGTTATCCCGGAAAACTTAATATCTAACCCGGAACTTGGAGAAATGACTCTGAACCCGAAGTCTTCGAGTCAGAAAGACCAGTCGAGAATCCGAAGTTGATGTGAAGCAAGTTTTGCCATAAAATAAGAATTAGTTTTGTCCTGTGTACGTGACAATTTGAAAGAATCAAATTTGTAAAACAAAACACTTTCAATTTGAATTACATTTATAGTTATCCTTGACTTCTCGTGTAAATGTGTAGTATGTTATGTTATATGTTACAGCATATCAAGTGCAAAAAATGTAATCTATATTTAATTACAGAACTGTCGCCATTAAAACTGAAAAAAACAGCAATAAATATAAAACTTTGTACTGATTTATAGGGTGTTGACAAAAATATTGCTGAAGTTATAATTGATTTTAATTATGAATTTAAACTTTAAATAATTCTACAATCAAATGATGTAAATCAAAATGATGACATGAGTGGCGACAGAGGGAGCCAGGAGAGATCTCGCTCTCATTGCCAATATGTCACTTTTTTTCTTTTATTTTTAACTTTTCCATCAACGATATGTTCAATGGGGTCTGTGACCAAATTTAGATTTCTTCATCTCTATTTTCCTAAAGTCATTAGTCAGGACTGGAATTTCAGACAAGACATTAAAATATCAGTATTTTTTTAAAACCGATTAATTATTTATAGTTTATGAGAAAGATGGGCATTTCTGTCACCAATTAGTTTCAACACTTGAGAGAGAAGCACAGATTACAAATATAGAAGAAGAACAAGAAAAGAAGTTTTACATTGAGACTTGACCTACCTCAATTTATGCTGGGCCATTCCTCCGTCACATGAAATGCATTATTGACTTTCAAATTCAAAACACAATAGGTGCGTTCGGCAATTCAACACCGTATACACTTTTAAAACTATTTAAACCACATTCGTTCGTTTATTTCAACTTGTGCAGTAGTGACGTTTGGTAAAGTTGTGCAGTACGATGGTGCTTACACCATTTACGCTACCTCAACCAGAGTAGATTTTATTTGCACGAGACTTTTGGCACTTAAATTAAAAGTGACAGAGTGAAAACAATGGCGGAGATAGCATTAGTTTATAACGCGATATAAATGAAATGGCATTTCTTTCTAAACATCATCCATTTATAAGAAAGTTTAATTAATTATTATTATTATTGACCACAATAGCAATATAGGTACTTGTTTGAAATTATAACACAAAACTGTGCTTATTAAATACATCCGACTAATTTTATAAAAACATATTGTTCTGTTCATTTAACTTGAGTAGTGCTATGAAAATAAAACCGTTTTTAATAATGTCACAAGTCACTAAAATGTTTATTTAAAATTTCTAATGAATCATAATAATAATTTGTTATAATAACTGCCCACTAAACATAAGATTTTTTTGCCGAACGCACCTAATATAATTATAAGATTATATGTAGTTCATTTTATTATTACGAGGCAACAGACCGCATAATGTTTCATTTACTTATTTTATAATTTGTTTCATTAAATTAGACTATAAACATAGATCCCATTCTACACTGTAAGAAGAACAAAAATTTAGCTCTATAATACATGTGCACCTTCACAAAAATATACAATAATAAATAAACAAAATGGATGGTAGCACAAGCTCTGTTTTTGCCTGTTTTAAGAGCAGTGTATTTGGGTGTTTTAGCTATCTCTAACATGTTAAAACAGTGCTCTTAGAACACCCAAAAACAGAGCTTGTGCTAAAAGTCAATGTTACGTACTATAAATAAGTAAGTACATATGTTAAACATTTGAAATATTTTACTTTACTTTATATATATCTTTTAATAATATCTTTACATGAATCCCTTTTTTATAAACAAGACAGCAACATTTTTTCTCGGCGACTGCAGCAGAATTTTGTCCGACTAAAAGTTTAAGACGATTTTTTGTCATGTAAACCTACGATCGACAAAAAATCGAGTTCAAAAGTACTTGTTTCGAATACACATAAATTTCCTCGTTATCTTGAAGCCTGACAGGTAATTTTAGAATTATCTCTGAAATTAAGTGTACCATAAATTAATATCATATCCTGTGGAGGACTTTTTACTAACGGCAATCCCGTCTCTGAGAAAGGATGTTGTGACATTATTTGAACCGAACAAGGTATTGATTATGGATGTTTCCTATCGTGAAATCGATAAATTAAAATGCAAATAAAAACCTGTTTAATAATGACTATACGTTTTTTTTGAATGTGTTAAGGATGATATTAATGTAATTTATAAGTTTGATCAATTTTTTGTTGTTTAACACTTAATAGAAAATGAACTCTTTAAGGAAAATTTATTAGATATTAATGGTGTGAATAACATTATAATCAGGTTATGAATATGTTAAAATTTTAAACTACCACTGCTGCTAACGGGACTACTAGCAATTTTAGCTATTAAATATGGCGGTGATTGCAAAAAATAATACTTGAATAATGATTTCAGTTAATATAACGGCTTGCGTGTTTGAATTAGAAATGAAAAACTATCGATAGTTTTAGCACATCTTGTTCCTATTACTGGGTGTAGCAACCATAGCAAGTGAGTAAAACCGCGGCCTCCAAAGGAGTAATTTTAATGTCGGTTGTGGGAATCGAACGTGGGTTCTCAAATATACCACTGAGCCACCTACCCCAAATTGATTGATTCTGAAGGTGTCAATATCTTTAGAAAACACCATATTTTTCAGTCCACAAATTTTGTCGCTGAATTAACAATAAAATGTACTGTACTTGAAACAGGAAATAAAAATCACGGCTCAATTCTGAAGAGTGTTCTTACACATTTGTTCAATTTAGCGGACCATGCTACTCGCGCTAATTGAAAAAATTCACTTTCCACTTCACATCATCACTTCGTTAACTGATAAATTCAGCAACTCAAAAAAAAAACTACAACGGGAAACAAAAAACGAAATCTTGAAAACAAAACAACACATCGAACTACGAGTAATATCGCGAAGCTAACAAAATGTCAATATTCGATGGCGTTTTTCCATCGGTGAAAAACAGTTTCTCCGTCACTGGAGAATGCGAGGGTTGCCCTTGCATCGAGAGGGTTCCCACACCTAAATGGGGGCTGTACAGTTTTGATGTTTGAACGCCGGTAGTCAAATATATGGCTTAATGATATGAAGTATTGCATTGCTGTATTGCTCGTGGATAAACAGATCATTCCGAAAAATGCGATATCATTTATTGAGATTTTTTGTATAAGTATCTATTTAATATTTTTAATTTATCATAAAAAATTGTCGCCGTCAATTTGTTCTGATTTTTGTTATTATTTTATTACATCCTGTATCAACTTTTTACAGAAGTTGAGAGCACTATATTTCAAATAAAAGTTGTTAATGTCATTATCAAGCTTTTTTGTAAATACTATACAGGTGTTTTTATACTTCCGGAAAAAAATAAGGGTATATATTATATGAAATACAGATAACAGAGTTAATTTTTTTTTATAATTCGCAAAATTAATGTTAGTTTACTTTAAGCAAATATTTTTAGTGCCACTGATTTAATATTAATTTCAAATATATTTATAATTATAAACACTACAATAGTAGTTATTATATAAATGACTGTAGTGTCCCAATTTTTGGTTTTTCTGTATATAATTAGAATTAAATTCCTGTTGTATAAATAAAATAAGTAAATAATGAGTGCTGAACGAAAATTTTACTAGGTTAAAAAAGTTGTCATTTGTCAAGAGTTTATCTTCTTATTTTTCTTTTTACTATGAAGTTCTATCTTGAATACGTCATTAACAAATTTTGTCCTAATGTTCTCATCAGATAAAAAATTCCTTCTTATTTGCTAGAAATATTTTAAAAAGAAAATGAAAGTATAAAATTTAGATGCTTCATAAATACAGAACTTATTTGCTGTCTTGTCATATGTCATAATCATTTAAGATGTAGGTACCATTATTAGAAGCGGTTGACGCACAAAACTTATTATACAGGGTATTTCTATATATGATGAAAAAATTCATAATATTAAAGCACAAATATATTTATAATTAAATAATAATGTAAACACATAATAGTCAAGTTATTAATTATAAAGATAATGACTATTTGTAGTGTTTACAATTATAATTTAATTATTAATATTTTGCGAATTTTGTTCTACTATCATTAAGTATAAAAAACATCCTGTATATGCATTTCACAATGAGACCTAAGCATAAATAGTTATTTCTGTATGACGTAGAAAAAATATAGTATGTCTACGGAAATGTACTTTTAGACCAAAACTTTTCTTTATGCCACATTTTTTGGAATTGAATTATTGAAATAAAATTGTTGCTATTAAATTTTAAATTTAACTAATTAAAAATATATGCACTCGAATATTTTAGTGAAATAATTAGTTAAAGAATAAAGTAAGGTGTCCATAATGTTGCAAAAAGTAAAAAAAATTGACAGAAAATATTTCAACGAAACAGAACTTGCATAATAATAAAATAGATTACATCGTTAACTATAGGAAGGAACCTTTTAAGCAATTTAGGATTTAATTTCCGAAAAAAGAGATCAAATTAGTTTAAGAAGATGGGAGGGAAAAAGTAAAATAAATTTACTTGTTCTTTATTCATCATTCTGAACCGGATACCGGACCGGAACCGGATCTCAACCGGAACTTGAACCCTTCGCTTCCGTGTAATCGTATAAATCTACGAAACAAGTGATAAATGTCGAGAATTGTTCAGAATAAAACAAATTAAATTTAAAATGTATTTATGTCTACCCTTTTCTTGCTACGACGTTTCCGTTCATAATAGAGCGAGACAGACACTCAACTTTATTTACATTTAAACATAAAAACACTGTTTTGTGACTCACGGAAATAAAAAAGAAATTATTAAAATTATTGAAATCTAGTCATAAGTATTTCATTTAATTTTGGTTATAAGTCAAATCGGACACGGAGAATTCAACGAAGTTGAGGGCATCTTCATATCTTGTTTAGTTTTTAAGATATAACCTCCGAAAGAGTTTTGACTTTCCTGAAGTTATATTTCAAAAACTAAGAAAGGTATAAAGATGGAATGGAATTGAATTTCTCGTGTTTCAATTAACTACGACTATTTTTTAAATCACTTATAATCTCCCTAGAGCATTTATTCTTTCTGAAATTTTATTTACTTGATACAATTGACACAAAACATAAATTATTTTTACTTTTTATGTTGGTGTCATTACGATTTTGTTGAAATGCACGATAAACATTTTCCCGGATATAAATTAATGCTCGAGGGCAGATTCGGTAAGAAAATCATAACGACACCGACAAAAAACGTAAAAATAATTTATGTTTCATATTTTGTTTCAAATAATCAAGTTATGATAGAATAATATATCCACAGCAACGTGTATCACGAAACACATCTCTACTAATTAATTTTACTTACATGTTTCTATTGACTGTTAATTAATGTCGTACGATTTTTTCAAAAATTTCTTCATAAAATAAGTTTTGAACAATAGTTCAAAAACTATAAGACGATTTGGGCGCTTTTACCATTGGATTCAGCGGGTCAAAATATATTTAATTTCCAAGCTTATGAAATTGAATCGTATGAATTTCTTTCAGGTTCAATCCAATAATAATAAATTCAAAATGCAATGAAATCAGTGGATAATTTATAGTTGGAAACATTTCGAACGAGGTCAGTGCCTACGAACAAACATCAATATTATGATTGATCGTTGGATTGGGTTCGGGTTTGGACAGCTCGCCAGTTCGGGTTTGGATTGTCCGACGATAACAGACTTTCAAAGTCATGCAGCGTACAAAAAGTCAAGCAGTGCAGAGCACCACACATGGTCACCTAGGTACACATCTGTTGGTGATGTTTTCATTCGGCCTCTACGGTTTCAGACATTGCAGAAGACAACTTCTTTCCATCGCGACAATTTTATTTACATTTTATACAAATTTACATGAAGTAAATAATCATTTTCTCCCATATTCTGTAATTGGATCATTATCTATTACTGATAAGTTGGGTTGTGCATTTGACCAGTCAAATATTTTTCGGTCAATTGACCGACTATTTGACCGGTCAATTAACCAGTCAATTGACCAAGAAACATTTAATAAAAATCACAATTAAAATTATAATTTATTTATATAGTACTGTTTATTACATCCAATATTACTGAAAATGAAAAACCAACAACAAATAATAAACAAAGCCACATCAAATTCAAAATAAAGGGGAAAATAAAGTAAAATGAAATAATATGTATTTATTTTATTTGTAAAGTAAAGTAAGCAAATTCTCCAGAACCCAGAATACCAAACTAGATATATTCATGTAATAATAGTAAGTAGCTATTTCTATTGAACAACAGATGTCGTGGCGGTTCCATTTAAATTATTTGACCGTATTATTTGGCTGTCAAATATTTTTGGTCAATTGACCACGGCACAACCCTACTGATAAGTTAATGATAACTCTTATTTTTCATGAGTGTTCTATATAGGATGTTTCTAAACTTGATGGTCAAATTTGCAAGGTTTATATTACATCAATAGTTATTTGTCAAACTAGAGACGAAAGTGATAGTTTTCCCACTCGAGTTCGAAGTTTGCCTCACAAGCATAACTAGTTAGACACAATAGTTTTTCATGACAAGCTTCAAAAAGATACACTCACGGCTAGTAGGTACAATAAAAGTAATATTTTATTTATTTGAATGAAATTAGTAAGATAATTTAAGAAAAATTGGTATTATCTTATCATTATCAATAATAGCAGGTATAATGACCTACTTGAATGAATTTGTAGTGGCTGTATTTGTAATGGTCAAAATGCAACGTCACTCATCCACTTGCACGTACATAACTCGAGCACCGTGGATTCGAGTTTTGAACAGTACAACCTGTGATTATTTATCCGATCAAAATTAATTTACTTACGTCACAGCAGAGACCAGTGGTTCGAATTTAAATTTTTTCGCGGCTGTCACTATTAAGTGGATTACAACATGTGAAAAGTTGGCAGCCGATTATTGCTCCATCAATTGATGGATTTTGCTTTTCACAAAGCGAACATCGAACTTGATCGAACTATTCCTAAATGAACAGTGCAAAGTGGTTGCTAACTTGAAAGTACTATTGTTTCTTTCTTTCAATAATTTCTTTAATTTACAATGAACATACAGAATCTATTGACCAACAGTCTTTTGTAAGATTTAAATTTCTAGTAGTTGTATGTTGCCGAGGGATGGGCGTATTTATCGGAAGATTGAAAGAAAAATATATACAAGTTGCAAGGTATCTCTGCTCGAAACGTGAATATATTCAGAATTGCTCGATTTAGTGTTGATAATAGTTACTTCCATCTATGGTAGTGAATGTTGGGTGTGGATAACAAAGCAGGAACGGCGTATAATTGTTGTTGGACTGAGATATTTGTCGGGTGTGTATTAAAGGATATTAACAGAGGCAAATCACTGCCCTAATGCAATAATTAATTGTAAATCAGGGGTTGAAAGTAGCTGTTTACACATTGAGGCTAGAAAAGGTATTTTCAACATGTTTTTCTACGATCTATGATTTTTACATACATACATGACATCACGCTATATCTCAGTAAATAAGGGTAACACAAACCCCTGAAATATTACACAACATCTATTAACAGATTCATCAAAATATCAGTCCTCAGCCTGACACGATTACTCGCGTCAACCGCACTAACGCTCTTTCCATACAAGCTCATTCATTCCTCACACCCGAAATGTTAGATTTCTGTAAGAAGAAAACTGAAATCAATCTATTGCGAGTTGCAAAAGGAACCGAAATTTTAATCTAAATCAAACCGAACAGATCTATTCCTGTAGAACTGGATAAATGAAGCAACTCGAACTAAGTGAGTGAATATACGAGGTTGTATGAAAGGAATTATAAATGTGGATGGAGCGAAAACGGTACATCAGAATAAGAAGGTTTGACAATGAATGTAATGAACTTCAGTATTGGCAGCATCAATGCTGGTGTTATGAAAGTAATTAAGAAGTAAAAAGAAATACATTAGAATGATTTTGTCGCCTTTAGCGTAAAGAGAAAAAATATCTAATGCTTTAATGTCTTGGCCAGCTCTTGTATCTGTCGTGTTCCCATTCCTGTGAATGTCAAGTTTTTCTTTATGAATTATGAGACAATGAAAGCAGAGCCGAGAGTGGCTGTTTTAATGGCCGGTGTACATGTGCTTATTATAATTTTTAAACGTAATAAAAGTAATGGGACTGCTTGGTGTTCTTTTGTGGGAAGTCACGAGACATCAGCACCAGCAGCCAAATCCCGGAACGAAGTACACTGCAGCGAGTTTAATTTATGTGACAACTCGCGAGAGAAGACGCACTACGCACGAAGGAGGTGAATTAGATGTTTTTGGTTCGCTTTCTGCTATGCTTTGAGGTTAAGGTCTATGTTATGTTGTTACTGCGTAAATGAAACGTAATACGTACTGCTCTTGTAACAAAAAGCAGATGGTATCGCAACAATATATTGTTTTCAAAGTACTTACAAATAAAAAAAAACATATACAAGGATTCAACGAGTTTATTACAGGATTGAAAGCCATGTACAATTAATTATTTTTGCTTTGTAATTAGACATCATATATTATACCTTTCAATTTTTATGCAATAATTTTGAAACACTTTATATGTATATGTATATATAACTATTATAGGCGCGGCGGCCGAGCGTGTAAGGCACATCTCTTAACATACTGTGACGTCACTCGAACCAAGGTTCGTCAGTACGAATCCGTCTGTCGACAATGTGTGATTTGTTGTAAAATATAAAATACAGTTACATGTATTTATCACACTCGGGCGCTATAAGCGCCTTAAATAATGTAGCATTTGACTACGAAAACCGGTAGTACAGCAGTGTAAAAACTGCGGCTCGGTGTGTCCGGTAGGCCCAGGCCTGATTTGGGCTGTAGCGACACAGATGATGATATATAACTATTACTAATAAAAATTTTAATTTTGCATGACCGTAAAGTTCTTACACCAATAATAATAATAATAATAGTTCATTCAAATATACTTAATAATAATGTTTTATTTCAGTAACATTTTTTTTTAATCTAGCTACATATGTAATTTATATTTACATACATATGTTTATTTCAGATTTATTAACATCCTAAGCATCAGGAAAAAAGGTCATATAAGCAAGACTTTTTGCAATGGAACTTTATTAGCATTATTAAGATGCCTGTCGAACAATCTCAATGCGTTATTTGTTGTAAGGCACGTTTGTTTCATTCACATGATAAATAGATATCTAAAACTTTTAAAAAATAGTTTAGCAGGAAACGATGGATAATTATAAAATTGTTCTTGTTCAAGGGATAACAGAATGTAAAAAGTTAAATAAATATATCATGACGCCTTTTACCCATTACTGGGTGTGGCACTATGCCTAAGAAGATCTCGGTAAGTGATATATTTTTTCGCGTGAAGTGCGGTTACTAGCCGTCAAATCACGGCCCTCAAAGATGTTAGTGGTGGGAAAGCCACAAGGGTAGATTTAAATTGGTGAAAATTGTTTGTCGGCTGTGGGGATCGAACCAGGGTTCTCAAGATCCACCTACCCCAAAGTTAAGTTAAGAACTACTAAATTATCGTCTCAAGCGACTAGTTGATTCTTCGATGTCAAACTTGCTGCAAAATAAAGTAATTTAGTTTTAACGGTTTCATAAGTTCTAAATCATATGGTACTCCAGCAGTTCCTCACACATGAAGACATAACTCCATCTGCAGTTGGTTATAATCCCTTGAATTAATCAGAACACAACAGAAGTTGTAGTTTTACTATCAAGATTTGCAGTGCTGCGCACTGAGTGCACCCGAGAGCAGTCGATCGCTCCAGCGCAATATCAAGCACGCGGCAATGTCTTTCTCATAAGTCGTAACTGCCGTAAGCTGTAAGTTATGACGTAGTGTTATATGAAGCAACGAGCACCAGCAACGACGGCCAGTTAGTTTACGTCACAGCTGTGAGGTAACTGATGGCGCGAATATTTGAAATTGTCAAAAACTGTCAATGGAAATTCGTCATCTATGATTTAATTTTGGAGAAAAATGCTCGGGTTGCGATTTTTCGAAGACCGATCCAGATTTACAATATTTATATAATATAGCTGGTAGAGACTGAAACTAGAATCGCTAAACACCAAAAATAATTATAAATTTAATTCTTATTGAAGTGAACGAAAACATAAAATATACAAAAGCACGCCAAAATTATTAACTTCAAAATTTAAAGAATTATAGATCACTTAGTTACAAATAGTTTAAAAGTATGTATTTATAATAATATTAATATCTTATTTCAAAAAGATCAGTGTTTAAGAACTCAAAAAGCAATGGTTGTTTGGCAGGGAATCACTCTTTCTGTATATACAGGGTAGAATATTAATTTAGTTAGAACGAGAGTCGATGGCTGCCTCCTAAAGAAAGTTATAAATACACCCCTGTACTTTATACCTATGAAACGTGTTCCGTATTCGAGTAATAATAAATACAATTACATTTATTCTTACGCGCCATTTGGCAAATTAAATTCTCATATGAATGTAATGAAATTCGTAATTGATGTAAACGTAATTAAAATTCGATGGTCCTGCTTGACAACAGTCACAAGTGAATCCTCGATTCACGAATCCGAGTTACGTTTCACGTTCGTTTCGCAAACCCACATACCCATACCTACACACACCCACACATGTAGCATTGGAAATTTCCTCTTGGTTATCGTTTTCGGAAAAAAACTCCGCACGCGAAATGTGAATATTAGTGTCGAATGCAAAAGGTTCACGGTGAACGGTTATAGGGTGGATATAGAAAAGGCGTGGTTACGGATGTGATTAGTTCAAATACTAACTACCAGGAGATTCCAGAGAGGGCGTTATCCATCCAAAATAGGGAATAGGGAAAAGGAAGACATTATTAGTGCTTTATATTTATAAATGTCCACGTTCAAACAAGGTCGCGCGATTTTGTCTAATGTCATTCATTTATTTAGTAATAGTACACTTTTTACAGGACTCAACTTTCTTTTCGCGAAATACAGAAAACTTAGCATTCTTTCTCTAGAGAGAGAAAAACAAACAAATATATTATTTTATTAAAAATTGTACGACACTAACAGCCAATAGAAACATTGTATAATGAATGGTTTTCATTACTTACCTAAGCAAAATTAATAAGTGGACATTTTTTCGTGTCAAAAATGACAGTTTAATACTGATTTTTATTGTCAATTTTATTTACTTGATGCAAGGTGCCAAGGATATATTTTTCTATCATAACTTAAATTTTACGCAAAATAAAAAACTTAAATTATTGTTACTTTTTGTTGGCGTCGTTACGATTTTCTTACCGAAGCTATCCTCGAGCATTCATTTATATGCGGGAAATTATTTTATCGTGCATTCCAACAACGTAAACTGCACGAGTGGAATACAAGTGCAGATTAAAACATAGTTGGAATGAACTTAAAAAAAAATTCGGAAAGAATTAATACTTTAGAGGGATTATAAGCGAATAATGAATATTGTTAATTTAAATAACAACAACAAAGACAAAATTAATTGTCATCCAACACTTGGTGAAACAAGGTTTAATAAAAAATAAAAATAAACACTTGGCTATGTTTCACAAAATTCAGCCTCCAAGTCACCTTATGAGGGCATCGTCAGAGGCCGGCCAGCACAGTTAGTAACCATAGACGCGTTTCGCTCTATTTTTTTTTCGGTAGATGGCATGACGTGTTCCACAGAACTTCTCATGTCATCTTACCCGTTTGTTAGAGATTTTATTCTCTGCTGGCACAGTTCTTCGTCACCAGCTTCTTCACGTGAACTTTGTTCTAGGTGAAGAAGTGAGTTATACCATACTGATGAGCTCTAATAAGAGCGAAACGCGTCTATGGTTACTAACTGTGATGGCCAGCCTCTGACGATGCCCTCATAAGGTGACTTGGAGGCTGAATTTTGTGAAACATAGCCGTGTTTATTTTTATTTTTTATTGTTAATTTATATCTTTGAACTATTCTACAATTTATATTCAAATAAATGAACATTACTATTATTTGCAACTATCAAATAATACCTTCATTATGTATCTAACTCTAAATACATAAAGCTGCTCATATTACAATAGTGGAATATGAAATTTGATATTCTACAGCCTATTTCCAATCAGTAGTAATCAAGTATTAACTTATATTTCAAGCACGTGATTTGAAGTTTGTTGATCCTTGCTAGATCTAAGTAAGGTTATGTTTTATTAGTTTTGTTCCATTTATTTACATAGTACATAAAGTATAGTATTTGTCTCGCATATAATGTTTGTATTACACTTCATCCTCGTGTAAATTAACCTACATTATATGCTCATTACATAATATACTATTACTGTACCTACTATAAGTTGTTTCCTTGAGTGTATTTATAGTTCAAATAAATCTTTTTTGATGTGCTTTTTCCACTTTCGCTATGCTCGTAAGAAAAACTTTCAGCTCGTGTAGAAAAAAATATCGCTTTCATCTCTAGTTTGCCTAATTACTATTATTTTGAACACTTCACATTGTATATTTTTACTGTCAAACTTTAAAGAATCATGTTAACTTGTTTTGAAACTATTTTTTCCCCTTTGATTTCATTTGTCAATAATTGTTTGTCTAGACCCCAGAAGAAGAATGAAGAAAGTTTTCAATTCATGGACAACCGAGGAATAAATGGATGGATATGATAAATGTTTTAAGGGTTCGTGTTACCCTAAATGATAGGACACAGCGTGATGTTACTTATGTATGTAATAACATAGTTTTCCACATTATTTCATACTATAAATCAAAAATAAAATAAATCTATACCTAATGTGTTTTCTATCTAGCAATAACTAGTTAATTGCTATTGAACACGAAACTATTATGGAATAAAATTGTATGAAAGCATTATAATTTCCTAGGTGCATTACTATTACAGGTTATGGGTCAAGAAAAATAAATATAGTTTTTGCTTTACTTGTATATGTTACGAGTCTTTTTACAATTTGTTAATTTGAAGGTCATTAATATTACGTAAAAGTTGTGACCTCGAATTAAAAATTACTCTCTAAAAACTAAGCTTCTAACATCATCACATGAATGGATAAAATTATATGGCCACTTATGGCGCTAATTACTAATCTTGTCAACATATATGAATGTAATTTTAAAACATTCATATTACATTTTTTGTAAATAATAACAATATTTCATAATAGTTTTGTATGCCGTTATTTTATTGAATTGCCAATTATATATTGCAAACATCTGCAGACTCCTAGATGCATAGCAAGACTTTACAATTAATTTTGAGTTTTAATGTTGTTAGCAATTAATCAAGTTCTTTTTGAAGATTGACACAAAAACTTAGTACTTTATCAGATAACAAAAGTTTTCATCTAGATAACTTTCTTAATCTAGATAAGATAATAGAAAACAACTGAAAAAGTTACCTAAAGATAAATCATAATTATCTAGATAATTATAAAATAATAGAAAGTATATATACAGGGTGTTTCTATACCTCTGCACGAAACATTAAAGACATATATTATTTGGTATACTGATTGTAGAATAAAAAGAATTGTTTTGAAATTCGCAAAACTTAGGGTATTTCATTCCTAGCGAACATTTTTAGTGTCACTGGTTTAATAGTACATATAATTAAAAAAAATTAAATAAGGCATTACACCAGGTACCTACATAATAACGAATTAATAAATGATTATTTGTAGGTAGTGTTTATACTTTTATGTCATTAGTAACATGATTATAAATAATTAAATGTACTATTAAAACAGTGAAATATCCTAATTTTTGCGAATTTCAAAAAAAATCTTTTTGTTCTATAATTAGTATATCACATTATAAATGTCATTAAAGTGTCAGAAACATCCTGTATAAATAAATGTATTGTCAAGCATTTTACACGTTACTGGATGTGGCACTCTGCTGTAACAGATCTAGATAAGTGATATATATCTTCGCATGAAGTACTGTTACCAGCCGTCAAATCACGGCTTCCAAAGACGTTAGTGAAGGGAGAGCTACAGAAGTTATTTTTTTAACGTAGTGAAAATTGTTTACCGGGTTGTTGAATCTGCAGGCCGACTCAATACCCCATATATAAATAAATAAAATAAATATATCAACACGTCTGTTCACACTAAAAATATAGATTGAGTTACGTGAAGATTAGTTATGTTGGTTTGAAAAAATATATTGTTTTACTTTTCTTCACAATGTTTATTTTTCACAAGATGTACATTTCGATTGCGATGCAATCATCATCAGTTGTATAATACATAAATTTTGTATGTGCATGGTGTATTTATATTATAGTGGAGGTTCTATGAACAGTGGTTGATGGAGGGGATGATTTACATAACGGTATCCAGATGGATTAATTTTATACAGTGTAGGTAAACAATTTTACAATTTATGCCTATGTCTTAATATGTTAGCTCGTAAACATTTACTCCATCCAATGTAACAAATGTGATAATACCTACATTGGACAAACAAAAAGGAAAATACTAACTAGATTTAAGGAACACATGTACCATTTAAAAAACAAAAACATTTTCAACTCCGCCATTGCATTACACCAACATAATACAGGACATAACTTCAGCATAGAAAATGTAAAATGTTTGAAAACAAGCAAAAATGCAAGCAACCTAAACATGTTAGAAACCATAGAAATGAAAAAATGTTCAAAACCTTTGTTAAATACAGATTTAACTCCATTAGAAAATGATTTACTCCAATTTGTAAAACCGAAAAGGTTACCTGTACACAGGTAAACTTGTTTACGAGCTAACATATTAAGACATAGGCATAAATTGTAAAATTGTTTACCTACAATGTATAAAATTAATCCATCTGGATACCGTTATGTAAATCATCCCCTCCATCAACCACTGTTCATAGAACCTCCACTATAATATAAATACACCATGCACATACAAAATTTATGTATTATACAACTGATGATGATTGCATCGCAATCGAAATGTACATCTTGTGAAAAATAAACATTGTGAAGAAAAGTCAAACTATATATTTTTTCAAACCAACACGTCTGTTATTCATTACTGGATATATGAATGCACGAGAAGTATGGTTACCAGCCGTCAAATCACGGTCCTCAAAGTTGTTAGTGTAATGTTCCACTGAGGTCATTTTAAGTTTGTCGGCTGTGAGATTCAAACTCGGGTTTTTAAATCTACATTCTGACATATTACCGCTGAAAACTAACTACCCTATATATTTATTTCGATAATATATTTATTCTGAATGATTAATCTATATAAATTACACAAGCGATCAAGGCAATGACTTTTAGCACAAAGATTTTTTCTGCAGTATTAAATTTTTAATGAACTCGTAATATAATACTTGTAATTTTAAATGAATTTGAACTTTTTCAAGTTAGGTTTCAAAGAACTGTCAAAATTTGACAACTAGCCTGATCTTTGTCCTTCATATTAAGCATAAATAATGGTAAAACGGTGTTAGGTACTTTGCAAAACAAATTCAAGGTCTCAAATAATTGAAACGACAATACTAGTATTATGGCTTTTATAAAAGAGAATTTAATCAGGAAAATAAATAAAAAATAAATAAATAAATATATCATCACGCCTTTTACCCATTACTGGATGTGGCACTCTGTCTAAGCAGATCTCGGTAAGTGATATATTTTTTCCGCGTGAAGTGCGGTTACCAGCCGTTAGATCACGGCCCCCAAAGATATTAGTGGAGGGAGAGCCACAGGGGTAGATTTAAATTGGTGAAAATTGTTTGTCGGCTGTGGGGATCGAACCAGGGTTCTCAAGGTCCATAGGCCGACTCGATACCACTGAGCCACTTACCCCATAATAAGGAATAATCAGGAAAATAATCCATGAAATGAAATAATCAAATATAAATGTGTGAAAATTTAATAATAAATGAAAAATCTATATTTCAGGGTACCATTGCAAGGTGCAAAGAAAAGATAGAAGATGCGATTCAGGACTGAGAAAGATTGCAATTTAATAAACAAAAGTAAAGTCGCAAGGGTTTTACAATCTCAGCATTGTCTGATATCTGCAGCTTTGCCTTTGCAATTACACGTTTGTTTAATTAAAATTAATATTATACGGATGCGTGGCAGTCTTTTTGTTTTATTCGCAACAGTGAAGAACATGATTCGTTTGTTTGTAATAATAATACAAACATTCGATGTGAATAATCATTTTGTACTGGAGTTTATATTCATCTTTACTGTATATACGTTTCTCTTCATTTGTTTAGTAAGTAAACATGCTATGAAATTAATTAAATTGTAACTAATCAATTTTTAACTTACAAATTAACGATTCAGTTAACATCTGTTGAATCTTTTGATACAATTTTTATATATTTTTCCATACAATCATTAAGGAACGTTTGACATCTGAGAAATAAAATTAGTTCATAGAAGCTATCTACATGGGGTAGATTGCTCAGTGGATTTGAGAACCCACAGCCGACAGACAATTTTCACCACGTTAAAACAACCCTTGTGGCTTCCCCTCCCCTACCATCTTTGGATGCCTTGATTTGACGGCTGGTAACCGCACTTTATACGAAGAAATATATCACCCTGTAATGAGTAAAAGGCGAAATGATATATTTATATTTTATTTTAGCAAGAAAAATCAATCGCTACTAAACTACAGCAATATATTTTCACTTTTAGCAAAGCTATATCCAAAGTAATTATAGCTGAACTAGTTGCTAACCTTTAAAATTAGTTGGTTAGTAGCTAGCTTTGAAAATAATAAATTAAAACCGCTTAAAAAGAAATAAAATATAATACTAATAAAAATTCTATACATATCCAATTTTCTTTGTATAAATATTAGTTTTTTAAAGAAAAAGATTCAGTTTACACGACTCACAACACACTATGTAAAACAGAAAAAACTAATTTCATAATAAATTTATATCATGAACATTACAAAATAAAAAATTGTAGTTGCTACTTGAAATTACACGTAATGTACATATTCATTAAAAATATTACACATACAAAACCGTTTCATGTATTCAGGGCTAGACAGTAAATCTGCGCCACATGGAGGTGCAGAATGTTAGCGGCCGCAACGATACCGCGGGATAAGAGGTAGTTAATAACACAGATAATAGAAGTATGATTCTTACTGGTATTTGAATAGTAACAAATATAACACGATTCCATTTGCATTATTCCGTCAGTACGGTGGTGTGGATAGCGATATGGAATTCGAATCCGGAGATCCCGAGTTCGAATCTCACTCAAGCTAAAAATTATATGAACTACCACACTGCGTCTCGGTGAGTGCGGATCCTGTACTGTAATTGGGATTAAGTTCCTGTTGTACAGTGTAACATAAATAAATAAATAAATTATTGCCAAAATATTTTTATAAAGTTATGAAAGATCATAGCAATTTCGCCTTCAAGAATATTACATAAGTGGAACATACGAGTATGTTGAATGAAAGATTGGTAAAAAAAGCCTGCTCGTATGGTGATGAAATTGAAGATGAGAATAAGTGCATAATAGCTGTTTATGAAACTAGTAAGGAAATGAAGGTTATTACCTTACGCATGTGAAATTTACAGAACGAGGCGCAGTCGAGTTATGTAAACACATAAGTAAGGTAATAACCTATTTCCTTACTAGTTTTATACAATATTTTTTCTACTTCCGTTCTAATAAATATAAAAGAGCGTTTTTGAAATTATGAAATTTTGACATATTAATGACAGTTATAAATTCAAAAAATAAAAGAATAACACATCAGAATTCGTCTACCTCATTATTTCACTAGTTAAATAATGCAGTTAATTACCTAACTCAAATAAGTGAAATAAAACGTCCTAACGGAAGTAGAAAAATATGATTGAAGGATTGTTGCTTGTATGAAAGAATGGCATAATAATTGAGGCTGAAACGAAAGTGGTGAATCAGGATATGTTACATTCCCTAGGAACGCCACTGGCAGTTCTGTATGTATTCAACTTACAAGTTGGAAAATTAGCCGCAAAGTACCTATTAAAATACCTTTATGCATAAATCCAAGTTAATTTCCCTAACCATATCTAATGATCTATAAAGTGAATCCAAACAAAGCAGAGATAGATAAACCATATTTCATTTGCCATATATTCATAATTCATAACTTCTGAGTCTGGATCTAGGAGGATGGAATATGTAATTTTAATTTAAACATTTGCGCAATGTACACCTCACAAAATAACTTGCACGTAAAATCAAGATAGAGATACTAAAGGAGCAACAGATAACGCTAGAGTACAAGGCAATAAATTTACGGAATCTTGGTCGTATCTTACTGAAGAAAAACGGCACAATCATTGCATAAGTTTCGCTTGTGCGAGGTTTCCTCAACGATATAAGATTAATAAATTTCATTTTTCTATGGTCATTAAATAATACATTTATAGATAGCTAAAATGGGTCATTATTCTAAAGTGCAGAATAATGAAACAAGTCTTGGATTATGAAGCAAGCCATTCCTGTTGCGCAAAGTAATAAATAAATAAATCAGACCTGTTATTTTTGTTTTACTTTTATGCATTTTGCTTTCGAAGCTGGCAGTAATATATATTACTTTTTAATCACACATTTTAAAACTGTTATTATATTCTTTTTTTATATAATATTAGCCACATATATACATAAGCAAAATGCACGAAATAACTTTAAAATGACAAGATAAATTATTCTGGCTACAAAACAAAGCCGTCAAAGAATTTTCACCACATTTAAATAACCTCTGTGGCTTCCCTTTCACTAACATCTTTGGAGGCAGTGATTTGACGGTTGGTAAGCGCAATTTACGTGCATAAATACAGAATGTCCCATTTTAATCTTTCCAGGGGAATTTCTCTCAACGAGTAAATCAGACAAAAAAACTTTCCGAATAAAAGTTTGATGGTTTGGAGGGGGACGTTCGATGCTATAACAAATTTCACCCCCCAACCCCCCAGGGGTGGATAAGGGGGGTGACATTGAAATCTTAAATGGAACCTCCTATTTTTATTGCAGATTCGAAAAAAACAAACTATGTAGGTTTTATCCAAAGGGTTAAAAGAGAGCTCATTTGAAGCGATCCTGACAGTTTTTTAATTGTAAATTGACATCAAAACCTTAATCTTACGTTTCACGAAAAAAAAAACAAATTTTAGCGTTTACAGCGCCAGCTGTTGCAAAAAATAAAAAAGTTCCCGGATAAAACCTACATAGTTTTTTATGCTCTTTTCGAATCTGCAATAAAAAAATAGGGGGTTCCATTTAAGATTTCAAAGTCACCCCCCTTATCCACCTCCTGGGGGGTCGGGGGGTGAAATTTGATATAGCATCGAACGTCCCCCTCCAAACCATCAAACTTTTATTCGGAAAGTTTTTTTGTCTGATGTACTCGTTGAGAGAAATTCTCCTGGAAAGATTAAAATGGCACACCCTGAATATCTCTTACCGAAATCTCCTGTGGCACAATGCCACACTCAGTAACGGATATAAGGCGTGATGATATATTTATTTTATTTTAAAATATCTAAATTGTGATAATCTATAACAAATTGATGAACTACTGATAATAATCGAAGAAGGACTATATGAAATTTTGTTTAAATACTCTCGTTTGTGAAGTTCATAAATAAATAATCTGAAAAAAGCTGGCACAAGCACGTTCTGTCTTTCTGCATATATCTCCATTTTTCTTGCTCTCCACTTCTGTTTGTCTCACCTAGTAAAAAATTCGTAACGGATTCACCAGTTTACTCTCCAAGTTTCCAGAAATTTTACATGAAAAAAATCTCAGTATTTTTCATAAATGTTTAAGTATTTATAATAACTTGATGAAAATCCTAAAAACTAAATACTAAAAAAGAAGCATTTGAGCAAAATATGCTATTAAATGATTTCTCCTGAGAAATGACCTGTATCTTATGTTACATGTGAAATGAAATATGTAAAGTCGTACTACTTATACGCACATATTGTATTATTGGGCGATAGCCTGTTCGAATGAATAAATAAATAAATAAAAAGATATGCGATGTGGTCTAAGTCAACGCGAAATATGTTTGAAAGTAGTGTATCCAACTCAAAGACTGTGTTCTAAGTATGTAAATACATATTTAAAATCAGATAGAAACATATTTTCAATTTAAATAGCCGTAACACCCAAACGGAATGCGCAATTTCGTGCTAATACCACGGAATAGGGAATATTTACATTATTTGCACACTCTTCAAGCAACTTTCGTACTTTAATTCATGCAAATTTCATATTGTCACTGATGAAACTCTTTGAAGATACTATCGTGCCGTCGAGTTCTCGTCACACTGTTTCGTTGGCTTACTGCTATAAAATGCATCGAAATATTAGCTACATGAAGAGGGGCTTTCGGATTTTTAAAAATAATGACAAATTTTTAAATATCATTGCTCAAGAAAATTTTTTACTTCGTTAACTATTCTAATGTGCATGTGTTATCATTTATGTAATACATTTTTAAAAAGATATATTTATACAGGATTTCCACGAAGTTTAATCAACATTTTTATTAGATAATTCACTTATTTTGTTAGTTTGACATCGACTAAACAGAGAATTGAATTTGAATAAATAAATAAATGTATCATCACGCCTTTTACCCTTTACTGAGTGTGGCATTCTGCCGAAGCAGATCTCGGTAAGTGATATATTTCTTCCCGTCAAGTGCGGTTACCAGCCGTCAAATTACAGCCTTCAAAGATGTGATAGTTTTGACGTGGTGAAAATTGTCGGCTGTGGGAATCGAACCCGAGTTCTCAAATCTATTTGGTACTTGAAACCTGGATTCTCGAACCAGGGACCTTCTGCTTGCCGGACAACATTGCCATTCAATTAATGCCACTCGAAATTTAGTTTTACTCAAATCAAATTTATATTTTATTTTACATAATTGTTTTAAGGTAATACGAATCGATCAATTTGACATTTAGTCAAAATCTTTCCATATTCAGTGTTTTTTCTTGTTAATATAGAATTAAAAGTTTTTTTGCAAAAATTAAATTTATGACTCATGACGAAAATAATCTAAAACTATTATAATTTTCTTAAAATATATTTCCGGTTTTTCGATTGTGACGTCAATCATTCGAATATCACAAAACGACGTTACTTACACATACATTTACAATCTTAAAAGTCAGATCCAAATTGTAACAATTTAACCTAACAATATTTAGCCGTCACCTGTCAGAGTAAAGATGAGGAATATGCATAAAATAATTAATTAACTTTATATAAAAATTATACTATATAAACTTATAACCCCGAACCAAGTGTTGCTAAAGGCCAAGTATATGCAGTCTAGTATAAATTTTGTCCGTCAGAATGATATTTATCATTCAAATAAGTGAAGTAGTGTTAATAACAACTAACTCGGATTTAAAATTAAAGTCTACATTTACAAGAATATATCTTTAAAACTATATACAAATAAAACAAGAAAACTTCACTTACATATAATATAATAGGGCTACTCACAAAAAAAAAATAAGTATATGGAATTACCTCATTACTTTCATCAGTTGTTACCAAGCAAATACGTTCTCCTAATAAAAAAGCTAAATCTTTTGTGGCATTTCTTTGAGAATTCACCACACGTCACTGTCAACCAATAGGATCACGAATTTGTTTGAAAATGAACCAATGAAATGTACATTTCGTCGGAAATTCATCACTAGTGGTATTTCATCGGAAATACCACTGTTATTAATATCCTTGGTTACGAATAAAATAAATGATATTTTCATAAACGTCAATTGAAAAAAATCTGTCATCACTGTAATACCTAATTAATATTGTGCAAATAAATACCTAACTATTCTTGTTAATTAACTCTTGTTTGGTAAATTCTCAAGCCGAATACAACTCGTAGTATGAAAATTGACAGATAATATTTTGACATAAATATACATTCGTTGTTATGGAAACAGGAAACACAACTCATAACAACTCATAATTTATGTCAAAATATTTTCAGCAATTTTCATACTACTTGTTATATTTATGACAATACAAGTCACACAAAAAAAAATCAGAATGAAAATTTTTAGGCCAATTTATCTGATTAAAAAATATCTAAATATCCCCATTCTGAAAATAATAACTCTAAATTTGTTGTATTATCAACAACCAATAATAAAGTTTAGTGTAGTATTTTAAATATCTTTTGTTCAATTCACTTTTAATATATGTCAGTTTTGAAATAAATATGATAATTTCACATTTATGTTTCATTCAAGTTCAACTTGAAAATTGTTCTATTATTCGCTTTTATCTTTTGCATGGAGCTTGAAAGCTAGAATAAAGTTACTCATCATAACAATTTTCCTTTTCATCTTTTAGTTTTAAGCTCACAGAAAACTTTATTTAATATCAAAATGAAGAGTTTTTACGTCCTTTCACAAAATGTATAATAAATGCGAACTAATGGGCAATGTTGTACCTACTTATTAAATATTTTATAAAAATGCATACATAATTAAATACTATTTACTCTGCATAATATTTAATAATTCAATTATTTAGAGCATTTTTAATAATGAAATATGTAATTTTTATCTAGAAAAGCATAAAACATCGACATTACTACCGGTAATAGATATTTGTATAATTAACAATGTAAATCTGTATCAACAAATTATTTAAAATACATGCCTTCATTTTTTTGCATATTGATATTAAATTGATTTTAGAAAATAAAAGTTAAAAATTTGTTCTTCAATGAGATAAATAAAGATAAAAATTATTTGGCATAAAACATAAACATATCATCACACCATTTACCCATTACTGGGTGTGGCATTCTACAGTAACAGATTTTGCTAAGTGATCTATTTTTCTTGCTTGGGTTACTATCAAATCACGGCCCCCAAATATGTTCATGGAGAGGGAGCCACAGGGGTAGTTTTTAATGTGGTGAAAATAGTTTGTCGGCTGTGATAAATAAATAAGAATGAAACAAGTTAAATTAAACCAATGAGAATGCAGTATTTATTTTTTCTCACGATTTATAAAATGTGTAATTTTCTGTACGAATTTTCGTTGCAAAAAGAAATACAATAAAAAATTAATTGAAATAGTCTCCGAAAATAAATTAAAAAAATAATTCCATAATTCCTCTTACTTGATATCTCGAAAAAAACACAGCGTGTATATTTATGAATCAATGATAAAACTGTCTCCATTCATACGTGATAGCTGTTTGTCACTTTCCAGCATCTTACACTTCCAGTAAACGCCTTAACTTCATCTTTGTGCAGATTTAAAGCAAGAAGCATTAATGGTAGACGCAGAACGTCGCGACGGAACGTTTACGTAAGGTAGACATAGGTACATTTTATGCTGTTAGTCTGATGCTGATATGCGAACAAACAGTCACTATGGAAGTGATTTATTATATAACTTCTAAAGCAAATCCTTTGACAATAGAAAGGGGTTTACTTTCAAAGATGAAATCTTTAACGAGGAGAGAGCATATAAAGTAGGAGATAGAAAAAGATTTTCCTTATAGAGTTGCGCTGGATTTCAAATTGATATTTAATCGATAGAGCACGTAATATACTTTAAATCATAGATAACGTTATATTGCTTTATGTTGTTATTATATGTATGAAGTACTCACTCTTTGCAGTTAGTAGAGGCACATTCATATGTTATAAAGACATTTACCTGCAACAAATAAAATACATTAGAATCTTAATATACAAGTGGCACAAGAAAGATGATAATTTTTTAAAATACTAAATTAATAAAGTTCCAAAATTGAATGTTTTCCTATTAAAATTATAAAGAAACTTAAGTTTTTAAAATAAAAATTATAAGTATTGTACAATAATATTATTTCTATACCTCTGCACGAAACTTTAATGATAGAACAATTTTTTATGAGATTCTCAAAAATTAGGGTATTTCATTCCTAGCGAACATTTTTAGTTTAATAGTACATTTAATTAAAAAAAAATATTCAAAAATGCATTAAACCAGGTACCTACATAATAACTAATTAATAAATGATTATTTGTAGGCAGTGTTTATACTTTTATTTCATAATAAATAAATATATCATCACGCCTTTTACTGGGTGTGGCACTCTGCCGTAGCAGATCTCGGTAAGTGACATATTTCTTCGCGTGAAGTGTGGTTACCAGCCGAGAAATCACGGCCCCAAAAGATATTAGTGATGGGGGAGCCACAGGGGTAGATTTAAATTAGTGAAAATTGTCGGCTGTGGGGATCGAACCAGGGTTCTCAAGTTCCACAGGTCGACTCGATAGCACTGAGCCACCTATTCTATATTTCATTAGTAACATAATTATATATTATTATGATATTTGGAAATGATAATTTGAGATATGGGGTAGGTGGCTCAGTGGTATCGAGTCGGCCTGTGGATCTTGAGAACCCTGGTTCGATCCCCACAGCCGACAAACAATTTTCACCAATTTAAATCTACCCCTGTAGCGCCCCCTCCACTAACATCTTTGGGAGCCGTGATTTGACGACTGGTAACCGTACTTCACGCGAAAAAATATATCACTTACCGAGATCTGTTTAGGCAGAGTGCCACACCCAGTGATGGGTAAAAGGCGTGATGATATATTTATTTTATTTTATAATTTGAGATGATTATACAATTACCTTGTCCTAAGTAACTTATTTTTCATTTTATAATTTTAATTTTAAATGCGACACATAATATTAATTATTTATTAACATCACCTATAAAATGTAAACGACAATCAGTAATATTTATTCCAATGATCCATGAACGCACCTTTGATTCTCGCTGTTGAATTGCATGCAGCCATTATTCATTTGCAGTTCATTGTCTGTGTCTGACTAACCTGTGACTTGTCGATTTGTGATTTGTGATTTCATGAAATGACAAACTGCAGTGCTGATGTTACTTTGAGGCCCTGAGCAATCATTGAACAAAAGCTAAACATGCACTGTGAGTTCTATAATAATCAAATGACAATGGACGTTTCGATATTACAATATCGTATGCGTCTGCGATCAAGTTGAAAATATACAACGGATTAGTTATTAGTTGTCAATGGCACTGATCAAGTCGAATCGACAATTAAATGCACATTTGTGTGCCAACATACGAATATGTACAGTTGCTTTGATGAGCACTATAAGAGTAAAAATTATATTGTATTATTTAACGAACGTTATGAGTATGAAGTCTGCGACACAATACTCGCGAAATAATAAATATTAGAGGTTATAAGACGTGAGTATCAAATTTTAGTTGCAATGCTATGACAACCTTGAAGTAATGATGACTAATAAATTATTACTCACGGCCGTTGCTGCGATGTCACAGCAATTTCAATTTAATTGGCCATAACCCGTGAGTAATAAACTGTATTATCTAATCACGAAATGTGCATAACAATTATTAGAGGTTATGCGATGTGGATGTCAAACTTTACTTAAGTTGTTATGAAAAATAAGTTATTATCCACGGCTGTCGCAGGTTTATCATTGTAACCTGGATGTGATTGGCCACAAGCCATGAATAATGAACTACATTATCTATCATCTAATGCACATATAATGAATGTATTACTTAATTGTCGTAGAAAAACTTAATAGTGATATCGAGTCGGGCTATAGATTTGAGAACCCGGGTTTGATTCCCATAGCTGATAAGCAATTTTAATCACAAAAACTACCCCTGTGGCTTTGCCTTCACTTTGGGGACTGAGATATAACGGCTGGTAATCGCACTTCACGCGCATAAATATATCGCTTACCGAGATCTGCTTCAGAACTCAATATAAGACGTGATTATATATAGATAATTAATTTTGATTGGTTTTTGCTAACTTGGTATTAGCTTTTTTAAAGTTAAATTCATGACGGAAAAATTCAAGTGACACTTGGATTTGAATCAGGGACGAAATATGGCGTCAATCGAATTTTTCTGTTATAGTCTTTAACGCAGCATCGATCCTAAGACTCTTATATGATAGGTATTTTTCTGTCATAAATTTAACTTCGTCGCAGAATATTTCAGAAAATTAACAAAATCGATATAAATTCAGTCCAGAAACTAAAGCGACACGTGAGAAGAAAATTACGGGCCATTGAAATTAACGGACCGTTGTCCATTATATAATGTTGCTTTTACTGTTACCTCAGACGTACCATTATCATGTTATAACCATTTTTAAAAAATATAATTGAATTTAAATTAAATATACCTACTTCAACTTTTTCTCAAAACTTTTATTACATACGTTATTATTTATTACTTTATTTAGATAAAAAATAGTGGTTATGTTACTAGTAGAAAATTGCGTTTTATTGTACGTCATAGTATCTTTGAGTGTACTGTGCCATCACTTTCAATGAAACTGAAAAAGCAAACTGTGGTAGCTACAATGAATGAGAAAAGAAAATGAACGTAGTCAGACAGCAGAGACTGTACAGCAGATGAAGAGCACTATAAAGTAAAGCGGAATGGGGAAAGATTGTCGATGAATATTAAAATAAACCTAAACAAGTATGAAAGAAAAATTAAATTGCTTGTCAAGGTATAAGTTTACATCTTGTGGGCGAAAGACAATATTTGTGTTTCGGACGTTTTCAATTTGGACTGAGAATGCCGGAAGCATTTAATTATATGTTTTAGTTAGTCTGCAAGTCAACAATGAAAAACTTAATTCATATTATTTTTTATAAATACTATCTTCATGCGAAAAGTGTTCTAAGAATCTAACATAACCTTGCTTTCTCATAAAAAAATCATCACAATATGCTCTATTAGATAGGGTATGTTTATTCATTTGATTCATCCTAAAATTAATCCTGGCATATTACTCGTGTTCTTAATTGGTTAAACTTTAAAGGTGAATGTACTGAAATTGAAATTCGCAAAATGAAGTGTAGTTTTAGTAAAATTGATTTGATATATTAATAATTAAATTATATTTTAAAGTTAAATTTTTATGAAAGAAAAATTTAACTTTAAAATTATCTTCATTACTGTACGTTCAGTCGAAGTCATATGTTAAACATTAATTAAATTATAATTAACCCAGTAAAATGGGGAGAATGTAAATTATCAAAAATATAATAGTGCATAGTTTTAAAATGAGAGAATTTGAATTAGAAAATGATGTAAAATAAGAATGAAATCCTAGAATAAAAATATACAAAAATGGAATAAAGTTTCAGCCAAATTACGCTGTGTCTAAATACATCATTTGTTTGGCCCGCGTTCCAAAATAAAATAAAATATGTTGATTAAAATATTGTAATACAAATCTCCTGGAAAAGTCTGAAAACACGTCAGAATTTTCCGGCGTCTACATATCCCAGTACCTTCACTGTGATCACATTACGATGGAAATTGTAAACTTGCTCTCAGTTGGCCTGAAGTTAAAGGTTTGAGTAACCTTATCCCTACAGAAAATGCTTCGTAGCTTCGCCAAACTTCATCGCTTGCGAGCAAAGCGCGTGTTTCACGTTTGTGCTAATTATATGCAATTTTATGAAATGCGAATTCTTTGGCGTCGCACGAGAATAAGTTAAGAGAACATTACAGGTAAAATGTGTTATTTAGTATTTAGGATAATACAATGCTTGTTGCGCATGCGTGCATAATCCGTAGCCATCTTGCTTTTGAAAAGTATAGGAGATGTACTCTTACAGTCAATTACATTCCTTTACAGATTCCTTATAATCTGTAAAGTCTGTATACAGTCTAGCCAGTCACGCATACACTACCTATCTACAGTATATCTCTTCAATTTTATGTACACTCTCATAAACAAACTTCATTAGCTACTAACTTCAAACTTAATCCACATTCTCAGCTTTTAACATAGTCACTGTTTTTGCCTTTTGCTTTGGCGACTGAATTGACCATTTCCAACTGTTTTTGTTTTGTGTTTGTTCTAGCAAACCCTATAGCATGTAACACTTTCCCGTAGCGGATCTCGGTAAATGATATATATATAATATACAAGTTTAGTTTCTTTACAATCAGAAAAGTTATAACACAAGACGAAAAATATTGTTGTTCTCATAATATCATCTTTCCCGCATATGTCAGTGGTCCAGTTTAAAAAAGAGGACGTCTGTGGTAAAATGCCAGTCTCTCTAATATTCTGAATAATTATGTTCTATTGCAGAGAAACAGATAAATATATCGCTTGACAAATTTATCAATAAAACAGTCAAGGATTGCATTTAGTGTGCGAACACTCAAAATAAACATAAATCAAAATACTTGTGACAGAGCTACTGCAGAAGTGGTACCACCACAACAATAAATTATAAAACACAAAGGAATATGATTCACTATTCGCCATTTGCCATTCGCCATTCGCCATCGCGATGCTCAATTCAAACCAGTATCGAGATTAAAATTCCTTGCCCTTCATGAATTTCATTATATAACCCTTCTAAATTAATCTTGTAGCTAAAATATTCATCTCCATCTAAGGTTCTCACTTCGCACGTTTCCATGAAAATTTGTTTCATTTTCATCTTTCTGTTTTCATTGGGATACATTAATTATCTAGCTGACAATTTCCATTTTGTAAATAAATAAATATATTAATTAATTAATTAATTAAATAATAATAAACATGATCAATCATCAAATGACATACAATAACCTAAAGGCAAATGCATCGTTTAAGAGATATTGACACATATGCAGATAATGTGAATGTTTGGTTGAACTAGTTCAAGAAACGAACATTTTTTTAAATATAGTATTAGGAGTATATCATTCGCAGCACAAAAAATCGAAGTTAAATGCATCGTTTTCGACTTTTTTTAAATCTCAAATCTATATCTCGAAAACTAAAAAAGGTATTAAAAAGCGGTTTGAACCATTGTATTTCTCGGATTTCAATTAATATATATATATACATGGTGATTCTGCGAAGACGAACCCCCCCCCCCATTCATTTTTTTATTATAAGAAATAGAAAAATTTTCTTCATGTGGAAGTTTTAGTATATTAAATATACTATTTTATGACACATATAGAATGTTTTTATAAAGTCAGGTTTACATGATACGACTATCTATTATTATTTTTCAAATGGGAACCTAGTATTATTTTATTAAAATAAAAACCGCCATTTTTTTCTCTTTTCAATATTTCAATATTTCAAAAAGTTGACGAGATAATAAAAATCTGTGAACTTCAATAAATTCTTCGCATGAAACTACGTACAAATAATTATTTTATTACAGAAGATTTAAATATGTCATTTTTACGAAATTTGGTCATTTTAAGACTTTTTATTCGTAGTGAAAAAATTATGAAATCTTGCATATCTAAGTATTTTCACGTGAGGAATTCACTGATGTTCACAGATTTTCATTATCATGTACACTTGATGAAATATTGCCAAGAGAAAATTTTGAAAACAATTATTGCATATTTTAAAAATTTTCTAAATTTAAAAATAATTGGAGCACGAGTAATACACTTGTTTAAACCGCATATCAATATGTTTGTTAGTTTTTGAAACATGGGCTCTCAAAGTTGAAATTTTAAAAAGTCAAAAACCACTGTTACTCTATAACTAAAAGAGATATGAAGATGCGCTCAACGGCATTCATTCCTCATGCTCCGAATGATATAGAATTTTTGTGATTTTTAAACTGGTTCAACAATAAATTCACATCTGTATGTTCAACATCGAAGCATATCTCTAAAGGCACTCCAAGAATGTTGGTTATCCCTATGTTGAACCTTACTCTTTGCAGTAGTTTGTTTACAAATAAATGACTCCTGAGGAATGCTACTATATCGCAATCAGCAAGATATATTCAAACATGCTTCTGTTATTCTTTGCTATTAATAAATACATACATCAATTATCGCCATTTCAGATTGATAGACATGCATAAATATAGCTACTTGTAACTATGACTCACTTAGATTTAATTACACATTCATGTATCCATTATTGTTTATTGATATTAATATTTCTACTTCTAGTTTACATCAACAAAAATATTATTAGAACTCACATTTCAAAATTAAACAGTCAGAGTCAAGAATATGACATACAATTATTTGCCACGAGACGGCAATTCACGCAAGATTTTTGAGTATAGCAATAGCAGGCATAGAAACGTTGCGGAGACCGTAGATCTAAGGGTATACATCGAAACAGAAGGAATACATGATTTTCAATGCTCAACTGCTATACTTGTTGACCATTTCACGAATTGAATAAATTCAATAACATTTTAAACATTTTGATAATTAAAAAATATAAAATAAACACTTGGCTATGTTTCACAAAATTCAGCCTCCAAGTCACCTTATGAGGGCATCGTCAGAGGCTGTCCAGCACAGTTAGTAACCATAGACGCGTTTCGCTCTTATTAGAGCTCATCAGTATGGTATAACTCACTTCTTCACCTAGAACAAAGTTCACGTGAAGAAGCTGGTGACGAAGAACTGGGCCAGCAGAGAATAAGATCTCTAATAAACAGGTAAGATGACTGTGCTGGCCAGCCTCTGACGATGCCCTCATAAGGTGACTTGGAGGCTGAATTTTGTGAAACATAGTCAAGTGTTTATTTTATATTTTTTATTAAACCTTGTTTCATCAAGTGTTGGTTGGCAATTAATTTTGTCTTTGTTGTTATTTTGATAATTAATTACAAAATAAACAAAACGGGTAAAATATATTGTCATGGTTACGGTGAATATACATACGCATAGGAAATGTGATTCACGGTTCAGTATTCACATCCGAAGATCCCGAGTTATACATTTTTCCAAACGTCGAAAATTCCACAAATGTGTTCAATATTATATACTGTATGGGGTAGGTGGCTCAGTGCTATCGAGTCGGCCTGTGGATCTTGAGATCCCTGGTTCGATCTCCACTGCCGACAAACAATTTTCACCAAATTAAATCTACCCCTGTGGCTCCCCCTCCACTGACATCTTTGGGAAGCGTGATTTGACGGCTGGTAACCGCACTTCTCACGAAGAAATATATTACTAACCGAGATCTGCTTAGACAAAGTGCCACACACAGTAATGGGTAAAAGGCGTGATGATATATTTATTTATTTATTATATACTGTTACTCGGTGATTTCGGAACATGTACTGTAATTGGGATTAAGTTTCTTTTGTAAGAGTAGCATATAACAGGCTGTCAAAAATCTTTGAGTATATACACATTTCTCCAAAAGTCGCAAATTCGATAAGTGTGTTCAATATTCTGATATTATTAATTATGTAACGAATAAAGACATTTGTGACATTTGACGCGAAATATAAAAAAAGACAGTTATTAAATAAATAAAATAAATATATCATCACGCCTTTTACCCATTACTGAGTGTGGCACTCTGCCGTAAGCAGATAACGGTAAGTGATATATTTTTTCGCGTGAAGTGCGGTTACCAGCCGTCAAATCACGGCCCTCAAAGATATTAGTGGAGAGGGAGCCACAGGGGTACATTTAAATTGGAGAAAATTGTTTGTCGCCTGTGGGAATCGAACCGGGGTTCTCAGGATTCACAGGTCATGTCGATACCACTGAGCCACCTACCCCATATCGTTGTTATAGTCGGTTTCTATTAAAAATATGGTACTGCGATTGGTTTAAAATATGATAAAAGAGTCTACATGAAATCCCTGAATTTTGTTCCTAATGTAAACGTACCTTAATAAATGCGAAACGCCGTATCAAAAGAGATTTGACAGAATAAGAAGTACGTCACTACTTGCACTGTAGTTGGTTTCAGAGCTGCTGAACAACTTCGTCTCAAATCACGTATAATTATACTGATTCTGTTCTCGACATCCGGTAACCCCTCACGTCGTCATTAACTCGTCCTGTGTCGTTCTCTCGTTCTCTCGTTCTCTCCAGATAATCGTGCTCCGTCAATTATATCTCGAACTCGACTCTCGCCGTCTCCCGTCGATCTCCGATACGATTTACGATTTTGAGACGACGCGACGAGCAGGTGACGACGAAGTGGAAGATTGTTTTTCTATTTAGGGGGATTGTTAGACTCGAGTAGTGTCGTAGTGTGAAGATTCGTAGATGTAGAAGATACTTGTTTTAGAATAGGAAATAATGATGTTTTCAAAGCAGTAGCGGAACTGTGGGGTACTAGACTCTGCAGTTTGGCCGCGATAATAATTCAAGTATTCAAAGTATTCGCATTTTTTTTTACAAATAGTAAATTTATTTTCTCAATTTTGTTACATTGTTATTTTTTGCATTTTTTCTAGTGCGTAATTTCAAGTTCCATGATTTCGAAGAGAATTTTTCGACTAATTTTTGAGCCAATTTTAATTGTATAATTAAGGTTATAAGCAGTATACATTTTGATAGGTAAAAGAAATACTTTTAAGATCTGTTTAATGTGTGCTTGTTGTTGCTACCGGAATATATTAAATTGCATATACATTTTTATAACTCACGGTTACCTAGGCTAAATTAGATATGAATATCGTACTTTACGGTTTGTTACGTTGCTACTAATTTAGAATTGTTAAAAAGAATAGTAGAAACTTATAAATAAAATATAAATTAATAACTTGCTTGGAATGTCCATTTTTCACTCGTATTCACCTACGGTTTTAACACTCGTACGAAATGAGAACCATTCCATTCTTGTTGTATAATATACTATTCTACAACTTCTAGTTGAAGCGTTCTTGTTGCAAATAATTTAGAAACTTTTCTTCACAGAAAATAAACCATGCCAAAAATTTCAGATGTTGGAAAACTGTTGTAAATTTACAAATAATGGTATAAACTTCAAATCTTGTTGATTTCAATTTATAAGCTACTGCATCCTGTTGTGAAAATAAATAAATAATTTAGGAAATAATGAACTAAAAATCTTAAGTAATTGCAATTGGTTTTCAGTGAATTCTTATCGATGTGAAAGTTGATTATAATTGTGTTCGTTTCGTTGATATTATATGTGTGTGCTAATAAAGGAACTGCAAACACGGAAATCTTACACTTCAATGCAACTCAAATAATAATTGGATTAAACTTTTTTATTTCTTTGAAAGGTGGAATTGAAGGCCTTACTAATTAATTCATATTTCAGTATTATGTTAATTATTTTAGAAACATAATAAATGAAGATTTTCCAATAAAAATTTGACATATTTTGTCATCCGTGTCAAATTGTTCTAAATTAGTTTAGAGGGAACTAATAAAACCACGAATTTGTTTGAAAATGAACAAATTAAATGAAAGCTCTTTTAATAATTTTCCACTAAGTGACAACTTTCATAATAATTACATAAATAAAAAATAAACACTTGGCTATGTTTCAATAAATTCAGACTCCAAGTCACCTTATGAGGGCATCGTCAGAAGCTGGCCAGCACAGTTAGTAACCATAGACGCGTTTCGCTCTTATTAGAGCTCATCAGTATGGTATAACTCACTTCTTCACCTAGAACAAAGTTCACGTGAAGAAGCTGGCGACGAAGAACTGTGCCAGCAGATAATAAGATCTCTAACAAACAGGTAAGATGACATGAGAAGTTCTGTGGAACAGGTCATGCCATCTAATTTTGTGAAACATAGCCAAGTGTTTATTTTATATTTTTTATTAAACCTTGTTTCACCAAGTGTTGGATGACAATTAATTTTGTCTTTGTTGTTAATTACATAAATGCTATTTTCATGTCAATCGATGGGTAACTGCTTCTACAGAAGAAATTTTTGCTTGTTAAATTTCCACGTAAAATATAACTTGTAATATGATAATTGCTAGATAATATTTTAGCATGAATTTCAATTCGTTGTTACGAAAACAGCAAATACAGCTAGTGTTACGAACTCACTATTTTATTGTTATATTAGTTATAAAAATATTTCAAATACAAGAAGTAAAAAAAATGTTCTTCGTATTTGAAGCGTTTGAAAATATGCGATACTAAAAAAATGGAATCAATTCGTAGCATAAAATACATACTCGTATAAACAAGATCTTTTAAGAATATTTTATTTACTTCTTACTGATGAATTACTAGTAAAATAAAGTAATATTGCCCCCAGGGAAATTGTCAAACTCCCCGCCTATGATAATGCGATCTGTCTGAAATGTGTCAGATTTCAGACTGAATGAAAAACCTAATAATATATCAAGAGCTTCGCGAATCACGAATATGGGACAGTTGCTTTTTCTTTTTATCGCAAATTACACAGAAAACCCATAAAGAGATAATAAATGACACGGTTATTATCAGATGAACCAAGTTGGAAATATGTGTCTACTGTTTCTGTTCGCGTGACGGGTGTCCGCCAAAATGTCGAAATATTCAAATAATGAATAGGGTAGGTGGTTCAGTGGTATTGAGAATTTGGGTCAATTCCCGACAAACAATTTTCGGTACAATAAAACTAATGCTGTGGCTGACATATTTGACGGTTGGTAAACGCATTTCATGCAAAGAGATCTGCTACATCAGAGTGGCAGAAATGGGTGATAGTACATTTAATTATTTATAATTATGTTAGTAATGAAATAAAAGTACAAACACTACCTACAAATAATTTATTAATTAGTTATTATGTAGGTAACTGGTGTAATGCCTTTTTAATTTTTTTAATAAATGTACTATTAAACCAGTGACACTAAAAATGTTCGCTAGGAATGGAATACCCTAATTTTTGCGAATTTCAAAAAAAATCTGTATATCAAATTATATTTGTCATTAAAGTTACGTGCAGAGCTATAGAAACACCCTGTATATCACACGAGAGTGAATTGTAATTACAGGCTAGTGAGAATAATCACATTCGCGTGTAATGACTCATTTTACTCATTTATAATATAATGTATTATTGAGAACTGGGCTGATAGAATGGTGAGCATAACACCAAGGAGAAGAAAAACACTTGTGTCATGAGGTGTATAGTAGTACATTATTCAACTACCGTGTAATGATAACGATTACTCATGAAGATGAAGTAAGCGACACGAGCCGTAGGCGAGTGTTATAATTTATCCGAATGAGTAATAGTCATTACACGCGTGTTTAATACTACAGTTTTTCTACGACTATTTAAAACTAGAAATTATACTTTTAGGTTATAAGTTTGACGAAAATAATTATTATTATATGGCGTGAATGTCAAGCTTACCACCCACAAATAGTTTTTGCTGCCATCTTTTCTTTTCAAATTTAATCTGATATTAAACACTCGCAGCATGCCTTGAAACGCAAAGAAACCAACCTCAATTTAATTGAACATAACCCGTGAATAATTTACTGTATTATCTATCACGAAACGTACATATAATGAATGTATTACTTAATAAAAGCTATTTATCCCACGACGCCAGTACTTAAAACGAATACTTGTTCTTATAAATGATATATAATTTAAATGAATAATTGAACGATTGAAATTTGCTTCATTTTTCCTCCTTTAGCAACAGAACAAAAATATTACTCCCGTCGCTCTTAGCAACGGCACAACGGGTTAAAATGAGTTGTGTGTCATGAATTTGATGGCACAGAAACAGTCTTTTACGCCCGGTTGTAGAAAAAAGTATTTTGTGTTCTCTAAAACTTGTCCTAAGCAGTTCAATTTAATTGCGAATATAATATGAATATATTTTCACTCTTTATACAGTTTGAGTTCTCTTAATTCTGTCTACTTTAATTCTATTCCTTTTATCATTTCGTTACGGTGCAGAACCCCCATTGAGAGGTATTCTCACCGTGACCAAAGTCGACGCTCTGAATAATTAAAATGCAAATGTGATATTAATCGCAATGCGGACAATGAAAAATTAGTCGATAATCACTATCACTACAAACACTCTCTATTCTCTACCGGTATTGGTACCGGTACCGGTAACGGCTCGGGGTGTTGTTCTCCCTCTGCTTTCATGTTACTGAAATGAAATTCATTTCATGGTCGTAATGGCGAACCACTTATCAAACACCCATTACACATTTGGAAGCTGAAAATCATTTTACTGAATTACATTAAAAATTCTGATAGGTTGAATGAATGCTTTTGATAATAGAAATGGCCAAATATATCGTTCATATATATTGAAAGTTTATTAATTGATTGTAAATCTTTCTAAACAAACAGAAAATAAAAAATGATTCATAAATTTCGAAAATATCTGGCTGGTGACAGCATATAATCATCTCTGAAGATAATAATGATTGACAAAAAAAACTTGATTTAGAATCAATTACACTTTAATTATTTAATAAACTGGCTACGACAACATGTAAACAGTAGTTTAGATAGTAGATATATACAGGTTGTTTCAATACTTCAGGAAAAATATTATATATACTCTCGGATCAAAAAGAATATTTACAAAATTCGTAATATTATTTGGGCTTTATATAAAGTTAGTGTCTCTGGTTTCAATTTAATAATAATATTACAACTAAAACTTAATGATCTAGGTGAACTATAATTTTTATTGTGTAATTATTTCAAAAATTCTAAAAATTAATTAAATGATATTCTTTGATCAAGCTATTATACTTCAAAATTAATTTGTTTTTCTAAGTCGTCTTAGTTAATTTTTTACATACTGTTTTTTTTAATATTGTTTACAAATAAATTTTGGCAGCTTCTTTTAAAAATATGTTCATTTAATCATAATTTACTAAATATGATCTATTATTAATTTTTTTCAACGAATGTTATTTTTTATTTCATATTATTTGTAAGTATTTTATATTTTCTAATTATTATTTATTATTGTTAATTTATTGTATTATTAATAGAGTCGTGACGTATCAGCCGAAATGTTGACCAAATAAAAAAATAATATTTCCGCTATCAAACGTTTCTAAATTATTTTAGAAAAATATGTTTCAAATTTGAATCATTTTCCTACAAAGTAATTTAGAATCGGTTGCTACCGGAAAACGTGCGATGCTAAATCCGTGAGATATTTTGAAAATACGTATTATAGTTGTAAATAGAATTCATTTTGTTTGGAACAATAAAAGTTTTACATTCACTGTCTACATTGTCATTTTATTCCATACCGAATGTAAAAATTATCAAGTTTTTCAAATATGTGAACAGCTGTTAAAAATTATTCACCTAATTGAGAGCTTGTTCAAACTTTAATTAATTTGCCATTGATTAATTATTACATATTAAGTGGAGCACCATGAATTAAGTCTTACCTCTTAAACCTAAAAGGAAATTAGGTGTGGGCGATTTAATTATTTAGTAATTATCAGCCATGTTAAGGAGTAATTACCTTAAAGTACAAACTAAGACACAAAGCGATTGGCAGAGAGCGTCTATTTTGTTTCATCTAAAAAATTAAACTTATTAGATTCAATTTTTAATTTTGAAAATGTTTATATTTATAGTTTTATTTTAATATTAATACCGCCATCTGAAAATTTTAATTGTATTTCTACGTAACTCAAAGAAAGTAGATATAATAAGCCATATACAGATAACAAATATAAACTATTGGAAAAAAATAAATTAGAGATAATTTATTATAGATTCGCGGACGTTCGGAAAGTGATAGATTTCTTCTCGAAGGTGCCATTTAATTTTCCGAGTCTCGAGTTACTACCCTAGCAGAAAGTAAAATTTTCAGATAGATTAGAAATTTAAATTTATTATTTTTTTGACAAATTTCACCGGGATTTCATTAATGTCTTTACTTTCCTTCACTAGCAAAGTTGGTCTGATTTAAATCAGTGTGATTTTTTTTTAAATATTGTTTTAAATCATTTTTATATTTTTTGTTTTTGTATTTTGTTTTAATTTAATTATATTTCTGGTACAGAACAAAACAAGTGCCTTAATAAAAATTCAATTATTTAAAAAACATTTTAAGGTTTTTTTTTAAACAGACAAAATAATTTTCAATATTTATTTATTCAATGAATTAATATTAAACAAAACACAATATTATAATAAAAAATATTAATTATACATTCTTATAAAAAAATGTCACTCTCATTACCTTTCTATTATTCGTTAGTTATTTTACATTTATAATATTTGAATAAAAATACCAATTTTCCTGTCTTTTCAACGCTTAACTTATTTCTTAATTTCGCCATCCAATTTGTAAACACATAGTTTCAGAAATTCGTGTTAAAACTTGTAATGTGCAATATTTACCGAAACTACATATTTTTTATTATTAATAGTTTCATATAAATGGTATGGGTACGTGGCTCAGTGGTATCGAGTCGGCCTGTGCATCTTGAAAACCCTGGTTTGATCCGACAAACAGTCGACAAACAATTTTCACCAATTTAAATCTACCCTTGTGGCTCCCCCTGCACTAACATTTATGAGGACCGTGATTCACGCGAAAAATATATCACTTACGGAGATTTGCTTAGGAAGAGTGCCACACCCAGTGATGGGTAAAAGGCGTGATGATATATTTATTTATTTTCTTTTTATATAAATAGTTAAATACTAATAATTTTTACTCAATTTAGTGATCAAATAATCATGATTAATTTTTAAAAATCTATGATTTTTGATTGTTTTCTAAATCGTATGTTTCGCCAACCCTGTTCACTAGTAAACAAAAGTATCACTTTTTTATTTCAGTCGTAGCCCAGTGGATAAGACCAAACTAAATCTTGCGTTTATTAATTAATAAACAAGAGGTCGTGCGTTCAAATCTCGCTGACGGCTAAATACGATTGTGTCTGACTGATTCGAATTCCACTATAAACTATTGTAATTGGGTTTAAGTTCTTGTTGAGCAGAATAACAAATAAATCAATTAAGGGATGAAAATTAATTTTTTCGCCAAAAAAAAATCCTATCCTAAAATATATTCGAGAACTGAAACTGTTATAATGTTAGATATGGAGATCAGTATCAGTGAAATCACGTCAATCTCTCTCCATTCTCAACATCCCATTATACTAGCAACAAGAGAAAAACACAGTGACTGTACCTAGATAACCTTGATCATAACGTCGGTTAATTTATATTGAGATTGTTGTACGATGTACGTTTTGTGGCGAAACGCAGACACAAATATTCACGTCGCCGAGTTCATGATGCCGATCGACTTGCTTCACTTCGAAAATAATCATTTTTTCATTTATCATTTCCTGTCCTTAAGTAATCATAAACTTGTAAAAATATGCTCACTGATTCCAAATAGAAATATAAGAGGTCAGATTATTGTTTATATAACTTATGACAATATCTTCACATCCTGTTTATATTAAAAGAGACTTTGTTATTTCTGAATGCATTAATTTTGTTATGGTGCCTCAAATAATGTGTAATTAGCAATAATACATTGGTTACATTTATATTTATTTATTTGATACTCTTTATAACAGAAACTTAAAGTAAACTGAGTTTGAACACTGATCTATTTGAAACTGCGTTTTGGTAATTTTTTTTTGCATATATTTTTTTCTCAAAATTGTCGAATTTAAATCGAATAAAAATTTACTGAAATGTAGACGATTATATTTATAAATATGCAAATTTTTTATTACCTTCTTTGCATTAGTTTTTGAGAATTGAAATGAAATTTTTGTTCTGAAAGTCAGCGAAGTCTGAAACCAGACACTGTCGCTTATGAGGAGATCGTTTTAACTACTTAGCTACAATTATCTGTTAGATTAAATTAAGTACTATGAACGTAACATACCAGGTATTATAAATAAATGATTTTAGCGAATAATTCTTCAAATAAAAATTATAGAAAATTTAGTTTTCTCTATAAAAAAATTTTCTTACTGAAATAACTGATAGCAATGTATTTTGCCACAAAAGTTATTTAAATTTCATTACGGTTTAATGAATAGCTATTAAGACTTTCTAGAACTGTACGTTGTTTTCAATTTAGATGATGTTCCATAAAAAAAATTGTATTTATCTTTCAAGCTTGTAATAAACCCCCTTGAGGAGGGGGTCGTGATCCATACTTTGAAAACCTTTGGTATAATGGGGATGAATTAGTAAAGAAATAAATTCCCCACCAGCAAACAATAACAATACCTCAATCTCGCATCAAGATCGAATACCGACTAAAATCACGTGATAATCACGTATGTGCAACACCAACATTGTAACGTAGCTACGTAGCTACGTAGCTCTCTCGTAGCTCGTGGGATCCAAGATTACCTGTTCAAGTTGAGCGGTTCAGTTCACATCGTCAGTCGCCGGCGTTGACCAGCCAAGTAGAAAATTAGCGGCCGCGCCGGTACTAGAGGTACTAACCCAGTAAGACAAAGTATATTGTAGGATGGACGCGGGATGGAAGTTGGAAGTTGGTGCTAACTTACGCGCATCAAGGAAGTACACGCAGAATCAGAAGCAGAAGCAGTCGATATACCAAGGCACATCTTGCAAATTCACCTTATGACTAGGCAGAATACAAAATTACAAACGCAGAAATTGTATTATTTACTAGCTATTTCTACATATAGCAACCATGGTGTGTGTAAGTGTTAGTTTAGAAGAACGCACGCAAAAGCTTCGTTGAGATGACATATTGAACCGCGATTTGACGGCTGGTAACTGCAGTTCACAAGCATAAATATATTACTTACTGAAATGTACTACAGCTGAACCGGTTCAAAATTTGAAATTTTTAAAATACGTTTCAATATAGTTCAGAGCACGAGAAATACACTCGTTCAAACCGCATTTCAATATCTCTTTTAGTTTTTGAGTTATATCGATTTTGACTTTTTTTAAACTCAACTTTGAGAACCCATATCTCGAAAACTAAAAGGGATATTGAAATGCGGTTTGAACGAATGTATTTCTCTTGCGCTATTTAACTTATACCGAAATTTTACCATTTTTGAAAATTTTTCAACTTTTTTTCAAAATTTCTTTTTTTTTAAATTTCCAAAAGTTAAAGAGATAATGAAAATCTGAAAACACCCGTGAATTCCTCGCGTGAAAATACATAGGTATTTGTACAGCAAAGTTAAAAAATTCTAAAAAATGGCTATTTTCGATTTTTTGTAACAAAAAATGTGTTCGTGCGAATTTTACTGTACAAATTCGCATACCTATGTATTTTCACGCGAGGAATTCACTGGTGTTTTCAGATTTTCATTATCTCTTCAACTTTTGGAAATATCAAGAAAAGAAAATTTTGAAAAATGGTAAAATTTCGGTATAAGTTAAGTAGCGCAAGAGAAATACATTCGTTCAAACCGCATTTCAATATCCCTTTTAGTTTTCGAGATATGGGTTCTCAAAGTTGAGTTTAAAAAAAGTCAAAAATCGATATAACTCAAAAACTAAAAGAGATATTGAAATGCGGTTTGAACGAGTGTATTTCTCGTGCTCTGAATTATATAGAAACATAATTTAAAAAATTGTCGATTTTTGAACCGGTTTAACCAAAAATACACAAAAAATAAACATGCCTTCACCCATTCTGGCAGTGGCACTCTATCGTTGTAGATCTCATTAAATATTAGAATGCCGACAAATTATTTACCAACTTAAAATAACCTCAGTGGAACCTTACACTAACAACTTTGGGGACCGTGATTTGAATAACAGACGGGATGATATATTTATTTTATTTATTTATATATGCGGTATTGAGTCGGCCTATGGATTCAAAAACCCGATAAACAATTTTTACTACTAAAAAAACTACCCCTGTGGCTCTCCCCCTCCACTAACGTCTTTATTTATACCGGATGTTTCTATACCTCTGCACGAAACTTTAATGACATATATAATTTGATATAGTGATTATAGAACAAAAAGAACATTTTTGAAATTAGCAAAAATTAGGATATATCATTGGTTTAATAGTACATTTAATTATTTATAAATAAATAAATAAATAAATATATCATCACGCCTTTTACCCATTACTGGGTGTGGCACTCTGCCTAAGCAGATCTCGGTAAGTGATATATTTTGTCGCGTGAAGTGCGGTTACCAGCCGTCAAATCACGGCCCTCAAAGATATTAGTGGAGAGGGAGCCACAGGGGTAGATTTTTAAATTGGTGAAAATTGTTTGTCGGCTGTGGGGATCGAACCAGGGTTCTCAAGATCCACAGGCCGACTCGATACCACTGAGCCACCTACCCCATTAAATTAAATTAAATTAAATTAATTAAATTATTTATAATTATGATACTAATGAAATATAAGTATAAACACTGCCTACAAATAATTATTTATTAATTACTTTTTATGTAGGTACCTGATGTAATGCCTTATATTTATATTTTTTTAAATTAAATGTACTATTAAACCAGTGACACTAAAAATGTTCGCTAGGAATAAAATACCCTAATATTTGCGAATTTCAAAAAAAATCTGTTTGTTCTATAATCAGTATACCAAAATAATATATGTCATTAAAGTTTCGTGTAGAGGTATAGAAACACCCTGTATAATATATCATATTGAGTGTCTACTTTTTTAACTTTACGAAATACAATGTTACAATAGATGTTCAGTATAAAAAACTGTATCGCATCGAGTCCTTCCAGAAAATTATAAACTGTCAACAATTATTATAACATTTATTGTAATTTTGTTCATGTTTTACACATAAAATGCATACCGCCCGACTCAGACCCAATGATATCGCCCCATATCCACTCACCAACATGGTGTATATTTATGTAATGTTGTCCAATACTGGCAATTAGGGTTGTGCCGTGGTCAATTGACTGGTCAATTGACCAAAAATATTTGACAGCCAAACAATACGGTCAAATAATCTAAATGGAACCGCCACGACATCTGTTGTTCAATAGAAATAGCTACATACTATTATTACATGAATATATCTAGTTTGGTATTCTGGGTTCTGGAGAATTTGCTTACTTTACTTTACAAATAAAATAAATACATATTATTTCATTTCATTACGTCTTTTACTTTATTTTCCCCTTTATTTTGAATTTGATGTGGTTTTGTTTATTATTTGTTGTTGGTTTTTCATTGTCAGTAATATTGGATGTAGTAAACAGTACTATATAAATAAATTACAATTTTAATTCTGATTTTTATTAAATGTTTCTTGGTCAATTGACTGAAAAATATTTGACTGGTCAAATGCACAACCCTACTGGCAATACAAGATTTTAATTTTGACTGTAGGAGTACAATTTCGGCCTTCTCGTTTCTGAAATTAATACCAAACGATGTTTTTCACAAAAGTATTGATTAGTGTTTTTAGCGGGATTTAAAAGTCATTTGATCAAATGATCGCTGGACAATGCAACAAATTTGTATCATTCTCAAAATAATTTTGTAATGTTTGATAATTGTTAGATCTCATTGTTTTACAATCTATCTTAAATTAAATAAAAATGTAACTTTTTCCTTTTAATTTTGATTTTAGTGGAAACGAGATAACAATATGAAAATGGCATCTTTACAATATTATAGTAAAATAAATTTATAAATGAAACATGTACTCAAAGAGCATGTATATTTCAATCGAACCTGATTGATTCATTTCGTTCTACGCATTCATACATAATTCACAATAAACATGAACTGGCCGTTTCTCATACTTTTAATCTCACAAATATAATTTCATAAAATATTTTCAACACAAGTTGCATACAAATGACTAATAATAAAAGTTAATTAAATCATGGAACTTTTACTAAAAAAACTAGACATCAAATTGTAAATTGCATACTTAACATAATTCATTGCGCAAACGTGTTAATTGTACTAGGAATCATTAACTATCTAATTTCAATTGTTTCGCATTTTTAATTATAAAGACATAAAATCTCACATTGGCGTAGCAAGGCATCGAACCATGGAGAACTTGGATCACGGGGTGAGTAGAATTTTTTTTTAAAGTTAATTTATTTATTATACATATTTTTGTATTGAAATACATTTATTTACAAATAATAATAGAATATCATTTCAAAATTTGATTTTCTTTTTCAAACATAGTTAAGAATAAAGTAATAAGAAAATTAAGTACATTTATAAATACAGGGTGTTGAAAAAGGGTAATAAACTTTGAAGTTACGTATAGACAATTTGATGTGCTACTTCTAAGTAAATTTTTTTTTAATTCGCAAAATTATGGTTGGTTTACTTTAAGTAAACATTTTAATACGACTGGTTTTATAATTATTTCTATTATATTAATAATTAAATGATAATTATAAACCCTAAATTAGTCGATTTATTCATTTTAGAGCATTAGAGAATGACCATTTGTACTATCGGTCAATGGCATTAAAATGTATATTTCAATTTAGTAGTTTTTTATCCCTATTTTAACGCCCTGTATACTAGTAAATTTTTATTTCATTTGACTCCTGAAACATTCAAAGAACATCCACTTATTAGATTCATAAAAAAAAAAATCAGCCAAGCATGTTAACCTCGCTTCAAATGATTTACATTCCCTCCATACAAGTTCATTTATTCCTCACACTTACAATCCATCATCAGGCAACAAACCTTCAATCACATCCATCCATTCGCTACTATACACCTGTTTATTGAAATTATTTATTTATTTGAAAACTAAAAGAGGTGAAAAATTGGTTCCGCTGCCTCTGTATTCAGTAATAATTTGTATGCATACCCCTTCCTTTTCCCAACAAATTCCCCACCACTGAACGGAGTTACGAACAGCAACTTCTCTTTCAAATCACGTACAGGTTCAAAAGAACGAATCAATTTCTTCCTTTAAATATTTCGTTTTATTCAACAAGTTACCTAAATATACTCCGCTGTGTAATGTGACGTATTCTACCATTAATTAATTAATTAATAATTCTACGCCTACACGATCAAACTTCGTGGTCATTAACTGCTATTTTCGTGCAAAATTTTAATGATTTACTTTCTCGACCAGGAATGGAATTAAGACTCCGTAAAATTGTATTCTGTTTCTGTTTCCTTTTGCTAATTAAATAATATGTAAATATATTTAAAATAAGATTAGTTTATTTAAATTGCAATGATATATTGACACTATCAAATTACCAAGTTTCCCTGTCAGTTCTAATTTGAAAGCATTTGTTACACATGCCATCATGTTAATTTGAGTATGAATTAAGTTCCATTGAAAATGCAAATAAAGTTTTAATATATTCGTCAAATTATTGCCAATAAATAATAATACACCTAATCGATCTTGAAATGATATGAAGTCTCTCATCATTAATTTTACTGATCTCATGTAGATCTTAAGTTTAGATCAATCCATTTTGTCAGATCATAAGTTAATGATCTTACTGTTTGATATGAAAAGTCAGTATCTATATTATATAAGTACTAAAATACGTGTTCTTTGTTTTTGTTGTAGAGTTCGAATCCCACTCAAGCTAAAAATATATGGGCTCGGTGTACAGAGTAGCATGAATAAAATGAAACAAAAATATTCGTGATATCAAAAAAGGCATTCATAAAGCAAACACATGTGTATGACAAGGAGAAAAAATATCGTCAATTTTTAAATCTATTTTTCATTACATTTATCCTATTTCTTTTATTGAATTTTTTACCTTTTGTTTTTTCATCCGAATCCACAATGCTGCCAAAGCATAGTTCGGCCGAACCCAGAACAGGAAGAACCAGTGTTTCTCAAACAGTGTGACGCAAACGGTTTAATAATACGATATTGAAATCATTTTTAAATACATGCAGCTATGTATTCATTCATTGTGTGTTTCTTGATCGATAATGCAGTTCATTACTCACGGCCGTGAGAAATTTTTTCACATGTGTAGAAAATTCAACTTTCTTTTCGTGAAAATAGTGAGGAAAATTAGTTTTCTCTTTAAAATAGCAGTGTTACATGGATATTATTTTACACAAAAAGTAAATATTAGAAATAATGTTCCACTTTATATACCATTAAACAATTATACTAATTTTAATGTAAGTATATTAGTATATTATGTTACAAGTTTTATAAACGTCTCTTTAGTCACGAATGTATGTAGTGTATAAAAATGTATATCTAAAGAGTTTATAAAACGAGTCACATACTATACTCTTTGTACGATCGCAAATTAAAACAATAAAAAGAATGTAAAGTTTTGTGAATTATTTAAAAAGTAATGATAAATTCAAGAAACTAACTTCATCCCGTGCTTAATATCTCAAGTTCAAAGCCACAGCTTGTCAACATGTGATTAAGATGTTATTTAGCGCCCTGGAAACTAGAACGTTAAATGACATTTTAATAACGGGAGTAGAAAAATTATTTTAATTTAAATAAATATAATATTGTTTTTTATTTCGTCAAACTTTGTGTAATTTCCAATTGAATAGTTATAGAAAAAGTACACTATTGAATTCGTGTGTAATGCCAATTACTCATTCGGATAAATTACGATACACGTCTAATGAGTAATAGCTATTATTACACGCTCGTTAAATAATACACTATTAATATACTATTAGGTATAAGCTTATTTACTGCAACGATTTCTTCATTTGAACGGTTATTACTCCTTGTAATTTTATGCAATGTATTGAATGGAATCTTCTTACAGAAATCCGATTATAAATATTTTTATATATAGTTGAAAAGTGTGCGTTTTGTGAAATCTTTGAGAAACACTCGATTCAATGGTCCCTTGGGTGTCCCGAACCCTGAATCACGCCGCAGAATTTGAAAATTCATCGGACGGCCGTTTAAGGCAAAAGTCGGACAGTTCAATATGTTTTCATGTGGCCAACACATCAAAGTTTCTCGTGAGAACTTATATATACTTTTAATAGTTTTTCGTTGAGGAATATGGCTTTACAGACCTTTTTTCCCCTAGTTTTTTATTTGTTTATTTATTTATTCTTTATTTTTACTTCTATAGATGATAAAAGAAAATGGAATTTGTCGAAAGATTACATTGAAAAGATATTGGATTTTTAAGGGACAATAGAAATACTTTGTTGAATGTTTAGGCCATTTGCTAATAAAATTATGATTACTTTTTCATTGGTTTTATTTAATTTAGAGCCTTAAGCAATCATCTGCTGAACTGTAATAAAAGTTGAATTTTACTCTAATTTTATCCAGATTTAAATTTTTCTCTTTAACTACAACACTATAAGATACTATATATATAGAGTGTTAAAAAAAGAATAAAAGACTTTGAGAATATATACATATGTGCTAACTGACAGTCAAACGAATTTTTTTTTTAATTAAAAAAATTAAAGCCAATATTTATTATTAATATAATCATACTAAAAATGTTATTTTGACCCATTTTTTTAACATCCTCTATTTTCAGATATTAGTACCAATGAAACAGGCGCGGTGGCCGAGCGTGTTAAGGCACATCTCATAACATACTGTGACGTCACCCGAGCCAAGGTTCGTCAGTTCGAATCCGCCTGTCGACAATGTGTGATTTGTCGTAAAATATAAAAAAAAATACAGTTACATGTATTTATCATACTCGGGCGCTATAAGCTAGTCACTTATACGTCTTAAATAATGTAGCATTTGACTACGAAAACCGGCAGTACGGCAGTGTAAAAACTGCGGCTCGGTGTGTCCGGTAGGCCCAGGCCCGATTTGGGCTGTAGCGCCACAGATGATGATGATGAGTACCAATGAAAACAAATTAAATACGTGATTGTATTTTTCAGAACTATTGACATAAAAAGTTATTATGTATACACGCAACAAATAATATCAATGACGTCATTATAAGACATCAGGTATGACGTCACGGCTCAAAAAGATTAGGAACTGCTGGCATATAGTACTCTACGTACTGATTTAAGCCACAGGCTGCATATGTGATTTTCATATTTTGTTAATATAATATATTTAATTAAATTGTATTATGAATATTTGGTTTTGTAATTGAATAACTAATTAACTTTGTATATTCATTATAAAGAAACACGCAAATCCAGTGGTTTTTAAAATGTCTTCTTTGATAAAACTACCCTTAATTTTGCGACTTGAAAAAATATGTTTCTGTTACATGATCAGCACATTGAGTACTAGTAGACTCAACCTGTATACTAATAGTAATAGTATATATGGTGGCTAATTTACAGTTTATAAATAATAATTAGCATGATATTGTTGATCACAATAAAATATGTTATACAAGCTATAATAAAAATAATCATAAATCATAATCTATAGTTCCAAGAAACATTCAATATTCTTATGCTCATCACCATCGAATAGCCTCACCGAGAACAATAACAAACCTCTGATAATCATATGCAACAAACAGAAGATAAACAGAAAGACACGAACACGAAGAGCGAAGACGTGAAGTGTACAGAGGCACGGACACGGCAAACGCATAATTCTAGCCAGGCGCAAGCGATGTCTCCTGCTTTCAAAATTGCTCATCGAAACACGTGAGCAGATTCCAAACATCGCATTTTGATAGTTGCTTTGCTAATGTTCTTAAAAAACCGAGTCCTCCTGCGAGCTTCTGATTGTGCTGAAGCATGCTAAGCAGGCCCGCATTAACGAGGATTTCTACAAATTTGTTTGTTTGATAGGTTTCTAAGCTAATACGCCGTTTATGTTATTATACAAGCAGGTCTTGTCACAAAAAAAAAACAAGGGAACTAAGTGCTGAACTTGGCCGCAAGAGGCGGCAATATTTATTTTGTAGGAAATGCATATATCTATTTTTACACAAACTTTTTTTTCTGATACGTCTAAAAATTTTAAGTTTTGTCCTGGTTATGGCAGTGTACAGATATCACCTCACCTTACAAATATTTATTATTCATAATTCGTCCAATTTAATTTGTCATCTACGAATAATGTTGTCCAGTTCAGTGATTCCTATATACTTTATTCGAAGAAGTTCGGGTTTCCTGTATTTTGACCCTAATAAATTGAGACCCAAAGTCTACCTTCATTTTTTTATTTAAATGTCGATATTGATAGTCTATTCCAGTGGGTTTTAAACCTTTCGGAGTCATAATTTGCTTGGAGGCAAATTTACAAATACATTTTTTCGCGATTTCTTTACTTTTGTCTGATCAAAATTGAAGTTTGTAACATGCTGATTTAATAATGTGAGTTAAAAAATACAATTATTTATTTATGTTACGCTGTACAACAGGACCTTAATCCCAATTACAGAACAGGGTCCGCACTCACCGAGCCGCAGTGTGATAGTTCATATAATTTTTAGCTTAAGTGCGATTCGAACTCGGGATCTCCGGATTAGAATTCCGTAATGCTATCCACACAACCGTACTGACGGACTATGATTAAAAAAAACCTCATTAAAAATAGTTTTAGGTATATTGTAATGTTGGTATAATAGTTTGTAAAATTTATTATATTGTATTATTTGAATCCATAAATAAATGTTATTTTTTTTCATTTTCAGCGACTCCTTCTAATATCCTAGCGAGCTTTTACAATTTGAAAACCACTGGTCTATTGCAACAGATCTGGCTGCTATATCACACTTTTAGTAATATAATTCATCCCATTTCTTTGCCAAACATTTCTAATTTCTAATTTATTTAAATATCAGAATAATCTTTAAAAAATAAAAGCTAATACGATCCTGTGCTGGACTGTCGTCAGTCATAGTGTACAGTGTAGAATTCTGGCCATCCCGATGTCCATTTCCATTCCTCGCGGCCCAAACCCAAAGCAGCAGGTTTCATTTCACTCATTCAGCGTTCAGTATTTCTGGTCGCTCGTTCGTCTGTTCGGCTTTGTGTCTGACAAATTATCCTCTTCCGTAAGTGTTTTTGCGCTCATTTTTATTCGCCATTCTCCGTATCACCGTATGAATTTCAAAGTCGCGTGCAGCGGGCCTACAACTCGCCAGTGACGTGCGGAAATACATTTATTGAAGGAATCTTAGATATGCTACAGATATCTTACACAGGCTGTATTAACACAGCAAAATGCAAATAAATGTATAACTTTTAACAATCAAATACATATCTTAAATTTGATTTAAACAGTAACTAAACAAGTACAATAAAACATGCAGAGAAAAGCGCAGGGAGATACTCCCTTCCTTCCTCATCTTTTTCCTTCATTTTCAGTTTTTACAGTGTCTAACTGCAATTGCATTAAATGTATTTTTAAACAATCGCAGGCGATGCTGCCTTCATTTCTTGATAGATTCGTTGTTAGAGAAGTGGGCGTAAGTGAAAATTTACGAAACAGGTGTACAGGAGCGAATGTATGGATGTTTGTTGCGTGATGATGGATTTTGGTTGTGAGGAATGAAAGAGTTCGTATGGAGGAAGTCTTAATGTGGTCGAAACGAGTATCGTGTGTCAGGATGAGAATGTTGATATGAACTGATGCTCTATGAATGTTTCAGGGGTTCGTGCTGCCCCATTTAATGGGATATAGCGTGATGTTATGTATGTATGTATGCACTTGTATTTGAAACTGTTTTCTGTAAAGTAATGACGAAAGCAATAATAGCGAAAAATATGTTCCTCATGCTGTATACAGATTACAACGTATATCTACAATCTGAATGGTTTGGATTCCATGATAAGCTGTAGGCCTCTTGTAACAACTTAATTAGTATTATTATTGTTTATAATGTTTTCTCTTGAAAAAATCCGTGCACGCCACTGTACCCATTGTAAACACATACCTGTCTTAGTTTTTATACCCCTATGCATAAGGCCGATAGTCGCACGATTTTGTTAGTTTTTATTGCGAGTGTGTAGTACAGAAAAAAGATGTGAATGAGAATGGTATCATTTGTGTGATTTGTTAATTGAATTGAGCGTGAATTTCAAGGAGCAGTTTTCGAATGGTTTATGCGAAATGAATGATGCCATTATAAATGAATTAAACGAACAAAAAATATGAAAAATGAGTAGTTATTTAAGTAATACAAGCGATGTTTGGAATGTGTTAATTTTACAATAGCATTGTTTCCAACAGGGATTCTCAAACTCTCAATATTACTGTTCATTATCAATGTTTATCTACATCTATTTAAATCTTTTATCAAATTCCCGGAAAACAACTTCCAGTACGTCAAGAAATACATATATTTTCATTAAAAAAATGTGTGATTGAGAAGAATGTTTGAAATGTAGATGTACATGAGTTCAGTATGTTGAATGAAATGGAGGGTGAGAGATTGTATGAACAATCTAGGAATAAATCTGTAGATTTAGCTGAAGGTTTAATGCGTGAACGAACGATTCCGAGAAGCGAATATTGAATGGGGATAAAGCATATTGTGCCAGGATTATTTGCAGTATGAATCTAATTAATAAATATTTACTGAATGCTTCTAGAGTTAGTGCTACCCCATTTGATGGGATATAGCGTCAAGTCCCGTAGTTGCGGACGAAACGACCATGAACAAATAATCACGGTCCCTTTTCAATTATCGATTGAAATATATTCTCCAGGGAAAATATATTGCAAACAATACCTGTTCCCGTGTTCACTTTAAACTGTACCTGTGCTTTGCTTTTCATCGAATTGTTTGCAGAGGACTCGAAACATCGCTTGATGCCGTCTCTATCTCATTTTGCGTTTTGGCGTTTTGGTTTCAAGTGCAAGATTAGTTATGACTTCTTCTTCTTATTGCTTGATTCACACATACATATTTTATTATGTATCTTTTAGTTATTAGTTATAGATTCGTCAATAAATTCAGTAAATTTTATAATAAAAATAACAAAAAAATTTCGTTGCACTTCTTTCAATGACTTCAACCTCTTGGACAATGGCCCAAATTGTATTTATTTCTACCTCTCTACCATTTATTTATTTAATTATTTGTTACTCTGCATAACAGGAACTTAATCCCAATTACAGTAGCTTATAGTGGAATCCAAACCATTTAGACCCAATGATACTTTTTTGATATAATTGAGATTTGAACGCACGTCTACTTCCTTGTTAATTAGTAAATGCAATTTTACTTTGGTTTTATACTCCGGTCTACGATTCCTGTTCAATATATCTATCGTTTATCAGTTATATTTTCGAAAATAATCGATGATAAAAGAATACATTTTTCTATAAATCTGTCATGTTATTTAGAATACAAGGTGATGACCGCGAAATCGGAACATAGAACTTTAACATATAAAACCATATTTTTATAATTTCCTGCCTCCCTTATTATTTTGGAGGAGAAAGCTTCAAATAAATGTTGTACAGCATAAAATTCTACATTGAACAGAATTAATTTTGTATGCTTTATAATGACAGAAATTAAATTGCAAATGTTGAAATTTTGCTTAAAAATAGGGGTAGCCTTGGAATCTAATAACTGACGAATATTAATTTAACAAGTAGGTGTGTATCTAATCTGGATTCCGAAGATCCTAAACCCGATGGTAATCGTCGTAGTGCTGCAAAATATATATATATATAGAAATACTCTATCTCGCTGCAATTTTCTGAAAAATAAAAATAGTTCTTGTCCCGGACATTTGTCGATATCATCATATAAGAAATAGATAATTTCCGATACTTAAAAGACACAATTATAATATTATAATTCAAATGAAGTACAATGGAAGAACAAGCTAGACAAGGGTCCAGCAATAAGATAGTGTGATTAACGTTACGACATTTGAATCCGAAGATATCGAATTTGAATCCCACTCAAACTAGAAATAAATGAACTACCAAACTGCGGCTCGATGGTTCCGAACACTGTACTGTCATTGTGAATAAGTTTCTACACAGCAGTATAAATAAACATACATGACTAAACAGGAGATACAGGATGTTTAAAAAAATATCAAGGATATGCAGATTACAACGCAAAAATATTTTTTCTGAAATTCACAAAAATAATTGTATATTACTTGAAACAAACATTTTGACAGAAATGTTACACAACTTCAATTAAATTAAATACATTTTAATGTTTATTCATTTTTATTCCTTACAGTATCCTATCAATTCACTAGTACGAAAATGTTTGCCTCAATAATGTGCTATTATTTTGGCAAATCCGGAAAAATAATATAAAAATAATATATACCCTTAATTTTTTAAACAGCGTATATTTAATTGTTCGAAATTCATATTTTAAATATACTGAACCGTATTTGATACATCAGTGTGGATGTCGGCTTGTATTTGTAATAGTAGTAATTAAATATGATTTATTAGATTTCTTCTTTACGTTCAAAAATACTCGCTTCACTATGGCTGTAACTAGCGATATGAGCTTTTTCCTTTGTGATTTTTCTCAGGTTTATAAAAGATGTAAAAGAGAGGTGCGAAGAAATTACTTTCTCCTCAGAGGATTTTATTAAAAGACCTATTTGTTTCTAATTTAAGTCACAAGAGAGCATTCAAGGAATTCTTATTTGAATTTGATGTAATTATATTTTATGATACGTTATTCGACACTTTTCTTCAAGTTTAATTCAATTCTGTAATTTCATAACTTCTGGATATTACTATAATCTGAAATGAAACATAAGAAGTTATTATTTATTTTATTGATCTATATTAAAGATATGACTGTTTTATTTTTTAACTTTGTGATCTTAATTTTAATTTTAGGTATAGGAACATCTGACGAGTGGATGTTTCAATGGTTCGTGTTTGTATTCCTTATACACATGAATTATTGTGGAAGACTACATAAAGAATTAGTTTGTATGTGAAGAAACTAATTAAACTGAAATGCCCATTTAATAAAAGAAGTACTCTGCCTTGAAGCAAGCTTTATATATCAATGCAGATCTTTTAGCATTTTCAGCCTATCCAAATATAATTTATGTTTATTCGGGTGACAATTCAAGGTTCTATAAATAATAAATAGATTAAAATATTATTGATATAAAACACATTAAATATGACAAATGTGATTCGATGAAGGACGAACATCTAGTAGAAAAAACTAAAAATCAATAGCAAAATCTTAAAACACAAAGATTATTTTCAGTAATACTCATTTCATTGTGAACTTATGTTTCAACTGACATGCGGTATTGTAATTAAAAAATGTTTATGCATATTTGTATGTTGGTATGAATGTATTGTGGACTGATAATTGCATAGATGGTGCAATAACTAAGTACACTTTATGTGTTAAGTCATTATTATCGTATCTTTAATTAGCATATTAATAAACGTGCTTACATGTAAGCGCAAGTGTAAATACGCGAATAATCAATTTTAAATTACAATATTTATATTATCATTTTATATTACGCCAATAAAATGAAAAATGCCGATATTTGTATAATTGCACTAGCCGTCAACTCACAACCCTCCAAGATGTTAGTTGATGGAAAATCACAGGGGTAACTTTAATGTGGTAAAAATTGTCTAAATCGATTCCGGATTGTCATATCCATTGAGCCATCTACCCGATAATAAAATTATGAAATTGTATTTTAAATTGGAATAAATTATCTGTTTTCTGAGTAGTGAGTAAGTATCAGTACGAATTAAATTGTCAAATAATTTAAATTTGTGTCATGCAAAAAAGACAAAATCATAATCTTTGCTCCTGTCTTTTGGCGGTAGTACAATTATGCAAATATCGATATTTTTATGACGTTGAAGACTATGCATATCCATCTAAAGATATAGAGCAATAAATGTTAAATTTGAATATGTCAAATTATAAAACGCATTTTTGTGTTTATCTGCATTATCGTAAAAGATTATTTGATTCTTGAACGACTTGACGATAAAAGTGTTCAAAATGTGATAGTTAAATATAACAATCACATATCGAAAAGTTTTTCTAAACTCCACATAAAAGAAGAATAAGAATTAATAGCAGTCACCAAAATTTACATTGTTTAAATAAAATATAATTAAATAAGTCTAATACAGATGTGATATTTTTGTTGATTCTAATCATGTAGTACGTGAAGCAATAATTAAAGAAAAAAATATAAAGTAAACACTTGGCTATGTTTCACAAAATTCAGCCTCCAAGTCACCTTATGACGGCATCGTCAGAGGCTGGCCAGCACAGTTAGTAACCTTAGACGCGTTTCGCTCTTATTAGAGCTCATCAGTATGGTATAACTCACTTCTTCACCTAGAACAAAGTTCATGTGAAGAAGCTGATGAGCTCTAATAAGAGCGAAACGCGTCTATGGTTACTAACTGTGCTGGCCAGCCTCTGACGATGCCCTCATAAGGTGACTTGGAGGCTGAATTTTGTGAAACATAGCCAAGTGTTTACTTTATATTTTTTATTAAACCATGTTTCACCAAGTGTTGGATGACAATTAATTTTGTCTTTGTTGTTAATAATTAAAGAATGTATTCTTTAAATGATTTTTTTTGTACCGCCTACATTATTATCATTGTAATTGTTTTTTTTTCTGCTTCCAAGCCATTATGTCTTGATTTTTAGTTTTACGTCTTGTAGTTAACAGCAACATGGGTTTCTCTGGAAGGTCCAACCATCCAAATATACCCCGCGTTATCGTATAGATAAGTTTTAACAAGTTGAGCCATGATCATTGACAATTGATTATTATTATTATTATAGTAATGTATATAGTTAAAAAAATGATATTCCAGCAAAATAAGTTTTAAATATAAATAATAAAACTGTAAGTGTAAACGGTACAAGTAGTGAAGTAGTTCGATACTTAAGTCATATGAATAAAAAATTTACAACTATATTGAAGTGGATTTAGCGGTTATTTATCTTAAGTTTTTGAAGTGTTTGCGAAATAATTAGCATAAAACGGGTTTCAGTTTCAATCTATTTACTTGTTTAAAAACAAAAACAGTAAAATTTACATAATTTTTCGCTATATTTAGTCAATATCTCCGTTTAGATGGTACACATCAAAATATCTAAATAAGATAACGTAACATAAAAGTTACTAAGAACGATGATGTCATATCTTACTACATTTATAGGTATGTACCATAATCATATCATTACTGATTTTTTCTGCTTCCCTTATATTCAATTAAATTTGCAATGAGTTGACTAAAAGTCTGTGGCATTTTCAATATTCAACACGCGAATAAAACTGTCAAAATATGCTGTTTGACAATTATGAATAAACATTGTAGATTCATATTTTCATGTTGGCACAAAACCATTTTGTTTAATATGTATTATTAATATTTATAACACAAATATAAATATACAAATATTTATATTAAGAGATTACAATAATAGTCACTTTATAAAATGAGTTAGAGAATTTTTATTTGTTAAGTTTATCCCAAAATAATGATGTGCATAAACTAATTCAACAAGCAGACCATAGACCAAAAATACGACTGCTTCTAAGTAGCTCAAATTCCATTATAACCTTCTGTACTTGGATATAAGTTCCTGTTGTGCAGAGTAACAAATAAATAAATATATAAAAGATTTGTAAAGCATTTTAAAATGGGATAAAATGAAGACATATTTATTTATAAAATTTCACTGAAAGTATTTCAAATACTTTTAGATTTTCGATCGAGGAATCTGTTGATATGACTGCGAAGCTATTCTCATACTCGTATCTATAAGAATTCGCAGCAAGTCTGTCTATATCTATAGTGAAGCAGCATCGGCGTTCAACCAAGCAAGAAGCAATATCACTTGATACTTCGATACTTGAACATTGAACCAAAGTACGAGATTTGGCTTATTCAAGTTGATGTAACGAACGCTGAATGGCTGAACGCTATGAGATTTTATGTGTCGTTCTGTTTCGTACAGCATATGTTTTCGGTTCTACTATGTATTAAAAATGTGAAAAATCTCCCAAATTTTGCCAAAAACAAATATAAAGGCTTAGGGTTTGTTTGAAACGCGAACGAAGCAAGCCTTATCAACAATACATTCAACATTTAGATAAATCGTCGTTAATTTCACAAACTAACGTATCTCATTTTTTCTAGTTTTGCAGAAAAGCGATTTAAACTTTTTCACAACATTTAGCTTCAAAATGCACTGTGACATATAAAGTAAATTCTAATAATTTTTGACAAGTGTTATAGCGGGAAATATCCTTTCCTAGTTTTTGACAAAAATATTGCAAAAAAGTAAACTGACCTTGAGATTATGCGAATGAAATTAGTTACGACCATTTGTGAGGCTAAAAAATTGTACTGTATTGTATCATACGTCTGTTAAACTGAAAGCTGAAAATGTATTTTATATAGTTAAATGAAACTAAACCATCAATTAAACAGATTTTTATTGTGTAAAATGTTCTAGAAAAATAGAAATGACATTCATCCCAAATATAAGCAATACAAACTAAACAAAAAATATATATTTTTTTTATACAAACAAAAGCAAATATTTTTATGATTATTACTGTGACGTAAAAATTAACAGAATTGAGTTTTTTATAAACATTACAATAATTTTATAATAGAAAACTTTAATGTGGTAGCGAACGATAATAGTAGTTTATGTAACAAGTACATAATTTAGGTCTTTATTGGACGAGCCGAATTTGATGGCAGAGCGAGCGCAGCGAGCGAGGCTAATAAATAAGGCGAGTCTATAAAGTCCGATTATGTACGAGTTGCATACAACGTTTTATGTTCGACTGCATGGAGAATATTTTCTCTTAAAATATGATTATGTCAATACCTATATTTAAAACATTGCATCTCAAAGTGTGCTTCGTTGTTATGCATTTGTTGCTTTATTTATCAAATTCTCAAAGTGAAAAAAGTGTTGAGATGGATGAAGACATTGAAGACGTTCCAAAAGAAATAAAAGATCTTGCATGTAATGCAAGAGAATATCTAACAATTGTATGAAGACACAAATAATACATACAGAAAATGGTGTTTAAATATTTCTTTTGAATTTTGTTTTAATTTTGACAGCAGTCCAATTTTGCATTTTTATCGTACTAGTCCAATAAAGTACCCGATTATGGACAGTAAACAGTGTCGTAAAACAAGGTAATATGATGCAGTCGAACATAAAATTGTTTATGTTCCTCAAGCCTGATAACTGGAGTTGCTCCAACACACAAAGACTGTAAATCAGAGTATTTTTCTTGGGATATTTTATTGGGTTGAGAATTTAAATGTTTCGGGTATACTTTTCTGAGATCCATATTAAGACGCTTTAAAAACAACGACTTGTATTGTTCTTCAAGGTGGCTCGTCTTAAAGAAGATTTGCTGTGGGTAATGTATCGATACTTTGAATTCCATAATGTCAGTCCATTTAACTGATTCTCCAGTTTCTGCAGTTTTTATCGTTAGAATGCGTAATTCGTCGTACTGTAGGGAATAAACAACGTATGGATGTTGCCTCCTAGCTAATTTAAAGATTGGATAAAGTGGCGTAAGGCGAGATACGTCCATTTGTCTGATTATAAAATAACAAATTGTGAGATACGCCACAAACTAATGCTATTATTACTCGAAGACTATGGCAATTTAAGTTACACCATTTTGTAAGAAGGAAAAGCATTTAAAAAGATGTCCATTTTTGGTCATAACTCAAAAACTGATTTTTCTGAGATACGTCAGTTTGTGAAATTAACGACGAAATGTATGAAATTCAAAATTATTTGAACTAAATCGTATATTAGGGCTTGCGTGTGTTTGTTAGAGCACGAGCGAATAATATGTTCTAATCAGGAGCTATCCTACAATATTAAAGAGCGAGGACCTAAACCGAACCGTGAATATTAAACTGGTTCAAAAATTTGTTCGGTTTTAGCCTGTGTGATTTTTCCTGGAGAAGTCTCAATGTATAAGTTTATAATGTGATGCATTTATAATGACCGAATCTTAAACCAAAACCGAATCGTATTTTATTGTCCCTGGTTTTAATATAAAAAATAACAGGTAAATAATACAATTTTTACATTCCCTGTATATTATTATCTGCAAGTGGAAGTCAACGAGCTTTAAACCAAGTAGCATTTGGTTGATAGACGCAAGTTGTATCCTATACTCGTTTAGTTTAAGTGACAGATTTCACAATAAAAATGAAAAATACGACTGTACCTAATCCCGATGAAATTTCTCCAATTGAGTTATGAAAATGACGATCAACATTCTATTGAAAAACCTTGAAAATATCACCCCAATCTGAAGTGAAGCGACGCAAAGTTAAATACGAATATTTAAATCATTTGAGGGGCATAAATACCGCGATGGCGTGAAGTCATTGAGAAGACGGTAAAAATATTCAAATCGTTCTCGGATTCAGAATAATGACAGGCTGTTCTATAACCGATAAGGGCCTCCACAATTTAAAAGTAGAGCGTTGCGTTACGAAGGGCTATTGGTGACGCTTTGCAATCCGAAGTGTGAGGACAGAAGACGAAGTCCAGTTCGAGTTTGAAGCGGAAAGACTGATGCACACTGCAACATTCAAATAAAGGTCTTCCACAACATAACAAACAAGAGAAAAGAAAAAAAAGATTGAAGATCTAATATGAATTAGACGAAACATAATTCTGAAAATTTTAATTCACCCATTTCTAATCTTGTGCTCGACTATCACCAATTTGAGATGAGGTTGCTAGGTAACAAGCAATGTTTTGCATTTAATTATAATGGTACCTTCAAGGTTTGATTATGAAAATAATCATTCAATTAACAAAATATAAAAAATTCTATTCAATATTCTTCAATTTTTATGACAATTTCATCAAGCCCGTATCATTTAAGACACAGCTTTTCGCCCATGGCATCGGGTGGTTACTTAGAAGCCTTCGGAGTGTGATAAAATTATTTTGTATTTAAATAACCAATTAACACACGGTTATACTGTAAATCACCAATGGGAGATTATCACTTATCTCATGAGTTTGCTAGGTAATATTTTATTATAATTGTTTTAAAATGTCATAATGATTTGATAGACAGAATTAGTCCAAAAAACATATTAGCTTTAGCTCTAATATTTTTCGTCTTGAAGTCTCAGAAAAATATAAAATATAATTATTATTCATCCCTTTTATTAATTCATAATTTAATGTCGTTTTTAAAAACAAGAAAAGCTTACAATTCCAATACATCAATCAATTGCTATTTGATTAAAACTTGGAATTAATCTAATATATAAATTTGTAATGTAACGAATTCGTTGGAAAATTAGATTGGATAAATTTAGGTGAGCGTCTCCAGTGTGTATCAGGCCTTATTCAACATTCGTCCGTACGGAGCAATCGAACGTCTTTGTGGAAATTCAAAAAAAAATCCTACTCATGCAACCATGATTCCAATGCATTTCAGCTATCATTCGCTATCCTACTCCATCGTCAAACCTTGCGGAATCCAACTCGTCAACAGCGAATTCGATGGAAAATGTCAGTGGTGAGATTTTTCGTTCGTTCCGGAAAGATTTTGATTATCTTATTTACATGTGAGGCAGATATAACAATATTTTTGACGGTATCAAAATATAATGCGTGCAAATGGCAGAAAGGGGAGTTTATTCGTATTTTTATATTTTGACGTTACGTTCAATCGGAGTATAAAATCTGAGTAGGTGTTGATGTTGTAATATAAAGGGGAAGTATTTCTAAAATATGTTTATTGTATTCAAAGCGAGATTTTTTATCTCAACACTTATTTTTGCAGAAACTTCGACAAAGAGTGATCTTTAAAAATTGATACTTACAATTCGAATTCAATTCGTCTAAATCTTAGAGTTTGATTGTCTTACCTGAAACAAATAAGACATAAATTAATATAATAACAATAACAACAAAGACAAAATTAATTGTCATCCAACACTTGGTGAAACTAGGTTTAATAAAAAGTATAAAATAAACACTTGGCTAAGTTTCACAAAATTCAGCCTCCAAGTCACCTTATGAGGGCATCGTCAGAGGCTGGCCTCTGCTGGCACAGTTCTTCGTCATTAGCTTCTTCACGTGAACTTTGTTCTAGGTGAAGAAGTGAGTTATACCATACTGATGAGCTCTAATAAGAGCGAAACGCGTCTATGGTTACTAACTGTGCTGGCTAGCCTCTGACGATGCGCTCATAAGGTGACTTGGAGGCTGAATTTTGTGAAACTTAGCCAAGTGTTTATTTTATACTCTTTTTTTAATATAATAACAATTTAATTAAAAATAAATGGATAGATATAATTGAAGTCAAAGGAATAAATTAGCTTTTTAGGGACGATTAATTGACATTTTGGCAATTGTTTTGTACTTTGATGATGAGAAAAGAAAAACTAATATTTTTTGTGGTATCTTTAGTCATGTTGAATTCCATAGTTTGAAGTATGATAATCATATTTGTTTGTATAAGTTATTAACTTTAAGCCGTTAGACCATAAATATTATTATAACTAATATTACAAGGTGTTATGGAAATGGAAATATAGCGAATGTCCAGCATAAGCAAAAAATTCTTCTGAAGAAGCAGTTTCCCATCGAGAATTTGCCATTTCAATAGATTTTTTTCAATTGACGTTTATGTAATTACAGTGAAAAGTTATCACTTATTCATTTCACTAGTGGAAAACCATCAAAACAGCTTTCATTTCATTGGCTCATTTTCAAACAAATTCGTGATTAAATTGGTTCTCACATATACGTAGTAAATTCTGTATGTAAGTGTCAATTGCAGTATGAAACCAATGCACAAATATTCAGTGAATATTTCAACAATAAAATATAACTAAAACTATGATAAAATAACCATTTTAAAGTCGCTAAAATCTTATAAAATATTTGAGTAGATTTCATGAAAAATAAGCTTTTTCACACAGTAATACAAAAAGCAAAAGTTTGAAGTAACAAAAAACTTTTCCTCTTTGAGTTTTTTATGTAACAGCAAAAAGTTTTCTTCTTGTAAAAATCTCCAGACATTCTGTACATTGATAAACTGAACAAAGTTAAAATTATTTTCAAATTTAATTAACTACTTTGTAACGGATCTATCCAAGACTGAATCATAGCAAGGGTTAATACTTTATCTAGAAACACAGACAGACAACGAACTAAAGTTTTATGTAGCACAATAGATTTCAATTTCGAAAGATATTAAGAGAATTTATAATCTTTTCAAATAGTCAGAAATTATTTAAATTTTGTTTCATGTCTTTTCTTTACTTCTAGAACTATAGTTTTACATTGAATGCGTTACCAGCCGTCAAAACAAACCACACGGAATATATATCGGGAATGAATGTAAGTTAATGAAACAGGTATAGGTTGATGAAATTGATGGTGAGAAATTGCGTGGACGATCTATTAATAACTGGATGATTATATTTGAAGATTTGTTTTGTAAACGAAAGATTCAGAGTGTGAGGAATAGACGAGCTTGTATAAAAGGAATCATGAATGTGAGTTAAGCGAAAGTGATTGTTATGTATGTATATCCTAAATCATTTGGGAGGAAAATGCTATTTTTGTAAGATAATTTAAGAACGTCTGAAAGTGAGAAAGGTATATTTTTGATGATTTCATTGTCAAGATTATTTGAAGATAGGTTATACAACAACAACAAAAACTGTAAATTAACAATTAACTAGTTCAGGTAATACCGGTTTATTAAAATTAAAAATGTAAATTTTATGATTTTTATTATTTACAAAAATTTAAACAAAATTGCAAAAAACTACTGAATGTATTATCTAATTTAGTATTAAACCAACAATCTCGTTATTATTAAAGTAATCTAACATTATCAACACGTCAATTGTTTTCATTTATAAATGAAGAATAAAAAATACAAAGAATTATTACGATAAGTATAGAATTTTCAGAAGAACTTGATAAGTTTATTTAGTTCGCTGTAAAAGTTCCTGAATTATTGTACCGAAATAGAAGTAAATTTACTACCAGACAGACATTTTTATAGGATCATATCCAAGTGTGCTATTAATTTTATATCAATCTCGAAAACTGTACTAAGAGGAAATAAAATCCATTGAAATGAAACTGGCTTCCTTCTGAAATAAATATAAATTTTTGATTATTCCCACTTCATATCTCAGTAGAGTACCTACACGTGAAGATAGAAACGGAAAATACGATCTTGTCTCGAGGATATATAAAAACTGAGAAAGTAATATTCCATTTTTCTGCTTTTCGTGAAAATTTATTCACTGTTACGCAAGCTCTATCTGCTGAAGCATTTAAAAATTTAAACTAAATTTTGTGTAAAGGAATTTTTATTAGAATTACCTTGAAATTTTTTTAAGGATGAAATTTTAAATTTGAAAGTAATTTATTTAAAACCTATTTCCAAGCTTATCTGATACATATTTATTAGTGCAAGGGTTTTGAAAAAATTTTGAATTTTAAATCGTATTTAAAATTTTAAATCTTTAATTTGTCTGTAATACGTTCGTGTATGATATACATTGAGAAGAATGTTGTTATAAGTGTGGGAATGATTTATTTGATATGTCGAATAAAAGACTGGTGAAATTAAGGGTGCAAGATTAACGTTTGTTGCGTGCACAAAAGAAGAGACGAGATTGTATGAAAGAAATTATGTATGTAGATGAAGTGAAACAGCTATTGTTATGATTAAAGCCCGGATATTTAAGCACTTAAAAATACCTAAATAAGCAGGCATATAGGCTGGTAATTACTCTAAAATAGGCGGGATTTTAGGCAGCTTATATATAAATAGTTTCTTTAAAAAAAATTAAAAACTAATTATTTTTCTAATATTGGTACTCGTATCTACTCTTCATTAGAAAAAAATAATCATTCTAAACAAAAATTAACGCAATCTGAAAAATAATAATAAAATAATAATTTAGGGTTCAGATTTAATTAACTATTATATAAATTCAAACTATGTAGTATACTTTGATTCACAAAATATTACAAGCAATTGCTCAATGGAATTTTCGGAAAGGGACTGTCTTCGGTCAGTCAGAACTAGCTTGTACATCACAAAATGTGACCGGGGCGTTCTTATAATGGCAAAGACACAATTGAATTGCCACATAAAATTTTGACTAAAACGCGTTTTGCCTTTCGGCATTTTAAATTCACACACAAAAACTTGATTAAAGACAAAGTAAGTACTTTAAATATTATAGGTTAGGTTGAAACACTTTGCCGAGTGTTGAATTAGTCAACGAAATAGATGATAGACGGCGCTGATAAACCTTGTCTGCTCAATAAAAGTTGAAATAGGCAACAAAAATAGGCTGTATAAGGTAAAATAGGCACAAAAACAAAAATATGGGAAAAATAGGCTCTAAGGCACGAAAAAAAACCTTCCATTACACGTAAACATGTTACCTATGTATAGAAAAACTAAATTGCCTGAAGTATATTAAAATTTTAACCTAGGCAATTGCCTAAAAATCCGGGCTTTAGTTATGATATTAGAAATTAGAAGACTTCTAAAACTAGTTTAATACATTTCTCTAATTCAGCGTTTCCCAAACCTCCTAAGGGCCCCGAGGATCTATCAAGAGGTCCTTAAAACTTTAAAAAGTTAGTAAATATTTTTACAATAAAATTTATGCTTGCTATATTCACATTTTTCGCGTAAGTTACAAAATTAAACGATAATATTCTTCTCGTGAATTATGATTTGGCTGTTACCCACAAAATCTCAAGTAAAATAAAGGAATACATCTTTAATAATTTTTATTAATATAAAGGGGTCCACGGACAAAAAAGTTTAGAAGCGGCTCAGTGGGCCCTATAGCAAACATTTATATGGGCGTTCCCTTCTTAAAAAAACAATTAGTCGAAGTAGAGAGTCGTTAGTTTAAATAGCTCAATTTAATAATACAAAGTGTTTCACAACTTAGAGCAAAAAATTAAAGGGTATATTCTGTACGACGTGCTGATCATGAAACAAAACGAATTTTCCATGTTTCCCAGTCCAAAATTTTTCGTTTCCACTGCCACTGGGTGGATGATTATGTTAAAGTTATTAATTAAATAAAATTCTATTATAAATAACTGCTAATAATTGAATTGTGTAATTAATCTTTCGTAGTTGATACCTACTTCATTGTTTGTGTTTAATAGGAAAGCGAATCCAGTACTACAAAAAATGTTTTAGGTTAACAACCCTTAATTTTTCGAATTAAAAAAATAATCTTTTTGTTTCATGATCAGCACGTCGTACAAAATATACCCTTTAATTTTTTGCTCTAAGTTGTGAAACACCCTGTATATTGAATCGAACTGTGGATTTGAGAATCCGAGTTCGATCTCCAAAGACGACCAAAAATTTACACCGTATTAAAATTACTCCTATGGCTCCCCCTCAATTAACATCGTCATAAATACACGGTTTACTGAGATCTGTTACGGCAGAGTGCCACATCTAATAATGGGTAAAAGGTGTGATGATATATTTATTTATTTATTTTATAAACCAATTTTTATTTTCAAATATCATGTTATACTCGTATTTAAATATTTAAAACTTAAATTATTTATTGAAATTTAAACAAAAATTAGGGATCAAATAAATAAATATATCAGCAAGCCTTTTACCCATTACTGGGTGCAGTACTCTGCAGATCTCGGTAACTCAAATCCCGATAGGGAAGCCACAGAGGGGGTAGTTTTAATTAAACTATTTTCACCAAATTAAGGTATATATGTATATATTTTTTATACTACCATTGACTGGTGGGACCATGTCATCTTACTGGCCCTCTATCATTTAAACGGTTACTACGCCCTTGGAACGACTGCTCTGGTCTAGGTTAGTTAAAGTGAGGTAATCTGAATTAAATAAAGCAGTAATTTGGTATCATGGTTGTTTGCCTGACACATTTGATTTGTAAGATTAGATTTTCCGTATTATTTCCCTACGCCAACATTTTCTTGGAAAACGCTGCTGTGTAGAATTGGGTCAGGATTTAGATATAAGTTAATGTCATAATGTCGTTGACCGCATTTTCGTATCAAAATAAATATAACTTATAAAAATGTATATCTATCTGAGCAGTACTGCATATATGAACGGATTCTGCCAGTGACCAAATACGACTGCGCCGCGCTATTCTATGTACATAAAAATGCAAATGTAGAGATATACGATGGCGCTTCGTTCAACAAAATCTAAATTTATTGTCATACGGCAGTCGCTCTTTCTTTTTTCCAGCTAATATTACGCACACACTATTTGCGCACATGAACATAAATACATGAGTGAATGCCATATGTCATAAACAAAATATTCGTCCATCGTTGTGCAGATATATGAGAAGAGAAGATCATATTTTTTTCATGTGCATCATAACTTTGTGTCCGGCCTAAATTCTATTTTTTACTGTCATTTTTCACTGCTGCTGTTTTCAGGAGTAATAGTGAATTATTGTTCAATTTTGTTCAGTTTTCTGTTTTACTCATTATACTTTTCAGTTGGTTGCTATCAAATTAATATAGGACTTTCAGAAAAAAAAAATGGGGTAGGTGGTTCAGTGGTATCGAGTCAGCCTGTGGATCTTGAGAACCCTGTTTCGATTACCACAGCAGACAAACAATTTACACCAAATTAAATCTCCCTCTCCACTAACATATTTGGGGGCCGTGATTCGCCGGCACTTCACGCGAAGAAATATATCACTTACCGAAAATTTAAATAATAAACAAAACATGTTCAGTTTTCTCTAAAGAAAAATTTGATAGAGAGAAATATACGATACGGAAAATGTGAAAATCATTTGAAAATGTACAAATATTCTAGACAATATGTAAATATAATAAAAGTGTATATTTTCTTGAGATATCTGCATTATAATATGAAAATGACAAAGATAAATTTTCATAGTTCGATAACACATTAACTAATTGCGCATATGAATTAATTTCTATTAGCAAAGAACCTGCCGACATAAAACTCATATTTGTTTACATTAATCAATCAGTTTTTTTTACCGTATGACGTTTCGCATGATTTATATTTAGTTCAAAGTAATTAATTTTAATAAAGTTTAAATAAATTATATGTTCTCGGAATTTTACTAATATTTAAATGATTCAATACATTATCTCTATGGCTTGAGAGTGGGTTTTAGAAATAAACAATGAGTTATAGGATTTGTAATTATTGTTGTTATTTTTAAATATTTGCATATACAGATTTTAATATATAATGGCATATTTTCTTCATTATTATGAATATTAACCAAACAGAAATACTATGACATTTAATTTTATTATACGATTACTCCCATTTACTCGTATTTTAATTGAAGTTCTGTATGTTGCACACTTTATATATTATTTTTAAATCTGAAAACTTAGTTCACAGATTTTCATTATCTTATTAACTTATATTTTGGAAAAAAATTGTTAATTTTCAAAATTTTTAAAATTTCGGTATAAGTTAATGGTGGCACGAGAAATACTCCGGTTTAAACCGCATTTTAATATCTCCTTTAGTTTTCGCGATATGGGCTCTCAAAGTTGAGATTTTAAAAAGTCAAAAGTCGATATATCTCACTTACTAAAAGATATATGAAGATTTATCATATTCTGAATGATATAGAAAAATTCATATTGTCGTCATCTCAGAAACACATCATTTTTTAGAAGTTGAAGCCTGCGAAATGTATACTTTGAAACTCTCGCTTACTGGGCGACAGTTGTACCAAACTGAGTAGTACAAAGAAAATAAAACATCTTATTTCTTATATTCGTAAAACCCGAACAATAAAAACCGTGTATATCACAAAATACAAAGGTAAAATGAGTCAGTCCTCAACCAGGCCTCTCAACACTCGTCCTGTGAATTTATTAACAGGTATAAAGTGGCAGGATTTAAGATCCGTAGCCTGTTATTCATCTCCTTTCTCCCGGTAGCATACGAGCCGGGACGCAGGAGAGAACAGGATTCCCAGGACGTTGCTAGAGGGTGTTGCTACGAAACGTAAACGCTTTAACCTCCCTGAATACATTGCATATGATATGCGGTTATCACTTCAACACACCAGGCTTTCACCAGAGGCCTATGAGGCCTGACGAAATCTTTTCAATCGGTGATATTCTATGCAGCAAATTTCATTTTCGAGTTCCTCTTCAAATTATGTTTAGTATATAACGCATTTGGGGGGAGAGTTACCACATGGTGTGCCAATAACATATTATATATATATAAAGGTATTTTTGCTGACCTAGGCCGGAAACAGGCTGTTTCTGTACGATTTTGAGTTATGCAAAATGAGTGTTTCTGTACGGAGGCAAGAACAAAAATTCGCAATATCCAAAATTACGTACAATTGAAAGTTGAAGGCAACAAGATTTGAACTCACGATCTTAGAGATCCAGTGATCTCTAATCACTTTAGGGCAACTTAGTTCTTGTAGAAAACAGTAAATCCTCTTAATGAAAATAAGACTTCAATTAATTAAAAATTAATACCAACATGATTTACGCATGTAGGATAATGTCTTTGAGTCTCTGACCGTAGGTGTTGGGCTCCCGTTGCTCCCACGCGATTCTACGCCTCTGCTTGGCATTAATGAATCATTGGCGATATCAGCATCAGCTAACAGCTACATCTACAGCTCAGTACAAACACAAACACAGTGAACGTTGTCGCTGAACGTTGAACGGTTCACGTTCGTCTGGAATAAAGCGCACTTGAATCACAGCAACGGCAAATACGCAATTGTGAAGACAGCGTGACGCCAGATCACAAATACGAAACACTGCTTGGCGCTCCGTGTTTCTCTTCGTCTGCAAGAATTTATTCTTGTGAGCCTTATTAAAGTAAATACGTATAGCCAGGGGCGCCGAGAGAAAAAGCGGGCCCCGGGAAAAAACAAATTCGGGCCCCCTTTAACTTTGAATATTTATTAATTAAATATAAGATACCAAAAAAAATATATTTATAAATATATGTATGACAACAATAAGAATTATTAATATCTAAATAAAGTTATAACAATATAAATAAAATTAAATACAAAATTCTGAGTTAATTGGTGCAGCGATGTGTATTGTATACTCACTGTATGACTATCTAATATCTAGTTGCATATTCGATAAATGCAGGGGATACCAAAACAGCACTACGCACAAATGTATAGAGCCTTTGCCTATGTGTATTGTATACAATGTAGTAATATAAGAAACTAAAATGCAACAATGTAATCATGTACTTTTGAATAGTGTATAATTTTATTTAAAATTTGCATTCATCAAGCATTTCGTCATTTAGTACTTTATACAATGTAATAAATTGTAGAAAACGTGTATCAGACATTTCGTTATACATGTTTTAGTAAAGAATATAAAAAATTGGTAAAATAGTAGAAAATTAAAAGCAATTTATAAAATAGCATCACATCCGGGCCCTTTGAATTCCACGGGCCCTGGGTATTTTACCCCACCTACCCTCCCCTCTCGTCGGGCCTGCGTATAGCTTCTTTTATACCATAAATAGGTATGGTTGCAAACACTGAGATATCGCAAATTGAAATATGAAAATTCATTTGTTACTCTATCTGATGCTTTTACTTTATTTGTAAGGTTTACTTATTTATTTAGAAACTTCAACCCAATTACGGTAGCTTAGCATTCCAAACCACTCACAAACACCCTATTGCAACTGAAACATATTATACAGATGTTTCTAAACTTTAATGGCCGATTTCACCAACAAAAGTGAAATTTGAAATAAGTAAAAGCAAATCGAATATATGACAGCAATATCCATTATTCCATTTGACATGTAATTTGGAATTATTTAACCAATCATAGAATGATATCTCTTTTCTTGTTATACTCAATTTTTCTCTTGAGTTACTAGTTAGTCAGCAAAACAAATAAAAAAGGATGCAAAGATACAAGTATTTCGATCTCTACGGTGAGTGTTGAATTCGATTCTTTATTAGTACGCTGTTACAGGGTGAAGTAGATAGGTAATTTGAACTTCAAAGAGTATTTAGTAAGATGAATAATATGTTAAATTATAAAATCTCAATTCGAAAGACAGCATGACGCAGCGTCAAATGTCAAATGATCAAATGAAACATAGCAAATTCCCTCCGGATATTTCCTTTGCGACTAGAAGAAATTTATTCTTAGAACTGCTTTATTAAAGTAAATAACGCAACGTTACATTACCGGTTAATATTATATTTCCTCAGATCAAAGAAAGAGCGAACAGAAAACTATATGTGAAGCTTAGAAAAAGAAAAATGAGTTTTTAATTAAATTTCATCATATTCATGGAAAATGGAACGGTAAAAAACTGAAAGTTTTAATTAAATACGAATCAGGAGTTGTTATGAAGCCATGTAACAATTTCAAATACATGCGTGTTACGTTCACCAGGTCATGTCGTCAAACACTGTGAAGTACTTCGCTAACTTATTTTCCAATAGGTACATTATTAAATTACACAATGAGGATCACATAATAATGATGCAGAGATAAGAGCTTTATATATCATTTTCCTTTTGTCTTGAAAGGCAAAAACTATGAGAGAATTCAAAACAAGAGAAAATTCTTTGCCACGAGGGATGCAAGATGCAAACAACTCATGTCGAATGAAGAATTGCTGACATTTATTCTTCATTATAATAAAAAGTACTGGAATACGAGACGAACATATTATCAAGAATAAAAATAAAACAGCGAAAATAATTCACATGCTGAAAAACAGCTTCGTACAAAGGAAGGAAATATCAATACATCTACCAAGCGATATTAACTTATGATTGTCAATCATGAGTTATATATAAAACAAAAATCAAAAGCAGAATATAGATATTAGAAATGAAATACTTGAGAAGAGTCAAAGGTGTAACGATGCTAAATAAACTAAGAAACAAAGACATAAGAGAAGAACTTGTAACGAAATCGATAGCAGAATAACATATATAGAGGAAAGACAATTGAGCTGGTGGGAATGGACAACAATGAAGAAAGTTTGGACAACCATAATCAAAGAGAAGAAAGAAAGGAGAAGAATTATCGTGAAGAATACCTTGAAGAAGAAACCAAGTACAAAAAACGAAAATTTGTGCTCGAGATAATAACAATCAGTGTGCTAAGTTTGTACACAAATTAAGACTCTTATATCTAGCGGTAAAAGGGTGCTGACTATATATATCGGTTGTCCAAAACAACAGGCTCACCTCTAAAAAAATAATTATTTTTAAAGCAATTAAATTCATACAACAAATTTAGAAACTAAATCAAAAGTGCATTAAACTAAATAAAAAGAGAATTTCCTGTTTAACCGAAAGTTTGCCCAATCAGAACACCTGTATATTTTTCAAAATTTGGAATAAGGTATTTTTTCTTTATAAATCAGGGTAGAAAACATAAATTAAATTCATTATGTAAGTTAACAAATAAACGAATTTAATAAAAGTTTGAAATAAATGTTGAAAACATCCGTCATTAGAAGGCAACATATACAGGGTGTTTCACAACTTAGAGCAAAAAATTAAAGGGTATATTCTGTACGACGTGCTGATCATGAAACAAAAAGAATTTTTTTTTAAATCGAAAAACTATTTTCCTTGTTTCCCAGTCCAAAATATTTCGTTGGATGATTATGTTATTAATTAAATAAAATTCTATTATAAATAACTGCTAATAATTGAATTATGTAATTATTCATTCGTAGTTGATACCTACTTCATTGTTTGTGTTTAATAGGAAACCGAGTAGGAAACCGAATCCAGTGCAGTACTACAAAAAATGTTTTAGGTTAACAACCCTTAATTTTTCGAATTAAAAAAAAATTATTTTTGTTTCATGATCAGCACGTCGTACAGAATATACCCTTTAATTTTTTGCTCTAAGTTGTGAAACACCCTGTATATTTGTATATATATACATAAGCTTATATAAAAGGAATTATGAATGTGGATGAAGCAAAGAATAACGAAGAACAAAGCGTTATACGTACGATAGAAAAAAACTTGTGTGAATTCGAATCCCGTCGAAGGTAAGTATGATTTGTGATATATCTATAAGGTAAAATTAAGAACAACTGTTGAGTTGATCTTGCTTAAGTGTCCAACAAAGAAAGAAAATATGAAAAGAGAACATGTAAAGAAATATTTGTACATATTTGTTGTATTATTGAACAGCACATCTTCAAAGTGATTAACTAGTCGTCTCGAAGTCTATTTGATTGAACTTCTATTGAATGTTTGATACATACATTGTCATCACATCAATTGCAAGAGTTCATTTTCGCATTTTGTGGTAATAATTTATTCACAATTTATAAATTTCAACTGATAGTGCTGCTGGAATGAAAGTATTTTTTTGGATCTGTTCTGTCAGCAGATTTACGCGGTCATGATTAATGATTTTTTTTCTCGATGACAGTTCGAGTTACTAATTTATTACCTACTTATTTCTAAGTAATAAGATTACGACAAATCGATAATATCTTTTGAATAAGAAAGAGTTTTTGTGACAAGCTATAAACACATTTATATTTAATATACAGTTGAAATCGTTTCTTAAAACAATATTTTACACGTTATATACTGGCAACATAAGTACAAATTTAGCACAAACGAATACTAAAATTCGTATTTATACATTTTTTAAACTTAAATTCAAAGTTCATAGTATATTTAATTTAAAAAAATAAAAATAAGGCATTACACCAGCGTCCTACATAATAACTAATTAATAAATGATTATTTGTATAATAATAAATAATTAAATGTACTATTAAACCAGTAACACTAAAAATTTTCGCTAGGAATGAAATACCCTAATTTTTGCGAATTTCAAAACAATTAATTCTTTTTGTTCTATAATCAGTAGGGTTGTGCATTTGACCAGTCAAATATTTTTCGGTCAATTGACCGACTATTTGACCGGTCAATTGACCAGTCAATTGACCAAGAAACATTTAATAAAAATCACAATTAAAATTGTAATTTATTTATATAGTACTGTTTACTACATCCAATATTACTGAAAATGAAAAACCAACAACAACTAATAAACAAAACCACATCAAATTCAAAATAAAGTAAAAGACGTAATGAAATGAAATAATATGTATTTATTTTAAGTAAACAAATTCTCCAGAACCCAGAATACCAAACTAGATATATTCATGTAATAATAGTAAGTAGCTATTTCTATTGAACAACAGATGTCGTGGCGGTTCCATTTAGATTATTTGACCGTTTTTTTTTGGCCGTCAAATATTTTTGGTCAATTGACCAGTCAATTGTCCGGTCAATTGACCACGGCACAACCCTAATAATCAGTATATCAAATTATATGTTATTAAAGTTTCTTGCAGAGGTATAGAAACAGCCTGTATATAAACTGTATGCTCGGTTTACTACAATTAGGATTAAGTTCTTGTGCAGAGTAACAAATAATAAATAAACAGCAGAAAAGTAAACATTAATTATTTTAATTTCAGCAAATAACGAACCAAAGTGACAACATCTTCAAAACGTTACCATATATGAAGACTTGTAATGAAAACCGGGCTAAGTGCCAAAATATTAAAATTTTACTTTAAATCTGAAACGTGTGTTATGTGCCAAGCCTAACAACCTATAAAGAGGGCTAAGTGCCTGGATTGTTAGAAACAGTTCAAAAAAATTCTGAAAGATAGTGCATGTGTTATGTTCTCAGATTCGATAAATGAAAAAAAACCATTTATCTCAGAATTATTGTTTTGGCACTTAGCCCGGTTTTCATTACAAGTCTTCATATTAAGTTAAGAATTGATGAACTCATAAGGTGATCAGTTTTTTGTCTAGATTAACTTGTAAATAACATGAAAAATAAATGTCAACGTCAACATTTTAGCTTCGTGGACGAACTCATGCGATCATAACTTCACATACATTTTGACACGCATGCCACTTTCATTGTTCATCGTCTTTACCACACGTATACAATCACAGAATCACACACTCGTACTTGTGTACGCGACAACTTATACACCAGGGCTGACCAACATTTATTTAATATACTATCAGTTTTAAACATAGTTGGAGCATAATTTAATAAATATAAATAAATATATCATTACGACACCAAAGATGTTAGGAACAATTTGAATATGAAGTGAACAGTGGGTTCTCCTCAAACCCACCGCAAAATAACAAAATATTTCTATTTGAGTAGTAACTCTTTCGATGCATGACCTCTTGGATATCCCTGGAAACAAGCACCAACGAAGCACGCCGAAGTATATAACGAGAGACGCATTTAAATGTGACACTATACCAATGCAGCGTGCAAATATAAACGAAGACTGAGATATTGAAAAGTTCGAAGACTTTAGCTTTAGCTGTGGTGGCGTGTGCGCGTGTGCGCGTGTGCGGTATTCAATGTAGACTGTAGTTGTGTTTGTGTATTTCGTGTTTTGTGTTCTGTCTCTGCGGTTGTATTTGTGGATATGTTTGCTTGCTATGTTTGCAGAGTGTGTGTGGTTGGATGCTAACAGGTAGCGATAGCTAGTTTTTGTTTAGTTTTAGGCAATATGATACCAAGAAGAAGATTTTGGTTGTGAAATGTTATGTTTATACTGATATCTGGAATAAGAGATTTAATCCTAGTTAATTGCAAACGAAGAGTCCCCGCCCCCTACCCCGACATGAAAATACAATAACTAAGATTCAAATAAACTTTATTCATCATTCAAATAAACAACAATTTAAATCTACCCCTATGGCTCCCCTCCACTAATATCTTTGGGGGCCGTGATTTGATGGCTGGTAACAGCACTTCATGCGAAAAAAATATATCACTTACCGAGATCTGCTTAGGCAGAGTACCACACTCAGTAATGGGTAAAAGGCGTGATGATATATTTATTTATTTAAATAAACAGCGAACATAAAACTTTATATATAATTATTCACAAACATTTGCAATTACTACTCCAACGATCAACTCAGAACAAGCGTTTTCTGCATTTCAACTCGCTGAACTATACAATTTTTTTAAAATTCATTTTGTGGGGCCCCTATTTGACGGGGGCCCCTAGGCAATTGCCTAGTATTGCCTATTAGTTAATCCAACACTGCACAGAGAGTCTACAGATTATATCGGGTGATGTCGGTTAGGCAATTTCCTGCTCTCCTGTTCATTTTACTGTAAAAACTATAGAATGAAAGTTGTACAGAATTAAATAAAATAAATAAATAAATATATCATCACGCCTTTTACCCATCACTGGGTGTGGCACTCTTCCTAAGCAGATCTCGGTAAGTGATATATTATTTTCGCGTGAAGTGCGGTTACCAGCCGTCAAATCACGGCCTCCAAAGATATTAGTGGAGGAGGAGCCACAGGGGTAGATTTTTTAAATTGGTGAAAATTGTTTGTCGGCAGTGGGGATCGAACCAAGGTTCTCAAGATCCACAGGCCGACTCGATACCGCTGAGGTAACTAAAAATTTAATCAAAGTTAAGTTTATGATACATTTCATTTATATTTTTTATGTTCGGTTAAAAATTAAAATAAATACAATATTTTAATAGGTATTTTTTTGTAAGTAACAAATGTAAAAAAATCTTTTTGGGGCACAATCAACAGGGTAGAAGGGGTCGCAAAAGTATTCTCGCATACCTTAGGAACGCCACTGTTGGTCAAAATGTTACACAAAATACAAAACAATCGAATAGAAAACGACGCTGCACCAAATAAGAATAAAAGACGACACTATACTATAGTGTGATTTTCACAATTAAAATACAGAAATGAATCACCAAAGCAGACAGAAGGAAATAAATGAAGTCTGTGACTATATTGTGACAAGTATAGAACGACCATGTCAGGTCTCATTGACTGATATATAGAAATAAATATTTTACCGCAGATACGATATCATGTTCGAGAAAAAAGTACGATTTGAAGAAAAATTGCTAAAGAATAGATATAAATTTTAAAAGCTTTTTAAGCATCACTGTTTTGTACTATAATAGTTCTTGATTAACTATTACGTAGTATCATGTAAGAAGTTAATCAATTATTTTAGTAGAAGATTAAAAACTTTCAAATATCAATAAAAAAAAAACAATTTAATTACCTATGTTCAAATTTTCACTTTTCAGTTATATAATTTTAGTTTACAGCCTTGAAAAATAATTAACAATTGTTAAAATAAATTAATTCTAAATCACTAAAAACAATAAAGAAACTAATTTAATATTATTGTTCTTTTTACGTTCAACTTTTATTGTTTATTCGAAAGATATGATTACAATGAAAATATTAGCATATTGCTAATAATATTATATAACATTTTTAAATAAATATTTTTATTCTGTTTGATTATGAATAGCATCAAATGCACACTACATAACACAGATTTCTAAATATATATATATATATATATATAATCATTAAAGTTATTTGCAGACAATAATAGAAAATGATTCTCAAAAACAGTTGAGAGGAAGGTAATAAAAAAGAACAAAATTTAAAAAACTTTTTGAGTCATCTATGAATTAAAATGGATGGTAAAAATGTAAGTATTGCTTGTTAGTAATATCAATTAAATTCAATGCTCTCAATGTTCTGTATAGAAGCAATTTACGTGTTCAGAATTTAATTTTCAAGACACAATTTCATTATCTGAAGTGAATATAAACCCGCGATCTATTAAATTGTATGCGTGATTACTGAACTTAGATATATCGAGGCATTATATTCCAATTTTCATATTTTCCGAAGATTAGTGTAATTGCTCCGTACTTATAAGATGAACAAAAACACACTACATATTTAGTATGGCGTCCGCTGAGCCATCTACAGGAAATTAGAATAATTGCTAGACGTCTTTTTGGATTGTAAATGTAGATAGGGTTATTATATTCTAAGAATTTTTGTTATATAATTATGTTTAGGTGACAGGCTTAGTTGTAAAGCGATGGGGAATAAAAATATATTGAAATTGCTAGTTGCCGTGTAATTGTGTAATGTCTACCTGAATTCCAGTTTCAAATATTTTTAATTTCTCTTTTTCCTCTATGGCTAATTACTAATTGTATGCCTGATTAAATGTGAAATTATTAAGATATTATGTAATTTAATATTATTAGATACGTGTACTTGCGTGGGGTAAGGAATTTATCATTACCATCGCCTTTTTATTTAAGAAAGTATAAGCTCAAAATACGTTGAAAACTACATTACACCGAATTCTTCACTGCTTTTTCTCTATGAATATTTTTATTGTTTTAAATGAATGAATACATTTTTTTCACAACTGTGTTAGAAAGTAACATTTTCTTCCTTTAATTAATTTCTGAAAATTTTATTTTTATTTTTATTGTCATTTTTCCTTCAGGTGCTTTATATGCCTTCAGCTTGGGAAATGTAGTAGTACCTTCGAGAAGAAATGTTTCACTTTCTTTCCTTCATAAACAAATAACTAATTTTTAATATAAAATGTGAATTAGGAAAATATCAATTTTTCCGAAGATTATACCTCAAAATGTGAAGATATACTAAGCGATATTTTTAATTGACCAGTACCCATATTTTATTTCTTATTCCTAACCAACACTTTTAAAAGAAGCGTTCTAACCATTCGACATCAACTTCACAACATAATATTGTTATTAATAAATATATAGCATCCTTCTGGAAAATGTAAGATATAAGGTATATTCTACCCCTATTTCTTATTCACAACCACGAAATTTGACTGTAAAACAAATAGCAAATCTTCAAACCACAGCAGGTTTTATAAATTTCCCAAAACAAACGAGTATTTCCTTCGTCCGTCGTTATTTTCTTGGAAATAGCGGCCATCCGATTTTCTGCTCAGTTTAAACCGTTATAGGGCCAGCGCAAAGCCTTACACCAGTGTCGCTCAAACTGTAAACCTCTCGGGCAAATAAATCATACCGCTCCCAGAGATGCAACTAAATTTGATAAATGAAATAGTGTGTATTATTCTATTTAATTAGGAAGCTAGAAATATAATTAAATAGTCTAAATTATTAAAAATAATAACAATAATAGTAAACAAAAGTAATATTTCATTTTATATGTTATCTTTGTTTTCGTATGTCATGAATAAACTTATACTTATCACCCAATTTACCAATTTTTAGGAAATAAATGCATTATTATTATTATTATTATTGTGAAAAATATATTTACGAAAATTTAAACTTGCTTGAAACTATTTAAATAAATAAACGATTTTTGGATGGTTCTTGGCACCGTAGTTGCCCAGTAAAATTGAATATACATTGTTAAGAAAGATTCTTCCATAAACCGATTTTCAATTAAAATATTGTCAAACAATTTTCATTACACCTTTGACCCATTACTGGATGTGGCACTCTGCCTTAGCAAATATATATTTATATGTGTGAAGTGTGGTTACCAGTCGACAAATTGCGACCCCAAATGATGTTAGTGGAGGGGAACCACCACAAAATCTTCAACTTTCTTAAATATATTTAATAAATAACAACAAAGACAAAATTAAATTGCTATTGCGTAGCTTTCCCTTTTTTTCGGTAGATGGCATGACCAGTTCCACAGAATTTCTTATGTCATCTTACCAGTTTGTTAGAGATCTTATTCTCTGCTGGCACAGTTCTTCGTCACCAGCTTCTTCACATGAACTTTGTTCTAGGTGAAGAAGTGAGTTATACCATACTGATGAGCTCTAATAAGAGCGAAACGCGTCTATGGTTACTAACTGTGCTGGCCAGCCTCTGACGATGCCATCATAAGGTGACTTGGAGGCTGAATTTTATGAAACATAGCCAAGTGTTTACTTTATATTTTTTTATATTTTATAACCTGCGAAGAAATTTATTGCACAAGAAATATTTTCAACATAGCATCTATTAGTGTTTATAGTGATTTAAAAGTCATTTGTTCAAATGAGCATCTCTAGTAAGGCCCTGCATATAAATAGATAAATGTATAAATACTAGTAAATGTGAATCTATTGAGAATCACTGACTAGACTATGACCGTATCTGTGGGCTGCAGGTACATGAAAGTAACAAATGATGCAAAAATCTATCTTTGAATTTTTGTATTTCTTGTGTTCTAGTGTAGTGGCTTTGACATTTTGCTTATAACCGCTGAACATTGAACGCTCAGCGTTTTATGTCTGGAACGCTGAAGGCTGACCAATAATATTGACTCGACCACAAAATGTCGTTTGATAGTTTATTGTTCTACATTATGCGTTTACAGACTTCTAAATTAATACAAAAAAAAACTAAATGTGTCATCGCAAATTGCTCACATTCATAAAGCAAACAAATGAGTACTGCAGTTCGATAGAATTTATAAAGTGATAAAAGAATAACGCCTATTTGTCACGAAAGTCAATCTAAATACATAGGTATTGAGATACTCAATTACTAACAAGTAACACTACCCAACTGTCACTCACCGATTTAAATGAAACTTGGCACACTAATAAAACTCTAAAAAATATTGAACCCCTATTTTTTCTTCTTCCGGAAGTTGCTTTTTAGGAGTACAAACCACCCTTGAAAGGTGGTAAAAACAAAAATCATCATAAATGAAATTAAATAATACCAAAATATTATGCGTTCAACATTGGTTACCCAGGGGTTTTTGAGATCGTCAAAATCTATTTTCGGGGTCATTTTGATCATATGCACTTTTTAAGGGATTAAAAAGGGGATGGGGAGATGAAATTACGATATTCACCTGAAATAGAGTTTTAGGTTCAAAACTAGTTACTCGGGAGTTTTTGGGGTCGCTGAATCTATTTTCGAGGTTACCCCTGGGTAACCAATGTTGAACGCGTAATATTTTGGTATTATTTAAGTTCATTTATGGCGATTCTTGCTTTTACCACCTTTCAGGGGTGGTTTGTGTCCCTAAAAAGCAACTTCCGGAAGAAAAAGAAATAGGGGTTCAATATTTTTTAGAGTTCTATTAGTGTGTCATGTTTCATTTAAATCGGTGAGTGACAGTTGGGTAGTGTTACTTGTAAGAGATGGCATTGATCATTATATGTCGAACTTGATACAGAGGTATACTATTTTCATTTAAAACTGGAGGGATCGGCATAAAACGATTAAATGCACCGCAATTATGTTTACAAAGGAACTCAAAATATGACCCGTTATAACTGGTTTCACAAGGTTCGCACAGGGTTGTACAGCCCCAATCGCCGGTATTTTTAAATGGTCAATCATAGGAAAAAACAAGAATAATTTTAGGCTGAATACGACCCTTAAAATTTTGAGTTCCTTTGTGACCATCGTTAAGCGATTTGTGGTAGCCGCACTAATAGATTTCATTGTAGTTATATGGGACAGGGACGTTTAATCGTTTTATGCCGATCCCTCCAGTTTAAAATGAAGATAGTATACATTTCCAGATGGTTTCTATAAGCTTACCATAGCTGTCACTTATATTTTTTTCTTTTTTCTTTTATTTTGTTGTAGTTACAATTTTCACCACTTGAACACATCCTTATTTTAAAATCCTAATACAAATACCATTTACATTATTGAATGTGGGACTCTGCCATAGCAGATCTTTGTAAGAGATATATTTTTTCAGTTACCAGCCGTTACGGCCCTTAAAATATTTTTGAGCCCTAGGAATACTTTAAATGTAGTGACAATTGAAAAGCAGTTGGCTAAAATTTGTCCGTTAAATAATTAGATATACCTACATTTTATATTTTAAGGGGAAAGGCCACTATAAAATTATTTAAAATGCACTTTTTTTTATTTGCTTAAATTATAGTTTAAACCTTTAGGAATAAGGGACAATTAATTTAAGGGGGCATCTCTAGTCTAAATCTATGAAAAAATCAATTTTCCAAAAACACCGGTTTTGCATTTAGTATACTAATAGTAACATCGTACAATAGTTTATTTTAACTTGCGCGCTCTAAAAATTTTTACCTTTATTAAAAATCATGGAAACCATGGGTATTTCGATTGGCAGCATAGCAGTGGATTTTGCGCAGAGACAGGACGAAAATAGAATTAAGCAAGGAAATCGTCGCAGCATTGAAGCTTCAAAAGAACGGCGACTCGAGCTTAGAAAGGCTAAGGCGCAGGAAAATGAGTTTTTTGAGGACCAGGAAGGAATTATGTATGGAGCTGGTATCGCGGATTGAGTGTAAGAGGTTTTTTACACAGTTTTTCAAAAAATTATTTTAAACGCGTTTTTCTCGAAATAACATTTTTTGATCTGGCTGACATGATTTAACAAAAACTATTGAACCGATTGGGCTGAAATTTTGAGAGGTTATTCGTCACACATATAGTTATAGCCCGTACTAGAATTATGAATATTCGATTACATTTGAGCACTTTTTTAAACAACATAACCTCAAAAAATAAGCCGAAAATTAGAAAAGCCCGCCATTTTGTTTTTTTTTTACTTAAACTTCTTGATTTTAGTACGGGCTATAGCCACTTTCTTATACTTTAATATGCTTTTTGAATTTTTCATTTAAGAGCTTCCTGTGTCAAGATATGATGTCAGCCAAAAAAAAGCAAGCTTCGTTGTGGCAGCCATATCTAGGCCATATTGGATGAAAAATGAAAAAAAAAAATTTTTTTTGCAGACTTCAATATGTATTTTTTTAATATAAAAAAAAATGTAGTGTGATAATAAAGTTTACTGCAAGAAAAAAAATCTTGAAAATTTATGCAAAAAGACTAGAGATGCCCCCTTAAATGCCGCGCGGAAGTATTTCAGAGGGAAAAAAGCATATATCTATTAGTACTAGTATTTATTTATTTATATTTATATATATATATATATATATATATATATATATATATATATATATGACTCGAAACTTTAAACGCGTTTTTCTCGAAATCATATTTTCAAAATCGGGCGAAAAGAAATCTGAAATACTAATTGATGGATCGTGCTGAATCATTTTATTTCTTATTCGAGATATAAAATACTCAAAAACTACGGGGGCTTTTTTTAAAGTGCTTCATTCGTTTTTTATGGTCGTTTTTATACAGAAATTTAGTCCCGAATAATGAACTTTTTATTCAAACGTGCGCCATTTTGTTAAAAATCAAAATTTTCAAAATCCAGCCCGTAGTTTTTTAGAGTATACATCAGAGATTAAGAAAACATATCCCTTTTGATCCAGGTCTATTGCTGTTCCCGGAATGTTTTCGCCCGATTTGCCCTACGCGCCGAGAGGAGTCGCCATTTTTTTTAATTTCTGACGACAATTTTGAATATTTTCTTTAAACAAAATTTTTAAATAAAGTTTAAAGAGCACTAAATAAAGACCGAAAAACAGTTCTTAAGCAGCACGTTTAGATTTCGTTAAAAAAATCTAGAAAATTACCCTTTTTTCCTTGTCTAGAGTAGCCTTACCCCTTAAAATAAATGTTTTATTATGGTTTTATATTCTTATTTTTATTTACCTTAAAAGTATTTTTCAATGTGTCAATAAAATAAAAGATATTCTTTAACATTTTCTATAGTAAGAGCAAATCTGATTAAAATTATGCTGCTATGAAATACATACCTGTCCAAACTAAAACATGAAACAGAACAAACATATCAACAAATTCAGTCACATGAACCAAGCGAATATGAACAAATATAGCCTTAATTAACCATTATAACTTTCAGAACAAGCTACGGAGAACGAGGAAACATGTGCAACAAAAACTAAACCAGAAAACAGATCTTACAACCATTGGATCAAGCACAATTGTCTTCAACTACACGGATACTTCATAAAGACTTATAGTATTTTGAAGGGTATAAGTGGTTGACCAATCTGGTTAATTATAGTCAAGTTGTTTCCAAAACTATGCACGTGTCATAATTATTAATAAAACTAACACAAAATTTTGTAAATATAAATTGCATTATAATAGATTGTATCTAGAAATAACGATGACCCGCTTTTTACGATTGACATTTGGGCGGAGTCAGCAATTTATAGCACAACAAGGCGGAATAATTAAAACTCGAAATGCTTTAAACTGTTCACTTTACAAATAATAATAGAGAACAGAAAAACTGATGCATTGGGTTTTAAGGACAAAGGCAAATCATGCGAATTTATTTGTAGTTTTCGATGCTTGTAGCAGCACAAACCATAGATCGACAATAACAAATTAAATACGGTAGTCCACTGAATTTTTCATATCGTTTAGCTTTTGAGATATAGCCTCGGGAAAGTACAAAATCTGATGAAGTAAAATTTGAGAAAACCTCTTTCTTCCCGGAATTCATATCTTAAAAACTAAATATGAAGATGCTCTCAACGACATTGAATTCCTGTCTGAATTGACTTATAAGCATATTTTTATCTAATTTTAAGCAATTTAATTTGTTTATCTATTTCTTAAAGATTTTTCAGATTTTAGGCCAATTTTATCTAAAATTCTTAATTGTTTAAATATTGTAAAAAAAGTTATGTACTGATACAATCCCCAGATGTATATGTTTTCTAGTGTTTGAGATAATGTTAAAAACCCTTTTTTTAGAAAATGTTGAAGCACAAGAAATTCAATGCTGTTGAGCTCATTTTCATATCTCGTATAGTTTTTGATATATAGCCTCGGGAAAGTACAAAATCAGAAGAAAAGGAAACATTTAACTTTTCCGGAAGATATATTTTAAAAGAATGTTTAGACCGATTTTTAGCGATTTAATTTGGAAAATTGATACGTCAACTTATATAAAAAATACGACTATAGCGGAATGGTGATTGGAATTAAATCCTGTTGTGCAAAAGTTTCAAAATAAATTAAAAAATAAGCTGCTATAGGTATTTTAAACTGAACAAGACGAACGTGAATTAAATCTAATTATAAAACTTTGATCAGTTGTTAAAGTCATCACCAGCTACCTCAAAAAGTCATCACTACTTGTCACGCACATATCATGTTGCAAAACAAAGCTGTGTCAAAGAAAATAACCTAGCGTTAAGTCCGACTCGACCGGCGACCGGTAAATGACAAACCATTGCCTATCTACCCACATCACGTAGGTATAGCACGAATGTGAACACTGAACAGCGGCGCAGCCGGGCGCGAGACGAAGAGGGCGCCGTCGTGAAGGCGGTGAATGACAGTTGCCGAGCTGGACAACAAGATTGTCTGGGATTGCGATCGGCGAATCGATCATAACTTGAAGTGTGATAAATAAAAAGAGGAGAATTGAAGATGTTGGACATTGTTCACCAAAACTCAGGGAAAATATAGACAATGTCCGTCTCGTACACGAAACTGGCTCGACAGGTCTTAATATAAATATATCATCTTCTCTTTTACCCCTCATTGGGTGTCACACTTTATCGTAGAAGATCTCTGTATATCATATGTTTTGAGTGTAAAGTGCTGTTACCATCCGTTGATTAACAGCCCCTAAAATGTTAATAATTGAGAAGCCACAAGGGTACTTTTAATGTGGTGTAATATTTCTCGAACCTAATTCTCAAATTCAGAATGTTGCCACTGGACTAAGAACCTCAGGTTAAAACTGGACTAAAAAAAATAGTAGTTTCAGAAATATTATTAATTTTTATAAAAAATGTAATTAATTTGTGTTCTAATGTGCTCTGTTTCACATATCTAACTAATTCCAGTTTCTTTCTACTTTTTATGTCTTCTGTCTTTGTCTAACCCACAATTTTTTTTAAGGTTATTGTTTTCTTTAAGTCGTTGAATACAGAATTGGGAAGTATATTTAAAATATATTATATTTAATATATTATTTATTTTTTAATTAAAAAAACTGTTACTAATGTTCATACAAATCAGTGAAATAAAGACATGATGAATGACATAAATCAGCAACTCGTATCAAGACAATCTCACAGTACAAGAATATTTGGCGAAGATTAATTGCAGAATGAAAAAAGATCATTCCGATTTGATTTTCGAAGACAGTAAGATTTGAACCCACGAATGTTTGAGAGCGCAACCATCACTGTTTCACCAATATGGAAAAATATAATTAGTTATTATTTTAAAACCATCGTTTTTAATTTATGATTTTCATAAAAACACCTACACAGTTTGACTTTCCTTGAACTGAAGTTACTATTTTTTCATTTTATCCTGTATTATGCGTGGATGAAAATGTTATTCATAAATCCATCGTAACAGTTTACAGAATATTAAATCGTAATAAATAACGAAAATCCTACAGACTTCCTAGAACTTACATGAAAATCAAATATTTAAAAGTTAAGACAATAACAAATCTTTATAACTTACCTACGAATATAATTTACAATAGTCCAATAATAAGAACAACATTTGTTGCTGGTCTCCATTCTGTAATCGATCGATATGTTAATGATATTTTTTTCTAACTTTAAAAAACAAAATTTTGCTTTAAACAATTTAAAACAAAGTAATGCCATAGTATTTTTGGAACACGCTGTATGTACTATTAATGATTATGACTACTTGTTTACGTATAACAAACTGTGAAAAGAAACACGAACACATCTTGCTGTGATTCGTTCTAAAAGCAAACAACTAACAACTTTACAACTTAAAACACGGCTACTTGATTCTGGACTGGAAAATGAGCTAGTTTCATTAGTAATTAATTTACCAATCAAACCTGTTTGAGCTGTTGCCGAAGACACTTATTTTTATCAGAGACATTGAATCATATTATTTATTACAGACCTGTACCAAGGAGTCTAAATCTCACTCAAATTATTCTTACAGATCCATAATCACTAATTCTTGTGTCTGGTGCAAAATAAAAAAATGGACAATTATGGGCAATCGTAAATGTCACTCATTTCATGTCATACTTTTTTTAATTCATTAGTAGAGGAGTGGACGATGTTTTGAGTATGTGAAACGAATGTTGAAAAAATGGGGTAGGTGGCTCAGTGGTATCAAGTCGGCCTGTGGATTTGAGAACCTAAGTTCTATTCTCACAGCCGACAAACAATTTTCACCAAATTAAAAACTACTCCTGGGGCCCCCCATCATTAGCATCTTTGGTCAAACTGTCGATGATGGGCGCCAGCTCCAAACTTTGTCAAAAAATCCTAAAAAATATGACAAATATGGAAAAAATAATGAATTGTGGGAGTCAGACTCAGTTGACCTTAAAATCACTGTTTGTTTTTTCACTGTTTCATTAATCACGTCTAACGTGAATGTGTTGGGGGAGAGTTGTGGGTGTGGTTAGGTTAGGTTTTGTGCCATATTTGTCATTTTTTTTGAATTTTTTGACAAAATTTCATCAATTTTGAAGTTGGCGCCCATCATCAACAGTTTGACCGAATGTTTGGAGGCCGTGATTTGACGGCTGTTAATCGCACTTCACGCGAAGACATATATCACTTGCCAAGATCTGCTACGTAATCATTCATATGGCAAATTCCATGTTTCACGTTAATATAAACTAACGATATAACAAAATAATTAATATCCGGTATGAATTTTGCACAAAGTCTTTATATATTTTTCCTACTAAATGCAAATACTAAGTTATATTATAATTTATTACATGAATGTTACTAAGAAACATAAACAACATTCATCTTTGAAGCCATTTCATTTAAGTAACAAAAATTTCAGTGTCATTGTCAGAGAATAACCTTATTTATAATGAATTCCACAAAATGTGCGCCGTACACATAAAGAATTCAGATGAATTATAAATTACATTTTTGCTTTGGCATTTTATAACATTATGTATTTAACCTTCGTATTTGTCAAGCGACAAGTGAATTAGTTTTAAATCACACGTGTAAACGTAGTGACTAATATACAGACAAATGCTTCATAAATAACTATGAAAATCATATCATTACACAGAGTTGTACTGAAAATAATCCTGTCATTTCATCGTTGTCTGTTAGCATTCGATAAATTATGACTATTCTAATATTTCGTTTACTTTTAAGCATTATGTAGTTGTACGAAGCTGCCAGTATAATGCATGAAAATAACCTTAAAATGATTCTGGTCAAATAATACCGAAATTGTGATAAGCTAAAAAAGTATAAAGTAACATAAAAAAATATCGACCAATTAAAGATAATCAGTACTCGAAATGTACCGGAGAAACCAGCGTTCCGGTTCGTGAAATTGGAGTAAATATTGTTCCGGTTTCTGAAATTATAGTAATTTTGTTCCGGTTAATGATATTATTAAAATTATAGTTCTTAAAAATCATTAAGATTTAACCGCTCCGCCAATATTTAAAAAGCAATTCTTTTTATTTGAAAACATAATGATTTCAAAATGTTTTAAATCTGCAGCGAAAATGATTGTTGCATATTTTGGGGTTGGGGTAAAATTTTTAAGTGATTTTTAAATTCCCCTCATTAGAAATTTCTGGCTACTGACTTAAATAGTCACGAATCTTTGAAATTCTAGAAGAAAAGACAAAATAAGTAAGCATCTTTATTTATTTAATCGAAACACCTGTAATTTTGTTGTTTTTTATTATGATAAATATAGTCGTCTAGTCATTGTTTAACCGTCAAGTGTCCACAGATTTTGCAACAAATCATTAATCGACGCTTATGTGTGTGTACTACTTTTCAAATTAAAATTCAATTAAAATTTCTAAATCGTGGACACACCCACGAAAATTGGGTTGTTTGTATTTAGTTTATTACAATTTTAGTCATGTTATTATTTATTACTTAATTCGGTTTTGTTTAATGTTATTTCAATTAATAGGTTTTTTGAATGACTGCAGTATTTAAACTGTCAAATAGACACATGTAAAATGCAATTTAAATTTAAATGTATATGTAATATGATCGTTTAATGTATGTTAGATTTGTCAGGGTCAAATTTAATTATAAGTTAGCTAACATTAATTAATAAAAATAAATTTTAAATGTACACAATCCAATTTTCGATAATAGGTTTTACTTTTAATAATATGGTATGTTTCATATTTACCTTCACAATAAAAAGTTTTCACAACAAAAATATGATGTCACTCTGCACAATTTGGCCAAATTCGTCAAATATAAATGTTTCTATTTTGTTATACATTTTATTTAGACATAAATTAAATTGTGATCATCCTGATTCAAATTTTCAACAGGATTATATTAATTATTAGGATTTAAATTAATATAAATATAATTATAATTATAACAGGCGGGGTGGCCGAGCGTGTTAAAGCACATCTCTTAACGTACTGTGACGTCACCCGAACCAAGGTTCGTCAGTTCGAATCCGCCTGTCGACAATGTGTGAGTTGTCGTAAAATATAAAATACAGTTACATGTATATATCACACTCGGGCGCTATAAACTAGTCACTTATACGTCTTAATATAATGTAGCATTCGACTACGAATACCGGCAGTACAGCAGTGTAAAAACTGCGGCTCGGTGTGCCCGGTAGGCCCATGCCCGATTTGGGCTGTAGCGCCATCAGAAGAAGAAGAAGAAGATAATTATAAGTGCAGATTAAGTGTAACATAACCTATGTTATGTTTATGTTTGACAGTCTGCACTCTAGTGAAAAGAATAATTGCTTGACACATCTAATTTTGGTTATACTTTGACAAAGCAAACAAGAAAGAATTAAACAATGACTGACACAACTTAATACAGGGTGTTTCAAACACCTAATACTGACTTTAAAGCGGTTGACAACTAATCATACAAATACTGTTTAGTTTTCCTATTAAAATTAACTTCAAATTTTCTTTTTTCGAAGCAACAAAAATATTGTTCAATAGTTTAAGTTTACCTACAACTTTATCCAATGCCTATTTGAAATATTATTTTTTTCTTCGTAAAATTATATGTGTTATAATTCAAATATAACATAATAAATTTGCAATGATATGCTAATAAAAATATACTAGTATCTTGCTTTATAATTTTGTATCTTTCAAAGATACTTAGTTGCTACATATAATGAGAAAATAATTAATGAAACCTTTTCCGAATCGATCCTCATAAAACTGTTCAGAACAGTAAGACAGTTTAAAAAGAATACCAACATAAATTATTTGGAACAAATTATCATTTTACGCTACACAATCACGAAATAGGATCACAGGTCAGTCTGCGTAGTATAATATGCTTACTGCACGATGGCACGAAAGCCAGAGGTAAGGTATAAACCTGTGAATCTCAACCTGGGGATCATTTCCCCTGACGGACGAAAGACAAAATTGTGTGAGATTGAGAGGAATGGGTGAGTGTCAGTTGAGATGTATGTGTAAGAATAAATTGATGGAAAGATTTCAAATGGGCAAAATGAACGAGTATGTAAGAAAGGAATTATAAATGCGAATGAAGCGAAAGTGGTGTGTTAGGATAAGTATAAATTTATTGTGAATGTTTCAAGAGTTCATGCTGTCTTATTTGATGAGATATACAAAAATATTAAATATTTGATTGCCAATTAAAACGTTCTACATTTGTTAGCATTTTATTCTATGACAAACTATCAACAACTATTTAAAAAAAATTTTATACTTAATTTTTGAAGTAACAAAATTTTTACAACTTTTATTTAAAGCCTTTTCTCTAAAATTGGCTAATAATCGTAACGACCTTATTACCTATGTTCAACGCCTTTAGCTTGTTTATTTATTTGTTACTCTGCACAACAGGAATTTTATTCCAATTCAAACAACTCAAATATAATCATATTTTTTGGATAAAATTAGAGATCAGAGAGATTTGAACGCACGACCTCTTGCAAGTTAAACCTCGGCTACGATTGCCTGTTATGTAAAAGCAACCCAAAGGTCATTCCTCAATATGCTATGAACGCTGGAGTAAGAACTAATTTTAAAGGGAACGACAATAATGTACTTTTCGATGAAAAATATTGAGATCTTCTGGTTTGGCTACGAACCAACACAACAACCACACAAGAGGATTATTTCAAATCTTGGACCGAGTTTTCGATACTCTACCTCTACCTCTACCTCTAGTGTTCTACCCTGACGAGTGGTCAGTGCCCATTCTTCGGCCCGAACATGATTAATGATCCTGGCAATGGTCGGCGTTCTATAACTAACTGAATTGGTTTGAAAGTGTTTCGCATTACTTTGTTTTCAAATAGTTTTAATCTGTTATGACTTTTACAAAATGTTTACAAATAATTATGTCACTGGATTTATTTCTTTATGGTAGATAATGTTACTTATTTTGACTCTGTTGTTTTTTTTTATAATGATCCGACAATGAATTAAACATAAAATTAAAAGTGCCCGTGCCAATGCATTCCCTGAGAATTACTACCTCCCCAGTTGAGAACCTCTGGTTTAGATAATATTCTATCTGTAGTCCAAACTCTAGATAAACGAAATTTGCGTTTTCCTTGAGAAATGTAAATGACAGCGTTGTAAACAAATTCTATGACGTAATTGTCAGGTCTTTAATATGACAAACGTGTTATATCCCGCCAAATGGGGTAGCATGAAGCAAAATTCACAGAACATTCATCCTGCAATTAATCTTCGCGAAACATTTATATCCTGGCATTCCACTTTCGCTTCATCCACACTCCACACTCATAATACTTATAATATACAATAAACCATCAGTTACATCCATCCATTAATTCCTAGGTTGTCCACACAATAAATATTTTATTCATTTTATTCATAGTATGTCTTGATATGTGATACATTTTTTTCGCGTGAACAACAAAAACAATACCAACGAAACAGTGTTTTTATATGATAAAATTAATATTTACCTACGTATGCAATAAATAAATAATATTCTCGTTATTGAATGTATATTTAAAACGAATATGTAGTTTTTTTTTCATTTTACAGTAAAATATTCGTATATGCTATGACGCAAATTTATAAAACAACCCTCGCTTACTCGTATACTGTTCAATTTCTAGAAATATCTACGTCATGGAATTCGATTTTCACACGAATTCATAAATGTAAAAAGCAACAATATCTGTATTTGATATATTTCTACTCATTTGCGCAAAAGTATTATTGTTACATAATAGTTATAGGAAATTAAATAAAACTAGTTAAAAAAATATATAACAATAGACCAAACCTAGCTTGAACCAAATATTACAAGGCTCTCAAATTACTTCTATGAATTTGTAGAACCCTATTATTATGAAATGTTACCTGCTAAGTTTAAAATAATACACCTAATCACAAAATTATTTTCTTTGTAATTTCATTAAAATTACCTAATATTAATAACACTAAATTTCAGACAAATTATAGGTTCGTTAACAGATTTTTCAAATAAAATCGTGTCTGGTAAATCCTTAGCAAGGATTTTAAATACATATATGTTAAACATCACGCTATTTTCCATCAAACAGGGGAGCATGAACCCTTGAAACATTCACTGAACATTCATCTTGTTTCATTATTCGTTCACACAACAAACCTTCAATCATATCTATTTATTCCTCGTCGTTCACGTTCAATGAATGATTTATAGTTTATGAGAAAAAATAATTAAAAAGTAGTAGAAGGGATATGTAACATCACTATGACGTAGAAATGGCCAGAAAAATGGGCATACTAAAAAAAGATACAAAGTTTTATTTGTAAGTTTTGTTATCACAATTAAGCTCAAATTATATTTATTCAAATAAAACAGGAACTTAATCTCAATTAAAGTACAGGGTCAGGACTCACCGAACAGCGGTATGATGGTAACGCTGATATCTGTTAATTGTCAGTTTTAGCAATTGAGAGTGAAGCACAGATTAAAAATAAAGACGATAAACTGTGACTTGACCTATCTAAATTAAATTTCAATTCAAAATACAATATAATTATAAGATTATATGCAGTTTTTATGATTATTATGAGGTAACATAATTCCTAATTTATTTATTTTATAATTTGTTTCTTTAAATTCGACTGTCATCACAGGCCCAATTTCGGCATACCCACTCTTATAACAACATTCTCCCTAATCTTACATTCATTATACATATTCGAGATTCAGTCATTAAAAAAAAAGTAAAATAATAAATTAATTTCATAAATGAACCTTTTATATAATTTTTAAGTGTTTAATTTGTAATTTAAGTTTAAGTGTCCTGAAGAAGGCCTCAATAAGGGCAAAACATCAATCAAACTTATAAATGAAATCAATTGAATTTATGATAAACAATTCCAGCGCAATATCAGAGAGTATTACAGAATCCGTTCTAATCTCAAACGCTGTCCGTGAACACAATAGCTTGGAGCACAGTTCACATACAAAAAACCGATGTCCGTAGACTGAACAGCGATCCACGAACATGTTATTTTTATACAAGTTCCTATACACGAATATTATCTTATGCTAATTCGTCTACCTGTCACGTTCATCATTGCTTGTTCGTTGTACGCGTAGTTGGATTTAAATGTGAATTGTTAATGTTTATGTGAAGGAATCTATGGAATCAGTTTTAGAAGTCTGCTTACTGTACGCTGGTGTTCGGCGAAATTATTACGAAATATGTTTATAATTAGTTTACAATTAATAATTCTTAAGCAACATCAAATTTAAGAAAGATCTTGACATATAAGATGCCATGTATTTTTGGCTGTCAAATTTTAAAGAAAAATTATCAAATAAACTTGGTACAAAATTTGGTATTTTTCACTAAAATAATTTACAATGTCATGGATATCAAGAATTTGAAAATAAAATAGTTAATTTTAGACTTAACAGCGTATTTTAAAATAAGAATACAAAGATAACAAAGAAAATTCGAACTTCGTCAAACATTCTCAACCTAACACACCATCTTTGCTTCAACCACATTCATAGTTCCCTCAACATAAGTTCATATGTTTCATTACGCAACAAACCTTCAATCACATCCATCCATTCACTCCTATACACGTATTTTATTAATCTTTCCTTCGACAGACATTCCACATGCTCAAATCTTCTCAACTTATGTCCACTCTAACAACGAATCTAAAAGATAAGAAAGGAAGGGAGCACCGTCTTGCACTATTATTTCGAAGTCAATTCCACACTAATTTGAGAATCCGGGTTCGATTCCCACAGTCGACAAACAATTTTCACTAAGTTAAAAAACTTCCCACCACTAACATCTTTTGGGGCCGTGATTCGACGGCCGGCGATATATTTTTAAATTTATTTTATTAAATTTCACACAATTGAAGCTAAACACTCTATTGTGAATTCTAAAAAATATATATAAATATTTTTAATTTAAAGAAATCAAGAATTCTTGCCAAAAATATATCTACTCTTGTCTTGATTTTTATCAAGATTAAGACAAGATGTTTTTAATTTGTGAAACACTATTTCTTGGCTGACATAAATAACCCATTATGATAATTTAAAATATTTTTATAAATGAAATGAATCCCTGCTCTATCCTTAATACCTTTACCCTTTACATCCCTTTAAATAATCTAGTTACCATTTAGTTTTCGCCAAGAAATTTCAACTATTTACAAAAATTGGTCTAGAATATGATTAGGTAATCCAAAATTTAGGATTACCTAAGATAATTTTAAGAATCGGGCTGTAAGTTAAAAAATTTATAGTATTTGGTATAATTACCATGAAATCAATAAATCATTCAATCATGTTTATTCTCGCATAATAATCAGTTAACAAAGTGACGAGCTATAAGCTATTGCTGTTAGTTCATGCAATAACTATTCATACGCATATTGCGTAATGTAAAACATAGAAAAAGCAAGACAGCTGACCTGTATTTCATGCACTATTTCTTGCTCGTCCAAGAGGATGATCTTGCAATGGATGGACCGCGGAGCAGAGCAGAAGCAGTCCATCATGGTGGTGGATCTCTAGAAAGAAGTTTTATTAGAAATCAAATATTAGATGCTAAAAATTAAATGAGGTTTTTGGATCAGTGGACTTGGACTTAGGTTCCCACCGATATACAATTTTCACTGCATTAAAATTACCACTGTGGCACACCTCTGCTAAGTTCTTTGGGGGCCGTGATTTGACGGCTAATAACCGCACTTCTCACGTATAAATATATAACTTACAGAGATCTGCGTCGGCAGAGTGCCACACCCAGTAATGAGTATAAGGCGTGATGATATATTTATTTAAATTAAATATGAGTATAACAGATTTTAGAAATTAAAAGATAATAACCCTTGACCTGTTTTTAACCAATCATAATGCAATACAGTTACAAATTAAACCAATAGGCACAATTTTATACATAGAAAATAATTTCAAAGTTATGAATCAAGTTCTCATTTTCTCATCATAGTTAGGAGTAAGGGAATACAGAAAATCGGCATATTTATAACTAGAAAATCTTATTCGATAATTTGACGAAATGAAAAGTGTGATTTTGGCCAGTTTTTCACATATTGTATATTTTTCTTCAAATTGTCTAGTTTCAATCGCAATGTATTCATATGTGGAAAAAGTTTCCAGAATTCATAATCAATAAAACAGCTTTTGATTTAATTCTGTGAATTTATTTATTTCGACGTTTCGATTGCTAAGCATGCAATACAATTTTTACACAAAATTAAATTTAAAAGCACAAAAATTGTTACCAGGTCTAAATATATGAATGGTCGATTGATCAGAGAAGCTATTGAAATTTACAAGAAAACGAATAACTTCAATAACTGTGATGGCTGTGAATTGAATCAAGAAATTATAATTGCTTAGTTACATGTTTATAGTTAAGTTTAGTTATTTATTATTATTTCCTGGTGACGGTAGACATTGAATATACCGAAACAACGTCGGAATAAATAAACCAAAAATTGTTTTATCGCAATGTATCAAATTTGGAGTTCATGAGCCAGTAGTTTCTAAATTTGTTCATTTGGCCTTTTCCATTTACTTTTAATCTAAGACTTGGTCAAAAGATAAGACATAAGTTCATGTTACTGCAATTTAGTCATTAATCGACAAGAAAACAATGTCTAACTCACAATATTAAACGAAACTGATAAGAGTCGATACAATGCGTCTAGCATGGTAGGTATAGGCAATTACAAGTATAACATCGATAAGCGAATCTATAAATAAGTTTATGTTCGATTTACAGTTCACTCTCTGGATTTGGCGTAAATTGCAATTAATATGCACGAGTAAATAGTCAATAATATATGTATGAAATGAATGTTTGACACCTATTGCTCTACGGTTAGACAGTAACGTGCTTTGAAGACTAAAATACTAAATAGTTATTAACGACTCATTATCATATTTTGAATCATTTCTAAACAAAAATAACTATTATATGTAAATTTATTCTTTGTGTCAAACTATTTTGTTCAATTTGTTGGTACAGTTTGACCCATAATTTTTAGTGCTACAGAATTTATTTTTCATTATTGATCACTGATCTAGGATTGATTGTAAATATAAATTAAAATTTTAAATATTTATAATTTATCAGGTAGGTGGCTTAGTGGTATCGAGTCGACCTGTAGATTTGAGAACCCGAGTTCGATTTCCACAGCCGACAAACAATTTTTACTATATTAAAAACCACCCTTGCGGTGTACCTTCCATTAACAATTGTGGGGGCCGTGATTTGACGACTGTTAACCGCACTTTCCTCCTGATATATACTAGCATACCGGGTAAGCACTAAACAATGAAATATATGCGTACGAAAATGAAAATTATTTAAGGGAAAAATAACATATTTTTCTGAACGTCTTCTTGTCCCCTAACTAAGTAATATGTTGCACGCCACTGACAAGAACCGATCGCTGACCAATGCAAAGCGCAATGACATCATCAATGTACTGAATCCAAGCAACCAAGCAAGCAAAAGCAAAACGTATGAGTACGAATAACTACGCTAGTATTTCCATAGGCAATGCATAGCATAGTCTGCATCTATGCTTAGTGGGCTTTCTACAGCTATTCACATCACAATATAGATGTATTATATTATGCATTCAAGCCAAATACTGGTTTTGTTTCAAATTTGTCATTTAGTAACCTTACCCGTAGACTCCCCCGCAGAGCAATTGACGTTAATATATTACTGATTTATTCTGCATTTAATTTCAACTGTAGTACAGGGGACCTACAGCTTAAAATAGAATCTGAACCATTCGGAAAAAGTCGTTTTTTGAAGTTAAAGACAGCAAGATTTGAAATCTCGAATTATAAAATAAATGAATTAAACACTATATTGTCTCATAATAATAATAAAAACTACATATAATATATAAATATGTTGTGTTTTTAATTAGAAATGCAGTTATGCATCACACGTGACGTAGGAATGGCCCAGCATTAATGGAGGTAGTCGTTCTCTTTTTCCTTCTTCATTTGTAATTTGTGTTTCTCTCTCAAGTGTTGAAACTGACGGATGCCAAATATCACATGTTATATTTTAAGGTTAGTTAAAAATGCAATTTTGTATCTTTCTCCGACCAATTGCCTAGTAGTACGTCACATATTCCTATTTCAAATTTTTAATAATACCTTTCTCGTAAACTAGAAATAATTAATCGATTTATACGTTAATTTCTTAGATTAGAGACAAAGATTCTGATATTAACAAAAAATCAAATAAAACTAGCAAAATTTATTTATTTCAAGTCTAAAATAATTTAAGGACTTTGACAACAGAAAAAATAATATAAAGTTTAAACTATTAGTTAGACATCTTAATCAGAAGAGATAAAAGATTTTCAATTTCACAAATTAGGTATGAAATGCATGAGTATTACACAGAACAATTTGAAATTAAAAATTAGCTAATAATTCCAGGATTATTTTATAATCTAACCAAAAAAAAAAATTACCGATTCAATGATCAATATTCAATACAGTCGACTACCAATCGTGTATTACATACCATTGTGAATAATAACCTCTAAGAACTATCACTGTAACCAACTTAAAAAACGAATGAAAGAATATGCAAATATACAGTCTGGTTCAAATTATCGTGTTTTTACTCCATAAATGAGAAAAGATAGAATAGTTTTTATATTGTTCCAGAAAGATGAATAAAATTGTTTTGTTATTGATCTAAATTTTTTGCCATAAAATTTCAAGCATACTACTCAAAAAAGTAAACATTAACTTAAATAAAAATGAGGAAAAGGTAGTTAAATATTTTTATTTACATATAAAGTAATAATAAATAAAATGTCAAAATGGTAAAGTTTTATTATACGGTTCCGAAGGCAGAATGAAAATGTCAAATTTATTAGTTTTTTATTACTTACTACTTCAGGTTTGTATCAGATAAGCAAAAATAACATAAAATAAATTATCGCTAATACTTGAAATTTATCAACTTTAGAATTTTAAACCGTACGCCTACAACTTCATAAAAAATCTTGCTTATATAATTGTTTATAATAAAGAAATTAAAACAGCGAACCTAAAAAACTACAAATGTAAAAACTAATTAATTAACACATTTTAATATAATATTTTCGCGAGATATTTTACACAGATAACTATTTTTTCTGTTTATTATGTGATACCTACTAAAGTCTACTCCCACGAATATTAAACTTGTTTCTTTCCAGTGGCGTACTACCATTTCTCACTGCACACATTTTATTCATTCATATTATGCATTCAGTTTATTTATTTATTTATGCTCCTTTGTACAACAGGAACTTAATTCCAATTACAGTACAGGGTCTGGACTCATCGAAGCGTTCATATATATTTAACTTGAGTGGGATTCGAAGTCGGGATCTCCGGATTCGAATGTCGTAACGCTAACCACACCACTGTACTGCCGGACTTATTATGTATAACACAGAGGTGTACCAAACATTGTTTTAATTTTTTTTTGTTTTATTTAAATTAAGTCTGTATATTGTCAATAATCTGAGCGTTCAATTTTAATTTGAACATTTGAAATGATCCGATTTTGGATATATAAAAATAGAAATATCATTATTTCACACAAAGACGACAAATGTAGTTTTTTGTACGAATGTAGGAAATTCCTGTACGAGACGAAATCGCATTAGAATGTAAAGCTTTATCGTCCGCGTGAATTTTTTTAATAAAGATATTATTTTACCGGCCGAAAAGTATTTTAAGGACAGTAATATAATCAACACCCACTGCAAACGTAAATGAAAAGGATAACTTTTCGTAAATATAAAATAAATAAATATATCGTCACACCTTTTACCCATTACTGGGTGTGGCACTCTGCCTAAGCAAATATCGGTAAGTGATATATTTCTTCGCGTGAAGTGCGGTAACCAGCCGTCAAATCACGGCCCCGAAGATGTTAGTGGAGGGAGAGCTACAGAGGTAGATTTAAATTGGTGAAAATTGTTTGTCAGCTATGGGATCGAACCAGGGTTCTCAAGATCCACAGGTCGACCCGATACCATTGAGCCACCTACCCCATTATAAATATCATAAACAAAAAAGACACTTTTTGACATAATCAAACAAAAATTCTTTATCGAAAAAGTTTTGTTTTCGACAAAATTAATTAATTAGGTAATTCATTTAGCAAATTATAATTTATCCCAATATATTTCTAAAAAATAGCGGGCATTGAACCAGCAAACTCTCGCATATAAAACAAGAGCACAATCATTGTGCAGTTTTTGTGTGGGGAACACAAATTTTGTTGCGTTTGTCTACAATTTACACCCAACAACATTTGTTTTATTTTCATTTAATCTGTATAATGCTCCAAATTTCAATAAAACAATTAACAATGACGCCTATGTGAAATATTTCATCTACTAATAGCATAATTTTATGGGTTCAACTACTATTAAAATATCGTAAAAGTAGAAAAATATACCTTGCCTAATAACAGAAGATTTACGAGTCAGCTAAAACCATAATTATGTTAAAACTACTTAATTTAATAAATCCTTTAAGGACTATTATAATAATAGCATAACTTATATTCATAACTATTGGAAAAATATAAATATACCTACATAATTCAAAATTAAATTAAAAAATAATATATCAAAATTATAAAATAGAAAATAATGGAAATTGGTAAATATTAAAACATAATTTATTGCTGAATTAGAATTTTATTTTAATTTAATTTTGTTGGAGTATACATATCGATAGTGAAATTTGATACCGCAGAAATAAAATATAAACAGTTAAAATTAATATAACGCAAGAGAAACTTTAGCATAAGGCATAGACAATTGAAAATACATAAATTATAAATAATAATAAATGTCAATTTACAAATTACACAGTAAATAAATATTTTATTATGCATTTATTTATATTCCACCGTTAAATATGATAATAGTTATTTTGAAAACTTATAACAAGATAGGGAAGTCCAATAGGTTCATTTACCTACTATATTTTCTATCTGGACTGTACAAAAAAAAATATCTTAAGATTCAAAAAAGTGTTTGTTGTTTCCTCAAAAAAGGTGAAATAAAAGATGCAGTGAATTTATTTTCTCTCTAGCTAAGAAACAAATTTAATTCCTGTAGAAATTCGGTTTAAAATTGGATTGTTTTACGTTTTGATAAAACTATGAGGTTATTTTATACTATTTTATTAAATAACATTCGTTATTTTGTCAGATATTTTGATTCAACTTTTAAAATTTTGACAGAACAAGTAAAGAAAACTTTGGTCACCGTAGTTCAAATTTTCTAACATGTTTATAATACTTATTTGAATTTGAATTAATATAAAAAACGTAGGTTATGTTTATGTTTGACAGTCTTCACTTTAGTGAAAAGAATGATCGTCTGACATATTTAGTTTTCATTATATATCAAACTGAATGATGTGACGTCATGTAATCTAATTTCATAAACAAGAATAAAGTAAACATTGTTATCTGACACTGAATTATCAATTTAAGTTTACTTAACTCCTGTCAAATAAATAAATATATCATCACGTCCTTTTTCATAGTGATATAATTATGCGCGTGAAGTAGTTACCAGCCGTCAAATAACGGCATCCTAAGGTGTTAGTGAAGAGGGTGAAAATTGGGAATCGAACTTGGGTTCTCAAATAAATATTTAATCATACTGAATTTCAGTTCTACTTACAGTCAAAACAAAATAGTTTAAGTATCTTGACATCGTAACAAGCTAAAAAGTTGTAGTTTTCTCGACAAATATAGAAAATGTAAATGATTAACGTATGTTTTGTACTACTAACGCAACTTAATTTTTCTAGATTTTGGTTCAATTTAAATGATTCTAACTCAGGCCCTGCGCAAAGATTTAAACAAACCGAAAACTGTTTGATTAAGAAAGAGAATTATGATACGGCTGTATTTACATTTGTGCTTTGGAAGTTTAGACGAGAGAAGAACAACGCCATCCCATGTTTCTTGTTTCTTTGACGCTGAATTAATTTCTGGAGGAAGTACTTAGCTGTTTAATTTTTTGCGCATCCCTTTGTTGTTTCAAATCAATATTAAATTAATTCTATCATTGTTTCCAATCTTCGCACTTTTTACACTTTTCTTTGTTTGCGTTGTTTTTCTTTTCTTCATAATTAATCTTCTATTTAAGGTTTGTTTCGTCATGAGATTAAGATTCACGATAGAGTTCTTAACCCCTTTTTCGAGTTAAAAACACGAGTAATTTTTGTGATACAATCATTGTTTCATCCCCAAAACAATCAGTATGATTATATGGGCTGTCCTAGATTTAACCCTCTAAACTTGAACCATGAATTAAACACCTAAATATTAAAAAAAATTATTTATTTCGGAGATATTTACATTTATATAATTGTAGCGGCGCAACCTAGTCCCCGGCAGTACGGTAGTCCCGAGTTCGATTACCACTCAAGATAAAAATATATGCACTACCACACTGCGGCTCGGTGAGTTCGGACCCATTACTGTAATTGGCATTAATTTCCTTTTGTAGTTACGTATTTTATTGAATAAAAAAAATATCATTTGGTCACCTTGGTCAAGAATTCGATTTAAGTATACGTAACAATAAATAAATATTATTATTTAAAATCTTGTTTGAAGCTGACCTAAATATTTTTTTTATTATTTTATAGCTAATTTGGGAATGGTTAAAATGGGATGACTTAAATTTTTATAAATATATCACGATAATATCATTCCATTGCATTTTATATTGATTATAAAATATTTAATATCCATTGTGAATAGAATTTTTAATCTGTAAATCCATCACATTTATTTCAATTAACTCTAAAAAACTAAATATATATATATATATATATATATATATATATATATATATATATATATATATATATATATATATACAGGCTGTGACATTAAAAACGAGACGTAGGTCATTTAACCGAAGAAATCATAAAAATGCTTCAAATATAAGTTGCAGAAAATACTTTTTATTGATATTAAATTTCAAATATTTTATTTCCACCCGTTCGAAATTGAAAACTAAAATCGTAAAATACGAATATCAAATTACATTTCACCAGAATATGCATTTTGTTCTGTAAAATTAATTAGCGAATATACAACAAAGTTGGCAATCAACAATTTGCACGAATTTTTATTGTAAAAGTTAAATTGCTAATTAGGTGCAGAAAAATAAAACAACACTTACAGACCAGTTATTTAATTTTATGTTCTATGAAAACAATAATTAGTTTCCTACGCGAAATTATATAATCATTATTGAATTTTAAATTCATTATTTCATTTATAAAAAACATGTATTCAAGTTCATGATATTATTAACGTAAATGTATATACAGGTGGTGCAAACTTTAAAAAATGGCCATACATGTAAAATAAATAAATATATATATATATATATATATATATATATATATATATATATATATATATATATATATATATATATATATACAATAATATATGGGGTAGTTGGCTCAGTGGTATCGAGTTGGCCTGTGGATCTTGAGAACCCTGGTTCGATCCCCACAGCCGACAAACAATTTTCACCAATTTAAATCTACCCCTGTGGTTTCCCCTCCACTCATATCTTTGGGGGGCGTGATTTGACGGCTGGTAATCGCACTTCACGCGAAAAATATATCAGTTACCGAGATCTGCTTAGGCAGAGTGTCACACCCAGTAATGGGTAAAAGGCGTGATGATATATTTATTTATTTATTTATATGTAAAATATCGGAAATTAATTTGTCCTTGCGCAACATTTATTTATTAACTTATGCTACTCTGTACAACAGGAACTTAATCCCAATTACAGTACAGGGTTCGCACTCACCGAGTCGTAATTCTTTTAATTTTTAGTTCGAGTGCGATTCGAATTCGAGTTTTAATTAATTATTCAAATTTGTTTTGTTACATTTCAAACGTCAAAAATATTTATTTTGTAGTTTCTTTGGATATTACAAAATTATTTATCAACACACTTGCCAAAAGTTCAGAATTAAAATTCAACACCGTTGAAACGAGAAAAACATAATTTAAACCGTCTCAATATATGTTAGCTTCTACAGAGACATACGAACTGAATCCTTTGGATATGTAAACGCACTAAACAGAAACGTGTACTAAGAGGTAAGTAGTGTTGTAGTGTTTTCCTGACCAATGAGAATTCGAACGAGAATTTATTATAATAAAATCAGATTTAAACTATATGGCGATCGTAGCTAAAGTAAATTAATCTTCGGTAAACATTCTCATTCCTCATTTCACCTTCAATCATATCCATCCATTTATTCCTAGATTGTCTGCACAATCTCTCACCTCCAGTTACACTTACATACATCTGTTTCATCAATCTTAAATTTGACATGATCAAACCATCTCAATCGACACACCTACTCGACCAATAACAATTTCTTAATCTAGCACCCATTATACACCAACGTATTCCTGAACTGTTAACTCAAATTTAAAATATTCAACTGACTAAAGTACAAATTGCAAATATTAATTATTGTACAATAATTTGAATTATGTATTTAGAGTTTTTATTCCAATATTTTAATTAATTCATTCGTAGTTGTTGATATGAATAATACCAATTAAAAAATTAAAAAATTCATAATTACACTAGCGTTAATGAAATATTTTTAATACTTATTGAATTTTAATATTATTCAAGTGAACTTGATTCTGACACACCTATATAAATGCTAATCAAACCACGAATTGGTTTGCGAAAAATAGAAAACTATTTTGCAAATAACAACAAATTTCGGCGGTTCATTGTCATACAAAACAAACAGAGAAGTCAGTTTGATTTATCCAATGTGTGCGAATCATTTTGTAGCTGTGTTTCCATATTTCCACTGTATAAACAATTTTCGTTTATGTTCACATCGGACATTTACATTCATTTAAAAGTTAAATATTTTCTTGTCGCAGATGTTTAAATTTTCTCAGATTTTGGTAGTTTTCAACTTTCGGTAAACGTAAAAAGAACAACATATTTTCTCAAATAAAAGATATTACAAATATACAGTTGTTCAGCAATAAGGTATGTGTCCATAATCGAATGTATTACTCATTTATTTATTTGTTACTCTATACAACAGGAACTTAATCCCAATTACAGTACAGGCGGTAATAGCTTATTATAGTATCCAATATCATATGTATAATTAATTAAATTATTATTGTAACTTTGCTGTTAATGATTCTTTCTGAAAAGAGTTTTCGAAAAATAAGTTTGATTTTAAATTACATTTTCAAATGTGTACTCATATGCACCAATAAGAAACGAAAAATAAACAGGGTTTTTTATGTTTCGTCCATTCTCATTTCAACCCTGATCAAAGGAGTATAGTTACACAGTTAAACGATTAAAATTGGAGAAAAATATTTTAAATAAAAGTGGTAAAAAATTTGGTTGTTATAAATGTGCAATGAATGTTTTTAGAGTTCGTGCTACCCCATTTATTGGGATATATCATGATGTTATGTATGTATCTTTCATTTGGGGTCAAGTACTTTTGTAAATTCCAATCAATAAATAAAACAATAAGTAGCAAATAACAACAAATTATGGGGTATGAGGGTCAGTGGTATCAAGTGAATTTGAGAAAATGGATTCTCACAACCGACAAACAATTTTACTTCTGTAGCTTTTTATCGCTGGTAATTGCACTTGAAACGCATGAATAAATCACTTACTAAGATCTGCTAAGGAAGAGTGCCACATTCAGTAATGGGTAAAAGACGTGATGATATATTTATTTATGTAGTAAATCGTATAAATTTGTAGAAATGAGAACCTGAAGTTCTCAATTTTCAACACATTGAAATTATCCTTGTGGCTTCGCCTCTGATAACATCCTTAAGACCTGTTATTTATCTGTTAGTAATTACATTTCTTATGCAAAAGTATGTAAATAAATTAGGATCTGCTACAGCAGTGCACCTCACTTTGAAATGAGAGTTTAACACATCCTTTTATTGCCAAATGTGTACACAACTTATTACGATTGAAATAGTTAAGTTTGCATTTTATAAATTTTTTTGTTATTAATATAGTTTACATCAAAAATATTAGATGAGCAATTTAAACAACTTAAATTCTGTTATTAAATCTGTGGCTTCGCGAGATGATACATGTAATATTTATATTGTTAATTAGAATATGAACTAAACCTTTGGAGCTGTTTGATTACCCATCAAAAATCAAATACTTTTGAAATAAGATCAAATTAATAGTGACCGAAATGAGAATTCCTAATATTCGTTGCCTTTCTTATTGCAAGGAAGCAATTGAAAAATACCTTTCCTCTTCTTGTTTTCAACTTGAATTTCATCTTGAAATAAAAGGAACAATACTCCAGCTATTGATTCTTATCAACAACGCATAATTGAATGACTTTTCAAAGAGCGATAAAATATTTTTATTTTAAGTAACTATTTTATATAATCGGATTCTTTTAAGTACTACTAATCCATGTCAAAATTTAACATTTGTTTCTTCGTTTAAGGTCGCTCCGGAGTGAATACAATTTTCGTACTTGCCCCTAAATCTTTTGCACCCGCTAAACCCAGCAACTTGCCGTGATACTGTTCATGGAACCGTGGTCTGCTGGCCGAGGGTCTATTTATTAGGTATTGTAATTTTCTTTTTAATGTTGTATCATGTATTTGACGGCTGGTAACTGCAGTTCACAAGCATAAATATATTTCTTACTGAGATCTACAACGATAGAGTGCCACTGCACTTCATCAAATATACTTCTCCAATTTTTTCTTTTTTATTTACTTTCATTTAATTTAATACAAAGTAGCAGTAATTTCAAATATAATTTAGAGTTATGGCGTGTATTGAAATGGAACGAATTTACAACTACTAAGTGTCAACCATGGTGTGTGAAGTGCACGCAAAAGCTTCGTTGAGATGACATATTAAACCGCGATTTGACGGCTGGTAACTGCAGTTTACAAGCATAAATATATTACTTACTGAGATCTACAACGATAGAGTACCACTGCCAGAATGGGTGAAGGCATATTTATTTTTTGCGAATTTTTTGTTGAACCGGTTTAAGAACCGAAATGTTTAAAATTATGTTTCTATATAGTTCAAATCACGAGAAATGCACTCGTTCAAACCGCATTTCAATATCTCTTTTAGTTTTTGAGTTATATCGATTTTTGACTTTTTTAAAAACTCAACTTTGAGAGTCCATATCTCGAAAACTAAAAGAAATATTGAAATACGGTTTGAACGAGTGTATTTTTCTTGCGCTACTTAACTTACACCAAATTTTTTTTGAAATTTCTTAAGGCCATTTTTTGAAATTTTTGTAATAAAAAATGTATCCGTGCGAATTTTGCTGTACAAATTTGCATACCTATGTATTTTCACGCGAGGAATTCACTGGTGTTTTCAGATTTTCATTATCTCTTCAACTTTAGTTTTCGAAATATGGACTCTCAAAGTTGAGTTTTTAAAAAAGTCAAAAATCGATATAACTCAAAAAGTAAAAGAGATATTGAAATGCGGTTTGAACGTGTGTATTTTTCTTGCGCTACTTAACTTATACCGAAATTTTACCATTTTTGAAAATTTTTCAACTTTTTTTTCAAAATTTTCTTTTCTCAATATTTCCAAAAGTTGAAGAGATAATGAAAATCTGAAAACACCAGTGAATTCCTCGCGTGAATATACATAGGCATACATACATTTTTATACCAAAATTCGCACGGATACATTTTTTACTACAAAAAATGGAACCAGTTATTTAATTTTATGTTCTATGAAAACAATAATTAGTTACCGACGCGAAATTATATAATCATTATTGAATTTTAATTCATTCTTTCATTTATACAAAACAAGTATTCAAGTTCATGATATTATAACGTAAATGTATATACATAATTTTCACGCGAGGAATTCACTAGTGTTTTCAGATTTTCATTATCTCTTCAACTTTTAGAAATATTGAGACAAGAAAATTTTGAAAAAAAAGTTGAAAAATTTTCAAAAATGGTAAAATTTCAGTATAAGTTAAATAGCGCAAGAGAAATACACTCGTTCAAACCGCATTTCAATATCTCTTTTAGTTTTCGAAATATGGACTCTCAAAGTTGAGTTTTTAAAAAAGTCAAAAATCGATATAACTCAAAAACTAAAAGAGATATAGAAATGCGGTTTGAACGAGTGTATTTCTCGTGATTTGAACTATATAGAAACATAATTTTAAAAATTTCTGTTTTTGAACCGGTTCAACCAAAAATTCACAAAAAATAAATACACCATGCCTTTGAACCATTACTGACAGTGGCACTCTATCGTTATAGATCTCAGTAAGTAATATATTTATGCTTGTAAACTGCAGTTACCAGCCGTCAAATCGCGGTTCAATATGTCATCTCAACGAAGCTTTTGCGAGCGTACTTCTGAACTAACACTTCACACACCATGGTTGACACTTAGTAGTTGTAAATTCGTTACATTTCAATACACGCCATAACTCTATATTATATTTGAAATTACTGCTACTCTGTATTAAATTAAATGAAAGTAAATAAAAAAGAAAAAATTAGAGAAGTATATTTAATGAAGAAAAATCATAATTTGTCTATATGAATAAATAAAATGTCATAAAAGAATGACTGGCGGTTCGGTTTCGGTTCGCGGTTCACTATACTTTATCGGTTCAATATTTGTTTCGCTTTGACGGAATTATATCTTAGAACGGTTCATGAACCGGTTCACATGAATGTTTTTTTGTAAAAATAAAATAAATAAATAAATAAATCATCACGCCTTTTACCCATCACTGGGTGTGGCACTCTGCCTAAGCAGATCTCGGTAAGTGATATATTTTGTCGCGTGAAGTGCGGTTACCAGCCGTCAAATCACGGCCTCCAAGGATATTAATAATTTATAAGTAAGTATTTACTACGTTCTGTAAATAGCTATATAAATATTTTTAAAACATCGGTTCGAACCGGTTCACATATTTGGTTTGATCATTTAATCAGTTTCGGTTTAAGTTCCGGTTTGGTTTATAGCATAAAATTACATTTAAGAAGTACTGTTATTATTTTTGACATGTTTGTATAAAGAAGAGAAAAAAGGAACTTCATTTCAGTTATAGTGGAATTCAAACCACTCGGATTTTTAAAATACAAGTTGAAATCAATGAGAATTGAACTCGAGAACTGTTGTTTATAAGGCGAAAGTTGTATCCACTCAAATTTGAATTTGGTAGATTTTGGTAAATGGTTTATTACAAATTATATTGGTAGTTAAATCACACGAAATGACGAAAACAAATATTCTCGTGAAATAAATTATATCGTCTACAACTTCCATATTCCGTTTAGTAAAGAAAAATCATGTTCGCAGACAGAATAAAAGAAATAACATTTATTTGTCTAGCACAAATATTTAATTAAAAGTTTTTCATTATATCATTTTGATCAAAAACTATTCTTGTCAACATGAGTAGAACAAGGCAAAATTTTTAGTTTTCTTTCTGAACGTCTGGCTCATAAAATCATAAATAAATGGATAATACGACAGCAAATTGAAAATATCTAACCATCAGGCTGTTCTAAAATAAAAGATACGCCCTTCCGGCAGATAAAAACCAAAAGCAAGCACTAAAAGCTGGAAATGCGAACGTGTAGAGCGAAACAAATGTGATATTGTCCGCAAATTTGGGCGAAATTTGTCGCAGAAAAACCCTGTACAGGGCAGGATTTACCATAATGCTATCGCTTCCTACCCCACTTTTAATGGGGACTCGTTTTTCACATAATATTTAGTTGTCATTCTCTTAAATTCACCATAACTCTGTAAACATAGATATGGAATTTTCAGAAAAACTTGAAAATGACAATATTTATTTTCATTTATTAATTTTCTACTCTACACAACAGAAACTTAATCCCGCTGCTTAAATTATCTATAGAAATATCCGAACCACTCGGACACAGCAAAATTTATATATATATATATAAAGATATATCACAGAACCGTTATGGTTAATTGCATGGTCAAAAGTTAAACTTTAAACTTAGTCTAAATACTTAATGCAAATTTGACAGGAATGTAAGTTATTGCGACAAAATAATTTCCTGTTACTTTTATTAGAGTAATAAAATTTAGGAAATAATAAATGGTATTTAAAGTTTGCAATATTTTATAGCAAATAGAAGCAAACTAACTTGCGTTAATTTGTCGAGATTTGGAGAGGAGTGGTTTCCGGCTTCCGGTTTAGCTTCGGTCCTAACCCGAAAAGAACAACAGTAGAATTGTAAGATACGGGATGTCTCATACACCTGGTACAGTTTTAAATTAATGAAGTTTACATGAGCACGTATTTAAAATGTCAGATTAACAAATTGGGAACACGTTGTAGGTGTCGAGAGTACAAATTTGGATAACTCTCCAACCCAGCTGAATTTTGTTCCACGTTTAATTGAAAGCATCAATCTTGCACTGTTCAAGATAACGCTTTGGGTTCTTAGTCTACAGAACGCAGCAACGCACTTTCCTTATCATTTTTTGTCCTTTGTTGCGATTTTCTGCAATAGATTACTAAGAAAGCTTCTGGATCTGGATCTGGATATTTATCACCAATCATTAACAGTTTAATGTCCAGCGATTTGTTACTGTGACGCAGATACGACGGGTTCGAACACTGGACTATATACATCAACTATCCGTGCATTTGATAGCCTATCGCAACAGTAACGGCAGAACTAGTTACTTCAACGAGCAAAGAAACTAAACGCACTGGTTTTCAGTTGAAGTTATGCGAATTGTAGCGTATCATATCATAATCATATTTTACGATTTTGCCACTTCGCAAACACAGCTGTTTTATAAACTTACCAGATATACTGTTATTTTATCAAAATTAAATTATACGAAAGTTCAAACAATTTTTACATTCTCAAGCTGTTATTTATTTGGTACTCTGTTCAATGGGAAATTATTCCCAATTACTGTACATGGAACTAACAGCTGAAACCTAGGACGCAGTTATTTTTATCTAAATTTATATATTTCTATGTTACTCTATCTAACAGGACGTTCATCCAAATTACAGTATTTGAACCATTAACAGTTATATTTTTAGTTTTAAACTTAAGATTTCTTTGTGAAACGATTATACTATATTTATTTATAACTACAGGGAACCCACAGGTTATAGTAGAACATAAATTACTTAGACACAGACGTAATTTTGGTTATAAGTCAATGAGAATTGAACTTGTGAATTGTTCCTTTTCGGACGATAGAAACTACAGCTACTTAGATTTGTGTAGAAAATTGTAAGATGTGTTTCTAAGACGAATGATTACTTTACAAAATAGCAGGATTGGATAGTTTATATACAAAAAGTAGTTTTGCTCGTAACATACACGTTCATTTCCCTAGTGCTTTCCTTAGAAAACAAAACATTAGTTGAGCTGACTTATAACGTTATAACATGGTGTTTTGTGAACTGTGAAGTGTTGTTAATTAATATGCTGTCATCATTTATATATTTTAAAAAGATACTACGAAGTAAAATAACGTATCAAACAGTAATAAAATATAAACAAGTTTAAAAAGTTTGAAATCAAATTGCTTTATCCGGAAAGTTGCCAAATTGTTATAGATACAGACAAACGAACAAAATCAGCACTAACAATGTGCGTATTACGCACTAATATGAATAAGAAGCAAAATAAGTTGTGAAAGACAAATCTAATAATAGTTAATTTTTATTTTGGTGTTCCCGCTGAACAATCAAAATTTGTTTAATACAATGTATACAGTTTGGTAATTGGAAAACAGTTGACAATATTGGTACAAGTAAATGTACCCAGTCACTGATAAAATAAACAGATAATTGGTGTAAATGTGATGTGTTTTATACACTGATGACACAAATATTTCGTCTTATTCTCTCTTTTTACCCGAAAATGACAAGACGTGAGCAACGATATATCGTATTTTGAGATGGAAATTAGTTTCCATGAGACGAGAAATACATGCGTCGGCGAGACGATCATTGGTTGTTATCGTTTATTGAGATTTTGACTAGACGAGAGTTGGCTATTTTCTTGTGTTTTGTAACATTGATGTAAATAGAATATAAAGTAAATGTACGAAGTCAGCACTAGCGATTGGAATGAAGAAGATCTGTTTTTGTTGCAGAGTAAATGTAGATACAAAGTCAGCATTCGCGTGATAAAAGCAAAGCAAGTAGTGTTTCCGGAGCTCTGGTGACTGGTGTCGAGCAGTAATTGATTGTGGAATGTCAGTGGCAGGGTGCAGGTGTCATACCGCCACGCCGGATTACGATCAACGGACAACGTGCTTGTGACATCTCCCCAATGGTCCCGACTCTCGGTTCACAATCCGCGCACAGACACCAACACAAACACAACAACAATCTCACCTTTATCGTAGCGCTGACCAATTAAAACTTCCTGTAGTGGATCTGATACGATGCTAACGTGGAATAACGGACAAGAACAAGAAGTTCATTGTCTTGCACTTAACACTTGATGATGGTAAAATGGAAACACGAAAACAGTCACTGAAGAATGGGCAGCACCAGCAGCACCAGCAGCAACAGCAACGCGGATGAACCGGGGCCGTTCAACTCGGCGCGCGCGACTCTACGAGAGTTGGTTGTGAACACTGCTGACGAAGCGATCGCAGCCGATGCCAGAGTGCGACTGCCGACTGGTCTGTCGAGCGGTGAACACCGAGCTGGCGAACGGCTGGCGGCTGACACTGAACCCGAGCGGCGGCGGCGGCTGAGGTGCGCCTTCGCGGCAACCACCTGTCACGCCGCACGCCGCACGCTGCACGCTGCACACAGCTGCAACTAGCTGCACTCTGCACTCGCCCGCACAACACACATACGAGGTGAACGTGGAGGTGTCATGACTACGCGAGCCATGGCTACGATCTCCACTCCACTATTGGTGCACTTTATACATATATATGTTATACTCGTACTTGTAAGGCAGGAGACGGAAACCTTTAGATTTTGCAAAATTTTATTATTTCAAAAGAGAACATTTAAATATATTTTATTTCTCTGGTGATTTTTATTTAAAATATATACTTTAGGATTTCGGATAACCGGATGTTTGAATTTTAAAAAATCGTAGAAATGTCGTTTAATCTAATATCCGCCCAAATCTTGGATTTCGGATTCAATAGGAATACGGAAAAAAACGGTATTCAACAGAAACCAGTATCCAGTTGATTTAGCCAATTTTTTCCCTTTGGCTTCCCCTCCACTAACATATCTGAGAGCCTTTATTTGACGGCTGGTAACCACACTTTACTCGACAAAACATATCACTTACCGAGATCTGCTACGACAGACTGCCACATCCAGTAATGGGTAAAAGGCGAGATATATTTATTTTTGTATTTTTCGATTTCTAGATTTCGGTTTGACGGATACCGAATAAACGTAAATCCGAATATCCGGATTGAATATTTTTCGAATATTATCAACTTGTATAATGTACTCTCCAATTTTTCGCTTAATTTTGTAAAATTTACTTATGTAAAAGGAAATGAGATAGATAGTTCAGCGAAAGCATATTTGTATTTTCTTCTCTAAAATTACCCCTGTGGCTGCAGTACAATATTTTATCTACAATCGAAACTATTAACAAACATATTCAATTTATTTATATAAATGCCATCTTTGAATATTGAAAAATACATTCGAATATTATTGTTCAAACCATGGCAACTATGGTAAACAGTACGTAAAGTAATTTGAAGTACTCGTTGTTGGGCAACCCGTGACTAATGAAATCTTAAAGACTCGTATTACGAACTTAAAGCAGCCAAGTAAAGTCAATTTTATACACGGTTGTCCATAAAAGTAATTATAATAATACAAATTCAATCTTTTTAAAAATGAGGTTTCTAGCTTTAATATCATAATTGAGTTATATTTTCCCTGCATTAGACTACAGTCTTCAAATTGCATTTTTGCTTGCTTCTGTTTTTGTTTTCCCATTTAATAGGACTGCACTCACAAGATTGCTTGCACGAGACATTTTGTAATGAAATGTAAATAGCTGGTGATTAATAAAGTGGAAAAATTTCAGTGACCACCGTTGTAATCATGAGTGATATTAATTATTCACTCCTTGCGGGGAAAATCAACTTCGTAAATTAATCATAGGTACTAATATTACTTATTGAATGACAAATATATTGATTTTATTGGATGAATTTTCTCTGTACATGTATGATTAACATAATTATTTATATATTACAAACATTTACACCCAGAATGATAAATAAATGACACGTCAGTTACATTCAAATATTTTGGAAGCCGATTAATAGATGCCAATTTGAACAGAAAATACTTTTCTTTTTTTAGAAATAATAAAAATATTTATAAAGTTTGCAGACATTACTCATTTAGCCATATAAACTAATTAAAAATTAAAAATACATCATATAAAGTTACAAAAACAAATTAAAATTTAAGTATACAAATAATTTAAAATAACATAAATAAAGTGTTTAATTAAAATTGTTGTTTAAACATTTATTTGTCATTCAATTATCAAAAAATACATATATATTTACGCGACCAGTCCTCGAATTGGGAGTAATTCCACAATTTCTGATTAATTTTTTTCTAAAAGTAGTCCTATTATATTAAAGAAATTTTCAGGTCTTATATGTATATAGTTCTAAAGATATGTTTTTTTTTAAATAGGCTTTAATTTCAAATCCAAGTTGATTGCCATTCGTCTCTCTGACGAACAAAATGCATTTACAACTTGGACCTGACGTTGGCATATAACATTGAAATGGTACAAGTATGTATGAATAATGTCATGAAGTGAGAATCGAAAGAGTGATGTCACAATCGAAGAACCTGGAATGTATTTTTAGTTTTGGATAATTTTTACATTAATATATATATATATATATATAATTGTAAATTAAATTAATCACCAATCAGTAAACTTAACATGAAAATTCTTGTTAAAATCAAATCATTCATAATTAGTTTATTTAATGTCCTGTTTTCGTCCCCCCCCCAGTGTTAGGGATTGATATTTTCAGAAATTTAGGTAATGATTGAAACACCAAATGTTATTATTTATAAAGTTATTGACACAATATTAATTCACGAATATTTTGCTCGAAAATCATACTTTCACGATTACAGCGCCACCTGTTGGAACTTAAAAAAAAGTATCCGGTTAAAACCTACATATTTTTTAACGCTCTTTCAGAATCTGCAATAAAAAATAGGGGTTCCCATTTAAAATTTTTAAGTCGACCCCCCTGCCGGCCCCCCTTGGGGGGCTAAGGGGGGCCATTTTGTCAAAATCCGATGTCCCCCTCAAAACCATGACGATTATGATTCGGCATACTTTTCGGTAAAATGCTTTCATTTCGAGATATTCATGAAGATAATGTAAAATGGGACAGCCTGTATATTAAAAGCCATAAATTTAATTTTAAAATCGGAAACTTTTATTTTGTTATTTTTATACAATACTCGTACTACTTCTGTTGCTATTGGCAACCTCTGTTAAAAGTACTAAAATTTTAAAATGCAATAATGGAAGGATGGTATGAATTCTACAATAAACTATAGGATACATCACTGGAAACTGGACAAATATGTAAGAAAACATTGAAATGTAGTTCTAGGCCAGTGTTCGTTAGGTTCAAAACAAAGTGCATCGATTAATCAAACATAAAAAAAAAACATTTACTAGAAGAACAATATTTTATTCAAAACTAGCGGATAACTTATTCTCAGCATCAACTAGACATACCTACTTGTAATTCCTTTCTACACACAGAAAGTTTCCTTAATAAAAGCCTCATATTTTTCCTGAATTTTCATAAATCAAATGCCATATCATATTTCCCACATTTTTCGTGGCAGGCTCGTTGAATGTGAACTCGTGAAGTCATTCCTCATCCTGCAGAACGAAGAAGAAACACGAAAATGAAGTACGAGTATGAAATGATTTGAGGTTTGTTCTAGAGCTAAATGTCGCGAGTTGTTTTGTGAAATGCTATTTCGGAACTAATCTGAGTTAGTTGTCCTCTGTACGGTGATGTGGATAGCGTTCAATTCCGGAGATCCCGAGATTGAATCGCAATTATGCTAAAAATTATATAAACTACCACACTGCGGTTCGGTGAGTGAGATTTCGAATGTGTATGAAGCGAAAGTGGTGTGCTAGAATAAAAATGCTATAAAAATCTAATAAATAAATGTTCAGTGAATGTTTAAAGGTTCGAGCTACCTTCTTTGATGGAGAATAGTGTGTTGTTATACAGGGTGTTTCACAACTTAGAGCAAAAAATTAAAGGGTATATTCTGTACGACGTGCTGATCATGAAACAAAAATAATTTTTTTTTCGGAGAACTATTTTCCATGTTTCCCAGTACAAAATTTTTCGTTGCCACTGCCACTGGGTGGATGATTATGTTAAAGTTATTAATTAAATAAAATTCTATTATAAATAACTGCTAATAATTGAATTGTGTAATTATTCTTTCGTAGTTGATACCTACTTCATTGTTTGTGGTTAATAGGAAAGCGAATCCAGTGCAGTCTACAAAAAATGTTTTAGGTTAACAACCCTTAATTTTTCGAATTTAAAAAAAATCTTTTTGTTTCATGATCAGCACGTCGTACAGAATATACCCTTTAATATTTTGCTGTAAGTTGTGAAACACCCTGTACATGTTTACAAGCAATTGAGGCTCAGTGGATAAACTAAGGAATATCTTGCGTTTACTAATTAATAACCAAAAGGTAGTGCGTTCAAATCCCGCCGACTTCAACTTATGCCCAAAACAATTGTATCAAATTGGTTCGAATTTCACTATAAACTACTGTAATTGAAATTATGTTCCTGTTGAGCAGAGCAACAAATAAACAAATAAATATATGATTAAGATAAATATTTTATTCAAATAAATATATTAATTCAGATCTCGAGCACCGTAAAAGATGCAAAGACATTAAGAGAAAAAGAAAAGTACAGTTTCTGTGAAAATTCTTCCAGTTTAATTTTATTTAAAAAAAGAGATAATAAAACAAAAAAATCTATAAATAGATTTATACATCAGTTATTGAAGCCCTCGAAATTGTTGTATTTCATTTAGTTTTTGAAATACAGTTTCGGGAAAATTCGGTTTAATCTTAAATTTCATACAGTTTTAATTTTTCCCTTTTACTATCCTGTATCGCAAAAACTAAACTAAATGAGGACCTGTCAACTTCACTATTGAAATCCTCGTAGTTTTTTTAGAACGAATAGTTTTCTTGAAAAATAAATAAATATAAACATACCATAACACCGTTTATCCATAACTGGCTGTGGCACTGAGCCGTATCAGATCTTGGTAATATATGACGCGTGTAGTGCGTTTACCAGCCGTTAAATCACAGTCCCCAAAGATGTTAGTCGCGGGAGAGTCATAGGAAACAATTTTAATGTGAGGAACATTTTGTCGGCTGTAGGAATCGAACTTGGGTTCTCAAATTCACAGTGCGACACGATGCCATTGAGCTATCCACCCATAGTTGATTGTTAATCGAAATTCAAGGATTTTTTGTTTATTGTGATACATACTTCATAGGATTTTGTCAATATACCGAAACAGCATTTCATGCTTTAAAATTCGCCCTATTTTCCTAGTTTGTACCACAGTATCCCCACGATACGCCAGCGAGGGATTTCACCGCAAAACAATTCAAAGTTCCTGCAGAATTTTTCGTTTTCGCCGTACCGCTGTCTCTTGACATACTGGACAAGAACGTTCTAAAACCTACTGCCAAACCATTATTATTCATTCTTTTTTTCTGTTTATAAAAAAGAAACATCAATAGTGCTCAAATATTTCTTTAATTTATATATTTACTTTACAGTTTATATTTTATCATTGAAATTAGAACCATTCAGATCATCCAAAAATGAAGTTTTTTCAAAACTGTTGAATTCTAATTAAATTGAATAAATGATTTTTTTATTACCTTCTCACAATCGTTTCTGAGAAATTAAATAAAAACCCAATTAAGCGCATGATTCACTTTAATAGTTTTTGTATAATAGAAATGAAAACAATACTTTTTTTCATAAATTTGATATCAAACAAATGAGTGAAAAAGAAGATGCTTTCATTGCATGTCATACATACAATTTCTCGTATATTGATATTAGATTAATTTTACGTAGATAGAAATTAGTTTGACACATGTAAAATTTGAAATGATCGTTTAAACCAATGAGAATGTAGACTTTCATAATTAATATGCATTTCATTTTAAATGATTTCTATAAAGGTAGGGGAATACTACAAACTTTGAATTATTGCGCTCGTATACCAACTAAAAACTATAAAATATCGAATGAAAAATCAGCAAGTTTTTTAGGCTTCGCGTGTCTTTAAAAACATTCGCCAAAAACTGGCCCGTCACACAAATACAAAGAATGCCTGACCCTTAACGCGCCCTAGGGATACGGAGGCCAACTGACTTGGTTTTTGGTTCGGCTTGATTCTCTACTGCGGCTATTTGTTATTTGTGCGTTATCTTACAATCAAGTGTGCTCCCTGCACAAAGGAATGAAAGATGTCCTCAACGACCTAATAAATTTTATATAATTGTGCCTATAGGTTTCACCACAATTAGCTAAGATTACGTTTTATCTGTACTTCGTGACAAAAATTAGATTTTTTTGGAATTTAATTGGCAAACTGACAAAAAAATTTTATGATTCTGTCTAAAAGTAATATTTTTTTCTTTATTAATCTAGATAAAATACAAATTATCTTCCGAATTTCATCTAGGTAATTTTTTTTCACGGCCTTGTCAAAAAGTGAAATTTTCTTTCCTTATTTTAGAGAAGAAAGTGATGCTTTTCATCCGTAGGATGCATTGAGAAAGAAAGTAAATTTTTCTTAAAGGAAAGAAAAACTAGAAAACAACAGTATAATTTGACATTAGTGATATCTGTCAAGAAAATAATAAATCTTATCCAAATTTCAAATTTATGTATAAATAAATAAATATAACATTACGCCTTGTACTGGGTGCTGGATGTATAGCAGATCTCGGTAAGTGATATATGAATGCGCCTGAACTGCGGTTACCAGCCGTCAAATTACGACCATCAAAAATGTTAGTGGTAGGGGAGCCACAGGGGAAATTTTAATGTGGTATAAATTGTTTGTCGGTTGTGGGAATCGAACCCAAGTTTTCAAATGCACAGTCCGACTCGATACCACTGAGATAATTTAACTTTCTAATAATGTCATGAAAAATAATATATATATCTCGTTAAGAAAGTGTCATGTCTCACTTTCTTCCCTTGATATACGAATGAATTTAAATAATTCAACCCTATATTAGAATGCTCACTTTTATAATGGTAGGTATTAATACACAAGTATATTAATAGCCATTACACACTCGTTATATACCTATTCTATTTTTTTCTATAACCAAATCTAATATACAAATTATTAAAATAAATGTCAATGTCATCCTTGAATGGTAACAGAAAATGCTGCGCTATTATTGCCCGATTTGGTCATTTCATAATGAAAATCTATATCATAAAGGAAATCTGTAACATAATGGGTGTTATTTAATAATAAAAACATATTTATTAAGTTAATAAAAACTCTTTTTGTAATTAACTAATCTAATATTGAAGAACAAACACACGATTTTTTAAAATAAATTAACCTTCACAAAATATAAATGTTAAAAACTATTCAAATCACTGCTCATTCAATAATCAATAAATCATTCATTTAAAAATTATTCAAACAATTAAACATGATAAATCTATCAATAAAATCAATCATCCATCATCTCGAACGTCAATAATAAAGATATTTTGGTATTTCCGCTTACCAATACGTTCTTGTAACAGTCAACAATTTTCATCACGATAAAATTATCCCTTTTCTAACATTTCACGTGCATAAATATATCACTTACCGAAATCTGCTACGACAGAGTGCCACACCCAGTCGTTGATAAATACCTGTATTTATGTATTTATTTATAAATTAGTAAAAATATGCACATCACGTTTCACAAACATGACTGCGAATTTTAAACAAAATAATATATTTTTAAAGTGAAATGCTTGATTGAGAAGAATTCAAACATTATTTTCAAACTAAATAAGAAAAATTATTACGATTTCATTTAGACAGAAATACAACAAATAACTACAAAAGAAATATTTGCTTCTTTCAACAAATTATTTAAAAAGCCGAGAATAGGTCAAAATAATAACATTGCTTACTTTGAGCAGGAATCAGCTACAGGCTACGTTCTACATTGCCCAATGTTGACAACAGAAGATTCATACAGTCTATTCCAGGTCATTATCAGTTATATATTATTTTTTTTTTATACACAACACTCCAAACAAACAAATACGTACAATATCACATAATGTAAGCGATTTTACACATTAAAATATTCACTAAAATAATTAAAAAAATGTCGAATACGTCGTTTTCACTTCAATCGCCCGAACTATACTGACATACCTACCTAGCCAAGATTAGCACGACCCAACGTTTGTCGACGACACGAACTAATTGATGAACAATGTTGTAACTTGTTTCCTATCGTCAAAAATCATTTCAAAATACGTGTATTTATATTTATTTATTTATTTATTTATGTTACGCTGTACAACAGGAACTTAATCCCAATTACAGTACAGGGTCCGCACTCACCGAGCCGCAGTGTGATAGTTTATATAATTTTTAGCTTGAGTGCGATTCGAACTCGGGATCTCCGGATTCGAATTCCGTATCGCTATCCACACCACCGTACTGACGAACAATATTATATGTAATGCATATAGATTTCTAAGCTGTTGGTTAATTTCAAATAATAAATGAATGAAACGGTTTCGCTTAAAATTAAAATGACATTGAGAACAAAACTCCCCGTCCCCCATTGAGTTTTAATTTAGATTCACACAATTTTTTCAGTGCAAATATGAAATGTTTGTATTATCATATTTAATTTAAGACAAAATGGAATCAAAGTAGATAAATTTTAGTTGCAATAAATTAAATGATATAAATTATAAACAAATAATAATATTTTTTACTTGAAATAATTTTTCAGTCGCCCATTATTGAGATTTGACATAAAGTTGCATTTTTTTAAATAGGATGCATAGATGAAAATTTCACTTTTTAATAACATATATACAGGATGTTTCACGACTTAGAGCAAAAAATTAAAGTGTATATTCTGTACGACGTGCTGACCATGAAACAAAAAGAACTTTTTTTAAATTCGAAAAATTTAGGGTTGTTAATCTAAAACATTTTTTGTAGTACTGCACTGGATTCGCTTTCCTATTAAACACAAACAATGAAGTAGGTATCAACTACGAAAGAATAATTACACAATTCAATTATGAGCAGTTATTTATAATAGAATTTTATTTAATTAATAACTTTAACATAATCATCCACCCAGTGGCAGTGGCAACGTAAAATTTTGGACTGGGAAACATGGAAAATAGTTTTAGGATTTAAAAAAATAATCTTTTTGTTTCATAATCAGCACGTCGTACAGAATATACCGTTTAATTTTTGCTCTAAGTTGTGAAACACCCTGTATATATATATATATATATATATATATATATATATATATATATATATATATATATATATATATATATCATAGATTAATTTTTATCCTACCTAATTTGTTGTATTCTATTAGATTAATGAATTAAAAAAATAAATCGACGCAAGCTTAGCATCGTTGAAAAGGAAAAAAATATAAATATATCATCACGCCTTTACTCATTACTGGGTGTGGCACTCTGCCTAAGCAGATCTCGGTAAGTGATATATTTTTTCGCTTGAAGTGCGATTACCAGCCGTCAAATCACGGCCCTCAAAGATATTAGTGGAGAGGGAGCCACAGGGGTAGATTTAAATTGGTGAAAATTGTTGGTCGACTGTGGGGATCGAACCAGGGTTCTCAAGATCCACAGGCCGACTCGATACCACTGAGCCACCTACCCCATAAGAAAAAAAAATGGAGAAATCCGTTAAAAGTCTTATTATAAAATAAATAAATAAATATATCATCACGCCTTTTACTCATTACTGGGTGTGGCACTCTGCCTAAGCAGATCTCGGTAAGTGATATATTTTTTCGCGTGGAGTGCAGTTACCAGCCGTCAAATCACGGCCCTTAAAGATATTAGTGGAGAGGGAGCTACAGGGGTAGATTTAAATGGTGAAAATAGTTTGTCGGCTGTGGGGATCGAACCAGGATTCTCAAGATCCACAGGCCGACTCGATACCACTGAGCCACCTACCCCATAAGCAAAAAAAATATGGAGAAGTCCGATAAAAGTCTTATTAAATGAGTTATTTATACATTTTGTTCTACGTATTTTATGTCTTTTATGAATTAGAATTTTTTTAAAAATTGCGATATTTTAAACCTTTAAAGCTTTGGTATCTTATTTTTATTTGATACTTTTCTCTCTATCTATTACTCTTTAAGAATGAAAAAATAAAATATCATAAATAAATATATCATCACTCCTTTTACCCATTATTGAGTGTGGCACTCCGTAGTAGCAGATCTCAGTAAGTGATATATTTATGCGCGTAAAGCGCAGTTACCAGCCATCAAATTACAGCCCCAAAGATGTTAGTGAAAGGGTCACAGGGGTAATTTGGTCTATTAGTGTGGCAACAGTCGCAGATCTTACAGTTCGTACAGACTGAAAAGATCTGCAATAATTGAATGAGTGGATAAAACATTTGGTACAAATTACGATTGAACGAATAATGTTGGACAAATCGATTGGGCTTCAACTCGCAATGAGTAAATCAGATAAGCAATGAATGAGCGGAAGTATCCTACGTGTGAGTGTGAGTCTGCAAGAAGTTGACTGTGGACTTGTGGACTTCACAGTCACTGTGGCCCGACCTCGGTAAAATCACAGCACATAGTCCGAGCAAAGAGATGCTTATCTGTCGCAATGTACTGCCTTTTTTCTCCTTTTGCAACGTACGACCTATAGACAATGATGTTCATTAATAATAAATAAGATATAATGCGTGTTCTGTTCGAAACTTTGCATGCGTGCTTCTTGTTACTGAGCTTACGCATATGTCTAGACCAGAAAAGTCCTTTGCGATTCATTCATTTATTTATTTGTACAGGACAAATCTTCATATGTAAGAAAGTTGCCAAAATTGTACTGCCCACAGCTGGCAAACAATTTTCACTACTTTAAATATTTGCGGACTGATAACTTCACTTCACCCAAAAATATATATCACTTACCGAGATCAACTACGACAGACTGCTACATCCACTAATAAGTAAAAAGCATGATGATATATTTATTGTATTTGAATAGTATTAAATTGTGTAAAATTTTACCAAATTTAATTTGGAATAGAAAAATAATACTGTAAAAAAAAAAACTTATAAAAGGCTCACAGGTTCTTTGAAATATATAATAAAGTCAGAAAGTTTCTTTCTAAAATAAAAATAATATGTATCATCTTAAATTAAAAAGTAAAAAGTACATTTCCACTAGAAAAATAAGAAGTGTTCTTCTCCTTTCAAAAGATTAAGACATGTCTTTTTCTTATTATAGTTGTATCATCGCTGCATGTTCACGTGCAGTAGAAACGCAGATTTTTTATATCCTAGAGTTTCATATTAATAAAGCCAATTATTTTGCTTAGGAATGATAAATGAATATATCAACAAGGTGAATTGTGGCAGTAAATTATGATTAGTAAATTTGTCACGGTGTGTGATTCATTTGAACGAGAAGCGACGAACGACGAACTGCGAAATGCACACCGAAGCGACGAGAAATAAATCGCGTAACTCGCAATGTTTGCTTGCTCGGTTTTCGTTACTCCTACTGTTTTCTATTCAGTGCCGTAGAATCGCAGCTCAAGCTCAAGCTTGTGGCGAATTAATTTGAAAAAATTATTTCAGTAGAACAGTCTTTTTGATTCTTACATTATGATGTTTGCTTATGAAAAGGAGCAGACACTTTACGCTCGTGATACACACATATTTTTTTCTACAATTGCATCTTAAATGATTAAAACCCGTATATATTCATACTGAAAATAAATTCGTTTTATCAGTATGACAAGTTTCTGTTTTTATTGTATCCCAGGTAACTATTCAAGTCTTCTTCTTCTTCTGATGGCACTACAGCCCAAATCGGGCCTGGGCCTACCGGACACACCGAGCCGCAGTTTTTACACTGCCGTACTGCCGGTTTTCGTAGTCATATGCTACATTATTTAAGGCGTATAAGTGACTAGTTTATAGCGCCCGAGTGTGATAAATACATGTAACTGTATTTTATATTTTACGACAAATCACACATTGTCGACAGGCGGATTCGAACTGACGAACCTTGGCTCGGGTGACGTCACAGTATGTTAAGAGATGTGCCTTAATACGCTCGGCCACCGCGCCTGTCTATTCAAGTAAGCGCGCATTTAATATGTTATATTTTGATTGTTTTACGGATGACAAATTAGAGCGTAATTGTCAACTTTTCATAGCAATCGTAGAAAAAATAACTAATATTGAAATATATAATGTACTATTTTTGTATTACATCATCTATAAACGGATTTTAAATTTAATTTATACGCGACGTAGTTAGTCGGTCTCACCACAACTCCGGAATTTGAAAAATTCATATTCAGAATTTATACGATTTTAAAATAATGCCCTATATTCATTTTTTAAAACAAAATCCACAAAAGGATAACTCGCCTGCATTTATATAAATGATATACGAGATTCTCGTTTGAAAAAGACAAGAAAGAAAAGAATAGAATAGAGTGTAAAATACCAGGATAAATGTTTTGAGGAACTCTTTATCAAGCAGAGAATCGATCCTACGATCCTTGTTGTCCTGCTCTGTTCCTGCTGAACGGCTGAAGGCTGAGCCGATTGTTTGGTCGCTAGGATAACGCCGGTTGCTATGTTGCTATGAAATGAAACTCGCGTTTTGGTCGGCTATAAATAAATGTGAATATAAACAAAGAAAAGATGACGATGATAACGGAATATATGAAATATTATTTTGTCACAAGAAATATATCCGTAATTTTGCTGTATAAATGAAATTTTTGTTGTTAACAATCTTTTTTTCAAGTAACTGTGAAAAGAAAATGAAGGAAATATAATTCACCTCGGTATTTTACTTATTTCTGAACAGATCTCGCCAAGTGATATCTTTGTTGACGACACAAACAACCAGTACTTTTGACTAGATAATTTTATCTAGATAAATCAGTTCAAAGTGAACATGACCAGCTTATTTAAAATTTTATCTATTATGTTATCTCATTAAAAATATAAAATACCTTTATATATTTTCTGAATTTCATTTACATTTTTTTTCCAAATTAATAATCAATATTTTTAAAATGCTATTTTTTTATTTATAGGTAACATAATTCACTTTTGAAGAACATGTACAAAAACTGGGATGAATGACCTGATTGATTACATTATAGGAAAAATATTTAAAATAATGTCTAGAATATTAAATTCTGCTTCTAAATTAGTCGCGATATTACATTTTATTATTTAGTTACTGTTTAAATCAAGTTTAAAATATGTCTGTAACAGTTAAACGTTATACATTTGCTTGGATTTGTTCCAGTTTCATTACTAATTAATTATGAAAAAAATATATTTTTTTGGCAAATTAATTCTCTACAACTAATATTTGAAACAGTTTCCTGTACAGTTATCAGAAGATCAATGATAATGGAAAACTAATTTCCCATGGCACAATTTTTGTGAGACGACCTGTATATACATATTATGATGTAAACTTTATAACTCTGTACAGTCGCAATTGGATATTTATGACACAAAAAAAATATTAATAATCTAAATCATTTATATTAATTTTGGTTATATTTTTATTATAATACTTTTTGTTAATTTTCTATTTTCATTTATCAGGCACTTATGTATTTGAATATTTTTGTTCCTGTCCTATTATTGGACTCGTCCTGTAGGGCAGTGTAATAGTAATAAATAAATAAATTAGTCTACTTAAAGGGGTAGGCGGCTCAGTGGTTTTAAGTCGAATTGTAGATTTAAGAACCCCGTTTCAATTCCTACAGCCGACAATGAATTTTCACTAAATTTTTGCTATGACTCTCCGTTCACTAACATCATTAGGGGTCTTGATTTGACGACTGGTACCCGCACTTCAAGCGCATTAATATATTATTTACCGAAATCTGCTACGGCATAGTGCCATAACCAGTAATTATTGTAACGTTTTATGTCACATAATCATTGTTTACTATATTTTTAATTATCAAATTATGTATGATGACGTTACATCATTCAGTTTAATATATGGTGAAAATCAGGGATTAGAACAGAAAAAAAGTTCGGTTATAGTTAATGGATTTTATATCAGTAAAATTTCGATTTCTTTTATCAGTTACGATTTTTTCTAAATATTATATAGGTTTCGTTTTCGGTTTTTTATGGTTTTGGTTCAAAATAAACTCATTATTTCAGCTGCAACTTTATAAAAACTATTAACTTATATTCTTGTTTGTACTTTTAATATTTTCGGTTCAGCATGTTATATATACCGGTTTAAATTTATGGTCTTAGAACCGAAATAATATCAGTTCGGTTACAGAATCAGATAAATTTTCGTTTCGGTTTTTGGTTTTTATGTTTCAAAACATGAAATATCGGTTTTAGTAAGGTGAATATCGGAACTAAATAATTATTAATTATTTAGATCATTTCTATTATCTTATCTAGATTAAAAAATATGTGGTTCTAAACCATTTCAATAAATGTACCTCTTTATCTTACTGTAAAACGTCAGGTACCCTCAATTATGAGTTAATAGTTTAAAAGGCACAAATATTATGAAAAATAATGAACATATATCTCCATAGAAGCTTCACGTACCCTTTTGGAGATCCCATAGACTCAATGATTTTGGCTCGTATAACATCTGTATGTATTTAATCTGAGTTGTACTGAAGACAGGTAAAAAAAGGAAGCAAATGTTTGGAATAATCGGAATATTTGATGCAAAATAATTCCCAGCATTTCAGCTCACTAAGCGCAAGTTTAGTGCTACTACGATTTGGAAGTTGGCTAAGTCCCATTATGAAGATTCTAAACAAGACGAAACTATGTTTCTCAAGTAACACAACGGCAAACGGCAACGGGAACGCCAACGCAACGACTGCAGACTGCAGAGGAATCAGATTCAGAAGCAGCAGATTATGTGCTTTAAGACAAAACTAAAGACTTTTAAACTAAAACAACCAGTTCTAACACTCGACGCGTAGTTTTATTGAGGCCTTGATGCCTTGAATTGCGTAAAAGAACTGTAAACTCAAGAGATAAAAGTGATGATAATTCCAAACTCAAACTTGGGAACGATTTGGAGGAACTAATGGCTTTATTTGCATAGCGATTCAATTCACTTTCTTTATACTCTATTTACAAGATGTTATATTTTCGCAAAAATTATATACTTGTTACACTGCACAACAGGAACTTAATCCCAATTGCAGAAGCTTATACAAGTAGTGGAATTCGAACCATTCAAGACAATCGTATTGAACCCAGATTTAAACTAGTGAAATATTTCTTGGTACATGTACATTGTATCCATTTATAAATATAAAAAATCTGATGTGGACACCACATTACTTCCTTGTACGCGTATTAAACTATAGATATTTTTTTAATTGCAAAAATTTGACATTAAATGTTTTATTTTTTATTTTTTATTCTAATCCATAGCAAACTTAATGTAAAAAAAACAAAAAATATGTAATATTTTAATTTAGATATCTCGCTTATGCGAAAAGCTAATTCCAAAATTCTTAATGTCTTAATTCTCAAAAACTTTTATTTGCAGCATTCATTTCTAAAATTAAAATAATACCATTTTTTTCAAGGAAAACTGTTAGCAGCTTCATGTAATGTGCCACTTCCGGTTAGTCTATTTTAACCAAAATCTATTATGTTATTTCCATTGATATAGTAGTCTTATATACCAAATTTGGAAAGTTTTAAATTATATTTGAATATAGTTTTTCATGAAAATCTATTATAGGCTTCAAGTAAAGTACCACTTCCGGTAGTTGTATAATGACCAAAAAGGGAGGTGCACAACTAGATGTTATAACAGTCCTAAATATAAAATTTTAATTTTCTACGGCTTACCGGTTTTGAGTTATGCGAGATACATACGTATGTACGTATAGACGGCATGACGAAATTAGTCAAAATGGATTCAGGGAGGGCCAAAATACCTATTTCCGTTGAAATCTGAGAACGGAAAATTTTCGCGATTACAATACTTCCTTTACTTCTTAGAAGGAAGTAAAAACAATAATATACAGATGTACCGCAATGAAATAGCCAAACTTAAAATATAAATGTTGTACCTTAAAACAATCACAAATATTTCTTTTTTTCTCCCGTATTTAATTATGGTTTCCATGGCGCTAAATAACATCTTAATCACATGTTGAGAAACCATAGCTTAGAACGTTTTAGTCACGGCTTGAAATATTAAGCACGGGGTAAAGTTAGCTTCCTGCATCTGTCATTGTAACTTAACTTAAGTCAAATATCGTTGTAACTCTATAATTAAAAAAGATATGAAAATGCACTTGATGGCATTCAATTTCTTGTGCTCTGAATAAAACAGATTTTTCTATTTTTGAACTGGTTCAATAAAAAATTCAAGTCCACTTATTCACTATATTCATCCTGCAACTAATCTCCGTCAGGTTGAATCTAACAAATATATACATATTTAAATTGTAGTAACAAAAATCATTATTTGTAGAATGAAACAAAGATAAATTATTAAAAGCATTCCATAACAAATACTGTTTTAAGCCAACATGTTCAAATCTATAAATCCTTTCAATCTACTGAAACTGTATCATTCAAACTCTGATTAAAAATAAAACTAACGCGAACAAAGATAATGCTTATCTTCTATAATAAACCAAAGCTAAACCTGTCACATAGTTCGTTCACTGCACAATTTTTTTTATTAATGAACAACAGAATCAGAGACATTGAATAACTGTAAACAAACGAATAACGCAACGAGACGAATAACGGCATTGGTATAAACAGTATTGCAACGAAAACAAAATTATAGTATTCGAGACAAACAGAACCAAATCAACGATAAAGTATTATCATACCCTATGCTTTGGTTATAAATTTATGTATGCATTGTATTGTGGAAGGTTTTCCCGTGATTTATCAGCAAAGATATAAGGTGATACATTGAATAATTCAAAATTAATCCTAATTACAGTACAAGAGAACTATAGCTTATTATTCGAAAGAAGTTATATTTTGGTTGCAACCGGTAAAGTATGAACCAAATACTTGTTTGCGAGGTAAGTGTTCTAATCACAGAACCACAATTAAATAATAATAAATAATAGGACGGTAGTCACGAATTATCTTGTCAAACTAACGCGTTAACCATAGAGCCATAACAAAACGAAATAACAATATCCGAAAATTTATACAAATTTCTCATTTGAAAATATTATCATTATAAGGTTTGTATTAAAAGAATGCCTGAAAAATACATTTTATTTGTATTCGTTTTGAAACCCAGTATAAAGGCTTGAGTTTGTTGGACATATATTATTATACAGGATGTTAGTATATTTCGAAAAATAAATTATTGGGTATACATATATTATATGATGTACCGATTTCGGATCAAAACGAATTTTTAAGTCGCTGAATAAGGTGTAATTTACTTGAAGTACAAACTTTTATTTGCCACTGGTTTGAGAGTTATTTCTAATGTATTAATAATTAAATTACTACAATTGTCAATTTATTTATTATATATCATAAGTTAAATGACTATTTGTAATCAGGGCCGTTCCGACCCGAGGGTGCAAGGCGTAAAAATATTTCAGAAACATTCCAGTTCATCAACAGGGGAGGGGGAGTCGCAAAAATTATTCCCGCACACGGGCGGAACATACCCTAGAAACGCCACTGTTTGTAATGTTTACAATTGTAATTTTATTATTAATATATTATAAATAGCTCAAACAAGTTGCACTAGAAATGTGTACGTAAGATAAACAGCATAATTTAGCGAATTCTTTTTGATGCGAGATATCTTGTATATTAATTTTTTTCCTAAAGTATAAAAACAGCTTGTATTAATTTAGAGATCTTGATCACTCAATGTGACTAATTAATAATTAATTAACTGTATTTTTCACGAACTTTCGCTTGTAAGATTGAAGCACATAAGCACAACTTTCCGTACAATAATAGAGAAATGACAAAATAAAGTTATGAAGAATGTAGCAACTAAATACCTATGAAAGTATGATATCTTGACAGACACAAGTAGGCCAAGATGTCAAAAATATCCAGTTCATTCTTTGAAAGGTTGAATTCTGTTTGGTAATGGTAAGGAGTTTGCAGCGTAATAAGATAGAGCAGAGAGTAGCAGAGAACTAAACTGTTATTGTAAACGTTCATTTACAATTTAAATGAACGAAATTGTTGTTTTAAGTTGTACCGTGACAGAATTCAAATATGTGTTTTTAAAAGGTTCATGGAAATTTACTTAAATTATAGAACTAATTTGGCGTTTTACATGCAAAATTCATTTGAATATTTTCGTTTATGTTGCATTTAGAAAGTTATCATTTTACATTTTCAGATATTTTAAATATACTATATTATTTTTCGAGTTTTATTATTAAAGTAGGTAAAAGTTGAGGTAAGTGCAGCACTTGCCAAGAACCAAGAATGCGTTCTAATATAAAACATTGCCAGTAAATAATACAAGGCGGGAGCAGTGCAACCCAATTTTGAGAAGGTACCACTGTAATACGGAGTTTGTTTTTGTCTAATTTTGGGTATAGCTGCAGCTCTGTACTTGCAGATCTTGGTTTAAAAGTATCGAATCATATGTACCGTTACGCTGTTTACCCACTTGTAAGTTCTTTAAAATACAGATATACAGGCTGTCCCATTTAACTTGACAACTTGAAATAACTAAAAAAATACGCGATGTACGAAAAATTGAGCCGCGACCAAATCTTAACAGTTTTGAAGGGGGAATCATTCTATGCTAAAATCAGGATTCGCCTGCCCCCAGTGGGTGGGGCGGTGGGCAACATTGAAATCTTAAATAGGAACCCCCATTTTTTATTTCAGATTTCAATGTTGCCCACCGCCCCACCCACTGGGGGCAGGGGGTCCTGATTTTAGCATAGAATGATTCCCCCTTCAAAACTGTTAAGATTTGGTCTCGGCTCAATTTTTCGTACATCGCGTATTTTTTGAGTTATTTCAAGTAGTCAAGTTAAATGGGACAGCCTGTATAATGATAATGTATGATTTACTACTTTACCTACATAAAACGTGCACTTCTCGATATAAAAGGATGGTAACTTTCACTATCAACCCTTATATGTATTACACCCAATTGTGGGTACAATGTTAGTGGACGGTGAACTATTCCCTCCGTTCATATCTCAACTCTCTTTCTACCCTTCTCTGGGTGTTGTAATTACGTCCCGTACTTAAATTAATTATTTGTTAATGAATATTATGTATGAATATTTTGAATTCAATTAGGGCTAATTTCTCTTTGCTTGTTGCAGGGCGCAAACAAATTCACTTAGAACGTAACTTCGAGAAAATGGTCATGGATATTTAACACGTTAAATAATTTTATTTCTTCGCTATTAAACGACTTCATTTATCTCTATAATATTTAACAAAATTATGATGTATCTTTATTTTGACAGGTAATTCCAGCATTTGACAGGTTCTGCTGCCATCTACATTATTTTATGACTATGAGTTTTCTTCGACCCGTCAGCGTGACTACACTCCACTTCGGCGCACGCTATGATTTCCTTTGTACGTGACCTTGAAATAAATGACTACTTCCAAAGTAGTTCATTGACATGCCCCCAGGTTCTCAACTCTTTACACGGAAATTTCAAATAATCGACTCGCGGCTCGCTACACTAAGATAAATTGTAACGTATTACTTTACATTATTAGAACTTGCTTAACATATATTAAATATAAATTTACAAGAGCACCTTAAACAAACATACTTTTTTCATGTAATTTAATAGGTTTATGTAATGTTTACCCTTTTCATTTCGTAATTAGAATATTATACTTTTTTTTAATATTTTTTACTCTCCGTAATTAAATTGTTTTTGTTTACCTGTTGTTAAATAATCAGCCATTTACTGCCAATTGTTTTCAGCAAAATATGCGTCAAATAAAAAGTTTGGAAACCATTTTTTTTTTAAATCCACCAACATTTCTTATCTGATATTTATTTTTGTTATTCTATACAAAAGAAATTTGGTACTACACTATGGGAGTTCATTATTTCTACTAACAAAAATAATTAACACATATGTATGTCAAAGTACTAGATATTTCCAATGTCTGAATGAGCTTAATAAACGGATGAGATTTGCGATCTGACGATCTACAAAGATCATTTATATAATTGTTATTATATTTATAGTTGTTCTGGATGTATTGAAAGCTATGAAATATCCAGTAATTGTAACTGAACTACAAACCGGATCAATTACTGAATAAACGCGGATTCGAAAACATTCAGCATTTTATTGAGAGTTTATGTTCGAATGATGGTGAACGGAAAACGATAATTGCACACTGATTCCTTATAAACAGGACGGGAAATAAATAATTAATTTTTATTTGTTTGGTAGCCATTATAAACTACAATTATATTCAGAGCCGGTTTAGAAATTCGTCCATTCATAAAACAAATTTGAGAAAAATAAATAGCTAATATAAATAAGAGATATAAAAGTAAATTGTGATAAGAAAGTAAGAATTATATTGGTTTACAGAGCTAATATACCATTATCAAGTTGTTTTAGTACTATTATTATTTTATTTTTTATATATTTTGAGTACACTTTTGATAGGAACATATCTTGATCTTGCATTTACTGTCCCAATTAAACGATTTGGTGTTCAAGTGTACCTGTGTCAAATTCACTTTCAAACAAGCGCTAGGCGATAATCCTTTCCATTCTTATCTTTTGATTCGTTTACTGTTCTTCCATAGAGTGTTTCACTGCATTTGTGTGGAATTTAAAAACAAGAGCAGAGCGACACTCCCTTTCTTTCTAATCTTTCTGACTCATTTTCAGTTCTTACTATAAAGTGTCTAACTGCAATTGGGTAGAATTTACTTCCAAAACAAGCGCAGGTTGCTGCTTCCTTCATTTCTTTATAGATACGTTGTTAGAGGAATGGGCGTAAGTGACTTTTATGAAATAAGTGTCCAGGAACGAATGGATGGATGTGATGGTGGATTTCGGGTGTGAGGAATGAATGAGCTAATATGGTTGAAGCGAGTATCGTGTCAGTATGAGAATGTTGGATGCGGAATGATATTTTGATGAAATCAAATTCACAGGCCGAATTGATACTACTGTTTCATCTACCGCATAATATATATTTATTACTGATGTTATTATTACCTTTGTCCCAACCGTTGTTGAGAAATTAAATAAAAATTATTATTATTAATTTTGGTTCTTGTTTTAAACCGACATTTTTAGATGTCATCTTCTGAACTAGTTAGGCATATGATTCACCTTGTTTAGGGGACCGATGCTTGATTATTTGTTACCGCAATTTTAGCGTAAAAATCCTATAAAAAAAGTTGTCTACTAAATATTACCGTTAACAGTTTTTTTAAAATATTTTAATGGCCAGCGCTCGCCAGGACCCTACCTATAATTATGATTACACAAAACCATTTGCTAATATGTTATAAAAAGAATTAAGTACCTATACAATATCTAAAACCTTGCAAAAATAAACATGTTATCAGCGGTTATGCATGGTTAATCTAATAATAATAATAATAATAAAAAAAGAAACATATAAAATGTAGGAAGTAATTTCTATAAATCACGAAAGATTATAGAAGAAGTAAGAATTTTTAAAATTAAAGTGAAAGTTAAATCGCATCACTTTCAAAATAATTATACGTATAGATAATAAGCTACATATACAGTACAAGAAATATATCATTAAAAATTCTATTATATACCTATTTATAGATACCTAGATAGATAGTTAATTTCTGTACTAAATATAACATATCATTATAATTCCAGATATACTCTATATTTTTTATTAACATTATAAACTATTAATTTATAGGGTGTTTTATGTTACACTAAAAGTAAAGCATGTGATAATTGTTTAACTTATAATCAATTGTAATCAGTACTTTTGAATTCAAAATAAATATAGGTATAATTGACAGTTAAAATGCTGTACATTTGTTTTTTTTCTATGGTTACTTAATTTACTAAGTACATATAAAAATTAGGCTTATTTAAAATAACAATTATTTCTCTAAAATAATTTGGAAGAAAAGTACTTCGACGTAAGAATATTGCATATGCTAAAAGCTCTTGTTTCGCTTTTTGTAAAACACTCTGTGTAATTTTTATTATTTATTGTACATCATTAGAATAAGTAATAAACAATAAAAATAATTATTTTCAAGTATGTATCCCCAAATATTTATATATCAACTATTGCTGCCATCTTTGAACGTTTATAAAATTAATAAGTTGCATAAAATGACGCTCTAGCAGCACTGAATTAATTTGTAACAGGTAAGGTAGAAAACTTTGGTTTGTATCCTCACTAATAGAGGTTTGAATCTGAACTACTTGCTAAATCAATTTTTTTAGTTATATTATTACAATATTAAATATAATTTGGAGCAAATCTTTGATTACCTTTTATTTAAGAACACATAACTGATATTATTAGATAGAAATTATGTTTATTTTATTATTTAATACATTTTAAAGTCACAGAAATGGTGATAATTTTATCGTCATTGATGCATCATACTTGATATTTTGTATTCAGTTTCATATTTTCAGATTAGGTTCGAGACATCACAGGACGTTCCATCTATCCTCCCCAAGGACCGATGTGTTAAGATTCCCTATTCATATTATCTGCAAGAATACATATTTTTGTAATTTTTATTCTATGCTTTGTAAATTTAGTAATTATTTAAATTTTTGTTTTCTTGTTTACTTGTTTTCCTGTTTCCTGTAATTGTATTTCTGTTGGAAATAAACTATTATTATTATCAATAAAGTAAATTAAGATTTATTACAATTTTTCACGTGATAGGGCTAGTTTGAATATACTTTGTAAATTTAGTAGTTATTTTAACTTTTGTTTTCTAGTTATGTTTTCCTGATCCCCGTAATTGGATTTCTGTTGGGAATAAACTATTATTATTATCAATAAAACAAATTATTGTATACTCTGTATGTTTCTGACACGATAAATAAATAAATAAAACAAATTCAGATTTATTTCAATTGTTCACGTGGGTAGGGCTAGTTTGAATATATTTTAGTATCAAACGAAATTATTCAGTATTTTGGGAATAAATAGTAGCTAAGTGATACTGCCTTATTGTAATTACAAAATCTTTTGGATAACTTTTTTTGATGAAATAAATAAAAGAAAAAAAAGAGTTTTAACAAAAACAGTACAAAAATATTCAAATGAAGTACTTGTTTATTTAACAACAAAAATAATATGCAAAATATACATCAGGAGTTCCTAAATATCGTAATAAATTTACAGTTTATAGGTTGACTCAAATAAATGTGCACAAAGAAATAGTTTGACATGTACAAAAAAAAATAACATAACGGTAATTAAAAAATATGAAATAGACTTATAGCAAACTGTTGTACAGGCAAAATATTGGAATACGACACTGAATTACCTCTGTTATTGCACTATGCCATTTTTGTTTTTGTAAATTTAAACACTATTGTTATTATTTTAGGCAGAAGTTAGTTTTATTGTGTGTGACAGACTTAGTATCACTACTAGACCTTGTTCAATATTTATAGTTTTAGTACAAAACAGATTTATTTTATTCTCATTCATCATTATCAATAAAATCTAATTGCCTACGTCTACATAAAAATGCAGTTTTTTTAATTAATAAAGATGGTAGTGACAAAAATTGTCATCAACGTCCAAAACAATCCAGAAAATACAAATGTCCTTTATAAAGATATTTTGCAAGGTGTGCATTAAACGAAATTTCGGTTGAGAATTCCAGCAAAGCTGAATATTCAATATTTCAGATTGGAATTGTTTTATTTGTTATCTAAATCCAGTATGGAGATTAACAATTATTTATTATTCAAGCGATTGGGAATAACAAATGTTTTAATCTAAAAGAAATTGAAACCATAAATTCATCGACCAAAAATCTGAAGTAAAATGCTTATCAGTATTTCCGTGTGCGTTGCTTACAGTGAAACATATCATGAACAATTTAGAGCAGAATTTGAATCAACAGCAGTTCTCCAACAAAAGTTTCAAAACCTCAAGGAAATCTCTAGAAGCTAACGATAACTGATCGGGAACACAGTTTCAAAATATAAATACAAATTATGATGATGTAAGAAAATGCAATTCAAAAGTCTTAGTATAAGAGTTGCAAGAAAATGAAAATATTTTCAATTTTCTGCTGCAGTGTTAATGAAAGATATTCAGATTGCAAACTTTTATGTACAAGCTGAAAAGGTAGTTAATTTTGAAAGAAAATGAAAGAGGACTTTCAAATAACAAACATTTCAAGTTTTCAAAGTCAACTTCAACACAAAAAGATGATACGAAGACGACATCACCTAATCTAAATCACTTTAGATAACTAATCCTAAATATATTTGGCATATGTCGTTATCTGGAAGATTACTTTTAACTGGTAATTAAAAAAGATGATTATTTTTTGTAGATATGTCGTTATTCTTTGGAGCTTGTTTATTTTAATGAATTGTCTTTCATAGTTGGAAAATGTAGATGATTGATTTGACACTTCTTTCTCACATTCAGGTAAAGTTTACTTTAACTAAAAGTAAAAGAGAAGTGTTAAAACACTGTAGCAAAACAATGAAAATTTGTTTCTTTTTCTTTTTAGCTACATACAGACAATTTTTAATCGCTTTTTGTTTCACAATTATCAATATTTATAGTTTGAAATTGCATTCTCGATCAATTATCGTTACCTTCTATGGATTTAGTGATAGGTTTCAAGCAATTTTTGTAAAAAAAATTGATGATTTAAATCTTGCTCGAAATTATTCATAATATGATACACTGTACGTCAACGGTCGAAATTGACAAGAGAATTTCAAAAAACATTTTAGTCAACAAATTTACGGTTTCTATTTCTTTTATAATAAAACATTTGTTAATCTCAATGGCTTGAAAAACAAATAATCCCTAATCTCCATAGTGGTTTTGGATAACGAATAAAACAATACCAATCAGAAATATTGAATATTCTACTAGCAAAATCTGAATTTAAGCTTAATACAATTTTTGCGAAAACAACTGCATATAAAGTGCAGATGTATTTTTTGGCTTGTTTTGGAAACTAAAGACAATGTTTGTCCATACTTTCTTTATAAATTAGAAAAACTGCATTTTTGTATAAATGTAGGCAATCAAATATTGTCTTCCGTAGTGCTACATAACAACAAGGATTTTTACAAGCTTCACAAATATCGAAGTAATTCTGAAGGAATAAAACGACATATCTATAAGAAAAGAATCATCTTCTTTTCGTAAAAGAGCAATGAGGAAGAAACAATTAAATATAGAAAATAACAACTTTTACATCAGTTAAACGTAATGTGAAAAAAATTGATCTGCAAATTAATACCGTTTGTTTGAAATAATTTCAATAAGAATTCATAATCATCATTAAATATTGAACAGCAATAAAGTTAATATTTACCATCACACACATTAAATACGGAATATTTATCAAAATTAAAATATTTAAAGTGCTAAATAATGTTTTAAAAGTACAATAACAGAACTATGATATAAAAAGAACTGTCTAAATATCACGTGAATACCAATACAACCAATTCTTATAGTCCCTAGTTCTGGTTGATTGACAGGTTCTCGCCAGATTTGTATTTCATATCGTTGCTAATTACTAGAAACTAGTTAAAAGCTGTCGCGCGAGTCATTTTGTTGTCCGTAAGGGAAGTACAGACGTTTGTTGTTCATAAAATGTTTCGAATCGTTTTATTTAGTGTTAGTGGCGTGTTTGAGTGTTTTATAGTTAATGTGCGTTTATCCGTGAGTGCTGCAGGTGATTTGTGTTGTCTACATGGACTACTTCTCGTTGTTTGGGTAGCTGTTTCTTCCACATGAATCCAGAGATGTTACCTGCAAAGGTAAGTCAAAATATTGCTTTAATTTGTTTCTAAACTGTAAATGTTTATTGTGGTTTCGTTTGTAATCGAATTTTATTTATTGAAACTTTGAATTTCAAAATAATGATCGACATGTCTTAGATATATAATAAGAGTGATTAAAACATTAATTATGAGCATAAATATGTAGCAATAACAATAAAATTTGATGATTTATAATCAATTTAACTTAAAATGGACCATGTGCTCTGAGGCAATTTTTGAAATAAGATAATATTGTTTATTTATTTATTTATGATAGTCTATTCAACAGGAACTTAATTCCAATTACAATACACGGTCTGGAGTCACCGCAGTGTATTTTGAATGAAACACTTTTACTACACAAATTTATAAATATAGACTGATCATAAAATTCATTAAATTAAGAATGGTTTAAATTAAGTAAATATATTTAGTACCACTGATTTGATAGTTATTTCTAAAAATATTGATAGTTAAATTAGATATATGACCGTCAGTACGGTGGTGTGGATAGTGATACGGAATTCGAATCCGGCGATCCCGAGTTCGAATCTCACTCAAGCTAAAAATTATATAAACTACTACACTGCGGCTCGGTGAGTGCGGACCCTGTACTGTAATTGGGATTAAGTTCCTGTTGTACAGCGTAATATAAATAAATAAATAAATAATTAGACACTACCCGAGTCATTAACTGTTTGTGGTGTCTGTCAGTGCCACTAAAAATGTACACTTCAAAAACTATGTTCTTCATTTTGTGAATCTATTTGTTTGATGATCAGTACGTATAAAAACACGCCTTTAGCTTTTACTGGGTGTGGCACTTTGCCGCAGCAGATCTCTATAAGTCATACATTTTTGCGTGTGAAGTGCGGTTACTAACGATTAATTGAAAAACTATATATATATATAATTGATAAATAGTTGAGGAGACTTCAGACCCAATTATAAACATGATTCAATCCTAATATTTATTAGAAAGGACAGAAAAATATACCTTAATTGTAAAAACAATTAGGTATTTACTGTTAGTATTTAGAAATTTTAGTGTTTAGGAGGATAAAATAAAACTTGATTTAGTTAAATCAATTATTTATAGTTTATTGGTATAGTATATTTTTTTATGTATTTAAATTATTTTAGATAAACATGTTTCAAATACAAGTGGTAGAAAATGTATTTTGTAACTTTTATTTGGAGCATTTTTTTCTACTATAATTTAACAGCGGAAAATATGCGACGCCAAATGTTCAAGATAAGTAAATATTAGAGATGGGCGAATATCACCCGCGAATAGTCGAATGCCGCGAATATTGACATTATTCGATATTCGAGATTTTCGAATACTAACGTCAGTATAGCGAACATTTGAATACCTCGAATATCGCGCCATATGTTGATCTCAATTTTTGACTATGTTTTCCTTCATCATTTGTACATAAACTTAAAACTATTACAATACTTTGAAGTTATTAATAACAAAGATATTTTGTTTGAAAACCATGAAGACGTACCATATTTCAAATTTGTTTTTCGCCAGCATCAACCCGTACGTTTCACCTTAAATTTGAAGTTTTCGTCTTTTTCTTTTTTGTTTGTACTCTTGTTTTAATTTTATTTTATCTTAACAATTTCATTCAAATAATGAAAAGGACATAATTAAATAATTATTAATAATAAATAAATTAACTTTTAGGAGTATTCGAATATTCGAGATCTGATTAATATTCGTATTCGATATTCGAATTCGAGAAATTTGATATTCGCCCATCTCTAGTAAATATACTTGCTGAGAACTGATTTTATATACGAAGTTATTGACATTTGAAATTTTGAGACATTTAAAATGAAAACCAACTGCGAAATTAGTCAAAAAAGGTAAAAATTATGATATTCACCTTCATTTTAGCAGTTCTCTTCTTGTGATGAAAATTTCGTCTTCTGCTAGTGGAGTTAGCTTTTTTTGTTGAAATTTTTGTCCTTTTGTCTAAGATTGTTTGGTGAGAAAAAAATCATCTGAAAGTTTTTTACATTTTTAAATTAAAATAAAGAAAGAGAAGTTTTTTACAGTTTTAAATAAAATTTAATGAAGTTCGTATACATTTTAAAATTTAAATTGAAGAACAACTATGAATTCACGAATTTAGAATAAAAGATATAGATCTTAGTTTTCTAGCAAAGTATACAATCGACAATGTTACTAATATGATTAAAAGTTAATTATAATTAAATGTGCCAATTTTACTTAATATATTCACCAAATAAGTAAATATATTTGTTGAAAATTGATTTTTTTGTACGCAGATTAAAAACATTTTAAAATTAGGGCCATTTAAAATGACGAACAACTGCGATATAGTGATTTTAATGTTATAGTTATTTTTTACCTTGATGATACGATTTTCACCCCTATTGCAGCAGGTATCGTCCAGTGGTGCGATATTGTTCTTTATTGCGGAAATTGGTCCACTGAGTCTGAGATTTTCGATTTGTTGACTCTAAACAAAAATGAACCATTTATCAGTTTCATTGTAAGAAATTAAAGTAATAAAATATATGAAAAGTGAATTAGAAATAATTGTATCAATTTTGATTAATACCATTTACTAAATAAGTAAACATATTTGCAAAAAATTGAGTTTCTGTGCGCAATTTCAAACATTTTAAAATTTGAGCCATTTAAAATGAGGAACAACTGCGAATTGCCGAATTTAATATGATAGATCTTGTACCTGTCTAACACAACTGGTTTGACGCTTCCGATTATCACCCTTATTACAGCAGCTATCATCCGGTGGTGCGAATTTATTCTTTGTTTCAGAAATTGGTTCACAGAGTCTGCGATTTTCGCCTTGTTGACTCTAAACAAATTTCAATCATTTATTAGTTTTATTTAAAAAAAATTGAAGTAACAAAATATATAAAAACTTAATTACAAATAAATGTTTCAATTTTACTTTATACATTCACTAAATAATATTTGCAAACAATTGAGTTTTTATGCGCAGTTTTAAACTTTTTAAAATTTGAGCCATTTAAAATGAAGAACGAACTACGAATTTTCATATATAATATAACAAGTAGTATGAAAATTGCTGAAAATATTTTGACATAAATTATGAGTTGTTATGGAAATGGAAACATAACGAGTGCGAAGCATTATCTGTCAATTTTCATACTACGAGTTGTATTCGGCTTGAGAATTTACCAAACAAGAGTTAATTAACAAGAATAGTTAGGTATTTATTTGCACATTATTAATTAGGTATTACAGTGATGAAAATTTTGAATATTAAATGTACACTGAACAAATGTAGAATTGACGTTTATGAAAATATTGAAAATATCATTTATTTTATTCGTAACCAAGGATATTATTAAAAGTGGTATTTCCGATATCAATTTCACTAGTGATGAATTTCCGACGAAATGTACATTTCATTGGTTCATTTTCAAACAAATTCGTGATCCTATTGGTTGACAGTGACGTGTGGTGAATTCTCAAATTTAAAATAATAGATCTTGTACCTTTTTAACAAAACTGGCCTGACGGTTCAATTTTCACCCTTATTGCAGAAGCTATCATCTGGTTGTACGATTTTGTTCTTTATTGCATAAATTGGTTTTCTGAGACTACGATTTTCGCCTTTATTGATTTCTAAACAAACATGAAACATTTATTACCCTTATTGTAAGAAATTAAGTAATAAAATAAATAAAAAATTAATTATAATTAAGTGTGCCAATTTTAAATAATATATTCACCAAAATAAGTAAATATATTTGCTGAAAATGGATTTTTTGTACGCAGTTTAAAACATTTTAAATTAGGGCCATTTAAAATGACGAACAACTGCGATAAAGTAATTTTGTTCTTTTTACCTTGATTTTCACCCTTATTGCAGCAGTTATCATCCGGTGGTGGGATTTTGTTTTCTATTGTAGAACCTGGTTATCTGCGACTGTGATTTTCACCTTTGTAGATTTCTAATAAATTTGGAACATTTGTTAGTGATATTTTAGGACAATAAAGTAAACAAATATATATTGATTTATGAGTGAATGTGTCAATTTTACTCAATATATTCATAAGATTAAGTAAATATATTTACTGAAAACTGATTTTTTGTACGCAATTCTTGACATTTTAAAATTTGAACCATTTAAAATGAAGTCTTATTGCGAATTAATGATTCTAATATAAAAGATTTTTACCTTGATATCATCAGATTTGCCGTGATGGTTCGATTTTCACTCTTATTTGAGCTGCTAGCATCTGGTGGTACGATTTGGTTCCTTATTGTGGTACGTAGTCTTCTGATGATGCAAATTTAATCTTCTACACAAATTTAAAACATTTGTTATAGATATTGTAAGACGGTAAAGTAATAAAACAAAAATATAGTGATTTATGAGTGAATGTATAAATTTTACTCAATATATTCATATGATACGTAAATATATTTCATGAAAACTGATTTTCTGTCCGCAATATTTGACATTTTAAAATTTGAGCCATTTAAAATGAAATCCAATTGCGAATTAGTGATTTAACTTATAGATCTTTTACCTTTAGACTGTATTTGTCGTAACGTTGCGATTTACACCCTTATTGCAGTAGCGTGCCTTCGATGGTGCGATTTTCGTCTTTATTGCAGCTGGCAATATTCTCTTGTTTCGATTTTCGCCTTTATTGACTTCTAAACAAATTTGAAACATTTATGAGCGTTATTATAACAGATTACATGATTTTAATTTATAATGACTAAATCATAATTAATTGTATCAATTTTCCTTAATATATTCCACCAAATAAGTAAATATATTTGTGAAAAACTGATTTTTTATAAGCATTTCTAAACATTTTAAAATTTTAACCACTTAAAATGAAGAACAACTGCGAAATCGTAAATTTAGAATAAGAGATATAGATCATATAGTTTTTTTATCAAAGCATTCAATTGAAAATGTTTTGTAATATATTTTTTCCTTACTTAAAATGTAGAAACTGCTTACATCAATTCAACTTTATAGTAGATATACACAACATTTTTAATAATACTACTACGCAAATATATTAATTATGATTGTAAAGATTACCTTAAAAACTGCGAAAGAATGAAAGAAAGCACATGGATAACAGTTCTGTTGATAACGGTTGCGAATTGTAATGGACGAGTTCATTAACTGAACGTGGGCATGCACAGTTTGATTTTAAAAATGGTGTTCGTAAAGAATTTAAAATTTAAACTATTAAAACTGAAGAACACCTATGAATTCGCGAATTTACAATAAAAATATATCTTCTAGGTTTTTAGCAAAGCATGCTATCGACAATGTTCCTAACCTAAAATTTTATAACTGCTTGTATCAATGCAACCTTATTGTAGATACACGAAACATTTTTAACAATTTACGCAAAAAAAAATTGTTTTTTAATTTCTAATAAGATATAAACTATTATTAAATGATGTTATTATTTTACCTTGAAAATTGCGAGACAATGTAAGAAAGCACATGGAAAGCAGTAAAAAAAAATGGTTGAAATGGATGATTTCTTATAAATTGAAGATGTGCTTGCATAATATGTCACAATAGATTTTAGTCACGCCAAATATCTAAATGACAACATTTTACGTTTATTTTGTATTTTATAATGTTCTTCCACTGGAAGTATATGAAAGAAAGCACATGGAAATCACTTGAACAATGGTAGCAAATTCCAATAGGGGAGTTCATAAACTGTACATTGGCATGCGCAGTTTGAGTTCATAAATGAAATTCGTAAACATTTTAAAATTTAAACTATTTAAATTGAAGACCAACTATGAATTCACGAATTTAAAACATTTGTTATAGATATTGTAAGACAGTAAAGTAATAAAACAAAAATATAGTGATTTATGAGTGAATGTATCAATTTTACTCAATATATTCATATGATACGTAAATATATTTCATGAAAACTGATTTTCTGTCCGCAATATTTGACATTTTAAAATTTGAGCCATTTAAAATGAAATCCAATTGCGAATTAGTGATTTAACTTATAGATCTTTTACCTTTAGACTGTATTTGTCGTAACGTTGCGATTTACACCCTTATTGCAGTAGCGTGCCTTCGATGGTGCGATTTTCGTCTTTATTGCAGCTGGCAATATTCTCTTGTTTCGATTTTCGCCTTTATTGACTTCTAAACAAATTTGAAACATTTATGAGCGTTATTATAACAGATTACATGATTTTAATTTATAATGACTAAATCATAATTAATTGTATCAATTTTCCTTAATATATTCCACCAAATAAGTAAATATATTTGTGAAAAACTGATTTTTTATACGCAGTTCTAAACATTTTAAAATTTTAACCATTTAAAATGAAGAACTACGAAATCGTAAATTTAGAATAAGAGATATAGATCATATAGTTTTTTTATCAAAGCATTCAATTGAAAATGTTTTGTAATATATTTTTTCCTTACTTAAAATGTAGAAACTGCTTACAACATCAATTCAACTTTATAGTAGATATACACAACATTTTTAATAATACTACTACGCAAATATATTAATTATGATTGTAAAGATTACCTTAAAAACTGCGAAAGAATGAAAGAAAGCACATGGATAACAGTTCTGTTGATAACGGTTGCGAATTGTAATGGACGAGTTCATTAACTGAACGTGGGCATGCGCAGTTTGATTTTAAAAATGGTGTTCGTAAAGAATTTAAAATTTAAACTATTAAAACTGAAGAACACCTATGAATTCGCGAATTTACAATAAAAATAGATCTTATAGGTTTTTAGCAAAGCATGCAATCAACAATGTTACTAATATGATCTTTTCCTCATCTAAAATTTCAGAACTGCTTGTATCAATGCAACCTTATTTTTAATTTCTAATAAGATATAAACTATTATTAAATGATATTATTTTACCTTGAAAACTGCGAGACAATGTAAGAAAGCACATGGAAAGCATTAAAAAAATGGTTAAAATGGATGATTTCTTACAAATTGAAGATGTGCTTGCATAATATGTCACAATAGATTTTAGTCACGCCACGTATCTAAATGACCACATTTTACGTTTATTTTGTATTTTATAATGTTGTTCCGCTGGAAGTATATGAAAGAAAGCACATGGAAAACACTTGAACAATGGTAGCAAATTCCAATGGGAGAGTTCATAAACTGTACATTGGCATGCGCAGTTTGAGTTCGTAAACATTTTAAAATTTAAACTATTTAAATTGAAGACCACGAATTTAGAATAAAAGATATAGATCTTAGTTTTTTAGTAAAGTATACAATCGACAATGTTACTGATATAATTAAAAGTTAATTATAATTAAATGTGCCAATTTTACATAATATATTCACTAAATAAGTAAATATATTTGTTGAAAATTGATTTTTTGTACGCAGTTGTAAACATTTTAAAATTTGAACCATTTAAAAAGAAGAACATCTCCGATATAGTGATTTATGTTATAGTTATTTTTTACCTTGATGGTACGATTTTCACCCCTATTGCAGCAGGTATCATCCAGTGGTGCGATTTTGTTCTTTATTGAGGAAATTGGTCCACTGAGTCTGAGATTTTCGATTTGTTGACTCTAAACAAAAATGAACCATTCATCAGTTTCATTGTAAGAAATTAAAGTAATAAAATATATGAAAAGTGAATTAGAAATAAATGTATCAATTTTGCTTAATACATTTACTAAATAAGTAAACATATTTGCAAAAAATTGAGTTTCTGTGCGCAGTTTCAAACATTTTAAAATTTAAGCTATTTAAAATGAGGAACAACTGCGAATTGCCGAATTTAATATGATAGATCTTGTACCTGTCTAACACAACTGGTTTGACACTTTCGATTATCACCCTTATTGCAGCAGATATCATCCGGTGGTGCGATTTTGTTCTTTATTGCGGAAATTGGTGAACTGAGCCTGCGACCTTCGCCTTGTTGACTCTAACCAAATTACAACCATTTATTAGTTTTATTATAAGAAATTAAAGTAATAAAATATATAAAAAGTAAATTACTGATAAATGTATCAATTTTACTTAATACATTTACTAAATAAGTAAATATATTTGCGAAAAATTGAGCTTCTATGAGCAGTTTCAAACATTTTAAAATATGAGCTATTTAAAATGAAGAACGACTGCGAATTGCCGAATTTAATATGATAGATCTTGTACCTGTCTAACACAACTGGTTTGACGCTTTCGATTATCACCCTTATTGCAGCAGATATCATCCGGTGGTGCGATTTTGTTCTTTATTGCGGAAATTGGTGAACTGAGCCTGCGACCTTCGCCTTGTTGACTCTAACCAAATTACAACCATTTATTAGTTTTATTATAAGAAATTAAAGTAATAAAATATATAAAAAGTAAATTACTGATAAATGTATCAATTTTACTTAATACATTTACTAAATAAGTAAATATATTTGCGAAAAATTGAGCTTCTATGAGCAGTTTCAAACATTTTAAAATATGAGCTATTTAAAATGAAGAACGACTGCGAATTGCCGAATTTAATATGATAGATCTTGTACCTGTCTAACACAACTGGTTTGACGCTTTCGATTATCACCCTTATTGCAGCAGATATCATCCGGTAGTGCGATTTTGTTCTTTATTGCGGAAATTGGTGAACTGAGCCTGCGACCTTCGCCTTGTTGACTCTAACCAAATTACAACCATTTATTAGTTTTATTATAAGAAATTAAAGTAATAAAATATATAAAAAGTAAATTACTGATAAATGTATCAATTTTACTTAATACATTTACTAAATAAGTAAATATATTTGCGAAAAATTGAGCTTCTATGAGCAGTTTCAAACATTTTAAAATATGAGCTATTTAAAATGAAGAACGACTGCGAATTGCCGAATTTAATATGATAGATCTTGTACCTGTCTAACACAACTGGTTTGACGCTTTCGATTATCACCCTTATTGCAGCAGATATCATCCGGTGGTGCGATTTTGTTCTTTATTGCGGAAATTGGTGAACTGAGCCTGCGACCTTCGCCTTGTTGACTCTAACCAAATTACAACCATTTATTAGTTTTATTATAAGAAATTAAAGTAATAAAATATATAAAAAGTAAATTACTGATAAATGTATCAATTTTACTTAATACATTTACTAAATAAGTAAATATATTTGCGAAAAATTGAGCTTCTATGAGCAGTTTCAAACATTTTAAAATATGAGCTATTTAAAATGAAGAACGACTGCGAATTGCCGAATTTAATATGATAGATCTTGTACCTGTCTAACACAACTGGTTTGACGCTTTCGATTATCACCCTTATTGCAGCAGATATCATCCGGTGGTGCGAATTTATTCTTTGTTTCAGAAATTGGTTCACAGAGTCTGCGATTTTCGCCTTGTTGACTCTAAACAAATTTCAATCATTTATTAGTTTTATTTAAAAACAAATGAAGTAATAAAATATATAAAAACTTAATTACAAATAAATGTTTCAATTTTACTTTATACATTCACTAAATAAGTAAATATATTTGCAAACAATTGAGTTTTTATGCGCAGTTTTAAACTTTTTAAAATTTGAGCCATTTAAAATGAAGAACGAACTGCGAATTTTCATATATAATATAACAAGTAGTATGAAAATTGCTGAAAATATTTTGACATAAATTATGAGTTGTTATGGAAATGGAAACATAACGAGTGCGAAGCACGAGTTGTGTTTCCTATTTCCGTAACAACGAATGTATATTTATGTCAAAATATTATCTGTCAATTTTCATACTACGAGTTGTATTCGGCTTGAGAATTTACCAAACAAGAGTTAATTAACAAGAATAGTTAGGTATTTATTTGCACATTATTAATTAGGTATTACAGTGATGAAAATTTTGAATATTAAATGTACACTGAACAAATGTAGAATTGACGTTTATGAAAATATTGAAAATATCATTTATTTTATTCGTAACCAAGGATATTATTAACAGTGGTATTTCCGATATCAATTTCACTAGTGATGAATTTCCGACGAAATGTACATTTCATTGGTTCATTTTCAAACAAATTCGTGATCCTATTGGTTGACAGTGACGTGTGGTGAATTCTCAAATTTAAAATAATAGATCTTGTACCTTTTTAACAAAACTGGCCTGACGGTTCAATTTTCACCCTTATTGCAGAAGCTATCATCTGGTTGTACGATTTTGTTCTTTATTGCATAAATTGGTTTTCTGAGACTACGATTTTCGCCTTTATTGATTTCTAAACAAACATGAAACATTTATTACCCTTATTGTAAGAAATTAAGTAATAAAATAAATAAAAAATTAATTATAATTAAGTGTGCCAATTTTAAATAATATATTCACCAAAATAAGTAAATATATTTGCTGAAAATGGATTTTTTGTACGCAGTTTAAAACATTTTAAATTAGGGCCATTTAAAATGACGAACAACTGCGATATAGTGATTTTGTTCTTTTTACCTTGATTTTCACCCTTATTGCAGCAGTTATCATCCGGTGGTGGAATTTTGTTTTCTATTGTAGAACCTGGTTATCTGCGACTGTGATTTTCACCTTTGTAGATTTCTAATAAATTTAGAACATTTGTTAGTGATATTTTAGGACAATAAAGTAAACAAATATATATTGATTTATGAGTGAATGTGTCAATTTTACTCAATATATTCATAAGATTAAGTAAATATATTTACTGAAAACTGATTTTTTGTACGCAATTCTTGACATTTTAAAATTTGAACCATTTAAAATGAAGTCTTATTGCGAATTAATGATTCTAATATAAAAGATGTTTACCTTGATATCATCAGATTTGCCGTGATGGTTCGATTTTCACTCTTATTTGAGCTGCTAGCATCTGGTGGTACGATTTGGTTCCTTATTGTGGTACGTAGTCTTCTGATGATGCAAATTTAATCTTCTACACAAATTTAAAACATTTGTTATAGATATTGTAAGACGGTAAAGTAATAAAACAAAAATATAGTGATTTATGAGTGAATGTATCAATTTTACTCAATATATTCATATGATACGTAAATATATTTCATGAAAACTGATTTTCTATCCGCAATATTTGACATTTTAAAATTTGAGCCATTTAAAATGAAATCCAATTGCGAATTAGTGATTTAACTTATAGATCTTTTACCTTCAGACTGTATTTGTCGTAACGTTGCGATTTACACCCTTATTGCAGTAGCGTGCCTTCGATGGTGCGATTTTCGTCTTTATTGCAGCTGGCAATATTCTCTTGTTTCGATTTTCGCCTTTATTGACTTCTAAATATATATGAAACATTTATGAGCGTTATTATAACAGATTACATGATTTTAATTTATAATGACTAAATCATAATTAATTGTATCAATTTTCCTTAATATATTCCACCAAATAAGTAAATATATTTGTGAAAAACTGATTTTTTATAAGCAGTTTCAAACATTTGAAAATTTGAGCCATTTAAAATGAGGAACAATTGCGAATTGCCGAATTTAATATGATAGATCTTGTACCTGTCTAACACAACTGGTTTGATGCTTTCGATTATCACCCTTATTGCAGCAGATATCATCCTGTGGTGAGATTTTGTTCTTTATTGCGGAAATTGGTCCACTGAGTCTGCGATTCTCGCCTTGCTGATTTCTGAACATATATGAAACATATGTACGTACGACTTTAATGGAAAAGCGAATACATTTTACACTTACATAAAAAATTTAGTAATAAAATATATAAAAAGTTAATTACAATTAAATGTGCCAAATTTACTTAATATAATTACCAAATAAGTAAATATATTTTCAGAAGATTGATTATTTTGTACGCAGTTTAAAACATTTTAAAATTAGGGCCATTTAAAATGAAGAACGATTGCGAATTGCCGAATTTAATATATAATAGATCTTGTACCTTTCTAACAAAACTAGTTCGACGCTTTCGATTTTCGCCCTTATTGCAGGAGTTATCATCCAGTGGTGTGATTTTATTCTTTATTGCAGAAATTGGATATCTGAGACTGCGATTTTCATCTTTATTGATTTCTAAAAAATATAAAACATTTATAATCTTATTGTAAGAAATTAAGTAATAAAATATATAAAAAGTTAATTACAAATACATGTACCAATTTTACTTAATATTTCATTCATTTTAAAATTAAGGCCATTTAAAATGACGAACAACTGCGATATAGTGATTTTAATATTAAAGTTATTTTTTACCTTGATGGTACGATTTTCACCTCTATTGCAGCAGATATCATCCGGTGGTGCGATTTTGTTCTTTATTTCAGAAATTGGCCCACTGAGTCTGCGATTTTCGATTTGTTGTCTCTAAACAAAAATGAATCATATATCCAGTTTCATTGTAAGAAATTAAAGTAATAAAATATATGAAAAGTGATTTAGAAATAAATGTATCAATTTTGCTTAACACATTTACTAAATAAGTAAATATATTTGCGAAAAATTGAGCTTCTCTGCGCAGTTTCAAATATTTTAAAATTTGAGTCATTTAAAATGAGGAACAACTGCGAATTGCCGAATTTAATATGATAGATCTTGTACCTGTCTAACACAACTGGTTTGACGCTTTCGATTATCACCCTTATTGCAGCAGATATCATCCGGTGGTGCGATTTTGTTCTTTATTGCGGAAATTGGTGAACTGAGCCTGCGACCTTCGCCTTGTTGACTCTAACCAAATTACAACCATTTATTAGTTTTATTATAAGAAATTAAAGTAATAAAATATATAAAAAGTAAATTACTGATAAATGTATCAATTTTACTTAATACATTTACTAAATAAGTAAATATATTTGCGAAAAATTGAGCTTCTATGAGCAGTTTCAAACATTTTAAAATATGAGCTATTTAAAATGAAGAACGACTGCGAATTGCCGAATTTAATATGATAGATCTTGTACCTGTCTAACACAACTGGTTTGACGCTTTCGATTATCACCCTTATTGCAGCAGATATCATCCGGTGGTGCGATTTTGTTCTTTATTGCGGAAATTGGTGAACTGAGCCTGCGACCTTCGCCTTGTTGACTCTAACCAAATTACAACCATTTATTAGTTTTATTATAAGAAATTAAAGTAATAAAATATATAAAAAGTAAATTACTGATAAATGTATCAATTTTACTTAATACATTTACTAAATAAGTAAATATATTTGCGAAAAATTGAGCTTCTATGAGCAGTTTCAAACATTTTAAAATATGAGCTATTTAAAATGAAGAACGACTGCGAATTGCCGAATTTAATATGATAGATCTTGTACCTGTCTAACACAACTGGTTTGACGCTTTCGATTATCACCCTTATTGCAGCAGATATCATCCGGTAGTGCGATTTTGTTCTTTATTGCGGAAATTGGTGAACTGAGCCTGCGACCTTCGCCTTGTTGACTCTAACCAAATTACAACCATTTATTAGTTTTATTATAAGAAATTAAAGTAATAAAATATATAAAAAGTAAATTACTGATAAATGTATCAATTTTACTTAATACATTTACTAAATAAGTAAATATATTTGCGAAAAATTGAGCTTCTATGAGCAGTTTCAAACATTTTAAAATATGAGCTATTTAAAATGAAGAACGACTGCGAATTGCCGAATTTAATATGATAGATCTTGTACCTGTCTAACACAACTGGTTTGACGCTTTCGATTATCACCCTTATTGCAGCAGATATCATCCGGTGGTGCGATTTTGTTCTTTATTGCGGAAATTGGTGAACTGAGCCTGCGACCTTCGCCTTGTTGACTCTAACCAAATTACAACCATTTATTAGTTTTATTATAAGAAATTAAAGTAATAAAATATATAAAAAGTAAATTACTGATAAATGTATCAATTTTACTTAATACATTTACTAAATAAGTAAATATATTTGCGAAAAATTGAGCTTCTATGAGCAGTTTCAAACATTTTAAAATATGAGCTATTTAAAATGAAGAACGACTGCGAATTGCCGAATTTAATATGATAGATCTTGTACCTGTCTAACACAACTGGTTTGACGCTTTCGATTATCACCCTTATTGCAGCAGATATCATCCGGTGGTGCGAATTTATTCTTTGTTTCAGAAATTGGTTCACAGAGTCTGCGATTTTCGCCTTGTTGACTCTAAACAAATTTCAATCATTTATTAGTTTTATTTAAAAACAAATGAAGTAATAAAATATATAAAAACTTAATTACAAATAAATGTTTCAATTTTACTTTATACATTCACTAAATAAGTAAATATATTTGCAAACAATTGAGTTTTTATGCGCAGTTTTAAACTTTTTAAAATTTGAGCCATTTAAAATGAAGAACGAACTGCGAATTTTCATATATAATATAACAAGTAGTATGAAAATTGCTGAAAATATTTTGACATAAATTATGAGTTGTTATGGAAATGGAAACATAACGAGTGCGAAGCACGAGTTGTGTTTCCTATTTCCGTAACAACGAATGTATATTTATGTCAAAATATTATCTGTCAATTTTCATACTACGAGTTGTATTCGGCTTGAGAATTTACCAAACAAGAGTTAATTAACAAGAATAGTTAGGTATTTATTTGCACATTATTAATTAGGTATTACAGTGATGAAAATTTTGAATATTAAATGTACACTGAACAAATGTAGAATTGACGTTTATGAAAATATTGAAAATATCATTTATTTTATTCGTAACCAAGGATATTATTAACAGTGGTATTTCCGATATCAATTTCACTAGTGATGAATTTCCGACGAAATGTACATTTCATTGGTTCATTTCAAACAAATTCGTGATCCTATTGGTTGACAGTGACGTGTGGTGAATTCTCAAATTTAAAATAATAGATCTTGTACCTTTTTAACAAAACTGGCCTGACGGTTCAATTTTCACCCTTATTGCAGAAGCTATCATCTGGTTGTACGATTTTGTTCTTTATTGCATAAATTGGTTTTCTGAGACTACGATTTTCGCCTTTATTGATTTCTAAACAAACATGAAACATTTATTACCCTTATTGTAAGAAATTAAGTAATAAAATAAATAAAAAATTAATTATAATTAAGTGTGCCAATTTTAAATAATATATTCACCAAAATAAGTAAATATATTTGCTGAAAATGGATTTTTTGTACGCAGTTTAAAACATTTTAAATTAGGGCCATTTAAAATGACGAACAACTGCGATATAGTGATTTTGTTCTTTTTACCTTGATTTTCACCCTTATTGCAGCAGTTATCATCCGGTGGTGGAATTTTGTTTTCTATTGTAGAACCTGGTTATCTGCGACTGTGATTTTCACCTTTGTAGATTTCTAATAAATTTAGAACATTTGTTAGTGATATTTTAGGACAATAAAGTAAACAAATATATATTGATTTATGAGTGAATGTGTCAATTTTACTCAATATATTCATAAGATTAAGTAAATATATTTACTGAAAACTGATTTTTTGTACGCAATTCTTGACATTTTAAAATTTGAACCATTTAAAATGAAGTCTTATTGCGAATTAATGATTCTAATATAAAAGATGTTTACCTTGATATCATCAGATTTGCCGTGATGGTTCGATTTTCACTCTTATTTGAGCTGCTAGCATCTGGTGGTACGATTTGGTTCCTTATTGTGGTACGTAGTCTTCTGATGATGCAAATTTAATCTTCTACACAAATTTAAAACATTTGTTATAGATATTGTAAGACGGTAAAGTAATAAAACAAAAATATAGTGATTTATGAGTGAATGTATCAATTTTACTCAATATATTCATATGATACGTAAATATATTTCATGAAAACTGATTTTCTATCCGCAATATTTGACATTTTAAAATTTGAGCCATTTAAAATGAAATCCAATTGCGAATTAGTGATTTAACTTATAGATCTTTTACCTTCAGACTGTATTTGTCGTAACGTTGCGATTTACACCCTTATTGCAGTAGCGTGCCTTCGATGGTGCGATTTTCGTCTTTATTGCAGCTGGCAATATTCTCTTGTTTCGATTTTCGCCTTTATTGACTTCTAAATATATATGAAACATTTATGAGCGTTATTATAACAGATTACATGATTTTAATTTATATTGACTAAATCATAATTAATTGTATCAATTTTCCTTAATATATTCCACCAAATAAGTAAATATATTTGTGAAAAACTGATTTTTTATAAGCAGTTTCAAACATTTGAAAATTTGAGCCATTTAAAATGAGGAACAATTGCGAATTGCCGAATTTAATATGATAGATCTTGTACCTGTCTAACACAACTGGTTTGATGCTTTCGATTATCACCCTTATTGCAGCAGATATCATCCTGTGGTGAGATTTTGTTCTTTATTGCGGAAATTGGTCCACTGAGTCTGCGATTCTCGCCTTGCTGATTTCTGAACATATATGAAACATATGTACGTACGACTTTAATGGAAAAGCGAATACATTTTACACTTACATAAAAAATTTAGTAATAAAATATATAAAAAGTTAATTACAATTAAATGTGCCAAATTTACTTAATATAATTACCAAATAAGTAAATATATTTTCAGAAGATTGATTATTTTGTACGCAGTTTAAAACATTTTAAAATTAGGGCCATTTAAAATGAAGAACGATTGCGAATTGCCGAATTTAATATATAATAGATCTTGTACCTTTCTAACAAAACTAGTTCGACGCTTTCGATTTTCGCCCTTATTGCAGGAGTTATCATCCAGTGGTGTGATTTTATTCTTTATTGCAGAAATTGGATATCTGAGACTGCGATTTTCATCTTTATTGATTTCTAAAAAATATAAAACATTTATAATCTTATTGTAAGAAATTAAGTAATAAAATATATAAAAAGTTAATTACAAATACATGTACCAATTTTACTTAATATTTCATTCATTTTAAAATTAAGGCCATTTAAAATGACGAACAACTGCGATATAGTGATTTTAATATTATAGTTATTTTTTACCTTGATGGTACGATTTTCACCTCTATTGCAGCAGATATCATCCGGTGGTGCGATTTTGTTCTTTATTTCAGAAATTGGCCCACTGAGTCTGCGATTTTCGATTTGTTGTCTCTAAACAAAAATGAATCATATATCCAGTTTCATTGTAAGAAATTAAAGTAATAAAATATATGAAAAGTGATTTAGAAATAAATGTATCAATTTTGCTTAACACATTTACTAAATAAGTAAATATATTTGCGAAAAATTGAGCTCCTATGAGCAGTTTCAAACATTTTAAAATATGAGCTATTTAAAATGAAGAACGACTGCGAATTGCCGAATTTAATATGATAGATCTTGTACCTGTCTAACACAACTGGTTTGACGCTTTCGATTATCACCCTTATTGCAGCAGATATCATCCGGTGGTGCGATTTTGTTCTTTATTGCGGAAATTGGTGAACTGAGCCTGCGACCTTCGCCTTGTTGACTCTAACCAAATTACAACCATTTATTAGTTTTATTATAAGAAATTAAAGTAATAAAATATATAAAAAGTAAATTACTGATAAATGTATCAATTTTACTTAATACATTTACTAAATAAGTAAATATATTTGCGAAAAATTGAGCTTCTATGAGCAGTTTCAAACATTTTAAAATATGAGCTATTTAAAATGAAGAACGACTGCGAATTGCCGAATTTAATATGATAGATCTTGTACCTGTCTAACACAACTGGTTTGACGCTTACGATTATCACCCTTATTGCAGCAGATATCATCCGGTGGTGCGATTTTGTTCTTTATTGCGGAAATTGGTGAACTGAGCCTGCGACCTTCGCCTTGTTGACTCTAACCAAATTACAACCATTTATTAGTTTTATTATAAGAAATTAAAGTAATAAAATATATAAAAAGTAAATTACTGATAAATGTATCAATTTTACTTAATACATTTACTAAATAAGTAAATATATTTGCGAAAAATTGAGCTTCTATGAGCAGTTTCAAACATTTTAAAATATGAGCTATTTAAAATGAAGAACGACTGCGAATTGCCGAATTTAATATGATAGATCTTGTACCTGTCTAACACAACTGGTTTGACGCTTTCGATTATCACCCTTATTGCAGCAGATATCATCCGGTAGTGCGATTTTGTTCTTTATTGCGGAAATTGGTGAACTGAGCCTGCGACCTTCGCCTTGTTGACTCTAACCAAATTACAACCATTTATTAGTTTTATTATAAGAAATTAAAGTAATAAAATATATAAAAAGTAAATTACTGATAAATGTATCAATTTTACTTAATACATTTACTAAATAAGTAAATATATTTGCGAAAAATTGAGCTTCTATGAGCAGTTTCAAACATTTTAAAATATGAGCTATTTAAAATGAAGAACGACTGCGAATTGCCGAATTTAATATGATAGATCTTGTACCTGTCTAACACAACTGGTTTGACGCTTTCGATTATCGCCCTTATTGCAGCAGATATCATCCGGTGGTGCGATTTTGTTCTTTATTGCGGAAATTGGTGAACTGAGCCTGCGACCTTCGCCTTGTTGACTCTAACCAAATTACAACCATTTATTAGTTTTATTATAAGAAATTAAAGTAATAAAATATATAAAAAGTAAATTACTGATAAATGTATCAATTTTACTTAATACATTTACTAAATAAGTAAATATATTTGCGAAAAATTGAGCTTCTATGAGCAGTTTCAAACATTTTAAAATATGAGCTATTTAAAATGAAGAACGACTGCGAATTGCCGAATTTAATATGATAGATCTTGTACCTGTCTAACACAACTGGTTTGACGCTTTCGATTATCACCCTTATTGCAGCAGATATCATCCGGTGGTGCGAATTTATTCTTTGTTTCAGAAATTGGTTCACAGAGTCTGCGATTTTCGCCTTGTTGACTCTAAACAAATTTCAATCATTTATTAGTTTTATTTAAAAACAAATGAAGTAATAAAATATATAAAAACTTAATTACAAATAAATGTTTCAATTTTACTTTATACATTCACTAAATAAGTAAATATATTTGCAAACAATTGAGTTTTTATGCGCAGTTTTAAACTTTTTAAAATTTGAGCCATTTAAAATGAAGAACGAACTGCGAATTTTCATATATAATATAACAAGTAGTATGAAAATTGCTGAAAATATTTTGACATAAATTATGAGTTGTTATGGAAATGGAAACATAACGAGTGCGAAGCACGAGTTGTGTTTCCTATTTCCGTAACAACGAATGTATATTTATGTCAAATTATTATCTGTCAATTTTCATACTACGAGTTGTATTCGGCTTGAGAATTTACCAAACAAGAGTTAATTAACAAGAATAGTTAGGTATTTATTTGCACATTATTAATTAGGTATTACAGTGATGAAAATTTTGAATATTAAATGTACACTGAACAAATGTAGAATTGACGTTTATGAAAATATTGAAAATATCATTTATTTTATTCGTAACCAAGGATATTATTAACAGTGGTATTTCCGATATCAATTTCACTAGTGATGAATTTCCGACGAAATGTACATTTCATTGGTTCATTTTCAAACAAATTCGTGATCCTATTGGTTGACAGTGACGTGTGGTGAATTCTCAAATTTAAAATAATAGATCTTGTACCTTTTTAACAAAACTGGCCTGACGATTCAATTTTCACCCTTATTGCAGAAGCTATCATCTGGTTGTACGATTTTGTTCTTTATTGCATAAATTGGTTTTCTGAGACTACGATTTTCGCCTTTATTGATTTCTAAACAAACATGAAACATTTATTACCCTTATTGTAAGAAATTAAGTAATAAAATAAATAAAAAATTAATTATAATTAAGTGTGCCAATTTTAAATAATATATTCACCAAAATAAGTAAATATATTTGCTGAAAATGGATTTTTTGTACGCAGTTTAAAACATTTTAAATTAGGGCCATTTAAAATGACGAACAACTGCGATATAGTGATTTTGTTCTTTTTACCTTGATTTTCACCCTTATTGCAGCAGTTATCATCCGGTGGTGGAATTTTGTTTTCTATTGTAGAACCTGGTTATCTGCGACTGTGATTTTCACCTTTGTAGATTTCTAATAAATTTAGAACATTTGTTAGTGATATTTTAGGACAATAAAGTAAACAAATATATATTGATTTATGAGTGAATGTGTCAATTTTACTCAATATATTCATAAGATTAAGTAAATATATTTACTGAAAACTGATTTTTTGTACGCAATTCTTGACATTTTAAAATTTGAACCATTTAAAATGAAGTCTTATTGCGAATTAATGATTCTAATATAAAAGATTTTTACCTTGATATCATCAGATTTGCCGTGATGGTTCGATTTTCACTCTTATTTGAGCTGCTAGCATCTGGTGGTACGATTTGGTTCCTTATTGTGGTACGTAGTCTTCTGATGATGCAAATTTAATCTTCTACACAAATTTAAAACATTTGTTATAGATATTGTAAGACGGTAAAGTAATAAAACAAAAATATAGTGATTTATGAGTGAATGTATCAATTTTACTCAATATATTCATATGATACGTAAATATATTTCATGAAAACTGATTTTCTATCCGCAATATTTGACATTTTAAAATTTGAGCCATTTAAAATGAAATCCAATTGCGAATTAGTGATTTAACTTATAGATCTTTTACCTTCAGACTGTATTTGTCGTAACGTTGCGATTTACACCCTTATTGCAGTAGCGTGCCTTCGATGGTGCGATTTTCGTCTTTATTGCAGCTGGCAATATTCTCTTGTTTCGATTTTCGCCTTTATTGACTTCTAAATATATATGAAACATTTATGAGCGTTATTATAACAGATTACATGATTTTAATTTATATTGACTAAATCATAATTAATTGTATCAATTTTCCTTAATATATTCCACCAAATAAGTAAATATATTTGTGAAAAACTGATTTTTTATAAGCAGTTTCAAACATTTGAAAATTTGAGCCATTTAAAATGAGGAACAATTGCGAATTGCCGAATTTAATATGATAGATCTTGTACCTGTCTAACACAACTGGTTTGATGCTTTCGATTATCACCCTTATTGCAGCAGATATCATCCTGTGGTGAGATTTTGTTCTTTATTGCGGAAATTGGTCCACTGAGTCTGCGATTCTCGCCTTGCTGATTTCTGAACATATATGAAACATATGTACGTACGACTTTAATGGAAAAGCGAATACATTTTACACTTACATAAAAAATTTAGTAATAAAATATATAAAAAGTTAATTACAATTAAATGTGCCAAATTTACTTAATATAATTACCAAATAAGTAAATATATTTTCAGAAGATTGATTATTTTGTACGCAGTTTAAAACATTTTAAAATTAGGGCCATTTAAAATGAAGAACGATTGCGAATTGCCGAATTTAATATATAATAGATCTTGTACCTTTCTAACAAAACTAGTTCGACGCTTTCGATTTTCGCCCTTATTGCAGGAGTTATCATCCAGTGGTGTGATTTTATTCTTTATTGCAGAAATTGGATATCTGAGACTGCGATTTTCATCTTTATTGATTTCTAAAAAATATAAAACATTTATAATCTTATTGTAAGAAATTAAGTAATAAAATATATAAAAAGTTAATTACAAATACATGTACCAATTTTACTTAATATTTCATTCATTTTAAAATTAAGGCCATTTAAAATGACGAACAACTGCGATATAGTGATTTTAATATTATAGTTATTTTTTACCTTGATGGTACGATTTTCACCTCTATTGCAGCAGATATCATCCGGTGGTGCGATTTTGTTCTTTATTTCAGAAATTGGCCCACTGAGTCTGCGATTTTCGATTTGTTGTCTCTAAACAAAAATGAATCATATATCCAGTTTCATTGTAAGAAATTAAAGTAATAAAATATATGAAAAGTGATTTAGAAATAAATGTATCAATTTTGCTTAACACATTTACTAAATAAGTAAATATATTTGCGAAAAATTGAGCTTCTCTGCGCAGTTTCAAATATTTTAAAATTTGAGTCATTTAAAATGAGGAACAACTGCGAATTGCCGAATTTAATATGATAGATCTTGTACCTGTCTAACACAACTGGTTTGACGCTTTCGATTATCACCCTTATTGCAGCAGATATCATCCGGTGATGCGATTTTGTTCTTTATTGCGGAAATTGGTGAACTGAGCCTGCGACCTTCGCCTTGTTGACTCTAACCAAATTACAACCATTTATTAGTTTTATTATAAGAAATTAAAGTAATAAAATATATAAAAAGTAAATTACTGATAAATGTATCAATTTTACTTAATACATTTACTAAATAAGTAAATATATTTGCGAAAAATTGAGCTTCTATGAGCAGTTTCAAACATTTTAAAATATGAGCTATTTAAAATGAAGAACGACTGCGAATTGCCGAATTTAATATGATAGATCTTGTACCTGTCTAACACAACTGGTTTGACGCTTTCGATTATCACCCTTATTGCAGCAGATATCATCCGGTGGTGCGATTTTGTTCTTTATTGCGGAAATTGGTGAACTGAGCCTGCGACCTTCGCCTTGTTGACTCTAACCAAATTACAACCATTTATTAGTTTTATTATAAGAAATTAAAGTAATAAAATATATAAAAAGTAAATTACTGATAAATGTATCAATTTTACTTAATACATTTACTAAATAAGTAAATATATTTGCGAAAAATTGAGCTTCTATGAGCAGTTTCAAACATTTTAAAATATGAGCTATTTAAAATGAAGAACGACTGCGAATTGCCGAATTTAATATGATAGATCTTGTACCTGTCTAACACAACTGGTTTGACGCTTTCGATTATCACCCTTATTGCAGCAGATATCATCCGGTAGTGCGATTTTGTTCTTTATTGCGGAAATTGGTGAACTGAGCCTGCGACCTTCGCCTTGTTGACTCTAACCAAATTACAACCATTTATTAGTTTTATTATAAGAAATTAAAGTAATAAAATATATAAAAAGTAAATTACTGATAAATGTATCAATTTTACTTAATACATTTACTAAATAAGTAAATATATTTGCGAAAAATTGAGCTTCTATGAGCAGTTTCAAACATTTTAAAATATGAGCTATTTAAAATGAAGAACGACTGCGAATTGCCGAATTTAATATGATAGATCTTGTACCTGTCTAACACAACTGGTTTGACGCTTTCGATTATCACCCTTATTGCAGCAGATATCATCCGGTGGTGCGATTTTGTTCTTTATTGCGGAAATTGGTGAACTGAGCCTGCGACCTTCGCCTTGTTGACTCTAACCAAATTACAACCATTTATTAGTTTTATTATAAGAAATTAAAGTAATAAAATATATAAAAAGTAAATTACTGCTAAATGTATCAATTTTACTTAATACATTTACTAAATAAGTAAATATATTTGCGAAAAATTGAGTTTTTATACGCAGTTCTAAACATTTTAATATTTGAACCATTTAAAATGAAGAACAACTTCGAAATCGTAAATTTAGAATAAGAGTTATAGATCATATAGTTTTTTAACAAAGCATTCAATTGAAAATGTTTTGTAATATATTTTTTTCCTAATTTCAAGTATAGTAACTGATTACAGCATCAATTCAACTTTATAGTAGCTTTCAGTACATTTTAATTATATTACTTTGCAAATATATTAATTATTATTGTAAACATTACCTTAAAAACTGCGAAGGAATGAAAGAGAGCACATGGATAAGAGTTGCAAATTGCAATGGATGAGTTCATTAACTGAACATGGGCATGCGTAGTAATGAAAGAAAGCACATGGAAAGCAATTAAAAAAACGCTTGAAATGGATGATTTCTTATAAATTGAAGATGTGCTTACACAATATGATTTCACATATGGGCATCTGTCACACCGCGTATCTAAATGACAACAGTTTACATTTATTTTGTATTTGATAATGCTCTTTTGCTGGAAATATATATTGAATCACTCTAAAAAATGTATTTTACTGACGGCGGCGGCATATCTGTAAGTCACACTATGTATCGTATCGTATATTTAAACTTGGAAGTACTGTACTATAGCTGCCATTTAGCGGCAAAAATTTGAAACAAAAATTGGCGCGTTTTTCAAACATGACATTCTGTTTCAGCTACAAAAAATTATTAATTTCTGGGAACTAGTCAAATACAACATGAGAACTATAATGCCGTTGAGTATTTTTTCGAAGTTCTTCAAATATAGCGTCCGTAAAAGTGGACTTTAACCTCACTTCAGATTTTGTATCATAAAAATGTATTCATTACCTAAAATCAATAAAAGTATTCGCAGAAAACTATAAGCAGTTCATTAGCGATGTTGCTACTCTAAATTTTTGATAGTAGGTTATTTAGAAAAAAACTAAAACATGTAATGCTGAATGCAATTTGAGAAACACTTTTTTGCAGTCGTTCAATTTATTTATTAAGTCTTTATATTAAAGAAACCCTAAGAAACTGAAATCACTACCATATGTTGAATTAATATATACTGCATAAGAACATTTTAATTAATTATATGTTTTAAAAGCGCCAGTAGCAAGTTAAATAACTTTTACGAATATTTATGAGACTGTCTCTGAGTTTGTGGTGGTGCGATTATCGCCTTTATTGCAACAGCTAGCTTGTGACGATGCGATTTTCGTCTTTATTGAAGAAATCTCTTGCATGTACTAGATTAAGCGATTTTCGTCTCTTTAGACCTAGTATACTGCTTCAGTTCTTCTACCTGGATAAGATATTTATTTATTTTCAAAACTGAAGTTAAAATATAGTCATAAATGTAACAAATTACATTCAAATAATTATAAGAAATAATTTATTTTTCAATCAATACAATTTCATCATCAGTGTTGAATTTCAAAAGACAATAATTATTTATAATTTTGTCAAATACCTCCTGGTAAATTATTTTAACATTATTAACGCACAAAATATTCAATTCCTTTAAAAAAGTTAAATAGTCGAACGTTTTATTAGAAAATATTGAAACTTGAATGAATGAATGAATGAATTAAATAATTAAAATGTCACATTTTTAAACGTAACAATGAACAAATTTCTGAAATAACAACTGCTACTTCTTGGGATACTTGCACTTGTAGTTTCCCTTGGTGTTGCTAGAGAAAGAAGACTCCTGCAAAAAAAGTAGCGTTTACAAATAAGAATGTACTATTAAATGAAAAAATATATTTTTAGACTTGTAGCAATAAGTTTTTGAGGTATTAAAATTATACACACCTGGGCAACAGCATGTGAATGACGGCGTTCCATAAGAGTAGAATAGATCAATTCCGATATAAACTCGGATCTTTCAGCGCGAGTATCCTCATCTATCTCGCTTTCCTTCTCCTTCTCCTCCAAAGCCGCAGGAAGTACAAATTGACTCGGGGTCGGAGAAGGATCGTTGACTAGTTCGGGTGTTGCCGCAGACATCTGCAACATCTGTTGCTGCCTCCAGCGTGGAACCCACCTTGGCGGTGGTGGACTAATCCCTGTACCAGTAGTTCTCAGTTGTGTGATGCGACGAGGAACTCTTTCTTCGGCGAAAGGCATTGGAGGAGGACTTGGTATTCCCGATGCTGGTGTATCGTCGCCATACGACAATGAATATCTGTTCGGTCCTACACGAGTCCATGTTGATTGAGGGGTGCTGTAGTTAGTAGGGGTGGATTGATCTTGCAAATTATTGGCTACAAATCCTTGGTCGATTAACTGCTGACGAGCTGTCTGTAAACGAAAATATTATTTAATATTGTACTCAATGTTGAATCTAGAGGAGTAGTGTGGCTTGTTTTTTATAAGATTTTATTATTTTGTTGATATTAATGAATCTACTTTTTAGGCATAGCTGTTGTGATGATTAATTTTAAGATGTTTAACTAAGTTTGTTCGCAAGAACTTTATTTTATTATTCGTCTCATTATTTAGTTTTTATTTAGCATTCTTCTTACGTGAAATATAAAATACAACCAAAAACGATAGTTTTAATGAAATGAAAATGAGGAAGCGACTAGAATTTGTAAAATTAGCGACCCTTGAATTTATTGGTCAGTAAAATTTTGAATTAAAACCGATTTACCAATAATTTATCGGTGTTTTTTGATTTTAAATAAATATTATTGAAAAAAATTATATGTATGCAAATAAATGTAACTATTCTGAACATAAAATATAGATCTTCACAAAAAAAACAATTAATAGATCTGAAATTAAATACTTATCTGAAAATTTTAAATTATCAACTCTTTTAAAAAAAATAAGGATGCAGAAATCTAAGTAATCTAAGCTTTAGTGTCGTATATTGCTGTAAGTAATTGATTGAATTACCGATAAAAAATGGTGAATTACCAGTAAGGATTTAAGGATAATGTTTGCGAATTACTAGTAATCTGGTTTACGGGTATTATAATCCCTATTTTGAGAAGGTATAGATCTTGCACACCCAAACAATAGTTTTAGCTCCCTGTTTCCTACTTAAAACTTACTCGGACAGGAGTTACACGACTATTTATATCTCTTATCTCGGCCATCAAGGATTCCAAAGGACCAATCTCATCACGTGATTCGGAAGAAGTGCATGGTGTGAGTTCAATCCTAAAAGAACTAATCCTAAATTATTGGAATGTTCTTTCACAAACTAAAATATGTTGCGATCAAAGTTCGAAGTACTGATTGATATGCAACTGCTCAGCGAATGTTTGTTGATAGTTTGACGAAAAAGATGTTATATATGAGTGAGATTGAGGGTGAATGATTGCGAGAACTTTATACGAATAAATGGGTGAATAGAGCTGTGAATGTTGATAAGGAATAAGTGGTGAGTCAGACATATGTGGTGAAGATTGATTGTGGAATCATTTTGTTGTACATATAGATGATTTATTAGTCTATTATGGATTAGATCTTTGTTACTTATCGTGCTGTTTTAATAATTTATATTGTTGTTATATAAACTGAATATTACTAAGATAGTATGGCTTGATTATGTATCGTTTTTCATTGTTTAATGTATCTATTGTTGTAATTAGAACTTTACAAGCTACTTAAATGATTATTAAATAAAGATTTAATGCTAATTATGTTTACAAATGATAAAACAATATCTTTGGAATATATTAAATAATTATAGTTACCTAGGAGACCCTATATCATCCGCATCAGCCGTAGTTGTTGCCTGGTCTTCGTCACTGGCTGAATCAGACCTAATATAAAAGAAGTATTATCATCGGGTAGTTAAATTAATTAATGCGTTAAACCCAATTATTGCTACTTGGGTAAATGTTAAGTTAATTAAAAGTCAATAGCTTCAAAAGAACTTAAAGTTCAAGTATAATATAAATAAATCGAAGTTGTCATTTTCTATCTAAGGCAAAATTACAAAATAAGTTTCCTTAATGCAACTAGCCATAAATTTGGCAAAAAAATGTAATTTTATGTTTTGAATTGAAGCAAAACATACTAAAATTGAAGTTCACGAGTTGAAATTCGCAATTAAACGTATACTTACAAAAACGGACGATCACGCCACAATGGCCTTAAATCTATTTGTTCATTATCACTATTCAATTCTTCATCACTAGAATTTCCCATTGTTTGAATTATTACAAATTTTAATCTTCGCAATATCAATTAAACTATAACAGTTTAGCCAGAATCGCTACGTTTGAAATGCGATTTCAATATAAGGAAGTGAAAAGCGGAAGTGTTGCTAGATTACAGCTTAATCCCAACCGGAAGGAAGAAGAGAATAAAAGCGGAATCGGAATTTTACTGCTTGGTTCAAATTATTAATAATTTTATATTTGAACCTTTGAATTAATTAATTATATTATAAAAAATGAATACTATTTAAAAAACGATTTTTATTGTTTATTCTTAATATTCTATATTAAATAGATAGAAAATAAAGCCGCATAAAGTATAATTTTAATAAAATTATCCATTTTTTTAATTGATTTATTTTTAATCATGTAAAATTTGGATTACTATTTTTTATAAAAGTAGTACGATTATTTCATAAATTGCATATGCAAATTCGTAATTGATTTGATTGGTAAAAGTTTTGAAAATCACCTGACTATTTTGCATTCCTCAAATTTAATTTGTTAAACATGAATTTATTGTAATAAAAATAAATAAATCACCCTTAATTGTTCTTTGATTAAATTTGACAAAATTTTGAAATCCATGCTACATTTTTTTAATTCGTATGTAATTTGCTAAAAAATTATGCTATAAAAGATTTTTACACACGTCTATACCTGCAATGTTTTTGCTAAGATTATTTATTTATTTATTTATGTTGCTCTAAATGTTGAGAGAAGAGTATGAATTAAATTCAGATGGTTTGTTCATATAATTAATAAATCTAAATACTTTCTGCAATGTCTTTATTTATTATAAATCACAATTTTACTGACAAAAAGATATTTCTCATGATACGAAAACAAAACATACATTCTAAGGCACCTATTCTACGTTCTTTCTGTCTTCTCGAAGGCCATAGGGAATGCAAGCCTATTCAGAGTCGTCGTCAGATTCATTGATTTCGTTGTAGGTCATCGCATATCTCATCGGAGCTATTTGAGTCCATGTTGTCCACTTGGTACGGCATACAACTCCTTCTGGCAAAGTCTTCTGTAAAAACAGAGTTAATAATTATATTTAAAGCCGGATCTACAAGTTGTATTGGAGCATGTAGCAAAACTAATTTTTTTATAAAAGCGGCATTTTATGAAGACGAATTGCAGAAGATTTTATTTAATAATAAACAATTAGTCATCACGGCACATCTCATAAATTGAGGTAGCATGAACCCGAGAAACATTTATTCATCAGACTATAACTCACTCTGGCTTCGGCAATTCTACGAAGCGCTTCTCTTGCCTGTGGGTGTAAATCTCTATAAAAAATACTTTCTTCTTTGGGTGCAGAATCTGGAGTGACATCGTTACTGAAAGAACACATCATAAAATAATATAGTTTTCTTTTATAAACTAGAATTAGATTCGACTAAATTTTGAAGTACAGACAATGATGTTAATTTTTAGCGTATATTGGTGGAAAATTTAATGAAAAAGATGTTATATTTATATGAGAATAGGGTGAACGTATTAGGAATAAATTGAAATATATTATTTTATGACCGAAAGAGTGCGAGGAATAGGAATGCATGCATGAAAGGAATTGTGTGGGAAAGGTTGATTATAGAATGATTTATATTTATGCCCAGTTTATCATTCAATTATCATCATGCTGTTAATTGATTCTTCTTCTCAATTGATTGATAAACAGAACATTAGTAGAATATAATTGCTTTTTTATAACTAGTACAGTTTATTGTCAAATAAATCATTCATGTTGTAGAGCTACTTAAATTATTATGATTATAGGATTTAATGACAATTATGTTTACAAATGGTTTTGGAAAATATTTGATAATCATAGTTAATTACCGAGGAGAACCCGAACCGTTTCCTTCAGCTGGGGCTACCTGGTCCGTTTTGGTGGTAGTATCAACGCTAAAAAAATTACAAATATGTCAATTTAAATTATCTTTAAGATCATTCAGCCCAGTCATTATTACTAAGATAGTTTAAATATTGGAAAATCGTTATTACCTGGTGGAAGCTGAATCATCTCCTTCAGTCTTATCATCATTACTAGCATCAGACCTAATGAAAAAAGCATGAATATATGTAAATTTGAATTATCAGTTACAGTAAAGGGCAATTGGATAATGATAAATACCTAGGAGAATTTGAATTCTCTCCTTCAGTTTCCTCGTTGTCACTAGCAGAATCAGACCTAATAAAAAATGCATACATTTATATAAATTTATTTTTTTCGAGTCAGTTATAGCGTTTAGACTATTTTAAGTTAAGTAACGGTGAATTGAAAAATCATAATTACTTAGGGGAATCCACAGAATCTTCAACAGGTAGGTCGTCTTGTTCCTCATCGCTGAAAAAATCAGACCAATTAAAATAAAAGCATGATTATTTATAAATATTCTAGTTAAAACAGTTACTGAGTTAAGCTCAACCATGACTAATTAAGTAAATTTTAATTTTAGTAAAGGTCAATTGGTTAATTATAATTACCTAATGGAATCATCGTCGACAACAATGTCCTCTACTTGCTCGTCGCTGAAAGAATAGATTGAATTAAAACAACATAAAAAAATATAAATTTTCAGTTATGGCGCGAGTACGTAGGTAAATTTAAGTAAAACCTAAGTGAATAATCATATTTACCTAATGGAATATTCATCATCAGGAAAGTCTTCCTCCTGCTCATCACTGTTGGAATCAGATCTAATGAAAAACAAAACAATATATTAAATTATCTTCTAGTTTAATCAGTTTCAGATTTAAATCAAGTAATTATGACTTAGGTATATTTTAATCAACTAAAGGCCAATTTTTCATTCAAAATTACCTAATAGAATAACGGTCATCTTCATCAGGAATGTCTTCCTGCTGGTCATCGTTGGTCGAATCAGATCTAATGAAAAAAGCATCTTTTAGTTAAATCAGTTACGGCGTTAAGCCCATTTAGATAATCATACTTAATAGATTCTGCATCATCTTCATAGGACGTTTCTTCAGTGTCCTCATCACTAGCATCATCAGATCTAATTACGAAAAAATAAATATATGTAAATATGAATATTCTTCTAGTAAAATTAGTTACGGCGCTAAACACAGTTATTATTATGTAGCTAAATTTAATTAATTAAAGTGTAATTGGATAATTATAATTACCTATCGGAACCTTCATCTTCATCAGTTATGTACTCTTCTTCCTCACCGCTAATAGAACCGGACCTAATGAAAAAAAATATTTGTAAATTTAATTTAAGTAAAGGCCAATTGCATGATCATAATTACGTAAGGGAATTCTCATCATCCTCATCGGATATTTCTTCATCGGTGATAGAATCAGATCTAATTAAAAAAGCATGAAATTATGTAAATATGAATTATCTTCTGCTTAAATCAGTTACGACGTTAAGCTACTTACGACTGGGAACCCTCATCATTTTCGTCAGATGAACGTTCTTCTTCTTCATCAGACCTAAAGAAATAAGCATGAATTTGTGTGAATACTAATTATATTCTGCTTAAATCAGTTACGGCGTTAAACTACGTAGGTAAATTTTAATTTTAGCAAACGCCAATTGAATAATCATAATTACCAAAGATCTTCTTCAACGGGTACATCTTCTTCTTCCACATGGCTGATAAAATATTGCCTAATAAATAATATCATGAATAAATGTAAATATGACTTATCTTCTACTCGTAGGTCAGTTACTAGAGAAGAAATACTATCAGTCTTTTCAACTATCGATGAATTGATAGTTTTAAACATAGCACTAATGATAGTAAAAATTATAGTTTTAAAAATATCTGACAATCTAAATTTAATTAAAATATATATTTTGGATTCTTAGAAAATAAATTAGTAACCTACTATTTACTTTTTGAACTACAAAAAGTTTACTTACAAATTTAAATAATTCTCATGACTAAATTCAGCATATTTAATAGCTACTCTGTAAATGACAAATAGTACTTTTCAAGAATAATACAGTATCATAAAAATACAAGCTTGTTCAACATCGAACTATCAATGTCGATATTATTCTAATATAAATAATTTCATTATAACCCGGATTTATTTTGATTGTAATCAATGAATATGATCTCGAAAATTATATGTATGTACATTCAACAATAACTGAATTCATTTACCGCGTATTTTTTTGTTAAAAATGTATGAGTATTTTCTGTTTATCAATATTTTTATTTCTCCTTTTTGTAATTATCGATATATGATATATTGATGTTTTAACAGTATCGTACTATCGATAGTTGTTTAACTCTAGAAATTACTGGCAATAGACACAGTAATTACTAACGATAACAAAACCGGTAGTTTAATCCAATAATCACGAGCAATAGTTCTATCCGACAGACACCATTGATATCAAAATCGATAGTAAATTAAACCGATAGTCATACTCGATAGTACTATTCTAATCTATGGATAGTTTTTTTTTTACAAAATGACTATCGATAGTTTTTATCTCTAGTTAACATGTAAAGTTCCAGTCCGCCCTATTTATATTTTAATTGTTCGTTCTCAGTGGGTGCTCTACATTTTTTGAAAGACATATACACTTGAAACATATAAGATATGTTTTACTATTCTTTGAATATAATGTTAGTGCATTTGACCTTGATGCCCAATGCAGTCAATAACCATGTTTTTAAAAAATATACTTTTGGTTAATTATAAAATGTAATATACTCGTAATAAAAAATATATATTTATTTGCAAATAACTATTTATGTATGCGCATCTTGACCTTCTTGGATTGAATAATGGCCACGATGTGCAATCAAAATAATTCCAAAATATAATTTAGAAAAAACGCTTTGGCCATTTAGGACCGATTTTTTATTCTATGATAGCACGTGTTCAGCCCAGTCACTGTTACTTAACAAAACGTCTACTAAATTCAGTTGCTTCAACAAAACTTTAAGTTCGGTAAAAAAAAATAAATATAAAAAATATGTCGTCACTTATGACGGCGTAGCACTGCCGTAGCAAAGCTCGGTAAGGGAGATATCAATGCGCGGGAAGTGCCGTGTTCAACCGCCAATTCTCGCCCCACCACAAATGTAAGTAAGTGGTGGGAGAGGAGCACAGCAGTAATTTCAATCTGAAAAAATAGGTTATCAACTATGAGAATCGAACTCACGTTGTCAAATCCATAGCCCCACTCAATACTTCTAAATAATATGTACCTTCGTCATTTAGATTCACTTAAAATTAAGTTTCCTTGATGGCCATTACATTTGCTATACATTTTATCCAACATGCAAACATGCAAAGGTTGGAATTCACAATTAAATGTTTTCTTACCTATATGGGTGATCAATCATTTGCTCTCTGTTAATATTTTCATCACTAGTATTTACCACCATGATTACGAATTCAAATATTTGTAATATTGTGTGAATTTACGATGTTTAAGTCAAAACCGCTACGAGTGAACCGTGAAACGTGGTTTAAGTAAGTGGACGTGCTGCTAGATTTGAAACGGAAGAAGGGAATGGGAAGTTATGTTCAAATTGTTACCATGACGACTCTGTACCGCGAAATATTCAAAAATGATCTATATTTATCTATGAAGATTTTGTTCACTGATATCTTTAATTGTTTTTGTTTAAATTTGATCTAATATGTGAAAATTTGATTTAATCCTAAAATAACATTTAACATTTGAAGAGTTTTATTGTATTTTCAAAATTTTAAGCAATAAATATTCATTTTTATTTACAACTTTTTTTATTTATTTATGGACTTTACAAGTACTTAAAAATTATCAGAATGGAAGTTTTAACGCCAAATTTTTTTAGATGGCAGAAATAATCTGAAATAAGGGATGCTGGGCAACATCGCCGTAGATGGAAGTAGTGAACTAAAGCATTTGAACAGCCTGGAATTTTTAAATGTATGGAGATTTAAATACACTAAGAGTTTGTTAATTGTTATAAGTATATCAAATAAATAAAATACACATAATTATAATACTTGACAAGTAAAAACATGAATTCATATAGGGACAAAGTTGTTGAAGGTCGACGCTAGCATCTCCCAGTTGCAGTGTATGTAACTAAATTGTTATAAAATACGTAGCTTTTCATTTTTGCGTTTGCGCACACAAACTTATATAAGCAGTAAAATATGAAGAAGAGTGAAATTATTACTTTGCGGGTGAAACACTAGCGCCACGGTGTTTTCACTAAAAGTTTCAATTGACTATATGAAAATGTAATACGGAAATTTGTTTTATTTTTAAATATTTCAGTTATCAAGTACTTTACCTTTGATTTAAATTAATATACTTACATTTTTTCTTTCGTAACACTGTGGTTCTACTAATTCGGATGGCAGAAATACAAACAAATCATTTTTCACTAAACAATTTTATCCTGACATACAACTTTAGTCTTAAGACATTTATCCCAATCATTCATTCTCAGTTTCATCTACATTTATATCTTTCAACCACCATACGCTCACCTGAATTTCTAACAACTTTCTTCTTATTTTCATGCAGAAAGAACATTTAACTGTTTACTTTATTGTTATTTCTGATAAAAACTGTAGTTATCTCTACTTTTTGTTGAAAACCTTTATTAATTTAAAAATTACTAGTTACATTACGGTTATTTTCTTTTACAAAACATTTATTGAATAGTAAATTAACTTTTATTTCGTTTTTTCTTCCTTTAAGGCCACAGGACATTCAAACCTATTGAAGTTTCTAATCGCTGTCAGATTCATCGCTTTCAGAATCACTTTCAGAATCAATTTCGGAATCAGATTCAGAATAACTTTCAGAATCGGTTTCAGAATCACTGTCGAAGAGACGGATAGGGTTACGGCGTACAATTTCTTGGTCACCCAGTTGATGACGATGATGTACCTGTTAATGAAAAATATTTGTTAATAACTGTGTTTAAAGCTAAATCTAGAAGTATTCTGCTCGTAATGCAGCACACTTCAAATTTTACGAAAGCAGAAATTTTTTGAATATTTATTTACAGCTTCTAATAGAATTCGAACCGTTAGGACACAATAGCATTTTTTTGATATAAGTTGAAGTCATTGAGATTGAATGCACGATCTCCTACTTGTTAATTAAAAAACGCAAGTTTTACCTCGCTTTTATCCCCTATACTACGATTGCCATTGTATTTATTAATTGCTTTGTTTTGCAGGACACAACAAAAATGTGTGAAAGTTTTTAAAATAGCCAAAGTTATTAGTAATAACTTTGATGAAGCTTAACTTATCTGATTAAGCTTACTTCGCTGAAATTTTATTTTTTTATTTGTTCTCTTTAAGTAATTTGCAATAAAATAGTGAAAGGTTGAATGAAGTACCATTTTGGGTTTTACTTTAAACTCATATTTGCATGACTTACTTTCTCAGCTTTATCAAGTATATTTTTTAACTTGTTTATTAGAGACCGCAAATGTTTTGCCTTATCCTTTTCTTCGGTAGAGGTATTTGGCGTCAGGTCACTGTAAAAAAAACAAATAACAAATAAATGCATTCTTTTTTCACAAACTAAAATGTGTTGCGATTAAGGTAACCAGTTGTTACTTGGGAGTAACCCTGAGATAAAACAAATGGATTATAAATACGAGAATAATATAACATCGATAGAATTTTTGATTAAAAAACATCGTAATTCATTTAGTAAAAAGGTAGCAAAATTTTTAACATATAATGAATAATTGTTGAACGAAGACTGCTTCATTGATAAATTTGACGAGTGGATGTTCTTTGAATATTTCGGGGATGCAGGCTACCCCATTTGATCTTTAAGAAAAATTGCTTAGAAAATAGTCAAAATCCTTATATTTTTAGTTAGATATTCCGGCAGCATCTTAATTTCCGCTTGATTCTGGCCAAGTACTCAACAAATTATAATATTAATGCAACAAGGAGATAATATTTTAAACCCCTGAGATAACGGCATGAAAACCGGAGGCTTTGGTTGAAAGGCAGACACCTAATTGTTCGAAGTACAAGGAATGACGTTACTGATTGTATATTTCTGAAATTTTCAAAAAGAGTGGAACATAGTAAAACAAATACAATAAAAGAACATTACGAAATATTATTTTGGAACTATGAATTTATTATAAAATGTTGTTAGAATAATGATGGTGATTTGACAATGCTAATTTTGTTTGTTATTTGCACGACAGTAATTGAATCAGTGGAATCAGACAATTAGGATACAGTATAAATTGAAGTCCACGAAATTTTTCTTGAGTCGAACAAATGCTTAGTAGTCTATTGAAAGTTTGACGAAAAATAATCTATGTGGGTTTGGATCAAAGGTGAATTAATGCGTGAATGTACTAGAAATAAAAGGATGAATATGATTTTATGACTGAAGATTCGAAGTGTGGGAAATAGGATACAAATATGGACGAAATTATGAATGGGTAAATTTTTTTCGAAATTTAGACAATTAAAACCTTTAGTTTAATTAAAGTTGTGCCTATTTTATTTTACTCTTCAAAATTGTTAATAACATAAAAAATATTATTATCAGTATACTGTTATCTTTTTTAACAGTTCTGAAGAGGGTAATACAATTGCAGACACGTTAACATAGTTCCTAGATTTATTGGCAAAATTTCGATAAAACTTCAATTTATCATATCATTGGACACAATATCTTCATTCAAAAATTATGAATGTTGATGGTTACAGTGAGATGGGATTGTTGGATAATTTTTATGTGTATCTTGAAATTAGTAGGATATTACAATTCGATACATTTTATAATAAAATTCATTACTGCAATACGTCTGTGATCAAATTTATATATATATATATATATAAATATAAATAAATAAATATATCATCACGCCTTTTACCCATCACTGGGTGTGGCACTCTGCCTAAGCAGATCTCGGTAAGTGATATATATTTTCGCGTGAAGTGCGGTTACCAGCCGTCAAATCACGGCCTCCAAAGATATTAGTGGTGGAGGAGCCACAGGGGTAGATTTTTTAAATTGGTGAAAATTGTTTGTCGGCTGTGGGGATCGAACCAGGGTTCTCAAGATCCACAGGCCGACTCGATACCACTGAGCCACCTACCCCATATATATATATATATATATATATATATATATATATATATATATATATATATTTATTTTAAAAAACAATTTTCACCAATTTAATTCTACCCCTGTGACTCCCCCACCACTAACATCTTTGGAGGCCGTGAGTTGACGGCTGGTACCCGCACTTCACGTGAAAAAATGTATCACTTAGCGAGATCTGCGTAGGCAGAGTGCCACACCCAGTGATGGGTAAAAGGCGTGATGATGATGATGATATACTTACCGAGATCTGCTTAGGCAGAGTGCCACACCCAGTAATGGGAAAAAGGCTTGATGATATATTTATTTATTTATATTTAAAAAAACCAATTAATTATGTATAGTTTACGAGAAAAAAGTGATCAAAAATTTGTAGAAGGGATATGTGACGTCACTATGATATACTGGTGAGAAGTGAGCAGACAAAGATGATCATACGGAGAGAGAGAAATACAAAGTTGCATTTGTAACTAATTTCAAACTATGTCATGTGACATCTGTCAGTTTCAATACTTGAGAGCGAAACACAGATTACAAATATAGGTGAACAACAAAAAGAAGTTTAGTACCGTGAAGTGACCTACCTCAATTTATGCTGAATCAATTCCAACAATAAAATTATCAGGTTATACGTAGTTTATTATTATTATTATTATGACACAAAATAATGTTTAACTTATTTTATAATTCGTTTCTTTAAATTCTACTCAAATTATAATGAAAGGAAGATTTAATGTCAATTAAAGATTATCATAATTACCTAAGGGAACTTGTATCATCTTCATCGGACTTGTCTTTTTGTTCCTCATCACTAGTTGAATCAGACCTAATGAAAAAAGGAAAGCTAACTCAGTTAATACCTTAAGCCTATTGTTATGCAGGTAAATGTTATGAAAAAGCTCCAAGAACTTTTAAGGGTCAAGTACACTTATACAATTGACCACAAACTTTGCTAATCGTTTTCTAAATCCAACTTACAAGAAAGGACGATCACGCCATAAAGGCCTTAAGTCGATCCATTCATTATCACTATTTAAATCTTCATCACTAGAATTTTCTATTGTTGACGATTGACTTGAATCTTTCTGCTCATTATTATTATCTTCTACACGAGAATTTTCCTTTAATTGCATTATTACAAATTTAAATAATGGAAATATTATCTAAACTTACACACCTATGTCGGTAACTGTCAAATGTGCAACATGATTTTAAAATGGAATAGTAGAATGAAAATTTAATAACAGGGAGCACTGTAGTCGAATCATTTCATACATATTTGAGTTTTAGTAATGAAATAATATTAAATTAACATTATAATATGATCTAGACGATTTTAAAGATTTCTTTTTAATATTCTATATTAAATATTAATATTAATATTAATAGGCGTGATGATATATTTATTTTTTTTATTTAAATATGTAAATATGTATGTTTTATATACAATAAAACTACAAAAAGTAATATGTTAAATAATTTTATTTTGAAGCTTTAAATATCAAATTAATAATTTGTTAATTAAAATTAAATTAAAATAATCTGATGATTTCGTTATATATGTGCATGAGTAAATTGATTTTATTGGTCGAATTTTTCAAAGTCACATGACCATTAGTCAAAACACATATTTTGTATTTAGCAAAATTAAATAGCTAAATATTTTGTATCATTTAAAAACTTCAAAATATTTAAATAACTTTATTATAATACATAATTTACTAAATATCACTCTATCACGAAAATTTTTAGTTCATATTGCCAACAAAGATGTCCTTTTTATATTCGTGGTACGTGTGATTCGAATTTGTTTTACGTTACTTGTCCGTTAGCCATTTTGTGCAAAAGTCGTGTTGAATGTTTTTGCTCATAAAAATCAGTGTTGTAGGTAATTACCGTATTAAACAATACGTAAGTAATTATGTCTGAGTCTATGAGAAATGATGATACGGAAAGTGAAGGAGACGATGAGATTAGTGAGAGTGATACAGATCAATCGCCGAATGTTCTGAAGTAAGAAATTTTTTGTTTTTTACGTAAGCTTATTATGTTAATACTCATATAATTTTTAGTGTTCCCAGTGGCTCCTCGGACAATACTATCGCTAATAGGATTTCCAGGTAATTATAAATCGAAGATATAAGTAAAATACGCGGAGGGAGGGATAACATAATGGTAAGATTCCAGATGGTATCGGTTACCATGACGACCGTCATTGCGAAGTATACAAGTTTATCAATCAAGAATTGGCTCACTTGATACTCTTAATTTTTTATGATTAAATTTCAATTAACTTAAGAAAATATTTTCTTTTTGGTAAAACTTGAGTTGAGGGCCAAACCTGAAGTTGGCTGCAGAACAAGCTGTTTCTGGCTTGAATTCAGGACTACCAATTAAAAAAAAAACACCCCTAACCATGCCCAACCTAGTACAGAACGCATTTTTATGATAAATATACTTGAAATGCGAATTTTATTACAAACAAAATTTTGTTTTAAAGTTAAATTTTATGACAGAACAATTCGGATGACGCCTGGATTCGAACCAGGGATCCTCCGCTAAGCGGAGGATCCCTGGTTCGAATCCAGGCGTCATCCGAATTGTTCTGTCATAAAATTTAACTTAAAAAAAAAACACCCCTAACCATGCCAAACCTAGTACAGAACGCATTTTTATGATAAATATACTTCGCATTTCAAATTGTTCGGCTTTTGACGTTAAGTTGGTATTCCTGAATTCAAGCCAGAAGCAGCTTGTTCTGCAGCCAACTTCAGGTTTGGCCCCCAAGTCAAGTTTAGCCTTCTTTTTTGCTACACTTTTTAAATTCGTATGTTATTTGCCAACAAAACTCTTTGGGCTGGTACCATAAGCTCTGTTTTTAGATTGCTAAAACACCCAATTACACTGCTCTTAAAAGAGATAAAAACAAAGCTTGCGGTACCAGCCTTTGAGTTATATAGCTCGGATAATATTTCGTAAAACTTCCAAGGTCATTCTTGCGCATATAATATGATAAATTGAGACGAGTGTATATCTTTTTACTATTTTAGAACCAATAAGCACCTGTCGGTGTGACCTTGGAAGTTCCAGGAGGTATTACCTAGCCAGTAAATACCTGCTGAGCTTTTGTTGAGATTATGTTGTGAAATTGAAAAGAATGTTGTTAGAAGCTTGGGTGGGGAGAGTTTGGTCATGTGAAATGTATATAGAATGAAAGATTGGGGAAACAGGTATTTGTTGATGAAATATTGGGTGGGAAATCTACTGACAAAAAGGTTCAGTGAATGTGGGTTTAATGTATAAAAATTAAATAAATATATCATCACGCCTTTTACTCATTACTGGGTGTGGCACTCTGCCATAGCAGATCTTAGTAAATGATGTATTTCTTCGCGTGAAATGTAGTAACCAACCGTTAAAACACTGTCGCCAAAGCTGTTATTAGAGGGGAAGCCACAGGGGAAGTTTTAACGTGGTGAAAATTGTTTGTCAGCTGTGAGAATCGAACCCGGTTTTTCAAATCCACTCGACTCGATACCACTGAACCACCTACTCTATAATATAATATCTTCAATTACAAAAGCATTAATTATTATTAATTAGGAGGTATCGAGTCGGCCTGTGGATTTAAGAACCTGGTTTCGATTCCCACAGCCGACAAACAATTTTCACCTCTGTGTTCCCCTTCCACTAACATCTTTGGAGCTGTGATTCGACGGCCGGTAACCGGAATTTACGCGATGAAATATATCACTTACCGAGATTTGCTACGACAGAATGCCACACCCTACAGGGTAAAAGGCATATATTAATTTATTTTATTAATTATTTAATTGTATTCACTAGAAATATGCTGACTCTGACTTATTATATTACTTCATTTGATAGGTTATAGCATGACGATATATATGTGTGTATGAATGTTCAAATTGAGCTCAACGACAGTACCTTCTTCCTCTGATTACGGATTTACGTTAAGCAATAAATTTCTAGAATACCAATAATGAATGTGTTTTTAGGTTCGCACATATTCCGATTGTGTCATCATTGTTGTCGTCAGGAATTCTCGAAAATCTTTCTAGAACTTACTACAACGTCATGCCGAATATCCCAATAGAATCAAACCATATCAATATCACACGGTAATGTATATGACATAGGTGTAATCAAGGCGATTTATCATAACATTTTATTCGTGAAATAATAAAAATTGATAATTAAATTAAAACACAGTAAACGACACGAAACTACAAGGTACAACTCAACAAAAACTTATTCTATACTGTACTTTTAAAAAAATCTACCCCTGTGACTCCTCCTCCACTAATATCTTTGGAGGCCGTGATTTCACGGCTGGTAACCGCACTTCACGCGAAAAAATATATCACTTACCGAGATCTGCTTAGGCAGAGTGCCACACAAAGTGATGGGTAAAAGGCGTGATGATATATTTATTTATTTATTTTTACTTTTTTATTGGTTTATGTACGTATTTATGAACAAGTTGCATATATTTTTGTCGTGTCGCCTTTAGGAATTTACGCTTCCGATAAATACTGTATTCGTTTTGTTTTTTATTTGATTCTACGTAAAAAATAATGTAAACCAATTTAATGAATTTTTAGATTTTCCAACACGTTACCGGCTGCGTCATTGTTATCGTTCCTGACACCTGAATTCATAAACCAAATATTAAATATTCCTGCAACAAACACCACCAGTCAACTCGAAGATGTGAGCAGCATCTCTAATAATGCCCCAAGTTTGTCCTCATCTTCTTCATCATCTTCTCTGGGTATCCTAGAAATGATGCCCACAGGGAATAACGATATAGTTGAGCCTGCAGGAAATCTTTCCGAGAATCTAGATGTCACTATCAGATCTCAAAATCTTGAGACTTTGGAGATAGTAGAAATGGAAGACTGGAGTCGTCGTTTAAATGTTCTTAGAGATTCAAGTGGAGCTTTTGTGACTGCAAGATGGGAACGCATTCGTCTGAATAATTACAACGATAGAAATTGGTCAGAAAGCGACTTGGATGAGTTAAATCGAATTATTCCTGAAGGGATTCCTATGAGTTCATCGATGATGACCGATTCCCAGAATGAATCATCTCAAGACACTATGTTGGATCGCAATTCAGACGATGCCATGGAAGCTAGCGATGAAACGTTGGTTGAGGATGCAACTGCTCCTAGTAGTTCATTTATGCAATGGAACGTTGTTACCTACGATAATAGATCCATGATGGTTAATGTAAGTGACGGTACACTATCGTCAGTTGTGTCGAATTTTTTCCGAAATGATAATGAACTTGAAGAAACTTCTAGACAGCCCCATAATGTAATTACTAGCTCACCATTATCTTCTAATTATGTTCCTGTTGAGAACTACTTCGCAGATGTCCTCTCTGTTGATTCTTCTTCATTAACGGGTGACAATGTCAATTCATTTCGGCAGATTTTGGAGGAAGACTCGACGAATATGACAGAAAATGAAGTTGCAATAAGCGCATCCTCTTATTCATCCAATTTGGATGATCTTCGTGGAGAATTCGAAGCAAGTAATGATTCTGATCCTTCTAATTCATCCCAGCAAATTTCGGAAGGACACTTAATGGATAGAGTAACATATGATATTAAAATGAGCCCATACTCTTCTTCATCTTACTTAGAAAATCTTCGTCGAGAATTCCGAGAAATTCATTATGGTTATCCTCCTGCATTGATGGACAACAATACTAACTCACCTGAAGAAATTTCGGAGGGAAACTCTACGAATATAGACGCAAGAAGCTCATCCTTTTCTTCATCCACCTTGGATAATCTTCGTCGAGAATTCCATGCAATTAATTTTGATAGTTATGCTTCATTCACGGAAGATTCGATCAATTCATCTCAGCAAAATTTGGAAGGACTCTTGAATAGGGCTATAAATGAAGGGACATCCAGCTCATCCTCTTTTTCATCCACCTTGCATGATTTTAATCAAGGATTCCAAGCAAATAATGATAGTGATTATGGTACATTGACAGCAGTCACTGATAATTCATCTCAGCAAATTTCGGGGGGATTCTCAATTAATAGAGAATTAAATGAAGTTACAACAAGCTCATCATCTTCATCCAATTTGGATGATCTTCGTAGAGAATTCCAAGCAATTAATGACGCATCGATAGTCTTCACAGATTCCTTAGAAAATATTGCGAGTGACTCTACACCGCTCAGTTGTTTTACTTCCTTAGGAAGTGAAACGTCTGTGCCATCAACCTCTGCTTCGATGGATCAAGAGACTGAAAGAAATTCTGCGTCTGAAGTACCATATGACGATGAAATAGCCTTTATAAAAGAACTCATCATTTCTTGCCTAAATGAGTATTTGGCTCGTCGCATAGCAGCATTATCGCAGGTATTTATTATAATTTTGTAAATATAACATCATGCTATATCTCATGAAATAGAGTACCTCAAACCCTTGAAATATTCATTGAATATTTATTTCTCAAACTCATCTTAAAATTAATCTCTGTCAAATATGTATGGGGGCCGTGATCTAACGGCTGGTAACCGCACTTCACGCGAAGAAATATATCAACTATAGACATCTGCTACGGCAGAGTGCCACTCCCATTAATGGGTAAACGGCGTGATGATATATTTATATTATTTATTTAAATTTGTGTTTGTAAAACTTAAAATAATGTTTTTTATTACAGATCAGCTCATCTGATGAAGACGACTAAGTGAGTTCTATTTTGAATAATAATGAGGAGTAATTAACAAGCGTAACTTCATGAAATCTTGATTTATGTTTTAAAATATTTGATATTTGTTAAATTGTTTCCGTTAGAGGTTACGCGCGAAACAATAATAATTTTTTTTCAAGAGTTTTTTAAAATTTTTGTTTCAAATCTTTAAATAACAATTAATGTGTAATAATTTATTTCGCTTATTGTAACACAATTATAATTTTTGTTTGAAATCTTTAAAAAACATTTAATATCTGATAATTTGTTTCCGCTATTCTAAAACAATAATACTTTTTTTTTAATTTTTGTTTAAAATTTTTAAATAACAATTAATATGTAATTTGTTTGAAACCTTTAAAAACATTTAATATGTGATAATTTGTTTCCGCTATTGTAAAACGATCATACTTTTTTTTTATTTTTGTTTCAAACCTTTAAATAGCAATTAATATGTAATAATTTATTTCGCCTATTGTAACACAATTATAATATTTGTTTGAAACCTTTAAAATATGTGATAATTTGTTTCCGCTATTGTAAAACGACGATACTTTTTTTTAATTTTTGTTTAAAATCTTTAAATAACAATTAATATGTAATAATTTATTTCACCTATTGTAACGTAAAGAAAATTATTGTTTAAAACGTTTAAAAAACATTTAATATGTGATAATTTGTGTCCTCTATTGTAAAACGATGATACTTTTCATTTTAAATTTTGTTAAACCTTTAAAAACACTTATATGTGAAAATTTGTTTTGGCTATTATAACACATTGATAATTTGTTCAAAATCATTAAAAAACACTTAAAATGAAACAGTAATATCTGTTCCAAAGAGAATGTAGAGCAAATAAAATATGCTCAAAGCTTAAACTTTAAAATTAACTTTGTGTAACGTTTCTTGTAGTAGAAAATTAATTTCAATAAATGTTCATTTATATTTATTTTCTAATTATTTACGTGTTTCATGAACTACCTGAGAATTACGAGAAATTATGGAAATGACTAATGATGTATTACGTGATTGTTTTAAATTTTCGGTAGTTTAAAGAATTTACAAGTATTTAAAATTGATTTTAATTAATACACATCTTTTCTTTCGTCACTTTCGTTTTCTATTAATTGTGGTAGAAGAAAAAAACTAATCTTTTTTTACGAAATTCAAAAAACAACGTTCATTTTTAGAAAGTCATCGTTGTTACTAATTTAGCTGTAGTATATATTTTGTTAGTTTTGTAATTATTAAGGAAATTTTAATTTCAAACATTGCGACTCGGATATAATTGTAATCATTTTGAAAAATATGTAAAAGGAGTTTAAATTACTTTCGTTGAAAATCATTTAATATATGCATCAGTTATTTCAGAAAGAAAAATAAATAAAGACTGGTAAATTTTGATTCTAGTCGTTGTATTTATCTAATTTTTGTTGGATAATAAATATTAAACAGGTTCAAAAATAATGTTTAAAAAAATTGGAGCATTCAGTGCAATTTACATGAAATAAACATTTTTAGTACTACTAATTTGAGAGTTAAGTTTAATATATTAATAATTAAATTATAATTGTAAATACTATAATAGTCTATTTACCACTCATTATAAAACATCAAATAATATATAATTTTAATTTAATTATTAATATATTAGAGATAATTCTAAAACCAGTGGCACTAAAATGTATATTTTTTGTGAAGTTTTCTTTTTAAATTCTTTTTAGTTCGAAATCTGTATACCATATAATATCTGATATTAAATTTTTGCCTACAATTTTGAAACTTAAGTAATTAAGATTAAAAATAGAAAGCTGTGAAAATTAAATTAGATTTCAGAGTAGAATATTTTAAAATGAAATTTCGTTTATTTCCGGAGTTTATCGGAAGCGCCAAAGATTTTTTTAACGTTTTAAGTACGTAATTTGATTTGATTGGCTGAGTCTTGTCATGGCACGTGACCACTAGATTTTATATTTTAGTTTTATTTTGCATTTGTCTATTAGTTTGGGTAAATGTTTATTGTTATATTATTTTAAAATTTTATATTTTATTTAATTTATTATAATACATAATTAATTGAAATAATTTTATCAGTAATAACGATACAGGTGCCCTCTTTGTTTTTCATGTTGGCGGTTGCTACGATTAGAATTTGTTTATTTGTTTGAGACAAACTAGATAGCCATTTTACAGAACAAACGTGCTTAAAATAGTTTAAAAGTGTAGAATTAGTAATATCTAATTAGCCATGTCTAGCTCAAGCTCGAATGAAGAGGATAACACGAATGAATTGAATGATACTGAACTGTTATCAAACGTTCTAAAGTCAGTAAATATTTGTTTCCCAATAAGCATATGCTAATCATATTTATATTTTAGTGTTGCTAACGACTTATCGAGAACTACAGCCAATGCTACCGATAATGACACTGATAATATTAATCCATCGAGGTAATTATAAGTAGATAACAATAGCTTATCGTAAGGAGCAAAAGGGGAAAGTAATGCTATGATTTCATTTTGGCATTGCTTTGACATACCGCGAAGTATTCAATAATACCCAATATTATCAATCAAATATTTGCTCCCTTGATATTCAATAGTTTTTTGAATAAATTTAACCCAATTTGCGTATATTTGCCACATTTTCTATGCTCGTATGTAATTTGTCAAAGAGATTTTTGTTACACAAGTTTATATTGAATTCCTTCAGTGCTTTTGCTGAGATTATATTATGATATGGAGAAGAATGGATGAGGGAAATGCAGGGTGAATCTAATGAATGTTTCAAAGGTTTATTATACCTCATTTTTGAGACATAGCATGGATGTACGAGTATGTTAAAACCGAGTTCAACGACTATATCCTGTCGTTCTTGTTACGGATGTAAGTTAAGTATTAAATTTCTTGAATACCAATAGAAACTGTGTTTTTAGACATTCGAATATTCCGTCCGAGTCGTCATCTTCATCTTTAGGAATTCTCGACAGTATTTCGCAAACGAGCTTTCGTTCAACATATTCTAACGAACTGCTGGATTTGTCGTCAGTGAATGCAAATGATGCAAATACTGCCAGGTAATAATAATATATGTTTGGACAAGGGGAATTTATCATTGATATTTTATATTGCGAAATAATAATTTGTCAGAGAGTTTTGTTACACATGCTTATATTGAATTCCTTCATTGCTTTTGTTGAGATTATATTATGATATGGAGAAGAATGGATGCATGTTAGTTGAAATGGTTTGATTTTGTGGAACGTATGTAGAATGAAAAATTGGTAAGAAAGATGTATGTTGGTGAAATTAAAAAGGATAGATTGCGTGGTGGATCTAGGAATTATGGATACACATGATTCAAAGTTTGTTGTGTGAACAAGAGCTCCAAAATACGAAGAATAAAAGAATGATTATGGATGAAGCGAAATGAGTTTGCTTTGATAGGAATGTTTAGGGAAATGCAGGGTGAATCTAATGAATGTTTCAAAGGTTTATTATACCTCATTTTTGAGACATAGCGTGATGTTATGCATGGATGTACGAGTATGTTAAAACCTAGTTCAACGACTATATCCTGTCGTTCTTGTTACGGATGTAAGGGCCGGTCCAGACGCTATGTTTTGTACAACCTTTTGTCTGCGCAGTCTTAAGACTGAATGCAAACGGTGCAATTATTAGAGCGTCCACACGGTGCAATGATGTCTGTATATTTCGCTCAGTTTTGTGGATACCGTCATGGAGGAGGTACTGCTGTGGTAAATTTAGGCATTGTGTCTTGTTAAAAAAAATTGGAACGTGTCCGAAGTACCCGACGTTCAAAGTGGTCGCGGAATTTTTTTACAATTATTTCTCTGTTTGCAGTTGCATCAATTTCTTTGAATTTTTCCACTAAAATCTCATAAGCCTCTCCCTTTTTATCCCTGTCACTATAATCCTTGGATTTGATACGCCAAAGGCATGGTACACTTTCGTGTAATGTAATAAATTCTGTAAGAAACTCACGAGAATATTGCCGAAGGTCAGTTATTGTTGCCTCACGAATTGAAACAGAGGAACAAAATGAATCGGAAAACGGTGCTACCGTTCACATGCACCGACTTGTCTGAACAGGTCACAGATATCTATGCTCTTTTGCTCAATTATCGCTGCAACTGTACAGTCTTGGCGCGGGATTCAAAACTGCGCAGTTTTCCAGTCTACACGCAACGTTTTATCTGCAACGTTTTGAACTGTGCAGACAAAAGGTTGTACAAAACATAGCGTCTGGACCGGCCTTTATACCTCATTTTTGAGACATAGCGTGATGTTATGCATGGATGTACTAGTATGTTAAAACCGAGTTCAACGACTATATCCTGTCGTTCTTGTTACGGATGTAAGTTCAGTATTAAATTTCTTGAATACCGATAGAAACTGTGTTTTTAGATATTCGAATATTCCGTCAGAGTCGTCATCTTCATCTTTAGGAATTCTCGACAGTATTTCGCAAACGAGCTTTCGTTCAACATATTCTAACGAACTGCCGGATTTGTCGTCAGTGAATGCAAATGATGCAAATACTGCCAGGTAATAATAATATATGTTCAGACAAGGGGAATTTATCATTGATATTTTATATTGCGAAATAATCCAAAATATTCACTTTTAGTTGTTAGCTAAAATTTATCAACATGAGGTCTCCTTAATCTAAAAATTTATAGCTATTTATTTCTCCATTTAAGCTTCATTATAATCGAGTGCTATTTAAAATTTTGCCAGCAAAGCGAGCTTATATTTTAAATCCATTTATAATTTTTACTTCAACAAGTTTTAAGTTTGTCATACATTTAAGAACTATACAGTATACGACACAACACGACAATATATAACTATACAAGCAATTTACTCGTTTTGCCCTTAGTAAGTAAATAGTTCATTGAAAACTAATTCAGAATGTGTTTTTAGGTTGTCATCTTCGCAAACAAATTTCCTCCCTAACGACGAAAAACTAAATCAAGCCTTACCGAAAACATCTTCGGATCAACTTTTAAATACGAATAATTTTCCTAATACTACTTCAACTTTGTCATCTCCTTCGTTGGGTATTTTCGAAGAGTGTAACTTGGATTTACCTGAGTCAAACTATAACCCTAATAACACAAATGCGGTTGACATTCTTCTCCCTACGAATAACTGTAGAATTACCTGCAGAGAAAATATTGCGGACCTTCCAGTAACTTCGGCATATGACGAGAACCGACAATTTTCGAGCCATTTTATCAAACATCGCAATAATATTATCAATACTTTAATAAACGAAGGAAAAATTCGTATTTGCAATCCTAGAAATACAAATACAACTGAAAATAATGAACAATTACGTCAAACTGGAGACGATTTATTGAATAATGACGATGTTGCCGATTTTAATATTGGTGGAGTACCTGTCCAATGGATTGGTTTAGATAATCTAGAGTTTAGCGCGAATGTGGATCCCTCTACTAGTTTACAAAATCTTCATAATTTTCAAATAGCAGAAATAGAAGAATGGTCTCGTCGTTTGAATGTTGTTAGAGAGGCATCTGAAGCTACTCTAAGATGGGCGAGCACTCGCCTGGAAGAACTCTACGCTGAAAATACTGCGTTATTAAGAAACTTGAATCAAGAACCAGAAGATCGCATTCTTCCAGAATGGATTCGTATAAATGAAAATACCCTTCCTTCAATGAATTCAAATAATTCACAAAATGAACCATCACAAGAAAGTGTACTAAATCGTCGTTTAGGTATTTCGAATTCGGATAGCGACGATGATACGCTTATAGAAGAAACTACTACACCCAGTAGTTCATTTTTACCATGGAATTTTAATCGTCTTTCCATGCTTGTAGAAGCAAGTGATTCTACACTATCAACAGTTCTTGCGAATTTAACTAATCGTGAAAATGAAGTTGACGAAAGTTCTAGACAACCTCGTCAGACATCATGTAGCTCACCATTGCCTTGGAGTCACGTTAGCATTGAGAACTATTTTTCAGATATTCAAGATTTAGATATTGAAACTTCGGAGGAAGATACAAATAATTCATCTCGGCAAATTTCAGAGGAAGATTCTATGAATAGGAGAATAAATGTGTTTGAATTATGTTCATCTTGCTCTTCATTAAATTTGGATGATCCTCATTCAGAATTCCAAGCACCTCCTTCATCAAATATGCAAGATATTTCTATTGAAGCACAATCAAATGACAATTCGATTAATGTGAATGATTCCTTTGAAAATTCGACCTCGCATACTTTATCTGGCTCTTTAGAGGAGTCTATGGGTGCTTCTGCATCTCCTAGTTTTTCTGATTCCTTAGAAGATGCAACGACTTCGACTACATCAGATTCTTTTTCTGACTCCGTAGGAAACTCAACACATTTATCTATATCGCTCTCATTTTCCGATTCCTTAGAAGACTCAGTAATTTCCTCTGAATTTTATGATTCCTTAGAAGATGTTACGATACCACTGCAGTTTTCCTTAGAAAACTCTGATTTGTTGAGTGAGGAGAATGAACAAACAAATTCTGTGGATACCGAAGAATCTCAAGAAGATGAATCAACTCGTGATTTATCAGCTCAATAATTGTACGGATTATGACACAATTTTGTTTAATTAATTTTGTTCAAACCTTTAATTATTACTTAAAATGTTTTAATTGTGTTAATTTGTTTCTGCTAGTATTAAGCGTGGAATAAGTCCATTTTCTTCATTTTTATTTAAACTATTATGTTAAGCAATTATCTTACTAATATGTCGATATAATTTTGGTTCCAAGAAGATTAGATTAAGTTATATTTAATTACAAGTCAGTGTTAAGTTGTCATATGTTTAAATCGTAGAATATGACTTTAAAATGCGATAATTTTTAATTCAATATTATGTGTAAAAAAAGTACAATTTCTTCATTTTTGTTCCACCGATAATGTTTAATAATTCACGTTACTAATATGTTGATAATATTTTTTTTATAATTTTTTTTTCAACAAGAATATATTAGTAAATGTTAATGTTATACTTAATATGTAATACTTTACTTCCGCTTTTGTGTTGCACATGAAATAATTGATGTGTTCAAAGCTGAAAATATTACTTGTAATTTTTTTTCGGTAGTTTCACACCTGAAAAAATGATAATTTGTGTTTCAAAGGAAAAAGAGAGTAATTCATATGTGCTTTTGGTATTAAATATTGGTTAATATTGTTTCTGTATATGTTAAGCGTAAAATGATAATAAATTTTGTTCATTAATTTGTAGTTAACTTGTTCGAGTTTGTTCAGTACTATGTGATTAAAATAATAATTTCATTATTACTGTATTTTCTAAGTTTAATTCAATAAAAGGTATTTTTTGCATAATTTTTTCATCCTCAATGAGGTCTTTTACTACTTTTTAAAGTGTTTCTATCATTTAGAAGAATATATAAATAAAGTTTAAATGACTTTCGTGCCAAATAATAATTTATAAATTCATAATTTATTTCAGAATAAATGTTTTGTAAGATGAAAATGATGAATCGATAACTTAAATGACATTATATCGATTTTATCTGTTGTAACTTCTAGTGTCAAATTTACTTTAAGAATAAAGAGATTGCCGCGAAAATTCAAACAGTTTGCATTCTAAAGGCAGAGTGCGTCGTTTGTTTCCGGATATGCCACGAAAATTTGTTTTCGTGATCTTTTTGTAAAGTTATTTGCACTTGTGCTACTGTTGCGATAAATATCTTTTCTACATTGATAATCAGCTCATTTATCGTTCAAGATGGCTGGAAGAGATCAAAAACAATTCAGTTTAATCTCCTTTAGGTAAGTTATAATAATTATTACCTAACAAATAAAATTAATGAAAAGTTATAGTATGAGGTATTTGAGTATGAGTGGGTATACACTTTGGAATTAGTATTAGATTTAGAAGAGTGGTTGTATTTTATTTAGGAAGGTTTGATCATGTACAATTTATGTTTTATAAAACAGATATACATATGTGAGTTATATTGAGAGAAATTAAAAGTACATGATTTAGGGTGAAGGGGAAAGTTCCAATTTTGTTTTCTCAGTTTGGACTGTTGCCATGGCAATCGTCATTGGCTTATAATACCGCGAAAATTTAAAAATATCCAATTTTGTCATTGAAGCATTTGCTCACTTTATAACCTTAATAGATTCTTGATTAAATTTAACCCAAATAAAGAACATTTTATAATTTTTGTCACATTTTAAAATTTGCTAACAAAACAATCTGAGTTCACCCTTAATGCACTTATTATTCAGTGAGATTGACTGAAATGTTTTGTTAAAAAAGTAGGTATGTATTATTTCATATAGTCTAACCAGACCATAACCATGCGGAACGTATGTAGAATGAAAGATTGATAAATCAAGTATATGTTGATGAAACTGAAGGTAAAAAATGCCTTGGCCAATTTAGGAATAAATGGATGGGTATGATTGAAGGTTTTTTACATGAACGAAAGATAAAACAAGCTTGTATGAATTTGATGAAAAATAGCCATGATAAAATATACGTATATTGTAGTGCTGATGGAGAGCAACCCTATGAAGAAGATGAAGATCTATTGAACCCGCAAGGGGCTGCTGGTAATCCTCCAATGCCTAGTGATAATCTGCCAGAGGTTGTTGCTAATCCACCAGAGCTTGTCGCTAATCCACCAATAGTAGATGGTTCATTAGAGGGTGCAGGTAATCAGTCAGGAGTGGTTGGTTCATCAAGAGGTGTTATTAATCGTCCAAGGGTAGCTGATAATCCTACTAACACGCCAAGATTCCCTAATAATCCACCAAGGCCTCCTACTAACAATTTTCGAAGCTTTGTTGGAGAATATCAAAAGATTACTGATAATGTTCCAAGAGTTCCTGATAGGCTTCATGGTTTCCCAATACGTGATTTCTTTACAAGAAGAATTTCTAACCGCTCTGCTATTCCTGGTGTTATTCCAAGGCCTCCTCGCCTTTCAAGATTTCTTGGTAATTTGCGAAGATCCAACCCGGGAAGATATGTTACTAATGACCAATATTTAGCGCCAAAACCTGAAAATAATAATGCTGTTGCCACACCGACTAAAGCAGAAAATAAGGACGAGAAAGAAGAGGAAACGGAGAAACCAAAATCGAAATTTGATCCTAGTGTAGTTCCCTACCTCATTGTTTTCTATGTTTTTCTTTTCTTCGTAGTTAGTCGCAAACGCAAAGAATAATTGTTAAAAATTCTTGCACATTTGCAAACTTAAAATAAAAATGTTTAATTCGTTATTGCAATTTTTTCAATCGTTGTCTCAAAACAATTAATTATTAATACAAACATTTACATTTTCATGATATAGTGGAAGGCAATTAATTTTAGTAGATTATGTTTCTTTCTTCTTGAATTTGTAAATATTTTGTTAATGTGATTCAATAAAACTGACTTATTAATTTTCATAATAAATGGTATTTAATTTAATCTTCGTTTATTATTGTATAAGTAAATATTTATAGTAATGCTATATGGCTATTTGCAAATAACGTAACAGGGTAAGTACATTTTTTAAAAATCTTATAAATAATAAATGTAAATGTATAAAATTTATATTAATTAAGAATAAACGGTAAGTATAAATAAAATAATTAACAGATATACGGCAGAAAACGTATACATTTTCTCAAATAAATAAAATAAATATATCATCACACCTTTTACCCATTACTGGGTGTGGCACTCTGCCGTAGCAGATGTCGGTAAGTGATATATAACTTCGCGTGAAGTGCTGTTACCAGCCGTTAAATCACAGCTCATAAAGACGTTAGTGGAGGGGAAGCCACAGGGTTAGTTTTTTATCATGGTGAAAATTGCTTGTCGACTGTGGAAATCGAATCCGGGTTCTCACATCCACAGGCCGACTAGATACCACTGAGCCACTTACCCTATAAATAAAGTTATTAAATTTAATCCTGTTTTAATTAGTCTCTCTGTGGCGGCCACGCAGATGCGGAGAGGTGGTGTACGCATTCACAGCTGTAAAAACAGACTTGGCTAACGCAGCCATGCTCGCGCACCCGGTGGCCGGCGCCCAACTGTCGATGATTGTCGATGCCTCCGATTACGCTATCGGAGCGACACTGCAACGACGGTGTGGAAATGCCTGGCAGCCGCTGGCGTACTTCACCAAAGCTTTATCTCCGGCACAGCGTAAATACAGCGCCTACGATCGGGAACTTCTCGCTGTTTACGCTGCGATTAAGCGGTTTCAACACAGTATTGAAGGTAGACCAGTTACTGTCTTCATGGATCACAAACAGCTGATCTTCGCTTTTAAGCAAAAGCAAAAGTACGCCGAAGCAGTTCCGCTAATCCTCATCTGCCAGTTCACGACGGACATCCGACACATCAAAGGCCAGGAGAACTGCGTTTCGGACGCACTCTCACGCGTCTAAGAAGTCTCGACCTCGGTGGACAGCTGCAAACTCGCGTCAGCCCAGATAGAAGATCATGAACTGCAACAGCTTCTGAACTCCGCGAAAATTGGGTTACAGTTGAAGAAAATTTGTTTGCGTGACTCCGACAACGAGTTGTATTGCGACATGTCGGTGGCACGCGCGTTCGTCGACCAGTGGATCGCCAGGTTTGGAGTCCCGCATAGAGTCACCACCGACCAAGGACGGCAGTTCAAGTCGCGCTTATTTAACGAGCTAAACCAGTTAATAGGCACGACTCATCTGCGCACTACAGCTTATCACCCAGCGTCGAATGGCATGGTGGAAAGATTCCACCGACAATTTAAAGCCGCTAATCGGAATCAGGTCAGCGTACAAGGAGGATCTGCAAGCGTCCACGGCAGAGTTGGTGTACGGTGCGACAATCCGACTCCCGGGCGAATTCTTCGACTCGCAGCATACCGCGCTTACCACGGACTACGTGCAGCAGCTGCGCGAGAAGATACGCGCCTGGAGACCGGCACCAGCTACACGACATGAGAACAGGAAAATCTTTATTTTCAAAGATTTAATACTGTTCCATGCGTGTTCGTTCGCCACGACGCCGTCCGACGTCCGCTGCAGCCTACGTACGACGGACCATTCGAAGTCATAAAACGCGGAGATAGGACCTTCGACCTGCGCATCAACGGTAAGGTGGTACGCATCGCTATAGAACGCCTGAAGCCCGCGTACACCGTCTCCAACGAAGCTTTGACGCCTGCAGCCGCCGAAAAGACTAGCACCACGACGACCAGTGACGAAGCCGTTGCCAACACTGCAACTGATAACGAGACGACAGATTCCAAACATGTCACGAGATATGGACGTTTCTAATATTGTTATTTGTTTTATATCGTTTCAGCGTTTTCACTGGCAAGGGGATGATGTGGCGGCCACGCAGATTTCTCGCCCTTGGCTTTCTGAGGAATGCGGTCGGGCGATAGCAAACTTTCCAATTCCAGGAAAGCGAAGTTGCATCGCCACGCCGGACCTTCCCTCGACGGCAAGATCACGTGAAAGCCAGATGTGCGGATCGTGGACATTACGGTCCGGCCACGTGAATTTGCCACCCGCAACATGAGGGCCGCGGGGGAAGGGAACAGAGAGTCAAGGGATCAGGCGAACCAGGGTGACTAGTCTCCGACGCACCATCAGCTCGACACGTCACTTCGTTAATTCATTTTTTACTTTTTACTTTGTACTTTTCACTTTTTGTTATAGTGTGTTTATTGTTGTTTGTGTTAATAAATATTACGGGAACATCTATGTATTTATTCCGCTCAACGACAACCCCACATCTCTATAATTTATTTTAAAAAGCTGGACTAAATACGGCCCTGGCAATTGCACCATTGCATTTCTCATTGTTTTCCGTGTAACCGTGAATATTTTTGTTTACTTATATGGATATATTTTTTTATGAAGCAAAATGAGAACTGAGATAAAATAATACAAAAAATAGTTTCCGGAAGCACTTTTTTGTAATCTTAAACTAACAACTGATAGATGATTTGGAAATCAAATCTCGGCCTTTAGTGAAAATATCATGGTTTTATCCATATTAGGCTAATTATATTTAATAATTTAGATCATGGCAACTTGATAAAATTTAATTTCAATAATTCTATGAATGCGAAATAATTTTTAGTTAGAATTTTTGAATTTAAAATATTTATATTTAGTTTTAATTAAAATGTTTCTAGTTTACAAAAATCGATATATGATATATTAATTTAAATACTTACCTGATTTGTCTATAAAAATCTGAAATATAAATTTAAGTAATAAAATATATTTTTTAATAAATGAATTTGCTTTAATTAAAAGATATATTTGCAAAGTACATCAAATTGTACAATTCTGAGTAACAGTATTCGAATTTGCAATTAACTAAAGCAATAAATGAAATTTTGTAATTTTGAATAATAAATTCGAGAGAGAATAATAAATCTTCAAGTATAATTTTGATATAGGTCAGTAATTGCAGTCTGCAATAATAATAATAAATTGTGATAAGGACTATTTTTCTTTGAATTTGGAACCTGCGGGAGTATTAGCATTTGGATCTTCGACTTCTTCAGTTTCCTCAGGTTTAGAATCAGTTTTTTCTTTGTCGCTACTCTTTGGTTCATTATGGGCCCAGGATGTACTCTGCGAACAAATTAATACAAACAACTATAATTTAACAAGATTAACATGAACTTAATCACAACTCAAACATAATTATATTTTTTGTACACTATGCGCTCTAAATCTGAACATTTTGGAGGTAGTTGTATAACGACTTGAACTCGAATACTCTGGTTTGTAAGCCAATTGTTCTCTAAATAGTAGTTAATATTTATTTATTATTTCATTATTATTGTTTACGTTTCAATAATCCTCCAAACATATTATATAATAACCTGTTCTCCATATCTTGCTGGAGTTTCGGTACGTCTCATCAGAGAAGAAAGCACCAGGTCGGAAACAAACAAGGCTCTGTCTGCAAGATCATCTTCATCAGGTTCAGGGTCTTTTTCTCGTTCTTCTATAGCCGCAGGAAGCACGAAATGAGTCTCGGATTCGTGAGCATCGACAAAATTAGATTCGTCTTCATCTTGAGTTGAAGAATCTACCATTCGACCGACATTTTGCGACAACATAGAGAATGTCTGTCTTCCACGAGCCCACCTGGGTGGTATCGGTGCGGTACCTACAATCATAAAGAGGAAATAGTTTCGTGGAAATTGAAGATGCATTAAAACAGGACGTTCGATTTCTACAATTATCACCACAAAATAATTTGTAATTATCCTAACATCTTTGGACTTATTTTATATTTAAAGAAAAAAAATCTACCTGCAACAATATGACGAAGCTGATTGAAGCGATACGGAATCTGCTCATCTTCTGGTAATTGATCTTCAGAATTTCTTGACTGTCCTGCATTAGTAGACCACATCACTTGCGGTGTAGTAGGTGGAGTAGAAGGTGAGGCAGTAGTAACTTCTTCTTCCATTGGGCGAGTTCGGTAGACTACTGGTCGTCCTAGATCAAGAATTCGTTGTCGCGCCATCTGCAACCGATTAAGATACTTGAGGAGACGCATGTATTTAATCTGTGTTGTTTGAATTACTCTAGCATTCGTAACACGACGACTCATGTCCGTTATTTCATTCATCAAATTTTGAAGAGGGTCTGCGCCTTCTTCTGGTATGGGTACATAAGGAGTCAGCTCAATAACTCTGAAAAACGGACAGAAATATTAACATCGTGTTTGAAATATATTGTTTTATTATGGAGAAAGTTTATTTATTTATTTGTTACACTATACAACAGGAAAATATTTGTGAAATTTAGGGTGAAAATTTATGTAGGTGATCGAGAAATAAATAATATGGATACGACTGAAGTTTTGTAAAAAAGACCTAATCAGACTGCATGGAAGAAATAAATGAACTTGAGGAATTATGACGATAGGTGAAGCGAAATTTGTGTGCCAGGATAGGAATGTTTGGGAAAGATTAACTAAGAAAACTAAATATACATATGTATTTTTTTTATAAACTGAAGTAAACACATAATTTGTTAGTTGTACTATCTTATATCTATTAAAATTGTAATTAATATGCAGTGGTGTAGTCAGAAATGTATAAAAGGAGTGGTTCTGTGTATACATTTAAAAACTAGTTTTAATTCAATGGAGGAAATGAATCGAAAAGTCTCTTACTCTACGCCATTGTTTAACTTACCTGGGAGGACTATCATCGTCAATGATAGAATCTGGATTATCGTCTTCAGGTTCAGACTCATCTCTGAAAAAGTTGCATTTTCAAGTTAGCTTTTTTCAAATATTGTTCCATATTCCATCAAAATGTGTACTTACAGAAAAACTGGATCACGCCATAAAGCACCTAAGTCAATAAATTCATCTTCGCTGTTCAAATCTTCATCACTAGAATCTCCCATTGTTGTAAATACACTATTTACTTAATAAATATAATTTACTCAATAATTTATCAATAATAGCCTATATAAACTGCCAAAAGTGAATTTAAAGCTCGAAACTACAACCAAACACGACGGTTTTAAAAGTATTTCCCATAATGCACCAAACTAATCTTCCATAGTTCGTTGCGGCAATTATGAATTTTCGCGCTCTTTATATGTTTATTATAAGAATTTAATAAAATTGTTTATATATATATATATATTATTAAAATACATTTTGTTTTATTTATATATTTTTAATCTCGTTTACATTCATTCTTTTCCTTTTACAATGTTGCTCAATTATTATTTGTAAATTTTTTTGTATTCTCATAATATGATATTTATTGAAATAAAATTCAACTAACGAAATATATCATTTAAAAATATACAAATAATGTTATTCATTTACAGGCACAACATTTTCCCTAATTATTAAATGTTTGGTCATTTATACGTTGAAGTTTATATTTTGGTCAACAGATGTCCATCATATTGTATATTTGGAAATGGTTTAAAATTGTTTTGAATATTTTAAATGACCTAAAACAGTTGGTAAATAATATATTCATACAATAATAAATAATACACAATATAATAAAATTTATATTAAAATTTGTAATTGTACGTTACTACGATTATAGAGTATGTTCACATGTAAAGTGTCATGTGAACATAGTACGTAAAATACTTTGTCATCTTTGCAAATATCGTTTGAAATACGTGTAATTTTCTGGACTATTAGTTAATATCTAATAAGATTGTGTTTTAAATATGTCTGTAGAATCAAAGAGTACCTTACTAGCGTTAAAAAAATTAGATCCGTTTATAACAGAAATCGTAGCAAGTGTGCAAAAAGTGACATTGTTCATCTTTTGTGGTCAAACTGCCGAATGGAAAGAAAGCAATGTCGAAGGAGAGTTCTTTATCTGCAGTCGCAGCAGGGAACCGTACAATACCATCCATATCTTGAATAATACCAAGAAGAACAATCTCATGGAGCCAATCGTAGAAGATTGGGACTGGAAGACCGAAGACATGTTGCTTCTTTACAGAAAGGGACAAAACATCTTTGGCATTCGTTTTTACAACCAAGCCGAATATGGAAAGGTAGCAACTGTTGTTGAAACCATCATGCACGATTTGAAAGAAAATAAACCAAGCAAGTCCCCAAAAGAAAAGAAAAATGCTATAGACATAATTAACATGTTCAATCAAGCTCAAGAAGATTTTCAAAAAGTTGCTGGTATTATTGAAAAGCAACTTTATCAAGCATCAGCCCATCGACCAGGTACTCCCCATGTTTCACAAGGTCCACAAGTTCCTCAAATGTCCCAAGGTCGCCAAATGCCCCAAGGTCGTCAAATGTTCCAAGGTCGCCAAATACCCAAAGGTCGCCAAATGCCCCAAGGTCGTCAAATGCCCCAAGTTCGACAAATGTCCCAAGGTCGACAAATGCCCCAAGGTCGACAAATGCCCCAAGATCGCCAAGTGCCCCAAGATCGACAAATGCCCCAAGATCGCCAAATGCCCCAAGGTCGACAAATGCCCCAAGATCGCCAAATGCCCCAAGATCGCCAAATGCCTCAAGATCGCCAAACACCCCAAGTTCGACAAATGCCTCAAGATCGCCAAATACCCCAAGTTTCCCAAGTCCAAGATGACGGTTCTGATACTGGTTCGAGTACACCAAGTACACTGAAAGCGCTGAGTCCCACTAATAGTGTTACTACTGTCATTGAGGCTGGTGGACATGAAGAAGAAAGTGCAGAGGAGAAGCTAGCACATCTAACATCTTTCCTTTCGCTGTTGGATGATGCAAACAAACCAGTGCTGATTACTCCTCAGATGTTCGAGAATAGGTCGAAAGAAGAGAATCAATTTCATCTTAATCGTACTTTAGACACTCCGGAGCCGTTGAATCCACGACAGATGATACAAGCAATGATTTATTTGCTGAAAAATGATGCTGACTTTGTTTCAAAACTGCACGAAGCCTACATTAAATCTTTTCTGGAATTGTTGCAACAACAATAAATTGCAATGTATTCATACTTAATTTTATATTTAATGTTGTTTATCCAGTTTCAAAGATGTTTATTCTACTATAATTTCCAATTTCTAAGAATTATCAATTTATGTTAAAACTAACAACATTGTCTTTTAGTTAAAAGCCAAGTAGTTGAATTTGTTTATAGATTTTTCTCTAAAATATTCTTTCACGTTCTTATTGTTAATTTTATATGTATTTCTTAGTTTAAGTTCAATATTTAAACTTAAAAAAAAATGATGTAATATATATTAAAATATAATAAATACATATTTAATTCACAAAAATTTATTTTATGAAAATTATTATTATTACACTTACACCCCACATCAAATCAGCTAGGTATGGTATACTATTTTCATTTTAAACTGGCATAAAACGATTAAATTACGTTTACAAAGGAACTCAAAATATGACCCGTTATAAGTAGTTTCACAAGGTTCGCACAGGGTTGTACAACCCCATTCGCTGGTACGTGTATAATAAAAACAAAAAAATGACAATCTTTAAATAAGTATATTTCCTCATTCATACGATACAAGTATAATATATTATAAATATTATATACAAACATAATCTAAACATTCACCTACATTACTCAGTCTGATTCAGTACAGGATATTTAATCTTCTTATTGAGTAACATAACTGCTAATTGGATAATTTAATCCGAATTAGTAATTTTTAAATGGTCAAGAATAATTTTAGGCTAAATACGACCCTTAAAAATTGAACTGTTGTGACCATCGTTAAACGATTTGAGGTAGTCGCACTAATAGATTTTATTGTAGTTATATGGGACAGGGACGTTTAATCGTTTTATGCCGATCCCTCCGGTTTAAAATGAAAATACTTTCATGGAAAGGATAGATTTTAATTGAAAGAGGGGATTGAACAAGTTTGTATGAAAGAAATTATGAATGTGGTGGTTATGAATCTAACGAACAATGTTTCGTGCTACTTCGTTTGATGGAATGTAATGTGATTCTATGTAAGTATTATATGTTATATTATTAATATTTGATTAAAGTTTTAGTCATTTAATTGTTATTACCAAAGAAGTGATTTATACGAAAACCCTGCTTTGAATCCATAAAGGGTAACCTAATGGGTTTTGTAGTTCTTGGTTCGATTCCAGTGTGATGTTTAAAACTGTGTAGTGTATATTTTGCCTTGTGGTAAATTCTGATTTAATTCTAGGTATTGTTTTGTATCCACTGGAATTATCTATATAATCTTTTGGAACTTTTACGACAAACCAAAATATTATGTAAATACTTAATGCATATTAAGAATGCAGTTGTTGGTTGTGTTGTATCTAGTCATCAATTTATTAATTTGTGATATTGTCTCTCATGAAGATGGTAGATCTCTCAGGGCAATGTGTTCGTCCCATTCTAGTGTAGAAACTGTGACAGGTGGGTCCCCCAAACAGGTAGAATACCTGTGTTCTTCACACAGTCATCAAGTGATAAATGTAAACAGAAGTTTGACTATGACGTTGTTCGTTGGTGTTAACTTTGACTATTAGACTAGGAAAAATCTATACATCTGATCACATTCAAGATGAGAGGCAAAATAGATTAGTCCTATGACTACATAGAGGTAGAGTTGACCACATGTGGGGTCAATTGGGGTTCGCCTGGCGATTTAATCTAAAGATTGGCCCAGTACAAGGAATTCCTTCTGCAACTGGTCATCCTGAGTACTATATTGATAAAATAACAACCGAAAAGAAGACCGTATACAATGTTTATCTCATCGTTACTTAAATTATTTGATTTACTACTAATAATCATCATTCTGGTAATAATAAATCATCAATCAGATTCATCATTAAACTCCAATCACACCTACAAGGTCAATATTTCAATTTACATACAATGGAGAAATCTGTAAATGTCAAAATACTCATACCCTGTTCAGGGAGAGAAAGGTTTTTTTTGCTTGTATATGTTAAATCGCGTTATATTTTATTGCAATTAAAATTAGTCAATAAATGGAAAATTATTTCTTGTATGCTCGGAGAAAGAGATATTGTTTGTAAACAACCTGTTCTTTGGCTGATTAGGGTATACATCATACGCTGGACATCACTAGTCATTGAATGTCTTGTGTAATAAATATTTAATTGTTTTATCTTACAAATAATAATGTACAACAATTCAAATAACATATTATACATATTAAAATGTCGTTTAGTATATTTATTATGGATTTACAATATTTATGCTATAAATTTGGAAAACAGAACAATTAATTATTAGTAGAGACTATTTAGTTTAATATAAAATATATACTTTTATTGCGAATTAAAGTATCAATGCTAAGATTTATAAATTTTCTATAAATTTTAAATTTGTAAAAGTGCGCGCAAAATAGTTTCTTCTTATTGGATATTCAACAACGTACGTACTAGTTTGTTTTCCCGACTCTACTAGGACACTGCTTTTTCAAAGATCTGTAGTGAACGTGTTATTCTAAAGCTATCAGAATGGCTTCTAATAACTCTAACAATTCTGATAATTCTAACAACTCGAGAAATTCAAACGATTCTAATAATTCTACCAATTCTACTGATGATGATCGACCTGTATTTACCGAACAAGACATGATAGATTTAACCGATCTGCTTCGCACTCTGCCATGGTTAGTATAATTTACTTCTAAGCATATTAAAATGGTAAGCAATGATTATCTTAAAACCTAAATGATTACTTTTTAGTGCTGAACGCACTAGCACCAACAACGAAGAAGAGACTCAGACTTCTGACTCGGACAACGATCCTCCCTTGTAAGTATATTTTAGAAATGGCCGATACCATAAATTGCAAATGCGATTAGCTTAACCTATTGCATTGTAAACCCATCATTTGCGAAATATTTGTTTTGCATTGTTAGGAAAATTTGAAATAAATGTACAGGTTCAAAATTGAAGTGAAGCCTCTAGCTTCAAGTGTGTTGGAATCAAAATGGCGATCAGCTGTTCAACAGTTACGGTTATTTTAAATTTGGTGCTAAAATGGCGGTACATTAGTTCTAGAGGGCACAGTTTATAGGTTAGGAAATTACCCTCATCAAGTCGATAGTACAATGTTGGCCAATTAAGTTATAGATTATTTACTTATTAAATAAATTTGTAAATGCTAGCGACATTATAATGATTTATTCATTTAAAATCCTAAAGTTGTTCTGAGACATTCATCGCACAAATAAAAAATGAAGAACGTCTCAGATAGTCATTTTCTCAAAAGAAAAGTCTTAAGTTGTTCTGGCTTACTTATTCTCACCAAAAAATATTTTGTTACTTTTCTGATATGAATTTTTTTTAAAGTCCTTTTGTCTCATTCATCCTCCGAAAAAAAAATCTGTAAACATTTCTAAAATTTAAAAAAGTACTTTCTAAATATTTATCTTCTCATATAAAAGTTCAACAAATTTTGAAAAGCATTACAATTTTTGTATTTTGAAGATATTTATTTTATATTCAAAAAAATCCTAATGCTTTTCTATTCAGTCTCTCAAAAAAAGTTCCTTAGGTCTTTTTGAGACACTCAACTCCCAAAACAATTGTAGATTCTCAAAACAAGCATTTTTCACACAGTTATATTTCTTTTGTTTCAAAATCAAATCTGAAATACTTTTGAGATTTAAGATCTTCTTAAAAATGTCCTAAACTCTCAACCTCTCAAAAACATTTTTTTTAGTCTTTCAAGATATGTTGCTTGAAGGTACACACACCAATAGTTTTTTAGAAAAAGATGTAATTAAGAGTTGTCTGCATACAACCTTATATCTTATTCGTCTCTACTTTGGACACTACAGCTCAGATTTGTTCTCTTTCTTATCCTGAAAATAAAATCAAAGATGAAACACTATTATCGCCATAAGGTTGACAAGTTATTACCATGTTAATTATGAAGATTTTCATAGAAAAAAATTGCCAAATTGTTGTTCAGAATGACAAAACTAAATATGAAATTAAAGTTGAATGATCGTCATCAGCTTGGAGTTTAGGCTACATCAAAATATAAATCATTGATGATTTTACAAAAGGAGATTGACAAAATTGATATGACAAAACTATTGCAATTAACTTATATTAAGTTGTTTTTAGTTTGTGTTTTATTTGCCTGAAAGTAGTTATTTTCTGTTATTTTAGGCACTTCCCAATCTCGCCACCTTCATCATCATCGTCGTCGTCAATCGAAGTCATAAATTCTCCTTTCGAAAATTTGCTTGCGGATTTGATTCCTCTGAATCACCACACTTCAGATGAACTAGTTGACGATATTTTACGTGCGGTAATACAGAAACTTACTATACAGGGTGTTTTACAACTTATGGCACTTATTTTAACTCTAGTACTCAACATATTATTTATGAAATAAAAAGATTTCTTTCAAAATTTGCAAACTTAAGGTTAGTTTACTAAAGTCAATATTTTCGATACCACTGGATTTGGACGTTTCTTTATAATGGGGTTTTAATCACATTAAACAAATATTTGTAATCAAATTAATAAAATTTATTACCTGAAACCACCAAGAACTGATATTTAAATTAAATTTATGTTTTACGTAACATTAGGTATTGTATAAGTTATTGCGTGTAAGATAAATAATTAAACAATACATTAGACTCATCTATTCAGTCTGTAGCCCAAAACTATTTGTTTAAAAAACGCGAAATAATTTTGTGAAGTTTGAAAAAAATATTTTTTTTTCATAATCAGTACATTGAGTATTATATGGGGTTCAAATAACTGCCATAAGTTGTGAAACAGCCTGTATTTTTAAAAATTACCTGTCTACAATATACGAATTGTTTCAGTTTCCGACTATTGAACCTGTCCAACCTGGACATCTCTTGGATCTGCTGTATAGGAATAGTAACATCGTGCGTGATCCAATGTTTATACCTTGGCAAGATGTTGGATCTAATGAGATTTGGCCAGAAAATCCGTCCTTCCAATGGTTACACGAGTTGAGTAGCGATCCAGTTCCCCTTCCAGGTGCAGAACCAGCTCCTGAACCAGCTCCAGAGTCAGCTTCTGAAACAGCTTCGGAGTCAGATGATCAAACTGCAAATTTGTCTACGATTATCGCTTTCGGAATTCTAGTCCTCCTTATTCTGAGCCGGTGTGTTATCTTACATATAAATATGAAAATTTTTGAAAAGATAAAAGAAAAGTTTTGGAATTTAGCCGGTTGAGGGTTTCGGTCCTACTTGGATCATCATCATGAATTAATAACGAAAATGTTATCGTTCGGGTTCGACTCCCACACCACATTAAAATTCCTCTTCATTATCATCTTTGGGAGCCGTGATTTGTCGGTTGGTAACTGTATTACAAATGAAAAATATATCATTCACTAAGATCTGCCACGGCAGAGTGCCACATCCAGTAATAGGTAGCTGATTTATTTTTATTTTATGATAAAAATGAAATATGCATTTTTTTTACTTGAAGTTTTTTTTTCTAATGTAATTTGGAAATGTTTAACAGCAGGAAATATCTATACCGGGTGTAACATGAAAACCTGGCCATAGGCGTTTAACATGGGAAATCAGTTTTTCCTTGCGCAAAAGTGGCCAATTGATTTTAGACAAAAATGCTTCAAATAAAAGTTGTAGTGCTTGAAATTATGGATCTAAATCAGTTTTCAGATTTTATTTTGCATGATAGCCATGGAATTCAGACAAAATGATAAACAAATGTGTGACGTTTTAACTGTCAGAAAAGTTTAGTTTGAACTTGGAATGTTATGGTGCGGCCAAATAATACTGATTAAATCACGTATGCTTCGAAAACTTTCACCAGAATAATTCCACTTAATAATTTGTAACATTTATTCATGTGAATAGTTATCCATTTTCAATAATGATATAACAACAAACACCTGTATTGTCACTTAAATAAATCACAAATCCATTTCAACTTTTCACTATAAAGTAGAAATTCTTATAAAATATTAATGCGATTATTTCGCTTATAAAACGTGCAAAATAAAATCTGAAAACTGATTTAGTTGCATAATTTCAAGCACTACAACTTTTATTTGAAACATTTTTGTCTAAAATCAATTGGCCACTTTTGCGCAAGGAAAAACTAATTTCCCATGTTAAACGCCTATGGCCAGGTTTTCATGTTACACCCGGTATATACTGGGCCTATCAATATTTTTTTCTAGACATACCTGGTATCTGGTGAAAATCGAATTTTAATTCGAAGATTAAACTAATAATATCTGTTTTATTATGTTCACAGAGTTAGCTCTCCGCAGACAAATTAGCCATGGGATAATAAAAAATGTGTGTTGTTCTTAAGATTTCAAAAATTTGTGTACTTGATATTAATTAGTTCTTAATATTTGCAATAAGCAATTAATGTTTTCCTTGTTTGTGTTTATTTAAAAACGTATCTAATCAAACTGCAGTAATTTTGCAGTATTCATAATATTGATGTGATTGAGTACAATATTTATATTATAAAAACTTGTCAAGAACGAAGCGCAAATCTTGTATCTCTCACAAAATACATTTCTTACTTTAAATAATTAGTGTGCATTCCTTTCTTTTGTCCAATATCATTATATTTGAAATTAGAACAATTTATTTTTATAATAATTCATAGTTAAATAGAAACAACAAAAATGAATAATAAACAAATAATATAATGAAGAGTTTCACATTCAGTAAGGGATAACAGGTATGATGATAATATTCAATTTATTTATTTATTTTTAATTTGTGCAATAAATTTTACAAATTTCTAATGAAAACATTTGATAAACAAGTCTATATTTTATTATATTTTTGTAAAATTAACAATTTGAAGGTTATATAGAAAAATAGTACAACATTCTTTACATATTTTGACAGATGGCAGCAGTTATCTACACGTACAGTCTCAGATAAAAACGGCTAAACTAATAGATATAAATTAATTTTGTTTCGCTCTTAGCATTTCGTGGCCCGCAAAGGTTTAAATTTTTTTGATGGGCAACAATTAAAACTAATTATAAAGTGCAACAGACATAGCTCATAAGACCTCAGTGGATCATTTCTCATTTCAAATAATATATTTGAGTTTTTGGTTTTTAATAGTTATAGGATATTTTAAGTATTTTTGATCTGTTTTTATAAATTTGGGGTGAAATTTTAGTATGTTTTAAGGACTATTCAGGGTGCCTAAGAAATACTCGCAGATATTAGAGATATTCAATTTTTAGAGTTTCTATAAATATTTACATATTTTATAACTGTACATTTTTCTTAAAGATTTATTTTGCTTTTTATATTCTTGAGATTAATATGTTGATCTCCACACTTAGGAATTTTATTTGCTGCTCATAGGAAGGGAAAATATCAGGATTTAAGTAACCAATGCAAATCTTGGTATAGTATTTTCATTTTTAACCGGAGGAATCGGCATAAAACGATTAAACGTCCTTGTCTCATATAACTTCAATGAAATCTATTAGTGCGGCTACCCCAAATCGCTTAACGATGGTCACAGCAGGTACATTTTTAAGGGTCGTATTTAGCCTAAAATTATTCTTGTTTTTTCCTATGATTGACCATTTAAAAATTACTAATTCGGATTAAATTATCCAATTTGCAGTTATGTTACTCTACAAGAAGATTAAATATCCCATACTGAATCAGACTGAGTACTGTAGGTAAATGTTTAGATTATGTTTGTATATAATATTTATAATATACTATACTTGTATCGTATGAATAAGGAAATATATTTATTTGAAGATTGTATTTTTTTTTTGTTTTTATTATACAGGTACCGGCGAATGGGGCTGTACAACCCTGTGCGAACCTTGTGAAACTAGTTATAACGGGTCATATTTTGAGTTCCTTTGTAAACGTAATTGCGGTGCATTTAATCGTTTTATGCCGATCTCTCCAGTTTAAAATGAAAATATATAGATGACATTTAAATTCTTTTTGTGGACTGAACGGCAGCAGCTGTCATGCTCTTATTGCATTCCTGCGCTAATTGGGAATTGGTGACGCATTAGTACCGATCGATATTTTAAACAAATCATTAGAAATACTGGGAGTGCTGGTATTGGCTCAGATAAATAAATTGAAAATAAATAATATGTCTTTTTATTTCAGACAGCAAACAACGTGGTGATGGTGGCGACGACGATCGCTCTTCAGAAACCTACTCTTCATGTCGGCAACAAGAGAAGAGAATGGATTGATCTTCTTCTACGTGGCAGATCAGAAACATTTACATTATGTGGCGTTGTTTATTGTCAATGCTTCAGTACGTGATCAACAGCGACTTGGAACCGGAATCAGACGGAAATGTTCTGGCATAGGTAAGAAAGGTATTTATAAATCAAATCACGCCTTTTACCCATTACTGAGAAATTATTCACGTATAAACGTTTCACGTTTTAAATTTGTTTACATTTATCAAAACGAGCACGAGCTCTGTACTTGCAAACAAAACACTGACCTGAGCTGGTGTTCATACCACATCTCTTGCAAATGTAAAAAAGTTGTTATTTTTTCATTATTTCACTTGAAAATAAACAATAATGGGTAAAAGGTGGGATGATATAATTATACTTTCAATTAATTAATTAGTTTCAACATCCTAACACAAGAGACATTACTTTTTTATTTCAACTCGACTAGTTTTTGAAAAATTACAATGATAAATAAATAAATAAGTATATATAATATTTATGTATATAGTTTTATTATGCCTTGTTTTTTTCTGTCACACATTTCTTAATTATTTTAGAGAAAATTGGGTGTAATAATAATAAAACAGAGCAATCATCTCGCAACAAATTTACCAGATTCCAACACGTGCTTATGTATGTTTTTTTCTAATCTTTCCAACTATTCTTTATTACTAACATACTATTTTTATGTTTGTAGTAGCATCAGAGGGACCTAAAATCATCTTCTGCTGCCTAAGCATTATCTGGAAGCAGCTGGTATTCTTAGTAGCAACAGCAAAGCCAAAACAGACTGAAAAATCCGTTGTTCCGCAACATCATTGGGAGTAAATTAGTTAATTTAATCATATTCTCAATACTGTTTAAATATAGTTACATCTGATCCAAATACCGTATTTGAAAATATATTTCTACTCGTATATTGTTTGCGATTGTTAAATGAGACATAATTTGTTTAATGTTTATTTTTTTAAACTAGATGTTATGTGGTGAAATTTTTCAAATAATAGTATTTTAACTAGCCTAATCGTGCAATATCTGACCTGCAACCTAAGAGGCATATAATAAAATCATTTCTTTTAATTATTTTAAACCAGAGAAACCATGTTTAAAACATATTTATTCTTATAGAGTAAGATATATTTGTAATAAGATGTATGTTTTCGCAAACAACTTATTATAACACTAGCAGAGCTGGGTGAATAAGTTAATCTTTCTGGATTGCGTCAGTTGTAAAACGAAAGGAATGGATGCAGTCTTGAAATTTTATTAACACATTGCTATCAAATATTTGTATACCTATTATAACACGAAACGTTATAATTTAAATAATAATTCTAATTGTAACACGAGCAAGAGCTGGGCGAATAAGTTAATCACTTATTTTTAATTTAATCTTTATATTAGGTTCAATATTTTCACTTACCTTGAGATGCGGCAACGTAACACTGGCACTCTTTATTACCGCGATACTAAATTAAATAAGGTTGAGAGCTAAAGTTTGAGGTTTTGTAGAATAATCAAAATTATATTTAATTAGTAAAAAAAAGTTCTAAGATATAAGAAGACACAAGTTGAACTTTTGAGGAGACGAACGAGACTGACTTGCAGCTTGCAGCCTCCAGAAATCCACCCCCAGGGTGCGGACCCATTAAATCAGATAAGAAATCATCTGGATGCTACAACAGTTGGCGTATCAGTTAACCCCCTGACCTCGCAGCGGCCCAGATAAGATGAACATGAAAATCTGTTGCATTTTTAAAAATTTTAGTTATTAATGTCACCCCCTTTTTAATTTAAACCCTAAAATTAATAGCTAACAGATTTCCACTTAGTCGTCTTATCTGTACATGTGCGAGCCAGAAGTCGGCGTCTCGTGCGTTGCCTCAAAAGATAAAACTTTAAACTAATAATTTTACATTATTGTTACATTATCCGCCCCTTAAGATATAAATATATCGCGTAACCACGATGTATTTATTCTCTAGTAGGGCGGTGAATCGGTTAAATACAAGCCTTTATGGCACTAAATATATATAATCTACAAAAGGTATACAATTTCACACTTGATTTAAAAAAATAAAGAAAAAAAAAGATTAAAACATAAAGTTTTCAATACAAAACTACTATTTCTTATTCAGTCGTGAAATTATATTCAAAATTAAAATTAGAACTTATTTGATTAAAAGTGTGTTTTATGATGCTTGGTAACCTGGTGCACTGAGTCCTTGGCTGGTGTCACGGAGGGAGGGAAGAGTTAGAGTCGTTGTGGAGGGGGAGTTGTCATGTCCACTGCAACACTGTCACTGGCACAATCACGAACACTAGTTAGCGGGAGGTACATATTGTCATCTGAGTTCACGCACACTGACTCGAGCTGGACACATGTCTCGGCTGTCTTCCGCTGATGATGGTGGAGGTGATGGAGATAGCGGTTGGCTAGCGCGTGCCATAAACTAGCCCACAGGAATGTTTTCGGTCGCTGATGAACTTTGGTGGCCTTCTTCAGAGCAAAATAATTCAGTATTACGCCGCCAACGTAACTAATTACACAAAACAAAGTGTAAAGCAAGGCGAATACTGAAAAATAATTGCCCATCCTGGACAAGAAGCTCCAGACTTCCTCCGCTGATGACATAGCCATTTCTTTAAATTCTGTAGCGCTGAAAACCTTCGCCATGTGGTATTCCTGGTGGTCGGTAGTACGGCCAATCACACGACGTGTCACCAGGCTGGTAATGGCCTCCTTCTCCGTAGGAAATAATAGAGCCTTCTGGAATTGCTCCATTTCTTCCTTTGTATACACACCGTGTGAGCTGATGGGTGAAATCTTCGTCATGTGTAACACATGTTCTTCCTCATTTGCATCCAGCTCGATAGGGTCGGGTCTAGCGTGGTGAACTTCAGGAAGTAACTCCAACCATTTGTTCTCGAGATGGCACATAGCTGGTAGCTTGTCACTGCAATCGACCTGGGTGCCGTGGTCTTTGATGATATGAGTAATAGGCGTCATAAACCTCGATTCATTATTATAGGTGATCGGAAGTTCTTGATAACAAAATTCTGAACGCCTATACTCCACCACTCTTGCGCTACACCGAGCGACGTATAATACGACATCTGGCGACTGCAGGACGAGGGCAAGACGGTTCTGTAGGATCTTCTCGCGTAAGCGGCAGCGTTTCAAAATTGAATCATAAATGACTTCACCCATGTGCCGCTTGACCGCGATCTCCAAAAACAGCAGTTTACACAGCACTTGTGCCATCATATCCGTGTTCTGCACTAATTTGTGTTTTTTGAAAGAAAAAAAAAACCGAGGGACTTATCGAAAATAATAAGCAGGCGATTTAGTTCTGTTCGCCATGCCGGCTGATTGCATAAAATTTCCCTTGTAATCAGTTTCAGTGCGAACACGATATCGTACGCCTCCATCACAATGTAATGCTGTTTATTGGTGGAGCCGTCTGGCTTAAGTGTGAGAACTGTTGCCGGGCCCTCGTACATGACATCGATGCGAGTGGATGTGCAGACTTCCTTGGTCTGGGATTCCCAGATAACTTCGCCAGCAAGGTCGTCAAAGCAGTAGCCAGCGCTGTACGGACAAACAGTGCCGGTGCGCAGATTTATATGGTTTTCCTCTACGTTTGCCACGGCGCCGTAATCAAATAGGCGTATGGTTATGGCAGCGCTGACTACCACATCTTCATACGTGACTTCGTTAATACTAAATTTAACACCATTACATTTGCCATTCGGGTCCAGGTTACCAGCAAGGGTTGTAGATACCTCGGTCGTGCCATTTAACGCCAGGTTGGAAATGATGCCAGCTCCAAGACCGGCGAGGTCCAAGCGTCGAAATCTGTGAGCATCACGGCAAGCATTAGTTTTAGTGTAATGTATAAACTTACCGATTCCGCCCGCTACGATATTGCATGCCACAGTGCGTAATAAGTTGCTGCACTGTGTCCAGGCATGTTAACACATGCACTTCTGCGTATCTCTGCTCTTGAATGAGTTGAATTTTCTTCATTACTGTCTCCGATGTATTGCGAGGATCGAGGCATGGCTTAACTTTCAGGAGAGAAAGGCGAGTTAGTTCCGTGTCCCGATCTTTGCAATCATAAGCTATTATTTCGCTCGCAACGTAGATGCTTGCGACGCTCAGCGTCAGACTCAGCCATAGCAGGTACTGCATCTTATTTCTAAAACAGAGATTAAAATCTACTACGACTTATCCAAGGGTGGTCGGGAGGGGGCCCACGACTCCCTGTCTGATAACGGTAGGTTGTACGGTTAGCGTCTGTAGCGGTAGTTCCAGCAGTTTGTGTGAGTGATATGGATACAGGTGAGGCGGGGATGAGTAGTTCCGGTGTGGGTGATATAGGTGGGGCTATTTGAGCGTCTGGTTGCGTAATTGTCAGTGATGATATGTCGGGTGTATTATTGTGATTGTCAGTCGTATTTTGTAGTCTGAGCGATGAGTCGTGCGTTTGCGCGCCTGCTTCTGTCACATGGAATAATTTATTGCCGGTATCACTCACCGTAGTAATTATGGGAGAAACCACGTCTTCATTCGCGTCTATTTCAACAAATTTTCCAACTTCGATAGGTGCTAAGTGGCGTGCATAACAGGGCTTTAAACGATTTACATGGACTTTTTGTTCTCGTTTTCCATAAACTTCTTTAATCGTGGCATTAACATCTTTAATGTCCGTAATACGATATGGACCAGTCCATTTTTTTGCCAATTTTGCGCTTAACCCGGGTTTAATTGCCGGATTAAATAAATAAACTTTATCGCCTAGATTGTAATTTTTAGTTCTTAGCTCTTTGATAAGCGATTTTCATCCTTTGCATAAATTCGCTAGCGTAATTAGTGTCTGTGTCATAGCGAACACGCAAAGGTTTAAAAAGCTCATCGTATGGGAACTCTATGTCTCTGCCAAATAACAGGAAATACGGACTTTCGTTAGTGGAAGAATGTGTCATTGAACAGTATGCTGAAAGTGCATACGGAAGCCATTCATCCCAATCACGGTGTTTGGTGTTAATATAATGAGACAGAAGGTCTTTCAGAGTCCGATGTGTGCGCTCTAACATGCCATTTGTTTGCGGCCTAAACGCCGTAGTACGCAAATGATCACAGCCTAGAGCCTTAAAAATTTCTTGCATTAAGCGAGAGACAAAGTTAGTTCCTAAGTCCGTCAGTATTTGTCTTGGTACGCCGTGTTTTAGAACAATGCCGGTAATAAAATGTTTAACAACTGTAGCAGCTGTACAATTTTCCATGGGAAATGCTTCCAAATATCTTGTGAAACAGTCCTGTACTGTCAGTATGTAAGTATTTCCCGAGTCAGTAGTAATCAGTGGTCCTACAACGTCCATAGCGAGTCAAGCAAAAGGTCGCGTGACCGCTACCGATTTCTTCAGCGGGGCAGGTTTTAGGTGGGGGAGGTGTTTCTTTGCGCGCAAGAGATACATGTATTAACGTAATTTTTTATGTCACTATACATGTTGGGCCAATAACAACGAAGTTTAACGCGATTATACGTTTTATCAATACCCGCATGACCGGACATCGGCGTATCATGGTATAATTCGATAAAACGATTATTTAGTTCTCGCGGGGCAACTAGTTTACCGCCTCCGTTGTCATCATCACCACGATACAATACATGATCTTCATCGAGAAAGTATTCTGAATTTGACTCGCAATCGATTATCGAATTTATTATTACGCTAATATCTGGATCATTTCGCTGCGCTTTAAATATACTATTTCTATCCCAAAAAATAGGTTCATAATTAGGTTTCCCTAGAACACGCACCGGTTTGATACGTGAGAGCGTATCCGCATTAGTATGTTTACTACCGGGTCTATAGTTAATCTTAAAATCATATTGTGATAGAAATACAGACCATCTTGCACGTCTATTTGTGGGATCGGTTGCCGTTAATTGCCATTTTAAAGGTTGATGATCCACAAAAACTTTAAAATTTCTACCGTGCAGGTAACAATGGAAAAAAATGTTTTATACCCCACACTAATGCTAGGCCTTCTCGGTCGGTGACACTGTACCGCTGTTCAGCTAATTAAGTTGTCGGCTAGCGTAAGCGACTGGCATTTCATGACCATCGTATTCTTGAGCTAAAACCGCGCCAATTGCGAAGTTTCACGCGTCTGTACTTAAAATAAAGGGTTTGGAAAAGTCCGAGTACTTTAACAAACGCTCAGTGTACAGTGCATTGCGTAAAATGTCAAATACTTGTAATCCTGTTAACGGAACCGCTATTTTCGAAAAATTTTGAATAAAACGTCTATAAAAACCTAATAAACCCAGAAACCCTTTTATTTCCGTTACATTGATAGGAAGTGGATAATTTTGAATATTTTTTCTGGATCTGGTTTGATACCATTACACGAGACAATATGACCTAAATAATTAGTTTCCTTTTTCATAAATTTACACTTTGTTGGATTTAAAGTTAAATTTGCCGATCTTAATCTTTGAAAAATGTTTGTTAATTTTGACACATGTTCATTATAATCATTAGAAGTAAAACAAATAATGTCATCTAAGTAAACAAAACAGTCGGTATCCGTCAAACCAGCTAAAACCGCATACATGAGCCGTTGCCAGGTACTCGGGCTGTTTGCCAAGCCGAAAGGCATTCTTTTACACTCAAAATGGCCCCAGGGGACCGAAAAGGCCGTTTTTTCTCGGTCGTTCTCGCCTACTTCTACCTGCCAATACCCCTTGGTCAAATCCAGCGTCGTAAATCTTTTCGCATTACCTAATTGCGCTAATGTCTTTTCCGCGAAAATATCTGCGAATGAATTTAGAAAAGTTCTGAATTTAATTTGCTCAGTGTCTTCCAAATGGCTAAATCTTCCGTGGTGGGGACCGACTCGACAGTCGCTTGCTGACAGAGGAACCAACATCACCCCTGCAGCTAAGCGAAATATTTTTTTATTTATTTTATTTTTGGTTTTTGTATTCTATTTAGTTTATTTGTATATTTGTATTTATAAGCGTACTTACGTTGTTGCGTTATATATTTATTGTGTTGTAAATTCACCATTTGAACTTTGTTATTTTTTTCCGTACTTGATATTATCGTCTGTTTTCTTCAGACTGGTCTGCGTGATTAATTTCCCTTGTGTGTTCACTGTTGGCACAAGTCGCCGTAGTTCGCCGCACGTCGGGTAGTGGTTAGGGCATTGCGTCTTAGTTTGGATAGCGCGTCACGAATTCCGTGGTCGACCATTGAATGTCCCGTAATTCCGTTGAGCGCGTAACTGTTTTGTTTAACGCGAGTCCTAATTGCCTCCGCGTCCGCGCACTACGCGATAGTTTTATTTCAACCTGCCGATTCACGGGATCAGGCTGGTGAATTCGGCGATAGTTTCGACGTCACCGGTTACGGTTTTTTTTGTATTGTTTATTTGGAGTTTGCAATATACTTTGTTACCTGTTGTTATTTCTGTGTTTGATTCGAGTACGCCTTGAAACCTTGCTCCGGCCACCTTGGAGTCTGTTGGCCGACTCCTGGGTATTGTACACCAGCCTCCAGGCGCCCCTCTAATTTTTTATTACTTTGGACACTTGGCAACATGAACCGCACGCCGTCTCCATTGTTCAAGCTAGCCGCGGTAATGCCGGACCAGCCAACAATGACGAAGTCAAAAAGCGGGCGCAGATCCAACTGAAAATTGTAACATTAGTATCAAATCTCTTGGCGAAAGCAAAATTGGTGAAGCACTGGTCCACCTGCGCTAGCATCGGAAGTATCTCGGTCCCAGTTCGGTTACGTGACTGTGTGAGAGTCATTGACATTCTCGTCGTGCCGGAGCTACCGCATCTGTTGATTTTAGGGGCAAATTTTTGGAAAATTAAGAGTATTGTGCCAGATCTTCGTCGCGGGGAATGGTAATTTTCTCACTTACCGGTAGTTTCAGTTGACGCGATTTATCCTCGTAGTCATTTGTCAGTGGAGCAGGAAGGTAGATTATCGGAGGTCGTGGATAAAATGTTTATGGGAATGGATAAGGATCGGATAGGATATACGAACAGGATTGAGCTTAAAATTTATACGGATAGCGAGCCGATCAAGCAACGCTACTATCCAATCTCTCCTGCGATGCAGAAACATGTCAACAGCGAGCTAGATTTTATATTGGCAAATGGAATTGTGGAGAAATCGCAGAGCCCATATTCGTCTCCAATTCTGCTAGTACCTAAAAAGGATGGTACGTATAGATTCTGCGTGGATTTTAGGAAATTAAACAAAATTAGTCGCCGCGATGCCTACCCGATTCCGTATGTTTCCGATACGCTTGAAAAGTTGCGTGATGCAAAGTATCTCACGTCGCTGGATATTAAATCCGTCTATTGGCAAATACCCGTTGCGGAAGATGCCAAGCAATACACAGCTTTCACCGTACCAAATCGTGGTTTATTCCAATTTAGACGCATGCCTTTTGGCCTGCACTGCGCACCTGCAACATAGCAACGCTTTATTAACTCCGTTATTGGTACAGACTTGGATCCTCACGTATTTGTTTACCTAGACGACATCGTCATAGTTACGTCTACTTTTGATAAACACTTGGAGATACTGGAGGAAGTCTCCAATCGACTTCGTGACGCAGGACTGACGTTATGGCGCGATAAGTGTCATTTTTGTAGAGATAAGTTGAAGTATTTAGGATACGTGGTGAACAAGCGCGGTCTTCATGTTGACCCAGACAAGGTTCGTGCTTTTTTAGACATTCCAGTGCCGAAATCGGTATCTGAGGTTTGTCGGTTGGTTGGAATGTCGTCATGGTAGCGTCGTTTTGTGCCACATTTCTCATCGGTCATCGCTCCGCTCACTAGTCTTCTAAAGAAAAATTCTACGTTTAAGTGGGACACCTGTTGTGATCAGGCTTGGCAGGAGATTAAAACTCACCTGGTATTTGCTCCAATTCTGACATGTCCCGACTTTGACAGAGAATTCGTTCTGCAGACTGACGCATCGAATTTTGGACTTGGTGCTGTGCTGAGTCAACATGACGATGGCGAGAAAGTCATTTGTTATCTGTCCCGCTCATTGACGCGGCAGGAACGGAACTACTCGACGACAGAGAAAGAACTGTTGGCACTTCTGTTGGCGATAGAGAAGTTACGTCCGTATTTGGAGGGCACGGAGTTCACCGCGATTACAGACCATTACTCTTTGCTATGGTTACATAAGCTGGAAAATCCTTCGAGTCGCTTAGCTAGATGGTCGGTGCGATTGCAACAGTATAGTTTTAAAATTGTTCTCCGCAAAGGAAAAGAGCATGTTGTTCCGGATGCGTTATCTCGTGCTGTACCGATCTTGGATGATATTAGTGTGAATGTTGATGGTGTGAAAGATGCATGGTTCTTAAAAATGGCGAATTTGGTTAGCGAGGATTCGCTTCACTATCCAGATTATTGCATTAGAGATAGGAAATTATATAAGTTCGTTAAAAATACTTATTCAGGGTTAGTTGAGGATAGGGAACAGTGGAAGGAAATTGTGCCGAAGGAAAGGCGGAGGGGTTCACTTAGGGAATGTCATGACGTACCGACAAGTGGACATTTTGGAGCGTTTAAAACGTTCCATCGGTTGGCGGAACGCTATTACTGGCCGAAGATGGAGGCAGACGTCGCTCGGTATGTCCAGGGCTGCGTGATCTGCATCAAGTCAAGGAGCTGCACCTGGACGCATGGGAGGTCATTCCACCATTAACAAACCATGGGAGGTGATCAGCATTGATTTGGTTGGTCCACTGCCGCCGTCGAAGGGTTTTACGTTTATCCTGTCCGTATACGACGTTTTTAGTAAGTTTGCCATGTTCTTTCCGCTGCGTCAAGATAAGGCAATCTCCGACAATGGGACAAAATTCCGTTCGCACGAGTACCAGCGCCTTCTGACGAAATATCAGGTAAAATGTAGGTACACCTCGCTTTATCATCCACAGGCAAACCCGGTGGAGCGTGTCAACAGGGTATTAAAGACCATGTTGGTGTCGTACGTGTCCGATAATCACCGCACGTGGTATGAGTATCTGCCACAGATTGGCTGTACCGTAAGGACGGCTGGGCACGAAGTCACTGGAGTGAGCCCTTATTTCATAAATTTTGGACGGCATATGCAGCTATCAGGCGAATGGCATCAACCAGCTGAGGAGGACACTGTGGAGCCTGTGAATGAAGAGAGGCAGTTAAAACGTTCGTATTGTTTCGCGAAACTGTATCAGGACGTACGGAAGAGACTGCAAGCATCTTACGTAAAGTCGAAAGCCCGCTACGACCTACGACATCGTAACGTCATCCTGTATGACAACCAGCTTGTGTGGCGTAGGTACTACATTTTATCGGACGCGTCGAAGTATTATGCGGCGAAATTGGCTGCAAAGTATTCATTCCATTTATGGTACATCGACGTATAGCAGCTGATACTTACGTATTGAAGGACGTGAAGGGCACCGTACTCCCTGGTAATTGGAATATCAAGGACCTCGAGGCTCATCCTGAGCTTGAACAAGACTCGTCATAATTTAGTCTTATGTTATTTTACGTAGTACTTACATTTTTTTTCTTTTCTTCTTCTGTAGAGTTTTCTTGTCGGAAATTTTTAAGAAAATTTCCTGGATAAGTAGGGGGAGAGTTTGTTACGTTTTTTTCGTTCTTTCGTTTCTGTTATAGCGCCTTGGTGCCGCAACCGTCGAAGCGGGGGAGTAACACTGTCGTCAGAGAGATAGGAATTGCGGACTTTTGAATTATGGACAGTCATCGCGTTTTGAATTCTGTGTATCTTTCTCTTACTGTTAAGTACCATCAGGATTTTTCATGACTTTAAAAGAATTTTCAAGTGAAGTCAGTAGATAAGTAGATATCGTGAGTCCGAGTCGTGCTACTATTTTTTGGGAAGTAAAACGTGTTTTTTTGGATGAGTTTTACAAACAGAGTAGTCTGGATTTTAAAGAAAGTAGCGCAACCGTTTCATAATTTAATATTCTGCGACTTTGTCGGATTACGGAGACCCACCTATTTATTTTGTTACTGAAGCCGCCCAACAACTTAGGTAATGAAAATTCTAAATTCAACCACTTCTTCTGCATTCAATTTAGTATTCAAGTCTTAATGTTGTACAAAGTCAATTCAGTCTTATTTAAGTAACGTAGCGTCAGTTTTTCAGTTAAGTCAAATTAGTATAAAGTCAGTAGCGTACTGTCCACATTCGAATATCCTAATTCCCTATCTCTTTCAGGCTTTTTATTGTTGAATTTTGGGTTGTCCTTTTGGATCGGACATTAAAGGAGTTTCTCCTATATTCCTGTTGTGTTCGTGCTGGATAAAAGTCCTAGGAGACAGAAGGCTAAGGCGAGTTCGGCGATTTACGCCACTGGAGATCAAAATGCTGCGTGGCAGTCACATCAGCGACGCACTTGCGCTGCGTAGTCTTCCGTGGTGGGGACCGACTCGACAATCGCTTGCAATAACAGAGGAACCAACATCACCCCTTTTCCCCTGCAGCTAAGCGAAATATTTTTTATTTATTTTTGGTTAAGGTTAAGTCTCAACTTATATTCTATTTAGTTTATTTGTATATTTGTATTTATAAGCGTACTTACGTTGTTGCGTTATATATTTCTTGTTGTAAATTCACCATTTGAACTTTGTTATTTTTTTCTCTACTTGATATTATCGTCTGTTTTCTTCAGACTGGTCTGCGTGATTAACTTCCCTTGTGTGTGCACTGTTGGCACAAGTCGCCGTAGTTCGCCGCACGTCGGGTAGTGGTTAGGGCATTGCGTCTTAGTTTGGATAGCGCGTCACGAATTCCGTGGTCGACCCCGTGATTCCGTTGAGCGCGTAACTGTTTTGTTTAACGCGAGTCCTAATTTCGTCCGCGCACTACGCGATAGTTTTATTTCAACCTGCCGATTCACGGGATCAGGCTGGTGAATCCGGCGATAGTTTCGACGTCACCGGTTACGGTTTGGTATTGTTTATTTTGAGTTTGCAATATACTTTGTTACCTGTTGTTATTGCTGTTTGATTCGAGTACGCCTTGAAACCTTGCTCCGGCCTCCTTGGAGTCTGTTGGCCGACTCCTGGGTATTGTACACCACCCTCTTATTTTTGTTTACTTTGGACACTTGGCAACGTGAACCGCACGCCGTCTCCACTGTTCAAGCTAGCCGCGGTAAAGCCGGAGCAGAAGTGGGTAGCAAAAGAGTTTGGCGCCCAACGTGGGGCTCGATTTTTTTTGTCGTTTTCATTTTTGGTTCGTTTTTGTGTTTTTTTTTCTTTGCTCGATTTTGGAAATTGGCTCTTATTTAGGTAAATAAATTTTGATTTGGAAATTATTCTACAACTACTTTTGAAATTTACTTTACATTTGGTTAGCATTGAGTTCTCGCACGATGGAGGCTAAAATGGAGATAAATAGGCTAGGCAAGGATGAGTTAGTTTATGAGTTAAAGCTCAGAGGTGTTGATGAGGTCGGTACGGTTGAGTTCATGAGACAATCGCTCCGTGCGTTGCTCAAATTGGAGAAAGCTCTAGTTTTGTTTTTCGTGATTATCCGTTTGCATTCGCAGAGGATCACGCAGCTTTGGAAGCACAAATTAAACAAATTTCTGATTTAATTAGCGCATTTACTGATGTGAAAAATTCGTCAGCATACAAGAAGATCGAAACTAAGATAGCACAAGCAGTAGGTCGAGCTTTGCGTTGCATGCCAGCCAACAATGACGAAGTCAAAAAGCGGGTGCAGATCCAACTGAAAATTGTAACATTAAAATCAAATCTCTTGGTGAAGCCCTCGTTCACCTTAGTTAATCCGTTAGTAGACGCATCTTTTGCCGAGTTAAAATTGTCCGGGTCAGACTCAGATTCGTCAGAGGGCGAAACGGTGAGTGAGAGGGCTAGATTAGGCTGTAAATCTGTTCCAGTGGAGAAATGGGGAATTAAATTTAGTGCCGATCGGAGACAAATATCAATTAACGCATTTCTTGAGCGTGTGGAGGAATTGCGTAGTGCGCGTAATGTCACTAAGTCGCAGTTAATTGTTTCGGCGATAGATTTATTCGAAGGTAGTGCATTGGTATGGTTTAGGGCAAATCGACACTTGTATCGAACTTGGGATGAGCTTGTGGAGGGACTGCGGGAGGAATTCTTGCCAGTCAATTACGAAGAAAAACTTTTCGAGGAAATTAAGCGTCGTACTCAGGGTCCAAATGAATCGATAAGGAAATATCTTGCGAGTATGACATTGTTATTCGCCAGGTTAAAATCTAGGCTGTCAGACGAGTACAAGGTCAGCATACTACTTCGTAATATTCTACCGTTCTACCAGAATCAACTAGCGTTAGTCGAAGTGAAATCAGCCACCGAGCTGCAACGACATTGTAGGAGACTCGATCAGAGGAAAGAGTCCATTCAATGTTTTACGCCACCACCTAGAAAAAACCAATCATTAGAACCAGATTTAGCTTATGTTGACGCTGCCTCACCATCGCATACATCCACTTCATCAGCTTCTTCAGCTAGCTTGACTGCCGTCAGCAACATCAGTTCTCACAGCTGTTGGAATTGCGGCAAAGCAGTGCATCTCGCTATAAAATGCAATGCTCCACGCAAGCTTCATTGCTATAAGTGTGGTAAACCTGACGTTACCAGCAATTCTTGTCCGAATTGTCGTCCGGGAAACGCCAGACGGATGCCGTAAGTGGTCGTGAACGGCACCGACAACCACACATAGCGACCTCTATAAACGATGCACGGTTGAAATTTATTTTAGTTCATGTTCAGGGTGACGAACGCCCATATTTAGAAGTTTTTATATTCGAGAAATCATTTAAAGGATTATTAGGTTCGGGTGCATCATGCACACTCGTCGGTAAAATGGGTTGGGAAATTTTAAGTAGCTTACACTTACCGTTACAGAAATCATTCATGCATTGCACTGTCGCGAATGGACAACGCTGCGCTAGCATCGGAAGTATCTCGGTCCCAGTTCGGTTACGTGACTGTGTGAGAGTCATTGACATTCTCGTCGTGCCGGAGCTACCGCATCTGTTGATTTTAGGGGACATTTTTTGGAAAATTAAGAGTATTGTGCCAGATCTTCGTCGCGGGGAATGGTCATTTTCTCACTTACCGGTAGTTTCAGTTGACGCGATTTATTCTCGTAGTCATTTGTCTGTGGAGCAGGAAGGTAGATTATCGGAGGTCGTGGATAAAATGTTTATGGGAATGGATAAGGATTGGATAGGATGTACGGACAAGATTGAGCTTAAAATTTATACGGATAGCGAGCCGATCAAGCAACGCTACTATCCAATCTCTCCTGCGATGCAGAAGCATGTCAACAGCGAGCTAGATTTTATGTTGGCAAATGGGATTGTGGAGAAATCGCAGAGCCCATGGTCGTCTCCAATTCTGCTAGTACCTAAAAAGGATGGTACGCATAGATTCTGCGTGGATTTTAGGAAATTAAACAAAGTTAGTCGCCGCGATGCCTACCCGATTCCGTATGTTTCCGATACGCTTGAAAAGTTGCGTGATGCAAAGTATCTCACGTCGCTGGATATTAAATCCGTCTATTGGCAAATACCCGTTGCGGAAGATGCCAAGCAATACACAGCTTTCACCGTACCAAATCGTGGTTTATTCCAATTTAGACGCATGCCTTTTGGCCTGCACAGCGCACCTGAAACATGGCAACGCTTTATTAACTCCGTTATTGGTACAGACTTGAATCCTCACGTATTTGTTTACCTAGACGACATCGTCATAGTTACGTCTACTTTTGATAAACACTTGGAGATACTGGAGGAAGTCTCCAATCGACTTCGTGACGCAGGACTGACGTTATGGCGCGATAAGTGTCATTTTTGTAGAGATAAGTTGAAGTATTTAGGATACGTGGTGAACAAGCGCGGTCTTCATGTTGACCCAGACAAGGTTCGTGCTTTTTTAGACATTCCAGTGCCGAAATCGGTATCTGAGGTTCGTCGGTTGGTTGGAATGTCGTCGTGGTACCGTAGTTTTGTGCCATATTTCTCATCGGTCATCGCTCCGCTCACTAGTCTTCTAAAGAAAAATTCTACGTTTAAGTGGGACACCTGTTGTGATCAGGCTTGGCAGGAGATTAAAACTCACCTGGTGTCTGCTCCAATTCTGAGAGAATTTGTTCTGCAGACTGACGCATAGAATTTTGGACTTGGTGCTGTGCTGAGTCAACAACATGACGATGGCGAGAAAGTCATTTGTTATCTGTCCCGCTCATTGACGCGGCAGGAACGGAACTACTCGACGACAGAGAAAGAACTGTTGGCACTTCTGTGGGCGATAGAGAAGTTACGTCCGTATTTGGAGGGCACGGAGTTCACCGCGATTACAGACCATTACTCTTTGCTATGGTTACATAAGCTGGAAAATCCTTCGAGTCGCTTAGCTAGATGGTCGGTGCGATTGCAACAGTATAGTTTTAAAATTGTTCTCCGCAAAGGAAAAGAGCATGTTGTTCCGGATGCGTTATCTCGTGCTGTACCGATCTTGGATGATATTAGTGTGAAAGATGCATGGTTCTTAAAAATGGCGAAACTGGTTAGGGAGGATTCGCTTCACTATCTAGATTATTGCTTTAGAGATAGGAAATTATATAAGTTCGTTAAAAATACTTATTCAGGGTTAGTTGAGGATAGGGAACAGTGGAAGGAAATGGTGCCGAAGGAAAGGCGGAGGGGTTCACTTAGGGAATGTCATGACGTAGCGACAAGTGGACATTTTGGAGCGTTTAAAACGTTCCATCGGTTGGCGGAACGCTATTACTGGCCGAAGATGGAGGCAGACGTCGCTCGGTATGTCCAGGGCTGCGTGATCTGCATCAAGTCAAAGCCGGTACAAAGTGCTGCACCTGGACGCATGGGAGGTCATTCCACCATTACCAAACCATGGGAGGTGATCAGCATTGATTTGGTTGGTCCACTGCCGCCGTCGAAGGGTTTTACGTTTATCCTGTCCGTATACGACTTTTTAGTAAGTTTTCCATGTTCTTTCCGCTGCGTCAAGCTAAGGCAATCTCCGACAATGGGACACAATTCCGTTCGCACGAGTACCAGCGCCTTCTGACGAAATATCAGGTAAAATGTAGGTACACCTCGCTTTATCATCCACAGGCAAACCCGGTGGAGCGCGTCAACAGGGTATTAAAGACCATGTTGGTGTCGTACGTGTCCGATAATCACCGCACGTGGTATGAGTATCTGCCACAGATTGGCTGTGCCGTAAGGACGGCTGTGCACGAAGTCACTGGAGTGAGCCCTTACTTCATAAATTTTGGACGGCATATGCAGCTATCAGGCGAATGGCATCTACCAGCTAAGGAGGACACTGTGGAGCCTGTGAATGAAAAGAGGCAGTTAAAACGTTCGTATTGTTTCGCGAAACTGTATCAGGACGTACGGAAGAGACTGCAAGCTTCTTACGTCAAGTCGAAAGCCCGCTACGACCTACGACATCGTAACGTCATCCTGTATGACAATCAGCTTGTGTGGCGTAGGAACTACGTTTTATCGGACGGGTCAAAGTATTATGTGGCGAAGTTGGCTGCAAAGTATTTAGGTTCATTTATGGTACATCGACGTATAGCAGCTGATACTTACGTATTGAAGGACGTGAAGGGCACCGTACTCCCTGGTAATTGGAATATCAAGGACCTCAAGGCTCATCCTGAGCTTGAACAAGACTCGTCATAATTTAGTCTTATGTTATTTTACGTAGTACTTACATTTTTTTGCTTTTCTTCTTCATTTTTCTTCTTCTGTAGAGTTTTCTTGTCGGAAATTTTTAAGAAAATTTCCTGGATAAGTAGGGTGAGAGTTTGTTACGTTTTTTTCGTTCTTTCGTTTCTGTTATAGCGCCTCGGTGCCGCAACCGTCGAAGCGGGGGAGTAACACTGTCGTCGGAGAGATAGGAATTGCGGACTTTTGAATTATGGACAGCCATCGCGTTTTGAATTCTGTGTCTCTTTCTCTTACTGTTAAGTACAATCAGGATTTTTCATGTCTTTAAAAGAATTTTCAAGTTAAGTCAGTAGATAAGTAGATATCGTGAGTCCGAGTCGTGCTACTATTTTTTGGGAAGTAAAACATGGTTTTTTGGATGAGTTTTACAAACAGAGTAGTCTGGATTTTAAAGAAAGTAGCGCAACCGTTTGAGAATTTAATATTCTGCGACTTTGTCGGATTACGGAGACCCACCTATTTATTTTGTTACTGAAGCCACCCAACAACTCAGGTAAATTCAACCACGTATTCTGCATTCAATTTAGTATTCAAGTCTTAATGTTGTACAAAGTCAATTCAGTTTTATTTAAGTAACGTCGAGTCAGTAGCGTACTGTCCACATTCGAATATCGTAATTCCCTATCTCTTTCAGGTTTTTTATTGTTGAATTTTGGGTTGTCCTTTTGGATCGGACATTAAAGGAGTTTCTCCTATATTCCTGTTGTGTTCGTGCTGGATAAAAGTCCTAGGGGACACAGAAGGCTAAGGCGAGTTCGGCGATTTACGCCACTGGAGATCAAAACGCTGCGTGGCAGTCACATCAGCGACGCGCTTGCGCTGCGTAGTCTTCCGTGGTGGGGACCGACTCGACAATCGCTTGCTATAACAGAGGAACCAACATCACCCGTTTTCCCCTGCAGCTAAGCGAAATATTTTTTATTTATTTTATTTTTGGTTGAGGTTAAGTCTCAACTTATATTCTATTTAGTTTATTTGTATATTTGTATTTATAAGCGTACTTACGTTGTTGCGTTATATATTTCTTGTGTTGTAAATTCACCATTTGAACTTTGTTATTTTTTTCCGTACTTGATATTATCGTTTGTTTTCTTCAGACTGGTCTGCGTGATTAACTTCCCTTGTGTGTGCACTGTTGGCATAAGTCGCCGTAGTTCGCCGCACGTCGGGTAGTGGTTAGGGCCTTGCGTCTTAGTTTGGATAGCGCGTCACGAATTCCGTGGTCGACCATCGAATGCCCCGTGATTCCGTTGAGCGCGTAACTGTTTTGTTTAACGCGAGTCCTAATTGCCTCCGTGTCCGCGCACTATGCGATAGTTTTATTTCAACCTGCCGATTCACGGGATCAGGCTGGTGAATCCGGCGATAGTTTCGACGTCACCGGTTACGGTTTGGTATTGTTTATTTGGAGTTTGCAATATACTTTGTTACCTGTTGTTATTGCTGTGTTTGATTCGAGTACGTCTTGACATTTAAAACTCACCCAGCATCCCTTAAAAAATTCCTAACACATTTATAACTTATTTTTGAACCCTTAAAAAATTCTTAACACATTTATAACTTATCCTTTATCCCTTAAAAAATTCCTGAATCATATCCAGTCAGTTATCTTCTTTTAAAAAATTCCTAACACTCATTCAGCATCTTTTAAAATTAATTTTATATTATATATAACACTATTTTGTTCGTAATTATTGTTAATTGTGATGTAATATTTTGTCTTTATGTTTATAGAGCGTCCGCGGCCTTGGAATCGTCAACCCAGCGGTGTCATTACCTTCTGCAGAGTCCCTCAGAGCCAGTATCGTCCCCCGGAGCCGACACAGCTGTTACATCAACAAAAAAAACCCCCAAAAATAAAATATTTACTATGTATTGTATTAAATTGTACTTATAATAAAAATATTTGTCTTGTACACTATTAAAATGCCATTAAATGAATTGAAAACAAATTATATTCTTTTATTTCGTGTATACAAGTTAAATAAAAAATAAATCTAAGATGGCCTGATGTGCTGTTCAAAATATTACTGCTCTTCTACATCGCGTAAATTGATTGTGACTACTTCGTTTCTCGGACATTAAACTGTGAGAACAATGACGTCATTTTTTTAGCTATCCCACACTTGGCGGATTTTACTTAATTGGCTTAATTGGCTGCCATTTTACTTTGCACCGAATTAATAGCAGTCTCATGTCACCCTCAAAAACGACCGAAATAATAAGTAGACAGACAGAGATGTCGAATATATACTTTTTAAAAGTAATTTTTAATATCCAAGAATAGTAAATAATAAGCTTCCGGGAAAATTAAATGGTAATATCGCAATAGCAAAAAAAAAAATAAACCAAATGTAAATATCACTGATAATTTTCCCCTGCGACATTCACAGAACATCCACTCATCAGATTCATCCAAGATTCAGTCTTCCATAAACTTTCTCATCCCAACACACTATCCTCGCTTCAATAATGTTAATATGGTTAAATATAGTTAAAAAGAAAGAGAATACAAAATTCAAACCAATTTAAATTATCTTTACTGGTTTAAAAGTTAAAACATGACAATTTTACAAATCAAAGAATTTTTGTTCATAAATTGACTTTTTTTAAATGGCTAAGAACTTGTAAGAGTTGAATATATGGTCAAGTATAATTTAAGGGGTGGGGAATTGAAGTTTGAAACCCAGTTTACTGATTACAAAAATACAGCCGTTTAAAAACATGTCAAATTTGTAAATGTTGTTTCTAAAGTTATGGAAAAACTGTCATTCATATTTACTATAAAATGCACCATATTTACAAACAAAACTATAGGCAGCCTAAATTATCGCATATCTTCAAATTTAAAAGATACACACCATTTAAATATTGTAAAGTAAACTTTTAGAGTTCATATGTTAAATATTGGAAGTATTATTTGGAGTAAAATATGTTAAATAAAAGTGATACAAATTTATCAATATTCAACTTTTACTTCAAATATTAATAATTCTGGAAGCCTTAACAATGATAAATATAGTTAATTACCAGTAATAATGACTGACAGTCTCAATAACCGACAACAATCTACTAGCGTTATCATTAAAAAAAATCTAGTTAGTATTCGCCATTATTATTTTAAAACGAAAATGAATTTATCTTATAAATATTAAACAAATAATAAATATATTGTAAAGATAATTAATGTAAATATAATTATTATTGATTTTAATAGACTTTCACCCAAATAATTAATAAAAAAAGGTAACCGAAAATGTAAATCAGCAGATATTGATCATGAACTTTAAATAATTCGATTTATTTAGCAGCGTGTAAGTCTTGTACTAATAGAGATATTTTAAAAGTACAAAGAAACGAAAAATACACTCACTTTTTAAAAAGTAATTAAAGTATGGACTGATATAGAGAGCTGTTGATAATTTAGTGGCACGTTAGTCGAAACCTAGTAGAGATTTGTGTTTGCAGATTGTTTTAATGGAGTCCTAGCATTTATTTACTAAATAAATCAATTTACACGATATTTGATTCAAGGTTTAAAAAAATAGATAACCGAAAATGTGAATCAGCAGATATTGATCATGAATTTTAAATAATTCCTATATTTCCTTGTACTAATAGAAATATTTTAAAAGTACAAAGAAACAAAAAATAAAACCCCAAAAATATAAATCAAAAACCATTTTACCTGTTTTGAGCTTTCACTGTGCAAATTACAACCATTATTCGCGCCAACGAGCTTCCTAAAACCTGGTGGGTCCTCAAGTGCTCTTTTTCTCCTTGGTTTTGTCGGTGATTTGTGATGGTGTTTAACATTGTCTTTTATAATAATTGATTTTGAAGTCGACAAATGTTGTTTTCATTCCCTGACATCTGTAATCCATGCACAACTTTTTCACTAACTACAAAATGGCTGAATTGAGTAAAAATTATTTAGACTGTATTTGTAAACGCTGAAATTTAGGGGATTTTCATTAAATATACATTTAGCCTGAGGTCATAGAAGCTTAATAATTTTTTTTAGTGAAATCGAAGCTGTCTTATTTGTAAAAAATAATAAAAATTGAGATAACAATGTTATCTCCCTAATTCGATATCGTTGATTTAGAAAATTCTAGTTAAAAAAATATTTGGGCTTAGTTTTTGGGTAAATTACTAATTAATGTTTTAAAAATTCTTATTGGATGGATGTCAAACTAATATGAACCTTAAGTAAAAATAATTTAAGATTTAATATCGCATACAAAACCGTAACACAACTGCAAAAACACTTGATAGTTTTTTAAGTTTACCTAAAAATCTAGAAAGTATTTGATAAAATCTGTCAAATAAACGATAAATATTAATTAATGCTCCACATATTTTACTTGAAACTTTTTTCTCTACAACCTTTAACTTCGGGGATACGAGAAACCACCCTTAAAGTGAAATATCTACTCTACTAATGTAAATTTTTGGTCGTCCGCGGACTTCGCGTCGAATATGACGCCGTAGAACATGCATGCAAAATTTCAGCGAAATAGCATATATATATAAGGGTTTTAAAATCTAATTTAATTAACTTAGTTCGCAAATTTACCAACATTCACCGGTCCTAAAAAAAAAGAAGTGGGAATTTTTTTTAAAAAACAACAAGGTATGTATAAATATAAATATATTTATTATCATTTCATAGATGTATACAAGTGTTACTAACATTTTATTTTAAAATTATTAACTACAAGTACATTTTATTTATTTAAACAATAAAAACTTTTTTTAAATAGATTAATTTGGAATAAGTCCCTTTAAAACATATTTATTCTTGAAGTATAAGACATATTGCAAATAAGATGTATGTTTTCGCAAACAACTTATTACAATATTTCTTATTCTTAAAAAATAAATATGTTTTAAACAGAGTTATTCTAAACTATCTATTTAAAACATATTTATTTTTTATTTTTACATATTAAATTACAATCATTTTATTTACTTATAACAATACAATAAAACAATAAAAACTATGTTTTAAATAGATTAATTTAGAATAAGTCCCTTCAAAACATATTTATTCTTGAAGTATGAGGCATATTGTAATAAGATGTATGCTTTCGCAAAAAACTTATTACAATATTTCTTATTCTTAAAGAATAAATATGTTTTAAACAGAGTTATTCAAAACTATCTATTTAAAACATATCTATTATTGTTTTTACATATTTAATTACAATAATATTATTTACTTATTTGTCTTAAACAATAAAAACTATATTTTAAATTAAATAATTCACAATTCGTTCAATAAAATTATTTAGGTCAAGGGCTCAATTAAATGGCTTTTACATAGATGTACGGAACGTAGGTTTATATTGACACCAATCCATTCATCAAAGAATCAATCTTCGACAAACATTTTCATAATAAAAATATGATTAAATATAGTTCAAAAGATGGAGAATTCAAAATTTAAAACCAATTTCAATGATCTTTATTAGTTTAAAAGTTACAGCCGTTTAAAAAATGTTCAATTGTACATGTTTCAGCAAATTACAATATGAGATTGATAATTGCAACCGACATTTTATTAATTCTCTCAGAAAAATAATAAAATTAACCATATTTACAGCCAATTTAAATTTTAAAAGATACACTCACTTTAAAAATTAATGAAAGTGAAGCGTCCGGACACGCCATCAAACGTCAAGTCCCCGTGGCCATCATCTCCAGCTCGGCTTTCTCATGCTCCAGATTCTCCATAGATTTCTTGCAGCTGTCTAAAGTCACCAAAATGAACACAGAGCGGGTTAAAACATATCAAGTTTTTTAAAAACTAGTCGAGTTGAAATAAAAAAGGAATGTCTCTTGTGTTACGATGTTGTAACTAATTAATTAATTGAAAGTATAATTATATCATCCCACCTTTTATCCATTATTGTTTATTTTCAAGGGAAATAATGAAAACATAACAACTTTCTTACATTTACAAGAGATGTGGTATGAACACCAGCTCTGGTTAGCGTTTTGTTTGCAAGTGCAGAGCTCGTGCTCATTGCATGATGGCATCAGCAAATGCGAACAAGAACCCGAACCATTTATGGTTGCACAAGACTCGAACAAACCATTGATTTAACTGCACAACACTGCACACGAAGAGTAAAAATTATTAAGACTGTATTTGTAAACACTGAAGTTTCGAATAAATGGCATTGCTTGTTGAGCGCAGTTGAACTTGAATACGCACAGACTTGTCTAATTAGTGTTTGAGCAGCCACCAAGTCAATACTTTTACCAATTTAAATATATAGAATGCAATTATTTATATATGTGTATGATAATAAATAACATGAATACGTATTTGGATATTAACAATATTTGAATAAAATTTTAAAAAATGAAAATTGACAAAAATACTCAAAATGAATAGAATATTGTTTTGAAATAATAATTAACAATTGGTAAAACTAACTATGTCGTATCACTTGTAGCTGTTATGTATTACAAAGTACATTTTCCACTACTTTTAAGTACAAATATCTATCGGAAATATTAGAATAATATTTCTAGTTAACTATTTACAGATGTAAAAAACAAAATCTGTTAAATAATATGTAAAATTTTCCATGAATAAAAATTTATATATCCAAGAACACAACTATTTATGTAGAAGGATTGTATTGGCTTTCATATTGTTTATCAATCATTAATAAAGTTCATAAAATATTTGATATTTCCTTGCCAAATGTATTTAAATTGATTCATTGAAAAATATTTGAGATTATAGTTACGTAGAAGTAAATTTTCGGAGCAGTTTTTCGTTTGGCAGCGGGGAATATATTTGATGCAGTTTAAAAATCCATTACCGTAAACTTGAAAGGAGAAAGGAAAAAATTGTACACAAATATATACGAACATTATTTATTTTATTTTACACAAACTTAATTGTTCATAAAAAACCTGTATATTTTGCTCTGCAAATATTATAATTTTAAATTGAACCTTGTGAATTACTGCAGTGTCAAATACACCTAAATTTGTAAACAGACGTATGTACGTACATTTTGAACATGTTTATATTTGTAGCAATAATACATGTTTGAGTGTGGGCTACAAATGTAAACAAATGTTATTTGTATTATTGAAAGTATTTATGTAAGTTTATATATTTGGGGTTTAAAGAAATGTTTTGTTGTAACTGATTTTTAATGTATTAGAATTTTAGGAGAATAGTACTATAGAATATTTGCTTTTTCAATTATCTATAAACGATACACAATATACATATGAATACTGAAAATATATTACTTTCTTTTGTTTCCACACTGCTTCCAACAACTGCAGCGGGCGATTCTCCTGAAACAAATTAATTCACTAATTATGAGCAAAAACTTTGGAATCAATTTCAATAGCTCAACGCATACTTTTGATTCTCAAACTTTGTTATTAAATTATGAAATTAATTAGTTTGTTATGAACTGCTAAAAACTGTTGTAAAATAGCTTCGGAAATAACGAGTTTACTAAAGTGAAAAACCTTTTTGATTTAGATGTAGATTAACGACTCTAACTCTATTTTATATGAACTGCATATAAGTGTTCACTTGTTTTGTACGAGTCTCGAATTTAGTGTTTGATGAAATGACTGTTTTTCTATAATGCTATACGGCATATATAGTATTTTCTTTTTAAACCCTGTGCGAACAGTGTGAAACTAGTTATAACGGATCATATTTTGAGTTCCTTTGTAAACGTAATTGCGGTGCATTTAATCGTTTTATGCCGATCCCTCCAGTTTAAAATGAAAATAGTATACCATGTATATCTAAAAGCGAGTCATAGGCGTTTAACATGAGAAAATAGTGATTCCGTGCGCATTTCTTCCCAAATTATCGTAGACAGAAATGCTTCAAATAAAAGTTATAGAGCTTAAAATACTACATCTAAATCAATAAACTAATTTTATTTCCTACTTTTTCTAACGGCAGAAATTAAATAAACATCAACAAAATTACAATTTAATAGTGTTAGCCACGGAATTGAAACAAAATAATAAACAATTCTGTCAAATATTTTGACACATGAAGTTTTGCAATATGTAAAGTGTAATTTTTTTATCTGTAAAAATATTTGACAAAAAAACTTAATGAATTGTGTTTGGTTTGGACTATAGGTTGTAGGTTCCATGTACTGTAATTGAGATTTCTTTGATGCATCGTAGCAAATAAATAATAGTTATTTGTCAAATTAGAGAGGAAAACAATGATTTTTCCCACTCGAGTTTAAGCATACCGAAAAAAGAAAAATCTAGTAGGTACAATGAAGATAATATTTTACTTATTTGAATCAGAATTGGAACATAATTTAAAGATTTAAATTGTATTTCTATTAAATAAGAATTTTTAATAAAATAACAATTTTTTATAAGTATTCATGTAACACTGCATTTTTTTTCTGTCTGTATAAACCAATTTTCCTCACTACTTCGTGAGAAGAAATTGGAGTTATCTGCAATAAAGGTAGTATTTTATTTATTTGATTCAAAATCATTTATATTATAATAAGTACAATTTGTTTAATGTGTAATGGAAAAACATTTTGAGTATAGTTTGTGATTATAGTACTGCAAAAGTTATTAGCTTTTATGATGTAAAATAACATCGATGTTACGCGGCAAATTTTGTATCTCTAGAGAGGGAATAGTTATTTGTGTATTAAGAGCGTAAAGTAATGAAGGCGAGAGCTGCAATAGTGTAAGAGGAACAAAGACACTTTACGCTCGTGATACACACATAATTTTTTCTACGATTGCATCTTAAAATTATTAAAAAACGTATGCGTACTGATAATAAATTCATTCTGTCAACTGTCAATATGACAAGTTTCTGTTTTGTTTGTATCCCTGATAACTATTGAAATAAGCGCGCATTTAATATCTTTTTTGCGCGTTGCCATTGGAAACCCGCACATTTATCGTCTTTTTCGCGCGTTGCCATTGGAGACGCACAAAAAAGATATTTTTCGATTGTTCCACACAAATGAGAGCATAATTGTCAACTTTTCATAGCAATCGTAGAAAAAACTAATTTGCTCACTATTTTGCAATAAGAAAAATAAATAATGCTGTAGTTTCTACAAGTTATAGTGGATTGAACGTTTATTTATTTGCGCATCAGTAACCTAATTCCAATTACAGTACAGGGGATCTAAATTTGTTGTCTGGAAGAGTAAATTCTACAGTGATTCTTTTATAGGAAGGAACCATGTAATATTACGGTGTTAAGTCGTACCATTTAATACGTGAATTGAAACTGTTGTTGATGTCAAACCATTTATTGCACATGTGTAATTTCCAGAGTGCTGTTTTTCTATGGGTGTCAAAACTAACGTGGATGAAACAGCATTGCTGCTGACAGATATATTTGAGCTGAAACAGAAACATATATTGATTACTAAATTGATAACAATTCATCCAATTTGTGATTAAATGTTTATAATGGTGTGATAGTGCCAAATTAAACTTATGATAGTGAATGAGAATGGAAGGACTGCAATGGAGATGAGTTGTTAGAAAATTGAAGTATGCTATGTAATAATATTGATACGAGTATGTTAGGTTAGGAATGTTAAGTAATTAAATAATCGCGAAAGTAAATAATTAATAATATAAGTAACAAAACTATTTGTCACCTGTATCATTTGTTTATATTTCTTTATTCCATAGCCTACTTCAATATTAAACATTATTTTTAATTTTTAAATCATTGTTATACGACCACATGCAATATTTATATCGTTGAAATCAAAATAAAATTCTGTAAATAAAGGATTAAAAACATATACAGGATGATTCCTAACTTATGCCACGTATTTTAACCCCATATATTACTCAACGTACTGGTTATGAAATAGAAAGAATTTTTTTTTAAATTCACAAAATTAATTGCACTTTACATGAAGTAAACAATTTTAATAACACTGGTTTGAGAGTTACTTCTAATATATTAATAAATAAATGTAATTTGGGTATTTTATTCCTAGCGAACATTTTAGTGTCACTGGTTTAATAGAACATTTAATTATTTATAATTATGTTACTAATGAAATAAAGGTATAAACACTGCCTACAGATAATTATTTATTAATTACTTATTATGTAGGTACCTGGTATAATGCCATATTTAGATTTTTTTAAATTAAATGTACGATTAAATCAGTGATACTAAAAATGTTCACTAGGAATGAAATACCCTAATTTTTGCGAATTTCAAAAAATCAAATTATATATGTTAATAAAGATTCGTGCAGAGGTATAGAAACACCCTGTATAATATTATTATTTCGTTCAGAAAGAACTGGTTGTTTTAAAGGAAACACCTTCTATAATTTGCTATGTATTAAATAATAATTTGTGAACGTTTGACAGCGGGAAAGATAAGAACATTACTGATGCCGGATGTGTCAAAATCTTAGAATGCGAAAGGAAATGCGTATAAGAATATTTAAGTACTAAATAAAAAAATCGATAAAACATGAAGTATTTAACCTGATTCCTTTTGTAACGGTCTGATCACCATGTTTCCATGTAATTTCTCGTTGAATACTGTTGTCAATGTAGTCCGTTTGCAGACCCAAGCATGTAAGTTCCAAAGTACTGCCTTCTTTGTAATATCGTTCTGTAACTTCTCGGCCTAATTCGTCCACAAGGAATACTTCAGGGACTGGAAGCATAAAAACACAAGAAATTACATTTGCTGATACAAGTTTAATGATCCAAAAAGAGAAACATATTTTACTAATTAATATTCTACGGACCTAACTTGTTCGTAACTGGATTTCAAATTTACTTTATGGGTTATACCTGTTTTAATTGTCTTAACTTTTATTATAACAAAAATAAATAAATATATTGTAATCTTCGTTTCTTATCTTTTTAAATTCGTTGTTAGATTAATGGGTATGAGTAAATTAAGATAATTAGAGCACGGGGAGCAAAAGTCGAATGAGAGATTAATGACACAGGTTTATAGGAACGAATGGACGGATGTGATTGAAGATTTGTTGCGTGATGAAACATTTCAAGTGTGAGGAATAAACGAGCTTGTATGGGGGGAACTATAAATATGGTTGAAGCAAAGATGGTGTATTATGAGGAGAATGTTTGACGAAGATTAATTATTTGATGAGGCATGTTCTGTGAATGTTTCAAGGGTTCCTGATATCCTATTTAATGGAAGGAAAAACAAGATTGTATGATAGGAATTATAAATGAGAATGACGCCAGGTGCAGATTTTGATGTCTTTTCTGAGCCTCATTTAAATTAGTTTGTTACGTGTACAAACAAAAATAGAGTGGGAGGAAAATAGAACTTGTACGAATGCTATTATTGGAATGTTGGACGATGTGTAATTGCAGAAACCTAACTAATAAATGTTCAATGAAATTGTGCTACCCAATTTGATAGGACATATCGCGTCGTCATGTACATATGTTTTCAAGAATCGTCTGTATTACAAAATACAAAAATTGGATATGTAAAATATACAAACATTTATCATCATTTACATTTTATTTTCCGCTATATTATTCTGCATCCTATCTGGTCCCGATCGTCATTTCTGTGACGTTTTTACAGTGTATATGTTATTCGTATAAACACCGAAATTGGTCACTGACCGAAAAAAAATACAACGCGTTGTGGATTTTAGTAAACATACAACGATCATTCAAGCAGCGACATAAGCCGATCATTCGCATTATTTCAATGCAATTATGCAGACATTATTGTTGTTTAGTTTTTTTCCAAATTCATTACGTTACTAAGAGCTTAATATGAGTGTTTTGAATAGGGCCGACTTTTAGGACCTATAGATATATGTATACAGGGTGTTCAAGTGTGCCACCATTGCTGTCTATTTTATAAGACAATTTTACAATGTACAAAAATATTTATTTTTGCTTTTAATTCGACGATATAAACATATCATATGCTAATATAACAAAATAATTGAGGAACACGAAAGTTAAATAAATAAAAAATAAAATAAACATATCATCACGCCTTTTATCCATTAATGAGTGTGGCACTCTTTATAAGTGATATATTTCTCTATGTGAAGTGCGGTTACCAACCGTCAAATCACGGCTCTCAAAGATGACAGTGGCGGGTGAGCGACAAAGGTAATTTCATTGAAGAATCAAGTTTGTTGGTTGCGGGAATTGAACACAGGTTCACAAATTCACAGGTTACTCTATACCACTTCTCTAATTTTTAGGGTTAAAATAAAAAAATCTGTATGAAATAAGATGTGTAGGTATGATTTTTCACGTTATCTGAAACTAAAATAACTGAAAATTACTAAATGTTTTTGAAAGATCGAAATTATTTTAAAATTTTGAGAATCAAATTTACGTTTAGTATGTACATTATGAAATACAACAACAGATAAAATAATATTATATATGTATCTTAACAGATATTTTTATCTTTTTTATGTTTTATCTTTTTGTTTTGGTAAAAATTTTGAATATACGTTTATAATGGTTTACATCTTAATATGTGATAGTAAGTAAAAAATAAAACGGTCTTGTCTCATATAAATTTGCAACAGAGAATTTGGCAACTTTTTACTGATAGCGTGAAAGGATATTGGCATATATAATTTGGTATCGTAATTATTGACCGAACAATTTTAATTTGCAAAAAATGATTTACCGTATTAGTCACGAATATAACATTTCGAAACTAGTAGCTTTAGTGATCAATTTTTTAATTAGTTTTTTGTAATTATTAACTAGTACTTATAATGAATAAATGAAAGGTAGTATTAAAAATTTGAAATCGATAGATGGGTGACAAAAAAATTTCGGGTGTCCTCGCAGTAAAACCGTTTTTACAAGTAGGGTATAAAAATCTTGACGCGTAATGACTTTTTTTACGGTGACTGACCGTTTTTGGTGTTTGACCATAACATAAATATTACAATACCTTAAATAAATGAGTATTTTTGGCCCATCGTATCGTATATAAATCAGTGATTCACATACCAAGTATTTTGAGGAACAGTCGTTTTACTTTTGGTGGATGTGTCGCCACCTGGCATTCGTAGAGGCCTTCGTCGTGTCGGGATACATATACAATCACCAATCGCCAGTTATTGGGATATCTAAAGCTTAAAGTTATGCGCTCGTCCGAACTGTAGACGTTTCTACCCACAGTTAACAAATGTATTGAGTCTTCTTTATGATGAAGCCAAGTAACCTGAAAGAAAAAAGAAATACACATTATTCTATTCTGTAATAAGTCAAAACATGTACATAATGCTAGAATGGCATGGCGTTGGAACTGCCATCGCATTTACTCCTGATGTCATCAATATCGACGTATGCGTTCCTTTTAGGATTTCGGATGTTTTTCACCTAATTGTTTCGCAGAACCTTTTTCAGGCCTTCCTTGATTAACAATTTGTACAGGAGGTAGAAATTTCTAGTGTTCCAACAATGACGACGATATTGACGACGTCAGGAGCACGATGCAGTTATACTATTTTTAAAATATGTTCTACTACTTGTAATTATGAGTTTCTTCTTATGTTAATGTTTTTTTTTTAACTTTGCGACAATAATTTTAATTTAGAAACATATAAAAAATTTGAAAATGTAATATTTCAGGCTATTTATTCCAATAAAAAAGTCTCCCTTTCCATTTAAGAAAATATAAGTTCCCCCTGATAATTTTATTTTACCAACTATACAATTATGTATATATATATATATATATATATATATATATATATATAATACAATCAATGTGACAAAACGAAAGAGAAGAGGAGACTGATCTACTCCAAAACGCAAAGATCCAGAGAGCTTCAAACGAAGCGGCGCAACCCCACATGGGGTGTTAAGCCACCTTATATATATATATATATATAGGGTGTTTCACAACTTGGAGCAAAAAATTAAAGGGTATATTCTGTACGACGTGCTGATCATGAAACAAAAAGAATTTTTTTTTAAATCGCAAAACTATTTTCCATGTTTCCCAGTCCAAAATTTTTCGTTGCCACTGCCACTGGGTAGATGATTATGTTAAAGTTATTAATTAAATAAAATTCTATTATAAATAACTGCTAATAATTGAATTGTGTAATTATTCTTTCGTAGTTGATACCTACTTCATTGTTTGTGTTTAATAGGAAAGCGAATCCAGTGCAGTACTACAAAAATTTTTTGCTCTAAGTTGTGAAACACCCTATATATATATTTAGCTTGAGTAGGATTCGAACTCGGCATCTCCTGATTCGAATGCCGTAACACTATTCACACCACCGTACAACCGGACAAAGATGTTAGTGATGGGGGTGCCACAAGGTTAATGTTAAAGTTTGTCGGCTTATTTTTAATATAATCCAAGTGCGCAAACTTCAGCTTATAACTATAAGCTGAAGGTTCCCTGTACTGTAATTGTGATTAAGTTCCTGTTGTGCAAAGAAGTATTTAAACTTTTTAAATCCCTCCAAGCAATGTGGTAGGCTCGTGAATGTCTAGATCTTGATGACCGATGAGGTAACTTCTAAACTATAAGAGCCATGAAATCGGTTAAATGGAACGAAACGTACAGACTAAAATCACAAGTTCTAGAACTCGAACTGTTTGCGAGTGGAAAGCTGAAGCTGATTACATGCTGTTCGCGAGTAAGACGTCCACACTAAATAATGAGTTGTTCATCAACAATTTTCGAACATATAATTAATAGTTCCCCAATGGTTCGAGTTCGCTGATGGTTCGAACAATAACTACGCTTTTGTAAACTGTTATAAAATGTTGAGTTATATTCTGTCGTAAAAATTGATTATGATTAATAATACGTTGAATATGACATAGTCATTATTTTGAACAACACCATATTGACGTCTTTATTTGTAAAACTATAAACGACGTTTGAAAAGAATTAATGTTCAATTTATCCTTCATAAAATTTTTAAAAAAATCTTCAACTGTATCATACATTATTACAACTAAATGATATGGACTGTAGAAGTTTGTTCAAGCAGATTTTCGCAACCGAAAACTAATTTTCATGAAATTAAAATTACCGTAGTGGCCCTCCAATCCACTAACATCATTAGGGACTGTGATGTCTCGTCTAGTATTCGCATTTCACGCATAAATACTATATTATATACCGGGTGTCTACTTTTATATTGATCATAGGAAATACAATGTTAAAATTTAGTAAAATATAATTGTAAGTACAGAATACCATGGAAAACATAACATACATTCAATAATCTGTTTTCTTACTTAATTATAAAATACTAATTCATAATTTTAAATGTTTTTTTTAAGTAACAATAACTACAGTAAATTTTCAAATATATCACCATTTGTAACAAATTTTTATTTGTCAAACTTAAAAATATGACAATATTAATTGTATTTTACGTTTTTCATAGCATTCTGTAATTAACTTTAAATTGTATATTTTATTTTGCGTTTATATGTGGAAAATTAAGTAAATTATTAATAATTCTGAAGTCATTTATGTTAGATGCATGATTTCATCTTTATATCTTGCTAACTTCAACATATATATATATATATATATATATATATATATATATATATATATATATATATATATATATAAATATATGTTACATTTTCAACAAAATGTTACCTTGTATTTTGCACTTTTTAATAAAATAATTTGATAGTATTGTATTGTATTGTATTTTCTTTTATTCTATATAAGGAGATATATCCTGAAACGAATAGGACATAAAATTTTGTTTTATTACAAGCTCGTTCTTCCAGGAAGCAAAAGCAGAGAGTGGAATTGTCTCAATTCCAGTTCGATTAGGTTTTGATTCGGGATTCAGAAAATATTTTTTCTTTTAATTCTATTGAAGTTTACAAGTTTTCTTGGTTGAAACAAGATTTATTGTTGATATAAAACAAATCGAATATGTTCACTTTATACCACTCATTATAGTTCAGTCATGAAGTTACTTGAGTACAAATACAAAGATATTAGGGGAAACATACACTGAAGTACTGAAGTTGACATCTCTATATACTGACCTTTAGAAATAAGATATTATTGCTATAAATGAAACATATTATACAGGTGAGGTTTTTGAAGTAACCAATCAGTTTTGCTGGCAAACTAATAACTTTAGCGAAAAAATAAATACATACGAGTAGACTTATACAGCAAAGAGCGAGGGCATAATTGTACGGTTGGTAAAATAAAATTATTAGGGAGATGTAACATTAAGATCACAAAATTTAAAAAAAAATTAACATCTTTAATATGGAAAACCAAGAGTATCAATAACAACAAACAATAACTTCTTTAGTTTTACAACTGAAGTTTGACTTTCCATATTAAAAATGTTTTTAGTACAATCTTTAAAAAAATATAATTAATTATTTAAACCTATAATTGAACAAAACATTGAAATGTATATACCCTCAAAGTTTTAGACCATTTTTAACACCCTGTATTGTACATATTTTTTAAATTAAAGATTGAAAGGTTTGTAATTTGAAAACATTAAATGATTAAAATGTTGATTCACTTTTACAAAAACTGTTGGGTGAAACGTAATTAAAAAAAATCAGTATATTTGTAAATATGTTGATAGGTAGGTCAGTAAATATTTATTTCGTTTGAGCTGGACAAACGTGCTGAAAAGAATTTTATTTCCTCTCGAAATTGTCGAGTTCAAAGTAAATAAAGTTGTATTGAGATACAGTATTACTATATTTATAAATAAACATTTTTTATATTTGAAATATTTATTTTCTTTCATTTTTTGATTTTTAAAATATAAATTATGTCCAAGATTACAAGTTGCACAGAAATGAAGAAATGACAACATTTTTCTTAATACGAGATTAGAGCTCAACTGTAGCATTGAATTAAAGGCTTTACTTCAAGCTTACTGGTAGGAAATAAGACATATAGAAAAATACTCGTAATCTCAATGCTGGAGTTCAGTGCTAAATTTAAAAGCTTATTAGATCAAAAGCTCTAGTATTACATGGTCTTTAATTATTTACTTCGGTTAAATTTAACAGTACAAATTTAAACTGTGAAATTTTTATTTTTTGCATCTGTTTATAACAGGAATTGAATCCCAATTATATTCGGAAAAAGATTTTTCCTACTACAATTTAATACTTTACACCTCAAGAAATTATTCAATTTTTAGATCTATTTTTTATTTACTTATGGAAGGTTATTGCAGACTTTAATGCCTCATTATCATTTTTTGTATTTATGACAACCGAAAACAATAACGTCATTCTGTTGACATTTTAGTGCAGAAAATAATCACTTACCTCACGCAAATGAATACTGAAAATGTATTTTTTTTATCAAAATTTGAATAGTTGAGACTGGTTTACCTTAAGTAATCATTTTAGTACCACTGAATTGATAGTTATTTCTAATACATTAATAAATAAATATTCCAATAGTCAATTTATACAAAAATAGATAAATGGTTACTTGTAGTGTCTGCCAGTGGAATTAAAATGAACACTTGAAAAAGTATCTTCTTAATTTCTCGAATATTGAAAAAATATTATTGTTCTATTATCAATACGTTATATAATATTTCTTTACATTTTTTCTTCAAGTATAAAAACACCCTATATAAGTTGAAGTCCGCGAGATTAGAACGCGCGAACGCTTACTTGATAGAAGCAAGTTGTATTCAATCAAAGGTTTTTTCATTGTTTAACGTTTCAATATTATTACATATGAAATTACTGCAAATACAAATTGTAGATAATTTAATTTTCCATATCTTTTCTTTAAAATAATTCAGATATATGTTGCTACGGAAAATATATGGAGCTAACTATCAAAGTTCTATTAAAATAGTTTACAATTTATAGATATTCTAGAAACTAGAATAAATATACAATATCCCTAAAGATAAATCTCCTCTATCTTAATAGTCTTGTACTAATAACTAAAACCCATAATAATTCTAAGCATAGAGTACAAACTATATATCCAATCTAATACGTAAATATTTGAATGAAAGATAAGATGGCCCAATTGTACTAATCTCAGTTTAAAGCTAATATTGTCAAAGTTCTGACGATTGTAATAATGATAGACTCAAACGAGAAACCATGTAGTTTATGGAATACCCGGTGCTTAAATATCGTCTACATAGTAACATGAAGACGAATAAATAGTATGGTTACGTGACGCAAGATTTTCATAAATAAAAGAGCTTGAGTCTAAAAAGAAATAGAATATTATTGTACTAACAGTCAAATCATATACATTTCAGATAATTCCGATATTTTCTTTAAAACATTTATTGGATTCATTTCTATCCGTGCATACCACTTTCATTATTTCTTTCATACAAGCTCGTTTATTCCTCCCTTTCAGCATCTTCCATTTTCAAAAATATTCATGTATTGTGTCATCCACGTAATCTCTTACCCTCTATTTTACCAACATTCGACATACGTTCCACATAAACATTCACTAAAGTTATCAGATTTGTAGATTACAAGAGAAAACATATTCTATCAAAATTCGAAACACTAGAGCATAATTTTTTGTTCAAGACATTATATAGCTTAACATAATTGCTAATTACATATAACCCTTAAATTTTGCCTTTGTTGGATGATAAGAACAATAAGGCCATGTTTGAGATGGGCTGTCAAGATAGCACCAAAAGCATTAAAAAAACTATAATATATTTCGAAGGTATTTAAAATATTTTAGCACATATTAAAATTTTTTTCCGATGTCAAACGATTTTAAATTACTTGAGAAAAAAAATGCTTGAAATGAAAGCAACAAATAATTTCGTTATTTATATCTTTTATTGGAAAAATTCTTCTGAAAACTAATTTAGAAACCTTTGACAGCGGGATATATACTTTTGTCTGATTTGCCAAGTTCTTTTGATAAGTATTTTCCGTGATCTTAATACTGACATGCGATTGTGAAATTAGGGCAATTGTGTGTACAAGTGAGTACAAATAGAATAATATACTTGAAACAGAATTAAATTCTTCAAGAACATGTAGTAAATATAAATGATTATCGGAAAAATCAATCTGATATATCTTGACAATATCTACCAATATTTTTCTTTCATTAATTCAACCCTTAGGCAAGCTAAGAAAATATTTTTGTTTAAAGCTGAGTTCTATTTTAAATTTTGAAATCACTCAACCGCAAGTAATCAAAATAAATAACTTAATTTCGATTATGATGAAGTCATTTTCAATTCTGATGGTCTGGTTCACGGCAGCAGGGCCGGATTAACAAACAATATGCCTTGGGGCAGTTTACTTTGCCGCTCTTACTTGTCAAATAGAAATGAGGTAATAATTGTATTATTTTAGCATCTTCTGGATACAAGTGAATATTGAATAATTAATTTAGTTAAACTGCTCATAAAATATTTATTTTCTTATCTGTTTTTAGTTCTTTACAAATAAAGAAAGATAAATAACCAACCTCGACCTACGAATCTTAATTAGGATTTCTATCAAAATTATGTAAGTTTCTTAAACAATTCTCTTCAATATTGCATCTCCCTACATCACGATACTGTACCCAGAATACGTAGGTGTATGAATGTAAGATTAAGAACAATGTTATTAGAAGAGTGGATGTAAAGTATTCGAGATGGTTTGGACATGTGTAATGTATATTTAACGAAAAACAAATGTATAGATATTGTATGTTGATTAAATTTAGAGCGAGAGATTAAATAAACAAACTAAGATTTAAGAATAAATGAATGGATATGATTATATGTTTCTTGCAACAAATGGATGAAGCTCAATAAGCGTGCCAGGATAGAGATGTTTGGCGAAGATTAATTATAACATGAAGCTAATAATAAATGTTCAGAAAATATTCAATGGTTCTAGCTACCTCTTTTAATGGAACACAACATGATGTTATATAGGTACCAGGTAATATTTGGACCCTTTACTTCTGTTTGCAACTAAATTGAGCTTAACATTCGTAGTAAATAGATTTTGGAATGCTCTGCCAATGGTCAAAGTTAAAATATCCTCGTATACCGAATGTCGATTTTTGTTGCGAAAAACTAAAATTTAGAGGTGAGTTTATGAAAACTTTTGCTGGATAGTGTACCTATGTATGTTGATCATCTACGACCCAATATTATGTAACAATTCGGACAATTTTTGTAGCTTCATTCGAAGACAAAATCCCATTATTATTAAGCAAAGTTAAGTTATACTTACGGGCTCAAAAATTAAAACGCAATAACAGGTAGTAATATCAAGTAAAATCTCTAAATTCAAAACATTGCCAAATTGTAAAGATTAGAACGGTATTATAAATTTGTGCATTTTTTTGTGAATCCAGCTCTGCACATGAATAGGGTTTTCCATATTAGTTTTCTGTCACATTACATTAATCCAGCACGAACGGAAAAGAACTGATACACAATATCCCAACAGAAAAAACATCAATCTCAATGCATCAAAGGAAAATGTACAAAGAAGTAACAACGTATTTAACAAGATTGTACCTAGAAAGGTTTTTAACAACAACAAATCTATTCAGGCAAAAAATCTGAAAGAATATCAGTATTTCAATACGAGATTGAGATGATGAGGACGTTATTCAAGATCGATAGATTCCATTACTACGTTATCAATAGCATACATTCAAAGACGAGTGCATTAACCACTAAGTTACAACTGCTTATACAGTTCACATGATGAATCAACGAACTTTGTCATATTGTGTCATCAATCGTTTAACTAAACTTAAAATAAATTTAAAAAACACATTTTTATTTGTATTTGAGAGATTGAACTAGGAATAAATGGATGAATATGACTGAAAGTTTGTATGAAAGGAATTATGAATGTAGATGGTGACCAGAATGCATTAAATATTTGATATGTATGTGACAATCACCTAGAAAATGTTCTGGTTTTTTTTTACTTAGATTTTATTTTATGAGAGTACACATCTTTGTGTAAAAGAACTAAAGGCGACAATAAGTTATTGAACTGATTATCAGAAGCTGTCTTTAGAAGGTATTTATCTTTAACCATATTTGCATTTAGCGTTCGATAATGTACACAATGTCTATAGTCCTCATTGTTTTTTGATGCTAATATAATTCGAACGGGAACATTAGAATTCAGCTCATGAATACCGCCGACTTCGAGAAACCCGGAGATATGTTTTCTCACTACTTCGCGCACTCTGCTCGAAAATCAATATTGTTCATAACAAAAACGATTTATTACTAGTTAGTTCTATTGTCACTGGAGTCAGCTCTTCATCCACACTAATTATTTGTAGAAACTCATCGTGGTTACGTAATAAGACAGATAGTAGGTACACTATTTTCAAAAGTACTTCACAATGACGTCTTGAAAACTATACAAACCTTTCTTGTTCTTGTTCTTGTTCTCGTTAAATGTTCCCAAATTATTTGAAGGTCCAATATATCAAATTAAATTTTCGTACGAATTATTTAAAGCTTTTTTTGTCTAAAATCATTTAAAAACGTTTGGGAATGGCAAAGATACTTCCGGTATGTCATTAGGTTTATTTACATTTAGTAGGATGAATTTTTAACTTTTATAAAAGTAACAATTGTATATTTTCTGTCGGAAAAATACCTTTTCCTGGGACAGATTTGGTTTTCAACAGCTTGGAGGATCCACTTAAAATTATTCTTTATTGTTGCAATTCTATAAATATGAGTTTGTGGGGTGAGTATTTTATAGGTTCGATTCCTAAAATTTAAAGATGCATTTTTCTTAATCAGGAAAATACTGAACATTTATGATTTAAACTTAGCTGATATATTTCCATATTTGGAAATAATAACTCAATTTTTCTTTAACTGTTGTTTCAGTTCAACTGTTCAAGTTGAGTTAAGTAATTGAGTTTACCTCGCTCCGTACGTACACATTTTCTTGCAATATGTCAGCTTTAATAATTAAATTATTAGTTACAATTATTTAGTAATAAATATACCAGAGTTTGAATTTACATATTCATAAAATTATTTGAAAATAGAAAATTGTTCTTCGAAAACTCTTATTATTCTACACTGACTTTCAAGTTTTCTTTCTCATGTTGTATGAAATTGTAATATGCTGTTAATGCACAGTTAACATATATGTTAATCGTTATATAAATTTTGTAATAGCATGGATTTGTTTTTTTGGCAAATCTGTGTATGTTTTACAATTTAAGCACCAAACCATGTAACATAAATCAATATAATGATTCAATAACAAAAAAAAAGTGTTCCTACGATAGTGTGGAAAGTACTTATTTGCATGTGGAAAGTGCTTATTTACTGCACTCATGTGTCAATAGAACGACATTATTGTTTTCGGTTGTTATAAATACAAAAAATGACAGTAAAACAATTAAATCCGCTGCAACCGTTGATATTATTTTAAAAAATAAGATAAGATCTAAAAATCAAATATAACTTTACTAAATTGTTGTACCAAAAATAGTACACACTTGTTGAAAGGCCACTGGAAAACTTATATAAATGCAACACTCGACATCTAATGATATCCTTTCACAATATGCTATTTTAGTAGTTTATTTAAATATTTATGAATTATGTTGATAATTAAATAAAATGAATGGATATGATTAAAAGGTTGTTGCGTGATGGGAAATTTCGAGTGTGAAGAATAAATGAGCTTGTATGGAGGAAAAGTAAATGTGGTTAAAGCGAGTATGGTGTATCAGGATGGGAATGTTGGACGACGACTGATTTTTTTAAAGAATCTGGTACACCATTAAATGAGATATAGCGAGGTGTTGTGTATGTATTAAATAAAAGTATAAACCCTGTCAATCACTCATCTAATATTCTTCAAATAAACTATTTATGTTTGCAAATTTCTAAAATATAAATAGAAACAGTATATCGAATGATATTACTGGTTAACGTGTGGTGCATAAGTTATAATATACTCGTACGTTGTATATCTGAACAAAGCTCAATTGAAATCTATCTATTGTTGGACCTAAAACGCTAGAACGAGAGTGATTATCCATTATCCGACTGTTGAACCATCTGGTTGAAGAGATGGTCAATGCACGCGCGTACAATTTATAATGAAACAGCAATGTGTCAAAACAATGTGCAGCCCTTCACTGCAGACGCGGTTATTAACACCAATGTATAATTCCCTCGCACGTCATTTTGCAAGAATGCCTGTTTCCTGTTTGTAAATGCGTCTAGCAAATAGCTAATTAATTGTTTAAGTTAGAATAATAAATAACTTGAACGCTTAAGCCAATTAAACTTGAATAATTTCTATGGATATTCCTGTGGGCGCGCTGTGAAACGTGGAACATGTTGATAAAATAAATATTAAATTATTAGAACAAGTTTGGCAAATTATACAGATGTTCTAAAACAACTGGCTTACCAGTGCAAACTTTTTTGTTTGAAGAGTTAGAAAACTAGTTAAATTGAGTTATATTATCTGACAGCGCTTTTGAACTGGTACAATAAATAAATATATTATTACGCACGCAGTTACAGCAGATCTCAGCAAGAGGAATTTTCCGCGTCAAATCACGGCCTCCAAGAGAAGAGTGAAGGAGCAACCACAATGAGGGGAACCAGTGTTTTCATATCCGCAGTACGATGCGATTAAAGAAAACTGTTTAGTTCTTAATATGGAAAATCTGTTTTTCTTTGCGCAAGAAGTTCATCATACAAAATATACATATATAATATCCCGCTATATCCTATGAAATGGGGTAGTACGAATTCTTGTAATATTTACTGAATATTTATGCTTCATATTCATCAAGCAATCAATCTTTGCAAGACATTCCTATCCAGACATACCACTATCGCTTCACTCACATCCGTAATTTCTTTCACATAAGCTTGTCTAATTGTTCCGTTCACGTAAAAAATTTTCAATTATTTTCATCCATTTACTCCTAGAGATCTTTGATTGTCCACGCAATTTCTCACCCTTAACTTCAAACCATCTCAAATGTTATTTATAATTTAATTTTAATCTGAATTTTGTAAAAAATTATCTTGTAAGATGTCAAATGTAAGCTCTAGATTAGGAATTTATTTTCAATTACAATCTGGTAGAATCCGAATCACTCAAACATCGTTGTGTATTTGGTTATAAATGGAAATCAGCAAAGTTTGATTTCACAAAATCTATCACGCTGTCGTTGAAACCACGGAACTACAATATCAATTTCATTGTAATGATAATTTAAAGGCATATTCAATTGTGTTAAATACAATTTCCATATTATTCGTTTTGTTAAATTCATCTTCGGACAGAATTAATTCGACAATAGCTCCATGTTTGAGAAATGTAATAAATCGTTTGTGTTATTAAATAATCCTATTGCGAGTACTGAATTTGTTGTAGGTACCTTCAGGTGTTTTACAGGAATAACATTGGAAACTTCATTCAAAGTTCTTGAAACCATTTGGATCTGCGATCGCCTTTGATCTCTTGCGTAAATCTTCTGATAAACCATTAAACAGTCTTATTAAAAGCATGTTTTATAAGAACTCTTTCAGGAGTTATTTAATTTTGCGGTTGTGCAAAAACTTTTAAATTTACTTCCCTACTCATTCATGCTTTTTGTAAATTTACATTTGAGATATTCTTGAGAATGTTTAATGATATTTTATGTTCGTAGCGAACTTTTCATTTAACTAAAATATGATACCATCATTGCCAAGGTTTTATAATTATATTTCAATCTTTAAATTACTTATTTAGTTTGATATTTTATATTAAGATTTAAGGGTTGTGCGCCAAGAAATATTTTTAAATTCTGTGAATAAGACGGGAATAGTCATAAATTCTTCAAACTTTTTTTTCTGTAATTTAAAGAGACATTCACTCGTAGATATGCTAAAAGCACATCCGGTGCCATAAATGCTTTTTTATTTTCCGAATCTATAATACGGAAAGTAGCGTAACTACAGACTTTTCAAAAGAACTTGACAATTGTCTCAAAAAATCTACCAAACTTCTTAAATTTTGAGTTACCAATTAAGTTTTTTTATTACTTGGAAACTTCCGATTAAAAATCTTTTCTTCAATCTCCGGATTAGATTCATATTTCTTCACGGTAATTGGTTTAAATAAATTACTATTTGTCATACGACCGTACATTCTTAAATATAGATTGGTTAGATACTAAAGATGAATAGTAGAGAATTAAACATAAATACTATATTTGGGCATTGTCAAAAGATTGAAGACATTGAGAGAATTAAGGAATCTGTTTTTATTTTCGTCTTCTGATAAGTAGATAATCTTACCAAGATTATTATAGAGTCTGTCCCATGAAATCTGTACCATAAAACCTTAATATAGGAAAGCAATACTTGTACAATTTTACTTCATAATTGTTTTCCGGAGCTATTGGGTATTTTAGGAACTTTTACTCGAATGTATCTAGAGATGATTGATTGATTATAATGGTGTGTTATTGTCTACTTTGATGTATGGCAGTGAATGTTGGGTGTGAATGAGGGAATATGACCAGCGTGTAACTGCTGTACAAATGAGGTATTTGCGAAGTGTATAGAATGTGTATTGAATGTAAGATCGATGAAACATGTTTATGTTGGTGAAAGATTGCACGGACGACCTAGGATCCCAGGAATAAATCGATGAATATAATTGAAAGTTTCTTGCGTGAAATAGTGTGCCAGGATAGAAATCTTTGGCGAATATTATTTATTATTAATTGTTTCGTTTTAGAGACACAACAAGATGTTATGATGAAAGATAAAATGTCAATTGCGTGAATGCATTTTTGTTTTTACATAAGTAAAGTCATGACTTAGATTTTTAAATAAGCTAGCAATATTATATTTAATTTCCAAAAAAAAATGCAGTTATGTAATTAAGCTTATTAGAAAACAGCGCTTTCATTGTAGTTCTGTATAGAGCACATAGTTGCGCTAGTGTCGAGTTCAGGGTTATTTATTCATAACTTATTTTGAATGACTTTATTTCTTATAGGGACATTTTTTCCCCATTTGCACTAGTAAATGATACAATAGTCCCTCAATCTAAAGGGAAAAAGATATCTATATCGCCTTTTGGGAATTTCAAAAGGGTTTGATAACAATAAGGGAAAATTCAGCGAAATCGTTTGATGAGTTAATATGAAATTTAGAGACTAGGGAATTTTTATTGTCTCTTTAGGTAAACATTGGTTGGTAATCCTACCACGGAGTTCATTCGTGTATCTTGAGTATTGTGCTACACGTGTTTTGTAGGTTTACTACGTTTCATCAAAAATTTATATTTATTCCTCGAAGTAGATAGTCAAAATTTAAAAAAATGGAAAGCAAACGACCTGATAAAGGGAATTCACCGATGATTTTACCCATTAATATGATCTTTCAATACTTACAAAGTCAAACTAGAGTGCAAATTTGGTTATTCAACAATATTTCTATAAGAATTGAGGGTCTTATCATTGGGTACGATGAATATATGAACTTGGTTTTGGAGGATGCTGAAGAAATTTACCTCGAAACGATGGAACGAAAGTCGGTGGGCCCCATTATGTTGCACGGGTGCAACATAACCTTAATTCAAAAAGTGGCTTCTAATCGCAAAACGACCAGTCCTAGTTCCAAAAATACTCAAGAATGATATTTTTGTTTATGTAAATGGTTTGAAATTATATTTATATAATTATAAGAAAGCATTATAAATGTTTGTAGTTTTGAAATATTGTAGTTGTCAATAAAATTGATTTGATTTGATCAAAATATTTATTTATATCAATAAATTAAGTCCTATTGTGTAAATCTAGGTAAAGAGCCAAATGCATGATGTCCACCCTAAGCGGAAAGGTAGGGTGAATTTTCAAATTCTTTATGACAAGTAAAACGATGTTTATTAATGGGGCCGGTAGCCATAGTTAAATTTATAAAAAAACTAATTATAAAATAAATATATTCATCATTATGTTGTCTCATAATAAGAATAAAAACTACATATAATCTTATATTGTTTGTGAATTTAGAATTGGGGTAGGTAAAGTCATAGTATAAAAATTCTGACGAAAGAAGATATTATGGAGTATAATTTGAGGTAAATTTATAAATTTAATTTTGTATCTTTTTCTTGCTGTATGCCCATTTTTCTTTGGCCCCTTGGCACTAGTACGTCACAGTGATATAACATCCCTTTTACAAATGTTTAATAATTTATTTCTTCTATACTATAAATAATAAATAAATTTTAACAAATATGAGTATTTTATTTTTTTACATTTAGAAAATCAAAATTTTATCGTAGACCTTCAATACTTATTCGGCAACGTTTTGGTCTTAGTAAGGCCTTCTTTCGAACAAAGTTGATCGGTAAATTTGTTAAATGCATTCATTTTTCATACTTTTTTTAATGTTTTCTTGTATCCTTTTGACCTATATTTAATCATTTACTATTTTACCTAAGAGCAATAACAATTTAAATTTTTTTTATCGCATTTAGTCCTAGACCTCAGTAAGGGCGAAATATCGACCAATATACAATTAATAAATTTATTGATTTATTCATCAATAATTACATATAGTTAGAATTTCGCAATTTCAATTATTCCAATCTATATTCTAAGTAAGGACATGTGCTGAATGCAAACATCTTTTATAGAGAATAATCTTGTCTGTATTTGTTTTCATCCAGACGGTCTGTCTTTGTTCATGTCAAGGAACGAATGTAATCTTCTTCTTACGGAAATTATATGTCGTTGTCTGTATTTATGTTGAGAAGTAGAAATCTAATTCAATTGTGATTAAGTTCTAGTAGAGCAGTGTTTAACAAAATGTGAGACGCGTTCCTCTAGAGCTACGCGAAAGGATTATAACGGGTACTCGGCAGAATTGATGCTCTATATTTTAACATTTTTTTAAGCCTAATTCATTAACAATATCTAATTTGTATATTTCTTATTTTATTTTACCTCGATATAACAAACTTTATATTTAATACATATTTTACATATCTCAAAATGACTACTAAAGTAAACAATGCAAATCAATTTGATATACTAATGCACCAATAGGTCCCAACAGTTTTGGATAGGCAAGTATAGGCTTATTAGCGGACATAATTGGGTCAAACAAAAAAATTGTTTTATTATAAATGCCGTTTATTAACATTTAAGTAATTTTTAATAATGTCCTTACTTATATGGACATAACAGTGGCAAAATTTAAATCATTTGCTCACGTGGATCGCCAGATCTTATTTGTGGACTTAAAATAGCAATAGATAAGTTTGTAAGACGGGCGACATAAATAACTTTCGTCTATGTATGCAAAAACTGTATTGAACGTCGTAGTACCCATTTAAATAATGTCATTTTAATGTCAATGTCAAAATTAATTAAATACGACACTCGGAAGACAACATATTTGTTGTTATTTGATCTAATTTTGTCAGCTAATAAGTCTGTACTTGCCTATGAAAACTCGTAAGGTTATATAGTATTATTTAAAACAAACATACACTATATTTTGTTAAATGGGTATCAAGAATCCTAGAATCATTCACTCATCGGATTCATGCAATAATCATTCCCGCCAAACATCTCAGCTTCAACCACATTAATAGTCAACACACTCGGAATCATTCATCGAAAGACAAACCTTCAATAACATCCATGTATTCGCTCCTATACACCTTTTTCATTTAAAACAACCCCAAATAAGTCCTATCTGTGGCCGTAAGGAGTGCGCCAATGAGACTAAACTATGAAAAGGGGTACGAGGTCGTTGGAAGTTTGGTAAACCCTTGTGTAGAGAAGCAAATAAACTACATGACTTCCACGACGAAATAAGAACTGGGTAATGGTTAATGTCGAAGTTAAAGAAATAAGTCACAATGTCTGTGAATCTTCTGCGTCGTTTGCTTATTCGCAACATGTTTGTCCGACTGATGCAGATTGTTCCGGAATCACTCTCAGAAGAAAGAGAAGTGTAGTCATCTTGCTAGCTAGCAAGTTGCTTTGCTACTTGCTTGCCTTGCCTTGCCTTGCCCTGTGCTGTTATGGAGAGATAAAAGCCGCAACGTGTGTTTCGTTGTTGCCGTTCCGCAGAGTGAGCGCCAACTTAAGACTGAGATATGGAGTCCATTACTTCTTGCTGTGACGTGAACTGTGTCCCTGATTAACGTTGACAGTTTCCAAGCTCAAATTCCATCTGGGGTTACAAACTCTAACAAGAAAATTTAAGCTCTCACCACTTTAGGTGATAACTTGACAATTAGCGAATGTGCGAGTCTTGAGATGCGAGTATGTTTGCAAAATTTGCTGCAGTCTTTATTTCAATACTATATTGGCATGAACTAACATACTATGAACACAAAATTTTTAAAAAAGAAAAGAAAATTCGGATAGCATAATGTTAAAACGTTACGCTAGCTAAACATTCCTATTATGGTATACTATCCACATTCATAATACCTTTCAAAGAAAGAAAGGGATCGGCATAAAACGATTAAACGTCCCTGTCCCATATAACTTCAATGAAATCTATTAGTGCGGTTACCCCAAATCGCTTAACGATGGTCACAACAGGTACATTTTTATGGGTCGTATTCAGCCTAAAATTATTCTTGTTTTTTTCCTATGATTGACCATTTAAAAATTACTAATTCGGATTAAATTATCCAATTAGCAGTTATGTTACTCAATAAGAAGATTAAATATCCTGTAGCGAATTAGACTGAGAAATGTAGGTAAATGTTTAGATTATGTTTGTATATAATATTTATAATATATTATACTTGTATCGTATGAATAAGGCAATATACTTATTTAAAGATTGTAATTTTTTGTTTTTATTATACACGTACCGGCGAATGGGGCTGTACAATCCTGTGCGAACCTTGTGACACCAGTTATAACGGGTCATATTTTGAGTTCCTTTGTAAACGTAATTGCGGTGCATTTAATCGTTTTATGTCGATCCCTCCAGTTTAAAATGAAAATAGTATAACAAACTTTCAATCTTATTCATCCATTTATTCCTACCTCAATTTCACCAATTTTTGTAAAGCATCTACATGTATCACATACGTAATTAAATACCTATTACAGTTTTTGGTTTCTAGAATCTAGTACGAAAAAGAAAGAATATTTATTTCTTTATTTTAACCACGAGCTGTGATTTATTTCCATAAACTAAAAAAGTCAGTCACAATGTAAAAGTAATTTGAAGCGACAAGAAAATAGAAAAATAATCCTAGCGAAGAATTTACGAAGTATATCTCCGCGAATTCATGTTGAAAAATCCGTTAGATGTACTTAGAAATATTAAGAAGATAAATAACAGTGACCCCCTGCGTGGAAATATATCACGAAACAAAATCTGCAGATAGATAGACCTGTCACGCTGTCACTCCAAAAATTGAGAAAAAGGTATGATAATATTTACATATTTATAAATTCAGCTGTTACTCCTTACCAGTGGCGTAACTTTGTCTATGCAGGTGACCTCAAACATTGGGGCCCACAGTAAATAGAAGTCATCATAGAGGAAATATTTATAATTACATCTAAGAAAACGTATTCAAATAGCCCGCTTTTTATTAGTTTTAAACGACGCCACATGACAGCGTTACTGTCGATTATATAGACGATGAATAATGACAATTATTTTTTTATTGGGCATAAAGTCATGTTAAAAGAATTGTGAATTATTATTTGATCATTTTTTTAAGTCCTAATGCTAGTGTTTTAGGCGTAAGGTTCAATAATTCTAATCATATTTTTATATTTCACGCACGTGTGAAATGGTACAATGTACAAACGAGGAATCGTCGAAAAATGAAAAACAAAAAATTTTAGTTTCAAAATATGATTGTACGAATAACCACTGCCATCTATAAATGTTTATTGTGTATGCTCCCATTTGTCATTGATATTAGCGCCAATGCGAAACGTCCAGAACTATAATGTAAATTGTTGCAATTTGTAATTCGTTTAGTTAGATGTCTCTACAATTTATAAATGGGATGCAGTGTGAAGTTACATGTTTTTTAAGTCAAACTTTATATAATAATAAAATTGAATCTGTTTTAAAAAACTGCCAAAGACTTTTTAAAAATGATTTGTAATCTGTAGAAATCACATCCATTCATTCGTTTCTCAACAATGATTCTAAAAAAAAACGAAAGGAAAGGAGCGTCGGTCTACGCTTTTTTTTTGGCACATAATTGCAGTTTGACACTATTATAAGTACAAAAAAAGAATCAAAAGATAAGAAAAGAAGAGAATGTCGTACTACGCTTATTTTTTAAAGCAAATTCCACACAGTTGTAGTTAGACACATACATAATTGAGAGAATAAAGTTCAAATTATTTTTTGCTTCATCGCTGTATCATTTATAATTTGAAATATACGAAGTCCTTTTTTGCCTTGCAAGTTTTTGAGTTAAAAATATAATTTAAATAAATTACCATTAGATAATGAAAATACTCTTGGTACCCATAAAAGCAAGAATACTTTTTTGAAGCACGCCACTGCGTATTAGTCTATTACTTTTTTATATAAAACATTATAGGTACATTCGTAAAACATACTCGTTGAAATTTATGAAATGTTCTCATTCGAATTGGATACATCAACAGAATAACTTAAAACTTATAAAAAAAACTCCAGTAACAAAAAATATACCATATTTCCCAAGAGTAACGAAGCTAGAACTTGACGCGTTTTTGTAAATGATTTCTTTCTCAACGAAGCTTTGGCTTCAAAAGAATATGATATCGGCATTTGACGTTTGGTGGAATATCTGCATCGTTAAAAATGTTAGTATTTCTCACAGCTTTGAATGTTTTGTAATCTTGGCTTTTATATTTATATGTAATGTTACGGACTTGCCAGCCTATACCTGATTCACATTTGATATGCTATCGCACATATGTTGCAAAGTTTCAAGCAATCAGATTGTAAAATATTTATATTTATGTAGTTTTTTATGTTTTTTTTAGAAAGATTCTTATATTTATGCCCAGCAAGAAGTATGCTCACAAATTTACATAACAGAAGGGATTTGTGACGTTCTAACGGCCAGTGGCCAGAGAGAGATGAGCATACGGGGAGCGAAATATATAAAGTTGCATTTGTAAGTTTTGTTTTCAACGTGATATTTGTCATCTGTCAGTTTCAATACTTGAGAGAGAAACACAGATTACAAATATAGAAGAACAAGAAAGGAAGTTTTGTACTGTGACTTGACCTACCCCAAATTATGCTAAACCATTCCTGCGTAACGTGCATTTCATTATTCACTATCAAATTTAAAATACAATAGTTCTTACTATAATGTTAAATTTACGTATTTTATAATCGATTTCTTTAAATTCACAGATTCCGTTGAAGCATGTACATAAATTTACATAACAGCACCCTATCGTAATTTCCCTTGAAACATTCTTTAAACATTTATTCATTAGATTCATGCAACTGCTAATCTTCGCATATCTTATAACACTACATTCGATTCATCCACAGTCATAATTTCTTTTATACAATCTCGTTCATTCCTAGCATTCTATACGAAGTGTTTCATAACTTCATAATTATGCTAATTATGAATCAAATTATTATTTTTTTAATCTCAAAATTATTCAGTTTCAGTACTACTGGATTCGTATTTTTTTCTAAGAAAAACAGTGTGCAAGTAATTCCTAAATTACATAATACTCATAAAATGTAGTTTTATGTTATTATTTTCAATTTCAACATATGTATCCATCCAATGGTACGAAAAATGCGTGACTAACGTAAGTCACGGATCTTATGAAACAACCTGTATATTTCGTTCATGCAACAAGCTTTCAGTCATATCAATATTCATCTTTTTATTCTTAATTTTAAGGTTCTCCACGCAATTTCACCCCCAATTTCACCGCTTTTATTTCACATACGTTCCACAGGCGCAAACCATCTCAATTGACATGCGCCCACTCTCCTAACAAGTAGGTATACTACATTCCTCATGCACTAGTCATGACCTTGATGTAAGTTTTATGATGCTTAATTTAAAATTTTTTTTGACTAAACTTCTAAGCTTCTATTATTACGTATAGTATTTTTCTTTTCGTTATTTAACTTTAATTTTTACAAAAACAGTGAAAACATTGAATATATAATTATCTAAGTAAATGTAATTAACGATAGGGTTTTACACTGTAGTTCCGCATCGCAGCGCTAATGTCGACTAAAGTTTATGACCCCATTTTACATTGGAATAATTCTTTTTAATAGTTAATCTTTATATTTTCAAAACTGAAAACGATACAGCTTAAAGAATTATATTTTGAACATTCTTGCTTGAAAAATGTATAGGGACTTTTTCCCCTATTTGCATTAGTAGGTAAATAATACGACATACATGTCAATGAATCAAAAGAGAAATAAATATGTACCTATTTTGTATTTTGGGCATTTTTGAAGACAATAAGGGAAAAGTCAGGAAAATTGTCTGGTTTATTAATTTGAAAATTAGAGACTAGGGAATTTTGATTGTCTCTCAGGATGAGCATGAGTTGGTAACCCTACCAAAGTGTTCATTCGTCCATCTTGTGCCTTGTGCAACACGTTGTTTGCTGGTTTTTAACAGTTTATTACGTTTTATCAAAACTTCAACTTTAAAACAAAAGATAAAAAATGGCACAACAACAACCTGAGTTTGAGGATTCGGAAATGAACGTACCAATGGAACTGATCCACCAATATTTAAGAACCCGAGCAAGAGTTCAACTGTTTTTATTCAGAAATTTTACTTTGAGACTTGAAGGAGTCATTGTTGGCATTGATAATTATTTAAATATGTTTCTGGATGATGCTGAAGAAATAAACATGGTGACCAATGAACGAAGACCAGTGGGCCGCATTTTTTTGAATGGGGACTACATAACCTTCATTCACAAAGTGGCCTCAAACGTGAACACTCCCCATAACTAGTTCTGAAAATACTCCCTTTGTACTAACGGACATGGCTTATTCTATATGTAATTTTTGTAATTATAAGAAAGTATTATAAATATTCTTTGTCAATAAAACTTATTTAATTTGATCTAAATGTTTATTTTTATAGATTAAGTTACTGTTGTGTGATATTAGCTAAATTGCCAGAAAAATTATATCCAACTTCTTAAGATAAGTCAAAATTTGAAGGTCTATTTACGATAAACAGAGCAATAAAGAATAGGATCTGTGACTAAATTTTAATTACTATAATATGTGATTCTAGACAAACTAAAATATTCGTATTTTTTTCAGTCAGTTGATTATTTAAAATTCACAAAAAAAGAACATTATTACAAATTTTAGAAGGGATTTGTGAAGTCCTAATGGCTAGAGACCAGTGAACAGAGAAAGAAACGAAGTTGTATTTGTAAATTTTGTTTTCAATTAACCTTAAATTCAATTCAATACTTGAGAGAGAAACACAGATTACAAGTATAGAAGAAGAATAAGGAAGGAATACCATTCCTACGTCACACGAATTTCATTTTTAACTTTCAAATTCAAAATACAATATAATTATAACGATTATATGTAGTTTTTACTATTATTATGAGATAATACAATGTTTAATTTACTTATTTTATAATTTATTTGACTGTGGTCAAACATGTTAATAAGTTAACATAACAGCAACCTATTTCCATCAGCATAAACCCTTAAAACATACATTGAATATTCAATTAATCTTCGCATAGTTTGGACCACCACTTTCACTTCAACCACATTCATAATTCCTTTTATATAATCTTGTTCATTCCTATCACTGTAAATATTTCATTTGCGCAAGAAACCTTCAATCATAATTTAGTTTTAATTTAGAAATTGTGTAAAGTGAAGGACTTGTAGACCGTCCGCTCAATCCTTCACCATCAATTTGAGCATATATCTTTGTTTTACCAACCTTTCATTTAACATATATTCCACATCCTCAGATCATTTCGTCTGAAATATATCCACACTTTTAATAAGCAGGTATACTACATTTCTAATTTATTGCATATAACATTATCAAAAATATATGTGCTCTTCTCGTTCGTAAATTATTTTGAAGCATAATGTTTCATATAAAATATATGAATAACATTTTATATCACTTTTTGATAAAAGAAAAACTGTTGTAGGTATACGAAATATATTAAAAAATATAAAAATTTTGTGAGACTTTAGCCAAGTGTTTATTTAATATTTTTTATTAAATCTAGTTTGACCAAGTGTATGGATGACAATTAATTTTGTCTTTGTTGTTACGAAATATATTTGTAAATTTTGAACTTTATTGATTAAAAAAAATCGTGATATTAAACTAAATTTCCCTATTTGCGCCACTGAATTCCAATGAGGCCATCCCACATTTCCAGATTTATTTTTAGAACGGTCCTCTTGTATTACAAGCTACTCGTAAGTAAAGTTTTCAGATCTCCTATGTTTATAGTTTTAAAGATTTTTTTTGTAAAGCTAAAATCCGAGTTTTGGATTATTTTCATAGCAATATAAATTTCATTTCTCCAAAAAAAGTCGGTAACTTTTTTATTTTGATATGCCCCCATACAGTACAAAGGACCTAGAGCTTATAGTGGAATCTGAACCACTGGGATGCAATTGTTCAGGTCGAAACCCCTAAGACTTGGGTTTTGAATCCGTGAGTCTTGCTTTTAAATTATTTACATGATAATAATATTCAATTTGAATTGTTTATAAGTTAGATATAAAGTGTTAAATTGCCGCATAAATAATCACTCTGTTTTGCATGAAATTCCGAAGAGTGAATATCATTTTAAACTCTTTGTAGTTACTTGTTTGTTATTTTAAGTTGTCTAGCTGTTATAGTGGTCTTCGCAAACGTTTTGTATAATCGTTTTAGTTAAGTTTAACTATGCACTAATGCAACGAGACGAGAACCGAACATGCTGTAAAATACTTTTGTTGTTTTACCGTTTAGTAAATTGCACGAGGTGAGAAATGCTTTCCTGGTAACAATCATATTGTGTTGTAAGATTCATTTTATTATATCTCTCTTTCAGTTATTATCAATATTTGTCAAGAAAACAATAACGTATGTATATTAAAAAAGTCTACTATATACTAGAAATGATTATATTACATTATTAAAAAATTCTGAAAATTTTACAAATTAAATCTACTATTTTCACAAAAAATTAAAGCGTAATTATTTTATTTGTATTTAAATTGGTTGGAATATTTATTATTTTTGAAATAGAGAACATTTATATGACAGGTTAAAACGTAAATTTGTTTCGCATTTTATTCTAGTTTCATAACCAACTAATTAAAAAGCAGTAATCATTTTTGTCAGTTTTAAACACAATATTTGCAATAATTAAATATGCAAAATAAAATAGCAAATTGATATATTTGATGTGTTTCCTCCTAAATTAATTTGTATGTTTCCTAGCATACTTTTCTATGAATGCCCTAATAAGCATTTAGCTTTTAATTTAAAATATACTCCCCATCAAGTAGCTTGACATTTCAATTACAATTACGTCATCTTTAAAACCACAACGCTATGTAAGGGGAAATTCATTGTTTTCTTGTAAAATATTAAAAACGTAAACAAATTCAATGACGTAAACCCTAAGGTATTTGAAATGACATATAGTTATGTATTAAACAAACAGGGAATTCAAACTCGAATGTAGGTAGTAGCCTTAATACATTTGTGCTTAATATGCGAATAAAAGAAAATTAATTTAAATTTTTGGTAAAGTAAGCGTAAATTTCGCTTGAATTTTTGAAGCTTTTTCTGGTCTGATAGCCCTTCTGATCTACCATCCCTTTTATGTACCTTTAATAACTGAACGATGTCGAATTTGGCTTCCCTTTGTTGAACAAGAATGCCATAGGCATTTCATATGAGATATCAATTAGTTACAGTATATGTCTACATATGACCACCATGCTATGAAGTTACATAACATAGGCCTGAGGCCTACGCACAATTAATTTTCACCACAAAATATGAAACATGACAATACAAATCTTGTTTAGCAATATGAAAAATATCAGATAATTACGAGAACATTCCACATATCAATAATATAGTCATAGGCTTCCTGAAAATGATTAGATACAATTAATTTTAAATTCAGAAATAACGTGTAATTATATCTCCATTTTTATTATCTACATGTTTCACTTAGAAATAATATATTATTTAACGAGCATGTAGGTTACACGAGGAAGAAGTATAATGTATCCATTATTTATCTATAACTATTTAAGTACACGGAGCCAAAATGGTATAAACATAACCTTACTTATTTCTATTATGAATCAACAAATTACAAACCCCATTGCAACATAAGAAAATATTTAAATGTGAATACACTAATTTAATGTAAGAGCAGCTCTATGTACGAATTTAGACATATGTAATGACGATATTATTTCATACTTATTAATAAACCTCTTTTTCCACTGCTATCATATTTCATTTAAACCGTACGAATATAAATATTGATGTGAACATCATATTAAAAATGAGCTATAGGTGCTACCCTAATAAATGGGTCATTGTCGAAGCTTATAATATGTTATTCAACAAGCGTGTATTGATAGTTATTACTCAAGAAGATGAAGTTTGCGATACGAACTATAGGCGAATGGTGTAATTTATTCCAATGTATACCTACACGAGAGTTTAAAACTATACTTTTTCTACGACTACTCAACAGGACATTATAGTTATTGGCCTAGATAAATATGACGGAAATAATATTTATTAGAATGTCAAACTTTAGTTGCGTTATTATAGAAACTTTGATATGTTTGTAAATAACAAATTATGACGTTGTCATAGCAAGCTCGATGTTATTGGCCACAATCTAAGCGTAATAAATTATTACTCACGGCTGTGAGTAATGAATTGGTTTATCAAAATATGTACATATAATGGTTGTAAAAAAATCTCATTAAATGAGTCTTTGTAATCACGCTTCATATGAACACATGACTGACAAGTAACCAATTACGATTTATTGCTTTCTATCTTCAGATAAAGTGTCCAATAACTACCAGCGAAATAAATAAAAAAAGTATCGAAATTTTAGCACAAAATATAATAATTATACCGAATATTATATTCTGATGCAATATTTTTCAATGATTCCTATCGAAAGTAATCGGAAACCAGAGATGACAAAAACTGGCCTATATTGATATATTTCTAAGGCCATCTTTGAAAAGACACCCTGTATTTAAACATAACATCCCTGAATGTAAACACCGGCCATCATCTGTCGTAATACCACGCAAATATGTATGCGTTCATCCTAATCCCGTAACCCACTCAGACGGCCAAGAAAACAAACATCAAAACATATTGCTATACGCACTACATGGAAATTAATAGAGTATTTGAAAATATCCACCAACATAAATTACTCCACTTTACAACGTGTACATTGTGAGGATTAAAGAGATAAAACTTCGAGGCTAGTATTTATAATCATTGGGACGCATCCCTCTTTATCAGGTAGTAAACCCTACATAGTAGCTGGATAAGACTACCAATTAGTGAATAATCGCGAACTGGTACTATATTGTATCACGTAGTTCTCGCTTATAATTAACTGCATTATCATCAGTGCATTTCACCACGCGTAGATGAGGAAGGTGTAATGCAAGATAAGGGAGAGGTTGACTTTTGGGTGACAAATTGTCGCTTTAGAACATATAACATTTTGAATATCTCGCAGTATTTACTTTCATCTATTTGTTATTCATTCATTAACTCCTTTCCTTTCTTATCTTTTTGATTCGTTTTCTATTCTTACTATAGAGTGACTTCTTATACCCTTCCCTTCAATAATTCCTTTAAATTAGCACCTGTATTCATTACTAATTTGGTAATTGAACAATTTATTTATACAAAATGATTCTGTTCACTGGACCATAAACAATAAATATCCAGTGTACTTAACATTCTACTTAATATAGTAACCGTAGAACTACAATTTATTTTATATATGGTAATTCGAATCAAGAAATGACAAGTAAATATTTATCCTTCTGATGTTGACAGTAGTACCCCATGGAATAAAACCGAGATAAAACTTGCGTTTGCTAATTAAGAAGCAAGAGGTCTTGCGTTCAACTTATATTCAAAAAATACGATTAATTCTGATTCCACTATGAGCTATTATAATTGTGATAAAATGTTTGTTGAGTAGAGTAATAAAATAAATAATATGACGTAAAAATAATCACTTTTAAAACAAATTATAAGTAGATAAGCGTGACCCAATTTTGTAAGTAAGAACCGAAAGTAAAGAAGAATCCCATTTCTGAAATAGACACTGAATAAAAACATATATTTCTCTCTTATTCAACACTGAATACCGTATTCATGTGGTCTTAACCATCTGAATAGAATAATCCCTTGGAAAGTTGTCTTCTGTCTGAATTCTATTCGTTCTCGCTTTCTTGTTACAAAATAGGGACACAGGTGTTTTAGGAGACAAACTAGATTGGAGACCAATTACTTGTAGAACAGGAATTGTTGCAGACCAATTGTCGGACCAATTCGGATAAAATTTAATTTTATGTTCGATATACGGCTTATTGAATAGTTTTCTCAATTTTAATAAGAACTACGAAATAGATATAATAATTATTTTTCGGTTTGATTGAAGCAAAACAAAAATACTAAATCATGGATATTGAAAGAAACTAATCTTATTGCTCAATTGAATAATTTTCTTAGTTAAGGTGAAGCATCCGCTTAATTAAATCTTAAGTTAGCTGCAGAACACTTGATCTGACTTGATCTCTTTCAAATAAAATATCTTTGTTTTTATGAATGAAACTTACGATAAATTGTACATAATTTTAAAGCCAATACTTCAAGGCGTAGTAATAATATACATATTATCAAATTTATGTACAATTAATTGATAGAAAACGGTTCAAAAATGGACTTGAATTTCTCAAAAATGCCGAGTACGATTTTCTTTAAAAAATTTTGTATATTTAAGAATATGGTCCTCTATAACATATACAATTTTTATCCAATTTGAATTTGTAACTTTTGAGAAAAGAAAATAAACATGCGAAAAAACGCTCAAAAGCAGGCTTTTTCGGATATTTTTGTTTTTTATTCAAAAGTTACAAATTCAAATTGGCTAAAAAAATTATGTGTTATAGAAAACTATGTTCTAAAATATACAGAATTTTTTAAACAAAATCGTACTCGGCATTTTTGAGAAATTCAGACTCGAAATTTTGATATCTTGACCTGTTGCATATCAATTCAAATTTGTTTGTTTTATAGAAATTTCACATTCTTTATATTGTACATATCAAAAAGTAGAATGTTGTGAGATTATTCTGCACTACTTGTTCCTTCATTTAGATGAGAATAAGTATATAAAATATTTTTTTGAAATTTGAATTTGTTGCAGCAACTTTGCGAAATACTCATTTTACACACTTGATGTGTGCTTTGTCGTACACTCAGCGCAATAATAAACATCTAGATTGACAGCTGTCATTCATAATGATATATTTCACTATGTAGATATATACATGTTATGAATGAGTATTTCAGAATTTGTGCTTTGACATATATCTATTTTATTTTTCGTATTATATTACACAAATATTCAAAGTTGTCAGTCCTGATACAACAGGTTTTGCTGCAAACATTTGATCAATTTTAGCAGAGCAGATTAGTAGAACAGTATGGTTAGTAATATTGAAATGAATTATTTGTTTTAAAAACCGATATATTTAACAAAGTTTTTAATTTAATGTTTATAGACAATTATTATTATAACCTTAAATATTTCACAAAAGGAAGTAGGAATTAATTTATATTGCTTACAGATTATAAGATGAATGATAACATAAAACCGAACAAATATACCTCGTCGATGCAAAATTGAAAATACGTACATAATTTTATAAACAAATGCTTGGGAATTATTTTCATATTTGGATATAAAAAAGCATCTACAACTCTGATAGAGCATGTATTTTGTTTAATTGAAGCGTTTACATGTTTTCAATACATTTTAGGATTACAGTACGTAAACATGATTAGAAAATACATGAGAAATGAGAACTGCGGTTCTAAAGTCAGGATATTCAAGTTGCTGTAATGTCGTTTTTATGTCATAATATCAAATAAAATACTATATGGTATTACATTTTTGTATTTATTGTGTTAACATATCATTTAGAATTATTTTCTGTTATTTTAAATAATTTTCTTGAAAATCTTCACGTTTGTATAATTTTAAACTACGTGCCAATACCCCTACCACTATTTAGCATAGACTCATACTTGGTTTTTTATGATTGGTCAGATCAACATTTTTGTTAAAACCACAAGAAACCCTACTTACACAATAACAAATTGTTGGTTAACGAACTTCAGGCCGTATGCTTCACCTTAAACTAAATAAAATGAAGCCAGGAACTAAAGTATAATTTCGTTTGAATCAGATTTTATTTCTATGAATTATAGTTTGAATTGTGAAAACATGTCATTTGTTGCTTTTAAATTAGTTATAAACAGAAAAGTAGGTATTGAATTATAGTTGTAATATTATTAAACATATCTTAGTTGTTTTCTTAGCATTGTTTATTTTGCAAATAAAATACAAACAAAAAGCAATCTTGATTTGATAAAAACGTCAAAAGATTTACTTCTTGCCGGTTTATCTATACTACATGATATTAATTTAAAATTAAATTTTTTAGAGTTATTAATAGGTATATTAAAATACATTTTCGCTGAAATAATCTAACAATGACACATTTTCCAATATTATAAACACACCTAACCTACTTTGGACTGAAATTTATTTTTATCTTTCAGCGAACGTACGCAAACATTTTTCTCTTCTTCTCTGGTGTTTGGTTTTAAGCTGGTTAAGCGTACATATATTAAAATAAAATTTTAAAATTCATCATGTTTCATGCAAATTTAAATGTAAATTGTTTCATAAATATACAATAATGCTTGTAAATTCTTCATTAATTTAGTTATTACAAAATGCTTAAAATATTTTTTCAGGAATTTTTGTTTAATAAAAACGAACAAGAAAATATTAACTTGATTTTCTTTTCATCAGTTTACATAAATATTTTTTAAAAACGACTTTTTTAACTAACATAATTAAAAATCAGAAGATATATAAACGACTTTTTAAATAATTGTATTTTATTGTTTTAGACAAGAATTATTTAAAATTCAACTATACATAATTTAACATACAATTGTAAAGCAGTAAAGTTTACGAGGTGCGACCCAAAAGTTTTCAGAATTAGATGGTTCGTATATTTCCAAAACACCTGGTATATTTTTCGCAGGTAAACATTCCGAAATTATTTTAATGAAAAATAATCCTATTTCAAGAAATCTGTCAAATTTTACAAGCATTGTTGAATACATTTACTTCGAAATAAAGCAAGATAAGAGACAAAGAAAAAGGTTAATAGAGGTAGCCGTTTAAAAAACCTTTGCTTCGTTAATGTAGGACACCAAGTTATTTAATTGGGACAGTGATTGTAAGATAAGAATATTTCAAACATGTACTAAAAAAAATGCAAGATGCACGAAGGGTAAATATTTATTGTTTAATGTTATTAATTTTTTTCCAGAATTAATTGTTGGTCCCTTTTTAATACTTTAATTGTATTTGAACAAGTTGCTTAAAAGTTGCGTTAAATAACGGCGCCCAAAGATGTTAGTGTGGAGTAGGCAGAGTTAATTTAAATGTAGAGTAATATGCGAGTATTGAACTCGTGTTCTCAAATCCACGGAGCAACGCGTTTAGCTATATTTCGTCTTTTGAGAATGAGATGAAAACTTTTGACAAGCACTGTCAATGGGCGTAAAGTGTAAAAGAGATAATAGAAAGCACTTACTGTTTTATCATGTAGCAGTCCTATGCGGCAATCCAAAATCACAGTAGATCCTAAATTAGCAGTAATATTTTGAGGCTCCGTCCCTTCTTCGAAAAATGGTCCCCAGCGTGCGTCTGATATATGAAAATGTGGTGTAGTAAATCCCCGGCCATTAATGTAATGAACTGTTTCCGTGCCAAGGTATGATATCGTCGGATGTGCCACGATGGTTCCGGAAAGGTGATTCACCGTCGTCGATATGACTGACATCGTGATATTTGCATCCTTGTTTGTGCGTGTGTCAGTGCTCGTACTCTTGCCAGAGCGAATGCCTCTTCCACTGCTGGTTCCAGTGCTAGTGCCAGTGCTTTTGCCCACTCCCGGTCCTTTGCCCTGATTTGTTCTTGGGTAACTTGGAGATACTGAGCTAATTATATTCTCAATGATATTTTCATTTGAAGAACTTTGGTCCATTTCAGTTTCTGCAAAAGAAATAGTTTATTAGATACTACACGCATGCAAAGCATAACAATCATTCTAGTGATGCACAAAGAGACAATATTACTCTTGCATCTCGTCTCGTCTCACAACAAAAGTAAGAGACGACATTAGAATACAAAATTCGAGACAAGATCGATACAAACACTGTAAGAGTAAATATCTTGCATTTTTGTAAGAAAATATATAAAATATTCCTACGAGAAATAATTTTAGAGAAAACAATTTAAAATTGTCATTAAATCGAAAAACTTCCAAAAATTATATTGCTTCAAATTAGCTAAACATTTGTTTATAAATCAATTCGAATACAAGGAATTCAATGCCGTTGGTTACATCTTCATTTCTTGTTTGGTCTATTGATAATTTTGTTTAATTTCAACATTTTCAATTTAATTTCTGCCGTTGTAAATCATGCAAAATAAATTCTGTTTATTGATGTTAATGTAGAATTTTATGCTTTACAACATTTATTTGAAGCTTTTTCCTCTAAAATAATAATGGAAGCAGGAAATTATAAAAATATGATTTTACATATTAAAGTGATATGTTCCTGTGTCGCGGTCACCACATAACATACAGGGTGTTTCAGGACTAGTGTAACAAACTTTAACAGCTTATTCCTGAGGCCATTTTGAGCCAAAAATGTCATATGAACATAGGTCCTATTCCTTGTAGTTACCAAAATACAAGAGGTTGAAATTATATAAATAACACGAAATTTTCAAATTTTTGTAATCAAGATACTTTCGGAAAACAAGAGTTTTAGTGAAAAGTCATACCTTATTTGTCTTAATTAATTTTATTTATTAATAATAACATGCATACGAGTTCAAGGCGCTCATTTTGAACACTTGCTGTATTTTTTTTAAAATTTGTTATCTTATTTCATATTGTATTAACCTATTCCATGTTTGGTTATGTTGTTCTGTGTCTATATAATTGTGTCATTTTATGTTTTGTTCTCTAAATCGTATTCGTTAAGATTAATAAATAAAACTAATTAAGACAAATAAGGTATGACTTTTCAATAAAACTCTTGTTTTCCGAAAAAAACTTAATTACAGAAATTTGAAAATTTCGTGTTATTTATAGAACTTCAACCTCTTGTATTTTGGTAACTAGAAGGAATAGGACCTATGTTCATATGACATTTTTGGCTCAAAATGACCTCAGGAATAAGCTGTTAAAGTTTGTTACACTAGTCCTGAAACACCCTGTATGTATAAGTATCTTTAAATTATTTTTTTTTAGCGGATAATTTTCACGAAAAACTAGAAGAATTACCAGTTTATATTCAATGCAAGTTTCCTCAGTTGTGTACGAATTCTAACAAGAAGTGCTATTTAAAAAAGTTTTTAATTTCTTTAAGTGTTTGAAAAGTACCATCGGCATTAAACAGAAATCTTATGGTCAGTGCGACTCGGTGTTTAAAAGCAATTCAGAGTTGTAAGTCTCCTCGTACTGGTTTTCGTCAAATGCAGATATGTATGTTTCTCTAAGAGCAGATGCTGTATGTACTCGTAATCCGTAATGAAATTAAAAGATATGTGCTTGCAAACCACAGATTGGTTTGTTTTCCCTCGGGTACATCAACGGTAGTTGCATAGCAAGAAGACGAGACTTCAAGGGTTTCGGAGCTCAAATGCATCTATCTCTATAAATTAATTACCTCGAAATTACTCGAAAAACTAATGCACTGACTGGTTTTACTCGCATTTCACTTAACTTGTTTACATTAGGCGTATTCCTATCCCATTTTATCAGATCTAACTTATACTAAGGTATGGGTCAAACTGGGCCAGTAACATCGATTGATTGCGTTTGAATAAATGCCAAAATAACATTATTTTACGCCAATATTTGTACTGCTTGCATCGATTATGATCAAACGACGTCGATTACTATCGATTGGTTTAAACTATCAAACTTGTTTGATTTTTTAAATTGATCGACAGCGTTCGATGTGTTTGCGCATGCTGTCTTCTCGCTTTCATAAGAACTGAAAAGCGTATAGTATTTATATTTATTTAACGGATAAAAAGATAGGATAATTTTTGTATTTGTATTTCGTTGTCAAACAAAATATAATAACGGATAAATTATGGATAAAAACTTTTAGTTACAGGTATAGATTAACAATATATTTATATATTTCTGAAAAAAATGGAGTACTAATGCAAGAAAAAGTAATAAATACATTATTCAACTGATTTCACACATTGATTTTATATTTTACATTTTGTAAGTTGGCAATACAATTATATTACTTTTATAGAACGACTTTATTGTATCAATGCAATGTGACGTACCCAATAAAATATTGATTAATTGTGATATTTCTATACAATATTTATCATAAAAAAATTCTCTGTCTACTGGACTAAAAAATTATACAGGATAATAAAATTTTGTTTTATCGTTTGAGAACCACTGGTTGAATATAGGATTTGTTATCTGATCATTTTGTGTGTATAACATTTGTCTTTAAAGTCATTAGTTCGCCAAAAATGATACATACATACATAACATGACGTTATAGTCCATTATATGGGGTAGCATGAACCTCTGAAGCTTGCATAGAACATCCACTTCCAGATTCATAAAAAAATTAAAATAATAAAAAAAATCAGTCCACATCAACATTCTCATCCTGATACACGATACCCGCTTCAGCCATCCTACCGCTCCCTCCATACAAGATGTTTCATACCCCTCCCACCTGAAATCCATCATCGCGCAACAAACGTTCCAACACATCCATCCATTCCTGTACACCTGTTTCATAAATCTTTCATTTACGCTTACTTCTCTAACTACAAATCAATAAAGAATTGAAGGAAGCATCGCCTGCGCTTCTTTAAAAATAAATTTTATATAGTTACAGTTAAACACTGTACAGTAAAAACTGAAAATAAATCAAAAAGAAACGAGCACCCTCTGTGCTTGTTTTTGAAAGTGAATTCCACATAATTGCAGTGAAACACTCTATGTAAGAACAGTAAATAAATCAAAATATAAGACAGAAAGGGAGTGTCGCTCAGCACTTGTTTGAAAGTTAATTTTACACAATTTAAATAAAAATAATAATGGTTGTTTATCATTTGTATTTTATATATAATACATAAGAAGTGGAATGAAATGTGTATAAAAGCAGAAGAATAATTATTTATTTAATTTTTAAGTTGGGTCTGGTATTACGCCGACTAGTAAACAGAGGATAATATAAATTTTGAAAATTGTGTAGCAATTTAGTTATGGAAAAAAAGAAAAATGACAATATGAGTTGATCTGCAGTGATCCGAAATGGATGAAATGAATTGAGATTTTATCCAAATTGAATAACCAATCTCAATTTCCCATCCCTTTGATAAAATTTCGACACAGGCATCATTGAATGTTTTGTATTTGAACGTCAAGAATAAAACGCGTATGATTCTATTCTTCCGTGAAATACGTAATTGCGTCGATATTGCATGAAATATTTACACGTGCGATTATGGAATTAATCTAACAAAGGAGTTGTAAAAAAGTTGTGACCTAGTTTATCACTACAACTGAAGAACACACAACTTTCGCACAATAATACAAATATTTTATTTTTTCATAAATAGTGCACGTGTGACCCACATATTATTTATGAAGTTTACTGAAATAAATAATTTCCAAGTTTGAGAATTATTCCACGCATTTTATTCAGAAATATTGAAATACCTTTGTTGCTGATATATACACCACTGGTTAAGAATAACAAACTAACACTATTCTTCAGTTGTCAAACGTCTCAAAATATTTTTGAGAAAACTGTTTCACAAACGTTATCCAATTCGCAAATGCAAATTTCGCTGACTTCAACATATTACACAATAAGAACTAGACCCTTTATAATTAGCAATTAACCCCCTTTTTGTAAGTCGATCAATCTGTTATCGATTGATAAATTAACGACAACTCTGATTACCTTATAGATTACCATCATTTCGGAGTTATGGGACCAGAATAATTTATTCTATTTTAATTTTATATATTTTGTTCTTGTTCAAAATTGCCAATAAAATATATTACTTTTTGATTACGCTTTTTACCGAACTGTCAATAAACTGTTTAATAGTAAGCCAGCCCTATACTTTAAGTGCATTTTGGAAAGAAACAACAATCACTGATTTTTTGTATTTCGTGGCGTTAGCCGATTTGCATCGCATTATGTCTTTCATATAAGGTATAAACAGGTCAGCCCAACTTTGTAGTGTAGAGTATTGTCTATGTCTAGGGCGTATGGTCCGCCCTGGCGATTCTGTTCGGATATTAAATAATTATTATTCAATACTTAACAGACTGTAAATAAACCAGAATTGGCTTTAGGGCTTACCATGTATCTCTAGCAGAACAGCTACGTATGCAAAATACATGAAAATGACATAAAAATCCCAAGGTAGATTATTCTGATTAGGAAATAGAAAAAATTCTTATTAACATATCGATCGATTACAGATAATGATACAGTTATAGAATAGGAAGGGCAGCGGTAAATAAAAAATAAAATTAAAATCAATTACTGGGTGTAACACTCCGCCGAAGCAGATCTAGGCAAGTGATATATTTATGCACGTGAAGTGTGGTTACCAGCCAGCAAATTACACGGGTAATTTTAATGTGGTGAAAATTGTTTGTCGGCTTTGAAAATTTTATTTATAGTTTCAAAATTAGAATTTAATTATTGTTTTAAGTAAATACTTAATAATTGATGAAATTTATAAATTAGGGAGAATATTGGAATCAAATCAAATTTGAATTGACATGCGACCGAGGATCATAGGTCCCTTATAATATCATTTGATGAAAAAATTAATTAAATTTCAATTTAGAAGTTTTCACATTTTACGTGGTAACCGTAGCTTCATTGGTAAAGTATCCCAATGTTATTTATAATACAATTTGTTTCTAAATTACTTTGAAATCTATAATTTTCTTTGAAATACAATTAATGATAATTAAAGCTAACGTATAACACATTAATCGTTCTGATAAAAAATTTACACAATCTTTAAAAAATCAGACAAACTTAATGTTCTGTATCTGAATTGGATGTTTAAAATTCAAAGTTATCAAAAATGAATGATGATTGTGTCACCCGAGAATTTATGATTATCAAAATTAATTTCCATTTGTCATATTTTACTCACTAACATTATTCCTTTTGTCCAGGGTTTTTTGGCAGGCCTTTACATTTTTTGTGATTTAGGCATTTTTCTAAATTGTTTCTGGTTAGTAATTACGGCCATTATCCTCGAAATATAAAAATTTTGCGGTCCTTGTCATTTGAATATATCACGCTTTTAATCATTTTCAATTGTATCTAGCGAAAAGTTAATGATGACAACCCGAGTTCGAATCCCAAAACGACAATTTTCACCACACAAAAATTACCCCTGTGGCTCTCCGTCCATTAGCATCTTTGGGGGATGATTTGACAGTACTTTATGCGCAAAAAGTATTACGTGGTCTACCCTGATCTTCTCCAACAAAGCTTCTACAATTTTGCGCTCACGAATCGCTAAAATAAATGATATATTCAAACATTTGGTATACGTCGACAAATGGATTACAGCCCATAGAGACTTAGCTTAGGCTAGATATAGATTACTGTACAGGGTGTTTTTGTACTTAATTTAAGGGTATATATTATATGACGCACTGATCATAGAACAATATTTATCAAACTAGAGTGGAAAATAAATAATACTGGTAACCATTTTCCAGTGGTTCATTTGTTTAGGATCCATTTTTTAATTTACGTATTTCAACAAAATTCTATTTGATTACACCCTGTATAAAACAATTAAAAGACAAGTTAGTAGTTTTTAGTTCTAAACATCTTTTAAATTTACACTTTTGATCTGATTTTATTAAAACAATCATCAAATAAAAAAACCCATTGTATTCTCTATATTACATATTTTAATTACATACCCGGTATGTTTCATTTATAATAACAATAATATATTGTTTCATAAAGACCAGTGTTCAGCTTTTATAACTAACACACGGAAAAGTTCATCATTTGTTATATACTTTGCACATTTCTGTCGAGTACAAAAACACTTTTCTTTGTCAAGGTAATGCTAAAACCAGAGAGAACATTTATTTGTTTCATAACATAGGAAGTTATAACAATAATAAAACAATAAACAAATTGTAATGTTTTTAATCATAATCCGTATTCATTCGCTGAAAAAGTTCTGCACGTCGAATATTTTCGCGAGCTTTCACAATATACTGCGTCGACACTACCGACACCATTGCCACCGCCACCAGCCTTACTACCTACTTTCATCCCCTGTTTTACAACTTCCCGAAAATATTGGTTTAAAGTTTAAATAAGAAATGGAAATGGCAAAGACGAAATACTGCAGAAGATAGCAAAAAACATAGATTGAAACATAACGAAGAAATAGGTTTTTCTTTCTTTGATAAAATACGTCCATGCAAAACTATCCGATTCCATTCGGATTCGCATATATTGTGAAGATAATAGAGTTGTTGACAGGGGAATAAAATCGTATTTTATAAAGAAACCCATTTAATATTCCCGGTAACATTAGTTGTTTATCAAGAACTTATATATTTGCTAGGTTACAAAATAGTAGTACGAACCCTACAAATATTCACTACACGTTTATTCATTAGATTCATACATGCATACATACCAGATCTCATCAAATAGGATAACACGAATCGTCAAACATTCACAGGACATCCACTTATCAGATTAATCAAATAATCAATCTTCATCAAACAATCTCATTCTACCATACCATCCTTGTTACAATAACATTCATTGTTCCCTCTATACTAGCTCATTTATTCCTCATACTAGGAATGTTTTATCAGGCAACAAATATTCAATCACATTTATTCTTTTACTTCTATACAGCTATTTCATTAATCTTTTATTCGACATACGTTTCACATGCTCAAATCATCCCAATTAACTAACGCTCGTCCCTCTAATAACGAATCTAAAGATATATAAGAAAGAAAAAGAGAGTCGCCATGTACTTGTTTTTTTATAGGGAATTCCACACAATTGCAATTAGACAATCTATTGTAAGAACTAAAAACGTATTGTCTCCTGCGCTTGTTTTTCAAAGTGATTTCTAAAAAATAGCAGTAAGATCTAAAAATGTAACAAAAATAGAACAAGGAATGAAGTGTCGGCCTGCGCTTGTTTGTTAAAGTCAGTTCTACACAATTGCACACGAAATAGTAACTAAATAACGAATCTAAAATTAAGAATCTTAGGTAATTAATCACCAAACATTCCTATCCTGCCCCACCAATTTTGCTTCACTTCATTCATAATTCTTTCCGTACAGGCTCATTTATTTCTCTCACTCGGAATATTTTATTCGCCAATAAATCTTCAATTATATCTATCCATTTATTCCTAGGTCGTCCACGCAATCTCTCACGCTCAATTTCACCAATCACCAATATACACCTGCTTCACTAATCTTTCATTCGACATATGTTCCACATCGCACACATGAGTGGATCTCTTCTAACAACATTTTCAAAATTAAGTTAATTTCCGCAGCCGTCAAACTTTACTCGACATTAAAATTACCTCTGTGACTCCCCCTTAACTAACATTTTTTGGAGCCGTGGTTTGGCGAAATTCGTAAAAATAATTGCGCATTTCTTGAAGCAAACATTTTTCATGCCACTGAACTGATAGGTTACAGTAATGAAGAAACAAATTCAACAAATTTTAATGTTTACTAATTTTTATTCATTACTGTAACCTATTAGTCCAATGACACGAACATATTTGCTTCAAATAATGTGGAAGTATTTTTGCGAATTTCAAAAGAAATATATTTGCGTTGTAATCAGTGCATCTAATTATATGTATAAGCTAGAATTTATAGATTTATAGATCTGTAAAGCATTTAAATTTAGATGTATGTAGCTTCCCTTATTTATTTATAGAACAACAATTTTGAATTTAGAAATAAAATACAAATATATGATATGGAAGATGTGTACACTTTTAAGTTTGAAAGAAGAATGAAAATAAATAAATAGTTGACAGAAAAGTAAACATAAACAATAGAGTAATAATAAGAAGTAACTTGGAGACGAAATAATGTAACGTCGCCAAACTACTTGATAGCGACGCTACAGATCTTTTAATTATTGCCATAGTGTTACTGATACAATTACTTAAGCTTGCCTCTCTGAGAGTTGAGGAGCTAAAATTCTAGTTTTAAAGATGAATATTTTTATCTTATAGTGATTTACATGCGATATCTTTCAAGTATACAGTTGTGGTAAGTGTTAATTTAATACATAATACATCATGGACTTTAATAGAAATTCCAACAAAATATGTTTTCGAAATTCAATTTCATTCAGTGCCCCCAGAGACCAAGGGCAGGGGATTAAGTGAGTCGCATCAAGAAGTTCAAGTAACGACAACGCGGATATTTGGTGACATGAAAAATAGATGGCGCCGCATGGTATTTCGCCGAAATCAACATCGGTGTTTGGCGTGGGCGTAGATTCTCTTTAGCGTTTAACGTATATGTTTTCAATACAGGAAGTGATTTATTTTATTCGATTTTTAACTATAAAGAAATGTTGCGGATAGATTCAAAACTAAATTTAATTATTAGATATTATCAGAGTCGTATAAGTCGTATAAATGTATATATTTTTGTCTATGATTACTATGAAAAGTTGACAATTAAGCTCTCATTTGTCATAGTAAGGTTGGCGTTTTCTGTGGAACAATCGAAAAATTACTTTGTCGCGCGTCTAAAAGATGTTAAATACGCGCGTTTCCAATGATAACCGTCCTCAGGTAACAAAGAATCATTTTATGCTCTTAATACACAAATAACTATTGTCGCGTGTTTCCAATGGCAACGCGCGAAAAAGATATTAAATGCGCACTTACTTCAATAGTTACCAAAGTTACAAACAAAACAGAAACTTGTCATATTGACAGAACATATTTATTTTGAGTAGGTATATGTTTTTCATTTATTTAAGATGCAATCGTAGCAAATTATGTACGTATCACGAGCGTAAAGTGCTTTCGCCTCGCGCTACAATTACCATGCTCAGGTACAATGAATCACTTTACGCTCGTTATACACAAATAACTGTTTTTAATGAGTATGTTTAAAGAAGCTTATGATTTTGTTGAAACCCCGTTGACTTCAAATTATAATAAAATCTATGGCTGTGTCCAAAAAACATTGAAAGTAAATTTGTTATAATAAAGTTCAATAATTTTAAAAGTTATTATTTTTCATCTTTACATTAAAAAAACATTAAAAAGTATTTTAGTAGATGCCTAACTGCAAGGACAAATTATGAATTCAACGTACAGTCGGCTTCAAAAGTTTTAAAAGATTCTTCCTGTTTCTTGCTTGCAGCCTAAAAGTGCTAAAAAACCTTTTCTAATCAATGTCCGTCATCCTAATTTAAACAGAACAAGGTACAGTTTATTTCAAATGTAGTGATGTTGACGTCATTTCTCATACTTACGGTTTAAATATAAATTAATAGGAATGAGAAAGATGTTATATAAGAAAATTCGGAAAATTTAAATTTAAATACGGTTTTTGAGGTGAACATATTTATAATTTTATTGATAATAAAAGTCAAAGCAGTGATACAATAAATGTTTACTTAAGGTAAGCCACCCTTAATTTTGTGAATTTTGAAATATCTTTTTTGTTCTATAATCAGTCCGTCATATAATATTACACCCTTAATTCCCGAAGTGAAGATTCTATAATTACTTGTCATTTCTTACTTTGAAAAGTAATGACGTAATGACAAATTTAAAGAAAACTAATAAGCACGAAAGCTAAGTATATCAATAATTCATTTCAATTTTTTTTTGCAATATTTAAACTCGTACCGTTATATTTGTTGATCAGCTTGAAATTGTTAATTAATTAATTAATATTTACATACTTTTAATAATGTATGTTGCAATAATTATTTCATTTGTATTTCATGGATTATAATTTTAATATTTTGAATAATGTATCAGAAAATTAAATCACATGTAGTAATCTCATTGTTTTGTAATAATTTCAATATTGTAAAACAGTAAATAACTATGTTGACAATGATATAATTAAAATTGCTATACAGTATGTTTCATTTTCACAAAAATGTTCATATTTTGTATTAAACATCTACAAAAATAACTGGGCGAGGTTTACTAACTAGTAAAAATTAAACAAATAACAAACCTGTCAAATTTTTTCTTTTATTTCTCATGACAATCTAAAGGAGCAACAAAAACATATTTTTCGATTCATGTTAAAAGTGTGATAATTAAGAGGGTGTAAAGAGCTACTTTTACAAAGCATCTTACAGCCTAGGCCGGCAAGTGTTGCTATGAAAGAACAACAAATTTGACATTTATGTTTAATTAATTTAAAAAATATAATTACAACCCCATGTCCCATCCTTAATCTTAGGTGTGGTATTAAATAATCGTATTCGAAAATCCCGAGTTCGAATCGCAGTCAAGCTAAAAATATATACACTACCATACTGCGATTTTGTGAAACCGGACCTTGTACTGTAATTGGGATTAAGTTTCTATTATGCAGAGTAGCATAAGTTAATAAATAATAATCAAAGTGTGTACAGAAAAGTGTTTAGCCTATCTGCGAAGTAAACAAAAATCGACACCTTCGAATATACTTTATACAAAAACAATTATTTTTTGTCATTTACTGGCGATGTCATAGAAAATCGTGACCCGAAAATGTTATCACTCTAAATCCAATTTTCAGCCAACACGAAATAGAAAAAAATTGTTTGTTAAGCACGTACGCATCCCTGGATAAAACACATGCACCAAAATTGACGCAAAAATGTTCCATATGACAGTGACGTTTTTGTTTGAAATGCCTCCGAATATGTTGACGAGCATCAGTGGTTTTGTTCGCATTCATGTTGAGTTCTTTATTCTTTATATTCAATTTTAGGTTGTTGTGCATTATAGTTCTATTTTCAAGCGTTTTATCTCAAAAGAAAAATACAAAGTTATCTGGACTCTTGTAGACATGGGCGTCGCCAGAATTTATTGAAAGTAGCTTTTAATTTATGGGAATCATACTAATTTATTTATGTAGTAAAATATAAGAAAGAAATCAAAAATATGTTCTGAGGCTAATAAATTTTATACAGAATACTTCAGCAAAAAAATAATGGCAGATATTACTTGATACTCTGGTTTTGGATCTAATTCATCATATTAAGGGGTAAGGCCACTCTAGACAAGGAAAAAAAGGGTCATTTTCAAGATTTTTTTAACGAAATCTAAACGTGCTGCTTAAGAACTGTTTTTGGATCTTTATTTAGTGCTCTTTAAACTTTATTTAAAAATTTTTTTTAAAGAAAATATTTAAAATTGTCGTCAGAAATTTAAAAAAATGGCGACTCCTCTCGGCGCGTAGGACAAATCGGGCGAAAACATTCCGGGAACAGCAATAGACCTGGATCAAAAAGGGAAATGTTTTCTTAATCTGTGATGTATTCTCTAAAAAACTACGGGCTGGATTTTGAAAATTTAGATTTTTAACAAAATGGCGCACGTTTGAAAAAAAAATTCATTATTCGAGACTAAATTTTTGTATAAAAACGACCATAAAAACGAATGAAGCACTTAAAAAAAAGCTCCCGTAGTTCTTGAGTATTTTATATCTAGAATAAGATATAAAAAGATTCAGCACGATCCATCAATTAGTATTTCAGATTTCTTTTTGCCCGATTTTGAAAATATGATTTCGAGAAAAACGCGTTTAAAGTTTCGAGTCATATATATACTTATATATAAATACTAGTACTAATAGATATATGCTTTTTTCCCTCTGAAATACTTCCGCGCGGCATTTAAATTAATTGTCCCTTATTTCTAAGGGTTTAAACTATAATTTAAGCAAACTAAAAAAATGCATTTTTTAAAAATTTTAGAGTGGCCTAACCCCTTAAACAAAATAAAATTGCTACTCGTTCTATTGTTAAAGACTGTAAATCCGAATTGCTTGAGTCGAGTTCTCCGAACGTAAAAAAGTTTATCCAATCAATTATTAACAAATAAAATTAAATATTCCACAACTTAAAGTAGTACAAGTGCAAGTGCAAGTGTGAATGCAGTATCTTGAACGTTAACCTTTCTGTCGGCGCCCATGGTGGAAGTCGAACTAAGTGTCATTTTTTTCATTACTGCAAACTCTGTACAGATGTCAACTTGAAGTGAAATTGTAAAGTTTGGACATTGCAACTTTCGAAATGGGAATTGAAATTGAGAAGAGAAATTACATTATTGTGAACGGACATTTTGTCTCACAGCACAAACTAAATCAAAAAGTATAAATTGAAACTGGGAATCAAAATTACTAATTTTCCTAAAATTTTGCAGCGACTTTTAAAGTTTATCGGGCCTCAATCAAATTGAAAATCCTTCGAGATAAAATTTTAAATTTGTAATCATATTTGATGGCCTGAATAGCTGAACATTAAGGTTATGAATTACGAGAACGAGATATCGAGATTCTAACCTATTTTTCACAACTCGACAATCCATTTTATCTGCTATAACTCACTCTCCTCTAGCATGTGTGCATGTGACCGTCCTAATTTGCATCTGCACTTCACTGTAAAAATAAGTCATCAAGGAATTTCTCTCTACTGTTGCTGCTAATTGAGCTTTGAACAAACGCGTAATCACATATTTTTCTATGCATGTATATATTAGTCTTATTGCTATAAATTATATACAAGTTTCGCATTTTTTAATTAATCCAAGTGGCATTTGAGTACAATTAATAATGAAATAAATAAAATAAAAAGTGTATACAGATTTTTATACAACGTCAGTGACTAAAATTTGATTCATGAAATTAAAATACCGGTATATAAAAAAAATCAGTAATTAATTAAAGGTTACAAGAATAATATGATTAAAAATTTGTAGACAGAATGTGTGACGTACTAGTGGCCTGTGGTCAAAGAAAGATGGAAATACGGGGAGAGCAAGATATAAGGTTTCATTTGTAAGTTTTGTTCTCAAAATAAAACGTCAAATTATGCCGCGTGATATCTGTCATCCGTCAGTTTCAACACTAGAGAGAGAAACACAGATAGACAATAAACAAGAAAAGAAGTTTTATATTGTGTCTTGGTCCTCAATTTATGTTGAATTTTAAATTCAAAATACGACATGTAGTTTTTATTATCATTATTATTTTATGGAGTAGGTGGCTCAGTGATATTAAGCTAGACTGTGAGTTTGAGAATCCGGAATCGATTCCCACAGCCGTCAAACAATTTTCACCATAATAAAATTGCCCCTGTACTTCCGATTCCACTAATATCTTTGGAGGCCGTGATTTGACTGCTAGCGGGGCCAACACAGGGGTGCAAAGTGTGCGAGTCGTTACACCCGCCTTACATTCAGTTTTTTTTCAGAATATTTTAACTACTGTCAAAACTAATTTAATAATAAAATCATTAATAAAAAATTATTCTGATTATACTATATTTATACTTCATTTAAAAACTATTCTATGTATCAACATTTATTTAAACTCTACAATGAGGCATGAAAGGCTTTCAGACTTATCTATCATTAGTTAGGTTAGGTTAGGTCCGTCAGTACGGTGGTGTGGATAGCGATACGGAATTCGAATCCGGAAATCCCGAGTTCGAATCTCACTCAAGCTAAAAATTATATAACTACTATACTGTGGCTCGGTGAGTGCGGACCCTGTACTGTAATTGGGATTAAGTTCCTGTTGTACAGCGTAACATAAATAAATAAATAAATTAGTATAGAAAAGGATGTATCAGATATTATATCAGAGTTCGTTTTAAAAAATACAAGAAAAGCAAAGTTTTTTAAACTTTTTGTATATTTAGTATAAGTATTTATCTATGTATTTAGTTTATGTATTTGCTTTATATTCTAAAATGTATATTTTTATATATCCTGTGTCTGTGCTTTATTTAAGGTAAAAATATTTCAGAAACATTCCAGTTAAACAACAGCAGGAGGTGGGGGACACAAAATTATTCTCGCACACGGCCGGCACATACCTTACGAACGCCACTGGTAACCGCTCTTCAGGCGCATAACTATAAGGCTTGCCGAGATCTGTTATGGTAGATTGCCATACCCAGTAATGGGTAAAAGGCGTGATGACAGACTCCCATTTAATTCTCTACAACTTTTATTTGAAGAGATCTAATATTGTAATTGATGTAAATAATAATAACAAATGATATTAGTATCTCGTGAGGCTAAACTATATATTTCACGTAACTAATCTTTTATATTATCATAATCATATTAGCAGGTCCTTTTGTAAATTCTAAAAAAAATCAATCACGTTTAAGCACTAATTTCAATTTGACGCTAAAGATACATAACAACAGCAATCATTCACAATCACGTATTAATCATCATCACCATATCCGTTTCGTAACATACAAGCTAAATATTTGCCGGCTGTGGTTACTACAAAGCAAATTACGCACGTATCTGTAGGACCCAGTAAACATTTGGCCTCGCACACAGCCCAAATAATTTTCAAAGATTAAAATTATTTAACTTTAAACATAAATTCTAGATGCCCTCGCAAAAAAATTATACTACATGTCAAAGGGCTCTTCTACAAAAAAGTTATATTTTTTAACAACTGTTAAAGAATAACCAATTTTAAACTGTTTAGAACAAAAAAATCATATACCTGTGTACATAGGCGATTAACATGAAAAAACAGTTTTTCCGTGCGCATTGCTCCCCAAATTATTTTAGCCAAAAATGCTTCAAATAAATGTTGTAGAGCATAAAATTCTGCATCTAAATCAATAAACAGAATTACATTTACATGCGTTGTAACGACAGAAATTAAATACAAAAATATTAAAAATTACGTTCAAAATATCAAATAGCCATGGAAGTGAAACAAAAATAAGTAAATGCTTGACGTTTTTGTCCATACCTATGATTACAATTTAATAATAAATAAACAATTGTACATTTCAATGAAACGTTTATTTCTTATAGGGTTGGTCATGTAAAAATTATAACCTATCTATTATAATTCAAATGTCAAACAATAATTCTCTCAATAAAATAATCACTACAATTTATTATTACAATAAATATTCAAATAAACCTCCATTTTCAGCCAAGCAATAACCAAGTCTATTGTAGAAGGAATGTCGTACATTAGCGAGCTGCCTATTTGTGATTAAGGCGCACTTATCCACGATAGCTTCTCTCAAAGAATTAATATTTGGGTGGCGTTGCTTATAAATTTTACATTTAAGATGACCCCATAAAAAAAATCGCTAGGTGTTAAATCAGGAGATCTGTCAAACGTCAAGCATCTATCTATTTCTGGTTCACTTCCATGGCTATTTGATATTTACAACGTAATTTTTAATATTTCTTTATTTAATTTCTGTCGTTATAACGCATGTAAATGTAATTCTGTTTATTGATTTAGATGCAGAATTCTATGCTCTACAACATTTATTTGAAGCATTTTTGGCTAAAATAATTTCGGGAGCAATGCGCACAGAAAAATTGTTTTTTCATGTTAATCGCCTATGTACACAGGTATGATGTTCCACCCGGTATATACAGGGTGAGTCTTGGAAGACGCCCCCCCCCCCTTTAACTTTTTTATTATGAGTAATAGAAAAAAATGGTTCATATGAAAGTTTTATTATTTTAAATATACTATTTGATGGCAGATGTAGATATTTTTTATAAAGTCAGGTTTACAAGATACGACTATCAACTTTTATTTTTTAAATAGCAACCTATAATTATTTTACTAAAATAAAAACCGCCATTTTTTTCTCTTTTCAACGGTGTATTAGCTTTTATTAATGTATCTGAAAAAATTCGAGAAAAATAAGAAAATTGAGAAATACTAGAAATAATTTTTATACAAATATTATAGGTGGCTATGTGAAAATAATTTGTTTTAAGTTGTTTTTGTTACTGAATTTGTTGCTTTAGTTTGTTGAGTTGTATAACACTGTTACATTTTGTTTATTTTCACATAGCCACCTATAATATTTGTATAAAAATTATTTCTAGTATTTCTCAATTTTCTTATTTTTCTCGAATTTTTTCAGATACATTAATAAAAACTAATACACCGTTGAAAAGAGAGAAAAATGGCGGTTTTTATTTTAGTAAAATAATTATAGGTTGCTATTTAAAAAATAAAAGTTGATAGTCGTATCTTGTAAACCTGACTTTATAAAAAATATCTACATCTGCCATCAAATAGCATATTTAAAATAATAAAACTTTCATATGAACCATTTTTTTCTATTACTCATAATAAAAAAGTTAAAGGGGGGGGGCGTCTTCCCAGACTCACCCTGTATAAAACTTTTGATTCATAAATTTCAAAACAATTCGCGGTATTCAATGAGACATCAAAAATAAACGAATATGAGGTTTTTTGCCCTGCCCTGCGGATTTGAGAACCCAGGTTCGATTCCCACAGCCGACAAATCCTCCTACAGTAACAACTATGGGGGCCGCGATTTTACTGCTGATAATCGGATTCCATGCGAAAAAATATAACATATACCGAGATCTATAACGGCAAAGTGTCACACCCAGTAATGGGTAAAACGTGTAAATTTGAAATTTCAAGAAAATTTAAAATATATATAATTAAAAAACTATGTTGTTTTCAGAAATATAATAAACATTAAAATTAATACCTTAATTAATTAAATAATAATAAAATTAGTTGGCATATCATTGATTTTTCATTTGCATTCAACTATGAAAAATGTGAAAACTAAGCCTGAAACTTTTTTTCAGTAAGTTTCCTGGTGCAAATACTTATATATCTAACGTATTTTTTATGTGCACAAACATATTGTATTTCTTTAAAAAATTTATAAGAAAAATAACAAATTGTAATAAAGATTTTTTACTTTACGGCTATACCGGTAGTAACAGAAGTGATTCATATAAATCAAAAACTGGGGTTGTTAGGAAGTGCAGTAACTATAAATTGTAAGTTATTTCCTCTTACTTTTTTCCTTTTTTCTCATAAATTTCTTATTGACAGTACACATAATAAAAAACGGCAGTATACGGAGACAAAAATGCAGTCTAAAATAGCAAAAAATATAAGGTGAAGAAATACATTCTCGTTTACCCATTTTTCTCAAGAAAGACGAAAATCTAATATGAAAAGCTAAATCAGCCTGTCACATTTTTATACAACAAAAAATAAGTTATTGTAAAATTTGTATAAACAATAATATATCATATGCGTACGTGTTTTGATCTCAAGATGTGTATATACTATTTTTCCACGTCCTCAGTATCGAAAATGAATAGTGTACGATTGAAATTTGTTTCATTTTTCTTCTCAAAGCACACGGATTAAATTACACTTTTCCTGTTTACTAACAACGGAACAAAAAGCTTATTTTAGTTTCGCCGCTTTTAGCAAAGACCTAGCGGGCTAAAATATATTATATCACCACAAAAACCGTATTTACTCGAGGTCGTGTTAAAATTATTTAGTTTGTTACTGCTTAAATATATATTCATCAGACTCAAAAGATAAGAATACATTTTTCATTTGACGCTGGCAGCGATCTGTCAAACTTCAAATTAAATTATTGGATAAAATCGTATCACCATCTTGAAACAAAATGGCTGTAAAAATAATTGTTTTAATTTGCTGCAGAATCCCATTTACAGTACAGCTTAAAGTGGAATCCGAACTGAAGTTGAAGACAGCGAGATTTGAACTCGTGAATTCTCATTTAAGACACAATTGTTGTATCCACTACGACTGTCTTTTTTTTGTCCAACTTAAATTATAGGACAAGAATCTATTTGAGTAAACAATTAATCTAAGCGAACACGTTTTCAAATAAATCTGTAGGTTTTTTCCCGAAAACTATCTGGACAATTACAAATCATAACTTTTCATCAAACTTCCCACGTGTGTGTAGCTAAACATGTGCTTCAATTTTATGCGAAACACTAACTTGTTTTATATGTAGTTTATGGCAAGTACATAACGTGCGTGATACATGTTACATGAAATAGGAGATGCATTATAAAAAATAGATATACAGTAACATGATGTAATATAATAGCGTTAGCTTCTAATTTCTCTTATTTTATATAAAACAGAATAATGCTTCTAATTTCTCATGTAGCCCAGTAAAGAAAGAAACTTCTTTTTCATCAAATATGTACGTCATATGTCATGAAATGTGACATAGGCTTACGCTAATATTCCTGGATTTTCATACTTTATCATATTCAAATAAGATAAATGAATTCATATTTTATGTAAAAAAAAAATGCTGGTATAAAAACATTTAGAACAGATTAAGTTTAATCCATTTATTTAATTATGCGTTCAGTGAAGCAAAATTAATGTAATTTAACATATGTATGATACATTGATAAAGTGTTACAAATATAAAAGATTTTTTATCTAAAATGAACATTTATTCATTAATAGATTAGAAATAAATATTTAAATATTTCAATAACATTTATATGAAATAGTGATAATAAAATAATTAAATAATTATATTCATTTTAATGCATTACAAAATAATTATTGACTTGTGTACAATTCTGTCATAATATTGCAATTTAATAGAAAATAATTAATGTATAATATTTAATTTTTCCACATAATTTGTGTATTTATTGGGAAATAATAATCTATGTGGCTTATATCAATTACAAATTAATTATTCACAATTTAATCCAAATTACCACAGATAAATTCCGAAAGCAAACACCTACGTTATCACTAAATCCTGATAACGTACCAACAAACGAAATACGCGATTTTATTCAATGACAGAATAGTTCAATAACAAAAACGCAAAGAAATAAAGAAATCTAAGAGTAGGATATAGAAATTTAGAAAAAGTCTAAATTTTCTGTATCAAAATAAAACATTTTCAAATATTCTGGACAGAAAAGTAACCTTGATAAAGATTTTTGTATGCAATGGTCCATTAAATTCCGTCCACAATTCTGCACAGAATTATAAATCGCGACACACGGGGTTTAGAGAGAAATGCTTCAAATAAAAACCAAATGTTGAAATTTTAAAATGCTTTATATTTAAATCTATGATTAATATTACAAATAAAGACACTTACCTCCAATAGAAACAGTTGCCAGTATTAGAACTAGGAATACACGAAATCTCAAACTATGGTAAATACTTAAATTATTATAATTTTTTATGTGCTTCTTCGCCATGCTGGTTTGGCTGTTGATTTACCCTAAAAACAAACAAATAAACAGTTGATATTATCATTTCATTTCAACTATTTTTATATTTATATAATGGTTCTCCATCCTTCAAAAATAGGAGAATAGAAGATACAATTCGTATTATGACAACAACAGAAGTCCTATTTCTAAAAAATGCAATATCCATTTTATATCTTGTTCTGTGATTACATGATATCAATTAATTAATCTTAGTATTTAGAGTGAGCTAGATAAAAGCGAGTTAACTCTGGAATTAAGCTGTTTCAAATTCCAATATGACCGCCATACACATTTAATACTTTATGCAATATTCATTAACTATTTTATCACATACAGGATTCAATCGTATATTAATGGATAATTATTAATAGTACAAACATATTAATATTAAATTGTTAATAATACAAAACTTATTTTTCGTTCAAGTGATTTTAAAATATGTGGTTGGCAACTTTGAGGCTATATTTCAGTAATTTGAAAAGTGGAAATAACAATTCAATTTTAATTTTCCATAAAAAAATACTAAATTAATTATGTTTGTATTATTTTCTAGTTTATTAGCTTTCAGGATTATATTAGAAATCTATTTATATTTTGACAATTTTGGATTGGATTAACGAACGAACAAAAACAAAGCGAAATAGCCTGCAGGGTTCGCGAGTTTAAATTTGCTTGGTTGCACAATACAATACCAAATTAAAATATTTACATTGCAAATCCTGGACCAGGAAAATATTTTAAACTTTTCCACAAATGTAGCATCCTACAAGAATACAAAATGGTTCAGATTTGAAAAAGATTTCTCAACCTACAGTTTATATATATATATATATATATATATATATATATATATATATATATATATATATATATATATATATATATATATATATAATTATGGGGTAGGTGGCTCATTGGTTTCGAGTCGGTCTGTGGACTTGAGAATCCGGATTAGATTCCCACAGCCGATAAACAATTTGCATCACATTAAAAAAAACTACTCCTGCGGCTCCCCCTCCACTAATATTGGGGCTGTAAATTGACGGCTGGTAACCGTGCTTCATGCGAAAAGTTTATCACTTACCGAGATCTGCTACCGAAGAGAGGCATACCCAGGAATGGGTAAAAGACGTTATTATTAGAGATGGGCGAATATCATCCGCGAATAGTCGAATGCCGCGAATATTGACATTATTCGATATTCGAGATTTTCGAATATTAACGTCAGTATAGCGAATACCTCGAATATCGGGCTATATGTTGACTTCAATTTTTGACTATGTTTTTCTTTATCATTTGTACATAAACTTAAAGCTATTACAATACTTTGAAGTTATTAATAACAAAGATATTTTGTTTCAAAACCATGAAGACGTACTATATTTCAAATTTGTTTTTCGCCAACATTAGCCCATACGTTTCACCTAAAATTTGAAATTTTCGTCTTTTTATTTTTGTTTGTACTTTTTGTTTTAATTTTATTTTATATTAACAATTTCATTCAAATAATGAAAAGGATATAATTAAATAATTATTAATAATAAATAAATTAACTTTTAGGAGTATTCGAATATTCGAGGTACTGATTAATATTCGTATTCGATATTCGAATTCGAGAAATTTGATATTCGCCCATCTCTAGTTATTATATTTTTGTATATATATGTATATACAAAAATTGAAAGGGTATATTTTATTTGATGTATTGAATAAAACGCAAAAATAATTTTTCCGAAATTCGCAAAAATGATTGCACATTACTTGTAGCAAACATTTTTCGTACCACTGGATTGATAAATTACACTAATGAATAAAAATTTGTAAATATAAGTATAAGAATAAGAAGAATATTATTATGTATCAATTGTTAAGATTTGAACATGTAAAACAAATAGGTGAAATTAAAAAGGAAAAATCGCGTCATCAACTTAAATTCCAAATGAGACGAATACACAAAGCAAATATTGCGTATAGGTATATTTGACGGAGATTCATTGTTTTAAGGGTTCGTGGTACCCCACTTGTTAGGTATGTACGTATTACAAAAGGTGCACATAATATGTGAGTCCATTTTTCTGGAAATAATTGTATATACAGGATGTTTCACAACTTAGAGCAAAAAATTAAGGGTATATTCTGTACGACGTGCTGATCATGAAACAAAAAGAATTTTTTTTAAATTCGAAAAATTAAGGGTTGTTAACCTAAAACATTTTTGTAGTACTATACTGGATTCGCTTTCCTATTAAACACAAACAATGAAGTAGGTATCAACTACGAAAGAATAATTACACAATTCAATTATTAGCAGTTATTTATAATAGAATTTTATTTAATTAATAACTTAATAACATAATCATCCACCCAGTGGCAGTGGCAACGAAAAATTTTGGACTGGGAAACATGGAAAATAGTTTTGCGATTTAAAAAAAAATTCTTTTTGTTTCATGATCAGCACGTCGTACAGAATATACCCTTTAATTTTTTGCTCTAAGTTATGAAACACTCTGTATAAGCATAAGCTTAGTTAAGAAACACTAGGCATCAGTTTATAATTCATTTATCAAAGAGAAACATTTTTATTCTGTTGAATTGTGTTTTTTTGTTTGAGAATTTTGTCGGCTCCTTTGATCAGCCGTCCGTGTTTTGAGTTGAGCAACGATTTCCGTTTTTCGAATTTAATGTTGTGAAGAAATTCTAAAAATTGAAGTTTGTGTTAATTTCATTGTAACCGCTAATACTACGATTTCATTATTCATTTTCCTTTTCTTCTTTCCGTTTATCTAATACATATAATGTTTAAAAGTGTATTTATGATTTTTTTAATTTTAAACTTTTTTGCATAAATAAATAAATATATTAGCATCCCTTTTACCCATTACTGATTGTGCACTCTGCTGTAGTAGATCTCGATAAATGATATTTACAGGGTGATCCATTAGTTCTGTATTTCTTTTTACTCGATTATTTTAAATTTAATTTAAACAAAGTTTAATTTATATCAAAATGTCCACATATCTGCAGTACAAGTTTTCTACCGGTTGTTCCAATTTCGCGCAATTATATGCAATGTTGGGGAACACCCCATATATTTTTGCAAAATTTTAAAGATGTTTTGTTTCACGTTAAAACAGTTCTTATTTATTATAGTCTTAAAATTATCAGTACAGAAACTATTCATCTTTTTATTAATAAATAATCACACATAGAAAGTATGCCAAAATTCACTATGTTAACTAATTCGACTTTTGTAAATTTAATTCGTAGCATGTTTTAAGTAAACATTTTTAGTACTACTGATTTAATAATTATTTCTATTTAAATTATAATTATTAATACTAGAATAGTCAATTTATTATTCGTAAACAACACTAGATAAATGACTATTTGTAGTATCGGTCAGACGCACTAAAAATGTACACTTCAAGAACTATGTTATTAATTTTTAAATAATAATATATTCATAACAACAAAGACAAAATTAATTGTCATCCAACACTTGGTGAAACAAGGTTTAATAAAAAATATAAAGTAAACACTTTGCTATGTTTCACAAAATTCAGCCTCCAAGTCACCTTATGAAGGCATCGTCAGAGGCTGGCCAGCGCAGTTAGTAACCATAGACGCGTTTCGCTCTTTTTAGAGCTCATCAGTATGGTATAACTCACTTCTTCACCTAGAACAAAGTTCATGTGAAGAAGCTGGTGACGAAGAACTGTGCCAGCAGAGAATAAGATCTCTAACAAACTGGTAAGATGACATGAGAAGTTCTTTTTTTTTAATAATATATTCTCCTTTTTTTCTTGAAGTATAAAATACCTTGTACGTAAATATATTTATAAAAATAATATTTAATACTCATAGAAAAACACTAATGCAAAATCTTTTCGTATTCACCCGTATGAATGGTAAGTTCACGATACTGTAATTGGAATTAATTTCCTGTTATGCAGAATAGCAGATATGAAAATAAATAAATATTCACAAATCATAAACATAAACATAATACTGTTATAATGTTTACAAAAGATTGATAGGATACAGTTAATTAATATCATTTTAGCACATCTATAGTATTTGCAGATTTGTTTAGTTTGCTGTCATTATCATGAATTATTATTACACAATAATAGCCGTCCTATGAATACTGAAACATATAGTCGCAAAGCTTGCTGAAAGAGAGAAATTTCAGTATAATGTATAACGATTCACATTCGTGATCACAGAGACTAGTAAATGGTTAGTCAAATGATATATTGATTCGTATAATCGCAATGTGATTCCAATAAACTAAAAGTTACAATGCATTTTGATAATTAGTTGAGCCGCGTTTAGTTAATGGTGCCATTACCATTATACAGGAGTCCAAATTTGCTACATAAATATGAAACAACTTCAATCTTTTGTTAATATACATTGCATACTACTCATACTACTCGTATGAGATTAAGTTCCTGTTGTGCGAAGTAGCAAATAAAAAATAAATAAATAATTCATCATCTGTGGCGCTACTGCCCAAATCGGGCCTGGGCCTACCGGACACACCGAGCCGCAGTTTTTACACTGCCGTACTGCCGGTTTTCGTAGTCAAATGCTACATTATTTAAGGCGAATAAGTGACTAGTTTATAGCGCCCGAGTGTGAGAAATACATGTAACTATATTTTATATTTTACGACAAATCACACATTGTCGACAGGCAGATTCGAACTGACGAACCTCGGTTCGGGTGACGTCACAGTATGTTAAGAGATGTGCTTTAACACGCTCGGCCACCGCGCCTGTAAAATAAATTATTAGAAATATTAAATCAGTTGCAGTAAATAATGAAGTGAGTACTTCCCTCCCCCGATTTAATACAATGGAATCGTCAGGAACTTTGATAAGAGAAACGGATCGAAGAAGATCATAAAACAATGTCTAAAGTGCAATTAGAAGAGTTGTTTGTAGAAGCGTTGTCATTAATTCAAAAACAAAGTGAAATTACGCGCTTCAGCAATCAAGATTCTCTGAAAAACTGAAGTACATATGTTTAGACGATCCTCTTTACTTGATTGGTCCACAACGACAAAGACAAAATGAAGACAACAGTTCATATTCTTCAATCGAAATGATTTGGAACAGGAATTCTCTACCGGGGAGGCATACCTTCCTTAATAAGCGTAAGCGATTCTCAAGGACGCTCTTAATTTTAAAATTAATTCATTGTCTTTTCATTATAATTAATATTTTATTTATTTATGTTACTCTGTACAACAGGAATTTAATCCCAATTACAGTACAGGGTCCGCACTCACCGAGCCGCAGTGTGGTAGTTTATATAATTTTTAGCTTGAGTGAGATTCGAACTCGGGATCTCCGGATTCGAATTCCATATTGCTATCCACACCACCGTACTGACATTTTGCAAAACATAAAACATGTAAGAAACTTTAAACTTAGGTAAGGGATATCCAGGACGAATTTTTGGAACTAAATATAACTTAATTACCGAAGAAATTATTTGGACACTTTTTGGGTTACGTAGATTTCAGTTTACCCAAAATTTTCGCAACCGGCTTTGCGTGTTCTCATCCTTTTTTCAACAACGTATAAAATCAAAACAACGCAATTGATTGGATGTTGAAAATGACTTATTACTTGTAAGTTCAAAGCAGGCTCAGCAATCACATTAGTAAATAGGTAAATAATTAGATTTGCAAATTAGTTACTTAAAAAATATACTGTAATTGTACAGTACTCGTAATATATTATTAGTTTGATATAGGATAGTAAGTAGTACCTACATATTTTGAGAATTATATTTTTACAAATATTCAAATTATATTAATTTTGAAATTGGTAAATATGTGTTTATTTTGAACGGAAATCGTAAAATACCGTAACCTAAAAATTCTGAAATCGTAACAAAACTAAGATTTATAATTTGAAAACCGAAACCTGTATAATATTTTCATAAAACCGTAACCGATAAAAGAAACCATAAAAACCGTTATCCGTAACCGAACCTCATAATTTTTCGAATCTCGATAATAGTACTAAAGTACCAATCAAATTTAAAATATTTTTAACAGGAAAATTAAAATCAAAAGTACTTCTTTTAAAAATGGCTACCATTTCGTGATCACGTTAAATCTCCTGTCTCTATACCCATTTCACTCCTTAACAATACTATTGTTTGTCACTATTACTTCATCGTCTAGCTATGTTACTACAAGACTTTTGTATATTTTCTCCTGTATTACTTTTTACTTCAGTAAAATAAAAATACGATATTTCCTAATATGTAGAGTAACATCAATATGTTAGTTCTAGTTTTTTAGATTCATATGTGTCACTTTATTTTGCAAAAATAAATGGGTTCTTATACGTTTCAATTACATATTTTGTTATGATCAAATTTCAAATATCGTATAACGTTTTATTATTTTGACATATTAGTATTATTATTGAACAATATTAATCAGAATAATAAATAAATATTGAATGTTTTATAACTTTTTGTATTTTGTATTTTGTTCGCATATAGTGTATGAGATATTTTATATTTTATTTGTTTGCAAAGTACATTTGAAATAATATAATATAAAATTGAATTTTCCAATTGCTATTGTTTTTATTAAATATTAATATTAGTAAATATTTAAACATAAAATTATGTTGGTAATAAATAATTGAATTTATAGAACATTTATGAATTATTAACATGATTTATAGTGCACTTATTTTTAATATAAATTTCTATTTTTAACGTACAGATATTTATGTATATAACCTTTTATGAAAATTAACCGCGCCGAAACTCATTATAACCTAAAATGATACTTATTGATTTGAAATTTCAGATGAGAAATTTTTCATTTATGATTTTACAAAAAGACAGATGTTATCGAAGTTTTTCTGATACCATGTCCAGTTTCATTTAGTTTACAGAAATTTTCTTCCCCTTCAATTTCTAACACATTGTACCAACAGATGAGGTTAAAATTACATTTTTTTTAATATTCTCCAGCGGTTTTGTTCATTTGTGTTCGTTTTTAACTGAAACCTGATAATAGACGAACTCTTATAATTGAAATTTTATTTTTAAGAAATAAAAGTTTGAATTTACTGTTCTTTTTTGTTGTTATTTTAGTTACGAAATTGTAAGGGGTAAAATTCGAAAAAATAGTATTTAAAAAAAAGCGTTGTATAATAATAATTTGGAAATATTTAACATTATTAAACTTATTTTTCTCTTCCCGTTATTAAAATGTCATTTAACACACTGGTTTCCATGGCGCTAAATAACATCTTAATCACATGTTGATAGGCATTGACTTTGAATGGTTTAGTCACGGCTTGAGATATTAAGCACGGGGTGAAGTTAGCTTCCAGCATCTATCATTGTAACTTAACCTTACTTTTTGAATCATTCATAAAACTTTATATTTTGTTGTCTTAATTTGCGATTCTAGAATAAGTATTGTATCTAATTGGTTTTATAAACTCTTTAGATACTCGTTTTATTATACATTCGTAACTAAAGAGACGTTTATAAAACTTGTAGCATAATATACTATTATAGCATTTATTAAATGAGTAATGTGGAGAAATACTCGTATATTGATATATTTAGATGCAGAATTTAAATATTTATATTTTGAATGTAAAGCAACAATCTTAGAAATATTAATTAATATTAAAATATATATATTAAAATTAATGCCTTAAGAACATGTTATTTATTATTATTATTATTTATGTTACGCTGTACAACAGGAACTTAATCTCAATTACAGTACAGGGTCCGCACTCACCGAGCCGCAGTGTGGTAGTTTATATAATTTTTAGCTTGTGTGAGATTTGAACTCGGTATCTCCGGATTCGAATTCCGTATCGCTATCCACACCACCGTACTGACGGACATGTTCATATTTTGTTTAAACGTACGTACAATTGCAGAAAGTTATAAACAAGAAATATACAAAATATAACTTAAATATCACAAAAACATAGAAGCATACAAAATGTGAAATAATAACACAAGGTAAGAATCTGAAAAACAAATGCTCTTTACCTAACGTCAGTTTACAAAACAACATAACAGCGAAAATAATTTATGTATTTTCTTGTTTTGAAAAGAAAATAAAACGTGAAGATTTAATAACACAAGAAACAAAGTTGAGGGTAAAACATTAATGGAATAATGCATAATTTAGAAATTTTGTAGAATACTTGAATAATCAATTTAATACCGAAGCTATTATTTGCCTTTTTCATTATGAAATAAATAAATAAGTATGTTTTATTTGTAAAAAGTTGTATTTTGTTAATAACTATTTCAATAATTCTGTGTATGTCGTTAAATGTTTCATTGTTATATTTAACTAAGAATTTTGAATATTCATAACAAATGGTTCTGCAAATTAACATTATACATTCAGCTGAAAGTTAAAGCTGAATATCTATGTATTTAATTTATTTGTAAAATCTGTGGAAATATTCCGGGAAAGCTGTTACTGTTACTTTGATATTTGTTAGTTACTTCCCTGTTAATTTTGGTTGAGCATGATGAATATTCATAGCATATATTTTAATAAATTGATATTGTTCGGCCAGCAGAAAGTTATAGCATCCCTGTATTGTATTTATTAATTCTGTAAATTTGAAACAACCATTTTAAAATTCATAGAATGACAACCGTTCAAACGATATTTATTGATTGTACTATGTAATATAAGTATTTTAAATTTGATTCGTTTTCACATTTGTTTATAACTAGCATTGTAAAAGAAACGTCATAAAAGTTCATTGAAGTTAGTGAGATCTATTGCTTGTAAAATCCACTTTATAGTTTTTAAAATAAAACATTTTCTTGAAAGTAATTTGTAGTAATTGGTAGTTTGTCATAAGTATTAGGAGCGTGACATATCGTCGTCTGGTCTGCAGCATCAGCAAATGTAAGAGGAGTAAGGTACAGCTATTTAATATACATATTTTATAACAAAATCCTATTCAGAATCTCTGAAATGTTGTTCATATTTCATTTGAGTAATTAAGACAGTTAGTTTCAGGTCCGGGAAATAAATGTGCCTGAAGGCCCTGGGCGATCTTAATCCAGCAGTGACAACACAGCGACCCAACAAACATCTGAAGGCGATCGGTGTCGCGCAAAGCCGAATTGTGTAGAAAATGCGAACACGAGGAATCATCCAAACACATACTCGTGCGACTCTCACCACTAACAAAGGGAAATACATGGGGACGTTCTTTTTAGAACTCAACGATATCCAGAGTGTCCTTTACAATAGGCTTATTGCCTTCGTGATGGCAGCAGAACTGCGGCCTGCGCCAAGGGATTCTCAATTCATGGGGTTGCACAATGGGCCTTTATGGCTTCTGTGCGTGTGCCGTGTTGCTCGATGCCCGGTGCCCGAAGCCGTGTGCTTTCCAAAGGGTAAGAAATCCCCAAACAACAACAAAACATTATTGATACCGAAGAATTCAACCAAAATATTTATACAAATGTATAAAAGTGATAAACACCTAAATAGAATACATAAATAAATGAACCTATTCAAATTAAGACACGAGAACAGCTCTCAAAAAATGTCTACTATAACATTTCAAGCAATTTCATAAAACTGATAAATTATTTCATATTTAATTATGTTAAACTTTTCCTTCCAGCATTTTCTACTATAAATTTAATGTTTTAAAATATATTACAAAGACCCAATTTCATTTTTTCATTTAAACAGCAATCATTTCTTGCAAAAATTATAAACTTATGTATCTGAAAATATTAAGACAAAACGAGAAGGTCTTGAAATGAAGACAAGAAGAATGTTTATTCTCATCTTGAAACATCACCAGAAGAACCTAATCGACCGGCACACAGGCAGTTGCCAAAATTCCGCTTTATTTTACAAATTTTCATTAAGTACATTTTATGTTTAATCTGAATTTAACGGCCTGAGTTTGTTGTTTAATTGATCAAAAGACGAGCAAAGCGAAGTTATTCAAACATGAGTTTTGTTTGCTTAGAATTTTATTATGAACTGCTACATAATATCAGAATGCTTAGCTAACCAGACAAATAGTCACTGCTTCAAATTATATAATATCATCATATCTTTTGGTAAATTCTGCGTGAGAATGTTGGACAATTACATATCTTGGCACGGAACATGTAAAATACATATGGGATAGCACAAACAATTGAAACATTCACGAAACATCCACTCATCAGATTCATCAAATCGTCAAATATTCTCATCCAAACATATCACTCTCACTTTAACCACATTCATAGCTCGTTTATTCTTTACACTTCGAATCTTTCATCACGCAGTAAATCTTCAATCACATCCATCATCCATCCATTCGCACCTATATACTTGTTTCATTCAACATACGTTCCGAATATCTATTCTGATTTTGATTGAATCAGTTTTTGGTTTATACTTATTCTAACTTTACTATTTATTATAATTCGATATTAAATTCAACTTAGCATTACGTTATATACCCATTAAATGGAGTAGCATGAAATTTTGAAACATTTGCAGTACATTTATTCCTTAGATTCATCCTTCAATTAATTCCTATCCCGTTGTACCAAGATTCATCTACAAATATATTTTTTCATCTTTCATTCACTCAACAAACCTTACATCATATCCATCCACTTATTCGTAAATTGTCGATGTAAGCTTCCACACTCAATTTAAAAACAAACAATTCTTTCATTCGACATTCGTAGCTTACACATTTTTCTAAATGTCACACTTATTATGTTGTTTACGGAATATTAATCTCATTTTCTTGTTTGCACAGATCTTAATTTCAAATATCAAACAAACAAAAAAATAAATTAGTAGCAATTAAATTATTTCCAAGTAGCAAATTCAGGTTTAAAGAACAATTCCAGAAAGTTTAAAACCCGTAGAAAAACAAAAATAATATAAGATAAAAATAAGAAGATACTTTTAAGCTTGTTTCTCTTTAGAAAAAAATCCGAAATATGGGGGTTTCCGCCTCACAAATTAATTAGCAAGAGCTCGACGACTTGCAAATGGAGAAATGAAAATAAGTATTACCATCTTAAAACTGACACGGTTGAGAAAATGCTAAGAAATTATATTCGTCTGATTAAAAAATAGCATTGTAACTAAATTTTATAGTATCTGCGTCACAATTTGGATAAATACGTAGGACATTAACCTAAAAATAATTCTTTGGAAGTAAGGAAGTAAACAAAAAAAATTCAGTTACGCCAACGTGTTTACAAGAACTTAACAAAATTATTTTGTTATTATGAACGTGATAATCTAAAATGACAGTAATTAATATAATAAATTAAATTATTCCACGTGACGAGGAACTTTATCAACATCTATAGAACTTTCACTATCTCCTCAAATTTAACTTCATTAAACACGAACAATTTTCACTTAACTATAACAGGATAAAAGATCTAAATTTGTATCAAACATGTTTTTTATCGTAGAATGAATAATAGATCTATTGCCTCTTTTGTTTTGTCCTGTCTCGCGTTTTATTTTGTTGACATATTTTGTTCAAAATTTTAGCAAGAAGTACAAAGAGATTGAAAATTCAGTGTCCCGGGAATACCCGAAAAATTTATAAAAATATCTTCTCTAAAGTTCAGACAAAACTGATCAATGTCTTTTTAATAATATAGGTTTTAAATGGAAACGTTTATAACAAATTGAACTTTTAATAACTTGTTTTTATGATATTTCTTCTATAGCTACATTTACCACTGCGCTCAACAGGAATTTATTTTTAATTATAGTAGATAGACATATTTTTATTCGATATAAGTTGAAAATAGCAAGGTTTGAATTCATGAAGATATTGTTTCATTTACGTGTAATAAAATTTACCAAATAATTACAAAAGTATAAGATTTTAATTAAGAAACTTACTTTTCAATAGAATAATAAAAAAAATATTCAAATCACTCAAACGTACTCGCAAGTTTGTATATAACAATTAAATTTATAAAGATAAAATTTTATAATTTAAATCCTACAATTTTACAACATTCCAAGAATAAATTAAAACGTAATGGTTACGTGGAAAAATTAGAAATGTCTCTACTTCCATATGCAAAAATACAATGATGCTTTTTACTTTGTAAATTTTTTTTACTGAGCATGTAAACAAAGAAGCATAAAGAAACAGATTAAAAACAAACAATTTTATCACATTTTAAGGACAAATAAAAGTGAGAAACTTACTGTATACAAAATACAGGCAAGTATTTGTCAGGTACAATGATATAGAAAATATATCTTAACGTTTTTCAACCTTTACCGGGTATCGCATTCTACATATCTCAATAATTGAACCGATTATCAGTTAAATTACGACTCCTAAAGATGCCACTGATGAAGGAGCCACTGCGGTAATTTTAATATTGAATAAAATATGCCGCATATAGGATTCGAACTTGATTTCTTAAATTTACAGGCCGGACAATATTATTAAGCCATCTACAATGAAATAATAACTAACTTTTTCACAAACATATTTACTTACCAATGAATTTCGGGAGCCCGATTCTTAAATATGCAGTAATAGCACACTTTCTGTAGTACATGTTTACAGTAAGTTTGGAATACTACCCGTATTTAACGAATCGTTACCTAAATACTTCTTTAAATTATGACAGTTCTTTATTTAAATGCATAGATTATTGTGTAATTGCTTATCGCTATAATGAATTGTTATGTTCGTGAGGTAACTTAATTAAAATGAAACTTTTGACCAATTTGAAAATAGCAAGGTAAATTTTAGGTTATTAATTAACAAGCGAAAAGTCGCGTGTTCAAATCTTGCTGACTTTATCTTCGGATTCCACTATAAGGTACTGTAATTGACATTAAGGACTTTTGTGCAGAGTAACAGGTAAACGTATAAACTAATTAGAGTGTTAATATTTTTTGTTATACATTTTAAAAAGAAGACCACTAATAATAATTGGTTAAGGAACTAGCTCTGCTTGTTATTGTAAAAATATAACAAACTTAAAAATGAATAATAGTTAAATCAACTTTTTGTTTTGTCTTGAGTGACGCGCGGTTTATTTTGTTGGTATATTTTGTTGAACATTTGTTTGATACTTATTGGGGAAGTAGGTTTAAAATAAATAATTATATCTCATTCTAAAAACAAAATAATTTTTATTGTAAACAAATACTTAAATGTTGTATAAAGATGTTTTGTATTGGCGCGCGCGTTTCATTTTGTTGAAATGTTTCACGTTTGAAGAGCTTGAAGAAACAGTTTAAAATAAACAATTTGATGTAATTTGAAGAAGAAATAAAGTCAGAAATGTCTTTATAGTGTACTCGTATGTATAAATGCAATGATTGGTTAGGAATTAGTGCGTGTGCGCCACATTATTGATTATGTCGGCTGTCGGATGTGCATGCGTCAGTAGAGAGGGAAAGGAGCTGAAGCTAGAGCTTTAAATCGTGGTGCACTCACGTGTAGACAAGGCAGAGCGAACATCTTTGTTCTGTTTTCAAAGCAAGAAATTGTACTTTTGTTTCTTTGGAACTACCTACGTCTTGTACGCTGTGTCCACGACCACATCCAGGTTAAAATAATGGAATCTTCTATCAGTTCCCGTGTCAGCACTAGAATTGACTTCAGTAACGGATACTTCAGCACACCACGAGATGTTATTTTTATTTTGTGTTCTAGCGAAAATCCTTCTGTTTTGAATTCAGGGATAACAGAAGTTCATTTATCATATTTTACATTATCGTGGTTCACAAAGAGACTTTAGCGAATAAATTGGAAAACACGAAAATTACTTCCAGAGAAAAATGTGTCACGCAGAGCGAAGAGTGACACATGAAAGGAAAACCTATTAATAAAAACAGCGGCACAATTCTGATTTATCATAACTATAAATAAAATATTAGTTTCATAAATAAACAATCTCTTTCGCGAAACTACCAATTTTCTACACAAATTTGCCAATAGCAAAATTACAAAAATATCTGGATTTCAGTGAAACTTTTAAATTTTAGCTTATCACCTCTTGAAGCTGACTCAGGTCGAGTATAACGCCGGTCGCGGTTAAAGTTTATTAAAAATAATATTACTGAAATCATTTATCATATTTTGCCAAGTTCAAAATTCAAACGTAATTTAAAACTAGTGATGCCCGAGATAAGAAATCAACTCTCTCGTCTCGTCATAAACTTTGAAGACGAGAGTATCAGCTTTTCTCGTTTCAAATATTTCGCCTGTGAAGTTTCTAATTCTCGTCTTTTCTTATTTTCTCGAAACATTATAAAGAAACAATTAAAAAAATTGTAGCAAACATATAAGCAAAGATTTTATCACTAGTTTTAAATGTTCAAGAAGTTTAGTTTTCTCGAAAGCATTTCTCGTCTCATTGTAAATATGCTTCTGTATCCATAGAAATGGTAATCTTTTGCAAATTTATTTCCAACAAACATTTGGTATTTTAGCATTTTTAGAAATGGAACAAAATAAAGTAGTTAATAGCCGAATACAATACTTGAAAAATATGTTTTGAAAAATTGCTGAAAATTTGTTTATAAGTTAATTGAAGCACGAGAAATTAAATGCTGTTAAGCGTATCTTCATATTTCGCTAATTTTTTAAGTTATAGCACCGGGAATGTTCAAAATCTGAAAATTAAAATACATTTTTCCGGAGGATTATATCTAGTGGATCCTGTTCCCGAGAGCCGGAATTAAAAGTTCGTAAAATACCGGGATTTCCAGGTACACTGGAAAAGTTTATGTTAATATTAAATCTTCGATAGTATAGGACAATTTAATTATTTTTATTGAATAAGAACCTAAAAGAAACTAGGTAGATTTAAGGCTGCATCTATAAGATTAATACGTTTGTATAATACTGCTAGATGTAATAATGTATATGAGTTTAATATTTGTAGAATGTCTAAAGCAAATAGTACAAAGTAGTAAGAAAAAGCAAGTTTGGGGTGAAGGTTTGTAGGTTAAAGGTTGAAAAAATATCCGGAATTTAATCCTGTGAATATGGTGAGTAGAGAACGAGTCCGATAAAGAAATTCGCAAGAAATTCTTAAATTGAACGTCGAATATGCAAGGGCGTTGTCATGGTGCAAGCACCAGACCGCAGAATAGAAACTTCTGGCTTTCAATAGAAACTTATCAGGAATGTTTGAATAACTTACAGAAACGTACCCAGCCAAATAGACGAGAAACTTTCCAAATATTAGTGCACTTACCGAGCTTAACGTTGAGAATATGATTTAAATGTGTTCGCAACTAGGTGTCCGGTGTCGTATCGAACTGCGATATGTATTATAAATAAATACAAAAATAAATTCAAAGCCCAAATGGATATAGATTTTTTCCGCTAAATTTCATCCCTCTATATCACCTATATTGAGAACCACATAAAAAAGAATTGCCACTCACACGAATGAAAAAGACTGTTGCAGTATTTATTCAACTAATATTATTCAGATAATTAAACCATATTTCTGATTTTTTTATCTCGATTTTCAGACAATAAACAAATCGGATGCAAGCCTCAGAATTAAGTAAATAGAGTAATGAAATGTTTATTTATTCTATAAAAGTTGTTCTTTTAAATAAATCATTTTAAAACTACATTCAATACTCGTATTAAATGACAATAAATCTTAAGAATATTCTTGGGGTCGATCTGTGACCTAGTTTTGGTCATGAGTTTTCTATGTATATTTCGGGAGAACAAAGAGTAAATGTTAAATGTCTCAAGAGCGTCAGAATAATGTTCAGAAGTTGCAGTGCGTTTAAATTTTATGTTTGGTAGGTCGAAAAACATGTAACTCTAAATGAACATGCTTCTAGTCGTGAAAATTCATCACACCTACAGCGGTCGTTTAAATTGGTGTGTACGCGCAAATGTTATGTGGTCCAACTTTACTGTGTACCACATCATTCATTTTTATCTTTCGTAATATTCACGAATGTTCAGCAACGCCAGTTGTATCACAGAGTTCACAGAAATGACGACATAAGACATTCGAGTCAAGTGTAAATCTTTTTCCTCTGTTTCACTTCGTAATTTGTATTTAAACCAAAAAAACGCAATCTTTTATAAAGATACATTTCGTACGTTTAAAATGGAACAAAAAAAAAACCGAAACTTTTCTCTCGCTGTGATGTTCATCTTCGTTTCTCAGCTTTAGAATTGAACAAAAAAATAAGCTGTGTGTTAGTTTTAGCAGCAGGAGATCTGTCTAAATATTAACCAGTTTCGAACTAGGTCAGCAAACATTTGGTAATTCTTTGTACTGGAAAAATGCACGTAATTATTTATATGAAGAATGGTCTTCAGTTATTTCATGAACTTTTATTTCACAGTTCAATGATCTTTTAAATACTTTTTATAACAATTCAAACACATTTAAATAAGAGAATCAAATAAATCCGACGTTTCATTAGAATAATATTCCATAAAGAATTTTCTTACGATAATGAAACATTCAGTTAAAAATTGGCAACTCGGATCTTTTTAAAACAAAATATTATTGTCACTATAGATGAAACTTATTAATATTATGTACATATTTTTGAAGTTAAAGGTTGAAATTATAATAATAAATTTATACATACATATATCTCATCAAATCCCGAAATCTGCTACGGCTGAGTGCCACACCGTGTAATGTATAAAAGACATGATGATACATTTCTTTATTTATATCCTATCAAATAGGGTAGCATGAACTCCTTAAACATTCACAAAACATCCACTCATTAGATTTATCAAAAAATCTGTCTCATCATAACACACCATCCTCACTTCAACCACATTCACGTTTCCTCTATACAAGCTCATTTATTCATCATGCTTAGAATCTTTTATCACACAACAAACCTTCAATCACATCCATCCATTCTCTCCTATACACCTTTTTCATTAATCTTTCACTTATGCCCCTAACAACGACTTTAAAAGGATAAGGAAGGAAGCGAGCAATGCTTTGTGCTTATTTTTGAAAGTACTTAAATGATATACAGATAATTATGGAAACTTATTTCAAAAATACAATTATCAAGCTCAAATAAAATAAAAAATCTACTGAGGTATAGATGACTACATTTATAAATACCTATTTTGAATTTGTTTATTACTTCCGTCTCAGTTGTTTTTTAAAAATTCATTCATAATTTGCATATAAATGTAATGCTTCCAAATGTATTATAATATTTTTAGCCTTCAACTTTAAAAATATGCACAATACATAATATAGATCACACGGTGGTCAAATCCGAAGTTCCTTAGTTCGAATCTCACTCAAGCTGAAGATATATGAACTACCAAACTGCGGCTAGGTGAGTCCGGAGCCTGTAGTGTAACTGAGATTGAGTTCCTGTTGTAAAAAGAAGCATAAATATATTAGCTAATTAAATATTTTCAGATCTAGAATCAAGTATTTAGAAAGCTAGTGGTAAACTAGGGTCAAACCCTAGTTCTATAGATCCTCAAATTGAACCTTAATGCGCTAACCTATCCATAATAATAAATACAGAGATAAATGATTCCATTATTTCACAGAACCATAAATATAGGTCTTGAAAATAAATGTGACATTATAATCTTGACAAAATGTCTGCAAAATGTTGTATTTTCAGTATGAATGACCGATATTAGCGTTATTTTCTGCAGTCTCAGATGGCTCTCGGCATTCTCTTAAAAATCAAATTATAATTACTCAATATAGCAATCATTGAACAAAGATGAAGACAAATTGGTTTTCTTTTCGATATTCAGAACTTTTCATTAAAAAGATTAAAAATATATAATAAGATTAAAGGCGATATCCGTAATACTTTCCAGTTTTCACAATCATTGCATTCAAATTCACAATGGAAATAACGAAAAAGTTATATTATTTTTTATAACTTTTTAATAGGTATAAAACATTTTTATCTAAATAAGGCACGCTGCTGGATTTAATGAAATAAAAAAAAAAACAGAAGGCAATTGTGGCTTAGTAGTTAGAACAATCGTCTCACAAAGGATTGTTTTGCTGTTTAAACTTCGCGGATTTTGTAGGTCCCCTATAATGTAACTTAGATTAATTTCCAAATATAGTTAAATACCGCTTCTCTATTCTGATAAAATGTACAGTCGATTTCAATTAATTGAGTCACCGGTTAATCGGGGCAGTCCAAATATATTAATCGCTAAATAACCGGTAAACATTATTTAATGTATAAAGTGATTCAAGGCCATTGTCAATGTCAAGTCTCTTTTGTTAAATAACGAATTTTTCCGTTTGTATATAAAATATCGTATATTACACTGGAGTAAAGTGTCATTATTTATCGAGAGCGAAGATTAAATCCTGAGGGCGTAGCCCGAGGGATGCAATAGCTTGAGGCAAAATTGACGAACTTTACTCTCTTATTATATACTACTATTATTATGTAAGTAATTTATATTTTTTTTTTATAATTTATTATAATTTTATATTTTTGTTGGACTCGTATATTTGGTGTCCTAATCCCGATGAGTCCCAATTAATCGAAATCAACTGTATTTGAAAGACAAACTCGTTGTTGAACAGATTTACCTCTTTTAAGCGAACATGTTGTATATTTCCTAGGGAATTAGGGAATTACATGTTTATATGCAACGTATGTAACGTTTTCTTAATCCTTTGGTTGTGTCTATGAATTCTAACGCGAAAGTAGAGCTATTCTCATACGTTTTTAATTACTTACAACAACATTTGGTGCATTAACCTCAATTTTTTCTTAATTATAACCATGGCAAAGAAAATAAATCTATCATCATGCTTTTTACCCATTACTGGGTGTGGCTTTCTGCTGTAGAAGGTTTCGGTAAGTTATATATTTATATTGTCAAATCACGGCCCCTAAAGAAGTTAGTGGTTAGTCGGCTGTGGGAATCGAACCTGGTTTCTCAAATAAACTAGCTTTTCTTTCTGAGCTTTTGGAGAAGAAAAACTACAGAAAACTTGAAAAGTAATATTAATACATTCTTCGAAACCCTTTTTAAGAAATTAAATCAAATTTTCCATTATACATACATATAAATGTAATTACAACACTTTCAATATTCAACTACAAAAATAACAATTAAATCTTGTTTTAAAAAGCTCAGGGTTCAGTCAAACAATTTTGATATTTAATGTTTCGTTTTTATTCGGTTCGCTGCAGTAAATAAATAATTAAAGAAGAGATAAATATAAAGAACAAAGAAGAAACAATTCTGCTTTATAATTTCAGTAAATTTTTTGCTGAATCTTGTCATATTTTATTATTTATTTTATGGGACAAACAGTAAAGTCGAGCTCTCCAACGCATTAATGACAATGCTCACGTACTTGCCCTTATAAATAATTAAATTCCTTAGCCCACAGATTTCAAGCTCGACAAATTCCATCTGTTTAATCCATGCTGTTGTATTCACACCTAACAAATGCATCTATTGAGCCAAAACGAGTTTCATTCATTATTGTTTTGTAAAGATAATAAATAAAAAACCTATATCAAACTTAACATAACAGTGAAGTAATATAGAAAACAGGATGGAATTATGATCCAGGAAGGACCAGTCGATTTTAAAACAGCTATAAGCTTTTTTAAAGTGGAACCGCTCGAGTAATTTTTTATGCTATAGGTCCTCCATGAAATATACAGCCTAGGGCTTTTTAGAGGTGAAATTTAAAAAATTTAAAGCAGCACAAACATGATAAATATATATTTTTTTACCAATACGTAATATCTGTTTCCAAAAAATGTAAAATGGCTCAGTGGTATTGGGTCGGACTGTGGATTTGAAAATCTGGGTTCGATTCCTACAACCGGCAAACAATTTTCACTTCATTAAAATTGACGGCTGGTAACTGCATTTCACGCGCATAAATTTATCACTAAAATCTGCTACGAAAGTGTGCCACGCCCAGCAATGAGTAAAAATCGTGAGGATATATTTATTTTTATACTTTTATTTTATGTTGAAGAAAAAATAAAATATTTATCCAGAATTATTGGATGACAGCTTTAATGTAATCAATTAAAATAGAATTTTTGGTGACGATAAAAGAATTAAAACAAGACTAAATATAAAATTTCGTACAAATTTCGAACCAACCTAGTGGTGGAAAAAAGAAATATTTAATTATTTCTTTTACATTGAATAATATTTCGACTTAATAATTAAAAGAAAATAAATGTACTTTTATTTTATATACAGATATATCTTTATATATCTAAAAAATACGTCTGTATCTAAGTAGTTTGGACACTATAAGCCAATATTTCCCAAACATTTTTGTTAAAGGACTCGTTTATATTCTTCAAAATTATTGAGGACTTCAAAACCCTAAACTAAAACCAAAACCAAACTAAATCATACTTCTTTATTCATTTAATAATAATATTTGGACGACCAAGTTTAGCTTGGAAACTTGCGGGAGATAGGAAACTTCGAATGAAACATAAGAAACGAATAAATTGATAATAGAAACAACTTTGTCCCCAATGTTCTTTCGAATTTTTGCTCATATCTCAAAAACAATTAGTGATATCTAGTTGATTTAAGTCACAATTGATTTATGGAGTCAAATTTTTTATGAATTTTCTCCCCATTGAAATACATGGTATTCGATCAACTTGGAGGCAAGGTTTGGCGAATATTGTTTTGTTTCGAAAAAGCTTAATTTTCAAATGAATTTTTATAGGAAAACTAAACAAGAGTATTTCGATATTGGAACGACTAATATTAAACCTTATTACACTATAAGCTGTAGCTTATATTAAAATTAGGATTCATTGTTTGGTACGTAGCGTAAATAACATCGATACATGGCCCCCAAATTCGCGATCGCTCCCAGCGTACAAAGTTGATGGAAGTTGAATTCAAACTGGATTAAATTAAATTTCATTTTGGGGATAGTGTTTTTATTTTTGTTGTAATGAAAAAAAGATAAATTTTATCAGGTTTCGGAAAAACCATATATTGTGTTGTACCTATTTTGCTTTGTGATAAAATGTAAAAGTACAATGGAATGGGCATTCAGAGATCAGAAAAAACGATTTTGAACCTAGGTAACGTGTAGCGAAAGAGGAAGTTAAAGAGATAACGCGGTTACAAATCATAGGAACATAACCACAGCCGACGTATCGCACTAAACTCCATGGCGACACAACCAATTTATATGGATTAATATATTATTTACTTATTGGTTTTATGTTTTCTGTCAAACTGTCAGTTATGTTTATCTTTCTCTGATTGTGTCAGTTTGACACAACTGAGTGTAATTGCCAATGTTCAATGTTCAAATATAGATAAAATACTTTTAAATAAATGTGTTGCATCCATTCGTAATTATATAATTCCAAACTTGATTTAAATACATTTACACATATTGTGTGAATTTACTGCTTGCAAATAAACAAAGGGTAAAATTTTATGGCGCGTCACATTTTCTAAATTCTCTGATAAATTTCGGGCGACGCCTATGGGATGCAGAGACGTGTTTAGCAGATCACCGCGCATTACGATACCCTTATCAACTTTGGATAAAATGTAGACGTGTCACACTAGAACTAAGAAAAGGCGTGATGATATATTTGTTACGGTCAAATTTAGAAATGGTGACTATTATCATTTATGTCCACTTTATTAACCAATACCTACATTGAATAAAAATATGTGTAGGTAAAACGAAGAAATTTATGAATTTATTTCCGAAATCGATCGTTATATAGGAGTTGATTTTAAGCATACCATCTGTTGATTGACTTCGCTTCACAAAGTAATAAACAAACTTGTATGATTAAATTAATTCAGTTAATATGATATGGTGTATTATGAGTGAAAAATTGAGAAAAATGTTGTTAAACGAGTGAGTATGAGGATTCTTTGTGGAACGTATGTCGAATGAAAGATTGGCGAAACAGATGAATGTTGGTGACATTGAAAAAGAGAGATTGCGTAAACGACCTAGGAATAAATGGATGAATATAATTGAAGGTTTATTTGCGTGAAAGACAAGACGAGCTTGTATGAAAGGAGTTATGCATGTGGATGAAACGAAAGGTATGTAACAATATGAGCTATCTCATTGTTGTTATGTTGCGTTTAGTTAAGATTGGTTTCGTGTAATTTGACACTCGTGACTACATGTGCCATTAAGGCTGAGTGTGAGATCTTTTGGTTTTCGAATATAGGGCATTAAATTATAAAAAGAGAGTTGTAGTTAATATTCTTAGAATTCCAACAAGATTTCATGTTCGCGTTATCTGCAGTGCCCGAGTGTCAGACTACATAACCAAAACACTTGAGGCATCTGTGTCCACCCCGATGCGTGGGGGATGGATTCCAGATGTGGGTATCGTACCCAGGGCAGTAAGTGTTTTGGTGGAAACCATCAGTCTCGTCCATCGACTCAAAGCGTGAAGATGTAGATTTTCACATCACGCGGTGTTCGCGTTTTATTTAATTTTAAACTAGATTAGTGAAATAAGTATTATAACTAATAAAAAGTTAATCTAAATAACAGTTCTGTTTCCATCCTCATATTAAATTATAACGTTTCGCGTTCAATTAAGTTTAAACTTAATACCAGTATGTTTAATAAAATTTTAAGACTGCGTCCATTTCCTTCGTGTTACAATTGACGCAGTCCAGAAAGGTTAACTTATTCACCCAATTCCGCTCTTGTTACAGGAAATTGAAGATGAGAGATTAATTAGATAACCTAGGAATACATTAACGGATATGATTGTAGTTTTAATGAAAGATTCCGAGTGGTGGCAATAAAAGAGCTTGTACAATAGGAATTATGAATGTGGATGAAGCGAAAGTTGTATATCAGGATGAGAGTTTGAGTGGACAACCTAGGAATAAATGAATGAATATGATTACAGGTTTAATTCGTCAACGAAAGATTCCGAGTGAGGGAAATAAACGAACTTATATGAAAAGAATTATGAATGTGGATGAATCAAAAGTTGTATATCATGATATGAGATTGAGTGGATGGATTAGGAATAAATAAATGGATATGATTGAAAGTTTGTTTTGTAAATGAAAGATGCCAAGTGCGAGGAATAAACGAGCTTGTATGAAAGGAATGATGAGTGTGAATGTTATGTCAGAATAGAAACGTTTGGCAGACTGAAGGATAAATCGAATAAATAAATGAGCAGTACAGATTTAGTTTTTACTTTATTTTCAATATATCGTTTTTTAAATAAAATATCCTCTTTAAAATTAGTTGTGAAATGTAGTATATCACGAATTTTGTTTTTTTATGCTCGAGCAAGAAAGTTATTTCCCTGGTGTTTGCTTACGCCAATATTTACTTGGGATACTGTGCATATTGTTGTAAAAATGTTTAATATCTCGTCTACACTTTACATATTAGTTTACAAGTTTGCTGCTTCCCTTATCTAACTTATGGTGCATCCATGTATTCATGAGTTTACGAAATTTTTAGCGAAGAAACTTGATTCCAATATTTAGTGGTTGGCAGGTTTTGATCTCGGGACCTTTACGGTCAAATGTCGACGCCTTAACTGCCTGGCCATTCATCCCTTTCCGATGTTGATAACCAAACTGTAACAAATGGAGTCACACCCTTGCAAAATGGCGAGTCAGGGATTTCCTTATAGCGTGACGTTGTGATACACTGCTGTCGTGCTGCTTCAGCGCTACTGCATGTGCACTTGATTTAGAAGAAAACGACAGATTTTTAAACTTTTCTACAAAACGAACAAGACTTGCTTTGCAGTTAACTTCAGCCGCATTTTTATTTATTTTATGACTCTGATGACTTGTACAAGACCACATTTATATTTCATAACACTGCAGCGATTCAAATTTGTTGCAATTCTGACTATTTATAAAAAGTAAAATAAATATATCATCACACCTTTCACCTGCCACAACAGCAGCGGTAAGTGATATTGTTTAGGTTATTAACCTGACCCCGAAAGAGAGCAAGCCACACTGGTAAAGTCTGCGGGAATAACTCGGATTCATAAATTCGCAGGCCGATGCGAATTCTCACTTGTAAACCGATGGCGCTACCATAAAATTAATTATCATATAATTCGCAAAAAACAAACTAAAAGACTACCTTTTAGCAAAAAACTAAAATAGATAATAACATCAGATTTCAAATCTAATTCGTTCAAACTTCTCTCAGTCATTTCAATTCAAAAAAATTATCAATGGTGTCCCGGTGATATTAAACACCCTGTACAATATGACGTATTATAACCGGATTACACGAGTATACAAATGTTCCCCCATTTGACGGTGGATTGCATGAAAGCGGATTAATCTAACACGCAGTTAACATTTGAGCTGTAAATCTGAAATTACTGTAAACTGAATAAAAACAAAACATTCAAAAATTGTTTGACTTCAAAATTTCAACCATTTCCTATAGCACGCGTTTTTAACATTTTCTCTTCTGTTTTCTGTTCAATACGTTCTTTTAAACAGGTTTAAATTTATGGTATTTGAACTGACATATTACAGGTTCGGTTACATTTTCGGTTACAAATTCAATTAAATTTTCGGTTTCCATATTTCAAGACAAAAAATATCGGTTTCGGTTTTATTAAAAGATGTATATCGGTGCGGTTTTCTGTTACGGTTCAAGTTCCTGTTTTAAGATCTAATTCCATATTTTTAAATCTGTTTTAAAAGGCAAATTCATAACACAGATTCACAAAAATTACTGATAATAATAATATATTTAAATGGAAAAAAATGCAACCTAATTGTACCACTAACGATAACTTCAAATTTATTAAAAACTTTTTTCTATTTTTTAACTAGTTTTAATACAAATCATTTTAATCTGGAATAAAAATGGAATTCGTTACTTATTAACTAGAAATTTAATTCTCTTTATATATTTATTTATGCATCGCAATGAATCTCAATTACAGTACAGGGTCCAAAGTCACCGCACCTCAAGTATAGAAAAAGGTTCTCGATATTTTTATACGGCACTCACAGATAAATATATAATCATAACTTTTTTTATATTTCTTGTGTCACGTCGAGCAGATAGCGATAGATGACACTATGACGCATTTTAACACGTGAAATGTGGTTATCAACTGTCAAATAACGACACCCGCAGATGTTAGTGAAGGGTACGGTACATGAGTTAACACTGAAAAATTCTTTTCATATCGGCGGGCTGCGCTATCGAATTCGGAACATCGGGACGTTTAGGGTTAAGGGACAAATCACCAACAAGCGTTCTGCTTGGGATGCGATGCAGACTGGAGATAAAAGTGTCATCTAGTCAACGGACGTAACCCAAATCATATGAAATTGTTTTAGATTCAGTGGACCTCTCGATTCTTACAAATGGATGACTGTCTTTATGTGAGATCAAATTATTTGTGCAGGATTTTAAATAAATGTATAGTATACTGAAAATATTTCTGCAAGTGTTTTTTTATCTCTTCTATCAGAATTTTCTTAAATTTTACTCTAAATTATTGCTATAATTCTTATTTACATACATACATGCATAACATTATGTTATATTCCACCAAATAGGGTAGCACGAACCCTGGAAGCATTCACAAACATACACTTTTCAGACCATCAGGCTTCGTCCAACATTCTTATCCACCTCATTTAATCCTCACACTCGAAATCTTTCGCAACAAGTCATAAATCACATCTATCTATTTGCTCCTATACATCTATTCCATTAATCTATACTTACGCTCACTTCGCTAACAACGAATCTATAAAGATAAGAAAGAAAGGTAGTATCAACTTGAACTTGTTACTGAAAGTAAATTCCAAACAATTGCAGTTAGACACACTGTTGTTAGAAATAAACAATTAATCAAAAAATAAGGAAGCCGTTCTGCGCTTGTTTTTGAAAGTGAATTCCACAAAATTGCAGTTAAACACCATATGTCATCATCATCATCTGTGGCGCTACAGCCCGAGATCGGGCCTGGGCCTACCGGACACACCGAGCCGCAGTTTTTACACTGCCGTACTGCCGGTCTTCGTAGTCAAATGCTACATTATTTAAAGCGTATAAGTGACTAGCTTATAGCGCCCGAGTGTGATAAATACATGTAACTGTGTTTTATATTTTACGACAAATCACACATTGACGACAGGCGGATTCGAACTGACGAACCTTGTAAATGAATCAAAAGATAAAAAAAGAAGAGAGTGTCGAACAGCGCTTGTTTTTGAAAGTAACTCTATTAAAAAACTAAAATCAAAAATGTTGCACTTGTCTTACCCTGATACACCATTTTCGCTTCAACCACTTTCCTAATTCCTTTCATGTAAGCTCGTTTGTTTCTTACTCTCGGAAACTTTCGTTCACGCAACAATCCTTCAATTATATTTATCTTTTCATTCATAGGACGTCCACACAATATTTCCCTCTCAATTTCACCAATCTTTTAATTCAAGCTAGGTGTTTATAGCAATCTTGAAATTCCAAATTCTGATGGTATCTCAATTTTTCTCTCTATAATATATTTTTTTTAATCTTTTTACAAGTAAGCCTCTAGGAAAGTATGACAAATTGATAAACTGATAGTTAAGTAACCTAAACAACAGAGTAAACAATAAAATGTTTTATAAACTGTCATTTGAATTGTAAAAACTTGTATTTTATCACATTTAAATCTTATGCAAGCAATGAAAGTTACTACTATACTGTATCTCATAACGTTTATGTAAATTTATTACCTTTCAGAAATATTAATTTACATATTTATGTTGTTCTGAATGTACGAACAAACCAGTGACGAAAGTATCCATATGTTACGCTAATTCGTTAGCTGAATTGTACATGTTGGACATTGAGGAAATGAACATTGTTTTTAGCCAAAGCAAGACTTTATTTAAAAACATATTAAAATGTCTCAATAATCTACAGGTTAAACTTTACTTATGTTTATTGTATAGAGTTGACTAATAGATGATACAGACCCCGTACAGATCATTTAAATTTGTCTCTATAAGTATCGACCTGCTAATAAGATGTAAGATTTGAAAATATTTTGTCGACTTCCATTGGAAGGACAGTATTAGGATTAAGTTTTCACAATTATAAAATATAATATAAGTTACTAAAAGTTTTCTAATTTTTCGTAGCTTGGTAGCTTGTACAATGAATGTTACATTGCATTATCATGTTTCTTATTAAGAGCTTATAAAATACATTCATAAAACACAAGTTAAATCTTGTTAATTTATTAAAACAAACTAACTATTATTTATTATATGACTAATTTCGACACGAGTTCCGGCTTTGGTTATCATGTTACACGTTTCCGGTTTCTAACATGCGATTCGATAATTTTGTTTGCGTTTGAAAATATTAAACTAGTAAATATATATTCTGTGAATCTAATTATTAAAATATATTTTCAGAAGTAATTAAAGGTATTCTAAATATTAATTACATTTTATTTAATTTCGTATGCTATATGCGCACTCCAAATATTTATAATTTCATCAGTTAATGCATTTTACAAATAATTTATATAAATTAAATTAATTATTGGTTAAACGCAATTATGAGTACTGACAAACACAAAATAACTATATAATAATTAATAAGATTAGTTTGTTAAATATGCATCAAAATAAATTATTTGGTGAACGGTTCATGGTTACAAAATAACATTGGAACACAGTTCAATCTGTAGTTCAATAATAACAATATTACTCATCCAGTATTGTTTTATTTATAATAACAGAAAAAAAGAGTTTGTTTGTTTAAAACCTTGTTGACTTCAAATCAAATATGCAATTGTGTCCAAGTGGTTCGGATTCCACTATAAGCTATAGGTCCCAAGTACTGTATATGGATTTAATTTCCAGGCAAATTGTGGTTCAAACCACATTTCAATATATTTTTTTGTTCGAAGTATGAACTTAAAAAATAAAAAATCGATATAATCCAAAAAAAGAGATATAAAAATGCGCTCAACGACATTTCTCGTGCTCCGAATGACGTAGAATCATGTGTGCAGAATTTTTTATTTTTGAACTAGTTCAACCTAAAATTCATATGTTTATATGTTCTTTCTTAAACGCATAATTTCCGGGCATACCTCGAAAAGAACATTTTATATTGTTTTGCGGTTCTAAATTTATATTTTATGAGTGGTCGTTTAACCCGCAAACACCTGTACATTAATGTAATCTTGAGAGATAGGATATATAAGCTTCTGTTGTAAATTTTTGGTTGAACCAGTTAAAATATGGAAAATTATAAAAATATGGTTTAATATATTTAATGCAATTGAGCGAATCTTCATATCTCTTTTAGTTTCCGAGGTATATTGAATTTTGCCATTTTTTAAATCTCAAATTTGGAGGCCAATATCTCGAAAACTAAAGGAGATATTGAACTGAGGTTTGAACCAGTTTATTTCTCATTCAATTGAGTAATATTAAATTTTGAAAAAATAACTATTTTTTTCAAAATCTTCCCTTAGAAATATTTTATTAAGTTGACAAGATATTTAAGATCTGTGAACATCAGCAAATTCCTGACATAAAAATACATAGGTATGCAAATTTTAAGAATTTTTTCTTTACGGATAAAGAGCAATAAAACTGAAAATGACTGAAAATCGTGAACATATTAAGGGGTTTTCAGAAATAAAAAACTTATATGCTCGAATTTTTTACTGAAAATTTGCATACCTATGTATTTTCAAGTGAGAAATTCATTGGTGTTCACAGATTTTTATTATCTTGTCAATATTTTGAAATTTTGCGTACAAAACATTACGAAAAATTTTCAAAATTTATATTTAACTTAATTTGGGCACTAAAAATATCGTATTTCAATATCTCTCATAGTTTTCATAAGATTTTTCAAAAGTCAAAAATTGGTAAAAAGGTTTGAAGATGCGCTAAACGGCATTAAATTTCTCGTGCTCTGAACGATATGGAAACATATATTAAAAATTTTCGATTTTTAAACTGATTCAAATATGCTAAAATCTCAAACGAGGCGTTTGCAAGCAGGAACTTTTTATGTTGTTTTGTGGTTCTAAATTTATATTTTATGTGTGACCGTTTAATTTGAAAACACCTGTACCCGTACAAGTAAAATTTAAGTTTCTGTAAGTAAAATTGTCACCTATAGGTGAAAGACCCCAAAACTGATTACGTTCTCAAAATATGTAAAACCTATTCTGAGGAATAAGCGAAATGAAAGAACGTGCGTGAGAAGAATTATAAATGTGTACAAAGCGACAGTGATATATCAGGACAGTGAATTCCTATGAGGATTGATTGTGAGTTGAATTTGATAAATAGACGCTGAGCGAATGAAAGCAGAAAGCTTCATTCTGCGCCACTTAGCAGAATTAAATGTGAAGTCATGTATGTGCTATGTCTATAACAAGAAAATAAAATGCTGCAGCTTTTAAAGAATTTAATAAAATTAAAAAAACTTTACAACATATTCCACGCTATCAAACATACATAAAATTAGATATGATCTTAACGCGTTGGCTGCTATATGATTATACCGCTAAGTCGCAGCTATTCCCCAGATTATGACACAGGACCATTGTTTCACAAACTCGTTTTGCTGCATGCTTTATAAAACTAAGGTACTTCACAGCAACCATATTTGCTTATTAGTTTGTTACAACTCATATTAACTTCGAAATTTTTGCCTTATCACATACCTACATATATACATATATAACATCATGTTGTCCCTTTAAATGGGGTAGCACAGACCCTTGAAACATTCACTAAACCTTTATCCATTATATACAAAGAGCACGGGGCAAAATTATTACCAAACATATTAAATAAACAGGCAAAAAGTGAAATCAACCCTATCGTATCAGGTACCGTCATATTTTCAAATATTCATCTAATATGTTAACTTTTGAAATATTCAAGGCTGTGCCGTATTTAAAAGTGGGAGATTTAACATGTAATATTTAGTTTTTATGGAGGATTTGAGAATCCGAGTTCGATCCCCACAGGCGACAAACAATTTTGTTGTGACACTATCACCTTTGCGGGCCGTAATTTACTGATATCTAGTACGGCAATAATACGTAATTATAATTACAGTAACACATATGTCAATGATAAATATCATTTGTAGGAAACGAAATTTGAGATTCGAGAATTCCACAACAAAGCAATTAAACTTTCAACGAACATTAAATAATTCGCGAATCAAGATGTTTTGTAGAAACTGTAATAATAAATTGAAACCGTGCTATGTTTCCTGAATAAATAACTATAGGCTATCAAATATTTATACAGTAAAATTCAACAGATGTCAGACAAATAAACATAAGTTTTTCATTAAATTGTTTAAAATCTGGCACTAAATCTCCCAAATTAATTTACATGCTACGCTACAGAAACGTATTTGCGCTCGAGTGAAAAGCATACACAAATACAGGAAAGTTTGCACATTTAAATCTGTATACGTTTAAGATAAACTTGTTCCCTTTCACTGTTACATGCACGTGACACGTGCACACATATTAAGCTTGGCGGAAAGATTACAATTTATAAATGTAAAAATCTGGAGTTGTTTCATTTATTTGGAAATTTGTCGTACGAGAAACCTATTCTTATTCAAATAACAAGACGATATGCCATGTTTCTCGTGCTATACGGAAAATCTCTAAGTTGCATTGCAGGCGGTCGTATATTGGTACAACTTTCATCTACCAAACAAGAGTTCGCGCGTTGAGCCTCCATCAATAATAAATAATTATTTAATTTTCAGTAAATGCATAACAATAAAATAAATATATCATTACGCCTTTTACCTATTACTGGGTGTTGCTCTCTACCGTAACAGATGATATATTTTTACGTGTGAAGTGCGGTTATCAGCCGTCAAGTATCGCCCTCCAAAGATGTTAGTGAGGGAGAGCCCATAGGCAATTTTAATCTGGTGAAAATTGTTTGTCAAAACTTAAAAACGAATAACATTTTTGAAACTTTGATTGTCTCTGAGCGATTCGGATTCCACTATAATCTACTGTAATTGAGATTTAGTACCTGTTGTGCAGAGCGATTTATAAAACTACATAACTTGAAATCCATTAGAAACATTTGGTTAATCCTCACACCGTTTATTACAATGCAGGATGTCAAGTGAGCATGCAACTATACTCGAATGTTTACCATATATCAACAGTTAGACTTAGAAGTGAATCAGAATAGGTCTCTTGGAGCCACCGAGTTTTTCTTATTTCAGTGTAACATGAGATTTTCGTTTTCCATCTGTATTCGAGACCCTAATTTTACTTTCAAACGAAACCTGGAACAATCATTACCTCTGTTCAAACCAGAATACGACGAATTATTGTCAGCTTTGTGCATTGTTGAGGACTACAAGTTTTCATTTTCTTTAAAGGAAAACATCAACGATAAACCTGTGTACGCGATGAACATTCCACGATAAACAGTTTTAAACATTCCAAGAGACTCATTTACATTTTTTCTCAAGTTTAAGACCGTCTCTATCACCCCGACGGCTGCTGCATTCGAAATGAAGCAGATGATTCCAACGAAATTCCTGACACAATATTTGTAGGTTCTCAACTTAATGCTTGTAGTTGGGGCTATGGAAGAAGTAGGATAAGATTGTAAAAGGATTTTGTTTAAGTCGCAGTTTAAATGAAAGTGTCAATAAAATGAAGTATATCATGCAAAATGTTGACGTTTTCAAGAAAATGTTGAATTTACTCCAAGATATTTTACTTTATGAATCATACGCTCGCCTTTATGATCAAATTTTTAAAGATATAAGATATTTCTATACACAAGTAATATTACTTTACTAGTAAGGGTCGGTAAATATTTGTTAGAAATATTGTCTGTGTACAGGATGTTTTTATATTTCCGAAATAAAAAAAAATATGTGTATATGTTATATAATGTACTGATCATAGAACAAAAATAGAACTTAAAAACAATGGTTCTTGGAGTGCACATTTTAGTGGCACTGGCCGACATTACAAACAGTCATTTATCTGACGTTGTATAACGAATAAATTGTCTATTGTAGTGTTTATAATTACAATTTACTTATTAATATATTAGAAATAACTATCAAACTATTGGTATTAAAAATGTTAGCCTAAAGTAAACAACCCTTTTTGTGATTTTTTTTTACTATTTGTGCCTTATAATTATGCCTACCTCCTTGTGTATTTATTTTTGCTCTAAAGTTATTAGTTTGCCAGAAAAACTAATTGGTTACTTTAAAAAAACTCACCTTTATTTTTTTCCGAAATATAAAAACACCTGTATATTTCGATTGTGAAATGTATTTGTCGTTCTCAGAATGTCATCTGTTTCGGTCTACAAATGCAAAATTCATTCTTCTGTACAGCGTACGACAAACACTCATTTCATGGCTGAAGTATTATCAAGAGAAAATTTTACTTCTAATACTCTTAAAAATACATATGTCAAATTTATTTTATGTTATCCTGTTAATTCTACTATGACTCAGCAGTAGAACATTTGGACGATATTTAAAAGGTTTTTTCCCCATAATAAATTTTATATCATCAGTTGTTAAGTTACTTTACTTTAAAAAGCTACATCAACTCGCACTTATCTTATTGTATTTATTTTGTTACTTTGTACAACAGGAACTTCATCCCAATTATAGTAACTTATAGGGAAATCCGAATCACTCAAGCACAATTATATATATATATATATATATATATACAGGCTGTTTCACAACTTAGAGCAAAAAATTAAAGGGTATATTCTGTACGACGTGCTGATCATGAAACAAAAAGAATTTTTTTTTAAATCGCAAAACTATTTTCCATGTTTCCCAGTCCAAAATTTTTCGTTGCCACTGCCACTGGGTGGATGATTATGTTAAAGTTATTAATTAAATAAAATTGTATTATAAATAACTGCTAATAATTGAATTGTGTAATTATTCTTTCGTAGTTGATACCTACTTCATTGTTTGTGTTTAATAGGAAAGCGAATCCAGTGTAGTACTACAAAAAATGTTTTCGGTTAACAACCTTTAATTTTTCGAATTTAAAAAAAATTATTTTTGTTTCATGATCAGCACGTCGTACAGAATATACCCTTTAATTTTTTGCTCTAAGTTGTGAAACATCCTGTATATATACAATTAGAAATCAGCGCGATTTGAACGTACGGCCTCTTGCTTGTTAATTAATAAACCCAAGTTTTATCTAAGTCGTATCCTGTGTATAAGAATTAAGGTTTTGACAGGGATTTGAACTAGAACATTTCAGACGCTAGGTGACTGCGCCACCTCTTGAGTTACAAATACTTGGTGAAGTACTCATGATTTTTCGTGTAATGTATAATCTGTAAAGTGACATGGAATGCATAAATTCGTTACAACCAATTACTAGAATTTGTTGGTCAATTCGTTACAACCAACTATTAGAAGTTGTTGGTTATAACGAATTGACGCAACCCATGTCACTTACAATTAAACATTGTACTTCGCCAAGTATTTGTAACTCAAGTAATAGGGCAGTCATCTAGCGTATAGAAGGTTCTGAGTTCTAATTTTGGCGAATGTTCATGATTTTTTAAATTATTGTTTTATCCACTGGGTTACAATTACTTGCATCGAAGGGTTAAAACTTGTACTTTGCCTAAATAATAGGGTTATTAGTCTCGAAGCATTCAAAACGTGATATCGACATGTTCTCTTATATTAGTGCTTCCGATGTTACTGTTAATGAATCACAGCGGACTGAATTAATATTGTACTAATTTTATTTAAAGCATCTTTATTCTAAAATAATTGAGGAACATTTGAGAGCTGCACAATCAAGTTCGTAAAAACAATAGAATATTCATGATAAATGCAACCGCAAACGTCGCACGATTTCATTGTTTTCATCTATTTCTGGAATGGTGGCATGCATAGAACCGTCTAAACGTAAAATTTTAATATAGCAATAAAGACAAATCTGTCTGCATAGTAGGGTCGTTGACGTGGCCATAGATGTCACGATTGTCACGTTATAATCGCAGTAGATCCCTCGAGGACGAGCAATCGTGCATCCGCATTCATATTCAGATTGAAGAAGTGCCCATGCGTATCTAGTTGAATATTATTGCGTGGTATCAAAATCGTTTCTATATTTGAAACGCAGTGGTACAGTGGTTATCTTGCGGAATAGGAAGTAGGAAATATGTCGCGTATTTACTGAGTTAGCGTTTCCGGTCACATAACATATAAAAATATGTATGGCAACAACAACACAAAATGGAAGACGTAAATTTCAAATATCACCAGCAGTTTGAAGCAGACACGGATGGGAAACAAGTCGTGTTGCTACAAAATTAAAAAATGTATGACATTGTTACAAGATGTAAAACAGGGAACCTACAGCTTACAGTGGAAACAGGACCACTCGGACGCAATTCTACTTTTGCTTATATTTGGAAACGGAATTCTAATAATTCCACCATTTTCAATAAGCTATGTGTACGTATTTTTTTGTAGTAAATAGTTTACAAGTTACATAAGATATTTTAAAGCGCGGCAAAACACAACTAGATCCCTGTAGTAACCAAAAAAATCAAACGATCAATAATAATTATTGATCATAATTATTATGAGGTCATTTACACAGTATATATATATACAGGGTGTTGACCGCGACCCCGGAACATAGGACTTTAACATGTAAAATATTTATTTGAGCACTTAATTTAAGATAATTTTGATTTATTTTCTTTTAAATTTAAAATCCAAAAAAATCTAATGTTATAATAACAAAAAAACAACGGTCCTTTTCAGGACCACAAACAATTTTACAATAATAATTTTTATAGTCAATTATGCAATTTATCATAATAATTAATAATAAATACAATTTTCATTTCCAATTGTTTACAATTTTGTTTCACTTCCAAGGCTAACCCGATATTTGAGCTAATTTTTAATATTTTCATATTAATTTCTGCCGTTATAGGGCATGTAAAATTAATTATGTTTATTGATTCTGATGAATTTTATTTGAAGCTTTTTTACTTAAAATAATTAGGGAAGCAGGAAATTAAGAAAGTATGATTTTACATGTTAAAGTCCTATGTTCCGGGTCGCGGTCAACACCCTGTATGTATATATATATATATATATATATATATATATATATATATATATATATATATATGTATATATATATACACAAAATGTTTCAAAATTATTGCAAAAATAAGAGTATATATTATTTGATGTACTGATTAAAACGCAGTAAGAATTTTTCGAAATTCGTCAAAATAATTGCACATTACTTGAAGCAAATATTTTTCGTATAAGAGTGATGAGTTACAGTAATAAAGAAATATTAGTAAACACTAAAATTTATTTATTTAATTCAAATTGTGAAATAGTTCTTTCAATGTTTAATGTTTAATAATTTTGTATTAATTATGGGTAATTATATTTGCGAATTTCAGAAAAAAAATGTATTGTAATCAGTATTAATATATACCATTAAATTTGTTTGCAATAATTTTGAAGTGTAGTGCAAGAAGTGAATTTAATTTTCATATAATATACCCAATAACATATTTTCGTAATAATAATAAAATAAGGTTTTATTTTGATAAGAACCAAAAAATTCACAATAACACATAATCTCAAGCTTTCAATCGAATTGAATATTTAGCTACCGCGACTGAGCCTATATATACTAACTATTGGTAACATTCGATTACCAATATTGTAATGTAAAATGTACTAATGCATTTCCTTTTTTGGTGGTTATTCATAACCAACAACTAATTATCACGATATACCTATCTTCCGAGGCTGGTACATGACGACTGGTACAAGAATAACAGCACTTAATAATTAAAATGATGTGATGATATATTTATTTGTTTCTTTTACGAAGAGTAAAGTTTTTTGTTCTTTAGGTACTCAACCCTGATTGCTTTTGAACTAAAACGACGTGAACAAATTACATTAGACAAAGAGTCTTTCGATGCCTCGACTTTTTTATTTCATTTAGTATTGTAAGTTGGTACCAAGCAACCACTTTTCTGTAAATATGAAATGCTAGTAAATTCAACAGACAAAAATTGCATACTCTCCGTGGAATATACTATAGCATTGTCTAATTCCAAGCATATCCGATAACATATTTGCAGAGTTACCTATATTATGAAAAAATTAAATGACGAGCACTTGAAATATTTCATTCCAGCCGCTCTCATCCGCGGTCGGAATTCAAGCACTCGACCATAGCAACGGATAAACTCGCTTCGCTCGCGGTTTCAAGTTCTTTACCGCATAAAAGCCGTTCACAAATTACGTTAAGGTCGCATTTAAACCCAGAATTCATATCCTAGACTCAGTTTACTGTTACTGCTTTTAGCTTACAAAACAACATTCCTAGTTCTTTCAAAAATTTTCACAAACTGAAATACTCTCGAGTCGACTACAATTCATTTACAGAATTATTACATTCCCGATATGAATAATAATAAATCAAATTTGTACAAACTAATTCAGTTTGTATCTTATACTCTAATACGAGTCATTTTTGTCTGTCAACGACCTCGGAATTTTGATGAAACTTACTATTCTAATGTTTTTTTGGCTTCAGAAAATGATCTAACTAGGTTTCATCTTTCGAAAAATTAATTTAATATGTCATTTTAAAAGATAATTGAGGTGAAAAATTATGAACATTTTGTTATCCAAAATATAGGCTTGTGAGTAAATTAATGTAATACATATGTAGATTGAGACCAAAATCAACTTGATATCACCAACTATTTTCGAGATATGTTCGTAAATTTGTAAATAAATTGGGGAGTTGTGTCTTTTATATTTTTTTGTTTCTTATTTTTCATTTTAAACTACACATCACTTCCAATTAGTTCCAGAGCGAAGCTCGGTCTTCAGATATTCATTTGTCAAGGATTTTGTAATGGAAATATTTCTTTATTTATTACCCGGTACAACAAGATCTTAATCCTAATTATAGTAGCTTATATCGAATTTGTTTTATATAAGTTGAAATCAACGAGACTCCTTTCTACGATTGCCTATATTGTAGCGGTATTCGTAATTTTAGAAGCTCTCGAGATTTTTATAATATGTACCTCCCTAATGTGTGAAAAAATAACAAAAAATATCTCATTTCTAGAACTGGAATCCAAAATTTATGTATATTTATGGAAAAACGTAAAAAAATGTGGCACAAATCGCAGTTTCCTGCTTGTGTGTAGAATTTATTATTGAACTAAATTAAATTCAGATCGGTTAAACGATCTGGATAGAAAATAAGAAAACGAACTTGAAAACTTACTTCTGCGTCCATAGATTTATTTTAAAACTGCGGATCAAGTTCAAAAGTGAAATAAAATCTACTTGTTTTTAAATGCTATTATTGTCAATTGTTATATTCATCAATTCAATGCATGATAATATTTTTTAAGTTGTGTTGTAATTATGGTCTAAATGTGGACTAAACTGCAAAATCATACATGTTTGTTCAACAAGAACATCATCCAAATTACAGTACAGGAATCAACTCACCGACCCGTCATATATTTTTAGTTTAAGGCCGCTCCGGAGTACAAGCGAAAACACTCAAAAATCCACTTATCTGCTCTTCTAACTGACCAAATTCATTCAAATTTTATATAAATAATGATGATATAAAAATATTAACATTTTTCAGATAGTTTTTTTTAGAAAGTTTATAATAAGCAAGATACAGTCTTTTTGTGTTTGGACATTATCAAACTTTTCACAGATTACAGAGCATTTCAATAAACAATTGGTATATGAAATGAAAGGTTATGAAAAATGACCTAAATCCGTAAAAAAAAATTCAAAAAAATGGCTATTTTCTATTTTTTGTAATAAAAAATGTATCCGTGCGAATTTTGGTATAAAAATTTATGTATGCCTATGTATTTTCACGCGAGGAATTCACTGGTGTTTTCAGATTTTCATTATCTCTTCAACTTTTGGAAATATTGAGAAAAGAAAATTTTGAAAAAAGTTGAAAAATTTTCAAAAATGGTAAAATTTCGGTATAAGTTAAGTAGCTCACGAGAAATACACTCGTTCAAACCGCATTTCAATATCTCTTTTAGTTTTCGAGTTATGGGCTTTCAAAGTTGAGTTTTTAAAAAAGTCAAAAATCGACATATAACTCAAAAACTAAAAAAGATATTGAAATGCAGTTTCAACAAGTACATTTGAATTATATAGAAACATAATTTTTAAAAATTCGATTTTTGAACCGGTTCAACCAAAAATTCATAAAAAATAAATATTTCTTCAGCCATTCTGGCAGTGGCACTCTATCGTTGTCGATCTCAGTAAGTAATACATTTATGCTTGTAAACTGCAGTTACCATCCGTCAAATACATGATGTTATTCCCAGTGCCGGATTAACACTAGGCGGGGCCCGAGGCAATAGCAAACGAGGGGCAAAAATGGTGTTTCAGGAAAGAAATGTTTTGCGGAGATTAATTGCGGGATAAATTTGATTATTTAAGACCAGGCCAACACTCTTTTCCTTTCTCATCTTTTTGATTCCTTTTTAGTTCATACTATAGAGTATCTAACTACAATTGTGTTTCAAAAACAAGCGCAGTCTCCAATACCTTCCTTACTTATCTTTTTAGATTCGTTGTTAGAGGATTGGGCGTAAATGAAAGAATAATGAAACCGGTCTATAAAAGAAAATGGATGGATGTAATTGAAGGTTTGTTGCGTGTTTAAGATTTTGAGAGTGAGAAATAAATGAGCTTGTATGGAGAGAACATGAATGTGGTTGAAGCGAGAATGGTGTGTCAGGATGAGAATGTTTGGTGAATCTGAGAAGTGGATGTTCAGTGAATTTTCAAAGGTTCGTGCCTCCCCATTTAATGGAATATGGCGTTATGTTATATATGTATGTATAAATTTCTAAAACATTTTGTTAGATGATTAAAATATAGATCCGGAATTCATAAAAGATTAAAGGTACTTCAAAATATTACTTATTCATCTAACATTAAGGAAATAAATGAGAAATAAACATTGATTCACAAGCGAAATTATTACTAATTTAATTTAATTATTTTGTTCTAGTAACTAGTAAAATGCTGTTATATTTAAGTACTATTCCATATTTGTTTGAGTAAACAAAACTCTTACAAACATTAAGTAACTAATCATCATTATTTACTTAGCATAATTAAGTAAATAGAAAGTTATATGAGAATAACTTATGAACTTCTGTAATACCTACTCTTCGTAACAGTGCAATTAATGAATTCAAATTATTATAATAATGGATAAAGTCAGTTGTGATTCAGTGATTGCACTCTCACCTCACGAGCTCGTTTTGATTTTCATATTCATATTTATACAACATTATATGTAAGAGAAGTTTTCACGTCTTATATGTTTATAGTTTTAAAGATATGGTTTTTTTAAACAGGCTTTAATTTCAAATCCTAGTTGGCTGCCATTAGCACAACGTCACTCATTCGAACGACAAATCTCTCTCTGACAGATAAAAATTACTTGGCGTTTGGCAACACGTGGTTCGTGGTAAAAATTTATATAGTACGATTTTGATATAAAGTTAATTACATATTTAATGCACATTTCTCACCTATACTCCGACAGGTGACAGGTAAATAATGTTAGATTAAATTGTTGCAGCTTGCAGCTGACGTTTTGCTTACAACATTGACATTGCATAGGTAGATGCATGTGTGAGAATCGAATGAGTGACGTCAAAATCGTCAAAAACTTGGATTATATTTTAGGTAAATTATAAATTATTTTTATAGCTAGTCATAAATTAAATTGGCAATTTTTCAATTTTGCATACAATGAATTTTGTGTAAATCAAATTATAGTATGATGAAGAAAATGAAGTAAAGGTCATATTTGTATCTTGTATCCCAAGACAGAAACCTGAAGATAGAAATGAGGCGAAGACAGTGAATATTTGTCCCTTCTGGGAGACATATTCAGCAGATTTTATGGTTACACATGAAGAAGTTTTTTAGAAGTTTTCTCCAGTACAATTCTTTAACACGAGCGAAGAGATTCTGGTGCAGGTTTCAAGCTTACAGCTAAATTTTAAATATCATTTTTCAACGATAAAATCACTTCTGTGTCATTCACTAACATCTTTAAGTGCTTTGATGTGTTAAGTTTGCTATCATACGTCATATATAAATAGGGAAATATCGATTTACGAAACTTTATACAATGAATAGAGAACCATATTTCGATATCATTATAAAACGGCAAACAACAATTAATGTACCTATTTACCTAAAAATTACTATTCGTAAACGAAGAATTATTAAAAGTTGATTTAGTACTGAATTATTAAGGTTTATAAATGTTCTAACTTCATTTGTACTTATTTTAAAATGCAGCTTCACAAGCGGTACCAAAACATTTCTCGGCTGAGCAACTCTAACGCCACTCTACTGTGCAAATAAGTTTTAATAAATTTTACTGAATATAAATATTAAACACTTCTAAAGTGTAATATCAACTTATATTTTTATTATATTTATATTTTATATTTTATATTTTAGGTGGCTCAGTGGTATCGAGTCGGCCTGTGGATCTTGAGAACCCTGGTTCGATCCCCACAGCCGACCAACAATTTTCACCAATTTAAATCTACCCCTGTGGCTCCCTCTCCACTAATATCTTTGAGGGCCGTGATTTGACGGCTGGTAACCGCACTTCACGCGAAAAAATATATCACTTACCGAGATCTGCTTAGGTAGAGTGCCACACCCAGTAATGGGTAAATGGCGTGATAATATATTTATTTTTTATATTTTTTATTTTTAACAAATAGAAAGTTTATCAAAATCAACTATTTCAGTGTCACTGGCTAGTATAGATGACGTCACAAATCAATTTTGAATTTTTAAAATTATATCTTCCTTATTATTGAGAAGTTTTGAAACCAGAATTTTGTTGACCGATATATTTTGTTAATGAGGCTTTATACAAAAAATAAAAAACAAAATGGTTGATGTGAGTCGTAAGATTTTTCAAATATGACATTAATTAGGAAATTTACTATAAAAAAAAAATGTTACATTAACAATATTAAACATATTTGAGTTATCACATATATTAGAGATGAGCGAATATCAAATTTCTCGAATTCGAATATCGAATACGAATATTAATCAGATCTCGAATATTCGAATACTCCTAAAAGTTAATTTATTTATTATTAATAATTATGTACTTTTCATTATTTGAATGAAATTGTTTAGATAAAATAAAATTAAAACAAATAAGAAAAAGACGAAAATTCAAATTTAAGGTGAAACGTACGGGCTGATGTTGGCGAAAAACAAATTTGAAATATGGTACGTCTTCATGGTTTTGAAACAAAATATCTTTGTTATTAATAACTTCAAAGTATTGTAATAGTTTTAAGTTTATGTACAAATGATAAAGAAAAACATAGTCAAAAATTGAGGTCAACATATGGCGCGATATTCGAGGTATTCGAATGTTCGCTATACTGACGTTAATTTTCGAAAATCTCGAATATCGAATAATGTCAATATTCGCGGCATTCGACTATTCGCGGATGATATTCGCCCATCTCTTATATATATATATATATATATATATATATATATTTTAAATGACTTGCAACAAATATATACCTAGTATTAATAATGTGGTTCAATTTCTATATATTCTATTCTATTCTTGATCGAATTCTCATTGGTCAAAAAAATACTATTTACTTCTCAGTATACATTTCTGTTTAGAGCATTTACGTATAGATAGCTTCCAGTACACATGCGTTGTGTTTCTTTCATTTCAAAGCTGTTAAATCTTAACTAAGTAACCTATAAAATAACATTTTTTGACGTTTGAAATGTAATAAGTAAAATTAGTATAATTAGTTAAAACTCGATCATAGAAATAATAGTGTCCTTATTACATTCGTAGGTTTTACCACGAGTTCTATGCTTCCTACTCATGTAGTAAAGTGGCTCTTTTAACATTAGTTGCATAAATAACTATTTTGTTTTCATGAATCATTAAAAATGTATACTTGTCAGAGTGTCGAAAGAATATAATACATATTATTTTTGGATGTACGTTGAAGCCAGCGAGATTTGATATGACGAGCTGTCTTACTCGACAAGAAAAGTTTTACTCGATTTTATGCACTACATGTAAATAAATCATTACGTTTCAGAATAGGTCTGTATGATGCTATAAAATTACAAAATTCTAATAGTCGTTCCATGTAGTTTTATAAAGGAAAATGTAATTACAGTGGATGAGGAAATTAGTATGAAAGCAATTAACTCATACATTTTTAGTTGTATGAATGAAATCAGTGTTCCAACAGCTCATTTTTGATCATTTGTATTTGAATGCGAACGTTAACGATAAAAATACAAGCAATTCTATTTTCTTGTAAATAAAGCGGGCGGTTCCAAATTCCGCGGATCCAGGTTCCAGGCATCCAGGCATTCCAGCCGTAGCCGCACGTAGTTACGGCTCATTATGGATCTCCGTAGAAGTAATTCAGTGCAGGCCATTAATGCTACCTCTATTCACTGTGGCCAACAATAAAAAGAAAGAAAAAACATTCCATATCAAGTTTGCAAATGACATTTGGTGTTTAAATGTGCACAAGAGAAATATCCAACTCGTTTCACTCACAACAAGTCGCCATGTTTTCATCTAAAGCCGAAAGATGCTGCATATACTTATACACGATGTTAATTAAATGAAACCATAGAAAATATATACATATATATATATATATATATAATCACGCCTTTACCCTCTGGCACTGATACAACAGAGGACCATATAATAACGCTGTAAAAGGCACTTAATTATACATTTTATAAAATGAGAGAGTTTTAACAATATATTTAATATTATCACAAACATATTATTATTATTAAATTATGCCTTTAACTGTACAAACTTTTATTTTATTTATGTTAAAATAACAAGATAATTATACAGGTGATCTAAGGAACATAAAAAAAAATCGCAATTAATTACATTGTAAAAACATAGTTCTTGAAGTATATAGTTTTAGTGTCACTGGCTGATACTACAAACAATCATTTATCTAATACACCCATACCTCGCTTTACGGCCTAGATACGTTCCACGAAACTTGGCCGCAAAGCGAAAAGCCGTATAAGGAATCAATCAATTCTAATACAAATTCATACAAATTCAATGGGAAAAAAGTTTTTTTACCATTATAGCGAAACATTTTAGGCCGTAAATTGAAAACGTGCCTTAATTGAAAAGGGCCGTTATAACGAAATGCCGTATAAAGAGCGGCCGTATAGCGAGGTATGGGTGTATAGTATAATGAAAAAAATGCCTATTGTAGTGCTTATAATCATAATTTAATTATTAATATGTTAGAAATAACTATCAAATCAGTTATACTGAAAATGTTTACTTAAGATAAACTACTATTAATTTAACAACAAAGACAAAATTAATTGTCATCCAACACTTGGTGAAACAAGGTTTAATAAAAAATATAAAATAAACACTTGGCTATGTTTAACAAAATTCAGCCTCCAAGTCACCTTATGAGGGCATCGTCAGAGGCTGGCCAGCACAGTTAGTAACCATAGACGGGTTTCGCTCTTATTAGAGCTCATCAGTATGGTATAACTCACTTCTTCACCTAGAACAAAGTTCACGTGAAGAAGCTGGTGACGAAGAACTGTGCCAGCAGAGAATAAGATCTCTAACAAACAGGTAAGATGACATGAGAAGTTCTGTGGAACAAGTCATGCCATCTACCGAAAAAAAGGAAAGCTACGCAATAGCAATTAAATAACAACAAAGACAAAATTAATTGTCATCCAACACTTGGTGAAACAAGGTTTAATAAAAACTATAAAATAAACACTTGGCTATGTTTCACAAAAATTTTTTACTATTAATTTACCGAATTTTGAAATAAATTTCTTGTTCTATCGCCAGTACCTACATCATATAATATATTCTCTTAATTTTGTTCCAAAAATATAAACATACCCTGTATAGTATTGAACAATTGTAATCTGATATTTTCTCCTGTTATATGTTCCTCTAAATTATTTTAGATCAATTTGGCGATGACGTCACATTAAAAACGAATATATGTTTTCCACTTTTACAACAATAAAACATACAACAATATGAATGTTTATTTATATTTCAATTCAAATGAACAATTTTAGACCTCTCTCATGAAACGACAGAGCTACCACGATGGTAGATGGTAGAATATTCGAAATTAAACCTATAACCTTAGAGTCAAACGTCGTGCCCTTCATTTGCATTTACGTTGGCGAGATAAAATATATTTTCAATGTTCTAAATTTTAGATAAAAAATATCTCAATGAAAAAGCTATATATAACTAGTACAAGTCCAGTAAAATATGTAAATCGCAATTGGTGCACAGTAGTAGGTAGTGCGTTGAATAATTCAACTACCTCTGTGTTTTCAACTTTAATACTTTGGTACATGTGCACTACGAGGACAAATATGTGCATTATTCCCGCAGCATACCATATCTATTTATCACCGACGGTGAAACTAATTCCGGCCAGACATTTTAAACGTACTATATATTTTTTATTTCTGCTAGCTATTATTTAAAAGTTTTAATTAATTTTTACTTTTTAGTTCCAACATTTTAAAAGTAAAACATGACATTGTTGAAGAAGGAGAATATTGCTAGTAAATACACTCTTTCTACGACTATCTATACTATTTTCAGAACAACTTGACAATGACAAAATCATTTAAAAATGTTTGATACATACATACATACATAACATCACACTATATCCCATTAAATGGGGTAGAACGAACCCGTCAACATTCTCATCCTGACACACGGTACTCGATTCGACCACATTCACACTTCTTCCATACAAACTCTTTCTTTTCTCACAACCAAAATCCATCAACACGCAACAAACATTCATCCATTCGCTCCTGTACACCAGTTTCGTAAATCTTCACTTACGCCCACTTCTCTAACAACGAATCTATAAGAAATGAAGGCAGCATCGCCTGCGCTTGTTTAAAAATACATTTAACACAATTGCAGTTACACACTGTATAGCAAAAACTGAAAATGAAGTAAAAAAGATGAGGAAGGAAGGGAGTATCTCTCTGCGCTTGTTTTTGAAACTGAATGATACACACATATTTTTAATGATATCATTATTAAATTTTTCAAATTAATCAGCAAATTTAGTTTAATTTACAGTTATATCATTTAATTTACGTAATTGGCTTTAATCGTTTTATTTATAATTTCAATATTTCTTAGGTAAACAACACCGTATTATGTTTGTTCTTGTATGGTAATGTCACATCATTCGATGCATTTTATGACTTGTTTTTAGGTACAATATATTTTCCGTTATTGATTCAAGATATACAAGGTAATTTTATACTTCAGGAAAAAAATTAAAAGTATATTAGTACATTATCTGACATAGAACAAAAAATAATTGTTCTTGAAGTAAACATTTTTAGTGGCACTGCCATGTGTCTGATGTTACATAATGAATACATTGACTATTGTAATGGTTATAATTAAAACTGAATTATTAATATATCAGAAATAACTATCAAATCAGTGGTACTAAAATATTTACAAAGTAAATTACCCTTAATTTTGCGAATTTGAAAAAAAAACTGATCAGTACGTCAAATATTATACGCTTAAATTTTTTCCTGAAGTATTTTAGGGGGAGCCACAAGGGTACTTTTAATGTGGTTAAAATTGTTTGTCGGTTGTGGGAATCGAACCAGAGTTCTCAAACCCAAAGGTCGACTCGATACCACTGAGCCACAAAGTCCATATTAAGAAGTTATTTAAAAATTTAATTTACAATTAAATAATATTATTTATATTTTTAATATTTATTAACGTATTTCGTTTGCGATTTATTTAAAGTAATGACGTAATTGTCACACCATATGACACACTCTATAACTTGTATAAAATTTTTCTAGTATTGATCTGGTATATGTTACGTATATTTCAATAATAATTTAATTAAAATTTAGATTTTTATTTATTCTGCGTATTAATTAAAAAATATATTAATTTAAAATATGCAAACAAAAGTAAAATTTTGGTACAGAAGGTAATAAAATATTCGTATAGCTTATAATCTCACATAGTGAAAATTATTTGCTATTTTATTTTTCTAAGTTGTGTAATATTTCTTTCAAATTTTTATTCCGGCCAAAAAAAATGAAAGTGAATCAATTACTTTATTTTCAATGAACTAAATGAAAAAATGATATCCTCTTGTATATCTACCCGCAAATGATAATGAAATAATAGAGAATAATTTGATACAAAAATCCCTATGTCTATAAATTTGTTATTTCAATGAAATTTATATACTAATAAAATTTATTATCTGATAAACCATAAATTTTCGTCGGATTTACAACATGTAATAAAATTTATAACAGAAAATATAAAAATAAAGTTCATAGTAAATTTACAAATGATGAAAAGCGATGTTTGAATATATTGTACGAGCACAACAGCTTGCAGGTGATTCACAGATCACGCACCAGCAAAGTTTCTTTCTAATCGTCAGCAAAGTATTTAGCAATCGTCAGCAAAGTTCGGATAGCAGTGCTCATCACATCAATTATTTCGTTACACAGAGAGTTTGTGTTAAAAGGAAAAGAGGCGTTAATAAATAAACGAAAAATGTGCTTTCCGGCTATGAACAAACACCGTGATTAATTAATTATGTACTGTTTTGGACCTGGATCCGTTTAGGTTTTTATGTTGCGCAATGTCAAAACAACATTCGGCATTTTTTTGAAATTTGTGTCTGTGTTCGCATGAAACGGTTTCAGTGGAATAGTGAAATTATGTCATTGAATTTGTTATATATTTTACATTTTCAGTGTATCTCCAGAAAACAACAACGAATTTCGTTTGTTGTTACGTTTTAAGTTATATTTTGAAAATGACATAATTGTACAACTACACGCAAATTTGAATTATTGCAATTCAAAAATTAAATCTGATTTTTTTAACTCACTAAGTAAACTTTGAAATTAAAATTTTCTGTAATTTTTGAAACTTCAGGAAGTATTCGTAGGTATCTATCTTCTCAAAGAATGATTTTTGAAATTAATATTTTTAAATATTACTTTTCAAATATCAATTCCCACATTTCCACGACCGTAGGCGTTTTATGTAAGAAATTTCCAAGTATTCATTACATTAAACAAATTACAAGTACTAGTATATCATATTTCAAAAAGTTCAAAAATTATTTTAATTCTGTAATACAATAGAAAATACAAAGAAGCTTTTTCCTCTATTTCACTAAAGTATCGTTCTCGAAATTTCAATAGAAAATATGTAAAACTTCGCTAAACGCACTCATACCGAAAGTATAGTCTCTATACTTCGGAAAAAAATTAAGCATATACGTATATGGGTACATATGTGATAATTATAGAACAAAAAAAGAATTTTTTAAAGTGTGAAATATAAAAATAACTGAATATATCTATATAAGTTAATGGGAGTACGAGAAAATTGATTGCCGTTGAGCGCATCTTCATATCTCGTTTTGTTTTTGAGATATAGCCTCGAGAATGTACAAAATCTGTTGATGCACAATTTTAGAACTACTCCGGAGGCTATATCTTAAAAACTAAACAAGATATGAATTCCTCGTGTCCGAAATGATATAAGCATTTTTTTATACAAATTTGAAGCGATTTAAATGTTTTGGGGTTGGGGTTTTTTTTATTTTACGCCATTGTTAGACCGTTTTTTCTAAAATTCTTTCTTCTAGGAATACTGAATTCAATGTTTTTATAAGAAAATTTTGACGGAAATTTTGTAAGATTAAAAATTGCTGAAAATTTGTTTATAGGTTAATTGAAGAACGGGAAATTTAATGCCATTGCGTGTATCTTCATATCTCGTTTAGTATTTGAGATTTAGCCTAGAGAAAGTACAAAATCTGAAGAATAGGTTGGCGGAGATATAAAGATGCACATTGAATTTCTCGTGTCCGAATTAACTTATAAATAAATTCTTAGCTAATTTTGACCCGCTGAATCCAATTGCTGAAAAGTTGATTGAAACATGAGAAATTCAATGCCGTTGACTGAATTTGAAATAAATTCAATTTAGCAAAACAATCTACTTTCCCGGAGTCTATATCTTAAAAACAAAACAAGCTATTGCATTGAATTCCTCGTGTCCGAATTGGCTCAAAAATGTATTTAAATATATTCCAGTTCTGCTGCACACTTTCAAATTTTATGATTTAAGATGGTTTTAGCTCGTATCAATTAGAACGTATGTCGAATGAATGAATGGTGAAACTAAGGATGACAGATTGCACATAAAAGAGATGTTTCCAGATAGGAATATTTGGTGAATAGGACAAATGCATAAGGGGTTGTGTTAAACAGCATAATGTTACGTATGTACGTTTATTTCAAAAATGATTTATTCAAAAACAGTCTTACTGTAATCAGGTTATCGAATACTGCGCAAATTCCGGTATTAACGTTGTTACTAATAAATTTATGATGAAATGAAACAAAGCGTTTATCATGTCACACATTTACAATCATATTTTTCCTCATAAATAACTAGAATTTGTGCACTCGATACATCAGGTTTACCAATATCCGCATGTACAAAAATTGAACAAGGGTCTCTGGGTACGCCTATTGTCAATAAAGTTTGACATAAACTTAAATATTTATAAGGAAACTTCTGTTTTCTTTCCCACCTATCTTAAGATGCCAATCGATTGATTAGGGACGAATTGACGTATGACTACAAATAATATTACAGTACAATGCAATTTTGTGATTAACTTTAATTAAAAATTATATTAATTTCATACCACTGATGTAGTATTATAAATTATTATACTATAATGGAATGTTATATTTTTGACAGGATTACCCAATTTATTTTGTTCATAAAACATCCCGATGTCATTAGTATGATGTAAAATAGTAAATAAAAGGCGCGGTGGCCGAGCGTGTTAAGGCACATCTCTTAACATACTGTGACGTCACCCGAACCAAGGTTCGTCAGTTCGAATCCGCCTGTCGACAATGTGTGAGTTGTCGTAAAATATAAAATACAGCTACATGTATATATCACACTCGGGCGCTATAAGCTAGTCACTTATACGCCTTAAATAATGTAGCATTCGACTACGAAAACCGGCAGTACGGCAGTGTAAAAAACTGCGGCTCGGTGTGTCCGGTAGGCCCAGGCCCGATTTGGGCTGTAGCGCCACAGATGATGATGATAGTGAAATTAGTAAATAGCAGAGACTTGAACCGAAAAATTTTGGGGTTTCCTTACGGTTAGGTAACGGTTTTTATATCAGTCAAATTTCGATTTCGCTTATCGGTTACAGTTTTTTGGAAATATTATATAGGTTTCAGTTCGAGTTTTTAAAATTATAATTTGCGGTTTCGGCATTTTTCGGTTATGATTTTTTACAGTTTTTGTTTAAAATAAACACATTATGTAAACTGCAATTTTATAAAAATATAAAAAGTAATAAGTTAGATTCTTCTTCATGAATAAAAATAAATAAATATATCATCACACCTTTTACCCATTAGTGGGTGTGACACTCTTACGTAGCAGATCTCGGTAAGTGATATATTTATGCGCGTGAAGTGCCAGTCAAATTACGGCCCCCAAAGATGTTAGTGGAAGTAGAGCCATGGAGGTAATTTAATACTCGATACCACTTACTATTTTCGATTTACCGAAATCGGATACAGAATCAATTAAATTTTCATTTTGGTTTTCGGTTTCGATATTTCAAAACAAAAATGTCAGTTTCGGTTTTCGGTTATGGTTTCATAAAAAGGTGAATATCGGTGCGGTTTTCGGTTACGGTTCGGGGTCCCTGTTAAATAGTATCTTATATTCCATATATGTATCTTTTCTTTAGTGTAAATAAAAACAGCTCATTTTATCTCACACAAAAATATTCTTTAAAATATGTATCAGTTTCCTTCCTACGTTCGCAAAATTCGCGATAAAATTCGTTTGCCACTTCGAGTCGGTTGCCCAAGGCAAATTTTGTGTAACCAAGAAAGAAAAATATACAAAATATCATTTTTCTACGTAGAAGTTTAGTAAACAATTTTAATTTAAATGTTTTATAGGAATATAATAAATAAATTGAACCGAAGTTTTTGAATTATTTTCCGTTATTTGTACACAAATTTGCTACAATATTTTCAACCTTTAATTTGAAAAATATGTACAGTAAATGTATATTAGGTTTGATTTATTTATTTACAATCAGAATACAATATATCCCCAAAAGAGAGAGTTGGAAAAATAATACAAAAAAATATATACAAACTTACAACTCGAGTAGTATAATGCAAAAAAAATTGTTTACAAAGGACAAAAAATTATCAAAGCAAACTTTAAAAAATATAATCAAGAAAAGTTTGCAAATAAAATATGTTTAAAGTTAAAAATGAAACATAGTCGTCTCTGGGGGCTCTTAAATAATTAGATTTTTTAGAAGATCGAGGAACATTAGAACTAATAATGGCCAGACTCATAATATCATCAATTTTATTGTTATCGGTAAAATAAAGATAATATCTTGTTTCAAAAAGATGGGGTAGGTGGCTCAGTGGTGTCGAGTCGGCCTGTGGATCTTGAGAACCCTGGTTCGATCCCTACAGCCGACAAACAATTTTCACCAATTTAAATCTACCCCTGTGGCTCCCCCTCCACTAATATCTTTGGGGGCCATGATTTGACGGCTGGTAACTGCACTTCACGCGAAAAATATATCACTTACCGAGATCTGCTTAGGCAGAGTGCCACACCCAGTAATGCGTAAAAAAGATCAGAGTTCAGTTATCAATTTTAAATCGAATTACTCGCTACGAATGAATTTTAATCAGAAACAAATCTGATGCAATAATATATATTGATGTGGTTTCGACCGTCGAATAACGGCCCCCACAGTGGAGGGATAGCGTCAGGGGTAATTTTAATATTCATTCAGTTTTTATTTTTGTTATTCAAATTTTCCATAATGTTAAAAATCGTATTGTTCATGAAAATACATACTTACATTATTCTATTGGCCAAGTTTTTTTTTATATAGCTCGCGCATTTTAAAAATATGTAGAAAATGTGCTTTATTACAATTTCTTAAAATTAAATTTCAAACGTAGTATTAAGTTCCAACAATGCGCGGTTAAATCATAAGAAGTTTAGTATTACCTAATTAAAAAAATAATGAAACATTTTTTAATTAATAATTTTCTTTCAAAATGTAGGATAATAATGTGTATGAAAAAAGCTTTCAGAAGTCATGCTTGAATTTAGGTTATGCAATAATATATTTAATTCGACGTATCCATTCGTATATTGAATAAATAAAAAGTAACTATAAATTTGAAAGTATGTAACAAGTAAACAGTAACTAAATAACAATAAACGAAGTAATTATAATTTCCTAATTAACGGTAGCCAAGTTTTATTCAATTCGCAACCTTTACGGTTGTTTATGTTGTTTTTGTAAATTTAATTTAGGCCTAGCAACAATTTTTGTTTTCAAATTTAATCTTAGTAGAATGAGGTCTTCTACTATTTTTATTTTATTTTTTCTTGCATGATTGAGTTCAAGTATTAATTTTAATGTTTATTACATTTCTGAAAACAACATACTTATTTAATCATGATTTAAAAAAAAATATTTCAAATTTGCTAACTTTATTGAGCGTATATGTGCTATTCGAAGTGTATTTTCGTTTTGGATATAACATACAATAACAGACTTAATGTTTGTGTGTTAGAGTCAAGCTGAATAACAACAAAATAAGCTTTTAGGTTACGTTACGACTTTTAGCTGTTCTGTCAAATTATACTCTCCTTGCAAAGTATAATTGTCACATGTTGTGAGATATTACATTTTTACAAATTTATAATTTAAAATAGATATCTATAATATTTATACATTGTATCTTGAATTAATTTATTCATTTATTTGGAACTATACAAATTTCTGAAATTATGATTGTTTTTACGAAATTCATGGATGAAAAGTTTTAAATGTTTGGAATTTTTTGTTCTAAACATTTTAAAATTAGTTATTCTTTAACAATTATTTGAAAAAATAGAATTTTGTTGTGGAAGACCCCATTGTATTGTATGATGAGTAAAGTCCGGATATTTAGGCACTTAAAAACACCCAAATAAGCAGGCATATAGGCCGGTAATTACTCTAAAATAGGCGGGATTTTAGGCAGTCTAAATGTAAAAAAAATAATCATTTTAAACAAAAATTAACGCAATCTGAAAAATAATAATAATATAATAATGTAGGGTTCTCATTTTATTAACTATTATACAAATTCAAATTATGTAGTATATTTTGATTCACAAAATATTACGAGCAATTGCTCTATGAAATTTTCGGAAAGGCTGAAAATTTCGTTCGACATCACAAAATGTGTCAGGGGCATTCTTATATTTAGCCATATCGTCTAAAGTTACCTCAGCTCCATTGATTAATGGCAAAGACACAATTGAATTGCCACGTAAAATTTTGACTAAAACATGTTCTTTCTTTCGGCATTATAAATTCGCACATAAAAACATGATTAAAGTAAGTACTTTAAATATTATAGATTAGGTTGAAACACTTTATCGAGTGCTGAATTAGTCAACGAAGTAGATGATACATGGCGCTGATAAACCTTGTCTGCTCAATAAATGTTAAAATAGGCAAAATAGGCTGTATAAGGTAAAATAGGCACAATAACCAAAATAGAGAAAAATTAGGCTCTAAGGCACGAAAAAAAAAACCTTCCATTACACGTAAACATATTACCTATGTATAGAAAAACTAAATTGCCTGAAGTATATTAAAATTTGAATCTAGGCAATTGCCTAAAAATCCGGGCTTTAATGATGAGTAATCGAAGATTTATCTGGATAATTCAGTCGAATTGAGAGGTTATGTTTGCATTGTTCTTCCCGTTTGTCCAATGTAAACTTTACCGAATTACAATACATTCCAGAAGACTGAAGAAGGACAATATCTTTTGTACTCTTCAATATTTGCTGAAGTTCCATGTGCGGTAAAAAAGAAACTATAATGTTCTTCCTTGTTAGTATTCGGCCTATTTTATCTATAACACTTTCTACAAAAGACAAAGACGCAAAGATGATGTTCAAATTATCGGCATTATTACCCATTTCTCCATCTTGTCTTTCTACTGTACAATAAAAATTATTCTAATTATTCTCAACATTCAGTATTTCTTAAAACCATATTTCAGTTCACAGAATAACAGCTGCAACAGTTTTCATCATTCCATATTTTTCTTATTTCGCATCCGTTTCTTGGTCCATAATCGTAATCCGCTGAAAAAAGCTTTATAACCGCTCAAATGCATTCATACGTATTAAATTGCTATCGAAATAATCCGGGCAGAGATTTTATGGTTATCCGATTGCCGGGAGAGACGGGATTAGAAAAATTATATTATATCCTTTAAATGCCAAATTTGTAAAGAAAACTTCATATAAGATATTTTTAAAAGAGCGTGATACATTTGACGTATATTTTCCGAGAAATGTTTCATTTTCTACCACTTTTTATGACACATTTTGATATAGAATTATTTATAAATTAGAATATTAAATGTACTAAGATTGTCTGTACTTAATCCATTATATAAGTTATTGCAGAATGTAGCTGGCCAGTAAAATTTATAAAAACTTAGTGCATGTGAAATTTAAATGAAGATCATTTTGCGAATAGTTACCTTTTCATTCATTTCTTATGTGTAATTAATATGTCTTTATAAATATTAATTTACGAATGCTAGAAGTAAAATGACTGATATTTTACATGTCAAAGCTCTGTTTAACCAATCAGTATTTAGCATAAACAGTATTATGGGTTTTGTTTTGAAATAAAACATCATCAGGATCACGAAAAAAAAACAATGTTAAAATGTTGTAATCTAACCTGTTTTTAAATTGACGATCATATGATATTTACCGTCCGATTTTAATTTTACGTTAAACGCCAAAGCCTCTGTTCCGAATGGATTAATTTGGTATCATTGTTTACCTATATTTTAGACCATAGTTTTATGCTTAGCTTATTTATTACACTATTGAGAGAAGTAAGTGAGACCTTTCTTCCTTAGGGTAGAAAGTTTTTTTTTCTCTAGGAAAGGAAACTAAAGCAACTATACGAGTATGATATGATATTAGTAACATCATGTTGTAACTATCAAGAGAATAATAAATCTTATCTAAATTTATAATTAAATAAATATATCATTGCGCTGTTCACCAATAATTAGGCGGGATATTCTGCCATAGTAGATCTCGGAAAGTGTTATTTTATGCGCATGAAATGTGGTAAATGTTATTTTATCTATTATTATTTTTAGATTCTAAAGTTCATCATGACACAATGTGCATGTATTAAAAACATTTCAGCTAATTTAAACTTGAATATTTGGTGATTCGATTGCTCTTCGTAACGAGATATTAATTGATTGCCTCGTTCTATTTACTTAATTGCTAACCAAAACAAAAGCTGTAAACGACCAGGTATGTGATAACATTTGATCAATTGCAAGAAACACAAAATTGTTGACAGTTTTATAGAAATAAACAATTATTGTCCGAGACACGCTTACAGATTTTTCAAAAAAATCATGAATGCTTGAAATAAAAGTTGTAAATAATTCAGTTTTCTCAGTCTTTCATTTCAAGACAACGGTAATAGTACAGATGTGTTAAAATCGTTAGAATATCTTATACGACATGTGGCAATTTAATCCGTCTATCCTTCTGGTTATAGGTAAAGCTTCAGGGACTTGTAGTATATACCAACATTTACACTGAACCTTTGTCTATACAAGCGTGTATAATGTGCTTGTTTCTATTTCATCATCATCATGTTGGAATTGATAGAGTGATAGTGTGTTCGTCGAAGTTTCAAACGATTTTTCGTGATGTCAAAAATGTCATTTAGCACCTATAAATTGAACATGTAACAAGCTTCAGTATCTAAAACTGTCTTATAAGCAGTTGTGCGTATACTACTACAATATTACACTGAATTAGATTCTACTTTAAGCTGCAGGTTCCCTCTACTGTCATTAGGATTGTGTTCCTGTTGTGCAAAGTAGCAAATAAATATAGTTTATTTTTCACGATTTGCGCACTGAACTCAAAATTCTTCTTGACAAATAGAGAGGAAATAAATAGTATTATTATACTTTATATACTTTAAACCTTTAAACTATCTATTAATGTGCACATTATTTGTCTAGGTATAAAATGATTTACTTCTATCTCAATTTTTGTATCATAGAAACGGTCAAATACTCCCAGTCGTAAAAAAGTATTTTCATTTTAGACAATTTTAAATACATAAAAGAAAATTGTTTAATTTGGTAAAATAAATGATTGATGACGCAATTTGACAAACTTTCTTGAACTATTACGGAAACTACACAAATCCAAGGAAAAGCATTCGATATAAGATTCAGTTACAAAAATTCTTGTTGAAATATTATGTCGATAATTTCCTCTTCTTTAAATTATTTCTTACTGAAATAATCAAATGAATGATTTATATTTAAGGACAAGGACGCATCCTTATACTGTAAGTAGGACACTTGGCAACATAGCCTTTACATAAATAGATACAACGGAATATACGCGCATAATATGTAATGTTTTGTAAACATATCTACATACTATATGACTTCTCTAATAACTCCTAGTTTACAGTTATCATGTGTACACGTATTACCAAGTACTGAGTATGATGAATATAGCATAACAAAGTACTTATATTCATGTAGAAAGTTAATAACAAATAACATGTATTAAATTACATTTTTTTCGTAGAGAAAAGGTACATTTTTGTCATACCTCAAATATATTTCAATATGAAATTTTTCTTGTCTTTGACATGATACCAAGTACATATTTGTAATAAATGAAAAAAAAATTCCTTAAAATAATATTTATACAGGGTGTATTGTTATTTTGCAAACAATTATTGACAAGCCTCGTTTTAAAAGATTCGGTATAAAAAGAAATCTTTGCTGAAAAACCAGTGTAGTTATTTACTCGTATGCTTCTCGCTCGTACATTAGAGTGAAAGCATATCTATTTAGTCTACGATCAAGCTTTATTTAATAACATTTCAAATACCAAAAATATTTATTTTGTACATAATCTCCGTTTAGGTAGTTTAGTTTATTTCGTATCAACTATATTGTTGCATGTTGTCATTACCTGCGTGCAATAAACAATCACTTACTGCACTGAAATAAGTACAGAATGACTCATTTTTCGCACGATCGTAGAAAAAATGATTTTGAATATTTAGCCAACTTTCAAATCATTCTAAATAATTTTAGAGATAAATATTTTAAGCAATTTTCACGAAAATAATTATTAAACGTTTCACAAGAAAAAATCCGCAATTTAAAACGTTCAAATTTATTAAGTATTTTAAATACTTAATGAAATCAAATTGAAAGTGTTATGGAATTACGGCTGCCTATGAAAAATAATAAAATAGAGGAAAAAAATAAAATGAAATCAGATTTGAATCACATGGTGAGTATAGCTACTTTGGTTTAAAGCATATGAATATAAAAGGGTACTATTGAGGATTTAATAACTTTGCAATGCCGGGCCCTCGAAAATAATGGACCCGCAAAAATTATCTAGTTTGGCTGTGGATAATGTTTTTGCTTTTCTAAACCAATAAATAATATGAGAAGAGTAAAAATATCTTTTTGTACAATGACACTACGACTATTTTAAATTTGTATCTCTTATAGTTCTACAGTAAAAATCCATCCTGTATATATTTAGGTATTTTATTTTACGATTATTGACCGTCATATTGAATTCAAAACTTCAAAACACAAATAACGAAAATGGAATATATTCTGTATTTGTAGGAACAAAGCTTTTGTTCTGACAATATTCACTAGAAATATGGATATTAATTTAGTTACCTCTTTGTTATATTATTTTACATACTCTCGTTCACATATTAATTATATTTCTTGTTTATAAAAATTCTTATTTTAGTAAATAAACAGATAGATACTTAATTTAAATTACTGTGTTAGCATGATTTAAACAAATTTAAAAGTTTTTCATAATTCATAATATTTTCAGTATAGATACCTAAATATTTTACATATTTTTTTCATTAAAGTTTTCGAGTATAAAATTATTTTATTTTTCACTTGTTCATTATTTGTTATGATACAAATAGTATATAAACAACTCCATATCGCCAAAAGCAATATGTTTAAGCATTTTTATTCATATCACCCGCTCCCTTCATAATGCCCGTTCATCATTAACTTTCTTTTTCTACTGTCGTTATTAGAATGTCATTTAACGTACTGGTTTCCATGGCGCTAAATAACATCTTAATCACTTGTTGAGAAGCTGTGGCTTTGAAGTTTTTAGTCACGGCTTGAGATATTAAGCACGGGGTGAAATTAGCTTCCTACAGCTGTCAAATAACACATAAAACTTCAAATTTTGTAGAAGTTCGTAGGAAAAGTATACATGTGACTCGTTTTATAAATTCTTTAGATACTCGGTTTTTATGCACTCGCTTCGCTTCTCCCAGCTCATGTAAAAAAAACTTATAGCTAAATGGATGTTTATAAAATCATAATTACTAAAAATTAATACTAATTCTACATATTGTAGTAAAAATAAATCTTGTTTTTACTACGCACGTTGCTATTATTGTATACGTTCATAGGTAAATATTAGAGATGGACGAATATCATCCGCGAATAGTCGAATGCCGCGAATATTGACATTATTCGATATTCGAGATTTTCGAATATTAACGTCAGTATAGCGAACATTCGAATACCTCGAATATCGCGCAATATGTTGACCTCAATTTTTAACTACGTTTTTCTTTATCATTTGTACATAAAGTTAAAGCTATTACAATACTTTGAAGTTATTAATAACAAAGATATTTTGTTTTAAAGCCATGAAGACGTACCATATTTCAAATTTGTTTTTCGCCATCACCCGTACGTTTCACCTTAAATTTGAAGTTTTCGTCTTTTTCTTTTTTGTTTGTACTTTTTGTTTTAATTTTATTTTATCTTAACAATTTCATTCAAGTAATGAAAAGGACATAATTAAATAATTATTAATAATAAATAAATTAACTTTTAGGAGTATTCGAATATTCAAGTACCTCGAATATTCGAGATCTAATTAATATTCGTATTCGATATTCGAATTCGAGAAATTTGATATTCGCCCATCTCTAGTAAATACCTATAAACTATCCTAAATCCTATATTTAGTTGTGCTTTCTTTTTTTGTTTGCAGAAATAGACAAATATATCAAACTTTTATACCCATTCCTGGGTATATTATAATGAGAATCACAATGATAATTTCTTGTTGCTTTTCTATTTCTGGGCTAAACAGTATTTCCAGAAATAGAAAACCTAAAATGTAATCTATTTTCTCGAAAAATAATTCAATATTGGTTAAAATGTAGTTCTAAATTACAATATATTATAAATAAATATATCATTTAGCATTTTGTTAAGTCTGGAAATGACAGGTTTGAATTATTATGTAGATTTGGTGTGCGATATACTCCGAAACGTATTTATACTATTATACGCGGTATCAGGATCAAGAACATTATAAATGCGGTAAATATGGAAATAATCCCTACTTAAATGCCCTTCTACGATTTTCCGGGTAAGCAGATCAACATAACTATTTCAAAAAGAACTTGACACAAGATATTCCTATATTTTCCGCTTTAAATATTATAACTATTTCCAAAGTTCAATGAAAAATAACAGAATAGTTATTTGTACAACTAGTTTTGAAAGCAATATTTTTTTCACGAATGTCATCTTCAAATTTGTAAAACAAGATGCTTTCATTATGTGTACGTACGTTACGTAGAGTCTAATTGCAATTGTGGGAATCCTTCTTCATTCCTTCTCTTTCTTATCTTTTTCATTCGTTGTCAATTTCTACAATAGAGTGTCTAATTACATTTGTATGGAATTCACTTTCAAACACAAGCGCAGACACATTTCTTATCATTATTATATCTTTGATTCGTTTTCTGTTGTTACAATAGAGTGTCTAACTGCAAATGTGGAATTTAATTTCAAAAACATGCGTAAAGAGACTCTTCCTTTCTTTTTATCTTTTTATATTCGTTGGAGTGGGAGTGAGTAAAGTAAAATCATTAGAGTATGTGTGACGTACATCGAATGAAAGAATAATGAAACAGTCGTAGAGGAGCGAATAGATGGATGTGGTTAATTGTTGCATGAAAAAAGATTCCGGATGTGAGGTTTCAGTAGGTTTATATGAATGTGGTTGAAGAGGCTGATTATTTGATTAATTTAATGAGTAGAAGAATCAAGGATTTATATTACCTCATTTAATGGGATGTAGAGTGATATTATATACGTATTTTTTGTATTGATATTAAATTGATTTCACAGAAAATTTAAATTATTTTGACAGATGTCAGAATTTTCTAAGCATGTTGTTAAATGATCCCAAGGAGATAAATTAAAAAAATCTGATGTGGACACCACATGACTTCCTTGTACGCGTATTAAACTATAGATACTTTTTTAATTGCACATATTTGACATAAAATCTTTTATTTTTATTTTTTGTTCTAATCCATAGCAAACTTAATTTAAAAAAAAAACTAAAAATATATAATATTTAAATTTAGATATCTCGCTTATGCAAAAGGCTAATTTAAAAATTCTTAATGTGCTAGACGCAGAATTTAATTCTCTAAAACTTTTATTTGTAGCATTCTTTTCTAAAATTAAAATAATACCATTTTTTTCAAGGAAAACTGTTAGCAGCTTCATGTAATGTGCCACTTCCGGTTAGTCTATTTTAACCAAAATTTATTATGTTATTTCCATTGATATAGTAGTCTTATATACCAAATTTGGAAAGTTTTAAATTATATTTGAATATAGTTTTTCATGAAAATCTATTATAGGCTTCAAGTAAAGTACCACTTCCGGTAGTTGTATAATGACCAAAAAGGGAGGTGCACAACTAGATGTTATAACAGTCCTAAATATAAAATTTAAATTTTCTACGGCTTACCGTTTTTGAGTTATGCGAGATACATACGTACAGACGGCATGACGAAATTAGTCAAAATGGATTCAGGGAGGGCCAAAATACCTATTTCCGTTGAAATCTGAGAACCGAAAATTTTCGCGATTACAATTCTTCCTTTACTTCGTACAAGGAAGTAAAAATAGTGACAATAGTTAAATGAATGAGAATGTACTATTAATTCTTTTTTTTCACGATTTTTCATACAAAAAATATATTTCTTCGTATTCTTTACTAAAATATTTTATAAAAATGTTTGTTGAAGAATCTGTTTAAAGTCGTAATCGGAGAGTGAGCCATATCGGTGAGCTTTCGAGAAGAAAATTGTTTCTAAATTTTCGAAACGACGGTTAGGAACCCAGGATCTTTAGATCGAATGCCGATGCCTTACCGTGCAACCTTTCATCCCCATTCCGGTGTTGATAAGAGAAAGAGGGTGTTAAGCAAACTGGAACAAACGGGGTCGTACCCTTGCAAAATGACGAGTCAGGGATTTCCGCATAGGTGTTAATAACCGCATTTGACGTAAGTGTGCCGCACATTGCTTTGTAACAGAAAGTGTAAGAGAGAGAAAATTGTTTTCAAGCTTTTCCGAATGCTGGATTTTCGAGATCTTTATGATCTCATATCAGCACAGTGCCGGAGCTAAGGAAGTGAAAAAATGCAATTACATCCGTTAAATTTGTAACCACTTTAATAACCTTCTTATTTTGCCTGTTTTCGACTGAGGCTTATTTGCATTTACGCACCCTCTACCCATGCCGGTTTTAAACCATTTTCAAAAGATCTTCGCACATCCAGCATAAAATCTTATACAAATAACGACTTTTTATATAACGGAGTAAAAATTAAAGATATATCTATAGTAACTGTGTAACAAAATTGAAGGGTATATAACATTGGACGCACTGATCATTAAAGCCCGGATATTTAGGCACTTAAAAACACCCAAATAAGCAGGCATATAGGCTGGTAATTACTCTAAAATAGGCGGGATTTTAGGCAGCCTAAATGTAAATAATTTGTTTAAAAAAAAATAAACGAATCCTTTTTCTAATATTGGTACTCGTATCTATTTTTCGTTAGAAAAAAATAATAATTTTAAACAAAAATTAACACAATCTGAAAAATAATAATGTAGGGTTCTCATTTTATTAACTATTATGCAAATTCAAATTATGTAGTATACTTTAATTCACGAAATATTACTAGCAATTGCTCTATGAAATTTTCGGAAAGGGACTGTCTTGAATTGCCACGTAAAATTTTGACTAAAAAACATGTTTTCTTTCGGCATTTTAAATTCACACACAAAAACTTGATTAAAGTAAGTACTTTAAATATTATAGGTTAGGTTGAAACACTTTGTCGAGTGCTGAATTAGTCAACGAAGTAGATGATAAACCTTGTCTGCTCAATAAAAGTTAGAATAGGCAACAAAAATAGGCAAAATAGGCTGTATAAAGTAAAATAGGCACAATAATCAAAATATAGAAAAAATAGGCTCTAAGGCACGAAAAAAAAACCTTTCATTACACGTAAACATATTACCTATGTATAGAAAAACGAAATTGCCTGAAGTATATTAAAATTTGAATCTAGGCAATTGCCTAAAAATCCGGGCTTTACTGATTAAAAAGAATTTTGTTAAAATTCTTAAATTGAAAAATGAATCTAAACAAATGAACAGTTTTGGGACACTGGTTATTAAAATATTTCATCTAAACATTAGATACTAATTACAAATTAAATAGGTATTGTGTAACACACACAAATGAATCAAATAATTGTATTATGTATTCTGCCGGTTAATCTTTGGCAGTAATATAGTGAGATTTAATTAATTTAATTATAATTAATTACGATTATGAACACTGCAAACTAATTTTGTAAATTTTTTTCGTATAGGAATGTAAGAACTAGTGGTACCCAAAATGTTATTGTTTCGAAAACTACCGTTAATTTTACTATTTTCAATATAATTCTTTTGAATCATAATTAGTACGTTCAATACTATAGGTACGTTAAAATTTTATTATACAAAATTAGTTACAACCTGTATATTAATCACGTATTAATTCTCAAAATTGAGGGTGGTTTACTTTAAATAAACAAATTTAGTACCACTAGATACTAGTTCGATAGTTATTTTTAATATATTAATAACACTACAATAATCAATTATGGGATACGTGACTCAATGATGTGGATTTCATATTAAAATTATCCCTGTGTCTGCTCTTTCCTAATATTATTGATAGCCGTGATTTCACGGCACTTCACGTGTATAAATATATCACTCACTTAGATCTGCTTCAACAGACTACCACATCCAGTAATAGGTAAAAGGCGTCATGATATATTGATTATTATTTAATAGTAATTTTATTCATTGTTAAAATCATATACATATATATATATATATATACAAATACATATGAAACCACCTAGCTGTCAAATGTTTCTAAATTATTTGATATATAAATGTTTCAAATAAAAATGGCGGAAACATTTCTTTTTTATCAAGATCTCTAGAGTGATATCAACAGATCTTATTACATCCATCACCAAAAATATTCTACTGTCAAATGTATGAAATTATTTTAAAGAAACAAGCAATAGAATCAATTTTGTACGAACATTGTTGATGCTGTGTAGTTCAATCGCTTTTGTAAATAATGCAAAAGGGTGAAAGAGGTTAAAATCTTCCTTGAAATGTGTTTCTTTGATCATTTGTATTTATTTATTTACTACACTGCAGGAAATGAATCCCAGTTACAGTACACAGAATTTATAGCTTCAAGCGGAATTCGAGACACTTGGCCGCAGTAGTATTTTTGGTTGAACTTAATGAGGTTTGTACCCGAGTACTCTCGCTTGTAAAAAGAGAGCACAACCATTGTGTTCATCCTTCATAAAGTGTCAAGTGGAGGTACCAACCGACAAAACACAACCCCCAAAGATGTTAGTAAAAATAGAACAACATGGTTTAATGATTGCAATATTAATCAAATTTGATTCAAACTGTGTAAAACGGTAAACCTTACTTGAATAAAAATTCTAGAATGTAACTCGATCCGCCATCTTAAAAGAAAATGGCAGTGCTAAATCTAAGTATTGAAACACTTTTCTCATTTTATATCCACATCGTTCACTCGGTCTGAGTCGAATTTGATAGGTTTTACACACAAGCAGATTTTAGTTAACTTTCTAACTTGATCCGCCATTTTGAAACAAAATAGCGAGCGGAAAACAAAAGTTTTTTGCGTGACGTAAATTGCAAACGAGTCTTTATCCGGTTAAGACCCTAACCTCGAGTTGAGAGAACTAATACTATATTTTTCAAAGGAAACAGCTAACATTTGTAAAGCATAAAATATTAATTTCTCCGGAAATTGATCCATAGTTAAGTTTATCCGAGTTGTAACAGTGTTCAAAGTGTGCTTTAGGTACCTAATAATATTCCAATTTTAATTCGACAATATCGTCCCGTAATTACAGCTTTGTTCCTGCAATATAATGACGACGCAAATAATGTTCACAAAAATCTAAATACATAATAAATATATCATCACGCCTTATACCAATTTCTGTGTGTTACACTTTTCCAAATCGGATCTCAGTAAGTGATATATTTATGCACATGAAGTGCGGTTACCATCCGTCAACTTACAACCTCCAAAGATGTTATTCGAGGGGTAATTTTAATGTGGTGAAAATTGTTTGTCGTCCTTGGATATCGAGCCCGGGTTCTCAAATCCACAGTTCGACTCGATACCACTGACGATGTATTTATTCAAAATGAATGTTTGTTTTTGTCCAAGTATCAAATGTTTAGAAATAATGTTACAGAAAAATAAATAGCTCTAATGTATGAAAAACTAAATTTCAGTTATAAAAATAATTAAAAATCTTCTGACAGCACAAAATACAAGTGATTTTATATTTCGGCAAAAAAGGTAAAAAATTAAGAATGGTTTACCTTAAGCAAACATTTTTGTCTACCAATGATTTGATAGTTATATCTAATATTTTAATAGTTAAATTATAATTATAAACACTACAACAGTCAAAGTAGTCATTATACAAAATCAGATAAATGAATGTTTGTAGTGTCGACTTGTGGTACTAAATGTTCTTCATTTTTACATCTTTTTGTTCAATGATCAGTACTTCATGCTTTTTATATTTTTACTTAACGGCATTGAATTTGTTGTGCATCAATTTTCAGCCATTTTCAAGAAAACAGTTTTTGAACAATATTTCAAAAACTATAAAACATAAGCACTTCACTATTAACTTAGCGGATCAAAAAACATATATATGTAAATTTGCGAATATTCGTACGAAAAAGAAGTTTAGAGCAGACAGTCTGAAATTGGAATAAAATAAAAAAAATCCTTCAAAAATTAAAAAAAAAATTATTGCTACAAATTTACTAAAGCTAGGGCTTGCAACCACGTGGAATTCAATGGCGTTGAGCACATTTTCATATCTTGCCTTGTTTTTCTTATATAAACTCAAAAAGTAAATACAATAACCGTAAGACATTTACAAAAACTAAACTCGCTCAACATTTACTTGTACGTCAAATTTATCACAAGAAATTCAATGTCATTAAGTTTTAATTTTAGCGAGACTTTCCCGCGATATACGATAAATTTCATGCAAGAGCGAGAATGAGATCAGTATTGCTGATCAAAAATTGAGGTTATTACTATATTTTCAGAAGTTGATAATGAAGTCCTAAAAAATCTGTGGATTTATTCCTCTGCCAAACGCTCCGACATAATTTTAGAGAGAAAATAAGTTTAAATAAAAATACGAAGAACAACATTTTCTACCAGTTTTCTTATTTCCTCGAAATAAAATTTGTAGCTACGGTTCTGCATCAACACTTAAATCGCTGAATCTTTAATGATGCTAATAAAATATGGTACGTGAAACGCTTAAATACTCTTACATATTGCTCTTATCCCGAACGTAAATTGCAAGTATAAAAGAATGAATGAACTTAATAGCTTTTTAAACTATAGAACACTAAAACAAAACATTTTATTGTTTTGATGTTTACGGGCTTACTAATTAAGCTGTATATCAGATCATGCCACGTGTTCATTGTCATAATCTCGATGTTTTACATCCTGTATTATATTCAAAACAACTTGATAATGCCTACATGACTTCTTATCAAATCTTCGCAATAATTTAATTATTTTTAACTTATAAATTAAGCATTCTTTAAAAACATTTGAGAACGGGAAAGGCACGTAAATTTTTATTGATATCATAGTGAGTCCTGACCCTGTATTGTAATTAGGATTCAGTTCCTTGGTTACATACTTAGCTGATCAACATTGTGAAAAGTAAATAGCAAAGTATTGCCATTTTTAATTGCAATTAGATTGGAAGTTGCTGGATCACATTAAAGCAACATATTTGTATTTATTGTTAGTTACGTCAACCAGTACCTAAATGTGAAGAATGTAACAATAGATTGACTGTTCTCCATATTTTTCGTCATTGCACAAAATATCGCCAGGAAAAGCAAAATTGTTAGCTTGCTGATAATTCAACAGTCATCTTATCAAATGATGGAGAAATGATAAAAAAGCTTTACAATTTCTAAAAGAAATAATAAAAAACTCGAGCGTAATTAGTAAAATTATGTAATTGTATTATTTTCAATCTTTCTTCTCTTCTTCTACTACTTTCAGTATGTAATACCAATTTCGGACCAAAGTATTTGATCCATTTTAAATTAAAAATTAATTATAATAAATAAATAGAAAGGTGTTCAGTTTTTCAATTCAATTCGAAACATGTTACGTGTAGCAATTAAGTTATTAAAAAGCCTTTTGTTGAATTATTACAAGGGTTTTTGGAATAAATATCCGGAAGCTATTTTTTTTCATTAAATTTTAATTAATTCCTCAAAATGTTTGCTGTGTAAATGTATAAAAATTTATAAACAAGAAGAAAAACAGTACAATAAACAAAACGTTACAATTAAATTGATATCTGTCGTACAACATGCGATTCAATATTGCAGAATTTTGATGAATCACTGCATTTATTTAATTTGTCTTTGTTCCATTTATTTCATTACAGCAAATGAACACAAAAGTTTTAAATGTCAAATATTTGAAAGATCTGTCAACAATTAATTGCAGCAAATTTTAAATGTCATCTTCATTTAAACCTGTTAAAGCAAAGTGATATTAGCGCAAAAATAAAAACTAAAAATCATAAATTTAAATACACTTTTATTCTAAACTTAATGGCTGAAACCCGGCTATGGCAATGATAATATTGTCCGCAATGACAAACACATATAGAAACAGATTCAACCCAAAAAAGTAATTACATTCATATTACAGATTTAGAAACTATATCAAAAAGTGCCTCAAACTATATAAAAAAGAAAAATATTCTCTTTCATATTTTTAATGGAACACATTAGCTGGTAGCACAAGCTCTGTTTTTACCTGTTTTAAGAGCAGTGTATTTGGATGTTTTAGCTATCTCTAACATGTTAAAACCGAGCTCTTAGAACACCCAAAACAGAGCTTGTGTTACCAGCCATTATGTATATTTTACAAAATTTAGGTTCTACATGACATTCAACCATATATAATTTAGTAATAATGAATTTAGTTTGTTTAAAAAACCGAAACTTGTATAATAATTTCAAAAAAACCGATAATTGAAATCGAAATTTCACTGATATGACCGTTAGCCGTAACCGAACCCCAAATATTTTCGGTTTGAATCCCTTCTTTAAAACCATATTTTTAATTTTAATAGTACATGTACATATCTATTAGAAATTCACTGGTCTTATTTTCTAACATAACATCAAAAAACATAGATTGTTGCAGGCAAGGAACAACATGCAATTGATTTTTTTTTAATTCTCTCTTATTATAACGTGTACATTGCTGTATATTCGCAAAGTTTAATGACTAAAGATAGAGTTAAATAACAAAAATATTTTCAAAATTACTTTTCTCTTATTTTGTATTCCATGTAAAATAATTGCAAAAAAAAATTCCAATTTAAAATGTCTTTAAGGGATAAACTTTCAATATGATTATAATAATTATTAGAATTTGAATTAATATAAACACAATTTCAAGTAAAAATTAAATGTTTTGCTTATGCTACGCCTTTTAATTTGTTTTTGTTTGATTTTAACTGTTTCCCAACAAAAATGTATTTCGTTTATTGTTGCATACAAACATGACGTTATTGTCAAACGCTTTGACATGAAGTTTCTTCCAATATCCAGGTAGAATTAATTAAAAGAAGATAGTTACAGTTCTTTTCCTCATTTCAAGTAATAGAAGCGACGAGTTACCACTCAGCCAAGTAATTCGTATTTAACTCGGTCGATAGAACGTGTAAACCGGGATAAAAAAATAAATTAATACTGAAAAACGAAAAAGTATAGGGTTATTAAAAATTATTAGACGTTATTACAAAAATGTCTGCTAGATAATATTTGAAATAAACAAATAAAAATTCAGGTGATATTTTATTTTAATTTGCGAGACTTCAAATTAAATTCTTTCAATTTAATAGCATTCCTTTTGAGATTCTATAGAAATTTAATAAAAATGCATAATAAGTGAAATTAATAAAAATTTAATTTGAAACGTTTGTCCCAGTAATCACCAATGATTTCTAATTCACAAGAATTTTAAAGTTGAATATTCATGAATTGTTAAAAATTTGAATCATTTTCCGTTAAAATCCCCCTACGCGCGTGAGGTGCGCTGATGTGTTCAGCTCGTACCGCAATATATTATCCGGAGTACATATATCATATCCGAGATCAACACAATAGCACAGGTGCCACTTTTAGAACTGGGGACAAGAATCGATGATATATTTATTTATATTTTTTCTAGAGCTGTCAAACCCAAATAAAATTTATTTTTTATCTACCACTTTCAAAATACAAGAATCCACCATAAAAAATACATAATCTCGATCTTTCTGAATAATTTGATAATGACGCCATTAAAACTGTGCCTATATGTCTTCTTGTCAAATCTTCGCAATAATTTAATTATCTACCGCTAAATAAAACATTCTTTAAAAGCGTTTGACAGTGGAAAACTCACGTAAATATTTATTGACGTCATATAAAATTATTCGGTTTGCAATTAAATAAATAAAAATAAATAAATATATCATCACGCCTCTTACCCATTACTGGGTGTGGCACTCTGCCTGAGCAGATCTCGGTAAGTGATATATTTGTTCGCGTGAAGTGCGGTTACCAGCCGTCAAATCACGGTCCCCAAAGATATTAGTGGAGGAGGAGCCACAGGGATAGATTTAAATTGGTGAAAATTGTTTGTCGGCTGTGGGGATCGAACCAGGGTTCTCAAGATCCACAGGCCGACTCGATACCACTGAGCCACCTACCCCATTGCAATTAAATGTGTAACATATATTTCTTCTATCAAACTACCAAACCCAAATAAAATTTATTTTTTATCTATCATTGAAATTTATCTGAAAATTATAAAATACTAGAAGCCACCATAAAAAATACAATTGACAATTTAATTTTAGCTCCAGCTATTCTTTTGGAAAATTACTACATTAGTACAATTCTTTCATTGAGATTTATCATATCATAAAAAGATACTTTTCTTACGTTGCTAATACTTTCTATTATAAATCGGTGTATTGGATCATAATTTTAGTATAATTATAATATATTTACATATGATTTTAAAAAACCAAAGGTTTTATTTGAAAGTCCCTACTAGCTTATAGTGGAATAATGGGATATTAAATTACTATGAGATGGCGTTGATCATGATATGTCAAACTTGAGACAAAGTTACACTTTCAGTTGGTCTTCATAAGCTTATCATTGCTGTCACTTGTATTTCTTTGTTGTTTTTCTCTTATTTCATGTTTGTTAGTAATATTTTTTTATAAATTTATATAGAATATAGTTCTGTGTTGTCGTTAGTTATAGTTTTAGTATCAGTGTCATTATCGTCTAACTTTTAGGAACATATTTAAGTATATAATTCATAGGTTCTTTTAATAGTGTAGGTTATGTCCACTAAGACATTAGTTCTTTTACTATAATATTAGTTAATTATAGTTTTATTATGTTTTGTATTTATTGTACATCACTATGAGCGCATTCTTATTTAAAGATCTCAATACAGTCGTAATTATTATATAAGTTGATATCAGTTGAGGTTCAATGACAATGTGTTAGCATGTGGATTTTATAATCTTAGTTCGATTCCTACAGCTGTTAAACTGTAGTCGATAGTAAAATTATCCCTCCACTATCATATTTAGGGGTGAAGATTTACGAAACTGGTGTACAGGAGCGAATGGATGAATGTTTGTTGCGTGTTGATGGATTTTGGTTGTGAGAAAAGAAAGAGTTTGTATGGAGGAAGTGTTAATATGGTCGAATCGAGTATCGTGTGTCAGGATGAGAATGTTGACGGGTTCGTGCTACCCCATTTAATGGAATATAGCGTGATGTTATGTATGTATGTATGTATGTGATTTAGCAGGTACAGGCGCGGTGGCCGAGCGTGTTAAAGCAGATATCTTAACATACTGTGACGTCACCCGAACCAAAGTTCGTCAGTTCGAATCCGCCTGTCGACAATGTGTGATTTGTCGTAAAATTTAAAATACAGTTACATGTATTTATCACACTCGGGCGCTATAAGCTAGTCACTTATACGCCTTAAATAATGTAACAGTCGACTACGAAAACCGGCAGTACGGTAGTGTAAAAAACTGCGGCTCGGTGTGTCCGGTAGGTCCAGGCCCGATTTGGGCTGTAGTGCCATCAGAAGAAGAAGCAGATTTAGCAGGTGGTATCACTGCTACGGCAGAGTACTACATCCAGTATTGAGTAAAAGGCGTGATGATATGTTTATTTTATTTTTATTTAAGTTGACGTGAAGTTGTTCCAACCAAATTAGAATTTCATTTAGTTTCATGATATAAAAAATTAAAATCAAATTTATTCGATAATCATAGTTATTTCGTAGACTATAAATAAACTAGCGAACCTTAGTGTTAATATTTCCTGATATAAGACCAGAGATGGACTGGCAACATATCGCCCCAGAGGGAAAAATCCAATTTATAAATCGATAAGCGAAAAAACGAAACATGACGTCTAATTTTAACGCCAGCGACACAAATTTGTCTCGATGTACGAGAAAATTTTCTCTTTTCTCTCAACCAGAACACCTCTGTGGCTGGGTTAGTCATAAATTGCACTTTCTGAGGCGTGTATGTTCAATATATAAACACAAAACTCAAAATAAATTCATGAAATATGTTCAGTGCAAATTATACCTTAAAGATAAAACTCGAGCTGCGCGCAATATCTAGAGTACCCTAGAAGAGAATTTCTGTAGTATTATTTGTTTTATGTAAAGTTGTATTGCAAAGCATAGTTGTCATATTCTCAATTCAAAATTAACCTACAATTTTACTTTGTACGGTTGTACTTGTAATAAATTAACAATTAGTTCCAATGCAAAATATTTAGTTCTTATGAAATTTATGTATAACGAAGAACAAGACCAATATATTAAAAGCAGTCAAATGAAAACAGAAAAAGTACAAATTTAACTCAAACTTTATTCTGTTGTGCATACATACATACCATTACGATATATTCCATCAAATGAAACAACATTCACTCATTAGATTAATCAAATAATCAGTCATCGTCAAACATTTTCATCGTAACACACCATAACAAACTTTCAAACATATTCATTAATTCACTCCTATATATATTTTGCATTGATCTTTCATTCGACATATATTTCACATACTCAATACGTCTCTAATAGCTCACAACAAATCTAAAAAGATAAGAAAGGAAGTAAACGACAGTCTACGCTTGGATAGAAAAAAAAATTCATACAATTGTAGTTGACACTCTATTATACCAACTGAAAACGTACCAAAAATATAAGAAAAAATCTGATGTGGACACCACATGACTTCCTTGTACGCGTATTAAACTATAGATATTTTTTACATTGCACATATTTGACTTAAATCTTATTTTTTGTTCTAATCCATAGCAAAATATATAATATTTAAATTTAGATATCTCGTTTATGCAAAAAGCTAATTTAAAAATTCTTAATGTGATAGACGCAGAATTTAATTCTCAAAAACTTTTATTTGCAGCATTCATTTCTAAAATTAAAATAATACCATTTTTTTCAAGGAAAACTGTTAGCAGCTTCATGTAATGTGCCACTTCCGGTTAGTCTATTTTAACCAAAATCTATTATGTTATTTTGATTGATATAGTAGTCTTATATACCAAATTTGGAAAGTTTTAAATTATATTTGAATATAGTTGTTCATGAAAATCTATTATAAGCTTCAAGTAAAGTACCACTTCCTGTAGTTGTATAATGACCAAAAAGGTAGGTGCACAACTAGATGTTATAACAGTCTTAAATATAAAGTTTCAATTTTCTACGGCTTACCGTTTTTGAGTTATGCGAGATAAATACGTACGTACGTACGTACAGACGGCATGACGAAATTAGTCAAAATGGATTCAGGGCAGGCCAAAATACCTATTTCCGTTGAAATCTGAGAACCGAAAATTTTTGCGATTACAATACTTCCTTTACAAGGAAGTAAAAACGATATGTTGATTTGCGCTTGTTTTTAAAAGTTAATTTCACACTCGAACGAAATAACTAAACACCGAATCTAAAACCAAGATCTACGAATTTAATACTTTTTGTTTTATAATATTTTGTCCGATTCGTTAAAAAATAAATAATATCATGTGGCTATCAGCTGTCAAACCACGATTGTCAAAGGTAATATTAATGTTTATGTAATGAAAATCAATTGTGTGATTTTCATAAATTTCGTACAACATTTAGATAACCAAAATAACTTGTGAATAATAGTAAACGTCGTAAGTATTGACAAACTCGAGTTGATTATTGACTTTTCATTAATTTGGTAGAATAGCAAGGTATGTCTGAGTTTGTACCTTACATTTAAATAACTGTGAAGTGTAGTGAAATGTCATTAATTATGAAAATAACGAAAACCATAAATGTAATATGAAGTAAAATGGAGATCGCAAAGTGTTTTGACAGGTACTTTATCTAAAACTTAATATTAAAATCATTTCATTAGAATCACTCTGTATATATAAGTTAAACGAAAGTTCATTTCCTTAAAAGTAGTTTCAAGACGAGCAAAAACTTTTATGTATAAAATAAATTTTTCTGTAGATAATAGCAAAAAGTTCCCTATTTCTTGTCTCGGTAAATAAGTTTTTATTTGACGAGATGGAAAGACAGTAAAGTGTATAAAAGTCTATTATTTTCCGACTCGTGCGCATATGCAAAAACAATGGAACATCAAACAAGCAAATTGTAAACGCAAATGACATTTTTAAATGAAATGCCACATAGTGATATTCGAAAGATTTTTCAAAATACAAAAGGTCATTATCACTATGTCAAAAAAGATAAATGATATGTTTCAGTGCTGAAATTTACATTAGGTACTAATAATATTTAAACAAATGGGAGACAGGTCACTTGATTTATTATACCTAATGATCATTGTTTTTGATGTAAATTTCATCATTGAGTATTTCGTTCATTATTAATTTTTGACGTAATGACAATGACTTTTGTATTACGCAATAAAAGACTTTTCACATTATGTTTAATACATTTCCATAATATTTAATTCTTGTACTTGAGTCCTATTCGCTTGAATCGGAAAATATCACGCGTTGGAAAACCCAAGACATATTTATCAAATGGAACACGTTGGATACAAATATATTATTATCGCAATATAAAATTTTAGATTTATGAAAAATGAAAAGTCAAATAAATTACCAGCTATAATAATAAAATGGGTCATTTCAATGATATATAGATTGTGTCATAAATATAATTATCGAATTATTCAATTTTTCGAAGCGGCTAAATACAAATCATTATTTATTAAATATACTAGTATTAAGCTCAATAATTTTAATACGGCGCATATTGCTTTCTCATATGAACACATTTTTAAAACATTCATAAATACTCTATTATACACAATATGCAATTTACTCTCTAGTATTTATTTCTATTTCGTTAGTAAAAATAATAAATTACAAGTTGGATTTCAAGTACATACAGGATGTTCATTAAAAATCCGGTACCAAAAATATTTCGTTATTTTGAAAGACGCAAAAATTCTAATAAGAAAAATAGATAAACAGGTACATATGCTGATCATCTAGCATACGGAATCAGTATATTTATATTTTTTTTAGATTATACATAAATTTTGTTTTACAACATCGAAATACGAGTATTATAAGTCTTCTTCTTCTTCTTCTGATGGCGCTACAGCCCAAATCGGGCCTGGGCCTACCGGGCACACCGAGCTGCAGTTTTTACACTGCCGTACTGCCGGTTTTCGTAGTCGAATGCTATATTATTTTAAGACGTATAAGTGACTAATTTATAGCGCCCGAGTGTGATAAATACATGTAACTGTATTTTATATTTTAACGACAAATCACACATTGTCGACAGGCGGATTCGAACTGACGAACCTTGGTTCGGGTGACGTCACAGTACGTTAAGAGATGTGCTTTAACACGCTCGACCACCGCGCCTGTGTTATAAGTCACTATTTTGAAATATTGGAAATAAACCTATAATATTTTGATAACGGTGTGAGCTAATTTTATGTACATTCCGAACAATCGTTATTTGTTTAACTAGCCAAGGTTTTTTGCCGTATTGTTCACATTTGTTGTTGATTATTTTAAATTAATCCTAATTATGGGATTATTTCAATATGTTTTATGTTATCGGTATCATCGTAGTCATCTTGATGCTACGCATTTGTTAAGCGATGGCTATTTTAAAACAAATTTGACAGTTATAATTTCATAAACGTCATTCTGCTTTTTGAAAATGTTTTCAATCACTATGTATTAATTAAATTTACAAAATATAATAGATTAAAGAATCTATAATCCAGTCCAATAACTGTATGAACTAGTGCAGTCGTAATCAAATTGCGTATATTTGTCCGTCACTTCTGAATATAGTCAAGTATCAGTAATTAGATCATCCTGATAATTGATTTGCTTCCGTAGTATTCGCGAGGGCACCCTGCATGCCACCATTCCACCATGCCAGCTGTCTCAGTCTCTCAAGAAAATTAATAATAGTTAAAAGTGGTATTTAGGGATGAACTCACTTTACTCAAAATAATACCAAAGGTCATTTAGGTGTAGATAAAACATTTTATGTTTTAATTATGTTATACGCTTGGGTAAAAGTAAAATGTAATTAAAAATTATGTGTATGAAAATTTCTGTTTTACTCTGGAAATGGTATTTTAAAAATTTCTGATTTTGACGTTAACTTTCTAAGTGTAGATGAAGAAGTTCAACTTTAGCAGAACAACAACATTTTAGTCAGAAACATACATTTTGTTACAATAGAAAGTAGTGGAAAATATTTGAAATAAACCCGATTGAAAATTGCATTGTTTTGTAGAATAATTTAGAATTGATTGACACCAGAATACATGTGATTTTATTGGTTTTATTGGCCACAGCGGTCAAGGGACAAGGTTCAATCGAAGGCTGCTTTCCATCGAACTGTTATTTTGACATCATGAATATATATAATCGGGACTCGAACCTGCAATCTACGGTTTGCAATGGTCAAACAGTTTTTGTGGTGGTCGGTTGTCTCTCGTGTTAAAATTTTGTTTTCTCGAGTTCTTTAAAATTCACTATTCGTTGTTGTTGATACAATTATAGCTTATATTAAAATATTAATTAAAAATGAAAGATGTAAAGTAGCTCGGTGTACCAATATTTCACGAATAGGAAAACGTAAAAACTTTTCATATTTATCAGATATATCATCAGGGTTTTTACCTGGGACCTTTCAATTCCAGTCAAATGCTCTTATGCAAATAAGCTAATGTATCCAAGTACTTCAAATCAGATGTTATTTGAATTTGTTCGCAATATTTTTGTTATGTGTTAAAGTAGCCTCGATCCTATGACTAAGAACTTTTATACATTGTGAAATTACATTTCATGAACTTCTTGGTATATTCCAACAGAATATGATATAAGCTAGCCAAAAGCACACAAATTCAGTATGGAATGTTTTTTTTTTATTTAGTACTCCGCCATATTATAGACAAACGTAGTTTAGAAGATAAACCGAGATAAAACTTGCGGCGTTCAAATCTCGCTGACTTCAACTTATATCAAAAAAATACAATTGTGTCTGAGTGGTTCGGATTTTATAAAGCTCTAAACCCTCTATACTGTAATTTGGATTGAGTTCCTGTTGTGCAGAGTAACAAATAAATATTGGATTCGTATTCGATACCGTGTTCTAGTTATAAAAGAGGAATTAGTATTAAATTTTGTTAGAAACTAATTAAGTTAATAAATAAATGTAAAATTACTGTCAATCTGATACCTGATAACTAAGTAGTGATAGTGTTTAAATTACGTACCTATTTTGAAATAATGAAAAGTAAAATAAAAGTACATAATTGAAGTGTCATTTTCACTCATAATGGCGTCAATGTAAACTAATTAAACATTTTAAGGTTACGTTAACAAACACGTGTCAAAAACAATTCATATGACGTTGATATTCATTCTAAAATCTCAACATCAAAAGTTTTTAACATGTTCTCAACCATAGTTCAAAATATACCACTTTTTGCTGTACAAAAACTGCTAGTCTATTTCACGTCAAAATATGAAAATCAATTTACTAAATCTAAGGCACTCTTGCAACCATGACGTCAAAGCAATTAAATTATGTTTTTAGTACGAAATAAACTATTTCCGAGCTTTGCCAGTTTTGTTTCAGTTAGTTCCCGTTCTGCACAAAAAAACTACCTATTAGTGCACGGAGGCTCTAAATTGTTGGGCGTATACACTGGTCGATCCAAATAAATGGACCGCTATTGAAACTTTTTCACTTCCTTTCTTTAAACAAAAAGTTAACAAAAGTGTACTAGTTATTCGGATCATATATTGCAGAGTATTGCATGATTTAACAACGAAACTCCAAACTCAACTCTCACTCCGATTTCAATTTACAAACATTTTAAAATTGACCAAAATGAACTCAAATTCAATGGATAACGAATAAATAAATACAGCATCTGCCCGTTATAACAAGAATAATCACAATTTTAATTATTATAATCGAAAATGTAAAAAAAATTGTACAACTTAGGAGAATGGCAACAACAGTTATTTGTTTATCAAGAGTGTACATAATATTTTTTCTACAATCAGCAAGATTAAACGATTTTTAATTGAAATTAACACAAACAAAATAAAAATGTAGAAAAAATTGTGATCAGTAAAGAGCCTTGGTCTGCAATTGTTAAATTTCTGTTTTCAAATGACATTCGAAAAGCCTACTTTCTTAGTAATCGTAGAAAAATGATGATGATTGTATAGATAATAACAAAATATCGTAGCAACGAAAAAGCGTATAAAAGATCAAGCATAAACTAATGCATTTAAAGAATCTGATGGAAAGGAAATAAGAAACCCGATTAGAATGTGATCTTTCAAAATGCCTACTTTAAAACGAAAATATGTTATTTTCCTGAAATAAAAATTAATAATATGAAATGTAAAACAAAGAGAAATATAATTTTGGTTTTTTTGTGATAACGGCAAAGAAGTACAAATAGAGACCTGTTCCAAATGAAAAAAGTAAATACAATTCTAGCGAATTTTGTTTGTATTATCAAAACAAATTCATAAATCAGTAAGCTTATATTTATCCTGTCTTGAAGTTTAAGAAATATGATTCTAACCTTTTTCTTTCATGTAAGCATTAATAATAATTAGCTCTCTACACATTTTTATAATAAACATTTACCAGCCTACAAAATATAGTTAATAATTAGTTCATTAAAACCAGTGTTATAAAAATATTGTAACATTTACAATTTTAATGTATTTTCTTTGTTTGCCGGCAACTAAAAATGAAAATTAATTAAAGGAAAGCATACAATTTACATTTCTGCTTGTACCTAGTAACACATATTTTTTGCTTAAGCAAAAACATTGCAGGAATACTCAACTGTGTGGTTACTTTTGTCTAATTTGTGCGACCTCGTACCGCTGTCGAGATGCAAAGCACGTTACTTTGGCCATTACGTACGGTCAACCTCAGATACCCGTTAGAATTCTGCGCAAATTTCTCAAGCAAATTTAAACTTACTGTTCGACAAAGATTACAAATAAAAAGGACATCGTAGCCTAGCTATCCCTTTTCAATTTTAGTTGGAGATGTTCTCAGAATTCTAAATAGCAAATGAGGGAAAAACATGGCAAGTTATCTTTTAAAAAATGTTTCGTATTAAGGTAAGTATATACTATTAAATTAATGCACTGCTGCTCCTGTTTACGCTTGGAAAAATATTATAATTTGTCAGTCAACAACACAAAGATAAATTATTTCTAATGTGCAGGAGCGCTTTACTTTTATTTTTTACTTTAATTGAAAAAAAAACATTAAATATTCCGCAAAATTCTACGTATACTTATAAAATACTTCATTTCTTAACTAATGGAATACTAATGAGCATTTCAAAAAATACTGGAGGTACTCAAAAATTTTAGTATGACGATCTTTATCTAACGACAACGCTTTTTATGGCGTCGATATTTTGTGCAAGATATTTGCAAATTTGATTGTTGCTTTCTTGTCAAGAAATTTAAAATATCCAACGATATTTTGTTATTTTCATAATCTATATTCTTTAAAACAATTACAATACTAATAATGGTAGTAAATACATTATATTTAGTACTTTAAATTGTTCAATATTTCGTGTAAACTTGTTTATTCAAGTCAGTGTTGCATCCAAATTTAATATGCTATTTTAATATTTATTATTTATAAGCATTAACAATATTACAAAAAATGTTAAAATCTAAATACTTAGTTCTTTAACATATTGCAATATTAATGAAGAAAAGATATCAAAAATTATTATATTAAAACATTTACTACAAAAACAATTAACTCTAAATTTTCGTTAAAATAATTAATTTTCAATTGTTGCATATTTTTGTTATAATATTTAGTAATAGTAATATCCAAATATATATATATATATATATATATATTTTAATATTCGGTTGTAAAATTTGTTAATATTTACAGTTTATATAAGTACTTTATTTGTTTAACTAAAAAAAAATAGACTAAAAAAAGTCTACAAATATAAGCAAAAAACTTATTATATTCTTAGCAGTTTCAATCTTGTAACAAGTCATACAATATTTGTTTAACGGGATTGTTCCAATCTTGTCGTTAAATTTAAAATATCTGTTTGTTTTTACTTTAATGTTTATGTAGTTTGTATCGAATATCTATTGTTTATAATAATTAATAAAAAATATATCACGCGAGTATTGTTAAAATGATTGTTGCATCTTTTCCAATAAATGTTTAAATATATATTTTACACAACAACAATGATGTAGTTTGTATTTTATAAATATAGTGCCTAATAGAATTATTTATAAAAATTGTTTAAAAGAATAAATAATAATAATAAACAAAAAAGTAAAAAATAATGAACTTACGTTGAGAACAAGAAACTCTCCCATTGGTTATATCCATTAAGAGCAACCGATGTATGCGAGCACGAATCATAGAAATATTTATTTGAGCACAATTTTCAGCACAGATCAAGTGGCGTGTCGAATCGGTCCTGCAGCAGTACCAGCCCTTCGAGGACTATGGAAGTGACTAACGCCCAAACGCGGGACGCGTCGCGGCGGCTAGCGCTCAGCGGATAACAGGCTCGTCTCGTAATATCACGCTTGCGCATTTTATCAGAAGATTCGGGATTCGGCAAGCGGCAAGCTGGGGAATGTTCTCGTTCACGTTGCTGGTTTCACTCCTCCAATCTATGCTCCAATATTTCAACTCAAGTATGTAGTATGTATCTACAGCCAACTTGCTGTGTTGCTGTTTCGTAATGTTACCTATGTTATACAGGGTCTTATGTAAACATCACTAGAACTATGTCAAAATTGTACGTATTGTTCTACGACGAGAAAACACGTGCTTCGTGATATCGGGATTCCTAATCAATTCCATCAATTGCCCACAGACTTTCAGCATTCCCTATTCATCAATTTCACCGTCGCGTCGGTTACAATTCATTATTGCACAACTATATTGACAATATACGATCATCATTTACATCGTCCAGTGGTTTTCAACGTATGGGTCAGCACTCCCTTAGAGAGGAATCGCCAGATGCTACGTACAAATTTCATAAAATGTATTCAAAGAATTTAGTACAAACTTGAATACGAAATACTATTTATTCTTTCTACATATCAACATTCCTAAGATACTATACCAACATTCTTAATTGTTTTTCATTTACTAATTTTTTAAATCTTTCTCCAACGCATATTATTAAATTTGTGTAACAAACAAACAAAAAATATCGCAACGAAATCACAGTTCAAATTATGAAAATGATATATTTTTACAATTTTTTGTTAGAAAGATAACTTTATCAGGAAATTGTTATACTGGTTTTAAATCAGCCTGCTACAAAATTAAATTTTGCTTACACAAAAGTTAGAGCATCGCAAAACGAACATATTTATGATTTTTACCTCCAAGAGATAGGTAGTTCAGAGGTATCGAGTCGAACTGTGGATTTGAGAACTTAGATTCGATACAAATTCACAATATTAAAATGATTCCTGAGTCTCCCACAATAAGTGATTTGAGGCTTCCTAATCGCATAAATATATCACTTACCGAGATCTGTAACGACAGAGTGCAACACCAAGTAATAGGTAAAAGGCATGATTATATATTTATTTGTAATACTTCCAAGAGGATCATGGTTCCAAAGAGTTCGAAAACCGCTGACATAGTCTATACGTATATTTTAAATTCTTTATTAATCATTTTTTATCAGTTACTAATTATTATTGAATAAATTAAATTGACGATATTTCCTGCGATACAAGAAAAACGGCATCAATGTGTTTTAAATAAATAATGAAATAGGTTTTTTGCAAATAAATAATATTTGATAATAGCAGTATAGAATGTACTTCTTTGCATTAGTATGAAATTTTGTCACTTTATACTAGTGCCAAATTGACATTCCATGTGAGTTTTGATATTATTACTCTATTTATTTATATTTAATAATAAATTTTTGACAACAGCCCATGAGATATTATATTCATATCTCGCGTTATCTATGATAACTATACGATATGAAATGGATTATATTTCCGTAGCAAAGACAAGCATACAATAATCAGATATGGTATTGGTCGTACAAGTTTTTCTTGCTATTAAATGTTCCTAAATAATTGCAGAAAATAGTGTTTTAGTAAAATGTATCTTTCTTGTAAAGCACTATTTTCGAAATAATTTAGGACTATTCAACACCGAAAAATATTCATTGCAAAAATTGTTGAGATGGTCAGATTCTTAAACAAACAAATTAAATTATTGTAATGTGCTTTAAGTATAAAATCATTTATAACTTACAATAAAACTTTTTCCTACTGAAATTCTTCATTCCCAATAAATTACATTTGTCTTAATATACATTTTCGTTTCACTTTAAAAATCGCTCAGCCTTATGAGAACATTTTTTAATTGAGTTATATTCTTCAGCTCTGATGTTTCACTTTAATATGCTTTGAAAAATGTATGAACGTACTTTTATTTGTAAGTATTTTATTATTCATTGATAAGAAAGCTTTTCACATTTTATTATCTACTAACAGATAATATGAAACATATTAAAAATACATTACATTATACGATGCTTTTTAAATTATTCATAGCAAAAGCAATGGAAAAAGTCTAGGAATAATTTTGCTATGTGTGATGACAGTAGAGTATAATTAAAACGCAAATATCATGCAGTTTTACAATTAACATTTCATTGTTTTATGTGACAAAAGGTACAGCACGAAACAATAGAACCAAATAGTTAAGTCATCTAAGTTTAAATGAGATGTACAAAGAAATTCATTATTTGTCTCTGCTATCACAACTTTATTTTATTTTTGCAATTAAATTTACTCGGATATAATTCGTAACGAGCCAGCAACTGCGGCCCTAAAAGCATAAAATTTAAGAAATAAACTTAAAATAAGAGTATCTATAAAATGAAAGATTATTACATACCTAAAATAAAATAATGTTTGACGTAAGTCCGAAAACGACCACTAAAAACGACCAAAACCTGAACTTGTTATATTATTTCCCTTTATAAAGTACCTACCCAAAGATCTCACCTACAACCACGAAAGTCAATTCCGTTAAATTCAAACCGTTAAACTCGGCAATAACAAAAGTACATTTATTATATAGAACAGAATTGAACTCGACAATGTCATCAAATATGTGCTTAACGTTACAATAAACCAAATACGTTATTGTTTTCTTGGCACATACTGAAAATTTAAATAACAGACACAAAATAATCAACGTATAGCTCATACCACAAACAAATTCACTGACATAATAGTCAAGCCGTTTGATATATCAAATAAGTACATTATTTTCTTCAGAAGAAATATACGAGTAATTTGAATAAAAATTTAATATACCTTTTTACAATATTTTTAATGATTGTATATGTAATGTTTTTTATACTTCAGGAAAAAAAGAATATATATAGTAACGAACGGCACGGGCAAGTCTGTAATAGTCGGTCTGCGCAATCAAGAAGTCTGTAGAAAGTTCTGGTAACAAACGAGGAGAAATAAAAATGCAGCACTTCTAGAAAGCGAGGTCAGTCCGTCCTAAGCAGTTCATACAGTGCTGTTGAAAATAAATTGTTCGTCGTAAATAAATATATCTCGACTAGTTTAAATTAATATTGTATTGCTTAACGTTGTGATAAGTGTTAATGTGTGAGATTTTATATCAGTTATTTTAGCTATAAATAAAGTGCAAACTTTTATTTTTATTATTACAATAATTATTATTTGTTGCTATTAATATTATTGGTTGAAATAAAAATTGTTCAAACCCACAAACCTTACAATATTATACAATGCACTGATTGAATAACAAAAATATTTTTTCAAAATTTGCAAAACTAGGAGTGGTTTATCTTAAATAAACATTTTAGTACCAATGGTTTCATAGTTATTTCTAACATACTATTAATTAAATTATAATTATAAACATTGCAATATTCAACCTATATATTATATGTACATCAGATAAATGACTGTTTATAGTTGGATGTTCTAGGATCAACACAATATAAATTCAATTAATAAAGAGAATATTTGGATACTCAGATTTGAACCTATGACCTATGAACTCCGGTCATATGGTTTAACCAACTAAGCAACAGTTGCCATGTAATTTTATTCCAATTTTTCTTTCTATTTTGTTATGTGTCATAGGCAGTCTCAATCCCATGACTCTTTCATATACTGAAAAACTTGACACGAAAGTCATTTGCAGTGGCATTGGCCGTATCCCAGTTTTTCTCTTTATAATTAGATTTCATCAATTGTTTAGTATTTGCTTAAAATACTAATTCAATATACCTTTTATACAGTTTTTGAGAATATATCATTAATTTTGTTTTTAGTTATTTTCTATTTCAATTATAAAGAGATTAAATATCTGTTAAATCAATAAAATCCATTTTATTTGTTCATATATAAAGTCTACACATTTTTAAATCCTCCATGTATCTAATCCATTTCTCACTTATCCTAAATTCAGAGGTAATGTTTCACCTTAATTTGGAAACAAAGCGTTGAAATGCTTCATTGTAAACAGTGGAAATATTGCAAGTGAAATATTGGTACTTAGATAGTATCAGGTCAATTAAAAAATAAAAGCGTAGTTTTCAGTACGCAGAATGCTGTCAAGTCTTCGTACCGTAGCAATAATTTCTTTTTTATTACTATTCCTTTTTTATTACTATTACGGTACAAACAGTAACCATGTTATTTTCGCGATGTAAATTCAGATACGAATCTTGTAATGTTGGCTTTATTTCTGGTATTGAATGAACATCTCATTCAGGCTAACAAATGCAATAAACTATATAATAAATATATCATTACGTCTTATTGTTATTACCTATTGCGAATTTTAGAGTTCTGTATTTATTGATCTGACATTTTTACGTCAAGTGTGGTTACCAGCTGTCAAATCACGACCCTCGTAGATATTATTCATTTATTTTATACGGTGCAGAACAGAAAATTATTCTCAATTGCAATATAGAGAAGCTATAATTTATAGAGGTATTTGAACCATTCAAACGAATGTTGTATTTTCTGTAATAATTTGAAGTTTGCAATATTTAAACGCACGCACCTGTGAGGCGAGTGTTCTACTTACGAAACAACGATTTTTTGCTACTTTATATAACAGGAAATTTATTCCAATTTCAGAAAAGCAGAACTATAGAAGAATCTGAATACAATTGCATTTTTTATTATAAATTATTAAGAATTAAATATATGAAAATCTTATATATATATATGCACTAGTTCAATAATAGCTATATTCGTAACAACACCTGAAAGTGATACTTTACTGGATGAGCAAGCATATTCCATCGCAAAGCACGAGCGCGAGTTGAAAAAGCTTGAGACACTTTAAAAATGTACAAAGGACAAATTATTAATTATTTGATGCACGAATGAAAAGTAAATATAATAAACAATCATATTCTGATCTCTTTATGCAATTTAGGGACCGGTAAAATTTTACCGATCCTTCTGGTCGTATTTTCATATCTAAATCGGTAGAAACGCATTTTCCAGTTTATAATTTTTTGAGCGGTCGCGGAAGTATGAAATGAAAATGCGTGTTTTGTCGATCTTAGAACAGTTGTTGCACCTTAATAGCGCTATCACTTTACAAGCGTGAGTTCGTGTCTTAAAAATACAACTGTTAATCTGTGGTACGAATTCACTGTAACTGACTGTTATGCAGAATATAAAAATTAGTTTTTGCATCGATTTTCTCAAAATTGCGGGTTAAATTTAAAACTGCTGTTTAATATTTGAAAGAGTTTGTTAAGAACTGCTCAAGTTAGAATCGTGAATGTGCAAAATTAATTTATAGGTACACAAGGTAACTTTAATACTTTGATAGCAAAAGTTACCTATTTAGTAATGCAAACTTTGCTAAATAAAGAAATTACTGGGGTTACTGGAATTTTCCAGATTTGACAATCACACATTTCCAAATTTCTTGTAGAAAATTACCCTCCCTTTGTCTTTGTATTCGGCCGGTGCTTCTACATTTAAATAAATCATCAACACGAAAACCGGAATAAAACATTCACGCGAGATTTCGTTATATTCGACTGATTTTATATTACTTCTTCAAATAAAATCAGAATAGTTTACTTTAAATTATAGTTATTCACATTACGTTGACATCAATTTGTTTATAGAAATAATTATCGTGCTTATTATTGAATCATTTTTGTCTCTAAATTAATATAGAATTCTTTAACAATGGAAAACACACGAATATGTTTTTACCGAATGTAACAAAATTATTATTAAATAAAATACATGGTAAATGGGAAAGAAATCCAAGATTAAAATTACTTGTTAGAAGAGTGAACCTAAGTTATTTGAGATATTTTGAACATTTGAAACGTACATCGAATGAAAGGTGAATGAGGTTGTATAGGGGTGAATGGGTGCATATGATGACTAATTCCAAGTGTAATGAATAAATGAGCTTGTATGAAGGGAACTATCAGGATGTTGTATTAGGATGAAAATGTTTGACGTGGACTGATTATTTGATGAACCTGATGAATAAATCTTCTGTGAATGTTTTTGGGGTTCGCGTCAGCCCATTTGATGGGACGTAGCGTGATGTTATGTATGTGGAATATTTATCTCATATAATAAAACAGTGTGATTATATATATATATATATATATATATATATATATATATATATATATATATATATATACAGGGTGTAACAGCGAAACCAACCACCGACTATATTTTCTGTATTATTATAGTTACAAAAAAATATTATAAAGCAAAGTTGTAGAAGACCAAGGGAAAAATCTAGTTAAAGAATAAAATAATTTTTTAAACCAGTGGTTCTCAAGTTACAACATAAAGTTATATTTTTTCAAATAGGATTATACATTTTTTTAGGTCTATTCGATAGAGTATTTTTTTCTGAATTCAACCATGTAATCATTATACATCTTTACATAATAAAAATATTGAGAAAAATTTAATTGAAATTTAAATAATTTTTTATTTTTAATATGAATGTGCAGTAAGCTATGGATGAAAAACAAAAACAAAAGAACAAAATTTAGCTGCTGCAAGTAATAATAATTGTTGTAAATTGTTGTGTATTTTAAATTTGGTTCTTTTGTTTTTGTTTTTCATCCATAGCTTACTGCACATTCATATTCAAATATGTATAATCAGATTTTAAAAAAATATAACTTTGTGTTGTAACTTGAGAACCACTGGTTTAAAAAATTATTTTATTCTTTAACCAGATGTCCCCCTTGGTCTTCTACAACTTTGCTTTATAATATTTTTTTGTAACTATAATAATAAAGAAAATATAGGCGGTGGTTGGTTTCGCTGTTACACCCTGTATATATATATATATATATATATATATATATATATATATATATATATATATATATATATATATATATATATATATATATATATGCATATGTTTCATTATTTGCCATAAAAGTTATTTCAACTATTTTTGTAAGTGATAAAAGTCTGACACAATTTTTTTTTTAATCATTACGGTTTAAATATTAATAATTACGACTTTTTAAATCTGTATATTGTTTTAAATTGAAATGATGTTTCATAAAAAATAATAGAGGAGCTCATTGTCGTCTTATAAAAAATTCTGTGATGATTTGACTTAACAAGTTTCTGAAATGATACAAGTAACAAACGGGGACAATTAAAATAAATAAATCATAAGCTCTATCACTAGATTTAGGCTAAATTGAGTTCTGCCTTCCAGCCAAAGTCCAACTCCAAGTCCTCTATCTACTTTGTGCACATAGGATGTTGGGATTTTGCGTGTGTTAGCCTTCACAGCTGGAGTTAAACAAACTGGAATTAGCAAATAGTAGAGTTAAACAACAAACACAGAACGAGGTGGTACAGTCAAGTTAACGATTATACTACAGTTTCATTTTATTGTACAACAAAAACGACTGCATTGTTTTATTTACTTCTATTCAATTTCAAACGCAATAATTATGTTAAATTAATTAGCGGCTATACTTGAAACTGTTTGGATTAATATACCGCTCACTTCAATTGTTCAATATCCGATTACGTGATTGATATCTACACGGGTACACTCCTACTCAAATTTCATGAACTCTCTTGTTGCTGTATTGACACTAAAATGCGAGAAATTTCAGTTCGCATAATATTCTAATTTTCATAATTAAAACATATTTTGATTAAATTCTAAACACAAACATTGTTTTTATTATTTAAATATTAGACCTACTACAATTATATTTTTTATTACGTACAAAAGAATTTAAGGTGAAAATACGGACCTGAAATTAGCAACTGAATACTAATCTTTTTGAAACAAGATACTATTGTTTATTATTATAAAACATATTATGTGTTTGGAATAGCATATATTGACAATACTTTTATGCTGTTTTTCAATAAATAATGGCATTTGTATTCATTGTACTTATCTACTAAAACTCGACCATGTTAATTATGGAATTTCAATATCATATTGTATTTTTTGTATGACAAATTTTCAATAGAACTTTTTGTTGTCTTTATTAAATTTGTTCGATACAATTTAATAACCAATTTTATTTATACAGTTATGGAACATATACAGAGCCGTTTTTACAGGCTCAAAAATGGCAGAAACCAAAAATCAAAAATAAATATAGTTCTTATATCACAAGGTCGAGAAATCGAATGCCATTGAGGGCATGTTCACATCTGTTATAGTTTTGAAGTTTCTCAATTCTTAATTTGAAGGTGCATATCTTGAGAACTAAATGATATTGAAATACGGTTTGAACTAGTATATTGCTTTAGTTAAGGCCACTCCGGAGTGAATACAATTTTCGTATTTGCCCCTAAATCTTATGCACCCGCTAAACCCAGCAACTTGCAGTGTTACTGTTCTTGGAACCATGGTCTGCTGGCCGAGGGTCTATTTATTTGGAATTGTAATATTTAAAAAAATGCTGTTATTGGGTATTCAAATATTCGTTGTATTATCTTCGACTTCCGAAAAATCTAACCCAGATGATACGAGTTTCACAGACATTTAAGTTTTAGACGAATTTGCACGTTATTTTGTATTTATTATCTATTCTTCAAATATTTATTAGATTAGAAACAACAACAATTAAAATAAATGATCTGTACTCAACATCAATATAAATAATTCAAATCATTTGTAGTACAGTGAGAAGTACAAATGAGAAATTGCTTTACTTATATAAATATTATGGAATAACATCATGTATTTGACGGCTGGTAACTGCAGTTCACAAGCATAAATATATTACTTACTGAGATCTACAACGATAGAGTGCCACTGTCAGAATGGGTGAAGGCATATTTAATTTTTGTGAATTTTTGGTTGAACCGGTCCAAAAATAGAAAATTTTTAAATTATGGTTGTATATAACTCAGAGCACGAGAAATACACTCGTTCAAACCGCATTTCAATATTTCTTTTAGTTTTTGAGTTATATCGATTTTTGACTTTTTTTAAAACTCGAAATTTGAAAGCCCATATCTCGAAAACTAAAAGAGATATTGAAATGCTGTTTGAACGAGTGTTTTTCTCGTGCACTACTTAACTTATATCGAAATTTGACTATTTTTGAAAATTTTTCAACTTTTTTTCAAAATTTTATTTTCTCAATATTTCCAAAAGTTGAAGAGATAATGAAAATCTGAAGGTATGCAAATTTGTACAGTAAAATTCGCACGGATACAATTTTTATTACAAAAAATCGAAAATAATAAATATGTATTTTCACGCGAGGAATTCACTAGTGTTTTCAGATTTTAATTATCTCTTCAATTTTTGCATATATTGAGAAAAGAAAATTTTGAAAAAAAGCTGAAAGATTTACAAAAATGGTAAAATTTTGGTATAAGTTAAGTAGCGCAAGAGAAATATAGTCGTTCAAACCGCATTTCAATATCTCTTTTAGTTTTCGAAATATGGGCTCTTAAAGTTGAGTTTAAAGAAAAGTTAAAAATCGATATAACTCAAAAAGTAAAAGAGATATTGAAATGCGGTTTGAACGAGTGTATTTCTCGTGCTATGAACTATATAGAAACATATTTTTACAAAATTCAAGTTTTGAACCGATTCAACCAAAAATTCACAAAAAATAAATATATCATGCTTTTGAACCATTACTGGCAATAGCACTCTGCTGTAGTACATCTCAGTAAGTAATATATTTATGCTTGTGAACTGCAGGGACCAGCCGTCAAAAGCAAATATAATTTGAATATTTAATTTATCTATTATAAAAATACGAATTTTTTTGAAGATCAGCTTTCCCTTTCAAATTATCTTACGAAAATCTCAAATTACATCTAAAATATTTGCACTGTTTTCCGGCGAGTGATTAATGCAAAAGATCCCAGAAATTCTGCGTTCGCATTAAATTTGTTATGAAACAAGAAATTTTAATATTTTGTTGTCGTCAAATTAACAGCACCAGTGGCAGTTCTTTATTGTACACAAGTGATACTGAAGTTGGTGGAAAATTGATTTGAATTAAGCCACTCAATGTACATCTTTAGAATTAATTTACCGTCATTCTGTTAATAACAATTAACAATAAGCTCATATTTTAACCAGAAAATATTAAGCTTTCCATCTTTTATTTATAAATATAGTAAAATCGATCTTAAGCATTTTTAGAGCGCTATTTCATATTAAATTTATATTTCCTCTGGTAGAAATATGAGGGGACATTTTGACAGATTAGAACAAGTAGAAGCAAGGTGGAGGTAGAATAATACAAATTTAACGGTTCAGAAAGAAACATGTTTATTTTTTCTGACAATGAAGTTGCAATATTAAAATGAAAGTAGAAGCTTTTCAATATAATTTGACTAGAGTACATTTTAAAGCAACTTCTTTCATATACCATACTATCAATTGCAGTATAGATCCTTAGAACAGCGATTTCTAACCTTTTTCTCAGTCCTACTGAAACTATAATAATATTTCGCTCGCAAATGAGTATCTGCTACTCAATCAGAGTAAAAAAAAATAAAATGTGAGCCGTCATGGGACGCCTGGCAGATGTGAAACATCGTGTGTGTACAAGTAATATGCATAAAAGATAATATTATTACAGGAATTAAATATAGCCTAATGAAAAAATGAAGTATTACGAATTTCTTACAGAAAATTCTACTTACTGATGACTTGGTAGTATGCCATAGTGTAGTTTCACTTTCTTTGCACAAGGTTGATCACTTTGATCTTCTGAGTTATCACTATCACACATATTTTATTGTCAAAAATTAAAATTAAAAATTAAATAAAACGCAGGTTATGTGTACCGTAGTAAACAACAACGTCGAACTGAGTGAGAAGCCACACCGTACACTCTACTACACATAAAATATATATATATATGTATACCTTAGTATAGCGTGGCGACCCGTCGCCACGGCAAGCGTCGCCACGCCAACAATTCGGTTTACAAGTAAGCCTATAGATGTTTCATCAATTTTTTTTGAGAAAAATAATTTCTTATGAATAATTTAGGAATTTTTTTGGGAAAATAACAGTTTTATAAATGATTGGGGAGATTTTTGGAAAGATAAGTCTTATAAATGATTTATGGGAAATTAAGAAGAAAATAATTTGCTAGGCCTCTTTAGGAAACTGACATTCTTCGAAATGATAGTCTTATGAATTATTTGGGCGATTTTTTAGGAAGATGGTAGTCTTAAAAATGATTTGAAGGACATTTTAGGAAGATGACTGTCTTTAAAATAATTTTGGAAAAGTTTTAAGCAGACTTTTGTCTTTAAAAATATTTTGAGACTTTCTAAAAAGACCACTTCTTCAATAGAATTTCAAGATTGCGTGGGCATCTTAAAAATAAATTAATTGAATATTTGGTAGTAGTAAATCTCCGTCAAACATTTATACTAATTTCTTTAAATAACAACTATATTCTAATACAAACAAATAATGAATCTACCTTTTGGCTGGCGTGTACTGTCTCATCTATTCCTCTCTGAAAAGTTCCAGGCTCGTACCACTATAAATTCACTTCACATCTAGTATACACTAACACTTTACACTATATTGCCCTTCTATTTCACTACAAAATCACTGATTTTACAATATTTTTACTTGAGACACAAATAAAAGTGGCATTTTAAACAAATTTCGTTCGTAGACTGGCAATTAAAGTCGCTAGGCATGTACGTAACAAGTTAAAACATAATTTCAATTAATAGGTACGACACCGATTTCAAGCCATTCTGTGCTTTAATAACTAGCTCTATAGAATATACTTGATTGTATATATATATATATGTATACCTTAGTATAGCGTGGCGACCCGTCGCCACGGCAAGCGTCGCCACGCCAACAATTCGGTTTACAAGTGAGCCTATAGATGTTTCACATCAAAAATAATTAAATATGATATAAAATAAAATATAAAAACAAATAATTATAAACAAAAATAGTAGTAGTATTACAGTTAAAACTTGAGATAACTTGAGTTTCGTGAATCCTTTAAGATTCTTTCACGAACCTCCGGTTACAAATCATTCATTAAACATTTATTCATTAGATTCATCCAGCAATTCGTCAAATATTCCTATCTCCTTCGCTTCATCTACGCTCATAATTCTTTTCATACAAGCGATCTTTAAATAATATTCAAGCATTTATTTTTAGATCGTCCACCCAAAATTTCATTTACAATTTCACCAACATACACCTGTGTCACCAATCTTTCATTCGACATACGTTTCACATATTCAAACCGTCTTAACCGTTTTGCTCTTGCATAAGTGCGTTCAAGTAAGATTTATAGAATTTTCATAAGAGCTTGACAATTACGTCAACAAAAATGTGCCGCTTTTACTCCTTGTCAAATGGTCATAAATTATTATATTCTACACTTCAACATTATTTGTTGTTTCTTAATTACCAAGCAAGTGATCGTGCGTTCAAATCTCACTAACTTTCATTTATATAAAAAATACGATTATGTCTGATAGATTCGAATTATAAACTATAAGCCCATTGTATTGTAAATGAATTAAATTCCTATTATGCAGAGTACTAAGTAAATAAATTACTATAATGATAAATATTATAAATTAAAACTAATTGTACATATTTTAAAGAAAAATAAAATCTTGTATACAGCACAAACGTAACTGGATATTAGACTAAAATTCTTTTCATATTAACCTTTGAATATCAGTTTACAATACTACAATACCATAAAGAACAATTATAGAAATCAATTTCTTATCTATCATTTGTAAGATCAATAAAAAAGTATACCACATTATAGTTGTTTGTTTTTCAGATAAATATATTGAGCATGAATTACAAACTTCCCAGTATTAAATCATATGAATCAGTTTCGCAATTTTTATCAAAGAGAATTATTTCAAGATGTCTAGTTCTTTCAAGTTATATTACCTGTAGTAAAGAATTTATAAAGAATTCAAAAGCCTTTATTAATAAATAAATAAGTTTGCAGAATTCAACAAAGGGAATAAACTATTCTGAATTCGAAAGAAAAGAAATGTGTTGCTTTAAAGTGTAATACAAAATTTAAATAATATGTTACAGAATTTTCTTGCTAAATACTGAATATCTATTGCAGAAAAAAGAAAAAAGGAGAACGTTTTTCCAATTAAAACTCAAATAAATACGTTTTCCTTTTTCGAGAAAGGATATTAAGATCTTAAAGAGATTATTACTGGCACAGAATTATTGTAACTGACAATTACCGAGCAAAATACCAAGAAATCATTATCGTCATTGTCTAAGGAAGATAAATTTAAAATGTCAAAGCATTTAATTAATATACGAAGTTTCCCCTGCAGACATATTCGAGGAAAGTATAAGAAAAATAAGTCTTATAAATAGATGGCAGATCAATTAGATAATAAAAGAGAACTTTTTAATATACAGGCTGTTCTAATTAACAGACTCGTATTTCATTTTGTTTCATAAATATTCTAAGCAGGGACTTGAACCAAAACCTAATTGAACCGACATATTTTTAAGAAACTTGAACCGGAACAAGAACCTTTTCCCGTAATATTCAAGTGCGAGAGCTTTAACAGAACCGAAAATATTAAACCGGTTTCCTTTCTGTTGTAGTAAAAATATATCTGAATTCGTCTATACGTATTTCTAATTTAAATTTTAAAATATTATATTAAAGAACGAGTTTTATAAGACATGTCTTTGTACTATTTTTTCTATTTTGTGTCTTATAAATTAAAATTAAAAAATAAATGCGATATTTTAAACCGAGGCAATTTAGAGCAATTTGTATATGAAATGTTATGGTTGGTAACTATTATTGATATTGTTCAGATTTTGATGTAGGTGGCTCAGTGGTATCGAGTCGGTCTGTGAATTTGAGAACTCGGGTTCGATTTCCACAACCGACAAACCATTTTCACCACATTAAAACTACCCCTCTGGCTCCCCCAACATGTATAGATGCCATGATTTGACGGTTGGTAACCGCACTTTACGCGAAGAAATATATCACTTACCGAGATCTGCTATGAAAGAGTGTCATCCTGTAATGGGTAAAAGGCGTGATGATATATTTATTTATTTTATTTATGTTCTCAGCTTGATAGGTTCAGTATGTCATCCACTACTACCAGCCGTCTAAAACAAAATGTTCGTATTGAACTATCTTTCGATACGTAACTGGGTTTCGTAATGACGCAAAAAAAAATGTTAACTGAACCTAAATTGAACTGGTTCCCGAACGGAATTATAAAAAAATTATAGAATCGGAATAAAAAACCAAAAAAAAACATAAATCCAAGCTTGAACCGAAACCAAACCATATTTTTTGTGGTTTGGATCCCTGCTTCAAAGTAACAGTAGTATTACTAATTAATAGTTTCATTCCATTTAAACAATTTTTGTTACTCAAAATTATTGATTTCACTTGGAATAAAGAACATATTGAGGCAAATCGATTTGATATTGTTTTGAAATAATTTTCAATTTTTATTATTATATAAATTTGATGTTTTCAAATTAATTACATTATCTTAACCTTTATCTTCAAAAATACGTGTAACACAAAATGTGTTTCTTTTATAACAACAATAATATTTTGTTTGAAAAAGCTCAGTTTTCAGGTGCCAATTTCCGTCCCAATTAGATGAATATTTCACGTTAAATATAATTTTGTATTTAATTAGTTATTAAATAGCTATGTAATTAAAAGGTGTAAACGTATATTACATTCTAATTATACACTTTAATTTTCTTTGACTAAAGCATAAATTAAATTTAACGAAGAATTAATTAATAATCATTACTACAGTAAACCTTTGACGATTTGTTAGTAACAGTAATGCTTAACGTCAAAATGTCTCTGTCGTTTGCACACGGACTCAATTTATTATTGTTACTGTCACGTATATAAGCTCTTTAATGACCAGTTTTTTCCCTTTAGCTAAAAGTGCAAATGTTTCTGTCTACTGGACAAATTCAAAAAAATAAATTATAACCAAGATAATAGAACAAAACAGCGTCGAGAATGAGAGCCATCAAATCATTTGTTGAACTTATTTATTTGTTTATTACGATGCATAACAAGTCATGAATCCTAATTACAGGACAAAGGCATGTGCAAATTATAATGAATTCTAACCACTCAGACTCAGTTGCATTTTGTTTTCTGAGAATTCTGTACGTAAAATAGATTTTTTCTACAACCATTAAAAAAGTAGGTGTTTTTGAACTTATTTTTATTATGAAAGTAGCAGATTTTTGCACTAGTGCAAAAAATGTGAATTATTTCTGCACTAGTGCAGAAAAGTAATTTAATATAAACAAATCATGTTCTTTTTCATATCTTTTTCTCGATTTATTTAGAAGCAAATTTAATGTTGCAGCATTTGCTTCTTCTATAATATCTATAGAATCTAATACGTGTTCGCCACTCGATTCAAACATTTTTTAAATTAAAAGCTCGGAGAAATTTTTCCTCATTATCAACAAAATAATTGAGTTTGCTTGTCATTGTCAGTTGTCATGGATACATTAAACCAGGTATCTTTCTAAAGTTTCTAAATTAATTAAAAAAATTCAGAGATGTTACAATTATTGAAATTTGTTTTATTATTTTTATCAAAATTTGGTTTATGGTTGTAGAAACAATAGTGTACACAACTCATGCAGAAAGGGGTTTTTTTGAACCACTCATTCAAAAAAACCCATCTTTCTGCACTTGATACGTAAATAACTATTACTGAACTATCGATCAAACTTATTTATTTTTTAAATTTTATATCATCACACATCACACCTTTTACCCATTATAAAAATGTGTTCTACACGAAATAAAACAAACTTACTGCTATTTCTTTGCGTAGTTAAACAAATAACTATTTTTCTCTTAAATACAATACAAATCCTATATAAGATTAAATATGAGGGTACAAAAAATCATTGGTCCTTTAATCAAGAAATCTATCAAAATATATAAAAATAGAAACAACTTGGCTACCGTTGACCAAAAAATTATAATTGCTTGTTTATTTCGTTATTTGTTGCTAATTTACTTCCTGACAAATATACACATTTAGCTAATATTTGCATTAAACAAAAAATAGTTTTACTTATTTATTTAGGTATATTTAACAAAGGAATAGATACTTAAATTTTACTAATATTATGGTCAAATTCTTTAGAAAATTCTGTATATAAAAATGATTTAAAAGAATTTCCTACCAATTTAATTTATTTGTAAAAGGCAGGAGATAATGAATGATTAGAAAAGCGCAATTAAAACAGAATTTACGTAACTGATGAAACTGTAATTACACTATCAGATGCAGTTGCATTAAATCATTCTGAACTAAATGCAAATTTGCAATACACTAACTAAAGAACGAACTTAATATTAAAATGAGAATTGCATTTAGGTAGAAAATGCCTTGCTTTCAAATATATTGTTTTAGGATATTGACAAAATACCCTTCTAATATCTGTACATATCACAATATAAAATTGTATTTATAGTATAATCAGAAATTAATATATATATATATATATATATATATATATATATATATATATATATATATATATATATATATATATAATTAGGGAAGACTCGAAAAGAAGAGAAGCAGACCAGAGAGTAATGCAGAATAAAGAAAAAATAAGAGAAAAGGAAGAGAACTCAATCCTAACACAATAGTGGAACGAAATGAATAGAAGATAATAGAACAAGCAAGAAATAACAAAATGGAAAAGAATACTACGAGAGAAACGAATTGTCAACTACCAAAGAAGAGAGAAGAAGAAACCAAGGAATTTTAAAAATTAGACAACCAGAAACTAATAATTAAATATATAAAATAAATGAACGGAAATAAATAAGTAACTGAAGTCTAAAAATTAAATCGCTGATAAATACATAAATATGAATCTAAGTATGAGTCATTACTGTATTTTATTCGAATTAGCTAAATTAGCTAAAAATATACAGGCCGAATCATTAATGCTGCCTCATACAAAGTTTGCAAATTGCTAAATAAATTAATGAAGCCATCGAATCAAAGCCACATTTACATTTGAAGCGACCCTTCCTTAACGCAACGAATACTAAAGTAAAATTTGCTGAAGTAAAGATTTCATTTAGCCAATGAATACAATTATTAAATAACAATTACTTAACTACAAAATTCTTTACATTTTTCTTGTAAAATTCTATCGCAAAGTTAAATTACGTAATTATTTATTTTAATTGTTTTTTGACCACTGTGTCAAGGGTGAAATTTAGCCGGTGGCTGCTTTTCCCTCTAGTCATTTCCACACTAATTTAGAGAAAAATACTTCAAATAAAAATAAGTAGGGATGTCAACGGATTCAGATATCCGAATGTTTAAAATATCTGGATTTTTTTGTCGTGGAAATTTTGATGTCTGTTTAATCCGTTATCAGTAAAACAAACATATTTTGAATTAAACAGGAATCTGAAAGAAATCGGATTTCAACAAAAACCGATATCCGACTGCCAATTTAACCAAATATGATATTTCTGATAGGAAATATACAGGGTGTTTCACAACTTAGAGCAAAAAATTAAAGGGTATATTCTGTACAACGTGCTGATCATGAAACAAAAAGAATTTTTGTTAAATTCGACAAATTAAGGGTTGTTAACCTAAAACATTTTTTGTAGTACTGCACTGGATTCGCTTTCCTATTAAACACAAACAATGAAGTAGGTATCAACTACGAAAGAATAATTACACAATTCAATTATTAGCAGTTATTTATAATAGAATTTTATTTAATTAATAACTTTAACATAATCATCCACCCAGTGATAGTGGCAACGAAAAATTTTGGACTGGGAAACATGGAAAATAGTTTTGCGATTTAAAAAAAATTCTTTTTGTTTCATGATCAGCACGTCGTACAGAATATATCCTTTATTTTTTTGCTCTAAGTTGTGAAATACCCTGTATAAGAGTAGTAACAGAAACTGCTAACAAACTCATCATTCAAACTTAACATAATTATGTATTTTAGATTTCTATTTTCTTTTTATGTTTTAAAATATTATAGTTTTAATATAAATAAAAAATTATAATTTTGTTATATTTTCTATTTCAATAAATTATTTATATTTATAAACAAATTGTTTATCTAATCTAGACACTACGACCACCGATTTCTCTAAATATTGGAATATTCGGTACCCAAGTTTTACGAATATTTGATTATCCGAAAACCGATTATTTTTGTATATACGAACGAGGTATTTAAGAATGCCGGTTTTGCGGATACAGGATTCTTCCAAATGCCGGTTTTGCAGAGATACAGTATTCTTCATATAGCGGTTTAAAATTCGGCTTCCAAAATTTTCGGATACCGAATTAATGAACTTCGGATTAAACATCTAACTATTATTTCAAATAATTATATTAAAAATAATATGCCTTAAAGGTAGAGATCTCGGTAAGTGATATATTTTTACGCGTGAAGTGCGGTTATCAGCCGTCAAATAACGGCCTCCAAAGTGGTAAAAATTGTTTATCGGTCGTGGGAATCGAACACGGATTCTCAAATTCACAGGTCGACTCGATACCACTGCGCCACTTACCCCATTTTAAATGAAAATAAAAATAAAATAAATAAATATATCATCACACCTTTTACCCATTACTGAGTTTGGCATTCGCCCGTAGCAGATCTCGGTAAGTGATATATTTTACGCGTGAAGTGCAGTTACCAGCCATCAAATCACGGCCCCCAAAGTTGTTAGTGGAAGGGGAGCCACAGGAGTTGATATTAAATTGGTGAAAGCCAGTTTGTCGGTTGCGGGAATCGAACTCGAGTCCTCAAAAACCGCAAGCCGACCGCATACCTACTAGACCACCAACTCGTAAATGTGAAATTAATGTCTGAAATGTAACCGACTATAAAATTTAATATAATACAGTTCTGGAATGAAAGTAGCTTTACAATTTTAAGCAGATTTTATTAAATGATATATTTTTCCGCTTAATGGTTACCTAGCACAACACTCCACCTAAAGAGAGATAATTTTAGCGAAGGAAAAGGATTTTCAAATGGAATATGAAATCTGAAATGTAATTAATTATAGGGGTCAAAATTTGCGTTTTGCTTATTTAATAAAGATATTATTTCACGCAGTACCTACCATTAATAAAATACAATGGAAAGCTACAATAATTAAGCATACTATGTTTGTTGCCAGCTTACACAAAGTCCGGTAAAAAGATCAGACGGTTGTAAAACACACAGGATGTTCATTTTAAAATGTTACATTTTTGGCAATTTACATGTTTTGCTGCTATTACTGCCCAAATCATTTTACGGAAAAATACTTCAAATAAAGGAAATTCTAAATCGAGAACAAACATTTTTTTCAGCTTTAATTTCAGTTCAGTGACACTAAAAATGTTCGCTGGGAATAAACTACCCTCATTTTTGAGAATTGCAAAAACTTTTTTGTTCTATAATCAGTATATCAAATTATATATGTCATTAAAGTTTCGTGTAGAGGTATAGAAACACCCTGTATGTCACTTGTTATTTAAGGGACGGTGGCCAATACTCACATAACCAACTATAATATTTAATCATCAAATATATATATATATATAAAGAGATATATTTTTTATAATTATAAATTATGGGGTAGGTGGTTCAGTGGTATCGAGTCGGCCTGTGGATCTTAAGAACCCTGGTCCGATCCCCACAGACGACAAACAATTTTCACCAATTTAAAAAATCTACCCCTGTGGCTTCTCTCCTCCACTAATATCTTTGGGGGCCGTGATTTGACGGCTGGTAACCGCACTTCACGCGAAAAAATATATCACTTACCGAGATCTGCTTAGGCAGAGTGCCACACCCAGTAATGGGTAAAAGGTGTGATGATATATTTATTTATTTATTTATATAATTATAAATTCAAGCTAAATAGCAATAGAAAATTATGCAAAATTAATTTGAAGTAAACAATAATATTATGGCGGTTTTCAATTATTGATCTTAACTAGTATGATGTTTTGGTTTTGAAAAGCAGTGTTTTAGGCTGAAGGCCTGTTATGATTATACTAGCACAGTTGTGTTTACATGCCGTTTAAACTATCTATTGGCCATATATATCGGTTACGCGTAGATTTTAATTTACATTCGATTTTATAAACATTTCCTGTATTAATCCTTAATGACAATACTCATTGTATATCAACAATTTTACATCTGTTTGTTTATGTACTACGTTTTACCTCCCAAAAATTAGTCACAATTATAATATAAGAGATACTCCCTTCCTTCCTCATCTTTTTTACTTCAGTTTCAGTTTTTACTGTACAGTGTGTAACTGCAATTGTGTTAAATGTATTTTTAAACAAGCGCAGGCGATGCTGCCTTCATTTCTTATAGATTCGTTGTTAGAGAAGTGGGTGTAAGTGAAGATTTACGAAACAGGGGTACAGGAGCGAATGGATGAATGTTTGTTGCGTGTTGATGGATTTTGGTTGTGAGAAAAGAAAGAGTTTGTATGGAGGAAGTGTTAATGTGGTCGAATCGAGTATCGTGTATCAGGATGAGAATGTTGACGGGTTCGTGCTACTCCATTTAATGGCATATAGCGTGATGTTATGTATGTATGTATGTATAATTTATAATGAAATATGAACAACTACGACACAGTTGTATTTTTCGTTAAAAGTCAATTTATGTTTGATAAAAATAGAACATTCTCCAATTTTGCTACTCTTCTCTGACTTGCTAACAGACTAACACAAAAACATAATTGTATTAACATTCAAAATATTTCAAATATTTATTTTAATACAACACAAAAGAAATTTCTTGTAGTGCATTTAAATTGCAAATAAATGGGCTACGTTTGTAGTCTACTCGAAATTAAAAAGAAAGAAATATAAAATTAAACTACGTTCGTTTAACTTTGTTATGAAATAAATATTTAATAAACTCTTCATTTAGTCTGAAAACGGCAGCTCTATTATTACTACGATAAATTAAAATAGGTAACAAAATAGTACCTAGTCAGCACTTGTAAATATTACATCATTCATCGAATAATAAATTCAATAAATTCAATATTCAATTTTTATTTTCTACGCCTCAGAATGTCAGCTGCATTTCCACACCTGCACTTCTTCATATAGAAAATTCAATATGAAAATATTTTCTATAAATAATAAACATACAAACATAGAATATTGTTAGAAGAATAGATGTATGTCAAATGAGAGATTGCTTGAATGACCTACGAACAAATGGCTGAGTGAATGTTTCAAGGGTTCGTGCTACTCCTTTTGATTGGACATACCGTGATGTTATTCAGGTTCAAATATAAATTATTGTGCAAAAATTTCTATTGATTGCTTCTGTAAAATAATTATAATTCAGTAGTCAATATGCCTCGACGAATACACGTCAAAATAAGCTAATTGGTGAATTTGAAAGAGGCTGATTCATTGGTTAGATTTTTCGAGAGTTTACCTGCAAATATCTTTTTGATTCATTTTCAGTTTTTACTATATAGTGTCTAACTGCAATTGTGTTAAATGTATTTCTAAACAAGCGCAGGCGATGCTACCTTCATTTCTTGATAGATACGTTGCTAAAGAAGTGGGCGTAAGTGAAGATTTACGAAACAGGTGTACAGAAGCGAATGGATGGATGTGAATGAAGGTTTGTTTGTGATGATGGATTCTGGTTGTGAGAAAGGAAAGAGTTCGTATGGAGGAAGTGTTAATGTGGTCGAAACGAGTATCGTGTGTCAGGATGAGAATGTTGATATGAACTGATGCTCTATGAATATTTCAGGGGTTCGTGCTGCCCCATTTAATGGGATATAGCGTGATGTTATGTATGTATATTTTATTTTATTTCTGTTTTGTATTTTAATTTTATTTTATTTGTAAGTACGTGTGGGATGGAAAAGCAAATATTCCAGTTTTTAATAAATAACTACATATTATATTTTAAAGCAATATTAATAATACTTTCATAAGTTAAAATCTGTATTATTGTATTAAAAATTTTAACAATTTTTTCGATAAAGAAGCTATTTAACGGTTTAAGTAACATAGCCACATATTCATTAAATATAAATCCTAATATTATATTCAGAAATAATTTATACTACACAGTTTGACAAAGCGAACTCAAAACAAAGGAGATGTGACCTAATTTCCCAGTACACTCAAGAGTGCAAATGGAAGGCAGTGAATTTAAATTTCAGTCTTGATAAATATGTCTGGATGTACATAAATAAACAAGTTCAATTGATTCATAACCTCCGAGTTAAAAGAATTATGAAAATCTAAAATTTCAGGATATCGCGCTCTACGTTAATAAGCAGGAATATCTAGGTACCTACTAGTAAGTCGAATTATATTGAAACCCCAAGTTGAATAATGGATATTTTCTAATAGCTTATATGTATACATTTCTTTTCTCAATTTGGAAGAATCCCTAATTTTTGCGACTATGAATAAAATGAAACCTTTTTTGCAAATAATTTTAAAAAACACATCCAAAAATATATTTATAAATATGATTTTTTTTAGTTTTTTTCTTTCATCCGATTTTAAGAAAATTAATTTAATGTTTTCAAATTTATTAAAATACCTTTTTGCCTTCAAAATATATACAGTACATACAAATATCTTTCAGTTATAATAATAATAATGTCTTGTTTCAAAATGATCAATGTTTTGGTGCCAATTAGGTGCATATTTCACGTTAAAAATAATATAATAATATACAATTTTTCAATAGTGTAAATAAATTATTACTGCTATTATTATTTCCAATAATTACATAGTCATTTTGACGATGTTATTACAAGTACTTAAAATGACATTTAATTTTTTCGTTAATTGACAATGAAATGAAAAGTAAAACAAGAGTAAATAAGTGTCTAATGATTTCGGTTGAATTTTTCTTTGTAAAATAATAAAATATTTTGTTTCTTCTGCAGTATATTAAAATGTATGCAATAAAGTAATTAAATTCTAAGCATCGTGCATTAATTTTAAAATAATAGGCAACAGGAGAATACAATATTTCGCGATTCATGGTGAAGACAAATTGCGTAGGAGGAAAATCCAACAAGTAGGTGGTAAGTCAATTACCATAACAAAGGCACAACTTAAATAGCATAATACTCGATAATGTATCTATTATCTGCCATTATTGTTGATTATATTGGTTCTTTAATGGCCAATTTTTCACATCAAGCTAAAGGTGCGTGGCTGTCAGTTCAATAAAAGAAATGGCATCGAGTTACATCAGCTTCAATATTTTGCTAAATTCCCGCAATTAAGTACAATACCGTTCTTCCCACGGCCACAGTGACAATGTGTACACTCAGCAACAGAAGTTCCTCTCTGTCTTTACTACTCCGTACCCCAAAATGCCAAAAAGCCTAAATGCGACACAAATTCAAACTTGTAAAATACGTCGCTGCTTGAACACCCATACTTATAGACATACATTTGCATATAGAAGGTCCTATTTTATAAGTTACTCACAGGATGGGCAATAATCATATTTTATATGTTACTTTGTCGTAAGAAACTTATACTCCCACATGAATAAAATTCAGTTCAAGTCGATGACCTCACTACAAACTCGTTTAAGGGGACTTTCCAGTGCAGGGGCTACTTTTTGTGCAGCTCTAATTTGGGCACTGACCCTTAATGTCTAGATAGTTACATCGTTATTAATTTGACAATAGGAGATATGTTATGCGGAAGAGAATTGGAGAATTGAAAAAAATCATATTTCACATAACATATTACTTGTAGATGAAGTCTTCTTAGCGGTTCGACTACCAAAATAATATTAAAGACAATAACATTTATACTTAACAACAAAGACAAAAATAATTGTCATACATACACTTGGTGAAACTAGGTTTAATAAAAAATATTAAATAAACACTTGGCAAAGTCTCACAAAATTCAATCTCCAAGTCACCTTATGAGGGCATCGTCAGAGGCTGGCCAGCACAGTTAGTAACCATAGACGCGTTTCGCTCTTATTAGAGCTCATCAGTATGGTATAACTCACTTCTTTGTTCTAGGTGAAGAAGTGAGTTATACCATACTGATGAGCTCTAATAAGAGCGAAACGCGTCTATGGTTACTAACTGTGCTGGCCAGCCTCTGACGATGTCCTCATAAGGTGACTTGGAGACTGAATTTTGTGAGACTTTGCCAAGTGTTTATTTAATATTTTTTATTACATTTATACTTACCTCTTACCTGTATAGTACTAATTATTTTGCATTTTTCTGAACTAAATAAAATTTTCATCATTAAAACTCTGGTTTATTTTCATTTAAGGCTAAAGCTTAGAGATTTAATAATAAAATTTAACTATTTATTTATATTTTTCGTAGTTTCTTTCAAGTAATTTTATTAATATAAGCGCAGAAATGCTCCCTTCCTTTTACATCTTTGTAGATTCGTTGTTAAAGTAGTGGGTGTAAGTAAAAAGTTAATAAAACAGTTATATAGGAGCGAATGGATAAATGTAACATAAGATTTGTTGCTTGATGAAAAATTGAGGGAATGTAAATGTGGTTGAAGCGAGGATGAGAATGTTGGACGAAGACTGAATCTTTGATAAATCTGATGAGTGGATGTATTGTGAATGTTTTAGGGGTTCGTGCTGCCTCATTTTATGGGATATAGATAAGGGTTGTCTAAAATTTGCGATTTTTCAGTTTGTTAGTAAATGATCTTCGAAGATAGACAAAAGGTTTATTTAAATAAAATATGTAGTGGATTAAGAAAAAGTTAATTCATATATATTTTAAAAGGATTCAATAATATGATATTTTAACAACCGCTTGAAAAACTAATGTATCAACATAATTATTATTGAAAACTTCTTGATCCAAATTATAGTGCTTTAACTCGTTACCATCAGGAGACTGGACATATTTTTAATTTTTCTGAAGCCAAAATTATTGATATTATGGAATATAAAAAACATAGACTTATTTTAGAAACGTTACATATTTTACACCATGATACCTCGATAAATTATAAAACTGATGCGTATAATAATTTAAAATAGCTCAAAATTTTGTAGGGAATTTAACAATTTAATTTTTTATATATTTTATTTTAATTATTTATGATTTTTGTTTTTTCTATTTGTATTTATCATGTGTATCTTCTTTTTTTTATTATTATTATTGATATTTTACAAATATTATTATATATTTTTTAAAGGTTTGACATTTTGATTATTTTGTTAGTTTTATATTATAATTATTGTATTTATATATTTTAAGGAGCTGATGATGAACAAATATTAATGTTCGAAACGTCCAAATAATAAATATTTTTATAAAAACAATAATATTGGATTCTGAAGCCTTTTATTTATTTAAAAAGTTAATTCCAGAATAAATCTAATTAATAAATGTTCAATTAATATTCAATTTATGTGATAATTTAAAAATGTATTTCAACGAAAAATTAAGTTAAATATCCTTAATTGGTTATTCCAAATGTTGTAATTTCGAAAATTATCAAATTTGATATTTAATTATATCACGTGTTCAATTCAATAATACATACATACATACATAACATCACGCTATATCCCATTAAATGGGGTAGCACGAACCCGTCAACATTCTCATCCTGACACACGATACTCGATTCGACCACATTAACACTTCCTCCATACAAACTCTTTCTTTTCTCACAATCAAAATTCATCAACACACAACAAACATTCATCCATTCGCTCCTATACACTGCGCTTGTTTCTGAAGATGGTCTCCACACAATTGCAGGTAAAGACTCGAAACATCTAACCAATTAATCTAAAATCAAGAATCATACGCTTGTCTTCATTCATCATATTTATCCCGCAATTAATTTTCTCCAAACATTCCTATCCTGACACACTTTTGCTTCAACCACATTCATAATTCTTTTCATACAAGTTCGTTTATTCTTCACGCTCAGAATCTTTCGCTCACGCAACAACCCTTCAATCATATTCATCCACTTGTTCCTAGGCCGTCCACGCAAACTTTCTAATATCAAATTGTCAACATTTTATTATTTATTTATTTACTCGTTACTTGTTACGATTGCGGTACAAGGGGCCTAAAGCTTATAATGGAATTCAACCCACTCCAGCCACAATCGCAATTTTATACAAGGCCAAGAAGATTTGAATGCAAGTTCTATCCATTGTCAAAACTTTATAAATTATTTTAGGAAAAATCCTTTACATATAATTTTGTCTTTTATGTTTTTTTATTTGAGTAAAACAAGTAAGAAATAGTTGAAAGCGATTTAGGTACATTTACTGTTCTACAATTATGAAAAACTTACATTTCTAATTTTAACATAGTTTTCCTTATGAGTAATTCATGAAAAAAACTGTATATTTTTCATCCAAATTTCAACGTAAATGAGGAAAAGTTTACATGAGCAGGTCACATTGTACTTGTTTTCCTGTTTTTCATCTTTCTTTAACAAAAGTTATATAGTAATTTTCTCATGAAATTTAGGTTAAATAGAACATGATACCTTTATAGTAAATATTAAGTCTAAATACTCGTATACCCGTACTGTTCTTTATTTTTTCAAAATCATTAGCTTTAATTTTTTCTTATATTGAAGCATATTTTATTACGTTTGTTTATTTACTACGGAGAAGAATTATTTACAAAAATAAGAAAAAATCTTTTTTGTTTTACTTTCAATTTGATTTTATTTGCTATTTTACACAACAGGAACTTAATTCCGATTAGTATCTAGTACATGGATACATTTTTATAGCAATGTGAATTCTCAAAAACTTAAAAAAAGTATAAAAACAAACTAGGTAATAGTATTATTGGTTTTAAGTTGAAATTAAGGAGGTTCGAACTTGTTACAATTATAGATGAATTTAAAATATGAAATCTTGCTTATTTAATGATTTGGCATTTTCTTCCATTTAAAATGATTGATGCTATAATTAGTTCAAATTACAGCGGATGTAAATTCATCGTATATCACTTCCGGCCCCCGAATAATTAAAAGAAACTTGAAATTTCAAAAAGACCTACTATATTTTATACAAATTTGAAAACAAGTCAATTTTACTATAGACAACGAAATCTTTTATAAACAGATAACTTTACGGTTCAGTAAATTTAGCAAAAATGTTACTATTATACAGGTTGTTTCAAAACTTATGCCACTTATTTTTATCCCATATAGTACTCAACATACTGATTTTAAGTTAGATTTTTATTTTCAAAGTTCACATAATTCACTGCACTATATATGAAGTAAACATGTTTAGTGCCACTAAATAAATGAAATTTTGTAGTATTTATAATTATAATTTAATTATTAATATATTAAAAATAATTCTCAAACCAGTAGTACTAAAATATTTACTTTATGTAAAATGCAATTAATTTTACGAATTTAAAAAAAATTCTTTCTGTTTCATAATCAGTACCTACGTTGAGTAATATATGGGGTTTAAATAAATGCCGTAAGTTGTGTAACACCATGTGTAGGTATTAGATCTGACATTCCCCGTAACAGATCTCGGTAAGTGATATATTTATGCGCGTGCAGTTTGGTTACCATCAAATCGCGACCCCCAAAGATGTTAGTGAAAAAGGAACCCTAAGGTAATTTTAATACTCGATACCACTGAGCCACCTACCCCATGTCATTTTGTCAAAACGTACGCAATTTTCTACAACAAAATCATACATATGTAGTGCTCAATATTATTTTTAATTTGAAAAACAAAAGAAAAAGTAGGCTTGGGGAAAAGAAAAATGTTTTGTTGTTGTTAGTTACGATTTAAAGAAAATAAAAAATTATTATTCTGTCTAATTGTATTTCTTCTTCTTCTAATGGCACTACAGCCCAAATCGGGCCTGGGCCTACCGGGCACACCGAGCCACAGTTTTTACACTGCCGTACTGCCGGTCTTCGTAGTCGAATGCTACATTATTTAAGGCGTATAAGTGACTAGCTTATAGCGCCCGAGTGTGATAAATACATGTAACTGTATTTTTATATTTTACGACAAATCACACATTGTCGACAGGCGGATTCGAACTGACGAACCTTGGTTCGGGTGACGTCACAGTATGTAAAGAGATGTGCCTTAACACGCTCGGCCACCGCGCCTGTCTAATTGTATTTATATTTATTTATTATAAATTAATTAAAAACCAATAAGTTGGTTTTTACATTGGTGACCCCGACGTTATTATTATTATTAGGATCACATCATATTCGAACGACAGCATATCATCCACAATCAAATGAAATAATCGAGATATTTCACAAACAATTAAAAAATTCATTAAAGACTTATAAGAATTCAACACAATGGATAGATTTTCTTCCATTGATCTTGTTAGGTATTCGATCTTCAATTAAAAAAACTAGTAATTGTAGTTCTGCAGAACTTGTATAAGGATGCAAAATTAAATTACCGGGCGAATTTTTACCATCATCTACATTTAAGCCTTCAATTAATATTGATTATTCACATTATTTAACAGATATTAAATCAGCAATTAATAAATTTACTCCAATTACTTCTAATAATAATCATACATGTAAACAAATATTTGTACACCCAGAATTATTTAAAACTTCACATGTTTTTGTTCATAACACTGCCATTGGTCCGTTACTTAAACGACCTTTTGATGGTCCATATAAAGTTGTTAAAAGATATAAAAAATATTTCAAAATTTTGATAAATAATAAATTAGAAACAATTTCAATAGATAGATTAAAACCTGCCTTTATTGAGAGCTCTAATGAATAAGTTGGGATTTGGTATCTTTATTAACACCAATTGTGTACAAATATATGTATACTCATATATATATATATATATATATATATATATATATATATATATATATATATATATATATATATATATATATATATATATATATATATATTTCTTATTATGTTTATCTTTCCTTCACGATTTCTTTTGTTTTTCTTTTTGTAGGGGGGAAGTATTGTAGTGCTCAATATTATTTTTAATTTGAAAAACAAAAGAAAAAGTATGCTTGGGGAAAAGAAAAATGTTTTGTTGTTAGTTGCGATTTAAAGAAAATAAAAAATTATTATTCTGTTTAATTGTATTTATATTTATTTATTATAAATTAATTAAAAACCAATAAGTTGGTTTTTACACATACATACATACATACATAACATCACGCTATATCCCATTAAATGGGGTAGCACGAACCCGTCAACATTCTCATCCTGACACACGATACTCGTTTCGACCACATTAACACTTCCTCCATACGAACTTTTTCTTTTCTCACAACCAAAATCCATCATCTATTCGCTCCTGTACACCTGTTTCGAAAATCTTCACTTACGCCTACTTCTCTAACAACGAATCTATAAGAACTGAAGGCAGCATTGCCTGCGCTTGTTTAAAAATACATTTATCAAAATCCTAATTCTTAAATGCACTATAGTTCGAAGATTAAAATATAATTATATTGGGAGAATAATAATAGCCTTTAATTACAACGCAAAAGTTAGAATTGAGTGAAATGCCGTTGCAGAGTTCAGGACATTTTCACATTTATCCACGTCTCATCCAAATTCCAACTTCACTTTTCATTCTCTCCACAATGTTGATCTAAATCAATGAAATAAGGCAACTACAACTGTTTTGTAAAAGAGACCAGATAACGAACAGGTCATGAAATCTGTACGATGTCTTTGTCATAGTCGTTCAAAATCGAACCAACTTTATACAATACAACTACGAGTACAGAGACTGTGATGAACATAAATGCCTCATTATTGTACGAGTACTATGAGTGTAACAATCTTCTGCGGCATGTTTGAATATTCACACTTCACTTAACATATTAACCATTCAAATTCTAAAGCTTTTCATTTCGATAATTCCTATATAAAATAATCATTTGCATTTGAAAGATCAGTTAAATAAAATATAATAAGTACCTATTTGTTGTATATTTCAATATAACAGTCATATAGTTTACAAATTTATCAATAATTCAACTCACCATTAATGTCTTTTGTTCACCATTTATAGGCCGCCATCTTCCGCAATCTGTAAATACCAATAAATAACATTAAAATTAGATACAAGTTTTGATATAATTTTTACAAATAATTTTATAAATAATAAAACTTTTGTTTAAATTGAAGTATCAAAGTTATTGTCATGGTATATTAAATTTGTTACAAATGACCACAAATGTAGAGCGACATTTTATAGGCTCGAATTTTGTAGGAAATTTTATGTTTAACCTACTTATAAAATTAAAATTTAATTATCTTTTGTTACCACTTACATAATTTATTAATTAATTAAATATTAATTCCTTCGTTTTAAGAGCACAATAAGATGTTTTGAAAAGCAAATTTTCATTATTTAGACTTAAATAAAACCAAGAATTAATAAACAACATTCTCTTTCAGGCTTTAGGGACATTACAAACTATTGCCCGGAAATGATTTTTATTTAAGGGGTAAGGCCACTCTAGAATTTTTTAAAAATGCATATTTTTTTTATTTGCTTAAATTATAGTTTAAACCCTTAGGAATAAGGGACAATTAATTTCAATGCCGCGCGGAAGTATTTCAGAGGAAAAAAAGCATATATCTATTAGTACTAGTATTTATATATATACATGACTCGAAACTTTAAACGCGTTTTTCTCGAAATCATATTTTCATAATCGGGCGAAAAGAAATCTGAAATACTAATTGATGGATCGTGCTGAATCTTTTTATTTCTTATTCTAGATATAAAATACTAAAAAACTACGGGGGCTTTTTTTGAAAGTTTTTATACAGAAATTTAGTCCCGAATAATGAACTTTTTTTTCAAACGTGCGCCATTTTGTTAAAAATCCAAATTTTCAAAATCCAGCCCGTAGTTTTTTAGAGTATACATCAGAGATTAAGAAAACATATCCCTTTTTGATCCAGGTCTATTGCTGTTCCCGGAATGTTTTTGCCCGATTTGCCATACGCCATACGACAATTTTGAATATTTTCTTCCAAAAAATTTTTTAAATAAAGTTTAAAGAGCACTAAATAAAAATCCAAAAACAGTTCTTAAGCAGCACGTTTAGATTTCGTTAAAAAAAATCTTGAAAATTACCCTTTTTTTCCTTGTCTAGAGTGGCCTTACCCCTTAAGAAATAAACATTTATTTATAATGAAAAATTGAACCTAGGACCTATGAACTCCGATCATATGCTTTAAACTAAATAAGCTACGGTCACCATGTGATTCAAATTAAATTTTATTCAAATTTTTCTCTTTATTTTATTATATATCATAGCTGCCTTAATCCCATGACTCTTTCATATACTGAAAGACTTCTTTCAGAAGTACGAATTCGAATCATACTCAAGATCAAAATATATAAACTAGCACACAGCGGCTCGGTGAGTCCGAACCTTATATTGTAATTGAGATTAAGTTCCTGTTGTACGGATCAAAAAGAGTTTTCAAAACACGTAAAATTAAGGGCAGTCTAGCTACAATGTTCATTTTTAGTACCACTGGATTTGAATTTCTTTCCTATGAAAAACAAACACTGTACGAATAAGTTTGGTTAAAGTTGAGGATAAATAAATTTTAAGAAAGTATGCTTATAGGTCATTAAATATTGAGAAACAATTTTAAAATTTCACAGTTTATGACATTTGGTCTTGACGTTATTTTATAAATTTTTTGACACTAGCTTTTGTAGCTAAATGCATTATTTTGTATTCTTTTTATTGTTGGTTTTAAACCACTTTGGTGTCACTAAAGATGAGCTCGTTTCTTACAATTTTATTAATTTTTTGTACTCTCGTTAATAAAATATCATTTAACGTTCTGGTTTCCATGGCGCTAAATAACATCTTAAGCAAATGTTGACAAGACGTTAGTTAAATTAGGGCATTTGTCATTGTAACTTAACCTTACTTTTTAAATAATGCATAAAACTTAATTTTTGTTGTCTTAATTTGCGATCGTAGAAAAAGTATAGTATATGACTTATTTTATAAACTCTTTAGATTTTCGTTTTTTTATACGTTCGTGACTAAAGAGACATTTATAAAACTTGTACACTATTATATCATTATTATCAACCTCAACAAAGGTATCCATCCAGTGGCACCAAAAATCTGTGACAGTGAGATGTTAAAACGAATTTTTTCTACAACCATTAAAAAAGTAGGCGTTTTTGAACTTATTTTTATTATGAAAGTAGCAGATTTTTGCATTAGTGCAAAAAATGTGAATTATTTCTGCACTAGTGCAGAAAAGTAATTTAATATAAATAAACTCTATACAGTATACTTTCTTGAGTTTGTTTGTCATTGTCAGTTGTCATGGATACATTAAACCAGGTATCTTTCTAAAGTTTCTAAATTACAATTACTGAAATTTGTTTTATTATTTTTATCAAAATTTGGTTTATGGTTGTAGAAAAAATAGTGTACGCAACTCGTGCAGAAAGGGGTTTTTTTGAACTTACGGTCATTCGAAAAAACCCATCTTTCTGCACTTGATACGTAAATAACTATTGCGATTTAAAAAAAAATCATTTTGTCACCGAAGTTATCTAATATACACAAAATGAATAAGTCTTCGGAGGTTCTCAATCATTTTTAAAAGTATGAAGAGGTTCTGAGACAAAAAAGTTTGTAAAAGGCTGCATTAGACTATACTACTAAAACTAAAATTTCTGTAGAACGTTAGAGCCGGTCCTGTTAATTTCCATCTAAAAATTATCTTGCAAAACCTACCCGAATTTCGATTTGAGTTATATTCGAAACATGCTATAATACACTCCGACAGCAATGTAAAAATACCTAATCTTAATAGGTTCACGCACAAAACGTGTGTATCCATTAAAATCTTCCCTCAAAATTTTCATGATTACAAGACTTCCTTATTACTTTGCATAAGAAAGTAAAAATTAATGCAAATGAAATTCGGTGAAATGACAGGCTGATGAAATTGGGATACATAAATGAAAGTGTGCGCCCATCCAAAGAGTCAATTACGGGATATAAAAGATGGTTTGGTTCGTGGAAAAACTCCAGCAGAAGGACGAAAGGGTTTGTGGTAAGGAAGAAGCGATTAACGGTGAAGGAATTACAGAAATTGAGAAGAATCGTCACAGACATACAATCAGTTAACAAGAAACAATATTTACAAGTAGACGAACATAATTTAAATATTTCCTTACAAATTACAACACTTCTGCTCTATATAAAGATGAAGCTAGCTACTGTTTGTATTTATATGCCAGTAAAAGAAATTATCTAAATAATAGATAAAATATGGAACATATTTAACTAGATATTTCTTAGATCAATAAACAAAATCAAACATCATACATATCTATGTCTCAATTTGCTTTAATCACACCGCTACTTCCACCGGTGTCTGTAGTTTATATACAGGGAGTTTTAAAAACCCAGCTAATAATTCGCATATTGATCAACTTAGGAATTTATTTTATATAACATGAATTATACAAAAACAATTAATTCATCTAATTTTCATCACATTTAAATTACCTCTGTGGCTCCTCTTACCCTACACATATTAAGTAACACTACCCAATTGTCACTCACTGATTTAAATGAAACTTGATATTGAAATATTGAACCCCTATATTTTTTCTTCCGGAAGTGGCTTTTTAGGGGTACAAACCACCCCTGAAATGTGGTAAAACAAGAATCGCCATAAATGAAATTAAATAATACCAAAATATTATGCATTCAACATTCGTTACAGGGGTAACCTCGAAAATAGATTTAGCGACCCCAAAAACCCCCGAGTAACTAGTTTTGAACCTAAAACTCTATTTCAGTTGAATATCGTAATTTAGTCTCCCCATTCCTTTTTTAACCCCTTAAAAAGTGCATATGATCAAAATGACCCCGAAAATAGATTTTGGCGATCTCAAAAACCCCTGCGTAACCAATGTTGAACGCGTAATATTTTGGTATTATTTAATTTCATTTATGGCGATTCTTGCTTTTACCACCTTTCAGGGGTAGTTTGTACCCCTAAAAAGCAATTTCCGGAAGAAAAAAATAAGGGTTAAATATTTGTGCCAAGTTTCATTTAAATCGGTGAGTGACAGTTGGTAGTGTTACTTGTGAGTGCTATATCCAGTAATGTGAAAAAGGTATGACGCATTATTTTTTGTTTATATTTGAAATGAATTCTTCACTGATTGTAAATCGTGTCATGCCGTAAAGTAAACCGCTGCGGGCATACATTTTTTGTTATTCACAAACATTTTCATTCATCTGTAACCAAAGTAAAAAATCTGGCCCTAAAGGTTGACGTCTTACTAATTCATTCAACACTGAGTTTTTGCAGAATGTCTGGATTCTCAGGACGCCTACAGCGAATGCCACGATGCCAGTGAAATGCAGATAGCGTCGTAAGGGCTGTAGAGCACTTTAAATTAAGTTGCCGAGTCTAAATGATTACAGCAGAAAATTGATTGGCCCTCCATTCAGTCTGGAATTCGCTGCTTGCAGCTTCTCTTCTCGTAAGATGTAAGAACATGAGACAGATGACTCTTCAGCTTTGTAAATCGTGTCAGCTTTTTTCACAAAAATACAAAAAAGCTTTAACGCATTTCATAATTTACACATTGAACTAATATAAGTTATATGTTGGTGAAATTGACGGTAGCAGATTATATGAACGACTTAGAAATAAATGGATGAATATCATTGAAGATAAGACGAGGATACGAATATTTGCCGAAGATTAATTGTATAATTAAATAGATATTAGTTGTGAGAAGAATCACAGTGAATCAGTTGAGATGAGTAAGTCTTCTGGAACATATGTTAAATGAAACAGGAGTAAGTTGGAGTCAGGGATTCGAACGGAAAAAATTTTATATCAATAAAATTTCGGTATTGTATTGAATTCGATTTCGGCTTTTTTAAATTAAAATATCATTGAACGTACTGGTTTGCATGATGCTAAATAACATCTTAATCACATGTTTACAAGCTGTGGCTTCAAACGTTTTAATCACGACTTAAGATATTAAGCACGGGGTGAAATTAGTTTTTGTAACTTAACCTTACTTTTTAAATAATTCATTTTCGTTTTATAAACTCTTTAGATACTCGTTTTTGAACTAAAACGAGGTTTATAAAACTTGTTTCATAATATACTAAAGCATTAACGAATGGGTACCTTTTGAAAGGTCAATATTTTGTATTTCAGGTTGATGATATTATTCAGTTAAATTGTTTTAATTATCGAACATATTAGATTTCCATTTCAACAAACTTGATTACGGTTTACAAAAATAAATAATAACAAAGGATCCAATCAACATTTATTTAAATAACAGTTAAATAAATCTCCACAGTTACTATATTAGTTACTAAATAACTTAATAGCAACAAAATAATATTAACAACTAGTTTACAAACCAAATAATTTGAAATTTATACGATTTTCAAATGATATTAATTAATTTCATATCGTAATGTTGCCAAATTATGTTACAAAAAGAGTTTCAAATAAAAGCACTTCAAATTAAGAATAATGTTGTTAGAAGAGCGGCTATATACATGGTTTTTGGTCATGTGAAACGTATGTCAAATGAAATTATGGTAAAACAAACAAAATTGAAGGTGAAGAATAGACGAACTTGTATGAGAATTGATAATGTAAAAAATATAAAAATAAACACTTGGCTATGTTTCACAAAATTCAGCATCGTCAGAGGCTGGCCAGCACAGTTTGTAACCATAGACGCGTTTCGCTCTTATTAGAGCTCATCAGTATGGTATAACTCACTTCTTCACCTAGAACAAAGTTCACGTGAAGAAGCTGGTGACGAAGAACTGTGCCAGCAGAGAATAAGATCTCTAACAAACAGGTAAGATGACATGAGAAGTTCTGTGGAACAGATCATGCCATCTACCGAAAAAAAGGTAAAGCTACGCAATAGCAATTTAAATAACAACAAAGACAAAATTAATTGTTATCCAACACTTGGTGAAACAGGGTTTAATAAAAAATATAAAAATAAACACTTGGCTATGTTTTAAACATATATATATATTATTATTAAACCTTGTTTCACCAAGTGTTGGATGACAATTAATTTTGTCTTTGTTGTCATTGATAATGTATCAAATGGGAATATTTGGTGAATATTAATTGTAGGATGAATCAAATTAATAAATGTTTCGCGATGGGACATAACATAATAATATGTATTCATTGGCGACTTCAAATTTAACATACTAAAATTCGTTTCATCAAAATTGTAGCCGACACAAGAAAGAAAACTCCAAGTCAATGCACAAAATTCAAATAATTTTCAGCAAAATTCACAATTCTGTGTCACATTCTCCCACATACACTTATGGGTGCTCCAGAAAAATATATCATCTACATTCTATAGAGAATGCGGTAACAGAAGTTGGGGGAAACGATGATATATGGGACAGACATGTGAAACAATAATATGCTTAGATTGTGAGCTTACATGGCCGTTGGAAAAATGTGTAAATGCCTGGATTAAAACCACAAAAATCCATAATGTCACGTGCTTGTAACAGGTGACAAAATTATGAAAAATGTTCCTAGGTTGCTATGTAATTGGAAAGAGAAAAACTCACTATTAGGTTCACGAAAAGAAAAACTACTCGAATCAAATAGCAACAGTGATTTTATTCATGTTCTTCTGATCTGTTAGTATCACACCCATTAATGGGTAAAATAGTTAAATGACATATTTGTTTATAAAAAAATTCGAAAAGATCGATTATTTTTGTTTGTACGTACAATTCAAACGTAATTAAATTAAAATGATAAATATGTATTCGAGAAAATGAAATAATAATACGATTTGAAATATTGAAGCTTATTTAGGATTAAATTGTCCTCTGTCGTTGAAAAATTATATCGTTTTGAGAATTTCACAAAGCTTTAATTTTTTATAAACACGCAGTTAAAAAACGGTACACCTTTAGTAATTAATCAAATATTCGATGATTTTATTAAAGTAATTTTATAAATTAAATTCTCAATAACTATTGGAATATTTTCCATTATTTGTTCTTTGATTTTGACATGATATATTTTTTTATTATACCACCTATAGTTAACAGAAATGTAAAGAAATTTTCACACAATATTAATTAAATAAATACTTCTTGCTATTTATTTATTTAAATAAGAAAAGAAAACTTTTTGATATTTATCTGAGGTTTCAGACAAAAATTATAATATTGCTTTCAACTTGATAAAAAATGTATCAAATAAGAAAACAAATAACTACAATCCCTATAATTTTATTTCAAGCATTTACCTCTAAAATTATTTATTATGACGTCCTTATCAAATGCTGATATTATAATGATAATGAGAACCAATAATCGATATATAAAATTATTATTAGATGCATTTTTAATTACAATTAAAAGCATTAATAAAGAGAGATTAAAAGAAACAATTAAGTAATTGAAGTTTATTTGAAAAGTTTGATACGGAATAATAATTGCTTAATGGCGTAAGTTTTATAGTCATTAACTTATAGAAAATTATTCATTTCAATTGTTCAATATATGCATTTAAACGAATATAGATGAACTAGATTCGATAAGGAATGACAATCGGATTCGATACATTTCCTATAAGCTATTTATAGCGATATAATATTATTCCAATTTTATATATGCTAACTACACATAATTTTGTTTGAAATTGATATAATTTTTATAATATTAAATCTGTCCATTGGCTTTGATACAGAATTTAATTATTATTTGAAATAATTTTCTATAAAATAATTTAGGAAAACTAATTTTTCATTACAAAGCATGATGTATAGAACAAACATAAAAGCCTTTACAAAACATATTCGCAATTAAATAAACCTTTAAACTAGAGATGGGCGAATATCATCCGCGAATAGTCGCATACCGCGAATATTGACATTATTCGATATTCGAGATTTTCGAATATTAACGTCAGTATAGCGAACATTCGAATACCTCCGAATATCGCGCTATATGTTGACCTCAATTTTTGTCTGTTTTTCTTTATCATTTGTACATAAACTTAAAGCTATTACAATACTTTGAAGTTATTAATAACAAAGATATTTTGTTTTAAAACCATGAAGACGTACCATATTTCAAATTTGTTTTTCGCCATCAGCCCGTACGTTTCACCTTAAATTTGAAGTTTTCGTCTTTTTCTTTTTGTTCTTTTTGTTTTAATTTTATTTTATCTTAACAATTTCATTCAAATAATGAAAAGGACATAATTAAATAATTATTAATAATAAATAAATTAACTTTTAGGAGTATTCGAATATTCGAGTACCTCGAATATTCGAGATCTGATTAATATTCGTATTCGATATTCGAATTCGAGAAATTTGATATTCGCCCATCTCTACTTTAAACATATTATTATAGATATAAAAGAGTAAAATAAAATCTGTCCATTGATTTTGAAGAAGGAATTAATTATCATTTTATGTTTTTTGTGCAACACTCTGTATATGTAATACGAACATAAAAGCCTTTTATCAAACATATTCACGGGGGTTTAACCAACACGCAATTAAATTATTACTGTTCTATGAGCTCCTGAAACGAGAAAATTGGTTTGAGAAGTGTCAGTTAATTTATTCGTCAATTAAAATTTATCACTTTGTTTAGTAACCAAGGATTTATTTGAGGTTAGTGAAAATCACTCTCGGTTACATAATTCATTCCTGGATTAAAATACCTAGGAAGGTCAGAAGATAAATGCGATTCAACAACTCACATTTTACATTTATGTAACCGCCGTTATACAGGGTACTTTCATACCTGGGGACAAAAATCCAAGTTTATATATTTTTTTCTAATTCGCAAAATAAGTAAGCATTTTTAGTACTTATGGTTCAATTCAATTAAATACTACAATTGTCAATTTAATCATTATAGAAATTCAATAATCATGCTCTTAATTTAAAATAGATGTATAGACTACGTCAGTGGTTTTCAAACTTTTCGGAATTATAAGTTGCAGACAAAAACAACAAATACAATTTTTCGCGAATCCTGTACATTTGTATAATCAAAATTGAAGTTTGTAAGAGGCTGATTTAACAATGTACGTTATAAAAATAAAACCACGATTTCAGAAATTAATAAAGGAAAAATTTGCATACTCTTGTGAAATGAATACCATTCATTAATTGTTGTACAATATACTACTTAACAATTGGACTTTTGGTTTCAAGATGGCACATATTTAGTGACATGAAAATTGTAACCCTTCAATTACAATCTGTCTAATAATATTATTTTTTATAGATATTAGCAAACTTAATTAAAACATATCTCGCTTATACAAAAGGCTAATTTAATAATTCTCTATGTGCTAGACGCAGAATTTAATTCTCTAAAACTTTTATTTGCAGCATTTATTTCTAAAATCAAAATAACACTATTTTTTTAAAGAAAAACTGTTAGCAGCTTCATGCAATGTATCACTTCAATCTTATACACCAAATTTGGGGGGGGGGGGCGTGATTTGACGGCTGGTAACCGCACTTCACGCGAAAAAATATATCACTTACCGAGATCTGCTTAGGCAGAGTGCCACGCCCAGTAATGGGTAAAAGGCGTGATGATATATTTATTTATTTATTTTATTTTATATATATATACCAAATTTGAAAAGTTTAAGATTATATTTTAATATAGTTTTTCATAGGCTTCAAGTAAAGTACCACTTCCGGAAGTTATATAATGACCAAAAAGGGAGGTGTACAACTAGATGTTATAACAGTCCTAAATACAAAATTTCAACTGTCAACGGTTTACCGTTTTTGAGTTATGCGAGACACATACATACATGTACGTACAGACGTCACGACGAAATTAGTCAAAATAGATTCAGGGATGGTCAAAATTTATATTTCCGCTGAGATCTGAAAACAGAATTATTTTTTTACTTCGTACAAGGAAGTAATTAAAAACTTGTGGTGTTAAACTATTCGTTGCAAATATTTATTAAGGTATATCTCAGATGTCAACGGCAACTGACATTGCGTACTTGATATGGTGGTGGCTTAAATATTGCCTTCTCTATTATTAATTAATAAAGCTCAATATATGTATACAGGATGTTTCACAACTTAGAGCAAAAAATTAAAGGGTATATTCTGTACGACGTGCTGATCATGAAACAAAAAGAATTTTTTTTTAAATCGCAAAACTATTTTCCATGTTTTCCAGTCCAAAATTTTTCGTTGCCACTGCCACTGGGTGTATGATTATGTTAAAGTTATTAATTAAATAAAATTCTATTATAAATAACTGCTAATAATTGAATTGTGTAATTATTCTTTCGTAGTTGATACCTACTTCATTGTTTGTGTTTAATAGGAAAGCGAATCCAGTGCAGTACTACAAAAAATGTTTTAGGTTAGCAACCCTTAATTTTTCGAATTTAAGAAAAATTATTTTTGTTTCATGATCAGCACGTCGTACAGAATATACCCTTTAATTTTTTGCTCTAAGTTGTGAAACACCCTGTATATAAGCATAATACCGATCATAAATTTATATTTAAAAAATTGTTTTGAATTTCGTCTACCTCCCCTGACGAGCCGGTACTGCTAAAGGTCTAAAGATCCGACTAGACAATCATATTATCCTGCTGACACTTCAAAACTAACGATATCTTATACGATAATGAAAATTATCGTTTATGGTAAAGCTTGATTTGATCCTCGCTTTTGCTGAATCGTTAAATCAGTTTCACAAAGAGAGTCAATACACGATACACGATACACGATACACGACACACGGATGGGAAACTGATGCTCTACGTTTGTGACAGAATAATTTGCATTCCATGTGCGTCAAACGTAGTTATTAACACTAACGCGGAATTCGATGATTGCTCATTGCGCAATAGTGTTAATATATTCGCAAAGGACCTCAGGATAATTTCGACGAGATACGGTACAGGATACACTTGACCCGGATGAAAATAATGTTATCAGGTATTTTCAAATATGTATCATTACGCCTTTTACCAATTACTGATTGTGGCATTCTGCCGTAGCAGAGCTCGATTTATGCGCGTGAAGTACTTTTACCTGCCCCTAAAATGTGGAAAAATTAAAATAAGGCATTACACCAGGTACCTACATAATAACTAATTAATACATAATTATTTGTAGGCAGTGTTTATACTTTTATTTCGGTAGTAACATAATTATAAATAATTAAATGTACTATTAAACCAGTGACACTAAAAATGTTCGCTAGAAATGAAATACCCTAAATTTTACGAATTTCAAAAACATTATATTTGTTCAGTATATCAAATTATGTCATTAAAGTTTTGTGCATAGGTATAGTAACACCCTGTATAAGAAATAATTACCAATAATGTTTGCTTTAGGTAACCAGCACTTAATTTTGCGAATTAAAAAAAATTATTAATTCTGTTATCAGTACATCATGTAATACATACAGGCTGGTGACTCGCTCAGCCGGTCATAGGACTTTAACATGGGAAATCAGTTTTTTGCAATTTCCTGCTTCCCTAATTATTTTATGCAAAAACGCGTCAAATAAAAGTTTTAGGGCATCAAATTCTGCATCTAAATCAATAAACAAAATTATTTTTACATGCTTTGTAACGACAGAAATTAAATATGAAAATATCGAAAATTACGTTGAAAATATTGATAGCCATGAAATTGAACAAAAAATAAATAAATGCTTGACGTTTTATCTGTCAAAACATCAACGTTTGACGTTGTGACAGATAAAATGTCAACGTCTGACGTTGAACTTGCAGGAAAAAATATTTATATTTTATAAAACAGTCATAATTGTAGGCAAGTAAACAGTTTATTTATTTAATTTTAATATCAGAATAAAAATTTATTTATAACAAAATTAAACTATAATCGACATAATAAATATATAGTCTAGTCTAGAGCATATCATCAAACACTTCTCCATTGTTAGCTAAGCAAAACCCAAGTCTTTCGTAAAAATTACGGCGCATGTTTGATAACTGCCGGACTGTAATATTCCTGCATTCTTTGTTTGAGAGAACCCACATTTGGATGCCTAATTTTGTAAATTGTATTTTTTAAATTACCCCACAGAAAGAAGTCATTAGTTGACAAATCCGGTGATCGAGCTGGCCATTTTATCAGTCACAACGTCAAGCGTTGATGTTTTGACAATAAAACGTCAAGCATTTATTTATTTCTTTTGTTCAATTCCATGGCTATCAATATTTTCAACGTAATTTTCGACATTTTCATATTTAATTTCTGTCGTTACAAAGCACGTAAAAGTAATTCTGCTTATTGATTTAGATGCTGAATTTGATGCCCTAAAACTTTTATTTGACACGTTTTTGCTTAAAATAATTAGGGAAGCAGGAAATTGCAAAAAACTGATTTCCCATGTTAAAGTCCTATGACCGGCTGAGCGAGTCACCACCCTGTATATACATTTGAAGTTTGATCATCGAGTATAGGAACACTTTGTATAAGACGTTATACAATCTTAACAAATACATAACAAAATTTATTATTTCTTGATACGCAAAGAAATGACTTGAAATAAGCTGTAGGTACTTATAGATAATTCTTGGTAACTTTGATGGCCCTTTATGAATGATTTACTAAATTCCTCTAATAAATATGAAAGCACTAACAACAAAACAGTAAATAATAAAGTTACGACATGCGGACCGTACGATACACAGCAAAGCAATGTACAGGATTGGCCACAAAGAGAAACTAATAAAATTACGTTTGTCTATTAAGCTACATTCGCTTCTTGTGTCACTACAAACTTTACGTGATTCCACTATACCTAATTCTGACAATTCTCTTGTTCCAAATATATCAATAATTACTTGGGAACCGTAACCAGGGTGGACTTGACCAACGGCTACATTGTGATCGCCAAGAAGCCCATTTCAATTTTTTAATACACACATTCATTGGTATTATTTTGACAATTTTATTAGAAATTTTTATGCTTAATTTAATTAATTATATTTTTTATGGGGTAGGTGGCTCAGTGGTATCGAGTCGGCCTGTGCATCTTGAGAACCCTGGTTCGATCCCCACAGCCGACAAACAATTTAAAAAATCTACCCCTGTGGCTCCTCCACCACTAATATCTTTGGAGGCCGTGATTCGACGGCTGGTAACCGCACTTCACGCGAAAAAATATATCACTTACCGAGATCTACGTAGGCAGAGTGCCTAGTAAAAGGCGTGATGATATATTTATATTTATTTTTTTATATTATAAACATTAAAATTTATTATTTATTACTACTAAATTACTTAATTACTAAATTATTAATTACCTCGTTTTTTTAATCTCAAACAACTTAACTTTTGGAGGGCGAAATATTAATAGTCATGACCTACCTAGATAATTCTTACTTTTTAATTAATCATGAGCCTAATGGGATATGCGACCATAGTTGAATTTACAGAAACATATTACAAAATAAGTTAATCATTATATATAGGGTGTTTCTATACATCTGCACGAAACTTTAATGACATTTGATATACTAATTATAGAACAAAAAGATTTTTTTTTAAATTCGCAAAAATTAGGATATTTCATTCATAGCGAACAATTTTAGTGTCACTAGTTTAATAGTACATTTAATTATTTATAATTATGTTACTAATAAAATAAATATACGGTGGTGTGGATAGCGATACGGAATTCGAATCCGGAGATCCCGAGTTCTAATCGCACTCAAGCTAACAATTATATAAAAACTACCACACTGCGGCTCGGTGAGTGCGGACCCTGTACTGTAATTGGGATTAAATTCCTGTTGTACAGCGTAACATAAATAAATAAATAATTATTTATTAATTAGTTATTATGTAGGTACCTGGTGTAATGCCTAATTTTTATTTTTTTTATTAAATGTATTATTTCGTAACGCACTGCCCAAGTTCTAATTTCTCGGCCTCAGTCATACTTTGAAAGTTGAAGTCAGTGAAATTATAGTTTTTCGTTTGTGATGCGAAAGTTCTATCCACAATTTGTAAATCTTAAACCACATGCAGTCTTGGTCGCAAAGCAGTTCATCTAACTGCAGTCCGAAGAAATAAAATTAAAGCACCACTCAAGTCGGTTTTATGTATGTTTGACGGGTGTGTGTATTGGCTATAAACTAGCATAATGACTTGGGATAATCGGCTGAAGATTCATCCATGATCCGGAGATCGAGCGGTTTCACAGCCATAACTTCAAAATGGTTGTAACGTTTACAGCACTAATCTAATACCAAGTCACGCAAAAACCAAGATTATAAGAGAATTCGAATTAGATGTCGACTCAAGTAGCCTTTTCGTTACAAATACAGAAAATGTTCAATCAATAACCATCAAAGAGCGGACCTCGTTAAATTAAGAAATAGTCGAACTGGGGTCCAATCGGATCCCATAATGAAATGTTTCAAGCAATCGTACTCCAGGGTAAAACGTCGCGCGTTCAAAACCCGCTGACTTCAACTTATATTATATGAGGTTTTTAATCAGTCGGGTTGACAACGGATTTCGGATATTTGGATGTTCGGATTTTTAAATATCCATTATCCACATTTTTTAAATAGTGAAAATCCGGAAAAACTTTATTTTTGATTCAACAATCTAATTATATATATATATATATATATATATATATATATATATATATATATATATATATATATATATATATAGGGCAGCTAGCAAACAATGATTAAAGAGAGGCGAAGTTTAAGAAAACAAAACTAAACAAGATATGAAGTGCTTCAATTGACTTAAATAGATACAAGTTTTTATATTTTAGAAATCAATTTCTCAAAATCTAGAAGACATACGCACTTGGAAACTTTACTATTGGACTCAGCGGATTAAAACACATATATACTCGTATATGTAAAATTTCGTTACAATAGTCATACGAGAAAGAATTTTAGAGAAAACAGTCCGATATTCAAAAAAAAATCCAAGAGGTACCTTTAAAAATTTTCCCAAAAATTTAAATGTTTAAAATTTGCTAAAAGTTTGGTTTTAAGTCAATTAAACACGAGGAATTCAATACCATTGAGCAAATTTTCATATCTTGTTTACTTTTTAATATATAGCCAATAGAAAGCTGATTTTTTTCCGAATTTTACCTTATCCTCATTTAATTGACAAAATTTTCTTTAAAATGTTTATTAGTCAATTCGAACACGAGGAATCCAATATCATTGAGTGCATCTTCAAATCTTTAATATTTTTTAAGATAGATCTTCCGGAAAGTAGCATTTTCTAAATTTTACAAAATTATCTGGGTTCTATATAAATATATATTGACCCCGACCCGTTGAAGTTTAGATATAGGCACATATTCACATAGATTTACTTTTGTTTCTGAATGTACATACTGCCGATACTAGATACCTTCTAGCAATACCTTCCAGGGTTTTGCCTCCCTTTGTGAGTCGATAATTAAACCTCATTTGAACTATAGTAATGGTAAACACAGTACTAGATGTACTATGAGAACAGATATACAGTGGAAACGAAATATGATCGCAACACAAACAGATTCATTAATCCAGAAAATATAACACTTACTAAGATCTGCTACCGTAAATGCCACACCCAGTAATTGTTAATCAGTTTTTCCTTGCGCGTTGCTTCCCAATTGATTTTAGACAAAAATCATAAAATACAACCTTTTTTGGACAGTTACAATGTCATACAATTGCTTGTAATTTTGTTTGAGTTCCATGGCTATCGCTACAAATAAGCAATTTTCTAAAATCTTTAAAATTTATTTTCTCGGTTATGAAATGCCACAAATAAAATATGATTAGTGGTTTACATGCAGAATTTTAAGCTTTACAACTTTTATTTGAAGCATTTTTGTCTAAAATCAATTGGGAAGCAACGCACAAGGATAAACTGATTTCCCATGTTAAACGCCTATGGCCAGATTTTAAACTAACACCCTGTATTTATCTATTTACGTGTGTATAACACTTTTAAATATCTTCGCCAGGAACAAACAAAAAATAAATTTTATGTGAATTTTAAAACGAAACCACATTTTTATATACAATGAAATTTGCTGAGAGATTGATAATAAAAAGTTTCTCGTGTGTAGTTTTATATTACATACAACCCATTTATGCTGTGAGTTAGAAAATAAAGCTATTATATTCACACAGAGCATATATTCCGGGTCATATAAATTTTCAGAATAGTTTAATTTACAAACAGAAAATACAAAAAAATTAATTGAGTTTCTACGACTTGTTGCAATATTAAGAGCTATTTAAATATAAATATTTATCAGCTATATTTTTATTATTATTTCAGTGGTGTGAGTCGCGTTACAGAATTCAAATCCGTAGGTCCTGACTTCAAATCTTACTCAAGCTACCACATTGCGGCTCGGTCAGTCCGAACCCTGTACTGTAATTGGGATTAAGATCCTGTTGTACAGCGTAATATAAATAAATAAGTAAATACAAAATTAGCAAACTAAAAATTAATAATGGAACAAATAGTTACTTTTCATAACTCTGCCAAAAAGAAAAATTGAAAGAAAATAATACTTTTCATCCCTAGAGATGAAAGTAAATTTTCTTCCCTAGAGAAGGAATATAAAGCCATATACATAGCAAATGAATAACGGTATGATTTGACATCCAAGTAATACCTATCAAGAGAATTTAATGAAACGGTACTTCGAGCAGAAAAGTCTCAAAATTTTGTTTTGAGATACAAATAACTATTATGCATAAAAATAAGTATGTTTATTTATTGAAGCATAGCGCTCAGCAAAATATTTACTTATTTGTTTTTCTGATCGTATTTGCGATTTATGGGATTTGAGATTGAATGTAGAAAAGCACGTAGCACACATCCGCGGTAAGCTACTTTTTCAGAACTTTTAACATACCTATATTAAGACCGCTCCGGAGGGAATACAATTTTCGTATTTGTCCCTAAATCTTAAATAATATCATGTATTTGACGGCTGGTAACTACAGTTCACAAGCATAAATATATTACTTACCGAGATTTACCACGATAGAGTGCCACTGCCAGAATGGGTGAAGGTATGTTTATTTTTTGTGAATTTTTGGTTGAACTGGTTCAAAAATCAAAATTTTTAAAATTATGTTTCTATATAATCCGGAGCACGAGAAATACACTCGTTCAAACCGCATTTCAATATCTCTTTTAGTTTTTGAATTATATCTATTTTTGACTTTTTTTAAACTCAAATTTGAGAGCTCATATCTCGAAAACTAAAAGAGATATTGAAATGCGGTTTGAACGAGTGTATTTCTCTTGCGCTACTTAACCTATACCGAAATGTTACCATTTTTGATTTTTTTAAACTTTTTCTCAATATTTCCAAAAGTTGAAAAGATAATAAAATTCTGAAAACACGCGTGAAAATACATAGGTATGCAAATTTGTACAGCAAAATCCGCACGGATACATTTTTTATTACAAAAAATACAAAAATGGCCTAAGTCCGTAAAAAAAAAATTGCTATTTTCGATTTTTTTAAATATATGTATGCCTATGTATTGTCACGCGAGGAATTCACTGGTGTTTGCAGATTTTCATTATCTCTTCAACTTTTGAAAATATTGACAACAGAAAATTTTGAAAAAAGTTGAAAAATTTTCAAAAATGGTATAAGTTAAGTAGCTCACGAGAAATACACTCGTTCAAACCGCATTTCAATATCTCTTTTAGTTTTCGAGTTATGGGCTTTCAAAGTTGAGTTTTAAAAATCGATATAACTCAAAAACTAAAAGAGATATTGAAATGCGGTTTGGACGAGTGTATTTCTCGTGCTTTAAACTATATAGAAACATATTTTTTTTCCTTCTAATTTTGAACCGATTCAACCAAAAATTCACAAAAAAATAAATATATCATGCTTTTGAACCATTACTGGCAGTAGCACTCTGCTGTAGTACATCTCAGTAAGTAATATATTTATGCTTGTGAACAGCAGTTACCAGCCGTCAAATCGCGGTTCAATATGTCATCTCAACGAAGCTTTTGCGTGCGTACTTCTGAACTCACACCATTGTTGACACTTAGTTACAGGAGATAGTGCAATCCACAGATAGTTCGTTCCTCTAAAGCCTTCATATTGTTTATTATAAATTTTATCAAAAAACAAAAAACAAATATTAATATTTATATAAAACTTGAATAAATTTGGTCCGTTAGAAAAGCAAATAAGTTGATAGCATTTTTGAGCGTTTTCGCTTGTACTCCGGAGCGGTCTTAAATCACAATAATAATCCATTTTTTCGCTAACTTAAATTCGTTGTTTAGTTATTTCGTTATTAATTTTTGTCATATAACACAACTAAAAGTACAGTGATGAAGATACATTTAAAATTAAATTTATGACAGAAAAGTTCGGGCGACGCTTGAATTAGAATCAGGGACCTTCTGATGCCGGGCAGAGATGCTTACCACGACACCACGTCATCTAAGTACGAATTCTTCTCTCATAGTATCTAACACAGCATCGATCCCAAATCTCCTACATGATAGGAATTGACAACGGGTTTTGTCTGCAATAACACGTCACCTGATTTTAAGGAAATCTACTACAAAATTTTAAGAAAAACTACAACAAACTTAGCAAATTAAAAATTGAGCCCAACCCAAAATTAATAATGGAACAAATCTGCGTTCGACACAATAATGGAAGAATTCCATTGACACCGTACATACATATATTGCTTTTGCTTTTTAAATTTTGATAACTACAGCATGTTTTTGTCACAACAATAACATAGTTTAATTTATTTTAATAATTGATTTATATCAATTACATAAATAAAAAATTATATCCATACATTTAAAATTATTTAATGTTTAACATCTGTTACTGACAGAATGTATTAAATCATCTGTTAATATATAATAATACTATGTGTCCAAACCCATTGGTAGGTATAACATTTTAATTTTAATAATTATATCAAGTTAGTATAACTATACATGTATTTCATTCAACCGTGCGAACCTGAATGTTCATTTAATCCGGTATCTATTTAAAAATAGGATTTCGGATTCAGCAGCAACCCAAAAGAAATAGGAATCTGAGGAAAACCAGTATCCAACCGGTGCAACTATTTATTTATTTATTTATGTTACGCTGTACAACAGGAACTTAATCCCAATTACAGTACAGGGTCCGCACTCACCGAGCCGCAGTGTAGTAGTTTTTATATAATTTTTAGCTTGAGGGAGATTTGAACTCGGGATCTCCGGATTCGAATTCCGTATTGCTATACACACCACCGTACTGAACTATGCTAAACATAAGGGTGAAAGGCCAAGTCTGTATCGAGTCTAATTATATATACTCGTATATACAGGGTGTTTCAGACCACCCGTACCCTCCGATTATTTCGCGAACAACAAAACGTATTGAGAAACAAAAAAATACGTAAAAAATATTTTGAAATGTTCTATTAAATGACACCAAATGAGAGTTCCCCCCCCCCCGACGGGTGGGAGGGGGTCACTTCGAAATTTTAAATGGGAACCCCCAGTTTTTATTGCAGATTCGGATTCAGTGATGCAAAAAATTAAGCTTTTATCCAACATTTTTTTTCGATCCGCGAAAGATGGCGCTACAATCGCAAAAAACAGTGTTTTCCTATTTCTGAGGATTTTCAAGGTCAGATTTGAAAAATAAATTAAAGGCGTGTTAACCTTTTGATAATTGTAAATTTAGGGTTAATCATATTGATGCCCCCCCTCTCCCATTAAACGGAGGTGAAAGAAATTATCAATTTCGGATTTGCCAAAATAATGTAGATAATTAATCAATTTGTGGTGATTAAGTTTAATAATTTATGGAATAATGTAAATTTTATTTAAAAATTTTTTGGATAAAAGCTGATTTTGTACATCACTGAATCCGAATCTGCAATAAAAACTGGGGGTTCCCATTTAAAATTTCGAAGTGAAACACCCTCCCCCCAGGGGGTGAGGGGGGAACTCTCATTTGGTGTTATTAAATAGAACTTTTAAAAATATTTTGGACGTATTTTTTTGTTTCTCAATCCGTTTTGTTGTTCGCGAGATATTCGGGGGGTACGGGTGGTCTGAAACACCCTGTATAGGGCAGCTAGAAAAAATTGATTAAAGCGAGATGAAAAAACGGCATTGAATTTCTCTTTTTTAATATTATTATCGAAAAACTATCCTTCAAATACATATTTGACAATAGTCAACATATTCTTACGAATATTGAATTATCCAGAAACCCTCGAGGATTTTTATAAGGATTCAGGTATTGCAAATACTGCATTCTTCGGATGTTTCCAGCCTTATTAATAAATAATTTTAACAAAATTCAACTTATTTCAATAATACCCAAAAGATGTAATTGTTAGAAAATTTAGTAAAACACCATTTTAAACCTATATTAGGCCCCTTTAGTTTCTGGCAAGCATTTCAGCAACAAACTTCAGAAATATGATTAAGATTTTATTTACATTCTGCTAAAGTATTAAGAGAATAACAAATTAGAGGCATGTATAATTAAGAAAATTTCATTCTGATTTGAGTTTCACGTCTTTGTGCGTAGAAGCTTTATCGTGTACACGTCACTTCGTTCCGTTACCACTACAAGGTAAATATGTTAACAACCTGCCAAGCAATTACTAAAAATGTAAAGAGAAGGTTCCATTTCCATTACGTTTAGCACTTACTTAAATATAGAGGAATATTTAATAAAAGTTACGCAAAAAAATTAATTAATGTCGAATAGAATTATTTATTTGTGTACAACGAAAAGCAGTATCGTCCTAATTATGCTGCTTGATTGTTGCTCATTTTTTATTTGTTCTGCTTTTAATTTGCTGTATTGTATAATTTATTCTGGCTGTTAATTAAAAAACTGAATCTTCGTCGAGCCGATAGCCAGGGTTGAACTGCAAGGAATTTTCCGTTCTCGGTAGACAATAATTATTTATTTCTCATAATTGTCAAGTTAAAAAGATAAAAATTCACTAAAGTTAAGCGGTGATTTTAGACGAAAAATGGAATTCGTTAAATACATTCGTCTCAGGTACTCTACAAGTAAAATTAAACCAAGTTACAGAACATTCGATAACGTTTCGTATACAGTCTAAACCTGCTCGCTGCACTGTGGTGACCTGGCTAAGGTACCACTGCAGCCCAAATTGCTCGCTGCATTGTTGACGACCAGTCAATGGTCTTGTACAGCGTACAAGACTGTTTCTTGCAATCCAACCTCAAAAAATTGGGATATCGCAACGATTTGAAACTGGGTTCTATAATCTCCGGACATATGTAAGCTACGATCGATTCTCTTAGTGGTATCCCAATTTTTCTCCTTATAATTTTATTTAAAATAAAATGATTTTGTTAAAATGAAACAAAATAACAAATATCTCTTCACTCCTCAATTTTATGTAAGAAAAATATGTACGCTAATGGGATCTGTTTCAAAGTGTGCTGTTTAAAACATTTCAATGTATATCATGAACGGAGCAAAGGTAAGAAGCAAAATTAAAACAGTATTCCATAACAACACCTTTTCCTCTAATAAAGCAGAAACAACGTCGTTTCATTGCCGAGGAAGAACGAACAAATTAAGAAATATCAATAGAATACAAAGACGAAAAATAATGATAAAATTTTGTGTTACATACAGCCGGTTGGATTTAACATTCATTTTAATCTTATGGGGTAGATGGCTCAGTGGTATCGAGTCGGCCTGTGGATCTTGAGAACCCTGGTTCGATCCCCACAGCCGACAAACAATTTTCACCAATTTAAAAATCTACCCCTGTGGCTCCCTCTCCACTAATATCTTTGAGGGCCGTGATTTGACGGCTGGTAACCGCACTTTACGCGACAAAATATATCACTTACCGAGATCTGCTTAGGCAGAGTGCCACACCCAGTAATGGGTAAAAGGCGTGATGATATATTTATTTTATTTTCTTAATCTTACAATTTAGGTTTCTCTTTATAACTAATTTAAAAGCAATAGAAGACATGTATTTATAATTAGAATGACAGTTCATAGAAACAAATCTGTTTCCTTCGTCGTCTACAAGTAGCTTATTTAACATCATTGCTTTAATTTTATATATTTTATAGAGATTCAGATAAAATTTTAGTTTAGATCATATATTTTCTGAGCTTCACTTTCCCTACGCTGTAATTTGATATAAATATGATAAAAACAATTTCAACTTTATGTATTAACAATGTACACATATCAAGAATTAATTTTATTACGATAAATTCTTACTATTAAAGATGCTTTAATTTGATTATTCAGCGGCTCATCAAAAGCACCCTCACTTCAACCACATATTTCCTTCAATACAAGCTCATTTATTCTTCACATTCACAATCTTTCATTACACAATAATCTTGCATTGACCCCTAAATATATGTTTCATATGATCAAATAATCTCTACTTACTCACGCGCATCTAACAATCTAAAAAGATAAGAAAGGAAGGAAGCGTCTACGTAAGCTTGTTTTTCCACAAACTTGTAGTTAGATAAGAAGAAAAGACAGGGCCAAACAGCGCTTGTTGAAATAAATTATTGTAAACATTATTTATTGTAGTTACAAGTTAAAAATTTTATAATAATGATACACCTTTTAAATTGTTTTAATATAAAAAAGAAAATTTATTACGGAATTTTCAACCAATTTAAAGACAAAACTGAGCTACACGCTTAACTCTACTAAAGCAGAAGTACAACACTCAAACGGAAAAAATAGCGTGCTGATATATTTATTTTATCGTTCTTGTCCAGCAATTTATTATTCTTGTAACCATACTATTGATTCATGAGACTGGGTACATATTACGGACAATGTCAACAATGACCTACATAGAAATGCAGTTCACATTTGTTATTAAACAATTCAGGATTTTTTTAATGAATTAACAAAATGTATTTTGCATGTTAATGTCTGAAAACATTTATGCTTACCATTATAATGTAAATGTAAATATTTTGATTTCGAGATGAAGCGCATGACAGAATATACAAAATGTTATAGATGCATATTTGTTTTGAAGAGATTTTGAATTATCAAATGAGATATGAATAATGAAAGCAGTTACATCTCATTAGAAGTAAGCAAACTTATTTACGTTAAATTTATAAGGTAGATCAAACTTTGTTTCATCCCTCAAGCAATACCTGTTTACGCTCGTGTAACAACTAACTTATAATAACTAATTATTTTATTTCATCTACACAAGATTGTAATTAAAGATTAAAAGTGCTAATTACTGTTGGAATTCGCTATACTAATTACATTCCCAGTGCATGTCCTCTGTTAAAAAATCAAAAAATAATAAACTTAAATTTACATACCCGGGTGTAACAGGAAAACCTGGCCATAGGCGTTTAACATGGGAAATCAGTTTTTCTTTGCGCAAAAGTGGCCAATTGATTTTAGACAAAAATGCTTCAAATAAAAGTTGTAGAGCTTGAAATTATGTATCTAAATCAGTTTTCAGATTTTATTTTGCACGTTTTGTAAGCGAAATAATCGCATTAATATTTTATAAGAATTTCTACTTTATAGTAATAGCCATGGAATTGAGACAAAATGATAAACAAATGTATGACGTTTTAACTGTCAGAAAAGTTTAGTTTTAAATGGATTTGTGATTTATTTAAGTGACAAAGGTGATTGTTGTTATATCATTATTGAAAATGGATAACTATTCACATGAAGAAAAGTTACAAATTATTAAGTGGAATTATTCTGGTGAAAGTTTTCGAAGAATACGTGATTTAATCAGTATTATTTGGCTGCATCATAACATTCCAAGTAAAACAACAATTCAGAACTTTATTACTAAATTTGAGAAGACCGGTACATTTAATAATCAAGTGGAACAGGAACAGGGACGTGTGCATGGAGATATAAATAATAATAACGAAGAAATGTACTAGCATTAATAGAAATGGAACCAAATCTCAGTGTCCGAGAAATTTCAAAAGAACTAAATATTAGTTTCATGACGGTTTATAGAATATTAAAAAAATACAAGTACAAAACCACCAAGACATTTTTGGACACGATTCCGAACAACGCGCAACATTTTGCGAAATAATTATGGAAAAGGCCAACAATGATAGGTTTTTAAAAAACATATTATTTACAGATGAGTGTACATTTACGCTGAATGGCAAACCAATTAAAAATAATTTTCGACACTGGTCTCAGAGAAATCCGCACATTGTTATTGAATCCAGAACACAATATCGACAATCAGTAAATGTATGGGCAGGAATTTTAGGCAGCAAAATTATTGGTCCTTTTTTTATTAAACGTTTAAATGGAAACACTTATTTAGAATTGTTACGAGAAATAGTGGGACCGGAAATAGCTCACGCAAATAATGAGTATGTGTGGTTCCAGCACGACGGCTGTCCTGCACATAATACAACAGAAGTTGTAAATTATCTGAATGATACGTTTCCAGAAAGTTGGATAGGGCGTGGAGGGCCAGTAAACTGGCCAGCATGGTCTCCAGATTTAAATCCTTGTGACTTTTTTTTATGGGGACACTTAAAGTCTTGCGTTTATAAAAAAAGATACAATGCCATCCAAGAACTTAAAAACGCTGTCGTAGGCGAATGCAACAAAATAAATATTAGACAGTTGTGCAATGTTAAAAATAGTTTGTACAATAGATTAGGCTACTGCTTAGCACACAACGGAGGCCTTTTCGAACATCTTTTGTAATTTAATGTTATTTCTAAATAAATAAAATAATTATTTGCATAAAAATTCTATTATTTATTATAATGAATATTAAAAAATTATAAAATAAAATTATCCATTTTCAATAATGATATAACAACAATCACCTTTATGGTCACTTAAAAAAATCACAAATCTATTTAAAACTAAACTTTTCTGACAGTTAAAAAAAATTCTATTATTTATTATAATGAATATTAAAAAATTATAAAATAAAATTATCCATTTTCAATAATGATATAACAACAATCACCTTTATGGTCACTTAAAAAAATCACAAATCTATTTAAAACTAAACTTTTCTGACAGTTAAAACGTCATACATTTGTTTATCATTTTGTTTCAATTCCATGGCTATCACTATAAAGTAGAAATTCTTATAAAATATTAATGCGATTATTTCTCTTACAAAACGTGCAAAATAAAATCTGAAAACTGATTTAGATCCATAATTTCAAGCTCTACAACTTTTATTTGAAGCATTTTTGTCTAAAATCAATTGGCTACTTTTGCACAAGGAAAAACTGATTTTCCATGTTAAACGCCTATGGCCAGGTTTTCATATATATATATATATATATATATATACTGTTTATTTTAATAATTCAGGAAAAATGAAATGGCAGAGACTAATATCGGATCATAAAGATTTCACATGAATTACATATTTGTAGTGCCACTGCTTTAATAGTTATACATATATATATATATATATATATTATCAAATGGGATAGCACAAACCCAAGAAATATTCATAGAACATTCACTCAACACATTCAGCAATATGATAATAATTAAATTATAATTGTAAACACTAGAAATTATCATATATCTGATATTGTATAAATTGCAGTGTTTAAGCTATATGCCATCAAAGAGGTAGCACGAACCCTTGAAACATTCCCAGAACATCCACTCATCAGGTTTATCAAATATTTAATCTTCGTCAAACATATACTATCCTCGCTCGAACCACATGTATAGTTCCCTTCATACAAGCTCATTTATTCCTCACACTGGAAATATTTCATAACGTAACAAACCTACAATCACATCTATCTATTTAGTCCTATATACCTTTTTCATATATCAGGGATGGCGAATCAATGGCACGCGTGCCACAAGTGGCACGTTTGAAAATTTTGATAGCACGCACAAAATCAAAATTATTTTTTGTATAAGTTATCTTTTTTGATAGAAATGAATTAAAAATTATTAATCTACACTTAATTTATAATTTATGATATAAATTTGTAGTATTGAATACCTATCTTAGTATGTTAACTAGAACCGTCAAATTATACATTTTATTATTCAAATATCGCATGAATTGAAAATGTATTTTATATCCTGATACAATACCATTTGAAAAATTAAATTTAAAAGTCATTGAGTGGTTAAATTTTAATGAGTTAGAAATGGAATTAGTTCAATTTCAGTCAAGTACTATATGGAACCAAAAATTTGTTGATTTAAGAAATGATTTAGAAATTATTGAAAGTAATCGATTATTGGATAAAATAAATAAAATTGCAGAAGATGAAATTCTAACTACATGGAATTCAATTCCTGAGACGTTTAATTGTTTAAAAATATTATCAAAGGCAATTTTATCAATATTTTCATCGACGTGGGCATGTAAATCTCTATTTTCAGAATTAAATTTTATATAAAATAATTATAGGAATAGAATGACGGATGAGTCGAGCTCTGCATGCGTACTGTTGAAATTAACTAAATATGAACCAGATATTAAATCTTTATCAGCAACAAAAATCACATTAAAAACAACTGTTTTTAACGTGAATTTTGTTTCTAGCATATTACTTTTTGTAAAACATTGATTAATAAAAAATTGTTTAAAGAAGAATTGCTGTTATTTGTTTATTTAATTATACTTACGTATAGTTTCACCACGCTAACATTTCGAATGAAATTTTATTGTGGCACGTTACCTATTTAAAAAAGAATTTTTATGACTTTGTGGCACGGACATCAAAAAAGGTTCGCCATCCCTGTCATATATCATTCATCATTCGATAAAACTATAAGGGAGCAACATACTTTTAATTACATCTATCCATTCGCTCAAATTAACTCAACTTATTCACACTCACTTCTATAGCAACAAATATGTAAAGATACGAAAGTTTCTTCTTTTTTCGTTTCTAGTTTCGTATACAAATGCAGTTATATATTCCAAGTATTGAAAACGACAGTAAAGTATAAGAAAAGAAAGGAGTGTCGACCTGTGCTTGTTTTTGAAAGTGAATTTCACACAAATTCAGTTATCAACTTAATAGTAGGAATTGGAAACGACTGAAAAAGATAAGAAAACCAGGGCGTGTTCTTTCAAATTAATAAATTTATTCTAATAAGTTTAATTGAAAGATTATCCCTAAAAGAAAATTGTAAATACGCCCCTGATCAGGTATCTCATGAAATCTTTTAACAACACAATTAAGAAAAGAAAATCTTCTTGGCCATAAGAAACTTGAAGATAATATAGTTTATTAAAAACAAAATTGTCTTAAAGTTCTTTTACAGGTTTATACTAGTTAGTTTTAATGAACTGTTACATAATACGGGTAGGTATGGTAATTTTCTATTTATTCTGCTTTTCTTTCTTAATTTTTTTTCTCGTTGTTCGTGTTTGAATTGCTTTATTAAATCCCAACCAGAGATGTGCATCTACGTGTAATCTTTAATTGTCGACATCTACACGTAGACAATACGTCGACAATTCTAGCGACGTAGACAATGTAAACAATGTAGATAATGCATCTGACAGTTGTAAAATTCAACATAACCTAAATTCGTATTCGTGAACTCGGGTCATTATCGGTCTTTATATAATAAAACTAATAAAGCAAGTGCTCGTACATTACTAGACGAATGTCTGTCTTGGGTCTTGGGCGAACTGTCATATTTTTTAAATCGATCAACGCGATATCTCACCAGACGGAGTTTTCTTTGGCGCTATATTTAACAGTAACTAGTTGACAAATTTTGAACGTTTAGCCCTGCACAACTAATTTTTTTTCATGTAATCCCTAGAATAAAAATTAAAATCTCTACCAACATTTAAAATTCCCTAGTTCTAGAGATAAAATTTCGAATCTGACTTAAGTGAACACAGGTGTTTTCATAGTCTACATAGTCTACATTGTTTACATGAAAAATGAAGACGTAGACTACATGATTGTTTACACGTAGAGAATGGCGTAGATTACTTGCAGTAGACTACACGCACATCCCTGTGTGTCTGTGGTTGCTTCACTAATATCTTTGGGGCGAGAGCAAGATTTGACGACTGACAAAAATGCAGGGTAAAAAGGGTAAAACTTTGAATAAATATATCTAACATATATGTATATATACAGATGTGATGATTTTCAGTCAAAAATATGTCTTAATAGAATAATAATTAGTTATTTATTTATCAAACTGACATTGTATAGTATTGATGAAAATAAGTCAAGTGAAAAATAGGTCAATTTTTTGTCTGATTTCATTTAAATATCACAATATTTGGATCCGCCTTTGGTGATACGTTCTTGAAGTATATCTTCATTTTACAACGTGGAAAAGTGGCAAAAGTTGTAATTCCTTCTAAAAATAAGGTTCTCGTATTTTTTATTCATTTGTTGTTATTATTCCTATCATATCTGTACCGACGAAGCTAAATCCGATTTTGGAGTATGCTGCACATTTCTACCCACGAGATAACTTTTATAGAAGCTATAAATTACGTAATTCAATATCCGTCTATACAGCAGAACTATTTAAGTCTTTAGAACAGCTTTTCTACTTTTTTTACAATAATTTTCAATAAAACTAAATTTAAAAAAACATAATTTAATGGGGTAGGAGGCTCAGTGGTATCGAATCGGCCTGTGGATTTGAGAACCCGGGTTCGATTCCCACAGCCGACAAATAATTTTCACTACGTTAAAACTACCTCTATGGCTCCTCCTCTAGAAACATCTTTGGAGGCCGTGATTTTACGGCTGGTAACCGCACTTCTTGTGAAGAAATATATCAATTACCGAGATCTGCTACGGCGGAGTGTCACACCCAGTAATGAGTAAAAGGCGTGATGATATTATTTATTTACAATTTAATCGCTAATACCAATTTTAATTAACAAAAATATTCGAATTTTGAATTGCTATCAAACAATTTAAACAATGAAAAATAAGGGTTTAGCAATTCGTCACTGAATTTATTTATGATACAGGACATACGTTCACATTTACATTTTCTACATCTGTCTCGAAATAACGTATTGGGTTTGTTGTATCGTTGACACTATTTACTTTATTCTTATCTGTCAAATTTTATGAAATAATCAATTTTGTTTCATCTTGTCACTCTTTTGTTATAACAAAACTAAGTATTTACTAAATGATTAATTATTGTTTCACCGAGTCGTCGGATTATTTGCGTTAATTTCAGTTTATCGTTTGATCAGTAAGGTAGCAGTGAGATAACTTAGAGTTTAGGGACATTTAGAATAGTTTAGCGTAGGCCTGGTGTGTATGAGGGTCGTGGTTGACTCCCGAGGGCGCAGCGAGCAGCTTTGGGCTGTACTGGGCCGTGGCTAGACGCTAAAGCTTAATTTTTCGCACTCTATTTGTCAACACTACTACAAAGGATTTTATTTAGAATATTTAATTAAGTTGTATAAATGACGTCACAATTTTATGTTGTCATGCAAAAGTATTATTATGTTGTGACTATAAACAGTTGAGATAAAGAAGATAGGAACATTTTTAAGATCTTATGAAAAGCCTATAGCTACAACAAAAAGTGTTAAGACAGCAAAAATATTAATATGACGTTTGCGAAATGAAGGTAAATCCAAATTGATAAAAACCTTTATTTCTGTTTTGTATAAATAGCTCTAATATCAAAATCGATAATATCATTTCGAAATAAAAATAGAATTATAGTCACATACTTAATCCTCTTTATAAATCCGCGTCTGAAATAATAAAATGTTAAATTTATTATCCTCATAGCTAGGATAAGAGAATTAATTAAATAATTTTTAAATTAAAACCGTGGGTAAATTATTAAGTGAACTCACAATTTCCACTACTTTTAATCTCGTTTAATCTTGCTGATCTGTGCAATTAAAAGTTCAGATTTCCATTTAGTCGCAAAACGATTTTCATATAAAATTTCACGAATAGTGTCAGTAAGAGAAACTATTTTCAAAAGATTCTAAACATTATTCTCTTTTCCTTGTCAAACGTTTCTAAATTTTGAACGACTTTAATCAAATAATTTATAACAATGAAAACTACATGTGATTTTATAATTCGGGAAAGAAGGTACAAAACTATTTTATTTCAAATTAGATTATTCTCTTAATTTAGTATTTTATATATTATTATTTTCGTTTAGAAACACGTCAACAAGGAAGAAAATTATAAAACTATTTAAATAGCAAATAAATTAATTTACAAAATTATAAAGTCGAAAAAAATTTGCTAAAAACATAAATATAATATTGTGAAACAATACTGAAATAAAAAATATTCCAGAAGATTATGCTTTATTGATAAACACAAAAAATAATTTCATTTTCAGTAGAACAAACGAACGTAGTACAGGTTCACTAAATTCTCTTTTTGTCTGCTAATAAATTTCAATTCACGAATTTTTTAAACGATGCTGTGCTGAATAAAGAAGTGTCGGCTTGTATATGAAATTAGAATGGCTTAATCAAATTTATCAGAATTTTTTTCAAAAATAATATTATGTGACCTAATTCCTAGAATGTTTTTCGTTTTATTGTTTATCCCGATCGTCGTAACGGATCAGTACACTTCAAGAGATTTCACTGGTTTTTTATTTGTTACCCAGTGAGATGAGCAGACCATATAAATAACTGTATAGGTACTAATAAGATTACTTGACAGACAATGCTAGTTCAGAGTACACAACTTGACAAAGCGAAATTCAAAAGCAAGTGCAGAAAACATACAATTAAAAACTACGGAAAACATTTTAATTAAAAATTCTATTTTATTTGTAAAGCAATTTCTACATTAAAATAAAAATAAAAGTTACTTCATCATAGATTTGTTTGTATTCTATTTCATAACTAATAAACTGGGATCTGGTATATATATATATATATATAACATTACTCTGTTTCTCATTAAATAGGGTAGTACGCAGTGCCGGATTTAGGGTTTGACGAGCCTTGGACAAAATTTTGCCTCATTTATTTTTGTTACTTAATCACAATTACAGTAGGTCCAGACTCATCGAGCCGCAGTGTGATAGTTCATGTATTTTTAGATTAATTTGAATGTTGTACCTCTGTACGAATTTGCGAATTTAAACAATAGATTGTTAAGAGGCGAAGGAACGGTATATTTAGAACGTTTTATTAATAAACAAATATACGAGAATAGTCACAATCAATTATATATATCATCATCACGTCTTTTACCCATTACTGTGTGTGGCACTCTGCCGTAAGCAGATCTCGGTAAGTGATATATTTCTTCACGTGAAGTGCGGTTACCAGTCGTCAAATCACGGCCCTCAAAGATATTAGTGGAGGGGGAGCCACAGGGTTCTCAAGATCCACAGGCCGACTCGATACCACTGAGCCACCTACCCCATATATAATAATCACAATCAATTATAATATTATAAAATGAGGTAGGTGGCTCAGTGGTATCGAATCAGCTTATGGATTTGAGAACTAGGGTTCAATTCCCACAGCCGACAAACAGCTTTCACCACATTAAAATTTCTTCTGTGTTTCCCCCTCCATTAACATCTTTGGAGGCCGTGATTTTACTGCTGGTAACTACACTTAAATCTGCTACGACAGAGTGCCACACCCTCTATAATAAAAGACTCGAATTGCAGGCCCTAAACACTTGCTTTTTTTGTGTATTGATTAATGATAAAACGCATGTTTTTTCAAAATTGTCTGGTTCTATTGATGTTGAAAATTGATTGAGATATAAATCAATATATTTATAAATAAATGAATTTTTTTTTATTACTTTCCTTCGAACTGTTTTCCAGAAATAGAAATTTTGAAATTATTTTCTACTACTTTTCAAAACTAACTAAATATATATATATATATATAAATCTAATCGATATTTTTAAGTAACTATTGAACAAATGATGAAGTCTAATTTTATAACAAAGAGACATTGAGATACCGCTTGGATTTGAATTTGAGTCAAATGCACTTCGCTACCCGTATGCAGAACTATCCTAAGTCCAATTTCTGTATGTTTTGAGTCTATGTGCAGATAAGATAGCTAAGACACAATATTTTTTAATGCATAAATATCCTTTATGCTAAATATGATATAAAATATAAATTTTTGCGTCATTCTAAACAATCCTAAATACATGTTGAACATGCTGTATGAGTAAATACTAGCCTTGTATAGTTAGTTAGGATAATTTTGCACAAAATGTCTACGAAGTTAACATGTCAGATTGGGACTTACAATAGTATAACATAACCTATAAATAATGAATACGAAGTGATCTGTCGTATTTAACATTTTAAATTTTACAATAAAAAAATAACATTATTTTATTGTAAAATTTAAATTGTTCACTGTTAATTTATACTAAAATTTTGCTTGAAAATGGCTCAAATAATTGTCTAAAAACGTCGCCTTCAACGATAATAAAAAAGGAATTAAAATTAATATTTAACTTAACCTTTCTACAAGTTATTAAAGTCTGAAATCCATATAATAAAAAATTTTCAAAATATAAGTTTTTGTAATTTTGTTTTATAATTATTGTTATTATATATTACTCAAAATTAATGCAAAATTAAATTTAGTTGAAAATTAAAAAGATATTCGTAAACGAAATGTTCATGATGCATTATCTCCAATGTAATGCATATGTACTTAGAATAGTTCTGCATACAGGTAGCGACTTTTCCAAAAAAGTAGAAAGCGCCCAAGTTCTCAATTTTTCTCTGTATAATAAAATTACATATACAATATGTTTTATTAAAAATAACTATAATATCTTGTGTCAAAAAGATCCGTATTTAGGTGCCAACTTCAGGCCAAATTAATCGCATGATTTAGCTTAATGAGCAAATATTAGCGAAAATTATTACAAACAAACTTAATAATAACATAATTAGTTAAATGTATGTATCCACTGAATAATTTGAAATCAAAGCTTCAATTTCCGGTAATAAGAAACTAATTTAACACTCTATGTGAATTTAATTTGCGTAATAAATGCAAAATTGCTTTATTTAACTTTCGTACCGCGTACGTATTCGCTTCCATTTCTAATATTTATTCTTATTAATTAAATGAAAAACAAACTAAGCGATTGTATTTGTTTTAAAGTAGGAGTTTCTTTACAAACACATATAATTAAATACATCAAAATTCAGAGATATTCTGACAGTTAAGTTATACGTCAGCGAATTTATTTGTAGACATTCGTTGAAAATTTCTGTCATTCATAATAATTACATTATTTTGAAATGGTAACAATGCAGTAACAAATGAAATACGTTGTTGTTGTCTTGACAAATTATGAAAATATTTATGATCAACGTATGTCTTGTATCCTAAACAAATTCTGTGAGGTAATAGTCAAACCATTTAATAATCTATATATTTTACCAATAGAACGCATTCTTAGCGAAGCTCGCTTTGCTCAAATTTCAAACAAATTATAAGCCCATAGAATAGAGATCTGCATGTCGGATCTTTTAACTGAGCCGAATCAGCACTTCAGCAGATATCGATCGCAAAAAAGATCCGACTCACTGACTCGGATCTTCGAGACCCAGATATTGAGTCTAACATATTCAAAAAATACGATTATGTCTGAGTGGTTCTGATTCCACTATAAACTATAGCCTCCCCCCACCCCCCGTCGTATTATAATTAGAATTAGGTTCCTGTTATGCAGAAAAACAAATAAATAAATGAAATTAGTATTAAAAATGTAAGCAATTACAAACCGTATTTCATTTATAAAAAGGAAAAATGTTATATTTTTTTAAGTTAACATATAAATCATATATGACGAATGATATATTAATTAATAATTAAAATGATTTTGAAAGGGTTCAAGGTATGGTGAAAATTTCGGTGCGAACTTGTAAATTACAAAATAATTTCGTTATTTGCATACAAAAACAAGGTAGCAAGTCTATTATTTCCCGATTTGCACATTTACATCAAGTACAACCCTAAGCCGTTTGTGTTAATCGTTAGAGAGGGTGTTCTAGAATGTAGACGTCTGCCTTCGTTCACATAAATTTTACTCCTGCTGAGAATACCACCAAATCTAACAATCCTCTTGCGCCAAGAAAGGTCTAGATCAGCGGTTCTTAACCTTTTTGTCATCGCGGACCCCCAAATTTTCCAAATATTTTTCGCGGTCCCTCTGGTTTCAACTGCAATTACAAATATTATAGTGATTTTTAAATAAGGATTTAATTATGTATAAAAGTGTTTTTAATGGAGAAAATAAAACAAAGTCACTCTGATAATGGTTAAATACGATTCTTACAAATATTTAAAATTTCTAGTTTTAAAACAACACTCCCTTCTTTTCTTATCTTTTGATTCGTTTACTATTCTTACATAAAGTGTTTCACTGCAACTGTGTTGAATTCACTTTCAATACAAGAGGAGAGTAACACTCCCTTCCTTTCTAATCTTTTTGGCTCATTTTCAGTTCTTACTATACTCGTAGACTGCAGGCAGATGCATCTTTTTTCGAAAGGGGTTGCGAAAATTTTTTGACCGGAGTGAAAATAGAACACAGATAAATTTAGGTAATTAAAATGAATAATTAGGTGAGATACATTATATTTTGTCAATTAATGTAACAGTTTTATAAAGTTTTTACATCTGTATAAATTGAAAAAGACAATTTTACTCTATTGCTCCGAAAACTGTCATTCGCTCTGCGGTTTTATTGATGTATATTTTCATCACATTATTTAAATCAATGCCCAATGTTTTAATTTTGGATATATGAAGAAAAGAAAACAGTCGTTTTTGTAACATTGAAGTACGGTTCCAAGTCAAAATTCGACGAACCCCGCTGAATGACCTTTCGGCTGACGATTCTGAAGCTGGAATTGAATTCTATTTTTTTAATATTTCCAGGGGAATTTATCTCAACGAGTACATCAGACAAAAAAACTTTCCGAATAAAAGTTTGATGGTTTGAAGGGGGACGTTCGATGCTATAACAAATTTCACCCCCCAACCCCCCAGGGGGTGGATAAGGGGGGTGACTTTGAAATCTTAAATGGAACCCCCTATTTTTTATTGCAGATTCGAAAAGAGCATAAAAATATATGTAGTTTTTATTCGGGAACTTTTTTATTTTTTGCAACAGCTGGCGCTGTAAAAACTGTCAGGATCGCTTCAAATGAGCTCTCTTTTAACCCTTTGGATAATTAAATAATTTAATTTAAGTCCGTCAAGTATTATTCAAACAAATCTTCTTTGTCTAGAGTAACTTGCGACGATTTTCATTATAAGAATTTTTGGTTTTTTGTGTAGTAATCAAACTTTGTTTAATTTTACGGCTCCAAAGGGTTAAAAGAGAGTTCTTTTGAAGCGATCCTGACAGTTTTTTAATTGTAAATTGACATTAAAACCTTAATCTTACGTTTCACGAAAAAAAAACAAGTTTTAGCGTTTACAGCGCCAGCTGTTGCAAAAAATAAAAAAGTTCCCGGATAAAACCTACATAATTTTTTATGCTCTTTTCGAATCTGCAATAAAAAATAGGGGGTTCCATTTAATATTTCAAAATCACCCCCCTTATCCACCCCCTGGGGGGTAGGGGGGTGAAATTTGTTATAGGCATCGAACGTCCCCCTCCAAACCATCAAACTTTTATTCGGAAAGTTTTTTTGTCTGATGTACTCGTTGAGAGAAATTCCCCTGGAAAGATTAAAATGGGACACCTGTATAACCATAAAAAATTTCCAAAAAGAACTATAAATAATATTACGCTAGCAAGAACCAAAATATAAGTATCTGCTACTAAATCGGTTTCGGACAAAAAATTAAATTACAGACAAAAGTAATAATAATAATTTTGTTCAAATAACTAACAAACTTTTAGTAGTACATACGTAAATTTTAATTGTCTATAGTTTCTGTTAGTTTTGAAAGAATCTCGATTTACTAATCAAATAGGAAATGAGAACAGAGTAAAATACTATCAATATCCGGAGAACGTGCCTGACGTCAGTCTCACAGTATCTATATTTATATCTTGTTGTTCTAGTGCTAATTATAGTACACGTTGCACAATTGTGCAGATCACTGCAATATAATATGCCATTGACGCTGTTTAGATAAACCGCAAGCTTTACACAATAGAATTTCAGAAACATCATCTCAATATGCAAATTTTATAGCTTTCAGAACTCATAATATTTTACAACGAAGCTTATTCTATGTAAACTTGTGTTAATTTTATTAATTTGAAAAATTAGAAACTATATCAGACACATTAAATCATATACCTACATAACATCACGCTATATTCCATTAAATGGGGTAGCACGAACCCGTCAACATTCTCATCCTGACACACGATACTCGTTTCGACCACATTAACACTTCCTCCCATACGAACTCTTTCTTTTCTCACAATCAAATCCATCATCACGCAACAAACATTCATCCATTCGCTCCTGTACACCTGTTTCGTAAATCTTCACTTACGCCCACTTCTCTAACAACGCATCTATAAGAAATGAAGGCAGCATCGCCTGCGCTTGTTTAAAAATACATTTAACACAATTGCACTTACACACTGTATAGTAAAAACTGAAAATGAAGTAAAAAAGATGTGGAAGGAAGCTGGAGTATCTCCCTGCGCTTGTTTTTAAAACTGAATTCCACATAATTGCAGTTGGACACTCTATTGTAAAAACAGAAAATGAATCAAAAGATAAGAAAGAAAGGGAGCATCACTCTGCGCTTATTTTTGAAGGTGAACTCCACACAATTGCAGGTAAACACTCGAAAAATCTAACCAATGAACCTAAAATCAAGAATCATACGCTTGTTCTTATTCATCATATTTATCCCGCAATTAATTTTCTCCAAACATTCCTATCCTGACACACCACTTTTGCTTCAACAACATTCATAATTCTTTTCATACAAGCTCGTTTATTCATCACGCTCAGAATCTTTCGCTCACGCAACAACCCTTCAATCATATTTATCCATTTGTTCGTAGATCGTCCATTAAATCATGCATTGTCCAATTAAATGCAGTAGCACAAATTCATAATAATCATAATTATTATTATTTAAATATTAAAAGTGTTCTTAGCGAGAAACTAATTTTGTAAAAATGTTTGCTGATCTATACATCTTACAAGACTTATTATAAGCAAAAATACAACCGAGTGGTGCAGAGTACACCATAAACTGTTGGATTCCTAGTTACAATTAAGAACATAAATAAATAATTATGTACCCTACTGGTTTCATTTGCAACAAACCTTTTTGTAAGAAACACCCTATGTCTACATTTCATTAGGGCACTGTGTAATTTATTAATATTTACGGAGTATCTGGCCTTAGGTTTTTTTGACAACGTGAAATTTTGGCCAGTGCAGACTACACAAGTAATAAATTATTTTCCGCTTTTAGGAGGGTTGTATAGAACTCAGGGTTCTATAACATTTCGAGGTGCAGATTTATTTAAGTTTCTCAGACCGCACAAAATTTTGTCATGAATTTAAAATGTATATACTTTACGCGTACAAAATAAAAAAATATGCGCCACGCATTCACAGACGTAACGTTGGTCACGAATATACAATCACTAAATAAAATACAGTAGTGCTGTTTATATAGTGTTCACGATAATTTCACATATTTTCATTCTCACCTAAATCTAATTATTGAAAATATAAAAGAGAAGCCACAAGATGAGCCACGAAATTTTGGCAACAAAAAACCTCATATAACAGATGTACTTAACAGCATTGAATTTCTCGTGCTACAATTAACTTATAAACAATTTTTCAGCAATTTTAAATTTTCCCAAAAAATTATCTTAAAATATCTCAAATACAGAAAGGCATATGCACTTAGGGACTTTACCATTGGATTCAGCGGGTCAAAATACATATGTATGTAATTTTTCGTTACAAAATTCGCACGAGAAAGAATTTTTAAGAAAACAATCTAAAATTTGCTTAAAATCGAAAAAAAACAAAGGAAAATTTGCTTATAAGTCAATTTGGACACGAGGAATTCAATGCCGTTGAGCGCATTTTCATATATTGTTTAGTTTTTGAGATATAGTCTCCGGAAAAGTAGATTTTTTTCCAAATTTGACGTCTTCTAATTTTGTACTTTATTTCAAAAACTAAACGAGATATGAAAATGCACTCAACGGCATTGATTTTCTCTTGCTTCAATTACCTTATAAACAAGCAAAAACAATTTTTAAATTTTCATCAAAGAAATTAAAAAAAACGACTTCTATCTTGTTTTGTTTTTGCGATTTCTTTCTCTACTGTTAGTTATAAAAAGGAATAATGTTCGTAAAGAATATAAAATGTAGTATGTACAATTTTTATTTTCGGGGATTCATGATCCCAGTGGTCAAAAGTTAGGATAGAAAGTTTCTATAAATGTTGACCCGGAGAAAAATATCAGCGTCCCGAAGAAAACAATTACGTGCTTAAGGTACCCATAAGGGAAATAAACGAAAAGTAAAAGAATGAGATTTTATAAAATCGTTTCTTTTCGCTTTCCCTATTTATTCATTTATTATCTTCAACCAAATAGTTATTAAAAAAGTATAATTTGTTTACTAAGAATTCGGTTACATGTTGCGTACATTAAACGTCGCGTTCTTATTTACAAAAAAACTTAATTTGTAACCTAAATTGAAAAAGAGCAATTATTTACTCAGCTAATATCGACATAAAAATTCATTTATTTACCGGAAATCTGTTGAATAAACACGCTTCTCAGCAATCACAATTTTACATATTATGAAGTCTAAGGAGATCTTACTTTTGAATCTGTCCTTGTCAAATAATATAAGTCACAAAGACGAGCAGAAATACAGACATAAAATTCTCTCAATTTCATATATTATTTACATAACATCACGCTATATTCCATGAAATGGTGTAGCACAAACCCTTGAAATATTCATTCATCAGCATCAGATTCATCAAGCAATCAATCTACTTTCGCTTTACATACATTCTTAATTCCTTTTATACATCCTCATTGCAATTAATCTTCTCCAAATATTATATACCATTTTTGTTAAATCTACATTTATAAATCCTTTCATATAAAGTCATTTCATCTTTCGTTCACACAACAAACTATCAATTATATCCATCCATTCATTCCTAAGTTGTTCACGTATTCTCTTACAAATTTTGTCTTAGAATCGAAACGTTAAAGTTCAAATCAAGCCGACTTTAGATTATATAAAAATATATGATGTGGACACCACATGACTTCCTTGTACCCGTATTAAACTATAGATATTTTTTTAATTGCACATATTTCACATTAAATCTTTTATTTTTGTTCTAATCCATAGCAAACTTAATTTTTAAAAAAATCAAAAAATATATAATATTTAAATTTAGATATCTCGTTTATGCAAAAAGGTAATTTAAAAATTCTTAATGTGCTAGACGCAGAATTTAATTCTCTAAAACTTTTATTTGCAGCATTTATTTCTAAAATTAAAATAATACCATTTTTTTCAAGGAAAACTGTTAGCAGCTTCATGTAATGTGTCACTTCCGGTTAGTCTATTTTAACCAAAATCTATTATGTTATTTCCATTGATATAGTAGTCTTATATACCAAATTTGGAAAGTTTTAAATTATATTTGAATATAGTTTTTCATGAAAATCTATTATAGGCTTCAAGTAAAGTACCACTTCCAGTAGTTGTATAATGACCAAAAAGGGAGGTGCACAACTAGATGTTATAACAGTCCTAAATATAAAGTTTCAATTTTCTAGGGCTTACCGTTTTTGAGTTATGCGAGATACGTACGTACGTACGTACAGACGGCATGACGAAATTAGTCAAAATGGATTCAGGGAGGGCCAAAACACCTATTTCCGTTGAAATCTGAGAACCGAAAATTTTCGCGATTGCAATACTTCCTTTACTTCGTACAAGGAAGTAAAAATACGAGTTTGATTAGAGTGCTTCGGATTTCACTATAAGCTATATGTATTTTGTACTGTAATTAAGATTAACTTCAGATCGTGCAGAGCGACAAATAAATAAATAATTCCTTTCATACAAGCTTGTTTTTTATATGTTTCAGTGAGAAATAAACTTAGTTAAATGTTACTTAAATATACTCAGGTAATAGAATAACACCAGTCTTTAATTTAACAGAACATGTACAGTTATCTAGCTTTAAGCGATTAAAAAGTATCTAAAATATATATTTATATTTTTTATTTAACTTGTATAACATCATGCTATATCCCATCAAATTGGGTAACACTAAACCTAGAAACATTCTCAAAACATTCATGCAACAGAATCATAAAATAATCACTCTTCGTCAAACATTATCATCCTCGCTTCAACCACATTCATAATTCTCTCCATACAAGCTCATTTATTCATCACATTCACAATAAACCTTCAATCACTTCCAACCATTCACTCCTATATACCGATTTCATTAATCTCTAACAACGAATCTACAAAGATAAGAAAGGAAGGAAGCATCAATCTGCGCTTGAAAGAAATGCAGTTAAACACTTTATTGTAAGAACTGAAAACGAATCAAAAAGATAAGAAATGATACGAGTGTCGTGCCCAGCGCTTGTTTTTAAAAGCGAATAGATGATAACCAAAATTACTTTATATATATATATATATATATATATTTGCATGTAACTGTAATATTTATTATTATATTGGAACAAAGTAAACAAAAATGACTAAATGCATATATTTAAACAATAACCGTTTGATTAAATGAAAAAGGTAGAATGAATACACAAATATTCGTAATATAAAGTTGATAAAATCATATTTATCAGTTTGTGGTAAATTTACAATAGTAACATCCATAAATATATAAAGTTTGCTGTGGGAAAAACAAAACTGAAACACAACAGGTAGTGAAACAGAATATAAAATTTGATGACGATGTAGTATGATAGAAATAATGTGCTGGAATTTCACAGTAAACTATTATTACAGAACACTTTGTAATAGAATTTAATTGGAGGAAAAAAAAACAATTTGTTTTTTGTTAAGCAAATACACAGGGTGTTCAAAAGAGCGTGCACAGCAGACGATAGATTTTTCACTAGACATGTATTATTTTTATACTAAACATTTGTTACAAAAATACAGAACAAACAGTGTTTATATTTACCATGCCTAGGTAAAAGCTCAGTACAGAATTTATTATTCTTTCATTTATTTATTTACTAGACGGTACAATAGGAAATTTATTGCAATTAAAATATAGGCAAACTACAACTTGCATTGGAATCCGAACCATTCGGATACTGTTTAATTTTTTATTATAATTTGGATTTAACGAGGTATATGTATATGTAATAATAAAACAAATTTAAAAATATATGTGTGTGTACAAAATAATAAAATACTTACGGATCTTTAGCTCCCTGGCTCCCATCTGAAACAACAGAAAATAAAAAATTTGTACATGCCAATACAATACAAACATATAAAATAATAAAACATATTCACCGCTATATATAAACTATATTTTTTACTTCAAATGTTTCTAAATTAATTTTTAAGAAACTTCAGATCTCGTTTAATTTTTGAGATATAGCCTGGGAAAATTTTGCAATTTATTCCATGTACATAATGCAGTTGCATAAAATATATTGTAAACACTTCTTGCCCATGAAATATGTTTGGCGTTCTCAGAATGTCGATACGTCAAAGAGTCGTTTCACGGCGTAAGTATACAAATAACTATAGAGACAAATAAAAAATAAATCGAACGATATATACTACCACTATTATATAAGACATGATTTGACAACTGGAAAGTAAAGTTAGTTATTCTCACTTAACCGACGTTGAAGTTAGCGATCATCATTGGTAATCCATGTCAAATAACATTCATAAATTCATTTAATATGATAGATATTACATGATAGATTACATACCTGTCTGATAGCTTGTAATCGCTGTGGATTAAGTTGTTGGACTCCATTTTTATAGTACAAAACACTAATTAAATAATCACACCACACACAATAATTCGCAGCACTTACACTCTCAATTGCACTACACAAATTTATTAATTTTACACTGTTCAAATATAAAATAGTTTTTAAATCCCGTAATTTTACAATGTTTATCGTACACACAAAAGACGCGTCCATCATTTATAAAATGACAGAATGTACTGATTTTGCACGAATTGTTCCTTGTTTGAGACCTACAGATGGTAGCGTAACAAGGTATAAACTTGTCTGGATAGGCAAACTTGTATGATTCATTTAAAAAAATCTAGTATTTATGTATAATAAACGATATACGAAGTTTACCAACAAAGATATTTCATCAAGGATATAAGTACATCCATTTTTATTTACTATTAGTTTTGGAATTAATATCAATTAAAGTACAGCTACAGTGAAATTCGAAACAGTCGGACATAATTTTATTTTTCAAATTATAATTACGTCAATATTAAGTAATATAAAGTAAACAACAAATAGATAATTTAATTTTGTACCTGTTACAGTAAAGAAACAGAATAAATAAACAGAAATAAACCATAAGTAATAAACAACGTTGACATTATATAACTAACTTATTCCTATCAGACAAAATTATTGGAACACATCAAACAGACGTAACAATAACATTCAGACATTGCAGTGTTCGCAGTTCGCACATCAAACGCCAATCGTAAATTGCTTGTAAAACGTTCACTCACATCAGAAAATGTGTAATTGTTTGGAACAAATTACGTCACAGCAATTTGTTATATTATCAAAACGTGACATTAGGGCAATATTAAAAAAAAAACTGCGGAAATACGTGATCAGTGACATTTATTTATTATGAGGAGGTTTTTGAGGCGAATCGAGAATACTCATTATGAAAAGTAAATCAAAATATTCAGTTAAACGTAATCAAATAATGACAGTTCAATAATCAGACATTCCTGGCTAGCTATTAGTAATTAAAATTTCTAAATGAAAAGCTATGTTTTAAGTGACAAAACTAATATTTTAAAATCTTCTGCAATATTTTCGTTGCTAATATTACAAAAAGACTCCGCAGGAAAAATATTTCATCGTTCATACAGTTTGACATCTTTTTTAAGTATTTTCAGAGGTCATGACCGATATGTGTTCTTTTTTTTAATCGATCTTGACTGATGGTGATCGATAGTCTGACACAAGCATAACTTTACAATCTTCCAAGTGGTCCACTGCAGCCTAAATTGATGAGGTAAATAAAAAAAACAAGTTTATGCAGATTTAGATACTTGCACTTAATATAAAACAGCGTGATCCAAAATTTACCTTGTACATTCAATGGATTTTTATGTGAAAAATAAACATTTATATTGATAATATTATTTAGCCACTACAACATACAGTAAAAAACATTAAGATTTGTTTAAAATATACGGAACACGCATAAGGGAAAATAAATTGGTAAACACAAGGCATGTCTGACATCTTTCGATGTTTTGCTGAACTACCTATATACTTTATCGAATTTTTAGAAAGCGTTATATAGAAAAAAATATTTGTAACTATTTCTTATACGAATTCAATTATGTGATAAGTATTTATAGATAAATGTACGCGTATGTAATCAATTTTAGTTAGGTATAAAAACATGAAATGAAAACAAATTTAACCAGGATTTCAACCGCAGCGCATGTAAAGAAATGGGAGTTATCTTTATTGAGAATTTTTATGCACAAATGAACACAAAGATAAATAAGTCAAGTACGAAACTATCTTTAGCATCAATTTTATTTCATTAGTTACGTTTACGTTACTTACATGTATCCTTTTTCACATCTATGTACATTTAGGTATGAAGATAACGTTATTAGTATTCACACAAGTTGTTTAAATGATAAATTTTATTTTACTATAATATATTTACTGAATCTTATCACATTTAAAATATTATTACACCATGTGCTAATAAAATATAAATATTATTTAACAAAAACTTGATCGGAAATATAAGAAAAATATTGAATTTGTATGATTAACTCATATTTAAAAATTACGCGTTTTATGTAATATGTTTGAAGTTGTTTGTTTAACATTGTTAATAAATAAAATCATTCCAACACTCGAAATACATATTCACATTCATTACATGATTTTCAAATACGATGTATCACGATTATGTGCAAATACAAAACTTTACTTAATATTTCCAATTTTGTATATTTTGTTTACAAAATTGGAGTATCAAATTACATACGATTTCTTAATACTAATATTTTGCTACATATTTGCTTCCTGTAGAAACGTCTTCAACTTTTAATTTTAACGGAAATCAAGTACATTTTATCAATATACAAACAGTTTCAAATATTGACAATGTTAATTAGCTAGAACATCAATCTTATTCCGTTTTCCAGTTTACATAATATAGTGAGGATGTAGCATATTTCAGTCACTTTGTCACATCCCAAACTTTTGACACATACCAAGAAAATTATATATTTGTGGTTGAAATTAGCAGCGCCATTCATTACGAACTAATATAAGGTAGATAACTAGCAAATGTTTATATGAACTTAATTTCAATTTATTTTACAACAGAATATATTTTAAAAATCTACCTTATAATAGTTCAATATATCGCGTAGCTTGAATTCCGAATACTATCTATTTCAAACATTACGAACTCTACGTCATCAAAACACAATTATTTTGTTCGGCAATTTAGCATATGACAGAAACGATGTGACAGATGTCTTTAATAAAAAATAAATTGTGACGTAGAATCCGTCCTGTTTCAAATAGAATATATAGTTTAATTGTTTGAAAATGTCAGAATAATATACATAATTTCAGTTACTAAACTACTATGTTTAGTATAAAATAAATTTACAATTCTTGAATATAACAAAAGAATATATTATTTAAATATTTATAAATGGATGAAATATCACCTTGAAGTACGTCGTTTCATTTAAAAATAAAAGTTGGTGTTTCCTCCGCCGAAAGAGGAAATAGAAATGAAAAGTTGTAATTAGGTCCCCAACTTTGTAACTTACATATTTGCGTAAAACCAAATAGTACAGAAAATAAATAGTGGTTCTTACTTATTAAAACATCTTGCATATACATTAGGGTGAAAGATAATCACGATTGCGAATAATAGGGATAGGGCTTTACGCACATTACTTCATCTCATGTAGTAAAATTAGTAAAATACTCATACCATCTTCGATTCTACATCCTGTATTATATGATACTTACACATGATACTTATATAACTTTAAGTAGAAGACTTTAATTGTTCAAGTTTGGCTTTAACGTCCTTGAATGTCGGTCGCTTTTCTGGCGAAAGGTCCCACGCCTGCAACAAACAAAATATTCCAAATAAAAAATCAGAAAGAACTAAATGTTTTATTTGCGGCAATTTTATCTAAAATACACGACTGTGTCAAGATCTTTCGAAAAAAATATACTTACTTGTCTCATAATTTCGTAAACTTCTGGCGGACAACCTTCTGGCGCTTCCATTTTATAGCCTTTTTCTACGTGTTTTACCACATCTGCTAATGGCTGTAATAATAATATAAAATTATTGCATTATATTCTTAATCATATTTTATTTCATTCTTACAATTCGTGGGTATGGAACTCTTCCAAACGAATATATTTCCCATAATAAAATTCCAAAACTCCACATATCAGATTTATTCGAGAATTTCTAAAAAGAAAATATATTTAATTTCAAAACAAAAGTGAATAAACAATGGTCGTACTACACAAAAACCAACGTACGCTAAATCCTTTGTTACAAAATACCTTTGTTCGTATTTTTATTTTGTATAAAATAACAATTAGGTTCCTTTTGCTTTAAATATTTGAAAATAACACACGATGCAATAAGTTTATTTGTTTTGATAAAATACAAAAATTAGCTAAAGTAAATAAAATCATCATTGTTCTAAAAAACAAAATTATGTGAAAAAAATATATTTCTCATAAAATGCAAGCATAAGTTCGCCGCTAACTAACAAACGCAGATAAAAATATACGTTTGGCTCCTTGAATCATAAAGGAAAATTTATGATACGGCGAAGAAAATGTTCATTATGATTTGGCAACCGATAGTTCATTTTCGACGACAGTCTTCTCGTAATCGTAACTTTATTGCTCTTAAGATTTAGTCTATAATTTTAGACACACCCAAACTCAAGATGTCAAGGAAAAATTTCCGGTCGTCATTGGGTAAATCGATTGCTCTACAAACATGGTAAAAAAAACTATAGAAGAAGAGCTCGTAATTGAGAAAAATTCATTAACTTGGGACACTTTATGAGAAACAGATTATACTTGTTAATTAAGAAAATTCATTTCAAACAGTAATTAAATTATATTATTTTCTGTCAATAAATATATTAAATTTTTCATATTCCATAAAGAAATTAAATTTATATTGCCATAACTAAAATTTATGACTAAACAGATAAACTTGTAAATCTTCATTTTTATTTACGTACGTATGTAATACCGTAACAAACTATAAACCGTTATTTAAAAACAAGAACAAAGTACATCCGAAACTTTTGAAAATTAATTAGTTTCTATATTCTGTGAAATTCAATTAAGTACGTCAGTAACAAAGCAATTAAAACACTAAATTGAAACTGTTTGAATAAGTTAACATACAAGGCATAATTTGAAAAGTAAGTTACGGGTTTTAGAAATTGGAAATCGGTTTTTACGGTACAACTTGTTTTAAAATTATTTGAAAGAAAACTTTTTCAAACAGTAGTTTAATTTTCTTCATTTTATACTTAACTAATAAATTTACAATTAAAAATATTTTCGATTATCGTGTACATTAATTTAAAACGTACGAATCTTTCAAACAAAAACATTCAAAAAAGTCATGTTCTTATTTCAGTTTGAAATGCCTTTGATGTTTATACATAATAAATCATTTCACTTTAACCGTTGTTCTAATTCCAGTGTAGACCAAATTAATTATTACTACTGCTGAAATTGATACAACTTTAAAAACAAACTTCGAACAATCTGAGATTGTTATATTTGCGAAACAAAACTAGCAATATACCAAGCTTTAATTAAAACGCGGTACATGTGGGTATGACGAAAGAATTTTTTTTCTTAAGATTAACTTTTAGTTTAATATAATTCTTTATAATTTGAAGTACTTCAAACAATATAGGAACGTCTATGACCCACTTTTTCAACCCAACAATATTTTTGTAAATACATTATTTAGATAATTTAAAGAAAATTGACAATGAAAAATATAGACCGTGAAATCTACTTATAGTTAAATTAAGACAAAAGTGATTTATTTCTATTTTGTAGTATCTCTTTATACTCAGATTCTTATTCCTCTAATAAATTGAAATAAATGATGATACAGAGGTTTTTTGCTTATCCGAACTTTTAAAACTTGTGAGTGTGGTTTATAATAAATAAGTTTTAACTTTTCTCTTTACTTTTTAACTTTCAAAAAAACTTTTATGCAGGTTAAAATGTTTTAATCATAAATTTAAGAGAATTTACAGAAACAGGAACACATTTATTTTTAGGTACAAACTAAAGATTTATGACAGCGTCATTTAAGTTATTTGTACCTGAAACTTTAAGCCTTTCTGTTAAGTCTTAAAACTGAGGCCGCGACGACAAATATAGAAATTTTCAATGTGACAACTAAATGCGTAGATCAAAAAGTTTCAATAAATTGAAAACAAACTATTTGTAAGGAATTAAATTAAAAGGGGCAGATTGTATTTAAATTTTCCGATAAATTAGGAACTATGTAAAGTAACAAAACGTTGCCATTTTGTTAATTAATGACAAAACTTGATTATTTTACGTTATAAGTTATATATTATTAACATAATTTTGCAGAAAATAATAATTTATATCATCAATTATTATCAAAAATAAAGTCATGTTTGGAACATCCAAATACACTGATCTTAAATTAGGAAATGTTTGGACGTCATATGTCGTAAAATTAGGAGATGATACTGTATTAAACGATGCATCATTTATTATTATCTTAAAAAACTTAATCAACAACAAAAAATGCAAAATTTATGGACACAATGAAAATAAATTCCTTACATTTGTTAAGAGAGTGGAGTGGATAATATGAGGATATAAAATGTAAGGAATTGAACGTGAAATATTGCGTCGATTACCTAGGAATAAATAAATGGATTGAAGGTTTGTAGAGAGAACGAAATATGAGATGAGCTTCTATGAAAGAAATTATGAATTTGGATGAAACGAAAATGATTTGTCAGGTTGGCAATATTTAACGAAGATTAATTGTAGGAAGTATTTAATGATTAAAATATCAACCGCGACATAATGGAGCAGAATATCTAGGAAAGTTTAGTACCAAATTGAGTCAAATATGATTAAAAGATAATAAAAGTACTTACATTGTGCTTCAAAGCCTCTGGAGCAGTCCACTTAATAGGTAACTTGGCAGCCTCTGGACAACTTCTTTCTAACCGAGCTAGACCAAAATCGGAAACCTTCGCTATACCATCTTCCGCGATCAACACGTTCCTTGCCGCTAAATCTCGATGTACAATTTTTTGCTTTTCTAAAAACTCCATCCCTGCGTTAGTGTCGCTATAATTCAAAATAATCAATGACATATTTTTAATCATTTTAACAAATTTGACTTACTAAGCAAAATTTATTTGATCTTTCCTCGTCACGTGTAACCTTCCTCTCGATCTAAGGTAATCGACCAGGTTTCCTTTACTCATGAACTCCGTTACTAAATATATGTGTTTATTATTATAGACAACGCCCAACAAATTCACTAAGTTTTTATGCTTTAAGGTTCTGCAAAAAGAGCAAATTCATTAGAATTAAAAACACACTATTCTGCTCTGAATATACTTACTTCATAAGAGTTGCTTCTTCCAGAAATTTCTGCATAGCTTCACTAGAATCTTTTAGCATTTTGACTGCAACTCTTTTGCCATTCCACATTCCTAAAGACACTTCTCCAAATTCACCTTTGCCGAGTTGTTCCCTAATCTGAAATTATAATAAATATAAAAATTAGTAAATTTGCAATCAATGATTTAACGTAATAAAACCTACATCTAAATCTTTTTCCTGGATCATACAACCTTCAAACGCTTTTTCAAGGTTTACAGAAGAAATTTTATCGGTTAACGAAGCATGGTAATGCTACAACAAAATTCATGATTTTAGTTATAAATTCAATCAACAAATATAGTCTTAAAAAACCTCTGGCTCAGGTTCTTTTATCCATTCATCTATATGTGGTTTCACTTCTTTTGGTAAATACTGTACTAATTGTGTGCAGAGACCATCCGCATCGTGTTGGTAATGCTGTCAACAATATCAATTTTTTTAAATATTATTAAACGTAACCAAGGGATTCAACGATTCATTTACATAAAGTAAGATTATTTACATAATATACAAGTTGCATCACACAACATATAAATGCATTTGTAGACCAAAATCTTTTTATAATATTCAGGGTCACTAAATAAGATCCGCACGCATTAAGTTAGACAAAAGTAGCCACGTTAGTAGGCCCTCTTTCTACTAGATTATTAATAAAATTATTTTAGCAGCACGTTTTTGAGGTACCACATAGTTATTTAAATGGAACAGATAGTTGGAAATAATGACTGTTTTTAGGTGTTTTAAGAGCACGATTTTAACATGTTACAGATAACTAAAACACCAAAAACAATAATTCAACTTATTGTCCTTACTGTTTCTATGCTATATGAATTCATCATACTCTTTTATTTGAACAAAGAAAAATGAAGCAAATTTGTTTATCCATTTCATTTCTCAAAAATATAACGAATCAGTAAACAGGAAACATAGAAAAAATATGATTAAGAAGGGAAATGAGATTGTCGTTTCATGACCATAAAATGAAAGCGAACGAGGAAATTTCTTGATCATGTTAACTTTGATCACTTTGATTACGAATCACAGTCCAAAGAAACACACTTAATATCTACAATTGTTATTTTAAACTTTTTCCCTTCTTAGCAAATATCTAGTGATCTATGCATTTTTTTCTGGATAAACAAAATCATAGTTAAATTGGCCTGCGGCAAACGCATCTTATTTGCGAAACCCTCTATAAAAAGTGAAATATTATTTATTATTTCAACATATTTATTTTGTAAAATTCTGTAACTAAGTTTACCATTATATAAAATGTATAAAATGTTCTAGGTCCAATCAAAGTTTAAATAATTTCTTAAATGTCTCTAAATTTAAGAAAATACTGTACATAACAGCTGTAGATTTAAATGAAGTATTTGTGTTTAAAATAATTAGTATAAATATCGATGGTTGTGATTAACATTATCCAAAATAAATAATAAAAACTAGCAAAATTTCCGTATTTTCAATCACGCTGGGTATCATACAATCATTGCCCAATTCATCAACTACTCAACACCTAATTTTACCTGCACGAGAAGTGCTAAGTTGTCAAAATATTCTTCATCGTCAATGGTCAGTTTTCTATTATGATATTTGACTCGATAGTGTTCCACTTTGTTTTGATAGCAGACACAAAGTGTGTAGTCGCCAGGAAAATTAGTCGACTCCCGAACTAAAAACAGACCATTACTCCGTGGCTGCAACAATTGCTCAGCTACATCTCTAGATATCTTGCCATGAAACCAACTGCAAGAACCATCACTAGTCTATAGACATCGCATCACTCTATGCATGTGCACACTTACGGCATGGAGCTTATGTCCGTCCGGCTCGGCGTCTGCACGGTGTTGACGTTCACATCGTGCACGTGGAGCGGGATTTTATCGGTGCAGTCCATTGATTCCTGGTTCATGTTGCTTACCGGCGGCACACTACTTGGAAGGTGGCAGCTGTTCCCTCGTAACACTATGTCTTGGACGTTGTTGGAAATCTAAAACATACAAACCTCACCATATTACTAAATACTTTTAAAGATACATTCGCAACTCCTTAACATTCACTGTTTTTCATTTATGTTTATTCTAACAAAATTATATAAACTACATCTTTAAAATATAGAATATTATTAAACGGTAGTAATTGGTTTATATACTTTTCCTACTATTTTTAGTTGTATAATTAGAGAAATAAACAAAAGCAAATATTGAAGTTTGAAAACTTTTATGTTTGTAGACATACGACAGTTATTATGTTATGAGCGGGAATAATGGTTTAGTTTAGTAGTTGTTCGTTCGGGGTATTGGCTAAATTTCTCTTTATAAACAGTCACTTTCATTACAAGAATCACGTTTGTTTACATCAGCAACTGAGGACAGAATACAAGCAGCGCCAAGAACAGCTAATCTAAGGACACGTTCGAAGCAAATAAACTTGTCTATTATAAATCGTGCTAGATGTTAAATAACTTAACAGTTTAATGGTTGCGAACAAACTAAAGTACAACGGTTCGTACTCCTTATTTTATTGATCATTTTCAAAACAATTACCTATATCACAATTGTTTTAAAAATGATGACAATTTAATAATATTTTTGAATTTTTTAACATATTGTCCATGCCTGTTTTAAAACTGATCAACTTAAAACACTGCCAATTAATAATAATAATAAAAAATTATAAAAATGTAACAATATTTTTGAATTTCATAAATCTTGTTTTGAATCTTTAGAACTTAAATAAAGACAGTTAATTATAACAACAGCTGTACCTCACTGCATTCTCAACGCAAGGTTTTATTATTTATAAACATCATAGTTGAAACCCAATACGCAATACGTAACATTAATCCGAATAATTAGAATTATAGAATTGTTCATACAAAACGAAACAACTGTAATTTAAAAAATGAGCAATTATTGACTATCCAGCAAACAATATTTGAAAAATGGAAAATAGATCTATTTAATTTGCTCAAGCGCACATGCATTCATTAGCTTTCGTTCTCCAAAAAATATTTACAATGTGCACACTATACATAAATATAGTTAGTAATACAACTTCCGGTTGCACCGGAAATTTATATCAACTTTTAATGTCATACAATTGAGCGAAATTAATTTATCATTTTATCTTTCGCTATCAATACAAATAAATTTATCTTTTACCACATTTAAATAAATTTTTAATCCTGTAAACAATTTTTTATTACAAATAAAATAATAAGCAATTCAAGATTACGTAATAAAATTAATGAATCATTTTAAGTATTATAACACGCCATCTTCCTGGGAAATCAAATTTGCATAATTAATTTCAAATTTTTGAATAATGCAGGTATATTAGTTAAAGCGACTTTAGAAATAAAATTAATAATCAAAGGTTATTATGATAATTTTAACTACGATTTTAGAATAAAAATAAGTATTTTTAAAAAAATGACTGTACAATAAAATAATGTACTTTTAAACTTGGCTATACAAATAATAAATTATACACACATTTTTTAACATCCGCAAATAAACGTTTCCTGAACACTAAACAATTACATATCGTTTTTCAATTTATCAATTGTTCCTAATTATAGTCCACAAACACGTAACGTTATGTGGACCAAATGATTTCCGTAACTGTCAAATTATGTTTCACCTCGTATCTTTAACCACAAGTTTTTAAATTTGTAAATAAATTGGAAAGGATGTGAAAATTTATTTGTAGATATATGAACTGAGCAAACATTTTTTTAATATTTTATACATTTTTATGACGTAAATTAAAAATTATATTTATATTATATAGTTATACAGTAAATGTAATTTTCGAGAATCGCCAATGGAACCTTGAGAACTATAAGAGTGAAATGACTAAATTGAAAAGAGGCACAATTGGACAAATGAGACTTACCCAATTCGGATCTTGTGATACGCGTACATCTAGACCTTTCTTAATATTGTCATGTCCGCAGTCACGTAAAATAACTGGGTTATTTTCTGGGGGTCTTTGCATTGTAAAGTCCGAGCAAGTGTTTCGCTTGATGCCCCGGGTCGGCACAGTTGGGATTTGTGAATCATTTGAATTACCCCAATTTGATGTATGTTCTTGGAACTCCACCAATGAAGTTGCTTGAAATCTCTGTAATAACATAAACATACAAATATTCATTAATAACATCACAAGTTTGTCGTTTTATAATACAGAACTAAACTCAAATAATTTTTAAATACTATAAATAAATATAGGAATGAATAGATGGATGTAATTGAAAGGTTGTTGCGTGAACAAGGAATATAAATGTGGACAGTGTTCAAGGATAGGAATGTTTAGTGAAGTATTCAATAAATATTTCACGGCTTATATAGAACATAGTTTCCAAATAAAATAGCAAATAATTGAAAAGCGGGCCATAGGTTTTAAGTCATTAAATCAGGTAACAAATTATGAAATACTTTAAATATCAAACTTGATCAAAAACAAATGTATTATTATTATTAGTTCAACAACGGGCATAATTAATTATTTTGACTAATTTAAAAGCATTATTTAAATATCTACAGGTTCTACTTAAAATGATTTAATTGCAATGTTATACGAATTTATTTTGGTTTTATGTGTGTCCGATTTCTACTTTCAAAATTTAAATAAATTTCTACTTACTTGAGGTAAAGCTGATTTCAAATTGGAACTTGTCATGCCGCTCACAGAATATAAGGTAAATTCACCATAATATGAGACATTTCAGCATCGCGAACATTTAATACCTAAAGGAAAAGTTTGTTTATATAGATATCAAAACATAACTACATAGTAAATGGACTACTTATATCAAGTTAAAATATCACTGATAAAAATATACAATATTTAACCTCATTAGCATGAAATTCAAACAATTTAGTTTCCTATAATTAATAAGGATGTACAGTAATGATAATTAATATATTATATAACATTATGGCACTTTACAATAAGAAATCCTCTCGATATATTACATTACAACGTAAATAACATTTTTATAAAGTATAGATAACCTTAACAGTGTTTCTATTTGATTATACCCGATACGACAATTTTAAAATGCAGAATATTAAATTTAAGAACCTATTAATCATCAATTCAGATTTGTATAATGATAATAATATGCAGAAAATTGAATACTTGACACCAACATTTAATCCAAACATAATATTGTGCTAACAATTCTTCTATCTATATAAAAATACTATACAATACTTGTTTTGTCCAAAACATTTTGAGAAATAGAATATATTCAAATAATAAAGATAAAATATGTATTTTAGGTCAAAAATATTGCATTACCAAATTTTACCTCTTGGGTTACTAAAATTCGAGACGCAAAAACTAATTAGCTTTGACTAGGTACTTACCATTCATCTTTACACAATTAATAGTATTATATTAATATATTTTCAATGATTAATACGTCTCACAAATCACATAATTTTTCATTAAATAACATACATCACCAACAAATGTCACTCATTATTACCTACCGCCATTTTGCTTGCGAATATACCGTCGGTAACTGTCAGTACTGTATTACCGACACAGTAAGACGTATTTTATTTAAGAATTTTATAAAACATTAATATCAGCAAATTATCAATAGCTGTTATTATAATAAGTTCACAAAGAAACAATCTATTTTTATTATACCCACATACGATGAACAAATGAAAATAGTCCCACTCCATTCCATTAGATGTCCCCACTGAGCTAAGCTACGACAGTATTTTTATATCAAAAATAGAATGTTTTTTTATTATTCTTACCTATCATATATTTCGAATCTGATTTGAAACTTGTATTGCCCATTTCGGCTCCGTATCAAGTTTTCTACAAACTTCTTTTTCAATTTTCTAATTGATTATTCTAAATAAATAATACAAAAAATGTTTATACAATAATTTGATTTAAAAATTTCAAATTATTAATAAATAAAATAACAAAATTTATTTATAATATAACAAAAGTTTCGCATAAGTAATATAATCGCATTATCAATCTTGGTAAAGCTTTGCTGTATCTATGTTGTATGAAATAAGATCCGTTTGAACAGCCCTAATAATTTAATTTTCTATAAAAGAAAGCTTTTACGTTCTAAAGAAGAAAGCAAAGTAAAGTAGGATACGTCAACTTGCTTGTTTGTCGTAGAGAGTTTTTGAAATGTGATGAAACAAATAGAACTTGAGTTTGTTCTTTTCCGAAAAAGGACAATCCTAAATGATAATGAATATGCAATATGTCAATGTAGAATGTATTGTGGGTGTACGTACGTACATGCTGAAATTATTCAATACTCCAGAATAATTACATATAGTAATAATATTGGGAAATAGTTATTTTTGTACTACGTTCAATCATTAATTGAACATTTTCATGTAATAAATTTCTATTTAAACAATAAATTTTAAACAAGATCACACTATACCTACAAAGCATTTTCCATGTCATTTGAGATAAACATTTCATACATCATTTATTTTGTATACGCTTTTCATATACATTATTACATTTCATTTATTTTGGTTCTAATTTGCACATTTCCACAATTATATACAGTATATTTACTTCATTTGTAATAGTAATGATTTTATCATTTTCCATATGCTTTACGTTATAATTTTTATTTTATTTTAAAATTTGTATAAATAATCAAATAATCAACAATATAAGAATAACAGTGTTTCATAGGACTAACAGAATTTGAAACTGACTTCTAAATATTGATCTCTGAAAAAAAAATTATTGTAATTAACATTTTATGAACTGTAAATCAAAGATTAAAATACTATGATATATTTGTTGATATTAAATTTATGTGCAAATTTATAGTAGAAAAAATTTTAATAATTTTTTTTTCTCAAAAACTGTTAAGAAGATAACGATAAAAAAATATATCTTTAAATGCAGTGATCTATGTTTCAGTAAATTTTTATTTATTTGAACTCAATAGTTTAGAAAAAGAAACAAAATATGCGAAATCCTGAAAAAAGTGCCTATTAAAATTATTCAACCACTTTTATTTAAATAATTTTTCTCAAAAATAAATCACCGATTAATGATCACTGTTATTAAAATTAATTACTGAAATATTGCAAATACATTTTTAAATTATACAATTATCATTGACACAGCACAAATAACATGTTTTCTGATTTCCAATAACCGATGCACTGGCATTTATGATTTATGAAATATTTTAGAATAGTGTGAGATACATAAAGGCAATATTTTCTTAACGTGATATCATCATAATATTATATCGTACAACCAATCAGAAAAGTGCAGAGAAAGAGTACAATAATGGCCGAATGGGATTGGACAGAAACAAAGGCAAAAAACGTAGGAAGCTGAGGATATCAAAGATATATAAAGGATCTGTGCAAGATTGTGTCACAAGTCACAGATCAACACGAGGCAAATACGACGCTTTTATATAAACATAAAAATTCTTCGTGGCACTGAAATATTTATAAACATTATTTCTTTGTTGTTTATTTAGAATGTTTGGTAAAATTAATTACAGGTAAGTAAATATTTTTTAAACAAAGTTTTAACTATTATTATTAATTATGAATTGTTCCGAAAATGTTATTCTTTTCAAAATATATGCATAACGAAACAATCAATCTGCCTGTTAGAAATAATATCCTGCACGCAACATTCTCCAAATATTCCTATTTTGACGTATTATCCTCATCCACATTCATATTTTTTTTCATACAAATACTTGGAATCTTTCGCTGCCTTATAGAACCACCAGTCTTATTTTCATCCATTTCAATTTCACGTTATATATATATATATATATATATATATATATATATATATATATATATATATATATATATATATATATATATATATATATATATATATATATATATTCGGGTGGCCCTTATTTTGGGTAAGTTCGAATTTTATTGGTCTCCACCCGAAATCTGGTTTAAAATCACAAAAAAGTAATAAATTAATTTTTTGAGATTTTTAAAATAAGTTTAACTCATGCCTCTAGCCCACTTTCACTTTTGCCTTCAGTTCCCAAATCACTGCTGAGCAGTGACTTTGTTCAAAATGCAATAACCTTTTTTGTTTTTCAATATTTTGACACAATTCCAAGCGGGCATTAAACTAGATGAGATAACGAATCGATCGATTACAATAAACAATAATTTTATATGATTGTTTATTGCTAAACGGATTTGTAAAAACTAACGAACATTGAGTTTTTTTTTAAATACGCAAAAAGTGATTCACAGTACTGATTCTTTTCCAACAATTTTGTTTTATAAACTATTTTTGATTATTTTAGACTGTTTTTGAATAATATTCATATTGATTATAATATTTTTATCATATTATTATTTTATTTTATCATATTTTTAGCCACATATATTTTATCATTTGTAGTGTTTATTTATAAATGTGTATAAGTGAAAGTGGCCTAGAGGCACAGGTTAAACTTATTTTAAAAATCTCAAAAAATTAATTTATTACTTTTTTGTGATTTTAAACCAGATTTCGAATGGAGATCGACAAAATTCGAACTTACCCAAAATAAGGGCCATCCTAATATATATATAAATATATATATATATATATTGTATTTTATTTATATTATATCACAAGTCTCATGAAATGAGGTAGCAAGAACTCTTAAAACATTCACTACCTTTATCCTGGCACTTCATTTACGATTCATCCAGAATCATAATTTTTTAAAACAAGCTCGTTTATGTCTTCCTCTCAAACGTTGATATTAATCTATTAATTAAATAATTGATTCTTTTGTTTTACTTTCAGAATTCCGCACAAGATATGTTTAATTTTGCATTTAATTTTCTTAACAAAAGATTGTATAGCATTCTTAAATGAAAAATCAACGGATTTATATCCAGAAAAATATGAAGACCTCTACGATGAAGACAAGCTGCAGAATTTTGTTTGGATGAATATGTTCGGAACATATCCAACTGTTAATGCAGATGTATGTATTCAATTTGTTTATTAGAAACGTCCAGTTTTTTTGTCACATTAGTTTCCAAATACGTTTGAATTAAAATTTGTGGAAAATTAAATTTTCATTTTGAAATCAAGATAAATAACTATATAAATTTTTAATTTAAAAAATCATAGTTATTACTCACAAATGTTACTAAACACAAGAAAAAATCATTGTAAGAGTGAAAACTTTCTTTTCTCAAATAAGTTTTTGTTGATTGTATTTACACGGTTCTCTGATATGTTGACACAATCAACTGATATTTCTTTTATTTTATTTGAGTTTAGTATATTAAACGTTGAACACGATCCTGCAGTATTTCTAAAACTCACATTCTTTTCAATATCACAGTCTTCATATTTAATATAATAAATTATGGTAGCCCAGTAAATAAAACTGAGATAAAAATTTCGTTTATTAATTAACAACTACTATGAGATCGTGCTTTTAAATCTCATTGCCTACAAGTTGTATCTGAATAATTCAGATTCCACAATAAATTACTCTAATTGGGATTAAGTTCCTATTGTGCAGAGTAACAAAATAAATAAATAATTATATGCTTATTTATAGAATTCCAAAATCAGAACACCAAATTTGACCCATGACTTTTCTACAATTGATAAAAATATTAAATTGTCGTCTAATGAGCTAGAGAAATCAAATTTAGAAGAAAAATCATTTGGAACAAAATTACCTATGAAATTCGACATTTCTCCTGTTACAAATACAGAAAAAACACTTCTAGAAATGGTAGAAGATTCTCCACTATACCAAATATGTCTACGATCAGTAAATGTAGTCGAAACTTGCTTAGCCCTATTTCTAAAAAGTAGCAACATGCGCAAGATAATTGCTGACAAACAACGTATTTGCGCAAATATGCCAACCTGGTTTGAATTTCGCCAATGTCTGCAACAGTCTGGAGATGACAGTTTCAACAAGTTTGTGGAGAAGAATATTTTAATGCCAGTAAAGAAAAATAAGAAAATTACAGATACTCCAAAACGACTTCCTTTCCATGCTTGGGGAGGTAAAAGATTTAATCAAGTTGGAACGGAGAAAATTCAAACTAGTCGAGTTCCTTTCAATGCTTGGGGTGGCAAACGTCAAACTGAATTTGAACAACCCTTCAACTCTTATGGAGAATCTTGTGAACCTTGTAAGAGGTCCAAAGCAAAGTTTCATAGCTGGGGAGGAAAGCGCAGCAAGAGAAAAGCTACTTTATAAGTTTGTGCTTTTTTATTATAAACATCTAATTATGTATAATATTTACAAGTGAATAAAACTATATCTATAATTGCTTAAGAATTTCTTGGTTTGCTTCCATTGACCCTACACTATTCATTGCATATCGTGTGTCCATAAAAATATGTTTTTTCCATAGTTAGATTCTTTTAAACACCTTCAGCAATTTTCGTAATAGTACAGTTCGTAGCCATCATGCAAAACCCTCTAAATATAAAAGTATAGTTTTAACGTGATAAAAATATAACAAGGACTGTAAATCCTTTTTTGCGTTTGCAGTATACTTTGTAAAAATCAAATGACAGACAGCCTACAATTATTTTGCGCTATGAAGATTAGCAGTAACTGCCGCCAAATTTCGCCTTCCAAACAAGTAACATTAGTGAAACCTGCAATTCGGGGCTAAAAATTGTAAATGAAGGTTGAGGGTGAAAGGAGAGTAGCTTTTGTGTTTACTCAATATAATTAAATCAGTGAGGTGCATCAGAATCGGTCATCTTGATAATTCATCAAAGACAGTTCGCGACTTCAAACCACGGTGAAATAACAAACTGCGAATTTTAGATATTAGCGCTAAAGATTGACATTGACTCGTTTCAAGATCTGATTCTATATCCAATCCAAGATTCGATCAGAATTCCGATTCGAAGTTCGATCCGAGATTTGATCTGAAATTCGATCCGACCCGACAATATTAATGTAAATTGTATATTCGAAATAAAATAACCGTATAGATTAAACTAAATTAAGAGTAGGTAATAATTTGTTATGAAAAACAAATCACTCAAATTTTGTCGTAAGCTTATTTAATATTTTTGTTTCATAGTACATATTTAGTAGTACAATATTTTATCAAAATTTTAGTTCGGGTACGATCAAGGAGAGATCTAATTCGGTCCAGTTCCGAAAGCCCATTTCGGATAGAATCAGTTCGGTTTCAGAATTCAGATATCGGATATTTTTACCGACTTAATTAATTTAAATAAACAACCCCATTAGTTAAATTTATTTTAAGTCAGTGAGATGATAAAAGTTTGGTGAAGATTTGCTAACGACCGGTAGGCCCTTCTTTAGTGAGGAACACAATACAGAACTTCATACAAGGTGCCCAAATATTATGAAATATGTACGAGAACTAAAAAATAATTTAATTTACTTTTTCACATAATAATATTCGATGTTTGTCTGGTTAAATTTATAACAAATAGTTTCATCTGCAAACCATAGTAAGGGATATTTTGTGTATTCAAAAATGATAATTATGAACCTGGAACTTAATATAAATTTTAAGACTAGTAAATGCAAAAATGTAGCTCTGATGTAAGTAAAATATATCACTCAGTCAGTGATGATATTTTTCTGCTGCTAAACGTTCCTAAATTATTTTATTATTATATATCAGATTAAAAATAGCTAAAACCATTCTTTTAGGACATCTTATTCCCGATTTCATAGTACCGCTTTTATGTTTTTCATTAATAAAATGTCTTGCAAAAAAGTAGGTCCTTCCCGAATTGGGTAGAGTCCTTGTAACTATTTGATATGATCTTTTGGATGCTTTATATATATACACATGTATTATCAGTATGGTCTAGAAATTAATCGCTTTGCTCAATTCTCAGAACAGAAATGGCAAAAGCGTTATCACTAAAATGCATGCTTTAACTCAGTTACCTACTTTGCTATTATAAAAGTGGCAGTGACAGTGTATTGTTGGTAATATGTTAGTTTTTAAATTGAGTGATATTTTGTAGGTGTTTCATAGTTATATTTGTGCTTTCGTCGCAAATGAATTTACACAATATTTACCCTTTTTGGAACAATACATCAAAAAACATTTGACAAAAGACATCAATTTGACAAGGATGATACACAAATTTAGTTTCTGTAAGTTTAATTTTAAAGTTTTATTGCTATATTTTAATTTAATTACTTTTAATAAAATAATAATTCAATTAATTAGTAAACAACGTTTAGATTATAGCAATTAATTTGTAAATTCATTCATTCAAAAAATAACGTGACATAAATAATAATATTTAAATATTACTATCGTATTCTTGCTACAAATATGATTAAATTTTTCTACTACCTAATTTACAAAACTTACATATTTGCGAAAAGCTACTTTAACAATTATTAGGAAAAACATAAAAATGATGATACATAATTTATCTTTTATTTCAAGATTAGATAATAGTAATTATCTTTAATATTTATCACAATTTTGCAAATAACATAAAATTTAAAAGATATATCTAGAGAAATATTTAAAATAATTTAAATTAAACTCCTATGGTGTTGTATAACATTTTTACAGAGATTCAATATATTTGTTACTTTCCCAAATACAAATAAAAATAAATAAGTTACAATTCACTCTCACTCTAAACTAAAAAAATACACACAAGATACTAATTTTTCAGATTATTGTATGAGATATTAATATTTTTTTGTGTTAAACAGTTTATAATAAAGGAAAACAATATTACATTTTATCTAAATAATGACTAGAATTTCAGACTAATAAAATATGGAATTACTTAACCAAAATAAAATTAAAAAACGAAAAAATAAAATCTTTAGATTATGAAAATGCCATGCGCAATATTCAATCAATTTAAGCAAAGATTGTCATTGTAAAGAATAAAATCAAAAAGGAAGGAAAAATAATATTTTATATATATATATATTATTAATAAATAGCACAAATTTTTATTCAAGTTAAAGCCAAAAATAATACCGTTGTATTTCTAATTTTGTTACTATCTCTAATGACATTTACATTATATTTTCTTTTGTTACGTACAAACGTTAAAATGTTCTAGTAATGAGATAGTTTATGCCCAATTTTAGTCGACCTTGTAGATTCCCAAAATTCCAACTTTGTGCATGTTATCTTGAACACCTGTATATTACGTCAGTAAACGAACTGTATATCGCAAAAATATTTTATAAATTTTCTTGTTTGTAATCAATACATTGTGTTATGTATCGTTTTATTGATAGTTGCATTTAATAACTAACAAATATGTACGATTAAAATTTAGAAACATGCATTTAGTGAAAGAGTTTCCTCAAAAATAAAAAAAAAGTTGAAATTTGGTAAAAATTAATGCAGAATATTTATCTTATAAATGATAGCGCTAATATCTGATAATTTTTTATAACTATTTTTTTGAAATCCAAATTATTGTTTGGAAATTTGGAAAGTAAGTTGTAAAAATGAAATACATCATGTAATAAAATTTCTTATCTTGAAATTAGAGTTATTTATTAGTTTATAATTTCGTAATTAATATTAATGCTATTAAGGTTTAAAAGAATGAAATACCTAATTAAAATGCAGTACTTGAGTGTACGATTGTGAACATAAATTATGTGAAAATAAATAAACAAAATATAAAGGTAAATATGTCAATTTTAAATTCCATAAATATAACTATCTAAGAGTGAAATTAATTAAAACAAATTAGAATTTTATTAAAGTCTGAATGCGTGCATCGCAGCAGATTTGCATATAAAATCAGTTTTATATATTTTTAATTATTCACTTAACAAATTTGAATATTTTTGAAATATATTTTACATCTAATTTTTAATAATACACATATTTTACCAGTTTTACTGGTTAACATATATTTATTTTCAGTATAAAATAACATTTTGTATATAAAAACACAAACATTTATAAAAATTATGGACGGAATCTTACGCTAAACTATATTAAATATTTGTAAAAAACAATTAAGGCCACAATTGCTCAATATTTGGAGATTGATTATACTTGAATACTTGATACTGAGATACAACACATAGCCAACAATAAATCTGTAAAAAATATATATAAAGTACAATTTTAATTTATTTTCATGGTTTTAACTTACGTTGTAAGACATCCATAACCAAATGACCAGAGTATATAATACAGTATCGAGCTAAAAATCAAAATTATAGCATAAAATACTTTTCCATACACACACACATTTTAAAAAAAATGTAAATAAACGTTCACGCAACAAAATAAACATTTTTTGAGCGTCAAATCTAACCTCAAAATAATACACAGATTTGCACACAAATTCTGTATACTATCGGTGAATCTAATAAGAATTTTAGAAAACAAATTGGTAAAAACACTGTCGAATATAATTATATTGGCTAGAAAGTAAATAATTTTAGTTATAAATATGGATATTTAAACTTACGTAGATGTAATATCCTCCCAGTAACCATAATCCGAAAACCAATTGGAACAAGATTCCTAAACCAAATAATGAGATCCATGGTATCATCATTGCACGATTTGTACGATTTAGACCAAATAATAGCAGCAGTGCAAATGCAATAAGAATTAAGAGGTATATTATAAATATTGAACCTACAACCAACATAGCTGTAAAAGAAAATTTGAGTATTAGTATAACATAAACTTTGGAAGTTTGAATACACTAACAATAGCGAATATCCGATTCGAAGAGTGGATTATAAAGTTGGGTTGAGTCGCCTCCATCCATTTGATATGCAATAAATGTAATTAGAACAATACATAGTGCAACTGTGTAACCAGCAATAACTTTTGAACCAGTTTTTATATCATTTGTCCAAATACATGGAGACCAGCAAGAATTTAGATAAACCATTTTATATGGTTATATTTATTTATTTGTACTTTTTAAAACTTAATTTGTACAATTACTGCCCCAGACACACCTCAAATACAAGACGCCCTAACAATCAAAACACAACACATGTCCAATTATCCACTTTACAGTTAGTTATGCCATGGTGATGTCACAGCTACGTTTTATAATAGTTTATTTACAATTATTTTTAAAAATTATACAACTTTTTAAGCAAACGACAAGAAATATGTTAATAATTATAGTACTTTAATCAAAATAAACTATAAATTTCAAATAAATAACAAGCAAAATTTGTAATAACAAGAGAACTGTCTAGGTAAATAAAACGCATAGTCTGCACTGTGTCCGCTAGATGGCTCATGATTCAAGAACAAATATTTATATATTTAAATTTATATTATTTGTTCTTATTTAAGTTAAAACCGTATGTAGTATTAATTATGGTCATTCATATAAAGAAATAATCTAAATGCATTCATTTATGTACACAACAGTAATATTTTTTTGAAAAGAAACAGGGAAAATAAAAGAAAATTTAAAATTTGTTGTTTTTAAGACCATTCTACTTTTATCATAGAAAAATAAATCGATTTATCGTATAGTATCATACTTTTTTCTATTATATTCGAAATTTGAATACATATATCTATATACGTTTAAACTAGAATGTACTAAAAACTTGAAATTTTAGCCACAGAATACAGCTGTAACCAATCATATATTTCCATTTTAAAATGTACAAACAAAATCAATTCTTAGCAAAGGTATATAATGTAAGCTTTAATTTTTGTTATTTATAATATATTTCATATATCTATAATTAATTTTATTTCCTTCTTTTGAATAAATTACGTTAATTTAAGTTATAACATTTTTATTCTATGTGAAATCAGCAATACACTAACCTACCTCAACTATAGTTCTACCGTTCAAATGTTTTGCTAGCTGTCAGTGACAGTTCCGCAGCAATACATCTGGCCAGCAATAGTTTCATGATTTCCTTAACTATTAAACTTCATCACGGGAAATTTAGTACCTTTATAGACAATAATGTTTACTACAATAAACAAATTATGTTTGTAGTACGTCGATAAATACAAAAGGTAAAAAAAACAAAAATACAAAATATAAAAAAAATATAGTGTGTAGTGTGTTTCAGATCAACAACCAAAGTCATGAAGCATAAAAATCCTCAACAGAGTAAAAACATTTTTCTAATAGAAACCGCTTTATAGTTACTTTAAAATCTTTGTTACTTAAGCCTTTGATGGCTTCTGGCAATAAATTGTATAGGTAGGTGAAGAAAACTAATTCATTCCTTGGATTTTTTTTCATTTATTTCATCGTCAAAGCAAATATGTATCTCTTTTAATTCTTACCTTACTTTACACGGTATACATACAGGCTGTTTCATAACTTATGACACTTATTTTAACCCTATGGCTTTATTTTCTTTCTCTAGGGGAAAACTTTATTTCATACTGTATCATATTTCAATATTCACAGTAATGATTTCAATCTGGAAAGTAAGACTTTACGGTACTAGTACTGTAATAAATATTACGGTACTGTTATAGCGAAGTTACTAGAATAAGAAAATGTTTAATAAATAAATGACACATTATGAATCCATAATCCAATGAGCCCAGTGAAGATGAATTGCAAGCGTGATGCGTACAAAGTTTTATTTCCACCTTTACACAGATTAAAATAATTTCAATAATTAGTTTTTTAATTATATATATTTTAAATGGCAGGATCAAGATTTGCATTAATTCAAGTAAAAACTGGACTCATTGAACTGTTGAAGAATTTCAAGTTTACTTTGGATCCAATTACTAAAATTCCTTTGCAACACAGGTATTTTACTTTCAACAAAGAATTCTATATATCTGAAAATTAGCAGGATTCAATGATGGCCAGAAAAATTAAAACTGTTTAATTATGTATATTTTTATAATAAAAAGAAACTATTATCTGAATAGTACTAAATCAAATTTTACATCGCATTAAAATATTAATAGTTATATATTATTTTAAGATTGTTACTCAAATTGACAAAATAATCGTGTATGTTGTTGTACAAGCTAATATCTAAAAACAGAATTATAATAACTTTTTTACTCGCCATTTCTCTCAAATTATTTTAGAGATAAATACTTACGGCATAAAACAAAGAATATGCGCTCTCACACAGAGGAGCGGCCCTACCCATGCAACATCTGTGGGAAAAAGTTCGCACATTCATCTGTTTTTGCTATCCAACTTAAACGCCACAATGGCGTGATGAATTTCCAGCGCTCGGAGTGTAATCGAGCGTTTGTTGCCAACGCAGACCTTAAAAACCATATACGCACGCACACAGGGGAGAAGCCCTACGTATGTAATATATGTGATAAGAGGTACTCCAGAACGAGTGATCTTCATCGGCTTGTTACCCAGTCGCGGTAATTTTTTCCATCAAGTCCTGTAAAAAATACATTTGAAAAATGCTTTATATAATATTAAGTTATTTTCTAACATTCTTGATATTCTTCAACAGTTCAATGAGTCCAGTTTTTACTTGAATTAATGCAAATCTTGATCCTGCCATTTAAAATATATATAATTAAAAAACTAATTATTAAAATTATTTTAATCTGTGTAAAGGTGGAAATAAAACTTTTTACGCGTCACGCTTGCAATTCATCTTCACTGGGCTCATTGGATTATGGATTCATACTGTGTCATTTATTTATTAAACATTTTCTTATTCTAGTAACTTCGCGATAACAGTACCGTAATATTTATTACAGTACTAGTACCGTAAAGTCTTACTTTCCAGATTAAAATCATTACTATGAATATCGAAATATGATACAGTATGAAATAAAGTTTTCCCCTAGAGAAAGAAAATAAAGCCATAGGGTTAAAATAAGTGTCATAAGTTAAGAAACAGCCTGTATGTATACCGTGTAAATAAAGGTAAGAATTAAAAGAGATACATATTTGCTTTAATCGATGGAAAAAACACTGAAATAAATGAAAAAAATTCCAAGGAATGAATTTTCTTTACCTACCTATACAATTTCTTGTATAATTTATTGCCAGAAGCCATCAAATGCTTAAGTAACAGAGATTTTAAAGTAACTATAAAGCGGAAAAATGTTTTTACTCTATTGAGGATTTTATGCTTCATGGCTTTGGTTGTTGATCTGAAACACACTACACACTATATTTTTTTTATATTTTGTATTTTTGTTTTTGTTTTTGTACCTTTTGTATTTATCGACGTACTACAAACATAACATGTAAAGTAGTAAATAAATCTAAATCATTCTATTCGATATTCGTCGTCTTGCTCCATACTTTGCGGATCTTAGCTCATGAAATCCTTTCGAAATTATCTTTTAATTCTGTAAAACAAGTGATGTTATAACAAATGGAAGCTGTTTTCATGATGACATTGTTTTAAAATAAATGTATATGATGTGATTTGTCACTTATTTTTAATAAAAGTAATACCTCCACGGTTTGATATGTTCGTCTAAAAATTTCATATCATCCATATATTCCCATTGAATAATTCGGCTATTGTCTGCATCATTTGACGACATTACTTTCCTAATTTTCACGTATTGTTCACGTAAACTCTTCCACCTTGCTTTGCAGTCGTTTATCGAACAGTGCATAATATTTGAAATTGTCCAAGTAATTTCTTTCTTCTGCAAGATCTTTAAAGTCTGTCCTTGATTTATCATAAAGAATAGGACAGTTTCTTACTAACGCTATAAGTTCCAACTCATTTCCAAAAACGCTGTGGATATTTTCTATATCTGCAACAAATTGTTAATTCACATTGTTAGGTTATACTACATATACATTGTTATAATCGAGTTTTATCTTTTAAATAGGTGATTGTTTTCATGCCAAATGCATTCATCTAATAATAAAATACCTAACGTTATGAAATTATATTCTGACAAGCATATAAAATACTTGAATACTTACTTAACTCTCGACTTAAATCAAATATATAATTTTCAATGTCAGTTGACATATTTCAGTGTTCGTAAACATATATAACGTAATAACATTAAATAATAATCAGATATTTGGTATGTGCGAAGATATTTATAAAAGTCAAATTATTATTATTTTGTTGCGCAAACGGTATAAATTTTTATATATTCAGATGTATTTACCATATATATGTCTGGTCTATGGTATTTACGTCTTGAATTTTTGACTGTACAAGAAACGCTAGCGCCACCTTAGGCCACACCCCCCCAGAAAGTCAAATAATTTTTGAGACAATAAAAATGCACTAATATTCTGCGGGGCGAGGTTTTAGTGATTAAGTAACCATTTATAGTTATTGTTAGTTGAAGTGCAAAACATAACAGTAAATAATGTGATTTTAAATATTACAATGCTAAGAAGATTCTATCATTTATCTTGTTTGTATCAGTCAATAACATTGGATGACGATAATGACACAACCATACAATTTAAGTCATAGATACTTGTCAAAAAGATGTGGTTATGTAGCATGAGAACTGCTACCTAAATTGTTAAATGTAAAATGCTCATAAATATTTCTTTGGTAAGAATATCTAGTTCTAATACAAATTTGCTATATCATTATTTACATTATATATGTATTATTGACAGTTATTGTTTTCTATAATAAAGTTGTTGTCATATTTGACAGTTTGTGTTTTCAAAACATTTTTGTGATAAACATAATTTGTTGTTTCAGTAGAAGTTGACAAAAACTCCAGTTGAATGCGGAGATCAAGTAGTCGTAACGTGATGGCACGGCGACGAACGTCTTGCTTGCGGACTGTTCTGTTTTTGTTCCTGATAACGTTTGTGTGGCTGCAACTACATATTCTAAGCTTCAGTAGCAATAGTTCATCAGATGCTGTCTTAGAAATAAATGATTCTGCCATTTTTAGTATGGTTCCACCCATACTGCACAAATTTTTAACCGCACGTCCGAAAAACTCTAGCGCAGGTAAATATAAATTATTCAAATTTATTTAAGAGAACAAATTCTTACATCAAGTTTTGAACCAAGATTTTGAATGTTGTCCAATTGCTCCTACCGCTGAGTTTGAATTTTACAAATTTATTTGTACATTTTTTAAGGACCTTACAACAGTACAGCTTCAGGAAATTCTGGTGTACCTGCACCCTTAAATATATCTGAAATCTCCCGAAATATTGTCCAGTTGAATGAAATGCAACAAATTTACAACGATGATATTTATGGCCCAATGCAGAATGACACTGTCATTATAGTCATTCAGGTAAGACAAAAATTCTCCTCAATTATGATTGATTATGAATAAAGTTATGTTTGTAGGTGCACACTCGTATCACGTACTTGAGGCATCTCATCGTGAGCTTGGCCCAAGTGCGAGACATATCAATGGCAATGCTTGTGTTTTCGCACGACTTTTATGACGAGGAATTAAATGAATTAGTGCAAAGTGTAGATTTTTGTAAAGTTATGCAAATATTCTACCCATATTCCATTCAGACCCATCCACACGAGTTCCCAGGAGAGGATCCTAATGATTGTTCTAGGGATTTAAAAAAAGAGCAGTAAGTTCTTTTTCATTTTGATAAGATGTCTTGTTTATGGATTATGTGTTACAGAGCTTTAATTCGGAAATGCAACAATGCATTGTACCCAGATCTTTATGGACACTACCGAGAGGCAAAATTTACCCAAACCAAACATCATTGGTGGTGGAAGGCAAATCGAGTATTTAACCAGCTAGAAGTTACCCGGAATCACACAGGTATATTCAATTTTCATATTCATAATTACTAATAATAATTACTTACTTTCGTATACGCAATTATGACTTTCATTATATCTATATTTGGTTTTTATTCAGGTCCACTTTCTAAAATCTTTTTAAATTATTGTAAAATTACGTTCATAATTCTAGTTACTCTACAGTGTGTAATTAATTGTTGCAATTATCCTAATTACGCCTATTTAAGTCTGAAAAGTACAGCGAAAATCGATACTTTGCTAATACTAAAAAGCCTGTAATTTGAACGAAAATGTAAAAATGATCCTGCACAAGGATAGTGTCATTTGCGAATCTAATCTTGGAAATGAATGATTTAAGTAAGAAGGAAATATAAATAGGAGTTTAATATGCTATAAAACAATTTCATTGCGGTCGGTTTATAATAAGAAAATGATGTGTGCAATAAGCATTTTGGTATTTCAGTTTTGACATTGACACTAGAATTAATATTTGTAGACTAACGCATAAATATGGATTGATTTCATTCGTGTTCTATAGGATATTTTATCTTTTTTTTTTACTAGAGTCGTTAAGATAATTCATTGATGTATAATTAAAAAAATACATGTACAAAAACTTAATTAATAGTCGAAGAAAAAACGGGTGATCATTTTTTATATGATTGCAAATATAACTTTTGAATGATGATATTTTAAATGATTGATTTCTTGATCGATTTATTTTTGTTTAAAATTTATTTTGCTCATTGAATGTTTTTTAGCTTCTAATATTTATTTTATGCTTTTTTTCTTGTAATATTAGCAGTTTTTATTGTTAGAAGTGAATCTTTGAATAGTGAACTATTCCGTTTGTATTTAACATATTTATTATGCTTAGTCATTACATCGCATCATCACGAACTTTGTGTTTTGTACGTTCTTTAAATACTGTAGGCGTCGCTTATAATGATCACGTTTTGTCTCGCAAAATTTTAATTTTGATTTGATAATTATCGATTCTAAGCTTGAAATATGAAAACAATGACATACAAATACATTTGCACGATTCCACATTATACATTTTTCAATTGAACGAATAAAATTTAATTATACTGGTGTTTTCTATTCGATTTTCACCATTGATAATTAATACAAACAAAATCCATCATCATCAGACCTAAAACTATAAATTTACTAATAAGGTAGATATTTTACCAATAAAACAAATAAAAAATTTACTGTTATACAGGGTGTTTCACGAGACACCTTGATCATTTTCTTTATTATTGGGAATAGAAGAAAATCATCCAAATAAAATTTGTGAGATCGAGGAAGACGTTCACATATTGCAGAAAAAAAATTATAACACAAATTTATTTTTTTATAAAGTACAAGAAACAGAAAAGCATATTTTAAAGTTGGTGTTATACAAATTATTTTTTTCTATTCCAAATAATAAATAAAATCATTGAGGAATCCCATATTCGTGAAATACCCCTGTAGTTTTCAATTGTTGAGCGTTGAATACAAAACATCATAGAGTTTTTTTCTTTTAATTAAATTTTAAATAGAGCAAGTAGATTGTAAATGTAGAAGTACTTACGTGTAAGAATTGCAGATGTTTTATTTTTAATATATTGTATAATAGATATTTGTTTCTCAGTTTCATTTTAATTTTGTTTTATTATTATGAAGTCACAGCTATTGTTTTAAATTTATTTTTCTTTAAATTTTTTCTTATCTTACTTGACTTAAATATTATTTTTTCTTTTATATAAACATGTAAGTATGTTTTTGCATTTCAAAAACAAAGTCTAAGATTCTAAATATAAATAATTAAATGCATATTTCAGTAAGAATCGATTTGTATATTTTTTTCTTGCTCTTGTAGTGGTACAGGGTAGAGATAACAAATGTGTCATATGTACAGAATCTTTCTTTTATTACAGCTTATATTAAAAATAAGTTTTGTATACTACGGCCAGACTTTTAATTCGATAATTGTATTTATTTAGTAGTATAATTTCTTAACAATAGAAACTATATGAAATGTTTCAATTTCAATAGAAAGTAGACATAGTAAGCCTGTTCAAAATTTGCTCCATAAACAAAGCCTAATATGTTCAATATTCCACTGTGTAGCTTCTATAGAAACCTTGTTTCGGTGATTAAAGACCAAGAACTTATTCAGTAGATATTTCATGTTGGATTCATTTATAGCAGGAATACTAAATAAATTTATTTGGTTTACTATTTTCTGGAATATTTCACACAATTTGCTTTGCCATAAAATAGTGGCTAGGTGCCCCAATAAAACGTGATTTCAAAAACCAAACTAAATCGAAATTAATGATACATACTTAAAATAAAAGTTTTGTTGATGCAACAGGCCACAATTGTCGAGTTAAAAGTCCAGATTATAAATTATGAGTAAGTGAACAGATCCTGATTTCTGGAACAAGATGTGGGTGATTTCCGGTCACTGATATAAGACGTGACGTAACATCCTTAAATAGACAAATTTTATCACTTTTGTTGCTTTGTACATACTCATATCTGCATTATTGTAAATACAACTCACGTAGTTTCACTTTAATCAGTAGTTAAATAACATTAAAAATACTATGGTTTTTATACTATTTGAATCTTTTTCTTTCGTTATAAAAATTGAATTATTAGCTTTCATATGCGTCCTCGATAAATATTTTAAAACATTGAAATCCAACATATATTAAACATCGAAAAGAAAAATATTATCATCACATTGTTCTTTAAGGATTTTTCATAATAGTTATTGACATTATTGTATAATTAATAATTTTTGGTGTTAGTCAAAGTGATTCAACTAAAGTTTATAATTATATAAACTTATATTTACATTGCTAAATGAATATTTGAAAATATGATTTCCCTAACATACAGAACACCTGTATAATATTTTAGGTATTTAATTAGTCATATATTTTATTTATTTCGTTGTTTAAATTAAATAATTTTTATATTTTGTTTATTTCGGTGCTCAAATTTAAAAAATATTTTCATTATACGTGTTTCAATAATTATTTGTTTAGTCTGTGCTTTTATTTGTATATAATTGTAAACAAGTATTCATAAAACATAATGAAATCCAAACATTACAAACAAATATCATAAATGCTACAGTATTTTAAAATTATCGTAAACACTTGGCACTGTACATTTTCCGTCGTCATACATTTATAAATTATTCTGTAGAAAAATGAATCTAGTAGTAGCGGTAGAAAATTGATTTATCTTTACCTTTTATTTGAACCATTTTTCTCTAAAATAATTCAGAAACATTTAAACAGCGGAAAATGTACTCATATTTTAATCAATCATTGATTCGTTAAATAACAAAATAATGCACCATAAACCACCTTAAATACTATAAGATGCACAGATATACAGAACAGACACAATTCATAGTGCGCATACGAAAGTAAATATGACAATTGATCATTTTAGTTACTGATTATTTGTAATGTTAGGGATTGTTGTATTTCTCGAAGAAGATCATTACGTAGCCGAAGATTTTCTCCACGTATTGAAACTTATGGAAAAAACTAGTAAAGATATGTGTGAGAAATGTAATATTCTATCATTAGGCACATACTTAAAGACTTATAATTATTACGGAGATTCAAAAAAGGTATGTTTTCGTGACTAACATTTTCGTTTGCTTCAAATGTGTAGTAACAAAACTATATATGTTTCAAACAACTAAAACTGTGGCATAGAGCATGAGGTGCATGAATATCATTGTTATCTGTGGTTATTACATTTATTCTACTAATTCTAGATAAAGTCTCAGTCAGTTCATTGTTGTAATTTTCATCTTAAAAATAATTAATTTGAACCAATTTAAAACCTTGTTTTTTTTTTTTAAATTAACCATATATATATTATGTAAATTAAATAAAAATACTGAAAGGTGATTTATTGAATCTTAAATATTTTTCAAAAAATTAGAATCAGCAACAAATGTTTTCATATATTTATAACGACATAAATATGATAAATATTTTTGTTTTATTAGGTAGTATTTTTTTTTCATATTTACCGAAATAAAAAATATAGTTTAAAATAGATTGACTCAGAATTTATTTTACATTTATATGTATCAAAATAACTAACAGGTAAAGTATTATTATATAATTTTTAGAAGAACTTAACAATGACGTACTGAAAAATACACATATCTTTTCTACTGTCAAACATACCTAAATAGTTTAGGAACGTTTGATTGCGAAAAAGATAGGCATATTTATCATATTCTCTTAAAGATTATTATAACTAGTAAAAATCGACATTTATTGCCTCATAACCATTCGTTCTATGAATATTAAGTACAGCTTTTTTCGCTGTGAAGTTTGCATGTTTTATTTGCACAGCCTCTTATAGTAATTTGCTGCCGAATGTAAGTGACAACTAGACGTTTCTTCAGATTTCTATATTTTATTTCTGACTCAAGTGTACGATAGAACGCTTATTCTTTTCATTTTACAAAATATAAATAAATAAAACTATTCAGTAACAATTAGACTAGTGGTTTCATCTTGTATGTCTGAAATGTTTCTGAAAAATACGTAATTTAAATTGGTATTGATATCTAACTTTACCATAATAAATGAAAATATTTAGCAATAATAAAAAGTATGAAAGTAGCTGGATTTATTACTTTTTATACTGTTTCCGTTGTAGTAGTAAGTGTTTTAGTTTTTTGTATAATTAATATTTAAAACCTCCATGACTTTTCGATGTATATGCGCATTATTTTTATCGGTTAGTAATAATATCCATGGCGATGTGAATATGATTTTTTATTTTTCCGATTGATGTTTCAATTTATATCGCAATATTAATTAGGTTAGTTAAAAATCTATCAAATACTGTGATTTAGTCATTTTTATTATTATTTTATTTGGTATATTGTAGTAGCATAGTATGCTTCTAAAACAGCCAGAATATTTGACAATTTAAATATTAGTACTTAGTTTTGAAGTACATTTGACGAATCTGGCAATATTAAGCATGATATGCATGAATTGCAAATTAACATAGATGCATTAAGATGATTAAAATTAAATTGATTCGCCAAGTGTACATATGCTTACAAGTATATTTAGTCTTTCCCTATGCGAGTGCATTATTTACAGTGTAAAATGTATTAGTGGATGTTTGATCGATTTGGATATAATTCTGTTTTGCCCAGAACTACATATTAACTCTTTAAATATGAATTAATGCCGCAGAATTCTTTGATAAGTTAATCATTACTTGGAAGTCAATAATACGCCAACATTTCTCCAAGAATTGGACTTCCGTCATTCTATTGATCCAGTTAAAAACATATAATGGACCAATTTTGTGCATGTTCCTCTAGCTTTTCAAACAAAAATAGTTAGCTTTGGTGAGACCCGTATCCTGTACAATGACTGTTGCAAAAAATATTTTTGACGAATCATTCGCTCTCGTAATGAATTGAATCGAAACAATAGTTTCAATTATTAAACAAACATTTTTCCTATATGTTTGATAATCATTCAACCATCTTACAATTTTGACGTCATTCTCTATAAATACAGATAGATAATTATAATACAAATAAATATGATTTAAGATTGTAGTAAAACACCATTACTAGCAATTGAATTTATTTTTCAGCTGACGTTTCTAAATTAGTTTGAAGAGAAAATATTTGATATAAAAGTGGTAGAATATTTAGTTCCGAGTATCTTTTATTTCTAAAATAATTTAGAAACATTTGACAGAGAAGAATAAAGCCCATCGATTGTCATCAAAAAATTCAGTAGCATGTAAATTAGATGAATCATCAGCAAATACATTTCGAACGAATATCCACTACACGTAATTTTAATCCATTCTCACTCCTAATTTGTTTTTGTAAGATAATTAATTTTGTCGTTTGTTTGTCGCCATTGTGCTCGAAAGCTCGACGATATACATTTTGCATGTATTGAACAGCAAGTTTTACGTATGGGACAAATATTCAGGACCATAATTAATTTATTAACAGAAAAATTCATATAGTACGTTGCATCATTAGAGAATGAAGCTTCTAAATAAAATAGTGCGCCTTTTGGCATGTTACGTTTAAGTAGAAAGAAGTAGAAAGAATACTATATAATATGAGTGGCGTTACAGAAAGAGGCATTACGTGCTATAAGACAACATCAAGTTATTAATGCCGGACAAATTCCACCAGCATGGAGCTTCCAGATTCTACCTTCGTTGTACCAGAGTTCACAAAAGGTACATTTCAAATTTGGTATCATATGTGATTCGACTTGGATACAAAATATTCGTCCAGGCTTTACAATAAGTGAAATATCTATTTGTATTACGATACATATTTTAAGCGAATATTGTTGAAAATTTGGGTTTTTCCGATTTTTAGAATATTTGCTCTAAATTTCTTTCTCGTAGGAATATTGGTACAAAAATTTACGTGCATATGTATTTTGACCCAGAAAATACAATGGTAACATCCTCAAGTGCATAAGTCTTCTAGTTTTTAAGAAAATGTAAAAAAAACATGTTTTTAAAGAAAATTTTGACGGCAATTTGAAATAATTAAAAAATATGTATAAGTTATTAACAAATTTTTAGGAAATTTGAAGGAATTAGATTTTTTAAAGTAAAATTTCTAAAAAAATTTCCGGATTCTGCAGCTTTGAAATCCATCACAAAATTTTGACCTTTATAGACCTTTTAATATTGTCCAAGGGTCTACATTCGTAAGAAAATTATTCATTTCTAGAAGGAAATAGTTTAAGAGGAAGATTAGATCTGAACCAGGAACTCAAAACGCAGTAACAAATACGATTCGGATCAGCGTTATAAAAATGGATCGTTATACGGTCCGGTTCGAATCGTTCTGCAATCGGTTTAGAAGAGACGATTTTTCTTCAGATTTCGGTTCAACCAGAAAATACTTTTGCATTATGATTTTGATTATATTAACAATAGAAAGGATCAAGGTACCTACCATAAAAGTAATTTTTATTGGAAGCCAATTATAACATAATATATAAAGCTGATGCTAAATGTGCTAACATATGTTCATTATATTTATTAAAACATTTATTTGTGGTGGTTGTATATTTTTCTTTTTAGATGCGCACTTATACACATTCTGTGAGTGAATTTCTATACTTAAATCTTCAGAAATTATGTTTGAAGATCATAAAAAATATATAAATCTGTTGAGATTCATTTTGACAGCAATTTTAAACTAAAATATGTAAATATATTCAAGTAAAACTGTATTGTAAATACATATAAATAGTATAGTACGAAACATTTAGACATACGGATCTCTTCTATTGTGTAACATACTGTCCATATTTTACTAAAAATCATCATGCATATTAAAACAAATCATTCAATCATATTTTTATACATAAGGTGTTATATAGAATACGTTCGTTCATTGTCATTCTTATTATATTAAAAAATTACAGCTTTACAATAATTTTAGAATCAAAATGTTTCATATTTTGTACACAAATCTAGCGTCAAAACTGTATGACAAATTTAAGACAACGGACTGAAAAATAGAAGCGCCGCTATTTCATTTATCATATCACGCTGTATCCCACAAAGTGTGATAGCATGAACGCCGCCAGATGTTTCTCTCCTAACAACATACGTGTTATCCACATACATAATTTATTTTATATAAATACACCTGTTCTTCAACTTATAATCTTTCGCTCATGTATTAAACCATCAATGAATATCTTTTTCTTCTCTGGATACCATAATTTAGTATTCGCTTCATTCTAGTTGGAATTTGTAAGCTGCGTTTCTATTTTTTATTTCATTAAACAAAATCATATTTATTGTATTGGTGTGACATCATCTTCAGCATTACGTACTTCTTTTTCATGAACCATGCATCCACCAGTTGAAAAACGTAAATTCTATAAATAATATGTTGATGTTTAAGGTTGAAATAACACCATGGATAAGCAGTAAACATAATATGGGAATGGCATTTAACCGATCTACATGGAATGAAATAATGAAATGTGCCCAATACTTCTGTAAGTACGATGACTACAACTGGGACTGGTCTTTACAGCACATTTCACAGACGTGCTTATCTCACAAACTGCACGCCATGGTTGTGAGAGGACCTAGAGTATTTCATATTGGAGAATGGTAAGAAAGATAATACAGTCAATAAAGTTGAACAAAGAGAGAACAACCTTCAAAATTTTGGGGAAATCGGTCAGCAAGTTACTGATATAACGCACCTTGATTTTACTCACTTATTTAAATTGAATAAGGACAAAATCTCTCTTCATAGCTTATAATTCAAGTAGAATAAAGTAAATATACCGTCCCCGGCTCTATAATTAAATTTTATAGATATAAAAATTGCGAGGTAGTACGTTCCTGTTTTTAGTAGAGTATAAAGTTTGACTCATTTGAATTTTTACTCTCTTTGGCGGGCTATAACGCGGTTACCATCAAGTAATGAGAATAGTAATACTGGGAATAACTGTTCTTAACAATAATGACATACTTTGTAGTGGAGTACATCATAAGAAATCAAACTGTGCATCAACGACGATGATATCAAAGGTTCAGCAGGTTCTAAAAGTGGCTAATAAACATTTGTATCCAAGTTATTTGACGTTAACATTCACCACCAACAACAAGAAGCACAAGTTACGTAAAGGAAACGGTGGCTGGGGTGACCATAGAGACCATATGCTGTGCATAAACCAAACACGTATAACTAGGTAGTCATGCTGAAAACTAGCAAATTGATCCAAGTCATTAAGAAAAAAATGTATCTTATAAGACTTGAAATGTATATATTTTGTTTACTGGAAGTCTATTCTTTTATATTCTAGGAAATATTTAGTAATTTTGGCGATAGTTACCACTTTTTTAAATTTTAGAATAGGATTAAAATCGTCATATTGTATCCATGAAGTTATCTGTTTTCTAGTCACATTAAAATACAGAAATAAAACTCTTAAACGTTATTTCTTTGATTTTGACATCTGTAGAAAATTTGTAAATATTTTGTAATATATTGTATTATGTAAATAATAGTGATATCTCGAAAATCATGGAAAAACGTATCAAGAAATGTAAAACTATTTATTGTGTCATATGTTATATTTTTATTATCTGTTTGTATTGTTTTTATTTTTATATATAGAGATAGTGTTTTATGCCATTATTTTTAGAAAAAAACAACTATATGTAGCAAAGCTATTTTTTATTAGTAGACTACAAAAGTATAACGCAACAGCTATAATTTGTATTAAAAATGTTATCAGTATTTATCAGTAAAATTATTTGTTGGGGTAATGTTTCCCTGCTGGATTATGACGTAATACTTCTGCAGTCTGTCCTGCGTAGTGTAAAAAAGTAGACTTCCTGTAAAATTTATTGTATGTGTACGTTTTTATCGGGTACTATGGTAAGTGTTGTAACTATTGCTAAAGCAAAATATTTACGTTATACTTAAAACTAGATTATTACCACAAGGCGATATATTTAGTATTAAATTTTTTGCAATTTTCTATAGTTGCCAGTCTACTATAATTATAAAGGAGTGTTAATAACTTAATATCATTACAACTTCCCATTTTCAAATGTAGAATATAGACAGTGGATTTTTTTCTTCCCTTCTGCTTATCGTAGTGCTGGCTGTTGTTGTTTTCGCTGGTGATATTGTCACGAGGCTTAATTCCAAATGAAATTTATTTATTTAGATTCCAAACAAGCCAAAGATAAGATAGTTTCATGCTTTTCTTGATTGTCATCAACTGTTCTGTTGAAGATGAAGTTACATGTGTAGAATAGAATCATAATATTTTAGTGAAAAATAATTATTTTCACTTTAAAACTGGTATCACATTTGTATGATTTGTTTTATAATGGAATAAAACTGTCGCTATTTTCATTGAATAAAAATGAAAACATTCCCTATTTATTATACTAACGAATAACTATTTGTGCACTAATGAACATCGACCATAATCATACATATTGGATACTAGTTTTATTGGCACTTCTAATTGATTGATTAACTCGACTCACAAGTGGGAAAGTTCAACTTTTACACACGAAAACTATTAACAAATATAAGACAAATACAGTCGCGCCCAAGAGATTCAGATTTCATTTTAAACTTTAGATATCAACAGAGTTATAGAGATATGTTGTCATAATATTGTGGGAAAATACGAAACATTTTATGCATTTAATTTTTTATATGATTTCTTCCTACCTATGTAACTTCAACTTTTTGTTAGAGTGCCTGATTAATTTCCATCTTTCTTTTAAAATTCTTTCTCTATAAATTGAAAGTATTCTTTTGCTCTTAAATTAATTATTTTCTGCACAAGAACATTCAATTGTAATGTTAGTAAACAGATGTCTTCAAGTCAAATGTTGCCATAGACGTATAAATGGGTAATTTTTATTATATGCATAAATATATTATTTTAGTACTTTGAGAATTTTTACAAAAATAAACAAAAATCTGATGTCGGACGTAATTAAGTTATACTTTTATTTTTTTACAAGATTTTAATAAACAGGTAATTCATTTATAATTCATGCTTTTAGTTATATAGTATTATTTTTAAATATATTCTGTTCTTTTTATATCTGTTTTTTGTGTACGATAACAATAATGAACAAATAAAATTTGAATAGCTCTCTATATTTTTTATGTATTAATGTTACTGTCGTAGTATTTTATCTTTATTGTAATTAAATAATATTCTAGTTTTGGCTTTTTGTAACAGGAACACAGGAACTGAAGAGTTGTGATTTTTTTTACTGTTCAGTAAAAAACATAAGAAGAATATTCAGGAAGGAAGGTATTTAGCAGTTAATAAATATATGTAATATAAGTTTCTTAAAGTACAAAATCAAAAGAAATAATTGGCGTTAATTGTTGACATGTAGCTGATTTTATTCAAAACGCACTTCCGAGACTTACTCAAACAAAAATTTAACAAAACCTGATAAATTAATAACTGGGCATTCATTTTTATAACTTACATAATAATCTTTTATGTATTAAATAACCTTAATGCAAACCCAAACAGATATTAAATAATATTCTATCTTGCACCACATATCAGGTCAGTTGTTAAATATATTTATTCATTTCTTTACTTCTGCATCAGTTATTTCAAACAAATAAAATTTTTGAATGAGGATTTTAAGATAATTAATTTAATTGCAAGATCATTAAAATTTCTGTTGATGTTCGATAAGTTTCATTTTACAAATAAGATGAATTCATAATTTAAATGTATTTGTACATTAATTTTATCCATGCACTTGAGTCAAGTTGACGAGTTGGAACATGATTTACAGATCTCAATGATTTATGAGTTATTTTGTGATGTGAGTTGTCAGTATCGAAGCCACAGTGGCATTAGTTGTGTGTTATTTTTGAGTGATATTTAAGGTGAGAAGAGTTAGACAGTGATATGCCGATAATATGCGAAATTATGATATAGAGAATATGGAAAACAACGGATGCAGAATCTACTTCTTCAACTACATTCTTCGTAAAGATTTGTTTATTTTACTTTCATTTATTCGAAAACATTTAATGTTCTTTGGGTCTCAATTAAAAGGAGGGTGGTATATATTAAAGTTCTTACGATGAAGCGAAATGAATGTAGGTATCAAAAATGTTAATTTAGCAAATTTCAAATGAGAGAATGGAACATAATGATTCAAATTTTAATTTTGTGATTGAGTGATGCCATGAATGTTTTTTTCACTTATATAATGATACAGTATATAAGTTTTAGCAATATTACAACTATATTTTTGTATCAAATTATGCCATGCTTGTTTAACATTGCAAAAAGAGAACATTGGAATAACTACATATTTTGTTGAGTTACAGATCATTCCAAATATCATTGTTTATTATTTATGTGTAAAGTTCTCAATTTCATAAAAATGCATTTTGTTATAGCTGATTTTTATTTTAATAATTCTTTATAAAGCAAGTTGTACCACCTATTCTTATCGATAACTCTGTTTCAAATTCAATCAGATGTACGAAATAAATGGAATTTGATACTAAATATTCTTTTACTCTTTAATATAGGCTAAAATAAAATTGTTTCATGAATTGGAAAAAGAGTTAGAAATGAAATATAACTGGTATTAGAGCTAATCCGCTTTATGAATCTGCCTGTACATTTTTATTTTTTACTACTATGTTTGAATACTTCGAACTGCTGTGACGCCTTCTAGGTTGCCTAGAGTCCAGATAAATTATCCTAATCTTCCTACAATAATGTTTTATTAGTTTATATTTTGTAGCGATGTAAAGTGTGCACATTATCAGTTGCTTCATTATTCGCAAAATCGAATTAGATAAAATGAATAAAAGATAAACATTCTTTTAGTGTGTAAATGCAAAATTAAACATACCTTTAAATAAACTTTAACATGTTTAATTTTACATGTACAGATTTACACACTAGAATAATATTTATGTTTTTATTTATTTTATAAATTTAAGTTTTAAGATGTAATTTGGACTGAATGGCTGATAGCACAAGCTCTGTTTTTGGGTGTTCTAAGAGCACGGTTTTAACATGTTAGAGATAGCTAAAACACTGCTCTTAAAACAAGCAAAAATAGAGTTTGTGCTGCCAGCCAATGTGTTTATTAATTAACCGGATATATACTAACATGGTGCTCGTTTGTGTTCTGTTTGTACTTAGCCTTAAAATTCGATATCAAGTTTTATAACCACATAAGTACATAGATAATATATGTATACGATAATTATTGATCTAGTTTTTACAAAATCTTATTTGATTAATATACCCAGTCTGTATCTTGATATATCTTTTACAGTGTCTCAAATTTAGTTCAATTTATGTACCTATTATTATTTTATCACTAAAATAATTATTATAATTTAGTATTAAATAAATTGAGAAAAATGTTAAATGTAGTGAAATTACTTCCACGTTATTTGTACTGAACCGAACTGCAAAGATTGCGATACACTCCGAGATAAATCAGACTACAGACTTCCAATACAGAAACCGCTATAGTTATGCTGTCTAACTTACAGATAAATTGCAACAGGAGAATCAACCAACAGTTAATTTAATCTATAATATTCATATTTAATGTTTAATATTCGTATATTACCCTTTACAGGCGTTAGTAAAAGCCTTGGAAAAATATTTTTACATTTAAAGAACTAATTTTTGCACTTTAATTTCTTTTTTAAAATATATTTCATTATTATTCTTTATTGCTATATGACAGCAGCTCCTCTCAGTGGCAATGTGTCGGACTTAAGAAAATCCGAGTCGAATTATACAATTGAATTTTACTATCATTTTGATGTTTATTTTTCTTCTTTTGTATTGTAACTATTATTTAAAAACTCGAATGATAATATTTATTCATATTTCATAAAAGTATTATTTTATGGATTTTTGCGTATTCTCTTTTTTCGAATCTTTCGTTCTTATGTACTCATTATTAATTTAAAATTTGATAAATAGCAAAATAATTGTAAGTTTGTTTTAAGTAAAATGGAAAAAATAACAAAAGTAGCTTAATATCCATGGAGAAGATTGCCGTTAAGGCTGCGATACACTCTCCATGGATATTGAGCTACTTACATGCTAATGCAGAAATGATATATTTATGCCGCTAACTTCCAGATAAACTGCTACAGGAGAATAACAGCTAATTTTATTTATAATATTGATATTTAAAATTCATTGTTCGCATATTATTTTCTATAGTTTTGAATAAAAGTTTTTTAAAAAGCTTTGCACATTAAAATATGTATTAGTTCCATTCCATTTTTATTTTATAATAATTTTTGTTCATTCAATGGTAATGAATCGGGCTTTGGACCAGAGGTCCCGAGTTCGATTCCCGCATATGTATGTGTAAATGAACTGCAGCTAATATAATAAGAAAATGATTAAATTTAAATTGAAGGTGGTATATAAAATATAGAAAAGATAAATGGATATTTAATATAAAATTAACAAATTGATTAAATAATTCATAAAATTAATGTAGAGTTTACATACTTTATTATACAGAAGAACATAGTTAATTATTGTAATCTGTATTAACAATGATTTTTATTTATGATTCAACAATGAAAATCAATATCAGAATAATAAGTTGTTGAAATTTGAAAACAAAATTGTGATTGCAACAATTAACATTTCGTCTTGTGGAAATAAGAACTCGGGTTTGTATCCTACAGTCGACAACTGATTTTGCCTAATATTAATAAAAATAACTTAATTTTCGTTTTTTGTATTATTAACTAATTATTTTTAAAAGATAAATTATGTACATCCTTTTAAATATTATTTTATTGATGTGAGCATTCTTATTATAATGTTTTTCTAATTTGATTCCATCATTTTACATACTTAAACTCTTACAGGAGAACTATCAGTTTACATATTTTATTTTTCATATATTTTATTGTTAGAGTTTTCCGCAAAATTATTTTTACAACTATGAATAAAAGCTTCTTGTGAATATTTCTTTATTAAAGTAATTAACATTTTGTACTTGAATTTTATCTTTTAATTCATTTTGTTATTATTCTCATTCAACTTCCAGTGTTATGGAATTTTTTGTGTTGAGTTATGACTATTAATGAAACAATAGGTTTGAAATGATTATAATGAAGAGATATTAATTAGAGATGGGCGAATATCATACGCGAATAGTCGAATGCCGCGAATATTGACATTATTCGATATTCGAGATTTTCGAATAATAACGTCAGTATAGCGAACATTCGAATACTTCGAATATCGCGCCATATGTTGACCGCAGTTTTTGACTATGTTTTTCTTTATCATTTGTACATAAACTTAAAGCAATTACAATACTTTAAAGTTATTAATAACAAAGATATTTTGTTTCAAAACCATGAAGACGTACTATATTTCAAATTTGTTTTTCGCCAACATTTGAAGTTTTCGTCTTTTTCTTTTTTGTTTTAATTTTATTTTATCTTAACAATTTCATTCAAATAATGAAAAAGACATAATTAAATAATTATTAATAATAAATAAATTAACTTTTAGGAGTATTCGAATATTCGAGTACCTCGAATATTCGAGATCTGATTAATATTCGTATTCGATATTCGAATTCGAGAAATTTGATATTCGCCCATCTCTAATATTAATGATTCAAGATGCAATGAAGAAAAGAAACGTTTAGAAAACGACGCGATTCACAGAACAATTTAACTATCATTTCGGTTACTAAAATAATTTAGTTTTCTTCTTTAGTGCTTCAATTATAATTTAGTTATTCCTACTAGCAGAAAAATAGATTATTGAAAGTTGATATCGATACTGCAAGATAATAATTTCAACAATTAAGTATTCAGGATCTACATAATAGGCCTGTGGAAATAAGAACCCCAGTTTAAAACCTGCAACTGACAAAAGCAAAGTAAAATTAATTTACGTCCGAATTATTTTTTTAAAACTAGTGTACAGTCTTTGAGTTTAAGGTTTAATTGTTTAAAACGACACGAGAAGCGAGTCCATCAAGATAAATATTTGGTGATAAAAAGTGAAACGAATCGATTTATTATGTTGTAGTTAATATATTGTTGCATTCAATATATCTTTCTATTGTAATCAATATGAATTGTTGTAATCCATTTACGTATCGTCGTTCAAAAGTAAATCTATATTCACAGCTTTTAACATATTCACTGTTTGCGTCTTGATCATTGTTTTTTTAAATTTTAATATATATAAATTTATATAAAATACATTTTAAAAATATAGAATATTAATGAATTGTAATCCTTGCTTTTGTATAGTTTACTACTATTTTTAGTTTAATGCATAATTAAAGAAATAAATCAATGTAGGTATAAAAAAATTGAAGTTTCCATACTTTTATGTTTGTCAAATATTTGAGTTTATGATAAACAACAAAATTAGTGACTATATTAACAGCTGTGAATGAGGCTTTAACTGACAAATTAAAATTATTACATATTAGAACTAGAAAGTGAAGTGTATATTTCATCAATTAACAATAATATACAATTAGATTTGATAAATAATATAATCAGTAATTCAAAACAAATTGCGTATGCGCTTGACAACAGTTTGTAATTGTTCTGCGCAGAAAATTATAAATAAAATTAATTAAAAAAAAATAACAAAAGTGGTAGTCAACACATGCAGTCTTCCACGATTGCATATACCATATGTACTATGCATACCCGTCTTTCAAAGGTAAACTCGAGAAGACTCAGACTACCTGAAGAAGTTACTCTGGCCACGTGTATATATACTCACAATTTCTAATTTAACTGATACAGGAGAATTATTAAATAATATTATATATCATTTAGTTTAAATTTCAAGTTATCGAGAACATCTTTCTACAGTTATACGTAAATGCTTTTAAAGAATCTTATTTTATTGAAATAATAATTTAAATATTATGTTTTAATTAATTTTTTTTCATTATTTCTATGTAGTTTTTACTGAGATAAGAATTTTTGCCTTATCCAGTTTGGGCTTCCTACCAATAGAGAAATATAGAAAATTTGCAATAAAAATATGAATTAGATATTGAATTTTGATCATTATTAAAATATATTTTTGAGTTTAGTGGCTACGCGGAAGAGTGACGCATAGCGGAGAAAAATGTAACTATAAAATGTCATTTCGATGCTATTATTAAAATAATTTAGTTTTCTTATTTTGTACTTTAACTATCATTTGTTTATTCGTATTATCAGAATAATTGGTTATTTTAGTTATCAATAATTAAATACAGAAGTTTTAATGATTAATAAATCAGTTTGAAAGTTTCGGCCTGTGGTAATAAGGACCCGAGTTCGAATCCCGGAACTGACAACTATCATTTTGCTGTTTTTAGTCAATTAATTTGAGTTTCTTCTTTTATACTGTTAGCAGTATTTGATAATTCATAAGATAAGATTTATTTACATTTTGTTACATATTATTTTATGGATACATAGTAAAATATATTTTATATTACTATTAGGTAATACATTTATTATACTACATACGTTTCTAGATTGAAGTGCATACTAATGAAAAAAGTGTTGAATAATTTTATTTATTTATTTATGTTACTCTGTACAACAGGAATTTAATCCCAATTACAGTACAGGGTCCGCACTCACCGAGCCGTAGTGTGATAGTTCATATAAGTTTTAGCTTGAGTGAGATTCGAACTCGAGAACTCCGGATTCGAATTCCTTATTGCTATCCACACCACCGTACTGACTGACAAATAATAATAATGATTCCTTAGTCAACGCTTTTAAGCCATAGTAATGATTCTGATTATTATTATTGTTATTTTGATGTTGTATGACTTTTATCAGGTCACCTCTAAAATTTATTATTTATTTTCAAACTACGACTTAAAAGTGTAAGTTTCTGTCGAATGGTCGTGAAAAAGGTATAGTATTCAACTCGCATGTTATGGTAATTATAACACGCTGAATGAATAATATGCTATGAATTAAGTCTTAAATAAATTGAGGAAAATGTAAAAAGTAGCTGCATTTCATTGGAGGTTGCTGTTAAGGCTGTGATACACTATCCATGAAGCTACACTTACCCAGTACCAATTTAATAACCGCTATATTTATGCTACTAACTTACAGATAAACTGCTACAGAAGAACTAGTGGTTAATATTATTTTTATTTATTGTTTAATATTCATATATTATTGTCTACAGTTTTATAGATTTTTTGTAAATTGAAAGAATGTATTTGTTATTATTTTAACATGAAATATATTTTGTTCATTTCATAATAATTGTTATATGTATAACGTTCAGTGCTTGTTCAGTGGCATCATATCGGCCGATGGATATGAAAACCTGGGTTCAGGTTCCGCTGCCGATAACTAATTTTCATCAAACTAATTTATTTGTTCATTTTATTAAAACACAATTCTATATCATTTAGAGTAGTGGTTTCCAAACTTTTTTTCTCTCAGCGGCCCCTTTTTTTCGTAAAAAATTGTCGCGCCCCCCTCATTTTTTATAATATATATAGAATAGAATACAAAAAATGAGTACTATAAACAAATATTGTTATTATATAAGATATTTGTTATAACAAATCTTTTTCTTAACCTAAAATTATGTTTATTACAACATACTAATAGAACAAAATAATGTAATAACATTTATAAACTTAAAATTGTAATAAGATTGGAAATTATATTTAATTTAAATTAGGTATATTTAATACAATATAATCATAATTTTTGAGTGTGCTGAATGGGCGCTTGTTTTTCAGTTTCTCGAACCGGGGAGTCATTGAAGATATCGCCACTCGCAATTCTTTTTCAACGAATAATCGAGTTTAATATTTTGTTTTTAAAACAGTTACAGCGGAAAAGCCTGTTTCACACAAATAAGATGTTACGAAACGTAATAAAATTTCTAAGGCTTTGTTTGTTAAACTAGGGATATTTAACTGCGAGTGCGAGTTACAAACACGTGTGTGCTATGATGTAATTGAAGAATGTGTTCATAAGCCTCAATTATATTTTTATACAGCGCGCCTCCCTCGGAACAATCTCGCGCCCCCCTAAGGAGGCGCGCCCCACAGTTTGGAAACCACTGATTTAGAGCACGTGAAATCGAATGCAATTTTTAAGTTATGGAGAATTTATACTTTTTTAAAATCTCAACTGAGAGCCCGTATGTCGAAAACTAAAAGATATTAAAATGCGGTTTGGACCAGTGTATTGCTCGTGCTCCAATTAAATTTTGAAAATTTGGATTTTTTCCGGTTTTTTCCAAAATTTCCCTCAACAATATTTCAAAAAGTTGACGAGATAATGAAAATATATGAACACCAATGTATTCCTCGCGTGAAAATACATAGGTATACAAATTTTCAAAAATAGATTCGCACAAATTTTATTAGAGAAAATCGTGATATGCATTTTTCATTTGTCAATTTTTCAAACGAAGAATTTGCGAATATATCTATTAAGAAATATATTACGTTATTTTGAGATTCTAAATTTATATTTGAAGTGGCCGTTTATTCGGGACAATCTATTATTATTTTTTAAATGGTTTGAAGAGAAATTATTGTGTTTTGACTCAATTTGCTTGAGTCCACTTTACAAAAATGCAAACACACTCGACTCATATTTAAATGTAGTCATTTCCTTCCTTTTTTGTTAAAATCTGATTTATTATAAATTAGTTGTCCTGTTTCATTTTGCAGTTTAATACTTACTGTGCGAACGAAGTGAACTACAAAAATATATTTAACGTTTTATATTTTTCTTTATTAATTCAAAATCTTAATGATCATATACTCGTATAGGTTTTCCGATGTCTTATTTTGGGGCCCATGAAATTCGGGGACCTGAAACGACCCCATTATGCGCTTCATTGTAAAACCGGCCCTAACAATTTTTTTGTTTAATTTTCGACATTTACTTAACTTGAAATATTTTTGATAATTTTTTTCTTTTTGTTATTATAATATATGTTTTTCTTTCACAAATATGTTTAGTTTCGCGCCATTTTGATTTGCTCTTCTTCACTGGTAATTATTTAGTTTTTTATGTATTTAAAAATGTACTTTGTGTTTGTTATAATTATATTTAATAGTAAATTTTTAGATGAAGACGAAAAATCTTCGTTTAATCCTTGATGTGTGGAGCCATGGTTTTATGAAATTAAAATTTTAAATGCAATGACTTTAACCAACAAAACTACGTTTGCCATATAATGCAAATCTGATTTTATTGGAATATGCTATTAACATTGTATTTTTCGGGTTTTACTAAGATTTCTCCATTCCGGCGCATCCAAAAATAATAATTATACAGTATTTAAAAAATATATAATTTCTAAACTAAGTCGATAAGATGAAGAGTTATTTGTTAATTTTTGCTACTCGGTACAACAGGGTCCGGATTCATCGAGCCTCAAATGTGGTAGTTTATATAATTCTTAGCTGGAGTGTAAAAAATTGGTTGAAAGCTGAACTGAAACACATTTTCTTGTAGTCGTTCCGTTTCGTGAAATTTTCCTTTTCGAGCTGCGCCATCCCGTAAGTTGTAAAATGTGCAGTGCTTGTATTTAAGACAATACCAAGAATCTAGAGACTTAAACCATTAGAAAAAACGTATCGACTAAAAGTAAATGTAAACGTTTTTATGACAATTGCTGAGCTATCGATGACATCATACCCTCAACCTGCAAAATGTACTCGGTACTTTCACGTTCACCACGTACTCGTATGCCTGACATTTATGACATTGAAAACTGAAAATATTATGGAAGTTTTTACACAAACAACTATCCAATAAGCGATATTATTGTATAGTTTATACCTGATGCTAGCCAATAATGAGTGGTGGGAAGGCTCAAGCCATGGTCGGAGCCCGGGTAGGGCGTCGGGCGTCGTTGTCAAGCGACTGCCGCAGACCTACCGCTCCAAGTATCTCTGCGTCTCATCTCGTAGTACGAGTACAGTCACAGTGTGCAGTACCGTGTTGTGGGAGCAAGATTGCTACGTTATGTGCACGTTGCTGCTGCTGTCGCTGTCGCTGCCGCTGCGTTGCGCGGGTGTGTTTGTGTTGAAACGCGAATGTTCCTTCTTCGTCTACCTGTACCTTCCTAACACTAACACTAACATAGCTTCTTGCTAATGTGCTCCATTACGTAATATTTGTTATAAGAGGTGTGATAAGTTTGTTATGTGTTTAGTGAATCTTAGTTTTATCGATATTATAGTGTACCGTGTACCGAAAACAGTATTTGTTGTATTAGGAATATTTTTGTTACAACATGTTCACCAGGTATTTATATCTTCTTTACTTTATATTTAGACTTTCTTATTATATAACCTCAAATTTCCTGTACCTTTAGAAGACACTGAAGGGGGGTCACCCGATGTTTCTTCATCAAACAACCACAGAATTTATTACAAACTTGAAACCAAAATACAAATAATTTTACAACCTCTTATATCTACATACCAACTGATCTGGTACACAAAGTAGCGCTATTTTTATAATATTAATAAAGAAATAGCGCAGTTACAACTAAAAAATTGTTAAATTTTGAAGCTTTTTTTCAGGTAATATATTAGAGACTGCAACAAATAATAATTTTGTGTGGGTTAAAACTGCTTCAAAGAGTAGCTTAAGCAACAAAAAGTAGCTTTAAACTACAAAATGTAGTTATGAGCTATAAAAACTAGATTAAGCTATGAAAAGTAGCTGTAAGAAGCAGCTTCAGATGTTACAAACTATAGCTATATATTTTCACATTTAGCGAAGCTACAACTATAGCTAAAGTTATTGTAGTTAAGCTAGTTCTTAATGAGAAGATTTTCCGGATCCGAAGCACTTTCCTGTCATACGAATTTAGATGCGATTTTTTTTGTAAAATAGTTGAAATTCAATCTATTTTGAAGTATTAAAAAGAAGAAAAATGCGGTTTATTCATAAATTCATTTTCTTTAAAATAAAGTACGAAGTATCCATGCCTATATTCGGTTTGAAATGAAACCTATTTTAAAAGTTTAAGAAACCCTAAGGTCGCAAAACTAAAGTTTTACTTCATATTTCTTTAAATAGCAAGTCAATCTACCATTTGACGCTAATAAAAATTTCTTGTGATAGTGTACCGAAGCCTTTTTCCTTTACTAGTTTTTGAAATGGCGGTTCTAACATGATTAAATCGGTCTCTTGGAATATTCAATTCTGATGACATAAAAATAAGGGCGCCGCAAAAGAATTTATTTGTGATTTTCCCTCCAAGGAGCTCCGAAAAGTTTAAAAACCACTACTCTGGATCAAACCAAAATAAATGAATTAAGCGGGGGATACTGAAAAGTCTTGCCGAAACCCAAACAAAAATAAAGATCTTCATAAAAAATAATGGATTGAAATTTTAAATCACACAGAAATCTATCCTGAAAACATACATTCAATCAAAATATTAAAGGAAAAATCAAACATATTGGATAAAGAATATCTGAAAATATTAACAGTAAACAAATAAATATATCATCACGCGTTTTACCCATTACTGGATATGGCACTCTGCCGTGGCAGATTTCGATAAGCGATATATTTCTTCGCGTATCAAATCACGGTCCCCAAAGATGGGGAGGGAGAGCCACAGGGGTAGTTTTACTATGGTGAAAATTGTCTGTCGATTGTGGGAATCGAACCCGGGTTCTCAAATCCGCAGGCCGCGTCGATACCACAGACTTTTATTTAATAATTGTTATACTTTGATTTTGACTCAAAAAAATGTTAAAATATAGTCAATGGTATTGTTCTGACAGATTTAAATTGTTGTTATCAACATTTTCGGAACCTCCAGATTCGAATGGCTTGTGTTATAGAATTCGAATCCAGAGATCCTATGTTCGAATCCAAACTGCGCTCGGTAAGTCCGAACCCTTTACCGTAATTGGGATTAAGTTCTTGTTGTACAGAGTGGTATAAATAGAAAAATAAAATAATGCAAGCAGTATTATTATAAATTCCCAAAAATATTATTTGCAATCTATTCAAATATTTATACAGATTGAACTAGTACCTACTTGGATATTAGGTATTTACTGCAGTATTTCTCATCGAAATATCTATAGTGATATATTTGTAGTAAGAAGTAACCAAAAATACAAATTAAATTCATGTAAACAAAAATATCAAAAATGCCAATTAACCATCTTTCATTGTTTCGTCTAAGATCTAAATGTATCTAACCAATGTCCGTCAGTACGGTGGTGTGGATAGCAATATGGAATTCGAATCCGGAGATCCCGTGTTCGAATCTCACTCAAGCTAAAAATTATATGAACAATCACACTGCGGCTCGGTGAGTGCGGACCCTTTACTGTAATTGGGATTAAGTTCCTGTTGTACAGTGTAATATAAATAAATAAATAAATATATATATATATATATATATATGGTGGCTTAACACCCCGTGCAGGGGTTGCGCCGCTTCTTAGAAGCTCTCTAGATCCAAATTATAGGGGGATCAGCCCTTTCCCTTAAACTCATATTTTCTTGCAAATTTCACTCCATTTTTTCCTGTTCTTCGTTTCTTCCTTCCATTTATAAATTCCTAATTTGTGCAGATCTTCTTCTACTTCCTTAATCCAGGTTGACCGTAGCCTCCCTCTTCTTCTATATCCTGGGTCCCATTTTAGTGTTGTAGAGATTGTTGTTTCTGCATCAGCTCTCATTACATGCCCTAACCATCTCCCTCTTTGTTGTTTAATTTTCCTGGTGATATCTTCACCTTCTAGTTCTTCCAGTATTTCTGTATTCATTCTTGATCTGTACTCATTATCTCCTATTTTAATTCCTCCTAGGATTGATCTTATAATTTTCCTTTCTGCTATTCTGAGTTGTTCTCCCTCTCTTTGTGTCTCAGCATCGTATAGTAGGATGGGTCTTATCAATGTCTTATATATTTTAATTTTTGTTGCTTTTGACAGTTCCTTATTTTTCAGTAGGTATTTGTTTGAATATAATTTATGAATTATGATGAATGCTTCGCTTTGTTGATTAATTTGATTATCTATTATCTATGATATTGATACATTCTACTGGTGTGTTAAAATGTCAGTTCCACGGATACTTAGATTATTAAACTCAATTAATCATGTGTCAAATATAAATTCTCAAATTCATTTGAAATGATATCAATGCATCTCTTATCATATTATTTAGAATGTTGAGACTATATCTTAGTAACGTATATCGTAGTACATATTATTTATAAGAAGAAAACTTTTAAAATTATGATAACAATGATAAAAAGTTTTCTCACGGCGAAGCTATGATTTTAACATTAACATTTACACAAGTAAGATTTATTTGATATGGGTTTAATAGTTGTTTGATATGACAGACTGAAAATATTGCAAATAAATAAAAATCCTTCGCACAATTATTGTAAAATTTGCCTCTTATTGACCGACTGAAAGAAGAAAATTGTTGTAATTTATTTGGATAATGTACTCATTGTACTCTATGTCAATTAATTTAGTAATGACGTCATTTTAAAAAGAATGCCAGGCTGTTGTGGCCCAATGGATAAATCTTACATATTCCAAGCAAGAGTTCACGAGTTCAAACCTAGCTGAATTCAACTTATCTCCTTTGTATCTGAGTGGTTTGGATTTCTCTAATTGCTGTTGTACGATCGGGTTATGTTCCTGTTAAATAAATGAACAACAAACGAAATAATTACAACAGTTTTTGCGTAAGTTCTATAAATTTTATATAATTTGACGTATCGATACAGTAACTATTTTTCTAAGAATAATGTAATGTAATGTAATGATGTAGTTTCACAAAAATTATTTATTAACAATAAGTTGATCGATTTCGGCTTGTTAGGCCATCTTCAGAACGTTGACTATTTTTCTGTCAAAGGTTCACGTTTGATGTACCGAATTACTTGTAAATAAAATTTTCAGAAGTTAAATAAAAAATTGTTGAGTTCTGAAAACTTTTTACCAAACGAAGTATGCTGTTCTCTTAACAAATATTGAAAATATAAATAAGGAAAAAAATGCATGTTTTAGGTAGTTATCCAACAATTTTCTTTTATCAAATTCCAATTTAAATTTGTCATCTAATAACAGGAACTTAATCCCAATTACCGTACAGGATCCGGACTCATCGAGCCGCAGTGTGGTAGTCAATATATTTATAGCTTAAGCGGGATTTGAACTCTGAGTCTTTGGATTCGAATCTTGTAATCCGTAAATAATTATATTTTTAGCTTCATATATGCGCATATATTTTGAATTCTTACAATGGTCACTTCAAGATTAGAAATAGTTTGTTATTATACCAGCTTCGAAAATATTGCTGATTGATAAGACGTATTTCACAAATTCAACAACATTCACCGAAACGATTCATTTTAGATATTTCGGGACTTAATTACAAAATAAACAAGTCATATAAAACATATTGTCCTGGTTACGGTGGATATATTTCGCTGTAGGTTAGCTTCCATATAATCGTTATTATACTATATTTCTAACATTTATTTTTTTTATGTTACACTGTACAACAGGAACTTAATCCCAATAACTGTACAGGGTCCGCACTCACCGAGCCGCAGTGTGGTAGTTCATATAATGTTTCCTAAACTAACTTTTTTGTACTTATGCAGGTAATGTTTTTAGTATGGATTCCTTCTCATTGCATTTTAACCTTCAATGTACAATAGATAATAAAATGACTTTTCTTTTATTTGTTCTTTAACGCATATTAAAATTGTTTATTTATTTGTTTGTTACTCTGCACAACAGGAACTTAATTTTAATTACTTGTAAAGTAGATTATAGTGGAAACTGAATCAATAAGATACAATCGTGTTTTTTTGGAGAATTCTTGAAGTAATAACTAAATTAATTTCAAATATACTTAAGTATGACACTGAAATATTTATAAGTAGGTACGTTTAACTTTCTTTTCATATGACCACATTTGGGGTTTGTTCTTTTGTTGCAAAGCGACACAATAACAAATGTACCTATTGTTCTTGCATTACTGTGTACATTAACTTTGACATTTGATTTACTGTATAAGTTTGCATTAACCAAAAGTTAGCCGGGAATTCACTAATACATTCTTCAATTCTGTATACTATAATGAATATCGAAAAGAATGTCTTTCTAAAGATATGTTAAAACAATATCCAAAAGGAAGCAAGTCGGAAATATTACTCTATTAGTTGGCCAAGTACGTAAAAGTCAAGTATAATTTACATTTTGACAAATATGACTTCTACTATACATAAAGAGCTTAGCGAAATGTGTACTTAAAATTTAAGTTCTTGTAAAAGGAAAAGATATCGTAAACTACTTTAGAAATATTTTCCGAACGAGCTGCAGCTTTATTTTGCTCATATCTGCTCTTAGGTAACTTATACAGGGTGTTTCACAACTTGGAGCAAAAATTAAAGGGTATATTCTGTACGACGTGCTGATCATGAAACAAAAAGAATTTTTTTTAAATTCGAAAAATTAAGAGTTGTTAACTTAAAACATTTTTTGTGGTACTGAACTGGATTCGCTTTCCTATTACACACAAACAATGAAGTAGGTATCAACTACGAAAGAATAATTACACGATTCAATTATTAGCAGTTATTTATAATAGAATTTTATTTAATTAATAACTTTAACATAATCATCCACCCAGTGGCAGTGGCAACGAACAATTTTGGACTGGGAAACATGGAAAATAGTTTGGCGATTTAAAAAAAAATCTTTTTGTGTCATGATCAGCACGTCGTACAGAATATACCCTTTAATTTTTTGCTCTAAGTTGTGAAACATCCTGTATATCTGCAGAAACTAATCACATTTAGATACTTATTTTAGAATCTGAAGCACATTTTATTAATGACATTCTCTTTTCTAACTGAAGAAACTTCTTTAAAAATAATTAAATGTATGCGTTGATAAATAAAAAAGACGATTATACAATTCAAAAGTATTGTCAATCAGATTTCAAGTTGAACTAAAAAATCGTAAAAATTTGAAATGAATAGTTATCAATAATTCGAACATTTTTATTGTAAAATTTGTTTATTTATTAATATTGATGAAATTTGAAACATATTTGCTTTTTGTCTAAAATAATTTTTGCTAAAAGACGGTGATGTGGTTAGCGTTACAGGATTCGAATTCGAACATCCTGAGTTCGAATGCCATAATTAGGATTCCTGTTGTACAGAGTGGTTTAAATAATCATAATAATAAAATATGGTTCTAGTTGGTATTAATAAACACGTCTGGAACAAAATTAATAAAAACATATTAATTTTGCATCTATTATTTGAACATTTAAAAAATGAAGATTTGTAAACTACTAGTCAATCACGGTTAAGGTTTGTTTAAATGTTTGATAAAGTGACAGATACCTTATCTGTTAGATAAGTGAAAAATATCGATAAATTCGTTTTAAATAATATGTGACTACAACTATTATTTAAAATATTTAAAGGTAGTAGCGATCTATATTATTGTAATTAATCGCCTAAATGTATTATTACATTCTTATTAAAATTGTATTTACATAAAAGAATCCAAGATGTATATCAGATCATACGAGTATATCTGTATGCTTTGTAAAATGGTGTGTGTATGTCATATTTAAGCATTTGTACAAGATCTTTAAATAACCTGGCGTAAAAAATATGGTAATCGCATAGGAAGCAGCTATTCGGGAACATTGTGTTAAACGTTCCATGTAATTTTTCAACATTACAAAACGTATCTTGATCAGAAACACTGATTACCTCGTTTGACTGCTCAAGAAGAAAAAAGTAAATAGACACACATGTCATCACTTGCTCGACTACAGATTACAAGTGGAGTTTAATTACCTAACGTACCTACATCTAGACTAGTACGAAAACTCTTCAATTTCACTCGTACAAGTTTCTTTCACAAATTTTACTACCAAACATTCTAGCTAACAAATAGCTCGTAGCTTCTTCAATTTCTCCCTATTTACATTAAGAGTCTATGTTCCTTATTTTCCTTTTGGACTATTTCTTATCTAACGCGTCTTTCTCACACAGCCTCTTTTCTCTGAAGTCTTCCACAATTCATCTCCTCTTCAGTTTTCCTTTCGCTCAAATCTAAAATGACAAAAATCATAACCTACGAATTTGGTTTTAATAAAGGAGAAAAGGAATACATTTAGATATTAGTATAGTTCGTAGTGTTCGCATTTTAGCAAAATATATTCAAAATAACTTTAACCAAAATACAGATGTTTTTATTCTACGAGAAACAAATTAAGGGTATGAATTATATTACGTACTGGTCATAGAACAGTGTACATTTTAGTATCACTGGCCGACACTTCGAACAATTATTTATCTTATGTTGTATAATGAATAAATTGACTATTGTATTGTTTATAATTATAATTTAATAATTAATGTATTAGAAATAACTACCAAGCCAATAGTACAAAAATGTTTACTTAAGGTAAACCAACATTAATATTGCGTATTTTGAAAAAATCTTTTTATTCTATAATCAGTACGTCATATAATATATACCCTTAATTTTTCTTCTTCTTCTTCTGATGGCACTACAGTCCAAATCGGGCCTGGGCCTACCGGGCACACCGAGCCGCAGTTTTTACACTGCCGTACTGCCGGTTTTAGTAGTCAAATGCTACATTATTTAAGGCGTATAAGTGACAAGTTTATAGCGCCCGAGTGTCATAAATACATGTAACTGTATTTTGTATTTTACAACAAATCACACATTGTCGACAGGCGGATTCGAACTGACGAACCTTGGTTCGGGTGACGTCACAGTATGTTAAGAGATGTGCCTTAACACGCTCGGCCACCGCGCCTATTTTTTCTTCTCTCGAAGTATAAAAACTCTGTTTATGAGCGTTAAATAGTATTTATTTAAGATTCAAAGGGGCAAAAGTCCCAAAAACATTATTGCTTTAGACTTGAAAATATGCAGAAAGAAAATGTCAATTGTAGACAATTTGCAATAGGTCGCGTGTTCAAAGCTTGCTGACTTCCACTTTAAGCTTAATAAGTGATTATTGGGGTTAGTTCCTGTTGTGCAAAGTAACAAAAACTTCCATTCAAAGAATTACAAAATCTAGTACTTCGGAATAAATAAATAAATAAATATATCATCACGCCCTTTCCCCTTTACTGGATGTGGCACTCTGCCGAAGCAGATCTCGGTAAGTGATATATTTATTCATGTGAAGTGCGGTTACCTGCCGTCAAATCACGGCCCCAAAGATGTCAGTGGAGGGAGAAAATTGTTTGTCGGCTGTGGGGATCGAACTAGGGTTCTCAAGATCCACAGTCCGACTCGATACTACTGAGCCACCTACCTCATATATATTTGAGAATAGTGTTTAATATTGAAATATTTGTGATTATTTACAGATTTGACACAAACAAGTCAACAAAAGGAGCAAGTAAACTGCGCAGAGATTTGATAAATGCAGAAATTGCGAATTTACGCGAATTGTTGCCACTACCTCCGTCTTCGAGGCAAAGATTGTCCCAGTTGCAGCTCATGGCCCTGGTTTGCGTCTATGTTCGAAAAGAGAACTATTTTCAACAAGGTATGTACCTATCATTTTACTCATTGACAAAGAATGTCGTACTACGTTTTTATATACACATATAATATTACGCTATCTCCCATCACCACGAACCCTTGAAACATTCACTGAACATTTATTCATTAGATTCATCCTGCGATTACTCTTCGCCAAACATTCTTGTCCTGATTCACCATTTTCGTTTCATACACATTCATAATTCCTTTTAGCAGGGTCGGAACTCGTAGTTGAGTACAACAAACAATTCTTCTCTATATTCATATGTCAATATCTCGTAAATGAAGCATTTTCGAGGTTCTAAATTTATATTTTATGTATGGTCGTTTAACCCAAGAACGCCCTGTAAATTTAAATTCCGTTTAAAATATAATATTATGTAAGGAGAAGAACCTTAATTATCGGGAAAAATAAATTTAAAAAATCTAGAACGACATAAGATCCTCGACTTATTTTTCGCACATCCTAGGATCCATGAATTGTCATCAGGTCATCACACGATAAACAGCCTTATGTACGTGCTCATAAGAATGTTGCTTAAATTGAAAAATATTGAATGTATCAAATATGCTACACTGCGCAGTGTAGGATTAAGAGGTATTTAAATTTCTGTAAATAAAATAGTAAAATGTAAAGTTGTTTCTGTTAGCAATGTGACAATCTTGAGTAGCACAAGCGATAAGCAGAGAAAAAGCAAAAGGTGTATGAAATAACTGAAATTAAAAAGCGCACAGCTCAGCGACGGAAACTTATAGTCGTACCGTTTCATAAAATCGTAGCTAGTTATTTTTAATAGACACTGAATTTAACAAATATTATTCCTGGACCTTCTGTTTCTTGTGGAATTACTAAGATTTAGAGCCAGGAATTAAAAAGAAATAATGTTAATAATAATAATATGATAGAAATTTGAATTAACTTCTGATTCTAATTTATAACATACTAATTTTTTTTAGCATGTCTGCTAAAATTCACTAGTAATCCGTAAGTCGAACGAAAAATAAAAATTATTATTAAAAAATCATTACAGATAATTTTGTATAGATTTGTGGTATGTTAAGAATCGTTACGGTACACGACTCCATTATTTAAATGTTATTTTTATAAATATTTGTTAAGTTGGTTGCGATACGAAATACGTTGTTAAAATACGCACTTCAGACTATTTTTGTTATTCTTATGATTCCTGAAATTTTCCGCAGAAGAGAAAAAGCTAACAATAGTTTGGGATAATTAAAATGATAATATTTTATTTGTGGTTGAAGCGAGGATGATATGTTAGGATAAAAATGTTTAACGAGGATTGATTATTTGGTGAATCTGACGAGTGAATGTTTCTAAGGTTCGTTCTACCCGATTTGATGGAATATAGCTTGATATTACTCTGATTTGAAGCATATATCGCTGATTAATCTTCGTCACAGCTGCAGTTTCCGTGTACTGTATTGTAGATACGAGTAAATATATCATCACATACTTTATTCATTACTGGGTATAGCACTCTGCCGTAGCAGATATATTTATGCGGCTGAAGTGTAGTTACCAGTCGTCAAATCACGGTCCCAAAGATGTTAGTGGAGAGGGAGACACAGGAGTAATTTTAATGTGGTGTCACTCAGAAAAATAAATAAATAGACTCTCATATTCCTGACGATGCAGGAAATAGTACCTACCGCGTCATGCAAAACTGCAAAGGATACATTTGAATGATACAACTTATATACTTTTTCCTTTTGATTCCTTTTGACAATGACCTTTTAACTAAGTAGATCTTAGGTTGGCATTGCTACATGGAGCAGAACTATATTCAACTCAGTTCGTTATTTGAACGCGGATCTTCTACTTTGCTGTTTGTAAAACTATTTTTTTGTATTGTTTTTAATAACGATGTTTGACTGCGCTGACCTTTGGTTTCCCATTGCTTGATAGAACAGGAAGACTTATCTGCGAAGTCATCGCCTCTGGCAGACTAGAGGACCATCGCAAATCAATTTTTAGAGCTTTGTAATGACAACGTCAACTTGACTGCTTTGAAATGTAGTGTTCCTAATTCTTACTAAAGATTTGTACTTCAACTTAACTACTCTCAATTTATACAGGGTGACCAATAATTTAAGATGATTAACTAGCAGTTGATTAACTTTGTTTTTCGTTGTCAAATGATCTTAAATTATTTTAGAAATAAATGCTCTAAATATATAGAATTATTCTACCAGTTTACCCAGCGCCGTCTGTATCCCATCAAGTACAGTGAAATCAGAAGGAAACGCGTCATAAATTCAAATATAAAAATTATTACAGTGTTTATTTACTTTTAATAGGTGTCTCTTTAATATTCTCTAATAAAATACAAATATACTTTTCTGGATTCCAACAGAAACTCAATATGAAAATATGTTCTGTAGATTACATTTTCTTATGCATTTTCCTTTCCAACTTTCTGAAGATGTCCGAAAGGATGAAACGATTATTAGATTAGATCAATTATAATTAGATTCTTTTGTCTAATTTCGGAATGAAATGATTAGTTTAGACCTATTTACAAAACAAAAGGGGGTTGTTTATAAATCTAGAGTTATGTTAATTCTTCAAACAATACGAGTACATTAAGTTAACACGGACTCATAATAATTATAATTTTGTGAATTAAACCGGAGGTAAAATTAGAACTAAATGTGATATTAGGTGCTAATCTATATTATATTATAACTTACGAGAATTTCTCAATAGCTAATTGTTTTTAAAATACATATATAACATCACGCTATATCCCATTAAATCAGATTTGCCAAATAAATAGTCTTTGTCAAACATTCTTATCCTAACACACCGTCGTCGCTTCAACCACATTCACGTTCCTTCCAAGCTAATTTATATAAAAAATAATTTAATGAAATTGCTATCTACGGTTAGTGCTTCGTTAGTGCTCTTATTATGTTTAAAAATATTTTGGTGTCAGACATTACTAATAATAAGCAGCAGTATGGCACTATAAAGTATTGTTACGTCTGATTTTGATTAGTTTTGTACAAGTGTGTTAATTTTATTTATGTATTTATTTATTTCTAAGAAGTATAATATGACGCATATCAATTCCGTATATTTTATTAACTATGCATCCGTGTTGACTATTGACTATACATACCTATTACTCGTTATCGATTATTTTATATATTTTTTTATGCAGAATACTCATTCTTATATTATGTCAATTTTCATATGAAATTCTGATATTCGTCAGCTATTAATTTGATGTTTCTTAAGGCTTGAAGTACATAGTTAAAACATTCTTATGCATATGACAACAAAGATTGCTTAGTAGTTAACTCCCTCTTTTCGTTAACTGAATCATTATCTGTAATTTCATGATTATTTCAGAATAATTTATCCTGGCATTTTTATGACATTTTGATGCATTTTGCTTAGTTATATCGGCTAATTAGCCTATACTATATAAAAAAGAATATAATGAAAGCTTCGTAAAAAGTATTATTCTCCTATATCGAGTCGGTCTGTGGATCTTGAGAACCCTGGTTCGATCCCCACAGACGACAAACAATTTTCACCAATTTAAATCTACCCCTGTGGCTCCCCTCTCCACTAATATCTTTGAGGGCCGTGATTTGACGGCTGGTAACATCACTTACCGAGATCTGCTTAGGCAGAGTGCCACACCCAGTAATGGGTAAAAGGCGTGATGATATATTTATTTATTAAATTATATTATAAAATATAATACCTTCATTATGTATTTGAGTCTAAATATAAAGCTGCTCATATAACACTAGTGTAATATAATCTAAATTATATGCTCATTAAATAATATACTATTAATCACGGAATGACGAAATGTATGTAATCTATAGAGTAAATATGAAAAAGAAGGGTTGTTATTAATTTATCGATCGATAATGAACGAGTTACACAATAAACTTTTTCAACAAATCAAAAGTTCGCGCGTTAAAATCTTACTTACATTTTTCTGGTCCGATTTAAAAAGTTAATCCAATTTACTTCTGAAAACCAAAAGATTATATTAGAGTCTATGTAAACTTTTTTGAAAATATGGTATAACTTCATTTGACTAATTCAAAATTTAGGATTGGTTCAAACTCTTTTGAAAATTGGGCTTTGTGTCTAAGTGGTTCGCATTTCACTATAATTACTGTAATTGGAATTAAGTTCCTGTTGTGCAAAGTAGCAAATAAATGAATCTGTACGGCAGTGTGAATAGCGTTACGGGATTCGAATCCGGAGATCCCGAGTTTAAATCGCATTCAAGCTAAAAATTATGTGAACTACCACACTGCAATTCGGTGAGTCCGGACCCTGTATTGTATTGGGATTAATTTCCTGTTGTACAGCGTAATATAAAATTATACATAAAGAAATTTGAAATTGTGTCTAACTAAAATTTGACTTGTTTGACTTTATCCTATTTATTAAACTGAATTTTTGGTATTTTGTGTTTCAGTTTTCAAGCGCCCAGACGTAGTTGTACAACAGATTCCCACGCCGAACATAGGATTTTCTAAGGTAAGATATATTTTATTTATAGCAACTTAAAACATAAAAAGATTTTATGCGCGCCATTTTTTGAAACTAATAATCATTTATCAAACTTTATAACTTAAATTTCAACAGGAAACTATAAATGAAATATTAAAAGGTAAAAATATCTCTGGAACAATTGAAACATGAATCTTGAGGATGAACGTCGTAAACGTCAAAATACAGTCAATAAGTGATTGCTCATTTCAAATTGTCAGTGATGTGTTTTTATTCTCGTCTTACATTTTTTTTTACGCGTGACGTTATGTTTTTCTCTGCTTTGTCCAGTTCTTCTAATAAAAATCCTAACATTTGATTTTCTGAAGAAATTGTTCTTATTTGTCGACTTAATGCAAAATGCAAAAATGGTTGGGTGCAAAATCATTTTAAAAACGAATTCTTTTGCTAGACGAAATTGTTTATATTGGTGATTGTGAAATAAAAGATACGAGGCAGATATGAAAGTATTTCTTAAAATATATCGTACCCAATATTTATTTTGTGTGTATCGATATATAAAACTGTATAATTAAGAAAGTCAATCACGATTTTATAGAATAACTTCTCTTAAAGTTTTTTGTTCATGGACTCTTAAAAATTATTCCTTTTAGTCACGTCAGATGTTATGTGTTGCATCCAAAGCAAAGATGGCTGGAGTATTCAGCAAGAAATTATTATTTTTGTTAGTAACATTCAAAAGTTTGGAGACCGCTTGATAGACCGCGGACCACAGTTTAAAAAACACTGTTATAGAATTATTTACCTATCTTAAAAGTTGAAAGAAGAGCATTCAAAAATATTTCGCAGCTTTTAAATGACTTATCCAATATTATCTTTAAGGGCCCTGATTTGACGGCTAGTAATCTCACTTCAGGCGCATAAATATATCACTTACTGAGATCTGCTACGGCAGAGATCTTCTGAAAATGCTATACTATAAAGTATCGTTGATTAGTAATCTTTTTAATATCAATGTAGATAATTTCTGTTAAAATTTTGTTCAGTAATACTAGCTCTCAATTAAAATATTTTGAAAAATGTTTAGAAAATACCAAATAATTATTGGTAAACTTTAGAGCGTATGTAACTCACGAGAATAAAATTCTGGTCGTTGAGAAGCATAAACTCTACTTTAATACTTTATAATAATACGTTAATTTCATATTTATATAAGTAAGAATTGATGAACGTTATGCCTCGACAATTGCTTGTTAATTTCTATTATTTACTAGAAACGTAAAATACCTATACGTCAAATGAAGAGTGCAATTAAAATTGTATATAAATATCTGAAGAATAATAATATGTAAATATGAAAACTATGATCTTAACGCAACAAAAAATCTACATAATTAATACTTGAAATATAAACATACGTTCTTGTTGCTAAAATGACAGTATTTAATATTGTTTATACTTCACGTAATTAAACATATTACTAAACATAGTTATATTTTTATAGTTTTGCCGCCAGGTGTATAGTTTTGTGCTATATGTTGTCATTATGTTACACAAATTATTTATTAAAGAATAAAATGGCGCTTTTATCTGAAATTTATATAAAAATATAATTTGAAGAGGTAAATAAATGAGTATTTGATTGGCAATATTTTAAATTGAAATGAATATTTTTATGATTGAAATACGAATAAAAATTAGTAACAATAGTTATTTGTGTATTTAGGCTGCGAAATGACCGATTGTGTTCGTTGGAAAAAAAAATGTTAGCCGGCCGAGGCAGACTGTTTTCTAAACACACCGGAGTGTACACAAAATTTATCACGCAACTGCATAATGCCCCTTAAAAAATTTGAAAATTTATTGCAAATTTAACTTCAAAATGATATATAACCAAGAAGACATTTTCAGAAAAAAAGAACAAATTGCGTCTCGTTATTTGTTTAGAATTTTAGAGCTGTTTCTATTTGCTCCTCCAGGTCTGGGATACAGCCTATATTGTTAAAGGAATGGGTAAAATTTTGAAATGACATACATATGGAAAAAAAGCTTTGATGACAGTTTTGCTTAAATAAAATAGTATAACATGAATAAAATTTTATTTTATTTCGAAATTGAAAATACAATGTATTTTTGTTTTCAAATATACTGCACATTTTTTCTGTCGTGCTAGATTATAATTACTTGGATTTCTTATATCTTTATTTTACTGATAACTGCTATTAAATGATTAATTGCTTTCTTTCCTTTGTCAGAGCTCTATAAATATCTAGATATGTACGTTTTATTATTATTACATTTTTTGTAATATAAAAACTTAACGTGTAAAACTATTTTTTACAACAATTTTTTATGTATATTTGTTATCATTACTACCAACAGAATAACACAAAAATATAATAAAATAAAAAATTAAATTTAATATTAAAAAAAAACATTATTTTTGGTATCAGTTTTATGTGTCGAAAGTATATATTTATATTATTATTATTTATATTATTTATTTATTTCCGCAGTAAATTAACTATTCTTATAATAATAATGAATAGTAAAATGAATCCGGTAAATAAATAGATAGCATCTGCGATTACAATACACCAAGGGTGTGCGATGTATAAATAATTACATTTTTATCGAAGAATTAATTGCAGATACGTTGTGCTAATCTATAAAAAGTGTAATTATAATAATAGTTATTGTAATTGCAAATGTAGAAAATAGAATAAATAAAGAGATCAGTATAAATAAAGTAAATAGAATAACACGATTTTATGGAGAGTCGAGGGCTGCACAATTTTGTTATATATATATATATATATATATATATATATATATATATATATATATATATATATATATACAGGGTGTTAAAAAAGTTCCGGGACGGTGAAATATCTCGAGAAATACACATCGAATCAAGAAACAAGTGTTTCATATTTTGCAAAAACCTATCTAAGCACACCAAACACAAACCCCAACTCCCACCCCCAGAGGGTGGAGCGGGGGACAACTTTGAAACCTTAAATGGGAACCCCTATTTTTATTGCAGATTCGTATTCTGCGAGAAAAAATAAGTTAATTTTATCTGAAACTTTTTTTCCAATTCGGAATAGTTTTTCTAATTACAAAATTATTTACATTTCACATGAAGTACATATTTGTAGTGCCACTGCTTTAATAGTTATACATACATATATTTTTTATCAAACGGGATAGCACAAACCCTAAAAATATTCATAGAACATCCACTCAACAGATTCAGCAAATATAATATGATAATAATTAAATTATAATTGTAAACACTAGAAATTATCATATATCTGATATTGTATAAATTGCAGTGTTTAAGAGTATAATTATAAATATGTTAGAAATAACTCTCAAACAAGTGGTACTAAAACTATCTACTTCGAGTAAACTGTACTTAATTTTGCAATTTTTTGTTTATTATATAATATCTGCCATTTATTTATTTGAAGTATTGACACATTCTGTATACAGGTGTTTCAAAATTAAGGCAAAAATTTAAGGGTACTGATTACAATGCGAAAATAACTGCACATTATTTGAAGCAAACATTTTTTGTGCCACTGGATTGATAAGTTACAGTAATAAATTAAAATTAAGTAAACATTGGTCAATTGAAAGCACTGTTAAACAACCTCATTTAAATTAAATAAATTTTAATGTATTTAATGGGGTAGGTGGCTCAGAGGTATCGAGTCGGCCTGTGGATCTTGAGAACCTTGGTTCGATCACCACAGCCGACAAACAATTTTCACCAATTTAAATCTACCCCTGTGGCTCCCCCTCCACTAATATCTTTGGGGGCCGTGATTTGACGGCTAGTAACCGCACTTCACGCGAAAAAATGTATCTCTTATCGAGATCTGCTTAGTCAGAGTGCCACAACCAGTAATGGGTAAAAGGCGTGATGATTTTTATTTATTTATTAATGGATTCTAATTTTTATTCTTTACTATAACCTATCAGTCCAGTAGTACAAAATATGTTTGCTTCAAGTAATGTATAATTATTTTTGCGTTGTAATCAGTACATCAAATAATATATACCCTTTAATTTTATTACAATAATTTGGAAATAACCTTTATACATATTTTTTCGATTAAAACATGAAAATTAAGAGAAGTCCAACTTGAACGAAAAATACAATTATTTATTTATTTATTTATGTTACTCTGTACAACAGGAACTTAATCCCAATTACAGTACAGGGTCCGCTCTCACAGAGCCGCAGTGTGGTAGTTTATATATTATATATTTTATATATTATTTATTATATATTTTTATATTGGCGTAGGTACTAATATAAGCTATAGGTTCTCTGTACTGTTATTGGAGAATCAATTTGAAGGTACTGAATATACTACAAAGGTATTGAATGCCGATAATAGTTCAGAAATAAATTAACAAAACTTTAATACTGACAGCGCTGAGGACATGATTAATGATTACATTTTAAAGACTGATAATTGATGCGAAATTTAACAAAACAAAATATATTTTTATTTAATTGAAGGTTGGTCTACAACTCTTGATTTATAATCTACAAATTCAACGCATGAAATAATGTACAAATGTATAATTAATTTAATAATGTGTAACTACTATATGGTAGAACAGAAACATAAGTATGTCATCACGCCTTTTACCTATTATTGGGTGTGGCACTATGCCGTAGCAGATCTCGGTAAGTAATATATTTATACGCGTGAAGTTCGATTATCAGCTGTCAAATTTCGCCCCCAAAGATATTAGTAGAGCAGGAGACACAGAGGTAATTTTAATGTAGTGAATATTGTGAGAATTTAACTCGAGTTCTTAAATCCACAGTCCGACGCGATACTACTGAGTCACCTACTCTACTTTTTTTCTGTGAAATATAGTATTTCAGAAACCAAATCCAAAAATAAATATAGTATATGGAAGAAAAATATAGGATGCCAATGAAAAGTGGTTGGAAATATAGATAAGAATTTCTTTTTTAAATGTGTATTTTTTTTGTAGATTTTGCGTTATTAATAAACTTACAGCTTTTTGAAAAAATGTTACACGCATCATTACACTAAAAGGGGCCATGATTTGACGACTGGTACCCGCATATCACACGCATAAATATATCTCTTACCGAGATCTGCTACGGGAATGCCACATCCAGCAATGGGTGTAAAGCGTGATGATATATTTATTTTTTTATTTTAAAATTCTCCCTGTAGCGTCCTCCTCACCGCTAACATCTTTGGGGTAACGATTTGACGGCTGGTAACCGCATATCACGCTCATAAATATATCACTTACCGAGATCTGCTATGGCAGAGCACCATACCCAGTAATTTTATTTATTTAATTACTGAACCATAAACATTTGTAAATGATTCTCATAAATCTATAAAATATGTAAATTACGTAAGTACGTAGCGTTATAGGATGTGTAAAGCAATAAATATTTTTTGTATCTTTTCTAGAAATACAAAGCTGAAAGGTCCGGCTATTATATATATATTTGAATAATTAGTAAATGGTCGTCATAAATCTATAAAGAAATCCAAATTACATAAGTAGTAGTATTATGATAACAGTTATGAGATAAAAGAAATGAAATTTGATAGTGACAGCGGTCGCTGTAGTGGTACTCGTGCTCGTATAGTCTATAGCTGGCGGTATCGAAGCTCCGCTCGTCCGTTCGTCCGCTCGTTTGCTCGTTCGCTCGTTGTTCGAACGCTCTCTCGCGGGCGGCAGAGTTGGATGCTATGGAACTATATTGTTATCCGCATAACTCTTGATAAAACGAGAACTGGACCTGGAGTTTAGCATAGCTGTGGCATTTTTCGGGTCATCAGGTTGACCTCCAGCCGTAGGGATGCTTGTTTACTTTCCCACGGATCCACGCAGCACAACACTTCAACTTGACTTGCCGTTGCCGTTGCCGTTGCGATACGACCTGGTATGACCCGGTCAATATCAATGTATATCTCCGATCTTAGGCTGCTCTTTACAGACTTTACTCTCACTCTTGCAAGCGTAGCGTAGCGTACTCCGTACTGAGCCATATTGTACCGCCGTGCCGTGTACTGTGGCGGAGGTCGCTTCACCAGAGTTGTATTCGTTAATCCTTGTCATACACATTCTTATTTGCCCTGTGTCCTCCGCTATCTCATTACCTAATATCATCTCTTTTGTAATTAGGCTGGTCATTACTTTCGGAATATAGAAATGACAAATAAATATAGCTCCTTCTTTGTCATATACGTGTTATGCTTCATCAACTACTTTTATTTAGATCAGTGCTTCTCAAAGTTGCCCGGTGGCACAGAGGGGAGGGGGTTGTATTATACAAGGAAGCGTGGACGACAGGGGAGTTGCATTAAATAATAAAATATTTAATACTTTTATTAATATCCGAATTACAGTACAGGGTCCGGATTCAACGAGCCGCAGTGTGGTAGTTTGATTGAGATTCAAATTTGGGATCTTTGGATTTGAATCATGACTTACTAATTAATAACTATAACTTATTAATAAAGCCCGGATATTTAGGCAGCCTAAATATAAATAGTTTCTTTAATAAAAATTATACACTAATTCTTTTTCTAAATTTGGTACTCGTACTTTTCATTAGAAAAAAATATTCATTTTAAACAAAAATTAACGCAATCTAAAAAAATATTTAGGGTTCTTATTTTATTAACTATTATATAAATTCAAATTATGTAGTATACTTTGATTCACAAAATATTACGAGCAACTGCTGAATGGAATTTTCGGAAAGGGACTGTCTTCAGTCAGTCAGAACTTGCTTGTAAGCTGAAAACTTCGTTCGACATCATAAAATGTAACAGGGGCGTTCTTATATTTAGCTATATCGTCTAAAGTGGTAACTTTCATTGGTTAATGGCAAAGGAGCAATTGAATTGCCACATAAAATTTTGACTAAAACTTGATTAAAGACAAAGTAAGTACTTTAAATATTATAGATTAGGACGGAACACTTTGCCGAGTGTTGAATTAATCAACGAAATAGATGATAGATGGCGTTGATAAGCCTTGTCTGCTCAATATAAGTTGAAATAAGCAACAAAAATAGGCAAAATAGGCTGTATAAGGTAAAATAGGCACAAAAACCAAAATATAGGAAAAATAGGCTTTAAGGCACGAAAAAAAAACCTTCCATTACACGTAAACATATTACCTATGTATAGAAAAACCAAATTGCCTGAAGTCTATTAAAATTTGAATCTAGGCAATTGCCTAAAAATCCGGGCTTTACTTATTAACATATGGGGTAGGTGGTTCAGTGGTATCGAATCGGCCTGTGTATTTGAGAACCCGGGTTTGATTCCTAAAATTACCTATGTGACTCCCCCACCGCTAACAACTTTCGAGACCGTGACTTGACGGCTGATAACCGCATTTCACACGTAAAAATATATCACCTACGAATTTTACATTATGAAAGGAGAATCATTCGCTTAATTTGATCTGACTTAATTCCTTTCAAATAAAATATCTTTGTTATTATTAAAAGTGAATAACGCAAAAACTAATTATATTCTTCATTCCCCTTTGAACAGAATATCGTATAACGTCAATGAAAATTATGTAAATCTATCAATATTTGGTGAGGATTTCCATACATTTAAACATAGCGTTAAAAATATTATATTGTCCAATTAAATTTTTATTATTATTTTTTTTTTAATATTTATACTATATGTATACTGTCTATTTTTTCTTTTGTAAAAGGTTTTCTTACCGTAAGTAAATGCTATTATTATTATATTATATTATGACTAAAACTTATGATAAATTATACATAATAAACTATATATTATTAAAATGTCTTATAGGATTTTAATTAAAAAATTGTGTATATTCAAGAATATGGTCTTCTATAACACATACAAATTTGATCTAATTTGAACGAAAAAATGCTCAAAAGCTCAGATATTTTAGTTTTTTTTCTCAAAAGTTACAAGTTCAAATTAAAAAAAAAATTGTGTTATAAAAGACCATATTCCTAAATGTACAGATTTTTTGTTTTAAATTGTGTCTGACTTTTTGAGAATTCAGTTTCGAAATTTGTATATCTTATTTTATAAAATTTTTACTTTCTTCTTAATCTACATATCTAGAAGTAAAAAATATGTATAAAATATAATATGTTTCATTTAAATATCAACAATATCTCGTTTAAAAAAGATTAGTTTTCAGGTGGAAAATTCCTGCACCCAATTTGGCGCATGTTTCCGATCAAAGTATCGCAATATAATTTACTCATTATTTAAACCTGGTATATCTGACAGTAAAAAGCAGTATATGAATAAAATTAAAAGTGATTATGTTTAATTACATCTATTTTTAATTAATAATTTGCTTTTACATACTTCTGTTCCATTATATTCTTAATTAACTTGCTAAATACTTAAGTGTTTTATGTACATATTTATATCCTTTTGATTACTAAGATAATAAAAACATTTTAGAATTGATTATGTTACTTAACGACAAGTACAAAAACAGACGTATAAAGATTTTTACATTTTCTTGGAACTTGTAATTTGATAAAAAAATTAAAATAAATGTGATTCTTATTACTATTACAATGTAAAATTTAAAAAAGTATATAAAATAACGTATTTAGTAGATGGGAATTTACGAAAGATGGCAAGTTTAAAATGAAAAACCAATAAATAGATAGTGTTTTAAAAATGTCGAATAAATTATCTTACTTTACAGCATATTCCGGTATGGTAGCAATGTTCAAATTAAAATAGATACAAAGATAAATATAAGTAGATAAAAGGTTTATAAATTATATAACATTAGAAATCTATAATTGATTGATTGAGTTGACTAATGTAGAGGTAAATATAAAAAACCTTTCAGTGACTTTTAAATTTCTATCGAAGAGAACATGTTTTGTTAAACACAGTTCAACTGTACAATGAAATTATAACCATACTATAGTTATTATATGATGAATGTTTGACATTTAGTACTCTGATCGCTTATTGACTATTTCAATAAAATTTAGAGCTGTGAAACAATGAAACTCTGTCTTGTATAATTTGTCAATATCAAAGTGTCTACCAAATTAAAGATCGCGCGTTCAAATCTCGCTGACTTTAACCAAAACCAAATAAATACGATTGTATCTAGGTGGTTCGGATTCCACTATACGCAACTGTAATTAGAGTTGAAACAATGAGAGGTCGCGAAATCAACCCTTTCCTTTTGCTGAATAAACTAAAATATATTGCTCCGAATGGCTCAGATATCTTGTACAGTAACTGGGATAAATATTGATTAATTTCTGAGGATAGGTAATACAAAAATTCAATAGTAATTGGAATTGAGTTCCTGTTGTGCAGAATAGCATAAATAAATAAATAAGATATAATACACCCTGTGAGCCATACCTCAATAATTGTTGAATTTTCAAAATTGTCTAGTTCAAACGAAATTTACTGAAATATAGATCACTAGATATACAAGGTGTACTAGATATCCAGGGATTCGAACGCCATAACGCTAACCGCACCACTGTTACATTAATGGTTATTTTTTGTGAATTTTTGGTTGAACCGGTTCAAAAATCGAAATTTTTAAAACGTGTTTCTATATAGTTCAGAGCACGAGAAATACACTCGTTCAAATCGCATTTCAATATCTCTTTTAGTTTTTGAATTATATCGATTTTTGTTTTTTAACTCAACTTTGAGAGCCCATATCTCGAAAACTAAAAGAGATATTGAAATGCGGTTTGAACGAGTGTATTTCTCTTGCGCTACTTAACTTATACCGAAATTTTACCATTTTTGGAAATTTTTTTCTAAATTTTCTTTTCTCAATATTTCCAAAAGTTAGAGATAATGAAAATCTGAAAACACCACTGAATTCCTCGCGTGAAAATACATAGATATGCGAATGTTAATGGTTAACATAATTTGATATACTGATTCTTGTGTTGAAAATCACAATGTCGGCTGTAAGAATCGAACTTGAGTTCTGAAAATCCCAGTCCGAAGCTATCTTCCCCGACGCAGGGCCGAATTAACCAAAAGACAAATAAGAATAATATCTAGAACCCGCACTTCAGAAGGGCTTAATCCGATTCTGGATTTTTTTTTGAGAAAATTGAAAAAAAAATAGAGATCGCTGAAATTTTGCTCATAATTTAATAACAATACGAAAAACTCAACCACGTTGAGTGCATTATCTCGTTTAGTTTTTGAGATATAGCCTCGGAAAAATACAAAACCTGAAATTTGAGACAAATTCTACATTTCCGAACGCTATATCTTAAAAACTAAAGAAGATATAAAGATTCCTCATGTCCAAATGGACTTATAAACTGAGGTACCCTTTTTTTAGATTTCTAGCCAATTTTCTCTAAAATTCGAATATTCGAACGAATATTTAATACATACATACATATGTTAAGTAAACAATAAACATTACATTATATTTTAAATCACCCGAGCCATGGTTCGTCAGTTCGAATCCGCCTGTCGACAATGTGTGATTTGTCGTAAAATATAAAATACAGTTACATGTATTTATCACACTCGGGCGCTATAAGCTAATCACTTATACGCCTTAAATAATGTAGCATTTGACTACGAAAACCGGCAGTACGGCAGTGTAAAAACTGCGGCTCTGTGTGCCTGGTAGGCCCAGGCCCGATTTGGGCTGTAGCGCCACAGATGATGATGATATTTTAAATTTAATGTCATCTTTGACTATTCAAAGTTTACAAAATAAATTTATGACTGTCGATATTTACTTAGGACTGTATCTAAATTAAAACTTCCATTTTTCTTAAACGGTTCATTTTTTGACATATGTTGTATTAAACTTATTTTGACTCTTTCTCCTAGTCCTACACTTTTTTTAACACCCTGTATACTTATATTTATACTACATATAACAACACAGAACTATGTTATGTATTAATACATAAAAACAGTACTAGCAAACACAAAATAAAAGAAAAAAACAAAAAAATACTAGTTACAGCAATAGTTAGCTAATTGAGAACAATTGAAAATGTACCTATGTCTTAAGTTTGTCATATCGTGATCAGTAAAGCCCGGATATTTAGGCTATTAAAAACACCCAAATAAGCAGGCATATAGGCCGGTAATTACTCTAAAATAGGCGGGATTTTAGGCAGCCTAAATGTAAATAATTTGTTTAAAAAAATAAATGAATCCTTTTTCTAATATTGGTACTCGTATCTACTCTTCGTGAGAAAAAAATAATCATTTTAAACACAAATTAACGCAATCTGAAAAATAATAATGTAGGGTTCTCATTTTATTAACTATTATGCAAATTCAAATTATGTAGTATACTTTAATTCACGAAATATTACGAGCAATTGCTCTATGAAATTATCGGAAAGGGACTGTCTTCAATCTGTCTGAACTTGCTAGTAAGTTGAAAACTTCGTTCGACATCACAAAATGTGACAGGGGCGTTCTTATATTTAGCCATATTGTCTAAAGTTACCTCAGCTCCATTGATTAATGGAAAAGACACAATTGAATTGCCACGTAAAATTTTGACTAAAAAACGTTTTTTCTTTCGGCATTTTAAATTCACACACAAAAACTTGATTAAAGTTAGTACTTTAAATATTATAGGTTAGGTTGAAACACTTTGTCGAGTGCTGAATTAGTCAACGAAGTAGATGATAAACCTTGTCTGCTCAATAAAAGTTAGAATAGGCAACAAAAATAGGCAAAATAGGCTGTATAAGGTAAAATAGGCACAATAACCAAAATATAGAAAAAATAGGCTCTAAGGCACGAAAAAACACCTTCCATTACACGTAAACATATTACCTATGTATAGAAAAACGAAATTGCCTGAAGTATATTAAAATTTGAATCTAGGCAATTGCCTAAAAATCCGGGCTTTAGTGATCAGCGCCATCCCTTATTAGTTGAACAACTCAATCCCAATAACAGTACAGTACAAAATAAAAAAAAATAATGATAATATACAAATAGATCAAAGCATGAAAATTCATAGTGAAATAAACGTTATTGATCCAAATCGTAAACTGCGTAGCAAGTAATTGAGTATCGTGTGGGAACTGCGTTCCTGTGCGTTCCCGACGAAATTAAGCAGTGAATATCTGTAAACTGTAATATTCGTTCCATATTTTCGATGTTGCATGACAGACATTACGCGTAAATGAGGCTGAGTTAGTAGTTAGAGCATGCATGTGAACAAGTCTGCTCCTCGAGGCATTCCTCAGCAGGTTAAAAATGCAGATTTTACACACTTCGCTTCGAAAATAATAGTTTGACATGTGAATGTTGCGTTAGTATGAAAGACTTCAATTTAGTTTATGTTACAAGAATTATATTTTGTTAAAAGTGAAATGGAAACTAGAAGGTCATTTTTTTATTATAGGTACTATAAATCCGGCTGTTAATATAAAGCCGGATTTAAGGTTGCCAGAAAAAATCTTAGAAATGATAGATATAATTTAAAGTCTTACCAATATAATTAAAATTTTAAACTGGGCGCAGTGGTGTAGTCAAGATAATTTTATAACCTGGGTCCGCCGCATACATTTGATTTGTGATTCTGAGTTTGATTCCCACAGCTGATACATTTATTTTCATTACATTAAAATTACTCCTGTGGTTCCTCCCTTCACTAACATCTTTGGAGGCTATAATTTGACGGTTGGTAACCACATTTTTCGTCACTTACCGAGATTTGCTACGGCAGAGAGCCACACCCAGTGATGGGCAAAAGGCGTGGTTATATATTTGCATGTTTATTTTTTGTGAATTTTTGGTTGAACCGGTTCAAAAATCGAATTTTTTAAAAATATGTTTCTATATAGTTCAGAGCACGAGAAATACACTCGTTCAAATCGCATTTCAATATCTCTTTTAGTTTTTGAGTTATATCGATTTTTTTTAACTCAACTTTAAGAGCCCATATCTCGAAAACTAAAAGAGATATTGTATTTCTCTTGCGCTACTTAACTTATACCGAAATTTTACCATTTTTGAAAATTTTTCAACTTTTTTTTCAAAATTTTCTTTTCTTAATATTTCCAAAAGTTGAAGAGATAATGAAAATCTGAAAACACCACTGAATTCCTCGCGTGACAATACATAGGTATGCAAATTTGTACAGTAAAATTCGCAAATTATTACAAAAAATAAAAAACAGCCATTTTTTTGAAATTTTTACGGATTTAGGCTATGTTTTGATTTTATGTAATAAAAAATGTATCCGTGCAAATTTTACTGAACAAATTTGCACACCTATGTATTTTTACGCGAGGAATTCACTGGTGTTTTCAGATTTTCAGTATCTCTTCAACTTTTGGAAATATTGGGAAAAGATTTTTTTTTTAAGTTGAAAAATTTTCAAAAATGGTAAAATTTCGGTATAAGTTAAGTAGCGCAAGAGAAATACACTCGTTCAAACCGAATTTCAATATCTCTTTTAGTTTTCGAGATATGGGCTGTCAAAGTTGAGTTTTTAAAAAAGACGAAAATCGATATAACTAAAAAACTAGAAGAGATAATGAAATGCGGTTTGAACGAGTGTATTTCTCGTGCTCTGAACTATATAGAAACATATTTTAAAAAATTTCTATTTTTGAACCGGTTCAACCAAAAATTCACAAAAAATAAATATATCATGTTTTTGAACCATTACTGGCAGTGGCAGCCGTCAAATCGCGGTTCAATATGTCATCTCAACGAAGCTTTTGCGTGCGTACTTCTGAACTAACACTTACACACACTATGGTTGACACTTAGTAGTTACAGGAGACGTTTTCACCAATATGCATAGTGGAATCCACAGATAGTTCGTTCCTCTAAAGCCTTCATATTTTTGCATGAAAAAATACAAATTCCAAAACTAGTACATTTTTATCAAAATTCTTTGTTGCACAAATTACTTGATCCTTGATTTTATTTTTCTTGTTCAGATCACATTTGCTAGCAACTTCGTCAGTCTTCAGACTATTTTTGACAAAAAATATTCTGTAACCGTAGTGGTAAAAGTTTATGGTTACCCCACAATATATATATACCTGCTTTCAAAGGTTCGTGCTACCCCATTTAATAGGATATAACGTGCTATATATCATGTACTCTTGACTTGGTTAAGTACTACTTCGTAACAGACTCAAAAAAGCATGATTTCATAGACTGAATACGATTTGCACAGATGCTAATGGAGAATGGATATATATTTTTCCAATTTAGCCTTCATAATAGTGATACTGCCCATATAATATTTTTTTAAATTAAAAAGAAATAATAATTTGAGTTCCTCATAATTAAAAATAAAATAAGTTAACTATCAGTTTAGTAATTACCTGTCATATCGTTATTCGTTTTTATTATTAATATAAACAGAAAGTTAATATGGGAAACATATAATTTTAATTTATATTTATTATGCATGACTCAGATTATATGTCTTTGAACCGCTAAATAATTAGTGAAATTACAAACTGTTCTTCTTGTAACTATGAACAACATCTTTAAACAGATGTGTCACGAAGATACAGGGTGGTCCAATTAACTGACATACTAACTACATATTGCCAACTTTTCTATTTGAAAAGGTAGAAAGACAGTTCAATTAACACTCTTTCGATTATTTTAGTGCTAGTAAAACAAATAATTATTTGTATACGATAATCTGAACTGTTATGTTACTATAGACATTAAAAATTATGAAATCAAATCATATAAAAAAATATAAAGTAAACACTTGGCTATGTTTCACAAAATTCAGCCACCAAGTCACCTTATGAGGGCATCGTCAGAGGCTGGCCAGCACAGTTAGTAACCATAGACGCGTTTCGCTCTTATTAGAGCTCATCAGTATGGTATAACTCACTTCTTCACCTAGAACAAAGTTCATGTGAAGTAGCTTGTTTTACCAAGTGTTGGATGACAATTAATTTTGTCTTTGTTGTTATTTAAATTGCTATTGCGTAGCTTTCCCTTTTTTTCGGTAGATGGCATGACCAGTTCCACAGAACTTCTCATGTCATCTTACCAGTTTGTTAGAGATTTTATTCTCTGCTGGCACAATTCTTCGTCACCAGCTTCTTCACATGAACTTTGTTCTAGGTGAAGAAGTGAGTTATACAATACTGATGAGCTCTAATAAGAGCGAAACGCGTCTATGGTTACTAACTGTGCTGGCCAGCCTCTGACGATGCCCTCATAAGGTGACTTGGAGGCTGAATTTTGTGAAACATAGCCAAGTGTTTACTTTATATTTTTTATTAAATCTTGTTTCACCAAGTGTTGGATGACAATTAATTTTGTCTTTGTTGTTATTCAAATAATATATACCTTCAATTTTTTTGCAATAATTTTAAAAAAACATCTTGTATGCACAATATACAATCAGCTCAATTTTTAAGTCAGTCAAATTAAGCTAAACCGTATTTCCAAATAAAGTGATTTGGATTAACTTTTTAAAGTCGGACTAAAATAAGATTAACTAATCCAATATTCAGGATTAGCAGATTTTTTTTTGAAAATGAGCTGTGTAAATATGAATGATAATAACAATAATTTCGTGTTTTAAATAGATCAGTGTTCAAGCGACAATTCAGGCGGATGATTCACTTTACATGACTGTGTTTCAACAACCCCTATATATACGAATATTAAAATTAAAAGAATAGTTTAAATATGTTAAGTTTTCTTGACGTATATTCAGAAGCGAATACAATTTGCCACTGAAAGTATATTTGAACATATAGTTCAGGATGCATCAGCACGTGCGAACTTTAAATTAGTATCTACCTGCCCAGAGCGATGACCGGTGATTGACTGGATCACTCGCTAACAGGTGAAAATATCGTAAAAATAGCTTTAAAATATACTCGGCTCGCAGGTATACCATCATAATCATAATTATACCAATTATTTACTAAACATTTTAAAATGAACATAGTATGTACCTATAATATTTTCAAATTATCGTATCGTATCGTATATTTTCTTCCGTCAAACATTTCTAAATTATTTTAAATAAAATGTTTCAAATATAAATACTCCAGTGATTATTTAACAAATAACTTTCAAATCACCCTATAAACACTAATCGATGTTCTTGTACAAATATTTTGTTTGCTGTTAATTTCACGCATATCCGTCAGTACGGTGGTGTGGATAGCATTATGGAATTCGAATCCGAAGATCCCGAGTTCGAATCTCACTCAAGCTAAATATTATATGAACTACCACACTGCGGCTCGGTGAGTGCGGACCCTGTACTGTAATTGGGATTAAATTCCTGTTGTACAGCGTAACATAAATAAATAAATAAATAAATAAATAAATATATATTCTCTTCGTAGCTTACACAATATATACAGGCTATTTCTATACCTATACACGAAACGTTAATGGTTATATAAATTGATATATTGAGACAAAAATTGAAATTCGTTACAATAAGTGTCCTTTATTTGAATTGTACATTTCTATTACCACTGTTTTTATAGCAAATTTAATTATTTATTAATCATGTTAATAATCAATATTAGATATCGACATAAGTTATTATTTTTAGGTAGTATTTACAATTTCATTTTATTATTAATATATTTGCTATAGAAGCAGTGATTATAAAAATGTACACTTCAATTAAAGGGCACTTACTTTTACGAATTTCAGAAAAATATAAGTTTTGTGCATAGGAATAGAAACATTCTGTATATAAGAAAGTTGAAAATTGCTTGAAACTATTTAAATATGATAAACGGTTTCTTCATCGTAGGATCCCAGCAAAATAATTTTATTAATAGCGCACCATATACAGTTTGTCTATTTAAATTGTGTCAAGCAGTTTTCAACTTTCTTGATATATTTAGCAAGCTGCAAAGATAATATATTTGCGTGAAATTTAAGTCATATATTGGAAATGGGAAGTTTGAATTGAAAAATAAGAAATCAAACAAATAAATAAAAGAAACATATTTTTTCCCCAATTTGCTTGGAATTATTTATTTATTTATTTATGTTACGCTGTACAACAGGAACTTAATCCCAATTATAGTACAGGGTCCGCACTCACCGAACCGCAGTGTGGTAGTTCACACAATTTTTAGCTTGAGTGAGATTCGAACTCGGGATCTCCGGATTCGAATTCCGTATCGCTATCCACACCACCGTAGTGACGGACAAATATCTCAAAAACAGTTAGTGATATCGAGTTGATTTGATCGATTTTATTTTGTTTCATGAATTTTCTTATCATTATGCACATGATTGCTAGACGTACTATACCACTTTTATTTGAAGCATTTTAACATTCAGCTTTGCATATTTTTGACTGTCAAACTTTTCTTACTCGTTGTAGAGAAAAATATTTTAAATAAAAGACACGAAAAACTAAATTTTCTGCAACTTTTATTTGAAGCATTTTTCTCTGAAGAAATTTAGAAATGATTGGTAGCCGTTAATAAACAATTTACAAGTTTCAAAATATTTCTTATCCTTATTGTCCTTTCTGTGAGTTGTGACTTCGTTTTCGTAGTTAGAACGCTCGTCTGACAAGTTAGAGTTAACTTGTAACAATATAACTGATTAAGGATGACTGACTATTACTTGACTAATATTGTTTTTTTTTGTGTAAAATGTTCTTAAATTATTTTTTAGAAGAGTGATAATATATCTTGTATTCTTTATCTTTTATTTATTTATCTCTTAAAATAATTTGGGATTATTTTTCAGCAAAAACATAATGTGGTATTTTAGAGTAATGACAGACTTTAATAATGAATATTTTTTTCAATATTTGCATTGAAAAGAATGTGTTATTAAAAACGTAATTATAAATTATTTGTCGTATTTGACGTCCATATGAACTTGAATAATTTGTATACTATATGTGTTGTGCTATGATTCATTTATTTATGTTATTGTTTTGAATATTTGATCACTTGACAGGTATTGCATATTTGTATAAAAGCTTACAAACAAGAATTAACAAAATAAATATTTTAAAATAAGAATTCGTTAACTTTTAATTTAGATAAATAATCTAAGTTTTAAAAGTATTTTGCGTAACAGATATATAAAGAATATTTAATTTTAATTTAATATAGGCGTTGTGCAAGCTTAGGGTTTGATTCTTGATAAATATGAACGAAGCGAGCCTTGTCTAAATATTAGACTTTGATAATAATAAAGATCTTAAAAGTGCAGTTTTTTGTTGGCGTTTTAATTATATTTTATCAATTTTAGAAAGGCAAATTTGACCGACGCTAGGATTTCAACCCTAGATTTTTAATTTCTAGTACAGCGTTTACTAACTAGACTTGACAAGCTTCTACGATATATGAATATTATTTTTTATTTTTGGTTATACAGGTGTTTCACAACTTAAAGCAAAAAATTAAAGGGTATATTCTGTACGACGTGCTGATCATGAAACAAAAAGATTTTTTTTTAATTCGAAAAATTAAGGGTTGTTAACCTAAAACATTTTTTGTAGTACTGCACTGGATTCACTTTCCTATTAAACACAAACAATTAAGTAGGTATCAACTACGAAAGAATAATTACACAATTCAATTATTAGCAGTTATTTATAATAGAATTTTATTTAATTAATAACTTTAACATAATCATCCACCCAGTGGCAGTGGCAACGAAAAATTTTGGACTGGGAAACATGGAAAATAGTTTTGCGATTTAAAAAAATTTTTTTTTGTACAGAATATACCCTTTAATTTTTTGCTCTAAGTTATGAAACACCTGTATATCAAAATAACCTAATCAAATTTTCTCCTTAAAATAATATTTTACTTAATCATCTTACTTTTTTTACTAATAAAATCTATGTATGTCGTTGAATCGGTTACAGACAAAATAATATGCCTAAAATAACTATAATAAAATCGATGAAAAAAAAACACAGTAAAACGCCTTGCTCAGGCAACCCAATAAACACTTCTGGTAGGGAACGAGTTGCAGACTTTCTTCTATATTCAGCATTGAACTTTTATCTTTAATCTGAAACGAAATCAAAATTCTTACAGTGACAATAGTTAAGCTACAAGTAAATTCCAAAGATATTATTTATCCAGTGAAACTATATTGGCATAAGATGAAATTAAAATATCAGTTTAGTTATTCAGATTTTATTACTAAATGACAATTACAGTATAGAAAACTTATACTGCTTGTAGTGGAATTTGAATAATTTTCATTTTAAATCGGTGATATTTGAACCCGTATGAGAAACTTTTAAAAAGTGTACAATTTTATTTTATTAATTTATGTATTATTTGCTACTTCTGCACAACAGGAAATCATATGTAAGTCAAATGAGTAAATGATGTTATGTTCTTTAAATGTCCACTTTAGGACAGATATTTAGATCTCCTGCACAGGACCGGATTTATAATTTTTCCATCTATAGGTTGCCAACTTTTTATTGTCTCAATAGTAAATGAAATTACATATATTTTAATTTGAAAATTAATTGAAAGCCGATAAACAATTTTCACCACTGTGGCTTCCCTTCATAGCATCTTTGAGGGTCGTGATTTGACGGCTTGTAACTGCACTTCACGCGTTTATTATCTGCTACGGCAGAGTGCTACATCCAGTAATGGGTAAAACGAGTGATGATATATTTATTTTTTTATTTTAATTTGAAAAAGCAATATCAAATTTTGTCTATCCTTTAATTTTCTACTACTTTAAGTATGTTTATTCTGATTATAATTTAACTTGAATAAGATAATATTTGGTACTTTGTTGTGCTGCTGCATTATAAAAATATGAATATCTCGGAAATAAAGAATTTACGGGTATTAGCTAAAATGAACTTTTTCATGATTTAAATTAGGATATTCTGTACGTGTATAAAAAATCGAATTTGATGTCATATAGTTTGAGAAGCACTGGCTTAGTTAAATGATAATATATGCAGAGTAAATTATATATAGTAGATTTTTTTGTACGGTTGTGTTCAAGTAGAATGGAATACACTATACTTACCTTCGTCAAGGTATTCTGACCTCTGCTCGTTGTGGGATCCCAAAATACGTCAGTACAGCACTACTCGACCTTCTTCGCTTCTTCGTACATCACCTCCGCCATCTCCCGCCACCTCCCGCCCCCATCCAACTTAGCGCAAAGCTAGAACTGCTCTTGGTGCTCGGTGCTCGATGCTCGATGCTCGCTAGTCGCAACAACGAGCTATTCCCACGGACAGAAGACTAACTAATGGTTGCGCGCATTGGAAAGTTGTGTTATCCGTCTGCTATCTGAACCATAAGAACCGAACCAAGGATCGTATAAATTCTTGATCGATTTTTCTAACTAATTACTTGCCGAAACATTGTTTAAGTAGAGCACTACAAAATGTTTATAGCTGAAACACTGAGGACAATACATGTACACTAATCGCCGGTTATAGAGTTCATTTATTTAACTGCACAACAGGAATTTCATTCCAATTAGATTACAGGGCTCGAGACAGTCATACAGGGTGTTCATATATCTATGTACGAAATTTTAATAGGTTTTCTAATTTGACAGATTATAGACAGATTTTTGAAACTCGCAAAAATAATTGTCCTCTATTTGAAGTGTACATTTTTAGTGTCACTGGACGACACAATAAATAGTAATTCCTCTGATGTTGTATAATGAATAAATTGACTATTGTAGTATTTACAATTATAATTTAATTATTAATATTTTAGACATAACTATCAAACCAGTGATATCTAAAAATTCCACTTCATATATTTATACAGGATGTTTTATTTTGTGGAAATATCTAATTTTTGTCCACTTCTAACGATCCGGACTGTGGATTTGAGGACCCGATTTCAATTCCCAGTCGACAAACAATTGAATTAACCCTGTTGATCCTCCTCTACAAACATCTTGGGAGTCATAACTTGACGCCTGGTAATCACACTTCATGCACTTAAATATATCATAAACCGAGATCTGCTACGGCGGAGTATCACACCCAGAATTAGGTAAACTCCCTGTATAATCACTGATTGATGCTATTATGCAAATTTGCTATTAATTTCACACAAATATATTGTCTTAGCAGCTTACAAAATATATATAAAAAAGTTAAATATTGTTTGAAAAATAAATAAATAAATATATGATCACGCCATTTACCCATTACTGGGTGTGGCACTCTGTCTAAGCAGATCTCGGTAAGTGATATATTTTTTCGCGTGAAGTGCGGTTACCAGCCGTCAAATCGAACCAGGGTTCTCAAGATCCACAGGCTGACTCGATATCACTGAGCCACCTACCCCATCAAAAAATTGTTTGACACTAATTTAAATAGAACAAACGGCTCTCACCACCGTAGTTGTGAAATATTCCTATTTAACTCGGTAACTACAGTATCAATAGCACTTCATAAACAGTTTACCTATTTATTTAAATCAAGTCAAGAAATTCTCAATTTTCTTAGATATATTTTGCAAGCTACGAAAATTTTCTTACAATAGCATTGGTTAGTTTTATAGAGAGATTTAAAAGTTCAAATGATCACTGAACATACTATACTTGGTGGACGCAATGAACTACAATAATTTTTGAAATGCCTGACCGACTTATTAAATAATTTAAACGTTTACTAATAACAAAAAAATCGAATCAGTTATTAAAATATAAATGAACCGAATTTTGTAACTTTCATTTTCTGAATTGATCGCGTATGACTCATCATCCTTGCATCAGTATTATCTATCAAGATACTATAAACTTCATGGCATTTATACATCTATGCATAACAGATACAACAAGAAAAATATTGGCATCCTTCAACATTAGTACAAGTACAATCTTAGTACTATAGTTTTGCAAATAAAACTGAGCCCTATATAAATTTTAAACATATGACTTCGACTGAACGTACAGTAATGATAATTTTAAAGTTAAATTTTTATGACAGAAAAATTCGGATGACGCCTGGATTCGAACCAGGGACCCTCCGCTTGCCGGGCAGATATGCTACCCGCTACACCACGTCACCTGTGTCCGACGTAAGGCATCAACCGAATTCTTCTGTCATAGTGTCTAACGTAGCATCGATCCCAAAGACTCCTATATCTATGATAGGCATTGACAACGGGTTTCGTCTACAGCGACACAGTTCTGATTTATAGGGAATCATACCACGAACTAATTTTTATCATATGACTTCGACTGAACGTACAGTAATGATGATAATTTTAAATTTAAATTTTTATGACAGAAAAATTCGGATGACGCCTGGATTCGAATTATTATCATTACTGTACGTTTAGTCGAAGTCATATGTTAAAAATTAGTTCGTGGTATGATTCCCTATAAATCAGAACTGTGTCGCTGTAGACGAAACCCGTTGTCAATGCCTATCATAGATATAGTCTTTGGGATCGATGCTACGTTAGACACTATGACAGAAGAATTCGGTTGATGCCTTACGTCGGACAGGCGTCATCCGAATTTTCCTATATAAATTAGTTGCTAGGATCATAAATAGTACCTGCATGTACGGGGCAAAACAATTTAATCTCTAGTACTGCAGTATAATCAAAGTTAATTGATGATATTTTCCTGGTAAATGTCATGACTGTACTTTTATTTAGGTTAAGTTCTAAGTTAAAAATTATTCAAATGAGAAATAACTAATAGGTACTTCAAAGTCTGCAAATTGCAAAAATTGTTAGATCTTTTGAATATTAAAATAATTATACATCTAGCAAAAGTCGTTATTAATTTAACTGAAACATAATGAAATGATATTTTAAACTATTGCAGATCGTGATGTCAATTTAGACTTAGTTTGGTCGCCGCGACGGTCATATTTTAGAAAAAATTTGATTGACCTAACAAAGTGAGTCAATATGATATTTCAGCTAATATAATATAACTAACTCGAATGAAAAGCGAAATATCAATAATAAAGTATTTATTATTAATTAAAACTATCTAAATAATAAAATAGTGCAATTATTTGGTTCTAGTACTTATAGTAGTAATAAATATAAACTTCAAAATGTGTTTATTGAATAAAATAAATAATTGAAAAGTAAATACAAAGGCACGGGGCTAAAACAGATTTAATATTTTATTGTGTTGTGCTTATTTGTTTTACTGGCTATTAACTTCATGTATTAATGGATATGTTTGTTCCAGGCGTTGTGTGGTTTTCTTATGATGATGACACAAAATGGGAAGTTGCTGTACATCTCGGACAATGCTGCTGAGTACCTTGGACACTCAATGGTAAATAGTTATTAATTGACACATACATAACATAACGTTCCAGCAAATTGGGGTAGCGCTAACGTTTGAACCATTCAGTTCAATTAATCTTTGATAAACATTTTTCTTTCATATAACTTCGTTTATTCATCACACTCGAATTCTTTACTAATCATTATATCATCACGCCTTTTATCTATAACAACAAAGACAAAATTAATTGTCATCCAACACTTGGTGAAACAAGGTTTAATAAAAAGTATAAAATAAACACTTGGCTATGTTTCACAAAATTCAGCTTCCAAGTCACCTTATGAGGGCATTGTCAGAGGCTGGCCAGCACAGCTCATCAGTATGGTATAACTCACTTCTTCACCTAGAACAAAGTTCACGTGAAGAAGCTGGTGACGAAGAACTGTGCCAGCAGAGAATAAGATCTCTAACAACAGGTAAGATGACATGAGAAGTTCTGTGGAACAGGCCATGCCATCTACCGAAAAATGGAAAAGCTACGCAATAGCAATTTAAATAACAACAAAGACAAAATTAATTGTCATCCAACACTTGGTGAAACAAGGTTTAATAAAAAGTATAAAATAAACACTTGGCTATGTTTCACAAAATTCAGCCTCCAAGTCACCTTATGAGGGCATCGTCAGAGGCTGGCCAGCACAGTTCAGTTAGTAACCATAGACGCGTTTCGCTCTTATTAGAGCTCATCAGTATGGTATAACTCACTTCTTCACCTAGAACAAAGTTCACGTGAAGAAGCTGGCTTATCTATTACTGGGTGTAGCATTCTGCCGTAAAATACCTTTCATTTGATACCAAACACGACAGATTTTGAAATATTTTGCCAATTGAAAAAAAAAACTATTCTACCCGTGAGTCCTTTAACAGACCTGTCATGTTTCCAAGCACGATATATTTTGAAACTTAATTGACTTCCTTTTTCACTTTCCTGTTACTGAAAATTCATAATTGTATTTGGCTGTTTGATTTTGTTTCTACATGGAATTTATGTAACCGTTTAGTCTGATAAATATTCAGGCACTAATTTTCTTTTCCATTTGACAGGAAGACCTTTTAATCCATGGAGATAGTGTCTACGATATCATAGATAAGCAAGATCATCAAGCTATTCAAGATGAGTTAGGGCGAGCCACAACATCTAATACAGTACCTGGAACTCGTGTGTCGACTGATTCTCCTTTACATAACGATGTTCGTTTGCCATCTGATGAATCTAGAATATTTCTATGTAGAATGAATGTATCAAGAAATGCTCGCAGACAGATGAGGTTTGGAGACCAAAAAGTAAGTACAAGAATGATTAATTTTATATTTCACTTCCTAAGTTATTTATTTATTTATTTGAAAATTCAGCTGCCCAACAGGACAAAGTCCCAATAACAGAGCAGCACAAAGATACAAAAACAGATTAACTTAAAGTATAGAATACATAATAAAAAAATAAGATTAATCAAACAAAATTTAAACATAGCAAAAATAGGTTTTCACGTTGTTTGTAAATACATTTATGGAATCAGAAAATATATCTATGGTGCAATTAGAATTACACAAAGTATTATACATAGAAGTTATTCGATTATGTTGCAAATAAAGTGTTGAACAGGACTAAATATTCTATAGATTTATTATCTAACCAAATAGCAATCGACCTCTCTTTACTCTAGATCAATTTTAAGGGGTAAGGCCACTCTAGAATATATATATATATATATATGTATATATATACATATATATATATATATATATATATATATATATATATATATATATATATATATATATATATATATATATATATATATATATATATATATGACTCGAAACTTTAAAAGCGTTTTTCTCGAAATCATATTTTCAAAATCGGGCGAAAAGAAATCTGAAATACTAATTGATGGATTGTGCTGAATCATTTTATTTCTTATTCTAGATATAAAATACTCAAAAACTACGGGGGCTTTTTTTTAAAAGTGCTTCATTTGTTTTTTATGGTCGTTTTTATACAGAAATTTAGTCCCAAATAATGAACTTTTTTCAAACCTGCGCCATTTTGTTAAAAATCAAAATTTTCAAAATCCAGCCCGTAGTTTTTTAGAGTATACATCAGAGATTAAGAAAACATATCTCTTTTTGATCCAGGTCTATTGCTGTTCCCGGAATGTTTTCGCCCGATTTGCCCTACGCGCCGAGAGGAGTCGCCATTTTTTTAAATTTCTGACGACAATTTTGAATATTTTCTTAAAAAAAAAATTTAAATAAAGTATAAAGACCACTAAATAAAGATCCAAAAACAGTTCTTAAGCAGCACGTTTAGATTTCGTTAAAAAAAATCTAGAAAATGACCCTTTTTTTCCTTGTCTAGAGTGGCCTTACCCCTTAATTTCAAGCATCAGATAAAACTTCTTATACTACGGATTTAGGATTTATCATGCAGATTACTCTCGTATTTATTGCTAAGTAAAAAATATTGTATAAAACTAAAGTTTATCGGTAGAGTCAGGAGACTTAAAATTATTATAATCATGTGTTTCTTCTTATTTTAGGTGGTGTTGGTGAGAGGCCATTTCCTATCGTTCCTACCTTTATGTAGTCGCAATGAACCAGTGTTCTTAGCAACATGTACGCCAATTGCTATGCCAGAAACTCGCGAATGCGTTGTACAAGGTGCTACAAACGTTTTTACTTCCATTCATTCTTTGGATATGAAGTTTCTGCATATTGATAAAAAGTAAGTCTCTATATGTCTATATTATGTACGAGGACGCGACAAAAAAAAATTCGGCCAACGCCAAGATTTGAATTCAAAATTCTTTGATTCTAGCAAAAATGTCTTCCTACATAGATCGCGCTGGCTTCGGATTGTTACTCTGACGTTATATGAATTTTACTGTCTAGTTTTTGTTATACCGGGTGTCTGTTTTAAAAGTGTATATAGGAGATTAACATGGGAAATGAGTTTTTTGCATGCTGTTGCTCGGTGTTCTACCGGACAACAAAGATTGAAGTGTCAATCGAAAGATATCATTTTTCTGAATCAAACGATGTAAAATACATTTCAATTTACTAGTAATTTGGTCCCGTAAATTAACTTTGAAATTTTGTAAATTCACAGATTTATTCAATTTTGAACGAAAATAAATATCGTTACCTATGACTGTTTTGTTTTGATTTCTGCGAGCGATTTATTTGACATTTCTGATATTTTGACTTGACAATTTATAAAATATCGTTAGTTATAAATAAGTGTGCATACAAATTTTATTAAATAAATAAAGGTTTCAAAAACAGTTTTGTTTAAATAATATTAATTTATTAAGAGTTAAGTTTTTAAAATATTGCACAACAAAATTTAGGTACTCAAACAACAAATGTGTGTTTTTTTTAATTAGAAAATCATTAACACATAATTATAATAAATATTCAAAAACACCATCATTTTCTATAAGACAGTAACCTAATTTAGTATAAAAAGCTGTTTGCACATTAAGTAGTTGCCGTGCAGTTATACGACGACATTCATTAACTATGGCATCTCTAAAGGAATTTATATCTTCGTGTCATTTTTTACAAATTTGATTTATTATGTGACCCCATAAAAAATAGTCACATGGAGCAAGATCTGGAGATCTAGCAGGCCAGTTAATAGCACCTCCTCGTCCAATCCAGCGTCCAGGAAATGCCAAATCCAAATATTCTCGGACGTTCCTATTATAGTGTGCTGGACATCCATCTTGTTGCAATCAGAGCTCTTGATTTGGGCACACAACATCATCTATTGCGGAACCAATATCATTCAGCAACAATCCCAATTTTGTGGACTTTAGATTGCCACGTATTTCTATCGGACCAATTATGTGGAGACCCAAAATTCCGTCCCAGATATTAATTTTTTGAGGATAGAGTGTCCCAGTTGAAATATTAATTTTTGGATTTGCGGTAGCCCAACAACGTGTGTTTTTAACTTTCTTTAGCCCTGTTTTGCATATCTTCGCAAAATACTTTTCTACTTTCTTCGCATATGGAAAAAATTCTTGATGACACTGCATTTTGTAGGAATAATAAGATTTTTTTTTCAAAATACTGTAAACGATGCTATGATGTACTCCCAATTCATTTGCAATAAATCTAGTGCTACACAAAGGATTTACATTTATCATTCCTAGAACCCTTTCTTCCAATAACACACGTTCGTCTGCTCTTGCCAAATTGCGATTTCCGCGCTTATGTGTACTTTTCGTGGATACAGCTGCCGTCTTTTTAAATTTTACTACTAATTTAGCAATTGTGGTTACACTTGGCATCGGTCGATCCATAAACATAATAGGATATTGATGCCGCACTCTTAAGTAACTATTTCCTCCATAATACATATTTATTATAAAAATACGCTCGTCATTAGTGTAAATAACCAAATTTTACAAATTGTCAAGTCAAAACGTCAGAAACGTCAAATAAATCGCTCGCAAGAAATCAAAACAAAACTGTTATAGGTAACGATATTTATTTTCATTAAAAATTGAATAAATCGGTGAATTTACAAAACTTAAAAGTTAATTTACGGGACAAAATTACTAGTAAATTGAAATGTATTTTACATCGTTTGATTTAGAAAAATGATACTTCAATCTTTGTTGTCCGGTTCCCATGTTAATCTCCTATATACACTTTTAAAACAGACACCCGGTATGTCAAAGGCAACCCCGGCCCCATGATTTCTCTATCCACTGTTACCTTTTTCAATTGGTAAATATTCTCTTTAAATAAGAAGCTTGGCAAGAATCAAACCATGGCCTCGGCCAGAATGTTTCTCTCTAAATTAATCATTGTAAATCAGTTGATAAATACTATTGAAACATATTGTAATGTTTGTTGCAGTGGCGAATTTTACCTGGAATATACAAAGTGCGAATTGCAAGGTACGTCTTGGTATCGTTTCCTACATTGGGAATGTATACGAGAAGCTCAGGCAAAGCACCGGTCAATCATTCAGAGTGAACAAGACCGCACCTGTATACTCCTCGTACGTTTACAACGGCGGTCCGGTGAGTGGCTGTGGGTACATTCCGTACTACAAGTGAAAGATAACATGGACAATAGTCAAAATGCAGTCATTGTATGTACAAATCAAGTTCTCAGTGAGAGTGAAGCAATTGTGATGTATACAAATGGATGGTTTTATCATTGCTACATGGTGCAAAACAAATTTCAATATGGATTAAGTAATTACGATACACATGGTTCCTCGAATATTCTTTCATATTACCAACAGGATAATAAATATAATCATACTCATGTACCACAGAGTAGTGTACCTTACCAAGGATTCAATGTTGCACCACCTGTCCCACAAAGCAATCAGTATCTACCTAGAAGTACAATATTCCCCAGTTCTAGTAATTCGTTACCGCAACAAAATCAACGGAGTTACCGACAGCATATAACCAGGTTACGTTCTGATGTTGAGCCAGTAGACTATTCTGTACACACAAATAACCACGAAGAAATAAAAGACGGATCAATGGAGTCGTCTTCACCTGTGACAGTGGGTGCATCGAAACCAATCATGATACCTTTGCACAATAAACGAAGGGTACGTCGGATGGCAACTTACGCAGCTGTAGATATTGAGCCACTTAAACTGAACAGTGTTAGTTTGGATTCTACGCCGACTTCACTGTTAACTGATCTAGAGCATATGTGTTTGCCATCTCCAGGCAGTGGCAGTGAAATTCTTCTTGTACCTACTGCAGCAACAGTTCCACTAACTTCCATTACATTGCAGTATGCTCTGGCTCGCTCGCGACTGTCGACGAAAACTGCGACAGGGGCGGAATTCACCGACTTCCGAGAGGAGTGGAATCCCAGTCCGCCTTGGTCGGACAGCCTTCAAAAGGTACCGGATATTGCGTATCAGGACACGGGCTCCTACGTGGGCACTAATTCGCCGACACCGACAGGGACGCCTAGTACGCCGCGCTCGTCTTATATGACATTCACGTTCGACTGGCCTCCAGAACAATACGTTCCCAACATAAATCCGCCCAACGTAAAACCTGTTCCCGATCCGAAACTAAATACGGCGGAAAATCAGTGCGAATATGATACAAGTCATAGCTCACAACCTGGTATATCACCACCATCTGAACCAAGGTGATCCCTTTTTCTTATTGTTTCTTTGGTTCCTTATCCTTATGGTTCAGTATTGTTAGTTTTTAGTTTATTACCTTTAAATAGTATTTTTCAAGTAAGAAGTACATTGCAATGTTCTACTGTAAAGTGATATTCCTAAAATTGTTATACTAGATAATAGAAATATGTTTATAAAGTATTATGTAATAATAAATTTTAAACAAATTATTTATAGATTCTTATATTATTATTCTTATATATTTATTATTTAAAGCTTCTTGTACTTCTTCAATATCAAGATTTTTAAAAAGCCAGTCGATTAGGAATGAAATTTAAAACATTAGTTTTTCGAGTTTAGACGCAATTATTTATTTGATAGTAGAAATGCACGCATATCAAGTACTGAAATAAAAAATAATAACTTGCGGAAAGTTTAATGTGAAATATGTCGAGAACTGTGAGAGACAGAGCAAACTAACAAAATCCGCCCCTACCACATAACATATAAAACAATTCTTCCATAATTTTGATCTAAGGATTTCAATGTTGTTAATATTTTCCTCTGTCAATTGTTAGTGAATTATTTTAGAGCAAATTACTTTAAATAAATGTTATAGATAATTTAATTTTCTACATCTTTTGTTTAAAATATTCTGTATAAAATAATTTGGAACTAGTACAACGCAAAATGTAATTAGCCAACGAACAGTACTGCATGCATTATTATCCTATGTCGTTTGATACATTAAACGACTACTTGTGATATATTTTCTGTTACAGTACATCTGTAAAAATCACTTCCAGAGACTGTCGAAAATGTCCATGTTTACTGGTTTAAAAGCAGGGTGTCCTGATATTTCATCTTTCCTCAAATTTGTTCAGAAAAGAAAAAATACAGCTATGTACGTACAATATATAGCACGACGTAATTATATATTTATAATTATATTATTGGTACAGAATTTTTTCTATTTAGGTGAATAAAATCGGTGTGTTCAGCTGTGGATCACGATCTTTAGTTAAAAGTATGATGTCCGCATGCAATGAAGTCAACAAAAGGAGAAAACTACCCTATTTTATTCATCACTTCGAAAATTTTGGATAATTTCCAATAATTTTTACTCTTACTACTGTGCAATGTATATACATGTATAAGGGTGTGTATGTACTACTATAAGAATATTTTTATTAGCAATTCTCTTATAAATGAAGGCCCGGAATATTTCATTTTTCTAATGGCTATTTAATATATATTTATACAGCTTATCAAAATAGTTTTTGCTTTAGAAACGTATAACAGTCGTTACCCTTTTAAAGTTGGTAGTTTTTTAGATATACAAGGGAATATTAAAATGTTTCTTTTTAAAATAAATACAAAATAAATTGTATCTTCAAAACAAAATTAGTTTTTGATTATATACAAAGTTGGTGTTGCCAAATTACTTTAATAATTTTTGTCAAAAAATTGAAGATTATTCAATTAATGAGAATGCAGTTTTGTTAAAATAATAATTCAATAATAATTAAAGTAATTGATCAACAAAAACTTTGTACCTACCTAAGCGAAAATAATACGAAACAACACAGCAGTGTAATTTTGTTTTCAAGATACATTTTACTTTGTTTTTAATGCCCACTTTATTTTAAGAAGAATTATTTTAATAAATTTCTTTAATATCTCAAAAAATATCAAATTTTGAAGATAAAGTGCCTTATACCTTTTGAAAACAAATATTATTTTCTGAAAATTGGTATAAGTATGTACAGGCTGTGTCATTAAAAAAAATTACGAAAATTTAACTTCTTTTCAATCTGATTTAAACAGATAGAAGAACTAAAAAGTTTATATGAACAATTTTTCTGTACTGATAATAACATCCAAGAAAAAAATTACATTTCCAGCCTGTATAGAAATTAGACAACCGGTATATAATATTTGTAGGCATGTTAAATATTGAATATAAATACTCTGTGTATAAAGACATACTAATTTTTACTTTTTAGTTTTATAAGAAATTTTTGAAATAGGGGTAATACATGTATTGCAATGATTTTATATCGTACATATCGTATATAAAAATGAAAAAATAAATTATGAATACTTTTTTATGAAATCCAAAAAAATAGAAATATTTGCAGTTGGTTTAAATATTCTTTAATTTTTGTCATATATATCCTCCATACAGCTGTGTATTAGATAAAAGCCATTTAATTTAATTATCTTAAAATACTATTCTTTTATATTGAGTACTTTTGATATAATAAATATTTATTGTGGATATGTTATAATTTAAATATTTTATTAGAAATTTGTGTTAAAACAAATAATACATATATTACAATTATTTTACTTATTTTTGTAAGTAAAAATATAATAATAACAATAATTATTATTATTTATAATAATATCAAAGGTAAAATTATAAATATTATGTTTAAGGTGCAGATTTGTATATCGTGTATGTTTCAAGATGACTTTCATTTATAGTGTTTATGACTAGTCTGGACAATTAGTGAATGGCTAACTAGTCGGGCCAAGTCTTCAACAACATAAAATAAACGTAATGAAGTGTGTGTACGCTATTATACAAGTTGAGTATCTCTCTCTAGTATATTGTAATTATGGGAGTGATGTTGAATGTGAGTTGTGTCGAGATATTCATTTGCAGAACAAACGTTGCAGTGTAAAGTTGTCTACGTACTTTTAACTTTATTTAATTTCTGTCTTATTAGAAGCCCTGCATAACTGTAGATCTTTTCGTAGATTTAATTTAGTATTATAAATCATCCTTACGAGTCGATATTGTGTAGATCGATATTTATCGTGGGTGTGATTTGCTATAAATCAACCTTACGAGTCGACTTACTCCGTTCATAACCAGACAAGTCTTGTAAGCGTTTCGCGGCGAGTTGGGACGACCCTCGCGTGATCTGTTGTATGGTAGGTCTCAGCTAGAGGGTACAAGCCGTTACGTTGTGGAGTCGAATTATCGAATTTGACAAGCACAATACTTCATCTCACATAAGTTTAATTTTATTTGATTTTTATTCCATTTACATTTTTTTAAGAGTGGTGCTGCCATTTATTGGATAATTCGTGAACTACAGTGGTATAGGAAATGTGAGGTAGTGGGCGGAAAGAGAGACCGGTTAGACGTGCGAGAGAGGCCGGATAGATTGTGCCGATTAGGGAGGATAGCATGTTATTTTTAATTAAATGTGTAACAATTTTGATTAAAAATATACATCATTTGGTTTTAACAATATTTTACTGAGGCAGACTACATGAAAGTATTACATTTCTTTTTAAAAATTATTTAAAAGTAATTTACGGAAATTTTATTATAAGCTAATTATATTTTTACTTGTGTATGAATAATGTTACAATTGTTACAATTTCGCTGTCATATTTTTATTTTTTCTTATATATTTACTTTTTTGTTTATAACAATTTTTTAAAAACATTTAGTCATAACAACCCTACAAAAGGTTTGTGATAATGACATACAAAAATTTAAATCATTATTTATATTGCTTTTATCAGTAGGTAAAGAAATTTATTATTACTCTTTCTGGTCCTTTTTGTAAAATAAAATAAAAAAATCTATTGCCTTTTACCCATAACTGGATGTGGCATTAATATTGTTTGTATATAGTATTTAAAATTGTTATTCAACTTTAAATTTGCTGACTATATTTTGAAATCTGCAAGAAGTAAAGATACATCTTTATAAAAATATCTGTTCTTATGTGGAACAAGATAAATATATAAGATTGGTTTTTGATAAACCAATGTGTTATATTTATGAAAGTAATTTCAGCGCTAGCTGTCTATTCTTCTTGAAGTTCAATTTATTAAGATTTCCAAATAATGGAAGTATAATCGTATAACGTAGAATACAAAAGAAAACATCAAATAAACACCACATTAAATTATGAATTTTCTGACAGCGTCGACAGCACCACTCATCATATGGAATACTTTCCCCGCAAAATATCGATTTCGCGCGTGTTGCCTGCGCAGTTAAACCTCCTCGAAATTGAACCTTATCAACTTGAATCGTCCTCGTCCAGCCTCTTTATTGTCAGGTTCACGTCTCCAAAGGATACGTTTTTAGGAATCATATTCAAATCATCACATTGTTATATCAACTGTTCAATACTAATCATGTGTAGTTAAAATAAATAATTTAGATTGAGAAAAAATTAATAATTAATTTATAATTGATTAAATTCAATAGAATCAGTTATATTTTTTTAATTTAAAATATTGCTTTCAGTTGTTTTCAAACTCCAGGGTATATATTAAAAGACGTACTGTTTGTTGGACAAAAGGAATTTTTGTAAATTCGCAAAATTTAGGGGGTAAACATTTTTAATATCACTGATTTGATAGTTATATATATTAGTTATTAAGTTATAATTATAAATAATACAATAGTCAATTTATTCATCAGATAAACAACTGTAACGTCGACCAGTGGCACTACAAATGTATCCACACTTCAAAAACCATGTTCTTAATTTTACGCATTTTGAAACAAAAATAAGCGAAGTATAAGAACGCCCTGTATTTGTATATGCAGGTACAGAGTCAAATATTTCAAAATTCACTCCATCCGCATTCTTAATTCCTCTCATTATCCTCGTATCATCAAATTTTCATATATAATATAACAAGTAGTATGAAAATTGCTGAAAATATTTTGACATAAATTATGAGTTGTTATGGAAATGGAAACATAACGAGTGCGAAGCACGAGATGTGTTTCCTATTTCCGTAACAACGAATGTATATTTAGGTCAAAATATTATCTGTCAATTTTCATACTACGAGTTGTATTCGGCTTGAGAATTTACCAAACAAGAGTTAATTAACAATAATAGTTAGGTATTTATTTGCACATTATTAATTAGGTATTACAGTGATGAAAATTTTGAATATTAAATGTACACTGAACAAATGTAGAATTGACGTTTATGAAAATATTGAAAATATCATTTATTTTATTCATAACCAAGGATATTATTAACAGTGGTATTTCCGATATCAATTTCACTAGTGATGAATTTCCGACGAAATGTACATTTCATTGGTTCATTTTCAAACAAATTCGTGATCCTATTGGTTGACAGTGACGTGTGGTGAATTCTCAATCATATACATTCATTTATTCCTTGGTTTATTTCACCAATATTTCATTCGACATATGTTCCACACCCACTTTTCCATCTTAGATAATATCATAAAACAAAAAAACGTTTGATTTTACGCAACCAATTTTATTTTAAAATAGGTGCATTTTTAATAACTTAAAAGTTCACAGTAGAAGCTATTGGCAAAACAAAAGTGTGCGAAAATACTTATACTTCCAACATGACATACATTATGTCAAGTTCATATTAACTGAAAGGTCAAAAAGAAAAGAAATCAATTAATCGCTTTAATTTTAAGGGAGAAAACTAAGGCCAAATTAAATGATCAAATTACAATATAAAAATATATTGGTTAATTTAAAAAAATATGTCTGTACTATTATAAACTAAAGTATATCATTGTTCTATTTCAATTATTTCTTAATGCTAGTACAATTGGGTCATCCTACATTTTCTGATTTATTTTCACCAATTTAAATCTACCCCTGTGGTTCTCCCTTCACTAATATCTTTGGGAGCCGTGACTTGACGGCTGGTAACCCCACTACACGCGAAAAAATATATCACTTACCGAGATCTGCTTCTGCAAAGTGCCACACCCGGTAATGAGTAAAAGGCGTGATGATATATTTATTTAGTTTTTAAATTGGTCGTTAAGCTACACGTGGTTTGTGGTTAACAGTTTATATTGTGCAAGTTTTATATAAACTTAATTAGATATTTTGTGCATATACCCAGTGGTGTTCCGAGGGTATTTAACTGGAATGTTTCTGAAATGACAACTAAAAATATCACCAATTGTGGTAAGCTCAAACATACCCATTATATCTATCGTTGTTTTCATGGCTCGATTTGACGTTATTTTTTTTAATCACCTATATTAGCAACTCAATCTTTTATAAAAAAAAAATAGAATAGAAAATGTGGGATGACCCCATTTTCGAGAAATCCACTCTTATTCAGACACCCTATACAAGTCAGGGTAGTAAAAAAAAAACAAAATGGCAGTCAAGGTATCTTCCATGATGAATGAATGAATTCGGACATAATTTCTTACATTCCCATTTAGTCACTAAATTAATTTTGTCTCTTTTGTTGTTATTTTCATTTAATTCAGAAAATTATTTAATTCTGTTGGATAAAATATTAGATATTAAAATTTATATAAAATTTTGTAACTTTCTCGAGAATATAAGTATAAAAAAACGATATAGTATTTAAACCGACGCACCTGCGATAGAGTCAAAAAAATTGTGTTTCTGATTTGTATGGTATATTTGATGTGCTATTGTTTTATATTTTGGGGGTATAGTAATACAGCTTTAAATAAATAAAAAAGGCAAAAAGGACAAATAACCCTTCACGGAATTGCGCCTGCACACCAAGAAGAATCGGACTACCGATTGCTATTGCAGTCATCGCAAAATATATAGTTACTTTTCTTGAGAACCCTGGATCGATCCCCACAGTTGACAAACAATTTTTACCAAATTAAATCTACCCCTGTGGCCCCCCCACCACTAACATCTTTGGGGGCCGTGACTTGACGGCTGGTAACCTCACTTCACGCGAAGGAATATATCACCTACCGAGATCTGCTTCAGCAGAGTGCCACACCCAGTAATGGGTAAAAGGCGTGATGATATATTTATTTATTTATTTATATTTTTTATACTGCTACGGGAGAACTAACAATTCATATTTAATTTAGAATATTGTCATATTCGCGTAATATTTTCTACAATCTTAAAACTTTTGTAGAATATTTGGGAATTGAAATAATTTATTTCTTGCTTTGAATTCTTTTGTTCATTTTCTAATAATTTGATTAAAATATCAGATTTGAATTTTAATATCAAGTTTTATAAATTTAAGCTAAATATAAATTAATAGATATTTACTAAAAATATTAAAGCACAATTTTGAGAGTTGCAAAGTAACAACATAAATATATAATTTCTTAGTTTTACTTAAACTTTTCAAAATCATTCTAAATCAAAGTTTGTGCAAAATCTAGTTTAATATATTTTTCAGTATTTAAAATATTGTACGTGCAACAAAAATAAAATACGTAACACATTTTGAACTGCGCTTCAATCAAAACAAAATAAAAAGTTTCTCTTTGATAAATAACACTTTTACGAATTGTGGAAAAATCGGGAATTTTTGAATATATCATTGTCAATATTTGAACACGTGCTGCACAATTTCTTCTCAACCTAATCATTTTTATAAATGATCTGTTTTTAGAATTTTTTGTAAAAGTGTGTCCTTTTTACTGCAATATATATTTTCTTCATTTTAGCTACATAAGATGTATCTTCTTAGAACCTATAATATCTATAATTTATATTTATTATTTGCAAATGTAGTAAATTAAAACCTGACTAACATGTTTGGCAAAGTATACTGTCTCAAATATCGTTCCTAAATTATTTAAGTAACATACGAGGTTGTACGAAAGAAATTATAAATGTGAATGAAACGAAAGTGATGCAATGTTTGGCGAAGATTAGTTGCAGGAGGACTCATTGAATGTTACAAGGGTTCTTGCTACCTCATTTGATAAGGCATCGTGTGATGTTATGTATGTACAGTAAAATTTCTGCAAGAAGATTGGAATTATTACATCGCCATCGTTTTAACAACGTTGAGACCATCCAGATGAAGAAATAGCATACGTTACAGACAACATTATAAAAGATGTCTACATGATGCACATTTCTTAAGGAAATCTGACTGTATGCTTACAGGGTGTTACGCAATTTCAAGATAAAATTAAATGGCAAATACTACATGATGTACACACAAACCACAAATCACAAACCAAAAAGAATTTTTAAAATTCGCAAAATCAATTGCACTTTATATGAAGTAAACATTTTAGTGCTACTGGTATCGAATAGAACTGTGGATTCGAGAACCCGAATTCGATTCCAACAGCCGATAAACAATATTAATTAAAGAGTAAATACGATGATCGACTGTTTGAGTAATGACAACACTTTGATAATCAGAATATCAGTCTAATATATTTTGATAAAGTTACACTTCCAACGTTTCGGCGATAACCATCGCCTTCCTCAGGGATATGTAACGTCTAGTAATAAGTATAAACAAAATGTTTAAAAAAACAGAACATAATAGTCACAATTAAAAAAAATAAAATAAATAAATTAGTTAAAAAGGTTTAAAATTACACAACTCTTAACATCAACAATAAAACACATTAAAAGGAACATTACAAAAAATCATTTTCACAGTTTTAAATCTAGTCACAGAATATTAATTAAAATTACTCCCTTAAATCTTTAGGGACCATGATTTGACGCACTTCACGCGCATAAATATATCACTTACCGAGTTCTGCTACGACAGAGTGCCATATTCAGTTATAGGTAAAAGACGATATTTATTTATTTTTTAAAGTTGCAGTAAAATTGATACCAGATATCTGCCATTTAATTTGTATTTTGAAGTTATGAAACATCCTATAGAGTAACAGTTAAGTTGCTTGTTTAGTCTTTTATTGATGCAATACAATTAAAAATAAATAAGTCCTTTAATGACTATTAGGAGTGGAGCAGAATTTTAATTTTAGAATATTTCCCATATTAGCCAATATTTGTTCGTTGAAAGAGTAGTTATTAGATAATGTGAAGTTGTGAAAACACACAACCCACAAATACATGTACTATGTACATAAATATGCTATCAGAAGTAAAGGAAACCAGTAACACATGCGCGTTTTCCAACCCCGCGATTGGTACATTCAACAAGGGGTTGCAACAAAGTTCATCCCCTTGTATTATGCACCGCAGGGCGAACTTCGTGATTAGTGGATGAAGGGAAGACCACGCCCACACACTTCCAGGGGCGTGTTGATTCATTTGAAGCAGAAGGGATGAAATGAAGAATTTAGTTACATTCAGTACAAGTGTTAAGTATATCGTTGTTCAGCGACACTTGCACGTGTGATTGCAATTCTGGAACCTAAGGTGTAGTGGGTGAATCTGTGCTTTTCTAATTATTATAAACTCAACATGGAACATGTTCAGAAATCGAGATCGATAAATGACAAAAATATTCCGTCGACAATAACTACTTCGAATCAGCAATTAAATTCCAAACCGAATCAGGTAATAACTTGACAATAATACGAAACACATAAATAATATTTCGTGCTCGAAAAATTCTCTTCGAATAAAGTGCTCGATAATCTAATAACCGAAATAATCTTCACAATTTGTGCTGTGACTCCCATATCCCATATTGTTCTTGTTATCTAACAGATAACAAGTGCGAAGTAATTATGTAATATACAGGGTGCACCTATTTTTCTTTTCATTTAGTATTAGAATCTTGAGAACCATAAGATATACGAAAACTGTGTTCAAACTGTTTTTGTTCTTTCAAAAAATAGGTGCCTAAGTTTTGCGATATTATATTCATGTGTACGTAATAATTTAAAGTTTAATACAAAAAATGTACATTTGTAGATATCACAACTAACAAGTAAAATATATATTCATTATATTTACAAGTTGTTAGCAGCATAGCTAAGACATTAAAATTGTCTTCTAAAATAATCCTATTTTGAATAAGTCTTATATTCTCGAGATCCCAATAGTGAGTCAAAATAAAAATATACTTACTCTGTATTTTATCCATTTGCTGAATTAAAAATATTTAATTTGAAAGTGTTTCCTAATTATATATGGTATTAAAACAATAGAAAATATTTTAACAATTGTAGTAATTTCAGTGCAAAATATTTTGTTGTGAACATTAATTTTAATATTAATGAAGGTCAATTAAAACAAAACAATTAAAATAGAAGTACTTCGTACTACTTGAAAAAAGCTTGGTAATTACCTCTTAAGTAATTAGCAATTCATGAAAAATTAAACTTTGGGAATTTCGGTATGTTTTTCGTTTATTAATAATTGAAGTAAAAACTTATAATGATTTGTAGTTAAAATAATGTTGCTACATACCCAAAGCACTCTTTTATAAATAGGTGTATTATATTAATTATCGGTACCACCTATATCTAATTACTATAAAAGTCAAATGAAAGAAATGATAAAAATGTACTAGACATTTCTTTTCATCGAAATTTATGTCTGTCTTCTCTGTTTTCCTAAAAACATTTAATAATATGAAATAACAATAAAAATAATTATAAAATAGATAAAGTATATTATAAAAGATGTGTCGAAATTTGCTAACATAATTGCACATAACATGAAACAAACAATTTTCGTGCCACTGGATTGATAGGTTACAGTAAAGAATAAAAATTAGTCAAAGAACTAATACACAACTTCAATTAAATTATACTTAATGTTTACTCATTTTTATTTGTTACTATAACCTATCAGTCCAAATAACAACAAATAATAAATACCCTTAATTTTTTGGAATATTCTGTAGAACGAATTTCAAATGCAACAAATGTGTTATTTCAATACAATTTCTCTATAAGTTTTTCTATAGAATTTTAGAAAGTAATGCGCTAGTATTGATACATCAAATTTCTTATTTAATTTTATAAATCATTTATTTGCATTGCTACCTCGCACTTCTTAAAATTGTGCTATAAACATACTTTGGATTTAGTAATATGATGGTGTTATCAGTTTTGTGATAGCCAATTTCTTTTAGTAACTGAATAGGTATATTTATCTAAGATTAAGATAAAAAAAAATGCTAACTGTTATTTTTTTATTATTTTTTTTGCTCCTATACATTCATATTTAAGTTGAAGTTATAAAATCTGATGTTTAAATTGTCAAACAAAGAGCATGAGCAATAGAAATAATCATAAAATAGATAAAATTGATTTAAGAATTACATTTAAGTATAACTAATTAACTGTTTCAAATCATAAAGATTCTACAAAAGTTTTGCTTTAAAACTATAGAAAATTATATGTAAATATGATAATATTCTAATATATTAAAATGAAATATAAATTGTTAGTTCTCCGTTAGCAATTACTTTATTTAGTATGACTATATAAGCTACGATTAAAACGATAACTATCGGTAGTCCGATTCCTCTCGGGAAGCATCGCAGGACGGCTCGGTGCGCAGATGCAATACCGTGGAGGGGTTATTTGACTGCCTTTTGTTTTATTTTATTTTAAAATTTATTTAATAACATAACAGCTAAATGAAAAGCTGAGCATTAGTAGTTAAATATTCCAATAGTACAGCAAAAAAAACATAAAAATCAAATACTTTATCTACTTTAACTAGGTTCAAATATATTCCACGGATACTCTACCATTTAAATTTTTGTTGTACCTAACTATTTATATTTTAATTTAAAAGTAAAAAACTTTCATATATAATATAACAAGTAGTATGAAAATTGCTGAAAATATTTTGACATAAATTATGAGTTGTTATGGAAATGAAAACATAACGAGTGCGAAGCACGAGTTGTGTTTCTTATTTCCGTAACAACGAATTTTATGTCAAAATATTATCTGTCAATTTTCATACTACGAGTTGTATTCGGCTTGAGAATTTACCAAACAAGAGTTAATTAACAAGAATAGTTAGGTATTTATTTGCACATTTTTAATTAGGTATTACAGTGATGAAAATTTTGAATATTAAATGTACACTGAACAAATGTAGAATTGACGTTTATGAAAATATTGAAAATATCATTTATTTTATTCGTAACCAAGGATATTATTAACAGTGGTATTTCCGATATCAATTTCACTAGTGATGAATTTCCGACGAAATGTACATTTCATTGGTTCATTTTCAAACAAATTCGTGATCCTATTGGTTGACTGTGACGTGTGGTGAATTCTCATATAAATATTAAAGTCTAACATTTTATGGAATTATGAATAAAATAAACAAAATTAATTTTATTTCGTTATTGCAATAATTTGAAACATAAATTATATTTAAATATATTGTTTATTTAGTATAAATACAAGTTGTTCATCTATATCCAACAAGGCAGTGTGATAACTGTTATCAGCGCATATCTCGGCGTTATATTACTACACAGTATATGACTGAGAAAATGCACCGTGAAAAAAGCATTATCTTTTGTTTATTTTTTACGCCCGTTATTAAAATGTCATTTAACATACTGGTTTCCATGGCGCTAAATAACATCTTAATCACTTGTTGACAGGCTGTAGCTTCGAACGTTTTAGTCACGGCTTGAGATATTAAATACAGGGTGAAATTAGCTTCAGGCACCTGTCATTGTAACTTAAACTTACGTTTTAAATGATTCATAAAACTTTATTGTTTTTTGTTGTTTTAATTTGATTTTTATACACTTGCTTTGCTTAGCTAGTGTCAAACAAAAATCGAAACTAAAGAGATGTTTATAAAACTTGATACTTAATATACTATTTTATTTTGTTTATTATATTAGTATTGCATAGCAACAATTTAGTAAGACTGTTAAATAAGAGGTATGGTCTACTGTATCATAGTAAAAACGTTTAAAGGCGTTAAGAAATTGATTTAAGTCATCAATGTTTTTAAAAAAAGACAATTTATAAAAGAGTCTTGAGTGTTATAATATAATATAATTAGATTTACTATCGATATATGCGAGATAAATATATATTTTTTCATTTTTAAGGTTTTTTTTAAACAAAAATAATGAAGACTCGTTTAACAGCTGATAATATACGATGTCAAATATGTCAAAATCTTTTAGAAATTGTATAGAGTGCGATGAACAGAAATGTTTCGCTTCCAGCACGTGAGCTTATTTGATATTTCTTACAAACTTTGTACAGTGTAACCTACAGGAAGTGAAACCCGGAAATATATGAACTAAAATGTAATTTAGTTATTTTCTCTATAAAATGTGTAGTGAGGACCTATCTAGAGTAACGTAGGAAACAGCAGTATTGATAATTGAGAAAATCGAAATATTAATTAATTGTAGAGATGGGCGAATATCAAATTTCTCGAATTCGAATATCGAATACGAATATTAATCAGATCTCGAATATTCGAGGTACTCGAATATTCGAATACTCCTAAAAGTTAATTTATTTATTATTCATAATTATTCAATTATGTCCTTTGCATTATTTGAATGAAATTGTTAAGATAAAATAAAATTAAAACAAAAAGTACAAACAAAAAAGAAAAGAAAAAGACGAAAACTTCAAATTTAAGGTGAAACCTGAAACGTACGGGCTGATGTTGGCGAAAAACAAATTTGAAATATGGTAAGTCTTCATGGTTTTGAAACAAAATATCTTTGTTATTAATAACTTCAAAGTATTGTTATAGCTTTAAGTTTATGTACAAATGATAAAGAAAAACATAGTCAAAAATTGAGGTCAACATATAGCGCGATATTCGAGGTATTCGAATGTTCGCTATACTGACGTTAATATTCGAAAATCTCGAATATCGAATAATGTCAATATTCGAGCCATTCGACTATTCGCGGATGATATTCGCCCATCTCTAATTAATTGCAATATATTTTTAACTAATTTTAAAAACTTTCTGATTTTACAAATTAGTGGACAAATAGTACAAGCAGAAACGTGTCAAGTTCCCACTTATATCAACATCTTATCAGCCAAGTGTTAGAGTGGAATGTTTCTCCATTTCATCCAGTCTCATTTTGGCCATTCTTGAATATGTAAAGTGAAAAAATATTAATAAACATGCAAAAAACCTTCCTTTTATCAAAATTGTCAAGTTTAACGGTAACGTAAATTTATACATACATAACAACACGCTATAGCTCTACTACCTTTTTGTCTTTTTTCTTATTTATTGAAAATTGTATTACTATTTCCAAAATATAAAACATTAGCACATGAAAAGAAACACAAAAATCTGAAGCACAAATTTCTACAACTGTATTGCAGATACATCGGTGTAAATACCGCAGACGAATACTTTGACTATACCTTTTTTAATTTTTTTGAATATCTATCCACTTATATTTTAGTTGAAAATTACAAAATATCATATAAAATATAATATAATTAAATAGTATTATGAACAAAATCACTAAAAGCATGTGTTCATGCACCGGGTGGAACATCATACCTGTGTACATAGGCGATTAACATGAAAAAACAGAATTACATTTACATGCGTTATAACGAGAGAAATTTAATAAAAAAATATTAAAAATTACTTTGAAAATATCAAATAGAGAAACAAAAATAGATAAATGCTTGACGTTTGACAGATCTCCTGATTTAACACCTAGCGATTTTTTTTATGGGGTCATCTTAAATGTAAAATTTATAAGCAACGCCACCCAAATATTAATTCTTTGAGAGAAGCTATCGTGGATAAGTGCGCCTTAATCACAAATACGCAGCTCGCTAATGTACGACAATCCTTCTAAAATAGACTTGGTTATTGCTTGGCTGAAAATGGAGGTTTATTTGAATATTTATTGTAATAATAAATTGTACTGATTATTTTATTGAGAGAATTATTGTTTGATATTTGAATTATAATAGATAGGTTATAATTTTTACATGACCAACCCTATAAGAAATAAACGTTTCATTGAAATGTACAATTGTTTATTTATTATTAAATTGTAATCATAGGTATGGAGTTTTTTGAATGAATTTTATTGAATGATTAATTTGTCGGGGGTAAAATATCAAATAGACAGAAAAACGTCAAGCATTTATCTATTTTTGTTTCACTTCCATGGCTATTTTTAATATTTTTTAATTTAATTTCTGTCGTTATAACGCATGTAAATGTAATTCTGTTTATTGATTTAGATGCAGAATTTTATGCTCTACAACATTTATTTGAAGCATTTTTGGCTAAAATAATTTGGGGAGCAATGCGCACTGAAAAACTGTTTTTTCATGTTAATCGCCTATGTACACAGGTATGATGTTCCACCCGGTATATATATAATTCACAAAATTAAATGCACTTTACATGAAGTAAACATTTCACCTGACTTAACGCTGCAAAACTTTGGGGATACTTAAAAATATAAAGTCCTCCGTTTCTCTAACTATTGAAAATGAATATAAAAATAAGAATAAGATAAGTCATCCTGTATTTAACGGTTATTTAATCAATTAAAAAACTGAAAACAGTACGAAATAATAATAATACAAATATTTAAATATCTAATATAGTTCTCTGTGATTTACTTTTACTTTGTAAAATAAATTACTACACGGCACAGAAATTGTGAAAATTATCTATAAAATATGTATCAAATTTAAATAATTACAAATTATAATAAGTATTTTGAGGATAATATTAGTTAATCCGCCATTGAACATCAGCTACAAAATAAGTATAAAAGTAAAATAGATTATAGCTTACAACAATTGTCTTTTATAAATCGAAACAGCTAGCGTAAACAATAATAAGTAATCAGCTTCCCGCTAAACTTAATAAAAGCTTTAACGCTCACCAGAGTCGATTACCGTAAGCATTGAAGCGTGAACTACCCGTCCGCAACAAGGGTCTTTGCCTCACAGGGCCCTAATACTTGAACGCTACTCCTTCGCCTTGCAACTAAGTACTGTCTGATTCATTTAAGTTGCACACATTCCTATAAAATCATTTGCTAACAAAGCCCCATGTTGCAAAACCGGGAACAATCTGATAAGCTGATGTCACATCTGCATGTTTGATGAAATTTTGTTATATACATACATAACTTCACGCTTTGTTCCATCAAATGGAGTAACACGAACCCTTAAAATGTTCTTTTGATTCATTCTACAATTAATCTTTACCAAAACTTGAATCATGTCCATTCATTTATTTCTTTGTCGTCGTCTGCGCCAACGGTTTTTAACATTTTTGTTATCGCGGGCTTATTTTCCATATATTGCGGCACTCAAATAGTGGATTTTGTTGACACTTCTATTTAATTCTTTTTATATTTATGAAAAGTTTATGTACATATTACACCTTAAAATTGTCCAATATTTATATTCAGTGAAGAAAAATTTATTTATACATTACTACATGTTTTGATAGCACTTAAGGGAGGCATGCAAACGTTCAGCTAATAAGAAAATATGTACATATAATGTAACAACATTTATAATTAGTAAAAAAAATATATCATCACGCCTTTTACCCATTACTGGGTGTGGCACTCTGCCTAAGCAGATCTCGGTAAGTGATATATTTTGTCGCGTGAAGTGCGGTTACCAGCCGTCAAATCACGGCCCTCAAAGATATTAGTGGAGTGGGAGCCACAGGGATAGATTTTTAAATTGGTGAAAATTATTTGTCGGCTGTGGGGATCGAACCAGGGTTCTCAAGATCCACAGGCCGACTCGATACCACTGAGCCATCTACCCCATTTTAATTAGTAATAATATATATATATATATATATATATATATATATATATATATATATGCGGTGGCAAAACGCCCCTTATGGGGCAACGCCGCTTCATTCGAAGCTCTCTAGATCCTTTTTAACGGGGGGATCATCCCTTTTTTCTTCTTTTATTTTATCTTCTCACTTATGCTCCTCCATAATTCTCTATTTCCTGCCTTTTCTTTCCAATTTTGGACTCTTGCAATTTTCAAGTCTTCTGTCACTTCCTTCATCCACGTAGATCTGGGTCTTCCTCTCCTTCTTCTTCCAGGATCCTATTCTAATATACTATGGATCATAGTGTCTTCACCAGCCCTCCATGTATGTCCTAGCCATTTTACTCTCTGCTGTTTGATCTTGCTTACTATGTCCTCTCCATCCATTTCTTTTAGTATTTCGCTGTTCATTTTTCGTCTGTATTCATCTTCATTGATTTTGACTGGTCCCAATATAGTTCTTAATATTTTTCTTTCTATTATTCTCATTTGTTCTTCCTCTTTTTTTGTCATTGTTATTGTCTCTGCGTCATACATTAGTAGAGGTCTTATCATTGTTTTGTATATTTTCATTTTAGTATTTTTAGTGAGAATTTTACTTTTTAACATTTTTTTGTGTATGTGCAATATAATACAATACAAAATAAACTTTTAATATATTTTTTACCAATAGCAATTGATATATAAATAGTTCACATTTCATTCGACATATATTCCACATACTTTGGCTATTTTGGTGTGTTAGAAAAAAGGTGTTAATTAAAAAGGAGACATCTACTTTAAAGTTTAAATAATGCACTAAAGTGATAATAATGATATTGTTTTATTAATTTGAATAAGCTCAAGAATTGTAAATTCCAAAACAAACATCATTCAATTACAGTTGTGGATACATATGAATTCAGTTAGGAAATAGTACGACGACTACGATGTGACCAGAACCACAACATAACCAATTTGAGAGAAACCGAGTTAAACATAAAAACTTTATTAATTAAATTACAATCAAAGTAGTAATTGTAACATGGCGGCTTAAAGAAGTGCTAAAATACAATTTTATTTTGCTCACTAGACCTCTTTGTGTTTACGAATTTTTTACAAATCGAAAATCGCCAAAAACGAATCGATTTGAACTGACGAACTACCTGCCGAAACAAGTGCTTATACAGTTGAATTTTAAATTAAATGTCGACATACATCAGTCATAAATTTGGAAATGTGAAGACAAACTATCTTAAGGGGTAAAGGCCACTCTAGAATTTTAAAAAAATGCATATATTTTCAAAATCGGGCGAAAAGAAATCTGAAATACTAATTGATGGATCGCGCTGAATCTTTTTATTTCTAATTCTAGATATAAAATACTAAAAAACTACGGGGGCTTTTTTTTTTAAAGTGCTTCATTCGTTTTTTATGGTCGTTTTTATACAGAAATTTAGTCCCGAATAATGAACTTTTTTTCAAACGTGCGCCATTTTGTTAAAAATCAAAATATACATCATAGATTAAGAAAACATATCCCCTTTTGTTCCAGGTCTATTGCTGTTCCCGGAATGTTTTCGCCCGATTTGCCCTACGCTCCGAGAGGAGTCGCCATTTTTTTTTAATTTCTGACGACAATTTTGAATATTTTCTTTAAAATTTTTTTTTAAATAAAGTCTCAAGAGCACTAAATAAAGATCCTAAAACAGTTCTTAAGCAGCACGTTTAGATTTCGTTAAAAAAAATCTTGAAAATGACCCTTTTTTTCCTTGTCTAGAGTGGCCTTACCCCTTAAATAAATACAATTTTATTTCACGAACAAATCCCTAATAATTTACAGGAGGATACATATTGTAACTAGTCGAATGAAAAGCATTCAGAAATTTTATAAAATGCGGTCATGTAAAACTTTCGTTGACTTGGAATTATTTCATTGATTTAGTACTTAAAGTTCTCTTTTATAAAAAAAAAACATATTAAAAGTTAGTTTTATTTTAGGTGGGTACAGTAATACTTTACGGAGTTCCAATAGTATCATTAGTCATTGAGGCCCAAGAACGTTTGTGTTTGGCTCAAATATCAAACACACTCCTCAAACAATTCAGTTATAATGAAATTCATAATCGTAGAGTAGCGTTAGGTAAGTTTGTTTATTAATACTTTTCAAAGATTTCGATACATAAAAGATTGTTTCTGAAGGAATCACATGTGTGCAATGTACACCTGTCCAGTTGGAGATTCTCCGACGGGCGGGCGCTATGCCAGTGTCTTCAAGAAGATGTGGCATGATCACACGAAGAGAAGCCGAGAGGCTGTGTAAAAGCTTTTTAGGTGATAATAGTCCTCCCAGGTACACACCAAAACTTATTACTACTCTTGCTTACAGTCAAATTTCTCTAAATAAAACTAATTCATGTCTGAATTCATAGTTACACAAAACACGAAGATTCATTTCATTTACCTTTTTAATAGGAAATTAATTTGGAAAAACACAACTCAACACTTTTATTTGAATCATTTCACTCTAAAATAATTGAGGATCGTTTAACATCAAGAAATGTATAAATCGGACCTATCAACATATTTCGACTATAGTTTTGGGTAAATTAATCTTTGCGTATTATTTATCAAGTGAGAATAAACGAAAAATATTAATTATTTAGATGTGCATATAAATAGAATTTAAAAAAAATTGTTCTAATTCACATTAAAGACCGGTTTCCCAATTACTATCAACGGGATAAATACAAAAATTTCGCATCGAAGCACAAATGGTAATAATTATGCTGATTCTGTCGATAGTTATCGGAAACTTTGTCCGGTATTGCAAAATTCGCTCCAAAGTAAAAAAAAATGTAACAATCAATTAACTCAATTCAATTTGTTTAGCTAAATTACATCGGCAGTTCAATTTAAGTCAAAGTTTAAGAACATATATCGAAAAGACAACCTCATCTTTATTTAGTTAAAATATTAATCTGAAATTATACAGGGTGTTATTATGCTTCGCGGAAAAATATAAAAATAATTATATGATGGACTGATTATAGAACAAAAAGATTTTTTTTTATTCTCAAAATTAAGAGTATTTACCTTAATTAAACAATTTTAGTATCACTTGTTTGATAGTTATTTCTAATATATTAATAATTAAATTATATAGCATTAGATAAATGATTGTTTGTAGTGTAGGATAGCGGCACTAAAATATACATTTCAAAAACCATGTTCATAATTTTGCGAATATAAAAAATATTACTTTTGTTCTATTATGTACGTCATTTTTTTCCAAAGTATAAAAACAGCCTGTATACAGGATGTTTTTTATTCGATGTTTATATGGGATCTCGAGAATTATGACTTTGATTAAATTAGACAAAAATTGCAAAATTCTTAGATCATTTTAACGATAATGATGTTCCTAGAAAATGTGTAATTCACAAGGAGCAAAGTTTCAAATAAGAATTGAATAATACTAAACCCACTTTACACTAGAATTAGAGAATTGGAATAGATAAAATAAAGAAATTTTACTTAGGGAAAGTTGACTGTAACTATTAGATAGGTTCACAGAAGTATAGAGTAGTAATACTCTAAAATAGCAATTTTTCTAGACTACCAGACGACTTCGCATTCTCCGTACACCACGACTGCGCCTGGGGTTGCACCGGGTCGTTCCTCCCATCCCGTTACAATTCCTCAAGAGCGAAATGTATCAAATGTTCAATGTGTGGTTTATTTTTCTCGCCAAACAAATTCATTTTTCATTCGCATCGTGTTTCTCCGTCGGATAAATACGTGCAACCCGACGCAGCAAATTTTAACTCATGGCGTCGGCACATGAAGTTAAGTGGAAACCCTTCTGATGAAATCGTCCATGCCTGGGAAGATGTCAAAGCAATGTTCAACGGCGGTACTCGTAAACGCTTACTGGCGAATTCAACATCTTCGAAATCATCGAAACAGATCAAACTAGACTCAGAGACTCAACCAGGGATTCAAATTCCTTTGATACCCGCTCCTAGGGTTCCCAACCTCCAAGATATACCTCTTCCTCTGTCGAGGATGGCTGTTGACTTCATGTATCACAAACCTTTTACATTTTCGCCGTATACATCACTACCGTGGATTAAAAGAAATCCTATGTTTTTTACTAACGAAACGTCTTTGTTATCTATTGATAAAAGTTATCAATCGGCGTTTAAACCGGTTCATCCTATTGTTGTGGCTGATAATGATTCCAGACAAAAACAAGAACCTAGTGATGATGAAGTTGATATCGAAACTACGGATGACAAAGACGATTCGACGTCCTGCTCGAAGTGGAGTCCTGAAGTTGATACGGTAAGAGAACTACTAACTTTTTTTTTCATATTAATTTCTACGATTTTGAAATTACTTTTATTATTATTAATGTATTCATACATTTTTTCACGGCCCTGTAAAAAAGTGATTTTTTTTCATCCCTAGGGAAGAAAAGTAACGTTATATTCATGCCAATCGGAAAAGAACTATACGATTTGACATTAGTAACATCCAAATTAATTCTGTCAATAATAAAACTTATCTAAATTTCTATTTTATGTCTGAAATTTTACTTTCTGATACGGCAGAAAAAAAATATAAATACACATACAAATAACTATTTTATGTAATTGTTCATCTTTTGTATACAACACTACTTTATTGGATGATGCCAATATCAACATCAGAACAAAAGTATATAAAATGTAAGTCTGTAACAAAATTGGTAATAAGTAATTAATGTCAATAATTGTTCTTACATATTATTTCATATTATTAATTAAAATGTCCATACACCAAAATCATTCAAGTACTTGTTCTAAGTCTTAAGAATATTAATTATTTAATCAGATAGAGATTGTATAATTACAGCTTAAATACATAATTTTATGAAACGATTAAAAGTAAACATCGTTGGAAAAAATAAAATGTTCCTATGACTACGATTTAAATTTCAAAAGAATTATTAAATATTTTGAAGAAATTGTATCTCCATAATTACAATTTAAGAATAAAATTTAATGAGAGAATTTAAATAATAATATAAATTCTTAAGCATCTTATGAAAACCTTTGGAATATTAAAAGGAAAAACCTCAAACACAAAATCCTCAACTTGTAAACGTAAAAATGCTTCACGGAAAATGAACAAAATAAAATCCAAGAAAATCTTGTCCAAATAAAATATACTTTTTTCAAGTTATTGAAACAATCAAGCTTGTAATTTACTGTTCAGCATTTAAATATATGTTGTTCAATATTATTCATTGATTAATTAATAAACATGTATGTTAAAAAAAAATTGATTACTGAAACATTGGCATATGTACAATAGCTGGCTAATTTTAAAGTTCAGCTACAATTACTTTCGATATTGCAGTAGTTTTACTAAATATAAAAAATATAATTGCAGTTCGTACTGATAAATTTGTCCTATTGTAACTTCAAAATATTGCTAGTTACTTCATAAAGCAACTTTTTTGTAACTTAAAGCTACTTCTTATAGCTCAAAAGTACTTATTATACGAGTAGTATGCAACTAATTTCTGTAGCTTAAAATTAAAAAAAAAATTCTTATGATAAATAAAATTATTTGATATTAACGGAAAAAAAGTTTCAAATTTAATAGCTATTTTAATATTAACTTCGTTGTATTTTACAAAATGTATGTAGAAGCTATAGCTTCGCTACATTTTCTTTGAATAGCTATAGTTATAGCTTCGCTACTTTTTTTAGTAGCTTGTCCAATTCTGCATATTAGCATAATGAGATTGAGAAGAAAGTGTAAATTTGTTTCAATGAATGTATGTTAGTAAAATTGCGTGGATATAAATGGATGTATATGATTGAAGGTTGAGTTTGTATGAAGTGGTGAAGCGAAAGTAATGTTACAAAATAGGAATAAATTACAGGATAAATATAATAAATAAATATTCAGTGAATGTTTCAAAGGTTCGTGCTACCCATTTGATGGACCATACCATTATTGTACGTAGGTAAATTGTAAAATACTAAATAAAATCTCACAAAAGCAGAAAACAATTGTTGAATTTTTAAGTAATAATTTTAAATCTATATGCGTAGTCGCGCTTCTCGCATTTGTTAGTATTTATACAGAAAATTAAGTACAACACGCGTCATTCAACGCTTTCAATGTGATTAAATGTAAACATGTTTTTTTGTCTAATGCTTCCCCTAACATCCGCTTCCCTTTACTTACGTAATGTAATTAAATTTGAATTATTTATTACCAACTGCGGAGGAAAGGTAAACTAAACACCAATAAAGAATAATGCTAAACACTTAGGACTGGTTACACGTTACACGTTACACGTTACACCTTCAGATATAGTAATTGGATAGCTGTTAGTTATATTGATGATGGATCATTATGAAACGATTCCTTTGTTGTTTCAATTAATTTTACCCTAGTTAGAGGAATCCCATGTGTCAGAATAGAATAGATAACGTGAAGAGATACTGTATGAAAGTACTACAACTGGTTAAATGTAATGGACTTCTCCATTATTTATATTTGAAACCTTATGAAAAACTATAACGACCTATCGAAACTCGATATAGTGACGTAATTTTCAAGTCAATTGACATAGAATATAATAACATTTGTTATTGTATATTTCCCGTTCTAAATTATACTTTTATTTCAAACATTTTTCTCTTAAATATTTAAATTATTTAAGAACGATTACTTTCTATCGCCGAATGTATCCAAAATAATATATGCATCTTCGGATAAAGTTCCAGATAACTATCGACAGGATAATTTAAAAAAAATTATCATTAGAAAAAAGACCAATTACCATTTCTATTACAATTATATATACAGGGTGGTGAATCGAATTGCGCACCATATCGTTTTCAATGCTATTTTTCAAATGTTCAATTATTGGCTTCCCTAATTATTTTATGCAAAAAAGATTCAAATAAAAGTTTTAGGGCATAAATTTCTGCATCTAAGTCAATAAACATAATTTCTATTACATGCTTTGTAACGACAGAAATTAAATATTAAAATGTCGAAAGTTGTGTTGAAAATACAGACAGCCATGGGATTGAACAATAAATAAATAAATGCTTGGCGTTTTATCTGTCAAAACGACAACGTTGGACGTTTTATGTCAATCGTTGACGTTAAAACGCCAAGCATTTATTTATTTTTTGTTCAATGTCTGCATTTTCAATACAACTTTCGACATTTTAATATTTAATTTCTGTCGATACAAAGCATGTAATAGAAATTATGTTTATTGATTTAGATGCAGAAATTTATGCCCTAAAACTTGTATTTGAAGCTTTTTTGCATAAAATAATTAGGGAAGCCAATAATTGAACCTTTGAAAAATAGCATTGAAAACGCTATGGTGCGCAATTCGATTCACCACCCTGTATATATATCCCGTTGATTATTATTGGGAACTTTATCCGGAAATGGAAAAAATTATCTTAAAAATAAAAAAAAAACAGAAAACATATACATCTGTGATTATACCATCACCCGCCGATGCACAGAAAGATAATTAAATGTATCAAATTATTTAGTTCTTAATCTAAAAATGAAATTTGTTCTGAACAATAGAAGTTTCTGTGTTCTATTTAGTAGATTTGGGCGAACCCTGCAAATAATTAAATGCACAATAGCCCTAGGGATATTAGCTTTAACTCTTAAGGAACATTAACTCTTAAAGGTCAAAGAATAATATTAAGCAAGCAAACATAGGGGATGGTATAATCCCAGCCTACTGCTACACTTGTCAATACTGATGAACAGAACAAAGAATATAAATTACACATATTTTAAATTTATTCACAACTTGACATTTTTAAAATTATATTTATATTAATTGAATAGAATTGCGTTGGGAATAAGTTGGTGTGTGATGAGTGTAAAATGAAGAACAATGTTGGTAAAAGAACTCTGTGAGCAAAAATAAGAAACCAATAAATAGATAAAATAAACAACTTTTCTTCCCAATTTTCTTTCAAATTTTCCCTCATTTTTCGTAAAAGTTGGTTATATCGATTTTTCGGTCTCAATTTCCTGGGTCAAATTACATTGTTTTAAAGTACTGACATACCTATATTTTAAACAACTACATTTTCATTAATTTTTATTTCAAGATGACGTACGAAATTTATTTACTGGAGAATGCAACTTAACTAAATCATTTTCCAGGTCAAAAACATTGGAATAAAATCATTAGAACCAATTTAAAGATAGTTAACAAACACAAAACTTACAAATGCAAGTACTACTACTACGTTACAGTGACGTCATATAGCCCTTCTACAAATTTTTAACAATTCATTTTTTAAATTGTTATTTTAAATTCTTGTCTAAGATTATATATATACATAAAAATCAATAACAACAAAGACAAAATTAATTGTCATCCAACACTTGGTGAAACAAGGTTTAATAAAAAATATAAAATAAACACTTGGCTATGTTTCACAAAATTCAGCCTCCAAGTCACCTTATGAGGGCATCGTCAGAGTAACCATAGACGCGTTTCGCTCTTATTAGATATACATAGTCAAGTGTTTATTTTATATTTTTTATTAAACCTTGTTTCACCAAGTGTTGGATGACAATTAATTTTGTCTTTGTTGTTATTTAAATTGCTATTGCGTAGCTTTTCCTTTTTTTCGATAGATGGCATGATCTGTTCCACAGAACTTCTCATGTTATCTTACCTGTTTGTTAGAGATCTTATTCTCTGCTGGCACAGTTCTTCGTCACCAGCTTCTTCACGTGAACTTTGTTCTAGGTGAAGAAGTGAGTTATACCATACTGATGAGCTCTAATATGAGCGAAACGCGACTATGGTTACTAACTGTGCTGGCCAGCCTCTGACGATGCCCTCATAAGGTGACTTGGAGGCTGAATTTTGTGAAACATTGCCAAGTGTTTATTTTTTTTTTTTTAAATCAATATTTGGTCAGAGACCTCATTGGTTTAATTTCCCAATATTTTCTAGACATACACTGTATATATGTTGGTGAAATTGTGGGCGAGAGATTGCGTGAACGATTTAAAATGGATGGAAATGATTGAAGGTATGTTTCGAAACTGAAGTTTGTACGATGAAGATTCATTTCAGGCTGGTGTATGTGTCAAGGGTTTATACTACCCCAGTTTATAGGACATGCCGTGGTGTAAAGTACTGCAATATTCTGTTTTCTTTCTTTCAGATTATGTTTCATAACACCACTTGTCAAAACAACATCTGCTGTGGAGTGTTACAGCGCACTCCAGTTTCAACTCAATCCAGATCCACATTATGAATATTTTAGAAAGTTACAGCGGTTAATGTTGATATTGATATTATCTGACGTAGATAATCTCGAAAATATACAAGTGCTGAATTCATTATGAAAATGTATGACACTCACAAAATGCACATTTTTACTTAAAATGCATATTTGTATTCAGATGAAAACCATAATGCCAACATTAACAACTAAAATCACTTCATATAGTAGCCAATTTCGGTACATGTATATACATTTTTTCTGCTTATCAGTGTTAATGTTATACAGGTTGATTCAAAAATTACATTAATTTTCTGTTGTCAAATTATTTCAGAGAAAAGTTGTTTCCAATAAAATTTGGAAACGTTTAACATAGGAAAATATATGGTGCAGTTGTTTTGGAAATACTGTACTAGTTTACTTTTGAATCGCCCTGTATTAATTCGTAATTTAATACATAAACTGCTTAAACACATTTATATTTTCATTGTAATTTTTCGTTATGCTATTGCCGAAATGAAAATAAAATTGTACATTTACTGGTATATATAAATAATTTAATTTTGATTTTCGATTGGAACATATCAGAAGCTGATGTAGTAGTAGATATTAACGCAATTTCAATTTCAATCAAGTTATGATAGAAAAGTATTGGGTTTGTAATGTATTATAGTCTTTTTTCTGTATATTAATTAGAGCTAGAATCGCAAAACTATTACAAGCCAATGCTTACTATATTATAGTTCATTCAGAGATCATAGGATTTACTTTTACATTTGGTAATAGTAATTATTTCAGGGGAACCAAGAAATATTTCACTTATTTATCAACTTAACAATTTATTTCTTATAACTTGATTTATATAGCAACAGCTGATTGATAACAAATATCATTTCCGGTTTACTAGTAGTTAGTATCAACTTTGTAATTTCAATTTCATTTTTGAGGTAGGTGATTTAGTGGTATTGAGTTGGCCGGTGGAGTCCCACAGTCAACAAACAATTTTCACCACGTTAAAACTACCCCTGTGGCTCCCCCTCCACTAACATCTTTGAAGGACTTGATTTGACTGCTGGTAACCGCGCTTCACGCGAAGAAATATATCATTTACCCTGATCTGCTAAGTGCCACACCCAGTAATGGGTTTTTATAAATTTGTTTATAACATGTAAAATAATCCATATCTTACATAATTAAAAAATAAAATGGCGGGCACTATAATTGTTCGCGACCAAAGTTTTTGCCGTCCTAGGTCGTAAACAAAGTGTTTTTGGACGATTTTGAAGTATACAAACACAAAAGTATATTTGATCGTAGGCACAAAAAAATATTGATTTTAAATATGTATAATAATTTCAATTTAAATAAATTGTTATTAAATGTTTCTTATCTTTGTTTTCTAAATAAATAAATAAATATATCAACACGCCTTTTGCCCAATACTAGATGTGCCACTCTCGGTAAGTGATATATTTCTTCGCGTGAAGTACTGTTAATAATTAAAGTGCTCTTGATTTTATTTTTTTAAATGTAACATGGAATATTATTATTTAAATTTGTTAAAAAATAAATTTTATTTCAAAGTTGATATTAACTACTAATAAACCTTAAATCCGTCATCAATTAGCTTCCATGTTTCTATTTAAATTATGTTATATAAAATAAATTACAAAGCGTGATATTTGTTGGTTCTTTTAAAATATAACTCCCTGTATAAAATATTTCATACAATTTGTATTATTATAAATGTCGCCCCTATGATTTTTGAAAGTACTATACTAACACATGATAGTGGTATGGCTGACACATATACATAATGTGTGTATTTTTTGTGCAGTAAATTTAAAATTTAGTTACAATTTATAGTTATATTTTTATTTATTTTAGTACTAATTTTTGTATAGTATAGTATTATATACTTATTTATAGTTACATGTTAAACAATTAATCGAATGTAAGAATGGAAAAAATATAAATGACATTAGTACCTGTGGAATAAAATATGTTATAGTTATTATTATTTCAAACATTTATTTGAAAGTTAGATTAACTTTGAACAATGAATTTGTAGAAAGATAGGTATTGGCAATTTATTTAAAATAACTAATCAATTATGTTTTTCCTCGTTTTATGTTGATCAGTTATTTTACAATCTGAAAAAATTGTCTGTCTATCTACAAACAGCTGGCCCATGAAAACTCCTACGACTTACATGAGATATGAGTTTTCACTATTATTTACTTTAAAGCAAAGAAGTTTCATATGAAAATGAAGTGAATCTAAGGTAATTAACACATTTCAAGTAATTGTAAAAGTTGTCGAAAAGGATGCATAAAATGTATAATATTTAACTATGAAATACATATTTTAAATTTTCGTTTTAAAGTAAAGTAAATAAGTAAAATTAAATATCTGTACAACTTTTATTTGAAACATTTTTCTATACAGTAATTAGGAAAGCAGTTGTCGGGAAAAAATGTTTTCCATGTTATTCGCCTATGGCGGAGTTTTTCTGGAACACCTGTATATTTATTACTCAATTTTAATACTATTCCACTTATTTAAATATTTTTGCGAACAACTGGAAATTGAATTGTAGGTACATTTCTTGTATTTTATTATTTAATGTGTACAAATATAATATTAACCTGAATCTGCTCCATAGCAGAATTAATCATATTTATTTAATTAATTTTGCTATTTAATTAGATATATCAATATTGTGGGAGTCTTCCTATACTTCTAATTCTAACAAATACATACAGGGTGTTTCAAAACTTATGCATTAAATTTAAACCGCAAATATTATTTGTTATACTGATTGCCGGACAAATTTTTTTTTAAAAATTTTATAATTAAATACCTACAATTTACTTGAAGTAAATATTTTTGCTACCTAATCCCAAATACAGTGCAGGGTCCGCACTCATCGAGCCGCAATGTAGTAGTTCTTATAATTTTTAGTTTGCTATTCGAACTCGGGATCTCTGGATTCGAATTCCGTAACGCTATCCACACCACCGTATTGACGAACTAATTAATAACATTACTAATAAAGCTATTAAAATTCAATTAATTTATTCGTTATACAACAGCAACGTAACTATTTGTAATGTTCACAATTATAATTTTATTATTATTATTAGAAACAAGAAGCATATCAGTGGTAACAAAAATGTTTACTTAATTTTAAATTTTAAAATCAAATCTGTACAATAATCAGTACAATAAATAATATTTGCGGTTTAAATTTAATGCATAAATTTAGAAACAACTGGTATACATACTTCCAATATTTGATTTATTATCATGTATAAGGAACGTAATTATAAAGGGATGTACACAAAAATAATATATAACATGTAATAATACATATTTACCTACATACAAAGACCAATAATTCATATTTTTTTACACATAAAAGAAGCAAATCTACTTTTCCAATACCTTATCCAAATATGTTATTTTTTAGTTATTTTGTGATTTAATTCTACCAGAAGAAAGCGTAAGTATATATAAATTTTATAATATTTGATTGTTACTTTTTCAGTATTTTATCTGATACCTAACTCGATATGGTTTAATAATATTTATTTATTTATTTATGTTACGCTGTACAACAGGAATTTAATCCCAATTACAGTACAGGGTCCGCACTCACCGAGCCGCAGTGTGATAGTTTTTATATAATTTATAGCTTCAGTGCGATTCGAACTCGGGATCTCCGGATTCGAATTCCGTATCGCTATCCACACCACCGTACTGACGGTGTAACATGTTTTATATATGTCTCTTTAGTTACGAGTATCTAAAAAGTTTATGAAATGAAAAACATACTACACTTTTTCTACAATCGCAAGTTAAGGCAACAAAAAAATGTCAAGTTTTATAAATGATTTAAAAAGTAAGGTTAAATTACAATGACACAAGCATGAAGCTATCTTCACCCCGTGCTTAATATCTCAAGCCGTGACTAAAACGTTCGAAGGCACAGCTTGTCAACATGTGAATAAGATGTTATTTAGCGGCAGAGAAACCAGTATGTTAAATGACATTATAATAACGGGAGTAGAAAAAATATTAACAAGTAATAAGATTGATTTCACGAACGCTTGCACGTGCAGAAAGAGTGTTACTACTGTGCTACAAGAACTATAATAAGAATAATATAAACTTTACGGTAAGTAGATTTTTAATAGTCAAAAAGCAAGAAAATTACAATTTCCTCAAATGGAAGCTTATTAAATATTTCTGTCAGAATGATCAGACCATAGACGATTATAATCTAATAAACCAAAATTTGCATACAATGATTGAATTCAAGACTTGAGGGTGACGAGGAATGAAACTTCATTATTTACTGTTTTAATCAATTTTCTTAATTCAAATATTATTATATTTCATAAATCAACACAGCTAAATTAACTTATTAGTCTAATAAATATAAATTGTAATATGCAAATTTTAATAGTAGACTGACGACTTCCAAAGTTCGTCAAACACATTTCACGAACGAGGTGAACATATTCGTTTTTTTTTTTCACGACCTTGTCAGCAAGTAACATTGAGATTGATACTTTTCATCCCTAATATCCCTAGAGAAGAAACTAAATTTATCTTTCGGATGAAGGAAAGTAAAGCCATACCATTGGCAACTGGAAAACAGCGGTGTGATTTGACATGAAATCTTGTCTAAATTTTATTTTTTTAAATTTTGCTTTCTAATAGAGTAGTAAAAAATATGATATGTATATCTCGTGAAGAAATGTTTCACTTTCTTCCCTTGATACACACTAGTAGTTTATATAACAAGATAGTAAAGTTCGTCATTATTTGTCAAGAGCCTGAGGGTTCAATCGCTTAAGGAAAAAAATGGAACTTTACTCACGTGTTATATACAGTAGCAGACCTCGATAAGTGATATATTTCTTCACGTGAAGTGCGATTACCAGGCGTCAAATAACGACCCCCAAAGATGGTAGAGGTGGGGGAGCTGCAGAGGTAATTTTAATGTAGCGAAAATTGTTTGTCGGCTGTAAGAATCGAACACAAGTTGTCGATACCACTGAGCTAGTGTTTGCAATACCGGGATCACGGCCATAATTTGGCCGGTATTCAAACCGATGTTTAGCATAAAAATACCGGTTTTTCGGTATTTTTTCAATTGAAGTATAAGATACAATTTAGCGGAGTGTTATTATTTTTTATTACTTTAACGTTTAACTCCTTTTTAAAATTATGTTATTGAAGAGTTGGCAAGCTTGTTGCGGGGAATCCTAAATAATGGAACAGTGGGACGTTGCGTATTTGTTGCCGATCGTCAATTCGTAGTTGTCTCGTAGTCGTTCGTTAGCAAATAGCAAAAAGCAAGGAGTTGAGCAACTAATCAGGAAGGAAATGATATTTTTTAAAGAGAAAGGTATTAAGGGCTTGAGTTTACAATTAACATACGATTATTTACAAACAGTAGCACCAACAAGTGTGGAATCAGAAACGGCATTTTCAGCCGCATCTCAAATATGCACAAGAATAAGATTCAGATTAAATGACGACACACTCGATCATATTTATTTACTGAAAGCTTATTTTAATTCCATTAAAGCAAAAAAGTAAAAGTTTATGTTGTTTATTTTACATATATAGAATTACCTATCTTTAATTTTTGATATTGTTCAATTTTATTTATATTTATTAATTATTAAAATAAAATGATTATTTTTGATTAAATTTGACATTCCCTTAATCTATATACCACACGCACACACCACACCCTGTAAATAAATGTTAAATAGGTTCAATTTTTAAAAATTTATCAATACCGGTATCCCGATTCTCAAAACGAAAATACCAAGATGTCGGTATTGAAATTTTTGACCGGTATTGCATTCCCTACACTGAGCCTATAATGAGTAAATTGACTATTACAGTGTTTATAATTTAATAATTAATATATTAAAAATAACTATCAAACCAGTGGTAATAAAAATGTTAACTTAAGGTGAACCATCCTTAATTTTGGGAATTTTGAAAAAACTCTTTTTGTTTTATGATCAGTACGTCATATAATTTTGATGCCGAAATATAAAAACACCCTGTGTATATTTGGATATGCTATACCTCAACCATCCCTTAAAGAATGATCTGTAATTAATTATGAATGAGTTTATATTTGAATGTTCGATTTAAAATGCAATTATTTCAGGATTTATCATGAAGTCTGTTTGTGCGGGTTTTATTTCTTACCAGTACCTCATTACGAAACATTAAGTCTTTTTTAACAAGGCACGACACCTTATTTTTATTTGTTAAAGTATTACAGTTACCTGTTATTATTTAAAAGCAGATTTATTCTGCTTTCAAATAGGTATACAAAAATGAATTGCATATTCTTTTTGATATTTAAAGACTGATAGTATTTCTTCTTAAAAATGTATTCATATTCTCAATTTAAACGCCGTCCGCCGTACGTACAGTCGACGAATGAATATAAATGAAATTTTTGTAAAGTTAAGGCGCTTACGTTCACTCTTGAAATCGAAGGGAGCGGTCGATGGCCAGCGGCTGCAGCGTCGTGGCGTCTACCGTCTATCTACCGTGATTTATTCTTGCCCCTACCGAAATTCTACTGTCACTAATATACGAGTATATCACTTTTTATTTAGCTCAACTGAGATTTTTCTCAAAAAGAATACAACTATTATTTCAAATTTTAAAACTACACATTTTTCACAAAGTAATTCAAAAACTAATCAGAATATCTGATTTATTTTTAAGTTAAAATATCATTGTTACTGTACTGTCAGTCATGTAATATGACAAAAATTGAAAATTATTTCTTATTTATGTTTAGATGACTCAAAATGTGTTGAAGAAATTGTCATTGTGATCTATTACATACATACATAACATCATTTATACCCCACACTCGGGATCTTTCATCACTCAACAAACCTTCAGTCTTGTATAGAATCAAACATTAATTATTTGTCAAACTAGAGAAAAAGGCGATTATTTTCCCACTCGAATTTGAAATTTGCCTTACGAGTGAGGCATTCGAACGACTGTGGAAAAAGCGCTTTCCTTTTTTGTTACCCCCCAAACAGAGACCGTGGAACCTTTTTTCGAAAGGGGTTGCGACAATTTTTTGACCGGAGTAAAAATAGAACACAGATAAATTTAGGTAATTAAAATGAATAATTAGGTGAGATACATTATATTAATAATATAATTTGATTTTGTCAATTAATGTAACAGTTTTATAAAGTTTTTACATCTGTATAAATTGAAAAAGACAATTTTATTCTATTGCTCCGAAAACTGTCATTCGCTCTGCGGTTTTATTGATGAATATTTTCATCACCTTATTTAAATCAATGTCCAATGTTTTAATTTTGTGTATATGAAGAAAACCTAACTGAAACAGTCGTTTTTGTAACATTGAAGTATGGTTCCAAGTCAAAATTCGACGAACCCCGGAATAATTGAATGGCATAATGAATAAATTTATTATTTTTGTTTGTAAAAAAAAACTATTGTTAATATGTACACATGCTAACTTAATATAACTTGAAATGGATTGTTAATTTATTGCTATAGTCTCGGTTTGGATGTTGAATTCGTACTCGTATTTTAGTTAGGTATTTTATTTTATTTTTTGTGTCCTGAACAGGGGTTGCGACGCAACCCCCAAAAATGATCAGGGGTTGCAATCGCAACCCGTGCAACCCCACTTCCGCGGCCACTGCCCCCAAAGATATTAGTGGAGTGGGAGCCTAAGGAGTAACTTGTTTGTCGGCTGTGGGAATCGAACCCAGGTTCTCAAATTTACAGTCCGGTTCGATGCCACTGAGCCACCTATCGCATGATTAGTTAATTGGATTTTGTATTTGTTTGTAGACATTAATTAGCAAAATACTGATTTCTCATGTCTGAAATTATTTGGGACAGTATGTCTTCTATTGCAAACAAATTCAATGACGTAACAGCCAAGCGAATTGTCACGGTCTACATAATATAAGATAGAAGTTACCTGGTGATATATCCAATTCTTAAATTAGGTACTAGGATTTATTGATTAAAAAGTTTTACCTTAGTTTAAGTAAGTGTAATTTTAAATGTATATCTCGAGGGTGCGATTTAAAAATTTTCTTCCCTATCATCTGACGGAATTACCTTGTTGTCCGAACTTTAATTACATTCTTAAACGTGATTTGCTTTATTTATACAAAAATATTTAAAGTTTGTGATGACACGTTCTCGTACGTAATGAAAGTTGCATCAGGTTACTGTGGCAGTTACGCTATTGTTTTACTAGCGATATATCGCGGATTCAAATCTTGCTGACTTCATGTAATGATCGGAAATACAGCTGCGTTTAAAATGCTTCGAATAAAAGTGATAGAACATTTAATAATTATATAACAAAATATAAAAAAATTAAGTACATAATATACTGTGATACAATAATAGCAAATACATAGATAAGTACAAACTTTTCTTTTCTTAACAACAAAGACAAAATTAATTGTCATCCAACACTTGGTGAAACAAGGTTTAATAAAAAATATAAAGTAAACACTTGGCTATGTTTCACAAAATTCAGCCTCCAAGTCACCTTATGAGGGCATCGTCAGAGGCTGGCCAGTACAGTTAGTAACCATAGACGCATTTCGCTCTTATTAGAGCTCATCAGTATGGTATAACTCACTTCTTCACCTAGAACAAAGTTCATGTGAAGAAGCTGGTGAAACATAGCCAAGTGTTTACTTTATATTTTTTATTAAACCTTGTTTCACCAAGTGTTGGATGACAATTAATTTTGTCTTTGTTGTTATTTAAATTGCTATTGCGTAGCTTTCCCTTTTTTTCGGTAGATGGCATGACCAGTTCCACAGAACTTCTCATGTCATCTTACCAGTTTGTTAGAGATCTTATTCTCTGCTGGCACAGTTCTTCGTCACCAGCTTCTTCACTTGAACTTTGTTGTAGGTGAAGAAGTGAGTTATACCATACTGATGAGCTCTAATAAGAGCGAAACGCGTCTATGGTTGCTAACTGTGCTGGCCAGCCTCTGACGATGCCCTCATAAGGTGACTTGGAGGCTGAATTTTGTGCAACATAGCCCAAGTGTTTATTTTATATTTTTTATTTTCTTTTCTTGTTTTCTTTTTAAGCGAACTCTAATATGATATCTGATACATCTCTATCTTTAGAAATTTCCTTTTCTATATTAATGACAGATAAGTCTGGATGTCTTTCGTGCCCCATTGTAGATCTTAAATAATATTTGATTATTTTAAGTTTCGAGAAGCTTCTCTCACCGCTAGCAACTGTCACAGGTAATGTTAAAAAAAATGTTACATAATATTCTATTAAACAAAGTTCATGTTGGCACCCCGGTCGTTATGGAGTTGTTTATATACTTCGTAGCAATAAATAACAAATAATGTTCAAGTTTAACATGAATAGTCATTTGTACAACTAGTAATTAAAGCAATAATTTTTGTAATAACAACAAAGACAAAATTAATTGTCATCCAACAAGGTTTAATAAAAAATATAAAGTAAACACTTGGCTGTGTTTCACAAAATTCAGCCTCCAAGTCACCTTATGAGGGCATCGTCAGAGGCTGGCCAGCACAGTTAGTAACCATAGACGCGTTTCGCTCCTATTAGAGCTCATCAGTATGGTATAACTCACTTCTTCACCTAGAACAAAGTTCACGTGAAGAAACTGGTGACGAAGAACTGTGCCAGCAGAGAATAAGATCTCTAGAGATCAGTATGGTATAACTCACTTCTTTAGAGATCTTATTCTCTGCTGGCACAGTTCTTCGTCACCAGCTTCTTCACGTGAACTTTGTTCTAGGTGAAGAAGTGAGTTATACCATACTGATGAGCTCTAATAAGAGCGAAACGCGTCTATGGTTACTAACTGTGCTGGCCAGCCTCTGACGATGCCCTCATAAGGTGACTTGGAGGCTGAATTTTGTGAAACTGAGCCAAGTGTTTATTTTATACCTTTTAATAATTTTTGTCATGAATTTGAAGTTGATGTACGACGGCGAAGCCGGAGTGTATCAACCAAATGAGCGAAAAAAATATGCTTTAATTACATGTTGTACATTTAACTTTTTTGCATACTGATATTAGCTTCATTTTACGGAGATGAAAATTAATAACTATTTTGATAGATGTCAACATTTCAAGAGCATATTATTAAATTAAAAAAATTAAACCAATGAAAATGTAGTATTTACTTTTATTTTTATCACAATTTTTAAAATAGTTGGAAAAGTGTAATTTTCAACATAATTTTTCGTTAAAAAAAGACAACTTTCATGGTGAATATGCAAATAAAATAATTTAGAAATGTTTGACAGCGGGAAAAAAGCGTACAAATTTAATGACATCATTGTCAAATTACTATAACACTTCATTAATGCCAAATATTATCAATTAAATTAAAATTAAACCAATGAAAATGTAGTATTTACTTTTATTTTTATCACAATTTTTTAAATAGTTGGAAAAGTGTAATTTTCAACATAATTTTTCGTTAAAAAAAGACAACTTTCATGGTGAATATGCAAAAAAAATAATTTAGAAATGTTTGACAGCGGGAAAACAGTGTACAAATTTAATGACATCATTGTCAAATTGCCATAACACTTCATTAATGCCAAATATTATCAATAAATGTAACAAAAACATTTCTTTGTTTCTGATACAGTAATGGACACCTGCACCATAAAAATCAATACAGTTGTACACAAAAGCAGCCTTTAAATACATTGCTGGAAACATTGCAATGAATTGAATGAATCACAATATTACAAAGGTACGTCAGGTCCGCTGGATTAATACAAATAATTTGAGAGGGAACCACTAAGAGAAATACACAAGCTATAAATATAATTGTCATGTCATTGTTCCGGGAATATGTCGGTATTTACAGGGCCGTAACCAGCAGAAAAATGATGTACTTGGACACCCTTAGAAAATATTGGTTTATCTATTTTTTTTCATTTTCTAATAAAATGTTATACATATAATAAAATAAATACTAATTCAAAAAGTCGAGAGAATCAAAAATTTCAAATTCCAGTGTAGTTCAGTTTCACAAACAAAAGATTTTATTTTTCATTTTTTAATGAAATGTAGCAGATCTCGGTAGATGATATATTTTATCGCATGAAGTACGGTTACCAGCCATCAAATCACGGCCACAGGGATAGATTTAATTTGGTGAAAATTGTTTGTCGCCTGTGAGGATCGAACCAGGGGGTTCTCAAATAATTTAAATAAAAATATATTAGAAATAAGTATTTAACCAGTGGCACTAAAGATGTTTATTTCATGTAAAATGCTACCAATTTTGCGAATTTTCATAATCAGTAAGTTCCCAAACAAGAAATTAAGATGCTCATATTTTTATAATCCATTAATTAATATATGAGAAAAAAGTAATAATTTGTAAAAGAGATATGTAACGTCACTGTGACGTACGACTGGCAAGAAAATTGCATTTGTAAGTTTTGTTTTGACAACTTACCGAGATCTGCTTAGGCAGAGTGCCACATCCAGTAATGGGTAAAAGGCGTGATGATATATATTTTTTATTTATTTGTTTTGACAACTATACATGATGACCTGCCTCAATTAATGCTGAGCCATTTCAACGTGATGTAATATAAAAAAAATATATCATCTCGCCTTTAACCCATTACTGAGTGTGGCACTTTGCCTAAGCAGATCTCGGTAATTGATATATTTTTTCGCGTGAAGTGCGGTTACCAGCCGTCAAATCACGTCCCCCAAAGATATTAGTGAAGGGGGAGCCACAGGAGTAGATTTAAATTGGTGAAAATTGTTTGTCGTCTGTGGGGATCGAACCAGGGTTCTCAAGATCCACAGGCCGACTCGATACCACTGGGCCAAAGTGATTTGAAATGCATAATTGAATTTTAAATTAAACATAAAGTATAATTATAAAATTAGATGTAGTTTTTATTATTATTCTAAGATAACATAATGATTAATTTACTTATTTTATAAATAATGTCTTTAAATTTTATTATGGTCACGGACCTCATTTAATTCCTTTTTTATTTGAAACTTTTCCTGTAAAGTAATTAGGGAAGCAACGGTAGCGAAAAGCAATTACCCATCCTTTATAAATATCCTGACTACCACCCTGGCATTGAATTAATATACACCGGCAAGTTTTTAATATTCAATAACGTTTTACAAAAAACGAATTATTTTGTACAGTAATGTTAAACCATTATGTGTATATTGTGAATTAATTTAATGTCATGTTATTATAAAGCCAATTTTTAATTTTAGTAATAGGTTGCAGTAAAAAAAGGTCAGCAATCGACCTTTTACAATGCCCTATTCAATACATTAAATAAGCAAAAATACAACGCAAGGAAATGTATCTAAAAAAACAGGCACACTGCTTTAAATAAAGCTATGAATTGTTAAGATTTGAATACATTTTCATATATAATATAACAAGTAGTATGAAAATTGCTGAAAATATTTTGACATAAATTATGAGAAAACACAACTCGTGCTTCGCACTCGTTATGTTTCCATTTCCATAACAACGAATGTATATTTATGTCAAAATATTATCTGTCAATTTTCATACTACGAGTTGTATTCGGCTTGAGAATTTATCAAACAAGAGTTAATTAACAAGAATAGTTAGGTATTTATTTGCACATTATTAATTAGGTATTACAGTGATGAAAATTTTGAATATTAAATGTACACTGAAAAAATGTAGAATTTGGATAGATATTGAAAATATCATTTATTTTATTCGTAACCAAGGATATTATTAACAGTGGTATTTCCGTTATCAATTGCACCAGCTATGAATTTCCGACGAAGTGTACATTTCATTGCTTCATTTTCAAACAAATTCGTGATCCTATTGGTTGACAGTGACGTGTGGTGAATTCTCAAATAATCATTATGAGACAACAACTTGCAGATTCATCTGAAATAAAATGGAAATCAAAAATAAAATATGAAGATAAAAAACATAACAAAAAGTGATTCTAATATTAAATACTTAATTAGGTGTACTTATATACACCGAGACATAGGACTTTAATATGTAAAATCATATTTTTATAAATTCCTGCTTCCCTTATTATTTTAGATAAAAAATCTTTAATCAAATATTATGGAACAAAAAAATGTATATTAAGATCAATAAACAGAATTAATTTTGCATGCATGCGTAATCAAATCTTAATTTTAAATTAAAGTACTGATCAGGGAACGAAAAAGATTTTTTCAAAATTCGCAAAATTTACCGAAATAAAATCTTGGTCGACACTATAAACAACAAATTATAAAAAAATAAATAAATATATCATCACGCATTTTACCCATCACTGGGTGTGGCACTCTGCCTAAGCAGATCTCGGTAAGTGACATATTTTTTCGCGTGAAGTGCGGTTACCAATCGTCAAATCACGGCCTCCAAAGATATTAGTGGAGGAGGAGCCACAGGGGTAGATTTTTTTAAATTGGTGAAAATTGTTTGTCGGCTGTGGGGATCAAACCAGGGTTCTCAAGATCCACAGGCCGACTCGATACCACTGAGCCACCTACCCCATAAATAAATTGTAGGGTTTATAATTATTACAAAAAATAAGTATATATTCACGCCTTTTCATTACTGGATGTGGCACTCTGCCGTAGCACATCTCGGTGATATATATCTTCGCGTGAAGTGCGGTTCCAGTCGTCAAATCACAGCCCCAATAATATTAGTGAAGGAGAAATCTAATTATAATTTATTAATTCATTAGAAATAACTATCAAATCAGTGGTACTTAAAATATATACTTAAGGTAATCAAATTTTAATTTTGCGAATTTTGAAACAATCTTTTTGTTCTATGATCTGTACGCCCTATAATATACAGGATGTTCCTATTAAAATAATCAGGGCTCGTTTGGCCATATACATAAATGATCAGGAATAAGGAACTAATTCATCAATAATAATACACTTTTTATTTAACCAATGGTTCTCAAACGGTAGAACAAAGTTATATTTTTTTAAATAGTAACTTATACAATTTTTTAGTCTTTTACATAGAAGTTTTTCCTTTGATTTCAATCATATAAATATTGTATTATTTCTAGAGATGGGCGAATATCAAATTTCTCGAATTCGAATATCGAATACGAATATTAATCAGATCTCGAATATTCGAGTACCTCGAATATTCGAATACTACAAAAAGTTAATTTATTTATTATTAATAATTATATCCTTTTCATTATTTGAATGAAATTGTTAAGATAAAATAAAATTAAAACAAAAAGTACAAACAAAAAAGAAAAAGACGAAAACTTCAAATTTAAGGTGAAACGTACGGGCTGATGGCGAAAAACAAATTTGTAATATGGTACGTCTTCATGGTTTTAAAACAAAATATCTTTGTTATTAATAACTTCAAAGTATTGTAATAGCTTTAAGTTTATGTACAAATATAATAAAGAAAAACATAGTCAAAAATTGAGGTCAACATATAGCGCGATATTCGAAAATCTCGAAATCGAATAATGTCAATATTCGCGGCATTCGACTATTCGCGGATGATATTCGCCCATCTCTAATTATTTCTAGAAAAATTATGTTAAAAATTAGAAATATTGGCTAGTAGCACAAGCTCTGTTTTTGGGTGTTCTAAGAGCACGGTTTTAACATGTTAGAGATAGCTAAAACACCCAAAAACACTGCTCTTAAAACAAGCAAAAACAGAGCTTGTGCTACCAGCCAATGTTACAATATTGAAGTAAGCAGTAAACAAATAGAAATAAATGATACAGGTGACAGATAGTTTTATTACCTATGTTTATTATATAAGGTTGTATAATTTATGTTAATGCAAAAGCAACTTTATTTGACACGAGAGCGACTTAACTCGTTGAGAGCTAAGTTCAGAGAATCGCAACAATATTACAATCTTACATATAACAATACAATAGAAGTTTACAATCCATTTCTTAAAATTAAAATTAAGAACAAATGAACATTATCATGCTGAGTAAGGCTTCTCAAATGACTAACATATTATCAATAAATCAATTATATAAAAATGCCCTGTATATTTGGTATAAGTATAAATGAAGTTTTTAATTTTTAGACGAGTACAGAAGAAAATGAATGTTTGAATTTAATTTTTAATATTCACTTACGGTACATGTGCTCTACTCTAAATGTAATTGAATACACCTAAAACTTCGGTAAATATATTGAGAAAAGGGCGAACGTATGTTTGCGTAAGGATACGTTACTCGTATGTGCACTAACGATATCGTAGCATGAGCACTTGGGTCAATGAATGCTCACTTACTTAAATGGCTTAATATTACTATACAGGTACCTACAAAATGTGGGACAATTAAAGTCACAAAAGAATAAACATTTTTATTTCTGACACATAAATAAAAATAAAATAAATATATCATCACGCCTTTTATCCATTACTGGGTGTGGCACTCTGCCTAAGCAGATCTCGGTAAGTAATATATTTTTTCGCGTGAAGTGCGGTTACCAGCCGTCAAATCACGACCCACAAAGATATTAGTGGAGAGGGAGCCACAGGGGTAGATTTAAATTGGTGAAAATTGTTTGTTGGCTGTGGGGATCGAACCGGGGTTCTTAAGATCCACAGGCCAACTCGATACCACTGAGCCACCTACCCCATTTCTGACAAATCACAATTTCAATTAATTTTCAAACTGTTTTAATTCATACATTAACGCAGGGTTGGCCTGATTTAAATTAGTTGTTTAAATCTTGATTTAAGTCAGTGTGATTTGTTTAAATCTTTGATTTAAATCATTTTTTGTTTTGTCTTTTGTATTAATTGAACTATATTTCTGGTACAGAACAAAAACATGTATTAATATATTGAATTATTTTTACCATGTCAAACAATTTTCCCCACATCAAATTACCTCTGTTCCCCCCCACCACTAACATCTTTGAGGGTCGTAATTTGATGGTTGGCAACCGCGAATAAATATATCACTTAACGAGATCTGATGGGTGAAAGATGTGATGATATATTTATTTATTTTTTATTCTTCTCCTCTGAACCGTTTTTGAAATTTAAATCAAAACTTTTAAATATTCTCGTGTCTCGAATATATAGGTGTATGCTGAGTGCAAGATTGAGAAGAATGTTGTTAGAAGAGTGGGTGTAAGTTTGCCGAATAAAAGCTTGGTGATATGTTGGTGAAATTGAGGGTGAATGATTGCGTGGACAACCTAGGAATACATGGATAAATGAAATGATGTGCGCTAATACAATTTAAAAAAAGATGAAATATTTATTTATTTATTTATTTATGTTACGCTGTACAACAGGAAGTTAATCCCAATTACAGTACAGCGTCCGCACTCACCGACCCGCAGTGTAATAGTTTATATAATTTTTAGCATGAGTGCGATTCGAACTCGGGATCTCCGGATTCGAATTCCGTATCGCTATACACACCACCGTACTGACGGACAAATATTATATATAAAACAAAGACAAAATTAATTGTCATCCAACACTTGGTGACTTGGAGGCTAAATTTTGTGAAACTGAGCCAAGTGTTTATTTTATACTTTTTTTTTAATATTATATATGTTCTGCATCAGAGTAGATACATTAAAAAAATTGAAATAAGTCGAGATAATTTGGTATAAAGCAGTTGCAAATGATAATTTGAAAAAGTTTCTTGTGTATATGTTTGAATATTTGTTTGTTTTTGTCAAATATAATATAGTTTGCTATTCGTGATGTCTTGAAAGCAAAACGGCGCGACGCGTTCATCCTCGGTGCTCGGTCGATAAGTTTCTTTGTATACTTGTGTGTATTTTACTTGAACGTCGCGTTGAATCATTTATTAACTCGTGAAAACAGTGTAATTTTAATCTATTGTTGAGTTAAGCAAACGTTAATCTAATTGTCAGAACGGGTATTCATTATAATTGCTTTTAATTTACATGCACGACTTGTATTGTACTAACTGTGTATACTCAACTTCTGCATTACATTATGTATTTAATTCTACACACCAAGTCATTTAAACAGATCATGTAATCGAGGGTAAATGTAAAGACATCAGTTGCATTCTTAAATATTTAGCACTTTTAAATAATAAAACTTATACTTGAATACAGATTTTTTATTTACGTACCTATTGTGAATACATTTTTTCATAATTTTTTACTTGAGTTGTTTATGTTGTCGTTCGCATGTCTCTCTAATCATTTTGACACCGATATTTTTTTAGGAATTGTATAAATTGATGGGTCCTATTACTGCTGTTCCCGTTCAGGTCCCTTGGGGCTTTGGGTGAACGGCCGCCCCTCACTTATATTTGCGCTTGGATCATTTTATACCGGGCGTAAAGTACAAATGCCACTGGTATAGTTATTACTTATTGTTTTTTCAATGATGTGTTACATGATACAGTTTATTATACAGGGCGTTTCTTTTAACATAACCAGTGCTTTTTTGGGTGAACTAATGACTTTAGAAAAAAATCTTATATACATTAAATGATCAGAAATATGCAGCTAATTTCTGTTTATTGTATAAGGTTGTATAATAAAACCTATAAAATTTGTTTGTATTTGTTTATTACATACACGGAGAGAAATGTATTGTACAAATATTATTATAAAATGTTATATTATAAAACGTATCACATATATATTTAAATTTAAAATACAGTATATACAGCAGTATATCGTTCACATAGTTTCTGTTGTTAAACTGTTTATTATATATCCAACAATAAATATTTTATACTTCGCATATTAATTGTACCTTACAACAAAATCATTTTAAGTAAAAATAAATAAATAAATATATCATCACGCCTTTTACCCATTACTGGGTATGGCACTCTGCCTAAGCAGATCTCGGTAAGTGATATATTTTTTCGCGTGAAGTGCGGTTACCAGCCGTCAAATCACGGCCCCCAAAGATATTAGTGGAGGGGGAGCCACAGGGGTAGATTTAAATTGGTGAAAATTGTTTGTCGGCTGTGGGGATCGAACCAGGGTTCTCAAGATCCACAGGCCGACATAGCAAATAATACAATAAATATTGTGTACCTTTTACCATAGCTAAATATTTCTATAATATATACGATTAACAACGTAATATTGTATACACAGAAACAAGTTACAACTTGTTCTTGTGGTTCTATATTATTCAGTTATCCCTATCCGTAGATGGTCAGTCGTGTCCTCGTGTGTAGTCTGTCACTATCATTGAATACTGTGCTTTGACAATAATGTGCGTATATTGCTTATTAGACGAATAAGAAACAAATAATTGTGTTGTGTAGTTCGTGGCAGAATGGCAGCCAAATTTGTAAAAAACATGTTAGAAGGCTGGCAAATTGTCAGAATGAATTTCAACTTTTGAAGGTAGGTTTTGTTTATTACTTATTACTATATATATCTGAAAATAAGTAGTAATTTTATGTGTGTAGAACTTGTACGATCTATTTTGTTTGTTTTGATTTTTATAACGAATAGTTTAATTAACAACAACGACAAAATTAATTGTCATCCAACGCTTGGTGAAACTAGGTTTAATAAAAAGTATAAAATAAACACTTGGCTAAGTTTCACAAAATTCAGCCTCCAAGTCACCTTATGAGGGCATCGTTAGAGGCTGGCCAGCACAGTTAGTAACCATACACGCGTTTCGCTCTTATTAGAGCTCATCAGTATGGTATAACTCACTTCTCCACCTAGAACAAAGTTCACGTGAAGAAGCTGGTGACGAAGAACTGTGCCAGCAGAGAATAAGATCTCTAACAAACAGGTAAGATGACATGAGAAGTTCTGTGGAACAGGCCATGCCATCTACCGAAAAAAGGAAAAACGAAGCAATAGCAATTTAAATAACAACAAAGACTAAATTAATTGTCATCCAACACTTGGTGAAACTAGGTTTAGTAAAAAGTATAAAATAAACACTTGGCTAAGTTTCACAAAATTTTCATGAATAGTTTAATATCTGTTGTAATTTTGAATAACGGGATATTTAAAATTATTTATCTGAGTTTCTATCTCGCAAAAAACTACAAAACCATGTAAAAAGGGAAAAATATGTGGCTGAGAAATATCTTATTTGTTTCAGAATTTTGTAACCATTTTAAAAGGTGCATAAAATACATTTTTCATGAAATTAATTTGTGTATTATTTTTAAAACTTGTAATATTTCGTAAATTGTTAATATTCAGATAAAATTTTAAATATAGATTGCCTTAAATAAGTTCGTGGTAAGTGATATATTTCTTCGCGTAAAGTGCGGTTACCAGCCGTCAAAGCACTGGTTGTAAGATGTTAGTGAAGGGAGAGTAACAAGGGTAATTTTTAACGTGGTGAAAATTATTTGTCATTTATGGGAATCGAACCCGGGTTCTCAAATCTCCATGTCGACTCGATACCACTTACCAAACCTTGTCATATCCATCCATTTATTCCTTCGCCAATATTTCATTCGACAAATTAACTGTTATTCTCCTCGTCTCGAAAAGTTGAGACGAACCGAGACTTGGTTATTTCTCGTAGGTATATAAATAAAATTTGAAGATAAAGGTTTTGTTTGAAAATATGAAAAAAAATGAACAATATAAAATCTATTAGATTTGATTTAGCTGAGTGAACAACATACGAGTAGCGTATAGCGTAGGTATGTATTTTCCGTCAAGCATAATTTCCAATTCGATATATCTATTGAACCGGTATAATCCCAGTATAACAGTGTAATGCGGATTATTTGTAATCGAAACTTAATTATCGAAATCGCCTTGTTAGCGAGCGTCGAGCGACGAGCGGCCACTGTTCCTAATACTCGCAATGTTCGTTCACCACAACCGTCAGGGCAGTTCACCGCGAGTAGCCAGGGTTGTATTAGCGCCCATGCCCACGAGAACATAACCTATACTTCCGTATATTTCAGAAATCAGTTTGGGGAAGATTACATTTCACTGTGTTCTCTGATTGCTTCAAATCACGACATTTACAAATTTTCATTTTCTCTCTCGGTTGAAAACTTAATCTAACCTAATAGACCCAGTCAAGTGGATAATATTGTTAATAAATTATTATTATTATTATTATTCTAATATTTATTCTGAAAATAATATTTAAATTCAAAAACACTATATTTGAATTTAGCGCAGAATTTTGTAATTATAAATTGACAATTTGTTACTGTAATGACACAGTTGGTCTCCATAAGCTTACCATTGATGTTACTTGTATTTTCTTTTATTTTAAGTGGTTTTTTATTAATTTATACACAATATAGTTCTGTGTGTCGTTAGTTGTAATTTTAGTATTATTTTTAAAAACATAAAAATGAAGTATAAGATCTGTTAAGATTTTCATTTTTACAACGAGAAAATGGCAAGAATTTAAAATATAATAAGATGCGTGTTTTGGCTGTTTTCATATTTTGTGATGACCCCAAATTTAGGTAAAATCTCCCTATTTTACATAGATAGTTCGCGAATCCTAATCTCGCGCATTTATATTCAAAAATACGATAATATTCGAGTGGTTCGGATTTTATTATAAGTTGATGCTTCCTATACTGCAATTGGAATTAAATTCATGTAGTGCGTAGTAGTAAAATATATGGAAGAATGAGCTTCGCTCGGTAAATAAGGGAAGTTTAAAATAAAAAATAAGAAAAAGACAAAATAAAGAACATTTCTCCCCAATTTTAGTTGTTATTTTCGTTTCGTTACAATATGTTTCTATGAAATCAACAGAACATTTTTTATAAACCCTCGATCGTTAAGTACTTTACAAGTCTCAAAAATGTCTAGTTCTCCCTGTTCTGTAATTAGGCATTTACGGATCTTGTGTTGCAATATAATATATTCGTATATAAATTCGAATTAGTAATAAAATAAAGTATAAAGGAGTCCGAAAATGAAATAAAACGGGCCTGCTCAATGACGAACACAGAAACGAGCCATTACATTACAAACGTGTGAGTCCTGTTTGGCGATTGTTTTCATCAATATCCGCGGGCGTAAATTGTGAAAACCTCAGCGACCCCAGCGCTTACGTTCTTATTAATCTACTTACGTTACGTTACGTTACGTTGCAGTCAAAGGGAGGCTTTAACAAAACAACCCAACAGAACAACGTTATCATCTTTCATCTTCAGCAATACTGGTAGCTCCAAGCATATCCCATCTCGATAATGAAAATAAAAACGAAGGTAAATATCAATTATCTCATTTTTATAAAGAGGCCAACGTAACGTATCAAGTATAAATACTGTAGTGTAATGCGAAAATCCTCTTACCGTTACCGTTACAGAAACGCGGAACGGGGAACAGGCAAACGAAAAAACAGTTAATGTCGCCTGAAATAGCGCAGTTATCCCAATCCCAACACCAGAAGATGTATCAGTTGCGATTCGCCTGCTGTCTACGTGCTTTGTGTACAGGATATAAAAAAGCAATCATGTATAAAATCAGTGTTGCCGAGTTGGTATCGACTATTTCTATGTTACCAGTGGGACACATTTGTTTGTTTGCTTAGATCTATGTTTCTCCCAGAGGAACCTAACTTGTTTAAACTTTCAATGTATTAAATTCGTTGTATAAATATACCTATATATATAAACACAAACACACGATACATTACATTCATTACATGTCAATCTTATCATGAATGATAAGAAGGAAGTCTTCTGTTTTATGAACTGGCAAGATTACAGACTTTTTTACATTTCTTTGCAATAATACACTAACGAATTATCCGTCTTTTGCTACTTACACAGAAAACTCAAATTTCTTCTCGCAAAATAGTGTGAAAACAATTATTTTCCCTCTTTAGAGAGGAAAAATAGCAGTCTAAAAATCATTATTTTATAGTTCCAATAATTTACCAAAAACAAAATATAATTTTATTTACATTTATAAACTAGAAAAAATAATTATGTTTTAATTATATTTACGTAAAATAAAATACGACTGTCAATTTCAACAAATCATATATCGAATTATGTATAAAACAAGAAAAAAAAAGATATTAGGATTTATTAGTTACATATTGAATGAGGCAATGAGTGTTTCTAAACAAATAAAAATAACACGTTAGTTAGATAATACTTCGTTTAAAGCATTATTAATAATTAAATCCTGCGTGAAACCGTGAAATCGTTTTTATTTCCAATTTCCGAGAGGGCAGCACGGTGGTGGCAGTATCAAAACATGTAACTTGTATGCCACTGTTATTGAATACCGAGATTGGCGTGATAGATTGTTCACTTTAACTAAATAATTAAACACTTTGTGCAGGTTCCGTAACAGATCTGATATCGAGAAAATTACAAATATAACATATTTAAAACGTACGTATTTACATAAACGCAATAGAAATATACGAAAATATTATTAGATCATCTAAATTATTTGTTACATAAAAACATTTATTTTCATCGTCAAAATTCTTTATTTATAAATATACTAAATTTTATTTATAACTATTATTATTTGCACATACTCGTAAATTTAATATTGTTAAATTTAAATCTTTAATTTTAAAAATATGTGCAAAACAGATGAGAAGGAATAATGTGTTAAAATTGATTATTTGATGAATCAGATGAGTTAATGTTCTGTGAATGTTTCAATAATTCGGGCTATCTCATTTGATGGGATATAGAGTAATGTAGCGTAACATCCACTAACAAATTCATAAAAAAATACAAAACAAAAAAAAATCAGTCCACATCAACATTCTAATCCTGGCATACGATACACTAACGCTCCCTCCTACAAAGCTCTTTCATTCCTCACACCCAAAATCCATCATCACGCAACAAACGTTCAATCACATCCATCCATTCCTGTACACCTTTTTCATAAATCTTTCACTTAGGCCTACTTCTCTAACTTTGAATCAATAAAGAAATGAAGGAAGCATCGCCTGCGCTTGTTTGAAAGTAAATTGCAGTTCGACGCTCTATAGTAAAACCTGAAAATGAATAAAATCACGCCTTTTACCCATTACTGGGTGTGGCACTCTGCTTAAGCAGATCTCGGTAAGTGATATATTTTTTCGCGTGAAATGCGGTTACCAGCCGTCAAATCACGGCCCCCAAAGATATGAGTGGAGAGGGAGCCACAGGGGTAGATTTAAATTGGTGAAAATTATTTGTCGTCTGTGGGGATCGAACCAGGGTTCTCAAGATCCACAGGCCGACTCGATACCACTGAGCCACAATTGCAGTGAAACACTGCCAATTTCAAACTTACATAATTTGGTGCATTTTTCCTCTTAAATATACAAATTTATCATCAATTAATCCTTTAAAATAATATTAAGATTAAAATAGTACTGCAACCAATGAGTAGGATATATGGGTTGCGTAACTATATGAAAGCGCTGAAGCACTGAATAGAATTTGTAAAATCACAATTAGTTCTCCAAAAGAAAAGAATTAGGTTAACTTTGTGTTATTCATCATATAAATAAAATAAATAAATCTATTTTTTTAAACAAAATCAAAACAAAGCAATTTGTAAAATAGTTAAATAAAAATCATATAAATGTTACATAAATTTAAATGTATGGTACGAAGATTTATATATTTCTATAAATTGATAGTAAATTTAATTTGCATTTACAACTTTCCCTGCACAAAGAGACAAGAAAAAGGAAGAATTATAAAATAATTAATTAAGTAATTGCATATAAATCCATTTGACTCCTACGTCATCATCAGCCTAAGTTATTATTTGATTAACTCTTACTTAATTTTTTGAAGGCGATTAAATTGCTGAGAGAATACCACAACAAGCTTAAATGAGTATATTACTCAATGGAATATGATACGGGAAACTTCAAAAATAAACACTAACAGTCACAGTTGCTAATTTGCAGTTAATTAACATTACAATTGTAAATTACCTATGTGTAGTGTTCATAATTATAATTTAATTATAAATATATTAGAAATAACTCTCAAATTAGTGACACAAAAATGTGTACTTCATGTGAAGTATAATTAATTTTGCGAATTTTAAAAAATTCTTTTTGATTCGTTATCAGTAAAGCCCAGATATTTAGGCACTTGGAAACACCCAAATAAGCAGGCATATAGGCCGGTAATTACTCTAAAATAGGCGGGATTTTAGGCAGCCTAAATGTAAATAATTTGTTTAAAAAAAATAAACGAATCATTTTTCTAATATTGGTACTCGTATCTACTCTTCATTAGAAAAAAATAATCATTTTAAACAAAAATTAACGCCATCTGAAAAATAATAATGTAGGGTTCTCATTTTATTAACTATTACACAAATTCAAATTATGTAGTATACTTTGATCAAAATATTACGAGCAATTGCTCTATGAAATTTTCGGAAAGGGACTGTCTTCGGTCAGTCAGAACTTGCTTGTAAGCTGAAAACTTCGTTCGACATCACAAAATGTGTCAGAAGCGTTCTTATATTTAGCCATATCGTCTAAAGTTACCTCAGCTCCATTGATTAATGGCAGACACAATTGAATTGCCACGTAAAATTTTGACTAAAACACGTATTTTCTTTCGGCATTTTAAATTCATACACAAAAACTTGATTAAAGTAAGTAATTTAAATATTATAGGTTAGGTTGAAACACTTTATCGAGTGCTGAATTAGTCAACGAAGTAGATGATACATGGCGCTGATAAACCTTGTCTGCTCAATAAAAGTTAAAATAGTCAACAAAAATAGGCAAAATAGGCTGTATAAGGTAAAATAGGCTCAATAACCAAAATATAGAAACAATAGGCTCTAAGGCAAGAAAAAAACCTTCCATTACACGTAAACATATTACCTATGCAAAGAAAAACTAAATTGCCTGAAGTATATTAAAATTTTAATCTAGGCAATTGCCTAAAAATCCGGGCTTTAGTTATCAGTGCATCATGTAGTATCTGCCATTTAATGTTATCCTGAAGTTGTGAATCACTCTGTATAACTTGAAGTTTTTTGAAATTTGAACACGACTTTCTGTAAGCAAACATGAAATTTTTCTATCGTTACAAGTTGAAGTGAGCGATGTTTGACCTCACGACCTCTCTCTGGACAACGACTTCCTCTGTTATATTTTCGTAAAATATATCATCTATAAATATGATTTGGCCGTATATTACGGAGCAGTAAGTGGCGCACGGCAGAGAAAATATGACAAACATTACAGTGATCGAGAGATTGGATAACGAGTTAGTATTCTCGTCCGGGTCTCCGGGTGGCGAAATTGCTTACAGTATAGTAGTGTTAGCGATGTTCTAATCCCTAATGTAGCACCAGAGCACCGACAGCGCCACTAGCGGCAGAATGCCACCGGTATTCCGTTCCAGTGATTTCGGTAACACGATCCCCGGAGACATCCACAGCCAGAGCTCGAAGTGAGCTGGTGGTGGCATTCAGTGACGCACGCTCGCACGCACCGCCACCAACAGCTACTGCTGCCAACCCCCAACCCACCTATCAATCTGCAATGTTAATCGGACTTTCACAATTCTATTATTCATGCAACATTCAATTAGGCTGTGATACGCCGTACTGCCACCGACGAGGCTTGGATTCACTGTGCTGTGCTGTGCTGTATGTTATTCTGCTACGAATCAGCAGACTGTAACGAATATGAATTCGCATTCAATCATCATTCAAATTACTTCATAGTTAATAAACTTCATTACCAAGTTATTATTCTAAGATTGAATTATATAAATAAATAAATATAAATATATCATCACGCCTTTTACCCATCACTGGGTGTGGCACTCTGCCTAAGTAGATCTCGGTAAATCGTCAAATCACGGCCTCCAAAGATATTAGTGGAGGGGGAGCCACAGGGGTAGATTTAAATTGGTGAATTATTATTTTGCATATTTTTCAAATAGTTGATAACTGATATCGTTAGTATTTTTAACATTCTCATTAGTCATATAAAGTTTATAATAATTCCTACCGTACTCATCAGTTTCGTCCGGCTTATAAACAGGAATCCCGGGCATAAAAGCAGCTAATTTTTCGGGATTTCGTTCCCCATTACCTATATTTTAAAAACTAAACTAGATATGAAGATAAGCTCAATGGTATTGAATTCCTCATTTCCGATTTGAATTGTAAACAAATTTTTAGCTAATTTGAAGAAATTAATTTTATATCATTAATGTCTAAGGGTATTTCAGTTTACGCAAATTTTCTTTAAAATTCTGAATCGTAGAAATATTGTAACCAAAATTTACATACACAAGTATCTTGACCCACTGAATCCAAAAGTGAAATCCCCAGGCGCAGATGTATACTAGTTTTTGAGATAATTATATAGCAATTTAATTAGTTTTATTGAAAAAAAAATAAAAACATCTTTTTTAAAGAAAATATATACAAAAATAAATTAACTTTTTAATCAAGTAAAAAAAAAACAAGAAATAAATATTTCATTTATATATCGTGTTGATTTTTTAAAGCAGTCTCGTCCCGGATTTTAAACATGAATCCCGGTAGTCGGTATTATAAAAAGCAGCTACTTTTCCGGAATTTCGTGGCCGAGAAATTCCGACAAGAACCCACTAGTCTTAAGTTAGCGCCTTGCCGAATTAAATCTATCGCCTATTCTATACGCTTGTCTTTTTACCATTCTAAAATATTCACGAGCCCATTACGATTATTTTTGACTAACAATGTCTTGTAATGAACATGATTTCTATAAATGTTTACTTACGGTTCGTATCTCAATTCTTAAAGACGGATCAAATTAATTTAGAATTAACTCTATACCCATTTATATTCAACCAGCTTTTATTTAAAAACTGGTAAATTTAATTTAAAATTTATCGGTTTCTCTTTTTTTCAAGACGGATGAAAGCACGTCATACTATGTAGATATTACTTTTAAATTTATTTCTTGATAAAGAAAAGTATTCATTTGATGACAAATGACAAGAGAACAATCGCCCCTTTTGTCCCTACAGAAACCACGACTATGAACATTGACATTAAACCCTCTCTTTAGTTAATGATGAAGACTCTGATCAATGTTCGAAAGGTTGCACCAGAGAACGTTTCGCATATGCTTACGATTTATTTTTATTTAATATTTAAAAGTAAAGTAAGTATAGGTCCTAAATAAATATAGTCAAAAGAAATCAGTTCTTTTTTTTAATTAATGTAAATTGCATACGACAATACTAGACCTATTCAGTATCCACACACTTTATTTACTATAAATTTCCTCATTTGAATATCACAAATTAGAGAAATAAAATCATGGAAACAATAATTGTGATAAATTTACTATAAATTTACGAACAAAATCTCGTAACGACAATTTCCTTCATTTTGCAATATTCACATTATTGATGGATCTGATTTACGAAAATCTTGATAATGCAAGTTGCGGCATTCAGGAAATCGATTAAATAAAGCGGTTGAATACCCTGAAAAAAATCAAATCCTTCGCTAATCTTTTTCGAGTAAACGTTTCTGTACGACTGCGTTAAGCCACACTAAGCTACACATAAGTTTAACTGAAAGAAATCGTGAAATCAGAGATGTACTCAGTATCTTAGTGCTTTTCATAACTTAAGTAACAAAACTATCTGTCACCTGTATCGTTTGTGTATATTGAATAACCTACTTGAATATTATAACAATGTTTCAATTTTTTTTCGAAATTTTCGTTGAAATCAAAAGAATATTTTCTACTAATGGACTAAAAAATGTTATTAGTTTCCATTAAAAAGTTTGAGAACCACTGATTCAATATAGGGTTTGTTATTACTGTTAAATTAGCCCAATATACATGATACTTTTATATATATATAACATTTTTCTCTAAAGTTATTAGTTCGCTCAAAAAAGCACTAATTACATTAAAGGGTACACCATCTATATTATATAACGTACTGGCTCAGTGGTATCGAGTCGGCCTGTGGTTCTTGAGAACCTCGGTTCGATCCCCACAGCCGACAAACAATTTTCACCAGTTTAAAAAAATCTACCCCTGTGGCTCCTCCTCCACTAATATCTTTGAAGGCCGTGATTTGACGGCTGGTAACCGCACTTTACGCGAAAAAATATATCACTTACCGAGATCTGCTTAGGCAGAGTGCCACACCCAGTGATGGGTAAAAGGCGTGATGATATATTTATTTATTTTATTTATAGAACAAAAAAAAATTTCCCACTGATTTGATATTTATTTCTAATTTATTATAATTAAATTATAATTGCAAACACTACAATAGTTAGTGGTATCGAGTCGGTCTGTGGATTAGAGAACCAAAAAATTCTTTTCAATTTTTTTTTCGAAATATAAAAACAGCCTATATTATTATATTACTTTAAATCACTTTGAAAAATAATTTAAAATGGAACAGTTATGTGTTTTTATACTCAAAATCATTACTGATACACAAAAATAAAAATAGTTATATATTTTTAATGTCTCAAGAAAATAGGTATTGATTAAGACACCATTTTAAATACTAACAATGAGATGTCTTCCAAAACTAAATCACAATTTAAAAGGAAGATACTGAATACTACTAAAGCCCTTTATGTAAGTAAAGACCAACATATTCTCCGAGTCAAATTAATCATGACTATTACAGCAGTGACTTTTCACAAATATATATAACATATATAAAAATCAGATTCTAATAACAGCATGTGGACAACAAGGAAATTTGAAATGAGTCTCCCAAGAGGGTACAAATAATAAAACGTGGTGAGAAAACACTTGGATTCAACTAACTGTACTACCAATTTGGTTGAGCGAAACAAGCGGACGAAAAGGGCATAAAACGCAAAACAGAATTATTTACCGCCGATGATACACAATTATTTTGGAGTTCTCTATTATTATCATTATTGTAACATCGAAAGTACATCATTATGAAATTATTTATTGCGACAGATGCAAGTTGTACTTCTCATTTAAGTTTTGAAATTTTACATAAAGGAAAAAGTGGAAAACATTATTTATTATTGACCGTACAATTTACTATCTACTCGAAATCAGTTCAAAATCACAACATGGGGATTAAATTTGAAGTTCATTCCAATTTTATTCTAGAGTGAAATAATTAGTATTAGAGCTATTTACTGAACAAAATAAAATTCCAAATAACTTTGGAGTTAGTGCTTTATACGTCATATTAGATTGTATTTTTAGTGCCCTGTAGTGCCATAATAATTAACTATTTTTGTGAATAACAAACAAAGTTAAAATTGGATCTAAAATGATATGCTAATCTGTTTTATGAACGGCGCATGGCATACCTACAGATAAAATAATTATAATAATTTAGGTATTTTCAGTAATTATACAATATATTTTTTTAATTGAATATTTCATCATTTATACTATTATTATTTATAAGGGATCAATAAGCAGTCGCGGTTCCTTGTACAGAACAATCGTATAATCCGAGTGATTCGAATAGCCATTATATGCTGTAGATCGCCTGTTGTGCAGAGTAACAAATAAATAATTAAATGTTTTCTATATTTTGTAGGTCTAATCAAACAGTCAAAAGAAATTTTGAGAGTTAACTACTTTAAATATATCTGTTCCGCAATTTGAAATTATTGCTGATCTCAGAATGTGACAGCTATATTCCATAAAATATGGTTTGCAACCAGCTGACGAGCAGGGATGTTTTTTTCTTCATCTCAAAGGTTATAAATTTATTCTGGCATATTTCATTATTTTGAATCAACTTGGACATCTAGTGGAATATTTTCTAAAGAGCTGAAGTATTGATTTTTTAGTTTCGAAATAAAAGCGTTAGATAGCATCTTTTCTAGAACATGTACTAAAAAAACGAATAAATCTTCTTAAGGTGCCTTAAAATTAAATGATATCTACAAATTTGGTAAAAATAGTTATAAAATAAATAGAGTTCCTTGCATCTCTCTATATTGGTCCTTTCATTGCAATCTGCTAAAATTCCAGAACGATCCGTTCAATTTGAACGGGTCACTCGGGTTTGAGTATCTTTTAGACGTTTCGTTCGGTTCATATTTAAATCAACAGACAAGAAAAAAATGATCCGTTCGATTGAATGAACCGAATTATAAATATCGTTTTTTTCTTGTGCTGATACTGATATGTAAGTAAAGTTTATTTCCCTTAAAATTAAATGTTAATATTTAAGTCTGCAGCATCAATATCCCATTGTTCAGATTAAATAATTTCAATAATGAAATAGTTAGAAATAGATTGTACATTTCATTTAAAAAATGTATTAAAAAATTCAATTAGCTATCAAGTGGTTAATTTTAGTTAATATTAAATCTTTCTTTTATTTTAAATTGCAAAAAAATCTATTTGGGGTTTATTTATATTCACACATATTCTAGTTTTGTTTGATACTTGTAAGTTACATCGTTCAAAGTATGAAATGTGGTAAATTAAATATAAATAAAAAGTATTATTAAAATATAATTTCTTGTAGTACATATAATTGTGTGGTTCAAAAGAGAACCAAAATTAAAATGGTGAAATGGAAATTTGTATTACGTATGACGTACAAGATATTTGAACAGAACGCTTCTATTTGAACGGGTCATTTTAGTGAGCCGATTGTAATGGACCGAATCAGTCGGTTGAACGGGTCGCCCGTCACTTTTCTATCCTACTTTACAAGGATATCAACTTCCGTAAATTTTACCGAATAAAATGAAATTGTAACTATGTTTTTATTTAAGTAGGTGGTGCCTGTTAGGCACCTTATTGCAGTATTATTGCAACTACATGATTTTTGTTTGATACTATATCAAGGCACCTTTTCATGTAGTATGAATGCACTTACAATCCCTAGTAAACAACACAAATCGTTTACTTAGAACTAGGTAACAATCTTAATAACTACATAACAATCCATGCCCCAACCTAGCCCGAAAAGCCCAAGGAGTATCTTTTTACACTACCATCAATTAGGGAGAGCTACACACGAAAATATTATTTTTTTTGCTAAATGTCAACAAATATTTTTCAAATGTAAAGAATTTATATATGTTTTTTTATTATGCATTAGATTTGTAGGATTTTTTATTTGAAAATAACAAACGTTTTTATACAAAGTTCAATATTATGCGAGAAAACAGCTAAAACCTAAAATAAAATTGCCAACTGGAGGCACAAATGCGAATTACGGAACATGAGGCAACACTCGATTACAGTTTTCATCAAATATGTGGTTGTAATTTAAGGGAAGAGATGGCGCCGGTGCTGTTATATAAGATCAGCTGATGTTTGATGAAATATTTATGAAATTCCTTTATAAATTTAATTAACAACAATTTTAAAACTTTGTTCTAACAATTATTACAAATTTTAAAAATATTGCTTATTATTTTCACTTTAGTAAATTTTCTACCATTTGAAGCATTTTCCTCTAAAATAATTTAGAAATGTTGGACATCGGGAAAAATACGCCCATTTCTATATTACCATCTACTTATATATCTCATCAAATAGAATTTATAGAATATCCACTCATGCGATTCATCAAATAATCAGTCTACGTCAAACATTTTCAAACTAACATTCATAGTTCCCTTCATATATATATATATATATATATATATACATTTTGTTTAATTTCCAAGGCTAACCCGATTTATGAGCTAATTTTTAATATTTTCATATTAATTTCTGCCGTTATAGGGCATGTAAAATTAATTCTGTTTATTGATTCTGATGTAGAATTTTATGCTCTACAACTCTTATTTGGAGCTTTTTTACCTAAAATAATTAGGGAAGCAGGAAATGAAGAAAGTATGATTTTACATGTTAAAGTCCTATGTTCCGGGGTCGCGGTCAACACCCTGTATATATGTATTCCTTTAACTCCTACACGGAGTATAGGGCTTCCACAAAAGATCGCCATCTTGTTCTATTTTTTGCCAACTCCTTGATTTCATCCCATGTCTTGTTGGCTTTCCTGTGTTCCTCATTTAGGGTCCTACGCCAGGTTAGGGCTGAGCGTCCTCTACGTCTGCTTCCTGAGGGTTCCATTCCAAGGCCCGCTTGGATATGTCGTCTGAAGGGTTTCTTAGAGTGTAACCCACCAATTGCCATTTGCGAAGCTTAATTTCTTTGTGTGCTGGTTGCTGATTTGTGAGGTGCCATAAATCTTCATTTCTAATACATTCTGGCCAGAATATTCGCAAAATCTTGCGTAAACATTTATTGATGAAGACTTGTACTTTGTTTATATTGGTTTTAGTCAGCCTCCAGGTTTCGCATCCATAAAGTAACACTGATTTAACGTTTGTATTCAACAGGCAAAGTTTCGTTTTGTGAGAGTATTGCCTGTATTCCCACACAGACTTTAACATGCTAAAAGCATGTTGAGCTTTACGAATGCGACTGAGAATATCATCGTCCGAACCACCAGTAGTGTTTATTATACTATCTAGGTAGGTGAATGTTTGTATCTCTTCGATTGTTTGGCTTTTAACAATAAAGCTATCTACATTTTCAGTGTTAATTCTTAATGATTTAGTTTTATTTATATTGATCTTTAAGCCTACTGTTAGAGCTTCGCGGGCCAGTAGATTAAATTTTGAGGTCATGTCAGAGTGTGTGTGTGACAGTAGACAAATATCATCGGCATAGTCAAGGTCGTTTAGTGAGGAATGTAGCGTCCAAGTTCCTCTGAATAAAGAGTTTATTTTACTCATAACTGAGTCCAGTAGAATATTAAACAGGAAAGGCGATAGCGAGCAACCTTGTTTGATACCGCTAGTTACATGGATGTCGTTGCTGCAGTGGGCATTGTGTAGGACACGAGATGTGGAGTTGTTATAGAGCTCTTTGATGATTTCGATGAGTTTATCTGGAATCCCGTGTACGCTGTCGAAGGATCTTTCATAGTCAATAAATACCATGTAAAGTGGCGAGCGCCATTCTATTGATTGTTCCATTATTACGCGTAGCGTATATATATGGTCAATGCAGGATCTATTTGGGCGAAATCGCGCTTGTTCTGGGCGCAATACTGGTTCGATATATTGCGAAATTCTATTTAGAATAACATGAGCAAGTACTTTGTTTATTGTGATGCTCCTCCAGTTACAGCATTCTCTCAGGTTGCCTTTTTTTGGTAATTTAATAATATAACTATCTTTCAACGTTTTCGGAATGGTATTGGTATTCCAGGCTTCTTGGATTATTGGTTGTAAGAGTTCTGCGCAATTTTTTAAATATGTTTTTAATAGGTCGGTTGGCACATTATCGGCACCTGCTGCTTTGTTGCATTTCATGGATTTTAGAGCTAGCATAATCTCAGCTATGGTGGGAGTGTTTATGGGTATGTTTCGCTTTTCATTCTCTTGAGGAGTGTTTAGGTCGTCGACTGCTGTTGTATTTGCTTGGGGGGCAGTAAGAACTTCTTTGAAGTGTTCTTCCCAGCGTTGTAGTTGTTCATCAGATGTTGTCAGTAGTTCTCCATTTTTGTTATTTACTGATATGCCAGTTGATCGGCCGGTATTTGAGCTGACTGAGCTATGTCATTTGCCCATATCCGTTTGTCTTTCCTGGCAGATTTTTTGACTAGTTTATTAGTTTCTGTGTATTGGCTGTTGATATTAGCTTTTTCGTGTGTGGTTCTAGCAGTATTTAGTTTGCCTTTTAGCTCCTTTGTTATGGAACCGCTCCACAACCTTTAATTCTAATTAGTTTATTAAATTAAATTATAATTTGTCTTAGTCTATATAATTATATTATACATAGTTCTCTTATTTTATTTTGTTCTATTCATGTATTTTTAAGACGTAGTTAGATATATTGCTTTGACTTTATAACCATATCTACAAGTATCCCGTGACACTTTCTAGTTGTAAAAATACTAGCATCTGCAATTCGTTTCGAGCAATTCGAACCCAAGTTGTTCTCTTTTAAAACATATTTTTATTGCTTGTTACAATTGTATTTTTTCTTTGTAAAGATGTCATTGTCCACGATTCCTAGATGACTTCCCTTCACACAGTCTCTCCTAAATTTCTTTTATACAACATTTCGAACCCTTTTTCCAAAAAACCTTCGCTCCAGGATATTCCCGAGTTTTAACGGGTCATTTTAGTGAGCCGATTGTAATGGACCGAATCTGTCGGTTGAACGGGTCTCCCGTCACTATTTGAAAGAGTTACTGAAGTCACTTCTTTATCCTACTTTACAAGGATATCAACTTCCGTAAACTATACCCGATAAAATGGAATTGTAACTATGTTTTTATTTAATTAGGTGGTGCCTCTTAGGCACCTTATTGAAGTATTATTGCAACTACATGTTTTTGGTTTGATGCTTTATCTAAGCACCTTTGCATGTAGTATGAATGCACTTACAATCCCTAGGAAACAACACAAATCGTTTACTTAGAACTAGGTAACAATCTTAATAACTACATAACAATCCATGCCCCAACCTAGCCCGAAAAGCCCAAGGAGTATCTTTTTACACTACCATCAATTAGGGAGAGCTACACACGAAAATATTTTTTTTTTTGCTAAATGTCAACAAATATTTTTCAAAAGTAAAGAATTTATATATGTTTTTTTAATATGCATTAGATTTGTAGAATTTTTTATTTGAAAATAACAAACGTTTTTATACAAAGTTCAATATTATGCGAGAAAACAGCTGAAACCTAAAATAAAATTGCCAACTGGAGGCACAAATGCGAATTACGGAACATAAGGCAACACTTGATTACAGTTTTCATGCAATATCTGGTTGTAATTTAAGGGAAGAGATGGCGCCGGTGCTGTTATATAAGATCAGCTGAAGTTTGATGAAATATTTATGAAACTCCTTTATAACAACAATTTTAAAACTTTGTTCTAACAATTATTACAAATTTTAAAAATATTGCTTATTATTTTCACTTTAGTAAATTTTCTACCATTTGAAGCATTTCCATCTAAAATAATTTAGAAATGTTGAACATCGGGAAAAATACGCCCATTTTTATATTACCATCTACATACATATATACGCTATATCTCATCAAATAGAATTTATAGAATATCCACTCATGCGATTCATCAAATGATCAGTCTACGTCAAACATGTTCAAACTAACATTCATAGTTCCCTTCATATATATATATATATATATATATATATATATATATATATATATATATATATATATATATATATATATATATATATATATTATATATATAAGCTTGATTTGTACATCACTGAATCCGTATCTGCAATAAAAACTGGGAGTTCCCATTTAAAATTTCGAAATTACCAATCCCCACCCTCAGGGGGTGAGGGGGGAACTCTCATTTGATGTTATTCAATAGAACTTTTAAAAATATTTTGGACGTATTTTTTTGTTTCTCAATCCGTTTTGTTGTTCGTGAGATATTCGGGGGGTACGGGTGGTCTGAAACATCCGAATCAATAAACAAAATTCATACTACTTCATAACTGCTTAAATTAAATTTAAAAATTCACGTAATTTCAATTTAATAGTAATAGCCATGGAATTAAAAACAAGAGATGAACAAATGCGTAACGTTTTAAACGTCAAATTATTAGTATTTATTTTGACAAACTGTGATATTAAATCAATATTAGGGTTTATTATTATCAAAAATGAATAATTATTCAGATGAAGAAAAATTGCAAATAATTAAATGGCATTATTCTGGCAATAGTTTACGACTAATTCGTGACTATATTAGCGCTATTTGGCAGCATCATGATATTCCTAGTACGGCAACTATTCAGAGGTTTATAGTAAAGTTTGAAAAGACAGGAACACTCAATTTCAAGAAAGAAATAAATGAAAGAATTTATAACAATGAAGAAAATATTCTTGCTTTAATAGAACTGGAGCCAACAATGAGTGTGCGGGAAATTTCCAGAGAACTAAATATAAATTTTATGACAGTGCATAGAGTTCTCAAAAAACATAAATACATTCCTTTAAATTTCAAAACTACCAAAATATTTTGGAACGAATTTTGAACTGCGTGCCTCATTCTGTGAAATAATGATGGAGAAATCAAATTGTAATAGAGAATTTTTAAGTAGTATTTTATTCTCAGATGAATGCACATTTACCATGAATGACGAACCAAACTGTCATAATTATCGGTACTGGTCACAAAATAATCCACATAATATTGTAGAATCGAGGACACAATATCGTCATTCTGTCAATGTGTGGGCAGAAATTTTTGGTGATAAAATCATTGGCCCATTCTTCATCCAACGAATAAATTCAGCATCATATTTGAATTTATTAATTAATGCTATTGGACCACAAATTGTTGAAACAAACAAAGAAAATGTGTGGTTCCAGCATGATGGCTGCCCTGCACATAGCACTAGAAAAGTTGTGGAATTTCTAAACCATGTATTTCCTGAAAGCTGGATAGGACGAAATGGACCAGTTAACTGGCCAGCACGGTCGCCAGATTTAAATCCGTGCGATTTTTTTTATGGGGCCATTTAAAATCTTATGTTTATAAAAAAAGATACCAGAATTTAGAAGAACTTAAAAATGCTATATTACAAGAATGCCAGAAAATAAATAATCGACAATTAAGGAATGCTCGAGAAAGCTTCTACAACAGATTAGGTTATTGTTTAGCTCAAAACGGTGGACTATTTGAACATCTAATTTAACAATTTAAGAATATTTAGTTTGTTGATGTTTTTATTGAATTTAATTTATGTTACATTAATTAATTTGTTAAATATTTAATAACAACCTACCTTAAATATTTTATCGAGTTTATTATTTTGTTATTCTTAAATAATAAATCTAAAAAATATTTTGTCTTATTATTATTAAATTTTTATTTAGAAAATAAATATTTAGTACGTAAAAATGATTTTGACAATTTATTCTGACATTGACGTATAAAACGTTACGCATTTGATCATCTCTTGTTTTTAATTCCATGGCTATTACTATTAAATTGAAATTACGTGAATTTTTAAATTTAATTTATAAAGTTATGAAGTAGTCAAAATGAATTTTGTTTATTGATTCGGATGTAGAATTTTATGCTTTACAACATTTATTTGAAACATTTTTTCCTAAAATAATTAGGGAAGCAATGCGCACGGAAAAACTGATTTGCCATGTTAAACGCCTATGTTTCACTTTTCGTGTTACACCCGGTATATATATTCCTTTCACTCCTACACGGAGTATAGGGCTTCCACAAAAGATCGCCATCTTGTTCTATTTTTTGCCAACTCCTTGATTTTACCCCATGTCTTGTTGGCTTTCCTGTGTTCCTCATTTAGGATCCTACGCCAGGTTAGGGCTGAGCGTCCTCTACGTCTGCTTCCTGAGGTTTCCATTCCAAGGCCCGCTTGGATATGTCGTCTGAAGGCTTTCTTAGAGTGTGACCCACCCATTTCCATTTGCGAAGCTTAATTTCTTTGTGTGCTGGTTGCTGATTTGTGAGGTGCCATAAATCTTCATTTCTAATACATTCTGGCCAGAATATTCGCAAAAATTTTACGTAAACATTTATTATAAATAGTAGTAATAACTCTCGGTTTTTTTGTTTCAAAATAATTTAATGATTGATATTGATGTACATTTCGGTTGTTACACCATCTTCAGAATGACAACAAATAGTGTTCTTACTCTAAATATATAGTAGTCTGTACAGGTATAAGAATAGAGGCTTAAGAGATTCCCAGAAGCGGGGATTTATATAGATCTATTTGTTCGTTCATTATGTTCATTCCGTTAATACTTGCTGTTTGAATTTCCAGCGCTTCTAGTAAATCCATTCTTAAACCTTTAGTCTCTCTATGAAGTATTTTAAAATTATCAATATTACATTTATGGTTGTTTTGAATTAAATGTTTAGCTACGTTGGAAGATTCAATTTTATTGAGTCTCCAGCTGCTTAGATGTTCTTTGAATCTTATGCCGAAATTACGTGAGGTTTTTCCAATATAACTGCAAGCACAATCATTGCAATCAATTTGGTATATACCACTGTTTTTCATTTTATCTCGTTTTTTGATTTTATTGTTAACTAGAATTGATTTTAAATTTCGTTTATTGTAGAATGCTGTGTGAACTTTAAATGATTTCATATGATTTGCTATTTTTATACTAGTTTTTTCAATAAAATTTAATTTTCTATAGATTTTATCCTTTGCTTCTGGATCCATAGGTGTATATAATAGCTTCCTATTCTTATTTTTCAGTTTCTTTTTTAAAATCTTGTAAATGTAGTTTTTGCTATAACCGTTATTTAATGCAATTTAACCAATTGTGTTTAATTCAGTATTAAAATCAGTTTTTGATAATGGAATATTAACTAACCTGTGAATCATACTTTGAAATGCTGCTGCTTTTATATTAGGATGGTGTTTTGAACTAGCCGGAATTACCGCGTCTGAATATGTTTCTTTCCTGTAAATACTGTATTTGAAATTTTTGTCTCCTCGGGTAATAGATAAATCTAGCAAATTTAGTTTTGAATCTCGTTCTTTTTCTATTGTAAATGTAATATTTTTGTTGATGTTGTTGATATATAATAAAAATTGATCTAGTTGTCTGTTTGTACCGGTCCAGAAGCAAATAATATCATCTACGTAACGGTACCAGAATTTAAAATTTTTACAGAGGTTTTTATTCTTATTTAGAAGCTCACATTCAAACTTGTCCATAAATATCTCCGCGAGCAGAGGAGAAAGGGGACTATCCATAGGCAATGACAATTTTTTCAAACAACCAGACGGTCTCCCTATCAATCAATCATTAAATTATTTTGAAACAAAAAAACCGAGAGTTATTACTACTATTTATTTTGAATATGTTTCAACGAGAGCCAACACACAAGTCCATAGAAATTATAAACATTTATTGATGAAGACTTGTACTTTGTTTATATTGGTTTTAGTCAGCCTCCAGGTTTCGCATCCATAAAGTAACACTGATTTAACGTTTGTATTCAACAGCCGAAGTTTCGTATTGTAAGAGTATTGCCTGGATTCCCACACAGATTTTAACATGCTAATAGCATGTTGAGCTTTACGAATGCGACTGAGAATATCGTCGTCCGAACCACCAGTAGTGTTTATTATACTATCTAGGTAGGTGAATGTTTGAATCTCTTCGATTGTTTGGCTGTTAACAATAAAGTTATCTACATTTTCAGTATTAATTCTTAATGATTTAGTTTTATTTATATTGATCTACTGTTAGAGCTTCGCGGGCCAGTAGATTAAATTTTGAGGTCATGTCAGAGTGTGTGTGTGACAGTAGACAAATATCATCGGCATAATCAAGATCGTTTAGCGAGGAATGTAGCGTCGAAGCAATTCCTCTGGATAAAGAGTTTATTTTACTCATAACTGAGTCCAGTAGAATATTAAACAGGAAAGGCGATAGCGAGCAACCTTGTTTGATACCGCTAGTTACATGGATGTCGTTGCTGCAGTGGGCATTGTGCAGTGCACGAGATGTGGAGTTGTTATAGAGCTCTTTGATGATTTCGATGAGTTTATCTGGAATCCCGTGTACGCTGTCGAAGGATCTTTCATAGTCAATAAATACCATGTAAAGTTGCGAGCGCCATTCTATTGATTGTTCCATTATTATGCGTAGAGTACATATATGGTCAATGCAGGATCTATTTGGGCGAAATCCCGCTTGTTCTGGGCGCAATACTGGTTCGATGTATTGCGAAATTCTATTTAGAATAACATGAGCAAGTACTTTGTTTATTGTGATGCCCCTCCAGTTACAGCATTCTCTCAGGTTGCCTTGTTGCATTTCATGGATTTTAGAGCTAGCATAATCTCAGCTATGGTGGGAGTGTTTATGGGTATGTTTCGCTTTTCATTCTCTTGAGGAGTGTTTAGGTCATCGCCTGCTATTGTATTTGCTTGGGGGGCAGTAAGAACTTCTTTGAAGTGTTCTTCCCAGCGTTGTAGTTGTTCATCAGATGTTGTCAGTAGTTCTCCATTTTTGTTATTTACTGATATGCCAGTTGATCGGCCGCTATTTGAGCTGATTGAGCTATGTCATTTGCCCATTTCCGTTTGTCTTTCCTGGCAGATTTTTTGACTAGTTTGTTAGTTTCTGTGTATTGGCTGTTGATATTAGCTTTTTCGTGTCTGGTTCTAGCAGTATTTAGTTTGCCTTTTAGCTCCTTTGTTATGGAACCGCTCCACAACCTTTAATTCTAATTAGTTTATTAAATTAAATTATAATTTGTCTTAGTCTATATAATTATATTATACATAGTTCTCTTATTTTAGGTTGTTCTATTCATGTATTTTTAAGACGTAGTTAGATATATTGCTTTGACTTTATAACCATATCTACAAGTATCCCGTGACACTTTCTAGTTGTAAAAATACTAGCATCTGCAATTCGTTTCGAGCAATTCGAACCCAAGTTGTTCTCTTTTAAAACATATTTTTATTGCTTGTTACAATTGTATTTTTTCTTTGTAAAGATGTCTTTGTCCACGATTCCTAGATGACTTCCCTTCACACAGTCTCTCCTAAATTTCTTTTATACAACATTTCGAACCCTTTTTCCGAAAAACCTTCGCTCCAGGATATTCCCGAGTTTTAACTTAAAATTATTACTCTTCTGACCTCGATTAGTTCGTTTCCCTTCCAACTTCCAAACCACCCAAATCAACCTCCCAAGTGGGTGGTACTTCATCTCATTGGTCCTCCTCGACAACCCCTCCTTTTAGGGGTTGGTTAACAAGTTTCCTTAAAAGAGTCTCGAACCCGAAACCAGACACTTGTACTTGAACTTGAACTTGAACTTGAGCTTAAACTTGATCCACAGAATTCGAAGCAAAAACATATAAAATCAACTTCACATATTTCCAACTCAGTTTTATTATATTATTATTTGTATGTCATTTGTTGTTAAATATATATATTTTACCAATTTAAAAGTGTGTTACTCGACGTAATCAGCGGCGGAAACACACGGGGTGATTTCCCGTAACACCTTTCTTATCGCAATTAGGGACCATGTGGCTTCTGAGATCCAGAGTTTACAGTTTTCCACTTTCGTCCGAGAATATTTTCTGTCATTTTGTTGATTTCATTTGAGGCGAATTCCCAGCTTAGGCAGTTATTTGCACGCACTTCGTTGCCTTTGTTTCTGTATTCTTTCTTAAAGTTCCCTTCATACAGGCTCATTTATTCCTCACACTCTGATTCTTTCATCGCGCATGCGATCTACGTTCCATATACTCAAATCATCTCAACGTACTCACTATTACTCTTACAACGAATCTAAAAAAGAAAAGAAAAGAAGGAAATGTCACTTGAGCTTATTTTAAAAATAAATGCCTCACAATTGCAGTTGTACCCTCTATTTTAAGAAAGTTGTACTTCTCATTCAAGTTTTAAATTGTTACATAAAGCGAAAAAGTGGAAAACATTATTTATTATTGATCGTGCAATTTACTATCTACTCGAAATGAGTTCAAAATCACAACAAGGGGATTAAATTTGAAGTTCATACCAATTTTATTCTAGAGTGAAATAATTAGTATTAGGCTATTCACCGAACAAAATAAGGTTCCAAATAACTTTGGAGTTAGTGCTTTATACGTCATATTAGATTGAATTTTTAGTGCCCTGTAGTGCCATAATAATTAACTATTTTTGTGAATAAGAAACAAAGTTAAAATTGGATCTAAAATTATATGCTAATCTGTTTTATGAACAGCGCACGGCATACCTACAGATAAAATAATTAAAATAATTTGGGTATTTTCAGTAATTGTACAATATATTTTTTTAATTCAATATTTAATCATTTATATTATTATTATTTATAAAGGATCAATAAGCAGTCGCGGTTCCTTGTATAGAACAATCGTATAATCCGAGGGATTCGAATAACCATTATATGCTGTAGATCGCCTGTTGTGCAGAGTAACAAATAAATAATTAAATGTTTTCTATATTATGTAGGTCTAATCTAACAGTCAAAAGAAATTTTGAGAGTTAACTACTTTAAATATATCTGTTTCGCAATTTGAAATTATTGCTGATCTCAGAATGTGACAGCTATATTCCATAAAATATGGTTTGCAACCAGCTGACGAGCAAGGGTGTTTTTTTTCATCTCAAAGGTTATAAATTTATTCTGGCATATTTCATTATTTTGAATCAACTTGGACATCTAGTGGAATATATTCTAAAGAGCTGAAGTATTGATTTTTTAGTTTCGAAATAAAAACGTTAGATAGCATCTTTTTTAGAACACGTACTAAAAAAACGAATAAATCTACTTCAGGTGCCTTAAAATTAAATGATATCTACCAATTTGGTAAAAATAGTTATAAAATAAATAGAGTTCCTTGCATCTCTCTATATTGGTCCTTTCATTGCAATCTGCTAAAATTCCAGAACGATCCGTTCAGTTTGAACTGGTCACTTCAGTGAACGATGAGAGTCGGATCAGTATCTTATTCTCGAACGGGTCACTCGGGTTTGAGTATCTTTTAGACGTTTCGTTCGGTTCATATTTAAATCAACAGACAAGAAAAAAATGATCCGTTCGATTGAATGAACCGAATTAGAAATATCGTTTTTTTCTTGTGCTGATGCTGATATGTAAGTAAAGTTTACTTCCCTTAAAATTAAATGTAAATATTTACGTCTGCAGTATCAATATCCCATTGTTCAGATTAATAATTTCAATAATGAAATAGTTAGAAATAGATTGTACATTTCATTTAAAAAATGTATTAAAAAATTCAATTAGCTATTAAGTGGTTAATTTTAGTTAATATTAAATCTTTCTTTTATTTTAATTTGCAAAACAATCTATTTGGGGTTTATTTATATTCACATTGATTACATCGTTCAAAGTATGAAATGTGGTAAATTAAATATAAATAAAAAGTATTATTAAAATATAATTTATTGTAGTACATATAATTGTGTGGTTCAAAACAGAACCAAAATTAAAATGGTGAAATGGAAATTTGTATTACGTATGACGTACAAGATATTTGAACAGAACGCTTCAATTTGAACGGGTCATTTTAGTGAGCCGATTGTAATGACCCGAATCAGTCGGTTGAACGGGTCTCCCGTCACTATTTGAAAGAGTTACTGAAGTCACTTTTGTATCCTACTTTACAAGGATATCAACTCCCGTAAACTATACCAGATAAAATGGAATTGTAACTATGTTTTTATTTAATTAGGTGGTGCCTCGTAGGCACCTTATTGTGGTATTATTGCAACTACATGTTTATGGTTTGATGCTTTATTTAAGCATCTTTACATGTAGTATGAATGCACCTACAATCCCTAGTGAACAACACAAATCGTTTACTTAGAACTAGGTAACAATCTTAATAACTACATAACAATCCATGCCCCAACCTAGCCCGAAAAGCCCAAGGAGTATCTTTTTACACTACCATCAATTAGGGAGAGCTACACACGAAAATATTATTTTTTTTGCTAAATGTCAACAAATATTTTTCAAATGTAAATAATTTATATATGTTTTTTTATTATGCATTAGATTTGTAGAATTTTTTATTTGAAAATAATAAACGTTTTTATACAAAGTTCAATATTATGCGAGAAAACAGCTGAAACCTAAAATAAAATCGCCAACTGGAGGCACAAATGCGAATTACAGAACATATGGCAACACTCGATTACAGTTTTCATCCAATATGTGGTTGTAATGGAAGAGATGGCGCTGGTGCTGTTATATAAGATCAGCTGATGTTTGATGAAATATTTATGAAACTCCTTTATAAATTTAATTAACAACAATTTTAAAACTTTGTTCTAACAATTATTACAAATTTTAAAAATATTGCTTATTATTTTCACTTTAGTAAATTTTCTACCATTTGAAGCATTTTCCTCTAAAATAATTTAGAAATGTTGGACATCCGGAAAAATACGCCCATTTTTATATTACCATGTACATACATATATACGCTATATCTCATCAAATAGAATTTATAGAATATCCACTCATGCGATTCATCAAATGATCAGTCTACGTCAAACATTTTCAAACTAACATTCATAGTTCCCTTCATATATATATATATATATATATATATATATATATATTTTGTTTAATTTTCAAGGCTAACCCGATTTATGAGCTAATTTTTAATATTTTCATATTAATTTCTGCCGTTATATGGCATGTAAAATTAATTCTGTTTATTGATTCTGATGTATAATTTTATGCTCTACAACTCTTATTTGGAGCTTTTTTACCTAAAATAATTAGGGAAGCAGGAAATGAAGAAAGTATGATTTTACATGTTAAAGTCCTATGTTCCGGGGTCGCGGTCAACACCCTGTATATATGTATTCCTTTAACTCCTACACGGAGTATAGGGCTTCCACAAAAGATCGCCATCTTGTTCTATTTTTTGCCAACTCCTTGATTTCATCCCATATCTTGTTGGCTTTCCTGTGTTCCTCATTTAGGGTCCTACGCCATGTTAGGGCTGAGCGTCCTCTACGTCTGCTTCCTGAGGGTTCCATTCCAAGGCACGCTTGGATATGTCGTCTGAAGGCTTTCTTAGAGTGTGACCCACCCATTTCCATTTGCGAAGCTTAATTTCTTTGTGTGCTGGTTGCTGATTTGTGAGGTGCCATAAATCTTCATTTCTAATACATTCTGGCCAGAATATTGGCAAAATCTTGCGTAAACATTTATTGATGAAGACTTGTACTTTGTTTATATTGGTTTTAGTCAGCCTCCAGGTTTCGCATCCATAAAGTAACACTGATTTAACGTTTGTATTCAACAGCCGAAGTTTCGTTTTGTGAGAGTATTGTCTGGATTCCCACACAGACTTTAACATGCTAAAAGCATGTTGAGCTTTACGAATGCGACTAAGAATATCATCGTCCGAACCACCAGTAGTGTTTATTATACTCTCTAGGTAGGTGAATGTTTGAATCTCTTCGATTGTTTAGCTGTTAACAATAAAGTTATCTACATTTTCAGTGTTAATTCTTAATGATTTAGTTTTATTTATATTGATCTTTAAGCCTTCTGTTAGAGCTTCGCGGGCCAGTAGATTAAATTTTGAGGTCATGTCAGAGTGTGTGTGTGACAGTAGACAAATATCATCGGCATAGTCAAGGTCGTTTAGTGAGGAATGTAGCGTCCAAGTTCCTCTGAATAAAGAGTTTATTTTACTCATAACTGAGTCCAGTAGAATATTAAACAGGAAAGGCGATAGCGAGCAACCTTGTTTGATACCGCTAGTTACATGGATGTCGTTGCTGCAGTGGGCATTGTGCAGGACACGAGATGTGGAGTTGTTATAGAGCTCTTTGATGATTTCGATGAGTTTATCTGGAATCCCGTGTACGCTGTCGAAGGATCTTTCATAGTCAATAAATACCATGTAAAGTGGCGAGCGCCATTCTATTGATTGTTCCATTATTATGCGTAGAGTACATATATGGTCAATGCAGGATCTATTTGGGCGAAATCCCGCTTGTTCTGGGCGCAATACTGGTTCGATGTATTGCGAAATTCTATTTAGAATAACATGAGCAAGTACTTTGTTTATTGTGATGCCCCTAGAGTTACAGCATTCTCTCAGGTTGCCTTTTTTTGGTAATTTAATAATATAACTATCTTTCCACGTTTTCGGAAAGGTATTGGTGTTCCAGGTTTCTTGGATTATTGGTTGTAAGAGTTCTGCGCTAGTTTTTAAATCTGTTTTTAAAAGGTCGGTTGGCACATTATCGGGACCTGCTGCTTTGTTGCATTTCATGGATTTTAGAGCTAGCATAATCTCAGCTATGGTGGGAGTGTTAATGGGTATGTTTCGCTTTTCATTCTCTTGAGGAGTGTTGAGGTCGTCGACTGCTGTTGTATTTGCTTGGGGGGCAGTAAGAGCTTCTTTGAAGTGTTCTTCCCAGCGTTGTAGTTGTTCATCAGATGTTGTCAGTAGTTCTCCATTTTTGTTATTTACTGATATGCCAGTTGATAGGGTTTTGCGGGCTAGAATTTTAGTAAGTCGATACAATTCTCTGCTGTTATGCCTATGGCACACTGGTTGATGAGCTCTTCGATGAAACAACAGAACGCACCCATCATCGACGAAAATTAGAGGCTCCTCTATTTCCATCGAAGAGCTCATCGATGAAACGAACGTATCTCATTTTACTCGTATCTTTTGTGTCTCACTTCACGTTAGCATATTTTTGAAATTTAGTTTTTCTTTCTCAATTTTAGAAGCTTTTATTGTTTGTCAATGAAGAGTGCGTTCTGTTGTTTCATCGAAGAGCTCATCGATGCTCATCGACGCTCATCGACCAGTGTGCCATAGGCATTATGCAGGTCGGCCGCTATTTGAGCTGACTGAGCTACGTTATTTACCCATTTCCGTTTGTCTTTCCTGGCAGATTTTTTGACTAGTTTGTTAGTTTCTGTGTATTGGCTGTTGATATTAGCTTTTTCGTGTGTGGTTCTAGCAGTATTTAGTTTGCCTTTTAGCTCCTTTCTTATCGCAATTAGAGCATGTTGCTTCTGAGATCCAGAGTTTACAGTTTTTCCACTTTCGTCCGAGAATATTTTCTGTCATTTTGTTGATTTCATTTGAGGCGAACTCCCAGATTAGGCAGTTATTTGCATGCGCTTCATTGACTTTGTTTCTGTATTCTTTCTTAAAGTTCCCTTCATACAGGCTCATTTATTCCTCACACTCTGATTCTTTCATCGCGCATGCGATCTACGTTCCATATACTCAAATCATCTCAACGTACTCACTATTACTCTTACAACGAATCTAAAAAATATAAGAAAAGAAGGAAATGTCACTTGAGCTTATTTTAAAAATAAATGCCTCACAATTGCAGTTGTACCCTCTATTTTAAGAAAATTGTACTTCTCATTCAAGTTTTAAATTTTTACATAAAGCGAAAAAGTGGAAAACATTATTTATTATTGATCGTGCAATTTACTATCTACTCGAAATGAGTTCAAAATCACAACAAGGGGATTAAATTTGAAGTTCATTCCAATTTTATTCTAGAGTGAAATAATTAGTATTAGAGCTATTTACCGAACAAAATAAAATTCCAAATAACTTTGGAGTTAGTGCTTTATACGTCATATTAGATTGTATTTTTAGTGCCCTGTAATGCCATAATAATTAACTATTTTTGCGAATAAGAAACAAAGTTAAAATTGGATCTAAAATGATATGCTAATCTGTTTTATGAACAGCGCACGGCATACCTACAGATAAAATAATTAAAATAATTTGGGTATTTTCAGTAATTGTACAATATATTTTTTTAATTCAATATTTAATCATTTATAATATTATTATTTATAAAGGATCAATAAGCAGTCGCGGTTCCTTGTATAGAACAATCGTATAATCCGAAGGATTCGAATAGCCATTATATGCTGTAGATCGCCTGTTGTGCAGAGTAACAAATAAATAATTAAATGTTTTCTATATTATGTAGGTCTAATCAAACAGTCAAAAGAAATTTTGAGAGTTAACTACTTTAAATATATCTGTTTCGCAATTTGAAATTATTGCTGATCTCAGAATGTGACAGCTATATTCCATAAAATATGGTTTGCAATCAGCTGACGAGCAGGGATGTTTTTTTTTTCATCTCAAAGGTTATAAATTTATTCTGGCATATTTCATTATTTTGAATCAACTTGGACATCTAGTGGAATATATTCTAAAGAGCTGAAGTATTGATTTTTTAGTTTCGAAATAAAAGCGTTAGATAGCATCTTTTTTAGAACACGTACTAAAAAAACGAATAAATCTACTTCAGGTGCCTTAAAATTAAATGATATCTACAAATTTGGTAAAAATAGTTATAAAATAAATAGAGTTCCTTGCATCTCTCTATATTGGTCCTTTCATTGCAATCTGCTAAAATTCCAGAACGATCCGTTCAATTTGAACTGGTCACTTCAGTGAACGATGAGAGTCGGATCACTATCTTATTCTCGAACGGGTCACTCGGGTTTGAGTATCTTTTAGAAGTTTCGTTCGGTTCATATTTAAATCAACAGACAAGAAAAAAATGATCCATTCGATTGAATGAACCGAATTATAAATATCGTTTTTTTCTTGTGCTGATGCTGATATGTAAGTAAAGTTTACTTCCCTTAAAATTAAATGTAAATATTTACGTCTGCAGCATCAATATCCCATTGTTCAGATTAAATAATTTCAATAATTAAATAGTTAGAAATAGATTGTACATTTCAGTAAAAAAAATGTATTAAAAAATTCAATTTGTTATCAAGTGGTTAATTTTAGTTAATATTAAATCTTTCTTTTATTTTATAATTGTGTGGTTCAAAACAGAACCAAAATTAAAATGGTGAAATGGAAATTTGTATTACGTATGACGTACAAGATATTTGAACAGAACGCTTCAATTTGAACGGGTCATTTTAGTGAGCCGATTGTAATGACCCGAATCAGTCGGTTGAACGGGTCTCCCGTCACTATTTGAAAGAGTTACTGAAGTCACTTTTGTATCCTACTTTAAAAGGATATCAACTTCCGTAAACCATACCAGATAAAATGGAATTGTAACTATGTTTTTATTTAATTAGGTGGTGCCTCGTAGGCACCTTATTGAGGTGTTATTGCAACTACATGTTTATGGTTTGATGCTTTATTTAAGCATCTTTACATGTAGTATGAATGCACCTACAATCCCTAGTAAACAACACAAATCGTTTACTTAGAACTAGGTAACAATCTTAATAACTACATAACAATCCATGCCCCAACCTAGCCCGAAAAGCCCAAGGAGTATCTTTTTACACTACCATCAATTAGGGAGAGCTACACACGAAAATATTATTTTTTTTGCAAAATGTCAACAAATATTTTTCAAATGTAAAGAATTTATATATGTTTTTTTATTATGCATTAGATTTGTAGATTTTTTTATTTGAAAATAACAAACGTTTTTATACAAAGTTCAATATTATGCGAGAAAACAGCTGAAACCTAAAATAAAATCGCCAACTGGAGGCACAAATGCGAATTACAGAACATATGGCAACACTCGATTACAGTTTTCATCCAATATGTAGTTGTAATGGAAGAGATGGCGCCGGTGCTGTTATATAAGATCAGCTGATGTTTGATGAAATATTTATGAAACTCCTTTATTAATTTAATTAACAACAATTTTAAAACTTTGTTCTAACAATTATTACAAATTTTATTATTTTCACTTTAGTAAATTTTCTACCATTTGAAGCATTTTCCTCTAAAATAATTTAGAAATGTTGGACATCGGGAAAAATACGCCCATTTTTATATTACCATCTACATACATATATACGGCTAAAGCTAAAACTCTAACAGTTGACTAGTTAGGAGTGCTGCTTACTGGAAAAAATTCATTTTCGATACTACGAGCACCATCTCTTGGATTTTCTAAGGACTTATTGAACGACCCTCGTATCTACAAATTTGGTAAAAATAGTTATAAAATAAATAGAGTTCCTTGCATCTCTCTATATTGGTCCTTTCATTGCAATCTGCTAAAATTCCAGAACGATCCGTTCAATTTGAACTGGTCACTTCAGTGAACGATGAGAGTCGGATCACTATCTTATTCTCGAACGGGTCACTCGGGTTTGAGTATCTTTTAGACGTTTCGTTCGGTTCATATTTAAATCAACAGACAAGAAAAAAATTATCCGTTCGATTGAATGAACCGAATTAGAAATATCGTTTTTTTTTTTGTGCTGATGCTGATATGTAAGTAAAGTTTACTTCCCTTAAAATTAAATGTAAATATTTACGTCTGCAGCATCAATATCCCATTGTTCAGATTAAATAATTTCAATAATTAAATAGATAGAAATAGATTGTACATTTCATTTTAAAAATGTATTAAAAAATTCAATTAGCTATCAAGTTGTTAATTTTAGTTAATTTTAGCAAAAAAGTCTATTTGGGGTTTATTTATATTCACACATATTCTAGTTTTGTTTGATACTTGTAAGTTACATCGTTCAAAGTATGAAATGTGGTAAATTAAATATAAATAAAAAGTATTATTAAAATATAATTTATTGTAGTACATATAATTGTGTGGTTCAAAACAGAACCAAAATTAAAATGGTGAAATGGAAATTTGTATTACGCATGACGTACAAGATATTTGAACAGAACGCTTCAATTTGAACGGGTCATTTTAGTGAGCCGATTGTAATGACCCGAATCAGTCGGTTGAACGGGTCTCCCGTCACTATTTGAAAGAGTTACTGAAGTCACTTCTTTATCCTACTTTACAAGGATATCAACTCCCGTAAACTATACCGGATAAAATGGAATTGTAACTATGTTTTTATTTAATTAGGTGGTGCCTTTGAGGCACCTTATTGTAGTATTATTGCAACTACATGTTTTTGGTTTGATGCTTTATCTAAGCACCTTTGCATGTAGTATGAATGCACTTACAATCCCTAGGAAACAACACAAATCGTTTACTTAGAACTAGGTAAGAATCTTAATAACTACATAACAATCCATGCCCCAACATAGCCCGAAAAGCCCAAGGAGTATCTTTTTACACTACCATCAATTAGGGAGAGCTACACACGAAAATATTATTTTTTTTGCTAAATGTCAACAAATATTTTTCAAATGTAAAGAATTTATATATGTTTTTTTATTATGCATTAGATTTGTAGAAGTTTTTATTTGAAAATAACAAACGTTTTTATACAAAGTTCAATATTATGCGAGAAAACAGCTAAAACCTAAAATAAAATTACCAACTGGAGGCACAAATGCGAATTACAGAACATGAGGCAACACTCGATTACAGTTTTCATCAAATATGTGGTTGTAATTTAAGGGAAGAGATGGCGCCGGTGCTGTTATATAAGATCAGCTGATGTTTGATGAAATATTTATGAAACTCCTTTATAACAACAATTTTAAAACTTTGTCCTAACAATTATTACAAATTTTAAAAATATTGCTTATTATTTTCACTTTAGTAAATTTTCTACCATTTGAAGCATTTCCATCTAAAATAATTTAGAAATGTTGGACATCGGGAAAAATACGCCCATTTTTATATTACCATCTACATACATATATACGCTATATCTCATCAAAAAGAATTTATAGAATATCCACTCATGCGATTCATCAAATGATCAGTCTACGTCAAACATTTTCAAACTAACATTCATAGTTCCCTTCATATATATATATATATATATATATATATATATATATATATATATATATATATATTTTGTTTAATTTTCAAGGCTAACCCGATTTATGAGCTAATTTTTAATATTTTCATATTAATTTCTGCCGTTATAGGGCATGTAAAATTAATTCTGTTTATTGATTCTGATGTAGAATTTTATGCTCTACAACTCTTATTTGGAGCTTTTTTACCTAAAATAATTAGGGAAGCAGGAAATGAAGAAAGTATGATTTTACATGTTAAAGTCCTATGTTCCGGGGTCGCGGTCAACACCCTGTATATATGTATTCCTTTAACTCCTACACGGAGTATAGGGCTTCCACAAAAGATCGCCATCTTGTTCTATTTTTTGCCAACTCCTTGATTTCATCCCATGTCTTGTTGGCTTTCCTGTGTTCCTCATTTAGGGTCCTACGCCAGGTTAGGGCTGAGCGTCCTCTACGTCTGCTTCCTGAGGGTTCCATTCCAAGGCCCGCTTGGATATGTCGTCTGAAGGGTTTCTTAGAGTGTAACCCACCAATTGCCATTTGCGAAGCTTAATTTCTTTGTGTGCTGGTTGCTGATTTGTGAGGTGCCATAAATCTTCATTTCTAATACATTCTGGCCAGAATATTCGCAAAATCTTGCGTAAACATTTATTGATGAAGACTTGTACTTTGTTTATATTGGTTTTAGTCAGCCTCCAGGTTTCGCATCCATAAAGTAACACTGATTTAACGTTTGTATTCAACAGCCAAAGTTTCGTATTGTAAGAGTATTGCCTGGATTTCCACACAGATTTTAACATGCTAATAGCATGTTGAGCTTTACGAATGCGACTGAGAATATCATCGTCCGAACCACCAGTAGTGTTTATTATACTATCTAGGTAGGTGAATGTTTGAATCTCTTCGATTGTTTGGCAGTTAACAATAAAGTGATCCACATTTTCAGTGTTAATTCTTAATGATTTAGTTTTATTTATATTGATCTTTAAGCCTACTGTTAGAGCTTCGCGGGCCAGTAGATTAAATTTTGAGGTCATGTCAGAGTGTGTGTGTGACAGTAGACAAATATCATCGGCATAGTCAAGGTCGTTTAGTGAGGAATGTAGCGTCCAAGTAATTCCTCTGGATAAAGAGTTTATTTTACTCATAACTGAGTCCAGTAGAATATTAAACAGGAAAGGCGATAGCGAGCAACCTTGTTTGATACCGCTAGTTACATGGATGTCGTTGCTGCAGTGGGCATTGTGCAGGACACGAGATGTGGAGTTGTTATAGAGCTCTTTGATGATTTCGATGAGTTTATCTGGAATCCCGTGTACGCTGTCGAAGGATCTTTCATAGTCAATAAATACCATGTAAAGTGGCGAGCGCCATTCTATTGATTGTTCCATTATTATGTGTAGAGTACATATATGGTCAATGCAGGATCTATTTGGGCGAAATCCCGCTTGTTCTGGGCGCAATACTGGTTCGATGTATTGCGAAATTCTATTTAGAATAACATGAGCAAGTACTTTGTTTATTGTGATGCCCCTAGAGTTAGGTACAGCATTCTCTCAGGTTGCCTTTTTTTGGTACTTTAATAATATAACTATCTTTCCACGTTTTAGGAAAGGTATTGGTATTCCAGGCTTCTTGGATTATTGGTTGTAAGAGTTCTGCGCAAGTTTTTAAATCTGTTTTTAATAGGTCGGTTGGCACATTATCGGGACCTGCTGCTTTGTTGCATTTCATGGATTTTAGAGCTAGCATAATCTCAGCTATGGTGGGAGTGTTTATGGGTATGTTTCGCTTTTCATTCTCTTGAGGAGTGTTTAGGTCGTCGACTGCTGTTGTATTTGCTTGGGGGGCAGTAAGAACTTCTTTGAAGTGTTCTTCCCAGCGTTGTAGTTGTTCATCAGATGTTGTCAGTAGTTCTCCATTTTTGTTATTTACTGATATGCCAGTTGATAGGGTTTTGCGGGCTAGAATTTTAGTAAGTCGATTCAATTCTCTGCTGTTATGCCTATGGCACACTGGTTGATGAGCTCTTCGATGAAACAACAGAACGCACCCGTCATCGACGAAAATTAGAGGCTCCTCTATTTCCATCGAAGAGCTCATCGATGAAACGAACGTATCTCATTTTACTCGTATCTTTTGTGTCTCACTTCACGTTAGCATATTTTTGAAATTTAGTTTTTCTTTCTCAATTTTAGAAGCTTTTATTGTTTGTCAATGAAGAGTGCGTTCTGTTGTTTCATCGACGCTCATCGACCAGTGTGCCATAGACATTATGCAGGTCGGCCGCTATTTGAGCTGACTGAGCTATGTTATTTACCCATTTCCGTTTGTCTTTCCTGGCAGATTTTTTGATTAGTTTGTTAGTTTCTGTGTATTGGCTGTTGATATTAGCTTTTTCGTGTGTGGTTCTAGCAGTATTTAGTTTGCCTTTTAGCTCCTTTCTTATCGCAATTAGGGACCATGTTGCTTCCAGAGTTTACAGTTTTCTGTAATTGTACAATATATTTTAATTATTCAATATTTAATCATTTATATTATTATTATTTATAAAGGATCAATAAGCAGTCGCGGTTCCTTGTATAGAACAATAGTATAATCCGAGTGATTCGAATAGCCATTATATGCTGTAGATCGCCTGTTGTGCAAATAAATAATTAAATGTTTTCTATATTATGTAGGTCTAATCAAACAGTCAAAAGAAATTTTGAGAGTTAACTACTTTAAATATATCTGTTCCGCAATTTGAAATTATTGCTGATCTCAGAATGTGACAGCTATATTCCAAAAAATATGGTTTGCAACCAGCTGACGAGCAGGGGTGTTTTTTTTTTCATCTCAAAGGTTATAAATTTATTCTGGCATATTTCATTATTTTGAATCAACTTGGACATCTAGTGGAATATTTTCTAAAGAGCTGAAGTATTGATTTTTTAGTTTCGAAATAAAAGCGTTAGATAGCATCTTTTTTAGAACATGTACAAAAAAACGAATAAATCTGCTTCAGGTGCCTTAACATTAAATGATATTTACAAATTTGGTAAAAATAGTTATAAAATAAATAGAGTTCCTTGCATTTCTTTATATTGGTCCTTTCATTGCAATCTGCTAAAATTCCACAACGATCCGTTCAATTTGAACTGGTCACTTCAGTGAACGATGAGAGTCGGATCACTATCTTATTCTCGAACGGGTCACTCGGGTTTGAGTATCTTTTAGACGTTTCGTTCGGTTCATATTTAAATCAACAGACAAGAAAAAAATGATCCGTTCGATTGAATGAACCGAATTAGAAATATCGTTTTTTTCTTGTGCTGATGCTGATATGTAAGTAAAGTTTACTTCCCTTAAAATTAAATGTAAATATTTACGTCTGCAGCATCAATATCCCATTGTTCAGATTAAATAATTTCAATAATTAAATAGATAGAAATAGATTGTACATTTCATTTTAAAAATGTATTAAAAAATTCAATTAGCTATCAAGTGGTTAATTTTAGTTAATTTTAGCAAAAAAGTCTATTTGGGGTTTATTTATATTCACACATATTCTAGTTTTGTTTGATACTTGTAAGTTACATCGTTCAAAGTATGAAATGTGGTAAATTAAATATAAATAAAAAGTATTATTAAAATATAATTTATTGTAGTACATATAATTGTGTGGTTCAAAACAGAACCAAAATTAAAATGGTGAAATGGAAATTTGTATTACGTATGACGTACAAGATATTTGAACGGGTCATTTTAGTGAGCCGATTGTAATGGACCGAATCTGTCGGTTGAACGGGTCTCCCGTCACTATTTGAAAGAGTTACTGAAGTCACTTCTTTATCCTACTTTACAAGGATATCAACTTCCGTAAACTATACCGGATAAAATGGAATTGTAACTATGTTTTTATTTAATTAGGTGGTGCCTCGTAGGCACCTTATTGAAGTATTATTGCAACTACATGTTTTTGGTTAGATGCTTTATCTAAGCACCTTTGCATGTAGCATGAATGCACCTACAATCCCTAGTAAACAACACAAATCGTTTACTTAGAACTAGGTAACAATCTTAAAAACTACATAACAATCCATGCCCCAACCTAGCCCGAAACGCCCAAGGAGTATCTTTTTACACTACCATCAATTAGGGAGAGCTACACACGAAAATATTATTTTTTTTGCTAAATGTCAACAAATATTTTTCAAATGTAAAGAATTTATATATGTTTTTTTAATATGCATTAGATTTGTAGTTTTTTTTATTTGAAAATAACAAACGTTTTTATACAAAGTTCAATATTATGCGAGAAAACAGCTGAAACCTAAAATAAAATTGCCAACTGGAGGCACAAATGCGAATTACGGAACATAAGGCAACACTTGGTTACAGTTTTCATCCAATATGTGGTTGTAATTTAAGGGAAGAGATGGCGCCGGTGCTGTTATATAAGATCAGCTGAAGTTTGATGAAATATTTATGAAACTCCTTTATAACAACAATTTTAAAACTTTGTTCTAACAATTATTACAAATTTTAAAAATATTGCTTATTATTTTCACTTTAGTAAATTTTCTACCATTTGAAGCATTTTCCTCTAAAATAATTTAGAAATGTTGGACATCGGGAAAAATACGCCCATTTTTATATTACCATCTACATACATATATACGCTATATCTCATCAAATAGAATTTATAGAATATCCACTCATGCGATTCATCAAATGATCAGTCTACGTCAAACATTTTCAAACTAACATTCATAGTTCCCTTCATATATATATATATATATATATATATATATATATATATATATATATATATATATATATATTATATATATAAGCTTGATTTGTACATCACTGAATCCGTATCTGCAATAAAAACTGGGAGTTCCCATTTAAAATTTCGAAATGACCAATCCCCACCCTCAGGGGGTGAGGGGGGAACTCTCATTTGATGTTATTCAATAGAACTTTTAAAAATATTTTGGACGTATTTTTTTGTTTCTCAATCCGTTTTGTTGTTCGCGAGATATTCGGGGGGTACGGGTGGTCTGAAACACCGTATATATATACCGGATGTAACACGAAAAGTGAAACATAGGCGTTTAACATGGCAAATCAGTTTTTCCGTACGCATTGCTTCCCTAATTATTTTAGGAAAAAATGTTTCAAATAAATGTTGTAAAGCATAAAATTCTACATCCGAATCAATAAACAAAATTCATACTACTTTATAACTGCTTAAATTAAATTTAAAAATTCACGTAATTTCAATTTAATAGTAATAGCCATGGAATTAAAAACAAGAGATGAACAAATGCGTAACGTTTTATACGTCAAATTATTAGTATTTATTTTGACAAACTGTGATATTAAATCAATATTAGGGTTTATTATTATCAAAAATGAATAATTATTCAGATGAAGAAAAATTGCAAATAATTAAATGGCATTATTCTGGCAATAGTTTACGACTAATTCGTGACTATATTAGCGCTATTTGGCAGCATCATGATATTCCTAGTACGGCAACTATTCAGAGGTTTATAGTAAAGTTTGAAAAGACAGAAACACTAAATTTCAAGAAAGAAATAAATGAAAGAATTTATAACAATGAAGAAAATATTCTTGCTTTAATAGAACTGGAGCCAACAATGAGTGTGCGGGAAATTTCCAGAGAACTAAATATAAATTTTATGACAGTGCATAGAGTTCTCAAAAAACATAAATACATTCCTTTAAATTTCAAAACTACCAAAATATTTTGGAACGAATTTTGAACTGCGTGCCTCATTCTGTGAAATAATGATGGAGAAATCAAATTGTAATAGAGAATTTTTAAGTAGTATTTTATTCACAGATGAATGCACATTTACCATGAATGACGAACCAAACTGTCATAATTATCGGTACTGGTCACAAAATAATCCACATAATATTGTAGAATCGAGGACACAATATCGTCATTCTGTCAATGTGTGGGCAGAAATTTTTGGTGATAAAATCATTGGCCCATTCTTCATCCAACGAATAAATTCAGCATCATATTTGAATTTATTAATTAATGCTATTGGACCACAAATTGTTGAAACAAACAAAGAAAATGTGTGGTTCCAGCATGATGGCTGCCCTGCACATAGCACTAGAGAAGTTGTGGAATTTCTAAACCATGTATTTCCTGAAAGCTGGATAGGACGAAATGGACCAGTTAACTGGCCAGCACGGTCGCCAGATTTAAATCCGTGCGATTTTTTTTATGGGGCCATTTAAAATCTTATGTTTATAAAAAAAGATACCAGAATTTAGAAGAACTTAAAAATGCTATATTACAAGAATGCCAGAAAATAAATAATCGACAATTAAGGAATGCTCGAGAAAGCTTCTACAACAGATTAGGTTATTGTTTAGCTCAAAACGGTGGACTATTTGAACATCTAATTTAACAATTTAAGAATATTTAGTTTGTTGATGTTTTTATTGAATTTAATTTATGTTACATTAATTAATTTGTTAAATATTTAATAACAACCTACCTTAAATATTTTATCGAGTTTATTATTTTGTTATTCTTAAATAATAAATCTAAAAAATATTTTGTCTTATTATTATTAAATTTTTATTTAGAAAATAAATATTTAGTACGTAAAAATGATTTTGACAATTTATTCTGACATTGACGTATAAAACGTTACGCATTTGATCATCTCTTGTTTTTAATTCCATGGCTATTACTATTAAATTGAAATTACGTGAATTTTTAAATTTAATTTATAAAGTTATGAAGTAGTCAAAATGAATTTTGTTTATTGATTCGGATGTAGAATTTTATGCTTTACAACATTTATTTGAAACATTTTTTCCTAAAATTATTAGGGAAGCAATGCGCACGGAAAAACTGATTTGCCATGTTAAACGCCTATGTTTCACTTTTCGTGTTACACCCGGTATATATATTCCTTTCACTCCTACACGGAGTATAGGGCTTCCACAAAAGATCGCCATCTTGTTCTATTTTTTGCCAACTCCTTGATTTCACCCCATGTCTTGTTGGCTTTCCTGTGTTCCTCATTTAGGGTCCTACGCCAGGTTAGGGCTGAGCGTCCTCTACGTCTGCTTCCTGAGGGTTCCATTCCAAGGCCCGCTAGGATATGTCGTCTGAAGGCTTTCTTAGAGTGTGACCCACCCATTTCCATTTGCGAATCTTAATTTCTTTGTGTGCTGGTTGCTGATTTGCGAGGTGCCATAAATCTTCATTTCTAATACATTCTGGCCAGAATATTCGCAAAAATTTTACGTAAACATTTATTATAAATAGTAGTAATAACTCTCGGTTTTTTTGTTTCAAAATAATTTAATGATTGATATTGATGTACATTTCGGTTGTTACACCATCTTCAGAATGACAACAAATAGTGTTCTTACTCTAAATATATAGTAGTCTGTACAGGTATAAGAATAGAGGCTTAAGAGATTCCCAGAAGCGGGGATTTATATAGATCTATTTGTTCGTTCATTATGTTCATTCCGTTAAAACTTGCTGTTTGAATTTCCAGCGCTTCTAGTAAATCCATTCTTAAACCTTTAGTCTCTCTATGAAGTATTTTAAAATTATCAATATTACATTTATGGTTGTTTTGAATTAAATGTTTAGCTACGTTGGAAGATTCAATTTTATTGAGTCTCCAGCTGCTTAGATGTTCTTTGAATCTTATGCCGAAATTACGTGAGGTTTTTCCAATATAACTGCAAGCACAATCATTGCAATCAATTTGGTATATACCACTGTTTTTCATTTTATCTCGTTTTTTGATTTTATTGTTAACTAGAATTGATTTTAAATTTCGTTTATTGTAGAATGCTGTGTGAACTTTAAATGATTTCATATGATTTGCTATTTTTATACTAGTTTTTTCAATAAAATTTAATTTTCTATAGATTTTATCCTTTGCTTCTGGATCCATAGGTGTATATAATAGCTTCCTATTCTTATTTTTCAGTTTCTTTTTTAAAATCTTGTAAATGTAGTTTTTGCTATAACCGTTATTTAATGCAATTTAACCAATTGTGTTTAATTCAGTATTAAAATCAGTTTTTGATAATGGAATATTAACTAACCTGTGAATCATACTTTGAAATGCTGCTGCTTTTATATTAGGATGGTGTTTTGAACTAGCCGGAATTACCGCGTCTGAATATGTTTCTTTCCTGTAAATACTGTATTTGAAATTTTTGTCTCCTCGGGTAATAGATAAATCTAGGAAATTTAGTTTTGAATCTCGTTCTTTTTCTATTGTAAATGTAATATTTTTGTTGATGTTGTTGATATATAATAAAAATTGATCTAGTTGTCTGTTTGTACCGGTCCAGAAGCAAATAATATCATCTACGTAACGGTACCAGAATTTAAAATTTTTACAGAGGTTTTTATTCTTATTTAGAAGCTCACATTCAAACTTGTCCATAAATATCTCCGCGAGCAGAGGAGAAAGGGGACTATCCATAGGCAATGACAATTTTTTCAAACAACCAGACGGTCTCCCTATCAATCAATCATTAAATTATTTTGAAACAAAAAAACCGAGAGTTATTACTACTATTTATTTTGAATATGTTTCAACGAGAGCCAACACACAAGTCCATAGAAATTATAAACATTTATTGATGAAGACTTGTACTTTGTTTATATTGGTTTTAGTCAGCCTCCAGGTTTCGCATCCATAAAGTAACACTTATTTAACGTTTGTATTCAACAGCCGAAGTTTCGTATTGTAAGAGTATTACCTGGATTCCCACACAGATGTTAACATGCTAATAGCATATTGAGCTTTACGAATGCGACTGAGAATATCATCGTCCGAACCACCAGTAGTGTTTATTATACTATCTAGGTAGGTGAATGTTTGAATCTCTTAGATTCTTTGGCTGTTAACAATAAAGTTATCTACATTTTCAGTGTTAATTCTTAATGATTTAGTTTTTTTTATATTGATCTTTAAGCCTACTGTTAGAGCTTCGCGGGCCAGTAGATTAAATTTTGAGGTCATGTCAGAGTGTGTGTGACAGTAGACAAATATCATCGGCATAGTCAAGATCGTTTAGTGAGGAATGTAGCGTCCAAGTAATTCCTCTGGATAAAGAGTTTATTTTATTCATAACTGAGTCCAGTAGAATATTAAACAGGAAAGGCGATAGCGAGCAACCTTGTTTGATACCGCTAGTTACATGGATGTCGTTGCTGCAGTGGGCATTGTGCAGGACACGAGATGTGGAGTTGTTATAGAGCTCTTTGATGATTTCGATGAGTTTATCTGGAATCCCGTGTACGCTGTCGAAGGATCTTTCATAGTCAATAAATACCATGTAAAGTGGCGAGCGCCATTCTATTGATTGTTCCATTATTACGCGTAGCGTATATATATGGTCAATGCAGGATCTATTTGGGCGAAATCGCGCTTGTTCTGGGCGCAATACTGGTTCGATATATTGCGAAATTCTATTTAAAATAACATGAGCAAGTACTTTGTTTATTGTGATGCTCCTCCAGTTACAGCATTCTCTCAGGTTGCCTTTTTTTGGTAATTTAATAATATAACTATCTTCTGCGCTAGTTTTTAAATCTGTTTTTAATAGGTCGGTTGGCACATTATCGGGACCTGCTGCTTTGTTGCATTTCATGGATTTTAGAGCTAGCATAATCTCAGCTATGGTGGGAGTGTTTATGGATATATTTCGCTTTTCATTCTCTTGAGGAGTGTTTAGGTCGTCGACTGCTGTTGTATTTGCTTGGGGGGGGGGCAGTAAGAACTTCTTTGAAGTGTTCTTCCCAGCGTTGTAGTTGTTCATCAGATGTTGTCAGTAGTTCTTCATTTTTGTTATTTACTGATATGCCAGTTGATAGGGTTTTGCGGGCTAGAATTTTAGTAAGTCGATACAATTCTCTGCTGTTATGCAGGTCGGCCGCTATTTGAGCTGACTGAGCCCATTTGCCCGTTTCCATTTGTCTTTCCTGGCAGATTTTTTGACTAATTTGTTAGTTTCTGTGTATTGGCTGTTGATATTAGCTTTTTCGTGTGTGGTTCTAGCAGTATTTAGTTTGCCTTTTAGCTCCTTTCTTATCGCAATTAGGGATCATGGTGCTTCTGAGATCCAGAGTTTACAGTTTTTCCACTTTCGTCCGAGAATATTTTCTGTCATTTTGTTGATTTCATTTGAGACGAACTACCAACTTAGGCAGTTATTTGCACGCACTTCGTTGCCTTTGTTTCTGTATTCTTTCTTAAAGTTCCTTTCATACAGGCTCATTTATTCCTCACACTCTGATTCTTTCATCGCCCATGCGACCTACGTTCCACATACTCAAATCATCTCAACGTACTCACTATTACTCTTACAACGAATCTAAAAAAGATAAGTAAAGAAGGAAATGTCACTTGAGTTTATTTTAAAACTATATGCCTCACAATTGCAGTTGTACCCTCTATTTTAAGAACAAAAGACAAATCAAAAAGATAACAAAGGTAGAGAGTGTTGCATGCGCTTTTTTAAAGTGATTTGCACACAAATGCAGTTGTACCCTGTATTTTAAGAAAGTTGTACTTCTCATTCAAGTTTTAAATTTTTACATAAAGCGAAAAAGTGGAAAACATTATTTATTATTGACCGTACAATTTACTATCTACTCGAAATGAGTTCAAAATTACAACAAGGGGATTAAATTTGAAGTTCATTCCAATTTTATTCTAGAGTAAAATAATTAGTATTAGAGCTATTTACCGAACAAAATAAAATTCCAAATAACTTTGGAGTCATATTAAATTGTATTTTTAGTGGCCTGTAGTGCCATAATAATTAACTTTTTTTGTGAATAAGGAACAAAGTTAAAATTGGATCTAAAATGATATGCTAATCTGTTTTATGAACAGCGCATGGCATACCTGCAGATAAAATAATTAAAATAATTTAGGTATTTTCAGTAATTGTGCAATATATTTTTTTAATTGAATATTTAATCATTTCTATTATTATAATTTAAAAGGGATCAATAAGCAGTCGCGGTTCCTTGTATAGAACAATCGTATAATCCGAGTGATTCGAATAGCCATTATATGCTGTAGATCGCCTGTTGTGCAGAGTAACAAATAAATAATTAAATGTTTTCTATATTATGTAGGTCTAATCAAACAGTCAAAAGATATTTTGAGAGTTAACTACTTTAAATATATCTGTTTCGCAATTTGAAATTGTTGCTGATCTCAGAATGTGACAGCTATATTCCATAAAATATGGTTTGCAACCAGCTGACGAGCAAGGGTGTTTTTTTTCATCTCAAAGGTTATAAATTTATTCTGGCATATTTCATTATTTTGAATCAACTTGGACATCTAGTGGAATATATTCTAAAGAGCTGAAGTATTGATTTTTTAGTTTCGAAATAAAAGCGTTAGATAGCATATTTTTTAGAACACGAACTAAAAAAACGAATAAATCTACTTCAGGTGCCATAACATTAAATGATATTTACAAATTTGGTAAAAATAGTTATAAAATAAATAGAGTTCCTTGCATCTCTCTATAATGGTCCTTTCATTGCAATCTGCTAAAATTCCAGAACGATCCGTTCAATTTGAACTGGTCACTTCAGTGAACGATGAGAGTCGGATCACTATCTTATTCTCGAACGGGTCACTCGGGTTTGAGTATCTTTTAGAAGTTTCGTTCGGTTCATATTTAAATCAACAGACAAGAAAAAAATGATCCATTCGATTGAATGAACCGAATTAGAAATTTCGTTTTTTTTCTTGTGCTGATGCTGATATGTACCTAAGTAAAGTTTACTTCCCTTAAAATTAAATGTAAATATTTACGTCTGCAGCATCAATATCCCATTGTTCAGATTAAATAATTTCAATAATTAAATAGTTAGAAATAGATTGTACATTTCATTAAAAAAAATGTATTAAAAAATTCAATTAGCTATCAAGTGGTTAATTTTAGTTAATATTAAATCGTTCTTTTATTTTATAATTGTGTGGTTCAAAACAGAACCAAAATTAAAATGGTGAAATGGAAATTTGTATTACGTATGACGTACAAGATATTTGAACAGAACGCTTCAATTTGAACGAGTCATTTTAGTGAGCCGATTGTAATGACCCGAATCAGTCGGTTGAACGGGTCTCCCGTCACTATTTGAAAGAGTTACTGAAGTCACTTTTGTATCCTACTTTACAAGGATATCAACTCCCGTAAACTATACCGGATAAAATGGAATTGTAACTATGTTTTTATTTAATTAGGTGGTGCCTTTGAGGCACCTTATTGTAGTATTATTGCAACTACATGTTTTTGGTTTGATGCTTTATCTAAGCACCTTTGCATGTAGTATGAATGCACTTACAATCCCTAGGAAACAACACAAATCGTTTACTTAGAACTAGGTAACAATCTTAATAACTACATAACAATCCATGCCCCAACCTAGCCCGAAAAGCCCAAGGAGTATCTTTTTACACTACCATCAATTAGGGAGAGCTACACACGAAAATATTATTTTTTTTGCTAAATGTCAACAAATATTTTTCAAATGTAAAGAATTTATATATGTTTTTTTATTGTGCAATAGATTTGTAGAATTTTTTATTTGAAAATAACAAACGTTTTTATACAAAGTTCAATATTATGCGAGAAAACAGCTGAAACCTAAAATAAAATTGCCAACTGGAGGCACAAATGCGAATTACGGAACATAAGGCAACACTTGATTACAGTTTTCATCCAATATGTGGTTGTAATTTAAGGGAAGAGATGGCGCCGGTGCTGTTATATAAGATCAGCTGAAGTTTGATGAAATATTTATGAAACTCCTTTATAACAACAATTTTAAAACTTTGTTCTAACAATTATTACAAATTTTAAAAATATTGCTTATTATTTTCACTTTAGTAAATTTTCTACCATTTGAAGCATTTTCCTCTAAAATAATTTAGAAATGTTGGACATCGGGAAAAATACGCCCATTTTTATATTACCATCTACATACATATATACGCTATATCTCATCAAATAGAATTTATAGAATATCCACTCATGCGATTCATCAAATAATCAGTCTACGTCAAACATTTTCAAACTAACATTCATAGTTCCCTTCATATACCGGGTGTCTGTTTCAAAAGTGTATATAGGAGATTAACATGGGAAATCAGTTTTTTGCATGCTGTTGCTCGGTGCTCTATCGGACAACAAAGATTGAAGTTTCAATCGAAAGATATCATTTTTTGAATCAAACGATGTAAAAAACATTTCAATTTACTAGTAATTTAGTCCCGTAAATTTATTTTTAAATTTTGTAAATTTATTAAATTTTTAATGAAAATAAATATCGTTACCTATGACTGTTTTATTTTGATTTCTTGCAAGCGATTTATTTGACGTTTCTGACGTTTTGATTTGACAATTTTTAAAATTTGGTTATTTACATTAATGACGAGCGTATATTTATAATAAAAATGTATTATGGAGGAAATAGTTAGTTAAGAGTGCGAGATCAATTTTCTATTAAGTTTATGGATCGACCGATTCCAAGTGTAACCACATTTCGCTAAATTAGTGGCAAAATTTAAAAAGATGGCAGTTGTATCGACGAAAAGTACACATGAGCTCGGAAATCGCAATTTGGCAAGAACAGACAAACGTGCGTTATTGGAAGAAAGGGTTCTAGGAATGATAAATGTAGATCCTTTGTGTAGCACTAGATTTATTGCAAATGAATTGGGAGTACATCATAACATCGTTTACAGTATTTTGAAAAAAAAATCTTATTGTTCCTACAAAATGCAGCATCATCAAGAACTTTTTCCATATGACGAAGAAAGTAGAAGAGTATTTTGCGAAGATATGCAAAACAGGGCTAAAGGAAGTTCAAAACACACGTTGTTGGGCTTCCGCAAATCCAAGAATTATTATTACAACTGGGACACAGTATCCTCAAAAAATTAATATGTGGGCCGTAATTTTGTGTCTCCACATAATTGGTCCGATAGAAATACGTGGCAATCTAAATTCCACAAATTTGGGATTGTTGCAGAATGAGATTGGTCCTGCAATAGAGGATGTTGCGCGTCCAAATCAAGAGGTCTGGTTCCAACAAGATGGATGTCCAGCACACTATAATAGGAACGTCCGAGAATATTTGGATTTGGAATTTCCTGGATGCTGGATTGGACGAGGAGGTGCTATTAACTGGCCTGCTAGATCTCCAGATTTTGCTCCATGTGACTATTTTTTATGGGGTCACATAATAATTCAAATTTATAAAAAAAAGTCACGAAGATATAAATTCCTTTAGAGATGCCATAGTTAATGAATGTCGTATAACTCCACGGTAACTACTTAATGTGCGAACAGCTTTTTATACTAGATTAGGTTATTGTCTTATTGAAAATGGTGGTGTTTTTGAATATTTATTATAATTATGTGTTAATGATTTTCTAATTAAAAAAAACATATTTGTTGTTTGTTTGAGTATCTAAATTTTATTGTGCAATATTTTAAAAACTTAACTCTTAATAAATTAATATTATTTAAACAAAACTGTTTTTTGAAACTTTTATTTATTTAATAAAATTTGTATGCACAGTAACTAACGATATTTATTTATGTAAATAACCATATTTTATAAATTGTCAAGTCAAAATGTCAGAAATGTCAAATAAACCGCTCGCAAGAAATCAAAACAAAACAGTCATAGGTAACGATATTTATTTTCGTAAAAATTGAATAAATCTGTAAATTTACCAACTTTCAAAGTTAATTTACGGGACCAAATTACTAGTAAATTGAAATGTATTTTACATCGTTTGATTCAGAAAAATTATATCTTTCGATTGACACGTCAATCTTTGTTGTCCGGTAGAACACCGAGCAACAGCATGCACAAAACTGATTTCCCATGTTAATCTCCTATATACACTTTTAAAACAGACACTCGGTATATATATTTTGTTTAATTTCCAAGGCTAACCCAATTTATGAGCTAATTTTTAATATTTTCATATTAATTTCTGCCGTTATAGGGCATGTAAAATTAATTCTGTTTATTGATTCTGATGTAGAATTTTATGCTCTACAACTCTTATTTGGAGCTTTTTTACCTAAAATAATTAGGGAAGCAGGAAATGAAGAAAGTATGATTTTACATGTTAAAGTCCTATGTTCCGGGGTCGCGGTCAACACCCTGTATATATGTATTCCTTTAACTCCTACACGGAGTATAGGGCTTCCACAAAAGATCGCCATCTTGTTCTATTTTTTGCCAACTCCTTGATTTCATCCCATGTCTTGTTGGCTTTCCTGTGTTCCTCATTTAGGGTCCTACGCCAGGTTAGGGCTGAGCGTCCTCTACGTCTGCTTCCTGAGGGTTCCATTCCAAGGCCCGCTTGGATATGTCGTCTGAAGGGTTTCTTAGAGTGTAACCCACCAATTGCCATTTGCGAAGCTTAATTTCTTTGTGTGCTGGTTGCTGATTTGTGAGGTGCCATAAATCTTCATTTCTAATACATTCTGGCCAGAATATTCGCAAAATCTTGCGTAAACATTTATTGATGAAGACTTGTACTTTGTTTATATTGGTTTTAGTCAGCCTCCAGGTTTCGCATCCATAAAGTAACACTGATTTAACGTTTGTATTCAACAGGCAAAGTTTCGTTTTGTGAGAGTATTGCCTGTATTCCCACACAGACTTTAACATGCTAAAAGCATGTTGAGCTTTACGAATGCGACTGAGAATATCATCGTCCGAACCACCAGTAGTGTTTATTATACTATCTAGGTAGGTGAATGTTTGTATCTCTTCGATTGTTTGGCTTTTAACAATAAAGCTATCTACATTTTCAGTGTTAATTCTTAATGATTTAGTTTTATTTATATTGATCTTTAAGCCTACTGTTAGAGCTTCGCGGGCCAGTAGATTAAATTTTGAGGTCATGTCAGAGTGTGTGTGTGACAGTAGACAAATATCATCGGCATAGTCAAGGTCGTTTAGTGAGGAATGTAGCGTCCAAGTTCCTCTGAATAAAGAGTTTATTTTACTCATAACTGAGTCCAGTAGAATATTAAACAGGAAAGGCGATAGCGAGCAACCTTGTTTGATACCGCTAGTTACATGGATGTCGTTGCTGCAGTGGGCATTGTGTAGGACACGAGATGTGGAGTTGTTATAGAGCTCTTTGATGATTTCGATGAGTTTATCTGGAATCCCGTGTACGCTGTCGAAGGATCTTTCATAGTCAATAAATACCATGTAAAGTGGCGAGCGCCATTCTATTGATTGTTCCATTATTACGCGTAGCGTATATATATGGTCAATGCAGGATCTATTTGGGCGAAATCGCGCTTGTTCTGGGCGCAATACTGGTTCGATATATTGCGAAATTCTATTTAGAATAACATGAGCAAGTACTTTGTTTATTGTGATGCTCCTCCAGTTACAGCATTCTCTCAGGTTGCCTTTTTTTGGTAATTTAATAATATAACTATCTTTCAACGTTTTCGGAATGGTATTGGTATTCCAGGCTTCTTGGATTATTGGTTGTAAGAGTTCTGCGCAATTTTTTAAATATGTTTTTAATAGGTCGGTTGGCACATTATCGGCACCTGCTGCTTTGTTGCATTTCATGGATTTTAGAGCTAGCATAATCTCAGCTATGGTGGGAGTGTTTATGGGTATGTTTCGCTTTTCATTCTCTTGAGGAGTGTTTAGGTCGTCGGCTGCTGTTGTATTTGCTTGGGGGGCAGTAAGAACTTCTTTGAAGTGTTCTTCCCAGCGTTGTAGTTGTTCATCAGATGTTGTCAGTAGTTCTCCATTTTTGTTATTTACTGATATGCCAGTTGATCGGCCGGTATTTGAGCTGACTGAGCTATGTCATTTGCCCATATCCGTTTGTCTTTCCTGGCAGATTTTTTGACTAGTTTATTAGTTTCTGTGTATTGGCTGTTGATATTAGCTTTTTCGTGTGTGGTTCTAGCAGTATTTAGTTTGCCTTTTAGCTCCTTTGTTATGGAACCGCTCCACAACCTTTAATTCTAATTAGTTTATTAAATTAAATTATAATTTGTCTTAGTCTATATAATTATATTATACATAGTTCTCTTATTTTATTTTGTTCTATTCATGTATTTTTAAGACGTAGTTAGATATATTGCTTTGACTTTATAACCATATCTACAAGTATCCCGTGACACTTTCTAGTTGTAAAAATACTAGCATCTGCAATTCGTTTCGAGCAATTCGAACCCAAGTTGTTCTCTTTTAAAACATATTTTTATTGCTTGTTACAATTGTATTTTTTCTTTGTAAAGATGTCATTGTCCACGATTCCTAGATGACTTCCCTTCACACAGTCTCTCCTAAATTTCTTTTATACAACATTTCGAACCCTTTTTCCAAAAAACCTTCGCTCCAGGATATTCCCGAGTTTTAACGGGTCATTTTAGTGAGCCGATTGTAATGGACCGAATCTGTCGGTTGAACGGGTCTCCCGTCACTATTTGAAAGAGTTACTGAAGTCACTTCTTTATCCTACTTTACAAGGATATCAACTTCCGTAAACTATACCCGATAAAATGGAATTGTAACTATGTTTTTATTTAATTAGGTGGTGCCTCTTAGGCACCTTATTGAAGTATTATTGCAACTACATGTTTTTGGTTTGATGCTTTATCTAAGCACCTTTGCATGTAGTATGAATGCACTTACAATCCCTAGGAAACAACACAAATCGTTTACTTAGAACTAGGTAACAATCTTAATAACTACATAACAATCCATGCCCCAACCTAGCCCGAAAAGCCCAAGGAGTATCTTTTTACACTACCATCAATTAGGGAGAGCTACACACGAAAATATTTTTTTTTTTGCTAAATGTCAACAAATATTTTTCAAAAGTAAAGAATTTATATATGTTTTTTTAATATGCATTAGATTTGTAGAATTTTTTATTTGAAAATAACAAACGTTTTTATACAAAGTTCAATATTATGCGAGAAAACAGCTGAAACCTAAAATAAAATTGCCAACTGGAGGCACAAATGCGAATTACGGAACATAAGGCAACACTTGATTACAGTTTTCATGCAATATCTGGTTGTAATTTAAGGGAAGAGATGGCGCCGGTGCTGTTATATAAGATCAGCTGAAGTTTGATGAAATATTTATGAAACTCCTTTATAACAACAATTTTAAAACTTTGTTCTAACAATTATTACAAATTTTAAAAATATTGCTTATTATTTTCACTTTAGTAAATTTTCTACCATTTGAAGCATTTCCATCTAAAATAATTTAGAAATGTTGAACATCGGGAAAAATACGCCCATTTTTATATTACCATCTACATACATATATACGCTATATCTCATCAAATAGAATTTATAGAATATCCACTCATGCGATTCATCAAATGATCAGTCTACGTCAAACATGTTCAAACTAACATTCATAGTTCCCTTCATATATATATATATATATATATATATATATATATATATATATATATATATATATATATATATATATATATATATATATATTATATATATAAGCTTGATTTGTACATCACTGAATCCGTATCTGCAATAAAAACTGGGAGTTCCCATTTAAAATTTCGAAATTACCAATCCCCACCCTCAGGGGGTGAGGGGGGAACTCTCATTTGATGTTATTCAATAGAACTTTTAAAAATATTTTGGACGTATTTTTTTGTTTCTCAATCCGTTTTGTTGTTCGTGAGATATTCGGGGGGTACGGGTGGTCTGAAACATCCGAATCAATAAACAAAATTCATACTACTTCATAACTGCTTAAATTAAATTTAAAAATTCACGTAATTTCAATTTAATAGTAATAGCCATGGAATTAAAAACAAGAGATGAACAAATGCGTAACGTTTTAAACGTCAAATTATTAGTATTTATTTTGACAAACTGTGATATTAAATCAATATTAGGGTTTATTATTATCAAAAATGAATAATTATTCAGATGAAGAAAAATTGCAAATAATTAAATGGCATTATTCTGGCAATAGTTTACGACTAATTCGTGACTATATTAGCGCTATTTGGCAGCATCATGATATTCCTAGTACGGCAACTATTCAGAGGTTTATAGTAAAGTTTGAAAAGACAGGAACACTCAATTTCAAGAAAGAAATAAATGAAAGAATTTATAACAATGAAGAAAATATTCTTGCTTTAATAGAACTGGAGCCAACAATGAGTGTGCGGGAAATTTCCAGAGAACTAAATATAAATTTTATGACAGTGCATAGAGTTCTCAAAAAACATAAATACATTCCTTTAAATTTCAAAACTACCAAAATATTTTGGAACGAATTTTGAACTGCGTGCCTCATTCTGTGAAATAATGATGGAGAAATCAAATTGTAATAGAGAATTTTTAAGTAGTATTTTATTCTCAGATGAATGCACATTTACCATGAATGACGAACCAAACTGTCATAATTATCGGTACTGGTCACAAAATAATCCACATAATATTGTAGAATCGAGGACACAATATCGTCATTCTGTCAATGTGTGGGCAGAAATTTTTGGTGATAAAATCATTGGCCCATTCTTCATCCAACGAATAAATTCAGCATCATATTTGAATTTATTAATTAATGCTATTGGACCACAAATTGTTGAAACAAACAAAGAAAATGTGTGGTTCCAGCATGATGGCTGCCCTGCACATAGCACTAGAAAAGTTGTGGAATTTCTAAACCATGTATTTCCTGAAAGCTGGATAGGACGAAATGGACCAGTTAACTGGCCAGCACGGTCGCCAGATTTAAATCCGTGCGATTTTTTTTATGGGGCCATTTAAAATCTTATGTTTATAAAAAAAGATACCAGAATTTAGAAGAACTTAAAAATGCTATATTACAAGAATGCCAGAAAATAAATAATCGACAATTAAGGAATGCTCGAGAAAGCTTCTACAACAGATTAGGTTATTGTTTAGCTCAAAACGGTGGACTATTTGAACATCTAATTTAACAATTTAAGAATATTTAGTTTGTTGATGTTTTTATTGAATTTAATTTATGTTACATTAATTAATTTGTTAAATATTTAATAACAACCTACCTTAAATATTTTATCGAGTTTATTATTTTGTTATTCTTAAATAATAAATCTAAAAAATATTTTGTCTTATTATTATTAAATTTTTATTTAGAAAATAAATATTTAGTACGTAAAAATGATTTTGACAATTTATTCTGACATTGACGTATAAAACGTTACGCATTTGATCATCTCTTGTTTTTAATTCCATGGCTATTACTATTAAATTGAAATTACGTGAATTTTTAAATTTAATTTATAAAGTTATGAAGTAGTCAAAATGAATTTTGTTTATTGATTCGGATGTAGAATTTTATGCTTTACAACATTTATTTGAAACATTTTTTCCTAAAATAATTAGGGAAGCAATGCGCACGGAAAAACTGATTTGCCATGTTAAACGCCTATGTTTCACTTTTCGTGTTACACCCGGTATATATATTCCTTTCACTCCTACACGGAGTATAGGGCTTCCACAAAAGATCGCCATCTTGTTCTATTTTTTGCCAACTCCTTGATTTTACCCCATGTCTTGTTGGCTTTCCTGTGTTCCTCATTTAGGATCCTACGCCAGGTTAGGGCTGAGCGTCCTCTACGTCTGCTTCCTGAGGTTTCCATTCCAAGGCCCGCTTGGATATGTCGTCTGAAGGCTTTCTTAGAGTGTGACCCACCCATTTCCATTTGCGAAGCTTAATTTCTTTGTGTGCTGGTTGCTGATTTGTGAGGTGCCATAAATCTTCATTTCTAATACATTCTGGCCAGAATATTCGCAAAAATTTTACGTAAACATTTATTATAAATAGTAGTAATAACTCTCGGTTTTTTTGTTTCAAAATAATTTAATGATTGATATTGATGTACATTTCGGTTGTTACACCATCTTCAGAATGACAACAAATAGTGTTCTTACTCTAAATATATAGTAGTCTGTACAGGTATAAGAATAGAGGCTTAAGAGATTCCCAGAAGCGGGGATTTATATAGATCTATTTGTTCGTTCATTATGTTCATTCCGTTAATACTTGCTGTTTGAATTTCCAGCGCTTCTAGTAAATCCATTCTTAAACCTTTAGTCTCTCTATGAAGTATTTTAAAATTATCAATATTACATTTATGGTTGTTTTGAATTAAATGTTTAGCTACGTTGGAAGATTCAATTTTATTGAGTCTCCAGCTGCTTAGATGTTCTTTGAATCTTATGCCGAAATTACGTGAGGTTTTTCCAATATAACTGCAAGCACAATCATTGCAATCAATTTGGTATATACCACTGTTTTTCATTTTATCTCGTTTTTTGATTTTATTGTTAACTAGAATTGATTTTAAATTTCGTTTATTGTAGAATGCTGTGTGAACTTTAAATGATTTCATATGATTTGCTATTTTTATACTAGTTTTTTCAATAAAATTTAATTTTCTATAGATTTTATCCTTTGCTTCTGGATCCATAGGTGTATATAATAGCTTCCTATTCTTATTTTTCAGTTTCTTTTTTAAAATCTTGTAAATGTAGTTTTTGCTATAACCGTTATTTAATGCAATTTAACCAATTGTGTTTAATTCAGTATTAAAATCAGTTTTTGATAATGGAATATTAACTAACCTGTGAATCATACTTTGAAATGCTGCTGCTTTTATATTAGGATGGTGTTTTGAACTAGCCGGAATTACCGCGTCTGAATATGTTTCTTTCCTGTAAATACTGTATTTGAAATTTTTGTCTCCTCGGGTAATAGATAAATCTAGCAAATTTAGTTTTGAATCTCGTTCTTTTTCTATTGTAAATGTAATATTTTTGTTGATGTTGTTGATATATAATAAAAATTGATCTAGTTGTCTGTTTGTACCGGTCCAGAAGCAAATAATATCATCTACGTAACGGTACCAGAATTTAAAATTTTTACAGAGGTTTTTATTCTTATTTAGAAGCTCACATTCAAACTTGTCCATAAATATCTCCGCGAGCAGAGGAGAAAGGGGACTATCCATAGGCAATGACAATTTTTTCAAACAACCAGACGGTCTCCCTATCAATCAATCATTAAATTATTTTGAAACAAAAAAACCGAGAGTTATTACTACTATTTATTTTGAATATGTTTCAACGAGAGCCAACACACAAGTCCATAGAAATTATAAACATTTATTGATGAAGACTTGTACTTTGTTTATATTGGTTTTAGTCAGCCTCCAGGTTTCGCATCCATAAAGTAACACTGATTTAACGTTTGTATTCAACAGCCGAAGTTTCGTATTGTAAGAGTATTGCCTGGATTCCCACACAGATTTTAACATGCTAATAGCATGTTGAGCTTTACGAATGCGACTGAGAATATCGTCGTCCGAACCACCAGTAGTGTTTATTATACTATCTAGGTAGGTGAATGTTTGAATCTCTTCGATTGTTTGGCTGTTAACAATAAAGTTATCTACATTTTCAGTATTAATTCTTAATGATTTAGTTTTATTTATATTGATCTACTGTTAGAGCTTCGCGGGCCAGTAGATTAAATTTTGAGGTCATGTCAGAGTGTGTGTGTGACAGTAGACAAATATCATCGGCATAATCAAGATCGTTTAGCGAGGAATGTAGCGTCGAAGCAATTCCTCTGGATAAAGAGTTTATTTTACTCATAACTGAGTCCAGTAGAATATTAAACAGGAAAGGCGATAGCGAGCAACCTTGTTTGATACCGCTAGTTACATGGATGTCGTTGCTGCAGTGGGCATTGTGCAGTGCACGAGATGTGGAGTTGTTATAGAGCTCTTTGATGATTTCGATGAGTTTATCTGGAATCCCGTGTACGCTGTCGAAGGATCTTTCATAGTCAATAAATACCATGTAAAGTTGCGAGCGCCATTCTATTGATTGTTCCATTATTATGCGTAGAGTACATATATGGTCAATGCAGGATCTATTTGGGCGAAATCCCGCTTGTTCTGGGCGCAATACTGGTTCGATGTATTGCGAAATTCTATTTAGAATAACATGAGCAAGTACTTTGTTTATTGTGATGCCCCTCCAGTTACAGCATTCTCTCAGGTTGCCTTGTTGCATTTCATGGATTTTAGAGCTAGCATAATCTCAGCTATGGTGGGAGTGTTTATGGGTATGTTTCGCTTTTCATTCTCTTGAGGAGTGTTTAGGTCATCGCCTGCTATTGTATTTGCTTGGGGGGCAGTAAGAACTTCTTTGAAGTGTTCTTCCCAGCGTTGTAGTTGTTCATCAGATGTTGTCAGTAGTTCTCCATTTTTGTTATTTACTGATATGCCAGTTGATCGGCCGCTATTTGAGCTGATTGAGCTATGTCATTTGCCCATTTCCGTTTGTCTTTCCTGGCAGATTTTTTGACTAGTTTGTTAGTTTCTGTGTATTGGCTGTTGATATTAGCTTTTTCGTGTCTGGTTCTAGCAGTATTTAGTTTGCCTTTTAGCTCCTTTGTTATGGAACCGCTCCACAACCTTTAATTCTAATTAGTTTATTAAATTAAATTATAATTTGTCTTAGTCTATATAATTATATTATACATAGTTCTCTTATTTTAGGTTGTTCTATTCATGTATTTTTAAGACGTAGTTAGATATATTGCTTTGACTTTATAACCATATCTACAAGTATCCCGTGACACTTTCTAGTTGTAAAAATACTAGCATCTGCAATTCGTTTCGAGCAATTCGAACCCAAGTTGTTCTCTTTTAAAACATATTTTTATTGCTTGTTACAATTGTATTTTTTCTTTGTAAAGATGTCTTTGTCCACGATTCCTAGATGACTTCCCTTCACACAGTCTCTCCTAAATTTCTTTTATACAACATTTCGAACCCTTTTTCCGAAAAACCTTCGCTCCAGGATATTCCCGAGTTTTAACTTAAAATTATTACTCTTCTGACCTCGATTAGTTCGTTTCCCTTCCAACTTCCAAACCACCCAAATCAACCTCCCAAGTGGGTGGTACTTCATCTCATTGGTCCTCCTCGACAACCCCTCCTTTTAGGGGTTGGTTAACAAGTTTCCTTAAAAGAGTCTCGAACCCGAAACCAGACACTTGTACTTGAACTTGAACTTGAACTTGAGCTTAAACTTGATCCACAGAATTCGAAGCAAAAACATATAAAATCAACTTCACATATTTCCAACTCAGTTTTATTATATTATTATTTGTATGTCATTTGTTGTTAAATATATATATTTTACCAATTTAAAAGTGTGTTACTCGACGTAATCAGCGGCGGAAACACACGGGGTGATTTCCCGTAACACCTTTCTTATCGCAATTAGGGACCATGTGGCTTCTGAGATCCAGAGTTTACAGTTTTCCACTTTCGTCCGAGAATATTTTCTGTCATTTTGTTGATTTCATTTGAGGCGAATTCCCAGCTTAGGCAGTTATTTGCACGCACTTCGTTGCCTTTGTTTCTGTATTCTTTCTTAAAGTTCCCTTCATACAGGCTCATTTATTCCTCACACTCTGATTCTTTCATCGCGCATGCGATCTACGTTCCATATACTCAAATCATCTCAACGTACTCACTATTACTCTTACAACGAATCTAAAAAAGAAAAGAAAAGAAGGAAATGTCACTTGAGCTTATTTTAAAAATAAATGCCTCACAATTGCAGTTGTACCCTCTATTTTAAGAAAGTTGTACTTCTCATTCAAGTTTTAAATTGTTACATAAAGCGAAAAAGTGGAAAACATTATTTATTATTGATCGTGCAATTTACTATCTACTCGAAATGAGTTCAAAATCACAACAAGGGGATTAAATTTGAAGTTCATACCAATTTTATTCTAGAGTGAAATAATTAGTATTAGGCTATTCACCGAACAAAATAAGGTTCCAAATAACTTTGGAGTTAGTGCTTTATACGTCATATTAGATTGAATTTTTAGTGCCCTGTAGTGCCATAATAATTAACTATTTTTGTGAATAAGAAACAAAGTTAAAATTGGATCTAAAATTATATGCTAATCTGTTTTATGAACAGCGCACGGCATACCTACAGATAAAATAATTAAAATAATTTGGGTATTTTCAGTAATTGTACAATATATTTTTTTAATTCAATATTTAATCATTTATATTATTATTATTTATAAAGGATCAATAAGCAGTCGCGGTTCCTTGTATAGAACAATCGTATAATCCGAGGGATTCGAATAACCATTATATGCTGTAGATCGCCTGTTGTGCAGAGTAACAAATAAATAATTAAATGTTTTCTATATTATGTAGGTCTAATCTAACAGTCAAAAGAAATTTTGAGAGTTAACTACTTTAAATATATCTGTTTCGCAATTTGAAATTATTGCTGATCTCAGAATGTGACAGCTATATTCCATAAAATATGGTTTGCAACCAGCTGACGAGCAAGGGTGTTTTTTTTCATCTCAAAGGTTATAAATTTATTCTGGCATATTTCATTATTTTGAATCAACTTGGACATCTAGTGGAATATATTCTAAAGAGCTGAAGTATTGATTTTTTAGTTTCGAAATAAAAACGTTAGATAGCATCTTTTTTAGAACACGTACTAAAAAAACGAATAAATCTACTTCAGGTGCCTTAAAATTAAATGATATCTACCAATTTGGTAAAAATAGTTATAAAATAAATAGAGTTCCTTGCATCTCTCTATATTGGTCCTTTCATTGCAATCTGCTAAAATTCCAGAACGATCCGTTCAGTTTGAACTGGTCACTTCAGTGAACGATGAGAGTCGGATCAGTATCTTATTCTCGAACGGGTCACTCGGGTTTGAGTATCTTTTAGACGTTTCGTTCGGTTCATATTTAAATCAACAGACAAGAAAAAAATGATCCGTTCGATTGAATGAACCGAATTAGAAATATCGTTTTTTTCTTGTGCTGATGCTGATATGTAAGTAAAGTTTACTTCCCTTAAAATTAAATGTAAATATTTACGTCTGCAGTATCAATATCCCATTGTTCAGATTAATAATTTCAATAATGAAATAGTTAGAAATAGATTGTACATTTCATTTAAAAAATGTATTAAAAAATTCAATTAGCTATTAAGTGGTTAATTTTAGTTAATATTAAATCTTTCTTTTATTTTAATTTGCAAAACAATCTATTTGGGGTTTATTTATATTCACATTGATTACATCGTTCAAAGTATGAAATGTGGTAAATTAAATATAAATAAAAAGTATTATTAAAATATAATTTATTGTAGTACATATAATTGTGTGGTTCAAAACAGAACCAAAATTAAAATGGTGAAATGGAAATTTGTATTACGTATGACGTACAAGATATTTGAACAGAACGCTTCAATTTGAACGGGTCATTTTAGTGAGCCGATTGTAATGACCCGAATCAGTCGGTTGAACGGGTCTCCCGTCACTATTTGAAAGAGTTACTGAAGTCACTTTTGTATCCTACTTTACAAGGATATCAACTCCCGTAAACTATACCAGATAAAATGGAATTGTAACTATGTTTTTATTTAATTAGGTGGTGCCTCGTAGGCACCTTATTGTGGTATTATTGCAACTACATGTTTATGGTTTGATGCTTTATTTAAGCATCTTTACATGTAGTATGAATGCACCTACAATCCCTAGTGAACAACACAAATCGTTTACTTAGAACTAGGTAACAATCTTAATAACTACATAACAATCCATGCCCCAACCTAGCCCGAAAAGCCCAAGGAGTATCTTTTTACACTACCATCAATTAGGGAGAGCTACACACGAAAATATTATTTTTTTTGCTAAATGTCAACAAATATTTTTCAAATGTAAATAATTTATATATGTTTTTTTATTATGCATTAGATTTGTAGAATTTTTTATTTGAAAATAATAAACGTTTTTATACAAAGTTCAATATTATGCGAGAAAACAGCTGAAACCTAAAATAAAATCGCCAACTGGAGGCACAAATGCGAATTACAGAACATATGGCAACACTCGATTACAGTTTTCATCCAATATGTGGTTGTAATGGAAGAGATGGCGCTGGTGCTGTTATATAAGATCAGCTGATGTTTGATGAAATATTTATGAAACTCCTTTATAAATTTAATTAACAACAATTTTAAAACTTTGTTCTAACAATTATTACAAATTTTAAAAATATTGCTTATTATTTTCACTTTAGTAAATTTTCTACCATTTGAAGCATTTTCCTCTAAAATAATTTAGAAATGTTGGACATCCGGAAAAATACGCCCATTTTTATATTACCATGTACATACATATATACGCTATATCTCATCAAATAGAATTTATAGAATATCCACTCATGCGATTCATCAAATGATCAGTCTACGTCAAACATTTTCAAACTAACATTCATAGTTCCCTTCATATATATATATATATATATATATATATATTTTGTTTAATTTTCAAGGCTAACCCGATTTATGAGCTAATTTTTAATATTTTCATATTAATTTCTGCCGTTATATGGCATGTAAAATTAATTCTGTTTATTGATTCTGATGTATAATTTTATGCTCTACAACTCTTATTTGGAGCTTTTTTACCTAAAATAATTAGGGAAGCAGGAAATGAAGAAAGTATGATTTTACATGTTAAAGTCCTATGTTCCGGGGTCGCGGTCAACACCCTGTATATATGTATTCCTTTAACTCCTACACGGAGTATAGGGCTTCCACAAAAGATCGCCATCTTGTTCTATTTTTTGCCAACTCCTTGATTTCATCCCATATCTTGTTGGCTTTCCTGTGTTCCTCATTTAGGGTCCTACGCCATGTTAGGGCTGAGCGTCCTCTACGTCTGCTTCCTGAGGGTTCCATTCCAAGGCACGCTTGGATATGTCGTCTGAAGGCTTTCTTAGAGTGTGACCCACCCATTTCCATTTGCGAAGCTTAATTTCTTTGTGTGCTGGTTGCTGATTTGTGAGGTGCCATAAATCTTCATTTCTAATACATTCTGGCCAGAATATTGGCAAAATCTTGCGTAAACATTTATTGATGAAGACTTGTACTTTGTTTATATTGGTTTTAGTCAGCCTCCAGGTTTCGCATCCATAAAGTAACACTGATTTAACGTTTGTATTCAACAGCCGAAGTTTCGTTTTGTGAGAGTATTGTCTGGATTCCCACACAGACTTTAACATGCTAAAAGCATGTTGAGCTTTACGAATGCGACTAAGAATATCATCGTCCGAACCACCAGTAGTGTTTATTATACTCTCTAGGTAGGTGAATGTTTGAATCTCTTCGATTGTTTAGCTGTTAACAATAAAGTTATCTACATTTTCAGTGTTAATTCTTAATGATTTAGTTTTATTTATATTGATCTTTAAGCCTTCTGTTAGAGCTTCGCGGGCCAGTAGATTAAATTTTGAGGTCATGTCAGAGTGTGTGTGTGACAGTAGACAAATATCATCGGCATAGTCAAGGTCGTTTAGTGAGGAATGTAGCGTCCAAGTTCCTCTGAATAAAGAGTTTATTTTACTCATAACTGAGTCCAGTAGAATATTAAACAGGAAAGGCGATAGCGAGCAACCTTGTTTGATACCGCTAGTTACATGGATGTCGTTGCTGCAGTGGGCATTGTGCAGGACACGAGATGTGGAGTTGTTATAGAGCTCTTTGATGATTTCGATGAGTTTATCTGGAATCCCGTGTACGCTGTCGAAGGATCTTTCATAGTCAATAAATACCATGTAAAGTGGCGAGCGCCATTCTATTGATTGTTCCATTATTATGCGTAGAGTACATATATGGTCAATGCAGGATCTATTTGGGCGAAATCCCGCTTGTTCTGGGCGCAATACTGGTTCGATGTATTGCGAAATTCTATTTAGAATAACATGAGCAAGTACTTTGTTTATTGTGATGCCCCTAGAGTTACAGCATTCTCTCAGGTTGCCTTTTTTTGGTAATTTAATAATATAACTATCTTTCCACGTTTTCGGAAAGGTATTGGTGTTCCAGGTTTCTTGGATTATTGGTTGTAAGAGTTCTGCGCTAGTTTTTAAATCTGTTTTTAAAAGGTCGGTTGGCACATTATCGGGACCTGCTGCTTTGTTGCATTTCATGGATTTTAGAGCTAGCATAATCTCAGCTATGGTGGGAGTGTTAATGGGTATGTTTCGCTTTTCATTCTCTTGAGGAGTGTTGAGGTCGTCGACTGCTGTTGTATTTGCTTGGGGGGCAGTAAGAGCTTCTTTGAAGTGTTCTTCCCAGCGTTGTAGTTGTTCATCAGATGTTGTCAGTAGTTCTCCATTTTTGTTATTTACTGATATGCCAGTTGATAGGGTTTTGCGGGCTAGAATTTTAGTAAGTCGATACAATTCTCTGCTGTTATGCCTATGGCACACTGGTTGATGAGCTCTTCGATGAAACAACAGAACGCACCCATCATCGACGAAAATTAGAGGCTCCTCTATTTCCATCGAAGAGCTCATCGATGAAACGAACGTATCTCATTTTACTCGTATCTTTTGTGTCTCACTTCACGTTAGCATATTTTTGAAATTTAGTTTTTCTTTCTCAATTTTAGAAGCTTTTATTGTTTGTCAATGAAGAGTGCGTTCTGTTGTTTCATCGAAGAGCTCATCGATGCTCATCGACGCTCATCGACCAGTGTGCCATAGGCATTATGCAGGTCGGCCGCTATTTGAGCTGACTGAGCTACGTTATTTACCCATTTCCGTTTGTCTTTCCTGGCAGATTTTTTGACTAGTTTGTTAGTTTCTGTGTATTGGCTGTTGATATTAGCTTTTTCGTGTGTGGTTCTAGCAGTATTTAGTTTGCCTTTTAGCTCCTTTCTTATCGCAATTAGAGCATGTTGCTTCTGAGATCCAGAGTTTACAGTTTTTCCACTTTCGTCCGAGAATATTTTCTGTCATTTTGTTGATTTCATTTGAGGCGAACTCCCAGATTAGGCAGTTATTTGCATGCGCTTCATTGACTTTGTTTCTGTATTCTTTCTTAAAGTTCCCTTCATACAGGCTCATTTATTCCTCACACTCTGATTCTTTCATCGCGCATGCGATCTACGTTCCATATACTCAAATCATCTCAACGTACTCACTATTACTCTTACAACGAATCTAAAAAATATAAGAAAAGAAGGAAATGTCACTTGAGCTTATTTTAAAAATAAATGCCTCACAATTGCAGTTGTACCCTCTATTTTAAGAAAATTGTACTTCTCATTCAAGTTTTAAATTTTTACATAAAGCGAAAAAGTGGAAAACATTATTTATTATTGATCGTGCAATTTACTATCTACTCGAAATGAGTTCAAAATCACAACAAGGGGATTAAATTTGAAGTTCATTCCAATTTTATTCTAGAGTGAAATAATTAGTATTAGAGCTATTTACCGAACAAAATAAAATTCCAAATAACTTTGGAGTTAGTGCTTTATACGTCATATTAGATTGTATTTTTAGTGCCCTGTAATGCCATAATAATTAACTATTTTTGCGAATAAGAAACAAAGTTAAAATTGGATCTAAAATGATATGCTAATCTGTTTTATGAACAGCGCACGGCATACCTACAGATAAAATAATTAAAATAATTTGGGTATTTTCAGTAATTGTACAATATATTTTTTTAATTCAATATTTAATCATTTATAATATTATTATTTATAAAGGATCAATAAGCAGTCGCGGTTCCTTGTATAGAACAATCGTATAATCCGAAGGATTCGAATAGCCATTATATGCTGTAGATCGCCTGTTGTGCAGAGTAACAAATAAATAATTAAATGTTTTCTATATTATGTAGGTCTAATCAAACAGTCAAAAGAAATTTTGAGAGTTAACTACTTTAAATATATCTGTTTCGCAATTTGAAATTATTGCTGATCTCAGAATATGACAGCTATATTCCATAAAATATGGTTTGCAATCAGCTGACGAGCAGGGATGTTTTTTTTTTCATCTCAAAGGTTATAAATTTATTCTGGCATATTTCATTATTTTGAATCAACTTGGACATCTAGTGGAATATATTCTAAAGAGCTGAAGTATTGATTTTTTAGTTTCGAAATAAAAGCGTTAGATAGCATCTTTTTTAGAACACGTACTAAAAAAACGAATAAATCTACTTCAGGTGCCTTAAAATTAAATGATATCTACAAATTTGGTAAAAATAGTTATAAAATAAATAGAGTTCCTTGCATCTCTCTATATTGGTCCTTTCATTGCAATCTGCTAAAATTCCAGAACGATCCGTTCAATTTGAACTGGTCACTTCAGTGAACGATGAGAGTCGGATCACTATCTTATTCTCGAACGGGTCACTCGGGTTTGAGTATCTTTTAGAAGTTTCGTTCGGTTCATATTTAAATCAACAGACAAGAAAAAAATGATCCATTCGATTGAATGAACCGAATTATAAATATCGTTTTTTTCTTGTGCTGATGCTGATATGTAAGTAAAGTTTACTTCCCTTAAAATTAAATGTAAATATTTACGTCTGCAGCATCAATATCCCATTGTTCAGATTAAATAATTTCAATAATTAAATAGTTAGAAATAGATTGTACATTTCAGTAAAAAAAATGTATTAAAAAATTCAATTTGTTATCAAGTGGTTAATTTTAGTTAATATTAAATCTTTCTTTTATTTTATAATTGTGTGGTTCAAAACAGAACCAAAATTAAAATGGTGAAATGGAAATTTGTATTACGTATGACGTACAAGATATTTGAACAGAACGCTTCAATTTGAACGGGTCATTTTAGTGAGCCGATTGTAATGACCCGAATCAGTCGGTTGAACGGGTCTCCCGTCACTATTTGAAAGAGTTACTGAAGTCACTTTTGTATCCTACTTTAAAAGGATATCAACTTCCGTAAACCATACCAGATAAAATGGAATTGTAACTATGTTTTTATTTAATTAGGTGGTGCCTCGTAGGCACCTTATTGAGGTGTTATTGCAACTACATGTTTATGGTTTGATGCTTTATTTAAGCATCTTTACATGTAGTATGAATGCACCTACAATCCCTAGTAAACAACACAAATCGTTTACTTAGAACTAGGTAACAATCTTAATAACTACATAACAATCCATGCCCCAACCTAGCCCGAAAAGCCCAAGGAGTATCTTTTTACACTACCATCAATTAGGGAGAGCTACACACGAAAATATTATTTTTTTTGCAAAATGTCAACAAATATTTTTCAAATGTAAAGAATTTATATATGTTTTTTTATTATGCATTAGATTTGTAGATTTTTTTATTTGAAAATAACAAACGTTTTTATACAAAGTTCAATATTATGCGAGAAAACAGCTGAAACCTAAAATAAAATCGCCAACTGGAGGCACAAATGCGAATTACAGAACATATGGCAACACTCGATTACAGTTTTCATCCAATATGTAGTTGTAATGGAAGAGATGGCGCCGGTGCTGTTATATAAGATCAGCTGATGTTTGATGAAATATTTATGAAACTCCTTTATTAATTTAATTAACAACAATTTTAAAACTTTGTTCTAACAATTATTACAAATTTTATTATTTTCACTTTAGTAAATTTTCTACCATTTGAAGCATTTTCCTCTAAAATAATTTAGAAATGTTGGACATCGGGAAAAATACGCCCATTTTTATATTACCATCTACATACATATATACGGCTAAAGCTAAAACTCTAACAGTTGACTAGTTAGGAGTGCTGCTTACTGGAAAAAATTCATTTTCGATACTACGAGCACCATCTCTTGGATTTTCTAAGGACTTATTGAACGACCCTCGTATCTACAAATTTGGTAAAAATAGTTATAAAATAAATAGAGTTCCTTGCATCTCTCTATATTGGTCCTTTCATTGCAATCTGCTAAAATTCCAGAACGATCCGTTCAATTTGAACTGGTCACTTCAGTGAACGATGAGAGTCGGATCACTATCTTATTCTCGAACGGGTCACTCGGGTTTGAGTATCTTTTAGACGTTTCGTTCGGTTCATATTTAAATCAACAGACAAGAAAAAAATTATCCGTTCGATTGAATGAACCGAATTAGAAATATCGTTTTTTTTTTTGTGCTGATGCTGATATGTAAGTAAAGTTTACTTCCCTTAAAATTAAATGTAAATATTTACGTCTGCAGCATCAATATCCCATTGTTCAGATTAAATAATTTCAATAATTAAATAGATAGAAATAGATTGTACATTTCATTTTAAAAATGTATTAAAAAATTCAATTAGCTATCAAGTTGTTAATTTTAGTTAATTTTAGCAAAAAAGTCTATTTGGGGTTTATTTATATTCACACATATTCTAGTTTTGTTTGATACTTGTAAGTTACATCGTTCAAAGTATGAAATGTGGTAAATTAAATATAAATAAAAAGTATTATTAAAATATAATTTATTGTAGTACATATAATTGTGTGGTTCAAAACAGAACCAAAATTAAAATGGTGAAATGGAAATTTGTATTACGCATGACGTACAAGATATTTGAACAGAACGCTTCAATTTGAACGGGTCATTTTAGTGAGCCGATTGTAATGACCCGAATCAGTCGGTTGAACGGGTCTCCCGTCACTATTTGAAAGAGTTACTGAAGTCACTTCTTTATCCTACTTTACAAGGATATCAACTCCCGTAAACTATACCGGATAAAATGGAATTGTAACTATGTTTTTATTTAATTAGGTGGTGCCTTTGAGGCACCTTATTGTAGTATTATTGCAACTACATGTTTTTGGTTTGATGCTTTATCTAAGCACCTTTGCATGTAGTATGAATGCACTTACAATCCCTAGGAAACAACACAAATCGTTTACTTAGAACTAGGTAAGAATCTTAATAACTACATAACAATCCATGCCCCAACATAGCCCGAAAAGCCCAAGGAGTATCTTTTTACACTACCATCAATTAGGGAGAGCTACACACGAAAATATTATTTTTTTTGCTAAATGTCAACAAATATTTTTCAAATGTAAAGAATTTATATATGTTTTTTTATTATGCATTAGATTTGTAGAAGTTTTTATTTGAAAATAACAAACGTTTTTATACAAAGTTCAATATTATGCGAGAAAACAGCTAAAACCTAAAATAAAATTACCAACTGGAGGCACAAATGCGAATTACAGAACATGAGGCAACACTCGATTACAGTTTTCATCAAATATGTGGTTGTAATTTAAGGGAAGAGATGGCGCCGGTGCTGTTATATAAGATCAGCTGATGTTTGATGAAATATTTATGAAACTCCTTTATAACAACAATTTTAAAACTTTGTCCTAACAATTATTACAAATTTTAAAAATATTGCTTATTATTTTCACTTTAGTAAATTTTCTACCATTTGAAGCATTTCCATCTAAAATAATTTAGAAATGTTGGACATCGGGAAAAATACGCCCATTTTTATATTACCATCTACATACATATATACGCTATATCTCATCAAAAAGAATTTATAGAATATCCACTCATGCGATTCATCAAATGATCAGTCTACGTCAAACATTTTCAAACTAACATTCATAGTTCCCTTCATATATATATATATATATATATATATATATATATATATATATATATATATATATATATATATATATATATTTTGTTTAATTTTCAAGGCTAACCCGATTTATGAGCTAATTTTTAATATTTTCATATTAATTTCTGCCGTTATAGGGCATGTAAAATTAATTCTGTTTATTGATTCTGATGTAGAATTTTATGCTCTACAACTCTTATTTGGAGCTTTTTTACCTAAAATAATTAGGGAAGCAGGAAATGAAGAAAGTATGATTTTACATGTTAAAGTCCTATGTTCCGGGGTCGCGGTCAACACCCTGTATATATGTATTCCTTTAACTCCTACACGGAGTATAGGGCTTCCACAAAAGATCGCCATCTTGTTCTATTTTTTGCCAACTCCTTGATTTCATCCCATGTCTTGTTGGCTTTCCTGTGTTCCTCATTTAGGGTCCTACGCCAGGTTAGGGCTGAGCGTCCTCTACGTCTGCTTCCTGAGGGTTCCATTCCAAGGCCCGCTTGGATATGTCGTCTGAAGGGTTTCTTAGAGTGTAACCCACCAATTGCCATTTGCGAAGCTTAATTTCTTTGTGTGCTGGTTGCTGATTTGTGAGGTGCCATAAATCTTCATTTCTAATACATTCTGGCCAGAATATTCGCAAAATCTTGCGTAAACATTTATTGATGAAGACTTGTACTTTGTTTATATTGGTTTTAGTCAGCCTCCAGGTTTCGCATCCATAAAGTAACACTGATTTAACGTTTGTATTCAACAGCCAAAGTTTCGTATTGTAAGAGTATTGCCTGGATTTCCACACAGATTTTAACATGCTAATAGCATGTTGAGCTTTACGAATGCGACTGAGAATATCATCGTCCGAACCACCAGTAGTGTTTATTATACTATCTAGGTAGGTGAATGTTTGAATCTCTTCGATTGTTTGGCAGTTAACAATAAAGTGATCCACATTTTCAGTGTTAATTCTTAATGATTTAGTTTTATTTATATTGATCTTTAAGCCTACTGTTAGAGCTTCGCGGGCCAGTAGATTAAATTTTGAGGTCATGTCAGAGTGTGTGTGTGACAGTAGACAAATATCATCGGCATAGTCAAGGTCGTTTAGTGAGGAATGTAGCGTCCAAGTAATTCCTCTGGATAAAGAGTTTATTTTACTCATAACTGAGTCCAGTAGAATATTAAACAGGAAAGGCGATAGCGAGCAACCTTGTTTGATACCGCTAGTTACATGGATGTCGTTGCTGCAGTGGGCATTGTGCAGGACACGAGATGTGGAGTTGTTATAGAGCTCTTTGATGATTTCGATGAGTTTATCTGGAATCCCGTGTACGCTGTCGAAGGATCTTTCATAGTCAATAAATACCATGTAAAGTGGCGAGCGCCATTCTATTGATTGTTCCATTATTATGTGTAGAGTACATATATGGTCAATGCAGGATCTATTTGGGCGAAATCCCGCTTGTTCTGGGCGCAATACTGGTTCGATGTATTGCGAAATTCTATTTAGAATAACATGAGCAAGTACTTTGTTTATTGTGATGCCCCTAGAGTTAGGTACAGCATTCTCTCAGGTTGCCTTTTTTTGGTACTTTAATAATATAACTATCTTTCCACGTTTTAGGAAAGGTATTGGTATTCCAGGCTTCTTGGATTATTGGTTGTAAGAGTTCTGCGCAAGTTTTTAAATCTGTTTTTAATAGGTCGGTTGGCACATTATCGGGACCTGCTGCTTTGTTGCATTTCATGGATTTTAGAGCTAGCATAATCTCAGCTATGGTGGGAGTGTTTATGGGTATGTTTCGCTTTTCATTCTCTTGAGGAGTGTTTAGGTCGTCGACTGCTGTTGTATTTGCTTGGGGGGCAGTAAGAACTTCTTTGAAGTGTTCTTCCCAGCGTTGTAGTTGTTCATCAGATGTTGTCAGTAGTTCTCCATTTTTGTTATTTACTGATATGCCAGTTGATAGGGTTTTGCGGGCTAGAATTTTAGTAAGTCGATTCAATTCTCTGCTGTTATGCCTATGGCACACTGGTTGATGAGCTCTTCGATGAAACAACAGAACGCACCCGTCATCGACGAAAATTAGAGGCTCCTCTATTTCCATCGAAGAGCTCATCGATGAAACGAACGTATCTCATTTTACTCGTATCTTTTGTGTCTCACTTCACGTTAGCATATTTTTGAAATTTAGTTTTTCTTTCTCAATTTTAGAAGCTTTTATTGTTTGTCAATGAAGAGTGCGTTCTGTTGTTTCATCGACGCTCATCGACCAGTGTGCCATAGACATTATGCAGGTCGGCCGCTATTTGAGCTGACTGAGCTATGTTATTTACCCATTTCCGTTTGTCTTTCCTGGCAGATTTTTTGATTAGTTTGTTAGTTTCTGTGTATTGGCTGTTGATATTAGCTTTTTCGTGTGTGGTTCTAGCAGTATTTAGTTTGCCTTTTAGCTCCTTTCTTATCGCAATTAGGGACCATGTTGCTTCCAGAGTTTACAGTTTTCTGTAATTGTACAATATATTTTAATTATTCAATATTTAATCATTTATATTATTATTATTTATAAAGGATCAATAAGCAGTCGCGGTTCCTTGTATAGAACAATAGTATAATCCGAGTGATTCGAATAGCCATTATATGCTGTAGATCGCCTGTTGTGCAAATAAATAATTAAATGTTTTCTATATTATGTAGGTCTAATCAAACAGTCAAAAGAAATTTTGAGAGTTAACTACTTTAAATATATCTGTTCCGCAATTTGAAATTATTGCTGATCTCAGAATGTGACAGCTATATTCCAAAAAATATGGTTTGCAACCAGCTGACGAGCAGGGGTGTTTTTTTTTTCATCTCAAAGGTTATAAATTTATTCTGGCATATTTCATTATTTTGAATCAACTTGGACATCTAGTGGAATATTTTCTAAAGAGCTGAAGTATTGATTTTTTAGTTTCGAAATAAAAGCGTTAGATAGCATCTTTTTTAGAACATGTACAAAAAAACGAATAAATCTGCTTCAGGTGCCTTAACATTAAATGATATTTACAAATTTGGTAAAAATAGTTATAAAATAAATAGAGTTCCTTGCATTTCTTTATATTGGTCCTTTCATTGCAATCTGCTAAAATTCCACAACGATCCGTTCAATTTGAACTGGTCACTTCAGTGAACGATGAGAGTCGGATCACTATCTTATTCTCGAACGGGTCACTCGGGTTTGAGTATCTTTTAGACGTTTCGTTCGGTTCATATTTAAATCAACAGACAAGAAAAAAATGATCCGTTCGATTGAATGAACCGAATTAGAAATATCGTTTTTTTCTTGTGCTGATGCTGATATGTAAGTAAAGTTTACTTCCCTTAAAATTAAATGTAAATATTTACGTCTGCAGCATCAATATCCCATTGTTCAGATTAAATAATTTCAATAATTAAATAGTTAGAAATAGATTGTACATTTCATTTAAAAAATGTATTAAAAAATTAAATTAGCTATCAAGTGGTTAATTTTAGTTAATATTAAATCTTTCTTTTATTTTAATTTGCAAAACAATCTATTTGGGGTTTATTTATATTCACACATATTCTAGTTTTGTTTGATACTTGTAAGTTACATCGTTCAAAGTATGAAATGTGGTAAATTAAATATAAATAAAAAGTATTATTAAAATATAATTTATTGTAGTACATATAATTGTGTGGTTCAAAACAGAACCAAAATTAAAATGGTGAAATGGAAATTTGTATTACGTATGACGTACAAGATATTTGAACAGAACGCTTCAATTTGAACGGGTCATTTTAGTGAGCCGATTGTAATGACCCGAGTCAGACGGTTGAACGGGTCTCCCGTCACTATTTGAAAGAGTTACTGAAGTCACTTTTGTATCCTACTTTACAAGTATATCAACTCCCGTAAACTATACCGGATAAAATGGAATTGTAACTATGTTTTTATTTAATTAGGTGGTGCCTCTGAGGCACCTTATTGTAGTATTATTGCAACTACATGTTTTTGGTTTGATGCTTTATCTAAGCACCTTAGCATGTAGTATGAATGCACCTACAATCCCTAGTAAACAACACAAATCGTTTACTTAGAATTAGGTAACAATCTTAATAACTACATAACAATCCATGCCCCAACCTAGCCCGAAAAGCCCAAAGAGTATCTTTTTACACTACCATCAATTAGGGAGAGCTACACACGAAAATATTATTTTTTTTGCAAAATGTCAACAAATATTTTTCAAATGTAAAGAATTTATATATGTTTTTTTATTATGCATTAGATTTGTAGATTTTTTTATTTGAAAATAACAAACGTTTTTATACAAAGTTCAATATTATGCGAGAAAACAGCTGAAACCTAAAATAAAATCGCCAACTGGAGGCACAAATGCGAATTACAGAACATATGGCAACACTCGATTACAGTTTTCATCCAATATGTAGTTGTAATGGAAGAGATGGCGCCGGTGCTGTTATATAAGATCAGCTGATGTTTGATGAAATATTTATGAAACTCCTTTATTAATTTAATTAACAACAATTTTAAAACTTTGTTCTAACAATTATTACAAATTTTATTATTTTCACTTTAGTAAATTTTCTACCATTTGAAGCATTTTCCTCTAAAATAATTTAGAAATGTTGGACATCGGGAAAAATACGCCCATTTTTATATTACCATCTACATACATATATACGCTATATCTCATCAAATAGTATTTATAGAATATCCACTCATGCGATTCATCAAATGATCAGTCTACGTCAAACATTTTCAAACTAACATTCATAGTTCCCTTCATATATATATATATATATATATATATATATATTTTGTTTAATTTTCAAGGTTAACCCGATTTATGAGCTAATTTTTAATATTTTCATATTAATTTCTGCCGTTATATGGCATGTAAAATTAATTCTGTTTATTGATTCTGATGTATAATTTTATGCTCTACAACTCTTATTTGGAGCTTTTTTACCTAAAATAATTAGGGAAGCAGGTAATGAAGAAAGTATGATTTTACATGTTAAAGTCCTATGTTCCGGGGTCGCGGTTAACACCCTGTATATATGTATTCCTTTAACTCCTACACGGAGTATAGGGCTTCCACAAAAGATCGCCATCTTGTTCTATTTTTTGCCAACTCCTTGATTTTACCCCATGTCTTGTTGGCTTTCCTGTGTTCCTCATTTAGGGTTCTACGCCAGGTTAGGGCTGAGCATCCTCTACGTCTGCTTCCTGAGGTTTCCATTCCAAGGCCCGCTTGGATATGTCGTCTGAAGGCTTTCTTAGAGTGTGACCCACCCATTTCCATTTGCGAAGTTTAATTTCTTTGTGTGCTGGTTGCTGATTTGTGAGGTGCCATAAATCTTCATTTCTAATATATTCTTGGCAGAATATTCGCAAAATTTTACGTAAACATTTATTGATGAAGACTTGTACTTTGTTTATATTGGTTTTAGTCAGCCTCCAGGTTTCGCATCCATAAAGTAACACTGATTTAACGTTTGTATTGAACAGCCGAAGTTTCGTTTTGTGAGAGTATTGCCTGGATTCCCACACAGTCTTTAACATGCTAAAAGCATGTTGAGCTTTACGAATGCGACTAAGAATATCATCGTCCGAACCACCAGTAGTGTTTATTATACTATCTAGGTAGGTGAATGTTTGAATCTCTTCGATTGTTTAGCTGTTAACAATAAAGTTATCTATATTTTTAGTATTAATTCTTAATGATTTAGTTTTATTTTATATTGATCTTTAAGCCTACTGTTAGCAGGGCCGTCTTAGGCATCTCCTGGGCCCTAGGCAATATAATATTTAGGGCCCCAAAACATATAAATATATATGGTGGTGACTCGCCCAGCCGGTCATAGGACTTTAACATGGGAAATCAGTTTTTCGCAATTTCCTGCTTCTCTAATTATTTTAAGCAAAAATGCGGCAAATAAAAGTTTTAGGGCACCAAATTCTTCATCTAAATCAATAAACAAAATTACATGTTATTAATGTTTTATAAAATATAAATATTTTCTCCTGCAGGTCCAACGTCAAACGTTGACATTTTATCTGTCGCAACGTCAAACGTTGATGTTTTGACAGATATAACGTCAAGCATTTATTTATTTCTTTTGTTCAATTCCATGACTATCAATATTTTCAACGTAATTTTCGACATTTTCATATTTAATTTCTGTCGATACAAAGCACGTAAAAGTAATTCTGTTTATTGATTTAGATGCAGAATTTGATGCCCTAAAACTTTTATTTGACGCGTTTTTGCTTAAAATAATTAGGGAAGCAGGAAATTGCAAAAAACTGATTTCCCATGTTAAAGTCCTATGACCGGCTGAGCGAGTCACCACCCTGTATATAAATACATTGTATCGGAGTGTCAGTGTCACATTGTAATTATTGTATTATTTTGCATTTGTGTTACCAGCTGCCATCCCTCAATAGAATTCATATCAAATGTAGTAATTATTAAAAATATTTTGGTCAGACAATGACTTAAAACTTAAAATGTGTATATTTTTTTTCTATTTTTTTCATTTTAGTCGAACGATTCGGGCCCCCCAGAGTCACGGGCCCCCAGCACTTACCTAGTTTGCCTAGGCGAATAGACGGCCCTGACTGTTAGAGCCTCGCGGGCCAGTAGATTAAATTTTGAGGTCATGTCAGAGTGTGTGTGTGACCAGTAGACAAATATCATCGGCATAGTCAAGGTCGTTTAGTGAGGAATGTAGCGTCCAAGTAATTCCTCTGGATAAAGAGTTTATTTTACTCATAACTGAGTCCAGTAGGATATTAAATAGGAAAGGCGATAGCGAGCAACCTTGTTTGACACCGCTAGTTACATGGATGTCGTGGCTGCAGTGGGCATTGTGCAGGACACGAGATGTGGAGTTGTTATAGAGCTCTTTGATGATTTCGATGAGTTTATCTGGAATCCCGTGTACGCTGTCGAAGGATCTTTCATAGTCAATAAATACCATGTAAAGTGGCGAGCGCCATTCTATTGATTGTTCCATTATTATGCGTAGAGTACATATTTGGTCAATGCAGGATCTATTTGGGCGAAATCCCGCTTGTTCTGGGCGCACTGGTTCGATATATTGCGAAATTCTATTTAGAATAACATGAGCAAGTACTTTGTTTATTGTGATGCCCCTAGAGTTACAGCATTCTCTCAGGTTGCCTTTTTTTGGTAATTTAATAATATAACTATCTTTCCACGTTTTCGGAATGGTATTGGTATTCCAGGCATAATCTCAGCTATGGTGGGAGTGTTTATGGATATGTTTCGCTTTTCATTCTCTTGAGGAGTGTTGAGGTCGTCGACTGCTGTTGTATTTGCTTGGGGGGTAGTAAGAACTTCTTTGAAGTGTTCTTCCCAGCTTTGTAGTTGTTCATCAGATATTGTCAGTAGTTCTTCATTTTTGTTATTTACTGATATGCCAGTTGATAGGGTTTTGCGGGCTAGAATTTTAGTAAGTCGATACAATTCTCTGCTGTTATACAGGTCGGCCGCTATTTGAGCTGACTGAGCCCATTTGCCCGTTTCCGTTTGTCTTTCCTGGCAGATTTTTTGACTAATTTGTTAGTTTCTGTGTATTGGCTGTTGATATTAGCTTTTTCGTGTGTGGTTCTAGCAGTATTTAGTTTGCCTTTTAGCTCCTCTTATCGCAATTAGGGACCATGTGGCTTCTGAGATCCAGAGTTTACAGTTTTTCCACTTTCGTCCGAGAATATTTCTGTCATTTTGTTGATTTCATTTGCGGCGAATTCCCAGCTTAGGCAGTTATTTGCACGCGCTTCGTTGCCTTTGTTTCTGTATCCTTTCTTAAAGTTCCCAGAACCAAAATTAAAATGGTGAAATGGAAATTTGTATTACGTATGACGTACAAGATATTTGAACAGAACGCTTCAATTTGAACGGGTCATTTTAGTGAGCCGATTGTAATGACCCGAGTCAGTCGGTTGAACGGGTCTCCCGTCACTATTTCAAAGAGTTACTGAAGTCACTTTTGTATCCTACTTTACAAGGATATCAACTTCCGTAAACCATACCAGATAAAATGGAATTGTAACTATGTTTTTATTTAATTAGGTGGTGCCTCGTAGGCACCTTATTGTGGTATTATTGCAACTACATGTTTATGGTTTGATGCTTTATTTAAGCATCTTTACATGTAGTATGAATGCACCTACAATCCCTAGTAAACAACACAAATCGTTTACTTAGAACTAGGTAACAATCTTAATAACTACATAACAATCCATGCCCCAACCTAGCCCGAAAAGCCCAAGGAGTATCTTTTTACACTACCATCAATTAGGGAGAGCTACACACGAAAATATAATTTTTATTTTGCTAAATGTCAACAAATATTTTTCAAATGTAGAGAATTTATATATGTTTTTTTAATATGCATTAGATTTGTAGAATTTTTTATTTCAAAATAACAAACGTTTTTATACAAAGGTGAATATTATGCGAGAAAACAACTGAAACCTAAAATAAAATTGCCAACTGGAGGCACAAATGCGAATTACAGAACATAAGGCAACACTTGATTACAGTTTTCATCCAATATGTGGTTGTAATTTAAGGGAAGAGATGGCGCCGGTGCTGTTATATAAGATCAGCTGAAGTTTGATGAAATATTTATGAAACTCCTTTATAACAACAATTTTAAAACTTTGTTCTAACAATTATTACAAATTTTAAAAATATTGCTTATTATTTTCACTTTAGAAAATTTTCTACCATTTGAAGCATTTCCATCTAAAATAATTTAGAAATGTTGAACATCGGGAAAAATACGCCCATTTTTATATTACCATCTACATACATATATACGCTATATCTCATCAAATAGAATTTATAGAATATCCACTCATGCGATTCATCAAATGATCAGTCTACGTCAAACATTTTCAAACTAACATCAATAGTTCCCTTCATACAGGCTCATTTATTCCTCACACTCTGATTCATTCATCGCGCATTCGACCTACGTTCCACATACTCAAATCATCTAAACGTACTCACTATTACTCTTACAACGAATCTAAAAAAGATAAGAAAAGAAGGAAATGTCACTTGAGCTTATTTTAAAACTATATGCCTCACAATTGCAGTTGTATCCTCTATTTTAAGAACAAAAAACAAATCAAAAAGATAACAAAGGTAGAGAGTGTTGCATGCGCTTTTTTAAAGTGATTTGCACACAAATGCAGTTACACATTCTATTGTAAGAACAGAAACCGAATCGAAAAGATAAAATATCTGATGTGGACACCACATGACTTCCTTGTACCCGTATTAAACTATAGATATTTTTTTAATTGCACATATTTGACATTAAATCTTTTATTTTTTGTTCTAATCCATAGCAAACTTAATTTTTTTTAAAATCAAAAAATATATAATATTTAAATTTAGATATCTCGTTTATGCAAAAAGCTAATTTAAAAATTCTTAATGTGCTAGACGCAGAATTTAATTCTCTAATACTTTTATTTGCAGCATTTATTTCTAAAATTAAAATAATACCATTTTTTTCAAGGAAAACTGTTAGCAGCTTCATGTAATGTGTCACTTCCGGTTAGTCTATTTTAACCAAAATCTATTATGTTATTTCCATTGATATAGTAGTCTTATATACCAAATTTGGAAAGTTTTAAATTATATTTGAATATAGTTTTTCATGAAAATCTATTATAGGCTTCAAGTAAAGTACCACTTCCGGTAGTTGTATAATGACCAAAAAGGGAGGTGCACAACTAGATGTTATAACAGTCCTAAATATAAAGTTTCAATTTTCTACGGCTTACCGTTTTTGAGTTATGCGAGATACGTACGTACTTACGTACGTACGTACGTACAGACGGCATGACGAAATTAGTCAAAATGGATTCAGGGAGGGCCAAAACACCTATTTCCGTTGAAATCTGAGAACCGAAAATTTTCGCGATTACAATACTTCCTTTACTTCGTACAAGGAAGTAAAAAGGAAGGCAGTAAAGGAAGCAATAGTTTAATCACTCGAAGTCTTTCTAAAATTTATTCAGCTCGAATAATTGGTACTTGCAATTATGGGCTATTAATATTAATCATTTAATCAGTTAATGGATTATTAGAAAATATGTATAACAATTACATAAACTCGCATAGTAAGACAGACAATGTACTTGAAATGTGTTTTAATTTTCTAAAATGTATTTTAAAGCAAACAATATCTTTGAGGCTCTTGAACCATTTTATAAATTTTCCAGATTTATTGGAAATGTTCCCTACTGTGTGAAAAAGGATAACATAAATCCTAAAATTGATTATTTTTACACAGTTATACGAATCATTATTAGTTCTGTGTTCTGGTATATTGTTTACAGTCCTAGTTCTCTTAGTGATACTACTAAATTGTTATTCGTTATTAAAATTTGTGTTATTACCATGGGTTTCGCAAATATAATATCATTCTACTTTGTTATCTACAATGGATTAAAAAATAGACAGAAAACATTCAACTTGCTGGCCACTATTAATAAAATAGATACTTCTTGTAAGCTTGTTGGTATCAAAATAAATTATAATCTCATTCCAATTCGTATAATTGCAAGCTTAATATTTTTTTATGTGACATATTTTGCGGCAGCTGTATTAACTTTCACCAATATGTCTTTCTTTGATTATATAATTCTTTTCGCCAGTGCGTATATAACTTCTCTAACTATAATGGCATTCCAAGAATGTATTTTATGGTTACTGGTGATTTCTGGGAAATTTTCTTTATTAAACACAAAAATTTGTGAATTGTTTCAAAAGGATAATTTAAATAAATCTGAGTCTAAAGATATTTTTAAAATACTCTGCGAAATGCATTATTCCCTGGTACAGACAACTAATTATTTAAATCATATGAATAAAGAAATTATTCTAAATAAATTATTATATTCATTGTCCTCAATAATGTTCAGTTGTATACATTTATTTCTCAATGTATTTTATAATGATATTACTGATTTGAACAAAATTACAAATATCTTGTGGATACTTTTTGATTTAATTGATTTATCGATTATTTCCTTTGTAAGTTCTAAAGTTGTTGCAGAAGTAAGTCAATTTTTAAAACATTGTTGTAACTTATTCTTCTTCTATTTTGTTTTTTAGGCTAATATTTTTCCAAAGTTAATTCATATACATTTAAAGTCAACTAACAAACATGATATGGTACGGGATGATTTATTTCAAAAAAGTTAAATTTTTTACAAGCATTATTTTGCAGATTGTAATTTCATCTCTTCAAATGTATCATACCAAATTTAATTTGACTGTTTGTAAATTATTTATTCTGGATTCGACGCTATTATTTAAGGTAATAATTTTTAAATAACGAATTAAAATTATTGTACTATTATTTTTTATAGATTATATCTGCAGTAGCATCAGTATTAGTTATTATAACGTCTTTTGTAAAATAGAAAAAAATAAATAAGCGTTACAAATATTGTAATATATTAAATATAATAAAATATTTACATATGAAATTATTTTATTTTTCACTAACTGCAGTAAATGAAACCAGAGGCATAGAGACTATTAAATAGCCAAATTTAATGGTCTAAATTATCATAAACATGCACATAATATTTCACAAACATGACTTCGCGAGTTATAAAATAATATTTTTTTTGTGAAATGCGTTATTAAGAATATTGCGAGAACTACTCGTTATTTTAGAGAGAATGTTTGTTTTTTCTTCAACAATTTATTTTAAATCGAAAGATTCTTAAAAAGAATAATATAATTGCTTAATTTGAGCAAGAATTACCTAAAGCCTGCTTCTTACGCTGCATTTTGTTAACATCAACATCAGTGATTCCTGCGATCCTGGTAGGTCCACACAGTATTCCACTAATCACTTAGGTGTACAGGAGCGAAGGATGAATGTTTGTTGCGTGATGAATTTTGGTTGTGAGAAAAGAAAGAGTTCGTATGGAGGGAGTGTTAATGTGGTCGAAACGAGTATCATGTATCAGGATGAGAATGTTGACGGGTTCGTGCTACCCCATTTAATGGGATATAGCGTGATGTTATGTATGTATGTATAATAATAATGTTTCTGTTATAACTAATACGAATACACACAAATGGCTGGTACCACGCTCAGTTTTTGCCTGTTTTAAGAGCAGTGTTTTTGGGTTTTTTTTAGCTATCAACATATTAAAACCGTGCTCTTAAAATACCGAAAAACTAAGCTTGTGCTATCAGCCATTATCACATAATTTAAGTAATTTTACACATTAAAATATTTACTAAAATGCTGACAAAAAGACGAAAATACTGCTTATTATACTTTAAACACACGCATAGTACTGGACCAGCCTGGACGAACCAATATTTTGTATAAAACTTGTTTGTTACCGTTAAAATAATTTAAAAATATATTAAATGTAATGTGCACAAATATTTTAGCTGTCCGTTAATTTCAGACAATAAAAAAATGAACTCTTTTGCAAAGAATTAAAATGAGAGTCAATTCAATATTATGAAAAAAATTGGGACAAAGTGATAATTTTGGCTGTGGATATAATTTACATTTGAATGCTTATATGTATTTAGGATTTGAGTTATTATTTATTATTTAAAAAGTTAATTGCTTCCACATACTATGGGTGTAGTCCACGCCACCGAATGAACCGGATTTAAACATTTTGAGACCTGAAACGATAATGTTTTTGGGTTCCCTCTCCCTTCAACTAATATGTCACTTGTAAATAAAATAATAAAAAATATATATTTGCTTATAGAAAGGCACTAATAAATGAAATTTTACTTTTATTGAAATTTTTCAAACCTCGAATTTGAGAAACCATATTTCGAAAAACAAAAAGGTATTGAAATGAGGTATTTATCGTGCTCCAATTAATTTGTATGCAAATTTTGAAAATTAAACTATATTTTTTCCAATTTTTTATTTCACAAAGTTAAAGAGATAATAAAAATCTGTGAACACCAGTGAATTCCCGAGTGAAAATATATTGGTATGAAAATTTTCTTTAAAAAACAATCGGGCGGATAATTATTGTATTATAAAAAAATAGAAAATGGCCATTTTATGATGATTATTTTAAAGCAGCTTACAAGAACAAAATCAATATTTGAGAGGGCGCCTCTGTATAGTGGCAACACTGGTTATAATTTTCTTATGGTTGATAACACTGAAGTCTATATGACAGCAGTATACCGCTAACAGAATAATAATATGTTTTATTTCAAGGTTATTTGGCAGTATATCTCTATTTAAAAACTCTAATTAAGTAAAGTTTTTACCATAAAGCAGCCATCATTATTGACATATATCCCGTAAACAATCTAATAAAGGTATTATAGTTTTTTATACATAATTGTTGACAAGAAGTAATGACTGTTTCAGAAATGATTATCGTGTTTATTTAAGCAAGTATTTTTATTTTAGGGTGTAGCTAAATTTAAACTCTTGTTAACGTGGTCACTAGATTAGAACAAGATGGGCTTAGAAAATTGTCAAATAAGTTACGATAACCCTACCGGAATTTATTTTCCTGGGCAAACTTTATCTGGAAAAGTAGAATTTAATTTTAGTTCAACAAAAAAAGTAAGAGGTATTGGCGAAACTAGAATCTATTAAAAAATAATATAAGTAATAAATATTTATTATATTATCTTTACTTTTCAGGTATTTCTATTTCATTTAAAGGTGAGGCGCATGTACATTGGACAGAATCAGAATCACATCGAGATGCAAACGGTAAATCCACTACTAGACATGTGTCCTACAATGCTAACGAAGAATATTTTTCTAATAAATATTATGTTCTTGGTGGATCTAACCGTAAGTTTAAGAAACAAATTATTATTTGTTGAATACTTAAAAATATGTTTCTTAGATGACAGTATCGAACTCCCAGTTGGACAACATGTATTTCCATTTACTACTGCAATACCTAATTTCTTGCCGTCATCTTTTGAAGGTGATAGGGGTTATATTCGTTATACTGTAAAAGCTACTTTAGATCGACCTTGGAAATTTGATCAACATATTAAAGCAGCCTTTACTATTATTTCCCATTTGGATTGTAATACCAATCCACAATGTAGGGTAGGTTCAATGTATTTTTTTTGCAGATAAAGAATGTCTAACTGTATTTTTTTTAGGAACCAGCTACTCTGACTATGGAGAAGTTTTTGTGTTGCTGCTGTTGTCGAGAAGGGCCCATCACGGGTATTCTTAAACTACCTTGTACTGGGTTTGTTTCTGGACAAATCATACCTTATACCTTTGAACTTGATAATGCATCTAAAACTAACGTTTTAGATATAAAAATGAAAATAAAAAAGGTAATTGTATATATACAGGGTGTAGAATTGAAATGTGGCATATAGGGATTTCAATGTTATTTTTTAAATATTGCTGTATCTCTTTACCTATTCACTTTAGAGCAAAAGCGCAAATACAAAAATTGTTCAGAAATTAAAAACACTTCCTATAAAGTAAATTTCATTACATAAATGTGAATAGTTCACGAGATATTAATTAAATGAAATTCAAAATTTATTCAAATTTTTTGTAGATTGCGTTGGAAAATTAAACAAATGAACTGAATATTTGACATATTGTAAAAGAGTTACTCTTTGCAATTAATCTTCACCAAATACTCCTACTCTGGCACATTATCCACATTTGTAATTCCCTTTAAAAAGTGTCTCATCATTCGTTTTTCAATCATATTCATCTATTTATTCCTACGTTCATGATTCCTATTTTGGTACATCATTCCTTTCAAATAAGCTCGTCCTATTTTTCTTACACAACAAATTACCAATCATAATCATCCATTTATTTCTATATCGTCCAAGCAAGCTCTCATTCTTAATTCCGCCAACATGCATCACAATCTTTTATTGAAACTATATTTCGCTCTTTTAACATCTTTCAAAATGTTCTGAATTTTTCTTTTTGAATTTCAGTTGGTGTCCTATCATTCACGAACACCAAGATCAAAAACTAAAACTAGTACTGATACTGTTGCTGAATTTCTAGTTGGTAATATTGTACCTGCGCATGATTCTCAAACATTCAGCAAAAACTTTACCTTACCAGCTCTTCCGCCTTCTAATTTGCAGAATTGTCGTATTATCGATCTTGTATATGAATTAAAGGTAATTATTTTCTCAATAATTTTATTATATGATTCATGGCAAATCATTTTTTCTTTGCGAAAAAATGCCTGGCAACAGTTATATTAAATTGTATTAGAGCCTAGATTAAATTGTTTTAAATCGATTTTTTAATAAGGAGATTTTATGTATTAATAATACTTTGGTGATCCGAGTGATTTGGATTCGAGTATAAGAAGTTTTGAATTATATTTTTTTAGTATTAAGATAACCAACAGTTTTCCACGAGTTAATATTACAATTTTCATGCAGATAATAGTTTCAATCGATGGTTTCCATAAAGATATGACTGGAAAAATTCCTATAATGATAGGAACAATTCCGTTGACAAATATGGTACCATTGACGACTTTTGCATCTTCTCCTGCTGAGCAAACTAGCTTTGTAGCTGAGTCGGAGTCTACTAACGCTCGACAACCACTAATGGGTTGGATCCCAGGACCTTCAAGTACTTCGGGTCCAGCCCAACCCAATGCCACAGCTCCAATGGATCCGTATTTATTACGTAAGAATTTCATTTATCTTCCAAGATTTAAAAAAAAACTATTTATTGGAAAATATTTTGCTTGTTCAAAATCTAATTTAATGTTTTCTAAAAAAAATTTCTTTGTATTTGTGGAACGTATGTCGTATAAACGATGTAAAATTGAGGGTGAAAGATAACGTGGACGACGTAAGAATAAATGGATGGATATGATTGAAGATGATATGAACTGGTCAGAAAGCAATGTTATATCTGTAATTATTTACAGCTCCGCCCACATACGAACAATGTCAATTCGGAACAACATCAATCCTAGATGCATCTGATTCAGAATTTACAAGATTTAATAATGACAAGTCTTACGCACCATCGTATCCAGTATATAATTTTAGTGCATCACCTGCAGCAGGTGGTTCCCAGGCACCGCCTTATCCAATACATGCTGAAAGTGCCCAGGCACCACCGTATCCGATACCTGCAGAAGGTACCCAGGCCCCACCTTATCCAATTTCGCATGAGATGCCAGTTGTGCCACCCACAGGTACGTTCATGATGTCTGTTCCAGTTCATGGTGGAGATAAATTAATGCCTTCTGCTCCACCACCTCAGAAAATATAGATTATAAAACATTATAAAGCAAAGCGCTACAGAATGGAAAATTTTATAAATATTATTGGAAAATTATATTGTTTATATTCTCTTCTTTTATTTGATATGAAATTGTATTTGCATAATTGAAGTATTTGATCGTTTCTTACTGGGAAATGTACGTCAGTGTTAAAATTTTTATTATGGTTTATGGTAATTGTTGAATTGAGTTCCACTTTAGCGATTAATGTTTTTTTTTTTATTGTGACTTAATTTTTTATATAAAAGACATTTTTTAGTTTAGCATACTTTCTAAGTACTTATGCATTTCTTAAAAACAATTACTAAAAGTGCAAAAGCCAGTTAGGACGATTAACATTCTTTTTCAGCTGTCAAACTTTACAAATAAGATATTTTGGCTTTGGCTTTGGCTGCTACAGCCAAAGAATTTTTAGTTTAAATCCTGGCATCAGCCAATTTTTTTTGTCTAAAATAATAAAATAATTAGAATCTTACTTATAAATTTAAAAAATATTAATTTTTATTGACTCAAGAACGTTTGACAGCAGAAAAATTAAGTTAGTTAGTCACCCCGAATCGATTGACTATATAAAAGTTCAAATTTTTTAATAATTAATGGATTAAATGTTTAATATTTTAATATTTGATGTTTGGCTTTTTATGTACGATTTATCTGTTTGTTTGCACATTTGTGTCTTGTGCTTTACACAATCATGTGCCTTATATTGCAAATTTGTTGTAAAGATTTATAACCACCGATATATTCATATTTAGACTGATTTATTTCAGAATTATATTATATACAATATTTTTATTATATAATGTGTACCGTTATTATACAAAATAACTAGCGGAAATATATTTTATTTTTTATATGCTATATCTAAGATATCTAATAACAAATATATTGTAACACTGTATTTAGAATATATATTGACAATAATAAAAGTTATCTATGTGAAACCAGCAACTCTCAGCTATAAAATTTCGTACACATATAAACAATTACACATGTACTTCAATAAGTAATGAACAAAAAAATGAAATTTTAGTTAAATGAGGCGCTATGGACTCATTTATACGTAGCAATAGATTGCGATAAATTCACCCCTATTTAATTATCAGCTATAAACAAACGTTATGGTAGATCCCGATAAAACCATTCCTATTAAATTTATTATTTTGATTTTTTTTATTAAAGTACAATAAATTGTTTAACTATTTCCATATTTAACCCTTTGCACTCCGTTGTCGCCGCATTTGCGACATTTCGTATGTTCGGAATAAATCCGTTGTCGCCGCATTTGCGACACGCTTGTTTATCTTACTCAGCGCTCTTAAGTCTTAGATAATCAAAAGTGTTTACGTTTGCATTCCAATGTGTGTGATCTGCATTTGTTTGGAGTTACTGGTTCCTACTATTGCTTATTAGGCTGGAGTGCAAAGGGTTAAATTTAATCATATTTAAAGTACTAGTTTTCATTCAAATTGAATGTTTACATACTTATTTTTGTATTTAAATATTTTAGATTCTGATAAAATTCATAAACACTTAATTAAAAAAACAATTTTTCAATTGATGTTATTAAATATATGTCATTTTCAATAAATAAGAATTTTTATACATAAAATGCGCTCCAAGTCATTTTGATGTGCACTGATTTGCTCGGAAGAATCACGTAGTGTGCACGCGCTGTAGTCTAGTTCAAAAGTATCGAGTGTCGCAGCTAGAAAATTAGTGTTTTTAACTAAAAATATCAATAAATATTAATAAAACATAGTGCTTTTCGTAAGTATAGATGTTATTTTGACGATTTTGATACAAATTTCACCTTTAAATATAGTTTTTGATACTTAAAAATGTATCAACATTTTGTTACATAAATTACTTTATACGTAACACATATACAGGGTGAGTCTGGGAAGACGCCCCCCCCCCCCCTTTAACTTTTTTATTATGAGTAATAGAAAAAAATGGTTCATATGAAAGTTTTATTATTTTAAATATACTATTTGATGGCAGATGTAGATATTTTTTATAAAGTCAGGTTTACAAGATACGACTATCAACTTTTATTTTTTAAATAGCAACCTATAATTATTTTACTAAAATAAAAACCGCCATTTTTTTCTCTTTTCAACGGTGTATTAGTTTTTATTAATGTATCTGAAAAAATTTGAGAAAAATAAGAAAATTGAGAAATACTAGAAATAATTTTTATACAAATATTATTGGTGGCTATGTGAAAATAAACAAAATGTAACAGTGTTATACAACTTAACAAACTAAAGCAAACGAAACGTCTGATACACGTTTCCAACAATTTATTACATTGCATAAAGTACAAAATGACGAAATGCTTGATCAAGGGCCCCAGTTGCAAATTTTAAATAAATTTATACACTATTCAAAAGTACATTATTACATTGGTGCATTTTTGTTTGTTATATTACTATATTGTATACAATACACATAGGCAAAGGCTCTATACATTTGAGCGTAGTGCTGTTTTGGTATCCCCTGCATTTATCGAATATGCAACTAGATATTAGATAGTCATACAGTGAGTATACAATACACATCGCTGCACCAATTAACTCAGAATTTTTTATTTAATTTTATTTATATTGTTATAACTTTATTTAGATATTAATAATTCTTATTGTTGTCATACATAAATATATTTATAAATATTTTTTTTTGTATCTTATATTTAATTAATAAATATTCAAAGTTAAAAGAGGCCCGAATTTTTTTTTTCCCGGGGCCCGCCTTTTCTCTCGGCGCCCCTGTCTGTTAGTATAAAAAGCAAATTAGGGATGATTAACTAGATTTTTCATATTTTAAACGTTCCGGAATTATTTTAAACAAAAATATTTGAAGTAAATGATAGATATAAATAAATAAATTTGTATCATTTAGTTTTATGTATTTTTATCTAAACAACTTATGACCGATTTAAATAAAGTTAATCAAATCATCCTCCATCGATTATTTATACTAACGGTCAACATATTTTGTAAATAAAGAAAATGAAATACTTTTGCCCAAAATAATTGTATCATATATTTAAAGTATTAATTCTAAAAGTTTCCTTTATAATAATTAAATTGATTTTATTTTAAAAATTGGGAAAACTGACAGAATTGATATTTACTAATGATAATAATAAATATGTTTTAAGTAGATAGTTGACAATAACTTTGTTTAACACATGTTTATTCTTTAAGAATAAGAAATAGATACCTATTATAATAAGTTATACATACATCTTATTACAATATTCTTTATTCTTAAAGAACATCATTTTCACCTCTAACATTTTCTCTTGCAATTTCATTGCAACCATTCAGTCCATTTACGCTACCATACAAACCCCTAAAATACTCACACCATCTATTCCTAACATTTGATTCATTCCACAATATAATTCAACATTCGTACCATCTTACCACCTCTCAATCTCTTCAAACAAAGATTCAATTATTTACTCAACAGACATATCTCTAACATCCTCATTATACACCCTCATTCACCAACTTTTATCCAGACGTATACGCGACACCATCAAATAAACTTCTCATGCTCGGTTTTTCAGTGGCGGTTTAAACTTCAATTCAGTTGAACCTTGAACTTGAGCCTGAACATTTTTTTTGTTTATAACTTGTCAAATTAATCTAGTTCAGCTGAACCTAAACTGAATGTCAAAATAATTTTATGGTGTTGTGTAATTTGGGATTCTGAGAAAATTATAATCATTGCCTTGGTTACCGAAATTCAGTTTATATTCTGTCACAGGCAAAATAAGAAATATATTTATATACAAATGATGGAAAATATAAAAGAGCCGCAAATTTTTCCACCAATGAAGTTGAATTATTAATAGATTTAGTGAGAGTTAAAAACATGTATAGAATGAAAAAAACTGATAAAGTATTGTGTTAAGAAGAAGAAAACTGTTGGGAGGAAATTTCTGCCTCATTTAATACTGCAGGGCCAAAATTTAAAAAGTTCTCTAGTCCAAAGATAAAAATATTAATAATGTAGAAAATTAAATTTAAGTTCTACGTCAGGTACGTGTTCATTAAAATTCTAGCACAAGTTTAAATAATTTTAAAAAGAGAAAAATAATGGGGACAGACAATTAAAAATTGGTGCAAATTGGCAGTAAAAGAGGAATACGTAAAATTACAAATTAACTCAATAATAAATGAAGGTAATTATAAAAGAATTAAATTGTATACCAATTAGTAAATAGAAGAGTGTGTATTGTAATATATTTCTAATGATACCCTTTCTGACGGTTTCTTTAATATTTATTGTTAAGATGATTGAGATATTGAAATTTAAATATGAAAATTAAATTAGGATCTGCAATTGCAGATTCATCTCATAATTACTTGAAAACATAGACAATTGTATTCCTAATACAACATTGAAAACCGCATGTCTCTATCTTCTTTCGAAAAATGTTAATCTACAAAATAAAAAAAAGTTATACGGGACTGCCACCCATCCAAACTGTACCCTCTGTCAATGTTGTTTAACTACCCTGATCGCCCGGCGACGCCTTTAACCGCTCGACCACGGCTACATAAATTTTCATGTTTAAATTACAATATCTCAACACTTTAAATAGATAGAGACGTGCTATTTTCAATGTTGGATTAGGAAAGAGAAAAATAATGGGGGCAGACAATTAAAAATTGGTGCAAATTGGCAAAAAAAGAGAAATACGTAAAATTACAAATTAACTCAATAATAAATGAAGATAATTATAAAAGAATTAAATTGTATATGAAATAGTAAATAGAAAAGTGTATATTGTAATATATTATAAAATTAAAACACTTGGTATATTTCACATAAAATTTTTTATATGCTAAAATTAATATTAAGAAGAGGGGAGGAACTTACGTCCAATTGGTCATTGACTATATTTTTCTTTGAATTAACCGCCTTGTGAATTTCTAAATTTTCCAGTAAGCTTAACGCCTTTCGGCTCAATATGGAGAATCCTATAATCTAATAGTGAATGGTTGTGTTGAATACAATGCTGGGGAATGTATGTCCATTTTCACTTACATTCTCCCTTGTACACAATAGCGCTATTTTATATTAATTTAAAACAACATATTTATTACTGTTTTCAATCGACTTTTACCCAAATAATTTAAAAAGGAAATAATTTAAATGTGCACTGAAATCATTGTATCATAAATAATCAATAAGAACTGTGTTGCTCTTGCCAGAAATATATTTATTAAACACCAAAAATATATATTTTTAACCCTAGTTAAATTATATTTTGATAGTCTGAAATAATTAAATGAATACTAAAAATAATAATTAGGCATAAAAAATACTAACTGATCTTTAAATATAATAGTAAATAAGCTTCATGGAAAATTAAATGCTAATATGGCAATAGCAAATACAAATATTTGATATTTAAATTGATAAACAGATTAGCAAAGTCTAGTATTTTGGATATCGAATATGAATTATTTAGAGCTGATATTTTGGTGCTCGATTAAATACAACCCATTTAAAACTAATAATTATCTTATATTGATGTTGGAGGCAGCGATCATGACGACATTCTGCGTAGACTTTGCAGTCATCTTCTAATATGTTTGAAGAGAAGCTGTTGATTCTGTTGCTGATGAATCTTTCCAGCATTTTGTTGTAATCACCAACTGGAAACGTTGGTTTTCTTCACCGCCGCAACTAACAAATACAACAAAATATTATTAGAAACAATTACAAATAATACTTGAAAAACACTAGGTTTTCAATGATGATGTCCTTCTTCTCCCTACCTACCCTATCTTACCTAAGTTTTTGTCAAAGACTAGCTAAGAATCTACGACAAAGCAACCGAAGGGTGCTTGTCAAGTTAGCAAAACAAACCCGCCGCGAAACGCTTACAGTATGTATGTTGCGCCCCACGGAGGGCCAGCGTTTCATGGTGGACAATACAAAACATCCGATATCGACTCGTGAGGTTGATTACATATCAAACCCACGATAGATATCGATCAACACAATATCAATTCGTAAAATTGTTTTATAGTAATAAATCAACCCCACGAAAAGAACTACACAGTTGTTACGAAGGCCTTCTAATAAGGCAGAAACTAAACTAACTAAATTTAAATGTACGTAGAGATAAAAGACACGATATTGACTCGTGAATATGATCTTATAGTATCACTATAAATCAAATCCACGATAAGATATCGGTCAAGTGTTAGGAAGAACCTGAAAGAGAATCACAGATTACGCAGTTCGTCGAGTAGTTTTCAATGATGGTGTCTTTGTTCTCCCTACCTACCCTATCTTAAGTTTTTGTCAAAGAGTAGCTACGAATATACGACTAAGCAACCGAAGCGTGCTTGTCAAGTTAGCAAAAACATTGAGCATATTCCGTGCCCACGACCTCTCGGTTCACCGCCTACCAACCTACCCGACTGCTGGAAAGATTTCGCAGTGTTCGAACAGTCGAATTATGTCTAGATCTCCCAATAACTCATTGGACAATATGGTTCCTGTGATTCGATAACTCGACAACCCAAGCATCGGCTTACACCGTCTAGCTACACTCAGCAACTCGCTCACGAGGGTCGCCCTACCCGGATCACGAAACGCTTCAAGAATTGCCTGGTGATGTATGTTGGGACCCCACGTGGGGCCAGCGTTTTGTGGTGGGCAATACAAAACACGATATCGACTCGTGAGGTTGATTACAAATCAAACCCACGATAGATATCGATCTACACAATATCAATTCGTAAAATTGATTTATAGTAATAAATCAATCCCACGAAAAGAACTACACACAGTTACGAAGGCCTCATATTAAGGCAAAAACTAACTAACTAAAATTATATTTACGTAGTGGATAATAAAAGACACGATATTGACTCGTGAATATGATCTTATAGTATAACTATAAATCAAACCCACGATAAGATATCGGTCTATAGTTAGGAAGGCCTTTTAACAAGGCAGAAATTCTAAAATTTATCTTTATTCGTCGACGTTTGTTTGGCAAGTGAATGAGCTCGTACTCGTTGCATGATTGTCTAGTTCCGACACAACTTATGTTCAAACCCCACTCCGATAATTACAATGTACTAGAAAGAGATAGACAACTTCTTTAGTAGTGTACACATACTTCATAACGTTTATTTTTGGTTAATTAGCCACTAATTGGTCAGATAGGAAACGTAACCAATCTAAATAATTGTTGCCTTGCAACATACGAGTACAAGATATACAAATATACACTTCAAATACAATATTTATATTTTTACTTTTAATATTATTATAAACAATTATTAATATTGTTATTGTTATATATTTATTTATAAACAAGTAAAATAATAGTAAAATGTGTTTTTGAATAAATTTCTTATAAAAATTTAAATAATGACGTTTCTATAATTTAGCATTTACTTTTAAAACGTTAAACAAATATTTATCACATAAGAGATTATTTTATCAGACCAGTTTAAGATAAGTAAACTAAAAGGCTTTTGCGTAAGACACAGATGTACGTAAAGTATGTGTAAACCAATGTTAAACAAATTATTCATAATTTGTTTTCTCATTTTTATATACGATATAAGACTAATTAACTGAACTGTGTGATGAAGCGATGGATAGCATGGAATCAAACAGTGCGCTCGACTCCCGGGACTGAATGCCGAATTCAGCCAAGTTGCGTAAACTGCAAGAAATCAGAGAACACAGTATGAATATGGTTATTTATTTGCTACAGGAACTTCATTTCAATTTCAATAGTTTCATGTGGAATTCAAACCACTCAGATACAATTGTATTTTTGCTTATAAATTTAAGTCAGCGAAGTTCGAATAAATGCTCTAAATAATTAATAATGTCGGTGATTCAGTGGTATTGAGAACACGGGTTTGATTCCCACAGTCAACAACGATATGAAGGATACGTGCATAAATAGATAATTCACAGTAATAAATACAAGGCGTGATGATATAGTTTTTTTTATTTATTCATTAATGGAATAATTAGATTAGTTATGGCTCTAAAGACATTGATATCTGCAAGAACGTAACACAGTAATATCTTGAAAGATAAACAAATTCTATTAAACAAATAACTAACATTTATTTAATTTTATTTTTTTAATATACTATTGCTGGGTATAAATGTATCATATTGCTATATGGAACAATGTATTAATTTTCAGTTAATTGTAGTAAACATTATACTAAATTTCACATGATGAAGTTTAATAGTTCTGGAAATAATGAAACTATTACTGGCTATGTATTGCTGCGGAACTGTCACGCGCTACATTTGAACGGTAGGACTATAGTTGATATAAGTTAGGGTATTGCTAGGAAAATGTATTTCTGGTTTCACATAGATGCAATACATTTGAACCGTAGGACTATAGTTGAGAAAGGTTAGGGTATTGCTAGGAAAAAATATTGCGATGTTTCACATAGATAAAAGTTTGCTAACAAATTTGTGTATTGACTTACGGTAGGACTATAGCTGAGCTAGAGCTGATTTCACACAGATAAGATTGTGTTCAATTCGAAACGTTTGACGTTTAAAATAAACAATTACTTATTGCTTTGGATTATTTATTTAATGATCTACATACTTATAAGATATAGATAAGGTCAACCAAGTGATTATTACGGTATTACAGTTTTTTATACATAATTGTTAACAAAGTATTTTAGTTTGTTGCTAACACTTGTTAACGTGATCACTTAAAGTAGAACAAGATGGTCTTAGAAAATTGTCAAATAAGTTATAATAACCCTACTGGTATTTATTTTCCTGGGCAAACTTTGTCTGGAAAAGTAGAATTTAATTTTAATTCAACAAAAAAAGTAAGAGGTATTGTCGAAATTATCAAATCTATAAAGGAATGATATGTATGAGTAATAAATATTTATTTTTCTTGTTCAGGTATTTCTATTTTATTTAATGGTGAGGCGCATGTACATTGGACAGAATTAGAATCACAAAATTCACCACATGAAGAATCTTCTACGCAAGTGTCGTACAATGGTAATGAAGAATATTTTTCTTGTAAATATTATGTACTTGGTGGATCTAACCGTAAGTTTAAGAAACAAATTATTATTTGTTGAATACTTAAAAATATGTTTCTTAGATGACAGTATCGAACTTCCAGTTGGACAACATGTATTTCCATTTACTACTGCAATACCTAATTTCTTGCCTTCATCTTTTGAAGGTGATAGGGGTTATATTCGTTATACTGTAAAAGCTACTTTAGAGCGACCTTGGAAATTTGATCAACATATTAAAGCAGCCTTTACTATTATTTCCCATTTGGATTGTAATACCAATCCACAATATAGAGTAGGTTCAACGTAGTTTTTTGCAGATAAAGAATGTCTAATTGTATTTTTTTTAGGAACCAGCTACTCTGACTATGGAGAAGTTTTTGTGTTGCTGCTGTTGTCGAGAAGGGCCCATCACGGGTATTCTTAAACTACCTTGTACTGGGTTTGTTTCTGGACAAATCATACCTTATATCATTGAACTTGATAATGCATCTAAAACTGATGTTTCAGATATCAAAATGAAATTAAAAAAGGTAACACATATTATTATGCATTTTTATTTTGGTGCATTATCCACATTCATTATTCCTTTCAAATAAGCTCTCATTTTTCTTACACAACAAATCATCAATCTTAATCACCCATTTATTTCTAGATCGTCCAAGCAATCTCTCATTCTTAATTTTGCCAACATGGATCACAGTCTTTATTGGAACTATCTCTCTTTTCACATCATTCAACGTGTTCTGAATTTTTCTTTTTGAATTTCAGTTGGTGTTCTACCATTCACAAACACCAAGTTCAAAAACTAAAACTAGTACTGATACTGTTGCTGAATTTCTAGTTGGTAATACTGTACCTGCTCAAGACTCTCAAACATTCAGCAATAACTTTACCTTACCAGCTCTTCCGCCTTCTAATTTGCAGAATTGTCGCATTATCGATCTTGTATATGCATTGCAGGTACATATATTCTCGCTAATTTTATTTATAAGATTCCCGGGAAAATAATTATATGATGTGAAATTGTACAAGTTCCTAGTTTAAATTATTTTACTCTTTTTTTAATAAGGAAAAGATAATAAAATTTATATTTGAGATATAAATTTTTTATATGAAATATTATTATTTTGTTTATTAATACTACTTTGGTGATATTAATGTCATAGTGATTTGGATTCCACTATAAGTTGTGGGCATAGTAAAACTGATATGTTTTGAATTTTCAGACAATCAATACTTTCCACGAATTAATAAAACATTTATCGTGTAGATTACAGTTTCAATCGCTGGTTGCCATAAAGATATGACTGGGCATATTCCTGTAATAATAGGAACAATTCCGTTGACAAATATGGTACCTTTGACGACTCTTGCACCTTCTCCTAACTTTGAAGCTGACTGGGAGTGTACTAACGCTCGACAACCACTACTGGGTCGGATGCTAGGACCTTCGAGGACTTCGGCTCCAGCCCAAGCCAATGCCACAGCTCCAATTGACCCGTATTTATTATGTAGGAATTTCATTTATCTTCCAAGATTTTTAAAAACTTATTATTACTATTAAAAAAAATTCGAAGGAAAATATTTTGTTTGTTCAAGATCTAATTGAATACATTCCTAACAATTTTTCTTTGTTTTTATGAAATTAAAAGTGAAAAATGGATTGTTATGATTGAAGATGATACGAACTGGTGAGAAAGGAATGTTATATGTGTAATTATTTATAGCTCCGCCCAGATACGGTGCATGTCAATTCGGAACAACATCAATCCTAGATACATCTGATTCGGAATTCACAAAACTTAACAATGACAAGTGTCACGCACCCATCGCACCAGTATATAATTTCATTGCACCACCTGCAGCAGAGAGTTCCCAGGCAACGCCTTATCCGATACCTGCAGAAGGTACCCAGGCACCACCTTATACAATTTCGCAAGAGATGCCTGTTGTACCACCCACACAAGGTACTTCCATGATGCCTGTTCCAGTTCATGGTGCACAGAACTCGATGCCTTGTGCTCCGTCACCCCAAAAAATGTAGATTTATTAGAAAATTTCTTGAAATAGGGTGGGGAAAGATTGGAAAATATTCATATATTATTGAAAAATTGTGTTGTTTACATCCTAATCTTTTATTTGATACTAAATTGTGATATGTAATATTTATAGTTTTTGATGGTTTCTTATTACGAAATGATTTATTCTTATTGTTTATACAATAATGTGCTTTTAGCATAAGATTTTTTAACCTCGTCTACATTTGTGTAAATGTACGATGACAATTTTTGCCTTTTTTTCATGAATATCATGTTTACTAAGTACTTTCTTTATTAAAATTGCTAAATGTGCAAATTACTAATATTTAAGACTAGTATGAACGCCAATTGAGCGATTAACTTTCTTTTTCAGCTGTCAAGCAACAAATAAAATACACTGGCAAGACGTGTTGCTGTAATCAAAGAATTTCTAGTTTAAATCTTATCGTCTCTAAAATAATAAAATGAATAGATTCTTACTTTTAAATGCAAAAATATGAATTATTATTAACTCGAGTACTTTTGACAACTGAAAAATTAAGTTAGTTACCCTAAATCGATTGATTATACAGAAGTTCAAGATTTGAAATAATTGATAGATCAAATGTTTAATATTTGATGATTGGCTTTAAATACTATTTAGTATCTGTTTATATGGGTCTTGTGTTTTACACAATCATGTGCCTTATATTGCAAGTTCGTTGTAAAGATTAATAACCACAGATATATTCATATTTAGTCTGACTTATTTCAGAATTATATAATATTCTACTTAAATTTGTTTTGTACAAAGAATTTTTAAATTATATTTTATACACTATTTTTATTATAGAATATATATTGTTATTATAGAAAGAATATATATATATATATATATATATATATATATATATATATATATATATATATATATATATATATATAATTTTTATATCCTATATCTAAGATACGCAATAGCAAATCTATTGTAAAACTGTATTTAAAATATATATTGATAATAATAAAAGTTTGCGAATAAATTTGTTTATTGTTTAATCCACTTTATATAGGGTGATTGAAAAAAGCGTTAACATCTCTGTAGTTATTTAATTTACTAAAAAAAACTATCAGCTATTGTATTTTTTTATTTACTGTGATAAATTAATGTCAATTACAGTACATAAGTCCTACAGCTTTTACTAGAATCTGAACAACACTCAGATAAAATTCTGTATTAGGTTGTAAGTTGAAGTCTGGGAGGTTTAAACTAATAAAACTGATAAAAAAAGTCATAAATTGCAACTAAACTAAATATTTTTGTTTCTAGTAACACAGTTCAAAGTCTTGTAACTTACACAAATCTGAAACTTACGAAGTATTAAATAATATGTAATTGAGTAAATAAGGAAGTATAGGATATCGTGTCTTGTAAGATTTCATTTATCGTCTTGAAGTCGAACATCTAAGGCATTATTTACTTATTTAATGTACACGTGTGCGCTTCGGGTTCAGCACAAAAATTGAAACCTTTGAAAGCGTAAACTTTCTTCCCACATTACATTTGTGTTCTGTTTGATGCCTATGATTATTTTTCCGCGGCGGAAAAAAAACACAACCACTCTTTTTTACACATGTATTTGTACATTTGATTATACTGAATTCATTTTGATTATTTTAACTTTTGTTCGGGTAAACAAATGAATTAACTTTTAAATAACCAAAATAAATAAAAACAATTAAGACATATTATGAAACACCTACTTATAGATTTTTAAGATGAAATATAAAGTGAAATTAAAGCTAAATGCTTAATTATATCATTACTGTTTAAATGAAAATAGATGGGGGAAGACGTTATAAATGTATTACATGTAAAAGATAAAGAAGAAGATGTATTTATTTGTCGAAAAATGACATGTTATTTTTTTGGAATGTATTGAAAAGATAAATGAGAGAAACATAATTAATAACATGTGTTTTCAATGACGCAATTGTCGTACTATGTGATATGGTTTATAATCTATATTTATTGATGAAAAAATATTTATCATCTTTTTTGACAGTAATAAACGCCAACATGATCTTTATGAAGAATTAATCATTAAATGTCGTTATTGTTTTCCAATTTTACGTAGTCTATACCATTTTAAGATATTCTAAATTTAAAAATCTGTCGGTAATATATACACAACAAAAATTTTTAATTTAGAAACAGTAATTATTCAAGTAAAAAGCAGGTTAAATTAAAAAATTAAATAATTAAGAAACTTGTGATTGGTGATGTTGTGATGAAAAATTCTGATAAAAGAAGCTTGTTATTTTTATTATGAAAAATTTCCATTTTAATTGCGGAATTACGGTTTTCATATCAGTATGCTAATATTAGAATAACGTTCACGTAACAGGGCTTGGATGGGCGCGCACGGAAAACAATATTTTCGTCTGCTGCATTTTTATTAGCGTCAATAATTTGTTAGATTTTATTTATCCGTATGTTTACATTTTCATTTTACTAATAAATGTATGTAAATTGAATTTTGGTGATTTTGTTTTCATTATACGCCTTTCTCTGTGGTTTAGTTTTTGTTGAAAATGGATTTTATAAAAATCTGTTTCATTTTAATCTGTTTGCGTTAGAATTAGCATTTAGTGGATGTCTGTAATGTGTATTTGTATTGATGTTAGGTTTTATTTAAAGACAGCTCCGCCTTCTAATGGCAAGACACTCCCCTTGCTTTTACGGGGATGTGTGACTTCGAGCAAACAGGAAGTGAAAATAACGTCGAACAGTATACACAGGAGACACCGTTGGAGCATAAAAAATCACTGTAGGAACTACACACTTTATTTCATATTGAATACCTAGTACATGTTTCATTTTTTATTTACCGTTTCCCTGCTGTATGTATATTTCAATTAAATATATAATTACATAATTTTAAATACACTAACTTTTGTGTTATAAAGAAAATACAAGGGTAAAATATTCGTTTCCTGATACTTTCTTCCCTAATAATTTTAGAATAAAAGTGTAAATATAATTAAAAACTGAATCCAATATGTCCAAATTTATTTATTTAAAATGTTTTTGTCATGATAGATGTTAACTTCGTTAAGCAGTTTAAGAAATAATTTGAAACATACAGGGTGTAGAATTGAAATGTGGCGTATAGGGATTTCAATGATTTTTTTTAAAATATTAAACAAATGAACTTGTTCAACAAATATTACAACTCTGTAACAAACAAATGTCAAACTCTTTTACAATATGTCAAATATTCAGTTCATTTGTTAAATTTTCCAACGCAATCTACAAAAAATTTAAATAAATTTTGAATTTCATTTAATTAATATCTCGTGAACTATTCACATTTATGTAATGAAATTTACTTTATAGGAAGCGTTTTTAATTTCTGAACAATTTTTGTATTTACGATTTTGCTCTAAAGTGAATAGGTAAAGAGATACAGCAATATTTAAAAAATAACATTGAAATCCCTATACGCCACATTTCAATTCTACACCCTGTATATTAAAAAAAAAATTAAATTTATTTCTTTTATTGCCCGTAGCACACTGTATACAGGAACATACTTTATCAATAAATTTTGACTCATTGAATGCAATTTTTAATTCAGAATATGTTTCATATTCATATTTTTGTTCTAAAATTAATAAGGAAGAAATGTTACAGATTTTGCCAATAGAAAAATTAATTTATTGAAAATGCTTAAGGCCGCTCCGGAGGAGTAACAAGCGAAGACGCTCAAAAATGCTATCAACTTATCTGCTCTTCTAACTGACCAAATTTATTTTATATAAATAATGATGATATAAAAATATTAACATTTGTCAGTCAGTTTTTTTATAAAGTTTATAATAAACAAGATACAGTCATTGTTGTGTTTGGACATTATCAAACTTTTCACAGATTACAGAGCATTTCAATATATAATTTGTATATGAAATGAAAGGTTATGAAAAAATAAAACTTTTTGTTTTGTTTAAAAATGTCCCGTTCAAGAGAAAACTGTATATTTGTTTTGGATTTTACATCAAATTTACATGTTTTAATTCAAAATGTACAAAACTATGCAACCAATTAACATCTTGTGTTCTCGCAGCGACTATGATTTGAAAGCAGGTATATATTTATTGCGGGGTAACCATAAACTTTTACCACTACGATCACAGAACATTTTTTGTCAAAAATATTCTGAAGACTGACGAAGTTCCTAGCAAATGTGATCTGAACAAGAAAAATAAAATCGAGGATCAACTAATTTGTGCAACAAAGAATTTTGATAAAAATGTACTAGTTTTGGAATCATTCTTTCTTCCCAAAATTTCAAAAAAGAAATAAAGATATTGTGATCAAAATAGGATTCGTATATAAAATACGATTAAACTGCCAAAAATGTTTAAAAATAAATTATTATTTAATGACTTTTTAAATCAGAATCTGGCGATAACCCAATTTTTCTTTTTATAATTTAAAAAATAAAAATAAATATATCATCACGCCTTTTACCCATCACTGGGTGTGGCACTCTGCTTAAGCAGATCTCGGTAAGTGATATATTTTTTCGCGTGAAGTGCGGTTACCAGCCGTCAAATCACGGCCTCCAAAGATATTAGTGGTGGAGGAGCCACAGGGGTAGATTTTTTTTAAATTGGTGAAAATTGTTTGTCGGCTGTGGGATCGAACCAGGGTTCTCAAGATCCACAGGCCGACTCGATACCACCGAGCCACCTACCCCATTTATCAAAATTCTTTGTTGCACAAATTAGTTGATCCTCGATTTTCTTTTTATAATTTTATTTATATTATTATTATTTATTTAAAACTACCCCTTCGGCTCCCCCTCAACTAACATGTTTAGAGGCTGATAACTGCACTTCACGCTTAAACATATATTACTTATTAAGATCTGCTTCGGCAGAGTACCACACGCAGTAATGGGTAAAAGGTATGATATGTTTTTTACAGTACAGGGTTCGAATTCACCAAGCCGTAGTGTGGTAGTTCATATGTTTGAGTGGGATTCGAATTCGTGATCTTCGGATTGCTGGACCTTATAGAATAGATATTTTAGTGACAATACGTCGTACTGGAATTTGATAACCCAGGTTCGATTCCTACAGCCGGTAAATGATTTCAACCACGTTTCAAATTACTCCTGTGGCCTTCCCTCCACTAACATATTTGGAGGCCAATGTTTTTCAGCTCATATACGCATAAATATATCACTTATCGAGATCTGCTTCGGCAAAGTGCCACGCCCAGTAATAGGTAAAAGGCGTGATGATATATATTTATAACTATAATTGGAATTAATTTTTTGTTATAATAAATATATAAATAAAGTTTTCCGAAAAGTTTGGCGCAGTAAATAAATGAATAATGCGATTCACAGGAAAGTAAAAAATAATCCATTTCCCAACGGTTCAATCATATAAAATAATACTTGCGGTGTTTTAGTTTTTCGTTTTTCGTTTTCGTTTCCCCCGTAGGCTTTTATGGCGCGGAATTTACAATAATAATGACTCAATTCTAGATGTATTGCATTGAGCGCCGCCCGCGTCGTCGTACCAGTACATTTACTCTAACTGTATTCGTTTCGCGCCATTTGCTTCAAGTAATAGCTCAAAAATGGGATTTCTGTTTTTTATATACTCCATACTCCACAGTTCTACACGTGACATTCTAAGGACGACAGGAGGACAGAATGACGCGACTTCAAATAGAAAGGATCCAAAAATCACAAACTGAAATAATAGGTTCCTCCACTATTTATTTTTTTTTTATGAAACTTCATTTAATTTGAAAATTATGTTCGGTTCTAGAATGTCTTATTATTCATTAAGTCGTAATGATTTTTTAATTATTTTGTGTTGTCAGATAATGTGAATAATAGAATAGTGGAACTCACATATAATTGCAGTACTTTATCAATTAGAAAAATATATAAATGGAGTTTAAATAACTTTCGTGGAATGTAATTACAAATATTGCATTGAAACAAAAATAAATTAGGATTATTTTAGTCAAAGGTTTGCTTCCTACTGGTACGATTTCCTAACCTAACCAAAGTTAATAAATAAATTTGACCAACATAGATTAGTTGAAATTATTTATTTTGTATACTACTCTGTATAGCAGGAACTTAATTCTAAGGTAGGTAATTCATATGTTTTTAACTTGATTGGGATTCGAAAACGGTATTTTCGTATTCGATTTGATTTGATTGGTGGAAGACATGAATATATTTCAAGGGTTCATGCTATCTCATTGAATGGAAGCTGTGACGTAATAGTACCTATGTACTCGTACGATGCAACAATCATGATAGGAACGGAATGAAGTGTTGAAATGTATCAGAGGTTCATTTTGCTTTAGTTATTTTCGTCATGTGTTGAGATGCATAGAAGTCGACTGTCTGTCACTCCAGTGTTCATTCAGAGAAGACATGATATATGATACGATACCGATTAGGATACATTGGATAGAAGGACGACATCGCGACTGTATTACTTACACAACACTACTGTACGAACGAAAGAATTCTTTCATTCATAACTAACTTCTACACGAACAAAGCGAGCTTTGCGAAAAATTACATTTTAATGAGTGATAGATATTAAACATTCATAAAATCATATTTAACCCTCGGAGTACTATAAGTGGGTCAGTCGTGACCCAAAATGTGCATTATTACTGTATTCCTTACAATTATTTTTTTACTGATTTTTCTCAAGTTCTCTTATTATGTTATCTTCTATTATTTGTGTGAATATGAATTTTACTTCTCCTGATATTTCATAAAATGCTTGTGGGGTCACATCAGACCCATTTTCGGAATTAGTGTAACTATCTAATACATGTTGTTTATTTGTCGAGCTGTGCAAATTTATACTTGTTCCACTATGCATAACGAACATGAGATTGCCGGAGAAGATGAAAACTTTAAACCTGAAATAATTTTACAATACAATGAAATTAAAGTTTAGTTGATATTTTAGATAAACTGATACGTGAGTACCCATGCAAAAGAGCTACTCAAGGATGGCCATTGCGCGTATAGTTTCAACAAAGCAATTATTATATTTTATGTTTTGTAAAAATATATTTATATTACAGATATATTGTGAATATTTACCTAGAAAATAAAAAGTAATTTTTTGTATACTTTTGTCTTATTTGTATCATTATAAACAAAAAAATAAATGAAAAATAAATAGTTCATGCTGTTATTTTATTCATATCAACCACAAAAGCAACAAATATGTAAAAAAATTATTTAGACTGTACGGGTCACTGTTGACCCGTTTCCGGAAACAAATTTATTAAATTATTTCCGGACTCCTAGGGTTAATATAGCATTTGTATATATCGTGATTTTGAAAATAAATGATTGAATAATAATAAAACACATTAAAATTACCCCTGTGGCTTCTCCTCTACTGACATCTTTGCGGTCCGAGATTTGACGACTGGTAACCGCATTTTACGAGATCTGCTAAGGCAGAGTGCCACAATCTATAGGGTAAAAGGCGTGATAATATATTTATTTATTTTATTTTTTGGTAACGTTTGGTGCGTAAGTTTTAAAACATCCTGTATAAGTTGAAGTTGCGGGGTTTGAACTCGCGACCTGTCGCTTGTAAAACAATAGTCTGCTGATAAATATGACATTATAAGACAGAAGTTCAATTCATATTAAAGTAGAACAATAAAAAAAATATAAAAATTGTCGGTTGGTTTGTGGTGAATGGAGGGGGAATCGGAAGAACAGAACGATAAGCGTCACGTCAGAAGTACAGAAGGGTGTATACTACAAGTTTTTTATATCAAAGATCAGTTGGATGTGCGTGCCGTGATGTCGCCACCCCCTACTAACTCGAAATTACTGGCTGTCACTCATCCCTAACATTTACGCCTGCACCCTCGCCGCGCGCCGCTCGCCGCCTCCGTTCTGCGGTTTCCTGGTGATTGCAGCCTGCACAGAACCACAGAACCACCCCCTACCATTGGGCTTCCCCTAAATTACTCGTAACCACTAACAAACTAATATATCTCCGCTACGCTGCTAGACTTCGCCCTAAGTCACATGTCGTATGTGACGGTAGAGTTCTTTTTTTGAGATTCTAAAATAACTTCAATGAGAAATGTAAGTGTTGGTAGGGACAGCTGTACAGACCTATACAGGGTATTTCTAAACTTGACAGCCCGATTCTCAAACAAGTTTTAGGTCATTCTAAATTTTGGATTTGCTAATCTTATTATAGTCCGATTTTTAAAAGTTAACCAAATGGTAACAAGATTTGTATTAGAGTTTATTCGAAATTTTTTTGAGAATATAGTTTAGCTTAATCTAAAATTGGAATTGAGTATTGGTATCCCCACAGCCGACAAGTAATTTTGACCACATTAAAACTACCCCTGGGGCTCCTCCTCCACTAATATCTTTCGGAGCCGTGAAAATAACTACAGTACGGTGGTATGGATAGCGATACGGAATTCGAATTCGGAGATCCCGAGTTTGAATCGCACTGAAGCTAAAAATTATATAAACTATCACACTGCGGCTCGGTGAGTGCGGACGCTGTACTGTAATTGGGATTAAATTCCTGTTGTACAGCGTAACATAAATAAATAAATAATGGCTTAGTTTACGCGTCATCATCAGTTGCACCTAAAAAACTAACATTTTATTTATTTATGTTACTCTGTACAACAGGAATTTAATCCCAATTACAGTACAGGATCCGCACTCACCGAGCCGCAGTGTGGTAGTTCATATAATTTTTAGCTTGAGTGAGATTCGAACACGGGATCTCCGAATTCGAATTCCATATTGCTATCCACACCACCGTACTGACGTTGAGTTGAGCAATATCAATTATTCCATATGAAATGTAGCTTCAATTTGCTTTTATTAATGTATGTAACTTTTTACAGTAAAAAATAATTGGTAGATAATTAGTTTAAATTTAGCGATCGTTGCTGAAGTGGCAGTCGAGTTGTAGAGCGAATGTCGGTGATACGGTGTCGAATCTGTTTCCTAATAACATCACGCTAGACGTCGTGGGGTGGTAAAGCTTTTAGACTAACCGTTTGTCACGTCTAAGTCTAGTCTTATGTGTCACTTGTAAGTCCATTTTGTAAATGAAATCAGACAAAACAAAAAAAGCGTAGTTCGATCAAGAAAACGGCTAACACGAGAGTTGAGTGCGTGATGGCACCAACTACTTAAATGCAGCGAGGAAACTTTCAATTTCATTCGCTTTTGCTGTTGCTGTTCTATAAATGGTTAGTCAACAAGTATTTTTATTTTTTTACAGACGATACAACAAAAGACAATTCAATCTAGAGTTAATTAATTCCGTGCCAATCTATATCAATCAATTTTTTTGAAAAAGTCAAGTTCGGCCCGTAGATCACCGAGATATTTATTTTTTTAAACTTTATCAACTTTTGGAAAAAAAATAATTGCACAATTTCCAGCTAATCAATGAGCTTAAAATATTCACTGGTATACGTATTTTCCGCTGACGGATCTATAAATTATTTAAATAAAATAAAAAATATATATATCATCACGTCTTTTACCTATTAGAAGGTGTGGCATTCTGCTGTGGCAGATCTCGGTAAGCGATATATTAATGCGGTTATCAGTCGTTAAATCACAGGTCCCAAAGATGTTAGTGCAGGGGGAGGTACAGGAGTAATTTTAACGTAGAGAAAACTGTTTGTCAGCTGTAGAAAAAATATTTTATATAAAAGTTTTTATCATTGTAAAATTTTCAAAATTTTTGAGAATATTTCTAAAAAAACTTTTATTGCTTTAAGGTTCTAAATTTATGTTTTAAGTACATGTATAAATAAAATGTTAACCTTAAGAGATAGATAAAAAATAAATATATTTTTTTCTTTTTTTAAATTGCATTTACGAGTAACTTATTAGTTGAAGAAACACGGGCCTCAAAAATACTATCGCTTCAGAGCTTATATTATGTAAACCCAACACTGCTTGTCTTGTAATTTGAAGCAATTTTGAAACGTTTGACAGCGAATGTTAAATCTAAATATTGAAGATAATTTGAAAATATTATAGTAGGCCTTTGCATCTACACTTCTCTTGTACCTATCGCAGCAACAGAGTTGGAAAGTGTCGTAACTAGCAGATGCCGCCATCTATTAGTGGCAATTAGTAATCTGAAGTGCTGTGACAACTTGAGCACGTTCGTGGCCCATAACGAATTATTGAAAAACTACCCCAAGTTGCCTTCGTCTCACCCTTCTTCTGCGGCGGCGGGTGGCGGTCACCTGACGGCGGAGAATCGCGCATCGGTGGCGTACTTAATCCACTGATTACATTACGATTGTATGATTGTCGTATATGAATGAGGGTGCTTAAAGTCTTAATACGATACGTAACTGGCATAAATTCCCTATGACACTATTAATTCCATGCGAACTGATTTATTGATATGCACATGAAGTCCTGTCAAATAAATCAAATTTCGTGTGCACGTTACAAACGTTTCGCTCGTTTGTCTACTTTAATACTACCGAGTTCGAGCTTCGACTCTCCTAACCATCATTTACATTTTTTTATTCATTTGCACTACATTTAATTTACAAGAAGTATGCAATTTTTTTCAAAATTATCTTGAGTATTTGGTATCATATATTTTCCGCTTTTGATGTATGAGTGTGACTTTGAGAAGAATGTTGTTAGAAGATTGTGTGACTGTCATTTAAGATGGTTTTAGCATGTGGAAAGTATGTCGAATGAAAGATTGGTGAAATTGAGGATAAGAGATTAAGTTGATAACATAGGAATTGAATATGATTGCAGGTTTGCTGCGTGAGCAAAAATTGAGACAAAATTGTAGAAAAGGAATTTTTAATATGGATAAAGTAAAAGTAATGAATCAGAATAGGAATGATTGGGGAAGACAAATGTATAAATGTTCAGTGTAAGAAGTTGAACCGAATCGGAACTAGGCAAATTGTAAAAGATGTCTGCATAATGCACTGGAGTTATTGAAACCTTATTTCGTGAAATTTGATTTACCTGATTAGAAAGTTCGTATTGAAAGTCAGAAGAGTACAGTTAACAATAGCTTCCTTCAGATGAAGATAATGAGTGAATTTTGAAGGTTCCTGAATCCAGCACTGGGTGGAACAGATCATTCTTTAATTACTGGTGCTGCCATGATACCTGTGTGCTTTGTTGAGCATGTGCGCTACGTTATAGCGGGCGGTGGTATAGTCTGGTTGGTGGCCATATTATGTTTGCAATTCTAAACCGCGAGTTAATTAGACAGATGGTTAAACATGTTTTTGAATGCGACGAAGCTTTCAATGGGAGTTGATTTGAAAAGCTCGGCTTTCAATGGCAAAGCTCGTTTGATCTTAATATGTACTGTGATGGACCAGTTATGCTGTGGGCGAACATAGTTCTGCGCTGGCGCTTATGCTCGTCTTTTCAATACCGCTCGTTCGCTTCGCTCTCTGTTGGCGTTGTTTGATGAAACGCTCTGATGCACTAGCGCACACACAACACTCGTTAATTTCAAAACCAGTGCAACCACAACAATAAGACATTATCCACGTTTCCATTTACCTCATTAGTTCGCGATATTTACAAGGTGTATGTATCCAGAGATACTCGATGGACTGTTTAGAATGGTGTATTAGTGCCTACTTTGAGGATATATTAACTGACCTAAAACGAATTTATTTTATTAATAACTTGACAATGAAAAAGAAATACGTGTCATTGAAATTTATAAATGATTTTTTAGAATATATTGTATTATTAATAACATAGAAAGAAACCAATGCGATTTTGGAAATTCTATAGTGATACGGTTTAAGAAACTAAGTAAACTTGTTAAAATATTGACATAACATTGACAATAATTACAAAATATCCATCAAATAAATTTAAACTTATAATTGAATTCATATATTTGTTAGTGGATACCGCTAATGTTAAGGTAATGTTAAACAACTCTTGGTGAAGATGAATTGAATGAATTCGTGATATGTATTTAGATGATGGAGCTCGGTTGACGGTAGAGCACAGGTGTCCAGTTGCGGTTGCGGTTGATGTGTGAAACGAGAAGCATGTAGGGATGTGGTAACGCCATCCGATTGGGGCCGACGCTCGACGTTCCACGGCTCCACGGCTCCACGGCTCGGTCACTGGTCCCTCAGGAGCAGAGCACCACTTTATCTGCAGTGTTTTATGCTCCGGTTGACAGCAGATAAAATATTAGAAATGACTGATATCGCCTGCATCCGCCGCCCGCTCCATTCGCGAATCACGTTTAGTGTTCAGTGCTCGACGTTCAAGCGTTCAACGTTGAACGTTGAACGTCCATTTTTTCATAAGCATTTCACTTTATCTTTGTAATAAACAACTATTAGTTAGCTATCAGAGTATACGATAAAAGCTTACATCATTCATCGCTACTTGTAAAGAGAAACGAGAAAACGGTACGGTGCCAATGTTCAGTATGAGTTAATTAAAGTGCAGAATGGTGATTTGTCCGCTGAAAACATCGCGTTTGTCCAATGAAACGCGGCGACGCGCAACTTCCTCGGAAATAAGCAGATTTACGGGAACATCCGTGAATGCTCCGGTTACCACGACGGCACCGCGGCATTCAACGAATCGATTTAAAGCTGCTTTTGTCACAATACAGACTCGACTCGTTTTAGCCATTCGAAATGTACTTCTGAATTTCTATATAGCATTAACCAGACTGTGAACACGGCCGTTTGCTCGTGCAATCGACGGGAGGATCACGCGCTAATGTTGCCAGATGCATGCTTGAGTGGCGAACGCACGTCAATGATGCCTGCGAGTCTGCTTTCAAAGCGTCTCGAATTCAATTTGAAGCTCGCACAATAGACAATCTCTTTACAAGAGCCATCATAGTCAGCGCACCAGAGCATCCAGTAAACGACACCCTCGTCGCCTCGTCGCCTCGTCCAATACCCAAATGTGAATCTGACTCGAGTATGAGTATTACCCGCTCCACCTCGTGATCACAGGTGATGCGCTAATTGGATACACGGACACGGGATCAAAGCGGCGTGCACCAAGCACCACGAACCGGACAAATGTTTACGCGCGTAATTACTGAAGATGAATCGCTGGGTGCTGCATGCTGTCGCCCGCCTCTGGCCAAACAAAGGCGACAACTCCGATTCGGGATAACCCACGAGGGCTATCCGTCTAGTGTGGCTCCCACAGGACACACCGCACACCGCACACCACTGAATACTGAATCAATTAGTGTACCGACTCATTACACTGCCTCTGCCTATCTCTGCTCATCTTCAAATTTACTACAACCCTCACATGATATTTGTAATCAACAATTACATCATTCTATAACAATGTTATTAAATATATCCAACGTTAAATAAAAAAAAGAAACGAAACAAGTGCATGTTGATTAAATTGAGGGCGAGAGATTGTGTGGACGATAGTAATATCGCAAGATTTCGCCTTTTCGAAAAGTTAAATTCAGTATGGTTTGTTTGCGTACGGTCCTGGCCTCCCACTTGCGAATTTATTGCACGGGCCCAGCACAAACTAAAGTGTCAGTGTGTCTAAATCTCGGCCATTGGTTTTTGCTGAGAAAAAAACCCAGTAAAATGCAAATGTTCGCGATGTGTTTTTTCAGAATCAGATGTTCCGTAATCTAAATCTTCGGCTACAAAGTGTCGTCGGTAGAATCCCTTCGCGCCCGTTCGGCTGTAGCTTACCGTTGGGCCCCGTCCTCAGCCGCAGCGCTCGATAGCATCCCATTTGTTTGTTGGGCGATAAGGAGCCCGAATCTGCATATCTGATCACATTTTGAATACGACTCCGGTTAGCTAGATCATTTGTTTCACAAGGAAATCACGCCAGCCAGAACCCAAATCCAGCTGCTATATAGTTAAGCCCGATTTACACGTGCTAGGAGAGTTACTATCTGTCATGGTATGCACGCAGCAAAAGAACAGGCACAGCCATCAACTTGAAGGAATTAACGGGGACATCCACAAAAAGTCAACAAAATTATATTACATTCTTACTACAAGTTTATCTTCTAAAATTAAAACACTGACTAGTCATTATTATATGTGCTTATTATTATACCGGGTGGAACATCATACCTGTGTACATAGGCGATTAACATGAAAAAACAGTTTTTCCGTGCGCATTGCTCCCCAAATTATTTTAGCCAAAAATGCTTCAAATAAATGTTGTAGAGCATAACATTCTGCATCTAAATCAATAAACATAATTACATTTACATGCGTTGTAACGACAGAAATTAAATAAAAAAATATTAAAAATTACGTTCAAAATATGAAATAGCCATGGAAGTGAAACAAAAATAAATAAATGCTTGACGTTTTTCTGTCTATTTGATATTTTACCCCCGACAAATTATGATTATGATTACAATTTAATAATAAATAAACAATTGTACATTTCAATGAAACGTTTATTTCTTATAGGGTTGGTCATGTAAAAATTATAACCTATCTATTATAATTCAAATATCAAATAATAATTCTCTCAATAAAATAATCACTACAATTTATTATTACAATAAATATTCAAATAAACCTTCATTTTCAGCCAGGCAATAACCAAGTCTATTGTAGAAGGAATGTCGTACATTAGCAAGCTGCCTATTTGTGATTAAGGCGCACTTATCCACGATAGCTTCTCTCAAAGAATTAATATTTGGGTGGCATTGCTTATAAATTTTACATTTAAGATGACCCCATAAAAAAAAATCGCTAGGTGTTAAATCAGGAGATCTGTCAAACGTCAAGCATCTATGTATTTTTGTTTCACTTCCATGGCTATTTGATATTTTCAACGTAATTTTTAATATTTTTTAATTTAATTTCTGTCGTTATAACGCATGTAAATGTAATTCTGTTTATTGATTTAGATGCAGAATTTTATGGTCTACAACATTTATTTGAAGCATTTTGGGCTAAAATAATTTGGGGAGCAATGCGCACAGAAAAACTGTTTTTCCATGTTAATCGCCTATGATGTTCCACCCGGTATACCGGGTGTAACACGAAAAGTGAAACATAGGCGTTTAACATGGCAAATCAGTTTTTCCGTACGCATTGCTTCCCTAATTATTTTAGGAAAAAATATTTCAAATAAATGTTGTAAAGCATAAAATTCTACATCCGAATCAATAAACAAAATTCATTTTGACTACTTCATAACTGCAGAAATTAAATTTGAAAATTCACATAATTTCAATATAATTGTAATAGCCATGGAATTAAAAACAAGAGATGAACAAATGCGTAACGTTTTATACGTCAAATTATTAGTATTTATTTTGACCAACTGTGATATTAAATCAATATTAGGGTTTATTATTATCAAAAATGAATAATTATTCAGATGAATAAAAGTTGCAAATAATTAAATGGCATTATTCTGGCCATAGTTTACGACTAATTCGTGACTATATTAGCGCTATTTGGCAGAATCATGATATTCCTAGTACGGCAACTATTCAGAGGTTTATAGTAAAGTTTGAAAAGACAGGAACACTAAATTTCAAGAAAGAAATAAATGAAAGAAGTTATAACAATGAAGAAAATATTCTTGATTTAATAGAACTGGAGCCAACAATGAGTGTGCGGGAAATTTCCAGAGAACTAAATATAAATTTTTTGACAGTGCATAGAATTCTCAAAAAACATAAATACGTTCCTTTTAAATTTCAAAACCACCAAAATATTTTGCAACGAGATTTTGAACTGCGTGCCTCATTCTGTGAAATAATGATGGAGAAATCAAATTGTAATAGAGAATTTTTAAGTAGTATTTTATTCACAGATGAATGCACATTTACCATGAATGGCGAACCAAACTGTCATAATTATCGGTATTAGTACGTAAAAATGATTTTGACAATTTATTCTGACATTGACGTATAAATGGGGTAGGTGGCTCAGTGGTATCGAGTCGGCCTGTGGATCTTGAGAACCCTGGTTCGATCCCCACAGCCGACAAACAATTTTCACCAATTTAAAAAATCTACCCCTGTGGCTCCTCCACCACTAATATCTTTGGAGGCCGTGATTTGACGGCTGGTAACCGCACTTCACGCGAAAAAATATATCACTTACCGAGATCTGCTTAGGCAGAGTGCCACACCCAGTGATGGGTAAAAGGCGTGATGATATATTTATTTATTTTTTATTTATTGACGTATAAAACGTTACGCATTTGTTCATCTCTTGTTTTTAATTCCATGGCTATTACTATTAAATTGAAATTACGTGAATTTTCAAATTTAATTTCTGCAGTTATTAAGTAGTCAAAATGAATTTTGTTTCTTGATTCGGATGTAGAATTTTATGATTTACAACATTTATTTGAAACATTTTTTCCTAAAATAATTAGGGAAGCAATGCGCACGGAAAAACTGATTTGCCATGTTAAACGCCTATGTTTCACTTTTCGTGTTACACCCAGTATATAAATAACAGGTAATTATTTTAAAATTAGAAGAATAAGAAAAGTAATTTTCTTACTGTTTAATTTAAGAATGCGCCCATAGTTGGGAAAAATTGGAAATACGACTACAAGTTTGTTACTAAGTATTTTAAATAATAATAAAAATGTTTAATAATAGTTATATTTACAATAAAGAAGGTAAGAAAACTATAATTAACCAATGTTATACTAAAAGAACTAATAACTATTATGAAAAACTTACACTATTAAAAGAACCTATAAACTTAAATTGCTTAAATTTGTACCTTAAAGTTAAAAGATAAATGAAACTGACACTAAAACTACAACTAACGATACAGAACTATATTCTATATAAATTAATTAAACTGCTACCAGCAAACACGAAATAAAAAAAAAACAAAGAATTAAAACTGACAACAATGGTAATCTTATGGAGATCAACTGAAAGTATATCTTTGTCTCAAGTTGATATATCGTGATCAACGCCATCTCTTAGTAGTGAAATATCCCAATTGAAAATATCTGATTTCTTATATCAGCTCGGAATATAAATTCATTGGCAATCAAGATTTAAATGAAGCCCTGAGATTCCGATTGAAAATGCTTATTGCATTGGCCTATTGTACTTTTCAAATATGACTTTAGGCATCTAAGACTCGAGAAAAACCTTTCAACTGTATAAGTTGATATCGAGATAGTTTAGTCAACAATAATCTAATAAGTTTTGATAACAAATCTTTCAAAAATTTGCCTTGACTGTTAATATAGTCAATTTTTTTATGGTTTAGAACCTTATAGTTATTATTGATGCATCGCACGTCATACAAAGATTTCGCTTAAAAGCCCAATAATATAAACTGAAATATGAAAAAATCAGATAGAAATAATAACAAGTAAAAAAAAAATAGTATTATTTGACCGATTTTGTTGTATTGATAGCCTAGAGATTATTAAAAATGTTGGTCGTACTACTATGTGAACAGATATAGTTTCTATATGTTTATGAAAACAATGAGAATTATGAAATCGCAGTAACGGGAATAATGTGGGTTTGGGGGACACGGCTGGACGATTGCGGTTCAGGTGACGTTTACCTCTTTGATTTACCTATGTTTTCACCCTCTTGTCAGTCATGGAAGAGTGCTCGGCTATTGTGTCGTTTCCGTTTAGTCGCTGGTTGAAATTAACTGCCGGTGGGTAATCAGCATGACGTACTCTTGTTTAGAAAATTGCCGGCGACCAGATTTTCACGGTAGGTTCCGATAGCTTTCTTTACCCTCAGCTTTAGTTAGTGAGAACTGAGAACTGAAATTTGTTGCTCGTAAATTGGTGGAATGCAGGCGGCAGGCGGAGAATTCACATTTCGCAACACAGCTATTTTCACGCGCCTTTCGATCAGATAATCGCAAATCGGCTGGAAATTATAAATGGCTCTATTTTCAATGAATTGTGAAAAAATATAATTTTCACTTGTGTTCGCCTCGCAGGATCATAGTATCGCTCCCACTGTTTACAGATGTTATCTTGCGACCATCGCGCATTCGTCGATTTGTGCTGTTGTGAGCTATAATAAAACAGTATCATTTTTCGTCGGGCACATCATACCTCTTTGTCTCTTTATTATCCCTTGTTTGGCGAATGAAGTTGAAGTACAGTAAGCATTCTTTTGTTTCACATAATATATACTTTTGCAATCAGAAAATATCGTTTCATATTTTGAAATTCGTTTAATTAGGAATGGAAGGATATGATTGAAAATTTGTTTCGTGATAAAAGATTTCGAGTGTGAGGAATAATTCAGTTTGTATGGAAAGCTTTTTGAATGTAGTTGATACAAAGATAGTGTAAAAAATATAAAATAAACACTTGGCTATGTTTGGCCAGCACATATGGTTACTAACTGTGCTGGCCAGCCTCTGACGATGCCCTCATAAGGTGACTTGGAGGCTGAATTTTGTGAAACATAGCCAAGTGTTTATTTTATATTTTTTATTAAACCTTGTTTCACCAAGTGTTGGATGACAATTAATTTTGTCTTTGTTGTTACAAAGATAGTGTGTTCGATTGAGAATGTTTGGGATTGTTTCAAGGGTTCGTGCTACCCCATTTGATGGGTTATGTATGTTTAATTTCAACCATATACCTAATTATTTTCAAAGAAGGTCGTCTATCCATTTCATCCGATATTTTCGTGCACGCAACAAAACCTTGATTATATCCATCCATTTATTTTTAGGTCGTCCACGCAATCTCTCATCCTCAATTTAAATTAAATTAAATATTTGACTAAATCAAATTTAAATTGTGAATTTATAAGTATATTGTTAGTGACTATGAACCCTACATACATAAAAAAACTGCCTACTACCAGAATTCCGGTTCCAGGCGGTCACGGCATATTTAGAAACTAATTTTGACTTTTAACGCCACATTAAATTTAAAAGAAAGTTAAATATTACCACATCGTATTTTGGCAGATTTTTTGCATATTATGTTTTTTTTTTTCCAAAAGTTCAAATGTCATAAAGATTTACTGAGGTACATATAGTTATTTACGTTATAAATCCGATAAATAAATTTTTACGGTACGAATAAGATATTTTCGGATGAGGCAACGAATTTCGTAATAAGTACCGTAAAAATTATTATTGGACGTATAACATACATCGCTTTATTTCATATTGTGTCACATTTAATTATTAAATATAATTTTCATATTCTAATCTTGAAAGCGACATCTTAAAATAATTATACTTAAATGTCAAAAACTGTTTGTTACCTAGCAAACTCACGATAACAGTACTGTAATATCTATTATGGTATCTAGTTTACTTTCTGGATTGAAATCACTATTTTAAACATGGAAATATAACACAGTATTAAAAAAATATTACTATAAATATAAATAAATAAAATAAATATATCATCACGCCTTTTACCCATTACTGGGTGTGGCACTCTACCTAAGCAGATCTCGGTAAGTGATATATTTTTTTGCGTAAAGTGCGGTTACCAGCCGTCAAATCACGACTCCCAAAGATATTAGTGGAGGGGGAGCCACAGGGATAGATTTAAATTGGTGAAAATTGTTTGTCGGATGTGGGGATCGAACCAGGGTTCTCAAGATCCACAGGCCGACTCGATACCACTGAGCCACCTACCCCATAAAAATATGTGCAATATAAAATATGTTTCAATTTTTAATATAATTATAAAATAAGTATATCATCACGCCTTTTACCCATTACTGGGTGTGCACTCAGCCGCTACAGATCTCGGTAAGTGATATATTTTTACGCGTGAAATGCGGTTACCAGCCGTCAAATCACTGCCACTAAAGTTGTTAGTAGGGGGGAAGCCATAGGAGTTGATTTTAAATTGGTGAAAGCCAGTTTGTCGGTTGCGGGAATCGAACTCGGGACCTCAAGAACCACAAGCCGACTGCATACCCACTAGGCCACCAACTTCATTCAATTTATAATAACAATAATATATGGGGTAGGTAGTTCAGTGGTATCGAATCGATCTGTGGAATTGAGAAACCGGGTTCGAATCCTATAGGTGACAAACCGCACTTCACGCGATGAAATATATCACTTACTAAGATTTACTACGGCAGAGTGCTACACCCAGTAATGGGTAAAAGTTAAATAAAAATAAATAAATATATCATCACGCCTTTTACCCATTACTGGGTGTAATACCCAGCCTAAGCAGATCTCGGTAAGTGATATATTTTTGTCGCGTGAAATGCGGTTACCAGCCGTCAAATCACGGCTCTCAAAGATATTAGTGGAGAGGGAGCCACAGGGGTAGATTTTTAAATTGGTGAAAATTGTTTGTCGGCTGTGGGGATCGAACCAGGGTTCTCAAGATCCACAGGGTAAAAGTTATGTTGATATATTTATTTTTTATAACAATAATATGTTATTTCAAAAATATTAAATACTTCAAACAAAATTAGTTGAGGGTTTAATTTTAAAAATAAGAATTTTAGTAAAACATTCGTTTGTGCTACGTTAATGCCATAAATAAATACCTACATAATAATCAATCATTTTCTAAGTTAATTTTTTTTATGTGAAACAATAAGTTGTAACTGTCTTGATCTTAATTTAATCAGAAAGTCGCATTTTTGTAATAACTGTACTTGAAAATAATAATATGTGATTTGACTGTACGAATAGTGGTATAAATTACAGGATGTATGACAGATCAAGTAGCAAGAAGTAACAAGCAAGAAGTTCCGTGCCGACTTGCCGAGTTGCCGAGGTAGCAATAGCATACGTGCACACGTGTTAAAAGCCACAAAATTTGTCGGAAGTCGCGGAAGACATGGTGACGCGGTGTGTATCTGTATCGTGGGAACGTCGTGGGAACGCTGAGCCGGTAGTGGACGAATGTCTCGCGAGTGCAAGGAAGTGAAGCAGACTTGTCTGGGTTCGACACGTTTCCGGGGTTCCCCAGGGCGCTACACCCACGCCAGAGATGGGAGACGGCGACAAGGCGACGAGCTTCGCAAAAAACGCACGGAATGGTTTCCGGTTATTGGTAAACAGCTCGCAATTTACAGGAATATATATATAATGCAAAAGAAACAATCATGTTTAAGAAATGACAGAAAACATACGTATTGGTAAACACAAAATAAAAGGAAAAAATTAAGAAATACAAGTGAACACAATGGCAAGCTTATGGAGACCAACTGAAACTGTTTCTTTGTCTCTAGTTGACATATCGTGATCAGCACTATCTATTAGTTTGCTAGTTTCATTTATTGTTTATGTACAAATTTAAGTATATAGTTTATAGGTTCTTTTAATTTTGTAGGTTTTTCTTAGTATTTTTATTTATTCTTTAAGTACTTAGTTATTAAGTTAGTGGCAAATTGTACCTTTTTCGTTTGATATTTATTGTTTGGTTTATGTAATTGTAAGTATTATAAATCAATCAAGGGCCCCTTTTACTTATGTTGGTGACACCGGGGCCCAATTTAGCCGTGCGACTTTACTTTCCAGAGGGTGTGTAAACATATCTGGGATTCCCAGACGTTCGATGTATGTTGCCAGTGTCCAAGGAGAGTAGACTGTATAGGATTGCTCATTCCCTATGCTGCAATGTTAGCATATCCCCACCACGTCTTGCGCTTCTGTGACGTCAGCGGCGGACCTCGGCAGTCGACATTAACTGTAAATTCAATTCGAATAATAACGAACGTTCGCCATACTTTGTAACTGAACACCTTTTATTTAATATTATTTGTTTAACGATATTAGTAAATTATGCCGGGTCGCAGATGTGCAGTGTTTGGTTGCAATAATAGTAAAATTGTAAGTAAAGCGGAGGGAAAAAACATTATTTTTCATAATTTTCCAAAAGAAAAAGATTTGGTTGGAACTACTTTACGAAATGAATGAATTCAACGGTGTAAAAGATTAGACAAATGGAATCCAAACACAAGTCAAATTTGCTCTATACATTTCGCAACAAATGATTACGAAAGAGATCTACAAAATGAACTACTAGGTATTAATTAATAAATGTTTATTATAACAATAAAAACAAATTTTATTTTAGGTTTGCCGATAAGAAAGAAATTAAAGAAAACAGCCGTACCAACAATTAATTTACCCCTTAAAAAATTAGATAGCGAATCTACGATAACTCTTAAACAACAAAGATCACAGAAGCGGCAAAGAAAAATCGATATAGAAAATATTTTGAAAAATACCACAGAGGTAGAAAATGAACCACAGCCATCAACTTCACAGATTAGCGATAAACCTCAGTTATTCCTTAAAAATATAGATGTTTCAGCAGAATTAAAATATGAAGAACTCCTACAAAAATATAACAAACTCAATAAAAATTATAATAGTTTTAAAATATGTAGTAAAAGAAAAATAAAGTTGCTAAATGATAAACTACAATATTACAGAAAAAATGCTCAAAGAAATTCGATGAAAAAAAGCCAGATTTAAATATATTAAAGAAAATTTGAACATATAATCAAATATCGCAACTTTTGAATAAAAAGAAAAGAGTGGACGCCAGAAGAAATTGCGATAGCGTTTACAATACGTTATTATAGCAACAAATGTTATTTATATTTGAGAAATAAACTGCATTATCCATTACCAGGTTTATCTTCATTAAGAAGATGGGCTTTTCGAATAAATTTGAGACAAGGTATATTAAAAGATATTTTTACATTACTAAATTTGGCCGGAGAAAAGTTCACTGAAATGGAAAAAATTGTGGTTTTGCTTTTTGACGAAGTAAAAATAAAAACAATTTTAGAATATGATGTAGCTGCAGATCAAATAGTTGGACCACACAATCAGATGCAAGTTGTAATGGCACGCGGTTTATTTGCGAACTGGAAACAGCCAATTTATGTTGCATTTGACCAAAAAAATGACAAAAGAAATATTATTTCGAATTATATCAGAGCTGCATAAAATTTCTTATAATGTGGTTATAATTTTTGTTCTGGTTCTGATGTATGTATTTTTTGTTACTAGATTATTAAAATTTATTTTTATTTTTACTAATTAGTTTGCAAATTGTGTGTTTGAAAATAAAATAAAAATATTATTCTTCTTTTGATAAATTCGAGACAAAATATTGGTTCCTACTGTAAGCTGAACGCTTGTCGAACGAACAGGTCCGTCGCTTACGTCACACGTCACGTGGATCGGGCGGACAAATATACGTGATTGAGCAATCCTATACAGTCTATTCTCCTTGGCCAGTGTCGGCATCTTGCCTCTTACTACGTTGGATCTCACATCGCATCTCCCGTCCGGAAAAGGAAGTATGAACTCGTGCAACCTCTCACATCCACATCATAACTTATGTTCATAAAATCAAAGCGTACGTGCCCCTATACCAAACTAGCGCTCAACTGCTCAACACGCCCTCTTGCGCCAAGCGCGCTAAAAATCTAATATATCACTTTATTATCAAACATTATTTGCGCAATATACTTTACTGCTTTTATCGTTATTTAAATATGCCATCATTTTAGACTTTATTATGAAAATACTTAACGTCGATTACATACAAACTTAACAGTTGTTTTAAGTTCACAGATAATTTTAAATAAATTAGTAGGTGGCTCAGTGGTATCGAGTCGGCCTGTGGATCTTGAGAACCCTGGTTCGATCCCCACAGCCGACCAACAATTTTCACCAATTTAATTCTACCCCTGTGGTTCCCTCTCCACTAATATCTTTGAGGGCCGTGATTTGACGGCTGGTAACTGCACTTCACGCGAAAAAATATATCACTTACCGAGATCTGCTTAGGCAGAGTGCCACACTCAGTAATGGGTAAATGGCGTGATGATATATTTATTTATTTTATTTTTTTATAGTTACAATAATTATTTAGATCCCGAGTTTGATTCCCACTCAAGCTAAAAATATATGAACTACCACACCGCGCTCGATGAATACGAATCCTGTTCTGTAATTGGGATTAAATTCCTGTTGTATAGATTAGCAAAAATAAATAAATTTTAATTATTGTTTTATATTTGCTTAAAGTGAAACATGACTCTAATTGGGTTTGAAGTTGGCATATGAACACTGACTTATTTTTAATTTTGATACCTATATAGAGTGGTTCTAAACTTGATAATAAAATTTTAAAGGTGTACCAGGTGTAGAATTTAAATATATTACATAGGAAATACAATAGTATTTTTTAATATGATGATTGTTGCTTCTCTAATGAAATTAGACCAAAAGTATAAATACAAAAAATGTTAATTATTAAAAACTGCATTTAATGAGTACCTATCTATTGTTTTTTATACAAGAGTAACAAGCAAACAAAAAATGAATTGATTCAACGAATTTCCAGCGTAATACTATTTTATAAAAAAAAATATGATTCTTAGAAAATATTTCCATATTTAAAACAGTTTACAACAAATAATACGTTAACTAAAACTTTCAGTGTTATTGTTAGAGCATTTGACGTTGATATTTCAGTAACTGTCAATGTTTATTATAAAAATTATTTTGTTTCGTTGTTTCCAGAACACTGTACCAAATTATCTATATAAAAGTCATTTTTCGTTTGCTTGTTACCCTTGCTTCTAGGTAAGTTGTATATTTAAGCGCATACCAGCCGTCACTGGCTCCCAAGATATTAGTGGAGGAGGAGCCACAAGGGTAGTTTTAATGTGGTAAAAATTGTTTGTAGATTATAGGAAACAAACCCGTGTTCTCAAATCCACAGACCGACTCGATACCACTGAGCCACCTACGCTTTTATAATTACAAATACTAAAATAATCAATTTATTCGTTATACAACATTAGATAAATGACTATTTGTAGTATTTACAATTATAATTAGAAATCACTGGTACTAAAAATGTTTACTTCAGGTAAACTGCACGTAATTATACAAATTAAAAAAATATTTTTGTTCCATTATTAGTACATAAATAAAAATAAATAAATATATCATCACGTCTTTTATCCATTACTGGGTACTATTATTTTTACAGTCCTCAAAATGTGTGATAGAATAATAAACGTTGGATTAAATTATGCGAAATGACGTTACATTAGGCGTAAACCTCGCCAAGCTAAAGAGAGTCCCATAAGCCAACCGGAGCAAAAAATTTAAATAAATATATCATCACGTCTTGTACCCATTACTGAGTGTAGCACTCTGCCGTAGCAGAGCTCGATAAGTGATGTATTTCTTCGCGTGAAGTTCGGTTACCAGCCGTCAAATCACGGCCCCAAAAGATATTAGTGGAGGGGGAGCCACAGGGGTAGATTAAAATTGGTGAAAATTGTTTGTCGGCTGTGGGGATCGAACCAGGGTTCTCAAGATCTACAGGCCGACTTGATACTACTGAGTAGTATTATTAGTACATCAAGTAATATTATATCCAGAAAGTTTGATCATCAAGTTTAAAAACATTTATTTATATATATATATATATATAAATATTTATTTATTTATTTATTTATGTTACGCTGTACAACAGGAATTTAATCCCAATTACAGTACAGGGTCCGCACTCACCGAGCCGCAGTGTAGTAGTTTATATATTTGTTAGCTTGAGTGAGATTCGAACTCGGAATCTCTGGATTCGAATTTCATGTTGCTATCCACACCACCGTACTGACGGACAATAAATATATCATCACATCATATATATATATATATATAATACACATCGAATCAAGAAACAAAAAAACACGTGTTTCATATTTTGCAAAATCCTATCTAAGCACACCAAACACAAACCCCAACTCCCATCCCCAGGGGGTGGGGTGGGGGACAACTTTGAAACCTTAAATAGGAATCCCCATTTTCCGTCCCGGAACTTTTTTAACACCCTGTATATATATTCCTCTCAACCGGTTTTAAGAAAAGAAATGAAAATTTTGATATCGTAAATTTATGTATAGTACATGAATATATTTCATTTATAATAACAATAATATCTTGTTTCAAAAAGATCGATATTCAGGTGCCAGCTCCAGACCGAATTAGACGCATGTTTTACCTGAAACTAACTGGGGTCTGACAACAAATTCTCTATATTATTTTACAATTTGTTGTGGTTGATGTACTTAATATCCTAGGAAGTTAGCAGTATAAAGAACAGAGAACAAGGAAAAGGAAGAAGGAAATGAAGAATTCAGAATGATATTTGACAGTGAGATGACAAGAAGGAAACATAAAAACGTGTGTTCGTTGGCGAATGAGGAAAGACCAAAGACAACCCCCAACTGTTAAGACATAAAATCCATGGCTGAGTGTTTTATCACATCGCCAGGTGGTGGCAGTGGTTTACGAAAGAAGTACTCGAGGGTGGAACGTGGGCGGCGGGGAAGGCGGTAGCGCGTCGCCATAATCATACCTTAAGTAATTAATCATTGAATTCAGCAGTATTTACTGAAGTCAAGCGAAGCGTCTTAATTTGTAAGATAAATACCCATATTAATTAGATAGCGTCAACAACGGAAGTCGTATAATTACTTAGCAACATGACAGTGTTCGTTACTAATACTTTATCGCTTGCGACCAGCCGCAACATTTGCATAAAATGCTCGTAAAGAAGTTGAGCAAGCACCCCGTCGCACCCCCCCAGCGTATGTCCCGTAGATATGAATTGTAATTTCCGCGTCTTGCTACAATTAAAACAACCGCGAACCAAACTGAAATCTCTATTTTCTTTATTCTCGTCTCTAAAGACAGTCATATTTGATATTTGATATTCTTTTCCATTTGTGCCGATTGTTTTCTCGACAATTATTGAAAATGTAAATCGATGTTTTCACTGTGTCTCGAAATATACCGGAGCAGAGAGTGGTTAGCGTTACGGCATGCGAATCCAAAGATCTCGAGTTCGAATCCCACTCAAGCTAAACAATATATGAATTACCTTATATTGGAATTAAGTTTCTATTGTACAGACGAGCATAAATAAATCGAAACGATAAATTATTGTTCGAATTCCTGAAAAATATAAAGATATCTCCGTTCTGGTTCATTCAAAAAATAATACTATTTTTGTTGGAAAAACTTGGTTAAAATCTGCAGTGAAAATGATTTCGATTTTTGAAATTTTCCATTTCGAACTCTGTTTTTCACTTTTGTATGACAAATATAAGAATGTGACGCAGTGGTGTAACTAGAGCTTAGTAGCTCAGTGGTATCGAGTCGGCCTGTGGATTTGAGAACCCGGGTTTGATTCTTCTTCCTATGGCACTACAGCCCAAATTGGGCCTGGGCCTACCGGGCACACCGAGCCGCAGTTTTTACACTGCCGTACTGCCGGTCTTCGTAGTCAAATGCTACATTATTTAAGGCGTATAAGTGACTAGCTTATAGCGCCCGAGTGTGATAAATACATGTACCTGTATTTTATATTTAACGACAAATCACACATTGTCGACAGGCGGATTCGAACTGACGAACCTTGGTTCGGGTGACGTCACAGTATGTTAAGAGATGTGCCTTAACATGCTCAGCTGTGGCACCCCCTTCACTAACATCTTTGGGGGCCATGATTTGACGGGTAGTAACCGCACTTCACGCGAAGAAATACATCACTTATCGAGCTCTGCTATGACAGAGTTCCAAACTCAGTGATGGGTACAAGACGTGATGATATATTTATTTATATTTTTTGCTCCGGTTGGCTGAAGAGACTCTCTTTAGCTTGGCGAGGTTTACGCCTAATGTAACGTCATTTCGCATAATTTGATCAAACGCTTATTATTCTATCACACATTTTCAGGACTGTAAAAATAATAGTACCCAGTAATGGGTAAAAGACGTGATGATATATTTATTTATTTTTATTTATGTACTAATAATGGATCAAACGTTTAATATTCTGTCACACATTTTGAGGAGTGTAAAAATAATAGTAGTACTTAATTTTATTTCTGGTAAAGTTATATTTTTTATAAGAGGTTAACGGCGTAATTCAATTACGTATCTTGAAAAAAGTTTGATTGTACGGTGAATAATTGGCAGCAATATGTAAAAATTTTATTTCTCTGAGAGAACAACGGCCACTCAGTTTATAAAGAAGAAACCTACGCGACCCAATGTCCGTTATACGTTATTCGCTATTCGCTGTTCAACATCTAAGTTATATATGTGAAGGAAATATTTCCTTTTCTTTTTGGCTGTCTTTGTGTCTTTCGTTTCGGTTCTAATTAAGGCAGGTTCAGGAGAGGTCACTTAATTCCATCAATCCCTTGGGGACAGCTCCTGATTGAATGGAGAAAACCACCCCAGACTCTTCCGAGTTTCTGTCTCTGTCTTTGTCGTTAGTGCGTCTCATTCGCTCGGACACACATACACCGCTCGTCACACGCATATTATCCTCTGTGTGATCTTGTGAACGAGACACTAGACGTTAGACGAGTTGCTGTCAAATCCAGAGGCGGACTTTCAAATCTAAATTAAATACATGTAACATCACAACAAAACTGTTCTGAAATGTATTCATTGGCTTTTAAAATGGATATTTATTTTTTCCCTGATTGGGCCATTTTCAAAGTATTTGGTTACAAGAATCACATAATACAAAATAAAATTAACATTTTAACATTTAATACAAATTTCGTATTATTTGACGTAATATGTGACTTTTCCAATCAAATACTTTGAAAATGGCTTAATCCACGTGCCGAAATGGCAATGAAAAAATAAATAATTCTTTCAAACGTCTATTAATCCATAGCAGAATTGTTTTAAAATAATTTTCGGCTTATCCAAATTTTTAGTTAGAAACATGTTTTATTCTTGCGGTTTCTTGCTGAGCGAAGTATATTTAAATAAAAGTAAAAATATACATATATCATCACATCTTTTACCAATTACTGGGCGTGGCACTCTGCCATAGCAGATCTTGGAATGTGATATGTTATGCGCATAAAATGCGGATACCAGACGTTAAATCTCGGTAGCCAAAGATGTTAGGGAATGGGGAACCACAGAGGTAAATTTAATATTGTAAAAATTGTTTGTCGGCTTGATTCCGGTTTCTCAAATCCACAGGCTGACTCGAAACCATTAAGTTTAAACAATAATTGATACTATTATGAAAATTTGTTGGTTGCTATTAATTTCATGCAAATATATTATCTTTGCAGCTTGCAAAATATATCTATGAAAATTGAAAATTGCTGGGTACTCTTTAAATAGACAAATGGAATATGATTACACATTACTTGAAGCAAGCATTTTTCATGCCACTGAGCTGATAGGTTACAGTAATGAATACAAAATTAGTAAACATTAAAATTTATTTTATTTAATTGAAGTTGTATCACAGTTCTTTCAATGTGTAATACAGGCTGATTCTGCGAAGCCCCGCTTAACTTTTTTATTATAAGAAATAGAAAAATTTTCTTCATATGGAAGTTTTAGTATATAAAATGTACTATTTTATGACATATATAGAAATTTTTTATAAAGTCAGGTTTACATGATACGACTATCAACTTTTATGTTTCAAATGGGAACCTAGAATTATTTTATTAAAATAAAAACCGCCTCTTTTCAACGATGTATAACTTGTCATAAATGTATATGAAAAAAATCGAGATAAATAAGATAATTGAGACATCAGGAATTATTTTTATTCGACTATTCTAGGAAGCTATGCGAAATTAAACACAATGTAACAAGGTAAATGCATGACAAAACACGTGAAACAAGTAACAAATAAATATTTGCATTGTTGTCATTAATTTTACCTTGTTACAATTTGTTTAATTTCGCATAGCCATCTAGAATAATTGAATAAAAATAATTTCTGATTTCTCAATTACCTTATTTATCTCGAATTTTTTCATATACATTTATGACAAGTAATACATCGTTGAAAAGAGAAAAAGTGACGGTTTTTATTTTAATAAAATAATTCTAGGTTCCCATTTGAAAAATAAAAGTTGATAGTCGTATCATGTAAATCTGACTTTATAAAAAATATCTATATGCGTCATAAAATAGTATATTTAATATACTAAAACTTCCATATGAAGAAAATTTTTCTATTTCTTATAATAAAAAAGTTAAGGGGGAGTTCGTCTTCGCAGAATAACCCTGTATATACTTTTAAACACTTATTTTAAGCATTTTAAAAAAATAATTTTTAAACTTTTAAAAATATATACATACATAACATTACGCTATATCCCATTAAATGGGGTAGCACGAACCCTTGAATTATTCACAAAACATTCACTAATCAGATTTATCAAGAATCAGGCTTCATCCAACATTCTCATCCAGACACCATAATCGTTTCAACTACCTTCACATACCCTTCATACAAGCTTATTTATTCCTCACTCACGCAACAAACTATAATTCATATCAATCCATTAGCTCATACACCTGTTTCATACATCTTTCACTCCTCTAAACGTTTAAGTTACGAATTAAATAAATTTGCATCTGAATAAAATTTGTCCCTCAATATTTGAATTAAAGACGAAAATGTTCTAAGTACAGCCCTGCTCATACTAACCACATTTGATGTTTGATACCAGATTTTGTTACTGTTTTAATAAGATGTATTACAACAGGTACTGTACAAGTAACGCACCCCAATTCTATGTCAACGAATGATAAACTTTGCCAGGTGCTAAATATATCATACGAGAACTAAGAATATTTACCTACTGAAATATGAAACTGAAAACTGAACCAAATTTCATGCAAGCAATTCCGGTTTTACATATTTTGAGATTTGAAGCTAAAGAGTTTAATTTTATAATTTCAATTTCACAATTTTGACATTCTTAAAACAAACAAGAAAAATCTGATGTGGACAGCACATGACTTCCTTGTACGCGTATTAAACTAAAGATATTTTTTTAATTGCACATATTTGACGTTAAATCTTTTATTTTTTTATTTTTTGTTCTAATCCATAGCAAACTTAATTTTAAAAAAACACAAAAAATATATAATATTTAAATTTAGATATCTAGCTTATGCAAAAGGCTAATTTAAAAATTCTTAATGTGCTAGACGCAGAATTTAATTCTCTAAAACTTTTTTTTTCAGCATTTATTTCTAAAATTAAAATAATATCATTTTTTTCAAGAAAAACTGTTAGCAGCTTCATGTAATGTGCCACTTCCGATTAGTCTATTTTAACCAAAATCTATTATGTTATTTCCATTGATATAGTAGTCTTATATACCAAATTTGGAAAGTTTTAAATTGTATTTGAATATAGTTTTTCATGAAAATCTATTATAGGCTTCAAGTAAAGTACCACTTCCGGTAGTTGTATTATGACCAAAAAGGGAGGTGCACAACTAGATGTTATAACAGTCCTAAATATAAAGTTTCAATTTTCTACGGCTTACCGTTTTTGAGTTATGCGAGATACGTACGTACAGACGGCACGACGAAATTAGTCAAAATGGATTCAGGGAGGGCCAAAATACCTATTTCCGTTGAAATCTGAGAACCGAAAATTTTCGCGATTACAATACTTCCTTTACTTCGTACAAGGAAGTAAAAATATAAAATAATAGTAAAAGATTCCGATGTAATTTCTTGAAGTGTTTGAAGTATTGGCTCATTTATTTTGCGATTTTTGATAAATAGTTCTGCAAATTCAAGTATACAGAAAGAACATTTCACCAAAAGCGTAGGATTACCTTATCCTGGACATAGACGAGACTGATATCCACTCTTTTATGTTCCTTCCGCCAGTAGGAAAAATGAATGTACAGTTCGTCGGATATTTTCACTCTCAACATAATTATTATCTTTATTAATAGAAACTGTCAAAGTATATAAGTAAGCGTATATTTTATACTGTTACATTTGATAATAAAAATAAAATAAAATAAATATATCATCACGCCTGTACCCATTGCTGGGTGTGGCACTCTGCTTAAGCAGATTTCGGTAAGTGATATATTTTTTTGCGTGAAGTGCGATTATCAGTCATCAAATCACGGCCCCCAAAGATGTTAGTGGAGGGGGAGCCACAGGGGTAGATTTAAATTGGTGAAAATTGTTTGTCGGCTGTGGGGATCGAACCAGGGTTCTCAAGATCCACAGGCCGACTCGATACCACTGAGCCACCTACCCCATAAAAAAAATGTCGAATATATATATATATATATATAATTATACATACAAGCGCAGGAAATACTCCATTCCTTTCTTACTTTTTTGATTCGTTTTTATTTATTTATTTATATATATTACGCTGTACAACAGGAACTTAATCCCAATTACAGTATAGGGTCCGCACTCACCGAGCCGCAGTGTGGTAGGTAGTTTATATAATTTTTAGCTTGAGTGAGATTCGAATTTGGGATCTCCGGATTCGAATTCCGTATCGCTATCCACACCACCGTACTGACGGAATTGTTACTATAGAGTGCCCAACTGCAATTGTGTGGAATTCATTTTCAAAAACAAGCGCAAGACGACTTTATCTGGAATTCACTTTAATAAACAAGCGAAGGCGATATTCTATTCCTTTCTTATCTTTTTGATTTGTTTTTAGCTCTTACTGTATAGTGTCTAACTGCAATTGTGTGGAAATTACAGTAGAGCCCCGATTATCCGAACTAATTGGGACCGGACCTAGTTCGGATAATCGAAAGTTCGGATAACCGAAATGCAATATTTTTCGTGGTTTCAAAGAAAAAAATTATTTTACAAAAAAATATGTCGTAAAAATCGAAATATATTCTCAAAACCAAATATAATAAGTATGAAACATTTATCAAAAGTATTCCGCATAATTTATTTTATGGCTTCGGTTGCATAAAACTGTCTATCTTCAATTGGCGAACGGTGGCTACACGTTTTTGAGCGGCCAAATCTCGCAAACGTTTCAGCAGTGTACGGATGAATCGAAAGGTCGTTCGGATAACCGAGTGTTCGGATAAATGGATTCATCGTTCGGATAATTGAGGGTTCGGATAATTGAGGGTTCGGATAACTGAGGTTCGGATAATCGGGGCTCTACTGTACTTTGAAAAACAAGCGCCGGAGAAAGTCCCTTCTTATTTTATCTTTCTAGATTCGTTGTTAGAGGAATGGGTGTAAAGATTTATGAAATAGGTATAGAGGAACAAAGAAATGGATGTGATTGAAGGTTTGTGAGTATGAGGAATAAATGAGCTTGTAAGCAAGGAACGTGAATGTGGTTGAAGTGAGGATGATATGTCGGGGCGAAAATTATTCTTTGATGAATCTGATGAGTAGATGTTCCATGAATATTTCAGGGTTTTGTGGTACCCCATTTGATGAGATATAGCGCGATGTTATGTATGTATCTTAGATTGGGTTGGCGTTTCAAAAAATTTAAATTGAAATTTTTAAATCATTTTCTATTATTTACACATTAATATGTTTTTAATTCTTATTACAATATTTTCAATCTTTAACTTGAAGATTCTAAGTGTGAGGAATAATGGAGCTTTTATGAAAGGAATTATGAATGTGAGTAAAGCGAAAGTAATGTATCATCATAGGAATGTCTGACGAAGACTGATTTCGTAATGAATCTGATGAATAAACGTTGAGTTATTATTTCGAGGCTTCGTACTAGCTCATTACATGGGAGTGTGTGTTACTTCAAAAATTTGTACAACACCTAATATGTTTCATTTATGATAATAATAGATAATAACTTGTTTCAAAATGATCAGTAGACGAACAAGAACAACTCGTAATATACTATAAATGCAAAATATAAAATAAACACTTGGCTATGTTTCACAAAATTCAGCCTCCAAGTCACCTTATGAGTGCATCGTCAGAGGCTGGCCAGCACAGTTAGTAACCATAGACACGTTTCGCTCTTATTAGAGCTCATCAGTATGGTATAACTCACTTCTTCACCTAGAACAAAGTTCACGTGAAGAAGCTGGTCACGAAGAACTGTGCCAGCAGAGAATAAGATCTCTAACAAACAGGTAAGATGACATGAGAAGTTGTTACTAACTGTGCTGGCCAGCCTCTGACGATGCCCTCATTATTTATAATAAAGTAATTACCGAGGTTTATAATAATTTAATTATCAAATAAACAAGTAGATATCAATTATAAGTATTGGCATAACCAACATTAAACGATTAATATACGTTGACCTTAACTTTCAACCTAATTATTTCATGCACAATATACTAAAATTTGATAAACAAATATAAATACCTTTAGTTTGCTTCTATTTTATTATAAATTTCATTGATCACAAGCACAAACACTCACAAGAAACACTAAATCCAAACTGAAATGGTCCATCGATCCATACTATTGAAAGACTGACAAATTCATGTTTCGTCTAATGCGCAGGTTTGAACACTATTCGTTAATTAATTTAGAATAATTATATTAACATAGCAATACAAATTTTTATTTCCAACATAAATAACGATTGAATTGATTCAAATTATAAGTAAAAAAAATATATCTTATTTAGATAATGTAAAAAAACTCTCCTTTGAAATGAAGTAACACGAACCTTTGAAACATTCGCAAAATATTTTAGCTATGTTTATTTATTCATGCTACTCTATACAAAATTAATTTAATCCCAGTACAGGGTAGAGATGGGTAGTTCGTCAGTTCGTTCAATTGACCTGGTTCAGTACCGTAAATGAAGTGAACCGGATCGCTTAATGAAAAAGATCCGGGTCGTGGCTCAGTGACGGATGTAGACCTGCGTGCCACATCGTTTCGATTACTAGATGCTTCGAGTGATAACCGCATTTCACGCGAAGAAATATATCACTACCGAGATTTGCTACAGCAGAGTGCCTCGCCCAGTGATGGGTACTTATTTTTAGGCTTCAAGAAGCTGTTGACACTAACGATCACAACACCATGACAACATCATCATCATCTGTGGCGCTACGGCCCAAGATTGGGCCTGGGCCTACCGGACACACCGGGTCGCAGTTTTTACACTGCCGTACTGCCGGTTTTCGTAGTCGAATGTTACATTATTTAAGGCGTATAAGTGAAATACATGTAACTGTATTTTTTATATTTTACGACAAATCACACATTGTCGACAGGCGGATTCGACCTGACGAACCTTGGTTCGGGCGACGTCACAGTATGTTAAAAGATGTGCCTTAACATGCTCGGCCACCGCGCCTTTACACCATGACAACGTCCAGCTATAAATTGTCCTATCGCCAACAATCTTTGATTACAAAATGTAATGTATCTTTTTATAAAACTAATAAAGTAAATTAATTTTTAAAAATGGAAATAAAACTTTTTACGCGACACGCTAGCAATTAATTTTTACTGGACTCACTGGATTATAGACTTTCTAGCTCGCCCGTAAAAGTTAATTTACTACTCTGGCCATGAAAATAACTATTTCATTGATATCGAGTCGGCGTATGGATTTGAGAACCCGGATTCGATTCCCACAACCGACAAACAATTTTCGCCACATTAAAACTACCCCTGTGGCTTTCGTTCTACTAACATCCTTGGAGGATTTGATTTAATGGCTATTAACAGCACTTCACGCGCATCCAGTAATGGGTAAAAGTCGTGATTATATATTTATTTGTATAAATATTAAAACAATAAAGAGTTGTAAGTGAGAAGATCCTACGAACAGGTCGCGTTCGTCCCCTAACACTGAACATCGCTTGCATTAACATATTTACGTATTCCTGCGGTCACTTGGGTAAGGCAGATACTTCTGTCTTACCATATGTACATATTTCTACATGAAAAATTTCAAGTGAATTCCCCTAGAACAGAAAAAAGCGTGCGCCTCACGCCGCGGTTGACACTGGGGCATATAGAATGCATCATGCTGCTGAAGATTGATCAATTCGCTGGTGAAGGCGCAAGACGACTTCTATGCTAACTATTTACGAGTTAACACTCAAACTGAAACGTATGCATGTTTCCGAAACCCGCTGCTATGAATATATGCATGACACAAAATTCTTTTACATTGAAATCAAAAATTTATGATAATTTAATTGTTGAATATGTTTTCAAGTGACGCATTTTTTCAAAGAATCTCGGATAAAATAGTGATTTGCATAATTTTATTGGTAAATACCTACTGTACTTTTATTCCCACAGCTTGTGGACATTACACTAGGTGATTTCAAGAAATCTGGATTGTTCTTCAGCCATATTTCTCGGTTGCATATTTTTAGCATAACTTATTTACATATTGAAGTTGAAGGTTCAAAAAAAGAACAGTAACTTTTCATTTTAATTCATGTAAATTGTATCATTAATCAATAATATATTGGAATTGCCTTATTAGTTAATATATTTACGAATAATTATTTGATTTCTCTAATTAATTATAAATGTTTATTTTGCAACAATTATTTTGTTTTTAAATTATTATAAGAGAACAACAAAAATTACGTATGTGATAAAAACATACTTTTTCTACGATTGCTATGAAAAGTTGACAATTACGCTCTCATTTGTCATCGTAAAGTTGACGTTTTCTGTGGAACAATCGAAAAATATCTTTTTTGCGCGTCTCCAATGGTAACGCGCGAAAAAGACGTTAAATGTGCACGTATCCAATGGCAACGCGCGAAAAAGATTATTTCAATTAGTTACCAGGGATACCAACAAAACAGAAACTTGTCATATTGACAGTTGACAGAATGATTTTATTTTCAGTACTTATACGTTTTTTAATAATTTTAAGATGCAATCGGAAAAAAAATTATGTGTGCATCACGAGCGTAAAGTGTCTTTGTTCCTCTTGCACTATTGCAGCTCTTGCCTTCGGCTCGCGCTGTCATTACCGTGCTCGAGTAACAAAGAATCACTTTACGCTCTTAATACACAAATAACTATATCCAGTGCAATTTATTTATGTTATTTTAAACAACAAGAACTTAATCTCAATTACAATACAAGATTCAAACTCACCGAGCCACAGTGTGGTAGGTCATATATTTTTAGCTTAAGTGGGATTCGAACTCGGAATCTCCGGATTTGAATATCGTAACGCTAACTACACTTTAATGGCTTGTAAGTTGTACAATTCTTTGATATATGGTTGTGTGTTAAAAAATGCTTTTATTTAAATTAATTTATTTTTGGCGTCAAATGGGGGTCTGTGACCATACTTGAATTTGAAGAAACAAATTATAATATAAGTAAATTAAGCAATATAGTGGTTCATAATAATAATAAAAACTATATATAATCTTATGGGGTAGATGGCCCAGTGGTATCGAGTCGGCCTGTGGATCTTGAGAACCCTGGTTCGATCCCCACAGCCGTCCAACAATTTTCACCAATTTAAATCTACCTCTGTGGCTCCTCCTCCACTAATATCTTTGGGGGCCGTGATTTGACGGCTGGTAACCGCACTTCACGCGGAAAAATATATCACTTACCGAGATCTGCTTAGGCAGAGTGCAACACTCAGTAATGGGTAAAAGGCGTGATGATATATTTATTTATAATTATACTGTATTTTGAATTTGAAATTCAATTATGTACTTTTCGTGACGTAGGAATGGCCTAGCATTAATTAAAGTAGGGCAAGTAACAGTGTAACACTTCTTTTTAGGGTTGGCCTGATTTAAATCATTTTATTAAATCATGATTTTTTTGTTTATTTCTAGAATCAAAAATATTAATTTTTTTAATAATGTAACATATAACTTATTTCATATTGCAAATTTGACGTACTTTTCAAATTTGTAAAAAGCTATAGTATGTTTCAATTGAAATTTCAAAGTTGATATTTATTACTAGTAAACCGGAAATGATATTATTATTATTATTATTATTATTATTACAATACACTGTCCAGACAGGAGAACCCAATTAATTGGACAGGAACAAAAAAAATACAAAAATATAAAAGTAAGCACATATATAATATGAAACAAAGAATAAATAAACACTAAATAAAACTAAGAAAAATACAAATTTATCATTCAGTGTTAGCAAAGAGAAACTTCCTATAACGTGACAACGAAATACTAAAAATATCAATTTGTGACTCAATACGATTATACAGACTGTATATCCGTTATCAATTAGCTTACATGTTGCTGTATAAATCATGTTATATAAAATAAATTGATAAGATGAAAAATAAGCGAGATATATTTATTAGAAAATGCTATATGTAGTTATGTACATGCAGAATTAAATTCTGAGATGTAAGCGGTAAGCTGTAAGCTGCATGGGAATGCTGTAGGCTGTATGTTCCTAGATCCCATATGTGGATGCACATGAGTAGCGTCGCACTCCGCGCGCAGTGCATGCGACGGCTAATGTTATATTCAGAGCACGATGTAGCATGTACGCGAATTTTTTCAAATGCAATTTCATATGCGAAAAGGATAAAATACGTGTCTGTAAAGACCGTATTAAATTACGCACCCCTGACTTTACCTTGTTATGTTATGAAACTGTCAGCACATATAAACTCGAAACGGATAACTTGCATTTTACAAAATTTAGACATCATCAAGATATGTCTACGAGAAACATTTTAATTTCATATTAAATTCCAAATAAAATCAAATCCATAACAGGGCGTAGCACTCCAGCCGTCAAATCACGGTTCCCAAAGATGTTAGTGGAGGGAGAACCGCAGGGGTACTTTTGTCGATTGTAGGAATCGAACCCGGGATTTCAAATTCACAAATTTCACTACATTCTAATTTTATTCTTGTGGATTCTACTCCCTCCAGAGCTGGGCTAACTACTTTTGTAGCTGAACTATTGCAGTTACAGTCACAATTGCTTTAGTTATAGCTGATGCTAAATGTAAAAATATATAGCTATAAGTTTGTAGTGATTAATTTTACCTCTTGCAGCTATTTTTTTAATAGCTTGAGATTACTTTTTGTAGCTTAAAATTATTATTTATTGCAGTCTCTAACATATTAATTAAAAAAGTAGCTTCAAAATTTGAAAATAGCGGTAGCTCTAACTACACCAACATCTTTGACAGCCGTGATTTGACGACTAAAAATTACACTTTAGTCGCAAAAATATATCACTTACTGAGGTCTGATACTACAGTCAAATATAGGTAAAATAACATTATAATAATATTGCTATTTTATTGAAAAAAAGATGAGTTTCAATATAATTTTCTTCCTGCCTTTACAAACTTTTGTTATTTAAGTGAAACAAGGCAGACGATAATCTACTACCACTGCTTCCGTGATTAATCTACAAGAAAAGTTGTAAAGAATTAAATTCGGTGGAACAAGGTAAAAAATAAAAAAATTGTCTCAGCAAAATATGCAACTGCAGATCTCGATTGGCACGCATAGAATTGTCCAAAAAACAAAATACGTAATGATGATTTGTAAATGAAACAACTTATTCATTCATTGTTCAGTTTGATTTGTACTTATCATGAATGACAACAACAGGTACCTCTCTCTACCCAACAATACCCTTCGTCTACATAGCGGTGAGTTGCGAGCAGAGATCGCATATCCGATACCGAGTTGTAATACGACCGTTCTAGCTCGATTATACGAAATTCAAAGCAGGTAACTCGAAATTCGTTTTAGATTGAAAGTTGTGGTATAGTTGACAAGTTTGAGCCATAATTCAGTGTTCGAGGTCCGCGAAGCAGGCCGTGGGGGCCGAGTGGGTGCAGAGCCCTGCGGACGCCGGAGCGCCGGGGCGTCGGGGTGGATAGACGCGTTGAGTTGTCCTGGCGTCGCGCGCGCTGCTGACCGGTCGCCGGTCACCGATCGGTGAGCACGGAACTGGCAGGACCGCATTGAGATGCTTTCACCTGTTTGGATTATTTACACAAGACCCTGTTTCAAAACAATAGTATTTTGCGTTACTAGCAGAAAACATGATGTATTGCAAACTACGTTCACTTTTTTTATCGAATTAAACGAAAAGTTGAATGGAATCTTTTTATTTAATTTTCAGTTCTTACTTTTTTTCTTTCACTACATGACCCGGTCGTGACTATAGCCCAGCTTTACGTACTGGTATCGTAAAAACTACTTTCCACTCTCATGCATTAATTTACTAATTAAATACGTATAATCTATACTTTAATGTCATTACGGCATAGGTTATGATACAGATTTTCTTTATTCCATGGTTTTTCAACAAAAGAGTAATAATCGGTTTATATCATAAACTTCATACACGTGTATTAATAACTTGTTGCATAAAATCTTATTAAAAATGTGAATTGTACCTGTGTGTGCTTATGATTCCAGTTAGATTTGTATTGAGCAGAGTATCAGTGTACCTTGACGACAGGTATGTTTATGTAATTAGAAATAGGATTGCAGCCTTTCTCGATGCTGTGTCACGTGCCGTTGGAAAGAAGAGTGGGTCCGGGTCTGAACCCTCGCGAGTAGACACGGTGCGCATGGCTCGACAATGTTAAATAGAGCACAGCTTTGGACTACGCGAACGGGCTTCTATTGTGCTCCGATACCGCATGCATGGGGATTGGGTTTCCTAAACAAAATACTCTGCTGATAACGCGGTCCAGGACCACAACGGACGCCTCGACGCCTAGCGTCCCCTTTCACTTCGTGTAGCTCCTTTTTTAGTCCTGGTTTATCATCTATCTATCGATGTTGTGCTCGTTTTGTTTCGTGGTTTCGTGTTACACCACTCACACTGTACATTACACACGTACCTACAGCACAATGCAACTAAATCACATTCACATGGGGATGCTCGATGCTCGATGCTCGATGCACGATGCAGGATGCAGGATGATGCTTTTATTCATATCAAATTTGTAGATTCTCTATTGCTGATTATTTTCACTGATACCTATGATTGTAGTGTTCTCATTCTTCATTCATTTGATTTCATTATTTCGGATACCATTACATTAGCTGCTCTTTGCTGTTTGTTGCAAATGTTCAACTGACTGATTCGCAAATTTTAACTGAACTTATTATCAATATTATATTCAAATAATTAAAACAATTTTTGATTTATGTTCTATTTGTTCGATTCGATGTTTCCGTACATTGAACGTGTATTTTCATCAGGAGAAATCAACAAAATGTAAATATAAATAAGTACTTAACTAAGAGCAATTATAATTTCCCAGTTGTTCATGATGTTCTTATTCTTGTAAATTTCAATAGCTTCTCCGATCAATCAACCATTTATATATTTAGTAGAGATGGGCGAATATCAAATTTCTCTAATTCGAATATCGAATACGAATATTAATCAGATCTCGAATATTCGAGGTACTCGAATATTGGAATACTCCTAAAATTATTAATAATTATTTAATTGTCCTTTTCATTATTTGAATGAAATTGTTAAGATAAAATAAAAATAAAACAAAAATTACAAACAAAAAATAAAAAGACGAAAACTTCAAATTTAAGGTGAAACGTACGGGCTGATGTTGGCGAAAAACTAATTTGAAATATGGTACGTCTTCATGGTTTTGAAACAAAATATCTTTGTTATTAATAACTTCAAAGTATTGTAATAGCTTTAAGTTTATGTACAAATGATAAAGAAAAACATAGTCAAAAATTGAGGTCAACAAATGGCACGATATTCGAGGTATTCGAATGTTCGCTATACTGACGTTAATATTCGAAAATCGCGAATATCGAATAATGTCACTATTCGCGGCATTCGACTATTCGCGGATGATATTCGCCTATCTCTAATATTTAGATTTGGTAACAATTTTTGTCCCTTTAAATTCAATCTTGTTTAGAAATTTTATTGCATGCTAAGCAATCGAATATTTATCTGGGTAACTAAGTCGCATGGAACGCTTATGTTCGCTAAGTCTTGTTGCAATTGTTCTTCTTGTTTATCGAACATAAACTTTACTCCATTCACAAGAAGTACAATATATTCCAGAAGAGAAGCACTCTTCAATATTTACTGAAGTTTCATGTGAGAAGAAAAAGAAACTTTAATGTTCTTCCTTGTTAATATTCAACCTATTTGAAACATATTCTACAAAAGGCAATGACGCAAAGATGATGTTAGAATTGTCGGCAATATTCAAGAAATAACTATATAAAGCTTTGGACTAACATTTTAATATCGGATTTAAGTTAATCCAAAATGTAGGATTTAGGTGAAAAAATGTAACTGAATAAGATAAGCATAAGCGTATATAAAGTTGTAGAATTAGCCGGTAAACGGTAGCTCCGGCAGCACTCACATGCTAATCACCACGCACACGCACACGCACCCACGGCGGACAAGTGCGGTAAACGCAATGGCCACGACGGCTGGGGTAGCACACTTCTAAGAGATCTGTGATGGCCATTAATATGTTGCACTCCACACTAATCTATTTAAAGGTGGTACGGCACTTAGTCCTTGTCGTTTTTATTACCCACCTAACAAAAAACAGAACACCGTCTTATCGCTATCGTTGTCGCTGCCCGCTGCTCGCTGCTCGCTGCTCGCAATGTGTGCTTGTACGATTCATGTTCACTGTTCAGCGAATGTCTTAATGTGTGTACACAGAACAAGCTAACTTGGTTACTTAAATCAAAACAACACGCACGCCAGACGGACAGAATGGATAGAGAGTTGCATGAGAATGGCAATGAATAGAATGCATAATCGTTAGACGTTTCCTTTACTGCTACAGTAGTAAAATTGATAAATCATTTTCAAATTGAGGCCCATTTTTATAATCTTTTTATCTAAAACTTGATGAAATGAGTTTATATCTTCGATAGCAACTTATCAATTAACTATTTTACGAGTAGCATATTTCTAAATGGGTGTTTTGTTCCTTGTGCTATTAATACAGTATATTATACATCTAGGGAGAGAAATGCATAATTTTGCATGAGTTTAAAGCAGAGTAAGATTCATAACTTGAATGATGTTTAAAGTTTCTATATATTTCAAATATCTGTATTTTTAAGCGAGTAAATGATAAAAGTTAGTTTTAGACTCTAATAATGCAGAAATCAAGTATCAATTTGTAAAAACGACTTTTGTCCATATATCACCTAAATTAAATGCTAGGATCAAGTTTAATACAACGTAAGATTTATAAATTTAATGATGTTTAAAAGTTTTTACATATACTCCCGAGGTGTATATATTATTTTTCTCACGACCTAAGTAAGATTAAAAACGAAAAAAGTAATTTTAGAATATAATTTATTCAGATTATTTTGACATTTATTAATTGTAACATAAAAAGAAAATTCTTTGACTACAGCAAAAGTTTGTTTATATCAAATTATATGATTTTTCTAAATTGGAATACCAAGAATACAGCGAAGAACCCTCGCAAGAATATCAAGAAATTATTGATGCAGCTTCTACAGCTGTTCTTAGCTTAGCTCTATTGTATTTTACAGCTGAACTGTCAAAATAATATAAACTTTTGCACATTATTTCCCTAGGGATAAAATGGTTAGTTCTGTTCCATTTTTTGTATTATAGAAACAGTCAAATAATCCTAGTCGTGAAAAATAGTAGTTTATATAACAATGTATTTATTAATATTATATTTTCATTTTTTGCAAATGATTATTAAATGTAAATAAAATAAATATATCATCACGCCTTTTACCCATTACTGAGTGCGACACTTTGTCGTAGTAGATCTTGGTAAGTGAGGTATTTATTCACGTGAAGTGTGGTTACCAGTCATCAAATCACGGCCCCCAAAGATATTAGAGAAGGGAGAGCCACAGGGGTAGTTTTAACGTGGTGAAAATTGTTTGTTGACTGTAGAAATTGAGCCCGGGTTCTCAAATTCACAGGTTGACTCAATCTCATTATTCTGTTGGAACGATTCATACATAAATAAATAAATCATATGTATAATAAAACAGGTTTAGAAAATAGAATTCATTCAAATTTATTTTGAAATAAACCAATTTTTATGTAGTGAAGAAATCCAGATATCACAGAGAATTATGGAAAAAATGTCGTAACTGTCAAGCTATTTTTACAGGCGTATATCTATCTACGAAATCTTCCCAAAATTTGTAGTAACGCCACTGATTTCCTTTCACATAAGCGGCAGGTGTACCTTGACAGCACATTTTATGATTGTTTACAATATCCGCGAATGAATGTAATCTAATTATTCGTGCTTGACAAAAACAGTAGAATCAACAAAAATAGCTAAAATGATATTGGATATATGACGATGTTATCTGGACTAGTGGTGATTTGGAACAGGGTAAGCACCCTCAGTGTATTGTTCTCACTTTTGAATTCAGGGGTGGCCTGATACAGATAACCCAAAGTCTGTTTCACACTGTACAACTGCTCTCTACGTAATTTAACGTACAAATATATTAACAGTACAGAATAAACAATAAACTTTCCGCGGAGCCACAAGCAAAAATGGTAAAATTGAACACGTTTTCTTGAAACAAAGAAAATAATATGATAGTTTCGCGGAAGGGTGGTGGGGTCCTATGGCGTATTGGACGGTGTAATACCCACTTACAAAGGGTAACTAATACGGTTTTTGCAGCCCTTCGCCACTATTCAAATAGATAAGGGTTGGTTCAAAGCTTCTTCTAATTATATTATATCAGTGGACTCATATATCAAACCGAATTCTACAAAATGAAGCACGTACAGATATCGCAAATTCACTTCCATTCTTCCTTCGCTCGACCAGATTTACCTACTACCATCATTTAAACATATTGTTCTTCGCAAAATATCATCGATGCCCGTTTATTTTCAGCGAATATTTTACTTTCGTTCTGGCTCCTAGATGAAAATCTAAAATTGTTTCTTTATAATAAAAGTAAATTATTATTCAAATGTTTCAAAAATTAATATTTAAGACAAGATGAAGAACACACAAATGTTGCACTATGGCAGTGGTAACGAACATTTTTATGTGCGCGTTCCAAAAATTTATAGATAAATAATATTTATTTAGTTTTTGACGAACCGAACCGATTTAATTGTATTAAGACAAGTTTAAAAATTAACACAGATTATTATGTCATATTCTTTGTTATATAAAAATCAATATCAATTAACGTTTAATTAAGAGTACTAAATGTTTGAGGAGATCAGTTCACACTTCTTAACATTTCCTCTTCTGCATTCTTTTTAATTGAGCCCAATAACAGGGCGGATTCAGGGGAGGGGTCATGGGGGTCATGACCCCCCCCCCCCAGCATGGACTTTTTTTTAAATGTTGGTCCTAATACATAATAATGATGTCATTATTTACGATTGTTAAAAAAATTAAATAGAAAATATTATCTAAGAACTTAAAATTCTAAGATAATTAAGAACTATTGTTTGATTTATTATTCTAATAAATAACCAAAAACCAATATTTTGTGGGGATATTATTTCTACCCGCAGATGGGAGAGGTATTCTATTTAAGACCTAGTCAAGTATGTGACTACCGACATTTGCATTTAGAAATTTAACTTCTAATTCAATAATTTTTGTATTCTATCGAAGAATCATTTATGATTTAATGCGATTCCAAAGACGATTTAATGTGATTTAAAGTGATTGTAAAAATTATTTAAAGAAGGAATATAATATGAGCAAATACAAATGTTTTTTTATATTTAGAAGATGGGCAATACCCTCCCTCTCCCGAGACAAAATTCACTTCATGACCCCCCCCTAATTCGAAGTCTGGATCCGCCCCTGCCCAATAATAGATCAATTTATCGACTGACGCGAGGAAAAATCGTATTTTTTGGTTATTTTTTAAGCCTATTAAATTGTTTACGTGTCAGCAAATTTTTCGTAAGTACCATTTTTGGCACGCGTGCCATTGCATCATTGCACTATGATAAAACAAATTTTTAAAAATAGTATGTTTTATTTGATCAGTACAGGATTTACGTATAAGCTACACAAGCTATAGCTTAGGGCCCCTACTTTCTTGGGGACCCCAAAAAAATTGTCCGAGTGAGCAAGTGGCATATTTGGCACTGACATAGAATATCTGGACTTATGAGGGTCCCCATATTTCAAATAGCTTAGGGCCTTATCAAGTTTAAATCCGGCCCTGCATTTGATACTTGAAAGTTGTTATTATTTACTAGAAAACAGGAAGGAATATCATAATTTACATCCGCCATTATTTTTTCACAACAGGAACATAATCCCAATTACAGTAGCTTACAGTGAAATCCAAACCACTCAGACATAATCGTATTGTAGATATAAGTTGAAGTCAGTGAGATTGAAATACTATTTTTAATAAAGTCAATAGTACACCCTGTATACTTATCTATATCAATATACAAACATATATTTATTTGTTACAATTTCATAAATTATTCAATTAATGAATCAGTGTATAATGAAAGTGTTGCAAATGTAAATTTTGGTAAAAGAATAAAGGAAATAATAGATTAAAAATTCTAAAGAAAATATAAATTTTAAGACCGTTTAGATGTAGATTACCTTGAAAATAACATTTATGCAGAATAAAAATGAAGTAATTTATACGAAATAGTGTATTGTATTCACATGATTAGAATATATGTGTGACGCAGTGTCGTAATGCATATAAAGGCTTATCAAAACATCACGAGACTGTTTTGATTCTAGAACGGACACCTTGTGTTGAAATTTGTAAATTGTGTGCTATCCGGCAGCTGAAACATAACAAAAATAAAATACAAAAGCGGTAAGAATTTGATTGTTAATGGAAACAACTAACAAGAATAAAATCACGGTTGAATAAAAACTGAATCGGTGTTCCGGTCTCGGGCGTTGGGTGTCGGGTGGCAGGTGTCTTCTGCTCTATGATTAACCACTGACGTCATATTTTAATAACGATTTCCATTCACCAAGCATTGTCAATTCACAATGGACAATACAACAGCGAGGGTAGCGAGAGTGCTAGCGTTAACGACAACGACAACGACGCCACTGCAAATCGCAAAAAAGTATTTGTTCCACCGCATCAAAACCACAATGAAACTCACTTTTAATTACTCGATTGCTGACGTCATTCAACGCCCCCTCCCACACCCTTATTCTTATGAATTAAGTATCAAACAATCAAGATACATTTTAGACCAGCAAGAGATGAATCTAAACCCAAGCCCTTCTTAAGGCCAAAAAATTGTTAAGGAATAGGAGTTTCACATTGTTTAGAAAAAGGCTTTTACAATATTTTTATTTTATTGAAATAGTCGATAAACTATTTCAAAAATCGACTCTGGAGATCCCGAGTTCGAATCTCACTCAAGCTAAAAATTATATAAACTACCACACTGCGGCTCGGTGAGTGCGGACCCTGTACTGTAATTGGGATTAAGTTCCTATTGTACAGCGTAACATAAATAAATAAATAAATTAAAAATAAATAAATATTTCATCACGCCTATTACTGGATGTGGCACTCTGCCGTAGCAGAATTCTGTAAGTAATATATTCCTTGACCCTCAAAAGTGTTTCAAGAATAATAATAAAAACATTACCTCAGTGGCTTCTCCTCCACTAACGTCTTTGGAGGTCGAGATTTGACAACTGGTATCAGCACTGCACGAGCATAATTATATGACTTTACCGAAATTAGCTACTGCCACAGCCAATAATGGGTAAAAGGCGCGATGATATATTTATGAAATATTTCGAGTGTCGGGAGTATATTCGATGGTGGTATGCGATGGCAAGTGACAGATGACATGACCAAGACCGCAGACGAAATCAGGAACCATGCCCTCTAATGAAATTACACTCTCGGCACATGTGTGTCGGTGCTGGGCGCTGGGCCGCTGGGCGCCACAGACAAAAATGGCACTTATGGTGCGTGTAAATAAAGTTCGAACAACCGGCAGAATCCACGATAATTGCATTCAAGCTTCTCATTTCAGCTACGACAATTGATTTAAAACATATATGCATATATACATATGCATGATGTGGGATCATATCATCGACGGGGAGATGTGACAAACAATTGCCATCGTTTTCAACTGGGACAATTCACCATTACAACTGTATTAATATAAAAATTGGGAAGATTATTCCCGTAATTTGCGGTACAGACGTAAAGTTTAATTTGTACAGTGTCCATTAGGGGCGCAGATGCTATGTTGTCAACGGTAAGGACCCTCCATTGGTCATTTTGACAAAGGCAATTCACTAACCGAGCTACACTGCGTACTGTACACCGGAACGGCTTAATTATTCATAATATATCTACACGCGTTCGTGAAAATGCGTGTTACAAATACGCCTCTACCCCATCTAGCACTTTACAACGCAGTTTACCGTTTAGCGCTCTCGTTCATTCAAATATTCATTTCATACTGCATGCTCTCAGCACACAATCTGTCGGCCTAATGGCGTTGCTTAACTAATGCAGATGCCACAGAAGGAGCCACATCGGCAGCCACAACAGAAAATCGAGACTGAATTCATAAATAACAGAATCACTAACACACACTTAGAACTATTGCCAACCTAAATTACAAGAGAAGAACAGTTACATTTCTCAAATGGCAGGCTTGCCATCTTATTTAGTTACTTGTTTCAACAAATGTGCCAAGCAAGATGCAATAACATCATTCATTCATCAAAGTTCCTAATTAATTTTTCTCTCAATCAAGCAAAAAATATTGCATAGAAAAAATAAAATGCGGCCTTATAATACAAAATATGATTATATCCCAGTGGTTCGGATTCCCTGTAACTGGGATTAAGTTCCTGTTGTACAATTTAGATCGTGAAATTCTACCTTTAGGTAAATGGTTTAATGTGCTCAGAAAATAGTCTGCATCGGCTTCGCGACCTAGATATACCAACTATTCCAATTTAATTGCTGGTATTTGTAATCACACTACAAAAATCTATTTTCAAGTCATTATGAAGCAGGGTTAAATTTTTTTGAATTAATCTTGATTTTTTAATTGTTTTGAATTTTTATTTTTGTTTAAATTAGAGATGGGCGAATATCAAATTTCTCGAATTCGAATATCGAATACGAATATTAATCAGATCTCGAATATTCGAGGTACTCGAATATTCGAATACTCCTAAAAGTTAATTTATTTATTATTAATAATTATTTAATTATGTCCTTTTCATTATTTGAATGAAATTGTTAAGATAAAATAAAATTAAAACAAAAAGTACAAACAAAAAAGAAAAAGACTAAAACTTCAAATTTAAGGTGAAACGTACGGGCTGATGGCGAAAAACAAATTTGAAATATGGTACGTCTTCATGGTTTTAAAACAAAATATCTTTGTTATTAATAACTTCAAAGTATTGTAATAGCTTTAAGTTTATGTACAAATGATAAAGAAAAACATAGTCAAAAATTGAGGTCAACATATAGCGCGATATTCGAGGTATTCGAATGTTCGCTATACTGACGTTAATATTCGAAAATCTCGAATATCGAATAATGTCAATATTCGCGGCAATCGACTATTCGCGGATGATATTCGCCCATCTCTAGTTTAAATTATATCACTAAATGGAGTAAAAGTTATTAGTATTTAACTACGTATATGAAAAATTCCTTTAAAAATATGTAGTTTCGACTATTATAGCACATTACATGTTTTAATATCATTTTCTTAAACTATATGCCCGACTACGTGTTTACAACTTCGGTGGCCCCGGTTCGTACACGAAACTTGATATTTTCAAATTTAATAAATAAATTGAAACCTTAAAAATGCTTTTTTAAACAACTGAATTTTTGTTAAGACTGTAATTATAATATAATTAAATTAATACAAAATACAACAACAAATCAAATATGATTTAATTTAAAAAAATATCTGACTGATTTCAATCAAGAAGCAATTAAAGATTATCTGATGCTGCATGACTTCAACTTACACCTGAAAATAAAAGTGAGTTTAAACGGTTCGAATTTCATTATAAGCTATAGCGGTCCTGTTATAATTATGATGCGTTTCCAGTTGTGCAGCGTATCAAACAAATAACTAATTATTTGATGAGAGTGATACTTGATTATGTCTGTTATTGGAGAATATGCAAATATGTGAATATGTGAATATGCGAATACGGCAATACGTAATACAAAACAAAGGAAAGAGGTACTCATTAGTTGCAAACAACATATTTAATAGCTATTAATTACCAACCAAATAATACAAACTCATTTTGAAAATCGCAACCATACATAGTACACATCATTTATATGTTAAAAATTTTGCACACTGACAATCCATTTGCTGTGATAGCGTTTACAAATGACCGTTTGGACAAGGAATTTCAACTATTTGCTTAATTAAATTTCAGGGAACAAAGGTTTGTGCCAAATAATAGGCCGTTACTCGTCGTGTTGCAGTGATGACGCGCCACCACAACACATTTTGTTCTCAGTTGCGTATGCGTATGTTTACGTATAGTGCGTGCAGAGATGACAACTAACTAACAAAGCTCTTTCGCACATTTTTAAAATTAAGGCAGACCTAGTCCAGTCGTACAATTTCTAAGCGAAAATTCCTGAATTCAAACCTTGGTCATTTTAACATATTGTATCTGAGTTGAATTTTTATAATATTGAATTTTTTGGACTGTGGTTTTAAGAGCCCGGGATCGATTTCCACAACCGGCCAACAATTTTCACCACATGAAAATTACCCCTGTGGCTCCTCCTCCACTTACATTTTTGTAGGCATGATTTGTTTTGTCGGCTGGTAACCGCACCTCACGCGAAGATTATAAATATTTTTAAAAATACCTGAAATATTATTTTTCTTAGTAATATTTGAATATAATTTATATTAATATTTATATTGGATCCTTCTTAAATACACATTTATAATATAATTTATAGTTTTTGTATTCAATTTTTAAAATATCCCTGTACAATTTTTAGCAGCGAGTATATATATTATTAAAGCCCGGATATTTAGGCTCTTAAAAACACCCAAATAAGCAGGCATATAGGCCAGTAATTACTCTAAAATAGGCGGGCTTTTAGGCAGCCTAAATGTAAATAATTTGTTTTAAAAAAATAAACGAATCCTTTTTCTAATATTGGTACTCGTATCTACTCTTCGTTAGAAAAAAATAATCATTTTAAACAAAAATTAACACAATCTAAAAAATAATAATGTTGGGTTCTCATTTCATTAACTATTATGCAAATTCAAATTATGTAGTATACTTTAATTCACAAAATATTACGAGCAATTGCTCTATGAAATTTTCGGAAAGGGACTGTCTTCGGTCTGTCAGAATTTGCTTGTAAGTTGAAAACTTTGTTCGACATCACAAAATGTGACAGGGGCGTTCTTATATTTAGCCATATCGTCTAAAGTTACCTCAGCTCCATTGATTAATGGCAAAGACACAATTGAATTGCCACGTAAAATTTTGACTAAAAAACGTTTTTTCTTTCGGCATTTTAAATTCACACACAAAAACTTGATTAAAGTAAGTACTTTAAATAGTATAGGTCAACGAAGTAGATGATAAACCTTGTCTGCTCAATAAAAGTTAGAATAGGCAACAAAAATAGGTAAAATAGGCTGTATAAGATAAAATAGGCACAATAACCAAAATATAGAAAAAATAGGCTCTAAGGCACGAAAAAAAAACCTTCCATTATACGTAAACATATTACCTATGTATAGAAAAACGAAATTGCCTGAAGTATATTAAAATTGGAATCTAGGCAATTGCCTAAAAATCCGGGCTTTATATATTATTAATGAGTTCTGCAAGTATCTATCAATTCCTTCAGATCGAAATAAAATAATGATTTCTTAACAAAAGTGGTAAGATATAAGAAGAGGTGTCATCATCTTCGCAAAAAAGGTGAAGAATGGTGATCATCCAATAACGGAGCGGAAATAATTAGAAGCGAATTCGGAAAATGAAGCGCGAAGATCATCAAGCGAATGTAACCGGGTTCGAGACACAACACACGGGGGTGGAGAACATAGGCGGTGGCAGCGGGAGCGGATATCAAGTGCGAGCACAGTCCTTGGGGACTGCAGCCACCGCTGGCGGCAGAATGTTGCACACTCCTAAGTCCCTCGAGCAATGGAATTGGTGATTTGTCATCCGTCGCGACATTCGACGCGCGATGCGCGACTCTACCGATGTGGAGCCACTGACATATCAAACAACGGGAAGGCTGAAAGCTGTTTAAGAAATTATCGTAACCTAGAGGATAAAACCAATTTAAAAGTTTACTGTAACGGGAATTAATTTAAAATTATACATTTCGGTTATTTTACTATTACACAGATTTTTACGGTTTTGGTTTAAAATAAACAACATTATAAAAATTAATAAAATATATGTTGGTTTGGTAGTGGTTTATTATATTCTTTCTATTTCCGGTTCAGTGCCTACGTTATTTAGAACCGATTGATAATGTCGATATAATTCAGTTTTAGGTTAGGTTGGTTTATTTATACATTTAATTAACCAGCTTCTTCACGTGAACTTTGTTCTAGGTGAAGAAGTGAGTTATACCATACTGATGAGCTCTAACAAGAGCGAAACGCGTCTATGGTTACTAACTGTGCTGGCCAGCCTCTGACGATGCCCTCATAAGGTGACTTGGAGGCTGAATATAGCCAAGTGTTTATTTAATATTTTTTATTATACATTTAATTTTCGTAGCGATTTTCGGTTGACATATCGTCGTTAATTTCACAAACTGACGTATCTCAGAAAAATCAGTTTTTGAGTTATGACCAAAAATGGACATCTTTTTAAATGCTTTTTCTTCTTACAAAATGGTGTAACTTAAATTGCCATAGTCTTCGAGTAATAATAGCATTAGTTTGTGGCGTATCTCACAATTTGTTATTTTATAATCAGACAAATGGACGTATCTCGCCTTACGCCACTTCATCCAATCTTTAAATTAGCTAGGAGGCAACATCCATACGTTGTTTATCCAGTACAGTACGACGAATTACGCATTCTAACGATAAAAACTGCAGAAACTGGAGAATCAGTTAAATGGACTGACATTATGGAATTCAAAGTATCCATACATTACCCACAGCAAATCTTCTTTAAGACGAGCCACCTTGAAGAACAATAGAAGTCGGTGTCTTTAAAGCGTCTTAATATGGATCTCAGAAAAGTATACCCGAAACATTTAAATTCTCAACCCAATAAAATATCCCAAGAAAAATACTCTGATTTACAGTCTTTGTGTGTTGAAGCAACTCCAGTTATCAGGCTTGAGGAACATAAACAATTTTATCGTTCGCTACCACATTAAAGTTTTCTATTATAAAATTATTGTAATGTTTATAAAAAACTCAATTCTGTTAATTTTTACGTCACAGTAATAATCATAAAAATATTTGCTTTTGTTTGTCTTAAAAAAATATATATTTTTTGTTTAGTTTGTATTGCTTATATTTGGGATGAATGTCATTTTTATTTTTCTAGAACATTTTACACAATAAAAATCTGTTTAATTGAAGGTTTAGTTTCATTTAACTATATAAAATACATTTTCAGCTTTCAGTTTAACAGACGTATGATACAATACAGTACAATTTTTTAGCCTCACAAATGGTCGTAACTAATTTCATTCGCATAATCTCAAGGTCAGTTTACTTTTTGGCAATATTTTTGTCAAAAACTAGGAAAGGATAGTTCACGCTATAACACTTGTCAAAAATTATTAGAATTTACTTTATATGTCACAGTGCATTTTGAAGCTAAATGTTGTGAAAAACTTTAAATCGCTTTTCTGCAAAACTAGAAAAAATTAGATACGTCAGTTTGTGAAATTAACGACGATATTTCAAGACAAAATATATGAATCTTTGTTTTTGATTAGGGTTTTTATAAAAAAGAAAATATCGTTGTGGTTTTCGGGTCCTTGATTCTATTGTGCAAAGTAATAAATAAATATGAATTCTAATAGTAAATATGAACTAAGCTTAGTATAATTTATATTTGAACCGTCAAATCACGGCTGCCAAAAATGTTAGAGCCACGGGTTTAATTTAAATGTGGTAAAGATTGGGTTCTCAATTTCACTATCTGTGGCGTTGTTACTGTTATCTATAATTAAGTGTGAAATATGTTGGCATACTGTACCAGCGTTCCCGTTATGTTATATTTCAGTGTGTGCAACTCAACTATCCAAGCAACAACTGCAAAACAACGTGCAACGCGCATCAGCTACGGCGAAGCTGACGCGGCTTCCAATTGATGTTGTCAATTACGATGCTAAGTTTAAGGAAACAGCAATAAATAAACCTTATCGCCTTTTTTACTCTCCATGTCTGTTTTTACCCCAGATAAGATAAATTCGTTGGTGAAAAAACGGCTGAGGCAAAGTTCACAAAGCGATAACAACATTCCCGTCATCGTTGTAAATCAGAATATTTTATTATGAACGTCTATTGAGATAATTATCAGGCCCAGAACAAACAAAAAATCTAAATAATCATATATGGAAACAGTTTTCAGGACTCATTATTAATCATTAAAACAATTTTTGGTTTAAGTTCTGTCAATTTATTTATTTTGACGTTTCGGTACACTCAACGTGTATGAGCAGCTTCGTCAGGAGAGAAAATTATAAATAACAAAACGTAACTATAAACCAGTAACTAAGTAATAAGTAAACAAGCAATTATTATTTCTTGATCAACGGAAGTCAAGTTTTATTCAATTCACAATCATCACAGTTGTTCATATTGTTCTTATTCTTGTAAATATCAATAGTTTCTCTGCACAATCATACATTTATGCTTAGCAACGATTTTTGTGTCTTTAAATATAATTTTGTGTAGAAAATCTATGCTGAGCAATCGAAGATTTATTAGGATAATTCAGTCGAATGCAATGCATATGTTCTCTAAGTTTTGTTGAAATAGTTCGTTCCATTTGGCAAATGTAAACTTTACCGCATTCGAACGAGTACTATATATTTCTGCAAACTGAAGAGGAATAATATCTTTTGCACTCTTTAATACTTGTTGAAGATTCATTGGAGATAAAAAAGAAATTTTGATGTTCTCTTATGGGGTAGGTGGCTCAGTGGTATCGAGTTTGCCTGTGGATCTTGAGAACCCTGGTTCGATCCCCACAGCCGACAAACAATTTTCACCAAATTAAATCTACCCCTGTGGCTCCCCCTCCAATAACATCTTTGGGGGCCGTGATTTGACGACTGGTAACCGCACTTCACGCGAAGAAATATATCACTTACCGAGATCTGCTACTGAAGAGTGCCACACCCAGCAATGGGTAAAAGGCGTGATGATATATTTATTTATTTACTTGCCGAATTTTACTAGTGGAAATCAAACCTTTTACTAAGATAATCTTACAGTTTATTTATTTTTCTTTCTGAAATAACTTTAATTATATAGTTATTTAAATAAAAATAAAATAAATATATCATCACACCTTTTACTCATTACTGGGTGTAGCACTTTACAGTAGCAGGTCATGGTAAATGATATATTTCTTTGTGTGAAGTGCGGTTATCAGCAGTCAAATCACGCCCTGTAAAAATGTTAGTAGAGGGCGAGCCACAGGGGAAGTTTTGATGTGGTGAAAATTGTTTGTCGGCTGTGGGAATTGAACCTGGGTTCTCAAATCCACAGGCCGACTCGATACCACTGATAAAGTAGATCATATATGTGACTACAATTATGTGTGAGCTCGCTGGTTGAAATTTACGTCACAGAATTTTAAAATATCATAATGGCTTAATGAGTATCAATCAAGACTTTCTAGAACTGTACATTGTTTTCAATATAGATAAACTTTCATAATTTTGTAGTGAAAGACCTAATGGTTAGAATGGCACTATTGTAGCTGTAAGTTCGCCAATATTGTAAACATTCCATTTTTTTAATGAAAACTATGTTTCTTGAAAATGAAGACGTCTTTGGGTAGAAAAGAGGCTATGTAATGTAATATTATGATCCAGCATTCAACAAACAACAAACCACAGAGTGTTCAACGGCGGCGAGCCACAAGCCACAAGCCACAAGCCACAAGCCGCAAGCCGCAAGCTGAAGCCTCACCACAAGCCACAACGGAATCATCTAACATCGAGCATCATCCCCTCGTAACACGATGCGATGTTGGCGCTCTTTGTCTGTATCCCCGTAGTGTTCCAGTATCCAGCACACAGAAGCACCTCGCCCCACGCTGACTTCTTATTGTGATGCGCACGAGAGGGACATTTAAAAAGGGCTACGCAAGTAAATTTAATCAAATTTCAAGCTCTATTGACGTATTAGTAGAGATTTTCGGGATAATCCTACAAGTTTCTCTGAATATTTAAAAGATTACGAAGAGATTTACCAGAGCAATTGCCGCACTAAATCACACCGTTCATAGTCTACCGCAGAACAGCGTATTAGCTGCATTTTAGAAAGCGAATTTGGATAATTATCAGGACCTCATCTATTAAATTTTCACTATAAAATTGCCAAAATTCAATTTAATTTTAAATTAAAGCAGTTGGTTGAAATGATCGCCTTGTAATAACAAAAATATAAATTGGGTGTGCTTCTCTGCCGTAGCAGATCTTTGTCCGAAAAGTGCGGTTACACGTCCCTTCACCTCCAAAGGAGTCATATTAATGTGGTGAAAATCAGTTTATCGGTTATGGAAAATTTGAGTTCTTCGTAGGAAAGCTATTACTTTTCCCACTCGAGTTCAAAATTTTCTTCATGGACATAGCGACTCAGGCATTCGAATAAGAGTGGAAAAAGCACTTTTCATTCATGTTAGACAACTTTTTTTTCACTAACTAATTTTAAGAAAGTTGAGTTTCCTATACATGTCATGAAAAATATACTTAAGTAATAAATACATCAAGTGTCTATGTTCTTTATCCTTATTCATAATGTTTCACCAAGTGCCAACGGCTCATACTTTTGATATTATTAATAAATACATTATATGTTCGTTTCTTGATAGATTCATTACTCACTACCATGAATTATAATTTATTATCTACTTGAGACCAATTACTTCGATGTTGCTATGACAACGTAGCGACGGCCGTGAGTAATAATTTGTTAAACATACCGAGGCTGCTATAACACAACTTAAAGTTTAGCATTCATTTCATATAACCCCTAATAATTATTTTTTTCGCCAACCTAATCTAGACCTAAAAGTATAATTTCCTGGAAATTATCCAGTTGAGTAGAGTAGAAAAATCGCATGTAATAGTTATTATCTATTTCACAAATTAATAATCAATTCTTTAAACGTCATTTTCTTAAAATGCTATTATCAATCTATGAACGTATTAAAAATTCTATTCGATTAGCTTGAGGCCCCTGAAATTTGTAGGTCTGAGCTGGGTTCCCTGTATAATAATTGGATTTTATCTTATTAAAAAGTGAATTATACGAATAGCATATCTTGTTTTCGTCTCGAATGTACGATGCATGAATATAGCGACAGTATAGTAGTATACGGTACTCGAGTCGTACTGTGCAGAGAAACAGACATACGGATGTTACGCCACGAAAGCTGCGTTGTATGTAAGCCCCAACTCGCCTGATAGCGATGCCATTGTGCTGCTATCTGGTGGCAATATGTCTTAGTACAGAGATAAAATCTGGCGAAATTCCAACCGAATGTTAAACTGTTTTACCTTTCCGCTGCTCTGCTCTGTGGTCGGAGTCGCACAGTCCTTGTTCGCATGGGGCGATAGCTAGAACAGAAAACGGTATGAGGCAATTGTGTCAGGTGGCCGGTCTGTGGTGTGTTGTGTTGTGTTGTGTAGATTTGTAGATCATTAGGACGTCGCTGCCGCTGGCGAAGCGCTAGCGACAACTGTCAACATTGCTAATTTATCACTGTAACATGACACTATTGGCATCTGACCTGTCTTTCAATATTTTTGTTTTTACTACATTTTTATAGTTCTAGGTTTGAGGAGTTGATAAGAGATGCATTTTTAGTTGTACGAACTCTTCAGATTTATCCTACAATTATCTTCGCTTCATCTATATTCATAATTCCAGACCAGACTTGGAGAAGATATCAAAAATAATATTTTTTAGGAGAAAAAGAAATTAAAAAACGTTTAATCACACAAAAGAGAAAATGGCACTTTTCTAATGTCAATTAAAAAAATTAAAAAGTACTTACGATACATACATACATACATAACATCACGCTATATCCCATTAAATGGGGTAGCACAAACCCGTCAACATTCTCATCCTGACACACGATACTCGTTTCGACCACATTAACACTTCTTCCATACGAACTCTTTCTTTTCTCACAACCAAAATCCATCATCACGCAATAAACATTCATCCATTCGCTCCTGTACACCTGTTTCGTAAATCTTCACTTACGCCCACTTCTCTAACAACGAATCTATAAGAAATGAAGGCAGCATCTCCTGCGCTTACGATATATGAATAAATAAAAAAAACTAAGACTGTGCTAACGGCTGTTATAAAACCAACCATAAATAAGGGAGGAAAACAATTACTTTCCTCTCTAGCTTAAAAAATCGTAGTTTTCATCTTTAACCAACTTTCGGTTAAGGTTGAAGTTCATTGGTCCCAAATATCTCAATTTTCCTCTTTATAATTCAATTTGGTTTCATCAATTATTGTAAAGTATTTGCTTAAAATACTAATTAAATTTTAATTGGTAAATATTCTCCTTAAATAACAATGTCACTGCAGACGACTCTCTTGTCAAATCTTTCAACATATGAAAGTCATGGAAATTGGAATAAAATCAGATTTGAATAACATGGCGATCATAGCTTAGTTGGTCTAAAGCATATGACCGTAGTACATACGTCCCAGATTCAAATCTTGACGGACAACGCCCCCTTCCTTTCTATCTTTTTCAATTTGTTGTTGGATCGAATGGATGGATGTAATTGGAGTTTTATTGAGTGATGAAAGATTCCGAGTGTGAGGAATAAATGAGCTAGAATATAGTTTGAAGAAGAGCGATGTTCTGTGAATGTTTGAGAGGTTCGTGCTACTCCATTTAATGGGATATACAGGTGTCCCATTTTAATCTTTCCAGGGGAATTTCTCTTAACGAGTACATCAGACAAAAAAACTTTCCGAATAAAAGTTTGATGGTTTGGAGGGGGGCGTTCGATGCTATAACAAATTTCACCCCCCAACCCCCCAGGGGGTGGATAAGAGGGGGACTTTGAAATCTTAAATGGAACCCCCTATTTTTATTGCAGATTCGAAAAGAGCATAAAAAACTATGTAGGTTTTATCCGGGAACTTTTTTATTTTTTGCAACAGCTGGCGCTGTAAACGCTAAAGCTTGTTTTTTTTTCGTAAAACGTAAGATTAAAATTTTGATGTCAATTTACAATTAAAAAACTGTCAGGATCGCTTCAAATGAGCTCTCTTTTAACCCTTTTAATAATTTAATTTAAGTACGTCAAGTATTATTCAAACAAATCTTCTTTGTCTAGAGTAACTTGCGACGATTTTCATTTTAAGAATTTTTGTTTTTTTGTGTAGTAATCAAACTTTGTTTGATTTTACGGCTCCAAAGGGTTAAAAGAGAGTTCATTTGAAGCGATCCTGACAGTTTTTTAATTGTAAATTGACATCAAAACCTTAATCTTACGTTTCACGAAATAAAAACAAGCTTTAGAGTTTACAGCGGCAGCTGTTGCAAAAAATAAAAAAGTTCCCGGATAAAACCTACATAGTTTTTTATGCTCTTTTCGAATCTGCAATAAAAAATAGGGGGTTCCATTTAAGATTTCAAAGTCACCCCCCTTATCCACCCCCTGGGGGGGGGGGGGGTGGGGGGTGAAATTTGTTATAGCATCGAACGTCCCCCTCCAAACCATCAAACTTTTATTCGAAAAGTTTTTTTGTCTGATGTACTCGTTGAGAGAAATTCCCCTGGAAAGATTAAAATGGGACATTCTGTATGTATAATTTTGATAAAAAGAACTGAATTGTTTAATCTTTGAAACTCTTCATCGCAATCCAGAACCAGTAACCACTTGCTTAGCAGTTTCTGTGGTTTGATATCCGCATCCGCCTTCGCATTCTCCACATCCACATCCGCTTTCGCGTTCTCTTCATCCGCACCGCAGGTAGCAGTAGTGGGCGTGCATGGATCGTGGTGTATGGTGCGTGGTCGTCAGCAACCGGCAAGTAAACACACACCGCATATCACACTGACTGGTATAATAGCACAGCACTCACACCAACGAGGGAGAGTAGCATCAGCACTAGGCACCAGGCAGAGGGTCCAGGTGAAACTGAGTCAAGTGTCCAATTAGGACCGGCGCACTTGCCATGTTTAGGTTCAGGTTCAGATTCGAGAGGTGCTCATCTCGGGGTTGATGTTGATGGCATCATGGCTGGTATTGTAATTGAGATACAAGCGTTTTTTATCTATGAAATTTGGTAATGGGTACTGACTCTATTATCATATCGTTTACTAGTTTCACAATATCAGATTATGGAAGAGAATTGGAGTAATTTGTTAAGGACTACTGAACTGCTAAACAAAGAAATAAGGTGTTTTACATAACTAATTAACAAATACAGTATGTCCTAAATAAATAGATGCGGGTGATTAACATGGGAAATAAGTTTTCCACTATATTGCTTTTTTGATTACTTTAAAGGTAACGCTTTCAAATAAACGATATGCAAAATTATAATATGCATCTTAAACATTTACTACAAATATTTGAAATACCGAGCTTAGCTTGTTGGTTTATTTTCATCAACTAAAATAATACAATTTTTATACTTTTTGCGCACAAATTATTTGAATTATATCCTATACTATTTGCATAAGAATTTGCCACGTATATGTGGGAACCAATAAATCAAGAATTTGTTTAAAAATGAAGCAATGAAATGAAAGCAATAAATAATAATTTTCTACTAGTGAAATTAATATACATAAGTGATAATTTTTCACTGTAATTAAATATCCTTAGTTACCAACAAAATAAATGCTACAAAATTTAAAAAAATTATCGAAATGGCAAATTCTCGATGGAGAACTGCTTCTACAGAATAAATGTTTCCTTGTTAAATTCTCAGGCAAAATATGATATTTGTCAAAAAATATTGTAACATAAATTTAAATTCGTTGTTACGGAAATAGAACAAAAAACAGCTAGTGCTGTGTAGTCACTATATTTTCATTTCCACAATAAGTCATGATTTAAAAATATTATCGGCAATTATCATATTAGTTATGTATATATATATATATATATATATATATATATATATATATATATATATATATATATATATATATATATACATATATATTTACTTGTATTTACTATCTAACAATGTTTAAGGTTAATGCGAGAAAAATTACAAAAATAAAAACTTACTAAGATGAAAACTTTAAAATGAAAAATAAAAAACAAACAAATATATAGAAGAAACAACTTTTCTCCCGAATTTTCGCTTATATTTCGAGTTGATTTTGTTCTTTACATTGCCCTAAAGTACTCAGGTGTCTATATTTTAGATAAATAAATTTTCATACATTTTCTTTCAAAATGACGTACTAAATGAAATTTCCGAAGAATAAGACCTACCTAAACTCTTTTCTGAACCGAAAAAAAATTAGTATATAATAATTGCTCGTATTAGAGTATATGATTCATTTTACTTATTTCAATATAGGTAAAATTAATTTTTTTTAATCATGAAACTGGAATAAATGCAACGTCTACCTGTCACATACATATTTTTAAATTTGATTTTAACAGTAACTAAATAAGTATAATATAATACTAATTTAAAAGCAGAATTTAATACTCTAAACATTCATTTAAATATTATTCCTGTAAAATTAATAGGGAAGCAATGGGAACGAAAAAAGTATTTCCCGTGTTATTCGACTGTAATACAGAATACTTAAGATATTGTATGATTTTAAATAGGATAATTACTAGAATACAGAATTATATCTGTAATAATATTCCATAGAAACTAATATACATATCAAATTGACATTTGAACTTCGGTGACGTACGAATTTGTTGAATTTTATAATTATTTTTGTTTACAAAATATGATATCAAATTTAGCAAACACATTTAATTAAGTATATTATTGTTTATAACTGTGACAGATAATAGATATTTATGATGAAAAAGAAAATGAAAGAAATCATAATTTTCACTAACGATGAATATTTTTGTAGGATAATAAATTTGGTCGAACTGACCGTTGGCCGTTAACCTAAAAATAATTTATTGAGATAAGCATATAATTCAGGTAAAATCTGAAACGTATAGATAATTCTAGAAACGGAAATTTTAACATTTATTGGATTGATGGAATGTTCAAACAGTTCCGATGTCTCACCCTAAATTATGTAAAATATTTCCGTCCCCTTTCGACAAGAATCTGTCGGTCTGTTTCTCTTCCTGACTAGTGTTATTTAAAGTTCCGATATGCTAAATTGGAATTTTCGTTTGTCCAAGGTCTAGGTTGATCTGTTTACCATAACTGTGACATAAATCTTGGAGAATCCTGTGCATTTTATTTGGAAAATAGCCACAAATTTCCATTTGTAAAGTCGCGATGGGCATCGTAGCGGTCTCGGGACGAGGGGTAGCGAAGCGCTGCGCATATGTGTGTGACCTGACCTGCGGTCGTGGGAAAAAGCAAAGGTCTTGCCTGGACGGGGCATCAGGTTACAAACTCACTGGCTTGCTTGGCTTGGCTCGGCTTGGCTTGGCTTGGCTCTGTATTGCTGTTGCTGTTTGTGTTGTGTTGAAGAACACCGACCGACGACCGACAACCGACCACCGGCCATTGCCCGGTAAAGACCGCTGCTCATTATAACGATTTCTTACACTTACTGCTAATTTTTACTAGTGTATAACCGGTCGCTTCTAACTTACCTAAATTTAATTAGGATTTGACATTTTTACAGTTTGCTAGTCATAGCGCAACTATGCTTGTACAAAAAGTACATGCGAAACATCTAGAAGAATACATATTTTCTACAAAATTCTTACTTCATTTTATTGCTATTTGTTTGTTTACAGGAGTGAAAAACAGACAGACAAATTACTTTACTATTGCAATAAATATGAGAGAGCAACGAATACTGTTAGAAATATAAATATTTCCACTTAGACCCAATCGTATATTTTGTATGTAAATAGAAATCAGCGAGATTTGAAGGCAAGACCATTAGTTTGAGATGTAAGTTTTGATCACTCGTGTATTGTTTCCATAACGTAATTCATGCAATTTTCTGGCAAATAATAATTTCAAACTTGGCAATCAATATATTTGCAAATTATGTTATGTAGCAATATCAAAATAACAAACAGAAAAATATGTTTCAGTAATGAGAACAACACTATTTTTATCTTTTTGATTACAACGTCAATGATAATGTAAAATAATAACAACTTGAAATTAAATTTCAGTAAATATCTAATTATGTAATACCAGTAAATAAGAGCAAAGCTATATTAATTAATTAATATTAATTAGAGTAATAGCTTTGGTTCTTCTAATTAAACCAAAACAAAATTCACTTTGTGATAGTAACAGATAAACATGTCCAAATCAATCAATAAAAATAAATATGTTTATAATAAAGTTTGTTCCGTGAACAAAAGACTCCGAATGGAAGGAATAAACGAGCTTGTTTGTAAGAAACGGCAATGAAGCGAAAATGTTTGACGAAGATGATCACTTATTCATTAATAAATGTTATGAAAATACTTTTTGCATTTCTTCTGTAAAATTATTGAAACAAATTACATGGCAACATAAAAAACGTTTCTATTTGAATATTTGATTAAATTGTATGAAGTATGGTAACATTCTTGTGTTTGTCATCCAAAACTTTGATCAAATAATTCAAATTAAAAGAGTTCTACGAAATGTACAATATTTTGACAACTGTTCCATATAAGTTGTACAATTTACACAAATGCAGGTATGCCTACAGTGTCTTGGACGTTTCTTGAAAATAAATGTTATCTGTGTTGACATAACTGTGCAGTATGGTACACGGTGTAATTGTTACCTCTTAAAGGAGAAGTCGTCGCAAGCAAGACAAAAGCTCAGATAAGCTGACGACAAGCCAGTCCGCACCACCCTACCAGCGAACCGGAGGGAGCTTCCACCACGATTCTTCACCTAGCAAGTCTTTAAGAAACCGTTGTCACCAAACTACGAGCGGGACTTTTTAATATGAAATAAGTAGTCAAGTTTAGGGGACTTAATTTTTTAAGTATAACAACAACAGAAGGAATTCAAATAGGTTCGCTAAGTGTAATCTTGAAAGTAGTCCCGTGAAGTGTAATGAAGTTAATGAAATAAAAGTTGATTGTTGTTGTGCAATTATGAAAAGCGTGTAACACCGTTGTTTCTGGTGATTCTACGGACGCTAATCGCGACAATCTGAACGAACAGACTTGTCAAATATTTTTCAGTATAAAAACTTTACAAACAAAAATAACTTTTTCAATTATTGTCACGCTATACAGGGTGTTTCACAACTTAGAGCAAAAAATTAAAGGGTATATTCTGTACGACGTGCTGATCACGAAACAAAAAGAATTTTTTTTAAATTCGAAAAATTAAGGGTTGTTAACCTAAAACATTTTTTGTAGTACTGCACTGGATTCGCTTTCCTATTAAACACAAACAATGAAGTAAGTATCAACTACGAAAGAATAATTACACAATTCAATTATTAGCAGTTATTTATAGAGATGGGCGAATATCATCCGCGAATAGTCGAATGCCGCGAATATTGACATTATTCGATATTCGAGATTTTCGAATATTAACGTCAGTATGGCGAACATTCGAATACCTCGAATATCGCGCCATATGTTGACCTCAATTTTTGACTATGTTTTTCTTTATCATTTGTACATAAACTTAAAGCTATTACAATATTTTGAAGTTATTAATAACAAAGATATTTTGTATCAAAACCATGAAGACTTACCATATTTGAAATTTGTTTTTCGCCAACATCAGCCCGTACGTTTCAGGTTTCACCTTAAATTTGAAGTTTTCATCTTTTTCTTTCCTTTTTTGTTTGTACTTTTTGTTTTAATTTTATTTTATCTTAACAATTTCATTCAAATAATGAAAAGGACATAATTAAATAATTATTAATAATAAATTAACTTTTAGGAGTATTCGAATATTCGAGTACCTCGAATATTCGAGATCTGATTAATATTCGTATTCGATATTTGAATTCGAGAAATTTGATATTCGCCCATCTCTAGTTATTTATAATAGAATTTTATTTAATTAATAACTTTAACATAATCATCCACCCAGAAGCAGTGGCAACGAAAAATTTTGGACTGGGAAACATGGAAAATAGTTTTGCGATTTAAAAAAAAAGTTATTTTTGTTTCATGATCAGCACGTCGTACAGATTATACCCTTTAATTTTTTGCTCTAAGTTGGGAAACACCCTGTATAGTATGAACCAAACATTCATTCAAGCTTGTCTCAATCATCCAATTATTCCTTGATCGTCCTCGCAATCTATCACCCTTAATTTCATCAATCTTTCATTCGTCATACGTTCCATTTCAACAGGTCATCTCACTTGGCATATACCCACTCTTCTTTCAACATTATTCTCAATCTCAGACCAAGGTATCAAAGAAGTAACAAATAGTTACAAATGTGTAATTAAGAAAGTGGTAACCTTGTTCAATAGTTATTTCTATGTCAAGAGAAAAAGTTCACAGACGATGCCGTTTAATTTCCCGAGGGATAAAAAGCACCTAAGGGAAGAAGATATATTTTTATTACTATGTCAAAAAGTAAAATTAGTAATTTAGATTGAATTTATTATTTTCTTAATATTCGTAGATCTGGATATTACTAATGTCAATTCATGTCGTTATTTTCTTCTCGAAGGAAGAAAAGTAACACTTTATTCTTTCAGTTGAAGGAAGAAAATGTTACTTTCTCACAGAGTAGTCAAAAAAGTTGTTTTAATTAGACAAAAAAGTAGCATATTTACTACTAGCATACATACATAACATCACGCTATATCCCATTAAATGGGGCAGCATGAACCCCTGAAACATTCATAGAGCATCAGTGCACATCAACATTCTCATCCTGACACACGATACTTGTTTTGACCACATTAACACTTCGTCCATACAAACTCTTTCTTTCCTCCCAACCAAAATCCGTCATCACGCAACAAACATTCATCCATTCGCTCCAAGGCTGTAAATCTGCATGTTTGTTCTGGCTTTGCCATTATTTTGCCGATTGTTTAGAATTAATATTAATTTATATTAATTGTTTGTGTGGTTGGCACTTGGTGAAACATTTTAAATTATAAAATTAAAACACTTGGTATATTTCACATAAAATTTTTTATTTATACGACGCGTTTCGACTTTTCAGTCTTCATCAGGTAATAATACATTGTATTTAGTAATTTAGATTGGATTTATTATTTTCTTAATACTCGTAGATCTGGATGTTACTAATGTCAATTCATGTCGTTGTTTTCTTCTCAAAGGAAGAAAAGTAACACTTTATTCTTTCAGTTGAAGGAAGAAAATGTTACTTTCTCACAGAGTAGTCAAAAAAGTTGTTTTAATTAGGCAAAAAAGTAGCATATGTACTACCGCAACTCTGAATCTAGCATACATACATACATACATAACATTACGCTATATCCCATTAAATGGGGCAGCATGAACCCCTGAAACATTCATAGAGCATCAGTGCACATCAACATTCTCATCCTGACACACGATACTTGTTTTGACCACATTAACACTTCCTCCATACGAACACTTTCTTTCCTCACAACCAAAATCCGTCATCACGCAACAAACATTCATCCATTCGCTCCAAGGCTGTAAATCTGCATGTTTGTTCTGGCTTTGCCATTATTTTGCCGATTGTTTAGCATTAATATTAATTTTGTGATTATTTTCAATTTTTTATGTTATCGGCTTCATCGTAGTATCATGTTGCTACGCATTTATTGAGCGATTGCTTGTAAAAAATATATATTTGTTTTTATTCCTTAGCAACACTTTTATAGCACTTTACAGCTTGTCAATTGGCAATAAGATAATACTTTATTGTCAATCTGCAAAAAAAATATGTCCTATGGATATTTAGCATTTTTAGCGGACTAGAATAAAGTAATATTGTGACTTTGTGTACAGAATCGCGTACTAAGTGTGAACATTTTTTGATCAAAGATGCAGTAAACATGTTCCTCACTACAAACTTAGTTTGATCAGATTACGTAGAAAACTGCATATTGCAGGTGACGTAGAAGATTTAGTCTTGAGTTTCGTCGAGAGTCGGCGTGCTAATTGGAGGCACGGAGTGATTACTAAGGTAATTAATGGGTTACGTGATACTGTTAGCATCCGCCATCCGCCATCCGCAAGCATCCGCGTTACCCTTGGCGCGTGCTGCGTCTCTTCGTCTCTCCGTCGCATCTCTCTCGTCACTCTCATCGTCATCGGGTGTCACACGACCGCAACTGCTTCATTAGGTCTAACCCTTTTTACCCATATTACACGAGGGTGCAAGCAGCAAGCATGGATGGATCACTGATTATTAGATTTACTTTGCACTTCAAGATTCAGAGCAAAGGGTTCTACTCAAAGTAAAAGTGTTTGTAAAATAAAAAGAAAGGGCGAAGATCCTTTTACCGATTTGTACATTTACAATATTCATATACTAATCGGATTTATGAGTATAGTCAGTCGGGTTTCAAGTTGAATAGCTTCTTTTTCAAAAATTCCAAAATTTTTAAATAAATTAAAATAAAATAAATAAATAAATATATCACCACGCCTTTTATCCATTACTGGGTGTGGCACTCTGCCTAAGCAAATTTCGGTAAGTGATATATTTTTTCACGTAAAGTGCAGTTACCAGCCGTCATATCACGACCCCAAAGATATTAGTGGAGGGGGAGCCACATGGGTAGATTTAAATTGGTATTCATAATTGGAGCATTTTTATAATATAATCTTAAGTTTCAATTTTTTATATTTATTAACATAAAAATCATATGAATGAACCCATATTTCAGTTTATTTAAAGTACAATTTTTAAGACTTTTTCATTAATAGGTTTATTAAAAAATTGCAATTTTTTAGAATGCTATTCAATTATATATTTAATATTCCAAATTATTATAGCTCAAGAAGATATAATAATAAAAATATTAATTAAGTACGTTTTTTATAGATAACGTAGTTCATTATTCACAACCGTGCGTAATAATGTATTATTTACGGGTTGTAACCAAACACATTCAACTTGTTATCATAATTTTTATTTTCGTCAAACTTATCTACACCTAATATTGTAATTTCGTATAGTATGAAATTCACGTGTAATGGCTATTACTCATGAATGAGTACACGCTTGTTTAATAATATACTATTTATTGCTGTTAGTAAAGAATATAATACAGACAGGGTCACAAAAGATATGTAATAAAAATGTTTCATATTATTTTATTCATTTATGAATTAATGCTATTAATTCATTAGTAACAGCTTTCATTACTTGATCGTTGAATAATATACTGTTGGTAAAGAATATAATACAAACAAGATCACAAAAGATATGTAATAAAAATGCTTCATATTATTTTATTCATTTATGAATTTATGCTATTAATGCATGAGTAATAGCTTTCGTTACACGATCGTTGAATAATATAATATTTATTGCTGTTGGTAAAGAATATAATACAAACAAGATCACAAAAGATATGTAATAAAAATGTTTCACATTATTTTATTCATTTATGAATTAATGCTATTAATTCATTAGTAACAGCTTTCATTACTTGATCGGTGAATAATATACTGTTGGTTTAGGATATAATACAAACAAGGTCACAAAAGATATGTAATAAAAATGTTTCATATTTTTTATTTATTAATGTAATTATGCAACTCTGTACAACAGGAACTTAATCCCAATTACAGTACAGGATCCGGACTCACCGAGTCACAGTGTCGTAGTTAATATATTTTTAGCTTGGGTGGGATTCGAGCACGAGGTCTTCGGATTCGAATGCCATAACGCGAACCACAATACTATACAAAATTACATGAAGTATTATTTTTGTGTTGTATAATTTCATTTAATTGAAATTAGATCCTTTATTGTTATAGTTATATAGTGCGTAGTACATTTGAATTGCGCTAAAACATGCAAATTCTTTCAAATTTTTGTATGAAAGTTATCATCTTGTCAAATAAGAATAACGTCTCTCTCTCGGTTCCTCGTATCGTCGACATGCCAGCGCTCCTCTCTTCTCTCCCAGTATGACAACAATAAACAATGGGGGTCCGAAGATTAACTACCGCAGTGCTAATTAGCAGCATCTTTATCTCCGTCTAATGAAACATGCCTCGCTGTATCATCTTGAGCGCATTTTTAACTGGATCCACGGCAGCTTCAGCTCATCTCGATAGCAACAGAAGACAGCAACGTGCGCATCTTACGGTGCTCCCTGCGGATGGTGACGATTTTATCCCTTACTAGCACTGTTTTTCGTCATGATTCATCAAATCTTATTTGTAATTCGCACTTTCTTTCTAAGTTTCAGACTCAACAACTTTAAAAAATGTACTTGATTTTCTTTATATTTGGTTATTATATGTTTATATCAATAACTATTGTATTAAATAAGAAACAACAAAGACAAAATTGATTGTCCGTTCCTTGGTGAAACTAGGTTTAATAAAATATTAAAATAAGAGCGAAACGCGTCTATGGTTACTAACTGTGCTGGCCAGCCTCTGACGATAACCTGATAAGTCGACTTTTTGCTGAATTTTTGTGAGACTTAGACAAGTGTTATTTTAATATTTTTATATACGACTAACTAATAATATTATCATTATATATGCGTTTTTTGCTATATAATGCTATATATTAATCCCGCCGGGAATAATGAGTCGGGAATAATGGTCCTTATTCTCGCTCGTGAACCAATCAAAATGCTTAAAACATGGATCATTGTTTTATTGTGCCATCGGAACAGTGTTGCCATAGCGACTCATATTTAAATTAAACATGCTCGTTGCTAAGTTCCCTGTTGTTAACGAATCGGAAACACACAAAACGAAATCAGCGTTGAGAAGTTGTCAAAAACGGTCTAGCAAATTGTGTTAAATTATTGTGTTTAACTGTAATTGAAAAATTGGACAGTATTACAGAAGACAGTATATCTTCTACACCACCAGAAATAACGAAAATCGCTGATGCTACTACATATGGTTTATTACCGCAAAAGTCTAAAAATTTCTATGACAAAGCATACCAAAGTTTTATGAACTGGCGTATTAAAATGAAGACAAATTCGTATTCAGAAAATGTATTGTTGGCATATTTTACTGAATTAGGTGAAAAATACAAATCATCTTCATTATGGTCTTTTTACTCCATTTACTCATTTCAATTAGATGTAAATTTATTAGATAAATAGATGTAAAATTAATAGATAATAAATAATATAAAAATTGACTAATTTTTATTAAATTAGTCGTATATGTTAGTCGTATATAAAGTATAGTATACAACTCGCTATAATGGCTATTATTACCTCGGATGATTACAACCCTTGCTCGCTCGGGTTGCAAACTTCATCCTCGGGAATAAGAGCATCCATTATAGCATTGTTGTATAATATACTATTATATTTTACTATTGTATTAATTTATGATTTTAATAAATAAAATGTATATTTTTCCATTTTCTATGTCAGAGTCACACATACTGTACTACCAATAATATCTTGTTTTAAAAAGATCGGAATCAGATGGTAATTTCAGATCAAGTTAGGCGGATGATTCCCATGAATCAAATCAAGAACAGAGACAATGCACACGCATCGCATAAGACGCATGATTTGTCTATATACTCATATATTTTGATGTTTATTGTTAGGGGCGTGATTTTTCATACCCCTGAACGGATGCTTTCTGTGTATAGAATCTATTCAATGTAAAGGGTGTTTTCTATAAGCATTAGGCATTGTAGTACTATAGCATAATGCTGTGTTTAATATAGCAAGCCTATTACAGCTCCTCGACGTTATTTCTGGAAGAACGGACTTAAGTGCTATATTAGTACGGCATTTTGACTTCTCAAGAATCGGAAATATTCCAGTGCGTTCAAACAAGTTCTGTCACCAATGCCATCTTATAAGATTTTATTTGATACCACCTATTATATTTCCAAATTACTTTACAATAAATACAAAATTCGATGATATATTTATAGTTATTTTTCTGTCAATTATTTTTTAAACGTTTGAACAAAAATTTTACTTTTACCCATCACTGGGTGTGGTGCTCCGCCGTAGCATATCTCGGTAAGATTAGACAGATTGCTACACCCAGTAATGGGTAAAAAGAGTGATTATATATTTATCTATTAGAATATATTGTAGCATATAAACTTTATTTTCTCTTGAAAATTTCAGAAAGTATTTTCTAGCGACTAAGGCCTAACTGAATAAAATACGAATTGTTATCAAAAATATGAAGACATATCTTGAATTGTATACGCTATTGTATCTATATTTAGCTAAATCTATATAAAAATTTTATATGGTTGGTTATGAGATCAATATTCGTTTTTTTGTACAGGTGTTCTATACTGATATACACTCGTATAAAGCTTGCCTGCAGACAGGTTAAAGCCCTTCATTCATTGAATGTCAGTTCTGGTTTTAAGCTTTGAGCCATATTTCATTGTATTTTTTTTAAATTATGTATAAACGGATAGTTTACGAGTTAGATATCTGCCTATATTTACTAAATTGAGAATAGATAATTAAATTTCATGCTTCTAATAAATTACAGTAACTGAAAAAGCTTGTAGGAACACTGAATTCTACTGATGAAGCCAGGGCTCACTAGAGTGACGGTATATAAAGGTTATATTACTAAAACATTAAAATTTACTTTATTGTTTGCTTCAAGTAAAGTGCAATTATTTTTGCGAATTTCAAACTTTTGCGTTGTACATCAAATAATATATTTTTGGAACATTCTGTATATGTATATATATATATATACCGGGTGTAACACGAAAAATTAATTTTGTTTATTGATTCGGATGTAGAATTTTATGCTTTACAACATTTATTTAAAACATTTTTTCTTAAAATAATTAGGGAAGCAATGCGCACGGAAAAACTGATTTGCCATGTTAAACGCCTATGTTTCACTTTTCGTGTTACACCCGGTATATATATATATACAGTAACATTTTTTTTCTTTTGATTATAGTGCTAATAAGTATAATTAAAGAGACTTAAAAAAACTTGAAAAAAATAAAATTTACACATATGTTTAACATATATCAATAAATGAAACCTCCTAAATTATTCATATTATATTAACTACTTTATTTAATTATGATTGTCTCCTTATATTTAATTAGTATTTTTTAAGTAAAGACTTAATTAATGTAAATCAACATGTAACAAAAATAGAGGAAAAAAATGAAAAAATCAGATTTGAATTATAGGCGACCGTGTTTTCTTTACAATAAAATATATAAATTTAAATTAACCGCCCGTCGTCTATTTGTAAATAAATGAAAATAGTTAGTTCATTGTAACCTAATAGATGGCGCGTGCAACATTTCTTACTTCTCGTGTAATATTGCACTCGCAAACTACATTACATTTCGTAATAATAAGCCTTATTTTTATTCCTATATGCGATTGCACCTGGGTCGGTATATATTGCAGTATGCTATTGTAACTCACCCAATTTTTCGTAAGGGCACGGGAAGAAAAATATTCGTAGGGTTCTTCCAGCCCGTCTATATAAATACAAACATAGCCATTAATATTAATTGAACTTTGCATTATTTTGACGCATGATTCGATTAGGACAAACTTTTTTTCATTTGCCAACGTACAAGTATACAGCACAGATGATGTTTTTACTTGTGCTAACTGTTTACGTTCTACAGTTTATGCGTTTTATAACTAAATTTGATGCCCTCATAAAGTGACTTGGAGGCTGAATTTTGTGAAACATAGACAAGTGTTTATTTTATATTTTTTATTAAACCTTGGTTCACCAAGTGTTGGATGACAATTAATTTTGTCATTGTTGTTATTTAAATTTGATCCATTACTGGGCACTCTGCCATAGCAAATCAGAAAAAGATCTAGCTAGATCCTCTGGTAAATTCATTTTGTGCGTCATTTTGAGAGAAAATTATGACGAAAATCATGAAACTTTTAATGATTGTGCAGGGGCGGATCCAGGGGAGGGGTCATGGGTGTCATGACCCCCCCTTAAGCATGGACTTTTTTTTTCATGTTGGCCCTAATACAAAATAATGATGTCATTATTTACGATAACTCAATTTGTTAAACAAATTAAATAGAAAATATTATCTAAGAACTTTAAATTCTAAGATAATTAAGAACTATTGTTTGATTTATTATTCTAATAAATAGCCAAAAACCAATATTTTGTGGGGATATTATTTCGACCCGCAAGATGGGAGAGGTATTCTATTTAAGACCTAGTCAAGTGTGTGACTACCGACATTTGCACTTAAAAAATCAACTTCTAATTCAATAATTTTTTTATTCTATCGAAGAACTGTTTATGATTTAATGCGATTCCAAAGACGATTTAATGTGATTTAAAGTGATTGTAAAAATTATTTAAAGCAGGAATATACTACGAGCAAATACAAATGTTTTTTATATTTAGAAGATGGGCAATACAAGAGACAAAATGCCCTCCATAACCCCCCTCTAATTCTAAGTCTGAATCCGCCCCTGTGATTGTGATCAACTCGATAACCATCAACTGTTCGAAATTAATTGGGAAGAAACGTATTTCTTGCTTTCTTGTCATTTCGGTGTTTCAAACTGTTTTGGAATCGCAGGTTTGTTTGGCTGCTCGCCGGGCGCGTCGAGCGCGTCGAGCAAGCCGAGCGAATGTGTAATTGTTCCGGTATGACGCCTCAACTCGGCTAATATATGCCGCATACACGAATGGTTACGATTAAATCCATTCAGACTTCATCTAGCATAAATGTTAATACCGTAATCCGATGTTTGAAACATTGAATGCATGGGACTCTTGCGCACAACCGCACAATACGCTATGTGCTGGACGCGTGATGCGCGTTGAACGTCGAGTGTACAACGTGAGCGTGAAGAGCGTGAAGAGCGTGAAAAGCTTGGTCCATCATCCCAAATCGCCACTTCAAATCTTGCTAATTATTTATTTATGTTACGCTGTACAACAGGAACTTAATCTCAAGTACAGTACAGGATCCGGACTCACCGAGTCGCAGTGTGGTAGTTTTTAGCCTAAACGTGGTTCGAACTCGAGCTCTCCGGATTCGAATTCCGTAAGGCTATCCACACCACCCTACTTGCGGACGGTATGTACGAGTACAATACAATTGCATAAAAACTAATATTGTAAAATCATCGCAGTCTATATTATTATATTTATATACAATGATAAATAATGTTAACTTTATTCTTATCAAAATCATTACTTAATGTGCTTCATTATTTACTGAAGAAATTAAAGTGCTTAAAGACCTAGGGAAATAATGATTCAAGGCGATTGGCAATGCTAAGTCTCTCAAGCGATTGCATCCCTTGGGCTATGTTCTCAGGATTCAATCTTCGCTCTCGACAAATAATGACGAACTTTACTCCCTTGATATAAACTACTATTAATTTAACATAACTTATACACAAGCAATCATAGCTCAGGGGGATTAAAGCTAGGTACAACTTGCGTTTCTTCATTACCATGCAAGAAATGGAGCGATTAAATCTCACTTCAACTTAAATTCAAAAAATATGATTGTGTCTAGGTGGTTTGGATTTTACTATAAGCTGCTGTAATTGGGATTAAGTTCCTGTTGTGCAGAGTATTAAATAAATAATCATAATAGTTCACATTCTTATACGATATTTTCAGTTTAACAATCAAACAGTAAACATAGATAATGCGAATAAAATTGTATGTATTGTGACGTCAATGTTTAATAAGAAACCAAAACGAATTAATGAAATTGTGAATGTAGATGAAACGAGAAAAGTATACCAGTATAGAAATGTTTGGTAATGATTAAAAAACTAAAATATTATTTAATTTTGAAATAAATGATTTTTTTCGGTTTTATTTAAAGCATGTTTTTCTAAAATAGTTTCAGAATATTTGACAATAATAAAAATTTATTTGGAACAAGATATAGGTATAGTCAGAGTGAAATTATTGTGTACAGGCGTAACTCTGTAATTTCTGGGTTTAGCGGACGAAGTAGGAGATGCCAGTAGGGCTGTATTTAGTAAAATTTTAAACATACTTATTTGCATGTATTACAAGGAAATTCCCATAATATCTTCATTTATATCACGGATAGAGTATTTTTTCAACAATAAATATTTAAAAAAAGAGTTTACTCGTGTTTTAAGTATAAAAATGTTCTGCACATGGAAAAATTTGAAATAATCCTCCGCTAAAGTCATGTTATAAATAAGCGCAATAGTTTATGAAATTCGCTAGTTTTTATTTAGGTTTGCTTGTATTTTGAAGGGACCGAATGTTGTAAAATTATATTATAAAGTAAAGATAAACAACATTTGCAGGCCCAGAGAATTATGGGGGCCCTACAAATTAAAAAGCCACAGTACTAAATTACAATTAGTAACTTCAATTCGAAACTGTTTATTTTAAAGGTCAAATAGTCAACAATTAAAACAGTATTACTAATTTATCAAAGTGTATAATTTTTCAATAAACTCTCTCTTATTTCTACAATTTTTTAGATTATAAAATAGTTGAACAGTGTACTTGATTAATTATATTGAAAATAGTCCAGCAAAATAACTCCTACATAATTTTGAAAGTTTTAAAATCTGAAGTTAGAGATGATTGATAGAGGACTCTTAGAAATAATAAATAATTTGAGTATATATAATTGTAACGTTTTTTCACATTGCCATAATTTTTCAAATAGTAAATAAAAACTAATAATTTTATTTCATTACAAGCAATATTTGTTGCTAGTAGTTCTTTGTAAATTAATTGTTATTATTTATTAATACGTAGATCTATCAAATTTCATTGTTATTTCCAATTGAAATGAATGGAATTAGAAACAGAATAAGATTATTTTGAACTCGATGTTCATATGTCATATTAGATTGTATTGTAAATTATTTTTACGAATTAGAAACGGAATTAAAAGTGGAACTAAAAATGATAATAGTGCTAATCTGTTTTCAGAATTTGTCTGTAAATGAATTCGTTTCGACGGCATTGAGAAAAATAAAATAAGCTTGATTGTCCAATATGTACCTAAATAGGTATTTAAATTTGGCGCAAAAGAATAGAAGACAATTTGTGTGGAGTACAGTGGCACTGGCACAAGCACAGAATGGTCAAAAGACTCGGTGGAATTTCTCGTCACGATTCTGTCTTAAATATAAAAGAAACAAAATGCAAAATACGTCAGTCACAATTCATTATAACGAGAACGACTTTGAATAACTGCTAACGAATATACACTTTTAAATTTTTGTCACGTTTCGTTGACACCGACAAAATTCAATTAGAAATATTGAAATGATCACAAATTCATCTCGATCTCCGAATATCTGCATCTCTGGCTCTGGTAGCGAGTGCTAAGCACCAATGAAAAGTTACTCGTAACTAGAACCAGAACACGCAGGATGAACACAACAGGTTCTACACAGCACAACCCCATTATCTTCTGGGTTAAGGGTGAGTGTAGCTAGATTTATCTACATAACACAATATGCAGATTATCGAGTGACGTAGTGACGCCACGACGACCGACCACGACAGCTGATCCTGATCGTACAATGTTTCGGAGACGTCAACTGTCAATACGTAACACAAGCGACGCTGTCGTCCGTCGTCCGTCGTCCGCCGTCCACCACAATCGCCATTTTGTTAATAATTGCGCAAACTGACATCATGACAGGTTGCTAATAGAGAGAGATTGATGTATGCGTATTGTACTTGTATTGCTCTTGCTCAGGTGGTAAGCATTTACAAAACGCGATATTAAAAATACTGGCCATCACATACCGACTTTCAGTGCACAGCTCACAGCTCACAGCTCACGTATCCCCACTTTTCTCCCACTCCTTAACATTTTAAGACGTTTGTCGTACGAGATAGGCGGAGTGAACGAAGACGAAGAGTGGGGACGCGGACGACGAGGAAAATAATGTTGTTGTTGCAGAAATACAAACTGCAATTGCGATATGTGAAGTACTTGTACGTAGTACTTGTAACATGGATGAAAGAGTCGCGAGTGTATTGTGGGTGCAGATGCAGGTGCAGGTGCAGAAGCAGGTGGAGGTACAGGTACAGGTAATGATGACGACAGTCAAGACGGAGAGGTTCAAATTCGATAGCGGTGGCGGTGACGGTGACGGTGACACTGACACAGCACAAGCACGACACGAAGAACAATGCACGCGGTGGCCTAACTTTAGCTGGTCGCGACGTCGCGGTGTGAGAAGAGGAAGCTGGCAGAAATCAAGTGCAGGACCTGTTACGTTGTTAAGCAGCATGCAGCACACACGGATACGGAGCACCACCACATTTCGCGGCACTATACGAATGATGTGATGTGATTCCCCCACTCAGACGACGGTAGACCACGCCCGTTGGCCTATCGTGACCCGACTGTGAACCGAGGACCTCCCCGGACCGCCCAGGGCACTTTGAGTGTCGAGATCGCGAACCAGAGGTCACCAGTAGAGGCTAGAGTGTGCTGGGGGGATGACCTATTCACCTCGGCCCGTGCTCTTCTACGTGTGTTGTACGTGAAATTTCGCTGTATCGTTGTGCAGAACTACATATTATTATTTTTTTGTGCAAAAACTAAGAAATTAGTGATCGTACATTGCATAAAAGTGCACATTTCTAGGAATAAGAAGTGTTAAGTGACTGAAAATATATGAATATATGACGGACATATGTTTTGCAACCAGTGTTTTTCCATAAATATTCTGTTGTTTTCGTTACTACTTTCTCGAAATTTCAAATCTTTTACACACACAATTCAACGAGTGATTCTATTTTTTGTGAAATGAAATATGTTTGAAACGTGATAGGTTGGTAAATATATCTCGCTAGTCAATACGTAGTACCGTCGGTATCTTCGGTGTGACATCGTTGTGACAGTGAAACCTAATAATGAACATCGTCTGCGTGTGTTTGGTGTGTCCGTGACAAGTACCTCTCGGTTCCGCACGCTGAATTCCAACGCAGGCGACGCCGTCGAGCACGTCTCGAAGATGGCACTGGTCGCTCCGTCGTGGCGCGAATCGACGCTCGTGAACCCCATCCCGACGAGTCTCAACAGTCTGTCCAACGCGCTCAACCCTCTGCAGGCTAATCTGAATCCTCTACAGTCCAATCTCAATCCCATCGCGCTGGACAACTCCGACATCACGCTCATCAATCGGCAAACCCCGTCGCAGAACTCGCAGAACAGCGTCGCCAGCGACAAAAACCAGAACATTGAGTGCGTGGTGTGCGGCGACAAGTCCTCCGGGAAGCACTATGGACAGTTCACCTGCGAAGGTACCACATTTCTTTTCTTCTTTCTATCAGGATACGATCATTATTATATTAGTACAATAAATATCACAAATACCCAGTGTTTCGGATTAGACTTTAAGTCGTAGGTTCCCTGTATTATAAAAAAAACCAGTGAATTTGAAAATCTGGGTTCGATTCCCACAGCCGACAAACAACTTTCCTTCCATTCACGTCTTTGGAGACCGTAATATATGTCACCGAGATCTGCTATGACAGAGTGTCACACCCAGTAATAGGTAAAAAGTGTGATAATATATTTATTTATTTGATTTAAAACTAAGAAAAAAACATTTCAAACTCAAAGAACTTGAATTAAATAAAACTAAAAAAATTGTGAAACTTAAAAATAATTTCAGTAAAAATGTAAATAAATTAATATTAATATATCATTACGTCTTTTACCCATTGCTGGGTGTGGCATTCTGCCGTAGCAGATCTCTGTAAGTTACATATTTTGTGAGTTACCAACCGTAAAATTATAGCCCCCAAAGGAATCTAATTCGGACACATAAAAAAAAAATACGTACTAACGAATTTCAATTTTATTCACTTAATTTAAGCGAAATTGCAGTTACATCAAAATGATTCCGTTTTTCCTACAATCTGTAGATTCCCAAGATTTATTTCCAATTATAGTAAGTTAGAAGTCAAAATGAAATGGATTTAAATTTGTACCGATTATTATGAACAGTACGTGATTGTTATAATAAGCAAGATACTATTAAAAACTGTGGGATCTAGAGTAAAATGTAGTGGAGAATATACAGTATATGCTTAAGTCCACGGTCCGGTGATTTTCTTTATTCCGCTGCATGCAGATAATAGTAGGTTTAATGTTTACATTTAAGTGAAAGTTTTTTTGTTGGAGATGCACCCTCCCAGTAAACATAAACGTTACAAAGCATAGCGAACAGCGAAGAAATCTGAAGGTGGGAAACCGGATTTCGACGGACCGGGTCAAAGTAAGATATGACAATTCGAAATGTAGTTATATACATAGTTTCGGATGTGTTGATTTTATTTTTGATAATTGCTACTTTACACACTAAAAACTGAATCTCTATTATTAAGTACAGATGTCAAGAGGCGTGACAAGTTTCAGTCTCTGGGTTCGAGCCAAACGATTATTGACAATCCTCGTTTATATAAATTATTCATTATTTTTCATATTTTGTTTTATGCAGAACTAAATTTTGTACGATTTGTATTTGAATCATTTTTCTCTAAATCAATTTAAAAACATTTGATACGACAAAATTCATAATAAATAATTTTTATATTTAAATTATAATTCTTTAATGTTGTAAATAAATATGTCATTACGCCTGCTACCCATTACTGGGTGTGATACTCCGCCGGAGCAGATCTCGATATTTTTCCGCGTGAAGCCTAGTTACCAGCCGTCAAATCACGCCCGCCAAAGATGGAAGTGGAGGGGGAGCCATAAGGGTAGTTAATAGTTATAATGAGTTGAAAACTGATAATAAAGTTAATAGTTATTTGTGTACTTCGAACAGAAAGTAGTCTATTACCGCTCGCACATTGTTGACCGAGAGCAGGCGAGAGCAGCAATAATACAAAAGTGAAAAAACACACACTTTCTGCTCATGGTGCATACATACGACCATTTAGAAACGCTTGACAATAGTTATTTGTACAACTTTGCAATACTTTTTTACAAATCAAATAAGTGAAAAAAAGATGCTTTTATTACGTGTTGTACACGATTTTTTTTGCATATTGATTTTAGATTAAATTTATTCAGGTTATAATTGTTTTATTATATGTCAAAATTTTGGTAGCATCTCCAAAAAGATAAATAAATAAAAATAGAAAAAAAGTAAAATTAAACTAATGAGGATATAGTATTTACTTTTTTCCCGATTTTCAAAATAATTGAAAAAAAGACGACTTTGATCAATTTGCAAAAAAGGATGTAAAAATCATTTTTACGGTTTATCTTTTTTTGATATTCGTTTGAATGTGTTGATAGTTTTCATGTATCCATGGATGATTAACTCAAATAGAAAAACATTCCGTACGTGTGTGGAAAGTAGTCCTTTCTACACAAGTAGGCGACAAATATCAACAAACAAATGCAGAAAAGCCTGTCACGATCGTAAATAAATATTATTTACAACCTAAAAATTGCAGAGTGCCACACCCAGTAATGGGTAAAATATATAATTTGCAGAACTAACTTTTCTTATCACATATATTTTTAAAATATTTAAAAACTTTTGGCAACAGATAATACACAATATCTAACATCTTTGGGGAGGGGGTATCACGCGCATAAATATATCACTTACCGAGATCTGCTCCGGTAGAGTTCCGCACCCAGTAATGGGTAAAGGCATGATGATATATTTATTTTATTTATTTATGATTTTTATATATAAAATATAAACTTTGAAGTACTTGTACATAAATTACATTTTAAATAAATTATAAAATTACAAAAAGGAGGGATAACTGACTTTGAAGCAAAAGTCATGTATCTTTTCCTTAACATCAAAATATCACAATTTCAGCTGAATCAAATTTAAACTCACGAAAAAAAATCTGAAATTGGTGTAAATCTGTGAAATAAATAAGTGATAAATGTGTTTGATGAAATTGTCGTAATCTAGAAGCAGAAGCAGAATCAGGGTGCGAGGTACGAAATGACATCAAGTTTCATTTCCATACGGGTATATTTGACGTGCCCGTTAAAATCTGTAACCGTGCATAAAAGCAGCTAAAGTGAACCAGGGCCGTAGCGAGGAGGGTGCACGAGCACACAGCACATGGTCGACAGCGAGCTCCACTGCACACTTCATGCATATTCATTATGCAGATTAACAGAATTTAAAACTTTGTGTTTATAACTTCATTTATGTTCAAAATGACGACACTAAAAATCGAAACACAATTGTGTGCTGTGTTGATGTTGATACCATCTTCAGTAAACTTTGCTTCCATGGATATTACCCAGCGTAAACAAAATTCAATTTTTCAGAACAGGTTGATTAACGACTGTTTTACTTTATTATTAATGCTTCAATGACACGAAAAAATTGCTAAAGTTATGTTTGCGCAATGGATTTTGACCACATGCACTCTTCCTATATTACATGGGCTTTGTTTATAGCTGACGCGAGGACGAGACGGATTATTACTTTACAATTCATTACAACTTAAGCACAACTTTCTATAGATATTTCACTTAATATATAGCGTCGTACTATGAATTTAAGAACCTAACTTTGATAACTAATTATTTATAATAACTTGTCTTCATTTCAACTTCTCTTTGTTACTGGGGAAATATTAAGTTCAAGCAAACATTGCATAGAAATGTACAAATTTTATATTAAAAGGCATTCTGGCAAGGCTCGCTTCGCTCGCACTTTTGACAAACAAAATTCATACATTTATTTAAATATTAAACAAGTCAAGCTTTTATATTAGAATTTGTTATAAAATTTGCATGATTTAATACTGCATTTCTCATTTTTCTAATGTAATTAAAATTAATTTACTACTTTGCACAATAAAAATTTAATCACAAATACAGTACAAAGTAATTGCGGGGGTGTCTTACGTCACAACAAGCAGTTGTCTACACGGGCTCTACCACCGTACTAGTATAGTAGCAAATAAATAAATATTCTAGTTTATTTTTGAATGTGGTAATGTTCACGTCATTATCTTCCAAATCTAAAAGTGACTAGTAAATATATCTCTTGCTCTGTCATATTCATCTTCTACCAGTTTTCGTATATGCATTTACCCGTACAAATGTTAGTAATGACGTAAGCATCACCCTATTTAAAATTAAACTGTACAACACTTGAATTTGAAACAGCTACTTGTAAGTAATTGAAGATCAAACCAGTTTGCAAAAGAACATTGTTCGTGACATAATTAAAGTCATATAAAAATGAAATGTAGTATAATCGAGATTATAAAGTAATAAAAGTATCACGGCAACACGGGAAATCGAACATATTTAATTTGAGTTGGTCGCAAGGGTGCTGATGCATCGCGGCGATAAATTAGCAAGAATATTAGCAACGGAACGGCAATAACCGGATGAACCACTAATTTCAGCCCAACACAAAATTTGTTGATTAATATGAAATGAAGAATTTCTTTACGCCAAATAAATCGTACGACAGCGAGTAAGACAACGGCTACGACAGCGAGACGTTAACGTCGTTAGTGTATGCGGGACAGTAGTTACTGATCTCCCTTCTCCTTCGCTGCAAAGTATTTCAGTGCTCTTTTGGGAACTGGGAAGAAAAATTGTGCTTTATAAAAACATTTCCTCCATAAAACTATAAAATGGGCGCGGAGATGATACGATCGCAAAAGATAAACTGTTCTTTTGCATCGCGAAATTATAAGAACGCAGTCGGCAGATTTCGCTGCTGGTTACTGAAGTCACAGTACATTTGTTTTCTCGTCTGATGTAATATTTGTTTGAAGTAATGAAAACCATTTTACGTGTAATTGGCTGTAAACGGTGTAATTGCTATAATATTCAGTTTTCTTAATTACTCACTTAAATATTTCTCCAGGCTATTTTCTGTTTCGATATCTGTCTGTTTCATCGAAACACTGACAGAGTATTTCAATATCTAGGGTAGATTCGACTCCTACAGCCGATAAACAATTTTCACCTCGTTAAAACTTCCCCTGTGGTTCCCCATCCACTAACATCTTTACGGGCCATGATTCTACGGTTGGTAACCACACCCAATAGTGGGTAAAAGGCGTGATAATATATTTATTTATTTAATCATTAAGTTCATATAAAGTGCTGATGCAAATTCATTACTCTAAATAAGATGAAAATATGTATTTATTCCATGCAATTATAATACTGGTAAACTAGTATAATACTAGTAAACTAGTATAATACAGTGTGTTCCAAAAAAAGTTAGCATTGGAAAAACAGTTTTTTGAATATCAAAACTATCTGGCAAATAATTATGGTACCAAATTGTATTTTACTGTGTTCAATACTAATTGGGAAATCACATATAAAAGAAATTAATTATTTCGAGAATAAACTTCTACTGATTTCTAATACTAATAACAAAAGTGATGGTTCTAGTGACAATTAGTGTTTCTATGACGCAGTTGGTAGAAAAAAATCTTTGCTATTATGCGATTTTTTTCTGTATGTTCAACAATGCCACGTTTAAGAGATATTTAAAATAGAATGAGAATTTGTTGTTGAGCCAGTTCAAAAATAGATTTTTTATAATATGGTTCTATATTATTTAGAGTATCTTTATATCTTTTTAGTTTTTGAGTTACTTTTGACTTTTTCAAAATCTCAACTTTGAGAGCCGTTATATCGAAAACCAAAAGAGATATTGAAATGCGGTTTGAACGAGTATATTTCTCGTGCTTCAATTATATCTAATTTTAGAAAATTTTGAAAATTTGCATACATATATAATTTCACTCCAGGAATTCACTGGTGTTTACATATTTTCAATATGTCTTCAACTCTGTCAAAACACGGAATATTTTTGAACATTTTTTCAAAATTTAAGTATAGATTAATTGAAATATACTGGTTCAAACCGCACTTCAATATCTTTCTTAATTTTTGAGATATGTGCCTTCAAAAGTTGAGATTTTTAAAAAGTCAAAAACTAAGAAAGATATTAAGATAAACGGCATTCAACTTTTCGTGCTCCGAATGATACAGAACCATATTATAAAATAATACGATCTTTGAACGGGTTCAACCAAAAACTCCCATTCTGCATACTTATATATCAATATCTCTTAAACGAAGCTTTTGCAAGCATAACATACTTCTACGGAAACTTTTTGGGATGTTTTGATGTCCTAAATTATTATTTTAAGTCATTTTTAAGCTGAATAACAAATCAGTTGAAGGTACAGGAACCCTAAAAACATATCGTTTCAGATCTCAAAATAAATAAGCTACACGCCTCAATATATATATTTTTTATTTAGTGTAATATTATATGTGCATGTAACTACATATTTTAAAATTGAATTATAGAGAGAAAAATTTGAATACCTCCAAGATTTGAACCTGGAATCTATAAACTCCGGACATATGCTCTAACCAACTGAGCTACGGTCATAAATGGAATAAAGTCAGATTTGAATTCGTGGCAACCATTGGTTCAAATCCTGGCTGGATCCCAATGTTTCTCTCTATAATTTAATTTAGTAGGTGACTCGTGGTACTGAATCGAACTGAGAATTTGAGAAAAAAAATTTCACCATATTAAAGTTACCCTTGTGACTGACTTTCCCTTTATTAACATCGTTTGGAGCCGTGATTTGGTGGTTTATAACTGCATTTCACGCGAATAAATATATCATTTACCGAGATCTACTACGACTGAATGCCACATACAGTAGTGGGTACAATAATATATTTATTTTAATTGTTAAGTATTTATTTTTAAAAAATGAAATTACATATTTGCTGATTTTTGTTTAATAGGATGCAAGTCGTTCTTCAAGAGGAGCGTACGTCGGAACTTAACATATTCTTGCCGGGGCAGTCGCAACTGCCCCATAGACCAACATCACCGTAACCAGTGCCAATATTGCCGCCTCAAAAAATGCATGAAGATGGGAATGAGAAGAGAAGGTGAGCATCAACACACTGTTTTATTCGTACTCATTTTATACCATAGCTTAACTCTCACAAATTACACGTCACTTTGTATAGTGCCTTCAAAGTAATTTGTATATTTTCTACTGTCAAATATTTCTACATTCAAATACAAGATACGGAGAAATAAAATAAAAGATTCTGTAGTTCTTGAAATGAACATTTTTAGTGCCACTAACCGACGTGAATCTAGTTGAATTTTTTGTATTTATTAATGTAAAAACTGGATTTAAAATTGTTAGAAATTGTTGTTCTTTAGTAGCTAGCCTTGAAGAATGCCAAAATTTGTAGTGTTAAAGTGTCAAATAAATAATGTCTGTTTGAAAAATGAGGGCCGTAATTAAATATGAATAAAGTAATAGATCTTTTGTCAGGTTGGCAAGTAGTGCAAGTAGTAAAACCAAAGTTAGAACTTGTGCTGTTTGCTGCGAAGTGATGAATTCTGGGAATAAAATTCAGGGTCCAGAATTCTGCTAAATACGTGCATCTTTAAGAATGTTCCCATGCTGATAATAATTTATCCATGATGTGTGCATTGCAAGTGAATGTATGTATAGCCCGGGCGTTTGCCGCTTGCGTCCAAGCTTAGGGGTAGAGGCATTTCCATTGTTGGCCTCTGTGGTCAAGTATTTGTATATTAAAACGATCAATCACTCACGGGAATGACCCGAATAGTTGGACGGGATGTTAGCCCTTCGGTACTAGGAGTTATAGGGGGAAATCGCGTACCCGTGCGAAGGAACGGATCGGGTAATATGATGCATGCGTTGCCGAGCCAAACGACGGCTATATCGCAAAAGTCAACTGGATTTCTTATACGGATGGTGGATGGCGGATGGCTCAAGCTTGATGTTTCGGACACTCAGAGCTGAGAGATAATACAGGTGATCGATCCCGGATATGCCACAACTTTTTGCACGATGCGTGATAACGTGACACATATTATATATTTCTGTAATATATTCTAAACTTTTTTATCAAATATAACCCCGCGAGACTCTCATTTCATTAAATATTCTACCGTACAAGTACGATACGCCATGGACCCACATATATTTGTGTAGTGAATCCTGTCGAGAATATACAGTCGACTCCGGTTAATTGGGACAGTCACTGTACTCAAAACAGTTCAAATTAAATAAAGAAATATTGTTTTAGTGTACGATAAATACATATTCTTTTTATTTTTATTTTTTTACAAATACTTCACGTTAAAATTCTCCCTGTGGCTTCCACTTCACTAACATCTTATATCATTTGTCGAGGTCTGCTACGGCAAAGTGCCACACCCAACATTGGGTATATTAATTTCTTATTCTTTTAAATATAATTTTATGAAATTTTGATATTTGAGGCAAAATGTTCTAGTCCAGTTTATCCAAATGAACTGTATATCTTTGTGATTTATGTCCTTATCGGATTAGGTGAAAGATCAGTCCTGGACTGAACTTCGCCTTTGACTGTATGTAGTCAATAAAACAAATAAATGTTTTAAAAATAAATAAATACATTATTAGGTTCATGTATCGAGGATATCCGCTTTAAAAACTGATACTATCTGTGATATTTTCTATTTCCTCGTATTAAGACCGCTCCGGAGTACAAGCGAAAACGCTCAAAAATGCTATCAACTTATCTGCTCTTCTAACTGACCAAATTTATTCAAATTTTATATAAATAATGATGATATAAAAATATTCACATTTGTCAGTTAATTGAGATGACATATTGAACCGCGGTTTGACAGCTGGTAACTGCAGTTCACAAGCATAAATATATTACTTACTGAGATGTGCCACTGCCAGTAATGGTTCAAAAGCATGATATATTTATTTTGTTGTGAATTTTTGGTTGAACCGGTTCAAAATTCGAATTTTTTAAAAATATGTTTCTATATAGTTCAGAGCACGAGAAATACACTCGTTCAAACCGCATTTCAATATCTCTTTTAGTTTTTGAATTATATCAATTGTTGACTTTTTTTAAAACTCAACTTTGAAAGCCCATATCTCGAAAACTAAAAGAGATATTGAAATTCGGTTTGAACGAGTGTATTTCTCTTACGCTACTTAAGCTGTACCGAAATTTTACCATTTTTGAAAATTTTTCAACTTTTTTTTAAAATTTAATTTTCTCAATATAGTTGAAGAGATAATGAAAATCTGAAAACATCAGTGAATTCCTCGCGTGAAAATACATAGGTATTTGTACAGCAAAATTCGCACGGATACATTTTTTATTAAGAAATTTCAAAGAAATAGCCATTTTCGATTTTTTGTAATAAAATATGTATCCGTGCGAATTTTGCTGTACAAATTTGCATACCTATGTATTTGCACGCGAGGAATTCACTGGTGTTTTCAGATTTTTATTATCTCTTCAACTTTTGGAAATATTGAGAAAAGAGAATTTTGGAAACAAAATTGAAAAATTTTCAAAAATAGTAAAATTTCGGTATAAGTTAAGCAGCGTAAGAGAAATGCAGTCGTTTAAACCGCATTTTAATATCTCTTTTAGTTTTCGAGATATGGGCTCTCAAAGTTGAGTTTTAAATAAAGTCAAAAATCTATATAACTAATCTATATCTATATAAAAATAAGAGAGATATTGAAATGCGGTTTGAACGAGTGTATTTCTCGTGCCCTGAATTATATAGAAACTTAATTTTTTTAAATCGATTTTTGAACCGGTTTAACCAAAAATTCACAAAAAATAACATGCCTTCACCCATTCTGGCAGTGGCACTCTATCGTTATAGATCTTAGTAAGTAATATATTTATGCTTGTGAACTGCAGTTACCAGCCGTCAAATACATGATGTAATTCCTTAATATTTATATGAGCAAAGCAATTTCTCATTTCTGTACTATAAATGATTTGACTTATTTATATTGATGTTGAGAACAGTTCATTTATTTTAATAATTGTTGTTTCTAATCTAATGAATATTTTAAGGATAGATAATAAATACAAAATAACGTGCAAATTAGTCTAAAACTTAAATGTCTGTGAAACTCGTATCATCTGGTTTAGATATTTCGGAATTCGAAGATAATAGAACGAATATTTGAATACACAATAACAGCATTTAAAAAAAATTACAATAGATTTCAATAAATAGAAATGTATTTTATAATTAGCTTTAAATTTAATTTTTCGTTTACCTCCTAAAAATAAGTCAAATATTTAGCCCCATATGAAAATTCTATCGTTGTATTTCCTATGATGCATAAAAAAAGTAAACACCCAGTATAATGGCATAATCGATTAGCTTCGCATACAAAGAGATTGAAAATTTCTGGATTTGATGAAAGTAAGAATATGCATAGGTACGGATCGTGTGAACCAAGGTACGAAGTTACAGTGTATAGGTATAGTGGGGACAGCGGTCAGCAGCTCTCCTGGCAACGTTTAGCGACATATCGTACTGACCGGTAAACGATATGTAAATCAGTTGGGCAACAAGGGCAGCTTTAAGGGATTTATTCAAATGAACAAGGGTAGTCGGGTGCTGCTTTTGATATTTGACCAGTGGCCCGTGGGAACCTGCGTCCCAGTGGCCATCGGATACTGGCCATCCGACAGGCATAACTTTATACCTGACACTTCATCATTTGTCTTACATTTGGGTACTTAGCGCTTATATAACGTTTCTGACACACCCTGTATAGTGAACTATTGTTATTATATTTATTTATTTGCGCTGCGCTGCATAACAGGATATTAATCCGAAAGGGAAAAGAATTTCAATAAACCCTATTTGTCTAGAAAAAATAAATGTATGATTATGATTGAAGAATTGTATGAAAGGAATTATGAATGTACATGAAGTGTGGTGCGACAAAATAAATTAATTACAAGATAAATAGATAAATATATCAATATGTCCTAGCATATCTAGGTAAATGATATATGTATGCGGTTAACAGATGTCAAATCACGGTCCCCAAAATGTTAGTGCAGGGAGAATCACAGCGGTAGTTTTAATGTGGTGAAAATTGTTTTCGGTTTTTTGGTCAAAATAATTAATTTAAATGTGTGTACTAATAAAAAATATGGGGTAGGTGACTCAGTGGTATCGAGTTGGGCTGTGCATCTGAGAACCTGGGTTCGATTCCCACAGACGACAAACAATTTTCACTACGTTAAAACTACCCCTGTGGCTCCCCCGCCACTAACATCTATGAGGGCCGTGATATGACGGAAATATTACTCTCACCTAGATCTGCTACGGCAGTGTGCCACGCCCAGTAATGGGTAAAAGGCGTGATATATTTTATTTTTAATATTATTTGTAAACAACAGAAACTTATTTGAAATTGCAGTGCATGAGGCAGTCGTATTTTACTTCGTGACCTATCGCTTGTAAAGCAAGAACACAACTATTGTGCTACATCTATACACTGTAGCTAAACAACACAATCTTTGAAATTTTTGAACAGTACATTTTTTTTATCTGTAGAGATACATTAAAATACAATATTTGTGAAAGTTGATTGAATTTATAAATAATAGCTATAATAATTTATCAAAATTTACTTTCTTCTATATATCTACATATTAAATTATCGAATAACAGTACAATTTCATTTTCATTTATATTTTATATGTTTTCCTAAATATAATTAAATTTTAACTAAAATCATGTATTAATTCATAACAAGTATTTGAATATGAAAAATTAATTATATTTAAATTAAACAAATAACATGTGCATCTATATAACATTCTGCAAAATAATATTAGGGAGTAAATTTATGATCTGTATTTTCAAGAAAACTGCGTCAAATTAAATTAGTACAAAATTGAGTTCTGCGCATCTTTTATTTAAAACATTTTTTGTTTTCAATCAATAATAATGCAAAACATTTGAAAAATTCATCCAATAAACACAGTTTTATACTGTTCGGTACTACGGTACTACAGTGGTGTAGCTAGCGTTACGGAATTCGAGTCCGAAGATCCCGAGTTCGAATCCCATTTAAGCAGCTTAAATTAAGCTTAAAATATATGAAGTACCACGCTCGATAAGTCCCTGTACTATAATTGAAATTCAGTTCCTTTTGTACAGAGTAACATATATAAATAGGATACAAAATAAATGTGGGGTTATGCAGTCAATTTGACACAAACTTCTTTTATATTTTGCTGTTACGTTACTTCTCGAATTTTTATTTTAAGGCACTCAATTTTATGATGATATTAGATTAAATCCCGTGTCCTAAAAATTCGGGATATAACATACAGTTTCTTCTAGTGCTTGTGCAAATAAAAAATTATCGATAAAATCAGAGAGAGAAAATGGCTACAAATAAAACAAGCAGAAACTGTATTTGTCCATATCTTTCATTGCTAGCATTTTGTCCAAAATAATGCAGAGACTAAAGACTAAAATATGCAATCTTTTATAAATCTTATTCGTTGTAATAATCACAATGTTTTTATTATACAAAAATGGCGATTTCTCACCTGCATCTGCTGGTATCATTCTGCAATACTTGTATGTTATTGTAAGGAGTCGCTTACATAAAAAACTTTCTTGGAATTCGACTAGTTTCTAGGCTGTAGCAGTAAGACGGTCTAGTTTAGTGTACACGTAACATTTGTTAGCTGTGTACAGACATTTCGTCGAGCTGAAATTTTTAGTAGCACATAAAATAACTCAAGAAGGTAGTGAAGTCATTTTCTTACTGAACAAGTTCTATAAATCCCTGACGTACCAAAAATGATGGTGGCATGTTAAACATGAGTACAACAAACTTGAGTATGATTGAGATGATCAACCAGTGATTGTATAGTTCGCCAAATTCAAAGAATCCGTATAACACTATTGTGTAATAAACTAATAAATATGTACAGACTTGCAGCACAAAAATTCAATGATATACTGATTTCGAATAAAATTTTTAAAATTAAACTTAATTTACTTGAAACAAACAGTTTTAGTACTACTTGCTTAACAGTTATTTCTAAAATATTAATATTTAAATTATAATTATAAACACTACAATAGCCATTTTATTCATTAATCAACATCAGATAAATGACTGTCGACAAATGGCACTAAAAATATACACGTCAAATTAACTGTACTTTTGCGAATTTCAATAACATTAAAGTTTCGTGCATCACTCTGTATAAACACTAAATTGACTATTGTAATGTTTACAATTATAATTTAACTATTAATATGTTAGAAATCAATCTCAAAACAGTGATACTAAAAATGTTTACTTCAAGTAACATGCACTTAACTTGCGTATTTTAAAAATTTTAAAGTTTCGTGCAAAGGTATAGAAACAGCCTGTATAATAACTAAATTGACTATTGTAATGTTTACAATTATAATTTAACTATTAATATTTAGAAATCAATCTCAAAACAGTGATACTAAAAATGTTTACTTCAAATAACCTGCACGTACTTACGTATTTCAAAAACATTAATGTTTCGTGTGTAGGTATAGAAACACTCTGTATAATGACTAAATGGACTATTGTAATGTTTACAATTATAATTTAACTATTAATATATTAGAAGTAAATCTTAAGTCAGTGATACTAAAAATGTTTACTTCAAGTAACCTGCACTTAATTTGCGTATTTCAAAAACATTAAAGTTTCGTAAATAGGTATATAAACACTCTGTATAATGACTAAATAGACTATTGTAATGTTTACAATTATAATTTAACTATTAATATATTAGAAGTAAATCTCAAATCAGTGATACTAAAAATGTTTACTTTAAGTAACGTACACTTAACTTGCGTATTTCAAAAACATAAAAGTTTCGTGCATTGGTATAGAAACAGCCTCTATAATGACTAAATTAATTATTGTAATGTTTACAATTATAATTTAACTATTAATATATTAGAAAAAACTTTCAAATTAGTGGTGTTAACGATGTTTACTTCAAGTAACCTGTACTTAATTTTACTATTAAATAAAAATCTTTTTGGTCCGAGAACTATATATTTATGCTATATAGTAAATAATATTTATTTGTTTGATGGTGAGCCTTTATATTTTGGTGACCACTACACTATCTTGCACATTTAACGCGAAGCAGTTTCGATTCATTGTTAATAGACGCTGTTGCAAACGTCTATAAATCGTTTGACCTTAACCGAAATTGCTCACGAGAAAATTAAGGTCAACTTTTTATATTTGGAATTTGTATTTTCGAAAATTCCTTCGGGTATACTTTTATAGGAGAAAGTGATTTTAAGAAACTACAGACGTGGGTGACTTATTAGCGATGCTTAGAATATTTATAACCCGTTTCGAAAACATTGTGCATTTGGTAGATACCTATTCTTCATTTCACTGAAATCCGAAGTCACGCGGTTTATGTTTTCACCATTTGATAATCACTCTGTGACGTCACATTTTTTTATATTTTATTTATTTATTTGTTGTTCTGTACAACAGGAACTTCATCCCAATTACAGTAGCTTATAGTGGAATCAGAACTACTCAATCACAATCTTTTATTAATATGATTATGTATTAATAAAAACATGAATAATTTATGTACTGATCAAAAGATCTTTAAAATTTTGCATTTTCCATTAAAAAGTATAAAATTACCATTCATTGCGCGAAAGTGAAACATCCTGTAGAACAAAATTTCGGTAATATTTAAAATAATCGAATAAAAATAATACAGACCGTCATCGAGATGTGAACGAACGACCTCTTGTTTGTTAATTCATAAAAGCAATGATTATAATAGTAATTGAAAATTAATATAAACATAATTTTAAGTGCAGATTAAGTGTAATATAACCTAGGTACATAATTATCATCATATATCAAATTGAATAATGTCACGTCATCAAACAAAATTTGACAAATATGAATGAAGTTTTAAGAGTGCAGTAAATTGAAATGTATTTTGGGATATGTATGCGTATTTTATCAATTTTAATTAAATATCGAAATGTTAAAAATATGTCAAAGCCCGATAAAACTATTGTCTAAAATTAAATATAGTTTCCATCACAAAAATGAGTGGGACAATGTATATATACCTGCATACCCGTCTGCTACCTGTACCATATATTTTTATAACAGATCGACCTTTTGAGATCGTACGACCTGTTGCCTCAGGTGCTGCATTTATTGTAACCCTTTATTACCTCGCACGTCATCTGAATAGGGGGACATATTTTTATACCGTTTAACCTATGAACTCAATATATTTTGTCACAATAATTAGAGTGTATTCTGCTAAGAAATGCATGCAAGTCACTCGAAGGGGAACTTCGTGTTGACGATCGTTGTAGAGTATTCTCAGAAGAACTTGACAATGACGTCATCAAATTGTGTTTTTTTTTCGTGGTGTATGCTTCAAATAAATTTGGTACAAGAGTAATTTTTTATTTTGACATAATTTAGAAACGTTTTAGTAAGATTCACTTCAGTTTAAACAAAAAAATTGGTTATAAAAGTTAGTTCATTTCTTTTATTTAAAGTTTTTAGGAAGCTTTGGCTATGAGAAAGGTATGCACATTTTGGTGACGTCATTGTCAGCTTGTTTTTAAAGTAGTATGGTATTTTTTCTCATTGTTTACAATTGTAAAGAATTAAGCCGAAAATTGTATTTTATGGCATGAAAATGAAAAAAAAGTCAAAAATTAAACATTTATTTATGAGGTCTCGATTTTATTGTTGGGAAGTAAAAATCTACAATGTTGAACACGGTTCAGTAACAATTCAAAAATTATTTTAATAAAAAAAAAACTTTCAAACTAGAAAAAGTTCTTTTGTGGTTTAAATTTGATGTTTAGAAACACGTGTAAATTCGACTGTGCCTATATGATTCGGATTCCACTATAAGCTAACAATAACCAAGATGAATAAATAAAATATGTTTGAGGAGTTTGCAATGACCAGAATAGCAACATAGAACATAAAGGCATCGTTCTCGTTCTCGTTCTCGTTCTCGTTCTCTTGGTAAAGCACAGAGTGTTTCTCTTCGTTGTTGGCGTGAGGCGAGGTGAGCTGCCGATGCACGGTGTATGTGACCTCTGGTTGCGGTCAGGAAGTTCAGTATTTTGACCGGCCCGAGACATCTAACAGTGGATCGACCGTTCTTCGCGGCCTGGCACACTATAGTGCGCGGGCATGCGAGCACGCGCGCAGTCGCTTGCTCTGCGACCGCGGCTGGCATGAGCACGGGCATGGGCACGGGCACGGGCACGGGCACGGGCATGGGCATGACAAAGGCCGTAGAGTTTACACCACGGGTCAGAGACGGATCTAAGACCAAAATTGCTCTGCGCAAAACATGAACCTCGTCAATCATCATCAATTTATCGCAAATTTCTAGCAAACATTTCATTAGTATTTTCGGTAAATACTGTTTTACATAAATTAAATATATTCCCGATTCTTTGATTGTCACATCACTCATTCGATTCTCACACCATGGCATTACTTACACATACCTCTACAATTGATTTATTTATGCTACTCTGTAGACCAGGATCTTACTTCCAATTACAGTACACCGAGCCGTAGTGTGATATTTCATATATTTTTAGCTTGAGCGGAATTCAAACTCAGGATCTCCGTATTCGAATGCCGTAACGCTAGACACACCACCGTACTGTCGGACAATTTCAATGTTACACGCCAAATGTCTGACCCAAGCTGTAACAATCTAACCTAACATTATTTAACTGTAATATATTAGAGTAAAGCTACAGTTATTAACATTACGAGTATTTTAAAATCGCACTATACGAGTACAATCTTCTAACCATGAACCACTTGTTGCTAAACGCAAATTAAACAAATATAGTATAATTTTTGTTTGTCATAATTAGATTTGTCATTTGAATGAGTGTCGTAGTGTTATAAAGTCAACTCGGATTTGAAATTACGAGCACAGCCTATTTCAAAAACTAAATTATACACATAGTAAGACCGCTCTCAGAAAAATAATAAATTAGAAAATGTGATTAAATGGAATTATAAAAAGAACAATTAGTATACTGCCAGAATTTGAATCTGAGACGTATGAACTTCGGTCATACGCTTTAACCAACTAAATTACGGTCCCTACGTAATTCAAATCTGATTTTATTCGAATTTTTCTCTATAACTTTTAAACTGAAAAACTTGACACGAAATTCGTCTGTAGTACTGATTTAAGGAGTATATTTACCAATTGAAATTTAATTATTACTATGATCAATTGTATACCAAGTCATTTTTATTTAATATTTCTACAATCAGTTTGTTTCGTCATATGATTTTATGATTTGCTAAAACTGTAATAATTTCGTCCAGTAGTTTCATATATTTTGCACAAATTTTCATCTTTTCAACGAATAAAGTGTTAATTTATATGTATCAATAAAACACTTATACTTTTGTAAACACTATAAAATAAAATACAACCTCAAAAATTACAATATTTTCTCACTGTTGAGGATCATACTTAAGATGTAAAACAATTAACATAGCAAAATATATTATCAATCCAGTTTCACTTTTCAAAATTTGCTGGTGGAATCCGAGCGATTCAAAACCTTAAATTAAGTTTAAACTTTGGAAGTATTATAAAAAGCTTCAAGACGGTTGACTTAGTCATCGAAATTCCAAAAATACTGTTTAGTTTTTCTAAATAAAAAATATGTTGTTCAATAGTATAAGTTTGTCTCTAACGAGGTTTGAACTCTTAAACTCTTGTTTGATAGTAGATCATTGGGCGGGCTCAGATTCCATGACTTTCTCCAATTGCATTATTACTAATAGAATATTTATATTTTGTAAATTTTGCGAACTACAGATGCGAGGTGCGTTGTCTATAATGTACTGTAATTGAAATAGCGCGATTATTAATACTTTTGATGATTATGTATTAGGAGCGCAGGAACTACTACTTTTGCTATTTTAAAAACAATCAAACTTATACCCTTCGAAACATTTTGTTGCGCCCTTCTCCGGATAAAGTTATTGATAACTATCGGCAGGATTTGAATCAGAAAATGTATTGGAAACTTTACCTGGAGATGGAGAACCGGCCCAGAAAAAGAGTAATTAGAAATTATTATAAATTGAATTTGAATAGAATTTGATAATTTGTGACAAAACTTGATATTTTTGAGTTATTGGTATAGGCAAAATAAAAGACTAGAATGGTATTCAAGAATAAGCAGTACTGACATAATTATAACATTGTATATGTAGATTATTGCAGACACAATTAATTTTGTACCAACAGGGACAAATACGGTGATGTAGTTATCATTACGGCAATGGAATTCGAAGTTATTCTGAATAAATAAATATTCATGAAATTCCTCTTCAATTTTCTTTTAAAATATTAGCTAGGTGAGTCCGAACCCTGTATTGTAATAATTGGAATGATTGGAAGTGGAAATAAATAAAAAAGTGAAAAATAGTAAATGTTGCTGTGTCGTTGTATGTAAAATGTGAGCACCCCCAGGTCCGGATCTGGTACGGGTTGTAGTACACTGTACACTCTACACTCTACTCTCCACAGCTACAGCGCACTCTATACACTGGGTTTTTGTTTGAGGTCAGGGTCAGTTAAGGTTATTTCCCACGATAGCCGCACTCCGCATAGCAACGGAGAAATAAACCAGAATTATAATACAACGCATAAAGGAATCCAAAACCGCATATTACCTGTCCACACGTAACTAGCACTGTACGTACAGTGTACAGTGTACAGTGCACAGTGCAGGTATGCAATGAACGCATTACAATCCTGTGAAAATGAGAAGAGACATCGACGCGTGTAAACGCAACGTTACTCTGTATCTTAGAACGGCCGTCACCCGTCACTATACCTACACCTATTCATATTCATTGTTCGAGTAAAAAATGACAGTATAAAAAGTGGAAAACTAAAACGTCAATCATGGCAATCAATGTAAATTCAAACGTCACAAGTTTATATAAATGATGTTAGACAGTCTTGGTGCTGGTGGCGGTGGTGGTTGATTAATGACGTACGCGGAACGGTGGAACGCGAGTTACCTGGGTGCTGCAACCACGACCAGTGGCGGATTACAGCACAGCCGCAAGAAGAGCGCTCTTGGAAACTCAAAAATTATACTTTCACGACATACACAGAAAACTCTCTTCTTCGACTGGAAACATATCGCTTTTCTTTTTCATTTTTTTATTTTCAAAAGAGCTACATATAATATGTACAAAATTTCGATAACTTAGTTTTATGTATTTCACTAGTTAACTATATTTATAGATAATGATATTAAACGATGAATCTATTATTGATAAATTCGCTGAATTTTAAGCAAGAAAAGCAGCATTTTCGTGCAATTTTTATATTTAAAAAAATTTCAAGTTTAAAATAAGAAATCAAAAAATATTTAAAAGATACAAGTTTTCTCCCCAATTTTCTTACTAAATATATTATCTGGAAGATGACACGTAGCTAGATCGTTTTCTCAGATCAGAAAATTGTTAAAGCCAGTTCCGAGATCTTTGACACAGACAGACAAGAATTGTTCATTTTAGGGCCAGTTTTCCATCTCCGGTTCTCAATAACTATCAATAGAAAATAAAAACTTATCACATCGAAAGTATAGCACAATTATTCTGTCGAAAGTTATCGGAAAGCATATACGAAGATGACAAAGCCGGTCCTTGGAATATAAAATACAGAAAAGTCATCTATAAGTCAAATATAATGTCGGTAATTTCTGTCTAATTAATTTTAAGACAAAACTTCACATACAAAAAAATATTTAGAATTATGAACTGCATCTAACAAGTATAACATTTTATATCAATATGTTTTCTTCATTGACCTAAAATAAAAATGAAAATTTGTGACTATAGATTGCCAAGAGAAATAAAACTAGCAATTTTATTTATTGTAATATAAATAGAATATGAAACATTTACTATTGTACTTTCAAGCTCGGTATGTATTTTGTATTATGAATGAATATATGTTAGATTTTTAAATTCATGCAAATTTATGAAAACGCCATCATGGTCAATAATGAACCATGATGATTATATCTGTGATTGTAAGAAAATAAAGGACTCAAATCAATGGGATAATAAGAAATGTTTGCTACCTCCTAATAGTTGTAGGATAGGTAATCAAGGAGAAAGCCCCAAAATGACCACGTCCAAGAGCAGCGTTCAGCATTCACCCGACACCCAATACGATACGATGGTGTTGCTGTTGCTGTTTCTGTTGCTGTTACTGTATCCGTGTTATTATCCGCGGCTCGCCACAGCTAAACTAACCTACAACTGCACACTGAACACCACACCAAGTGTGAGTGTGTAGTGTGTGCTTTTTATTTATGCAAATCCAAAGTTAATTTGCAGTAAAAAAGACATAAAATCAAATTGAAAAACAGGTTCCAACTGCAAATTATAAATGCTTTCAGCAGTGGAATGCAGTTTTATGTTGTGACACACTTCAAGGTACATTACGGGAGATTTTTGCAACAGTCGTAAATACGAGTACAGGGTGTATAGGGTGTATAGGGTGTATAGGGCATAGGGCATAGGTTGTGTTCAGGCGTTCAGGGTTAATATGTAATGTATTGTATTGGTATGTTGTATACAGCCGTCCAGCGAGGCAGGGTGCCACCGTCGCAGCCGTCGCTGCCGGGCCTGCCGAACCAGTTCCTGAACGCGAGCGACTCGGTGACGACGTCGCTCAGCAACCACTCGTACCTGAGCAGCTACATCTCGCTACTGTTACGTGCCGAACCCTATCCCACGAGTCGCTACGGCCAGTGTATCCAAAGCAACAATATCATGGGTATCGACAACATCTGCGAGTTGGCCGCTCGATTGCTGTTCTCCGCTGTGGAGTGGGCGCGCAACATCCCGTTCTTCCCCGACCTGCAGGTCACCGACCAGGTGGCGCTGCTTAGGCTCGTCTGGTCCGAGCTCTTCGTGCTCAACGCCTCGCAGTGCTCGATGCCGCTGCACGTCGCGCCACTTCTTGCTGCCGCTGGCTTGCATGCCTCCCCCATGTGCGCTGATCGCGTCGTGCAGTTCATGGACCACATACGTATCTTCCAGGTAACGTACCACTTTTCAACTCACGTCTGCTTTCTCTATATCACGCTTCTTCTCTCCATACAGGAACAAGTTGAGAAGCTCAAGGCTCTGCATGTTGATTCGGCGGAATACTCCTGCCTCAAGGCCATCGTACTCTTCACCACCGGTAAGTCAACAACCAAATACACATTTTACATTACATTATCATCGATATACGAGTACGTCCCATTCTGTCTTATCCTTCTTATACAGGCTGTTTCACAACTGCAGGATACAAATTAATTGCATTTTACATGAACTAAACATTATTAGTGCCACTATAATAACACTATAATAGTCAATTTATTCAGTATGCAACAGATAAATGCCTATTTGTAGTGTTTATAATCATAATTTAATTATTAATATATGAGAAATAACTCTCAAATCAGTAGCACTATAAATGTGAACTTCATGTCAAGTGTAATTAATTTTGCGAATTAAAAAAAAAAATTGATTCATGATATACCATCTTAAGTTACGTACTTAAAATTATATTTTAATGCACGTTGCCTTTAGTAGCGTGAGATAAAACGTTCGTAGAAGTTCTGTAAGAGAACAAAATGCAGAAATAACAGTATAGTGATAAGCATGAAAAATGGGGATTGTTATTATTTTAGTGATAGGTAATAATCGAACCACAATTAAAAAATGAGTCATCATTTGACAATGAATGATGTTGCTTAGGTTACGTATTATCTTGAGGTATAATAAAGTATGTTTGATTTGGAATGATTCCGATGATGTTTAAACATTAGAAGTAACCCATGTAAGTGTTGTTAGTTGCGCTGGCTCTGGCCGCGGTTTTTACAGCTAGCGAACGTCGCGGTAGATAGAGGTCGTGACTCGGCCGGTCACGCTGAAGGTATGGCCGGGGGCCATTCCGACGGGTCGACCTCACAACGCCCAGCGACCGAACAACACCGCACACCACAGCATAGCACAACACAACACAACGCAACGCAACATAGCTAAACCACACGAACCTAAGCAACTCGTCTTCTTCCTTCGTTTTGTTCTTATTGTATTCGCTATACAAGTACGTTAGGATGGCGTAGCTTGCGTTCAAAGGTGCTTCATCTTTGTGTCATGCGATTAGTTTCAACCTATAACGATTATATTTCTATGTTTATCTGCGTATTCAAACGATTCGTTCATACTGTTCAACTCTACAAATTGATGCCATTTTAAAATACTGCAATCATCGTATTCCAGGAAATAGCGAGACAATTATGTTACAGTCAAGAGTTCGCGAGTTCAAAGCTGTTTCACTTTTACTTATACCTACTTTAAAAATACAATGATAATCATAAAATGTATCAATTTCTATTGTTTGGCTACTGTTCATATCTCCATTCAACATTTTAAATTCTTTTGTAAATATTCCAGACAAAATGTGAAGTAATATTGTTTCAAGTTCTAAAATTAGCTTATGACGTCATCCGATTACAATAGCTAAAAAAATATATATTACAGAATGAAGAACTGGCTATAGAAATACTAGTAGACTTTGGAAAACAAATGTTTCTAAATTATGTTGGAGAAAAATGCTTCAAATCAAGGTGATAGAAAATTTAATTCTCTTCATCTTTTACTTGAAATATTAATTAAAACAATTATTTTAAAATAATTTCCAGCTGAAAATGATTTGAAAATACTACACATTATTGTCAATAAAATATTATATTCTAGAAAACTATCGAGTACATTCAGTACTTTCTGAATTAAGAAACATACATACATACATGCATAACATCACGCTATATCCCATTAAATGGGGTAGCACGAACCCGTCAACATTCTCATCCTGACACACGATACTCGATTCGACCACATTAACACTTCCTCCATACAAACTCTTTCTTTCCTCACAACCAAAATCCATCAACACGCAACAAACATTCATCCATTCGCTCCTGTACACCAGTTTCGTAAATCTTCACTTACGCCTACTTCTCTAACAACGAATCTATAAGAAATGAAGGCAGCATCGCCTGCGCTTGTTTAAAAATACATTTAACACAATTGCAGTTACACACTGTATAGTAAAAACTGAAAATGAAGTAAAAAAGATGAAGAAGGCTACAACAAGCAAATTATTATTATAAGGCGTGCTGATTATAGCACAAAAAGAATTTTATTAAAACTCGGAAAAGGTAAATGAAAATGTTTTGAGAACATATTTTGTTTGGAATATATGGTTATGGTTGATGAGCCCATTCGGATTAAGTTCTATTTTCGCGGAAACGCCACCAAAAAGAAAAATGGTTGTCTTACAAACTTCTGTTAACGTATGAATGACCAATATGTGAAACCAACGGTTTAGTTTTAAATCGATAAAACCTATATCTTGTGTTTGCAAGTCATCGTTCTATCATAAGTTTTGTTCATGTCCACATCAGCAGCAGAAAGCCTTCAATACGGCACTCGACAACTAAAAAATGAAGCATTTGCTGTCACATCTTTACCTGCTATGGTCCTTATTAAAAACAAGTAAAAAAAATGAATGTTTGTTATCGTAGCAAAGTGCAAAAGTAAAGGGATTGTTCGGTTCACGTTATCGCAAATCCGCGTGGCGTTTTATTAGCTGTGAAGGTTCCAAGCCGCGATTTATCATATGTAACGAATTGCTTACTTAGCGCTGGTCAAAATGTAAACACTTATTTGAATATGGAATACATTAAAACACATGTCCATCGCGCCTGGATGCCTCGATGCTTCCACGCCTCGAGCTAGCCAGGATTTCACTCGCTCCAGGTATTCGTATTATACGCGTACAGATAAGGGTGACATCTCAATTTTCATTCTGTCCAAACATACGATTAGAGGATGCGGTCCCTTCCTTTCAACTGGAAGAGAGCGCTACACAATATTCAATTTTACTTACTTAAGCCTTTTCCCTTTTCCGCCTGTCGCGGAAAACTAATTATTTCGGGGACGAATCTACAAGGATACTTGGAGTGCGAGTGCTATCTCGATCTTCTAATAATTTATTATTCAATCACTTTTTATGAAAAATGATAAAATTTGGTGTTAAATTTTTGTATAAAGAAGTGAATGAAATAAATGAAGAAAACATATTTCAAGTTCTCTTCAACTGGCGGCTATGTACTCGTATAATCTCATTCCCTTTGACGCGTTCGCTTACCCTTCTCTCCCCTACACTGCTTGGAGTTCGAGCTTATGTTGACTTTTTACTTTCGCGGCCCAAAACACCATTTAGGGGTTAATTGAAGAAATTTATTACCCAAAAGGGATGACTTATCCCTTCACTTATAAAATGGGTATGACCTTTTCATAGGTCAATTTTGTTTCTGTATATTACTGTTCAATGGATTTTAAATGTCAATTCGTGCACGCAAGCAGTTCATCATTTTTTCAATATACAAACAAATATTTATTGATTTTTTAATTGTTCTTTTTATATCGCTAGATAAAAATAATTAGTCTCGGTTGAATTATTTATCCGATTGTTTTCTTAATTTTTGCACGAAGATGTACTTGTAGAGGAAGTAGGGGATTCGCGTAATATGTGCATTGAATATAGGGGAACGGTTCATTATTTTTATGACACTCATTTATAAGAATTGTTATTTTCCCGGACCATTTATTAAAAATGTATACGAGCAATTTATATAATATTCCTCTAATAAGTAGATATTATGAATTTTGCACAACAAGAAATTCATTCCAATTACAGTACAGGGGGTCCTACAACTTATTGTGGAGTCTGAACAATTGCTCGCATTTTTATTATTGATTATACAGGCTGTTTTACAACATATTGATTATGAAACAGAAAGAATTTGTTCAAAATTCGCAAAATTAATGAAGTAAACATTTTTGTACCACTGGTTTGAAAGTTATTTCTAATATATTAATAATTAAATTATAATTATAACACCACTAATAGGCAATTATCTGATATTATATAATGAATAAATTGACTATTGTACTATAAATAAAAATAAACAAATATATCATCACGCTTTTTACTCATTACTGTGTCTGGCACTCTGCCGTAATAAATTTTGGTATGTGATATATTTATAAGTGTGAAGTTCGGTTACCAGCCGTCAAACCACGACCCCCAAATTTGTTAGCAGAGGGAGAGGACCAGAGTTAATTTCAACATGGTGAAAGTTGTTTGTCGACTGTGGGAATCGAACCCGGGTTCTCAGATTCACAGTCCGACTCGGTACCACTGAACCAGCTATCTGTTCAGTATATGAAATGAAAATAAATGTCATACTTGTGAAACATCCTGTATATAACAAAAATACTTTTTTCGAAATTTGCTAAAATTTGAAGTAAAAATCATTTGATTTCTATACTTTTTTATTATAATTAGCTTTGAGGCTAGTGGTAGAAAATATCTCGCTTCGTTAAGGACGAGATAACAACATGTTTGAGTTTTCTATCCTTTTCTCAATTCTATTCCGCATCCGAATCAGCTTTGGGATTATGCGTGCATGTTTTCTTTTCTTCTGTTGTACATTTTATCAGCGTGGCGCAGTGCGTGCATCATGCATCGTGCGTGCATTGCACACCCCATACAATACACAATGCGGCATGTTGCCTCCCTCGCTAAAAAGCTACATGGGGCTGCTGCATTAGATAGGGGATGGAATGGGGTGCAAGTGCAAGTGGCGCGCCGCAGACGGACCGCAGTCACAAACGGAACATCATCCCTTATCGAGAATGTACGGTCCAGAATTTTAAGCTTGGTTTACACCTGTTTTATTGGGCCCATGAGCACCGATAAGGTGTTTTTACATTTTTTTTTATCCCTTTCTTGATGCTATTCAAATGTTAGACATGATACTCGGTTTTCTTTTTCAAATTATACAGGGTGTTTCAATGTTAATTGAATGGCTGATACTACATGATATACTGATTTCGAATCTATCAGTTATTTATCCTACAGCAGCGGTTTTTTATAAGCATTATACAGTCATTTTCACAGCAATTATTCACAACATAACATGAACAATTAGCAATTTACAACATCTCTATTCAATTTAGTTTCAACCTTTTTCTACTGTAAAATTAAAAAGTTATATATAAGTGAAAAATCATTTCACACGCATATAATTGTCCGTCAGTACGGTGGTGTGGATAGCGATACGGAATTCGAATCCGAAGATCCCGAGTTCGAATCGCACTCAAGCTAAAAATTATATGAACTACCACACTGCGGCTCGGTGAGTACGGACCCTGTACTGTAATTGGGATTAAGTTCCTGTTGTACAGCGTAACATAAATAAATAAATAACTTATTTCAAACTTATAATATAATGTTCTATTATGCAACTAGTGTTAAAAGTGTCACTTCATTGCACTAGCGAATTTTTTAAAAGTCTTTATCAATATTTCATGTAGTAATATTGAAATATTCTGTATACGAGTACAGAAAAGTAAACTAAATTATTTTAATAAATTCCGGCAGTACGGTGGTGTGGTTAGCATTACAGAATCCGAATCAAGCTAAAACACACTGCGGCTTGATGAGTACGGACTCTCTATTGGAATTAACTTCCTGTTGTACAGAGTAGCATAAATAAATAAAAAAAAAAAATATACGTCAATGTCAGAATAAATTGTCAAAATCATTTTTACGTACTAAATATTTATTTTCTAAATAAAAATTTAATAATAATAAGGCAAAATATTTTTTTGATTTATTATTTAAGAATAATAAAATAATAAACTCGATAAAATATTTAATTAGTCGTAAACTATGGCCAGAATAAAGCCATTTAATTATTTGCAACTTTTCTTGATCTGAATAATTATTCATTTTTGATAATAATAAACCCTAATATTGATTTAATATCAGTTTGTCAAAATAAATACTAATAATTTGATGTATAAAACGTTACGCATTTGTTCATCTCTTGTTTTTAATTCCATGGCTATTACTATTAAATTGAAATTACGTGAATTTTCAAATTTAATTTCTGCAGTTATGAAGTAGTCAAAATGAATTTTGTTTATTGATTCGGATGTAGAATTTTATGCTTTACAATATTTATTTGAAACATTTTTTCCTAAAATAATTAGGGAAGCAATGCGCACGGAAAAATTGATTTGCCATGTTAAACGCCTATGTTTCACTTTTCGTGTTACACCCGGTATGTTTTGATTGAATTATTTAAATACATTGTTTTATGATGGATAGTCATCAAAATAAATAAACACGCCTTGTGCCCATGTGACACTCTGTTTTGTCTATTTCGTTTACGATGGAGGTAGGAGAAACTCAATGAATATGAAGTAAATTTCGATATTTGAATATTAGGCCGAGTGTGAATAGTGAGTTTGTCCCAGTGGACAGTGTCCATTCCCCAGGAACGAAACGTAAGCGTCCTCTGTAAAACACCTATGCGCGGGTTTCGGCGAACGGCGACCGCGACAGACGCGACATCGAAAAGGCGTTGCACTCAATCCGACATACACTGGGATCTCATTGTACTTGATGCCATTAATAAGAATTTATTGTCGACGGTAAGACAAAGTGCAGGTTAGCTGGCGCCACCCTTTACTGAGAAACATGTTGATTAGATGTATTGGCCAGCGCGTGAGAGTCGAGATCGAGATGTTCTTCCTCCTAGCTCAAATATTATACTCCGTGTCAAATAGCTTCACAATTACTTCATTGATTTTGAGAACAACGTATTCATTTTTATTTGTGGTAACATGGTTTTAAACTTTTTCTTAGTTGTCTGGGACTATACCATTTATTTTAAGGGGCAAGGCCACTCTAAATTTTTTTAAAAATGCATATGTTTTTTATTTGCTTAAATTATAGTTTAAACCCTTAGGAATAAGGGACAATTAATTTAAATGCCGCGCGGAAGTATTTCAGAGGGAAAAAAGCATATATCTATTAGTACTAGTATTTATATATATATATATATATATATATATATATATATATATATATATATATATATATATATATATATATATATATATATGTGTGTATATGACTCGAAACTTTAAACGCGTTTTTCTCGAAATCATATTTTCAAAATCGGGCGAAAAGAAATCTGAAATACTAATTGATGGATCGTGCTGAATCTTTTTATTTCTTATTCTAGATATAAAATACTCAAAAACTACGGGGGCTTTTTTTTAAGTGCTTTATTCGTGTTTTATGGTCGTTTTTATACAGAAATTTAGTCCCGAATAATGAACTTTTTTTTCAAACGTGCGCCATTTTGTTAAAAATCTAAATTTCCAGCCCGTAGTTTTTTAGAGTATACATCAGAGATTAAGAAAACATATCCCTTTTTGATCCAGGTCTATTGCTGTTCCCGGAATGTTTTCGCCCGATTTGCCCTACACGCCGAGAGGAGTCGCCATTTTTTTAAATTTCTGACGACAATTTTGAATATTTTCTTAAAAAAAAAAATTTAAATAAAGTTTAAACAGCACTAAATAAAGATCCAAAAACAGTTCTTAAGCAGCACGTTTAGATTTCGTTAAAAAAAATCTTGAAAATGACCCTTTTTTTTCGTGTCTAGAGTGGTCTTACCCCTTAAATGTACGAATTATTGTCTGAATCAATTACTTCATACAAAGATTTTTTATACTTCAAGATAAGAAAAATGAGGATTATATGTCATTAATTTCGTATAATTAAGGGTGTCTTTAGTAACACTAGTTTGATAGTTTCGAAAAATTTGTTATAATTTAATTCGGACAAAAACTAAACGAGATATGAATATGAGCTCAGCTGCATTGAATTTCTAACTAATAAATAAATTTTCGGCAATTTTTACGCCAAAATTTTCTCAAAAACAGGACGACATATGCCTCCGAAAACTTTACTATTGGATTCAAAGGGTCAAAATACATATGTATGTCAATTTTCGTTACCATATTTCTACGAGAAAGGATGTTAGAGAAAACGATCTGAAATTGGCCTAAAATAAAAACAAAAATCCATTGCACTTAGTAAATAATTAAAAAATTAAATTGCTTCAAATTTGTTTATAAGTCATTTCGGATACAAGGAATTCAATGCCGTTTGTTTTTAAGATATATCTCAATATGTACTATATTTCAAAAACCAAACAAGATATGAAGATGGCCTCAACAATATTGAATTAAATATTAAAAAATGTATTGCGTATTGAATTCTACGCCCAGTATATTAAAGTTTATTTTATTTGAATTCGTTAGTTTTTTATTCGAATGTCGCTAGGGGTAATTGCAACCTACAGCTAGTAATTATGTAATTATGGAAGTGTGAAACGAAATTTACGATTTAATCCATACGATCACAGATAGGAGTAACGGGTACGAATAGTGCAAATGAAATGGTTCGAATCTGTGCTGCTTAGTCTCAAACAGCAAAGCCTACTTTGTTATGCACCCCAGTGGGAAAACTTCAAGTTCCAGGGCCGTATTTCACTGTGATTTATCTGCACTTCGCTAAAAGAATCGCAGAAAAAACGACGCTGAATCAATCAGCCATTATTTCAAAACAAGTAGCTGCAAAAGATGTTGGGGTTAGGTCAACCACTAGTTTCACGTCATACCAAGCTGTGGCAGATGGACGGCGCTAGACGACGCTAAGCGTCGCACAACTTACCGTCTTCCAGTCCACTTCCATTCCGGCGTCGGCGTCGGATGTACATGTACGAGTACATGACACTCACACGTTATAACTGATACTTTTTATACGGACTCAAGCACACTTATACTATTTTCAGGACGACCTGACTATGACGTCATCAACAGAATATACATTTTTTAACTAAACTGAAGCACATTTATATTTAATTAGTATTTTTTCAACTAAATACTCGTATGGGGTAGATGGCTCAGTGGTATCGGGTCGGCCTGTGGATCTTGAGAACCCTGGTTCGATCCCCACAGCCGACAAACAATTTTCACCAATTTAAATTTACCCCTGTGGCTCCCTCTCCACTAATATCTTTGAGGGCCGTGATTCGACGGCTGGTACCCGCATTTCACGCGACAAAATATGTCACTTACCGAGATCTGCTTAGGCAGAGTGCCACACCCAGTAATGGGTAAAAGGCGTGATGATTTATTTATTTAATACTCGTACTTAAACAATTGATGATTGTATTGTATAATGAATAAATGGACTATAAACAAAAATAACTAAATATAATTATAAGGACTATAATAGTCCATTAATTCATTATACAACATCAGGTAAATGCCTGTTAGTAGTGTAATTATAATTTAATTATTAATATATTAGAAATAAGTCTCAAACCAGTGGCACTAAAAATGTTTACTACATGTAAAGTGCGAATTTTGAAAAAAAATCTGTCTCATTCATTATTTATTTATTTGTTACGCTGTACAACAGGAACTTAATCCCAATTACAGTACAGGGTCCGCACTGACCGAGCCGCAGTGTGATAGTTCATATAATTTTTAGCTTGAGTGAGATTAGAACTCGAGATCTCCAGATTCGAATTCCGTATCGCTATTCACACCACCGTACTGACGGACATTATCAGTACGTTGAGTACTATATGGGGTTAAATAGTTGTGAAACACCCAGTATTTCTCCAGCTGTTAAATCTCGGCCAGCGGAGATATTACTTGCACGCGGCAAGAACTCTTATGCTATCGAAGTCACCAATTCATCAAATGATCAATTCTCACAATGTCATTGAGGATGAAATTGATATTTTTCATAACAACATTAATGATATAAAGAAATCTATTACTTCTTTCTAATTCTGAGTTTCTTCCTTACCCTAGAATTGGGCGTTTGCCTGTTGGGTAATGTATTAATAATAATAATAATAATAATAATATTAGTGGAGGCGGCCGCAATTGAACTTGGATTTTCAAATCGTTACGTCTGAATTGACCAAACGTTCTCACATTTTGATGGTAGGAACCCCTATTATTCCGGTTTGAAGCATAAATATGATGATGTCGCGATCGAGACGTTTTGAGGAATTAGAAGTGGTGCAGTTTGTAAATTAGATTTGGACTATTAAGTTTGAGTGAGCAAGTGTCAGACGCTGTGTTCATTGTGGTGTACTGGTGTATGCCACCCAGCTGCACATACTTGGCATTTATACATGATTGAACGCAGCCCAATACATTAAGTGAACAAGTCACAAACGCACACACGCATCGAGCGCACGCGCTCCTATCACTGTGACATCTGCGGACATCGCGAGCGCTAGCCGTAAACAATCATGTTATGTCTCGTTTAATCTTCATGCTGCGACTGTCTGTTGTTCTCTGTTAAGAAAGCTAATTATAGCAATCATTTCTCTTGTATTTTTCACTTGTTAACAAGCGAACATTCGATGGCCCAATTTAAACGGATTTTTAGCTATTGCAACTTTTAAATCATTACTTCTTTATTGTTTTTGCTGCTATCAAAATATATTTTTTATTATTTCGTACAATAATAACCTACTGTAGCTCCCAAAAATTGTAGAATTTTTTTCGACCAATCCGAGCGCTGCCGGGCCACCAATCGCTCATGCACATACCGCCCGTATGAGAGAATAATTTTGCAACCCCCTCTCCCCTGTTGATTAACTAGAATATTTTTACCTTAAATAAAACACAGACACAGAAAATGTAGAAAATATACATTTTATTTATTGAATAAACAAAATATAAAGAAAATAATAATAAAGAAGATAGAGTCCCCATGGTCAATCTTACATAATTTTTGCTTTTCTCGCCGCTAGCAACTGTCACAGGTAAATAAATAAATAAAAATAAATATATCATCACGCCTTTTACCCATTTTTGGGTGTGGCACATTGCCTAAGCAGATCTCGGTAAGTGATATATTTTGTCGCGTGAAGTGCGGTTACTAGCCGTTAAATCACGGCCCCCAAAGATATTAGTGGAGGGGGAGCCACAGGGGTAGATTTAAATTGGTGAAAATTGTTTGTCGGCTGTGGGGATCGAACCAGGGTTCTCAAGATCCACAGGCTGACTCGATACCACTGAGCCACCTACCCCATACTGTCATAGGTAATGTTAATAAAATGGTAATCGCTAAATTAGGAAACAGATAGATGAGGTAATTTGTAAAGATGTATTAAATCACATTTAATGCGTCCATTTTAAGGTAAATATACAGTGTGATGCTTTCCATTTCTTCACGCGACTTTGCGTTGTTAAATTCCAGTAACCAGACACATAGAATAAGTTCTTAACACGTTGACTGCCAACTACGAGATAACTCGTAGATTGCGTTCTTTGCTAGGACGCCGATTACGAGTTATCTCGTACTGTGTTTACTTACCATTTTCGCGCAGCTACGATTAAACTCGTAACATATCAGTGCTAATATGGATAGATGGCTTCTGGGAAGAGAACAAAAAATCAATGCTGGCTACATGAACAGAAATTTTATTAATAAATAAACAGAAAATATAATTATAAAAAATTTATTCGTAAGACCTTTTTTAAAAAAAAATACATTTTCTATGCTTTTTGATGATTACTATGTAATATAATTAGAGTTTTTAAAATAAATAAATAAATATATCATCACGCCTTTTACCCATCACTGGATGTGGCACTCTGCCTAAGCAGATCTCGGTAAGTGATATATTTTTTCGCGTGAAGTGCGGTTACCAGCCGTCAAATCACGGCCTCCAAAGATATTAGTGGTGGAGGAGCCACAGGGGTAGATTTTTTAAATTGGTGAAAATTGTTTGTCAGCTGTGGGGATCGAACCAGGGTTCTCAAGATCCACAGGCCGACTCGATACCACTGAGCCACCTACCCCATAAGACTTTTTTAATAATATAAAATGATTAAATGAAATTGGCTTTTTAGACCGGAATTCTGAAAATTGCCGTGGCAGTCAATGTGTTAAATGAAGTATAAATATAGTACAATCAAAATAATTTTCTATTTGAAAGTTTGTGAGTAGTTAGTAGTCAGTATTTATTTATAACATAGAAATATATACATATATTTTAATTATTTCGTGTAATTATAAAAATTTTCGATTAGTTTTTCGGTGGGCAGAGACAAAGAAACCCTGAGCCCGCAAGATGCAAGCTTGCCAAAAGCAAGCGCCGATCCTTGTTTTTGTCCCTCTAATTTCTTTATATGACTTTTACATATCAAAAAAATAATTTCTTGATTTACTTGAATATATTCTTTAAAATGTGTGAATGGATTTAAAATTGCGAATCATTCGAAGATATAAATGCACTTTCCATATTAGGTATAGTAATTCTATTTGAGTGAAAGTTGTTTTATATTTCTGTCATAAACTCTCATTTTTATAGAATATAAACGTACTTTAATTGTATTCTAAGTTTGCCTCTTATTAAAAAATTTAAATACGTCTGGGCTCGAAAGTTTTCTATCTGGCTTATTTAGATTTGCTGCTGCGTAAGTAGCGCAAGTAATAAATAAAATACCAAGTACTTTAAATACGTTCCACTGCCGTTACAACAATTAAATGTTCTATTAAGACAATGTGTTCTTAATAAATGTGGATCATATTTAATTACGTCTGTCCACTAGTGTGTCACAAAGGGGAAAACGGGGAAGCTTGTGCACTTTTTACATGGTCATTCATTCATATGCTCTTAAATTTGAATGTTTTAATAGTTTCATAACATCGAAATAAATTGGTATGTCAACAGTCCCTATCAGATCAAACTGCCCTTGATTTTTATATCACTATCAGATATAAAACCAAATGAATCTTCTAATAAAATAAACATGTACAAATTAAATTGTAATTATAAACATTACAACTGTTTGTAGTATAAGTAGTGGCACTAAAAATGTACACTTAAAAAACCATGTTCTTAATTTTGGAAATTTTGAAAAAATATTTTATGATCAGTACATCATATAATATGTACCCTTAATTAAGGCCACTCTAAAATTTAAAAAAAATGCATTTGTTTTTTATTTGCTTAAATTATAGTTTAAACCCTTAGGAATAAGGGACAATTAATTTAAATGCCGCGCGGAAGTATTTCAGAGGGAAAAAAGCATATATCTATTAGTACTAGTATGTATATATATATATGACTCGAAACTTTAAACGCGTTTTTTTCGAAATCATATTTTCAAAATCGGGCGAAAATAAATCTGAATTACTAATTGATGGATCGTGCTGAATCTTTTTATTTCTTATTCTAGATATAAAATACTCAAAAACTACGGGGGCTTTTTTTTAAAGTGCTTCATTCGTTTTTTATGTTCGTTTTTATACAGAAATTTAGTCCCGAATAATGAACTTTTTTTCAAACGTGCGCCTTTTGTTATAAATCAAAATTTGCAAAATCCAGCCCGTAGTTTTTTAGAGTATACATCAGAGATTAAGAAAACATATTCCTTTTTGATCCAGGTCCATTGCTGTTCCCGGAATGTTTTCGCCCGATTTGCCCTACGCGCCGAGAGGAGTCGCCATTTTTTTTAATTTCTGACTATTTTGAATATTTTCTTTAACAAAATTTTTGAAATAAGGTTTAAAGAGCACTAAATAAAGATCCAAAAACAGTTCTTAAGCAGCACGTTTAGATTTCGTTAAAAAAAATCTAGAAAATGATTCTTTTTTCCTTGTCTAGAGTGGCCTTACCCCTTAAGTATAAAAACACCCTGTATAATACAGAGCAAAACTGGTTAAAAATCAAGGCGTTATACTCGATTTGTACTAAATATAGAATTTTCATAAGAATTTAATCATTAAAATTGTGCTTGTTTTTCCTGCTGCAAAAATTCCTAAATTATTTTGGAGAAAAATGCTTGGCATTTTTAATTAAAGGAAAATCATGTTGATCCAATAAATCGACTGGGAGTGTACACCATTAAAAACAATTACCCAATCACCCATCAAAGCAATGAGCTTTGCCATACTCGCCAATTCCAATAGTAAATTATAAATGTACGATTGTGAAATTTGTTTGACTGGAATAATCCCGCGATAAAATCTTCTGGTACGGTACTGTACTTATGTGTGACGCATCAATCATGAGGCTCATGTTATAGGTCGAAGGTCACGTATTCATTCGTTTCAAATACAGTTTCACAACGCTTGGTAAGTGTACAGTATACGGTGTGCGTCTTTGTGTGTTAGTATGCGTGCGAATTCGCTCTCACCAGTTACAATACACGAATACACGAATACACGAATACACGAATACACGATACATGGACTATTCGACGTTATGGAGAATCTTATACGATAGGTTAACCTATACTGCGTTTAATACTGAATTACTGGCTGTTCATTCGATTTAATTTTATCTACTTTTCATTTCTGAAATACACTGCTCAAAATTTAATGTAAAATTAAAACTATAAATTATATTCAAATATTTGCAAGAATATTTAAGGTATTATTTTGCATAGAAATATTTGAATATAATTTATAGTTTAAATTTAATAAATATGTATTTAAGAAACCTTTTATTCATTTAAAATTAAGTTTTAATTTTACTATAACAACAAAGACAAAATTAATTGTCATCCAACACTTGGTGAAACAAGGTTTAATAAAGATGACATGTCATCTTACCTGTTGTTAAAGATCTTATTCTCTGCTGGCACAGTTCTTCGTCACCAGCTTCTTCACGTGAACTTTGTTCTAGGTGAAGAAATGAGTTATACCATACTGATGAGCTCTAATAAGAGCGAAACGCGTCTATGGTTACTAACTGTGCTGGCCAGCCTCTGACGATGCCCTCATAAGGTGACTTAGAGGCTGAATTTTGTGAAACGTAGCCAAGTGTTTACTTTATATTTTTTTTTTAATTTTACATTCAATTTTTAAAATATCACTGTACAATTTTAAGCAGTATATAATATATATTTTTTGGCGCTTTTGCTACTCCGAATATGTATTAAGTGCTGGCTACCCAAATATCACAACTTTTCTATTATTTTTTTATCAAAAACGTTAAAACAATGTGTAAACTTACTAATTACACTATATTTTGTTATAAATCGTCACTTGTTCTCGCGAAAACTTTTAAAAATCACCAGCATAACGCAAAATCGCTCAACAATCTGTGGTTGTTTCTAGCTATAGCACGCTCCAGTTAGTTGCGCAGTAAAAAATACTAGTTTTAGGATAATCAAATTAAAAATTACAACAAAGACAAAATTAATTGTCATCCAACACTTGGTGAAACAAGGTTTAATAAAAAATATAAAATAAACACTTGGCTATGTTTCACAAAATTCAGCCTCGAAGTCACCTTATGAGGGCTGGCCAGCACAGTTAGTAACCATAGACGCGTTCCGCTCTTATTAGAGCTCATCAGTATGGTATAACTCACTTCTTCACCTAGAACAATGTTCACGTGAAGAAGCTGGTGACGCGTCTATGGTTACTAACTGTGCTGGCCAGCCTCTGACGATGCCCTCATAAGGTGACTTGGAGGCTGAATTTTGTGAAACATAGCCAAGTGTTTATTTTATATTTTTTTAATTAAAAATTGTTTTGTCATATACAGAATTCGTTCAAATTGCAGAATATATAATGCTAAGTTATGAACAACTAAAACGTAAATATGTGATCAATTAAAATAAATGCATTTACCCATTTTTATAGACAAATAAGTTGAATTTCTGAATAAAATTAAAAACTTATGAAATAAATATGTTAATTGACATATTGACAGCGTTTCTAACATTTAGAGAGTTAGTATAGGCTGTCCAATAAAGTATTTAGTAAAATAGCAACAGGAAAGACATATTAAAATGTGTGTACATGTGAATGTATCATTAACATTTATTTATATGCATATAATTGATTATATTTAGAGAAACGTAATGTAGTTATTTTCTTTTATTACTTTAAAGTTCTTTTAGAAACATTATTTATTTGATTTGATTTGAATGTGAATAGATACAACCATTACAAAATCTGTACAAAAATCTACAAATAAATTTACTCTTGCAATACACAACGATGAAATAAATATCTACATTTGGATGTACTATTAACCCAATGACACTAAAAATTTTCGCTAGGAATTAAATACCCTTATATTTGCGAATTAAAAAAAAATATTTTTGTTCTGTAATCAGTATATCAAATTATATATTTCGTGTTTCGTACAGAGGTATAGAAACACCCTGTATTTTTTTTTAAATGATAAAGTGAATCATATACAATTATATGTGAGCTCCGCTGTTTAAAACCCATATTTTCTGACGTCACAAAATTTTTAAAATTCATTACGGCCTAATGAATATCAATTAAGACTTTATAGAACTGTACATTGTTTTCAATTTAGATGGAGTTCCAAAAAACAAAAATAGTGGAGGACCCTATTAGCGCTATCTCTTAGTAGTTAAACTGGAAGTATTGATTGATACAGTTGATATGTTGTCGTCACCCTGTTTTCCATATACGATCAACTTATTACATCAATCAAAGATATGGCTTAAAGATAATTCGACAATAGGCTTTAATAGGCTTAATTGCTGTTCATACATTGATTATTTATAGTCAAGTACAATGTTTGGATGTTATACATCAACAACATGTACCCCTATACACAAATATCACATTTGCTTTGAACAAAAATAACTAAACATCAAAAAATGTTCGTTTTTCTTCAAGCATACAACAATATTCATATTATGCTACTACACACACTATGTAGAACTAAGCCATTATGTTATTAGTACAATAATGAAATTCATTATTGTACTAATACAATAATGTTAGTTATAAAATATACCACAGGCAGCAGCACTTGCTAGGACAGCCCGGCTATTGGCTCAACGTTACCAATCGTACGATAATTATCATATATGTAGGATAATTAGGGGAATTGTACGATGTACGATAGTAAGTTATTATCGTACAGCGTACTTAAAATGACATATATATAAAAAATATCGTGAACATAATTAGGAGTCACAACCCATAATTTTGAGTGTTCCGTACGACAATTTCAATATCTAATGTTGGCAAATGAAGTGAAGTGAGGTTAACTGACTGACAGCCAGTAGCGATAAATATCGTTATTTGTTTCACAAAAAAATTGTAAAATAGAAAACTGTACATTTAACATAACTGTTATAAAGCGAATTAGGGAAAAAATTAAATAATTTATATTTTATTCTTGAAATTTACGTTATAATGCTTGAAGAAAAAATAGTATATGCTACTCGGAGTAGAATGCTCTTTTTTATTTCGCTCAGTTTGCATCGCCTCGGCTACACGCCTCGGCCGCAAATATCTGAGCTCAATCAAAAAGACTGCTTTCTACTCCTAGTAACATAATATACTATTATTCTATTTCTTTGTTATTCTGCACAACAGGAACTTAATCCCAGTTATAGTAACTAATAGTGCAAATCAAATCATTCAGACACAATCTTACTTTTGAAACAATTTTCACTAAAATTATTTAGGGCTGTTTAGCAGCAGAAAATATATGTTGCTGAATTTCAAGATGCATCGAAAATACTTGAATTAGAAATTGAGGAATACGAAATACTGTTAAGTCTAATTTGGCGCAGTTGTTTTCGTCTCGAATTCCACGTCAAAGACGTATGGGTGAGATAGATTGCATTCTTATAGTGGCAATGGTTAAAAATAGTGTTGCATATTGCATTCTTTTCGACATTCAGACCGATTGACTCTAAGTCTCAAATCACCGACTTACGTTGTATAATGTGAACGTGTGCTTTGTTCTCATGTTGATGTGAGGATTCAGCATGTAACCTTTTGATAATGTTGCTTCGAAGGCGCTCATAATTCAATATCAAAGCTAAACGTCGCATGAGATTTTTAAATATGAATGTCATGGTGCTTTTATAACAATATTTCGAATATTTACTACACAGAATTTACGAAACTAATTTTAAAGATCATACATACAGGCTGTAGAATTGAAATGTGGCGTATAGGGATTTCAATGTTATTTTTTAAATATTGCTGTATCTCTTTATCTATTCACTTTAGAGCAAAAGCGTAAATACAAAAATTGTTCAGAAATTAAATACGCTTCCTATAAAGTAAATTTCATTACATAAATGTGAATAGTTCAAGAGATATTAATTAAATTAAATTCAAAATTTATTCAAATTTTTTGTAGATTGCGTTGCGCCAAGCATTTTATGATCGGTTAGGGCATTGCTTAGCAGTAAATGGAAACTTATTCGAACATTTCTTGTAAATTTATAAATAAATAATTTAATAAAATTATAGTAGCAATATAATGTATTTTTCTTATTTTATAATAAATACGTCAAACATTTTGTGCACTTGAAATTTATTCACTATTTCCTTACAATATTCTTCAAAAACTTGTTCAACAAATATTACAACACTGTAACAAACAAATGTCAAACTCTTTTACAATATGTCAAATATTCAGTTCATTTGTTTAATTTTCCAACGCAATCTACAAAAAATTTGAATAAATTTTGAATTTCATTTAATTAATATCTCGTGAACTATTCACATTTATGTAATGAAATTTACTTTATAGGAAGCGTTTTTAATTTCTGAACAATTTTTGTATTTACGCTTTTGCTCTAAAGTGAATAGGTAAAGAGATACAGCAATATTTAAAAAATAACATTGAAATCCCTATACGCCACATTTCAATTCTACACCCTGTATATTAGGTAACAAGTTTTATAAACGTGTTTTTAGTTACAATTCAATAAAAAACGAATCGTTACAAATAACTATTCTCGAAAATAATTGTAAAATGTCAAAATCTTTGATGAATGCTGTAAATTAGTATTTTAGTTGTTCTTCGTACTCACAGAGATAAATGGCAATTATCCTTCCTGTAAAAATGTGAACAATTTAATAAAGTAGAAGGAACTGAATTGAATGGTGAATCATTATTCTGCAAACTGAGTAATGCTTCAAAAATACTGGAATCTATTTGCGGGATTACGTTATTAACCCATATTTGATTATGTCGATTTATCAAAGACAGTGAGCAGTGGTGGTTGAATCACGCTTCTCTTCTCCGCTTCTACATTATATCGAGATAAATTACTTAAATTTTGAATGCATGCGGGAGGCTAATGTCCCTCGATGAGTTTTAAATGAACCAGAGATCGAAACATTATACTGAGTACAGCATTTTTTCACCTTTGTTCATTTACAAATTTGATGAACATTATTTCCAGCAGTCTTACAAGCCAATAGAAGCAATTTATTCAATTTCTATAGGTATTTTCACTTGTTACGAAATATAAAGTTTATTCAAGAATATATTACTAATCATCGTAAAAAACTCACAAATTTGATCGAGGAAAGTTCCGACTGGGAGGAATAATCGCACTTATATGAAAGGAATTATAATTAGTACACCTAAATACTGAACCTTTTTGGAACAAGATTTTATTGTTTTTATAAATTAAACGTAATGTATATATTTTTCAAGATAAAGGCTGAAAGTATTGTAATAAATATGAAGTTTATGTGCAAATAATAATAATGGAAAATGACTTCAGAACGATAGGGGGAAAAGTAATAAAAATTTTAGTACATTTATAAATATAGTAGATAGGTTAGTGGAATCGCATTGGCCTATGAATTTGAGAACCCGACTTTATTCTCCCTCCACTAACATCTTTAGGGTCGTGATTTGACAACATCTCACGCATTTAAATATATCACTTGCCGAGATCTGCTACGGTACACTACCACACTCAAAAATGAATACAAAGCTGTAATAATAATTCTAAAATAATAATCAAATTGAAAAATTAGAATAAAGAGCTCATACATCTTTTCAAAATGGTTAGCATTTCGTGTTGTAAGTGTTAATGCACTATACCTATTTTACTATTACTGTCTCATTCCATACGTCTCTTTCTAGGTTACTTTTAAATTAAGTAAAAATTATGGGCTTAATATTTTTATACGTACAAATAAAAATTCGTGAAATAAATTTTCTGTTTCTAATATTATAAAGCTATTGCAAAGCATGCCAAGTAATTGTAGCAAATAATGTAAACCAGATAAGGTTTTGTTCAATTAACAATCATGTAATTTTAATTATTATTGGCGTACACTTTATTAACAGCGATTAAAAAGAATTTAAGCATTATTTGCCATTTCTGCGAAGAATTTGTTACATCATATTTAATTTATTTGCAATTGCACATATTCTATCTTGCAAGGTCACTTTGTAATCATCTTCAAATGTACATTACGTTTATTAATAAGAATAACATAATCGATGTATCTACCTTTCTACCTAAATTTTTATTCCATTTGGTAATTGACGAGTTATCGATCACTTTTACAGAACTCACGGGCAAGATTAAAACAAAACTTATCATCTATAATCATTGTTTGTTATAAGGTTTTATAAATAAATATAAATAAATAAAATAAATATATCATCTCGCCTTTTACTCATTACTGGGTGTGGCACTCTGCCTAAGCAAATCTCGGTAAGTGATATATTTTTTTCGCGTGAAGTGCGTTTACCAGCAGTCAAATCACGGCCCCCAAAGATATTAGTGGAGGGGGAGCAACAGGGGTAAATTTAAATTGGTGAAAATTGTTTGTCGGCTGTGGGGATCGAACCAGGGTTCTCAAGATCCACAGGCCGACTCGATACCACTGAGCAACCTACCCCATAAAAATATAAATATAAAATTGAGCCTATTGTGCTAATCATAATTTTTATTTAACAGATGAGAGCGATTCTATTGTCGCAAATAAAATTCTGCCTGGCGCGATTCGAAAGCAGATCGTGTTGTCAAATTTTGATGTTGTCCGAACAATATTGTAACAAGAAATAGAAATATTTTTTAATAGATTCGCTGACCCGCGATTAAGAAACGCTGATGCCCTTTACAGTAATTAGAATGAATTTCCTGCAGATGAACAAATTATATTTTTGAATAGAACATACGTGGAACGAACGACAAATACGTATATTTATCTTACAAGAAATAATGGCAAGTACTCTAAATGAGCTTTAATTTTAGACTTGAAATGTTATTGAGAGGAGTTAACTATATCCTTAATGTGTTGAGGTTAGTGATGGTGGAATTCGCATTCGCTTCTGTGAAAGAAAAGTATGCGAATTGCCTTATTGTCGCTTACTGCTATGTGCTATGTGAATCAGAGCTATTTGTGGTCAACATGCTGTAATTACGTGACAGAGAATAGATGTCACAGATACGTAGTAATTTATTAACTATTGCAATCACTAGCTGTCAATAATTACCAACTTCCATGCAGTGATTTAAAACGCATTATTTATTATGTATTTGTTAATACGAGTATAATATTATATAAATAAAAATAAATATATCATCACGCCTTTTACCCATTACTGGGTGTGGCACTCTGTCGAAGCAGATTTCGGTAAGTGATATATTTCTTCGCGTGAAGTGCGGTTACCAGCCGTCAAATCACGGCCCTCAAAGATGTTAGTAGAGAGGGAGCCACAGGGGTAGAATTAATTTGGTGAAAATATAATATAATATATATATACCTCGCTATACGGTCACTCTTTATACGGCATCTCGCTATAACTGCCCATTTCAATTAAGGCACGTTTTCGATTTACGGCTTAAAATATTTCGCTATAACGGCAAAAAAAACTTTTATATGCGACTAACTAATAATATTATCATTATATATGCGTTTTTTGCTATTTAATGCTATATATTAATCTCGCCGGGAATAATGAGTCGGGAATAATGGTCATTATTCCCGCTCGTGAACCAATCAAAATGCTTAAAACATGGATCATTGTTTTATTGTGCCATCGGAACAGTGTTGCCATAGCGACTCATTTAAATTAAACATGCTCGTTGCTAAGTTCACTGTTGTTAACGAATCGGAAACAAACAAAACAAAATCATCGTTGAGAAGTTGTCAAAAATGGTCTTGCAAATTGTGTTAAATTATTGTGTTTAACTGTAATTGAAAAAAATGGACAGTATTACAGATGACAGTATATCTTCTACACCACCAGAAATAACGAAAATCGCTGATGCTACTACATATGGTTTATTACCGCAAAAGTCTAAAAATTTCTATGACAAAGCATACCAAAGTTTTATGGACTGGCGTATTAAAATGAAGACAAATTCGTATTCAGAAAATGTATTGTTGGCATATTTTACTGAATTAGGTGAAAAATACAAATCATCTTCATTATGGTCTTTTTACTCCATTTACTCATTTCAATTAAATGTAAATTTATTAGGTAAATAGATGTAAAATTAATAGATAATAAATAATATAAAAATTGACTAATTTTTATTAAATTAGTCGTATATGTTAGTCGTATATAAAGTATAGTATACAACTCGCTATAATGGCTATTATTACCTCGGATGATTACAACCCTTGCTCGCTCCGCTCGCTCGGGTTGCAAACTTCATCCTCGGGAATAAGAGCATCCATTATAGCGTCGTTGTATAATATACTATTTTTCCCATAGAATTTGTATGAATTTGTATTGATTCCTTATACGGCTTTTCGCTTTGGGGCCAAGTTTCGTGAAACGTATCTAGGCCGTAAAGCGAGGTATGGGTATATATATATTAACTCATTACTGGGTATGGCACTCTGCTGCAGATCTCTGTAAGTGATATATATCTTTGCGTGAAGTGCGATTACCAGCCGTCAGATCACGGCCACCAAAGATGTTAGTGGAGGGGGAGCCACAGGGGTAGTGTGGTGAAAATTGTTTGTCGGCTGTGGGGATCGAACCAGGGTTCACAAATCCACATGGCGACTCGATATCACTGAGCCACCTATCCATACAATAAATAAAAATAAATATATCATTACGCCTTTTACCCATTACTGAGTGTGGCACTCTGCCTAAGCAGATCTCGGTAAGTGATATATTTTTTCGCGTAACTTGCGGTTACCAGCCGTCAAATCACGGCCCTTAAAGATATTAGTGGAGGGAGAGCCACAAGGGTAGATTTAAATTGATGAAAATTGTTTGTCGGCTGTGGGGATCGAACCAGGGTTCTCAAGATCCACAGGCCGACTCGATACCACTGAGCCATCTATCCATACAATACATACATACATACATAACATCACGCTATATCCCATTAAATGGGGTAGCACGAACCCGTCAACATTCTCATCCTGACACACGATACTCGATTCGACCACATTAACACTTCCGCCATACAAACTCTTTCTTTTCTCACAACCAAAATCCATCAACACGCAACAAACATTCATCCATTCGCTCCTGTACACCTGTTTCGTATCTCTTCACTTACGCCCACTTCTCTAACAACGAATCTATAAGAAATGAAGGCAGCATCTCCTGCGCTTGTTTAAAAATTCAGCACCGGGATGTCAGCTACTTTGGCGGGCTGTTCTAAATCAATCAAAAACACGATTAGAAAATGCCAACAATAAACAAATAAATTGTTATTTTTCTGGAAACGTCTTCTTGATTACACATTAGTATTTATAATAACCATCATTTCAAAATCAAAGTAATACATTTTCAAGATTTTTCATGAACACAATGAAAATTTCTCTCGATCGCGAAATAATTTGCTGCTCTCAGAAAATAGTCCTAGATCCACAAATAACTATTACGTATTGGAATAGATGGGTGGTAGCATCATATCGGTCTGTGGATTTGAAAACCCGAGTTCGATTCCTACAGGCAACAATTAGCTCTAAGGCTCTTCCAACACTGATATCTGATGGTTATTTACGCCTAGAAATAATGATTTTCAAATTTCGAGTTATTGTCGATTTCAAACAAAATTAAACAAATAAAATAAGTCACGCCACTTTACCCATTACTGAGTGTAGCACTGTACCATGGAAAATTTCGGTAATTCATATATTTTAAAGTGCGTTTACCAGCCGTCAAATCACGGCTCCCAAAGATGTTAGTGAAGGGAGCGCCACAAAGATAATTTTAATTTTAATATAATAATGAATAAAATGAATATGTGATACATATTTTGTTTGTTACAAGAAGACTTGCAATATGTTTATAAGTTACGAGTTAGGAGTTTGGAGAAAAGTGTGTAAAATGCGTGATTACGGGCCTGACGCGTGGAGGGTACATAATTACCTCGAGGTAATTGCAGATGAACAAGTCTATTTTTAGACAAAGTGCATATTCGATTGCGCAACGTGCTCAAGATATATTTATCGTATTTGTGACACAGCTGCCGTTTTTAAACAATTAAAGTTTGCTACATTAGTAATTACAGTGCACGCAAGTGTCTTTAATTGGAGCTCTCGGAATAAGGCAAGTAAAGTACTACGAACCGCGGAACAAATGAACGAGATAAATGTTAGAACAAAACAGAGAAGCAAAGAGATTGTACCAGTGTTAGCGGTAACGGTAACGTCAAACGCCAAACGCTGTAACGGTAACGTTTAAGAGTACGAACGTCACGAGGACGCACAACTAATTCATCGTTAATAGTAATTCACTGCGTCGTGCCGTCGTGCCGTCGTGCATCCCTTTCTGTTTTATTGTAATTTTTCGTTGAAGTACAACTGCGGCTGCGGCAGCGGCAGCGACCATATTTAAATTTAATATGAGATTGCACAGTTGAGATTATTGCCTTAGTAGACAGAAAAACTAGATTTTATTGATAACAATATATTACTGTGGGAAAAAAGAAAACTTAGATAACACTGTTTTTATATTTTATTTATTTCTGCAAGTTTCACTAGCGCAAGAAATCATTCATTTACAAGCAAAATTTACATTTATTTACATAGTATAACATATAAATAATCGATTAATGAACATTTAAATTTTGAACTTGATTTAAATAAATACATACAGCAATGTCATTTCGTCCATTTGACATGTAATTTTGTTTTTTTAGATCATTGCCCGTCTCGATTTTATAGGTCGAAAATATACTTTCCCTCTATACTATTTCGGTCTTATAGACCGAGGATTATTAGGTCATTGCGCCACCTCGGTTTATAGACCGAAAATAAAATTTCTGTCTTTGCTATCTCGGTCTTATAGACCGAGAATTATCAGTGAAAAGGTATACTCGTATATCTATATTTTAAAGTTAGCGAGAAATGCAGACCAAAACGGCGTAACTAAGTAAATTAAGTTGTATATACCGACTCGGTCTATGAGACCAAGATAAAAATAATTAATATTTTTGAAAAATTGAACATTTACTCCGTTCTGGCATAAACAGAATGACTGGTAGCACAAGCTCTGTTTTTGGGTGTTCTAAGAGCACGGTTTTAACATGTTAGAGATAGCTAAAACACCCAAAAACACTGCTCTTAAAACAAGCAAAAATAGAGCTTGTGCTACCAGCCATTGTGTCTAAAAAAATACGCTAAAATTCCTCGTCTCTTTGAAAGTCGGTGAGCTAAAAAATACGACTGTATTTGAATAATTCAGAATTCAGATATCACTATAAGCTGTAGGGGCCTTATACTGTAATTAGATATAAGTTCCTATTGAGAAGAGTAGCAAATAAATATACTCGTAAGTCATAACTTATGAAAATAAATGAAAGTAAAATAAGATATTGATTCCGGTATGAGGTGCGAGTTTTGTACATTTATATTCCAAAAGCAAAGTTGTTGAGTGTGAAGAAAACCTTGTCTTGTGTTTGTTGGCAATCCTGGGTTTATATGAAAATATGAAAATAAGGGAGTGAGGTTCGTAGCACGCACATGGGGTATAAAAACAACACTTGTTCATGCGACAATATATTGTGGCAGAGGAAAGAGAACGGTGGACAAATGACAGTCAGCAGTCTGTCGGGTGTCTGCTACATCAGCGCTAGGGATAGTTGCGGCCAGCATCACAACCACATCGAGGAAGGGTAAAACACAATACATGATTAAACGACTTTGTATATCGCGACTCGCGGTACGCGGTACGCGTTACGCGTTACGCCGTGCATCCGTGTTATGTATTCCGTTTGAGCTCTGGGCCAGTGGGGGTGAAGTGAAAGAAGTTGTCACCGAATTAGGGTTCATGCGTAGATTTTATCGCCACTCACCCACTGCCTTTTTACTATTTTCATTCTGACATGCTAGAAGTTACTTTCATTTTTAAATCAAACAGCAATGTTTATTTATTAGCTGAATAATAATATATTATTCAACGACCGTGTAATGATACCTATTACTCATGAGGATAAAATTGTAACACGAACCGCAGGCAAGTGCCGTAAATTATCCGAATGAGTAATAGCCATTATTACACTTTGACTTACTCGTGACTAAAGACTAATTTTATATAGAACTAGAACTGGCCGATATTGAATATTGACTATCAATATTATCGTTTAAAGATATTTAAATTAACAACATTTCTTATAATATCGATATATTGATGACTGCATGATAATTTCGTATCAATATTACTGATAATATAGATATATCGATCATTCGTTCCAACTAAAAATTACATTTTCAGAACTAGATAAGTTTGGCGAAAATAATAATAATTATTCAGTTGATGCCATATTTCGAACACAGGTGACGTGGTGTAGCGGTTAGCATCTCTGCCCGGTATGCGGAAGGTCCCTGGTTCGAATCCAGGCGTCATCAGAATTTTTCTGTCATAATATAAATTAACTTTAGTCAAAAACTACAGGTATGATTACCTTTAATAATCACACAACTTAATAATATTAGCTCTAAGCTTGGGTATGATTCCCTTATAATCAAAAACTGTGTCACTGTAGACGAACCCGGTTGTCAATGCCTATATAGGAGTCTCTCGGAACGAAGCTACGCTTAGACACTGTGACAGAAAAATTCAGTTGATGCCATATTTCGAACACAGGTGACGTGGTGTAGCGGTTAGCATCTCTGCCCGGTATGCGGAAGGTCCCTGGTTCGAATCCAGGCGTCATCAGAATTTTTCTGTCATAATATAAATTAACTTTAGTCAAAAACTACAGGTATGATTACTTTTAATAATCACACAACTTAATAATATTAGCTCTAATAATTATTACATTTGTTTGTCAATAATTAATTATTACTCACGGCTGTCACTACGTTGTCATAGCAACTTTGATATAATAAATTATTTTCTTCTCACGACAGGAAGGAAACTTCGTTTCCTAGAGAGGAAAAAATAGGATAACCTACACAGAACTGCCAAGAAAAGCGCCTTTTCCACTCTTATTCGAATGCCTCAGAAGCATAACTTCGAACTCGAGTGGGAAAATAATCACTTTTCTCTCTAATTATTACTCACGGCTATATCATATAATGAATATGTGATTAAATGTTCTTTTTCTAGAGTGTAATTGTTGTTTTCTGTTTGTTGCAGATGCATGCGGACTGAGCGACGTCTCGCACATCGAGTCGTTGCAGGAGAAGTCACAATGCGCGCTGGAAGAATACTGCCGAACGCAGTACCCAAACCAACCAACGCGCTTCGGAAAGCTTCTCCTGCGGCTTCCTAGCCTGCGTACTGTAAGCTCGTCCGTGATCGAGCAGTTGTTCTTCGTGCGTCTCGTGGGCAAGACGCCCATCGAAACGCTCATTCGCGACATGCTCCTGTCGGGAAGCTCCTTCTCGTGGCCATACATGTGATATATGAAACTGTACTAGGTTCTCGATCTAGTCACCCACAAAACAACGTAACACGTACAACGTCTCGTATTGTGCCAGACTTTAACCATTTACACTTACCTATTCATATATCGTGTATATTATAATGAAACGTGAATTTCATTTTTTAGTAAATTGTAATTTTTTATCAATTGTTTACTTGTTGTTTTTTGTTAGCCAATATATAAATCTCGTCGATGGTTTGCGCTGAATATAACAGTTTGACTCCGGTGTTCTGAAGTCTTACTAGTACGTTCAGTTCGCATTGTGAATTCTTGTAGTTATATATCGTAATTGATTTTGTAATGTAGCACTGTTATGTATATATCTACATATAAATCACGGCTGTATGTCAACCATACGCAGGTGAATATGTGTCATGAATCAATGTGTAAATATGTTGTAAATATAAAAAAAACAAGTTAGTATAGAACCATGCCTCTTTATTTCATACCCTTTACTTTGACAATTTCTTACATCATATTCTTCCATATTCAAATTTATAAATATGTACGGTTGTCTGGGTAGCATTACGAAATTCGTATCCGAAGAACCCAAGTTCAAATCTCACTCAAGCTGAAAATATACTGCTACTTGGGATTAAGCTCCTGTTAGACCAGCGAAAATAAATAAATAAAGGTCTTCACAATTTGCGTCGGTTATGGATACTTAGTCAATTCAAAAGGACTTTTGGATATTCTTGATCTCAAAATGAAGCGAGTCGAATTGCATATGTACATACTATCATTTTTTTACCTTTTATACTGCAACTAAAATAAAATAAAATTTTCTTATTTTGTAGTGAAATTCTGTGTGACTTCATAAGTTTTGTAGATCCGTAAATATTTCAATAATAAACAAATTAAATATTTTCCATTTATCAACAAATATTCATAAGATTTTGGTCATAATTGCAGATTAACGAATCTATAAATTTATACGAGTAGATTTATCACAAAATTGCACCATTGCATTATTTTACAGATAATAACTGGTAGAAAATTTAGTTTTCTTTCAAATAATGAACCAATAAGCAGAAAATAAATAACACATAACAATTATTCATTAAATTCATCCAACAGAAATTATCATTTTTATCAGTAACTTTAATGTTCTTCAATCAAACAGATAACTACTAATAATGGTAAGTAATATATTTAAAGTTATGTAAGTACAGTAATCCAGTCATAGATTATTTAGTTATTCCTGCCAATTAGGAGCAAGTTACAGCGATTTTAGAATTTTTTAAATCTCAAATTTGAAGGCCTGTGTCGAAATCTAAAAGAAATATCGGTTTGAACGAGTATATTTCTCTTCTTACATATATTTGGAAAATTTTTCAATTTTTAAAAATTTTTCCTTATTGATATTTCACAAAGTTAAAGAGATAATAATAGTTTGCGAACACCAATGAATTCCTCGTGTGAAAATACATAGTATTCATTTTTATTACAGAAAAGCAAAATATGTTGTTTTTTAAGGATTTTTTTACATTTTCTCGATTTTTTGTCATTTTCAGTTTTTGCTCTAAAACTCTTACTCACTGAGAAAAAGTTTTACACTAGAAATTCACTGGTGTTTATTATCTTAAGTGACTGAAATATTGCTATGGGAAATTTTACATAATTTGCAAAAACTAGGAACCTATATTTTAATATCCCTTTTGTTTTCGAGATATTCGCTCTCAAAGTTGAGATTTTAAAAAAGTCAAAAATCGTAACTCAAAAACTAAAAAAGATATGAAACGACATTCAATTTATCGTGATATTTAAAAAAAATGATTTTTGAACTGGTTCAACCAAAATTTCGCAATCAACTGTTAATATATCAATATCTCTTAAACGAAATATTTGTGAGCATACTTCTAACGGACCTTTTAAAATAGTTTTGAAGTTCTAAATTTATATTTTAAATTCGACCGTTTAATGTGGGAACAGTTTGTATATATTATTATTATTTTTAAACAGATTTATATTATTATAAACTTTATTAATATCTACATATATACGCTTTCGTTTTGATTTTGAGTTCTGAAAGTATAAAATTGACTAATCTTTAACGACCAACAAATGAATATATATTTTTTATTAATCTATATACGATGTTTTGCTTTACAGCCCTAAGCGGTTGCTTCGTGCGCTTTATGATAAAATCAGGATCTGTTAAATATAAATAAATATATCATCACGTCTTTCACCCATTACTGGGTGTGGCACTCTACAGTAGCAGATTTCGGTAAGTGATATATTTCTTCGCGTGAAGTGCGGTTACCAGTCATCAAATCACGACCCTTAAAGATGTTAGTGGAAGGGGAGCCACAGGGGTAGTTTAAACGTGGTGAAAATTGTTTGTCACCTGTGGGAATCGAATTCGGGTTCTCAATTCCACAGGCCGACTCGATACCACTGAGCCACCTACTCTATCTGTTTTTATTTCAAATTAAATTTATTGGCATTTGAGCTATTTACTAAACAGAATGGTTGTACAAAATTTTGGAGTTACAGGTAGAGCTCATATATATATAGGGTGTTTCACAACTTAGAGCAAACAATTAAAGGGTATATTCTGTACGACGTGCTGATCATGAAACAAAAATATTTTTTATTTAATCGCAAAACTCTTTTCCATGTTTCCCAGTCCAAAATATTTCGTTGCCACTGCCACTGGGTGGATGATTATGTTAAAGTTATGAATTAAATAAAATTCTATTATAAATAACTGCTAATAATTGAATTGTGTAATTATTCTTTCGTAGTTGATACTTACTTCATTGTTTGTGTTTAATAGGAAAGCGAATTCAGTGCAGTACTACAAAAAATGTTTTAGGTTAACAACCCTTAATTTTTCGAATTAAAAAAAAAATCTTTTTGTTTCATGATCAGCACGTCGTACAGAATATACCCTTTAATTTTTTGCTCTAAGTTGTGAAACACCCTGTATATATATATATACTTTTCATGAATTTTCTTTCAAAACGACATACAAAATGTATTTTTCAGAGAAGGAAACCTAACTAGATCAAGACATATTTCAATCAAAATCGTTTGAGTCGATTCCGAGATAGTTGACAAAATTGTTCATATAAAATTATTAGTCACATTTGTAAATTATAAACGAAGTGTAAACTATTGGACATCAAATAACTGAAAGCACATTTTTTGATGGATCCATATCTAATTTGTTTGTTGGCAATCTCTAAACAATTTGATACAGTGATGCAGTTCCCAAATGAGTGCTAGACAAACAGTAGAGCAAGGATGTGTTAAGCGCATCTGTGAGGGTGCAATTCACATCGCTTGTAATGCGCTAGCTTGGAGTGCTGGTCGCCATGCGCAATCCATTTACAGCGTCGTCGCGACGGCCGAACAACGTCAAACAGAAGAGACCCAGGTGTCTTCTCGTTGGCAATATTAATGATAAGCTTTTGGCGAGTTGCAAAAGTAAGCAGGTGCATTTTAATGTCGAAACTTTTAAGTGCTAAGTTTCTAAATGCTAAGCAGTTGTTCGAAGGACCATCTTGATTTCAAACACTACACTCGGTGTTCGGTGGCTCTGCGAAATGATATTAGTCGGTTTTAACTTTCCCGCAGTATTCACTTATTATGAATGGAACTTACTTGTGACCGAGAATATTTTGCCAAAAAATTATCATAAATATGAACGTATTCCTTTTCTCATTCTATTTACTTCTTTTTGGAATGTAATGATGAGAGAGTATAAAATTGAGAAGAAGTTGAAATAGTTTGAGAATGTGGAATGATTAGTGACATTAAGGGTGAAAGGTTATATGGATGAAGGTTTGCTGCGTGAATGAAAGATAAGTCGAGCTTATATGAAAAAAAATTAGAAATAATGGAAGAAAAAAATAGGACTATTTAACAACAAATATAAAATTAATTGTCATCCAACACTTGGTGAAACTAGGTTTAATAAAAAGTATAAAATAAACACTTGGCTCAGTTTCACAAAATTCAGCCTCCAAGTCACCTTATGAGGGCATCGTCAGAGGCTGGCTAGCACAGTTAGTCATCTTACCTGTTGTTAGAGATCTTATTCTCTGCTGGCACAGTTCTTCATTACCAGCTTCTTCACGTGAACTTTGTTCTAGGTGAAGAAGTGAGTTATACCATACTGATGAGCTCTAATAAGAGGGAAACGCGTCTATGGTTACTAACTGTGCTGGCCAGCCTCTGACGATGCCCTCATAAGGTGACTTGGAGGCTGAATTTTGTGAAACTGAGCCAAGTGTTTATTTTATACTTTTTATAAGACTATTTAATTAATGAATGGTAAGTAAATGTTATAAGGATTCATGCTACCTTATTTGATGGGACATAGCGGTAATGTTATGTGTGTAATTAATATTATAAATACTGTAATTTTATTGGATTAGATACTGCCGTAAGAAATTATATAATCTGGATTTTGGTTCTAGATATTTCAAATTGATTCCTGGCGCAGTGGCCGCGGAAGTGGGGTTGCAGGGGTTGCGGTTGCAACCCCTGATCATTTTTGGGGGTTACGCTGCAACCCCTGTTCAGGACACAAAAAATCTATATATCTCGTCGGCCTGAAGAAATAGAAACTCTACTTATATAACTGTTGACAATTCCAGCTTCAGAATCGTCAGCCGAAAGGTCATTCAGCGGGGTTCGTCGAATTTTGATTTGGAACCGTACTTCAATGTTACAAAAACGACTGTTTCATTTAGTTTTTCTTCATATACACCAAATTAAAACATTGGACATTGATTTAAATAAGGTGATGAAAATATTCATCAATAAAACCGCAGAGCGAATGACAGTTTTCGGAGCAATAGAGTAAAATTGTCTTTTTCAATTTATACAGATGTAAAAAATTTATAAAACTGTTACATTAATTGACAAAAACAAATTATATTATTAATATAATGTATCTCACGTAATTATTTATTTTAATTACCTAAATTTATCTGTGTTCTATTTTTACTCCGGTCAAAAAATTTTCGCAACTCCTTTCGAAAAAAGGTTCCGCTGTCTCTGTCCTGGCGTAATTTCTTCGTAGCCCAATGGTCAAAATAATTAGGAAATATGTATTATAAATTAAAGACTTGCCCACATTCAAAGTTTAAAATTAATATAATTTGGAAAGTAAATCATTATCTCGCTTATTTAAAAACAAATGTATAACCAGATTATCATAAATAATTAAAATTTGTAATCAGTATAAAAACTGAAAATCGTTGGCTTATCATTTCATTTCGAAATAAGTCAAGATTATCTGTCTGAGCGATAACCCCTACGAGTCCTATTATCAAATACCGTGATAAGAATCCACACAAGTGTTGAAAGTTCGTCTTCTCTCGTTCTCTCTTCTTGCTTTCGATTTTGTTGGCTGCAGTAGCTATACAATTTTTCTGGAGTTTACAAAACGAAAATTATTACAGTTTAGGTTTCTATGCAATTATTATTTTTGAGAACTTTACTTTTATACTCGTAGTAGACAAATAACATCACGCTATATCCCATCAAATGGGGCAGCATGAACATCTGAAATTACAAATCACCCACTTTTCAAATTTATCAAAGAATCAGACTTCATCAGACATTCAACCACATTCCCTCAAGTTCCCTCCATACAAGCTCATTTATTCCTCATACTCGGAATCTTGCATTACGCAACATTTGCGCCTACTCCTCTAACAACGAATCTAAAAAGAAAAAGAAAGGAAGGAAACGTCGGCCTGCACTTGTTTTTGAAAGTGAATTCTACACAATTACAGTTAAACACTCTATTGTAAGAACTGAAAACCAATCAAAAGATAAGAAAGGAAATGTCGACTTGCATTTGTTTTTGAAAGTAAATTCCTCACAATTGCAGTTAGACTCTATTGTAAGAACAGAAAATGAATCAAAATATAAGAAAGGAAGGGAGTGTCGACTTGCGCTTGTTTTTGAAATTGAATTCCACACTGTAGTTAGACATTCTATTATAAAATAAATATATCATCACGCCTTTTACTCATCACTGGGTGTGGAACTCTGCCTAAGCAGATCTCAGTAAGTGATATATATATTTTCGCGTGAAGTGCGGTTACCAGCCGTCAAATCACGGCCCTCAAAGATATTAGTAGTGGAGGAGCCACAGGGGTAGATTTTAAATTGGTGAAAATTATATTATAAGAACTAAAAACGAATCAAAACGGTAAGAAAGGAAAAGAGTGTGGAAATAATACGTCGAGTTCCTGAGAAGGTACGAAATTGAAAGCCCAACATCATTACTGTGAATTAAAGAAAAAGATAGTGTTCTTGATATATAAAAATATATCTTCGTTTATCGCATCGCGTACTCGTATCTTGAAATATAACACCACTAGGTAGTAGCAGTTGCATAGGATGACAGCACCCATGCGTTAGTGACACAAACACGACATATGAGGATGTCGCGGCGTGTCCCGTGTCGCGGCTTTAAAACAGGTGATATCGTCGTTTCTATGACAACCAAGTAACCTGCGATTGGTCGAGAGAAATAGTGTCGATAACCACGCCCTCTTCGGGAATACAAAATACCTCGAGCCGAGACTATTTCAGAGCGTTTCAATACAGTATGATACTTCTCTGTCACTCTGTCCTCTTTCACAGGTGGAAACGTCAAAATATGAAAACGTCAAAAGTGGAAACACCGTTAATGACAACCACATTTTTATACAATTAAGTATTTATTTTATATCAAATTACAAAGATAAAGATGAAACTACTTAAATTATTATAGCTATGAATAAATATATCATTATACTACTGCATTTTAATTATGCTCACACCTGTTAAGCAGTGTAAGAATAAATAAAAAAGAAATCAATTAATTTCATTTTACTCCTTTAACAACGAAAATTAGGATTGAATGTTGATAAAATTTAGGTTTACAACGAATAGCCATAGAATTTGAATTTGGGTGTTTTATACTTTGAGAAAAAGTTTACTTTTTAAACTTCTCAAAATAAAGCATATGGTTCTTGAAGTAAAATAAAAATATCATCACGACTTTTACCCATTACTAGGTGTGGCACTCCGCCGTAGCAGATGTCGGTAAGTGATATATTTCTTCGTGTGAAATGCGGTTACCAGCCGTCAAATCACGGCCCTTAAAGATGTTAGTTACAGGGGTAGTTTTTAAATTGGTGAAAATTGTTTATCGACTGTAGGAATCGAACCCAAGTTCTTAAATACACAAGCCAAGTTAATACCTACTCCATATAATTAATTTTAGGATGAATGAATGAATGGGGTAGGTGGCTCAGTGGTATCGAGTCGGCCTGTGGATCTTGAGAACCCTGGTTCGATCCTCACAGCCGACAAACAATTTTCACCAATTTAAATCTACCCCTGTGGCTCCCCTCCACTAATATCTTTGGGGGCCGTGATTTGACGGCTGGTAACCGCACTTCACGCGAAAAATATATCACTTACCGAAATCTGCTTAAGCAGAGTGCCACACCCAGTAATGGGTAAAGGGCGTGATGATATATTTATTTATTTATTTATGAATGTATTTAAAAATAAGTACAGGGTTGTTGAAGTTTGCTTAAAAATTGTGTAAACAAATGTTTCAAGTCCGGGACTGGCAAATTGAAAATGCAGACTATTTTGAATTATTCATTTATATATTGAAAATAGACTGAATGATTTGAAATATGGTAAACAGACGAATACAGAACACGCAGTGTTTGTTACGAACGCTACTGATTCCATCGTTCGTTATGTATCTGATAATATGTTGAGCGATAGCCTTTATTATTGGTGTCAACTCAAGGTTAATCAGCTTGGAAATTTTAAAGAGAAATATAAAGCTGTATTGCGTCATTATTGGATCACATATCGCAAATATTATACTCAATTAAATCATACGCCATATACGAGTACGAGTACGTTCTTGCTTGCAAAATATGACATTCTTTTCTGTCAATATTTTTCAATTATTTTACACAAATAACAGTGAAAATTATAATAAATTCTTTTTTTAGTACAATTTTGTTCTTATATGGGGATAGATGACTCAGTGGTATCGATCTGATTGTAGATTCGAAAACCCATGTTCGATTCTCACAGCCGACAAACAATTTTCACCAATTTAAAATTACGGCTGTGGCTTTCCCTCTACTAACATATTTAGAGGTCGTGATTTCACGGCTTGTAACCATACTTCACGCGCAGAATATAACACCTACTGAGATCTACTACGGCAGATTGCCACACTCAGTAATGGGTAAAACAATATATTAATTTTTCTACTCCCGTTTAACGTACTGGTTTGCATTCTAAATAACCTAATCTTAATGTTTCGCTTGTTTTAGTCACGGCTGGAATATAACAACCAACATTTTGTTGTTGTCTTAATTTGTGATCGTAGAAAAAGTATAGTATTGGACTAATTTTATAAATTCTTTAGATACTCATTTTTTGTACACTCGTAACTAAAGAGATGTTTATAAAATTTGTTACATAATATACAATTACGATTCTGTAAAATATACACATTTTCGATGACATAACACGCATTAAATTCTGAATAAACTATAGGTGACAAGTGAATTAATGTAAATTTTATTAAATAGGAAATTGTATAAATATATTACTTACTGAGATGTACTACAGCAGAGTGCCACTGCCAGTAATGGTTCAAAAGCATGATATATTTATTTTTTGTGAATTTTTGGTTGAACCGGTTCAAAATTCGAAATTTTTAAAAATATATTTCTATATAGTTCAGAGCACGAGAAATACACTCGTTCAAACCGCATTTCAATATCTCTCTTAGTTTTTGAGTTATACCGATTTTTGTCTTTTTTTTTTTAAACTCAACTTTGAGAGCCCATATCTCAAAAATTAAAAGAGATATTGAAATGCGGTTTGAACGACTGTATTTCTCTTGCGCTATTTAACTTATACCGAAATTTTACCATTTTTGAAAATTTTTCAATTTTTTTTTCAAAATTTTTTTTCTCAATATTTTGAAAAGCTGAAGAGATAATGATAATCTGAAAACACAGTGAATTCCTCGCGTTAAAATACATAGGTATGCAAATTTTTACAGTAAAATTCGCACGGATAAATTTTTTATTACAAACAATCGAAAACAGCCATTTTTTAGAAATTTTTTTAAGATTTATTTAGATTTTTACGAATTTTGGCCATTTTTGGATTTTTTGTAATAAAAAATGTATCCGTGTGAATTTTGCTGTACAAACCTATGTATTTTCACGCGAGGAATTCACTGGTGTTTTCAGATTTTCATTATCTCTTCAACTTTTGGAAATATTGAAAAAATAAAATTTTGAAAAAAGTTGAAAAATTTTCAAAAATGGTAAAATTTCGGTATAAGTTAAGTAGCGCAAGAGAAATACACTCGTTCAAACTGCATTTCAATATCTCTTTTAGTTTTCGAGATATGAGCTCTCAAATTTGAGTTTTAAAAAAAGTCAAAAATCGATATAACTCAAAAACTAAAAGAGATATTGAAATGCGGTTTGCACGAGTGTATTTCTCGTGCCCTGAATTATATAGAAACATAATTTTTAAAAATTCAATGTTTGAACCGGTTCTACCAAAAATTCACAGAAAATAAACATGCCTTCACCCATTCTGGCAGTGGCATTCTATCATTGTAGATCTCAGTAATTAATATATTTATGCTTGTGAACTACAGTTACCAGCTGTCAAATACATGATGTTATTCCTTAATATTTATATAAGCAAAGCAATTTCTCATTTCTGTACTATAAATGACTATAAGTTATTTATATTGATGTTGAGTACAGTTCATTTATTTTAATTGTTGTTTTTATCTAATAAATATTTTGAATAGATAATAAATAAATTTAATCCCTAATAAATAGATCCTCGGCCAGCAGACCACGGTTCCAAGAACAGTAACACGACAAGTTGCTGGGTTTAGCGGGTGCATAAGATTTAGAGGCAAATACGAAAATTGTGTTTACTCCAGAGCGGACTTAAAGGTAAATGTTTTTTTTTATTAGAAAAGTACTCAAATTAAATCAATTTATAAGTTATGCTATATTAGATGAAAGAGAGAGATAGATAGATTGATAGAGAAGGAGAGAAAATATAATGAAACATTTGTACATAAATATTTTGTATGTACTCGTAGCGTAGCTCGAGCTGAAACAATATAGGTAGCGAAAATAAAAAGTACAGTGCATCGAATTGAAAACGCAATGTATACGCTTCAGAATAAACATGTTTAAAAAAGGAAATGGACTTTTTATCAATGCGACCTCTGGCCCCAGCTCACAATAGCGGGGTGGGTGACGTCTGACAGTTTTCACTTTTTGCCTTGTTTACAGTTTCAATACAATCTCAGATCAGAATATTCAATACGCACGTCACATTTTAAAATGAAAAACCGATTGAAAGAAACGGAATAGAAACGAAACGCCAACGACTCTGCCTGTGTTGTTACGTCGATCACCGATCAATCCCACCTCGGTTGTAACGTGCTGTTCGCCAAACCATGAAGTATATTTCAAGTTATGATAATAGATTTGAGGGTCGGTGCACGACGCCAGCGACGGCAGCGTCACAGAAAAACCAGAATTTATAGTCGGGGAAGTAGCGGATTTTAATCATTATCGTTAAGATTTTTTCTGTTAGACGAAGCATAAAACGAGGCCTGCTTGGAAATTGCGTTTTAATTCAATTCCAGAATTTTAATATCACATAATGCTTCTTGCTTCAATCATTAAGTATTTACCCGGACCGACTTTGTTATATTATTCATGCCTCTTTTCGCGGGAATTGTTTTTGTTTAAAACTTCATAACTGCCTAAATATCACACAGGCCTCGGTCAAACTACCATATCGATCGTTTATCATCACATCGCTTCTTCTTCAATCGTACTCATAACATCAAGATTATAAAGAAGAGCTTTTCAATAATTTCATCTATTGCTCAAACTTTAGGAATTACTGTTATAGATCTTTAGACCACATCGTTTCGGTTTTGATCAATCTTATAGGATCAAATATAAATTGCAAAAAAATAATTAGGGTATATATTATTTGATATACTGATTACAACGCAAAAATAATTTTATGATCCCCAAACACGTTAGTGGAGAGAGAGTCATTGTTTGTCGACTATGGGAATCAAACCCGGGTTCTCAAATCTACAGGCCGACTCGATACCATATTTCTAAAGATACCAAATTTGTATCTAACAGCAACAAAAATTACATATTTTAATAATTGGTAAATGGATTACAGGCTTTAGCAAAAAAAATTTAAACAATTTGAATTTAATTTTTTTTAATTAATATTAATTGGCGACAATTCGGTACAATACTTTGGCAATTTTCAAGCAATAAAATGCATATAAAATAATTTCAAAGTTACATCTTAATTTTTAAAGACACGATAAAACATTGTTGAGTGTACACCTCAATTTAAAAATTGCCTACATATTATGCCGAAACGTCACCAATTAATATGAATTAAAACAAATTTTAATTATTTAAATTTCTTTTTGTTCCAATAAATCCTGAAATTAATTTAACAATTATTAAAATTATATCATTGGGCTTATTAAAAAAAACATATTGGTTTTATAAAAAAAATTAAATGCACATGTTTTTAATTGTAATTCACAGAAGAATAATTGTAACAGTAACTGTATATGTGGTAGAATTCTGGGTAAAAAATAAGTGAACGACCTAGGACTAAATGATGATGGTTTTGATGCATAAACGATAGATTCTAAATGGGCTTGAGTGGTGAATGTTTAAGGGTTCGTTCTACCTCATTTTACTCATACATACATACATAACATCACGCTATATCCCATTAAATGGGGTAGCACGAACCCGTCAACATTCTCATCCTGACACACGATACTCGATTCGACCAAATTAACACTTCCGCCATACAAACTCTTTCTTTTCTCACAACCAAAATCCATCAACACGCAACAAACATTCATCCATTCGCTCCTGTACACCAGTTTCGTAAATCTTCACTTACGCCCACTTCTCTAACAACGAATCTATAAGAAATGAAGGCAGCATCGCCTGCGCTTGTTTAAAAATACATTTAACACAATTGCAGTTACACACTGTATAGTAAAAACTCGACATAGCATAATATTATTAGAGATATGCTAATTTGACAAAATAAAAATTCGGATTAGTTAAAAATAAAGTGGCAATAGCCTTCGTTACTAAAGCACAAGTAAATATCAAAATAAAAAAAAAGTTATTAGGGTGATTATCCTATTAGTGGTAAGAATAAAATATGAAGAAAAAATTATGAATGTAGATGCAGATGCACTTGTATGAGTTCTGTTTTTTAATGGGTCGTATTGTTGTACGTCTGTCTGGGCTGTTGCATATTACATGCTCATAATGGCTAATTGCAGGTCGTGATTGATGACACCTATTTATAATAGTCTTATACAGGTCAGGTAAAAACTGGGTAAAAGGCGTCTGGAATTGTACTAACATCATTTTTCAATTGCTGTCTGAGCATCTAGTGTAACACAACGCATTAGCGGCGTTTTTGAAAGGCACCAGTAATTAAGAAAAGTCATTTAGAGTATCTTATATATAATGTTACAGTGTGAACAAACGAGATGTGTAGCTATTCGGTTCATCATATCGCAAACGCAAATTATATACGTATACCGTGTGCTCAAATTTAATAGAGACATAGCCATTTAACATGGGACATCAGACTTGTGCAAATCAGAACTATTTTCATATATAATATAACAAGTAGTATGAAAATTGCTGAAAATATTTTGACATAAATTATGAGTTTTTATGGAAATGGAAACATAACGAGTGCGAAGCACGAGTTGTGTTTCCTATTTCCATAACAACGAATGTATATTTATGTGAAAATATTATCTGTAAATTTTCATACTACGAGTTGTATTCGGCTTGAGAATTTACCAAACAAGAGTTAATTAACAAGAATAGTTAGGTATTTATTTGCATTTTTTCAGTGTGCATTTAATATTCAAAATTGACGTTTACGAAAATATTGAAAATATCATTTATTTTATTCGTAACCAAGGATATTAATATCAGTGGTATTTCCGATGAAATTTCACTAGTGCTGAATTTCCGACGAAATGTACATTTCATTGGTTCATTTTCAAACAAATTCGTGATCCTATTGGTTGACAGTGACGTGTGGTGAATTATCTATAAAATAAATAAATAAATACTTCACGCCTTTTATCTTTTACTGGGTATGGAAATCTGCAATAGCAGATCTCGATAAGGGATATATTTATGCTCGTGAAGTGTAGTTACCAGCCGTCAAATTACAGCCTCCAAAGATGTTAGTGGTGAAAAAGCCACAGGGGTAATTTTAAACAAAGAGAGAAATTTAGACAAAGATGGTATTTTTTTGAATTTGTTATAAGAAACAAAGTAAAAAATAAAATAAAAATAAATTATTATTGGGGGTAGGTGGCTCAGTGATATCGAGTCGGCCTGTGGATCTTGAGAACCCTGGTTCGATCCCCACAACCGACAAACAATTTTCACCAATTTAAATCTACCCCTGTGGCTCCCCCTCCACTAATATCCTTGGGGGCCGTGATTTGACGGCTGAGAACCGCACTTCACGCGAAAAAATATATCACTTACCGAGATGATATATTTATTTATTTATTTAAAATAAATATATCATCACTCTTTTAGCCATTACGGGGTGTGGCACTCTGCCGTAGCAGTTCAGTACAGGGTCTGAGCTCACCAAGCAGCAGTGTGGTAGTTTTTATATATTTTTAGTTTGAGTAGAATTCGAACTCAGGATGTTCGGATTCGAATGCCGAACCGCTAACAACATCATCGTACCGCCGAACAATATTTAAAAAATATTCTTTATTTTAAAACGTAAATTTTGGGACTTAGAGACTTTTGAACTTATGGTCTACAAATTCGTGAAATGTATTTGACGTACTCAGAATGTTGTCTGCCTCGGTCAACGAATTCAATCTTCGACATCAATCTCAGTCATTGATATACAAATAAAAAAATTTAATGGAAATATGTCACCATTTGAAGAAATTAAATTTAAAATAATAAATATAAATATATCATGACCTTTTTTACCCATTATTGGGTGTGGTACTCTACCGTAGCATATTTACGCATATGAAGTGCTGTTATTATAATTGTATTGTAAAGTTTGTCAGCTGTGAGAATCGAACTCGAGTTCTTAAATCCAAAGGCCGACGCGGTTTAAATTTCTATTTAATAAATTAAAAATTGTATGCAATAGTTTTCAGTTTTCATTCCCCCTGTCCTGATTAGTTCCAAGTTAAATAAATTTTTACGTCATTTCGGTTAACATTTTCATAAAATAATAAATAATAAACCCCTAGACATAAATCGTGCGTTGTCTCTTCATTTCGCCAAGAACATTCATAATCTGGCTTTTTTAGTGTACCACAAAGTGTTTGCAGTGGTGCACTGCGTACTTTACCCACCATATCTTAGTCTGGAGTTTAGGGTCTAGTGCCGCCCCACTGAAATGTCTTCGTGTCCTTCGGGATTTTTTAAAATACACACTTTTCCAATTCATATAAATTGGTTAGAATGAAAAGTATTTCCCGTGCTGACATCTCGCAATTTGTTTCGGGTTTTTGTTCGTGCAGGCAGCTCAGAACTGTCACATTTAATTTCAATTGTTTGTTGAGGAAAACTTCGCATCTTTGGGCTTCGGTCCTCGACTTCGGCTTCGTTTAGGGCCCGTCAATGTGCAGAACAACTTAGATGTACTGTTTGACGCGAAAATGCTTTATTTCTCCTTCTTTCTTTATTCTTTTTATCCTACTATCTCCAATTTTTTCTGTTTTAACAAATGAAAAATAGAAATAGTACTCAACCTGCATGTTATGATAGCAATTAATTGCCATAACACGCGAGTTGAAAACAATTTTTTTCCACGACCATTTAACGGGATCTGTTAAGTCATTGTTGCAAGAAATACATTTTAGAGGTTGAGTAATTTATAAGCAATATAAAAATTAGGAGCGAATGGATGGATGTTTGTTGCGTGATGATGGATTTTGGTTGTGAGGAAAGAAAGAGTTCGTATGGAGGAAGTGTTAATGTGGTCGAAACGAGTATCGTGTGTCAGGATGAGAATGTTGACGGGTTCGTGCTACCCCATTTAATGGGATATAGCGTGATGTTATGTATGTATGTATATTAAAATAATAATAATAATCGTTACTATAGTAACCGCAATCAAATTGGCTTAAAAAAGTGCGGAATAATGATCCATTATTCAACTTTTCTTGTTACTGAGTACTTTAATGAATGCATTACTTAATGGTTGTGGAAAAACTATATTACTTTGTTTCTTATGAGGTGGGTGGATCAGTGGTATCGAGTCGGTCTATGGATTTGAGAATCTGGGTTCGATTCCGACAGCTGACAATTTTCACCACATTAAAACTACCCATAAGGCTCTCCCCCTACTTACATCTATGGGGGCTGTGATTTGACAGATGGTAACCGCACTTCACGCGAAGAAATATATCACTTACCGAGATCTGCTATAATAGAATGGATAAAAGGCGTGATGATATATTTATTTTTATTTTTTTACTTTGTTTCTGATTGTCACTTCCTTCTTTTCTAATTTATAGAATCATTAACAGCAAATTCATATTAACCGCTAATATACTTTTTATTCTAATTCATAAAAAAATTGATAAATATGTCATTAAACTAGTGTTAAGGCTACAAAAATACAAAATAATAGGACTTATGAAGCATTAACGACTCCTATAATTTTTTTCTTTAGAGACAAAATTTTTAGAGCAAAAAATCAAACTATGGCTTAAATCTGTAAAAATTTGAATTATTAATTATTGTAAAGTATTTCATTTCAATACTCTACTTAACTTTAGTCTGAGAATGAAAATATAGTTAAAAAATATGACAATTTTTGGTGTCCTGTACAATATCTAATTCCTGACGAAGGTACAAATTCAGTGTACAAAAAAGTCGAATTAAATGAATATTATCCAGAACTATATTAAACTTTGTTTTAATTATTTAAATATAATTTCTAAATAGTTTTTCCATATGTCAAATACTGTACTTGAATTGAGTTCCCGTTGTATAGAGTCAGGGGCGGATCCAAGGGAGGGGTCAGGGGGTCATGGACCCCCCCTCCCCAAGCATGGACTTTTTTTTTAAATGTTGGCCCTAATACATAATAATGATGTCATTATTTACGATAACTCAATTTGTTAAACAAATTAAATAGAAAATATTATCTAAGAACTTAAAGTTCTAAGATAATTAGGAACTATTGTTTGATTTATTATTCTAATAAATAGCCAAAAACCAATATTTTGTGGGGATATTATTTCGACCCGTAGATGGGTGAGGTATTCTATTTAAGATCTAGTCAAGTATGTGACTACCGACATTTGCACTTAGAAAATCAACTTCTAATTCAATAATTTTTGTATTCTATCGAAGAACCGTTTATGATTTAATGCGATTCCAAAGATGATTTAATGTGATTCAAAGTGATTGTAAAAATTATTTAAAGCAGGAATATAATATGAGCAACTACAAGTGTTTTTTATATTTAGAAGATGGGCCTTGAGACAAAATTCACTCCATTACCCCCCCTAATTCGAAGTCTGGATCCGCCCCTGTATATAGTAGCATAAATAAAAGTTAAAAATAGAGTAAGTTAGAATCCTGTCTAACATTTATGCAGAAACGTGATATTTTCGTGATTAATTGCTCGATTTATTGTTTCTAGGTATTTATACTTACGAAATGATAATAACTTTATCGCCCATAAAAGGATCTTAATCAGAAAACCTATTAATTAGTAACTATCTATTTATTATTTATTCAATGGTTACTAGCTCTCTCCAATAATAAGAAAATATAAATAAAATAAATATAAAAATTTAGTAATTAAAACAAAAATATCTAGTTTGAGTTGTCTATTATTTTATAGTACGGAAGACCAGACATATTTTTGACCTGTAATAGAATACTACTAGTACTCGATAATTTGAACTAAAGAATTAAAATTTATTTTATTTAATTGAAGTTTTGTTACAATTCTTTTATGTTTAATCTTCACTGTAAACTATAAGTCCAGTGGTACGACAAATGTTTGTTTCGAGTAATCTGCAATTATTTGTGCAAATTTCGGTACATCAAATAACATATAACCTTAATTTTTTTTTGCAATAATTTTAATATATAGTCCAAATGAAATATGTATATAAATGGTGTGTTAAAATTAATTGGCGAATATTTTCAAGTATTCGTGCTGTAGGTATCAAGTAAATAAATATATCATCTTACTTTTAATTATGCATTAAAAATATCTACATTTTGTAGAATTGAGTATAAATTATTATAATTAGAGAACTAGAAATGAACAAAAAAGTATGAAAATACCTTTTTGGAGAGTTTACAGGAACCTGGACTGGCTTTCTGGACACTACTGGATACAGTTTCTTCCACATAACACTTAAGTTCCCAATTTAAACACTATTCACTCACTTATTCTTCTATATTTTATTGTATAAACTTAAATAAATATCTACAAAATAATTATACATTTAGCACTAATTTAGAATCGTTTTAAATTTGATATGAAGTCCAAATTAGTCACAACACATGTTCACAGTAACAGCAAATACATCAAGTGTGCAAGAATATGAAAAAAATGTACTGTTTCACAGCAAAAGTTGAATATCGGCTTTATAATTGAGAATACCTGTACGAGTAAGTAGAAATGAACGAACAGACATGTACACTTACGTAATTTATCGTTTAGAAATTAACATGTACTGAATAATTTCTTTTATGGTTTCCTCACATTTATATTTTATACATATTTAGATGAATTCCTTTATTTCTAATTATGTCAAATGTAAACGAAGCGAACTTTACCTAATATTTAATTTTTGTCAAAAGCTAAACATATTGTTTATGCTGCATTTAATATTGAAAAATGGACGCTTTTAATTTTTTATAATACAATTGTTACTAAAACTATTTAAATAAAAACTTTGTTCATTATTGGTGTACTTGCAATATACTATAGATGAATTGCGATTAAAAAGTCCCTTACTCGGAGCACTAAATAATACTTAACGACTTAATGAGTTATTAGCCACAAGTCGTTAAAATCTCATAAATTATTAAAATTTTAAAAGCCATTCTTACAAAGGATGAAACCATACCAAAAATGATCGAATTTACTTAATTATTAAACATACTGGACCGTGTAATTATAAATTCTACCCATATAAACCTATTAAAATGCTTATGTAGAGTGCGTTGAACTCTTGCATATTTGGAAACAATAACTTATAATAACTTCAATGGGTTTGAAAATAAATTCGTTTATTATGGAAATTAAAGCAAAAAATATGTATCGCAGTTGGATAAATTTGAGTGTACCATCTACTAGTGCACCTGGCGCCATCTACTCGAAATATACTGAACGTTTCACTGCGCGACATTTAAATATGACAGAAAACAGAAAAATATACAAATTCAGTTTGTTGGTTTAATTAAAAAATTTCAAAAATAGTTTTAGGTGAAACATGGATATTATTTAAGTATAAAAGTGCAATAATGTAATTATATAATAAGAAAATATATAGACAGCATTAATTTATTGTGAACCTGTAAAAAAGAATTATATTTTTAATAACATATTATAATTATAAATTATTGTTGAATAAACCGATAAAAATCATAATAACTAATTTGTTTACAATAAAATGACACATCATATGATTTTGACATTTGGCACAGCAACGTCATCTGTTGAAGAACATTTGATTTATAAATGAGAATTAGGATTTGTTTGTTAAATGTTTCTGTCACAACAGCAGTTATGTTAAAATAAATTTAAAACTAATAAGAGTACTGTTTAAAGTGAATAATCTCACTATCAGATAATGGCATCCTTACTCGATCTTCCTAAAGAGGTATGGTATAAAATATATATTTAATTAGTAATAGACTGACGTTTCACAATTAATTTTTCTTTTACAGATATTATTATTATTAGCAGATTTCCTAGGTCCTGTTGACACACTAAATTTGAAACTTACCTGCACTTATTTACATACCATATTTTCTGATAAATTTTATTGGAAGCATTGGGCAAAAACATATTTAAAAGAAACTTTTCCTCCAATTCATCCTAGTAAGTAATTGTTTTCAAACTTGATAACTTAAATATGCTTTAATTTTTCATGTACTTTCAGAAAATTCTCGATTTTCCTGGGAATTATCTCTATGCGAATACTACAGCGAACTAAATACTTGGTCTAAACATGGAGACAATATTAAAAGTGCTTCTTTGTCCAACATTCATTATGCTTCAATTGACGCTGTGCAACTAACCAAGGTTTGTTTAACTCGAAAACTAATCTCAACATTTTCTACATTAACTATAATTGTTAGGACGGCAGCTTCTGTGTGACTGGTTCACGGGATCGTACATTAGCTCTCTGGGATATAAGACAAGTCATTAAACACAATTCTAAGTCACCAAAAGCATTTCGTTTAAATGCACACAGTGGATGGATCTGGGATTTGTTTGAATCAAAAAATACCGTGTATTCTGCATCATGGGACAAGACTGTTAAAGTATGGGACATAGAAAATAACCTAAAGTACATGCATACGTTACAGTAAGTACCTTCGTTCATGATATATCGTCAGCTAGGAAAAATATTAGAATGTTCAATTAATAACACCAACATTTAAATAAATTATAAACATAACAAGTTGCTGATGATTTGGAATGTAGTTGTAGCCGTACAGCTCTGTCGGTGGCATTGACCGAGTGCAACTTATTAGCTGTTGGTTTATACAATGGCACAATGCAGCTATTTGACCCACTTGGATGTCGTTTAGTTGGATCGTATAGTTTCCATAAGAAACCTATTTTTGAAATGGTTACCTGCCAAAATCTGATTTTTACGGCCAGTCAAGATCGAAGAATAGGAATTTTTGATCTAAGATCGTGGCAAGCAGTCACACATAAAATTATGGTACGTACGATAATCATTTAATTATTGTTTGCAACATTTTTTATTTATCTAATGGTATTATTTGCTTTTTAAATATTTACAAACGTTTAATTTGCAATTAACACTAAAATAAGCAGTACATTTCTTTTTTAAATGTTTAATAATACATTTTCAGACGATTCTAGTGCACTAATATTTCTTGGGCATGAATTTATTCGATTTTGTTTTTATTATTTTCAGAAAGAGAAAATCGACAGGGAATACGTGCGTATATTTTCCAGTCTTAAACATTCCTAAACTTATTTTAGTAAAAAATGCTTCAAATAAAATTTCTATTATTTGTATTTGAAGCATATATCTCTAAAAATAATTTAGAAATGTTTGACAACGGAAAATGCATTATTATTTTTATTGTTTTCAGACTCAGAGTCTACCCCTGTCCCTATCTGTATGTTCCGAACTGCTGTATGTGGGAGACAGTTGGGGCAACTTGCATTTATTTGATTCGCAAACATTCTTAAAAACGGCGACCTACAATTTGATTAGTGTGGGCAGAAAGCGACAAATCACGGGTATTAAGCACTGCTCAGGAAGTATTGTGATTTCTTCTACCGATGGTTATATTCGAGTGTACACTTTGACTGATCCGCCGAAGTTAATCATGGAGCATTCCACTGGTGGAGAGGCTATTTCGGTAATTTTATTTATTTTATTTTATCTCTATTTTATTTAAATGATTGTCATTTATCAACATATTTATTGCAAAATTTTTAATATTTATTAGGATATTCTACCGACTTTGCCAGATATTATTTGGTACAACCAAGATGATTTAAAAATAAGATTTATTTTATTTTACATACAAGGCAATGTGGTCACAAGAAATATGCATTACATCTAGCACGTGTATTCAAAATTACAATCTTATCATATTTCTAGGAATATGATAATGTTTCGCTAACTAAGGGTTTTTATGAACGACGAAAATTGTTTTAATTATGAAATGTTTTGCTTTTATAAAAATATACTTTGCAATTGGTATCTTTTGTAACTACGATAAAAGAATTTAAATTAGAAATAGTTCTTTAAAATATACATATTTAAATGAGTACTATTTGTAGTACACAATTTTCATTCTGCATTCTAGAATATTATTACAGATATTGAGATATTTTGAAATATATGAGTTAGACACTTGTTTGACTGAATATGTTATTTGCAGCTCGACTATAAAAATCGAGTAATCGCTGTGGGAAAAGCTAATAACGCTTTTGAGGTTTTAACGCATGAGGGACATGCCCTACTTCAATAGACTTCAAGAACGAATGCTGATACCAAGTGGCCTTTGAAGAAAATTTTGAATTAGGTAGCTCGCTTGATTTTAAAATTACCTTTTCATTGATGTTACAATGGATTTTAACAATTACTAGTCCTTAAATTTATATCCAAAATTAGATAAAGGATAATTGATATTGATATTTATTAATGTTCTTCTTAACAACTAAAATTTTCATTATTTAAATGTTTCAATTTTAAGCATACTGATTGTTAATTAAAATTTGTGTTTTGTCATTTTTGTCTTTTATCCACCGATCAGTGTGAGGTAACTGTCTAATATGTGATAAACGCAGTCAAACTGCACAACGTGTGATAGTAATCATTATTTTGAACCTTCGAACTGAAATGTTAGTGGAAGTAATCCCATTTTATAAATGTGTACTGTATATTCCATAGGAATTTTACGTAATCAAACCATAATATTCATATAATGCTTGGTTAATAGTATAATAAACATTCCTGGATTTGTAATTTTCCTATGGCCAAATTTTATACAAAGAGAAAACTGTTTGAATGTTCAGAATTTAGTATTTCAACAAAATATGTTCATAAATAGCGTAATTTATTCATCTGTCACCGAAGTAAAGATATTTATATATTTTTGTTTCTTTTTGTACTTATTTTGTAAAATAAATACATGTAACTTAAATATTTGTTTATTATTATTTTTTTTTTTAGAACGAAAAAACACTAGTAGATTTTAAATTTGAAAGTGATGTTTTCGCGCGCTTCCATGTGAGAGGTGTGTACTACTTTAATCAATATCGTGCACGCACGCCGCCATTATTACTTTGATATATCATATTACGAACCACAAGTAAATCAAGTCGTGCTTCAATAAAGTGTATAAATAGGTTTAAATCAGTTAATTCTATTGTAAATAAATATTTGATTAGAAATACATAATCAGATTCGTCTTTTGTACTGAAATTAAAGGAAAGCGGCTTCCGCTAACTTGGGTACGGGATACGGTGTTCCTGTACGTGTAGTTTGATGTGCTTTGCATTTGCGATTACGACCAGTATTGTGTATGTGCTGCGACACAATGAAAATGGCTTGGACTCCACAAGAAGACGGTTTACGTCAAATATTAAATCTTCTTAAGGAATCTCAATCTCCAGACACAGCAACGCAAAGGGACGTACAATTAGTATCCTTTTTTATTCATAACTAAGTAAATAATAAGGTATGTGTATCGATAGCCCGGTTGAAATGGTTCCAAGTCCAAGGGCGTGCTATATTGACAAACATTTTTATTTTGATATTGTTTTATTTTAAAGGAATGCATGCTCATGGTTTTCCCTCAAAGATCATCATTTTACAAATTTCATACGGTATTTTCATTTGCACGTTAACGGTATTAGTTCAATTTGAATAGTTGGCAATAACATTCTAGAATTTGCATGAATATTAAATTATGTTTTAAATCATTTGTAAAAGTAAGCAATTGATTGTATGTATATTTTCTTAATCTTTGAACAGAAATTGGAGCAACTAAATAAATTTCCAGATTTCAACAATTATTTAATGTTTGTATTAACAAAATTAGTAACAGAAGATGAACCTACACGATCCTTAAGTGGTCTTATATTGAAGAATAATGTAAAAACCCACTACAGCTCAATGATGCCTTCAGTTTCTAACTTTATTAAACAAGAGTGCTTGTCAGCCGTAGGAGATCCATCGCCGTTAATTCGGGCTACCGTCGGTATTTTAATCACGACGATAGCAAGCAAAGGAGAACTGACAACATGGCCCGAACTTCTGCCCACCTTGTGTAACATGTTAGATTCACAAGACTACAATGTGTGTGAAGGTGCATTTGGAGCCCTACAAAAAATTTGTGAAGACTCCGCCGAAATGCTAGACAGTGATGCCCTTAATAGACCTTTAAACGTTTTAATTCCAAAATTTTTACAATTTTTTAGTCATTCTAGTCCTAAAATTCGTTCCCATGCCATAGGTTGTGTCAATCAGTTTATTATAAACCGAACACAAGCTCTCATGTTGCACATAGACAGTTTTCTCCAAAATTTGTTCATAGTAGCTGGTGATGATGATCCTGAAGTTAGGAAAAATGTTTGTCGTGCCTTGGTTATGCTTCTAGAAGTCCGGATGGATCGACTTATACCTCATATGCAGCAAATAATAGAATATATGTTATTACGTACACAAGATACCGACGAAAGTGTCGCGTTAGAAGCGTGCGAATTCTGGCTCTCACTAGCCGAACAACCCATCTGTCGGGACGTTTTGAGCCCCTATCTACCTAGACTTGTTCCAATACTTGTACACGGAATGAAATATTCAGAAATAGACATCATTCTTCTCAAGGTATGTATACAAATCATAACAACACACACATAAACCTGTTACAGTCTAAAAATATTGCGATGTGATTGTAGGGCGACATTGAAGATGATGGATCAATACCCGACAGAGACGAAGATATTCGACCACGCTTCCATAAATCTAAAACTCACATGATGAAGCACACACCAACTCCCAACGGAGTGTTGCCAGGAATGGGTGTTGAAGAGAATGGGCACGCTGATGATGAAGACAGTGAAGACGACAACGATGATGACAGCTCATTATCAAATTGGAATTTACGAAAATGCAGCGCCGCAGCCTTAGATGTCTTAGCGACAGTGTTCAAAGAGGAATTGTTACCTGTACTCGTGCCAATATTAAAAGAAACATTATTCCATCATGACTGGGTAATCAAGGAGTCTGGCATCTTAGCTCTAGGTGCGATTGCACCAACAGGGATGGTGTGCCATCTCGCAGAATTAATTCCCTTCTTAATAAACTGCCTGAGCGATAAAAAAGCACTGGTGAGAGCAATCACGTGCTGGACATTGAGCAGATATTCGCACTGGGTCGTATCGCAATCTCACGAATTGTACCTGAAACCTGTTATGACTGAAGTAAGTTCATCTTCATCAAATTCATATTTAATCTTTTAATTGTACTCTCTATTTTTAGTTATTGAAACGTATACTTGATGGCAATAAACGTGTTCAAGAAGCCGCATGTTCAGCTTTCGCAACTTTAGAAGAAGAAGCTTGCACTGAACTGGTTCCTTATTTAGGTTTTATACTAGAAACTCTTGTTTATGCCTTTTCCAAATATCAGCATAAAAATCTATTAATTCTATACGACGCCATTGGTACATTGGCTGATTCCGTCGGACATCACTTGAACAAACCTGATTATATCAACATGCTGATGCCTCCACTTATACAAAAATGGAATATTCTAAAAGACGAGGACAAGGACTTGTTTCCATTGTTGGAGTGTTTATCGAGTGTAGCAACTGCTTTGCAGTCTGGTTTCCTGCCCTACTGCGAACCGGTCTACAGAAGATGCGTTTCTCTCGTCGAACAGATGCTTAATCAACATATTGTAAGTTCTTTTTTTTATTATTTATTACAGCAAGATTTCGCAAGTTCAAATATTACTAACGGTTATTTTTCCTAGGCAAACACACAAAACCCTGAACAATTTGAAGCGCCAGACAAGGACTTCATGATCGTTGCCCTGGATTTACTGTCAGGTTTAGCAGAGGGATTAAATGGTCACATAGAAAAGTTGGTTGTAAATAGTAACATAATGCAGCTGCTGTACCAGTGCATGCAAGATCCGATGCCAGAAGTACGTCAGTCCTCATTTGCCTTATTGGGCGACTTAACGAAAGCATGCTTCCAACATGTGCACCCGTGCATCCCAGACTTCCTGCCCATCCTGGGCCAGAACTTGAATCCAGAGTTCATCTCCGTTTGCAACAACGCGACGTGGGCAATGGGTGAGATCAGTATCAAGTTAGGTGAGGAATATATATAATTAGTGTGTGAACCGGAGACAATATATCGTGATGTTTGCAGGGAATGAAACTAGGCCATACATCCCGTTGGTGCTGACACAACTGATCGATATCATCAACAGACCGAACACGCCCAAGACGCTGCTGGAGAATACAGGTGCGTGGTGTGCTGTAATGTTGCGCTGCGGCTGATGCTGCACCGCATCTGTGTGTGATGTTGTGTGCGTGTTGTGCGATGTGCGCTGAGCGCGTGTCCCGACTTTTGCACATTGTCGATTCGTTTTACTTACATTTATTACATTATATTATATTATTATGCCATTTATTTCTCAGGGTTGCAATGCAAGAGGTGCCGTTCATTTGACCTGATGTTATTTTTGCAGGTGTTTTGTTGTATGCGTTACCGTAACACAGCCACTCACAGTACCTACCTACCTCGTGATCTTGTGTCAGTAATCGAGTCACTATCTTTGTTTTATATAAAATAGAGCGACCGCCAGTGCGTTCCGTTGTAGCTGCTTATTGGTTTCCATATTTTGTTAGTTCATAAATACGACTGGACCTAGAACATGCTATACCGTATGTGTTGTGTTCGAGATGCATTTGTATTTATTTTCTAAGGTTGCAACTTCCCACGAGAGTTCATTTTTGTTTTCAGGAACGCTAAATTCATTTTATTATTGAAACTTGTTTATTTCCACTATCTACTAACTTTGAAACCAGTTGTCAATCGATATTTGTTCTGCGCAGTGATTTCTCAAATACAATTCTTCCTTATTTTCGCCGACACGTAGTGTAGTACGAAAACAAGCAAGCAGACTAATTTCCTTGTATCTACTATACTGTTTGTTCATAATATAGATTGATGATTGATTGTTGATTATTTAATCATTTATTATAATTGTGGTATTGTTGTTTCATGTTTTCTATAATTGTGGTAACAATAATTTTTATATACTATAATTGCCAATAATTTGTTTGTAATTGAGTTGGGTTTTTTTGTTTCTGTTTTTGTTCTCGGTGGTTCTGTACGGAACTGTAGCCATAACAATCGGTCGACTAGGTTATGTGTGCCCCCATGACGTCGCACCCATGTTACATCAGTTTGTGCGCCAGTGGTGTGTAACCCTCTCTTTTATACTTTATATTCATGAATTACTTAAGTTGTTTTAGTTTGCTACAGTGCCGTTGTTTGATCATTGTAGATGAATTGTGTATATTGATCAGACAACAAACTGTAATTACTAACAGTTTTTATGATTAACAGTTTTTTACTTTTCATTAATTTCATTAAATTACTATTTAGTTTGTTGATTATTGTTTGAGCAAGGAAGCTGTTAGCAATTCTGTCCGTGACTAAGTATGTCCAGTCTGCTTCCTTCACATACGGTCAGTCTGATCACACGGCCAGCATTCAGCATTTTCATAACATGTGATTGTACTTGTACTAGTATTAACTGTAACTGCCCGTTAGCCGTTAGATTAGACTAGACTAAATCCTGTGCAACCACTCTTTCGGTGTAGTGTTGTGCGCTGTCGCCAGTCCGAGTGTGGTTCTTGGGCCGCACTCGAGCATGGTGACGCTGGACCAAAGAGAGTGCGTTATGCATGAAGCTTTGGGTGAGTTACAGGTGCACTTCACTACGCAACATCCGAGACAATGACGAGAAGGACAGTGCCTTCCGCGGTATGTGTCAGATGATCACCGTCAATCCTGCCGGTGTTGTCGCGGATTTTATTTTCTTCTGCGATGCCGTTGCGTCGTGGATTATGCCTAAAGATGATTTGAAAGAAGTGTTTATAAAAGTATGTTGTTTAGATCAGCAGAGGGCTAGTATGATTATTTCTAAACGACGTATGTGTGTCTGTGTGTATGTTTAGATATTACATGGATTCAAGAATCAAGTAGGAGATGAAAACTGGAAACGATTCAGCGACCAATTTCCACCACAGCTAAGCGAAAGATTGTCCACATTGTACGGTGTCTGAACGCACGTGCACGTAAGTATCAAGTACTTGTAGATAGTAGATTTGTCAACTTGCTTAACATCTGGATATAATATACGTGAAATGGACCAGAACAAGCAAGGATTATATGTAGTGTAATTTGTTTGAATGGCAGGAAACAAAATGAGCACAAGGCGTTTTCAGGGCTAAGGGTTTTAAACGCGTCCGCCCGGGGAGGGATTCGGGTTCTCTAAGTACTGCGCCGTTAGTCAATACCGATACCGAGGGAACGTCGCGAACGGGGTCACATCACATCCATCACGAAGAGGAAGTTACCGTTGTTATTTGAAGGACGACTACACAGGTATATGACGTGAGACGACAGCCGAGAGCTAGCAACAGACAACAAGCTTCAAATCAGAAAGCAGACGTCCGGCAAATAAGAACAGTAATTTCTGGCCACTCGACGGCATTCTATCATCGAATGGGGATGTGCGTAGTAGTATACACATACACAAACACAAATACAGGGAGGGTTATATGATAGGTAAAACGGACAACCTTAGGACAATTTTTCTAATTTGTACATAGCATAAGATAATTAGTTAGGGTAATATAATTGTGTCGTATATTTAACGTTGAAATTGAACGTAAGGGTGGTCGCTTGTCTAAGCTTCTTGCATGTGTAAAGAAAGTTCTGAACGTCGGACTTGCCGGCGTCACACCCTATACCTTGACGAGGACTTCTGGTTCCCCTCTTCCCTGTACGGATCTATCCGTTTCCCAGTCCTATTACCGTCCCAATGAAGAATGCCTACTGTTATGACGCAGAGTGCTAGTGTACAGCACTATCGGTGGCTCGCCGCGTCGCCGCCGTTCATTGTGATAATTACTTAACTAAACCATTATGAATTACTACTACTGTCTTAGTAATTAAGAAATAGCGTATACTAATTCCTTTGTGATACTAGACATGGGTCAGTCGGTTATTCGGAGTCACTCTTATCGTCGACGTTTTTAAAGTGAGAATTCTTATTTATTAAATACCATTTGTTACATACGATGTATCTTTTTTTTTTTTTAATAATTATTGTAAGTATTACTACTTACGTTCGTTTTTTTTATTATCGCGTGTTGATCATTATACTATACATAATCTGTTTTATTAAGGGGGCATTACGCAATAGGGATATGAATTTTATAAGTTTGCAAATGTTATCGCGAGTGTAATTTAATTGGTTGAATGGTGGGCATGACTGAGTCCTCTACTGTGGTTGCAGAAGTCTTCATTTCCTTCAACACTCCAGAATTCCATTCCTTGTGCGGCCGTCATCGCCCAATTTCGCGGCCGCATATCCTATCTCGATAATAACAATCAAGATAATCATTTCATGACTCACGTTATTAATTTTCTTGATACTTCGATTGTAAGTACAATCATGAACATCTATTAAGATAACAATCAAGTCAAGATACATCCATTGCATTATAATTATTTCAGATTATTGATATTTAGTTCTAAGTAAGACCATGAATTAATCTGTTCATTGAGAGCATTTGTTCATTTTACTGACATACCTAATCCAAACTAAACGTAACTCGTGGTGATTGTAACACTTGTATTAAGTGTACAGAATAGGTGCATTGAATTTTGGGCTATTTCATCTTTCAGTTCCTGATAAGTAAGACTAAACTAGGTTGTAGAATAGTGCTACGCAGAATTGGAAATTGTAATAATACAAAGCATGGGTTCAATTGGCGATTCATACTCATACAATGCAAATGTAAATGCATGCCCTTCTGTATAACAGAATTCAGTACAGTGAGGTATTGTTAACGTGTCATTTTTTCTTTCATTATCAAGATAACATGTACTGCAGGGGTAACAAACACTTTTTATTTCGTAACAGTGTATTCATTCTGTATTATTTATATATTTTATTTCACAGTGTATCGTAATAAATATCATTGTTAGAACATTTTCATTTTAACTAAATATATTACGTTTATTTTGAGAAAGAAGTTATTTAAATAAAAATAGACACCTATGTACCCCTGTATTAATGTCCTTAATCCAAATATTCCAAAATGTTTAAAGAAAACTCAGTTATATTTTTTCCAAAATTACCATACTATTAACTGAAGAAATCCTGTCTTATATACCTCCTTCAAATGCTCAGTTTTATATAAATAATTATCATTCGCAAAGTTTTCTATAACTTGGTAAACTTAAAAGAAAAGTAATAACTCATGAAATGATTACTTCTCATTTAGAGAAGATTCTGAATAATCCTATGTTCTGTGTATAATCCTGATTCCTGAAAAAATATTCAGGATTTCAGGTTGATATCGCCATCTATATTTACGGAACCTGACTATATTTTAGTGGTATATAGGTCCCTTCAGCAACTATAATACTGTAGTTATCTGTAGGAAATCTTATAGCATTCCATCTGCTATGAATAAGATGGGATTAAGTTCAGTTGCAAATGTTTATTAATCAAATATGCAACTAATAACTAAAAGTACGATTTGTACAAATGGCTCAAACTCTTCTGTAAGCTGTAGGTCCCCTATACTGACATATCTACTATTGGGCAATATAGTAAATGAATAAATATTAATTATGTGTTCCATGATTCCTATCTTAAACATAATTCTTTTCTTAACAAACACAAACTAATTGTAAATTTATTTTGTTTCATGTAATTTATAATTTTAAATCATTTGTTTGTCTGTTTGATTACAGTGCCAGTTTTCGACTTCCCCTATTGACTACATAGGGTTCTGAACATAAGGGTTGTTCCAGCAGAAGAGGTTCCCCCGTCAGAAAAGTAGGTACCTAGGTAGTACCTACTAAACTTATTATCATGCTTTTATTAAATTTAGTATAATTTTTGATACTTTAGAAATAGTATCGAAAAAAAATATATTTTCTATGGAAAATGAATTTTTAGAAAATGATTTTTTTATCAAAGTGATATAGTAATAATGTATAATATTATCAGGAAAAATCTAAACAATTAAATATCGTAAGCTCGTCTGTAAAATTAATTTTGTTGAAAATCGCAGGAGTAGTTTGAAGGACAAAAAAAGCTAACGACCGAGTAACCGAGTGACGACGTGCATACTTACATCCACCTAAATCAAAGTCGGATTCGTGATCTAGAGATTCAGTCCAGGATTTCCGTGTATAATTTTGAAAGTATTGCATACGAAACAAGAGACCAGATAAAAATACATTGAATACCAATTGTATGGTATTTTTCGAGATAAATTCACATCCGGACGCTAATAAATTGGCCTGTGAACCCAAATGCTTAGTGCGTGTCTGGTTCCCAAACGACAATTCATTATGTTATTTAATTATTGACTGTTCTTTGCCTCGCTTCATCTCAGACTTTGCCTTATAGCATCAGGACCGTACTCTGTTCTAGTTTTTATTTTTTATTTATAAGTATTTATATTAAGTCTCGTAAATTGTTTATATCTTATATCGTTTTATTTTACTGTCATATTAATCATGAAAACTTCCAATTTATATGTTTTATTTTGCGCACGTTTTTATTATTTATATTAATATTATACTAATTACTCAAAAATTTATTTTACACAATTATTTTACTAGTTCATATTAAATATTAAAAGATACAAAGAAATAAAATATTCATGAATTTTATGTAATAAATATTTCTTTTATAATTTAGAAATGTTTAACAGTGGAAAATATATTATTTTATATTATTTTTATATTTCGGAATATGGTTAATGCATTTAACAAAATGTTTACTATTTATTTTTTTGTATTATAATTCAATTTGAATTATAGAACATCAATATAAATAAATATATGAAACATAGCTTCTGACATAAATAAATATGTATGATAGCAATAACTCCAATCATGATTGTAAATTCTAAAATTATACAAGTTTGTATATTAACTGTTATGTATTTATGTTGTAATAAATGTGATATGAAGTTGAATAAACACGCGGAATTTAAATAAATAAAGAATTGTTTTAATTTCTAATTAAGAGTGTATTTAGTTATCTTATTGCTGTTTAAATAGCCTTAATCAAGATTAGATATTTTGAATGAAGTGACTGCCACCAAATATTTCAGGCAATAAACTGAAGAAGTAAATTAAGTTGAATCGGGTCCTGTATGGAACGAGCTCTCGTCGCGAGACTACCGGTGTTCGTCGGATTAAACGATTAGTTTAACCGATTTCCTGAATGAATAAGTAATTGAATTTCTCGTTAGCGAAATCGCATCAGGTTAGATTAACACAGTGGAGCCATTGCGCCCACTTCGCTCCGCCCCAGTCACACCTCGCACTTCCTGTACTCTGCTTTTCCTGCCTTTCCTTCGTCTCTTCTCTCTTCTGCTCTTCCTCTGCCTCTGCCTCTTTCAGTTTCAGCTTTTCTTCCAGTTTGTCTCTGGTTCTGTATTCTGGTTACTGTTACTACACCAATGCTTTGCACGCTACTCTCAATTGCATTTAATGCTGATTTATTCAAACATTTCAGATTCAGCTTCAACTAAATGCTAAATTCATTTCATGACATTCTACCAAAATAGTGTCATTTGTGTGATATTGAGAAGAATGTTAGTAGAAATAGATGGATGAATATGGTTGTTAAAAAATATAAAGTAAACACTTGGCTACGTTTCACAAAATTCAGCCTCCAAGTCACCTTATGAGGGCATCGTCAGAGGCTGGCCAGCACAGTTAGTAACCATAACCGCGTTTCGCTCTTATTAGAGCTCATCAGTATGGTATAACTCACTTCTTCACCTAGAACAAAGTTCACGTGAAGAAGCTGGTGATGAAGAACTGTGCCAGCAGAGAATAAGATCTCTAACAACAGGTAAGATGACTAACTGTGCTGGCCAGCCTCTGACGATGCCCTCATAAGGTGACTTGAAGGCTGAATTTTGTGAAACATAGCCAAGTGTTTACTTTATATTTTTTATTAAACCTTGTTTCACCAAGTGTTGGATGACAATTAATTTTGTCTTTGTTGTTATTTACAGGCCCGACGAGAGGGGAGGGTAGGTGGGGTAAAATACCCAGGGCCCGTAGAATTCAAAGGGCCCGGATGTGATGCTATTTTAGAAATTGCTTGTAATTTTCTGCTATTTCACCAATTTTTTATATTCTTTACTAAAACATGTATAACGAAATGTCTGATACACGTTTTCTACAATTTATTACATTGTATAAAGTACTAAATGACGAAATGCTTGATGAAGGGCCGGCCCCAGTTGCAAATTTTAAATAAATTTATACACTATTCAAAAGTACATTATTACATTGTTGCATTTTTGTTTTTTTCTACTACATTGTATATAACACACATAGGCAAAGGCTCTATACATTTGTGCGTAGTGCTGTTTTGGTATCCCCTGCATTTATCGAATATGCAACTAGATATTAGATAGTCATACAGTGAGTATACAATACACATCGCTGCACCAATTAACTCAGAATTTTTTATTTAATTTTATTTATATTGTTATAACTTTATTTAGATATTAATAATTCTTATTGTTGTCATACATATATTTATAAATACATGTTTTTTGGTATCTTATATTTAATTAATAAATATTCAAAGTTAAAGGAAACCCGAATTTTTTTTTCCCGGGGCCCGCTTTTTCTCTCGGCGCCCCTGGTTATTTAATATGGTTGTTGTTGTGTTAGCACGGAAAGGAATTATGAATGTGAATGAGGCAAAAGGAATGATTCTAATCTACAGAATGTTCATGCTACTTCATATAGTAGAATGTGTTTGATTGATTGTGATGTAGAATTTTATTCTCTACAACTTTGATGCGCTCACATATATGCTGGGAAGCAATAGCAGTGGAAAAACTATTTCCAATATTACTTGCTTATGTCCCACTTTTCAGTGGACCGACGGCACAACTTTCCAAATGAAATATTACTTCAAATTCGTAGTTTGTATGAAGCTAATATCATATTTGTATGATTTGTTCAATATGTGATGAATCATCAATAGAAAAAGAGGACCACCGCTGTTTTTATCAAATAAAATCATTTCAAAATATGCGATACTTATAACTCACTGTATATAGGTATACTAACAGATTCGACATAAGTAGTTTCCACTGTAAAATATTCCTAAATTTTTTTAGAGATCTATAAAAAATTAAAAGAAGCTTTAACTGAAACATGACTCTTTTGAATCAACTAAAGATGTAATGTCTGCTTAAGGGGTAAGGCCACTCTAGACAAGGAAAAAAAGGGTAATTTTCAAGATTTTTTTAACGAAATCTAAACGTGCTGCTTAAGAACTGTTTTTGGATCTTTATTTAGTGCTCTTTAAACTTTGTTTAAAATTTTTTTTTTAAGAAAATATTCAAAATTGTCGTCAGAAATTAAAAAAAATTGCGACTTTTCTCGGCGCGTAGGGCAAATCGGGCGAAAACATTCCGGGAACAGCAATAGACCTGGATCAAAAAGGGATATGTTTTCTTAATCTCTGATGTATACTCTAAAAATCTACGGGCAGGATTTTGAAAATTTTGATTTTTAACAAAATGGCGCACGTTTGTAAAAACAGTTCATTATTCGGAACTAAATTTATGTATAAAAACGACCATAAAAAACGAATGAAGCACTTAAAAAAAAAAAGTATTTCAGATTTCTTTTCGCCCGATTTTGAAAATATGATTTCGAGAAAAACGCGTTTAAAGGCCTTAAGCCCTTAAGATAGGTATCTAATTGTAAAGTCTGAACTGTAGATAGAACATAGTTAATGAGAGGGAAAACAGGGAAAAGTTGGAAAGTATGATTGTGTAAAATAAATATAAAATTGACGTGTCAGGTAGGTGGTAGGTGCGTGGCTGCGGTGGACATCTATGCCATTATTCGACACGACGGCTTAACCTCATGAAATTTTGATACGGGCCAGTGTGAAAAGTTTACGCGCACAGGCACGTAGAATCAGCACCCGCTATAAATAATATTATTAAATATATTATAGTATCTCCCCGTATTACCCGACTGCTGTGTGATATGTAGCCAGGCTCGCTTTAATTATGACCTAGCATTGCTACAAATGGTGCGAATGAATCATGGGTGTGCGAGAGAGATGGCGCGAAACGAGTACCACCCCCGCATCGACCTCAGCCCCTGCCGGGGGCTGATGCTGCTGCTGCACAACCCGGCAGAGAATCGCTTTACGTTCGGTTCGGATTCAGATTTGACAACGGCCTACTTATCATCTCTGTTTATTTATTATTTATAACAGGAAATGTAATACAATTACAGGACAGAGGAACTACACCTTACAGTCAATTTCAAACCATTTGAGTACAATTGTATTTTTGAGATTTGAACCAACTACAATCGATATTTATTTCAATATTATTTAAATACATACATACATAACATCACGCTGTATCCCATTAAATGGGGCAGCACGAACCCCTGAAACATTCATAGAGCATCAGTGCACATCAACATTCTCATCCTGACACACGATACTCGTTTCGACCACATTAACACTTCCTCCATACGAACTCTTTCTTTCCTCACAACCAAAATTCATCATCACGCAACAAACATCCATCCATTCGCTCCTGTACACCTGTTTCGTAAATCTTCACTTACACCCACTTCTCTAACAACGAATCTATAAGAAATGAAGGCAGCATCGCCTGCGCTTGTTTAAAAATACATTTAGTACAATTGCAGTTACACACTGTATAGTAAAAACTGAAAATGAAAAAAAAAAGATGTGGAAGGAAGGGAGTATCTGCCTGCGCTTGTTTTTGAAACTGAATTCCACACAATTGCAGTTGGACACTATAGTAAAAACAGAAAATGAATCAAAAAGATAAGAAAAGAAGGGATCATCTTCCTGCGCTTGATTTTTAAGGTGAACTCCACACAATTGCAGGTAAACACTCGAAAAATCTAACCAATGATTCTAAAATCAAGAATTATATAATATAACAATTGGAAAAAATATACTATAAGAGTATAATACGCTTGACCGCACTCTGTACTGCAATTGGGATTAAGTTCCTGTTGTGCAGAATAACAAAATAAAATAAATTGACAAAAGCTGTTAATAAAAATATTAAGAAGCTTTAGAAATGAATAAATACGAAATAATTTTTTCTCAGATTATGAATAAGTGCAATTAAAACACTGTGTTATTTTGTTTTTCATTTATTATTTAAATTGTAAAACAATATGTGATAATAGTACATATTTTTATATTTAAACTATTTTGTATCTAACATAAATGAAATTATTTTTTAATACAAAAGATATTCCTCTAGCTGAATAGTTATTTCAAGGTTTAATTCTTAACCAGGCATTGAAGAAATAAATTATTTTATTTTTACAATTTTGACAATGAGTTAAAGTCATCGAAGGAGATAAAAACAAAAAATTCAAAACAATATTGAAAAATTACCACAAAATGTAATATGAACTCGACGAATTAGACAACATTGTAGAAAATCAGTAAGTATATCTACGTCTATAATTCCTCCTTCTGTTGCGAAGAGATCGAAAGTAGCTTCTGGTTTGTTGTTTGTTGTTCTCAATCCTAGCTTTTTCAAAGTTGTTGTAAACACGCATGAAACCCGTCAACCCGAGGAAAAATCCAAGTATTAGCAGTGTATCATGTCTCAATAAAATTGATGTAAAGGCATCATAAAGCACCTGAAAATTTCATAACATTTGTGTTATCAATAATTTTCATACTTTTCCATTTTCTTACCTTCACGTAATACACCGGAGAGTACAACCAGCTTGCCAGAAGAAGGGAAAGCGCTTGGAAAATTAGAATTTTCTTTCCACCGGTGTGGAAATGCAATAGAACTGCAATCTGAACGAATGTCGCGAATAGATAATAATAATTCAATACAATTTCTGCAGTTATTTGAAAATAATCAAATACTGAAAAACTCAGATCGCAGAGCACGTCTAACACTTTAAAAAATGCCATCATTTTGTCAAAATGTTGTGTGTTTCACTTTGAAATCGAGATCTATATTGAATGAGTAACAATAATCAAATGTTATTTGGAATGATTTCATATCACGTGATTAAAGAAATGGTAGGGATACCAAACAAGAAACATATACTTACAAACGAAAAAAAATATGTTGATCATATTAGATTTTCAAACTCGACATACGTCAAAAAATATGTTTATTAATATTTAATACATGTAAAAACGTTTGTCGAATACATATGAATCAAAATAGTTATGGTATTATATTCTTTGATAGCGAAACAATTTATTTATTATAAATACATCGTAAAATTTAATTCTAGGTTTTAAATTTTGATCGAATAATGCAAAATATTTACTAAACTAGCCAACTATTTGGCGAATGAAATATACCTATTTTTTTATTTTCTAGAGTTTCTTAGATTAGTTAACAAAAATGGTAAAAACATCTATAAGTTTATATTAAATATGTTTATTTGAATTTTATGAAAAGTAACTACCCTCTGTACATTTATCTTGAGATTTATTAATAGCTAATAGTTTTAAACATAAAAAGTATAAAAATTAATCATTGTTGTACGAAAAGTTTTTTGAAAACTATTTTAAAATATCAGTTAAAAACAGAGGCGTATCAAGAATTTTGTGAATGTCTGTTGTGACTAAATGGTTACCGCTATTGTTACACTTGTGAGAGTTCTTAAGGTTCAAAGCTCTTTACTAAAAAATAAATAAAACAACTTAATTTTATATATTTTAACCCCAATACATGTAATTTATTACCCAAAACAAATACAATATATTATATGCGTATTGTATAATCATATTTAGTATTATATATTATAAAATATAAAAAAATACAAAAAAAGAAGGAACATTAAAATGTATTGTCATTTAAAATCATCAATTTACTTAAATTTTGATTAAAACTTCATCGTCTAATAAAAATTAAAAATATAAATATTATTAAAATATTTGCTTTTTTATTCCTTCTTTTTTCTATTTAACGTCCTCTATATATATATGTTAAATCAACAATGATAAAGTTATAACTATCCAGTATTATAATAGCAATGAACATTACATTCAATTACTTATTTTTCTTTAGTGCTGATTCCTCGGAAATCACATTATTCTCAGCATCCACCTCAATGTGAAATATCGGAGCAGCTAACTCCTCTATGTCATTGCTAAAATATAACACATATTTAGTATCATACCGTCAAATGTTGTCCATGCAGAATTCTAATAGCCCAAACAGAATCAGAGAAAAGATTATATTATTAGATTTTTTAAAGAACTTTACAATTACAATATGTACTTATCTCTCTTTGTGTCAAATATTCTTAAATTATTTTGAAATAAACACAATTTTCTCAAATAATTTAGCAATGTTTGACAATGAGAAAAAAAGGATATTTTTGTTGTTGTTTTTGTCAAATCTTCTGAAAATACAATTTTAAATTATTCTACTGGATTACGACTACATGTTTTAAGAAGTTGTAGCATCCTGGAACTTCTATATCATTTTAAAAGCCTCCGCAACATTTCTACAATATAAAGTTACTTTAGAGTTTATACAATTAATGCTAATTATAAAAGTTAAATCTTCTATTTTATTCTACAAAAATATTCATTTCAAATTCAAATCACATATTTTATTATTCCAATTAAATTTCATATATATCCATAAAATTCTCAGAAGAACATGAAGTGCTAATCTTCCTTGCTGTCAAACGTTCTTAGTTTAAAGTGAAATAAAAACAATTATATATAATTGAAAGATTTTCTCTGTTTAAAATAATTTAGAAACATTTGATGTTTTGATGCCATATTTATTTAGTTCTTTTGAAAATTCTATTCTGTCCAGCAGGAAATTAATTTCAGTCATGAATTTGTTATTACAAAAATTGAAGTGAACGAGGTTTGAACTCGCAAACTCTCATTTTTAAGGGTAATAATTAAAAACGAAATCATACCTATAAACCACTATCTCTTCAACATCTTCGTCCTGCAGAGGAATGGCTCCAGGGTACGGCATTGGAACGCATAGATTATAAATTTTCTTGTACAGTTTGACACTCATCAAGGCTAGAATCACGGCCATCATAAACAAAAGCCCAGCCAAAAACAATTGACTTTGATGGATCTTACGCAAGGCGGTAGTAATCTAAACAAATACTCACATATCATTATAAAAATTGACAAATATTCGCAAAAACTTACGTCTGGCTCTTCTGTGCTCGTGTTGTAGAGAGTTACCGGGGTGTTTATCATTGTTAAGAGGAAATTATCCATCTTTGTAGCGTTCATGATGACTGATGAGTGCGGGTTGTGAATATTTGGCAGCTTGAACTAGTAGACGAACCGATCGCTTGCTGATACTTGTTGCAAAGTGACTTTGAAGAACGTCGTTCGATTTATCATTGATTGTCGTGCTCATGTTACTGTTACGTATTTTTTAAATACCTAGCAATGTTTGTTGTAATATAGTATGTTTATAAAATGATAATTCCTGTTATTGTCCAAAGGTAGGTTACAGGGACGCATCTAACTAAACTAGCCAACTATTTGGCGAATGAAATATACCTATTTTTTAATTTTCTAGAGTTTCTTAGATTAGTTAACAAAAAAGGTAAAAATATCTATAAGTTTATAGTTTAATATGTTTATTTGAATTTAATGAAAAGTAACTACCCTCTGTACATTTATCTTCTTAAGATTTAATAATAGCTAACAGTTTTAAACATAAAATTTATAAGTATAAAAATTAATTATTGTTGTGCGAAAAGTTTTTTTGAAAACTATTTTAAAATATCAGTTAAAACAGAGGCGTATCAAGAATTTTGTGAGTGTCTGTTGTGGCTAAATGGTTAACGCTATTGTTACACTTATGAGAGTTCTTAAGGTTCAAAACTCTTTAAAATTTAATATATATCGGCAATGAATGAAGTCAGTCAATTTGCGAAATTCCCAGGCAATGCACAGAATTCCAGCATTCTTGGCAAGGCTTACTTCGCCTACATTTTTAACAAACGAACCCTAAGCTCAATCACATTGAAAGTGACAAAGCTCGCTTCTTACACAAACAACTCCCGTAGACGGTAAATACATTCCACACACGCATCAGATAAAAAATAATTGATAGACTTTTTTTTAAAAAAATTGCTAAATGTTGTAACAATTTATAACAAATATGATAAGGCCGAAACGTCGCCGTTTGATGATTTTACAATATAAATAAAGCCTGGAATACAATTTTAATTATTGAGTTTTTAATATCCAAAAATATCTGCACAATCTATTTCGTATATAGTCTGTGATTCAGAATCCGCTATAACCTGCTATAATTGATTTTAATTTATGTTAGCAAATAAATAAATTACTGGTTTAATTGTTGAGCAATAATAATTATACATTTTGTTTAATTTTCTGTTGTGCAGAGTAGCAAAGAAATAAAGTGTTGTCTTTAATATAATTGATATTGTTAAACAATAATATGAATGTTTATATAATGATGTACAATCACAGTCTACAAATCAAACGAGTATTGATGGACATTTCGATGTTTGTAAAGAGTCGTTCGTATGGGGGCTACATTAATCAGCAACGAGCGGCAATCCCATTTATCAATTACCACTTGTAATAAGATTTGCTGCATCCCTTATTTGCATGCGGTCGGCCTGAATCTGTCGCAAACGTTATTAATTCTTTTAGCAAGTCGTTCAATTTGATTTAGTTTGGCGGGTGATAAATATGACTACAAATGAGTTGATTATTTCAACGGGTGCATGTATATAAACCCTCGTATTCAATCCTACGAAACGATTCGAATAAACTGAACAGTTGGAAAATACAGCGTTTTATATGGTTTTGTTTATGCTTCATTATTTTTTAACTTGATTGAAAATAAATATATCATCACTCCTTTTATCCATCGCTGGGTGTGAAACTCTGCCGTAGTAGTGAAATATTTATAAGTGTGAAGTGTGGTTACCAACGGTCTATTTGTATTTTAATTATGTGAATGAACTAGGAATAAATGGATGAATATGATTGAAGGTTTGTTGCGTGAACGAGTAATGAGACGAGCTTGTATGTAAAGAATTATGAATGTGGATGATGCCAAAGTACTGTGACAGAATAATTGCTTAAGGGGTAAGGCCACTCTAGACAAGGAAAAAAGGGTCATTTTTCTTATCTTGAAGTATAAAAAATCTTTGTATAAAGTAATTGATTCAGACAATAATTCGTACATTTAAGGGGTAAGACCACTCTACACAAGGAAAAAAAGGGTCATTTTCAAGATTTTTTTTAACGAAATCTAAACGTGCTGCTTAAGAACTGTTTTTTGATCTTTATTAAGTGCTCTTTAAAATTTATTTAAAATTTTTTTTTAAAGAAAATATTCAAAATTGTCGTCAGAAATTAAAAAAAATGGCGACTCCTCTCGGCGCGTAGGGCAAATCGGGCGAAAACATTCCGGGAACAGCAATGGACCTTGATCCAAAAGGGATATGTTTTCCTAATCTCTGATGTATACTCTAAAAAACTACGGGCTGGATTTAGAAAATTTTGATTTTTAACAAAATGGCGCACGTTTGAAAAAAAAGTTCATTATTCGGGACTAAATTTCTGTATAAAAACGACCATAAAAAACGAATGAAGCACTTTAAAAAAAAGCCCCTGTAGTTTTTGAGTATTTTATATCTGGAATAAGAAATAAAAAGATTCAGCACGATCCATCAATTAGTATTTCAGATTTCTTTCCGCCCGATTTTGAAACTATGATTTCGAGAAAAACGCGTTTAAAGTTTCGAGTCAAATATATATATATATATACACTATAAATACTAGTACTAATAGATATATGCTTTTTTCGCTCTGAAATACTTCCGCGCGGCATTTAAATTAATTGTCCCTTATTCCTAAGGGTTTAAACTATAATTTAAGCAAATAAAAAAAAATGCATTTTTAAAAATTTTTAGAGTGGCCTTACCCCTTAATCTATCTGATATTTCATGTGTAAATATAAGGTCCTGACAATATGGAGTTGTGTTTTGACTGTGGAACCGTATATTTTGCGGTTCGGGTCCCAGTTTCAACTTATATAAAAAAATGTAGTTCGGATACTATTATAAGCTATAAGGCCCTGGCAAATAAATAAATAAATATGCATTTTCTAGCTATGTAAATGCAGAATGTTAGATTTCCATTAGGGAGAGCAGTTGTCATGAAAGCATTGCTTACAGACTTGCAAGTGTTATTATGCAGAAATATTCATAATTACAGCCTGCTGTGGAGAAAAATAAGCAGTAAATTTAAACAGAAAAAAACAATTTGATTGCAGCTCAGCCAGGATCCGAGATTCATAATATGTATGTGTGTGTGTGTTATGTTCGCCCCCTGCGGGCTTAGCGCCCTTGCCAGTTTGTAATTGAGCGCTAAGTTGGCCAGCCTGGCACCCCGTCGCTTGTCAAAAAGCGGTGTCTAATAAAGATCTGTGGCTGGACGATTTCGTTATGGCCGAAAGCGTCCTACGGACGAGCCATAACTATAAACCATAGCGTTTGTGCATTAAAGTTAACGGGACAGCCGACGCCCGCTAGCCTGCATTCCGACGACTCGACGTCCGAGTTCTCCAATACGGGATCCGCGACCGATCGCGTTTTTACCATTTCCTAATAAATTTACGTATTTCTCCCTTATCGGACGATGATTTACGAATCACTTGCTCTAACGGGGTCAATGCTTTCGATCGCCGTTACATCTGTCCAAATCAGCTCAAGAGGATAAGGGTTACTTATCTTATTCATTTCGTTTTCAACTCAAATTGTTTTCTAGTCTACATTCGATGATATATTTCATTTTTCTACTCCCATTCGTTAATTTACTTATTAAATATGTATTATCAATACTTTAATCATGCTTCACTTATTTACACATTTTTATTACTATACAGATTTAGATTATTTACCAATAACCGCACAGCATTGACTGTTGCCATAGCTTCCATAGTTTCTTCAATAAAATAGTCAGTTTTTAATCATATTGAATATTGGATTTGGCAGTAGAGAGCTATTATAATCTTGTTGCATTATTATTTAATCAAATCCTTTTACTCCGAACTTTACCTTTAAAAACTATGTACAATAATATACTTATAATAACATAAAACGTTGGTTGTGAACGTACCAACATTTTGTAAGTGTCTATCGGAAATATATTGTAATTCTGTATACACGGTATTTCAATACTACAGAAAAAATTAAATGGCATACTGAATTATCTGAAAGAACTATTTTAAATAAGAAAAATTATTATTACTAAAGACCGGTTTTTCCACGTCCGGATAAAGTTGCCGATAACTATCGGCAGGATAACTGAAAAAATATCGCATCAGAAAATTGTTACTATTCGATGCGATACTTTTATTTATCCTGCTGATAAATATATTGTAGTTTATTCGAAGATGGAAAGAGTGGCAAAAGTTAATAATAACCAACTAAGTTACCAGCCGTCAAATCACGATTAAAATTGCCCCTCTCCCTTCACTAAAATCATTGGGAGACGTGATTTTACGGCTGATAACCGCACTTCACACGTATAAATATATAACTTACTGAGATCTACTGCGATAGAGTGCCACGCCCAGCAATGGGTAAAAGGCGCGATTTATTTTATAATATAATACAGATTCCTTAGATAGACGAACCCGATTTGCGTACGATTAGAATAAAATTTTCTACAGCTCTAAACAATAATATTTTGATAACAACAAAGACAAAATTAATTGTCATCCATACACTTGGTGAAACTAGGTTTAATAAAAAATATTAAATAAACACATGGCAAAGTCTCACAAAATTCAGCCTCCAAGTCACCTTATGAGGGCATCGTCAGAGGCTGGCCAGACAGTTAGTAACCATAGACGCGTTTCGCTCTTATTAGAGTATTAGAGATTAACTGTGCTGGCTAGCCTCTGACGATGCCCTCATAAGGTGACTTGGAGGCTGAATTTTGTGAAGCTTTGCCAAGTGTTTATTTAATATTTTTTAATAATATTTTGTTTAAAAAATATATATACTTGAAAATAAAATGAAAGCCAAACGTCTCTGTCTTGAATGATTTTATATTTGAGGGTTTACAGTTTTTGCTTTAAATTTTCTGTCATTCATTTATTATTGATGAATCATTGATTCCTTCTAATACTGACCTACATCTATGCCCTCTTGTCAATTTTCATCAATTTCTATTTGTAGTAAGGGATATTACACGAAAATTCGCACATTGTAATCAAATAAATGAAAAATATAGGTTAATTATTGTCGAGGGCCAAGTGCCTGACCCTCGATTTCGATCAATTCTTTGGAGACCATCACCCTACGTAGTTAGAGCAGCAAACTACATTCTAAATCCCCCTTCGAACACAACTAAAATCAATTTATCTAACAAGCAATCCAAATAAATACTTTTCTAAATACTTAATGTAATAGAATTATTCATCGACCGACTGAGCGCCTTCCTCTCTTGGCTATTTAACGATCATTGAGATATGTTACTTTGATAATATAGGAATAAGCAAATTTAGTTTAGCAAACAGAAACCCAATTAACTTTTTAAAATTATTGCGGACCTTACAAATGTACCTATTCCTTTTATTTACTATATAACTAACTTTTCTGGTTGAATCTGCAGTGCGAGCAAAGCGAGCTTTGCCAAAAATATATTTCATGTATAATTTTTAATATTTTGATTCCTAATGTACAACAAATAGATAATTTTATAAATAAATAAATAAATATATCATCACGCCATTTACCCATTACTGGGTGTGGCACTCTGCCAAAGCAGATCTCGGTAAGTGATATATTTTTTCGCGTGAAGTGCGGTTACCAGTCGTCAAATCACGGCCCTCAAAGATATTAGTGGAGAGAGAGCCACAGGGGTAGATTTAAATTGGTGAAAATTGTTGGTCGGCTGTGGGGATCGAACCAGGGTTCTCAAGATCCACAGGCCGACTCGATACCACTGAGCTACCTACCCCATAATAATAATTTTATTTGATATAAATAAAATAAATATATCATCACGCCTTTTAGCCATTACTGAATGTGACAATCTGCCGAAGCAGATCTCGGTAGTTGATATATTTATGCACGTGTAGTGTTTTAAATAATATTTTGTCAGTTGTGGAAATCGAACCTGAGTTCTCAAATTCACAGGCCGACTGAATCATCTACTTCATCATCTAGAAATGCATTATAAATTTAATTCGATATTATTTTGGGGGCCCTAAAAACTAGAGCCTTGTGAACGGTATGAAAGATGTCACAAACATTGTATTCATTTAATAATTATCTTTTCCAATTTCTCTTTCATGTTTTTATACCCTACACCTAGCTCTTGTTTAATTGTGGAAATAATCTCTGAGATATAGCTGTCATTCTCGTTTCCTCCACGCTATTATCTTCCCATCTTACTATTAAGTTTCTAAGATCTGACGTGAAGCACTACCAGTATCATGCATCGTAGTTTCACACTCAATGTTCATGTTCAGCATCAACGTTTAACTCAACTCGCGATTCGAGTGCATTTGCGAAAGCAATTAATTAAGAAAGGGCGGGGCGGCTCTTAAGATTGCTCCTTACCTGAACTCTTTCCTCTTTCGTCGAGGATTTGGCGGAGATGGCAATTAGCGCGTAATTAATTAAGAAAATGGGGCTCAAGCTAAGATGAACTTGCATATCCGCAGGCATAGTCCTCGAACTCTGCAACATAAAGTCATATTACTACATTGATTCCCTATGTGTTAGAACATTGTCTTCATGTATAAAGGGAGAAAATGCAGGCTTACTGCATGTCGTATTTCAGTAGTTACTAAGCAAGAGACTTCAAGTTTTATCCAAAAAATATGGCTGTAGGCTACCGTAATTGGGATTGAGTTCTTGTTTTGCAGTGTAGCAAACAAATAAAAATAAATGACATCTACTAGCTGATTAAGAGATTTAAAAATCGGATAACTTATCTACAAAATAAACATAAAATATTACAACAGATATTGTAATATGTTATTATAGATTAAACATACTATATCTATTAATTTACAACAGGAACTTAATCCCAATTATAGTACAGGATTCAGACTCACCGAGCCGCAATGTGATAATTTATATATTTTTAGCTTGAGTGGGATTCGAATGCCGTAATGCTAACATCACCGTACTTCCTAAATACAGAATGTTTCAAAATAATAATCTAAAAGAAATAAAGAGTATATATTATCTGATGTATCAATGATAACAGAAATAATTTTGCTGAAATTCGTAGATATAATTGCACATTTTTTTGTGCTACTGCATTGGTAGGTTCCAATAATGAATAAAAATTATTAAACTTTGAAAATGGTACAAAAATGGTAGTTCTATAGAATGTGCGAATTTAAACAAAATTATTATTTCATTATCATCGATACATCGAATAATTTACATCCTATTTTTTATTTTTTTTTGCAATAATTTTGAAACAACCATTATTGTACGTATTTTTGAACTTTTAAGGTTGAAAGTATTACAATAAATTTATATGTAAATAATAAAGGAAAATGATTTCAATTTTTTTTGTTGAAAACCGTTTGACGGAAGGAAATAACAAATATCTGTATATTAATCAATGTTGTGATGGTTACTTCAGTAAGATTTTATTTTATTTGAACGTGACAAATTTGAGAATAAATAAGTAATATAGTTATACGAAAAATGGTGGCAGCGCACAGTGTAACAACATTAAAATTTTCCATGTGCTGATACATTTCTTTAAATATTAGATATTGTATTGAATTTAATATCTTTTGCTGTTGTTGTTTTTAGTATGTAGATATATTACATATTCGTATATGGTTCACGACAAATCTATAAATATAGTAATCACCAGTAGAGATAGAGGATGAATAATAGATGTCTATACAAAGTGTATTTTGAATACAGATACGTTTGAATAAATATTTTGAAAAAGAAAAAGTTGTGCGTCACGGTGAATGTTGTGGCGGTTGTGGGAGAAGAATGTCGGCCACTTTGCATTATAGTTTTCCGCATATAAAACAGCGACAGCAAGGGATTGAGGACAATAAAGTGGTCTTTCGAAATGTAAACTTGTTAAATCAAGTGCTGTAACAATTCTCGGCGCTCATCTGTCGTGCCGTGTCGAGCGACGTCGAACCAATAGCGCGCCACGGCGCCTCGTTAGTGGGGCGTGGCAGCGTCGGCTCCACCCACTGCCGTCGTTGCCCAGGCAACCGCGGGCTGCTAACGCAAATTAGAATGGCAGCGGCCGACGCCGGGCACCCAGTGCTTCCTTTGAATTCGATGTGCGTGTCGCTTACGGCGCTACTGACGTCGTGCTCGTGCTCGTGTCTTAGCCATCGCCTCAGTGCCGTTCACACCATGGACAGGCTGGCGCAATTCGTGTCTAAGTCGTTCGAGAACAACAATAACCGCGTGGTGAGTCCAGCGCCTACGTCTATCTCAAGCCAGTGTTTAAACCTCTCGGCGACGAGCCCGGCTCGCGATGCCGAGGAACCCGTCGAGGTGAAGCCGGTGCCGGCGGCCAAAAACTGGCTCATTTCCGACTCTCCGAAACGCGTGCCAGTGCCAGTGCCTGCGCCTGCCTACGGCATGGACCTGCGAGTGAATGGTGCGAGTGCGGTGTTGTACGAGGACGCTAGAGTGCCTGACGAAGAAGAGCGCGAACGCAAGCACTGCGTCAAGTCGCCGCTGCCCACCACGGACACGTCGCCCAGGAACAGCCGCTGTTCGTCTTCATCGCCCGCTATCGAGCTCGACGACTCCGCTGAATCTGCTAGCGATGTGCCCGCTCTGGGCACGAGGTCCACGGACAGTCGGCGCACTACTCCGTCGCTTGTTGAGGAGGATAACAAACCATGTAAGAACAGGAACAAACTCCTCATTTTCAATATTTTTGTTAAATCAAGATAGATACATTATTTTCTTTTTAAATTTTATTCAAGATTACGAAAACAAAAAGCGTTATAGGTTTCCGTAAAGAATAATAAAAATAGTAATATAATTATAATAATGGATTAATAAACACCAACATTTAAACCCCTATAGCAGCGGTTCTGAACCCCTTTCAATCAATGTACCCCTTGGTTTCATTGCAAAGCGTCTCGGCAACATGAAAGTTTTATTTTAAATTAACAAATTAAAAAACCACGAAAATTATAAAAAATATTTACATAGTTTATTACGTTCCCCCCGAAGAGGCTAAACCGTACCCCTTGGAAATCCATGGAACCCAGGTTCAGAACCTCTATAAAATGTAGAATCTATAAAAACTGAATTAGACAAATAAATGTATTTATAAAAATTGAATTAGTAGAAAAAATACACGTTGTTAATCAGCTTATTAATATAACAATAACTATTTAGATAATAGTATTAATAAAATAAAATATCGATTGATATATAAGCACATACCTATTACTAATAGGAAATTTAAACCAACATCAGATATTGAATGCATTCCGTCGCATAGAACAACGCGCATGCAATAGAAGTAAACTGTAAATAATATTTTAACATTTATATTTACTATCATATTCAATAAATCTATACTTTAGGTACAAACAAATTTGAAAATAAGCGTGAATATAATAAATAATAATTGTTTATAACAAATATAAACTCTAAAATGAGCTCTAAAATTATGTATGTAGGTTAAGAATAACATCTTACACCCGAATAACTAAGTTGAAGTTTTAGGACCCCTATACTGTAATTAAGACAAATTTTTAGTTGTGCCTTGTTGTTTAAAAGCTAAAGGAAAGATACAACTAAATTTAATTTATTTTGAAAATAAAATAAGCCAAATAGATCTTTAAAGATGAATAAAAGTCTGTTCCTGTACTGTAATTAGAATTCAGTTCCTGTTGTGCAGATTGGAATAATAGTACATATCTATAATTCTTCTATTGGAAATGTGCATATTATAGCCCAATAGTTGAATGCAAATTTCGTTCTGCAGTAAGTTGATTTTAGATGTTTTACTTAGTTAACATGATAGAGTAAATAACAGAAAATGAATAAGCGCGTAGGAAATGATATATTGGAGTTTGAGTGGTTGTTAGTGGAGCGCCGAAGCTAAGAGTGCCAATCTAAAACCGTTAAAACTATCCTTTTGCAATTGAGTCCAATTGCCGACGAGGCGGGTAAAGAGCACGAAGGGATTTTACCTTAATTAAGAAAACGCAATTAATTAATGACGTGGGCAAAGACGCCGCTGAGAAATTGCCGAGGCGTGAAAACGTTAAAAAAAGGGGGAGACAAGTCGAGCTCCGAGATTCAAGGCTCAGCGCTCAGGATCAGTTGAGGACAGGTACGGCTGGATCGAGCTCAAGCAGAGGAGTACAGAGGGGCTGTACTCGGGTAAAGGATCCCCTGAGAGGTATTAACACGGACAACAGCCACACTTAACGCTCCCTTCGTCTCGCATCGCGCTTGGTGCCCGGAGCCCGGACTAATAAAGCAATAGCGAAATTGCTCCCGGATTAATTTAATTCCATTACTGTAATGAGGATACAAATATCCGAGCGCTGGTGCTAGTGCACTCTGTGTTGATGCTGTAAAGCTAGGTGTACGTGTACCGTGTACCACAATCGATTGAAGCGACACGCTGCTTCGTGGCGGTGTCCGACAGCCGAGACTGCAGCGCTCCCTCATTCTCATCCCACCACTTCGTGTTCGTAACCTAACTGAAATGAAAATAAAATCCAAATTGGATTATCCCCAGTGAAGTTGGATTGAATTGACTGAAAACATAAAACGCCCATTTTTGTAATTTAAATCATTGTCGATGGGCGGGTCGTGCGCTCGCGTTTTGCGTCACCTACCCGCGTGCCCGCGCCCCCGACCAGCCCCTTAGCTGCCAACACGGCAAATAAACGTCGTCGGGTTGCGAAACGAACCGTAATAAAACAAATACAGGCCGAGCAAATATTGTTAGGCGACATCTTATTAGTCCTACATACCAACTGCTTTCTGAAGCTGGGACTTCTGTCTGTACTACACAACACTCAAACATGATTATACACATTGACATTACACTTGGAAATCAAATCAGTGGTTTTGATTTTAATCAAGATTTCAATTCTAGGTAACGGTCGCAAGTCTTACAACTTTATTTTCTAACTTTCCGTCTGTTGTTTCTGTAAACTATAGTGTATTCTACATATGTCTTTACATACTGCCAGCCAAGTCAATCAAGAGAGCCAGATGCGACGGCTTTTTAGAGTCCCCAATTTATACTATATAACTATACAGGGTGTTTCACAACTTAGAGCAAAAAATTAAAGGGTATATTATGTACGACGTGCTGATCATTAAACAAAAAGAATTTTTTTTAAATTCGAAAAATTAAGGGTTGTTAACCTAAAACATTTTTGTAGTAAGTACAGCACTGGATTCGCTTTCCTATTAAACACAAACAATGAAGTAGGTATCAACTACGAAAGAATAATTACACAATTCAATTATTAGCAGTTATTTAGAATAGAATTTTATTTATTTAATAACTTTAACATAATCATCCACCCAGTGGCAGTGGCAACGAAAAATTTTGGACTGGGAAACATGGAAAATAGTTTTGCGATTTAAAACAAAATTCTTTTTGTTTCATGATCAGCACGTCGTACAGAATATACCCTTTAATTTTTTGCTCTAAGTTGTGAAACACCCTATATACAACTATTATATTTAATTTGTAATTAATTTAATAGAACCTTCAGTCAGTAAATTATAAAACTAACAAAAAGGAAATTATCATGTAATTTCAATGTTTGTCCTATTTATTTAAAATGTAAATTGAGTAATTGTTTGTCTCCTTATTTAACAAAAATAAATAAAGTACTTAGTGTTCCAAATTATTTTTAAAAACATACAAATAAATAAATAAATATATCATCACGCCTTTTACCCATTACTGTGTGCGATATACGTGAAGTGCGGCTACCAGCCGTCAAATCACGGCCCCAAAAAGATGTTAGTAGAGGGGGAGTCACAGGGGTAGATTTAATTTGGTGAAAATTGATTGTTGGTTGTGCGGATCAAACCAGGGTTCTCAAGATCCTTAAGCCGACTCGATACCACTGAGCCACCTACCCCATATACAATTATATATAAATATCATCATCATAAATATATCATCACGCCTTTTACCCATTACTGGGTGTTTCACTCTGCCTAAGCAGATCTCGGTAATTATAATAATTATGTATTTCCATGACAATAATTACATAATGTTTGGAAAGTAAAATCATTAGTCACATACAATAAATATGTATATAATTATATGTTAAGGTGGTGTGGTTAGCGTTACGGCATTCAAATCTGAAGATCCCTAGTTCGAATCCCATTCAAGTTAAAAATATATGAACTATCACACTGCATCTTTGTGAATTCGGACCCTGTATTTTAATTTGGATTAAGTTCCTGTTGTACAGAGTATAAATAAATAAATATATCATCACGCCTTTTACCCATTACTGGGTGTGGCACTCTGCCTAAGCAGATCTCGGTAAGTGATATATTTCATCACGAGAAGTGCGTTTACCAGCCGTCAACTCACGGCCCCCAAAGATGTTAGTGGAGGGAGAGCCACAGGGGTAGATTTAAATTGGTGAAAATTGTTTGTCGGCTGTGGGGATTGAACCAGGGTTCTCAAGATCCACAGACCGACTCGATACCACTGAGCCACCTACCCCATATAAATAAATACCAAATATACCAAGAGGGATACAATATACGAGTAATGCTTTATTCAATTTTGGTACCAGACTTGCTGAATGACTATTCATTTTTTTATTAGAAACTAGAAACTTCATAGTGTTCTCTATCCGCAGTCGCAGGTGTCGAACCACCTCCAACACCACCATCAGGTGCTACAGGTACTCCTGCACAGCCACGCCACGTGTCGGCACCCGTTGCGAAGAGCTCAGCAAAGCAGCGACGGTCTCGAACCAACTTTACGTTGGAGCAGCTCAACGAACTGGAACGCTTGTTTGACGAGACGCATTATCCGGACGCCTTCATGAGAGAGGAGCTCAGTCAGAGGCTTGGACTCAGTGAGGCTCGTGTGCAGGTAGAGTTCTTCAACTCATAGAAGATGACCATAAAACGATTAAATGTCTATCAGTAAACGTTAAGCTGGTGTCACACGGTCAATATTTACTTTATTCTGTTGTTGTTTGTCAAAATATGTGATCCTTGATTTATAATAATAATTATAACATGGATATATACTATGTTCAAAGATACTCCGTTATGGCCCTCTCAGCGGGTCTATTGTTAGGGATTTAAGCTTGATTTATAGGGGTGCAAGGACAGGTATGTATTCAGTATTTCCCAATTTAATTTAATTTTTATATATATTATAATAATGAAACAGAGAATTTTGTACAAATATTATTATTGATAATGAAGCAAAAAAAAATGTTACATGAAAGTATCATTGTATATTATTTCAAGTAAATCTGAAATACGTAATCCGCACAGAGATTAGAGATTTCCGAATTTAAATATTTTGCAATCCTACCCTGAGCGCCAACAGGTAGAATCTCTTACTGTGTGAGGTTCAACACAGGCTTAGTAAGTTAAAGCCATAACGGAATATCTTTGAACATACTATACATACTTAAGCTGCACTTAAAGTTATAAAAATCATCCACCTTTTATCCATTACTGGGTATGGCACTCTTCCGTAGCAAATCACCATAAGAGATTTATGCTTGTGAAATGCAGTTGTCAGCACAAAAAGTTGAATTATGGTAACCTCATTTGTCAAAACTATAAAAGTCGAATCAAAATGAATGACAGAATAAGAAATGTATTTGACTAAATTGTATGTACACATTTTTGTGATTTTCATACAAAAGTTTTATCCAATGATGAAAACATTCACCGTATGACAATTGTTTAAAATAGTTATATACCTAATTTTTAACATATGACTTCGACTGAACGTACAGTAATGAAGATAATTTTAAAGTTAAATTTTTATGACAGAAAAATCTAGGCATCATCCGAATTTTTCTGTCATAAAAATTTAACTTTAAAATTATCTTCAATTACTGTACGTTCAGTCGAAGTCATATGTTAAAAATTAGTTCGTGGAATGATTCCCTATAAATCAGAACTGTGTCGCTGTAGACGAAACCCGTTGTCAATGCCTATCATAGATATAGGAGTCTTTGGGATCGATGCTACGTTAGACACTATGACAGAAGAATTCGGTTGATGCCCATACGTCGGACACAGGTGACGTGGTGTAGCGGTTAGCATCTCTGCCCGGCAAGCGGAGAGTCCCTGGTTCGTATCCAGGCGTCATCCAAATTTTTCTGTCATAAAAATTTAACTTTAAAGTTATATACCTGCTTATATTAATCAATTATCAATGAAAATGTTAATTAGAAACATAAATTGTACATATAAAAATGAATAATTATAATAATAAGTATATTTTTTAAATAACAGAAACAGAAGAATCATATTTCTAACTCTGGGAATTTAAACTATTTTGAGATCTTCGTTTGTATTTTTATAGTATAAGAGCGTTTAATCGTTTTATGGAGATTTTATTTTATAATAAGAAACAAATTGATATGCGTTTTAAGTTGATAAATATCGTAGATAACACCATGTGATAAGTATGATAAGGTGCTCTGCTTATGTTATGATTTTGAGTAGGTACAATGAATCCAATTTTGCTCCCTTCTCTGATACATTTATACGAATTACAGTTTAGTTGCTTAGAAGTCATTCGTTCGAATTACCTTTATTCGTATTTTGTGCAGTGGTACTGAGTCGTTTAGACTTTCTGTCTGCTCGTTACTATTATCTCGTCTTCGTCTTCTTTTAGTTTGCTACCTAGCGGTTTCAGATGTTTAAGAAGCTTTCACAGCAGGAGCGTATCTTTCCCCTCTAAAAAACGTTGCAGAAGCTTCTAATAAAAGTGGCACAAAATTTAGCTCTTCTTAAGAATTCATTTCTAAATTAGTTGAGGAAGTTTTGAAATCAGAAAAAATACACATATATTTATTGATATAATTGTCGTCACATGCTACATTTAATAGTATTTGAAGGAAAAATAATTATTGAATTACAGCTTTTATGTGGTTTTTGATTAAATCAAATATTTTTCAATGTTAACGTATTGTACCCATTACTTGGTACGGCAGATCTCGGTAAGTGATATATTTATGCGCGTGAAGTACGGTTACCAATCATCAAATCACGGCATTCAAAGATGTTAGTGGAGGGAGCCACAGGAGTAATTTTAAAAAGGTGAAAATTATTCTCAAATCCATAGTCTGCTTTTCAACTTGAAAATGGCTACCATTTTGGCCGAAACATCATTTTAAGATAATTTAAAGTTTTAATCCGATACATAATAGCACATTATTTAACGAGCGTGTAATTGTAGCTATTAATCATAAGAGTTAAGTTTGTGACACGAATCGTAGGCGAGTGGTATAATTTAATCGAAGAGTAATATTCATTACACACGAGTTTGACGAACTTTAATTATGTTGTTATAGTTTTCTCGATTACTCACGGCTCTGGCTGCGTTGTCATTATAACCTCGATGTTTAATGAGTAATCGATTATTACTAACAAGTAATTAGCAGTATTATCAAGAAATGAATATATATATCATCACGCCATTTACCCATTACTGGGTGTGGCACTCAGCCGTCAAATCACGGCCCTCAAAGATATTAGTGGAGAGGGAGCCACAGGGGTAGATTTAAATTGGTGAAAATTGTTGGTCGGCTGTGGGGATCGAACCAGGGTTTTCAAGATCCACAGGCCGACTCGATATCACTGAGCCACCTACCCCATAAGAAATGAATATATAATTAATATATTAGAAAAATATTTTTAAATGTTGTTTAACTATGAATTAAGTTAATTCGTAAAATAACATTTAGTTCACTTTTTGGATTTGAAAAGAGTTATCGCCGTGTCCGAAATATCGTCATCGATACATGAAACCTGTAATCCCATACATAAAATGAGTATATTAGTATTTGAAATAATGTATCTCCTTCTCGCGTGTTAAATATATTTTTGTGTGTATGTGTAAATTAGGGAAACAAACTATTCACAGTGAGTGGCACTTAACAGGATGAATGTGCATCGGCTTCGGGCTTCGTCACTTCGTCTGCCACTTGCATCCACCATCAATCAGTCTCGTGCCCCGTGCGCACTGCTCGTTAATCCGCTATTTAATTGATGTGATTTTCATTTTGCGTCGTATGGCCCGTAGGCACCCTTGTACCCTGTACTCTGTACCCTGTACCAATATCTGCTAATCGACCCTCACTCGAATACGATCGATGTTGAATGTCGATACATTGATACATCGTCATGTTGCAGGTGTGGTTCCAGAACCGAAGAGCTAAATGTCGCAAGCACGAGAGTCAAATACAGAAAGGTAAGCTGCATTGATTTGATCATTTGTTGTAATATTCCGTTTATTTGTTGTATCGTTTAAGAACTCGTAAGTGAAACGTACAAATCTAATGAATGTGTTATTGCATGGACGCTTAATCCTATATTTTTATATTCACCCCTCGTTACTTTGCTAATAGCTGACTGCACTTTTGTCACTGTAATCAATATCTAATCGGGGAAGTTAAAACAATTCGAATTGACATCTTTAGATTTGACATATTGAACCACAAATTAACTAATAATAATAATAAATTTATTTCATACGACATTGAAAATACAATATATTGAAACAAGTCAAAAGTAGGGAACCTCATTCAGAATAATCATAATATTCATTCAAATTATAAAACATTTTAAAACAAGCAAGTGTTTAAGATTATTTTTAAAACATTTATAGTATTTCACACATTTTATTTCTTGTGGAAGCAGATTGTAAGTGTGCAACCCAAGAAAATTCGGAGACATTTTCCCGATTTTAGTTTTAACGAACGGTACTCGAAAGTTGTCTTTACTTCTAGTATTTATTGGATGAATGTCACTATTTAATGAGAACTTAAATTGGTTTTTATAGATGAAGCAACATAACTCTAGTATCAAAGTGTAGGTAACTGGCTCTAGTTCAGAGAATTTTAATTTAAGATGATATAAAGATTTTAATTTGTTGCTAGACATTTCAATTTCTTTATTCACCCAATCTTTATTTGTTTTTTGAATTAATTTTTGTATTGGAAAAAATAATTCAAAATAGATTAGAAAAAAATTATAAAAGGAATTAAAAAAACTGCACATAAATTAATTATTATTTTACAAATTGTTTCCAATTCCTTTGGTGTTAAATATAAGTTGTTATATCAGCAAATTTTGCGCTCGAAGGAAAAATATAAAATTTAAATAATATTGAAATTAAATTAATAAATAATTGATGATCTTGCCATTATTAATGATGTGATGGTTTAAATAAAAATTAGCGTGAGCTAAGAAGATGGTATTGCGATTTAAACAGATTTTCATTTTCGTACGTTGGTACAATTCCTCAGCAGGAGTGGTGGGTCGCAAAAGCACGCGGCGAGATAGATCACTGTCACTGCACCCCGGATACAGCACCGGCCGAAGCTCCAACGCTCCAGACTCGATGAAAAATTAAAACGACCGGTTTATAAAGCAACGCGCGCGGGATGAATTTATTTGATTAAGTCGAAAATGTAATTCGAACAAATTTAGAGAGAGTGTGCATCGAGGGCGAGGTTTCGAGAGCGGTGGTGGTGTGTTGATGTGCGCGCGAGCCGGTAAGTGTAATATAGTGGTCCCGTGGGCTGGACAGCGCCGTTGGCGTCCCGCACAGCCGCGCTCCTTTCCAATGACTGACTGAGCGCCGTAAAATTACTCTCGTGGGGAATTATTTGATTTGATTGAAAACTTTTTTCTTGGTAGATACTTTTTTATGCCGCAAGCGGCTAGGCTCCTCGGCGTCTAGGCTTGGCACCAGCCTCCAAATTGAATCAACGTAAACGGCTGCAGATTTAGCCTATGCCTATAGCTATCGCTACTCTCGATCTGCGCCAATCTTAAATATTTTTGACTACCTGCTAAGAAGTAAATACTTTCCACCTTTTACATCCTATTGTTTATTATTTCTTGGCTTTCTTCAAATTGGTATGGTATATACCCATGTTAAATTACTTGATCATTGTCTGATCGCTTCAAGATAGAGAGTGTTTATTTTGTTCTTCATTTAGCTAAGATTTTTGTTGGGTTATTTTTGTCCGTTTTCTCTGATTTTGATGTTATTGTGATTGTAGTTTATTTCCTATTGGATGTGTTCTACATTAGGGGTGAGTCTCTTCTTGATCCTGAGTTATTTTGATAATCAGTTCAGTTTACAATTCTTTTATTTCTTTTTGCTAGGCACATGGCTAGTGTACCAACTTTTTCACGCTGAGTTAATTAAATTAGTTTTAAATTCCTCCGATAAAGTTAATATACTGGATATTCAATTTTATTTTATTCTACTGGGTATTTTTATTTACTGATTTTTATTTATTTTTATTTTTTGCTCTTGTTTTTTTTTTGTTTTTCTTTCCTTCGTTCTGTCTTAATGCCGGATTCTATGTGCCACTGTTGCAAAAAACCAACAGAAACTCATCGACTTGTTACCTGTTCAGTATGTAAGAATGGTTTTAATATTGATTGTGTGGAAATTACCAGTTCGGAGGTCCGTAGATTGCGTGCTTCTAAATCTGGCTTAAAGTGGAATTGTTCTAACTGTCTCAGCTTAGGCAATGACATTGATAGTCTGAAAGCAATAATTATCACCTTGCAAAAGGATATTTTCGAACTTAAAACATCCTATAAGGAAATACATAATTCTCAGCCTTCTTCTTTAATGACAGAAAATATTATCCAAGAAACCATTGAACGTCAAACTCGCGCGACTAATATTATTATATTTAATTCTGTGGAAAATAGTTCCTTCTCTAAAGAACAGCTACACGATAGTGACACTGTTATGGTACAGAATATCTTGACTGATATTGGTGTTAATTGTACTCTGTCTAAAGTTTCGAGAATCGGTCGTTTCGACAAATCTAAGAAACTCTCTCGTCCTATCAAAGTACAGTTACCTTACCCTGAAGATGTCATTCAGATTAGTAAAAATGCTAAAAATATAAAATCTAATGATAAATGGAAACATCTATCCATCTCTAGAGATCGCACTAAAATGCAAATAGAATATTACAAGTCAATAAGAAATGAATTAAATGTACGTACAGCCTCTGGAGAAAGTGATTTAACTATAAAATATTTTAACAATGTTCCCAAAATTGTAAAAGTTAGCGATTTAAACTAAATTTACCCAACAGCTTTCCAGTTGCACTTAGTTGTTATTATCAAAATACGAGAGGTTTAAATTCTAAAAGCCATAATTTTTATGTTAATTGTTGTTGTGTTACTTATGATATAATCATCATATCTGAAACTTGGTTAAATAGTTCTTTTCTGAACTCAGAATTATTTCCTTCCAATTACAATGTTATTCGTGATGACAGAAATTTTTCTCTTACAGGTCGTAGTAAAGGTGGAGGTGTTTTAATCGCTTTAACGGATACTGTGAATTACAGTGTAGTCGATACCTCGAACATAAAAAGTCTTACACCTATAATTGATATAATCGCTTGCAAGTGCCACTTTCAAAATTCTACATTCGTTTTGTGCGCCCTCTATATACCTCCTGATGTAAGTGCGAACGAAATCGAAATTTTCAGTGATGCTTTACAACTTTTATTTCTTTATGAAAATATCATTTTAGTTGGGGATTTTAATCTCCCTAATTTCTCCAAGAATTCTTTCAGCTGTGTTAAATCTTCTTCCTTCCGGAATATATGTGATGTGTTAAATCTCACACAGCACAATTCTGTTGGAAATATGTATCACAATAAGTTAGACCTTGCCTTTTCAAATTTCACAACTTTAAATATATCGAAGTCTGATTCTCCTTTGGTAAAGGAAGATCCTTTTCATCCTGCTTTGTCAATTAAATTTGAAATTCTATCGTCTTTCAAACCTGTTAATTTCCCTCCTGCCAATAACCTACGATATAATTTTCGTAAAGCTAATTTCAGTCTTTTATATGATTATATTTGTGAAATTGATTGGTCTCATTTAATTAAGTATGATCAAGTTGATAATGCACTTAATGTTTTTTATTCAATTTTATATGATGCCCTAGATAGGTTTGTTCCCAAAATTAATTCTGGTTCCTCTAATAAGTATCCTCCATGGTTCACATCTGACATCAAGTACAATATTAAAACCAAAGAATTCTACAGGAAGAAATGGACTAAAACTAAACAACAACACTACTTTGATGACTTCAAAAGATTAAGGTCTATAATTAAAGAGCAAATTAAGAATGCCTATGATGACTATACTCGCTCAGCTGAAATTAATATTAATAAAAATCCTAGTGAATTCTGGACATATGTTAAATTAAAACAAGGGTGTTCTCGTATTCCTGGCAAAGTTTCAGATAATACTGACGAGTACACTACTCCTCAAGATATTGTTGATGCTTTTGCTACACTTTTTTCTAAGTTGTTCATCACAAGTTCTACATTTATTCTAAATGAAGAGGTCTCAAATAATTCGTGCTTTTCGATTAATTCTGTAAGTGAAGATGATTTAATTACTTTAATGTCTTCTCTTTCCAATAAATTAACTTCTGGTGAAGATCAAATACCGGCATTTTTTGTTAAGGATTGTAGATTTTTTCTTGCTAAACCTATAACAATAATTATTAATTTAGCAATAAAAACTAGCTCTTTTCCAGAGAAGTGGAAGCTAACGCGCATCACTCCAGTCCATAAAAAAGGTGATAAATCGAATATTTTGAATTATAGGCCAATATCTATCTTAAACAACTTTGCTAAACTATTTGAGAAGGTTATCTATAACTCTCTATTTAAAAATACAAGATCTCTCATTTCTGTTGATCAACATGGGTTCATGTGTGGACGGTCAACGGTTACAAATCTTGCTTGCTTCTCTCAGTATATTTCTGAAGTTATGGATAATCGTGGACAAGTTGATGTAGTTTATAGCGACTTCTCTCGTGCCTTTGACTCGATTGATCATGGCCTATTGCTTTCCAAAATAAATTCCTTCGGTGCATCTTCTTCTTTGCTACAACTTCTAAACTCATATCTTTCTAACCGAAGTTGTTATGTTTATTACAATGGTTTTTCCTCTTTACAATTTCAGGCTACCTCTGGCGTGCCCCAGGGCTCTAACCTGGGTCCATTGCTTTTCATCTTATTTATTAATGAGTTGTTGCTTTCCTTTACCTGTCAAGTTCTCGCTTATGCCGATGACATAAAACTTTTTGTCAGTGTATCTTCATTGGTTGACATTAAATTCCTAGAAAGTAATATAGACCGTTTAGTCTCCTGGTGTAAGCTTAATAAACTTCCTTTGAATATTGATAAATGTTGTGTTGTTACTTATACACGTAAATCTAATTATATTACACATCAGTATGACATGCATGGTATAACTATTTCGAGATCATCTACAGTTAAAGATTTGGGAGTATCATTCACATCTACATTTAATTTCAATAATCATATTATGAATATTTGTACATCTGCCAGTAAAACTTTAGGGTTCATAATCAGAATTTGTAAAAAATTTCATGACCCATCTGTTCTTAAATCTCTCTATTTTGCTTTTGTCTTAAGTAAACTTGAATACGCTTGTTTAATTTGGTATCCTTTTTATGCCAGCCAATGTTCATATTTAGACCGCATTCACCGTAGGTTTTTAAAATATCTTTCTTTCAAGCTTGATAACATTTATCCAACTAGAGGTGTAGATCTTAATTTCCTTCTTGAGCGCCTTTCATTACCCTCATTATGTGCTAGACGTGATAATTTCAGCGCAAGATTCCTATGGATGTTGGTCCACAACAAAATTGATGTACCATTCCTTCTGTCAAGAGTGCTATTCCGCGTTCCCAGGCTGGCATCGAGATGCACTAGAACATTCCATCTTCCTACTGCACACTCAAATGTTCTGAAGCGCTCACCAATTCACATAATGTGTTCAAATGCTAATTTGTTGATTGAAGATATTTTTCTTTAATTTATGTGTTGTTCCTCAACTATTTAATTTTATTTAATTTTATTTTGTATATTTGCTTTAAGATATTTATATTGTATTATTATTTACCCTGTAACTGGTTTCCTGTTGGGTAATAAAGTCATTATTATTATTATTATTATTATTATTATTATTGATCAATAGGGAGGTACAACTAATATAAAGCACTTTCTTTTTTATTCATTTTTAAACGCATTTATAAAGATAATGCGATTATACATAAGATACATACATAAGATATCTCACGAAAAGAGGTAGCACGAACCGTTGAACCTTTATATATCACGCAATTAATCTTTGTCTTACCCTGACAAACAACTTTCACATGCATAATTCCTTTCATACAAGCTCGTCTCACCTTTCGTTCACGTAACAAACTTTCAGTCATATTCATCCATTTATTCCTAGGTCGTTTTCACCCATAGTTCCATCAATATATACCTGTTTTACCAACTTTCTACATATCCAAACCATCTCAACTGACTTATATTCTTTCTTCTAACAACAGTCTTCTCAATCATACTCTCATTATACACCAATGCACACGATCTTATCTGGTATATCCACAAACACCTTGCGATTATCTTATTTCCATAGCACTTATACATTTTTGAAACAGTTACAACTGATAAAATGATCTCTGTGATTTCTCCTGCACTAAGATTTTTAGAAACTGTGATTTAGTTACTGTTATAAAAGATGGTCACGTTCATAAATGGATAAAACGGTGTGCTAATATATTTATTTGACGTTCTCAGTAATATACTGAGCTCAGCTACCAGCTAATTTTGTTTGGTATTGTTGTTGTTGCAGGCATGATGCTGACGAGTCACAGTCCACCGGCGAGTACGCCGCTGGAACCTTGCCGCGTGGCGCCCTACGTCAGCGTCCCGGCGCTGCGCGGCTTGTCACTGCCCACGGGATACGAACGCCTCACCAACCCCGTGGCTGCCGCTGTTGCCGCTGCTGTCTACCCGCCACCTACACCTGTCTTCTCTGCCTTCGACCCTGCGCTCATATCTGCCGCACATCAGGTATGCATTTATTATTGTGTAAGAAATTCCGAAAACAACATTTTTTACGCTTTTTTAATATTTGTTTGGGACCTTCAAATTCATTCATACAAGTTCGTTTATTTATGACGTACGTTTCATATGAGCAAACTAACTCAACCCACTCTTCTAACAACATTCTTCTCAATTTTCCACTTGATTATTTCGGAAAGAAAATCAATCTTTTCATTCTCACTCATGCAGTGTTTTGTATTTTGTTGTTAGTACGCCGCAGCAGCAGCAGTAAGCGGCGCCCCTGGTCCTGGTGCCATGTTCTGCCACCCGCAGTATCCTCTCGGCTTCGCGTCACTCGCGGCAGCGCACAAGAACTCCAGTATCGCCGACCTGCGGCTCAAGGCGAGGAAGCACGCCGAAGCACTAGGACTTGCTGCCGCGCAACACGGCTCGCACACCCGCGAGAAGACGGCGTAAACATTCTCGACGTCTCAATCTCTGTACTGTACTGTATACTGTATGTGTGCCTGTGTCGTGGACTCGTCTCGCTTTTTTCAACGCATCGACAATAAAGTATAACTAGAACTAGTTTAGGGATCTGTGCATGAGATGAACACTTGATGATGAGTGACTGGATTGACTGGGTGTCATACTCGTATAAACAACAACTTTTATTGTTTTATTCCTGCAGCTTCATTTTTGTATTCATCGGTTCTTTTCCTCACATCTCAACATCTCTAGATATCAAGAAAATTATTTTTTTGTCCGCTAGTATCAACAACCGATTCACTTTAATTTTCGACCTCAATATTCCTGCTTAAATAAAATACACTTTTTAAAAATATTTGGTAACGTTTCATCTGAAAAATTAAATTATTTCAAAATTTTGATTTAATTTCTCGAAAAGGTTGAGAGGAAAATAATTAAAAAAACTGTTTATTTATAAATATAAACATTTTAAAATAATTTTACATTATTATTGCCGCATAAATTTCAACCTTTAAGTTGAAAAATATATGTTTCATTTATAATAACAAAAATATCTATCCCAATTAGGCGGACGGTGTCATACTAGCGGTGAAAGTTCTGAAGAAGATTAATTTCGGTTTGTTCTAAATGTGAATTGATTTGATTTGACGTAGTAAGTGTTATGATTTCGGATAGTGAGCAATGAAGATCGCGACGGGGTAGTATGAGCTTGCCACTTGTCCGGTATTTCTAACGCGATCTGACAGCTTGGTCGACTTATTGGTTTAGTATTGTGTTGCATCAATGGACGCCATGTCATGTCACAAGCAATTACAAGCGTTCGGCTCGCTGATTGGACGTAATCAGATTAGTGGCTGTGCAACGGAAGCGCAAACACGGGCCCAGCGACGGCAGCAACGCGTCGCGACGCACGACGCGACTGTGACTCCCCCGTTGCCCTCTGTGTCCACAACCGTGCCGCTTGTTTGCCGGACGCCCTCCCACTATTTCACGTTAAACTAACCGTGAATAATGTGGTTTGACAAAAATACCAGGGTTCAGTCTGCGCTGCGTTTTAATTACGTTATGGCTAAGATTTGTTTTGCATGTGATTGCGGAATGCCAAGTGCTAGTAGCTGGCCGATGTGGCTGTGGCTGTGGCTGTGGTTGTGGATAGAGTTGGCTGGCAGTAACAACTGTATAACGATCAATTGTGCGAGTTGCGTCCTAATGAACGCTGAATCGCTGAATGTATCTCTGACGGCGCTAGGCGCCTGTCGTCTGCCGCACAACTTCGCCGTCACAGCCACCGTCACTGATGTCAACTAATTTGCACCACACCGAGCACCGAAATCTCTTTGTTGTCACCCTCATCGACTTGGCGCCGCACAACACTAGATACTTTTTTTCCATTTCATCAACATCATTTACATATTTGCTCGAATGGATAAATACGCTTGCTTCATTCATTTACAATGTTTTGCATACATCAAACTTTTTCACAACTCTCTTATTTTACATACATCAAAAGATTCTCTCCACATACTATGATTAGTTTGTTATAAATAAGCTGTTAAATCTTATTGTTTATGTTGTATTTTTTTTTGTTAAAACTTAATAATAAATAATGTTTTAATTTATTATACGGTAGGTAATATATATTTTTCTTTATAAAAATATGTTGAAAATGATGTATTTTAAGTTATTTAAAAATGTTATTTATATATAAATACAGGTGTAATAAAATAACAACAAAATTTAATAAATATTGTTTAATTTATGTGTAACATTATTTTATAATATAATACGCTATAAATCTTCATGTAATTATTAAGAATAAAATAAATATTTAAAATTTCAAACATAAATGTCTAATTCTACATATACATATATACTAGTGACATCTATTGGTTGAACAACAAAGTAACTTTTATTTACTACTATTTACGCATGCGCGATAACGGTTATTTTTGTTGTTGCTTAGGCGAATGGCGCTTTGCATGTGATTTACGAAAGTGAAGAAAGTTTAGAACAAAATGGTGTGTAATCGCAAGGACTAGACATATTTTACATGTTTGTTTTCAATAGAATCTGATTCTGTACTTCATTTTTGCAAACATGGAAGATAACAAGGAGTCAATTCAAAGGTTAAGTTGTTTGTATATAATGTAAATAAATGAATTTAAATGTATAGACTTATTTGTTGCAGCATTTTAGCCAAAGTTCAAGATGGGCCACTACACATGGAAATACATGATGGTTTGTCTGAAGAGAGCGACTCTCCTATTTTAAACACTCTGGTATATTTAATTCGTATAATAATATAAATGTATTAACATATAAACTTAAATATTTAAGGTACGGAACACATACTTTAATTACATGAAGACGGTGTTATTAGAAAATGCAGCTGGTCTTCAGATATCTGATGGAGATATAAATAAATTTGCTCAGAAAATTGAATTAAATGCTCTTAAAACCTGTATGTCGAGTATGGTTTACCGCTATGTGATGCTCAGCGAAATTGCCCACATAAAATACTTAACGAATTCTAAAGTATCATATAATGAAAAGAAACTATTGGAGGCAAACGAAGTTACGGAATCCGCTGATGGTTTAAGCCTTTTTTTGAAACACTATGTATCACATACAAGAGATAATTGTCCACCTTCGCTCTTCGAAAGTTTTTTTTTGAAGACCAAAACAGTTGCATTGAATAATGAACCGCCTACTTTAGTTCAAGAAATTGTTGAAGAAGTATCTGTTAAATCAGAATTACAGGATCCAGAAGTAAACCAGCAGCCTACTCCTGTTTCTTCCCCTGTTGTTCAAGAACAAAGTATTTGTCCAATTCAAGACTCAGTTCAAGAACTTAAAGTAGAGAATATGGAAGACAATAATGCTCAGGAAGAATGTGTGATTATAGAAAGCGATTCTTCTACAGAATGCATTACAGCTGATAGCTCGGATAGACAACAAGAATCTGAAGATATGTATAACCAAGTATACAAGGAAATGACTGAAATGTTTGCTGCTGAAGAAGCTTCCTGTTCGTCCTCCAAGGTCCCCGACTCAAATATCCCACTTAGCCCTACAAGTATAATATCAACTGATCGATATTTTGCTCACTGTGATAGGAATTTTTGGTTTTTAGAGTTAAAAATTAATAGTGCACGTTACCAACAAATCTCTGCGACAATGTATGAATTAAATGAAAAAAAATTTAAAAGTGTAAGTATAATATAAAAATAATACAGGTTCCAATGTTTTTTCAAGTCCCTTTAACCGGTTTCACAATTTTTAAAAGAACAAAAAGATTGATCTTTTTAATTTTATTTATTTAACTAATTCAGTTTAATCGAACATTTTCTATTTGATTAATCCAAATTTTGATTTTATTTATCAAAACTGTCATTAATAAATATTTAGTCTTTATCCGACTGTAATAATGTTTTATTTTCTAATTTAGGTCGCAAATAAAATTAAGGACATTTTTGGAATTGATGGATCGCCTTTGTTGGAACATTCTCCGCTAGCTTTAAAGAAGGTTACTCACGTCTGCAAGGAAAGATTCACCTGGCACGTAAAAAAAGGTCTAAGCTTATATTATAAAAAGAAACGATTCCGATCTGCTGACGAATTTCGTATACTCGCAAAAAATATTGTTACTACTCTTATTCAGATAGATCCGTTTATGGGTAAGTCTACAATCTAGTTCTGATTAAAAATACATGGAAAATTTCTTTCTTTTTTTCTACAGGATACAAAAGTATTTATAGGGCAATAAATAAGGCCTTCTCTAAAAAAGATGTTTATGTACAAAATATAACCAATATTCAAAATATTGTATCGCAAGTTTCTAAGTATGTGTCATATTTTAAGAAGCGTTCATAATTTTTGTTGATGAAACTAAAAATTATTTTTATATTTTTAGACCAAAGAATTTTTTTGTTTAAATAGTTATTTCACTTTTATTAATAACTTTTTTTCTATTGTAAGAATTATTTTTTTATTTGTGATAATTTGTGATGTTTAAATAGTCCAGTATTAAGACTATTTCTAAAGATATTACGTGCCATTGTTCGTACTTACAGTATTATTTTTGTTTTGTGATAATTTTGAACAAGTACCATAATTGTAATTTGTTCAGTTCATAATGTTATGGTACTTTGTGCAATAATCTTATACAATGTTTTTGTATTATTATTATGGTAGTGTCAACCCTTAAATATACAGGGTCGTTAAAATGAAGGAGCATAATTGCTTAAGGAGTAAATAAGTTTGATAATTGCTACTTCATATTTTGATCAAACTGCTTATTTTCACATTTATTTCGTATTTGTGAAGATTTATATAAAATGATTTTTTGTTGTTGTGTAAGATCTTGTTATTGATAATAGTTTGATAAATAAATAATATTCAAATTTATAATTCTTTATTATAATATAATTATTTTATTTTAAAACACAATAATTATCTATTCTGTTACTGAAGGGAAACTATGAAAATGCAAAAAATTTAACTTAGTGATATAAATAATTTACAATTTAACACATAGTTAGGTAAATACTACAGAGCGTGTGTATCCGACAAATTCGTTATTCTTCATCCCATGGATGTGATTGGTATAGTAAGTGCTCAGTATCTTCATCCAGGCATCTTTGGGGAAATGTGTAGCCATCACCTAGGCTGCATGAAATCAAATGATTAAAAACACTGACATCTAACATACGATGTGCCTACACTGCCTACAGCCAAAATCTACGGCAACTAAACAGCTAGAAACGTCAGGAATAGGATGGGAACTTGGACGGTGTTTGAGTTTTCAACACAGGTACAGTATGACACTATCTAATGGCCAGTGTGTGACAGGAAGCAACTTCCAGATAGAACTTCTGCACTTATTCACAAACACACTTTCAACTTTGCTACTAACATCATATGTACGATATACAAGTACGAAATTGCCTGCATGCTAGAAGCACACAACTTTGTAATTCATATTAGAGTAAAATTACATTACACTAATTACAACAATAAAAAAATATCAGAAAGTTGTAATGCTTTTATTGTTTATTTAAAAATAAAATAATAAATGATAAAAACACTTAACAATGTTTTCTTATGTACAATAAAATAATATTTATAGCATCTTATGAAAACAAAGTGACAATGATTTAGTGAACAATTTGTTGTGTCGTGTCGGGCGATGGGTTGTGGGACGTGGCGCGTGGCTAGTGTTCTGTCGTATCGCGAGTACCCGTTCGTTAGACAATGGAAGCATAAACTGCTTGGCTCGCTGGACTGCACAAGCTGGTCGCCTCCCCGTCTACGTCCAGAACAATGCTGTCGCGTCTGGCAAGGAACACACAAGTCAGTGTCACGGTACACGGTACACGATACACGGCACACGACACACCAGCATCAGCAATTAGCGGTTACACGTTTTAGCTTAATGATACTGTTATTGTATTTATTGTATTGTTAGTCTACAAATCTATATGTTAGGATACGAGTTACGTAAACGTATTCCGAGTAGAACTGCCAACCAAACCAAGCACAAAGCCCAAATGCGTCATGGTGTGTTAGTACGCTCAGGGCATGGCACATGGCACGCTACTCATTGTGCATGCAATATTCTTTGGTCTGACCTTGTGTGCGTGTTGTCCATTGATTGGTAAGAGCTCAGCTGGTGTTGCGATTGCACTGGGAACACCACGCCATCACCCAAACTAGAACACCCCACAAGTAATTGTTCACTATCGTCATGTCATGGTCACCACAATACACAGCTCGTTACGTTTCACTCATACTGAAAACAGCCACTAACCTTGTGTATACTGGCAGGAACCACGTTTTCGGATTGTCCCCGAACACCTCGAGGAAATTATTGTAGCGCCCTAAACTGAATCCATTCTTATCGGGGCCTGTTCGGAATATAGGTGCTCTAAATGCTTCTGCAAAAACAGTACTGCTTGTGAGCCACAAGATACTGTGCTACTGACAATGTGCTGGCTTATACAAACCTAATGTAGAGCGATTGTGCATCACCAAATAGCAATGGTAGAAAAATAATGATATTAAACTCACAGCAAACATTAAAGCAACGAAAAATAAAAATAAGATATGAAATCGGCCATTCCCCTCCAGTTTGCTCTACAAAATTTCATTTTAATTTGCTTCAAATCACTACAATTATATGTGTGTGGCTGTTACCGTAAATATACGAAATCAATCAAATTGCGGAATGCCTTGAATTAGAAATACAAAGATAAGAGAGGCGAAGCTCTTTTCGCTTGCATTTTGGCCAACCAAACCCTTAACTCGTAAAACTCACGCTCCACATATTCAAGCTACTACATACAAGTTTCACTCATTCATTTAAATATCTTTTTGGCAAAGCTCATGGTTTTTACAAACAAGTCCCTTAAATCATAAAATTCACGCTCCACAAACGCATACTTTCCATAAAAGGTTTCGTCAAATTTTGCATTAATTATCAATGCATTCTGCGCTTTGACAGATTTCACACTTTGGTCGGTAACTTGTATAAAAACTTACCTTCCAGAACAGTATAAAATATTCCAAGGATGTCAACGACACAAATAAACAATATATTAGTGAATAACCTAAAAATAATATGAAAAATTTATAATTGGTGAAACAAACACAGTTGTTAACCCAGGGACAGTGATGATCCATTTTGAGTACGCATTCACCACAGACACTACAGTGATGTGCTCGGTCTGGTTTAATATGTTGACATTTATCGCAATATCGCACAGCTACAAATAACATTCAAATCAATTTCTATAAAATCTTAATTCAATGCAAAATCTTACATCCAGTTATTGTTCTGTTTGTCGTTGGTAAACTGGAGGCAAAAGATTCCAGTATTTGCCGAATCATATCTTCATTATCAGCATGCATTAGCCTATCAAGTTCACTAGCAGGTATCTTAAACTAATCAGCATATTTTAATACCTTGTAATATTTCTTTCCTTATATGCACTTACTTTATATGGTACTCGTCCTATTTCTGTAAATATTGTTTGCCAATAAGCCCATGAAAACATTCCAAACAGTATATGGTATAAAATCAGGTAAATTATTTTCTTAACATTAGAAATAATTGTATCTGAAAAGTAAAATAAATAAATGACTTAAATCATACAGAGCTTAATTATTAAACAAAATACTTACAAATGCATAACTGTACTACATAAGCATAATACGACCATAAAACAACTGTCACAATGAACAACACTGGTATCCACTTTACTGCTTTAATGCACCAAAAACAGGGTCCTTTGTTTAATCTGGAATTGTTTGTCCCCAACGCCATCACGAACTTTTGCACATATAAAAAATATAAATATTGAAAAAGACATTAATTCTACGAAGGCGTAACTACAATCCTAAGGAGCACATTTTAAGATATTCAAGCTGATGTAGTTATCTACTCCCATACATGCACAGAATGTATAGTACAATAACAACATGTAGAACGCTGATTTAAAAAATAAATATTGTTTTATAAGTATCTTTATAAAACATTTTTATTTCAATTTATTGTTGTAAGTAGACAGTGATAAACGAAATGGTAAACAACTGCAAATACTTGCGGATATTTATAATAAAGTTAAATCGTTCTCTTTAACTTTTAGGACTATACATCGAAGAGCACACATTGATGAAGCTACGTTCTTTTATCATTTAAAAAAAATTAAATTAAATTTTTGAAAATAGTTATAAATTGTATGTAATATTGCATTTTTAACATAATTGATCATTTTATTATTAATATTACGGCTAAGTTACTATCATGAAATAAGCGTCATCCATATGTCAAAGTTAACGAAAAGAGAGGTTAGTGGCACGTTGGCAAAATCACTGTGATTGAAGTATCAAGTATTTCTCAAGTATCAAGAAGTTATTACTGTGATCAAGAAGTTATTGTCCTTGCTTGTGATATCCTACTATTAATCAATTATATACATATAAATATCAAGTGCAAATATATATATATATAGCATTATACAAAGGTAAATATTTGACATATGATAAAAATAATTTTTTGACATAATTTTTTATTTAATTATAATCGCATTATAGAATATTGTGCAACATTCAAATACATGTGTATTTTACTTCAAAATGTCAAAATCTTCGAGTTCAGAATATTTAAGACATTTTTTTCATTCCAATGACAAGATTCAATTAAATCCAGATGTAGATTTTGAAGATAGGTAAGTTGTTCTCTAATATGTAGTAGATATATATTTTCATTGTAATTTCTTGTTTTAGAATTTTTACATATTGGGATTTAGAACAATATTTAATAATTAAAAATGAAGTATCTGCTCTTACTGTATTACAAAAAATATATTCAAATGTAAAAAATTTAGTGAATCATATAAATTCAAATATAGTTCATGATGCTACTATTGATATAATTTTAATGTTTTTAAATGAAAACAACGTATTAAATAAACACCATAATGATTTAAAACAGAAATTCGGAGAATTTAATTTTAATTTGACTAAATCATTCTTTATGGTAAGTTGTTACCGTTTCTGTAAATTAAAATTTTAATTACAATTTATTACAGTTTGTAAGTGAATTTAAAGATGCTTTAAGCACCGATGGATTATTCTTTTTAAATAATATGTTATATAGTCGAAATTGTGATGTACAATCTAGGATACCTAGTATGTATATAACGAATCGGGATGTTAAAAAGAAAATTAAGAATTTTAGACCCAATAAACCAAATACAGCCAATGCAGTCCAAAATTTTAGTATGTTGTATAGCGCTTCGAACATTAATCAGAATGTAGCTAATTCCACTGAGAAAACTGAGGTAAATCATGTTTACCTATGATATATTTATTAATTTATATACAAAAAGATTAGCATCTTTACGTTACTTTATAAATATTTTTAGGACGTATTTAAACTTTTGAAACAATATAACACTACAGAATATTCCGATGAGATGTTCTGTGATAGTCTTATAGACATTCTCATGACTGCAAAGGATTTTAAAAGTTCGCTTTATAAATATGTGGGTTTTGAACATGATGAATTATATGAATTTTTAAAGAGGAACAAAGTGAATATATTGAAGCATTTCTCGAGCCCAGATGCAAAACGAAATGGTAATATATTCCCGCATTTATTTAGATCTATATTCTACATTTTAAAATATATTTTAGATACTAGCCAACCTAGTTATGGCACACAAGTTACAGTGCACTCTAAACAAGAAAAAGACTTGTTAAAAATGTTGAAGAAAGTAGAAAAAAAGAAAAAAGGAGGACAAAACGACTATTCAACTGAGTATAATCAAATGTAAGTAATATACATACATAACATGCTATCATACTGCTTTCGCTTCATCCACATTCATCATTATTTTTATACAAGCTCGACTCATCTTTCTAAACATACAATTCACCATCCATTTCACCGATCTTTCATTCAACACATTTCACATGCAGAAACTACTTCAAATAAATAGATGAATTAATGAAATTTTTTTATTCTTTTTCAATTTTCTATAATTTCTGTTAGAAAAATATTTATGCTGTATACTGCAGCATTTTGCGTTTCAGTGATTTCTCTTCTCGGAAAACATGGTTTTATAAAGTAATTTCATCTGCAACAAATCTCAATTGTAGGTAAACAACACGAAGAGAGAAGCACATTAGCAAGAGAAGTGGTAGCCAATAAGTTCATTTTTCAACATTGTTCCACTGTCCATTCTTGTTTTATTCATCCTGATTTTAAGTGCTTTTCTTTTACCAAAATCTGCATCTGAACTCATTTTCTTTGTCCCAGTCTCCATAAAATTTTTCGAAAATTTTCTTCGTATCTCAGTCTCGACATCTGTAGTCTTGGCATTAGTACTTGACACTAAAGTAAATTTTCATTTAAGTATAAAAAGTTGCTCACACGAAAACAAATGCATGCTTCCTCATCCTCACCCAACAATCACTGCGCACTAACGCACTACAATAAAACCCAATCAAGAATCTCTGGATACATTCATTTGTCGAAAAAAAGTACCAGAGCATCCAATACTTTGCAAACCGCAGACTTTCTCCTTTCTATCTCCCGGTATTTTTGTAATGATTGAAAATTTGTATATAGTAAAAACGAGCACGAGATTGCTAGTACGGCTCCAATTTTAAAACGATCCGCTATTAACGATGTTTCATATCCAAATGTATATGACAGCAAATCACATCGGAGAGGTAAAAAAAAAGACTACAAGTTAAAATGTATTAGTTACTCATATATTTCTGTTATAGCTCACGTGTCAGCTACTACAGAACATACACGAATTGATCGAGGTTCATACGAAGAAGTAACCGTTAAACCGGAAGATAAAAGTTCGATGCCGAAAATGCCAGCTCTAGTAGCAACTGAACAATTGGACCACATTGGACAAATAATATTCCGTGGAACAGAATATTTAAATACTATACAAACTGTAGTATTCCCAGTAGCTTATTCAACAAATGAAAATATGTTAATCTGTGCCCCCACTGGAGCTGGTAAAACAAATATAGCGCTGCTAGCAATTGCAAATCAAATCAAACAGTTCACTAATGGTGGCGTTATTGACCACAGTAAATTTAAAATTGTGTACATTGTGCCTATGAAAGCGTTAGCTGCAGAGGTAACAGCAAATTTTACTAAGAAGTTAGGACCCCTGGGTATTCTTGTTAAGGAATTGACTGGTGATATGCAGTTAACAACCAAGGAAATTAAGGAAACACAGCTGTTGGTCACTACTCCTGAAAAATGGGACGTTGTCACTCGAAAAGGATCAGGTATGAAAATATAAAGATTTATATCTTTACAGTATTCTAGGTAGCGCATATTTTTTTCTGAAAACGTTGCACCCACATTTTATGTAAAATAATATAAATATTAAGATTTAATTTATTTTATTTTACATATAATAATAAATAAAAATTAAAAAGTCTCTGATGATATTTGTACTGCCAATCTCTAGGCCAGTCAGTGACGTAGAGACATATAATGATTTAAAACCCGGTGTTATTTTGTAGAATAATTTTGAACAATGCTTTCACTAACTACCTGTTAATTCATGCATTGACTCTCTTTTTTGCTAGGTGATAACGGAATTACGGACTGCTTAAAACTATTAATAATTGATGAAGTTCATTTATTACATGGCGACAGGGGTCCAGTAATCGAAGCATTAGTAGCGCGTACCAAGCGTTTGGTAGAAACATCACAGTCTATGATTCGTATTGTTGGTTTGTCCGCAACATTACCTAACTATATTGATGTTGCCCGCTTTTTAAACGTGAATTTACGCATCGGTCTCTTTTACTTTGACGGACGATTTAGACCTGTTCCTCTTACACAAATGTTCATTGGTATAAAACCTATGAAAACATTCCAAGTCCTAAATGAAATGGATAATGCTTGCTATGACAAAGTACTAGAATTCGTACAGAAAGGTCATCAGTGTATGGTATTCGTCCACGCTAGGAATATGACAGTTCATACTGCCAACGTGCTGAAGGAGAAGGCATTAGCTGGGAAACAGATACATTTGTTTGAACCACCGAAAGGAGTGCAGGCAACTGCAGCCAAGAGACAAATTGGCAAATCAGCGAATAAAATTTTGGGAGAGTTAATGGGTTATGGGTTTGCTGTACATCATGCAGGGTTGTTACGTTCTGATAGAAATATAGTTGAAAAATATTTTCGAGAGGGGGTTATTCGGGTTTTAGTATGTACTGCAACTTTGGCGTGGGGTGTTAATTTACCAGCACATGGAGTCATCATCAAGGTAAGAATATTTATTTCCGAATTCCGTTAATTGTTTTTGATTATTCTTGAGCCCACTCCACATAATCTTTATGAATCTTTAAACACATTAAAATATTCAATCATACTGTCGTATTATTAGTGGGTTCATATAAAGTTTAAAATAATTTCAATCGTGCTCTTAAGTCTCGTCCCGGGTTTTAAACGTGAATCCCGGCAGTCGGTTTTATAAAGAGCAGATAATTTCCCTAGATTTTTCGGGAGCTATATCTTAAAAACCAAACAAGATATGAAGATGCGCTCAACTGCATTGAATTCCTCGTGTCCGAATTGATTTATAAATAAATTTTTAATACTAAACCTTTGATATTAAAGCAATTTAAATATTTTTATTGAAAAAGAAAATCTGTATATTTTATTTATGTTGATTTTTAAATAGCGAACGGATATTTTTAACATTCTCATTTTTAATATAAAGTTTCTATAATTCCTTTCAGTCTCGTACCGGATTTTAAACGTAAATCCCGGGAAGGACCCACTACTTTTTATATTTATATTATTTTTTGCATATTTACAGGGCACAGAAATTTACAATTCCAAGCGAGGTACATTTGTTCCTTTAGATATTTTAGATGTTTTACAAATATTTGGTCGTGCGGGTCGACCACAATTTGATACATCTGGTACAGGCGTTATAATAACAACTCATGATATGTTAAATCACTATCTTCAACTATTAACGCACCAAATTCCAATTGAAAGTAGTTTTCTGGACAGATTACCTGATCATCTAAACGCGGAAGTATGTAACTATAAATGTTTGTATGAACTGTACTATAGTATCTTTATTTTTCTATTTAGATTGTACTAGGAACAGTGATTAATGTCCATGAGGCCGTAAAATGGTTAAGCTATACATATCTGGAAAGACGATTAAAAATAAATCCTCAAGTATACGGTATTAATTACGTTGATGTTCAAGTGAGTTTTTCTAATGATGTGTGAGTGATTATTTTAGCGAATTTCCCTTATGCATTATTTAGGTTGCGGGTTTCTTAAAATTTCCCACTACAGAAAAAAAAATTCAAGGTTTTCAAATTTATGTTTATAAAATTGGCGAACCTCGTCAAAATTATTCTCTGTTCTTTTTATGTAGTTCTTCAGTTAATCGTGAAGACGTTACCAAAAAGTAAGATTAATTTTTATTTTTACTGCCATTCTTTTCATGCTTTAACTATACCTTTTTGGTGATGGTTAGATTAGGTAGTTCAGTAGATGTTGTTTATTTCATTTTTTTCCGCTACGTATTTAGTTTTGTAGTATAGTCTTTATATTATTTAAATTGTACATGCAAGTTTCTTATAACATTGTTTTATTATAGCTAATTCAATGAAAGGAAATTTGCTAAGATAATATTGTTTTTATAAAGAAGTGAAAATCAGTCGGTAGAATAAGCACGCTGGCTATTCAACTTTGCAAGTAAGCAAAATTCCATTGCATTACAGATTTCTTCTCATGTTTTTTTTAGTTTAACAACTTAAGTTTGTTAAGCGTACGTTGTATCAATTTAGGGTTTTCATTTTTGCGAGACCAGCCCGAAATGTTTTTTTTGCTCTGCTTATTCTACTGACTGGCGTTCGAATAGTAACTTATTTTCATAATCATTCATCTTAAAATGGAGTATTTTTGATTGTGTAGAAAGATCCATCATTGTATGAACAACTTAGAAAATTCATTCATATCGCGGCTAAGAACTTGGATAAAGCACGAATGATAAGATTTAATCCCGAATCGGAAGATTTTGTTTCCACAGATTTAGGGCGAACAGCTAGTCACTATTACATTAATTATGATACTGTACAATTATTCAACAACTGCATTGAACCTTTTATGACGGAAAAAGATTTATTGGACATGGTCTCTCAAGCGGAAGAGTTCAATCAATTAAAAGTAAATATTTGCATGAAATTAATGTCTATTGGTAGTTATATTGAATATTATATACATATAGATTCGAAACGAAGAATGCGATGAACTTGAATCTTTACTGCATGAAAATTGCGAATTAGTAGTAGCTGGAGGTTCGTCCTCAATTCAAGGCAAAGTTAATATTCTTATGCAAACTTATTTATCACGAGGTTTCATAAAAAATTTCTCCATGGTTTCCGACATGGCGTATATTACTCAGGTATATTATTATTAATCAAAGAAATCTGAATCGTTATATAAATATTTATTTACTGGGATGCCTCTTTCCAGAATGTAGTTCGTATTTGTCGAGCTTTGTTTGATATTGCGTTACATCAAAATAATCCAACAATGGCTGGTCGGTGCTTGATGCTGTCTCAAATGTTTGAATTACAAATGTGGGATTTCCAAAGTCCTTTCCGACAATTTTCGGTATTAAATCATGAAATCGTAGAAAAAGCGGAACGTTTTAATTTAACGATTGATCGCGTACGAGACGAAGACAGTAAATATCTTGGTTCAATATTTAAAAATCAACGATACGGTGATTTATTGAAAAAATGTGCTATGGAATTCCCTTTAATAGACGTAGAATCTTCAATGCAACCAATTACGCGTTCTGTTCTTAGGATAAAATTAACGATTAAAGCAATTTTTGAATGGAATGATCGAGTTCATGGCAAAAGTAATGAAGCGTATTGGTTGTGGATAGAAGATCCAGATAACAACACAATATATTATTCGGAACATTTTACAATAACAAAGTACAATGTTCTTCACAATCAAACTGTTGATTTAGCATTTACTGTTCCTTTAATGGAACCTTTACCTTCGCAGTATTTTGCAAGAATTACTAGTGAAAGGTGGCTTGGGTGTACAGTAACTTATCCATTGTCTTTCCGCGATCTTATTCTGCCAGAATCATATCCACCTCATACAGATTTGCTAGAACTACAGCCTTTACCCGTTGCCGTTCTAAAGAATAAGAAATTTGAAGCATTATACAAATTCAGTCATTTCAATCCTATACAAACGCAAATATTTTATTGCTTGTATCACACTGACAATAACACTCTAGTTGGTGCTCCTACTGGTTCTGGAAAAACTATTATCGCAGAATTAGCCGTACTCCGCGTATTCAACCTCTACCCAGAACAAAAGGTTGTGTACATAGCCCCCCTGAAAGCCCTAGTCCGGGAACGAGTCAACGACTGGAGAGAACGATTCGAGAAACATTTAAATAAAGTTGTAATCGAATTAACAGGAGACGTTTCTCCCAATATTCGGGACATTCAAAGAGCGAATGTCATTATCACCACACCAGAAAAATGGGATGGTCTCAGTCGTAGTTGGCAATCAAGAGCTTATGTTAAACAAGTAGGATTAATTATTATTGATGAAATTCATCTACTTGGCGAAGATCGAGGTCCTGTTCTGGAAGTAATAGTTTCTAGAACCAATTTTATTGCTGCAAATACATCGAACAAATTGAGAATTATAGGATTATCCACTGCTATGGCTAATGCTAAAGATTTAGCAAATTGGCTAGGAATCAAAGAAATGGGGTTGTATAATTTCCGTCCTTCTGTAAGACCAGTGCCTTTGGAAGTACACATTTCTGGGTATCCAGGGAAACATTATTGCCCTAGAATGATTTCCATGAACAAACCAACCTATCAAGCAATAAGAATGCACGCACTTGATAGCCCTGCCTTAGTTTTTGTTTCTTCACGTCGACAGACAAAGCTCACTGCTGTTGATCTTATTTCATTCTTAGCTACAGATACTGACTCGAAGAAATGGTTGCACATGGATGAATACGAAATGGAACAAATTGTAACAACTATCAAAGACAATAATCTGAAGCTGTGTCTTCCGTTTGGCATAGGAATTCATCATGCTGGTTTGGAAGATCATGACAGGAGAGTAACTGAAGAATTATTTGTAAATCAGAAGATTCAGGTGTTGATTGCGACATCAACTCTGGCTTGGGGTGTTAACTTCCCTGCGCATCTTGTAGTTGTAAAAGGCACTGAATATTATGACGCAAAAATGGGACGATATGTTGATATGCCAATCACAGATGTACTGCAAATGATGGGTCGTGCAGGACGACCACAATTCGACACCACCGGAGTAGCAGTTGTTCTTGTCCACGACATCAAGAAAAACTTCTACAAGAAGTTTTTGTATGAACCATTCCCTGTTGAGTCTAATCTATTACAAGCGCTACCGGATCATGTTAACGCTGAAGTAGTCGCTGGTACAGTCAAAACCAAGAGTGATTTGTTAGAGTATTTGACTTGGACCTACTTCTTCCGCCGTTTAATACAGAACCCTACATACTATAATTTACCTAGTTTAGAAACGGAAGATGTTAGCAGATATCTTAATGATTTATCTGAGGCCACTTTACAGAAGCTTAGAGATGCCTTTTGTATTGATTTTATCGAAGAAGAGAATTGTTACAATGCAACACCTTTGGGGCAAATAGCTTCATATTATTACTTGTCTAATGAAACTATGCGATACTTTCATGATAATATAAGACACAATCATGCCCTTGATGATTTGTTACGCATTTTAACGCGTTCTCATGAGTTTACTGAAGTTCCTGTTAGACACAACGAAAATATTCTAAATAGGTATTTGATAATTATTTTTTAAATAACAAGTATTATATAAAAAAATGATTTTAGTGAATTAGCGAAAAATTGTCGCTTAGGTAGTGAGGAATTTGATTCGCCTTACACAAAAGCATTTTTACTTCTTCAAGCCCATTTCTCAAATTTACAAATGCCTATTAATGATTACATTACAGATTTGAAAGGTGTTTTAGATCAGACTGTGAGAATTACTCAGGTATGGTATCACCATTTTCTCTTAATATACATTTATTATTACTTTTATACAAGCTCGTTACTAACATTTATTTTAAATGATTTATATATTTTATAGGCCATGATTGATGTTGCTGCGAACGCAAAATGGCTTTCTTGTGCACTTCGAGTACAACAGTTACTGCAAATGATAGTACAGGGCTGTTGGATAGATAAAAGTCCATTTTTACAATTGTATGATTTTGATGAAGTAACATTGAACAGATTACTAGATATCTGGCCTACACAATTTCCAAATTATTGCGAGGATACATTGTTTGGAATCAAAGCTGCATATAAATCTAATCGAGATTCATTTTATAAATTAATTTGTTCTGTTCGTGATGCACAGTGTGCTAAGGCTGTTACAAAGATATTGGATGTTATACCTACCTTAACTTTGACCATCTCAATTCAGGACACTGTTGATGGCAGCATACAAGACGTTGTGCTGGACGAAGCGCATAAAATGCATACAAATGTGCAGAGAGATCGTGAATATAGTTTTATTATTTCTATAAACAGATTAGGAAGGAAGTCAACAGTACCTGCAAGGCATTTTCCTAAAGCTAAAGATGAAATGTGGTTCTTAAATTTGGGCTACACTTTTTCAGATACTTTAGTTGCTTTGAAGCGAATTTCAGTATATGGAAAGGGTAAATACAAAATAGCGTTTGTATCGCCAGAAAAATCAGGTTTGATAGCATTAAAATCTTGGTATGTAACACGGTTTTTAATATTTTTAAATCTTTTTAGGAAATTACAATTTATCTATATATTTCATGTCGGATTCCTACATTGGATTAGATCAGCAATATGATATATGTTTGCAAGTATCAAATTAAGTCAATATTAGGAAATATTTAATAATTTATTTTAAATTAATAATGAATTGAAATACTGTACTTGTTAATAAAGAAAATAAATTGTTATAATTTGCGTAACAAATCTTATTTTTATTCTAATAACACATAAATACAAATAATCTGACATATTTCTTAGCAAAATCAGAGTTTGCATATTATCATAAAGCCAACTGGCTAACTCTTTTATGAAATTCTACATATTTTTTTTATATAAAAACATGAAAAACAAATGTAGATTCTGCAGATATAAAAATACGTAAGAATCAGTCAAACAGAACTTATAACTAAGGAGCGTCACAAGTATTAAAATATTTTTGCGATTCTACAAATGAATGTAATTAATATATTTCGGTTTTCCAAAATATGTGACGAATATCACTTTTAAGGGTGATTATAAACAATTTTTATGAATTTTACTGCAGTTATCAGCGAAGAACAGAAGCTGATAACCGCCAGCCTAAACATAAATTCAGTTAGCATTTATATATTGGGGTCAATTGTTTTGGTTACAAGTCTATTGAGCCGGCAAGAGAACGCATGAAAGGAAAAAAATGCGTTAAAACGATCTCGTCCTTCTTGCCCAAATGTCTTAGAGAGAGAAGGATTGGAGACTAATTTGGCCATGTAGTGGGCATAGTACTCAGGCACAGGTTCAGTTAAGTAACCACTCTTCTCGTGGGTGATGGTTTCAGTCGGTCCTCCAGATTGGCAAGCAATCACCGGCTTTTTGGCGTACATGGCCTCCAAGGGGACGATGCCGAAATGCTCATGAGAAGGTGTGTAGAGAACACAGGTACATAATTGCAATGCGCCGATTTTCACATCATCCGATGGAGATCTCAAGAATGTTATTTTTGAGTTGAGTCTTTGTTCCTCGCAGAGATCTTTCAGTTCCTGATAATAATCAACATTTTCGTTGACTCGTTCATCGTATCCGCCCATTATGACAAGATGTACTCGATTGTATTGAGCATCACTAATAACAGTTTCCAGAGATTGCAAAGCTCGAATAGCTAGTCCTAAATTCTTCTTTCGTTCATAACGATTAATTGACAGGAAAATAATACTGTCTCGAGGAATATCTGGTAATATTTCTGCCATATTCATTTTTCTAATAACTTCATCAATATGTTTAGTATTTATAGATGGATATAATATATCAGGTTTGATTTCAATGGAAGTAAATGTTGCTTTGCACATGGACAAAGTATATAAGCTATTAACTAGAATGCGATCTGCAAAACTCAATGAATTTTCTTCAATCCAATCTATAGGTTTGCGGTAGAATGCTTTCAGGTCACCTTCAGGGATACTAAGTAAAAGATCTGGGAAATGGCAATAAAAGATCACCTTATAGCCAAAAAGTTTGATGAAAGGCATTCCAACTGGAATCTGATCACATATGAAAATGTCTGGCTTATACTTCGGAGCAATAAAAATTAGCACGTATAAAGTTAAGTATAACATGCGTAAATAAGCGAAGAATGCATGAAATACACCGAAAATACTTCTTGGCCACCAGTCTCCGATAACAGTCACTTGGAAAGTACCGTCTTTCGTTTCTTCAAAGCAATGATTTTTATCATGATGGTTCGTAAAGAAACTCACGTCATGGTCAAACTCTTTCAGTGCTAATCCAGCATCTAAAACTAATCTTTCTGCTCCTCCAATTCCCAAATCTGGGTGCAAAAATACTGCTTTAACCATGATAACCTATAATAAAATGATTCGGTAGTACGTGGCAACATAGACGAATTTTGCTTTGACAGCAATTTTTCATAGTAAAATTTAATATCGATTAAAATGTCATACATAAATATTACGTTAAATACCTGGTAACAATGTCAGCAGAGAACAACATAGAAGGCAAATAACGGAATCTTGAAATTTGAATTCGATAAACAAACTGCACTGACTGTTCAACGAATATGAATTTAGTTACTCGTTGCCTTGATCTTTAGTAAAGCGCGTGTGTATCTATGTGAAATCAGCAATACTTTTTCCCGGCAATACAAACTACCTCAACTATAGTCCTACCGTTCAAATGTATTGTTGGCAGTCAGTGACAGTTCCGCAGTAATACATCAGTCAGCAATAGTTTCATTATTTCCTTAACTATGGGAACAGTAACTATTATCTGACAGTTACACATCACAATACAAGTACAAATACTGGCAGAAGGCCCTACTTACATTATTATCATACACAAATTATCTCGGTCTTTATTTTTCGACCGCTAATAACTATCCTAACTATTACCTAACAGTTACAGATCACAATATAAGTACACATATGTTATCTTACAATTACTGATCGTACTTCAAGCACAAAGTATAACAGAACTACTCTGGTCTTTATTTTTTGACGACAAATAAATTCACGAACTGTTATCTAATAGTTACCAATCGTAGAATAAGCGCAAATGAAGTCGGAAAGCCCTACTGACATTTATATCACACAAATTCGCCCTATAGATGCGGTTTTATCGCAATCTATTGCTAGGAATAAATATGTCCATGACGGCTCATTTAAACTAAAATTTCACTTTCTTGTTCATTGTTTATTGAAGAACATGTAATTGTTTATACATATACGAAGTTCCATAGGCGAGATTTAAATAGGGGTGGTTATATCGAAATCTATAGCTCTGTAGTCAAACCTCATGTATGACGTAAATAGTTGTGACGTCATTGTTTCGTGAACTGAGATCCAGCCGCCTAGCATGGCTATGGCCACAGCAATTGTATCGTATTTGTACCTTGATAAATGTATCAGTTTTACGTTTATTGGTTATTATAGTATTTTGCATTGTTTATAGGTGTACGAAGTTTCATAACCGAGAATTAAATAGGGGTGGTTTTATTGGAATCTATTGCTAGGTATAAATATGGCCATAACGCCTCATTTTAACCTAAATTTTACTTTTTTATTGATACATTATTGAAAAGCACATAATTGTTTATATGTATACGAAGTTTCATCGTTGAGAATTAAATAGGAGTGCTTTTATTGGAATCAATTGCTAGGTACAAATATACCTATAACGTCTCATTTTAATCGAGATTTTACTTTTTTGTTGATTGTTTATTGAGGTACACGTAATTGTTTATATGTATACGAAGTTTCATAGCTGAGAATTAAATAGGGGTGGATTTATCGAAATCTATTGCTAGGTATAAATGTGTCCATAACGCCACATTTAACGTAATATTTCACTTTTTTGTTGATTTCCTATTGAAGTACATGTATTCGTTTTATTTTTTTATTTTTATAACTGCGAGTTTAACGGGATAAAATAAATCAAATCTATTGCTGGAGACGACACAAGTCACATATGACGTACATATTGATGACGTCACTTCGCTGTGTATCTACAGTGCTCCTTTAAATCTATTGCTGGGTGTAAACGTCTTATACTTCTATTTGGAGCAATGTATCAATTTTCAGTTTATTGTAGTAAACATAATTGTTTATAAAATAATAAATTTCCCGTGATGAAGTTTAATAGTTAAGGAAATAATGAAATTATTACTGGCTAATATGTATTGCTTTGAAACTGTCACAGACAGCCAGCAATACATTTGAACGGTAGGACTATAGTTGAGGTAGATTAGTGTATTGCTGAGAAAAATATTGCTGATTTCACATAGATCGCGTGTGTTGTTGTATTCGTGTTAGTTATTTTTTTGTTTGTGTTTTTGTAAATTTATAGTTCTTATAAAGTAAATATTTTAAAGTAATTAGTTGATATGTTGCTCCAATAAACACTTAAAAAGTCATTTTAATTATTTATTACAAGTAGGAGGAAATGGAAATGAATAATCTAACATATAGTGGTGGTGGTGCAATGGATAACCTCGCTTCTGCAAGTATCAGTATGCCAAATCCTAATTCGAATTTTTCGGGCTTCAAAAAGAACAGAAATGAGATGAATGAATCAAATACGAGTTTCCAGCATAATTTAGAAGTGCCACCTGCAGGAACATTGGTGGATGAAAGAATTATCAGGAAAGCTGGACCTTACATACTTAGTCCAAATTTTCGATCTCCTATTGTTAGTGGCATTTCCCAGTACTTATGCAGAAAAGAAAATACGAATACATTTTACACAATCAAAATTTTACCTCTAAAAAGCCACAATGAAACAAACACTTATCCAGATTTGATGGCTAGAGAATTATTACATTCAGAATATTCTTTGCTCACTCTGTTGAATAATTTGGATGGCGTAGTTAAAGTACATGAGATATTCAAGGTAAGAGTGAAAATTAATATTTCTTTTCACATGCTATATTTGTTATTATTCAGGATTACGCATTAGAAGAAAAACAAGTGGGCCAAAATGTAGTTTACTCTGGAAAAGTAATACAACGTATATGTATGGTGCTAGATTGTTATACGCCACCGGAATATTGTACGACGCTTATCAACCTCCAACACTATGTGATTCAGCAGAAGAGACTGTCTGAAAGACAGGCCATCACAATTTTTCACTATATTTTACACAAAGTTGAGGAATTGCACAATGTAAGATAATTTCTCCTAAAATTTATTACCCCATTTGTTTTTATTATAATCTGTGAGCATATCCTTTTTTCATTAATTCAAAATTATAATAAAAATAAATGGGCTAATAATAAGTAAGATACTGTATAATTAAGATTATATATTAATTATAAATGGTTCTTGCAGCATAATGTTGTACATCGAGATTTAAAATTAGGAAATTTTTTATATAATAGGATTACACATCATGTAACCTTATTTAATTTTGGATTAGGTAAACATTTACCTAACGAGAATTTCTTATTAATGGATCAAAAGGGCTCACCAGCGTATATTTCCCCGGATGTGATAAGTGGGAAACCTTACGCGGGAAAACCTTCTGATATGTGGGCTCTAGGTGTGCTTTTATTTGCCATGCTTTATGGGCAATTTCCTTTTCACGATACAACATCGGAGACTCTGTTTGACAAAATTAGAGTTGGCGAATTTGTCATTCCTATGTAAGTTAAACTAAATTATTAAATAAAACGTTATTATTAGATTCTTTATTTTAAAAAGGTATTTGGTAACGATTAAATACTTAAAATAGTCAAGAAATGTAGCTTTTTCTGTATTTTCTTTTTCAATGTTAGAATGTGTGAATGATTAATTTTATTTCTGTGTTGAAGGGGGGAAAATATTAGTATTCTCACAGTGCAGCTAATGAGAGGATTATTAACATTAGACCCAACTCAAAGGTTTACTGCAAAACGAGCGCTTGAACAAGTTGCTTTAATTGCTAGCGAATTTAGAGGTCCTTCCAAAAGTGACTCGCTACAAGTTGTACCGGATATAAATAATTGGAGAACGAAACAAGATGACAGGAACTTTGACAGAAGCCAATATTTACACAAAGAACCGGAAAATGTCGTCAAGATTAACTTGTATAGTGTAAGTTTATTTTATTTGTGTCATTTATTATTCTGCTTATTATTGATTAAATTATTTATATTTAGTCATAATATTAAATTATGATTTAAAATTAACAATACATGTAATTATTACGTATTATTGAAACTAATATTGCACGTAATAATTTACATACATAAAATCATGCTGTGTGCTGCAACACGAACCTTTAAAACATTTACTCATCCTGCCCATTACCTAAGCTCGTTTATTCCCTCAATAAAACTGAAATCGTATCCATTTTAGGTGAAACAATATGAGACAACTTTACGCCAAGTAGGCTCCCAAATTCCAGTCCAGCAAATCGGTCAAGATGCTCGCGCAATAACTCCATCTGAGATGCTCCAGTTTACTCAACTACTGCAGCGTATACCTCACACCGAGTCACCTCTAACCATGGCAATGACTCGCAGCGACTCTCGCGAAGTTCCTGAGGCTCAACCGAGCACGAGCGGGCAGCAGTATATGATGACACCTCGGCGACGTGGTCCTCAGGTCACGGTGGCGGTACCGGACCGAGCGAGACTACGAATTCGTACTGACCGCAGGATGAGGCAGAGGGAGCGGGAGAGACAGGCCGGACTGCCGGACAATCGATCGATGAATAATTAAGTTAATCTTTGTGTCTTACATTCCATATGCATGTTTTTGTGTTCATGTAGGCTACTTTTAAAAGATTATTTATTTGGAAGATGTCAGCGATTATGAATACATTATAGATCAACATCATTTTGGTATTCTAGAAAAATTCTTGTTACTTTTATACATAAAGTTGTCATAATGTTAACTCTATTTTAGATCTATTTAATTGTTATAAAATTTCAAGTTTTCTTGAATGATTTAAACGTTATATTATATATTTATCGCCTTAACATTTTGTCATATCTATAATTAATAGTTAATTTTGTGATCTAGAAAAGGAGTTACAATTGGTATTAGCGTCTAATCTGTTTTATGAATATGCCTGAAAATATTTAACTTCGTAATGGTAGTAATTTTTAAGAAAAGTACAGGATTAAAATGCGTATAGTTAGATACCAAAATAGTGATAATTTATAAAGTAAACATTCATTAAAACTATTAGTCGAGTTTTAATATATTTTAAAAACAATAATAGTGAAAAGTTACTACATTATTATGTTTATTACTGTCAACTTCAAATACTTTTTATTTGGAATTATTTTGAGTCGTAAATATATAAAAATATATTACTATTATTTGGAATATATCGATCGATATATTATGAATGAAAATGACTAATTGAAAATATTTTGTGTCATACCAGGAATAATTTTATTAAGAGTAGCCTATAGTTTATGTTGCATTTTGTCAATTATTACTGAATTCCAAGTGTTATTTATTTAATCATGTTATTGTTAGGATGTTTTGTCTCTTTTAACTCCTACTTTGGTTTATTCAGAGTTTTCCTGGCATGAATCCGTAAAGACACTATTTCTAAACTCAAAGATATCAAGAAATAAACGCTGTCGGATTACAGCGAAAACTAATTTTTATATTAAGAGCTCGAAGTTTACAAGTTGTGTATTTATGGATTGTTCAAGCACTGTGATGTGCATTATGTTAAGTTAAAATGCCAAATATATATTAAAACTATTTGATCGTGCTGTGTTATATATATATTTATATATATATATATATATATATATATATATATATATATATATATATATATATATATATATATAAATATATATAAATATATAAATATTAGTAAAGTCGAATTTATTCTTTGCGAATATTTTCGACTTATTACCGAAGAGTCTGATGTAGATTTGTAAGATTATCATGTTGTTATGTGTGCCTGTATTCAGTTTTTGTTTTATAAAGAAAATCATGATATTGTTTCGTTCTACTTCCAGAACACCATTTTATTATTTTCATAATATATTTACAAGAGCAACACATTGGTTCGTGCCGATTTAATTTAATTATAAGTGTGACGTAATCATAATTATGTTATGACAGCGAATGAATAGCATTTTGTAGTAGTTTGTTGAAATGAGAGCGTTTGTCATTCGACAAGCATTTGTAAATTGAGTTTTTGGAATGCACTAATTCGATTACCGGAATCGATCGCTAGTAATAACGTTGGCGTCGAGACCGCTGTTGTGGTAGGAATGTGGACATGTTCACATGCCATAATGCAAATGCCTGATGCCTGCCACTCTACTTATCGATACATTTTACATAATGGCACTAATTTTACATTTATTTTCCGTCACTAAACTTCAGTTTTCAAATGCATACTTAAATTCAGCTATTAAATATATTTATTGCAGTTAATTCGAAATTGTTTATTAATTAATTAGCTACATAACAGCTTTCAGTGGTCAAACAAGTACAGGCGCATTTTTCTGATAAATTGGAATCCGCGAGGTTTGAACTCGCTTACGCTTGCTCAGTAGACTCGAAATTTTGTTTCGGTCTGACATGCTAAGCATCTAGAATTTAAAATAAATGCTACATGTACCTTAATCAAGTTAAAAATTAATGGTATCCTTTTAGTCTTATTGTGTGAAGTGTGAGTGTAGTGCAACAACCAGAATTCCTTATAGATCGCGATTTAGAGCAGTACATCACGGTGAGTTTTTCAATCCGATTTTAATATATATTATGCGATATTTTTGCATTAACCTCCCGATAATTACCGAGAACTTTATATGAAGGTTTTTAGCTGTGTTGAGTACTTATGTATAAGCCTGCTATTGTCTGATAACTGAATGTACGTGAATTTTGAATTCTTGGTTCTTCAATTAACGAATGAAATAAAAGTGATTCGCATGTAAATACCTTGTTTAGTGTGGAATTGAAATTTCCGATAGAACAAGCATTTATATTAATAATTCGACACTGGCCAGTGAATAATCAAATTACAGGACGGGATTACCTATTATACGCATTAATTGTGTTTCGATTGTGTGCTGATATAGGCGCCTATAGTTAACCATTATACAGATATTAGCCTTAATTGAGTTCTCTTTGCTGATGGTGTGTGGCTGTCGGCCTTTAGCGTATGTTTCAGGACTTACCTTATCCGAAATCACAGGTTCATTTATAATTCACTGATGACTTTTAACGAATTTAGATCAAACTATTCAACTTTTATAATTGTAATTTATTTGTAATCCACTTTTAAAATAAAAATATAGAAACAAATAATAATGTCCCTCAAATATCAAGTAAAACAATATTGAATCAAGAAATAATGTCAAATAAATTACTAAATATTGCTGTTAACAATTTGATTTGATATTTTTTTACTTAAATGATATTTGATATTTAAGGGACGGTGATGCAATGACCATAAATCTTGAATTTATATTAACTTTATTTAACAGTCATCAATATATTACTTGTATAATTTCGTAATTTAAATATAGTTTGTTTAAATCTTTTGTTCTCCGGAATATTATTTTCGTCTTCACACATATTTTAAAATTATAATTTTTTGGTATATCAATCATTTTGAAAACTTTTTTATTGTTTATATTTTTTTATTCGCTATTACTTTTATTCATTTATTTATTTATTATTACTATGTATAACAAAGACGAACATATGATACTGGGTTATTTAATCAAATTGAAACACCATTTTGTACTTATACTTGAAGTTATACAAGCATCTTATAGTTCATACTTATTCCTAGTTTTTTTTTATTCTTGTTTATTTTAAGTTATTTGATATTGTCAACATAAGCATCATTGTAATTTTTTTTTTATTTCATCATGGTTAAATGATTATATTTACAGTGTGGTATTTTTAACAGTTTGATTTTAATTGAAGAAACATTTCATGAAAGTATCTTATTACATGCTTCATAACATTCATTAATAATATTATCTTTTAAAGTTAATTTTTCATCATTCGCATTTTTTAGCTGTAGTTGAATTTCTTCGTTCTGAATATAATTACTGTTAGAAGTTTGAGTATTAGAATTTTTTTTACTAATTAAATTCTCTTTTCTGTGCAACTTATCTGATTTCACATTCAAATCTGCAGTACCTAAATCATCTGAATCTGAGTCAATTACAATTATATCATCGTTTTTTCGCATATTTAATTCCGAAGTCTTCAACATCTTTGGAAGATTTATCGCTCTCTTCTTCATCGCTGAAGACATTAAATTCTGATGGACTTCTTTGTCGCTTACAATCACTTTTATAGGATGGACGTTTAGGTATTCTGCCATTTCTATCGGGTTTAATTAATCTAGAGCTTTCCCAGCCTGCTTTAATATAACGCTTTTCTTCTTCTGGTATGTTAAATACATGAATAATATCTATAATTTTCTTCCTGAAATGTTCTTTTAGTGATTGCCAAGTTCGTGACAAAATCTTGTTCGTTTCCATTTCTTGCCAGATTAAATTTCCGCGTAATCTAGTATAGCATTTACGTTCAATTATATAATTAACAATCGCTACTTTTTCTCGAAAAGTATATTCCGTACGATTGTAATTGTTCTTCATATTGACAAAGCCAAACGCACTATTTCATTAACAAAAAGTAGCAATTTTAGTTGAATTATACTTTTCTTTTATCGGAAGAATGCAATTTGATTACAAATCAAAGGTAATAAACTTTAAAAATGAATTGTAAACAATTATAAACTTGAGCTGCATGCAATACAATTCTGATAATGAACATATGTAAAATTATTAAGGCACCTAGCGGCACATTCTGAAGTTAATATGTGTTGCTAGGTAACCAGAACACAAACAAATATGTATTAAACGACAAACTATAAAATGAATATAAAAAAGTGTATACAAACAATTTCGGTACAAATATGCTACAAAAAATATAATGTTTTTGATTTTTTGTTTCCCCAATCACTAAAGAACAAAAATAAATATGATAGTTGGAAAAATTAATGCCAGGATGAATCTAATTTACGTCTTGAGGGTTAATGCTACCCTATTTTCATAAAACCGAAGTTTATATATATATATATAGGGTAGTTAGCTCAGTGGTATCGAGTCGTTCTGTGGATTTAAAATCTTGGATTCAATTTCCACAGCCGACAAACAATTTTCATCACGTTAAAATTATCCTTGTGGCTCCCCCTCCACAAATATTTTTGAGGGCCGTGATTTCACGACTGGTAATTGCATTTCAGTCGCATAAATATATCACTTACCGAGAACTTCCTCGGCAAAGTGTCACAATAGATAAGAGGCTGATATATATATATATATAATAGTAATCAAACATTTATATATTAAAAAAAAAAACTAAAATATTAATTGATTTGAGTCTTTGGCTTTGCATCGGTTTTATTAAATTCGGGTTTTAAAAATCGACAAATCATTTGATATATATATATATATATATATATATATATATATACGTATAAAGTAATCAAATATTTATATATTAAAAAAAACACTAAAATATTAATTGATTTGAGTCTTTGGCTTTGCATCGGTTTTATTAAATTCGGGTTTTAAAAATCGATAAATTATTTGTTGTGTTCTACTAAATTTACATTGTATACTTGTACCATAAATAATGTTATAAATAAGCTTTATTTAATAGGTTTTGTAGACACTGAAAGAATAATAGATGATATTTAGTAATTTATCAAACATATTAAATTGCCTGAACGATATGTAAGTACAATGTACAATGAAGAATATCGATGTTTATTTTTGTTCAAATTGCATATTTTATTAGTAATTTGGATGTAAAAAATTTCGACTGTATTCGGAGTACAAGCGAAAACGTTAAAAAATGCTATCAACTTATCTGCTCTTCTAATTGACCAAATTTATTCAAATTTTATATAAGTAATAATATAAAAATATTAACATTTGTCAGTCAGTTGAGATGACATATTGAACCGCGATTTGATGGCTGGTAACTGCAGTTCACAAGCATAAATATATTACTTACTGAGATCTACAACGATAGAGTGCCACTGCTAGAATGGGTGAAGGCATGTTTATTTTTTGTGAATTTTTGGTTGAACCGGTTCAAAAATCAAAATTTTTCAAATTATGTTCCTATATAATTCGGAGCAAGAAATTGCTTTGCTTATATAAATATTAAGGAATAACATCATGTATTTGACGGCTGGTAACTGCAGTTCACAGGCATAAATATATTACTTACTGAGATCTACAACGATAAAGTGCCACTGCCAGAATAAGTGAAGGTATGTTTATTTTTTTGCGAATTTTTGGTTGAAAAGGTTCAAAAATCGCAATTTTTAAAATTATGTTTCTATATAAATTAGAGCACGGGAAATACAATCGTTCAAACCGCATTTCAATATCTCTTTTAGTTTTTGAGTTATATCGATTTTTGTCTTTTTTTAAAACTCAATTTTGAGAGTCCATATCTCGAAAACTAAAAGAGATATTGAAATGCGGTTTGAACGACTGTATTTCTCTTACGCTACTTAACTTATACCGAAATTTTACAATTTTTGAAAAATTTTCAACTTTTTTACAAAATTTTATTTTCTCAATATTTCCAAAAGTTGAAGAGATAATGAAAATCTGAAAACACCAATGAATTCCTCGCGTGAAAATACATAGGTTTACATTACAATTCACACGGATACATTTTTTATTACAAGAAATCCAAAAATGGCCAAAATTCCTAAAAATCTTAAGAAATTTCTAAAAAATGACTATTTTCGATTTTTTGTAATAAAAAATGTATCCATGTGAATTTTAATGTATACCTATGTATTTTCACGCGAGGAATTCATTGGTGTTTTCAGATTTGAATTATCTCTTCAACTTTTAGAAATATTGAGAAAATAAAATTTTGAAAAAAAGTTGAAAATTTTTCAAAAATTGTAAAATATCGGTACAAGTTAAGTAGCACAAGAGAATTACACTCGTTCAAACCGCATTTCAATATCTCTTTTAGTTTTCGAGATATGGAATCTCAAATTTGAGTTTTAAAAAAAGACAAAAATCGATATAACTCAAAAACTAAAGGAGATATTGAAATGCGGTTTGAACGATTGTATTTCCCGTGCTCTAATTTATATAGAAACATAATTTTAAAAATTGCGATTTTTGAACCTTTTCAACCAAAAATTCGCAAAAAAATAAACATACCTTCACTTATTCTGGCAGTGGCACTTTATCGTTGTAGATCTCAGTAAGTAATATATTTATGCCTGTGAACTGCAGTTACCAGCCGTCAAATACATGATGTTATTCCTTAATATTTATATAAGCAAAGCAATTTCTTATTTCTGTACTATAAATGATTTGAGTTATTTATATTGTTGTTGAGTACAGTTCATTTATTTTAATTGTTGTTGTTTCTAATCTAATAAATATTTTAAGAATAGATAATAAATACAAAATAACGTACAAATTCGTCTAAAACTTAAGTGTCTGAAACTTGTATCATCTGGGTTAGATATTTCGGAAGTCGAAGATAATACAACGAATATTTGAATACACAATAACAGCATTTAAAAAAAATAAAACCCATAATAAATAGACCCTCGGCCAGCAGACCACGGTTCAAACAACAGTAACACGGCAAGTTGCTGGGTTTAGCGGGTGCATAAGATTTAGGGACAAATACAAAAATTGTATTCATTCCGGAGCTGCCTTAAAGAATAGATAGATTCTTTCCACACTCTTCATACATTCAATTATCTTTATTTCTTAATTCTTGTCGATGCAAAGCCGTTGTTGTCAGTAGTATCAATAAAACAAACAATAACTTCTTTTGTTTCACAGTCTAACTTAAGTTTTATTTTCCATTTTAAATATATTAATTTTAATTTTAGCGATAGAAACATATTACATAGTTGAAATGGGAATATTTCAGGTTATCCATTTCAATAAAGAAAGTACTCCTTTCCATTTAAGAAAATATAACTTTAATTTTCTCCCTAATAATTTTATTTTACCAACTATACAATTATGTCACTCTCCTTGCTGTATAAAACCGTGTATTTATTTTTTCTTTAAAGTAATTAGTACCGATATCGGATTAGATAGCAAAATGTTCAAAAATGCCCATTTCTAGTAGTCACTAGATTTTGAAGTGTTTTTCTCAGGATTTACGATTTTTATATAAATAACTTTATTAAAAAAATATATATATATAAAGTAAACACTTGGATATGTTTCACAAAATTCAGCCTCCAAGTCACCTTATGAGGGCATCGTCAAAGGTTGGCCAGCACAGTTAGTAACCATAAACGCGTTTCACTCTTATTAGAGCTCATCAATATGGTATAACTCACTTCTTCACCTAGAACAAAGTTCACGTGAAGAATCTGGTGACGAAGAACTGTGCCAGCAGAGAATAAGATCTCTAACAACAGGTAAGATGAGAAGTTCTGTGGAACAGGTCATGCCATCTACCGAAAAAAGGGAAGCTACGCAATAGCAATTTAAATAACAACAAAGACAAAATTAATTGTCATCCAACACTTGGTGAAACTTGGATTCACTGGGTCAAAGTACTCAAAATACATGTGTATGTATTTTTTTTACAAAATTCTTACGAATTTGAAATTTACAGAAAATTAGTTTAAAATCTGAAAATTCCAACAATAAAAAAATAAAAAATATAAAGTAAACACTTGGGCTATGTTTCACAAAATTCGCGTCTATGGTTACTAACTGTGCTGGCCAGTCTCTGACGATGCCCTCATAAGGTGACTTGGAGGCTGAATTTTGTGAAACATAGCCAAGTGTTTATTTTATATTTTTTATTAAACCTTGTTTCACCAAGTGTTGGATGACAATTAATTTTGTCTTTGTTGTTAATAACTTTATTAATTACAAATCTCTTTCTATAATTTTAAAATGCTATCGATATAATTAGGAAATAGTATTTATAAAGACAAATAATTGTAATAAGAACTGCGTAAATTAAGTCCATTCTTCCAATATCTGTTTCACAGTTGCAGCTGCTGTAGGATACAAACATAATAGCAAAAACCTTGAGCACATTAGTGCTGACACAAATCAAATGTATTAACGCTGCATTAGCATTTATGTGACAAGATGAACCTGAATTCTACAATGAACATGATTCTTCATGATATTTCAATACAAACTTCACATAGTAAGTATTTATTTGTGCGACCATTGATTCATTTCACTAGTCAAATAGGTACATTTTATAATTCATAATAAGGTAATTTGCAGTAATGCTATACATTTGTTTACAAATACTTGTTTGAAGGCTGTTTGTGTTTACACCTTCATAGCAATGAAAGTACCATATGTTTGAACCACGCATGTACATATACAGGCCCGGATTTAACACCAAAGTTCACCTGAAACTGAACGTAGGTAGTTGATGTCCCGTCGTTTCCTTATTTTCATGTTATTGAACTCGTTTATAAATACTATAGTGGTGTGGTTAGCGTTATGGCTTTCGAATCCGAAGAGCTCGAGTTCGAATCCCATTCAAGCTAAACCACACTGCAGCTCGGTCAGTATCCTGTACTGTATTACATTAATAATGTAATGTTCAGATTTTAAATATCTGGATGTTCGATTAATTTGCTACCCGTATAAATCCGAATACTGCGTTAATATTTTAATAAATATTTGCTGAACGTGTATCTAATATAGACACTACAATCACTAATTTGTCTAAATATTGTAATATCCGGAATTCGGTTTCTACGAATACTGGCTAATTTTGAAATCGATTACTCTCTCATATACGGACGATGTTTTGCGGATACCGGTTTAAAATCTGAGTATCGAATTTTTCGGATATCCGGATTGAACAATTTCCGAGGAAATAAGCGCAGAACGACGCTCCCTTTCTATCTTATCTTTTTGGATTCGTTGTTAGCGGAGTGGGTGAAGTGAAATATTTATGAAACAGGAGAAGCGAGTTAATGAATGTGATTGAAGATTTGTTCTGTGATGAAATATTAGGAGTGTAAGGAATAAATGAGCTTGTATGGAGGGAACGTGAATGTCCTTGAAGTGAGGATGGTGTGTCAGGATGAGAATGATGGACGAAGACTGATTCTAGTTAAATCTGATGAGTGGATGTTCTGTGAATATTTCAGAGGTTCGTGTTACCTCATTTGATGGGATATGGCGTGATGTATGAGTTTAATAAAATCTTTTTAAAATGTTGTCTTTCACTTCCGGTTTAATATCTCAGTACCAATTTTTTCGGTTATTCGGATTCAACATTTTTAATAGAGATGGGCGAATATCAAATTTCTCGAATTCGAATATCGAATACGAATATTAATCAGATCTCGAATATTCGAATACTCCTAAAAGTTAATTTATTTATTATAATTAATTATTTAATTATGTCCTTTTCATTATCTGAATGAAATTGTTAAGATAAAATAAAATTAAAACAAGAAGTACAAACTAAAAAGAAACTTCAAATTGAAGGTGAAACGTACGGGCTGATGTTAGCGAAAAACAAATTTGAAATATGGTACGTCTTCATGGTTTTCAAACAAAATATCTTTGTTATTAATAACTTCAAAGTATTGTAATAGCTTTAAGTTTATGAACAAAGAAAAACATAGTCAAAAATTGAGGTCAACATATGACGCGATATTCGAGGTATTCGAATGTTCGCTATACTGACGTTAATATTCGAAAATCTCGAATATCGAATAATGTCAATATTCGCGGCATTCGACTATTCGCGGATGATATTCGCCCATCTCTAATTTTTAAATGTTGACAGGACAGGGTGTCCAAAAAGACACAGTCATATTTGTAAAATATAATTTGAAGTTAATAAAATGTCATCCTTCATTCTGCACACTCCTGGGCCCGGTCCTGCTCGCATACACGTATGCAGCATATCATAAACAATTACAGCATACCTGATTATGTATATAGAAACATTTATAACAATAAATCATTTTGTGATAGACTAACGACTTATAAATGCAAGTTAATGTTTGCACAATAATTCGTTGGTAAACAATGAGTTCTTGTAGGTATTACGCTTACAATATGCATGAGGATAAGGCCCTCGAGGAATTTGATTCTCTGTAAGGGGAACGCAGCCTCAATTAGTCAATTAAATCAGTCTTGTTCACTACTCTCACCACCTTAACAACTTAATCAAATAGGAGGAGTCGGATTCACCCTCAGATCTATAGATTTACTAAACTCATAACTGAATTGATGTCTACTCCGACGCTCTGAGATAATGGCTTGCAACTGTAAAGATTGCGAGTTCAAATACTGTTGCTTATCCTTCACCTAAAATTTGTGGAAATTTGTTTTATTATATGAACTATGTAGGTTATGTGGATCCAAAAGAATTCTTGAAAATAGGTAATTAGGCCTTAGTAATCCTTGGATAGTGGAATAAATTAACAATTCTGTTTCATTTAAACTTTATTGGACGTTTCGAACGTTAAAACACGTTCATCTTCAGCTGTAGAAATGTATACAATGTTAAAATACAATAAAATTATTTGTCTACAACATCACTCACCAGTAATACAAGGTGCTACGTAAAAACAGTTGAATGGTTTAAATATTTAATATATGAACTAAGTAAAAACATGCATGATCAAAAAAATATTCAATCCGGATATTTAGAAGATTTTATTAATACATAACATAACATTACACAATATCCCATCAAATGAGGTAACACGAACCCCTGAAATATTCACAGAACATCCACTCATCAGATTTAACTAGAATTAGTCTTCGTCTAACATTCTCATCCTGATACATCATCCTTGCTTCAACCACATTTATTCCTCACTCTCGCAATATTTCATCACGCAACAAACCATCAATTCGCTCTTATATAACTGTTTCATATTTTCCTTTCCCACTCCTTTAACAGCGAAAATAAAAAGAGAAGACAGAAAGAAAGCGTCTCCTGCGCTTATTTCAAATCACGTTAACTTCAAATAATATTCAACAAATACGAATGTATACCTCGAAAAATATTCAATATAAGTAAAGACATACGATTTTAAGTTAGTTTCTTGTCGCGTTATATTTAAACTTATTTTGAGAATGATTCACCAAAGAAACCAACAAAGCTTTTATAATGCACGAAATATATAAAAAATAAATGAGTACAGAATTTCAGTGGCAGAGGCAGTGACGTCCTCGTCCTCACTTACCGTTTCCGGTTCCGGACCAAGCGTGAATATCCGTCAATCTAAGAATCATCTTCTTTATTTGCACGGATATTGTGCGCTTTCGTGTCCTCCCTTATCTTGTTCGCGTCAATCGCGTATCGTACTTCGGAGCGTCGCTAGCGTCTCCCTTAGCATCCGCTTGAATGAGCCAATTTTGCCAAAATATCAATCGGAAATTTCGCTCTAGCGAGAAAATTAACGCATATTCATATTTTTTATAAACTCGACAAAAAGATCTATCTAACGGATACAATTTAAAAAAAGACTATTTTGTTCTATCGTTTGAGAACCATTGATTGAATATTGGGTTTGTTATTACTAATAAATTTGCCTCTTATTCCTATCATTTTATGTATATAATATTTTTCTGAAGTCATTAGCTCGACCAAAAAAGCACTTCACGCAAAGAAATATATCACTTACCGAGATCTGCTTAGGCAGAGTGTCACACCCAATAATGGGTAAAAGGTGTGATGATATATTTATTTATTTATTTATAAGTAAATAGTACTAATCAAATATATGGATATATAAGTTAATTTTTCTATTTTGCGTTCATAAGGAAGTCATAATGAAACCCAATTGTATAAATAACTCATTTTATAAAACTTTTATCGCACGTGTCCAAATTTAAACTTGGACACGTGCGAAAAAACATGTCTTATACAGGGTGGTTCACAACTTAGAGCAAAAAAATAAAGGGTATATTCTGTACGACGTGCTGATCATGAAACAAAAAGAATTTGTTTTAAATTCGAAAAATTAAGGGTTGTTAACCTAAAACATTTTTTGTAGTACTGCACTGGATTCGCTTTCCTATTAAACACAAACAATGAAGTAGGTATCAACTACGAAAGAATAATTACACAATTCAATTATTAGCAGTTATTTATAATAGAATTTTATTTAATTAATAACTTTAACATAATCATCCACCCAGTGGCAGTGGAAACGAAAAATTTTGGACTGGGAAACATGGAAAATAGTTTTGCGATTAAAAAAAACATCTTTTTGTTTCATGATCAGCACGTCGTACAGAATATACCCTTTAATTTTTTGCTCTAAGTTGTGAAACATCTTGTATATCTAGTTTCTCATGTCATATCGCTTTTCCGTCATCGCTATTAATATAATATATGCATTGTTTGAAGTAAACTAAATATAAATATAAAATTAAATTAAAAAACACTAGGTTAGTTTCAAATAATGTAGTTTATTTTACAATACGTATTTCGGTCGACTAGACCATCATCAGGTGAACAAGATATCTTGTTCACCTGATGATGGTCTAGTCGACCGAAATACGTATTGTAAAATAAACTTTACATTATTTGAAACCTAACCTAGTGTTTTTTAATTTAATTTTATTATAAAATGTTTCAACGAGAACCGACAGTTAAATCTATCGAATTTAAATATAAATATAGTTATTTAAACATTTCTTTTTAATGTTTACATATTATTATAGTTTGCAGATCAGTATTAAACCCTTAAAAATATAAAATCTTGAACTGTTGCACAGCGCAAGTAATCGGCTTCTTTGTTTCGTCATCCTTCCGCTAGATGGCAGCAAAGTTATGAAACTCCTGAAGTATATACCTCCTCGCTTTAACGTTATGTTATAAGGGTGGCATTTCGCTTCTCGGCTTGACTGTCCGCATGTCGTTTATTTTTATTCTCGCTTTTCATGCAACCGTCCTAAATCCCGACCCCAGATTAACCCACACCCTTGCGCCCTTGCCCTTCTACATGCACTTGCACTTGTCTTCTTGTGTAGCATTTGTTCCGTGTTTATTATATAATTTTTTTTTGCGCCCAGTAAGGGGATTAGCAAAATTGAAAATTGACAAAAGTATTCTACTAAATATTAGGAAATATTAGTATTTCTGCTATAATGGTGATAATTTAAAATTATTTTCTTCTTTTCTAATCATTATAGTTCATTTTCTAATTTTACAATCAAGTGTCTGACTGTAATTGTGTGGAATTTTTAAGTTCCATTCTTAACTTTTTATATTCGTTGTTAGAAAAGTGAATGTAATTTGAGATATTTTTTGAGTACGTGAAACGTACGTTGAATGAAACATTAATGCAAAAAGTTTATAGGAGGAATGGATGGATGTGATTGAAGGTTTGTTGCATAATGAATCATTCCAAGTGTGATAAACTTGTATGAAGAAAACTATGAACGTGGTTGAAGTGAGGATGTTTGACAAAGACTGACTTTTTTGATGAATCTGATGAGTGTATGTACTGTCAATGTTTATTGGGTTCGTGCTACCTCATTTGATGGGATATACAGGGTGTTTTACAACTTAGAGCAAAAAATTAAAGGGTATATTCTGTACGACGTGCTGATCATGAAACAAAAAGATTTTTTTTTAAATCGCAAAACTATTTTCCATGTTTCCCAGTCCAAAATTTTTCGTTGCCACTGCCACTGGGTGGATGATTATGTTAAAGTTATTAATTAAATAAAATTCCATTATAAATAACTGCTAATAATTGAATTGATACCTACTTCATTGTTTGTGTTTAATAGGAAAGCGAATCCAGTGCAGTACTACAAAAAATGTTTTAGGTTAACAACCCTTAATTTTTCGAATTTAAAACAAATTCTTTTTGTTTCATGATCAGCACGTCGTACAGAATATATCCTTTAATTTTTTGCTCTAAGTTGTGAAACATTCTGTATAACACGTGAACTATTATTTAGTTTTTGAGAAATTGTGTAGTTTCAAGGTATATTTTTCTTCCTCGTATAGTTCGCGATTAATTCAAGTGTGTCCATCGCGATTTTTTTATTTGTTTTAGTGTCTTTTATTATATATGATGACAATCATAAATTGTTAGGTTAAGTGTAGGATCTGTATAAACAGTGCGGATTTATGCGTTATCGACTTGTAAGAAAAATGGTCAGCAGGGGACTACAAATCACGGCATAAATAATGTATAAGCACGTGCATAAGACGGACCTTTATCAAGAATCAACCCCTTTAGCTTGGTTTGGCCGTACCCGCACTCGCACTCGGACCCTTGGGTGAAGTTCTATGAAGCATGCTTCGGACTGTGGAACTATGGACATTGAGCAGTTGTTAAGATGTTGTCTTTTGCTTTCCGTTGTAGTTGATTTCCCCTTTCTGCGTCCTGTATTTTGTAGATGTACGAGTATTCTATGTGTAAGGAAGGAATACATTTCAATCTGGACAAGTGTCAAAGTGCTGTAGATTGGTATTAAGTAAATTAAGTAGATAAATAAATTAATATTTTGTCTTTCCGCAAAAAAATAGTTTTCTCTTTCTATATAGGAAAAAATAATAGCGGTAGATGAATGTTATTTTAGAAAACTCATTATTTTATTTAAAATAATTGTAATTTACTTTATACAGGGTGTTTCTATATCTCTGCACGAAATTTTAATGACTTATATAATTTGATATACTGATTATACAACGGGGTAGGTGGCTCAGTGGTATCGAGTCTGCCTGTGGATCTTGAGAACCCTGGTTCGATCCCCACAGCCGACAAACAATTTTCAACAATTTAAATCTGCCCCTGTGACTCCTCCTCCACTAATATCTTTGGGGGCCGTGATTTGACGGCTAGTAACTGCACTTCACGCGAAAAAATATATCACTTACCGAGATCTGCTTAGGGTAAAAGGGGTGATGATATATTTATTATTAGATATTAGAGCAAAAAGATTTTTTTTTGAAATTCGAAAAAAATAGGGTATTTCATTACTAGCGAACAATTTTAGTGTCACTGGTTTAATAATACATTTAATTAAAAAAATATAAAAATAAGGCATTACACCAGGTACCTACATAATAACTAATTAATAAATAATTATTTGTAGGCAGTGTTTATACTTTTATTTCATTAGTAACATAATTATAAATAATTAAATGTACTGTTAAACCAGTGACACTAAAAATGTTCGCTAGGAAAGAAATACCCTAATTTTTGTGAATTTCAAAAAAATCTTTTTGTTCTAAAATTAGTATACCAAATTATACAAGGTGTTTCACAACTTAGAGCAAAAAATTAAAGGGTATATTCTGTACGACGTGCTGATCATGAAACAAAAAGATTTTTTTTTAATCGCAAAACTATTTTCCATGTTTTACAGTCCAAAATTTTTCGTTGCCACTGCCACTGGGTGGATGATTATGTTAAAGTTATTAATTAAATAAAATTATATTATAAATAACTGCTAATAATTGAATTGTGTAATTATTCTTTCGTAGTTGATACCTACTTCATTGTTTGTGTTTAATAGGAAAGCGAATCCAGTGCAGTACTACAAAAAATGTTTTAGGTTAACAACCCTTAATTTTTCGAATTAAAAAAAATTCTTTTTGTTTCATGATCAGCACGTTGTACAGAATATACCCTTAAATTTTTTGCTCTAAGTTGTGAAACAACTGTATATTTTATTAAATTTTCGTGCAGAGATATAGAACCGGTAAATAATGGTAAGTTTATTCTTATCAAAATCATGACTTAATGTGCTTCATTAGGGAAATAAAATGATTCAAGGCCATTGGCAGTGCCAAGTCTCTTTTGTTCAATTTTTCGTTTGTATTCGAATGACATAATGCTAAACTTCGCTGATGACAGCTATAAATAGAAGATTTGAATTCATTACGATGTGTGTTCTCTGAGATCGAACCTAGATCTCTCGAGTTAAAACTCATCCCCTCCCCTAAATTAGATTGTGGCAATACTGCAAGTGCCTAGTCATTGGCAACAAAGTTCTAGCACTAGCGGTACCCGTATGTGAATCACGTTAGCGTTACAACGTAGATATCAATCATGTAGAGGGCGCTTCACGCCTCAGATATTGATACGATACTGCATGTAGTTGTAGTCGATTACGAGTATATGCAAATGCTCGCGGCGAACACATATGCGCTATTAATAAGTATTGTCCAACAGAACAGGTGTGCGACTGGAGATTATATTAATACCTGTGATTCATAATTCACCATCGCATCAGTTCACACATTAGCATAGTGGTTACCTCTTGCCCCGCTAACCGCCAGGGCAGCTCTGCCCCCCCTATCGTGGGGTTGGGGTTACGCTATCGAAACAAACTCTGTTTAAAAGAAACACATCTGTTATACACTGACGCTGACATTGTGTTATATCATTGGGCGCAGTATGTTAGGACCGTACTTGTTTTATTTGTTTGCAAGCATATAATACCAGATTAAAACTTTAAATCTTCTATATGTTTAAGAAGATTATATTTCAATACATTTAGAAATGGTGTATGAATTGTTTATTGTCTCGAATTAAAAATATGATTCACATTCTCTTACGACATCACTTTCATAGAAAAGAATACATGATATAACATATAAACAAAAATAAAATAATAGTATATTGTATAACTAGAAGGAAAAGTGATATATTTCGTGTTACAAATATTTACTTATCTTTTATCCAACTGGCCCGGTTAACATTATGGCATTCGAATCCGAAAATTTGGAGTACACACTAAAATTATACGAACTACCATACTGCGGCTGGGTGAGTCCGGACTCTGTACTGTAATTGGGATTAAGTTCCTGTTGTACAGAGAGCAAAAAAATAAGAATTTTTTTTATGAAGGTACTATTATTTCTTATTGTTTGGCAATAACTATAACGTACTTGAATAATGAATTTTGCGGATTGAAGGAGGTAATTTTCGTCAATTTCCCTATTTGTAATGTATCCTGAAGTATGAGGTGAAGTACAGGGCTACAATACACCGAAAAATACATTTTTAAAGTACGGTTCTGTTCTGTTATATTCCCCCGTGTATTGTATTAGCTTCTAAATGCCCAGGTGGCCTAACTAGTTTTGTTACGATTAGCGATTAGGTTTTGATTTGGGTAACAAATACTGTAGTTTTGTCAAAATTACAGAATTATGTTGTCAAAAGTGCAGTAATAATAGTATTTTGAAAGCTTTATATTTGTTCTTTTTGTACTTAATAAATAGTTTGAAATTGTTCGGGACGCACAAAATCAATAAAACAAAAGAATGAAAGTAAAATTGTGATTAAATAAAAAGTATAAAATAAACACTTGGCTAAGTTTCACAAAATTCAGCCTCCAAGTCACCTTATGAGGACATCGTCAGAGGCTGGCCAGCACAGTTAGTAACCATAGACGTGTTTCGCTTTTATTAGAGCTCATCAGTATGGTATAACTCACTTCTCCACCTAGAACAAAGTTCACGTGGAGAAGCTGGTGACGAAGAACTGTGCCAGCAGAGAATAAGATCTCTAACAAACAGGTAAGATGACATGAGAAGTTCTGTGGTGACTTGGAGGCTGAATTTTGTGAAACTTAGCCAAGTGTTTATTTTATACTTTTTATTAAACCTAGTTTCACCAAGTGTTGGATGACAATTAATTTTGTCCTTGTTGTTATTAAAATTGTGATTCTTTTCATCCCTAGAAAGGAAAATAAAAGCAACAGGAAAACAACAGTAAGATTTGATATTTGTGACATCCAGGTGACATATATAAAGATTGAATTAATTTATTTCTGAAAATTTTACTTTTTGATAGAGTGGTGACAAAATGTATACCTCGTGAAGAAAGTGTCATTTCCTCTTAGGTGCTTTCTATTCCTCACCTTCGGGTCGGAAAACGAAACGACTCGTTACGGAAGAAATGTTTCACATTCTTTCCTCGTTAAAAACATAACTATTATAAGATCATTATTTGATTTAATATTTGAAATTATTGTCCGGTAGTATGGTGGCATTACGGCATTCGGATTCGAATTACCTTACTGCGGCTTGATGAGTCCGGACCCTACACTATATTGCCTGTTGTACAGAGTAGCATAAATAAAAAAATAAATTATAGGGGAGGCTAAATTAAATGAAATAAATTTTAAATTCTTTTTGAAAGAAAGAATTTTGAGCAATATCTGAAGTACTCGTTGTATTGTTTTGTTAGCGGATGCGGTTATGTAGTATACAAGTTTTCGTAATACAAGTACTTCTCTTGTACAAAGGGACGCAATTTAATGTTGCATGTTTATAGCGATAAGAAACAAACATTGGCATGTGACATGAATTACATGAAAATCCGATCGCTGTGTTAAAGTAAATAATAAATCTCTTCGAACGCTTGCAAAATTTAAATGTCTATAAATTTCATTTTATGATTTTGCTTTTTCTTCGTTTTTGAAATATACTCGCATGTAGTATTGTGCAGTGTTCTTCGTTGCCAGTGACACCATAGCTTGCACAAATAATGGTAAGTGCATAGAGCTCCGAACGTTCGAGCATCCAAGCGTGTATATATTCCCTATCTGGCTTCGACGCTGGCTTTTTAACTGAACAACTTCACCCTCGAAATATGCTCTCACAGAATTCGCTTCTAGCAACAGGAAAACTACTCGCAAATGTTTCGTTCAATAGGTATTAACTAGAGATGGGCGAATATCAAATTTCTCGAATTCGAATATCGAATACGAATATTAATCAGATCTCGAATATCGAGTATTCGAATACTCCTAAAAGTTAATATATTTATTATTAATAATTATTTAATTATGTCCTTTTCATTATTTCAATGAAATTGTTAAGATAAAATAAAATTAAAACAAAAAGTACAAACAAAAAAGAAAAAGACGAAAACTTCAAATTTAAGGTGAAATGTACGGGCTGATGTTGGCGAAAAACAAATCTGAAATATGGTACGTCTTCATGGTTTTGAAACAAAATATCTTTGTTATTAATAACTTCAAAGTATTTTAATAGCTTTAAGTTTATGTACAAATGATAAAGAAAAACATAGTAAAAAATGGAGGTCAATATATAGCACGATATTCGAGGTATTCGAATGTTCGCTATACTGACGTTAATATTCGAAAATCTCGAATATCGAATAATGTCAATATTCGCGGCATTCGACTATTCGCAGATGATATTCGCCCATCTCCAGTATTAACATATAAACATGCAATTACATTTTTGGTTAAAGCAGTTAAAAAATTCAAAATGTTTAAAATATGGACATCGTGGTTTTAAAGGACTTAATATTTATGTCCTCTTTTTGTCTTTCCTTGAAAGAAATTTGTCGTTTGGTTGAACCAGTTTGTTCAAAAATAAATAAATTTTAAAATAAGATTAAATATCATTTAGACAACGAGAAATCAGATACCGTTGACCGCATTTTCATCTCTTTTCGTTTTTGAGTTTTAGTCTCAATTTTGGGAGCCCATATCTCACAACCTAAAAGAGATATTGAAATGCAGCTTGTGCTATAATTAATTTAATACCAAATTTTTAATATTATCTCGAATTATTTAAAATTTTACTAAAAGAAATAGCATTATCAATATGCCTAATATAGTATCACTCTAAGTGGATATTGTGCATATTTGTCGGTCAATGTCCGACTTAGGAGATTGAGTGTAACATAAATACTATAAACTGAAAATAAAATAACATTTAAATTAACTGTTATACTTATTTGATCAGCAGATTTTTCGTTTCTTGTTATAGCAAATTGAAGCATATATTAATAGGGGTGCTTCCCTTCATGGTTCATAGAATATAATATTCTGTTTTATCCTCTCTGTATTTGCTTAAGTAATTGTATTATTAAATAGAATTAAAAGATTTCAAACTGATATCAAAGCTTTGTATTTGATAATCAGAATTATTGCTCTTTAATTTATTATTAACTACCCTTATTTGGAAATATGTGTAGTCTAATCATAATTTAATAAAAATAATATTTAGTATTTAAAAAAATATGAAATAAACACTTGGCTATGTTTCACAAACTTCAGCCTCCAAGTCACCTTATGAGGGCATCATCAGAGGTTGGCCAGCACAGTTAGTAACCATAGACGCGTTTCGCTCTTATTAGAGCTCATCAGTATGGTATAACTCACTTCTTCACCTAGAACAAAGTTCACGTGAAGAAGCTGGTGACGAAGAACTGTGCCAGCAGAGAATAAGATCTCTAACAAACGGTAAGATGATATGGTTACTAACTGTGCTGGCCAGCCTCTGACGATGCCCTCATAAGGTGACTTGGAGGCTGAAGTTTGTGAAACATAGCCAAGTGTTTATTTCATATTTTTTATTAAACCTTGTTTCACCAAGTGTTGGATGACAATTAATTTTGTCTTTGTTGTTATTTAGTATTTTCTTGTTATAACTAAATATTTGAGAGTTACGCTGCTGCAATTATACTACTATATTATTCAACAAGTGTGTAATGAAAGCTGTTACTAATGACAATGAAGTTTGTGACACGAGTCATAAATGCGTAATAACCCTTACACGCGAGTTCAACACACACTCTTTTTATTCGGTAAGTGATATATTTCTTAATATGAAGTGTGGTTACTAGTCGTCAAATCACGGTTTAAGTTTAACGTGTAAAATTGGGGCAACCTTGTACACCCCTGTACTAGTGATGAAATATTCAATGTATGTTGACTTGTCATCTAGCATAGCTGATGTATACTATGCTTATGCAGATGCATACGTGATGTGTATGTACTCAGAGAGTAGAGTTCGTATTTGTACAGCCAGTGCACACCTTTGCCTCGATTTCCGGGTTGGGGGCATATCTATGAATGTGACGGCCAGGGATGCTGGAGTGGTATGAACTCCAATGAACGACTGTTGGCGCCAACGGGTCGTCGCGACGTCATCACTTTTACGCGCGCCAGGACCGTACTCAGCACTTTTATTCACTAGCTTACATTCAAATAGACATGGCTTAAATCACTGAAAAATGTAGGGATGGGTTTTTTGTTGGAGGAAAATTATAGGACTGAGGTTTTATGATGCTTTTAAATGGAACTAGATGGTAATAGGTCTTTTTAAACATTTGTTCAGAACTTGCTTTTATACTGTGTGTTCCAACAAAATAGAGGCATAGGTGTTTAACATACTAAATCAGTTTTTTTTGCAAAATAAAACAGTTAGGATACCATATTGCAAATGACAATGGAGAAAAAAATTATAAAACAAATAAGTTAAACATTATGTTGTCTCATAAATTATAATTTTATAATTATATTATATAAAACCGGCGCGGTGGCACATCTCTTAACATACTGTGACGTCACCCGAGCCAAGGTTCGTCAGTTCGAATCCGCCTGTCGACAATGTGTGATTTGTCGTAAAATATAAAATACAGTTACATGTATTTATCACACTCGGGCGCTATAAGCTAGTCACTTATACGCCTTAAATAATGTAGCATTTGACTACGAAAACCGGCAGTACGGCAGTGTAAAAACTGCGGCTCGGTGTGTCCGGTAGGCCCAGGCCCGATTTGGGCTGTAGTGCCATAGGAAGGAATTATATTGTATTTTGAATTGAAAATAATTATGAATTTCACGTGACGTAGGAATGGCCCAGCACAATATAAAACTTATTTTCTTGTATTTCTTCCATATTTGTAATCTGTGTTGAAACTGACAAATATCACATGGCATAATTTGAAGTTGCAATTTTGTATCTTTTTCTCTCCGTATGCTCTTCTTTGTCTGGTTACTTGCCACTAGTATATCACGTACTAGTCCTTATTTAAAACTGATTAATAATAATAACATGGATTTGATTTCCACAGCTGACAAACAATTTTCACCAAATTAAAAAAGATACTCCTGTGCTCCCTCGACTAACATTTGACGGCTGGAAACCGCACTTCATGCGAAGAAATATATCACTTACAGAGATCTGCTACGGTCGAATACCACACCCAGTAATGAGTACAAAACGTGGTCATTTAATAATAATAATAAAATAAATATGTCGTCACGTCTTTTACCAATTATTAGTTGTGGCATTCTGCCATAGCAGATCTCGGTATGTGATATATCCCATAGTTAGTGAAGGGGGAGCTACAGAGATAATAACTTGAGTTCACTGAACTATATACAATATCTACAAATTACTTCAGTTTAGTTATTAAAAATTAAAGAAACTAATTAAAATTGTTCCAAAAAATTACTTATATCTGTACAACAGGAATCTAATTCCAATTACGGGGTTCGAATCCACCGAGCCAAAGAATGGTCGTTCATATATTTTTAATTTGGTCAGATAATTTTGTCCGTAACACTTATTTTCTTAAAAGAAAGAATTTCGAATTCTGTGAGTACGGATCAGAATCTTTTGTTGAGCTAGGTCCGGGAGCACGTATGAGCGATTTAATGGCATTATTCTAACTTCAGTGACTCTTTCGAGCTGCGATGTAACGACGTAACGACGTAAACGTAAGGCGTCAGTAACGTTTACAATCTGTTCGCGAATTGCGTTACGAGTATTTATTCTTTGCATTGGGCGGATCGGTTAGTCTTTGATCATAATTAACGGGTTGGGCGTTAACGATAAGAACGTAATTCATTGCGATATTAGCAAAAAAACTGCGGAACGAAACAATCATAATTTATAACTCTCGGCATGACTCGATTCATTAAACACTTAGCAGAATTAAATGCTCATTTAATAAAAATTAATTATACTTGATAATTTTAATGAACTGCTTACTATTGGCTACTTCTGTTAAATGATTGATTTACCTTTTTAAAAAATGCAATTAAATGCAGGGGTGCAAAATGTTCAGTGCTTACGTCTCAGCAAATAAGATTTAATAATTCTTTTATACAATTGTCTAAAAAAACTGATATTTACGTACGTATTTTTGCCTACTATACATGATTAAACAGTTGCTTTAACGATGGCTGATAAAATAAAACAGTTTAATAAAAAATATAAAGTAAATATGAAATAAACACTTGGCTATGTTTCGCAAAATTCAGCCTCCAAGTCACCTTATGAGGGCATCGTCAGAGGCTGGCCAGCACAGTTAGTAACCATAGACGCGTTTCGCTCTTATTAGAGCTCATCAGTATGGTATAACTCACTTCTTCACCTAGAACAAAGTTCATGTGAAGAAGCTGGTGACGAAGAACTGTGCCAGCAGAGAATAAGATCTCTAACAAACTGGTAAGATGACATGAGAAGTTCTGTGGAACTGGTCATGCCATCTACCGAAAAAAGGGAAAGCTACGCAATAGCAATTTAAATAACAACAAAGACAAAATTAATTGTCATCCAACACTTGGTGAAACAAGGTTTAATAAAAAAAAAGTAAAGGCGTCTATGGTTACTAACTGTGCTGGCCAGCCTCTGACGATGCCCTCATAAGGTGACTTGGAGGCTGAATTTTGTGAAACATAGCCAAGTGTTTACTTTATATTTTTTATTAAACCTTGTTTCACCAAGTGTTGGATGACAATTAATTTTGTCTTTGTTGTTATTTAAAACAGTTTAATCGGAGCACGAGAAATGCACTTGATCAAATTACAATTCAATATCTCATTTAGTTTTTACATACATACATAACATCACGCTATATATATGGGGTAGCACGATCCCCTAAAACATTCAAAGAACATTCACTAACAAATTCATAAAAATATCAGACTGCGTCCAACATTCTCATACTGACACGACATTCGCTTCAATCACACTAACGCGTTCTCCATACAAGCTCATTCATTCCTCACACCCGAAATCTATCACACAATAAACCCTCAGTCACAGTCATCCATTCGTTCCTGTACACCTGTTTCATAAATCGTTCACTTACGCCCACTTCTCTAAAAACGAATCTACAGGTTCTATACCTCTGCACGAAACTTTAATGACATATATAATTTGATATACTGATTACAGAACAAAAAGAATTTTTTTCAAGTTTACAAAAATTAGGGTATTTCATTCCTATCGAACATTTTTAGTATCACAGGTTTAATAGTAAATGTAATTATTTATAATTATGTTACTAATGAAATAAAAGTATAAACATTGCCTACAAATAATCATTTATTAATTAGTACCTGGTGTAATGCCTTATTTTAATTTTTTTAAATTAAATATACTATTAAACCAGTGACACTAAAAGTGTTCGCTAGGAATGAAATACCCTAATTTTTGCGAATTTAAAAAAATTCATTTTGTTCTATAATCAGTATATAAAAATAAATAAATATATATCATCACGCCTTTTACCCATTACTGGGTGTGGCACTCTGCCTTTAGCGGATCTCGGTAAGTGATATATTTTTTCGCATGAAGTGCGGTTACCATGCGTCAAATCACGGCCCCCAAAGATATTAGTGGAGGGGGAGCCACAGGGGTAGATTTAAATTGGTGAAAATTATTTGTCGGTTGTGGGGATCGAATCAGGGTTTTCAATATTCACAGGCCGACTCGATACCACTGAGCCACCTACCCCATATATATCAAATATATGGTATATTAAATTATATATGTCATTAAAGTTTCGTGCAGAGGTATAGAAACACCCTGTATAAAGAAATAAAGAAAGAATGAGCCTGCGCTTGTTCTACACAAAAAAAAAGTAAACGAATAAAAAGTTAAGAAAAGAAAGGAGTGTCGGCCAGCGCTTGTTTTTTTTTTGAGATATACAAAAAGTCAAATATCATTGTAACTCAAAAACTAGATTAAATATGAAGTTGCACTCAACGGCACTCGATATATTTTCTAATCTTAAACTGAATAAATCAAATATTCCTATCTAAATATCAATATATCAATATTTCTTGAACTCTTTGTGTTGCACGATATTATTTGGACAGTTTTCGTCCAAGGAAGAACACGAAGAACAACGTCTTATCACTTGAGTTTATTGTTAGTATTCAAGTTCGCCATTGTTCGCGTTCATATCCCACGGCAGATGAAACAAAGGCAGTTTACGACTAGTAAAAGTGTCAATCATATAAAAAGCCATTGACAACAGTAACAGCTAGTGTTGTGCTGAGTACGGAATGTTGAATGCTTCCAGCCACTGGCTTGCCATTGCGCATAAATTCAGGTACAAATTTCGCTGATTTATGTTGTATGTAATATTTTCTTGGAACGGGCACAAAATGTAAAACTCTGTAGGATTTATGCCCTCTACTTTATGATAATGCTTTAAATACGAACGCCCATGCTCACACTCTTTCAAATATATTTCATGATGACATTTTGAATATCGCTAAAGTAAGGAATCGTAAATTGTATCTTAGATCTTAGATTTCACTCAAATAAATAAATATATCATCACGCCTTTTACCCATTACTGGGTGTGGCACTCTGTCTAAGCAGATCTCGGTAAGTGATATATTTTTTCGCGTGAAGTGCGGACACCAGCCGTCAAAACACGGCCCCCAAAGATATTAGTGGAGGGGGAGCTACAGGGGTAGATTTAAATTGGTGAAAATTGTTTGTCGGCTGTGGGGATCGAACCAGGGTTCTTAAGATCCACAGGTCGACTCGATACCACTGAGCCACCTACCCCATTGAAAAACAAAATACATTTTTAAAAGATCTTTACAAACATTTTTTAATAATTTTACAAATAAATGCTTTACGTAGAGTTGGAACTAAGTTTGACAGCCAAACTTTTAAATTTTAATGTCGATATTATAATATAAACAGGCGGGGTGGCCGAGCGTGTTAAAGCACATCTCTTAACATACTGTGACGTCACCCGAGCCAAGGTTCGTCAGTTCGAATCCGCCTGTCGACAATGTGTGATTTGTCGTAAAATATAAAATACAGCTACATGTATTTATCACACTCGGGCGCTATAAGCTAGTCACTTATACGCCTTAAATAATGTAGCATTCGACTACGAAAACCGGCAGTACGGCAGTGTAAAAACTGCGGCTCGGTGTGTCCGGTAGGCCCAGGTCCGATTTGGGCTGTAGCACCACAGATAATGATTATAATATAAAGTTAGCCTTGTCATTTGAAAGTTTGTGGATTTAAATCTTGTTGAATTAGCGTAATGCAGTTAATTACTCACGTTTAAATAATTTATTATTCACGGGTTACAGCAGTTGCTATAACAACGCAGCGACGGCCGTGGGTAAACAATTTATTATTCATACATTTATTAAGACTGCTTATACAATATAACTAAAGTTTGATAAATACGTCATATAATAATTTGGTTTCTATAGTAACTGATTATTATTATTGTTATTTCCATGTTGTACGGAAAAGTTAAATCCTTCCTTTTCTTCAGATTTTGTACTTTCCCGAAGGTATATCTCAAAATTTAAACGAGACATGAAGATGCGTTAAACGGTATTGAATTATTCGTGCTTCAGTTAACTTATAAACAAAATTTCAGCAATTTTTTTTCAAATTTCCGCCAAAATTTACTCAAAAAACTGATTTTATTATTATCGCAAAAACTGCACTTGGGATTTCACCATTGGATTCAGTGGGTCAAAGTACTCAAAATACATGTGTACGTATTTTTTTTTTAATTCCTACGAATTTGAAATTTACAGAAAATTAGTTTAAAATCTGAAAATTCCAACAATTCAAAAATAAAAAATATAAAGTAAACACTTGGCTATGTTTCACAAAATTCAGCCTCCAAGTCACATTATGAGGGCATCGTCAGAGGCTGGCCAGCACAGTTAGTAACCATAGACGCGTTTCGCTCTTATTAGAGCTCATCAGTATGGTATAACTCACTTCTTCACCTAGAACAAAGTTCATGTGAAGAAGCTGGTGACGAAGAACTCTGACGATGCCCTCATAAGGTGACTTGGAGGCTGAATTTTGTGAAACATAGCCAAGTGTTTACTTTATATTTTTTAATAAACCTTGTTTCACCAAGTGTTGGATGACAATTAATTTTGTCTTTGTTGTTAATTAAAAAATACTTAATAAAATAATTATAAAAATTGTATTTGTAATTATGTAATATGTACTCGTATTTTAATGATTGTAATAACAACAGTACGTCTTCTTTATTAATTACGTAATTAATATCAGGTCAAATAATTATCTGTCGTATTTGGTAGCATATTATACTAGAGCAAATTAATGGTTTTCATTGCTAATGAATCATGAAATTTGTAATATGAGAATAAGTAGAATAATAGTTGAATGCAGTGTCGACTGTACACCTTTATGTCCAGCATAAAGTCGTCTTTTGTTCTCAGTGAGACATTTATGAAAATGTGACAGGTCAACAACATAATTCCATTCCATTCCATTCTACTCGTATTCCATTCCATTCCAGTTCCAGTGGCAGCGATTATTTAAGATCCTTTGTCAATTACGTGCAAGTGAAGTGGAGTAGAGTCTGTTTAGTGCTGCGAATCGCAATTTTATTGAGCGTCTAGTTCTCGTTCTCATTGCGACGTTATGGCCCTGGATAGACAGTGGATATCCGTTCGGTATGATTTAGGTGCAGGAAGCTTGGCCGGCAGCCAGCTCGGCTGCGAATTTTATGAGCATTGTGCGCGGAACTAGTCGTATTTAGCAACGACGCGACACGACGCGACGCGACGCTAGACGCAGAGGATGGCGGACGTGAACTTGTTGCCGGGGTTACGGCGTTACGGGTACGGTGAGTCGTCACTGGGTATGTGGGTTACTAACCGTTAGTGGGTAGTATGCAGGACCGTACTTAAACACCAGAACAGGAACTTAATCCTAATTGCACCCGCTTATAGTGGAATCTGAACCACTCAGACACACTCATATTCTTTTGATATAAGTTGAAATTATCGAGAAAGCGAGATATAAACGCGAGACTTCTTGCTTGGTAGAATTATATCTTTTTAGTGATTCTGCTTCGGGATTTTCCGAGAATTACTAATTTAGTTAACTTTATTTATCATAAGATTATTTTAAAATATCTCGTAAATAAGTCATATGGGAAAAGTGGTATATTCCCGAATGATGGTGGCATATAAATCCGGGAATATAAACTTTTCCTACGTGTTGCACGCAGAAACTCGAACCGACAAATATTTGGGGTTCGGTTAGGGTTACCGGTTTTATATTAGCATATTTTTTGGTATCGAGTCGACCTGTGCTGACACAGGTAACAAACGGTTTTCACCACATTATACTATCCTTGTGGCTTCGCAATTACTAACATCTTTGGGAGTCGTAATTAGACGGCTGGTAACCGCACTTCACGCGAAGAAATATATCACTTATAAAGATCGGTCACGGTTATACAAAAAGATATAATAATTTGATTTTTCATTTATAGGCCGAAAAAGTGATTCCCGTACTTATATTTATTGTTGTCTAGGAACAACTATAACGTACTGGAATAATATGCCTATGGCACACTGGTCGATGAGCGTCGATGAGTATCGATGAGCTCTTCGATGAAACAACAGAACGCACTCTTCATTGACAAACAATAAAAGCTTCTAAAGTTGAGAAAGAAAAACTAAATTTCAAAAATATGCTAACGTGAAGTGAGACACAAAAGATACGAGTGAAATGAGATACGTTCGTTTCATCGATGAGCTCTTCGATGGAAATAGAGGAGCCTCTAATTTTCGTCGATGACGGGTGCGTTCTGTTGTTTCATCGAAGAGCTCATCGATGCTCATCGATGCTCATCGACCAGTGTGCCATAGGCATTATAAATGATGCCGGAAAAAATTAGAAACCCAGGATTATTTAGTTATATTGGGCAATGACTGCTTGTAAATCTGCCCCTTTGAAATTCTTGTTAGTACGGTCCTGATAGTGGTAACCGATCCGGATGCCGTCGCCCAATACCTCTACAGTCCACACTGTTCGGTGTCCGGTATCCACTGTCCTCTGTCGAATAATTCATGTCAATTAATTTCGGCAATTCAGTTTAACGTTCCACTACTACATGCACATTGCACATTGCACACACACATGCTCTGCATGCGCATGCGCATTGTGCAGAGGATTGCAATTATCCTGACGGAAGTGGAGCATGATCCTTCCTAATTATCGCATTTGGAGCAGCGTTGTTAGTTGTCTATTGGTTTTAGCTAAATATTCACTAAGCCGGATCTGGTTTTATCATGTATATGCATTCTGAGTAATAATGCTGAGTAGTTCCGAGACGAGATCACTTCGATGCAATGAGAATTCATAAACATTTGCAACAGAAAGCTCAATTTTCTTTTCGGGAAATAGTTAGGAAAATTAGTATTCCCTCTCTAGAGAGCAAAAAAAATAATAGTTCTTTGTCAAATTAAAGAGGAATATTTTTCTTCACTTCAGATCGAAGTTTGCTTTACGAGCATAGCGAGTGGAAAAAATGCTTTTTTTTCACGACATGATTCAAAATAGTATATTATGCAACAACTGTATGATCTATGATCAAATCAAACGTCTAAAATTATTAAAATAAATGTCACTTTCATATCTAAATCATGGAAATCATGGAAACAATCAAAGCTGTGTGGTTATTGATTAATTTCATTATGAAAATCTGTATCAAAATTAAAATCTGTGTCTTTACCAGTGTTATTTAAATACTGATAATACATATTTGATAAGTATATTAAAGTATGGGTGTAGAAAAAATATTATTCTAAATACTATAAGAATTTTCAATAAGATAATCAATAATTAAAAGTATTTTCCATGTAACATTGCTATTTTTTACCTCTTTAGAAAGGAAAAACTGTGTTTCCTTACTATTTCGAAAAAAGAAATTTGAATTTTCTGCGCATGGCGTGAAAATACTAGTAACTTTTGCAGTACTATAACTAATAACAATATTGAAAATGTTCTTCCTTATATAACATTAAACATACATACATACATACATACATACATAACATCACGCTATATCCCATTAAATGGGGTAGCACGAACCCGTCAACATTCTCATCCTGACACACGATACTCGATTCGACCATATTAACACTTCCTCCATACAAACTCTTTCTTTTCTCACAACCAAAATCCATCAACACGCAACAAAAATTCATCCATTCGCTCCTGTACACCAGTTTCGTAAATCTTCACTTACGCCCACTTCTCTAAAAACGAATGTATAAGGCAGCATCGCCTTTAATTTGATTCATTTAAATAAATCTACTTTTTTTTAAGCATATGAAATTTGTTAGTGTCTAACAATAAAGGAAAGCGCTTTTCGTACTCTTTCATTTGCTATGCTTGTAAGGAAAACTTCAAACTTGAGTGAAGAAAATAATCGCTTTCCTCTCTAGTTTGACAAATAACTATTAATGTTGTTGCATTTATTATTTCCAAGATAAAAATGTTTGAAAATAAACTATCGATTTATGTGACGAGAAAGGTGTTGTTGAGAAAAGTTGAATTTCTTGTCTCAAAAATTTAAAATGAGACTAAATTGTGATGCTCATTGTTCATGAGACGCAGTACTGTGTGCTGCGAAATTCCCCCCTAAAGATATAATTTTTGAGCGAATCGTAAACGTGCCTTCTTATAGAGCAATAAAAATTAAAATATTCTTTATGAGTTTGTTTGTTTAATTACTTAAACAGCTTTTATATGCGCTTTTCTTTATCAATATAATAAGTTTTTTGTCCGTGGTACGAAAATAATAATCCGTTTAGTGTGTCTTGGATGGGATTATATTCTTGCATTGAGGTATAAGGGCGCAACGAAAGCGCTTTTTCCTCTCGGAGGAGGATTAACAAGTCTAATTACGAAAGAAAATTACATTGTTTGAAAAGTTACGAAGGGGTAGAACAGTACCAGCTCTATGTCAGTGTGCTCTCTGAAAAAATAAACATTTTATGCTCTTTTATCGCACACGTTTTTTATTATTCTGTTTTGTGATGACTGTAAAGAAAGAAATGCAAGTGTTTTTAGCAGCTACGACTCTTAAACAGAAACAAAAGTATGATAACATCGTGCTATGTTCCATCAAATAAGGTAGCACGATCCCTCGAAATATTTATTCAACTCATCTTTGTCTAACATAGGTAATATACCTATCCTATTTATAATTCTTTTTTTATAAGCCGGTTGAAATTTACGGTTCTAAAACCTAAATAATATCGGTTTCGGTTAATTTCAGTTATAGAATGAATTTAATTTTCGTATCGGTTTTCAGTTTCCACATTTCAAAACAAAAATATTGATTATCGGTTACGATTTCGTTACTACTCGAGTTAAGTTTGCATCGTCGGAGGCCGGCCAGCACAGTTAGTAACCATGGAAGCGTTTCGCTCTTGTTAGAGCTCATCAGCATGGTAAGGTGACTCGGAGGCTGAATTTTGTGAGACTTTGCCTAGAGTTTTATTTAATATTTTTATTATACCTAGTCTCACCAAGTGCATGAATGACAATTAATTTTGTCTTTGTTGTTATTTAAATTGCTTGCGTAGCTTTTCATTTTTTTCGGTAGATGGCATTAATGGTTCGACAGAACTTCTCATGTCATCTTACCGTTTGTTAGAGATCTTATTCTCTGCCGGCACAGTTCTTCGTCACCAGCTTCTTCACATGAACTTTGTTCTAGGTGAAGAAGTGAGTTATACCATGCTGATGAGCTCTAACAAGAGCGAAACGCGTCCATGGTTACTAACTGTGCTGGCCGGCCTCCGACGATGCCCTCATAAGGTGACTCGGAGGCTGAATTTTGTGAGTCTTTGCCTAGAGTTTTATTTAATATTTTTATTATACCTAGTCTCACCAAGTGCATGAATGACAATTAATTTTGTCTTTGTTGTTACAAAAATGTGGGTTTTGGTTTTCGATTACGGTTTCATAAAAAAGTAAATATCGGTGCGTTTTCTGTTAGGTTTTCATTACGTTTGAGTTATTGTTTAGTAGTGTGGTAGTGTGCAATGCGTTGTCGTTAGATCGATAATGATGAGTGCTGCTGAAGCTATGGTCGTAGCGTAGCCGTAGTGCGGGACAATTTTCATTGAATTGTTTCGCAATACAGACAAATGGTGAATAATGAAGGGTGTCAGGTGACGCTATTAGAATCTAATCCAGCAAACACAATTAGGGGCGTCCTGACGCATGTCGCCAGTGCGCGCCGTTGGCAGTTCACTCTGTCACCTAAACACTACTCATTAAGTTAATTTGGTTCACGCTGCGACATTTTGTTCACCGTTCTCTGTGTTCCGTTCTATGTCTGTGTTGTGTGTCAGTATTCGCCAATCAGCACCCGCGTTTTTTCCTTAACTATTTACCGACCATGTGTCATTGTCAATTCGAGCTACACTTGACAAAAACCACTTACCAATCATTTTTCAAAACTTCCAACTCAATCCCACAGCTTACTGAACTATCATTAGCTTACACTGGGCGACTACAGGGTCGGGTCTACCACGAAGACGATAAATCTGCTGCTTTAGTATATTATCACTTTTTTCAGTAATACACAAATAACTATTTTTATTATTACAAATACATTAGGTAAAAAATGATTAAATTTGCATTTTATTACTGTTATTAGTTCTCGTTAAAAGATTTATTTAGTATTTTATTAAAAAATGTCTGTTCATTCAATTGTTTATTGTTTATAATATTGAACTAGTAAGTATTTCTTATTCTGATGGCATTACAGCCCAAATCGGGCCTGGGCCTACCGGACACACCGAGCCGCAGTTTTTACACTGCCGTACTGCCGGTTTTCGTAGTCAAATGCTACATTATTTAAGGCGTATAAGTGACTAGCTTATAGCGCCCGAGTGTGATAAATACATGTAGCTGTATTTTATATTTTACGACAAATCACACATTGTCGACAGGCGGATTCGAACTGACGAACCTTGGTTCGGGTGACGTCACAGTATGTTAAGAGATGTGCCTTAACATGCTCGGCCACCGCTCCTGTTGTAAGTATTTATTTGTGTAATAATAGATGCTTGTTACTTTGTACCTATGTCAATTGTAAGCTAATAACATCTCAATTACAGCCAATTCCAGTTAATTAAGACAATTAAGCGACTGTCCCAAATATTCAAAGTAAAATAAAATAAAATAAATAAATATATCATCACGCCTTTTACCCATTACTGGGTGTGACACTCTGCCAAACCAGATCTCGGTAAGTGATATATTTCTTCGCGTGAAGTGCGGTTACCAGCTATCAAATCACGGCCTCCGAAGATGTTAGTTCTACATAAAATTAAGGACCCAATAAAAATATTAAATTATAGTAAATGTATGATAAATATTAGAGATGGGCGAATATCAAATTTCTCGAATTCGAATATCGAATACGAATATTAATCAGATCTCGAATATTCGAATACTCCTAAAAGTTAATTTATTTATTATAATTAATTATTTAATTATATCCTTTTCATTATCTGAATGGAATTGTTAATTAAAATTAAAATTAAAACAAAAAGTACAAACTAAAAAGAAACTTCAAATTTAAGGTGAAACGTACGGGCTGATGTTGGCGAAAAACAAATTTGAAATATGGTACGTCTTCATGGTTTTGAAACAAAATATCTTTGTTATTAATAACTTCAAAGTATTGTAATAGCTTTAAGTTTATGTACAAATGATAAAGAAAAACATAGTCAAAAATTGAGGTCAACATATGACGCGATATTCGAGGTATTCGAATGTTCGCTATACTGACGTTAATGTCAATATTCGCGGCATTCGACTATTCGCGGATGATATTCGCCCATTTCTAATAAATATCCTGATCTAACAGTTACATACATATATAACATTACGCTATATCCTATAAAATGGAGTAGCACGAACCCTAGAAACATTCAAAGAACATTTACTCATTAGATTCTTCAAATAATCAATCCTCATCAAACATTCTCATCTCAGTACACCATACCATAACATAGTAAGTAGTATGATGTTAATATCTTGTTTCTTGTTCGTAGATCCGGCCCTGGCAAGTGTGACCGCGAGCCGCAAATGTCATTATCTGCCGCCCTTTAATTTAGAAGAATGGCGTGATGATGTACTTATTTATATTGATATAAATGTGCATTAATAGAATTTAGTTCAATCATTATTGATTCAATAGCGTACCCGATGCGTGCAAGTAGGTGGAAAGTGTGTTTATGTTTATAGCGTTATAGCGTTACAAGGGGTGGAGAATGTATGTTGCAGGTGGTTAGGTAATTATGAATCTTTTGAGTGATTTACATTTTTTTTTGGTTTAGTTGGGGGAGACAACACTACGACACTTGTAATCATTTCATTATGACAAACAAAATGTGTGATATAAACAAATTATCCACGTGCACCTGTGTAGCGAACAGAGTGACACAGCAAAATGGCAAAAGTCTTTGTATGAAGTGTGAGTTATATTGCCTTTGATCATTTTGTCAGTTGTGCATAAATGTAAAAGTACAATGCGAAGTTATCTACGTAAAAGGTGCACATAAAATCGTGCGTATTTTATTTTGTTTTTAATGGCAGAGTGTCTTATATCCGGTGTTCGTAAGGGCAAGAGAATATAAAAACTGGATGCTGATTTTAAGATGTGACCTTATCTCTAGAAAGTTTTCAGTCGCTACATAGGTATAACTTTAATTGCCTGTTTCAGTTTGAAATTGAAGCTTCCCTTTGTCGCGATTACGTTTTATCTGATTTGTTTTTTTTATTCAGAGTTCCGCGTGGAATCGTAAAAAACGAAAATAACCGATATCTGATCTCACATAAAGAATACGTAGTTTCCTCTGTAGATTCTAGATACTTTAGTAAATTGTTTGCATTGAAACTAAAGTTGTCTAATCCTAATTGTTGACGTATAAAAATTGCAACGATTAGTCTTCGTCGGAATGGCGAATGAGGTACAGGTACCAAGAGATGAATCCATTCCATTGTCCTAAGTTATGACACGGGTGAGTAATATTCATGCACTCGACACTCGACACTCGAATTGTAAATATGCAAAGTACTTGGCAATCGATAATTCTTGGAGTTTGTGTATAGGGGAGCACTTTCTGGCATTGTTTAGCATATGAAACTCTGTATGATAAAGTGGCGACCGCCAGTCGCTAGTCTCGACGTCCCTGCCCCATTCAAGAATTCTCTGCGGTTATTTAAATGTGGTGATAACGCGTTTGTAATTTCATTTTCATGTCTTTGATAAATTACCCCTTTTCATCATATGTTTGCTTTACATATCTAGATACAGATGTGTTATGCGCTGATGCTGCCTTGCTTTTGCTAATACCTTGCTATGGAAATCGATTATTAAGCTGGGTTTATACTTGACATAGATTGCACGATCATTCTAGAACATTTGCAACTACCGAAATAAAAGGAAAAATTTAAATAACATCAGATTTGAATTACATGGAATTTACAGCATATGGTCCCATGTTCAAATTCTAGCGGTATTCCAATTTTTATAATAAAAAATAATACAGGGTGTAGAATTGAAATGTGGCGTATAGGGATTTCAATGTTATTTTTTAAATATTGCTGTATCTCTTTACCTATTCACTTTAGAGCAAAAGCGTAAATACAAAAATTGTTCAGAAATTAAAAACGCTTCCTATAAAGTAAATTTCATTACATAAATGTGAATAGTTCACGAGATATTAATTAAATGAAATTCAAAATTTATTCAAATTTTTTGTAGATTGCGTTGGAAAATTAAACAAATGAACTGAATATTTGACATATTGTAAAAGAGTTTGACATTTGTTTGTTACAGTGTTGTAATATTCTTCAAAAACTTGTTTAACAAATATTACAACACTGTAACAAACAAATGTCAAACTCTTTTACAATATGTCAAATATTCAGTTCATTTGTTTAATTTTCCAACGCAATCTACAAAAAATTTGAATAAATTTTGAATTTCATTTAATTAATATCTCGTGAACTATTCACATTTATGTAATGAAATTTACTTTAAAGGAAGCGTTTTTAATTTCTGAATAATTTTTGTACTTACGCTTTTGCTCTAAAGTGAATAGGTAAAGAGATACAGCAATATTTAAAAAATAACATTGAAATTCCTATACGCCACATTTCATTTCTACATCCTGTATATAAATTGTTTCTTTTCCGCTAAAATCTGATGAGTGAATGTTTCTAAGGCACGTGCTATTCCATTTGATTGGATATATACTGCATGTATGTAAGTAAGTTAGTTATCAATAATTAGTATGAATAAATAGGACTTGATTTCACTGTTCGTGCTTGACAAAAATGCACACAATTGGCGGAGGACGAGACGAGTTTGTAACGTCGAATTCCTCGCCTTGCCTCGCCTCGCTTTCTCGATAAGAAGCTATTCTTACATCGGCGCGATATGCAAATGTGAATCGCTGGTAATACTAACTCCTCATGCTCATAACTCGAATCCCTGTGGGAGCAGAACCGCCGCAAATGCCGCAAACGCACCTCGCGTCGTCTAAGCGGGGATGACGTGTCGTAAAAAATACAATATCCTCCGTATCATGCCACTAGCGCTAACCTATGTATTAGGTTAGGCTATATTCCTTTCTCTACGCTTCGATACGCCGAATCAGATCCGAAATTGGATTGTTTAAGGCCATGCGGGCATGCATGTGTGAATAGATTATAGGACAGTGGCCTGCGGCCTCCTGAAATACACTCGGCGATTGGCGATCGTCTCCTGCGGCACTAGATGGCAAATTTACACGGCTTGCTCTGTTTATGGCACGTAATGAATTTCACTTACACCTAGGGGATTCGAGACACTTGCGATTCCATTCATATGTGAAAATAAATCGTAAAAAGAGACATCAATTTTCCAAGTGATGCCATCACTGAAAAGTGTACTATCGGTATATTTCGTTAGTGATATTATTAGTTATATTATGGGGTAGGTGGCTCAGTGGTATCAAGTCGGCCTGTGGATCTTGAGAACCCTGGTTCGATCCCCACAGCCGACAAACAATTTTCACTAATTTAAAAAATCTACCCCTGTGGCTCCTCCACCACTAATATCTTTGGAGGCCGTGATTTGACGGCTGGTAACCGCACTTCACGCGAAAAAATATATCACTTACCGAGATCTGCGTAGGCAGAGTGCCACACCCAGTGATGGGTAAAAGGCGTGATGATATATATTATATTATAGTTTGTTATTCATAAATAAATAAATAAATATATCATCACGCCTTTTACCCATTACTGGGTGTGGCACTCCGCCGAAGCAGATCTCGGTAAGTGATATATTTTTTCGCGTGAAGTGCGGTTAACAGCCATCAAATCACGGCCCCCAAAGATGTTAGTGGTAGGGGAGCCACAGGGGTAGATTTAATTTGGTGAAAATTGTTTGTCGAATATGGGGATCGAACTAGGGTTCTCAAGATCCACAGGCCGACTCGATACCACCTACCCCTTATTACTAAATATTTAAATTAAGTATATAATTAAATCAATGTAAACTATTAATACTTCAATTAATTAATCAATATTATTTATTTATTTATGTTACGCTGTACAACAGGAATTTAATCCCAATTACAGTACAGGGTCCGCACTCACCGAGCCGCAGTGTGATAGTTTTTATATAATTTTTAGCTTGAGTGAGATTCGAAGTCGGGATCTCCGGATTCGAATTCCGTATCGCTATCCACACCACCGTACTGACGGACCACAATAAATAACTTTTTTCTACGATTGCTATGAAAAATTGACAATTACACTCTCATTTGTAAAGTTGACGTTTTCTGTGAAACAATCGAAAAATATCGCACGAAAAAGATGTTAAATGCGCTCTTATTTCAATAGTTACCAGGAGTAGAAACAAAACAGGAACTTGTCATATTGACAGTTGACAGAACGAATTTATTTTCAGTACCTATACGTTTTTTAATAATTTTAAGATACAATCGTAAAAAAAATATGTGTGTATCACGAGCGTATAGTGTCTTTGTTATTCTTACACTATTGCAGCACTCGCCGTCGACTCGCGCTGCAATTACCGTGCTCGAGTAACAAAGAATCACTTTACGCTCTTAATACGCAAATAACGATTTTTATTATTACAAATACATTACAATTTTCACCAATTTTAATCTACTCCTGTGGCTCCCCCTCCACTAATATCTTTGGGGGCCGTGATTTGACGACTGGTAACCGCATTTCACGCGAAAAAATATATCTCTTACCGAGATCTGCTTAGGCAGAGTGCCACACCTAGTTATGGGTAAAAGGCGTGATGATATATTTATTTTATTTCTTTAAATACATTTGGTAAAAATGATTAAATTTGCATTGTATTACTGTTATTAGTTCTCTTTAAAAGATTTATTTCGTATTTTATAAAAAAAATATGTGTTAATTGTTTCCCTGTACTCCGCTAGATGCACCACCGGGGCTTATAAATTCAATTGTTTATTGTTTATAATATTGAACTTGTAAGTATTTATTTGTAAAATTAAATTAAAAAACACTAGGTTAGTTTCAAATAATGTAAAGTTTATTTTACAATACGTATTTCGGTCGACTAAACCAGTGTTCGGCAAACTTATTAGCCAAAGAGCCAAATATGAACATTACAACAATTAAAAAAAAAATTGGGAGCCAAATCTGCTTGTTTAGTAAACTTTTATTACACTAAATAAGTAGTACACTAAATAAAACTAAATTTCATACTTAATTAATATTTATTAATGCGAACAATGTGCTTGCATCTCCTTGGATAGTTTGAGTAAGTCAGGTTTGTATGTTGTTGTTTTTAATTATTTTCTTACCGAGTTTTTTTTAAATGAAAATATTATTGCGCCTTCCGTGGATATTTGTGAAAGGAGCCGCACTTTGCCGACCACTGGACTAGACCATCATCAGGTGAACAAGATATCTTGTTCACCTGATGATGGTCTAGTCGACCGAAATACGTATTGTAAAATAAACTTTACATTATTTGAAACTAACCTAGTGTTTTTTAATTTTATTTTATTATAAAATGTTTCAACGAGAACCGACAGTTAAATCTATCGAATTTATTTATTTGTGTTCATCTTGATCGATTGATACGTTATTAAATATTTTGCCATTGTGTGAAATCTTTAGTGGCAATCTTCTAGCAGTGCAATGTTTTTCCAAGGCCAAATAGTGTGTGTACGTGTTTATTTTTTTATTTAAATTTTGTACTTGTAAAAAGAAATTAAAAACAAACCGCGGTTAGTGGTATATATTCTATAATTTATTAATAGTGAGTTTTTGTTTAAATACAAGTTAATACGATACTATTGATTAACTTCTAATGGTAAACCAGTTTCATGAAGGCTAAATTCATTATCATAATTGCGACATTTGAGAAATTTCTTTATGTAATACATAATTGCAGACAAATTCTGAAATTAAATACGATATAATTTTCTTACAACAAGAACTAATTGTTTGTATGTAAATTTTCGTACTTATACTTATTATAAGTACTACTTGCATACATTGTGATAAAATATTACGTTATTATGAACCCGGTTATTTATCTCCTTTATCAATATAATTTAAACAGCCATTAGTAATATTTTATTTTCACGACACAATAAGAACAATACGTTGCTTAACACGTCTAATATCAGATTTAAGCAATTATTTATGAACTACTTATAGTTTCTAGGACGTAGATAAATTGTCAATATTGTCAGTTGTCTGAAATATTACTTAACGTTCTAATAGTTCTCTGAAATCAGAGACGACATCAAAACTAGATTAAATACAAGCCTGGCGATCTTACAATTCAATTTCTTTTAGTTTTCTGTCAAGATTTAATATTTTCAATGATTTAAACTCAGGTCATTTTTTACTTCCTTGTACGAAGTAAAGGAAGTATTGTAATCGCAAAAATTTTCGGTTCTCAGATTTCAACGGAAATAGGTATTTTGGCCCTCCCTGAATCCATTTTGACTAATTTCGTCATGCCGTCTGTACGTACGTATGTATCTCACATAACTCAAAAACGGTAAGCCGTAGAAAATTGAAATTTTATATTTAGGACTGTTATAACATCTAGTTGTGCACCTCCCTTTTTGGTCATTATACAACTACCGGAAGTGGTACTTTACTTGAAGCCTATAATAGATTTTCATGAAAAACTATATTCAAATATAATTTAAAACTTTCCAAATTTGGTATATAAGATTACTATATCAATGGAAATAACATAATAGATTTTGGTGAAAATAGACACAGTGGCACATTACATGAAGCTGTTAACAGTTTTCCTTGAAAAAAATTATATTATTTTAATTTTAGAAATAAATGCTGCAAATAAAAGTTTTAGAGAATTAAATTCTGCGTCTAGCACATTAAGAATTTTTAAATTAGCTTTTTGCTAAACGAGATATCTAAATTTAAATATTATATATTTTTTGTTCTTTTTAAAAAATTAAGTTTGCTATGGATTAGAATAAAAAATAAAAGATTTAATGTCAAATATGTGCAATTAGAAAAATATCTATAGTTTAATACGCGTACAAGGAAGTCATGTGGTGTCCACATCAGATTTTTATTTTATTATGAAACTCAGCTTCTTTAGAACATAATTTAAAAAAATTGCTTCAAATTGGTTGAATTTGTTTATAAGTCAATTGGGACACGAGGAATTCAATTCATATCTTGTTTAGTTTTTAAGATATAGCTTCCGAAAAAGTTATATTCTTCCAATTCTTCAGTCTTTTTACTATCCCGAGGCTATATCTCAAAACCTAAACAAGATATAAAGATGCGCTTAACGGCACTAAATTTCTCGTGCTTCAATTAACTTGTATACAAATTTTCAGCAATATTTTTTTTTAAATAACAGGGATGCACTTGGAAATATTACCATTGGATTCAGCGGGTCAAAATATACAGGGTGTCCCAAATAACATTATGTTCTTGAATATCTCGAAAAGAATGTATCTTAACAACAAGTGTTCCGAATCAAAACCTTAAAAGTTTTGGGAGGGACATCGGATTCTGATAAGATGGCACCCCCACACCCATAGGGGGAGCTGGAAAGGGAGTCGACTTAAAAATCTTTAATGGGAACCCCTATTTGTTATTACAGATTCGGAAAGAGCTTAAAAAATATGTTGGTTTTGATTCGGCACACTTGTTGTTAAGATGCATTCTTTTCGAGATATTCAAGATCATAATGTTATTTGGGACATCCTGTATATGTATGTAAATTTTCGTTACAATATTTCTATCAGAAAGAATTTTAGAGAAAACGATCTGAAATTGGCCAAAGGTCGAAACGAAATCATTTAAAACATTAAATTGTTTCAAATTCTTAAAAACAATTGAGAACAGCACCCAGTATACAAATGTTCCAGAAAAATAGATTATTTTTCGTACCGGATAATATCCTCTTAAACTATACTCTTTTCTGTATATATATATATATATATATATATTATTATACCTATCAAATAAACAGCCAAAACAAGAAATTTCTTGAATGACAAAAATCATTCTTGCCAGTTCTGATTAATCTTGTTTTTTTTCAGTTGTGCAGTGAGTGTCAGTGATTGTGCATCATGTCCGAGACCGATTCGGAACTGAAATGTGCTCCGATGCCGGTGTCACCACGTGCCCGCCGCTGGGACCGACGTCCAGCTAACCTGGGGACATCGTGTTCGAGTCTCAACCTAGAACCGGTACAGCAGACGGCGAAATTAGTGCGTAGGAAGAAAAAGAAACACGTGAGAAGTGTGGCTACGCAGACTCCGCCGTTGTCAACGTTGCAGCTTGAAGGTAGGAAGAATATTTTAATATATTTTGAGGATAATTTCTAAATGTTATGCTTATATTTTTAAAAACAAATTTGTTCATGCGAATTCAACTGATTTGAATAGATGACAGTTTTATAGCAGAAACGTAGAGTTTTCGTTTTAGCTTTAGGCTTACTTTATATAGTCAATATATAACATCAGATATATGACTATTTGTAGTGTTTACAATTATACTTTCAATAATACATTATAAATAATAATTTTTCGGAACTTTTAAAAATTGCTTTTGATTCGAGATGAGTATATCATATATCTGCCATTTATTTGTTTCCTGAAGTATTGAAACACCCAGTACATATCGTTCTGTAACATTTTTAATATTTTGTAGATAAGATTGAAACTAAACAAAATTAGAATGAAGTGCTATACAGAAAAATAAAATATATAATCTCCGTATAACATGTCCCATATGGTACGTAAAAAAGTGATCTCTTCAAAGATAAGATTTGACATATTTATTTTAAAAGTGAATAAAAAGAAACGAATCCCTCTCATCGAGTTTAAAGCCTTAATACACGCATTGAGCTCAGTTTTTATGTAAAGAAATAATAGAATTCAGTGATGGCCTGTAGCTCGTATAATCCGATAAGCAAATATGATTTCCTCGTGATATTGAAGAAGGAAGACACATTGACACATTCCACAGTAACAATCGGGTGTAATGACGAATCAACCATGGTCTTTATCAGGACGCTCGACGTTCGCTCTTTTATTTATTTAAAAGCCGTCCGAATCCAGCCGACCCTCCGAGACCAGACACTCGAAAGTGAATTTAAAGTACCACGACACAAAGCGAGTTGTGAATTCTTCTCAACTCGAATATCTTATGAGCCGTGTGGAAGATGGGTGGAGGGGCTGTTTTTTGTCGTCTGCACTGGACACCCCTCGAGTCTCTGACGCCTAGACAAGTGGACACACTAAGTTTCCCTTTCGACCATTTCCAACTCATCCAGAATCACTTTTATTTGCTAAGGATAGGTTGGCACTTTTGTTTCTAAATTATTTTAGAAAAAAATACTTCAGTTAAGGAGTGATCACGAAGATTGTCTGCTTCTTACTGTTTCATATCAAACGGAACGTGAAACAAGGTCGCCATATCTCACGAGTTGTTATGTTGATAAGATACTACTTTAGAGTTATGATTGAAATATAAATTTATAATCAAAATTTAAAATAAACACTTGGCTAAGTTTCACAAAATTCAGCCTCCAAGTCACCTTATGAGGGCATCGTCAGAGGCTGGTCAGCACAGTTAGTAACCATAGACGCGTTTCGCTCTTATTAGAGCTCATCAGTATGGTATAACCCACTTCTTCACCTAGAACAAAGTTCACGTGAAGAAGCTGGTGACGAAGAACTGTGCCAGCAGAGAATAAGATCTCTAACAAACAGGTAAGATGGCATGAGTAGTTCTGTGGAACAGGTCATGCCATCTACCGAAAAAAGGGAAAAGCTACGCAATAGCAATTTAAATAACAACAAAGACAAAATTAATTGTCATCCAACACTTGGTGAAACTAGGTTTAATAAAAAGTATAAAATAAACACTTGGCTCAGTTTTACAAAAATTTTGTGAAACTGAGCCAAGTAAATATAAAATAAGACAATAATATTAATGTCGCAGAAAAGTTGTATGAAATGGTACTCATTTCGCACGAGTATGAACAGCGAAATTGAAATTCCTACGAGTTGTATAATATGCTATTATTACATATTGTAATAGGGTAGATAGCTCAGTAGTATCGAGTCGGACTGTGGATTTGAGATCCCTGGTTCGATTCCCATAGCTGACAAACAACTTTCATCACTTTCAAATTACCCCTGTACGGTTTAAATAAAATGTATCATACATATGACAAAAAAGGAGATATATTTACTTATCATTTTTTGATTCGGACAGTAATGACTTAAATATCACCATTTTAAAAACAAACTATAGTAATTTCCTTATTGGGTGTATTTATTGATTAGGTGTATAGGTGTGAGTAGATCGGTGTGATTGAAGGTTTGTTGCGTGATGAATGATTCCGAGTGTGAGGAATAAACGAGCTAGTATGGAGGAAACTATGAATGAGGTTCAAACAAGGATGGTGTGTTAGGATGAGACTAATTATTTGATTAATTTAATGAATGGATGTTCTGTGAATATTTCACGGGATTCTGCTTCCCCATTTGATGGAATATAGTGTGATGTAATAAAATAAATAAATAAATATATCATCACGCCTTTTACCCATTACTGAGTGTGGCACTCTGCCCAAGCAGATCTCGGTAAGTGATATATTTCTTCACGTGAAGTGCGGTTACCGGCCGTCAAATTACGGCCCGCAAAACTGTTAGTGGAGGTAGATTTAAATTTGTGAAAATTGTTTTCCGGCTGTGGGAATCGAAAAAAGGTTCTCAAGATCCACAGGCTGACTCGATACAGTGTGATGTTATACAGGGTGTTTCACAACTTAGAGCAAAAAATTAAAGGGTATATTCTGTACGATGTGCTGATTATGAAACAAAAAGAATTTTTTTTTAATCGCAAAACTATTTTCCATGTTTCCCAGTCCAAAATTTTTCGTTGCCACTGCCACTGGGTGGATGATTATGTTAAAGTTATTAATTAAATAAAATTCTATTTCAAATAACTGCTAATAATTGAATTGTGTAATTATTCTTTCGTAGTTGATACCTACTTCATTGTTTGTGTTTAATGCGAAAGCGAATCCAGTGCAGTACTACAAAAAATATTTTAGGTTAACAACCCTTAATTTTTCGAATTTAAAAAAAATTCTTTTTGTTTCACGATCAGCACGTCGTACAGAATATACCCTTTAATTTTTTGCTCTAAGTTGTGAAACATCCTGTATATGATAATGGTAACTTGGTCAAAGTTAGTGTTTTGTTGGGAGTTGTCGAAATAGAAGACGCCGTGGTCAGCATCCGCATGCAATCGAAATCGGAATATGTATAATGTCTGCCAATATCGCAAGGGACTCTCTACTCGACAATTCAATTTAGTCGCTTGATAGATTTCTCTGTAATGTGAAATTGATATGACATGGCCATAATCATTTCTTTTTTATATTTCCAAGCTTTTCAAAAACGTACATGGACGTTGCAAATTTGACAGCATTGAAAACATTTTAAGTTATGTTTGTTGGAAGAAAACATCGTTATTGCTACATTAAAATTAGAGATGCTATATAAAAACTCAATATTTGCTTTTGAAAAGAATTCAGTTTGATTATTCGACTTGACTTTTTCTTTTGTACTTTTTATATTTTATTTTTTAGCTGCTGATTCTATAAATACCATTATTTTTTAAAATATGTACATAATTTGTTATAATTTTAAGTAGATTTTTGTCATTTAACATGGACTGAAGGTACAGTGACGATGATAAATTTAAAGAAAATTACTTCACTTTAAATGAGTAAAATACCTATAGAACAAATTTCATTTTAAAATTACTGTTGTATAAATATTATTTTTGATATATATTTTTTCTTTATTATTAATATATTTATGGACTAGGTGGCTCAGTGGTATCGAATCGGCTTGTGGATTTGAGAACCCGGGTTCGAATTCCACAGCCGACAAACAATTTTCACCACGTTAAAACTACCCCTGTGGCTCTCCCTCTACTAACATCTTTAACAGCAGGTAACCACACTTCACGCGAAGAATTATATCACTTACCGAGATTTGCTACGGCAGAATGCCACACCCCGTAATGGGTAAAAGGCGAGATGATATATTTATTTATTTTAATATATTATTGCATTAGTTTCGTCAGCAAATAAATTACTTGGTTTTATTATCCGTAACAGTAGACAGTTTTGTAAGTTAGAATGTCTCAAAATCTTGTACTATGCCTACGTTAGATCCAAGTTGGAATATGGAATATTAATTTGGTACTCACCATACAATATTTATAAAAGTATGATAGAAAATGTTCAACGGCGTTTCCTGAAATTCTTATGGTTTAAAGAATTTCATAGTTATCCTGAAAGAGGTACAGAACAAAATATTTTACTTTTATATTTCAATATAAAGTCAATTGAAAATAGACACGATCGTATAGCTCTAAATACTTTAAGTAATTTGATAAAAAATAAGATTGACGCTCCGCAACTTTTAGGTAAACTGCCTTTTCATGTACCCAGAACATCGTCCCGCTCACGTAATACATTTTATTTGCCACACTATAAATCCTTAGCATTAAGTAAGTCACCTATTTTTGTTATGTGTACCTTATATAATAACAACTGTACTATGTTTGATATTTTTTCTTAATGTTATGTATATTGGTTTATTTTGTTTTATGTTTCATGCTCTATAACTTTGTTACATTTACTTGTTTAGGGTTCGAACCTGTTAAGTAATAAAGAGATTATTATTATTATATATTTTTCTACTCCCGTTATTAAATGTCATTTAACATAGTGGTTTCCATGGTGCTAAATAACATTTTAAGCTTGGATATAAGAACGAGGTGAAGTTAGCTTCAACCATCTGTCATTGTAACTTAGCCTTATTTTTTAATAATTTAGAAAATTTTACATTTTGTTGTATTAATTTGCGATCGTAGAAAAAGAATAGTATTTGACTCGTTTTATAAACTCTTTAGATACGTTTATAAAACTTGTTACATAATATAGTATTATTTAAGCTACTCTGTACAACAGGAATTTAATCCCAATTATAGTACAGGGTTCGATCTCATCAAGACACAGTATGAAAGTTCAAATATATTTAACTTGAGTGGGATTCGAACTAAGAATCCGATTATTATACCGGAATATCTTCTTCTTTCCTGTAAGTAAAACTGATAGAAAATTAATTAGCTTCCACGATTTCAATTATGGTTCTGTTTTCAAATTGTGTTAAATTATTTATTATTTAATTGAATACAAAATCACCTTTCCAGTTTCAGCAAATAAACTAACCCCAATGACTGGGAAGAAACGAAATCTGTTTCCCTATCCATTACGAGGCACTCTACAGCTAACGCGATCTATAAATTTTGCCAGCAATTGTCACGGCGTTCATTTATACCGAATACCGTGTTCCGTGTTCCGGGTTCCGGGTTCCGGGTACAGGGACGGGGACGTTTCTTTTACAGTCTTAATCAATCCGAAGTCGTATCGCACAAAAAAGAAGGAAAAGAGAAAGAAGAACAGTGCAATCTCATTCTCCTCCTGCTCTCCGATGATGACAAATAGCAGAGATTATAAAGAAGCGATGGTGGCGACGCCATGACGTCATTAATCATGAGACACGTGACTGGCGACCCGTGTTCTGGTTTAAATCGAACAACAGCTTGGATACGTGCTACCATCGACACCAATGCGATCATCCTCAACTACAACACGACACGTGACTCTTTCTTCAGCCATTCGTCTTACACTTACACTTGTAACCGAATCGAATTAAAAGCAAATAAAACATTTGACTTGTCTTCTTTTTGGTAACACTGGAAATGCGACCATAAAACAGATTTCAGGCGAGAGGCCACTTTTTATGAAAAACTTTATTTGAATACTGTACGTATTGCACAACACCGGGTGTCCCAAACAACATCCTCACTTTCCTAAAACACAATTATTTTTAAAGCAATTACATTCATATTATATGTAGATTTAGAAACTATAACAAAAAGCGGAACATTCTGTATATTTTTCAAACTTTGGATTCTAGATGACATTCTCAATTCAACCATGTATAATTAGAGGCATTGAATACAAATTAGTAACAATTCTTTCAATGTTTAATGTTTATTAATTTTGATTAATTACTATAGCCTATCAGTCCAGTGGCACGAAAAATGTTTACTTCAAGTAATGTGCCATTATTTTTGCGATTATAATTATTTTTTGCAGTAATTTTGAATCAGCCTGTATATCTCAAAAATTTGCAATTATGTCACTAGATCATTATCAGTTATCGATTGATAAATTAATGACAATCATTAATTTTTCATGATGAATCCCGGGTTCGATTCTCGCAGCTGACAACAATTAACACCACATTAAAATTACCCCTATGGATCACTTTTCACTAACATCTTAGGAGGGGCCTTGATATGACGGCTGATAACCACACTTCACGCACCGAGATCTGCTATGGTGGAATGCTGCACCCAGTAATGGGTAATTGGCAAGATAATAAATAAATAAATATATAACAACAAAGACAAAATTAATTGTCATTCATGCACTTGGTGAAACTAGGTATAATAAAAAATATTAAATAAAACTCTAGGAAAAGTCTCACAAAATTCAGCCTCCGAGTCACCTTATGAGGCCGGCCTCTGACGGTGCCCTCATAAGGTGACTCGGAGGCTGAATTGTGTGAGACTTTGCCTAGAGTTTTATTTAATATTTTTTTAAATAAATATATCATCACGCCTTTTATTCATTATTGGGTGTAGTACTCTACTGTAGGAGATCTTGGTAAATGATATATTTCTTCGCGTGAAATGCGGTTACCAGCTGTCAAATATGTTGGTGAAGGGGGAGTTTACACGTGGTGAAAATTGTTTGTCGACTGTAGGAATTTAACCCGGGTCCTCAAATTTATAGGCCGAATCGATTTTTATTATCTATCTTCATTTGCGACTAAATAGTTATTTCTGTATTAAGAGCGTAAAGTGATTCTTTGTTACTCGAACACTGGAATTGCAGCGCGAGCTGAAGGCGAGAGCTGCAATAGTGTAAGAGGAACAATGACACTTTACGCTCGTGATACACACATAATTTTTTCTACGGTTGCATCTTAAAATTGTTAAAAAACGTATGCGTACTGAAAATAAATTCGTTCTGTTAACTGTCAATATGACAAGTTTCTGTTTTGTTTGTATCCCTGGTAACTATTGAAATAAGCTCGCATTTAACATCTTTTTCGCGCGTTGCCATTGGAACCGCGCGCATTTAACATCTTTTTCGCGCGTTGCCATTGGAGACGCGCAAAAAAGATATTTTTCGATTGTTCCACAGAAAACGTCAACTTTACGATGACAAATGAGAGCGTAATTGTCAACTTTTCATAGCAATCGTAGAAAAATAAATTTTGTTATCTCTATTTTACTGCTGTCATATTTACATTTATAATAACAATACATTATATTTTAAACTCGTTAAATATGTACTATAACAATAATATCCTATTTCAAAAAGATCAGACTCATTAAGACGGATGTTCTACCTTAACTCACAATTCAGTTACCAATATAATAACGTTTCTATTTCGCACTGAAAATGTAGTACATAATCTGGAAATATGGCTCTATTATCGTATTTCGATCACGAATATCGTATTCAGTCTACATATGTGCGAGCCATCCCCAATTCCCTTTATGTATTCATTACTTGAAGATTCTATTATTTGTGTATTCTTTCGTCGTATCGATACCAGTTTGGGTAAAGAGAAAACTCGATAATAAATTGATGTGTGAAAATCGTGTTCTCTAGTTTCTTCCCTTCCCGGACTTCGGATTACGGAGACCGGAGCTCTGGAGCGGTCAGATGAGGTTATTGGATTAGCGGGGTTCTGGAAAATGCAGACTTCGACGTGGAAGTTTTTCACGCGTGATTCAAAATAGTATATTATGCAACTAGTCTATAATGGCCATTATACAGGGTGTAGAATTGAAATGTGGCGTATAGGGATTTCAATGTTATTTTTTAAATATTGCTGTATCTCTTTACCTATTCACTTTAGAGCAAAAGCGTAAATACAAAAATTGTTCAGAAATTAAAAACGCTTCCTATAAAGTAAATTTCATTACATAAATGTGAATAGTTCACGAGATATTAATTAAAAGAAATTCAAAATGTATTCAAATTTTTTGTAGTTTGCGTTGGAAAATTAAACAAATGAACTGAATATTTGACATATTGTAAAAGAGTTTGACATTTGTTTGTTATAGTGTTGTAATATTTGTTGAACAAGTTTTTGAAGAATATTGTAAGGAAATAGTGAATTTTTGTATTTACGCTTTTGCTCTAAAGTGAATAGGTAAAGAGATACAGCAATATTTAAAAAGTAACATTGAAATCCCTATACGCCACATTTCAATTCTACACCCTGTATACGAGTTACATATACTTTTTTTTTCTATGTCCAAATTCAATATCCAAATTATTAAAATAAATGTCATTCTTGACAATCAAATCATGGAAACAGTAAATGTTGTGCTGTTATTGGTCAGAATCTGTATCATAATAAAAATTTGTGTCATATACGTAATTCGAATCCGGAGATCCCGAGTTCGAATCTCACTCGAGCTAAAAATTATATGAACTACCACACTGCGGCTCGGTGAGTGCGGACCCTGTACTGTAATTGGGATTAAATTCCTGTTGTACAGAGTAACAAATAAATACATAAATAAATAATGAGTGTCAGATATAATAAATATTTAGTAAGTAAATTAAATTATTAGGGTAGAAAAATAAATAGAAAGGCTTGTTATAAGTGCAAGTAAAGCAAACTTTTCCTGGATTTTATGCTCTTCCGGTAACATATAAAAAAATACGATTGTGTCTAAGTGGTTGTGTAATTAGGATTAAGTGCCTGTTGTGCAGAGTAACAAATAAATGATGGTTCAACTTTGACAGGACATACTGTATAAGTCAAAAAAGTAAAAAGAAATGCTTTATAACAAATTGAAATGTTATGTAATGTACCTACACACCACACACTTAAATCCTGTCAATGATTTGATTAATCACTAGTCGAAGTTTAATTAATCCGAATAAATGAGTTGTAAAACGGTTCGATGACGTATTCAATGTACAATCGGAAACAAATACAAGTTTTCACCATTACTGCAGCGGTGCAGTGCCCAATGCGGTCTTTGAAACAAATGTTTGACAGCCACAGTGGCATTCACATTCACACTGTATCCAATACGAATCAATCAATGTCTTGTTCAGACAGTACGCTGGACATGTCCGCAAATACCGCGGGGCGAAACACCCCTTGATGATAATGCTGTGTGAACAGAATACACCCAGTGTATCTGTAGTCTGTACACCGTGCATTGATTGTACTCGTACATGCTTCGCGGAACTTTATTTGAACTAGTTTGGCTCTAGGCCAAGAATGAATGAAATTTAGTAAATCTTAGTAAGTGGAAGTACTGTTTCAGACTGGTATTCTTATGAGAATGAACTGTCAGTAACAGATTACGATTCTTTGTAGAATTTAGTGATGCGGAAGCAATCTTAACTTTTGCGTAAATTTACTCGTACCTACAATGCTGCACAGTTTCAAAATGTATTGAGATCAGCGCACGAATTAAAACTAAAATCGGGTATAGGTTCACTGAAATCGAGAATATAATTTTTTCAGAGGTTTTACTTTAAAAATAGGGTTACTGTAAAACCACTGAAAAAAAACTCGTTTGGAAATGAAAATGTTTTTATCCGATTCGATCCAACTCGAACCGAGATCCGAACCGACTATTGTAACTTAATAGTATATTCGAAATAAAAATAATCGTTAAATATATATTTATAAATGTGAAGTAGATGGCTCAGTGGTATCAAATTGAACTGTGAATTTGAAAACCTGAGTTCGATTCCCACGGTCGACACAAATATAATTAAAATAAATATATCATCACGCCTTTTACTCATTACTGGGTGTGGCACTCTGCCGGAGCAGATCTCGGTAACTGATATATTTCTTCGCGTGAAGTGCGGTTACCAACCGTCAAATCACAGCTCCCAACGTTGTTAGTGGAGGGGGAACCACAGGGGTAGATTTAATTGGTGAAAATTATTTGTCGGCTGTGGGGATCGAACACAGTATATATAAAAATTACCCCTGTGGCTCATCCACTACTAACATCTTTGGGGGTCGTAATTTAATAACTGTACGTGCATAAATATATCATTTACCGAGATCTACTACGGGAGAATGACACACCCAGTAATAGGTAAAAGGTGTGAGGATATATTTTTTTAACAACAAAGACAAAATTAATTGTCATGGAGCACTTGGTGAAACAAGGTTTAATACAAAATATAAAGTAAACACTTGGCTATGTTTCATAAAATTCAGCCTCCAAGTCACCTTATGAGGGCATCGTCAGAGGCTGGCCAGCACAGTTAGTAACCATAGACGCGTTTCGCTCTTATTAGAGCTCATCAGTATGGTATAACGCACTTCTTCACCTAGAACAAAGTTCACGTGAAGAAGCTGGCACAGTTCTTCGTCACCAGCTGAATTTTGTGAAACATAGCCAAGTGTTTGATTTATATTTTTTATATATTTTTTTCACGTATTAAAATAGTGTATTTAGTAACAATTAGATTAAAAAATAATAATAGCTTTCTTATGAGAGAAGGTGCAAAAACCACTAAAATCTTGTACGAACCGACACTCGATGAAAAATCAGTCACCCTGGAAACACGATGCTAGCGACACTCACGCTGAAGTGGCGTTGTTGCGAATTCGAAGACTGCACGTGCAATGTTTGCCCAAGTCCAAGACGGCTGATATCAAGCGGAAGAGTTCTCAAGATTAGTGTTGTTCTAAATCTTACTGCGTCACGTTCATCGTGCACTGTAATTCGAGCTCACAGCAAATATTGGGATGTTGTGTGTTTTATCCCTTGCTCGGACCTTTTATCTCTTTTCTTTTTCTTCTTTGTTTGCTCCTAAGGATTTTCTTATAATCTACGAGTACACGTGCCGATCAGGGATCAACCGAGCACTGTAATATTTGTTTTATTTGTAACGAATCAAAAACACATTTATTTAATTGTTAATATATTTGGTAAAAATGAGAGTTTCAGTTCAATTTTCACAATATAATTAAGGGAATCAACTGTAGTTGGATCTCATGAATTATTGTTAAGTTTATCGATAAAATGACTATATTAATTAATAAAGCCCGGATATTTAGGCTCTTAAAAACACCCAAATAAGTAGAGATATAGGCCGGTAATTACTTTAAAATAAACGGGATTTTAGGCAGCCTAAATGTAAATAATTTGTTTTAAAAAAAATAAACGAATCCTTTTTCTAATATTGGTACTCGTATCTACTCTTCGTTAGAAAAAAATAATCATTTTAAACAAAAATTAACACAATTTAAAAAATAATAATGTAGGGTTCTCATTTTATTAACTATTATGCAAATTCAAATTATGTAGTATACTTTAATTCACAAAATATTACGAGCAATTGCTCTATGAAATTTTCGGAAAGGGACTGTCTTCGGTCTGTCAGAACTTTACTTGTAAATTGAAAACTTCGTTTGACATCACAAAATATGACTGGAGCGTTCTTATATTTAGCCATATCGTCTAAAGTTACCTCAGCTCCATTGATTAATGGCAAAGACACAATTGAATTGCCACGTAAAATTTTGACTAAAAAACGTTTTTTCTTTCGGAATTTTAAATGCACACACAAAAACTTGATTAAAGTAAGTACTTTAAATATTATAGGTTAGGTTGAAACACTTTGTCGAGTGCTGAATTAGTCAACGAAGTAGATGATAAACCTTGTCTGCTCAATAAAAGTTAGAATAGGTAACAAAAATAGGCAAAATAGGCTGTATAAGGTAAAATAGGCACAATAACCAAAATATAGAAAAAATAGGCTCTAAGGCACGAAAAAAAAAACCTTCCATTACACGTAAACATATTACCTATGTATAGAAAAACGAAATTGCCTGAAGTATATTAAAATTTGAATCTAGGCAATTGCCTAAAAATCCGGGCTTTATTAATTAAACTAAAAATGTAGAGCATAGCATAGTTTTCATAATAGTAGTTGGATGATGTATGTATATCATGTTTTTTGGGGTACGCTGTTATATAAAAAGCGTGATGATTAATTTTGTTTATGTTCTATTTCTAGAGCAAAGATCAAATTACGTATCTGATATCAAATGTTAACAGTTAACCTCAAATTGTAAACATGTCAAAATTATGAGTATATTATGCATAAAGGACATGTCAACAATTTTAATTTGTTAATTTAATTAATACTAATTCATATATTTTTTCACGACATTTATTTATTTATGTTACGCTGTACAACAGGAACTTAATCCCAATTACAGTACAGGGTCCACATTCACCGAGCCGCAGTGTGGTAGTTCATATAATTTTTAGCTTGAGTGAGATTCGAACTCGGGATCTCCGGATTCGAATTCCGTATCGCTATCCACACCACCGTGACATGCACAGAAAATAAATAAATATATCATCACGCCTTTTACCCATCACTAGGTGTGGCACTCTGCCGAAGCAGATTTCGGTAATTGATATATTTCTTCGCGTGAACTGTGGTTACCAGCCGTCAAATCACGGCCACCGAAGATGTTAGTGGAGGGGAAGCCACAGGGGTAGATTTAATTTGGTGAAAATTGTTTGTCGTCCGTGGGGATCGAACCAGGGTTTTCAAGATCCACAGGCCGAATCGATACCACTGAGCCACCTACCCCATAAAAACAGAAAACGTGAATTTATTTTCACGAAATAGTGAGGGAAAGTTGCTTTCAATCACTAGAGAGAACAATATTTTACAAAAAAAAATATTATTTTGGAAATTCTTATTCTAAATAAATAAAAGGCTTCAGAATCCAATATTATTATTATTATTTTGTTTTTATATATACCGGGTGGTGCTCGGTGAGTGCGAACATAGGAATTTAACATGGGATATTAGTTTTATGCAATTTCCTGCTCTCCTGTACATTTTACGGAAAAAACTGTAGAGGGAAGATTTGTTCAGAATTAAAAGTTACCCATGAAACTGTTTTTACATGTTTTATTAAGTTTTTGGTTTAGCCGTAACATTAAAAATAAATTTCGAAATTTCTGTTACTTTGTAGCAATAGCCATGACTTTTCTTTTATTTTTATGACAAATGCGTTAAATGTCAATTTTTGATGTTTATTAAAGTTAATCTTATAATTTAAATTAAATCTTTGTGTAAGCTATAAAATGAATGTTTATTCAAACGAAGAACGTGTCTTCATTATTAAAAATTATTATGGAGGAAATAGTTATAGGAGGGTGCGGGATTTATTTTCAATTAAATATGAAGATAAACCAATTCCAAGTGTATCAACAATTTCAAAACTGGTTACAAAATTTGAGAGTACAGCTAGTGTAGCTGTGACCGATGGTAATGAAGGCAATAATAATAATAACAGAATACGTCATAACGAAGTGAATGAAGAATTGGTATTGGCTATGATATCTCAAAATTCAAGGTACAGCATAAGACATATTGCTTCTGAATGTGGTTTGCATCATTCAACAGTTCTGAGAATTTTAAAAACACATGGATATAAATCTTACAAATTTCAAACACATCAAGAACTTCTTTTGGCTGATTTTGAAACTAGAAGTACATTTTGTGAAATTATGCAAGAAAAGGCAAATCGGGACCAGCACTTTATTTCGTCGATTTGTTTTACAGATGAATGTACATTTACTTTAAATAATGAACCAAATGTTCAGAATACTCGTATGTGGACCACAGAAAATCATCATTTAACTGTGTGTACAGGTACCCAATATCCTGAGAAAATTAATATTTGGGTTGGAATTTTTAAGAACAGGATTATACCATTTGAAATTATGGGAAATTTAAATTCTGATATGTATTTAGAACTTCTGCAAAATCATATAGGTCCTGCATTGGATGAGGCAGCTGCAGTAGATGAGGATATTTGGTTCCAGCAGGATGGGTGCCCGGCTCATTATGGAATAAATGTGCGGGAATATTTAGATTTGGTTTTTCCTAATCGGTGGATTGGTCGTGGTGGTGGAATAAATTGGCCTGCAAGATCTCCGGACCTAGCTCCTTGCGATTTTTTTTTGTGGGGGCATCTTAAAAGTAAAATTTACTCTAAACACTACGAAAATTTAGATTTACTAAGACAAGCTATATTCGAAGAATGTGATAATATTACTGACAGGCAATTAGCCAATGTTAGAACTTCGTTTTACAATAGACTTGGTTATTGTCTTGCTGAAAATGGTGGCTTGTTTGAACATTTATTGTAATTTCTTTATTTTTTTATGTAGGTATATTAAATAATATTGTTACAATTATTACTTATTATTTCACATTAAATTATTGTAATTTAAAATTTTTAAAAAAAATTGAAATTGTTGATAAACGTGAAACTGATTTATTATTAAATATGAAAATAAAACTTTGTTCAAAGAATAAAAAATGTGATTTTTTTGATTTAATTTAAATTATAAGATTAACTTTAATAAACATCAAAAATTGACATTTAACGCATTTGTCATAAAAATAAAAGAAAAGTCATGGCTATTGCTACAAAGTAACAGAAATTTCGAAATTTATTTTTAATGTTACGGCTAAACCAAAAACTTAATAAAACATGTAAAAACAGTTTCATGGGTAACTTTTAATTCTGAACAAATCTTCCCTCTACAGTTTTTTCCGTAAAATGTACAGGAGAGCAGGAAATTGCATAAAACTAATATCCCATGTTAAATTCCTATGTTCGCACTCACCGAGCACCACCCGGTATAAAAATATTTTATTTGGACGTTTCGAACATTAATATTTGTTCATCATCAGCTCCTTTAAAAAATATAAAATAATATTTGTAAAATGTCAATAATTATTATTATTATTATTATTATATTATTTTATATTTTTTAAAGGAGCTGATGATGAACAAATATTAATGTTCAAAACGTCCAAAAAAATATTTTTATATATAAAAATAAATAATAATATTGGATTCTCTGAAGCCTTTTATTTATTTAAAATATCATATTATTGAATCCTTTTTAAATATATATTAGAAATTCTTATTCAATAGTAATATTTCTTGACAAGTCAATTGAGTCACGAGGAATTCGATTCCGTTGAGCCCATCTCTATATCTTGTTTAGTTTTAGACATTCAAACGAGGATAGAAAAACTTGACAAATAAATATTATTCTACTAATATCATGTGAATAAATATAAAAGATATATAGTGTCCCACGAAATTTGCTAATTCGTTTTCCTCTACTATTGCTTCCCTGATTATTATACAGAGAAACGTTTCAAATAAAAGTTAAAAGAATTAAATTCTGCCTCAATTTAAATATTTCATATACAATGCAACAAATCCGAATGAAAGATTGGTGACACAGGTGTATGTTGGGGAAATTGAAGGTGAAAGATTGCATGAAAGCAAAAATAAATAAAGATGAGACAAACTTGTATAACAGGAGGATGAACCATACATACAAACATACATAACATCACGCTATATCCCATTAAATGAGGTAGCACGAACCCGTTAACATTCTCATCCTGATACACGATACTCGGTTCGACCACATTAACACTTCCTCCATACGAACTCTTTCTTTTCTCACAACCAAAATCCATTAACACGAAACAAACATTCATCCATTCGCTCCTGTACACCAGTTTCGTAAATCTTCACTTACGCCCACTTCTCTAACAACGAATCTACAGGGTGTTATATTTTAATAGACCCAGCAAATATCTCGCTTATTTATCAACTTAGCAATTTCTTTCATATAACATGATTTATACAGCAACATGAAAGCTACTTGATGACGGATGTACATTCATGATATCATTTCCGGTTTATTAGTAATTAATATCAACTTTGAAATTTCAAATGGAATATACTATATTTTTTTACAAATTTGAAAAGTGCATCAAATTTGCTTTACAATCATGTAAAATAGTTCATATGTTACATTATTAAAAAATAAAATGGCGGGCACTTTAATATACACCAAATCGGAAAGAGAATAGTGAGCCATGACTGTGGCTTGAAATAAAACAATTAACTAAAACAATTGTAATTATTAATATTAAACGAAATAATATTTTTTTGTCATAATAATACAGAAAATAAGAATAAGAAACAGTTAATAACAACAAAATGATTTTATAACTAATATTCAAAATGGCTCCTCTTTAATACATTTTGCACAACGTTTTGAAACAGAAGAAGTAGCCCTTTATATTTGGTTAGCAGATAAAGATTCAATTGCTGCTTCATTTTTATTCTTCAGTCCGTTTAATGTGTTTACTGGTTCATTACAAACAAAATATTTCACGTAGCTCCATACAAAAATCAAGTGGTCATATCGAGATAAAAAAATAAAATGCATTGAAAAGGCTGGGAGTCATTTTGAATATTTGTTATAAAAGCATTTTGTTGTTATTAAGTGTTCCTTAAAATATTATTTCATTTAATAATAATAGTTACAATTGTTTTAGTTAATTGTTTTATTTCAAGCCAGTCATGGCTCACTATTCTCTTTCCGATTTGGTGTATATTAAAGTGCCCGCCATTTTACTTTTTAATAATGTAACATATGGATTATTTTACATGATTGTAAAGCAAATTTGATGCACTTTTCAAATTTGTAAAAAAATATAGTATGTTCCATTTGAAATTTCAAAGTTGATATTAATTACTAATAAACCGGAAATGATATCATGAATGTACATCCGTCATCAACTAGCTTGCATCTTGCTGTATAAATCATGTTATATGAAAGAAATTGCTAAGTTGATAAATAAGCGAGATATTTGCTGGGTCTATTAAAATATAACACCCTGTATAAGAAATGAAGGCAGCATCGCCTGCGCTTGTTTAAAAAACATTTAACACAATTGCAGAACCGAGAGTACTATTTGATGCGCTACGAGTATAATACAAGTATTAGTATTACTTGATTAACTTGTGAGCGCAGTACATTCCTATACTGTTGTAAAAACATATAAAATCAATGAGTTATGAGATTTAGTATAATTTTTATGTTCATCGGTGATAAGATGTCAAGTACCAGCACACCAGTAGCCTAACACAGCGGACCATTCATGACTTATGGTTTCATAAACAAATATTCGTTTTTATAGGACACAAACCTATGTTTGTTATCTCTGTCGTATCTGCTTAATGTTATACATCCAGGTCTTGTCTTAAAGTTAAAATTCATTTCTAATTTCAATGCACATGTTCGTCGTCAACTTTATGTGTTAATTATTACGAAACATTTGGTGTCCGGTCTTATCGGTAATTTCTTACGAGGAACGTTCTTATCAGCAGCTGGAAGTTATTATTTTTTTTCGGTTTTATAATATAAACAGTTAGTGATATATGATCCTTGAGTAAATAAATAACTATAGTAATATAATACCGTAAGACGTTAGAATACACTTATTGAAATTGTAACAAAAAATCGGACTTACTACGTCATGGTGATGCACGACGAGGCGTTATGATATTTATACGAGAAAAAACTTGAGAGCTAGCAGTTTAAAATTGGCTTAAAATCGAAAAAAAATCAATTCTAGAAATTTTTAAAGTGTTAATTCAGTAAAAATATATTAACATCTTCTTTACTTTATAAGATAGTTGAATTTATCCGAAATTTTAAATCATCAGATTTTATACAAACGCAATGATTTCCTCGTGTTTCAATTAGTGATAATCATAATGGGGTAAATGAGTAAGAGGTATCGAGCCGACAAACAATTTTCACCAAATTAAATCTACCCCTGTGGCTTCCCCTCCACTAACATTTTTGGGGGCCGTGATTTGCCGGTTGGCAACCGCACTTCACGCGAAGAAATATATCACCTACCGAAATCTGCTACGGGAGAAGTGCTACACCCAGTAATGGGTAAAAGGCATGATGATATATTTATTTATAATTTAACTAATTTTTATTATCTACCCAGAGCATTGATTTTTTTCGGATTTTTTTTCGAGTGCATTCCAACAACGTATTAATTACGTTGAAATGCATGATAAAAAATTTTACGAATATGAATCCATGCTCATGGGCTGATACGGTAAGAAAATCGTAACGATACCAACACAAAGAGTATAAATAATTTAGTTTTATATTTTGCTTAAAATAATCAATTATGATCCATGGCAACTAGCATCAAGTAAATAAAATTGCCAGTAAAAAAAGATTTATAAAATGTCATGCTTTAACGCCGAATCGTTGGAAAATATAGATAAAGCAGAAAAAAGTAAAGTCCCCCAATATAGGAAAAGAAGTAAATCTGCTGTATTTTGTCAAGAAAATAATTTCAAGAGTTTAATATGATACTCAAAAATGTATTTTGATATAATAACAAGTCAATATATTTTTTAAAATGTCAGACAGACATTTTTGGCATGGAACAATTTCTAAAAAACACAAGCACTTGTTTGTAAACTTTACCATTGGATTCAGCGGGTCAAAATACTTATGTATACAAATTTTCATTACACCGAGGAAGAATTTTAAAGAAAATTGTCCCATAAAACTTTTTTTGACCAATATCTCAAAAATAGGAAGACATATGCACTTGCGGATTTTACAATTGGATTCAGTGGGTCAAAATACATATGTATGCAAAGAATGAAAATTGTTGTGGAACGGATCTTCATATCTTGTTTAGTTTTTAAGATATTGTTTCCGGAAAAGTTAAGTTCTTCTTATTCTTCAGATTTTGTACTTTCCCGAGGCTATATTTTAAACATTAAACAAGATGCGCAAAAACTGACATATACCGATGAAAAAAATGTAAAATATGAAATTACTAGAAATTCGGACACCAGGATTTTAATTCGGTTTACTTTTAATTTTATCGAGACTTGCGTCAATGCTCAATGGTCAAATTTATGTCGTAATTCAAATGCACTGTACCAGGTAACGCAATTGAAAATGTTTGGTAGAAGGTTTCGTTATCATTATTGGTTAGGATATTTCCTTTCCGAGATCCGGAGCAATATGCTCCCAAAGCATCGCAATCGTCTTCCGGCTTGTTAATGCCAATGCCGACATCAAAGAATTATTCAGTGAGCACCGTGCTTGCTGCTCGGCTTTAAAAGCTCATTCGTACAAAAACACATTGTTATTACTGACAATCCGCATGCGAAATCTAATCTCAGTACTCGCAGTTGTTGCGTTCTCGACTCGTGCTCGGTTGGCTCTGTCTGCATGCTGTCGTAATGTGACCACGTGCTGTCTAGCTGTCTGCCGAGCTACTCTTTGTTCGTTTATGTCTCTTGTTTCTTTGTCGTACACATTTGTTGCTCTTCTCTTTTTTCTTACACACAAAATGAAAAATTATGCCAGCGGCAAATCACAGGTTCGTCTGTGAATTGTGAATATGAACTGTGGATACAGATAGTTTTCATAATTGGAATTAATTTTCACCACATTAAATTTACCCCTGTGGTTCTCCCCTCTGGTAACTTCTTTGGGGGGCGTGATTTGACTTCTGGTATCCACATTTCATGCATATAAATATTTCAAATTTCAAAATTGACAAAACACTATTAAACATTAGGAAATGTTAGTATTTCTGCTTTGATTCATTTAGAATTATTTCACTTATAGTCGGTATAAATATATATATATATATACCGGGTGTAACACGAAAAGTGAAACATAGGCGTTTAACATGGCAAATCAGTTTTTCCGTGCGCATTGCTTCCCTAATTTATGTTACATTAATTAATTTGTTAAATATTTAATAACAACCTACCTTAAATATTTTTTCGAATTTATTATTTTATTATTCTTAAATACTAAATCTAAAAAATATTTTGCCTTATTATTATTAAATTTTTATTTAGAAAATAAATATGTAGCACGTAAAAATGATTTTGACAATTTATTCTGACATTGACGTATAAAACGTTACGCATTTGTTCATCTCTTATTTTTAATTCCATGGCTATTAATATTAAATTGAAATTACGTGAATTTTCAAATTTAATTTCTGCAGTTATGAAGTAGTCAGAATAAATTTTGTTTATTGATTCGGATGTAGAATTTTATGCTTTACAACATTTATTTGAAACATTTTTTCCTAAAATAATTAGGGAAGCAATGCGCACGGAAAAACTGATTTGCCATGTTAAACGCCTATGTTTCACTTTTCGTGTTACACCCGGTATATATCATCATCACGCCTTTTACCCATTACTGGGTGTGGCACTCTGCCTAAGCAGTTCTCGGTAAGTGATATATTTTTCGCGTGAAGTGCGGTTACCAGCCGTCAAATCACGGCCCCCAAAAATATTAGTAGAGGAGGAGCCACAGGTGTAGGTTTAAATTGGTGAAAATTGTTTGTCGGCTGTGGGGATCGAACCAGGGTTCTCAAGATCCACAGGCCGACTCGATACCACTGAGCCACATATCCAATATAAGTGACAAATTAATATACTTCCAAAATAAATTTAAAAATATCATTCAAAAGATATCGAATTTTTGACAGTAATATTATATATGCCAAAACATTAATTGGAATTTGTTAATTTAAATACATTTACTAATAAAATAAATATGGTTAAATCCAACAAAATAGTTCGTGGATTGGAAACTGTGTACTCTCGTTGCTTGTCTCGTTTGGAATTTTCTCGACAAATCATTTCTCGTCTCTATCTTAAAACCTCAATTCTAAAGGACATAATAATAATAAATCATAGCTTTATGCAAATTGAAAAGAAGCATCTTTCAGGTGTATCATTGTTAATTGTTTTTATTTAAAAGTTTTTAAAATGCAGATAAAGTTTTAACAAATAATGCGTCACGCGTAATTGGTCTACGCACCACGCACCCCTTTAGAGGGTGTGAACTTCATACGACTCGAGGGTGTAATTATTTTTTTATGAAATGCAGTGTACGCGAAATGATATTTTTTGCACTGAACTTGGTTTACAACGTACGTACAAATGTTAAAATAATATCTTATGCATGTCTATATTGTACTTACAACGTACACATAAAGCGAAAATGCGTTCGTGTGCGAGTGCATGTATTCACATATTTGCATCCGTTCCACGTCTTTGACTGGTTTATAGTTTCTTCTAAAGTGCTACCTGTCAGATCGATAATGCACTTCAGCTATTTAAATTATGCTCTTTCTGTCGCGCGTTTTTATTTTGCGTAACGCGTATTTTACGGCTAAGAAATATTGTTACTGTCAAAAAATATGTGTGTTATATGTTGGTGTGCACATAACGATGTATTTCTCAGTGAGCGTTTGTTACTGAAACTGTTAACTTGTTATTTCAAAATCGCTTTAAATATTGCACTCTGTTTGACGTCAGTTATTCTATCTTATTTACTGATTTTTCCACCGATGTGATCAGAAAGAAAGATAGTTTTTAACTAGACTTTCATCGGAATTGAATTCCTCGTGTCCGAATTGACTTTAATTTTTTTCATTATATCCAAATTTTAGAACAATTTTCATATATAATATAACAAGTAGTATGAAAATTGCTGAAAATATTTTGACATAAATTATGAGTTGTTATGGAAATGGAAACATAACGAGTGCGAAGCACGAGTTGTGTTTCTTATTTCCGTAACAACGAATGTACATTTATGTCAAAATATTATTTGTCAATTTTCATACTACGAGTTGTATTCGGCTTGAGAATTTACAAAACAAGAGTTAATTAACAAGAATAGTTAGGTATTTATTTGCACATTATTAATTAGGTATTACAGTGATGAAAATTTTGAGTACTAAATGTACACTGAACAAATGTAGAATTGACGTTTATGAAAATATTGAAAATATCATTTATTTTATTCGTAACCAAGGATATTATTAACAGTGTTATTTCTGATATCAGTTTCACTAGTGATGAATTTCCGACGAAATGTACATTTCATTGGTTCATTTTCAAACAAATTCGTGATCCTATTGGTTGACAGTGACGTGTGGTGAATTCTCTTTAAAATATGTCTTTCTGTTTTTAAGATAATGGTCCAAAGCTGTTTTATGAGAAAATTTATAAAAATTTCAAATTGCTGAAAATATATGAGTTAACTGAAGCACGAAAAATTCAATGCCGTTGAGCGCATCTTCCTATTTCGTTCAGTTTTTGCGATATAGCCTCGGGAAGGTACAAAAACTGAGGAATAGGGAGAATTTATCTTTTCCGGAGGCTAATTCTAGTGCGCGCTGTTCCCGCAGACCTTTAACTTAAAAAATATGTAACAATATATGTTTCATCGATAATGACAATAAAATCTTGTCACAACGTTCGATCCAATTCATCTGAAACTAATGAACTAATGCGACTGTTCTCACCACGTCGCCATATTTGCCTTCTGTTATTACACCTGCAAGAAATAAATGATAACAATGTAGATATGCTCCATTCCTGGTTGCAACAAAGGTATTATTAATATCCTTTCAACATTGCACATTCGCGTAACTCGTTGCCGGATCTCTGCAGCGGCAGTGACTGTATGAGTGTAGTGCAAGGTAGAAAAGACAAGCAGAGAGTGTAGCGACTAGCCAGAGATCATAATCAGCGTCTATATGCCGTACATGCTAATGGAAATTTTAATCTGACATTCCTTCCACCGGACACCGCTAATGTTGCGGCGAGGCAGCGAGGATAGCAAACCAACCGGCGCAAAAATGTCATCCAATTTGTGAGTGACAAGGATTTTCGATCAGCGAGAATAAAAACGACGCGGTATGTGGTTAATAGGTTAGTGCTGAGTGTTGACTGCGGACCCCAACTGGTAGCACGTGCTAAGATTGGGGTTATCTACACTACTCTTTGTCTAAAGACAACTCGTGCTGTTTTTCATTTCGTCGAATTGAGTGCTTTATGTATTCATTTTATGGAGAATGTTACCTCATCAAATGTGCTAGCACGAACCCTTGAAACATTCACTAAATTCATCCTGAAATTAACTTTTCTATTCTAACCACCATCAACATTTATAATCTCTTTTATACAAACACTTCTCATCATCTCATAATCTCATAAAAAAAGTATCACGAACACTAGAAACATTCACAGAACATTTGTTCATCATCTTCGCTCCAACTACGTTCATAGTTCCCTCCATACAAGCTCATTCATTTATCACCTGCACACCTTTTTCATAAATCTTTCATTCGTCGTATGTTACCCATGCTCAAAACATCGCAAATAACTCATGCTCACTCTTCTAACAACAAATCTAAAATGATTAGAAATGAAGTGAGCGTCAACCTGCGCTGGTATTAAAAGAAAATTCCACACAATTACAAATTAATTAGTATTAATACTTTCTTGAGCGACTAAAATTCTCCTAATTTAGTTTCTTCACACCATCTCGTAAAAATTCTTTCCCTGACGCACCATCCATATTCATAATTCCTTTCATATAATCTTGCCTCATCATTCGTTCACACAACAAATCTATCAATTTACTCTTATGCCTATGGCACATTGGTCGAAGAGCATCGACGAGAGCATTGTCGAAAAATAAAAGCTTCTAAAGTTGAGAAAGAGAAACTAAATTTCAAAAATATGCTAACGTGAAATGAGACACAATAGATACGAGTGAAATGAGATACGTTCGTTTCATCCATGAGCTCTTCGATGGAAATAGAGGAGCCTCTATTTTTCGTCGTTGACGAGTACGTTCTATTGTTTCATCGAAGAGCTAAATAGATATGTGGTTATCAGTCTACCAATCAGCGACTAGCGATATTAATTAAGTACTTATAGGACATACGGGTGCTTTTAGCATCAGTGCATTAATTTTTTGTAATGTTGGCGATCTGTATATTGAATTGGGGTGTATTTAGGTCAAGTACCAATAATCCGAAGAATACACTTGTCTGCTCACTAAGTAAATAAATATACAGTGGTGTCTTTGACACGAACGTTTGAAAATTGTAATTTATATTTTTTCAAATTTTATTAACTTGATTATGGTTAAAACTACTGAAACTTATTTTAATTTTTTTTAATTCAAGATTTTTATCCTTTTTTTTAATTATTGATAAATTCTTCCATCATTTTTTGAAAGTCATTGTACTGTTTGTAGTGAATTTTTCGATCATTTAAAAATAGATGTAGGACGTCCGAAAGAGTTTCATATTTGTTTGTTTGTTATATTTGATTGGTTGCAATCAAACTCGAGACCTTTTAGCCAAAAGCCCTCACCTCATGTTTTGATTCATCGTTTAGAATTTCCGTACACCATTTGATTTTCATATACAACACATTAAATATTGATATAGTCAAATAGCCATTAAGGGATATAATCAATGATTGTCAAGTCGCGTGATTGAAGTTGTACCAGTGTGTGCTGTCCCTATAGCCCCATTGTGTGGGCTGTTGCTGTTGGGCACTCAGGGCTTCGCTACCACCACTGCCATCACCATCGCCACCACCACCACCACTATTGCAGGGGCAAGGGCGTGAAGCATCAGATATTGCCCTGTTGTCTATTGCCTCCCATCGCTCCTGTAGATATAACATGTCAAGTGTTATATCATAACATTTTTCAATGCAGTTGTTTTGATCAAATGTTTGAATGAGGAGATATACTTATTTTTTTACTTATGAAATATATTATTGTTGATAAATAGAAAATATAAATGGTCTAAGATGAAAATACCTAAGGTAAATATAGACATAAATAACTGATGATTAACACCAAAAAACCCTAGTTAAACGGTTAAACATTTAAAACCAAAAAAGTACTCTTCGCAAAAAAATATTCGCTTTTTCATACTTAGAATGATATAAAATTTTGAAATGATTCAAATAAAAATTCACTTATCTGCTTGTATATATGCTTTAAAAAGCATAAATAAAATAAAATAAATATATCATCACGAATTGTACCCATTACTGAGTGTGGCACTCTGCCTAAACAGATCTCGGTAAGAGATATATTTTTTCACGTGAAGTGCGGTTACCAACCGTCAAATCACGGCGCTCAATGATGGAGGAGGAGCTACAGGGATAGATTTAAATTGGTGAAAATTGTTTGTCGTCTGTGGGGATCGAACCAGGGTTCTCAAGATCCACAGGCCGACTCGATACCACTGAGCCACCTACCCCATACAAAGCTTATATCTCTAAATCTGGAAAAACTCCAGGATTTAATTTCCTGTCATGGAAAGACCGAATAAATAAATAATTAAATGAACAATTTGTTCTATAAATCGTATACATAAGCACTAATTAAAATACGCTTAAAAAGTGTTGTCGTGGGCTTTAAATATTAGATTATTTACAGTAAAATGTAATGTTCACGATATCATGTCTTATAAATTTGGAAACAGGGAAGGGATAATTACCCCCTTGTAACCCTCTGCAGTTGCAACCCTCAACTAATTTAGTTACATGAATTCGCGTGATTTTATTTTATAATCCCATGCGATAAAACGTTGAAAATATTAGTAAAACTATACGCGTAAACGAGTGTGCAGTGTGGCTACCGTTATGAAACCGATGGTGGCTTCGTGATAATGTATTTGTTTTGGAATGTGCACGGGGAAGAAGAGAATGGGGTAAATTTAAAATGGCTGCGTCGGTGTTTGCGATATTTTAATTGATAGGTTTAATTCAGTGCTTTCGCAGTTCTATGAGCACTTGAAATTCGTTGACATTATGTCCACAGTCTACGGTTACTGCGTGTATAGTCTAGGTTCCACTTCAACCTTTCCCGTCACAGCCACCAACGATTTGTTACAATTTATTTATTTACGATACGAGTACTTAATAAGACATTATACAGGGTGTTAAAAAAGTTCCGGGACGGTGAAATATCTCGAGAAATACACATCGAATCAAGAAACAAAAAAACACGTGTTTCATATTTTGCAAAAACCTATCTAAACACACCAAACAGAAACCCCAACTCCCACCCCCAGGGGGTGAGGCGGGGGGCAACTTTGAAACTGTAAATGTGAACCCCCATTTTTATTGCAGATTCGTATTCTGCGAAAAAAAAATAAGTTAATTTTATCTGAAACTTTTTTTCCAATTCGGAATAGATAGCGCTCTAATCGCAAGGGGACTCACCGTAAAAAAGTCAGCCCAAAAAACAATAAAGGAATAAAATAATGTTTATTCTATAAAATCGTTTTGCAAATTTATTTCAAGCATTTAGTCGGTGAAAGGCTTGTGGCTACTTGTGATTATGTTGATTTTTTTTATTTGATTCAATGTTTATTTCTTGTGATATAGACCGTTTTTTACTTTTCTTTCAGAATAATGTCAAAACTTATTTTTGCGATTAGAGCGCCATCTATTCCGAATTGGTAAAACAGTTTCAGATAAAATTAACTTATTTTTTTTCGCAGAATACGAATCTGCAATAAAAAATGGGGGTTCCCATTTACAGTTTCAAAGTTGCCCCCCGCCTCACCCCCTGGGGGTGGGAGTTGGGGTTTCTGTTTGGTGTGTTTAGATAGGTTTTTGCAAAATATGAAACACGTGTTTTTGTATTTCTTGATTCGATGTGTATTTCTCGAGATATTTCACCGTCCCGGAACTTTTTTAACACCCTGTATAATGGAATCTGAGCCATTCGAACTCACACAAGAAAGAACGGAAAAAAGGCAAGCAACCAGTCTTACTTTTTCTTCTGTTCGATTTCGGTTCAAGTTCTGGTTCGTTTTATATTCCTGGTTTAAAACATTCTAACACGACTCTCTCTTCGTTTCTTACCTTTTGATTCGTTTCCTGTTCTTACAACGAGTGTCTAACTGAAATTATGTGGAGTTCACATTTAAAAACAAGCGCAGGGTGACACATCCTTCTTTTCGTTTCCTTTTGATTCATTTCATTTCTTACTACAGAGAGTTTAACTGCAACTGTGTGGAATTTACTTCTAAAAACAAGCACAACCAAAGATTCGTTGTTGAAGGGGTAGGCGTAAGTTAAAGATTAATGAAACAGGTGTATAGGAGCGAATGGATGTAATTGAAGGTTTGTTGCGTTATGAGGAATAAAAGAGCTTGTATGAAGGTAATGTAAAATGTGTTTGAAGCGAGGATAGTGTGTCAGAATGAGAATGATGGGCGAAGACTGATTCTTTGATAAATCTGATGAGTAGATGTACTGTGAATGTTTCAAGGGTTCATGCTACCTCAAAAAAAAGTAATTTGCTATTTATGGTGTTATTCTGAATAAAATCTCAAATCGGAGTATCAGTTTTACGATATATCATTTTGGGACAGATTGGTCCTCAGTTTATACGTTTCGTAATTCTATGAGGTCCAGTGGCCGCGGAAGTGGGGTTGCAGGGGTTGCGGTCGTAACCCCTGGTCATTTTTGGGAGTTGCGCCGCAACCCCAGCTCAAGACACAAAAAATGAAATACCTAACTAAAATACGAGTACGAATTCAAAATCCGAACCGAGACTTCAAAGAAGTAGAAACTCTACTTATATAACTGTTGACAATTCCAGCTTCAGAATCGTCAGCCGAAAGGTCATTCAGCGGGGTTCGTCGAATTTTCACTTGGAACCGTACTTCAATGTTACAAAAACGACTGTTTCATTTAGTTTTTCTTCATATACACAAAATTAAAACATTGGACATTGATTTAAATAAGGTGATGAAAATATTCATCAATAAAACCGCAGAGCGAATGAATAGAGTAAAATTGTCTTTTTCAATTTATACAGATGTAAAAACTTTATAAAACTGTTACATTAATTGACAAAAACAAATTATATTATTAATATAATGTATCTCACCTAATTATTCATTTTAATTATCTAAATTTATCTGTGTTCTATTTTTACTCGGGTCAAAAAAATTTCGCAACCCCTTTCGAAAAAAGGTTCCGCGGTCTCTGATGAGGGTCTGTTCGTTGAAGGTTAAAATGAACTGAGCTAAAGTGATGTCCGAAATATGCCTGGCCGAGGTGCAAAACAGCACCCACCGTATTGGTGCATTGATGCAATATGCAGTGCACAACGAGAGCTTTCAATTTCATTGTCCGGTTAGCGGTGGGCGCTTGTGCGGCTTGCGGCCTCTGCGTGCTCTACTCATGCCGAATGCCAGCAATCCGCCCTTTAGCTTTATTGAGTAGGAATTGAATAGTGCACAACTGCATCTATCCACCATCACACACATGCACACACACACAACTCGATGTGTCGCTGCTGCCAATGTCGTTGCGAAATTATATTACAACGGACATCAACGCTCTTATGCTCATGTTGAATTGGCAGTAGCCACGAAACCTGTCGACCAAGTCGCATTGCTGTGGTCAAACAATAGCATAATTCCAGAATATTATTGTTAATTTGTGCTGCTAAATAATTTCATATTTTTGGTACGCTGCATAATTGGAAATTATTCCCTTTTGTAGTGTAGAAGACCTACAGCTTATAATGGAATTCGAATCAATCGACTAATGCTTAAGTAAAATAGACCAATACTGAAAGTCCATATTTTTATTATATTTATTAATAGTACACTTTTATCTGGTACATTTGACACTATATATTTTTTGTACCTGATTACGAAAACTGATTATTGATAAATTTTATGTGTGTATTTAAAGTAGGTATGTTGAAGTAGATTTGTCAATAATAAACTTTTTTTGGTGGAACAAAAATGAAATGTTATCTTTTTAAATTTTTGTCAAATATATGGAATCATAGAATAATTTAATGATCAAAGCTAAATTTGAGTAATACGGGTTTAATGTTTATGTATTTTTGATCATCAGTTTATATTTTGATCGTAAAATAACTTGAACAATTATCATGAAAATGGCAATAGGTAGGTCCTAATTTAGTCATAAATATTTCAGCTATAAATTGAATAATTTATTATACCTATAACAATAAAATTGGCTCGTATTGATATTGTCAATTATTAGAGCATATTTATAATTTTAGCAAAATCTGTGCTACGTTAATGCCGTATCATTCCACATTTTATAGTTATTGCTACATAACTACGTTTTTAATTAAGGTATACTTGTCCTGCGTTTGAAATTGGCAAAATAGGTTCATATGATAAATATACAAGACGGGATCATGTCCGGGATACTTTGAGAAGAATGTTGTTAAATGGTTTGGCTATGTTGAATGAAAGATTGATGAAATAGAGGGTGAGACATGGAGGATATACGATTAAAGGTGTTTTAAGAGAACAAAAAATGAGACAAGCTTTGTAAGAAAAGAATTCGTTTTTGTTACAATTATGCTTTTCCACTATCAACTCAGCTTAACTAATTTAATGTTATCTTACATATCTTTTTGAAAGTTGATTTGACAGAGTTTTGTTTATCAAATTTATTAGTGGATATGTTTGTAATAATTTCAGTATTTCTTAGATTATATATCAAGTTTAGGACTTCTCTGAATTGTCGTTCTTTGTTTAGATGCTATATGTGATAACATATCTGAGTAAATTAGTAGCTATGCGTTGATCTAAGATAAATTTGATCTTTGTACTAGATCCCTTGCAAGTGTCTGGATTTTTATGTAAACCAGTGCTTGGGAGAGGTTATTTTGAACAAATGTAATGGTACCACCTTACCCCTTGGCAAAACGTCCCATGGAAAACAACAGCAATTAGTTAATGGTTCTTTGGTTTCTATTGAGACAAGTCCTCTCATTTGGATGTGCAAGATGTAGTAAATAAAAATTTTACTTCATATGTTGCTATCGTCGTTCAATTAGTTTAATTTTAATATTAATTTGTAAATACTTTTGTACTTTTTATCATTTCATTTTTATGTTTCTATATATAAAAAATATGAAATAAACACTTGGCTATGTTTCACAAAATTCAGCCTCCAAGTCACCTTATGAGGGCATCGTCAGAGGCTGGCCAGCACAGTTAGTAACCATAGACGCGTTTCGCTCTTATTAGAGCTCATCAGTATGGTATAACTCACTGAATTTTGTGAAACATAGCCAAGTGTTTATTTCATATTTTTTATTAAACCTTGTTTCACCAAGTGTTGGATGACAATTAATTTTGTCTTTGTTGTTATTTAAATTGCTATTGCGTAGCTTTTCCTTTTTTTCGGTAGATGGCTTGATCTGTTCCACAGAACTTCTTATGTCATCTTACCTGTTTGTTAGAGATCTTATTCTCTGCTGGCACAGTTCTTCGTCACCAGCTTCTTCACGTGAACTTTGTTCTAGGTGAAGAAGTGAGTTATACCATACTGATGAGCTCTAATATAGCGAAACGCGTCTATGGTTACTAACTGTGCTGGCCAGCCTCTGACGATGCCCTCATAAGGTGACTTGGAGGCTGAATTTTGTAAAACATAGCCAAGTGTTTATTTCATATTTTTTATTACACCTTGTTTCACCAAATGTTGGATGACAATTAATTTTGTCTTTGTTGTTGTTTCAATATATTTTTTTTGTACACAAATTAGTTCCCCTTATTTTTTCTTTCTATTACAAGTTACTGCAGTATTGAATTATGAATGTAGATGGTGCGTCAGGATAGGGATGGTTGCGAGATGAAGCTAATGAATAAATGTTTAGTGAATGGTTCAATGGATCGGGTTATTCGATTTGATGGGACATAGCGTGATACAATGCGTGTATGGATAAAATATGTATGAAATAAATTAGGAGTATTTTGTCCGTGTCATTAGTGTCCAGGAATGTACTAATTTCACTTTAGCCTTTTAACTCTTGACCACAGTGGACACAAGTGTATCATCTCAACCACATAGGATTTCACGGATATCTGTGGTGAGCCGTGAACATTATTTTCATTTTTTACGCATCATTAAAATTTATTAATGTTTTTTGCTTGTATATCTTGTTCGGTGACATTTATTGACGTTGAGGCATCGGTGGTCTTGTGCTAAGAAATGAACATTTTAATGCTTGTTTCATTAAATGTTCATGTGCCATGTAATTCATTAGTTTTAAATGATTTTATTTCACAGTTGATGTTGCTGGACTTATCATCTTGTCATGTCATCGGAATGTAATACTCGTACTAATACGAATAGCAGTCGTTACGAGGTACAAACTATACACTATGGGAGAATTATGTATTATTCTATTTTATTTGTCATTACTATTTTCATGCCTTCTGCAAATTCTACTAACAATAAAGATTAAAGATTTTATTGCCGCTTTGCCAGGTAGAAATGAAGAAATTTAAAGGTAACAAATTACAATAGTTTATTACTGAATACTTATAAGCTACACTGTAAGTTGAATAGAATAAAACGTCGTAAACTATAGGATACAAAAGGAATTCAATATGTCTGTTTGACTGGCAAAGTAATAAAATAATGCTTTAAATAATATACAATAAACGAAAATAGATAGATGCTAGAAACTTCCGCTGTTGTTGGTGCTTTCTTTCCGATGCAACATTCACTATATATTTTACTACAGTTCACTGCATCTTTCAAGGAAAGGGACATTTTGTGTTACAAAGAAAATCATCATCTCTAAAAATAAAGTTCAAATTTTACTGTCAATTAAATGTTTTTTTTTTTCTAAAATTATGTACTTTCTGAAATTTATTATAAAATTTTGAATGTATCTACATTTGAAAGTTCTTTTCAATAATACCTACTGATTCTGATAGCAAAATTGATTTCGTTTTGAAGACTAAAAGTGTTTGCAAATCACAAAGAAGAACGACGACCTCAGCTGAGATAACGTCATCTCCATCTAGTTCGGGGGTCAGTCTAAGAACTCGCGCTCTCAGTGCTTATCGGGCTTCTTGGTGATGATCGTCATAATAACACAAGTTGATGTGATAATACTGTCACCTAACGACCGTTACGATCGACCACAAACCTTTTCTTTTACTATGTACTGCCGCGTGCTATCAACACAAGAAAGTGCCCATACATATATAAGTATAGATATTGTGTAATCAAGTCTGAGAATGAGCACACATATACATTTGAATCACTCGTAATATAATAGAATTATATATACCTGTGATTAATGATGTACGACGAGGCGAGAGTACTCTCGTATCTCACCTCACCACTCAACAAAAATGAGAGAATCAGATTTTGTTCTTTTCCGAGGCTATATATATATATATATATATATATATATATATATATATATATATATACAGGGTGTTTCATAATTTCGAGTACATACATTAATGGTATATGTTGTTTGATATGCTGATTACGAATCTAAAATATTTTTTTTTAAATTCGAAAAATTAAGGGTTGTTTACCTAAAACATTTTTTGTTGTATTGCACTGGATTCGCTTTTCTATTAAACACAAACAATGAAGTAGGTAATCAACAATTTAAATTACATAATACTAGTAAAATAACTAAACAAAATTTAATTATTTTTAATGAAACGAAAATTATAGTTTATTATGTATTTAAAATAATTGACGACAAAATAAATAAAACTAGAGATGGGCGAATATCATCCGCGAATAGTCGAATGCCGCGAATATTGACATTATTCGATATTCGAGATTTCGAATATTAACGTCAGTATAGCGAACATTCGAATACCTCGAATATCGCGCCATATGTTGACCTCAATTTTTCATAACTTCGAGTACATACGTTAATGGTATATGTTGTTTGGTATGCTGATTACGAATCTAAAATATTTTTTTTTAAATTCGAAAAATTGAGGGTTGTTAACCTAAAACATTTTTTGTTGTATTGCACTGGATTCGCTTTTCTATTAAACACAAACAATGAAGTAGGTAATCAACAATTTAAATTACATAATACTAGTAAAATAACTAAACAAAATTTAATTATTTTTAATGAAACGAAAATTATAGTTTATTATGTATTTAAAATAATTGACGACAAAATAAATAAAACTAGAGATGGGCGAATATCATCCGCGAATAGTCGAATGCCGCGAATATTGACATTATTCGATATTCGAGATTTCGAATATTAACGTCAGTATAGCGAACATTCGAATACCTCGAATATCGCGCCATATGTTGACCTCAATTTTTGACTATGTTTTTCTTTATCATTTGTACATAAACTTAAAGCTAGTATAATACTTTGAAGTTATTAATAACAAAGATATTTTGTTTCAAACCCATGAAGACGTACCATATTTCAAATTTGTTTTTCGCCAACATCAGCAACGCTGCAAGCTTCGTTGAAAGAATTATGATGGCTCATAAAATTAGCTGCGTTTTCAACCCGTTCCCTCAGTTGTTCCAGAGTTTCAGGAGCGTCCTGGTTATTATAAACTAATGATTTGAAATAGATCCTGTGTCACGCAGGCGTTGTGTAATTCCAACAAACATACGGTGGTTAGGATGCCGTCTTTGAGGAAAACGTTCCGCATAAATACGCTCTGCTAGTCTCGCATTTTGTCTCGCCTCTCCATATGCTAGCACTATGTCCACTAATTCACTATCACTAAATCCGTTCGCTTTATCCATTTTTAAAACAAATCACCAATTCTTTTACACTGTTATGTATGTATCATTCACAAAAGAAACAATAAATTGACCTACTGACGTACTACGAAAGAATAATTACACAATTCAATTATTAGCAGTTGTTTATAATAGAATTTTATTTAATTTAACTTTAACATAATCATCCATCCAGTGGCAGTGGCAACGAAAAATTTTGGACTGGGAAAGATGGATAATAATTTTGCGATTTAAAAAAAAAATTCTTTTTGGTTCGTAATCAGCATATCAAATAACATATAATGAGTCCCATAATTCCGTGTCGGAACATAGGGGCCGGGCACACCGAGCCGCAGTTTTTACACTGCCGTACTGCCGGTTTCTTTAGTCAGATTATTTAAGGCGTATAAGTGACTAGCTTATAGCGCCCGAGTGTGATAAATACATGAAACTGTATTTTTATATTTTACGACAAATCACACATTGTCGGCAGGCGGATTCGAACCGACGAACCTTGGTTCGGGTGACGTCACAGTATGCTAAGAGATGTGCCTTAACACGCTCGGCCACCGTGCCTGCAAATAACATATACCAGTAACGTATGTACCTGAAGTTATGAAACACTCTGTATATATGTATATATGCTTTAGTTAATTTATAAACAAATTTTTAGCAATTTATAATTATAATACATTTTTCCTTTGGTCAAAATACATATGTATGTAAATTTTTATTATAATATTCCAATGAGAAAGAATTTTATAGAATTTGGTTTGGAATCCAATGGAATCGTCTGACTATATTAATTTATTGCTGGGCTTAATACGTATTTTAATTATTCTTGTTGTTCGGTATTGGTATACATTACCAATCAATCTACTGTAAGTAATAATAACCAACACAAAAAGGAAAAATACAAAAGCACATATCAATTATATATGTGAGTTAGTAGGTTTCCTATATTTTCCTCATATATCAGCGTTTAATGAAACGGAAAACCGTATCGTGCAATCACGATTCGAACTGAAATTGTGAAATCACTAACCGCCATCCAATGAACATGAACGAGCAGCACAGAATTTAATTTAACTTCAAAATCGTCGAATTCTTCAAATGATTTTCCGATCGTTTTGTTACGACGTCGTTGTCGTCGTCCGTCGTTGCTACCAGTAGCTGGTTTCCGGCATCGTTCCAGAAACGTTTAAAACAAATATCGAGTGAACGGAATGCATGTACATTATACTAAACAGTTTTATGTTCACGCCAGAACAATCGTAACACGACGTACGCTTCGGGGGAATTTTTGGGGATGTGCTAGAACGTACCGTGCATCATCATCCCAAATGAACAAGCAAAGTTTTAGCAAATTAATTTGCTAAGGGGTACGCCTTGGTTTTTTAACGATTTTAGGCCATTTTTAGATCGTTTTTAAACTTCTTTCTCGTAGAAATATTATAACATACATAAGTATTTTGATGAAACCAATAGTGTAATCGTCAAGTCCGTAGGTCTTATTGTTTTTGAGAAAATGTTCAAAAAGTTGTGTATAAGTTAATTTAAACACGGGAAATTCAATGCCGTTTAGCTTGCTCAGTTTTTGAGATATAGCCTTGGAAAAGTCGAAAATCTGATGTTGAAAATTGTTTGAAAACTTCAACTCTTCTAGTGGCTATAAGTCAAAACTAAGCAAGCTATTAAAATGCGGTCTGAACGAGTGAATTACCCGTCTCTTAATTGACTTGTATACAAATTTTTAGCTCATTTTAAGCTATTTAATTTTTTGTAATTTTCCGAGGGGTACCCCTTGGTGTTTTTACGATTTTCAAACAATTTCCTGTAATACTCTTTCTCGTACAAATATTGTAACGAAAATTTAGATACATATGTATTTTGACCCGCCGAATCCAATGGTGTAATCGCCAAGTCCATGAGTCGTATAGATTTTAAGATAATGTTCAAAAACTGTTTTAGGGAAAAATTTTGGAGAAAATATTTGAAATTTTAAAAATCGCAAAAACTTTAATTTAAACACAAGAAATTCAATGCCGTTGAGCGATCTGCTTAGGTTTTGAAATATAGCCTTGGAAAAGTTAAAAATCTGAAAAATAAGAAGAATATAAATTTTCCGGAGACTAAAGTAAACAAAATATGAATTGATTTAGGAGTAAATATGTAGTAAATTTCTCGAGCGAGATTCTTGTTCTCCTGATCTTTACATCGATATCGTATTGAATTTTCTATTTCAATATCGCTCTCGCCCTCGTATCTCATTTTTGTTTGAGAGGACTATCGTATCTTGTCTCGTTGTACATCATTAATCGGTCTCAATGATAATAATTTGGATCAGTAGATATTCTGCATTTGGGATGAATCTGAACGGCACTAAACTTTGTTTCGTCCACACTTGTCATTAGGCCTAACCGCCTCTTGGTTTATTCGACAATTCGAATGAATTTGTTTCAATAAATGAAACAGAAATGAGAAGGAGTGAGCGAAGGAAATAAAACGGCAAACGAGCAAACGATATCTCCAGATAATAGCATTCACCATTCTACCATTCAACATTCAGGACTCAGCGAAAGGTAGGTCAGTCCATTATATATTCAAATCACGCATTTGCAGTTGCGAAATGGGGTGTCGGAGCATTCTTCCTTCGTGATAACTGCTTTTCTTCCTCTTCGTGGTTGTTTGTTCCACTTCACCTGCTGCCTAACTGGATAGAACAAATTACTGGATCGTGCAGTGCTCACTGTAAGCAGCGTTTAACGAATGACACATGCACGATGCACGCACTCATTTTCACAGCTTCAAGAATTTCGTTTTATCGTAATTGTATCACGTCACGAATCACTGGCAATGACAACGACACAGATGCGACGTGGCAATACGATATAACTTTGTTATGGCGACATTTGGTCTATATCTGCACGAACAATATTCTTTGGATCTCTTCTTTACTCGATTTTCGCTATTTATTTATTTAGGGACTTAATCTTAATTACATTAAGTAATAAAGAAATTTGAACCTGTTTATTTTAATAAACGCAAGTTGAGGTGAAAAATGCGCATAATTAGTTAGCACCTAAACAATCAGTCTAATTCTGTAACAAAGTGGTTAACTTGTTGTTAACTAACAACGTTGCTTATTTATAAGAATTTTAGCAACCTATTTAATAACATGATGAAAAATGTTATTCTGTAACTATAACGTTAGCAACCTTGCTTATTTGTCTAAAAATTAACAACGTTGCTTACTCATCAGTATGAAGTTAGGGTCAGTGTGTTGTTTTGACGTTTATAACATAACCAAAATTTTGGTTAAAGGATAACAAATTCATTGAAAAGTATTTATTATTAATTATATTACAACTAAATTGATTTGATTATTTTTTATTTATGAAAAGTTTTTATTCTTGAGAAACAAAAATTCCAAGGGCGAGTAGAACAGCAAGCGAACAAATGGAAGTTCTACTACGAGTATCTTCCTTCAACAGCATAGAATAATGTTGTCAGCTAAATAATTAGTTTAATATTAGATTTTGTATTTTTCAATTTATTCTAGCGTAAAAATGTTATAAATACCCATTTTTCACTTGTCTTATTTCTTCAGATGTGGTAGGAAATTTTACTTATCTGGCAAGTAAATGATTTGTAAAAACCGTAACAACTTTTAAAATACGGCTAACCATTGGTTGTGATACTGCTAAATGAAAATCTTTGCCGATATTATTTTGATATTTATTTATGTTACGCTGTACAACAGGACTTTAATCCCATTTACAGTACAGGGTCCGCACTCACCGAGCCGCAGTGTGGTAGTTTTTATAATTTTTAGCTTGAGTGCGATTCGAACTCGGGATCTCCAGATTCGAAGTCCGTATCGCTATCCACACCACCGTACTGACGGACATGAACCTACTGCTAAAAAATTTAGTGCGACAAGTACCTTAAAAGTTATTTTTATATTAAATTATTTTCTTATTCTTTCATAACAAAATACTTACTTTTATATGAACAGATATGTGTGTACTGCGTACTCCTCCTCTGATATGTGGCTCAAGTTCAGGAATCAAAGTATTTAACACAAAATTTTTTGGTAAATGATATAATTTTTTAAAGATAGTTTAAGTTACAGAAAAAGGATTACTTGTATCTCGTATGACCAAATACTCAAGTCTTAGATCTCTCCTATTTTAAAATAGTATGTTATAGGTTACAACTTCGAAATTTAGTTTCTTTATGATACTCACTGTTCTCTTGCTTCTTCTAGATTATGTAATATATTTAAATCAAACAAAATACCCGCAGGATTCATTTTAGAATTTGTTTTCTGTAAAATATACTTCTACAAATAACATTGCTAACGCTTAGCAAGTACTCATGTAGGTGTTGCTCAAATAAGCAACCTTATTAACCACTTGTTGCTAAAATTTTAACCACTTCAGACTTATAGAATACAAATAGTGTAAAAGTATCTAACTTAGCAAGTCACATGACAGTTAACCATACACGTGAGTTGCTTATTCCTAGCAACTCACTTAGAATTAGACTGATTGATCTTCTTGAAACAAGATATTAATTATTAATTATTGTACATATTTAAAAGTTAAAGATTGAAAGTATTGTAATATATTTGAAAAGATTAAATTTATATAATTATGACAAATAATTTCAAAATTTTGATTATAATTCTTATATTTTTTTGGACATAAGTTGAAATAAACGAAGTAAAACAAATAACTATCTTTAATAAAAATTGTTATTGTAAAATTTATGTTGAATACAGTCAAGTAAAAGATTGATAAAATTAAAGGCGAGATATTGCTTGAATAAATGGAATAATTTTTGAACGAAAGATTCTGAGTTTGTATGAAATGAATCATGAATTTGGATGAAACATGAAGAATGTTTGCCGAAGATTAATTGCAGGATGAATGAATATAAAAGTGTGAATTAAAATGTAATAATTTAAATTAATTAAAAAGGTTCGCTGAAGTCGTAACCATTGCAGGAATAACTATCATTGAAGACAGAATAAAAAAAATAAAAGTTACCATTCAGCTGCAATAATAGTTAAATAAAAATAGCTGACATCAATGACTGCACATTGACATTTGAAAATGTAAAATTACCAGCAAATAGCGTAACCCTTCGACCCTTGAAACATCTAAATAACCCAGACAAATAAAAAACATACGCGATCAGGTATCCAGGCTATTAGGTTCCAGGTCACAAACCAGGAACTCGGGAACAGGACAACACTGGTCAAATGTGTGAATTCAGCTCGTTAACCATTTCACTAACGAACAATGGCACATACGGTCCATTTAAAGCGTTATTAAGTGTATATACGACTTTCCGGCGTCTCCATTTACAACTGCTAACTAGATAAGCATCTAGCAAACAGCGAACAGCGAACAGCGAATAGGGGTGAATGGGGAAGCACAGACCACTCTCCCTGTTCCTTTTGTCTTTCTCAGCCGGGATGTATACTCGCAGGTCGCAGGTGACATCACAATTATTTCACTATTGTTTGGTTTCAGGCCAAAGTTCAAATCACGGTGCTTTTGACAGTTATGACAAACATAACCATAAATTGTTAAAAGGGCACTGTTTTCTAAGTTTTAAATTGTGGTTCCGTGGTTGCTACAATCGCCACGACAGCTCACAAGTCAAATTGCGCGGACTTCGTTCCAGTGATTCAAATTGTCCCATAAATTGTTAACCCTCTGTATTGCAACTGAGATTCTGTAACTTTCCCTAATTTTTATTTATTATTGTAACCTATCAATCCAGTGACACGACAAATCTTTGTTTGAAGTAATATGTAATTATTTTTTCGTTGTACTTCAAATAATATATACCCTTTAATTTAATTTAATTTAATGGGGTAGGTGGCTCAGTGGTATCGAGTCGGCCTGTGGGTCTTGAGAACCCTGGTTCGATCCCCACAGACGACAAACAATTTAAATCTACCCCTTTGGCTCCTCCTCCACTAATATCTTTGGGGGCCGTGATTTGATGGCTGGTAACCGCACTTTACGCGAAAAAATATATCACTTACCGAGATCTGCTTAGGCAGAGTGCCACACCCAGTATTGGGTAAAAGGCGTGATGATATATTTATTTATTTTTAATTTGTGAGTGTGCTTCAAACAACATAATGCAATGTAATAGTTGTATTTTTGCCACCTTACCACTGGGTGCCAAAATTATCGATCTGTTTTATAAATCGATCCATAAATTAATCAGTAATAGTAGTATTTACTTCTAGTTCATAGAAACCGTATTAATTGATAGGAAAAAGAAAACCCAACAAACCATGAAAATATAGTAATAGTAATATAAAGAAAAATGTATTCGTTGAAGTTTATGCTCATCGTTGAAGAAAACAATAAATCAAACCCCAACGAATACATGATAACACATAAATATCCGTCAAAACATCCGTTTTTCATGCATTCAAGAAAAAACTTTTCAAACGAATGAAGAAACACAAAAAGTAACTCACGGACAATTGATCATACAGTGAATCGGTGTGGGCATTTTAGCCGATCAATTTGGCACCTTGCAACCCCATGGGTTTGGGTTCGGGTTTGGTTAGCTTAAATGGAATCAAAGAGTCGTACTTGAAGAGTTCGACCCTAACGGCGATGCTGTAACGAGAAGCGACAATTGAGATTGAATATTTCTGCGGCAGAGCGCGACACCAGCAAGTGCAGGGACGGACCTGGAAAAAGGACAAGTGTTTACTGACTAATTTACAAATAAAATAAATAAGTATATTACTACACTAATTATAATAATATATACTAGATATAATAATCTCGTTAAAATAATATACTTTAATGTGTGAAATTCGGCTACTAACTGTCAAATCAAACCCTCCAAATTTGTAAATAAGGAATAAGCATAGATATATGTTTTTTAATGTCAGTTTATTGGCTGAGTGAATAGAACTTGAGTTCTCATTTCCATAGTTCATTTAAAAATAAAATCCCAAACTAGCAATTTGTTTTCATTTATTTAAATATCATGTTTTTGGCAAAACTCACTTCGCAAATACATCTTAAGTCTGTCGAATGCACGCTTCACACATGCAAGTCTTTATACACTTTACCTGAATTTTATAAAAAATATAAAATAAACACTTAGCTAAGTCTCACAAAATTCACCTTCCAAGTCACATTATGAGGGCATCGTCAGAGGCTGGCCAGCACAGTTAGTAACCATAGACGCGTTTCGCTCTTATTAGAGCTCATCAGTATGGTATAACCCACTTCTTTACGTGAACTTTGTTCTAGGTGAAGAAGTGGGTTATGCCCTCATAAGGTGCCTTGGAGGCTGAATTTTGTGAGACTTAGCCAAGTATTTATTTTATATTTTTATTAAACCTAGTTTCACCAAGTGTATGGATGACAATTAATTTTGTCTTTGTTGTTATCTGAATTTGATACTTTGCCGGTGAGAGATATAAGTTGAAGTAAACGATGTTTGAATGCGCGAACTTTTACTTATCGTTAAAGGGTTCAAATCTTATGTCGTGACGAATTATTCCAAGTCCGCCTCTGCGTATGTGTGTGTAAAGGGGCTGTGAATCCTGGGACACTAATTTCGGCCTGGCTGGGGTTTGAGGTCGGGTTAGAAAACTCTCTCCTCTCCGTTGCGTAATAAAAAGTGGCAGTTGTGCTCTGGAGACCGGTTAATATTATCGACACACACACAAACACATACACCCTTGCATACTCACATGCACATGTTGAATGTATTTATACGTGCATTAAGATTATTATTTGATTCACACAATTAATTTTGGTAAATAGATTTTTTTGAATCGACAGCGGTGTTTGCTGGTGCGAATTTTATAAATGATATTTGACGTGGTTATATTATTGATCTTCCGATTGAAAAATGAGGAAAAAATTGATATGGGTTTTGTAAGGGTGTCTGAATATTCAACAATACTATTTTTAAATTGTGTGATTTGTGAATTATTTCACAGGCCATTGAGTGAATGTTGATTATATCAGAATTAATAAAACCACATTGCACTTTTGCACTTAAATGCGTAACTTCAAACAGGAAATTTATTTCATTTCACAAAACGCACAATTTTAATTTTAAAATGTACAATTATTTTAAAACTAAATTTGTGATCCTCAAATGAGGTCTAAATTTAATATCTATATTTCAGTATATTTTTATTTCTTTTAACTCGACAAGTTCGTTTTAAAAAAATACTTATTAGTTGATGATATCAAATTTAATTTAAATTGATATCATCTATTGTTAATTATAGAATTTCAGTTGGTATTAAATAACAGTGTCGCTGCAGACAAGTCAATGTCAATTCTTGTGCTATACGAAGGAAACTTTTTCCTTTATTATTTGTATATAAATTAAATATTTTCAAATTTATTATGGGGTTGGGTGGCTCAGTGGTATCGAGTATGAAAGGCTGATGGGAAATGTTTATATTTTCTATGAATTACTAAAGTATAAGACCGGGATGTGTATATATTTTTAATGTGTTTAAGAAGGGAATAACGTCTTCAGCTCCCTTACGATTGAGAGTGAAATCTTGATTTGAAATCGGGCATAAATTTGATTATCCGAAACATATACCTGGTCCCTTAGGGAGTAATTCGACTCTGCGTCAATTCCATTACGCGGGAAAAGTATGTTCTTGTAGGGGCGGAGCCCTGTCTCGTGGCCTCCTGTCAAATCTCTGCAAATAGCAAGTGGTAGCGAAGCGAACAAAGCATTCGACTTCACACTCGGAAAGCTCCAACTGTTGACAGTTGACGAGCGTTGAATTCGAATCAAGGTCCCTATTAAAATTAAACCATTAATTAAATTGAATAACATTTTGTCGTACACCATACCAGTCGTAGTCAGTAGCTGTCGGATATCCTGTCTTATTTCACAGATGTCGTGATGGTTCTGTCATTCATACATCGGATGCCATTTCCGCAAAACCAAGTTTAAAATGCGTTGATGTCACACGAGAGAGGGAGCGTCGCCCGCATTGTACTCGCAACCCTCAAATTTAAAAATTGAAAATATTTCAATGCGATTTGTTTACAGTAGAGTGAGTGCGTAGTGGGGGCGGGCACAAATTCGGTTATGTCTTACAACAATGTAACCCCATCAACCATCACCATGCTGGCTGGCGTTGGCTTTAGTTGGAGTTGGAGTTGGAACTGGTGACGTAAAGTGGATGAACAAGGCAATGCGTCGACCGTCGACACGCTCATTGCATTCAATCTGTAAACAACTGTCAACGTTACCCGCCCAAGTGCATATATTAGCTACATTTTCGAACCGACTATCTTTCTCTTCACTACCAGTTACAAATTCTTCATTCTTTTCACTTTCAAACTCAACCAATTCCTTTTAGTTTTAGGTAAATATGATTTTGTTCATAAAATACTTATCTCGAAAGTTTCTTCATATCGTCGTCAAATTTCATAATTCTCTACATTCTCTTATTTTTCTTCCGCTGCAAGTCTTGTTTTTCTACTCGTATTTAACTCGTATTATCATTTGCATTTGTTTAAATTTTTGTATGTAACTCACTGTTTTCTATTATTAATATTTATACCATCCATTACCTATGTATGCTTATATCACATATTTCGTTATGATGTCTTTTTTACATGTCCTAGTATTATTTATATTTCATGCACAAACTTACTTTATTTATATTGTAGTAGTTAAGATATAGCTGAACTTCGCCATTTTAATCAAAGGAATTTATTACTATTTAATTAGTATTTTTATGAGGTAGGTAGCTCAGTGGTATCGAGTCAGCCTCTGAATTTGAGAACCCTGGTTCGATTCCCACAGGCGACAAACAATTTTCACCACATTAACACTACCCTTGTGGCTCTTCCTCCACAATCATCTTTGGGGGCCGTGATTTGACGACTGGTAACTGCACTTCACGCGCATAAATATATTACTTACCGAGTTATCAAAAAATCATGTTCATATGTTAATACGTTTTAAATGCAGCATTTGAAAGTATACCGCTTTTATTTTAAATTAAATAAAAAGCATATTTTGATTATAGCAACATTTGTCTGTGAAAATTACAGTTTTAATTTGTACATAATAAATATTCATTAATTTTTAAAATTACATCCGATGTAATCAAAAATAAAACTAATTACTACAACAATAATTGCAAAAACAAAAGAAATTTGCATGACAAAAAATTTGGGCAAGCTTGTTTCGTAATAGATGACACACCTGGTACGCCCAACCATAATATTTTATCTTTAGCACGATCTTTTAACGGGGTGACATTACTAAATTTAAATTGTATTGTTTTTTGTTTATTACTCTGTTAACGGAACATATTACTAACGTAGTCTTTAAGTACCTTTGTATTGCATAGTCAGGAGCGGCTTCAGTTAAATTTAGTTATTGTAAATTATTTACTACTTAATTCCAATTACACTAGCTTATAGTGGAATCCTATTTCCTTATTTTAATACCTATTTTTGAATGTTACTTTCTTCTTCTGATGGCACTACAGCTCAAATCGGACTTGGGCCTACCGGATACACCGAGCCGCAGTTTTTACACTGCCGTACTGCCGGTTTTCGTAGTCAAATGCTACATTATTTAAGGCGTATAAGTGACTAGCTTATAGTGCCCGAGTGTGATAAATACATGTGACTATATTTTATATTTTACGTCAAATCACACATTGTCGACAGGCGGATTCGAACTGACGAACCTTAGTTCGGATGACGTCACAGTATGTTAAGAGATGTGCCCTAACACGCTCGGCCACCGCGCCTGGGATGTTACTTTACGACAATTTATTAGTATTTGGAAAGGGGTGCACCTATTACTTCGGAAATACAAGCACCCTAAACTTACAAACAGGTGTGATAAAGTAATTCAGGTGATGTCTGACGTTTGATACACTCTGGTGTAAATTTCTCCCCAGAGCAGATGATCCCTAAACTCTAAGTGACGTACTTACAACCTTTCAGACCTTATATTAGGAGTTAGGTTACATGATTAATAATGGACTCTACAGAGACTAGATATTGGAGCAACAAGTTGCTTAGATATTTAATTTTCATATACAGGTGTTTCACAACTTAGAGCAAAAAATTAAAGGGTATATTCTGTACGACGTGCTGATTATGAAACAAAAAGATTTTTTTTAAATCGCAAAACTATTTTCCATGTTTCCCAGTCCAAAATTTTTCGTTGCCACTGCCACTGGGTGGATGATTATGTTAAAGTTATTAATTAAATAAAATTCTGCTAATAATTGAATTGTGTAATTATTCTTTCGTAGTTGATACCTACTTCATTGTTTGTGTTTAATAGGAAAGCGAATCCAGTGCAGTACTACAAAAAATGTTTTAGGTTAACAACCCTTAATTGAAACAGCCTGTATACAGTTTTCCTATCGACTGTTTTAAATAAAATGAAATAAATATATCTTTACGATTTTGTGATTGCACTTTGAGGTACTGTAATTTGAATTAAGTTTCTGTTGTGCAGAATAACAAATAAATAAACTTGAACTAACAATTATTTTCTTGATTAAAATTTAGATCATTATGTTCGTCACCCTTAATTGCTGATTCCTACTCTGGTAAATGCAAAAGTGAGTTCTTAGCCTTGTGAGTGTAAGATTGGATGAGCGACATCACAACTCGCAATCATTAATTATTCCGTGTTGTCTGATGCTCTTGCTACAGCTACTGTTAATTTAGCTTAACGAGTTTTTCCATATCTGGGCACGCGCGCGACAGGAACTGTGCCATTTGTCAAACGGCAAGTAGTCACCGTCACCACGCGAGTAGTGAGTGCTCACGCGTCGTTTTCTTTACCTCCTCAGTTTGCTTTTATCCCTCGAGCATTTGCGTGACGAATGTTTATAATAAGGAAGATGAAGATACGAATACAGGGAGGATGGATAGCTACTCAAAGATGATTAAAAATTGACTAGCATCTTTGTTTTGTTATTCAATAACATAATGCAGCCGGTAACAGTCTCAGTATAAGCTACTTAGATGCGACATATTAAATTAACGATGAAACTTGATGTTTTCTACATTCGTCCCGTGCGCTTTCGGCAGAATCTAATGTACTAAAATACAGGTTGTTTTAAAATAAACACTCTGTATAATATCGCGATATGTTCCATTATATGAGGTAAGATGAATCCATGAAACATTTAATGAACATTTAAAAACTATTGAGTAAATAAATGTATTAAAAGTAGAGATGGGCGAATATCAAATTTCTCGAATTCGAATATCGAATACGAATATTAATCAGATCTCGAATATTCGAGGTACTCGAATATTCGAATACTCCTAATAGTTTATTTATTATTAATAATAATTTAATTATGTCCTTTTCATTATTTGAATGAAATTGTTAAGATAAAATAAAATTAAAACAAAAAGTACAAACAAAAAAGAAAAGAAAATGACGAAAACTTCAAATTTAAGGTGAAACGTATAGGCTGATGTTGGCGAAAAACAAATTTGAAATATGGTACGTCTTCATGGTTTTGAAACAAAATATCTTTGTTATTAATAACAAAAATTGAGGTCAACATATGGCGCAATATTCGAGGTATTCGAATGTTCGCTATACTGACGTTAATATTCGAAAATCTCGAATATCGAATAATGTTAATATTCGCGGCATTCGACTATTCGCGGATGATATTCGCCCATCTCTAATTAAAAGTGTAATGGATTGATGATATTTTTCTGTAGTGTCTTGTGGGTTGAATTAGGTTTGGTAGAAACAGTATAGGCGTTAGCAGAACGTCTCGAAATGAAATATCAGTCTGGGAGAAATTTGAGGAAACAAAGGTTGGCTCACGGTCTACGGTCGAATACTCGTAAGTAAAAAATGCGTCTTTCTAGTTCCTGCGCTAAGAGAGTCTTGATTGGGGCGGTGCGAGTGCGCGGCATGAAGGGAAACTACGGGACCTAATTGGCGACTCCAAACAAAGCAATGATCCTTATGAAGTCGATGATCTGGCCGAGTCGAGAAGCTGAGTCCGAGTCGCGACTCGAGTATTCGCTCAAGTGCAGTCGCAGGTCTCCTCTTTCGTCCCCGTGTCTGTCCACCCTGCCACTACCCACGATCATAGTACCCTGCACTGCTATGCTGACATTCTGTTTCTTATTCTTCTGTCCGAATTATACAATATCTAATACAATCATCTCATTTTTCCCTACTGTCAAATTTCCTGCAGCAAATAAAAAATACGAATTACATTTTCTACCTTTTTACTTGAAGTATTGTGCTGTGAAATAAATTAAGAACGTATTGATACACATTTTTGATGATGCCATTGTTAAAATCTTTTGAAAACTCTATATTTACCTACCTAAATAGTTTGAAACGATTTCGATAATTCTAGGACAAGTACATTATTAAAATAGTTGGACGGCAGATAATAACAAAAAAACGGGCTCAATAAATTTACATTCCATTTGAGGGCCGCGATTTAACGGCTGATAACCGCACTTCACGCGAAGAAATATATCACTCACCGAGATCTACTACGGAAGAGTCCGACACCCAGTAATAGGTAAAAGGCGTGATGATATATTTCTTTTTTATTTTATTTCAATTCAACAATTTAGAGAAAATAAATAAAATACGCAAAAAGAACACCCTCTTAATTTATTTTAAGATCACTAAATGAATTTTTAAATATTTATATATATATATACAGGGTGTTTCACAACTTAGAGCAAAAAATTAAAGGGCATATTCTGTACGACGTGCTGATGATTTCTTTTAAATCGCAAAACTATTTTCCATGTTTCCCAGTCCAAAATTTTTCGTTGCCACTGCCACTGGGTGGATGATTATGTTAAAGTTATTAATTAAATAAAATTCTATTATAAATAACTGCTAATAATTGAATTGTGTAATTATTCTTTCGTAGTTGATACCTACTTCATTGTTTGTGTTTAATAAGAAAGCGAATCCAGTGCAGTACTACAAAAAATGTTTTAGGATAACAACCTTTAATTTTTACAATTTAAAAAAAATTCTTTTTGTTTCATGATCAGCACGTCATACAGAATAAACCCTTTAATTTTTTGCTCTAAGTTGTGAAACACCCTGTATATATATTTAGCTTGTGTAAGATTCGAACTTGAGATCTCCAGAGGCAGAAACTGTAGTAATGAAAAGTTGAAATAAGCGCGGGTGGTAGACAGTAACAGATAAGTCTGCCGGCCCACTACTGATTGTGTCGTCTCCACTATCTACAAGTAAAGGCGTAGCGTTAAAGAATTCCGCCTTTTCACTAAATTTCTCGCTGCACATGGCTCGTGAGTTCAGGGTAAAATCTTGCCGCCCATCCGCCCTCAAACCGTCAGAAATAGATCACAAAACAAGGTTCTGCACCAAGTGTATCGTACCTAATTCATTAACAAGCAAAATTCCATCCATAATTGGCCTATCATTCTTCTCGCTTCCTCGGTAAAACGTGCATGATAAAAATAGTGAGCGATTTGTCAGCGAATCAAATTACAAAGAATTAAAAGATAAATCTATTTTCGGTTAAGCCGCTTTAACTTATGATGCTATTAAGAGTCAGGATTGTCACTACGTGTTTTTCGGATAATTGTGACTGTGATTAGTGATTGTGACATGAATAATTAATTGGAGTTGATAATTACTATTCGGTGAGTTTGTAAATATTCATATAGACATTAAGAAAGCATTCCAGAGCTCTGGGGATTACGGACGACAAGGGTAAGAATTAATGAATTGTGTAGTTCAACATATCATAACCAATTATTTGCGACCATCAAGCACTACAGATTTTGTAGTAATCTTGTCTTGACGACTTGTTCCTTGCGTCTTATGTCTTGATGATGGAGGCAATTACTTAGCCAAATGGAATGACGAGAACATCAAACAAAGCAACGTGCTTACGTGACGCCTTCGGCCAAATCGTCCCGAAACATCGTTGTTAGATAGGTAACTATGTACTTACCAGATCTGTACATACAGCAGACTGAATTTATTATTTTAATAGCAAAATTATCAAAATGAGATGAACAACGACCATGACTCGGATTTAACTGTAATTAGGAGTAAGTAATAAAATAAAATAAATAGCTAAACAACTCCGGTATTATTTTTAACAGAATCGGTCGTCAATAGCAACAACTATTTATTAATAAGAATAAAGAACGTAGACACTTGATGTAGTTTCACAAAATTATTTATTAACAATAAGTTGATCGATTTCGGCTTATTAGGCCATCTTCAGAACGTTGACTGATTAAAATACAAGTTACCCACAGTTTATATAGTACAGTGATTAACGATAATGTTCATTTACAAAGATCTTAATAGTAACTGAATTAAACAAATCCAACTGGTCATTGAGGACATTTAAGCCGCTTGCAGGACTCATTTCCAAAATCTTAATATCCTAACACTTACATGTCTATATATACTTGATATTGGAATATATATGTACAAAAATAAAGGAAAATTCATTTCACAAAATAACATTCATGATACAAATACCAGAAACAAGGGGAAATTGAGAAAACCCTTAGTGAAATATAATTGCACCCGTAACTCTCCTGATGTCATGGGCGTGGATATCTTTAACAGTATTCCACACGATATTACAATGTGTAAAAATATCTGCAGGTACAAGAAGAAACTAAAAGAATTTCTTGTGAAAAACTGTTTTTATACTATTGACGAATTTATGTACCGTTCTTAATTTTATTACTTATTTACTTATTTACGACGCTTTTTATATGTACCTACATCTCAAAAATAAAATATATTATTATTGTTATTATTATTATTATTATTATTATGAATAGCTTTCTGAATTTCAAATGCTTCTAAGAAGTTCATTCTACGTCCTTTGTTGGTAAAGTGTAAAATTTCCAGATTATCAATGTTGCAGGTGTGATTTTTTTCATTCAGATGTATCGCCATATTGGAGTCAGTTTTTTTAAAATTTGAAGGATCTCATATGTTCATAAAACCTAATCTTAAAAGATCTCCCTGTCTGTCCAATATAAATAGCGTTACAATTGTTACAATTTAGTTTATAAATACCACTATTATCTAATTTATCTTTAACGGTTAATTTGTTATTGACTAAAATATGCTTAATAGTATAGTTGTTATAATAGGCTGCATTAATTACTATTTATTAATATAGAATTCACTCTTATCGGTCTCCAAAATAATTTAGAAATGTTTGACAGGAACCTAATTATATTTTTTATTTTCGTCATGGTCAAATTCCTATGTACTCTGTACTCTGCAGGATTGCAGGTGTCCTTTTCATAAATGAACGTTCTGCAATGAATACGTACAATGTTGTGTATTTATTCTGAAATTATCGTAAATGCTAATGGAACTATTAAGTTCTTCCCCTTTATGAAAATAAAATAGTTCCCTTGATAAAAACAGAAATCCGTTCCCTAATTCACCCCTTCAGTTAAAGAACAAAGGGATGATTCGTACACTTTTATTTCTTCCCCTCGTATTCAAAAAATAATTTAATCACATTTTTAGGAAAAAAACAGGAAATAAATTTCCGTTCCGACTTTTCACGTTGTCATTCATTTTCAGTGAACTGCGAATATGTAGCATATGTGACGTTTCTATGGATAACTAATTATGTGTTTACAGTCGCTTACGGTGAATAACTTTGTATGGAGAACGAGCAGAATTTTATATAACGGTACAATCGTCGAATTGCGATGGAAAGCTTTAAAGAGATGATTTCTGCTTCGATGCTTCAAGTTGTCATACCTTGTTGATGTTATCAACCTCTTGTTTACGTTTTTTGCGAATTTTTTATTTTATAATTGCAAAATATTTTAGAAAACCTATGGGGTAGTTGGCTCAGTGGTATCGAGTCGGCCTGTGGATCTTGAGAACCCTGGTTCGATTCCCACAGCCGACAAACAATTTTCACCAAATTAAATCTACTCCTGTGGCTCCCCCTCCACTAACATCTTTAGGGGCTGTGATTTGATGGCTGGTAACAGCACTTCACGCAAAGAAATATATCACCTACCAAGATCTGCTAGCGCCGAATACCACACCCGGTAGTGGGTAAAAGGCGTGATGATATATTTATTTTATATTTATTTATATTTCTATTCTTACGAGTAAATACTCCATTGCCGTTGACAAGAGAAATTCCCATATTCATCTCATATTATTTCTGGGTAACTAATTATTTTGAAAATGCCTTATAAGTATATTAATAATTAGATAGCTCAGTGAATTTGAGAACCCGGGTTCGACTCTTACAGCCGAAAAATTATTTGCACCACATTAAAAATTACCTCTGTGACTTCACCTATATATGCTTGGAGGTTAAGATTTGACGACTGGTAACGTGCATAAGTATATCACTTACCGAGATATGCTTCGGCAGTGTTTCTCCCATTAATGGATAAAAGGCGTGATGATATATTTATTTATGTTTCTAGCAATTAATTTGATAAGAATTATTGTAAAGACAATTCAATGAATCTAGTACAGGGATGGCGAACCTTTTTTGATGTCCGTGCCACAAAGTCATAAAAATTCTTTTTCAAATAGGTAACGTGCCACAATAAAATTTCATTCGAAATGTTAGCGTGGTGAAACTATACGTAAGTATAATTAAATAAACAAATAAAAGCAATTCTTCTTTAAACAATTGTTTATTAATCAATGTTTTACAAAAAGCAATATGCTAGAATCAAAATTCACGTTAAAACAATTGTTGTTAATGTGATTTTTGTTGCTGTACACAAGATGATAAAGATTTAATATCTGATTCATATTTAGTTAATTTCAACAGTACGCATGCAGAGCTCGACTCATCCGTCATTCTATTCGTATATTTATTTTTTATAAAATTTAATTCTAAAAATTGAGATTCACATGCCCACGTCGATGAAAATATTGATAAAATTGCCTTTGCTAATATTTTTAAACAATTAAACGTGTCAGGAATTGAATTCCAAGTACTTCTGCAATTATATTTATTTTATCGATTACTTTCAATAATTTCTAAATCATTTCTTAAATCAACAAATTTTTGGTTCCATATGGTACTTGACTGAAATTCAACTAATTCAATTTCTAATTCATTAAAATTTAACCACTCAAGGACTTTTAAATTTAATTTTTTTCTTGAATCAAGGATTGAATTACCATTGAAAATTCTTTTATTAATTACTCTTTATTTGGCTTTTCGTGACATTCACTTACAGAAAAAAAAATTTGTGTTCGGAAAATATTTATATGAATTTGAAAGAATATCAGGATTAAAAAAAGTGTAGATTAATAATTTTTAATTCGTTTCTATCAAAAAAAGATAACTTGATTTAGTGCGTGCACGCGTGCCATTGGTTCGCCATCCCTGATCTAGTACATTAGGTAGTCGTAATAATCGTAGCTAAGTAGATAAAACTAAGATAAAAGTCGTGCGTTCAAGTATTATATACTATAAGCTACTGTAATTGGGATTACGTTACTGTTGTGCAAAGTAACAAAAAAATGAGAATGTGAGAAAAAAATGTGCCGCCCTTATAACAATTCGTAGGAATTCTTCTCTTGTGTATGTTGTTGCGCAACGTTGAGGGTTGGTGCAAGTGGGAAGGTGCATTCCAGAAGGAGGATGAAACCTGAAACTTAAGCCTCGAACCAGGGCAATTCCGCTTCACCACGGTACGTGGCACAGCAGTAAATCCTGACGACAGATTCCCGACATTCCCATGTGCAATATGCGCTCGACTGGTTGTTCGGCCGTTTAAAAACCGTACGAAAAGATTACCAATTTACCGCACAGACAGTCGTTCCGAACGCATGCCCGTCGTTATAAATCCACCGCTGCCACAATAAGAAGTCGCGTTTGTAGGGGTATATCAATTAACTAGGACATGTGAATGTAAACGGCAACGTGAGAGTGCGAGGAGTCGAACTGCACTCTAATAAAACGAGCTGAATGGAAAATCGCATGTTTGGAATTACAAAAGTATTTATAGAGCACTTTTTGGTTTCGAGTTGGGACTCTTCAGCTGCACAGCATAGAGCAAATAGCTTTTCCGGCTTTACTACTACATACTAGTCTACTTTTACTCCCCATTTTTATTACAAACTTATATATTTTACGTGATAACACGTTAGATGAACATTACAAGAAGATATATATATATATATATATATATATATATATATATATATACAGGGTGTTAAAAAAGTTCCGGGACGGTGAAATATCTCGAGAAATACACATCGAATCAAGAAACAAAAAAACACGTGTTTCATATTTTGCACACCAAACAGAAACCCCAACTTCTACCCCCAGGGGGTGGGGCGGGGGCAACTTTGAAACCTTAAATGGGGACCCCCATTTTTTATTGCAGATTCGTATTCTGCGAAAAAAAAAAATAAGTTCATTTTATCTGAAACTTTTTTTCAATTCGGAATAGATGGCGCTCTAATCGCAAGGGGGAGTAACATTTCTACAGTTTTATGTATTTATTGAAACAAAAGACGTCATTTTTTATCAAGTTAATGACACAATATTAATTAGTTAATTTTTTCTAGCAAAGTCATAGTTTTATGATTACAGAGCCACCTGTTGGGTGTACAAAAAAAGTTTCCGAATAAAACCAACATACTTTTTTAAGCTCTTTCCGAATCTGCAATAACAAATAGGGGTTCCCATTTCAGATTTTTAAGTCCCCCTTTCCAGCCCCTCCATGGGGGCTAGGGGGGCATCTTGTCAGAATCCGATGTCCCCCCCCAAACTATGAAGGTTTTGATTCGGCACACTTGTTGTTAAGATGCATTCTTTTCGAGATATTCAAGAACGTAATGTTATTTGGGACACCCAGTATATATATATATATATATATATATATATATATATATATATATATATATATATATATATATATATATATATATATATATATTTGTATGGATGTATAGATGGAATGAATTTTGCCGATTAGTTTGCCTAAATATTGAGGGCAGTTTAAATGTCTGTATGAAAATATTACAATTAGCTTCGTATTCATTGAAGATCTAATAAAAAATTATATTTTTATTATTGAATGCCGTTAGACAAAATGTATAATAACATACGTTATTAAAGTAGACGATGTAATAGTTGGAAGGAAGATAATAATTTAAAAAGTCCTCAATAAATTTACTTTTCATTTGAACTCAACAGTTTAAACAAAATAAGGAAAATATGCAAAAAGGAAGAAATTTGTATTTACAAATCACTAAATAAATTTAAAAAGAAAATAAATATATCATCACACCTTTTAGTTATTACTGGGTGTGATACTGCCGAAGCAGATCTTGGTAAGTGATATATTTATGCGCGTGAAATGTGGTTGCCAGTCATTAAATCTAGACCCCAACTATGTGGAAGGGAAATCACAGAGATAATTTTTAATGTGGTGGAAATTGTATGTTAGTTGTGAAAATAGATATTGCCCTAAAAATTTAGGAAAATATAAATTTTTACTTATATCTCTTTTCTCTCTTAGATACTTGAATCGATTAAACTGACTTTTTGCAATGTTCATATTATGTGAATCAAATAACTTTTCTACTAAAAATAAGATAATAATTTCAATACAGGTTCTTATTTTACTTTATGTTAAAAATAATTTTAATAAATAAAATGAAATGAACTTTATATATAATATGAGGCAACTAGAGCATAACGAATAACATTGAAAATACATATTTAAGGTAGGGTTCGCCAAATTATAAGAGATCGGCGTATACAAACAAAATTGACAGTCGTTCTGTGGATACGACTTCAACACCAATCTTCAATTCTTCAACTTATATCCCACAAATGCAATTCGAATTAAGTAGTAAATAAACAAATATAATATAAATGACGAAACTTTGATATTCGGAATATCAGTCTAATATATTTTGAAAAAGTTACAATTCCAACGTTTCGGTGATAACCATCGCCTTCTTCAGGGATCTACAAGTAATTAACAAGAACTTATTTTTTATAATAACACAGAAACAAAAAACTTACATGTAACGTCTAGTAATTAACATAAACAAAATGTTTAAAAAAACTGAACATAATAGTCACAATTTAAAAATGTATAATATAAATGTTCCTCAACTTTTGAAAAATATTGTTAAACCGAAGAAAGATTGGTGAAATTGAAGGTGAGACGATTCAGGATGGCTAGAAATAAATGGATGGATATGATTAAAGACTGCATGGGACGAGGAATTAAGAATGTGGATGGTGTACCTCGAGAGAAATTACTCTCTTTCGATATGAAAACAACCTTTGGGTTTCTGTAACCTATACTCTATATAAGTTTCTAATTTAGTCGTGTTATTCCATAAATAACATTCCATAAATGAAAATATCTAGTTCGAAAATAATGGAAATAAATAATTTTTATCGTAGTATAAAAGCACACAGAGTTTTGCTCGAAGCCATTTCGCGTTCCGATATAAATAAGCTAAGCGCCATTACCTACAGGGTTAGATGCAGCAGACACATTTAGATTATTTGCAATGTTCATTTCAAGGTTACAGATCGCGACATGTGTTCAAAATAAAACGATCATCTTGAACATTTATTTTGATATTTTCCTCGGTTAGGAAAATGGGTCAAGCACAAATCGGGAAAATCCCTGAAGACGGAACAACTTTTCACATAAATAATAACTCGGGCGACTGGATGCATCGTAGGTGTTAACTACAGCTAACGAAAAACATTCAATTTAACTTTAGTTTGTCGTTTCGCAAAGACGAGAATTCCGGATATTTCATTTTGCACTCGATTAGAACCCAGACACTGTGAAACTTGTGTTTGTTTGGACAAATTGTAATATGTAATACTGCAATAGATATTCCACCATTCCAAGAGTTTTTAGATATTAACCTTGTGTTCAGTTAAACAACGTCTTTGTGTGAACATTTGTAATTTATACAAATAGCTACATAAGATTTTCAATTTACATTCAAAAATAGTAATAGTTATTTATACGAGTATATCGAAAGGAAAGTGAAACATTTCTTTCCTATGACATCGTTTTCTTCACGAACTATAAACAGCATGTTTCAAATTTTTAATTAGTATTTTTATAAGTAAATTCTTATGACGCATAACAAAAATAGAGAGAAAAAATTGGACTTGAATTACAAGCGACCGTAATTTAGTTGGTTTAAAGCATATGGCCGGAGTTTATAGGCCCCAGGTTGTAATTCTGCCGGCATCCCAATTTTTCAGTGGTATCGAGTCGGCCTGTGGATCTTGAGAACCCTGGTTCGATCCCCACAGCCGACAAACAATTTTCACCAATTTAAATCTATCCCTGTGGCTCCCCCTCTACTAACATCTTTGGGGGCCGTGATTTGACGGCTGGTAACCGCACTTCACACGAAGAAAATATATCACTTACCGAGATCTGCTTACGGCAGAGTGCCACACCCAGTAATGGGTAAAAGGCGTGATGATATATTTTTTTTTTTATATAATTTAATTAAAGTTTCAAAATCTATCAATCAGTCCAGTGGTACAAAAATGTCCAATTATTTTTGCGAATCTCTGAAAAATTATTTGTCCGTTGTAATCAGTAATTTTAAAACAAATTTATTTTTGAATCAAAAAGTAAAATTATCAGATATAAATTGAAAATTTAAATGAGATTATATATTCTTTTCAAAAATGTTACCTAGATGTCATTATTGTGAAATCATATCTCAATTGAATAAGTGAAAATTGCTTTCGGATAGGGTCTAATATGACTAATTGAATTTTTGAAATTCAATTAAAATATACACTGAATTAAATATTGTACAACTGTTATTTAAAGCATCTTTCTAAATAATTATATGTATATCTAGTCCGTGAAATAAGTATTTAAGGATGAACGTTGAGGGCCCATACCTAAACATAGCTAAGGGATAATACAAATTGAATACATCAAAAAAATATTAATATCAAAAGTATGAGCCGTTGGCATTTGGTGGAACATTATGAATAAGAATAAAGAACGTAGACACTTGATGTAGTTTCACAAAATTATTTATTAACAAAGTTGATCGATTTCGGCTTATTAGGCCATCTTCAGAACGTTGACTGATTAAAATACAAGTTACACACAGTTTATATAGTACAGTGATTAACGGTAAAGTTCATTTACAAAGATCTTAATAGTATCCGAATGAAACAAATCCAACTGGTCATTGAGGACATTTAAGCCGCTATGAATAGCTTTCTGAATTTCAAATGCTTCTAAGAAGTTCATTCTACGTCCTTTATTGGTAAAGTGTAAAATTTCCAGATTATCAATGTTGCAGGTGTGATTTTTTTCATTCGGATGTATCGCCATATTGGAGTCAGTTTTTTTAAATTTGAAGGATCTCATATGTTCGTAAAACCTAATCTTAAAAGATCTCCCTGTCTGACCAATATAAATATCGTTACAATCGTTACAATTTAGTTTATAAATACCACTATTATCTAATTTATCTTTAACGGTTAATTTGTTATTGACTAAAATATGCTTAATAGTATAGTTGTTATAATAGGCTGCATTAATATTAGAATTCTTTAGTTGATAACCTATGTTGTTACTGATATTGTTTACAAAAAACAATTTACAATATGGTTTACACTTTGGATTTGAAGAATGATCTCCGTAGATTTTATTGAACATGATTTTCTTGTTCTTCTTAGAGTTAACTTATGTTAATAAATAATTTTGTGAAACTATATCAAGTGTCTACGTTCTTTATTCTTATTCAAAAAATATGTTAAAAAGAATACACAACAAGAATAGCAACTCGTAAAGTTATCCGTTGAGTGTTGCAAAGTGATAAATACTGATTTCGAAGTAAAATACTTGGCACGTGGTACGCGTGCTAATGTGCATTTGATTGGCGACAGAGACAGAGAAACAGGTGTGTACTGTTGCGTAAGTCTGTATTAATAATACTAATTACGATGCTAGTATATTATACTCTTATGCGTTTCTTAATCGTAACATATAATTAGCAATTAATAACTGAATAGGTTTATGATTTCATGGTCAGTAATAAATACTCACATATTATATGGCATATTAACAGCAAAATATTATATTTTATGAAGTAATGAAGGCTGTACCAGCATCTAATAGTACTCGTAGTCCAAGAGTTTAATATCAAAATTTCTAATATTTTTTCTTCGACCAATTGGCAATGTGAGATATGAATGTCGTATTTTGCAGGTTGTTACATTGATAGTGTATTACTTTAGGATTGTTTTATTTGATTAGTGAAATCGGGACAAACTTATTATTAACATATAAATTAATTGGACATCAATATCGTAGTCTTGCACTTATAAGAATAGTAGTATTCCCTTTCGTCTCATGATACAAATCTCAAACTCGTGCGAAATGAGTACCATTCCATGTTTATTGTACAATATGTTGTTATAGAATTATTCGAAACGTATGTAAAAATTGGTTAAATTGAGGATGACAGGCAGGGCCGTCTTAAGCATCTCCTGGGCCATAGGCAATAAAATATCAACGTCAAACGTTGATGTTTTGACAGATAAAACGTCAAGCATTTATTTATTTTTTTGTCCAATTCCATGGCTATCAATATTTTCAACGTAATTTTCGACATTTTCATATTTAATTTCTGTCGTTACAAAGCACGTACAAGTAATTCTGTTTATTGATTTATATGCAGAATTTGATGCCCTAAAACTTTTATTTGACGCGTTTTTGCTTAAAATAATTAGAAAAGCAGGAAATTGCAAAAAACGGATTTCCCATGTTAAAGTCCTATGACCGGTTGAGCGAGTCACCATCCTGTATATATAAATACATTGTATCGGAGTGTCAGTGTCACATTATAATTATTGTATTATTTTGAATTTGTGTTACCAGCTGCCATCCCTCAATACAATTCATATCAAATGTAGTAATTATTAAAAATATTTTGGTCAGAAAATGACTTAAAACTTAAAATGTGAATATTTTTTTTCTATTTTTTTCATTTTAGTCGAACGATTCGGGCCCCCCAGAGTCACGGGCCCCCAGCACTTGCCTAGTTTGCCTAGGCGAAAAGACGGCCCTGATGACAGGTGGTAGAATAAATAGATGGATATTACTGAAAAATAGTTGCGTGAATGAAATATGAGATTAGTTCCTAAGAACGGAATTATAAATGTGGATAATGTGAATGTGGTGTGCTCGGAAAGATATGTTTGGCGAATTACAGGAAGAATCTAATGAATAAATGTTCGTGCTACAAACTTTTATACTGGTGCAAAGTTACTATTCCATGCTTGCTGCATTTATTATAGAATTATTCGAAACGTATGTCAAATGAAAACTTGGTCAAATTAAAGATGAATATAATTGAAATATGAGATAAGCTTGTATGATAGGAATAAATGTTCTGTGGATGTATCAAAGATTCATGCTACCCCATTTGGTTGGACATAGTATGATGTTATGTAAGTTAACACGTTAACTGCCATGAGGTACCTCAGATGTGCCTCACTAAAATTGCCCTGTATGTTTTGAGACACATCACTTGTGCCTCAGGGTTTGACTACACATTTTGCTCAGTGGTCCAACGTTAGTACCTCGAAGTGCATATCAACAAACGTAATTCAATTCTTCTTGGCGTGGTACACCCAAACGTATGTTTAGCGCATGAATTTTGTTGTTTTTAGTCCCTGAAATAAAAAAAATTAATGAAATAAATGCAAATATATTTCATACGTATATTTATTTGAAAAAAAAAACAAAACTATACATTATGTACCTATATAAATAAAATTATGAGAAAAAAATTACATAGGTTCTGATTTTGTCACTTTATGTTTCTGAAAACGAACTAAGTCCATCCATAACAAAAGGCCCAGAAAAATTTCCAGTTCATTGGCATTGGTGTCAGTCCATTTCTGGATTCTAGAATTAGGTTTATTTTCTTCTTTCAGGTTGTCCAGCATATCTGTTTGTTTCTACTACGATGTGATTCATTATTTCGTCGGTTATGAACAGTTTTATAAACTCATAAGGATTTTTATCAATAAAATTCCATAAATAAAATTTTGTATTCCTGAATTCTCTTCAGAATGAGTCAAAACATATTCATCCGATGAATTGTCACAAGCAAATGGAGATTCTTCTTCAGACATATACTCGTCCCATAATTTCGTAAATGTCTTTGTTCTTCTTCGTATTGGTACATTATTTACTGCTTGCCAGTTCAAAACTTGCATACTACCCAAAATCACGAGTATAACTGAACTTATTACAAAAACGTTGAACAAAACAAACGTGTACTGACATGCAAGCAAGGCACAGTACATGTGCCTCACGGCGTGAAAAGATGAATCCATCAGTTTAGGCCGTGAGGTATACATACCGGGTGGAACATCATACCTGTGTACATAGGCGATTAACATGAAAAAATAGTTTTTCTGTGCGCATTGCTCCCCAAATTATTTTAGCTAAAAATGCTTCAAATAAATGTTGTAGAGCATAAAATTCTGCATCTAAATCAATAACCAGAATTACATTTCCATGCGTTATAACGACAGAAATTAAATAAAAAATTATTAAAAATTACGTGAAACAAAAATAGATAAATGCTTGACGTTTGACAGATCTCCTGATTTAACACCTAGCGATTTTTTTTATGGGGTCATCTTAAATGTAAAATTTATAAGCAACGCCACCCAAATATTAATTCTTTGAGAGAAGCTATCGTGGATAAGTGCGCCTTAATCACAAATAGGCAGCTCGCTAATGTACGACATTCCTTCTACAATACACTTGGTTATTGCTTGGCTGAAAATGGAGGTTTATTTGAATATTTATTATAACAATAAATTGTAGTTATTTTTTATTGAGAGAATTATTGTTTAATATTTGAATTATAATAGATAGGTTATAATTTTTACATGACCAACCCTATAAGAAATAAACGTTTCATTGAAATGTACAATTGTTTATTTATTATTAAATTGTAATCATAGGTATGGAGTTTTTTGTATGAATTTTATTGAATGATTAATTTGTCGGGGGTAAAATATCAAATAGACAGAAAAACGTCAAGCATTTATCTATTTTTGTTTCACTTCCATGGCTATTTGATATTTAAAACGTAGTTTTTAATATTTTTTGATTTAATTTCTGTCGTTACAACGCATGTAAATGTAATTCTGTTTATTGATTTAGATGCAGAATTTTATGCTCAACAACATTTATTTGAAGCATTTTTGGCTAAAATAATTTGGGGAGCAATGCGCACAGAAAAACTTTTTTCATGTTAATCGCCTATGTACACAGGTATGATGTTCCACCCGGTATATTGTGCCTCAATGAAATATCTCAAAATTCGTGAAAATATTTTTCAAAAATCAATTCTGCTAGCATATTCGGATTTACTGATATAAACAGGCCCTAAATCTATAGAAAAGGAAAAATTGCCCAAGGGATCCAACAATTTTTTTTAATGCTGGCAGTTAACGTGTTAATGCGGCTTTGTTTAATAATATGTGTACCAAACTTTTAAAATTGAAACAAAGAGCACTCACGTAGAATAAGCCACCGTAGCGCTTCTATTTTTACTCTGGAAGATTGACTGGGAATAGACGCAGTATTTGTTTCCTGTCATTGATGAAATCAGTACATGTTGTACACATGTGACAAGAGCATAATATCAATTCAACAAATATCCTCTTAACGAGTTATTTTTAAATGCAGCTTATGTATATCATCTGTGAGTTATATGCGTCTGCAGTTTGGTTGTGTTGATCGTGTTTTACACCTCATCAGAGTCGACTGTCTTTCAAAAAAAAACAGACAACCACAGTTATGCACCGAGGATCGTTCGTGGAAGGCTGGGGACATAATGACATTACCGGGAATCGAATAGCGCTCCATCAGTATTATTATTCATGTAGCCACTAACATTCAAAACAATTGCTGTTTCAACCGAAACACAAATTGCTAATTTTCTATAATCGTTTCAGTTATGCTGTTTGAACATGAAAGATACACAAAGCGCGACCAAGGGGTTGTTATTCGACGGAAAAAGGAACTAATTTCTAACTTTCTTATAGTTCTAAAGAAGTGGTGCGCAACTTATGGGTCACAACCCTCTGTGAAGATATTGTGAAATTTGAGCAAGTTCTCGTATTTTATAATTAATAAATAAATAAAATTCAAATGAAAATAAATTATACTGGAATATTAATCAAATGAATAAACAAATGATACAGATGGCAGATAGTTTTGTTACTTATGTTATTAATTGTTTGACTTCGCGATTATTTAATTACAAGCACAGAACTACACTCCTTTCCTTTCTTATTTACTTTATTCATTTTCATATATAGCTTGATGTTAATCACTGGTTGCTATTTTATGTTTGTACTTTTGCAACAATATTTCATCTGGAAAGTCATAAAATTTTCAAATGAATAAAATATATTTATAAACATTATATTCCGGATTATTTATATGTTCCATTTGTATTATTATATTTAAAGTGATATTAATATATTTTTTTTCTTTTTAGGTAAGTCTACAATAGAATTTCAGCTTCTAAATCTAGTGCAGTGCGATCAGGTTAGTTTTTTGCACTTTATGGATTGTATTTTATTATTTCAAAATGGACGGTCTTTTCACTTTTGAAGGAAGTACCAAAAGTTATTTGGAATTTTCTTTTTTTATAGCGTGTAAAGAAATTAGAGAGTCTAGGAATGTTAATCGACCAAAATTGGATCTTTTACTGATTTGTTATTAAAATATTTTCAGATCAGTACCTGTAATTTTTTAAATGTTTAATTTAATCGTTGTTAAATGCAAATAATAAATGCACTGATTTCATCAATGACATGAAATAATTACGGAGAACATTTTAATGTAACATGTGCAGTGCGATGTACTCGTTTATCTTATCGTAGTAAAGTAAGACGGTTGCAGTGTAGTATTTCTTTGTTTTGAAAATGAAAAGTGTATATGAATATTAGTGAAACAATACAGTGCACAGGAGCGTCGTGTTGTCGCATTTTAAATAAATCTTTGCTATCAGCACTCTATCTGTTTTCCCTTGGAAGCAGACCGTACGAGGTTTGGTTGTTTTGTTTTCGCGTTTCGCGTGCATTCGCCACCGCAAGTGCAAGTTTAGTTCCGAGTGAATCCGCATGTTCGCATGCATTTCGCACGGTCGACAAATAAACGCACTTTGTGCATGCATAGCTAATCGATATCATTACTACTAATCAGTTTTTCTACCCTTTTGTTTGAGTTTTTTCAACGAACTAACAACGGTAATTGTATTTCGTGTTAATATAAATTAATGGAATAAAATATGCGATGTTTCTCGGAAATTAAAGTTTTTAGAAATATTGTTGCAAACACGCGACTGCCACAATGTTATGATGGTTTAAAATGAGTCTGAAAGCAGCGTGCAAGATGATTATTTAGATCTAAATTTCCCTTTGTGTTTTGCTACTAACGTGAACTGTACGAGTACAATATACGAGTATCGAATGGACAATATTATATACATGTACTGATAAAGTCATGACCAATTCAGAAGGTCGTTGCGTCATCATTTTGAACTTGACAGTTCAAGCACTCGAATAGCAGGAGTGTATCTATGATTTTCAGAAAGGATATGCAAAGTTTAAATGGATTAGCGGTTATTGTATTGGGACTGCAAGTAATACTAACAGTTGTGTCTTTGAATTATAAATGAAATACGTGCCGAAATGGCCGGATTAAAAGTAAGCGATAGCTTGTAAAGGCAAAGAATGTGTATTGTAAAATGTATGCGTGCCCACAAGCCACAGGTGTATAGTCATAGTCGGTTTCCTGATGATAGTGTCCATAAAATATTATCTCCGGTAAACTGGAAACGAACTCGTACGTGACATACGCAACCTTTATGACTGTTTGTTCAGGTCGTAATTGCCGCACATACTAATATAGCTTTAATTGGAAAGTGCGTATCAGTGGTTTGCACGTACGCTGATAACACATTATGTCTTTTATATTTCCGTATAAATGATTCTGTATAGCTATAGAAAATGCACCTCTTTCCCGGAATCCTCGCTGTATTTACATAATTGCAGTGACTGGATTTGGAAAGGGATCATGATACTATTCGATGAAAGATAGAATGATGTAGTGGCATATTTTCATTACGTGGTATCGCTATAGCAACCTTCTATCCTCGTTTGTTTTACGGCCTTTCGGATCAATCTATCTTGAACACATGACTACTATGAGTATATTCTCGTTCGGGAGCTGTGGGTTATGTGCGGATGTGGGTTCTTTATTCCTTGTCTCGTTTCTTATATTCTTCCGAATTTCGCTCGAAACATCTCTGATCTATAAATAAGTTATTGCTAACATTCCTACTTCTGATCGTTTTGATTGCTATGGCTGTACTATTTGCCTTCATCGCCCACTATCATGGGTGTTTCATTTCCAAAATATTTTGTATTTTATTAAATAATTTGGGCACTTTTAGTTCATGGAAGTTGCTGAAAATATTAAATGGAGTAGCACGAACCCTTGAAGCATTCATACCCATCAGATTAATCAATATTTTCATCCAGACATTATGCTCGTTTCAACTACAAGTTTATTTATTTCTCGGAATCTTTCATAACCCAACAAGCCCTAAATCACATCTATTCATTGTAATTAGGATTAAATTCCTGTTGAGCAGAATACTAAGTAAATAAATTATGTTTTATGATCGTTCGAAAAATGAGTCATTATGTACTTTTTTTCAGTCAAACATGATTGTTTATTATTCCACATTACTAATAGCAAAGTGCGATAAAATATGTAGCTACGAAATAAATTTAACTACATAACCTAAAAAAAATAAATGTTTTTAACGTTTGGAATATAATTAGTGAATTTAGTATAAGTAGTTGAAGCTCGATCGTAGAGAAAATAGATATTGCTTACAGCAAAATAGTTACATAAATAACTAATTACTTTGACCATTCAGTAATACATTCATTATATGGATGTTTTTTGACAATGCAGCTACGGCCGTGAGTAATAATTAACACAATTAATATAACCTCTAATAATTAATATTTTCATCAAATTTATCAAAATATAAAAATGTAATTTCCAGTTAGTAGCTGTGAAGAAAGTACCTATAAATAAAATAAATAAAAATAAATATATCATCACGCGTTTTTACCCATTACTGGGTGTGGCACTCTGCCGGAGCAGATCTCGGTAAGTGATATATTTCTTCACGTGAAATGCGGTTACCAGCCGTCGTCAAATCACGGCCCCCAAAGATATTGGTGGAGGGGGAGCCACAGGGGTAGATTTAAATTGGTGAAAATTGTTTGTCGGAATCGAACCAGGGTTCTCAAGATCCACAGGCCGACTCGAAAGTACCTCTAGTGTTGAATTCGCGTGTAATAACTATGATTCCTTCAGATAAAATACAACACTTGTCCTCGACTCGTGTCATTGCATCCTCATCAGTAATACCTATCATTACACGCTCGTTGAGCAATTTATTACTTCATAGGGGAATTTTTGTATTCATTGTGAACAACAATTTACAAAGCAAACTGTAGTTGTGTTGAGATAACAAAACAAATATTTTAAAATGAAAGACGTGGTTCGCTATCTGTTCAGCATTTATAGTTCGTATAAAATATTTTATTTACTTCCTGATAGCAACAGTTTGTAAAGAAAATCATATTTTCCAACATGAATGACATGAATTTGTAAATTGGATGTATCTTTTATATATCTTGAATATTTTCGCCAGCAAAATACGTTGTGAAATGTTTCAATGAGATATGAAAATTTGTCTGCACTGTTCACTGCTTGCTTTCAAATATAAAATTGGGATGAACAAAGGATATGAGGAAGACATTCAAGTTTTATTTCCGGGATTTAAAATAATATTTTGTATTAAATATAATGGATCAGAATCAACGATAATGAAAAAGGAGATATATGTTCCATTTAATTAAATCTTTTGAATTATTGATATCTTTTTAGACCAAAGTAGATCAACTGTTAAAAACATTTTGAAAAGAGAAATCAGTTTTATTTCAAATACGTTTTATTTAACAAAATATCAGATTACCTAAATTAGCATATTTTTTGTATTTCCACAAAAGGATGAAAACGAACGGTAATGAAAAGAGTATTTTTGCTCGGCACTTAATTATTTTGATATTGATTTAGTGTGCGATGTTTTCGCGAGCCGTGTTATGTTTTCGGATGAAATACGTTTCGGAAATAGCATTTTGTGTCATGTTCTCCCCTCGGTTGCTCTAGGTGCATGCGGATAGTGAAATCTTTATATGTAGTTTCGTGGCACCCTATTATTTCTGTATAGTAAACAGTCTCTATAAAGATTTCGAGATAAAACACGTACTTTTAGTTTTTTCTACTCAACTCTTGGAAATATTATTCTCACGAACATAATTTACCCGAACTGATTCCAGGATCGGATTCATTGTATAATCAGGAAGTATTTAGCTTCGCTGAATAAGTCAATGTAATTGCTTGAATTTTTAAAACTTGTGCTGCTGCATTTTAATATCTCTTAGTTTTCGAGATACTAGTCTTCAAAGTTAAGAAAAAAAATCGCTGTATTCCGAAAAGTACTCGATTTCTCGTGTCATAAATAATTCGATTTTTAAACTGAAACCAAAATCTCATCTTCCAGACTTTTAGAGAAGCTGTTTGTCTTGTTTTAATGTACCATTTTTTTTGTATTTACTAGCTGAGCTAAAATAAATTTAATGAACTTTAAATTAAATCGTTTAAACCGGAAACATGATGGGCAGGTCCCCCAAAAACTATTAAGACATTTGTACATTTGAAATGTTTTTAAAAATATCAATTAAACAAATACGGAGTAACGATTGTTGCAAAGTTAGTTAATAGTTTACTCATCCATAAAAGCTGTTTACAGGGCCATTGTCCGTGTTTACTTCTATTTTACTATATAAAAGAATTTTAAGAGATAAGTTTAATGTGTAAGTGTCATTTTAAGACGATGTTTTAGAAGAATCGCGACTGTAAATCTTCGCAACTTTATGTTGACTTAGTGTCACTTTGTGAAAATACGATTCATCGTTGCCCGAAGCTTGCACTGGCGGTAGAGAATAGAATAAACAAGTATTGAGAACTAGAAGCAATCATAGATATAAAGACTTATTCACCACAAGATGGCAATTTCGAATGATTTAAAATAAGGTTTGTCTACCTTCATCGTAAATAAATATACTTTACCTTACTTTACTTCCTTCCAACAAAATCACTTTTAACCTGTTTTCATATTCACGCAGTTTAGAACCATGGTTCTTCTGAATCAGGAAACAAACTTATGCTACTTTGTACAACAGGGACATAATCCCAATTACAGCCACAGTGTTATAGTTCATATATTTTTTAATTCAGTGAGATTTGAACTTGAACAAAACAACAGATATCAAGTAGATGCCCGGTATATTTTACTTGAAGATTATTTGAAATATTGCATGCTTTGAAGTGTCCGAGATTTTAGTATTGAATGAAACAAGTACGATACGATTGTAACCCAGCGTTCCATCGAAAAAGCGATCACTGTTAACAGTGTCATCAAAGATAGAACAAATTAAATGATTCAATTCCTTTCGCCTCAATATTGGGGGTGCAGTAGGCAGTAGGCAGTAGGCAGTATATTCTCGCTATGTGCTATCCTGCTATCCGCCATCGTCGCTGGTCGTCCTGTCTCTATAAAATATGTTTTATTACATAGAGTTGCAGCAGTAATAATATTACGCCCAGTTCTGTCAGGCTGAACACCGCAGATACTTAAATAATACAACAGCATTTCGGAATTACCGACATCCCTCTCTACGAAATACGACGTACAGCTCAAACAAAAATCACGAAACTTGTTGATTAGTTTCCTTTCAAAAAAAGAGTGTACAAAACCTATATTAAATCATATGTAGATAAAGCATTGTCACTGCTCGTGTAATAGCCTTGCTCAAGCACGCTCTATATCTCTTTTTTTCTCTCTCTGCACTTCCGTTTGCCTCACCGCGTCACATATTTCGTAACGCATTCGCCAGCTTACTTTTCAACTTCCTAAAAATGGAAAACGTATACGCCATAACAAATTCAATTCTTTTATTTACTTTTTCAGTAGCAAATGATGAGTGTGAGATTGAGAAGAATGTTGTAAAAAGATCAGGTGTATATCAGTTTAGATGGTTAAGACATACATAACGTATGTTAAATGAAAGATTGGTGAAATTAACGGTAAGAGATAGGAACAAATTCTGAGTAAGAGAAATATATAATTTTGGTCTTAGGATATCGCTGAGGTAGTAATTCTGAAAAACATGGAATGTAATTAATTATTGATCGAGTTGCAGAATAGGAGGAAATATATTTTACCAAGTACCGACTACAGCTTGTCTTTTAACGATTATTATTTTGATTTGTAATTGAATAAATGTAGTTGGTAGTGTATCTGGGTGGCAGAAGCGGAAATCTTTGTTCACAATTAGTCAACAATATAATTAAAACAAAGTATGCGTCTGGTAATAAATGTACGCGAACATTTTACCTAGCCTGTACAATATCCTGTTTCTGTCTCAAACTGCAATAAAGTGAAATAAGGAAATCGTCGTAATCATAAGACAGAGCGACGCAGGACAGTACGAACTCAGAAGCGGTAACAGAGAAACATTAGGGGAGAGTATAACTGCAATAATATGTTGATCACCTATCAAATACTAAGTCAATTACGGAAGGTTAAGATATTAATAATTTTAGTGCGCCATCGTGCAGCAAGATAAAGAATTACAACTTTGTTTCTTTACGAGGTGGAGTAAAGTCTTTGTCTTCATCAACAGCAGGAACTGAATTCGAACATGCACGTACACCATGTTGCTAGATATGTAGTGCAAATCGCGATACAGACCCGGATTTACGGATAAACGATAATAAGAACTTAATTTTTATTCATTGCATGAATTTTAAAATTTAAAAATCATTTATTTTTTTATTAGGTGGACAAAAAACAAAACAAAATTGAGGGTTTAAAGGTTTATATTTCGGCTTTGTTTAGAGCCATCTACAGATAAGTGGTGATGTGATGTGAGGTGAATAATGAATCCAATCCAATCGCATGAAAAATTATACCGCAAAATTCATTTTTCCTGTATATTATATTATCGTTGCTAGATATCGAGAAATACAGTACGGAAATCATACTTTCGGTCTACTCCTTGTTAAACAACAACAAATAACAGTGAGGAAATAACTTTATTACACACAAAATACATCATTCCTGGACGTTATAGACGTTGAAAAACAACAAGAAATATCAGTACTGGAATAACTTTTATAGTCTAGCCAGCAAAGAAATGTATATAAATGAAAAATAAAATCATTACTTTGTAAAAAAAATAGTTTGTGTAACACGTAGGAAAAGTATACTTTCCGGACTCCTTTGATTGGAGGACGAGGTGTTAGCTACCATCGTCCGGAAATATATCACTTTTCATGTTAGTTACATAATATACTATTTTAGAGAAAAATGCTTAAAGCAATTGTGTGAATCTTTTATTTGAAGCATTTATTTCCCAAATAATTTAGAAACAAATTACAATCAGATATCTGATAGATAAGTTTATCAGTCAGTCTATTTTAATATTAATAAACGGTCGAGATATTTGTTTTTTAATGAAACGCTAAAAATAAGAAGATATTTGATGCATGGTTTCAATTATTTCTCAAAACATTTGAAGGAAATTAATATTGGATGAAATTAAACTTATTTTTCGAAAATAAACCACAGTTATGTTTACTTTTTAACCACGGATCATTGAAGTAACCATATTTTCCACAAACAATGTTGCATTATTTTTCTGGTTTCTGAAAGAAAACACTCTGGTTTATTTTGAATGTCTGGTCCTCAAGTGATCTAAATCCGGTCCTGGCAACACATATACAGATATATACCTTCAGTAATGTCTGACGCATAAACTTTTATGTTAGTAGCACACAAAGCGTTGATTGCAAGATGTCGCACATAAAATATTGTCGAGCAGAGCATAAAACGAATATCTACATTCGAACAATAAGTTTTTCACGACGTTTTAATAATTAACAAGACACGCTTATTGCCGCTAGTTTTACACGCGAAACTGTTACGATTTCAAATGGTAACCGACACACCGACAGCTGCTATTAGATATCCTAGCGATATTTTGCATTTATATCACTTTTATTGTCTTCTTTGTGACTAATCAGTATTCTTTTGTCCTTCGTTTTTCCACCGACATTGTTCATATGAATGTACACTGATAAAAAAATAACATCACGCCATCAACTTTCATATAACAATTATTATTGTTATTCAAATCTGAAACTACACTGAAAATTTAATCTCTCAACAATTAAGTCTTAAAATTAATCGTACATTATTGTAAGATAAACTTGCGAATATTTTGATTTCGTGTAGATTTAGTGATTTTATTCACATGAGGAAACAAATGAGGTATGTGTGGGGTGTTTGTCGATATACTCGAAGATGTCGTGTCCGGAATGTGAGGTTGTAAGAAGAGTGGGTATAAGTAGGGTTGTGTGACCGACTATTTGACCGGTCAATTGACCAAGAAACATTTAATAAAAATCACAATTAAAATTGTAATTTATTTATATAGTACTGTTTACTACATCCAATATTACTGAAAATGAAAAAAAAAAACAACAACAAATAATAAACAAAACCACATCAAATTCAAAATAAAGGTTAAAATAAAGTAAAATGAAATAATATGTATTTATTTTATTTGTAAAGTAAAGTAAGCAAATTCTCCAGAACCCAGAATACCAAACTAGATATATTCATGTAATAATAGTAAGTAGCTATTTCTATTGAACAATAGATGTCGTGGCGGTTCCATTTAGATTATTTGACCGTATTATTTGGCTGTCAAATATTTTTGGTCAATTGACCACGGCACAACCCTAGGTATAAGTCAATTAAATAGTTTGGGTATGTGGAATATATGACGAATGAAAAACTGGTGAAACAAGCCTGTATTGGCGAAAATGAGGGTGAAAGATTGCGTGGACGATCTAGAAATAAATGAATAAATATTATTAAAGGGTTGTAGCGTGAATGAAAAATTCCTAGTGTGAAGAACAAACGAGCTTATATGAAAGGAATTATGATTGTGGTTAGGATAGGAATGTTTGAAATAAATATATTTCTTTAACGTGGTGAAAATTGTTTATCGGCTGTGGGAATCGAATCCGGGTTCCCAAATCCAAAAGCTGACTCGATACCACTGAACCACCTACCCCATAGGAATGTTTGGTGAAGATTAATTGCGGGATGAATCTGATGAATAAGGTCTTACGCATGATTATTTTTTCAATTTGTTGTTTAGTGTTTCGAGTGTTTACCTTACTTTCAAAAACAAGCGCTGGCTGGAGACACTCTCTTCCATTCTTATCTTTGGATTCCTTTACTGGTCTTACAAAAGAGTGTCTACTTCAATTGTGTGAAATTCACTTTCAAAAACAAGCCCAAGACGATATTTCCTTCCTTCCTTATCTTTCTGTGTCTTTTTCAGTTCATACTATAGAGTCTATCTTTAACTGTACTTTCAAAAACAAACGCAGAGGACCATCCCTACCTTTCTTCTTTATAGATTTGTTGTTAGAGAAGTGGGTGTAAGTGAAAGATTTATGAAACAGGTCTATAGGAGCGAATGGATGGATGTGATTGAAGGTTTGTTGCTTGATGAAAGATTTCCAGTGTGAGGAATAAATGAGTATGTATGGAGAGAGCGAGTATCGTGTGTCAGGCTGAGAATGTGATTTTTTATGTATCTATTAATGGATGTTCTGTGAATGTGTCAGGGGTTCGTGCTACCCCATTTAATGGGATATAACGTGATGCTATGTGTATATGTTTGTGTTTGCATAACTTGATACCTAGTTTTATTTACTCTAGGAAACTGTTTGACTTAAAGATGACTTAACGACGACCGTTTGACTTCATTTAGGAAAGTTTGAAACACGCTGTGTTCGTATGAACACGTGCGATGCGCAACAAACAAAGGACTAAATCATATTGATTTTTGTAATTTTAGTGGGCACTCAATTTTATTTCGAGTAAATTTACTTTAAGTTCCACATATAAAAACTGCTCGTCATTCATTCGCATAAATACTGTGGCACTTTGAATTTTTATTTATTCTGGGGAGGCAAAGGCAGTTATGGAATGAAATTCTTTATTTCGAGTATAATAAAGTATATGGCGTTTATGTGACTGATTCCTATTTTATTAAAGTAGAGCTGCAATTTTATGACACTTTCCCTTCTCTCAGTCAAGCAGAATCACTCACTCATCTCTTTTTCTTTTATTTGGATGCACTAATATATTTTATACTAGGGACACGATATTCCACAAGCAAAATCCATAAATCTCTGCAAATTGGAAAATATATCGATATACATAACAGTAAAAAATAATTCTTATAATACATATCTTCTCACATCACTGATCATCCACATTCACAATTTCTTTCTTATACAAATTCGTCTCATCTTTCATTCCAGCAACAAATTTTCAATCATATTTATTTATTATATTTATACAATTTATTTTATTTATTTACCTATTAATTAATTAAATGCCAATTATAGTACAGGGCCTGGACTCACCGAGCCACATTTTCATGTAATTCTTAGCTTGATTGATATTCGAACTCGAGATCTCCGGATTCGAATTCCGTAACGCTACTAACCGTATCTACATATCTAGAAATGTTACGGTACTATCAATACCAGAAAGTATCAATAGATATCTTCTTTTCGATATCAAATATTTTAGTACTCTGTACTTTCGTTTTGATATTTTATCTATATCGACATTTCAAAATATCGGTATTGATAGAACACCTTTCTTCACTACTGTATAGTATTTTTAAATACATCTCTGCTTTAAACGAATTTGTTATAAAAATGTTATCTTGTTTTGAAGTAATTCCACCATAATAATAGTTTTCACTTTTGTTCATCGATACTTCAAAGTATCGGTATTTGTTTCTAATACTTACTAGACATTGATATCGAAACCAATATTAGAGAACAATACTTGTATCCCTATCTATTCATAGATCATAGTCACAATCACTCATCCTCCATTTCACCAACATACACTTGTTTTACCAACCTTCTATTTTCAGGCAAAAAAATATAATGTTGAAGAAGGTAAAAGCAACCAAATAAGAAGAATTAATATTTATATACCTACATCAATATACCTGAACCTTAGTTTTTGCTTTTAGGACGACAGTTCTGTTATGAATTATTGTACCGTATTAAATTTAATATACACAAAATTGTCTTACAAAATAGTACATTTTTTTTTCTAAATGGATACTTACAGTTCGTTTTCAATCATCTTAACTAGAGATGGGCGAATATCATCCGCGAATAGTCGAATGCCGCGAATATTGACATTATTCGATATTCGAGATTTTCGAATATTAACGTCAGTATAGCGAACATTCGAATACCTCGATTATCGCGTCATATGTTGACCTCAATTTTTGACTATGTTTTTCTTTATCATTTGTACATAAACTTAAAGCTATTACAATACTTTGAAGTTATTAATAACAAAGATAATTTGTTTCAAAACCATGAAGACGTACCATATTTCAAATTTGTTTTTTGCCAACATCAGCCCGTACGTTTCACCTTCAATTTGAAGTTTCTTTTTAGTTTGTACTTTTTGTTTTAATTTTATTTTATCTTAACAATTTCATTCAGATAATGAAAAGGACATAATTAAATAATTAATTATAATAAATAAATTAACTTTTAGGAGTATTCGAATATTCGAGTACCTCGAATATTCGAGATCTGATTAATATTCGTATTCGATATTCGAATTCAAGAAATTTGATATTCGCCCATCTCTAATCTTAACCAATTTATTCCTAATTCGTCTACGCAATTTTGCACCCTCAAAACAATTATCTGTTTCTCCAACCTTTCATTCTCAAACTTTTTACTGATCTAACAACATTTTGTATTTCACTCTCGTAATTTGTTTACAAATGGAGTATAAGAAATTGACAACGTATGTTATTTATACCAGGGATGTTACCAATAATTTAAAATAAAAAAAAAAGGTTATGGAAACAAAAATTGTGAATGTATCGGAATTCGAAAATGCATGATGACGGTCATCATCAGTTGAGCACACATTTGTACACATGTACTGAAGCCAGCGCTCGCTAATCTGCATTGTGAATCGTTTCAATCAGTTCCGTGTGACAGTTGCTTGCTAGGCCCCCAGCAAGCTTGCCAACCCATTCCGAAAATATACATACATATAGATTCATAGTGATGTCATTGCAGCATTGGCATACTGCTGTCATTTGATCGCATTACCATACGGCAGCGCCGCAACACAGCCCCTGCAGGCTACGGTTTCCTGTCTCTTCTCCCCGAACCCCCGAGAGCCCCTACCGAGCCCTTGCCATCGCTCAAGTCAATCAGCCATATTTGATTCACGAGTCGCAGAGGAAACCAGTGTTTGTGTTCCTCTTACTTTTTCAATATGTTTGAAATTGTTTTTATTTTGAATTTAAAAACATACTACGAGTAAATAGAATTTTTTAACGGGATTTTATTCCGGTCTGGTTGTTTTGATTCTGTATTCACGAAAGATTTGATTTCAGCACAAAACCTAGTTTGGTGATGAGGAAATCTATGGAATTATGGCAAACAATACGATTGTCTTCTGTTGTGAACAAACTGCACATTTTATTTTGCTTGCAGCTATGTTTTCAATAACATTTCTTTTATTTTTACATGAAATATATTTTCCACTCGTGGTTCTAAAATTGCATAACGAAGAATCTGCATGACAATTGCTGTAGAATATCATAACTAACGTTTGTCAGTATAATTCAAAACTCACGGATTTTCAGGGCGTTTTGAATCTAAAATTCAATTTACACACGTTAATTACGTGAAATATTCAAGTAATTGGATTGAAACTTGGCACCTGAACACTGATCTATTGTCCATATTCTGTAACTCGATCATTAGGTATCTGTTACTGATCGATTAATTTAGTGCAACCCTTAGTTTCATGATTCTGTGTTTAAAATGATTTATTTTGTTATTTTTATATTACTTTTAAGCATTTTGCTCCCGTATGACACCAATATAAATAATATAATTTTTTAATCATACTCTTCACGAAGCTATGTCAATGAGCTGACATTGCATTAGTTTTTATAATAAGTAGGTACATATCGTTAGGTTAGAACAGAACTAGGGTAAGTCCAAACATAGAGTTTTGAATAATCGATAGCGGAATATTTTAATTTGATTTTGAATTTAGACTTGCAAAGTACAAAGTATACAATATTTTTTTCTTTTTTGATTATTAAACTTTTTAAATATTTTACGAAAATTTTATTGTTATAATTAAGACTAGTTAATTTACTGGGCATAAATAATTAATAAACGTGGACATACGATTACGATTTTAATTAGGTATTTAAAAAAATAATGTGTCAGTATACTTATATTACTTCTGCATCAAAGTATTATATAAATTATATGGGGAAGGTGGCTCAGTGGTATCGAGTCGGCCTGTGGATCTTGAGAATCCTGATTCGATCCCCACAGCCGACAAACAATGTTCACCAATTTAAATCTACCCCTGTGGCTCCCCCTCCACTAATATCTTTGTGAGCCATGATTTGACGATTGGTAACCGCACTTCACGCGAAAAAATATATCACTTACCGTGATCTGCTTGGGCATAGTGCCACACCCATTGATGGGTAAAGGCGTGATGATATATTTATTTATATATAAATTTATGTCGAAATAATACCTAATGGAAAATTTTGATGTAATGAGTAATGAAATTAGAGAATTATTATTGTTATTGTTTCGAGTGTGAGGAATAATCGAGCTTATATGAAAGTCATTTTGAATGAGTCGGGATAGGGATGTCTGGCAAAAATAATGTGATGTTATGTATGCATGTATGTATTAAAGAATTTTTCGTATTTGCAGCATGTCACTTTTGATGATAATTTCTAAATACAGTATAAGTGGTCAATAAATTTGAGTTGGATTTTCATGTTTTATGTCTTCAAGCCACTCATGGCAATAAGATTTATAATAATTACGTGAAAGTGGTTGTAGTAGCAGTAACGTATCAACGTGCGTTTCATTTGTGCGTTGTCATTAAGTCGTACGCACCAACTTTACATTACGTACTACATTTGATTGGGACGTAACTCTGCAATAAAATACTACCGTCCATTCGAAGTCAATCCTTTATATCAGAACGCAGTTTTAATTACAAGCATTCCCAGCGGACGAACTAAAGCTGTGTCCTGCTGCTGGTAGCAGCACAACCCCACCGAGCAATAAGAATTAAGTTAATGGTGTCGATGCTACCTCGCTACCCCCTTATACCCTCCTACCCTGCGTTACAACTTAACTTTGATGGCCATCATTTCGTTTTGTTTTAATTGCTCATCAAAATTTGATTACAGGAACTTTCTTTTCGTCTTCGCCATATATTTGGTACTGTGTTACAATTTGCTCGGATCTTATAATTCTAATTTTTATACTTTTTTTACTTTTCATAACATGAACTCAATTCCAAGCTTAATAATTGAATCAGAACCATTCAGACATTACATTTAAACAGTGTTGTAACTGAAAACAATTAAACAAATTGTCTAAATTATAGACGAGTTGAATTATAATTATTTAGGCATTGCATCGACTTCAGAAAATAGCATTTGGAGAAAATTATATAAAAATAATATATATAATACAAAATATATTACCTATCTAGATGCTGAATGAAATTCCTAAAATTTGAAGAAATAAAGATCATTAATTTGTATTTAGAAAAGATAAAATAAATAATAAATATATCATCACGCCCTTTACCCATTACTGGGTGTGGCACTCTGCCTAAGCAGAGATCTCGGTAAGTGATATTTTCGCGTGATGTGCGGTTACCAGCCGTCAAATCACGGCCCCCAAAGATATTAGTGGAGGGGGAGCCACAGGGATAAATCTATCCCTGTGGTGAAAATTGTTTGTCGACTGTGGGGATCGAACCAGGGTTCTCAAGATCCACAGGCCGACTCGATACCACTGAGCCACCTACCCCATTTAGAAAAGATAATAAACAAATTTACAAACGTATATTTATTTAGGTAAGGTTATTGATATCAGTTTGAATTTTTAAAGTTTTAAAAATGATTTAATAGCAAAAGTGTTAAATTACTGCAGTGAAATAAAAATCGTTATTATACAACACCTGTTTGTGTTATAAAACGCAGAAATTATCGTCCACGCAAAAAATGAGTATTTAATATTTTAGTACCGGAATTATTACTTACTTCATGAAAATTATAGTGTTAATGACGTCATTCAACATTTTTAGAATTTAAATCATGAGTACATTGTAACTCATTCAATGAACAATCTCACTCTAGTAAACAGAAAAAAAATATAACCACTACCATGAAGTAATTAAAAACGATTTTCTTAAATTACGAGTATTTAAAACTATTTGAAGCATTTTTTTCTAAAATAATTTTAAAATATTTGATTGACTAAATGTTGAAGATAATTATAAAATATGACATAAAAATGTGACCAACCGTCTAAAACAAAATGTTATGTATTGTAATGAATTTGCTCGCTAGAGTGACATCACTGTTATTGGAGTTGAATAAATGACGTAGAGCTGTTTTTGAAAAATTATATCTCGAAAATAAAACATTTATAAGACGTAAAATATATTCTTACATATACAAATTTATACATTCTTTCAAGAAAAAAATAACCCCATTCGTTATTTCACGTTTTGTGTTGTTGTCATATCTGCATCAATAGAGTTTCAGAAAAAATGTGATCAGGTTTGTTTGTCGTTAAAATTTAAATATTGAACCCCTAGAGTTCCATCGTAGTTAGAAACTAAAGCAGTAAAATTAGCCTAAAAATAAATGTAACCATCTATAAGTCACTCAAAGCACAAACGTAAAATAGTAAGCTGATTTAGTAGAAGAACGTCTCGCGTCTAAAGTTTTATTACCTATTTATATGTGAAACGGTTGCAGTGCCCAAAATAAAACAGGCACGTATGTAAATGCGTTAACGCAAAATTGTAACAGTTTACAATGAGTGTTATTGTTATAGCAAAGCTAAGCCTATACTGATACTGCTGTGCTCCCGCGGTGAGACCAATTCTATAAAGTATTAAATATTTAATGTCGGACGCACTGGCACACAAAACAATATAATACGGATACGAAGGAACGAGGACGCTTAACGTGACTCTGAGCAGATGGGGAATTTATAACCCATCACGCAGAGCGCCTTACGAAATATAACCTTTGTGCAGAGGCGGACTATGCCTTAGGCGAAAAGCAAAAAGTGGGAATTGAACTTGCGTGAAACTATTTACTTTGACTAAAGGCCAGTCTTTTTATCTCCAGATGAAGTTTCCAATAACTATCAGCGGGATAAATTTAAAAAATATCGCTAATAATTATTCTGAATGCCATTTTCCGATACGATATTTTATCGATACTTATCGGAACTCTAATTGGAGATGAAAAAACCTGCCCTTAGGAAGGTTGCATTAGACTGGCAACAATGCAAAAAGTATAGAGTTATACATATGTCTTCTAGATTTCAAGATATACATATTAGCGGGAGCAAATTTAAACTTCTTCATCTTCTGAGAAAGCTTTTAAATCCTTCCCTGTCTTTAAGTGCGTAAGTCGAACGATCCAGGACCCTCTCTTGGATGCACCAAGCAACCCAGGATTACTTCATTAGCAACATCGTTAATGGCTGGCTTTCATAAAATCTAAACAACTAATGAAAACACACGCTAACATCACGTAAAGTGATTTAACACCTACAATGATTCGATGTCGACGCTGTTTGCTGTTGGATGTTTGCTGTACATGCACACAATTTACTTTACACCGCTACTATCCGTTTCCTGCTAAAATTTATTTGTTACTGAGTTAAGAGATGTAATACGACCGCTTGAACACGACCATCATCAAATCTGATCGTAACGTGACTATTACTGTTCTGACTCATACAAGAATGAAATAAATATTCCCGAGAAACTTTTCTTTTTATTACGAATCCGAATTACATGTTTGATTCTTAACGCTTCAACTATAGATTTGAGAACCTGAGTTCAATTCTCATCATACTACAATTTTTATATTGAATACAAATTTACTCAAGGGCAATAGGTATCTACTTTTATAGCTACAATTATTTTAGCTATAGTTGTAGCTTCGCTAAATGTGGAAATATATTTTGTAGCGATTAATTTTTCCTCTTTAACTTGAAAGTAATGAAGAAACTTTGATAATTGGAATATCAGTCTAATATATTTTAAAACTGTTACAATTCCAACGTTTCGGTGATAACCATCGCCTTCTTCAGGGAAAAAATAATAAATAGTCAAAAATGTTTAAAATTACAACAACTCTTTCTTGTACTAGATTTAAAACTGTGATCATGATTTTTTGTAATGTTCTTTTTAATGTGTTTTATAGTTAGTTGTTAAGAGTTGTTGTAATTTTAAACATTGTTGACTATTTATTATTTTAAATTGTGACTAATTATGCGAATATCAAATTTCTCGAATTCGAATATCGAATACGAATATTAATCAGATCTCGAATATTCGAGGTACTCGAATATTCGAATACTCCTAAAAGTTAATTTATTTATTATTAATAATTATTTAATTATGTCCTTTTCATTATTTGAATGATATTGTTAAGATAAAATAAAATTAAAACAAAAAGTACAAACAAAAAAGAAAAAGACGAAAACTTCAAATTTAAGGTGAAACGTACGGGCTGATATGAGCGAAAAACAAATTTGAAATATGGTACGTCTTCATGGTTTTGAAACAAAATATCTTTGTTATTAATAACTTCAAAGTATTGTAATAGCTTTAAGTTTATGTACAAATGATAAAGGAAAACAGTCAAAAATTGAGGTCAACATATGGCGCGATATTCGAGGTATTCGAATGTTCGCTATACTGACGTTAATATTCGAAAATCTCGAATATCGAATAATGTCAATATTCGCGGCATTCGACTATACGCGGATGATATTCGCCCATCTCTAGTTTATGTTAATTATTAGACGTTACATATCCCTGAAGAAGGCGATGGTTATCACCGAAACGTTGGAATTGTAACAATTTTAAAATATATTAGACTGATATTCCAATTATCAAAGTTTCTTCATTATTTAAACAGTCGATCATCGTATTTACTCTTGAAAGTAATGTTATAGCAACTGAAGGTACTTTTGTAGTTTAAACTTTTGGAAGCAATTTCAATCCACGCAAAATAATTATTTGTAGTAAACAATTAGTGCCGTTCGTAGGGTAGAGAATAATTTCATGTTGTATAGAGTAGCATACTCGTACATAAATAAATCATTATCTTGCTTCAAATAGGTTGTATTCTCGTGACAATGTCAGGTTCAATTAGGTGTATAATTTCTGGAATGCATAATCGTCGATCAAATCATGTATCGTATGTAGTAGACAGTGAAATAGAATATGTGAAAATGTTCATCTCGAGATTCATAGTGTGCGCTAGTTCAAGTTCTCCGTTAACGGGAATTGGCGCTCGATCACATAGTTAAAATGATCACACGTTTCCTTTGTTGGGAAAAATATGGTTAAGTGTGAAACAAAACTAGTCGAGCAGCCGTACAAGAAACACCCCTGGATGTGTTCCAACAGATATCAAATTGGATTTCACATAACAACGACATTCCAGAAAAATAAAAATCACACAGTGAGTTCGCGAATCGAAGGAATTTAATTAAAGAGACTGTCAGGAAAAGATAATATTATTTAAATTTCCATCGTAAAAAGAACGTATCATTTTATACTTTTCCTTAGAATTAAAAGGACGCACCCTCATTTTCACTTGCAATTAAATTTTATATGCGCTGTCAACAGACAAGACGAACGGTTTTAATTGCCCGATTCTTAATCCTGAACATAAAACACAACGCTGGAAAAATACGGAGTTTATATTTTCCAAGTCACATGCGTTGAGAAAATGCGTGTCATCTTGACTGCAGTAACTAGGCAGCGACGCTCGGTCTCCCCTTCGTTCCAACGATAATTAGTAGATGATCCTGTTAATCCTGGTGTCTGCCAGGAACCATCAAGGATAAATGAGAACTTTATCATCTAAGGCCGCGAATGAAATTAATGATGAACGTGGACTGATAACTTATGAATTGGTGCAACAACTTTCGAATCTCATTCAAGCTAAAAATATATAATCTGCCACACGTACTTAAGGGGTAAGGCCACTCTACAATTTTTTTAAAATGCATATTTTTTTTATTTGCTTAAATTATAGTTTAAACCCTTATGAATAAGGGACAATTAATTTAAATACCGCGCGGAAGTATTTCAGAGGAAAAAAAGCATATATCTATTAGTACTAGTATTTATATAGATATATTTTAGAATATACATCAGAGATTAAGAAAACATATCCCTTTTTGATCCAGGTCTATTGCTGTTCCCGGAATGTTTTCGCCTGATTTGCCCTACGCGCCGAGAGGAGTCGCCATTTTTTTTAAATTTCTGCAACAATTTCGAATATTTTCTTTAAAAAAAATTTTTAAATAAAGTTTAAAGAGCACTAAATAAAGATCCAAAAACAGTTCTTACGCAGCACGTTTAGATTTCGTTAAAAAAAATCTTGAAAATTACCCTTTTTTTCTTGTCTAGAGTGGCCTTACCCCTTAAGTTCATGTTGTACAAAGTAGTATAAATAAATAAATAAAAATAGGATAGCATGAGCAGGACTCGAACCAACAAATTTTGGGGTTCGGTTCTGGTTAATGGATTTTATATTTGTAAAGTTTCGGTTTTATGTAGGTATTATTTACGGTTTTTTGAATTACACATGTTTTGGTTTCTGTTATTTAAATTATAAATTTCGGTTTCGTTTTTTACGGTTTCGATTAAAAATAAACATTTCTATAAAAATATAAAATAATAAAGTTTAAGATGGATAATAGTGGTTATATTTTTTTGTCTTCTTCCAATTTTCGGTTCAGTACATTATTTACAAAGGTTTAAATTTGCAGTTTTAGAACCGAAGTAATATCCGGATCGGTTTAATTATTACTTATAAAATTAATTAATTTTCGTATTGGTTTTCGGTTTTTATATTGCAAAACAAACTATAGATTACGGATTTATTACGGTTCGTGTCTCGGCCATGGATCTTTGAAATATACAGGGTGTTTCACAACTTAGAGCAAAAAATTAAAGGGTATATTCTGTACGACGTGCTGATCATGAAACAAAAAGAATTTTTTTTAAATTCGAAAAATTAAGGGTTGTTATCCTAAAACATTTTTTGTAGTACTGCACTGGATTCGCTTTGCTATTAAACACAAACAATGAAGTAGGTATCAACTACGAAAGAATAATTACACAATTCAATTATTAGCAGTTATTTATAATATAATTTTATTTAATTAATAACTTTAACATAATCATCCACCCAGTGGCAGTGGCAACGAAAAATTTTGGACTGGGAAACATGGAAAATAGTTTTGCGATTTAAAAAAAATAATTTTGTTTCATGATCAGCACGTCGTACAGAATATACCCTTTAATTTTTTGCTCTAAGTTGTGAAACAGCCTGTATACTGAATATTTATTTATTTGGACTGAATAAAATATCAATTATTTCATCTTTCGATATATTTCGCAATTATTTTCTGATAATTCCTTTCATACAAGTTTGTCTCAATATCTCATTTTTCGTTCACGCAATAAACCTTCAATCATGTTCATCCATTTATTCCTAGCTCGTCCATACAATCACTTATTCTCAATTGTACTAAATTAAATCTGCATTTGCCGATTTCTTTTATTCGACATACGTTAATTTCCTTCATCATTTGTTCATCCACATTTTATTTTTTTTATATAACCTCATTTATTTCTCCCACTCTAAATCATTCGTTCACGTTACAAACCTATAGTATAGTATAATATTTGTTGGAAGCAAACAAAAATAATTTAGATATTATTGGCAGTTGGAGAAAAAAATATTTAAGAAAGTTTTGGATAGAAGCTCATATATGAAATTGATTCACTATGACATGATGATATATTTCCATATTTATATTTTAACTGTGAAACAAATAGGTTTTATGAATGTAAAAAATATGCGTGTTGGCGTGAGTGCCATCTGTTGTGTATATGAAGCAGATATGTGTGCATGTTACGTTCTAACCCCGTGGCATGCGAGTTTTAATTAAAAACAAATGACACCGATATAAGTGACAGTGGGAAAAATGTTAGCTGGGATGCCGTAATTTCAATTCGGAGCGTAGCGGTGACACTGATTAGTGTGACAATATCCGGCAGTCCGGTTCTGTTCTCATCCCTCGAGTTGAGTCTTCATTTAGCGGCCGACCAGCAAATACATATGCACCCCCTACATTTCAATATTTTCCTACACTTACTGAATTAATAAGTCTTTCACTATATATATGTGTATTTTGGGTCTAAACGACTCGATATATCACAATTTATTTTGGCTTTTTTCTTTTCCGTTTTCCGTAGGGACTTTTTTGTTTGGAAGAAAAAATGTTCGGCTGGTCATGTATTAAATGTGCAATGATCATTTTTTATTTTTTTTTCTGTCATATGTGGATAAATTGTTTGTTATTAAATTATAAAGCAAAGATATATGACGCGTCATTCCTTTGATCGCTGTAATCTTTTCACCAGAAATGCTTTACTCTCTTAAAGTAAATATTTATTTATTCTTTTTTTATATTAGTAAATACTTATCAACTATTTTGACATATAACAAAAATAGAGAGCAAAATTCAATCGACGTCGAAATTAGAATCTGAGGCCAATAAAATAACGCCACTAAAATGGCGTTAGGTGGTGTTATTTATGAATGATTTATCGGTGCCGTTTTAGTTTTTTAGATTGTAAAAGTCAAGACTCTTAGGCATTAATTTTCAATACAAAAAGGAAACGTAGTTTTCTAAATAATTTGGTATCGAGTCGGCTTGTGGATTTGAGAAGCCAGTTTCGATTCCCACAGCCGACAAATTAAAATCAAATTAAAATTTAGGAAATCTTCATTGCTCTGTTGAACAACTGTGAAAATTCTTCTTATATGTTAATCCAAAAGGTATCAATTGCAATCGATAAAAATGATTAAGAAGAGCTGTAATTTATTTCTGCGTAAGAATGTATTTCGAGTTATATATAAAATGAAGATGAATCACTTTGTATGGAATGAAATGAAATAAAAAGCGTGAAGCAAACAATAAATGTAATTAATTATCACAATTGAATAGTCGCATAACGTAATGCGTAAAGCAATCGACCAGATCTATCCCCCTGCACTGACATTTATATAGAAAACGAGTGTATGTGTATCCCCTTGTGTTTAGTTCAGTGTTCAGTGTTCAGGCCAGTAACCTTCTCGCCCTGCCAGACCGACAGACCGACAGACCGAACTGCCCGCGCGCCCGTCGGGTCATACGTTATGTCATCGCGCAATGATTCACCAAACGACTGTCCACTGGAATAACTAATTGACCACTTCCGAGCCAGCATCATCACCTGCCCTACTGCACACAAACATGCGTACTTATGCGTGCACGCGTTCCTCTGTACTCTACCGTCATTAGAGAGACTCGATCTCACTTCGTCCACATCGCATAATATATCATGCTTCATTACGACACTGGACCGGATCCGGGATCTAAGATAAATGCTACATCTATACGTATACACCAATTGGAACTAAATCATCAGATGTTTTGATCAACAAATCAAGAAAATATGCGAATCGTAACGTAGTGGGTAAAAAGATTTAACTTGCGTTTTCTAATTAACAAGAAAGAGGTCACGCTGCAGGACCTCTGTACTGTACTGTGTAATTGAAATTGAGTTTCCGTTATGCAGAGCAAGAAATAAGTGCAACATAATTTAGTTCAATTAGTATTTTTAAAAGTAAATACTTAACAAGTGATGCCAAATTAAGTATGTCTTCCTGTTTCTTCTTCTTCTTTTTTTAATATTGTTCAAAAATGTTTTATTTCTATAAAAAAAATTGTTTCTGAATGAATTAAAGTATGCGCTCTTCTTAAAATTTGAGGACTCCTAAATCCAGCACTGGAAAGAACGTTAGAGACAAGCCGATGACGATCTTCTATCTGCACGTTTGTCGCTAATGCATTCGACAAGTAGCACGCTTGGACACTAAACACAAAACAGGTATACGGAACCAAATTTGTGTGCCTTGCTTACTCCCTGCTGACAGGTTTCAAACTCTTCGTGTGTATTTATTGTTTGTGCCGTATCTCCTTGCTCATCTCCCGCTGCCTGACTTCATTTACATTCATTGTGACCACCTTTTCAATGTGTAAATGGTCTAGGCGTGGGAATCTTCTTTATAACATCTGTTTCAAGGGCTGGCCGCTAGTTGCCACTGATAACTTTGTGTTATTTTATTTTAGTTCATTTCCATGATTCAGGCTTCATTTGATTAATATTCAGTCTCTCTCGATTCACTGGGTACTTCGCCCCTTTTTGATAATGATGTGTCGTTTATGATGTATTAAACTGTATTGAATATATTACATAATCGTTAAATGAATTTGAATATGAAATTAATTTGAATAAAAATTATATTAGGCTTTGCATACTCAAATTACCAATAAGCTAATAAGAGCTACGTATACGGAGTATATCAAAATTATTGCAACTATATTATATGTACTGACTACAATTCAAAAAGAATGTTTACCGAAATTCGCAAAAATAATTGCACATTTCTTAAAGCAAACATTTTTCGTGCCACTGAACTGACAGGTTATAGTAATGAATAAAAATGAGTGAAACATTGAAAGAACTGTTACACAACTTCAATTAAATAAAATAAATTTTAATGTCCAGTGACACGAAAAATGTTTGCTTCAAGTAATGTTCAATTATTTTTGCGAATTTCAGAAAAAATACATTGAAAAATTAGTATTGCAATTGGCTTTGTAATATGCGTTACAGGCAAAATCAAATAATATATATTCTTAAATTTTTTGCAATAATTTTGAAACAGCCTGCATAAGTAAGCAAAATAACATTAAAAAGTCAGAGTAGATTATTGTAATAAAAAAATACCGATATAAAAATGAGGAATATATTGTTTAGATGTAAACTTAAGATTCATTTAGGCATATTTTTCAGATTATTGTTCTTAAAAAGTTTGTGGTAATTATTTTATGTTTTTATGCCCTATTAAATTCAAATATTACAGTTTCTGCGGACCACGCTGTATATCGAGTACAGTGTACAGAATGGCCATAATATGTCGCTTCCGTAATGGATTTTCTCCTTATTTGAATAAAATGACGCAAACGCAATTACGACATTGAATTGAGTACGAATGCGTGTTTTTGCACGGCTGCCGAACGGTGAGTGATGGTCGGCAAAGGGTGTAAGGGTGGCGTCACGTCCGGAGCGCCGCGATGCTGGTAGGGCGCGGGGTACGGGGAAGGGAAACCGACGCCGGAACAATCAATCATTCTAGCTTGATGGTCGGTCCAGCATAACGCATACAAATGGAAGATACTACACAAAAATCTTGACAAATCGTTCGCGATATGAATACTGATTCCATTACGTTGCGCTAAAAAAACAGGAGATAAACGATTTTTTCCCACATCAAAATATTCATGGAAATTTTCAAACGGATATCGTCACGACTTTTTCTACAATTTTTGGTATGGCAACAAATAGTGGTTACAAAAAATGGCCTTCTTACAAAATCATTCTCATTTTTTAAATCATGCCACGCTACAATAAACGAAATACCTTAATATTCTCTGAAGATATATTGTAATTGACATGAAGTTATATCTGTTAATACAATATTACAACTAAATATTGTGTGGAATTTACTTGCAAAAACAAGAGCAGAGCACTCCGCCGTTGTAGATCTCGGTAAGTGATATATTTATGTGCGTAAAGTGCGGTTACCAGCTGTTAAATCACGGCCACCAATGATATTAGAGAAGAAGAGCCACAGAGGTAATTTTGGTGTGGCGCAAATTATATGTCGACTGTGAGAATTAAACCCGAGTTCTCAAATTCACAATCCGACCCCAAAAATAATAATAAATAATTGGAAAACCTTCCATCTATGATGATTGCAAAATTAGAATATATTAACAAATTATTAAATAAATTTAACTTTAAAATTATCTTCATTACTGTACGTTCAGTCGAAGTCATATGTTAAAATTTAGCTACATTATATTTTGTGAATTGTAATTATAAATACAAATATATTGCTAATGAAAAATGGGGCCTATGCCTTCGTATGGTAAATCCGTTTCTGACGACACACGTCCCCTTCCTTAAACCAGCAAACATAATGCCACCCCTAACCTATATCGCCCGCATCTCTCAATGTATTAAAAATAATGATTTGATTAGACACCGCATATATAGATTGGGTTTTTTATGCTTGGTAATCCTGCCTCGCTCAGGTGCGATATTTCTATTCCACTTTTCGTTTTTCGATTTTCGTTTCTCGTTTCTCACATCTCATCGCCTCGTCAATTCGTAATTCGTATTAGTAATTGTATACGGATTATTAAAACATAAGTAGATGTGATATAAAATGGTCGACGTCTGCTTCGAGGCTATTAAAATCTCGTGCAATAATCAGTTCGATTTGCACCGAACTGAAACCGAACGAAGACATGTAGAGATTACATGGTAGAGAAGTAAAATTGTAACGGGACACGGGATACGACGATACGGACTATACGGACGATGTGGAATGGTTGATGAAAGTGATGCTCTTAAACATATTATGGTAGGCTGTAAACGAAGGCGTTATAAACATGTCTCACTACGATTGTCGCCCATTAAAGGTTGAAATGGTTATAGTCTGGCACTCGCGCGCTTGCCAACTAATCTGGCGAAATAGGCAAAGTACCACAATGATTGTTCGCTGACATAATTTACAGTAAGGGATTCGCTGCTTCGCCTTCGCCTGGTTTACAGTTTACTGCTCGATTTGCATACGCACTCTTCACAAAGCAGACAGCTCTCGTCTCTCTGTACGCCATGCTAGAGATCAGTAAAGTCAAGATGTTGGTTTTCGGTCTTGCCAGAACCGGATCTCGCACAAAAGTTGCTAATCTGTACAACAGGAACTTCACAGCACAGAATTCAGCACCCTTCTTTAATTAAGGAAGCATAACAATGTCAAGAAAAATGTATGCAACGACAAATTAATCAGAAAAAGACGAGTGCTGAAATGTATATTCTGTGCTATGAAAAATAAATAAATAAATATATCATCACGCCTTTTACCCATTACTGGGTGTGGCACTCTGCCTAAGCAGATCTCGGTAAGTGATATATTTTTTCGCGTGAAGTGCGGTTAACAGCCGTCGAATCACGGCCCCCAAAGATATTAGTGGAGGGAGAGCCACAGGGGTAGATTTAAATTGGTGAAAATTGTTTGTCGGCTGTGGGGATCGAACCAGGGTTCTCAAGATCCACAGGCCGACTCGATACTACTGAACCACCTGAAATTAATAATAATATAAATAAAATAAATATATCATCATGCCTGTTATCCATTATTGGGTGTGGCTCTCTGCCGTAGTAGATCTCGGTAAGTGAAATATTTATACGCGTGAAGTACGATTAAAATTGTTTGTCGACTGTGAGAATCGAACCCGTGTTCTCAAATCCACAGGCTGACTCGATTCCAATGATGCTAAAATTAGGAAAACTGTTTCAAATTCTTAGGTAGTTAATTAAATATTATGAAAGGGTTGTGGAATTTAAAAATCACTCCTAGATGGGGTCCTGGTCACTGCCCTTGTGTGATGCTCTTTTTTCTCAGCTGCTGTTGACAATTACGTTTACGAGGGCACTGTAAATTTCACGTTTAAGTGTTCCGTGTCCATGCAAGCGAAACCGAATACTATACATAGTGTTTTTATTTCAGCAGCTCCAAGAAATCATCAAAAACTGAACATGATTTTGGCTCGCTAAACCTTGTACATTATTGACACTTGCGGTATGACATTTATTGCACGTAATAATAAGCTAACCGATACGATAGCTTATGTTGTGTACATATACGTAGACGTACTTTTACGTTCCTTGTGCGCAGTGATTGATAGAGATGTACAGCACATTTACAAATAAAACAATATTTATAAGAACGAGATTTCTTGTGGCAAAGACAAATATGTTCTATTCTATTAAAAATGAACGTAGTGCATGGATCCTAACCGCTAAGCGAGGTAATTTCCTGGCCGGGGGCAAAAGGTAACAAGCGCCCGAATCGACTACTGATTGGTCACACTTGTAGCAGATTATTGGATGATTGAACATGGTTCTCGCGCGTTCTTCTAGCCCCCGGCTATGTTTTAATGGCCAGCATGAATGCACACTTGAAATTCGTCAGATCGTCAGATGTCTTGTAACAAGAAGCTGTGTGTTGTCGTCCCCAGTCTCTGTGTCTGTCTCTATCAAGGGTCACCCAAGACCCAGGGCTCGGTGGCGACACGCGGCGAACGCTGATTGCTGTCCGTTGTCCTGAGGGCGGTTGATCGCCACAAAGGACTGGTCAGCTTGCTTATTGTTTTCCTATAGAAAAGTGTATTGATCTCTTGTAAAGATGATGACATTTGCCGAAGGGTAACGGCTAAATTAACTGCCTCGATTTATATCGGACCGTGACCGTACATGTAGCCCATCTTCGGATTATGTCTTTGCTGAAAGCAAAAAATCTTTGTTTTGGCTGCTACCTACGATAGATGCTATTTGTTTAGCCCCAAGCAGAATGTTGTTCTTTCATTCCAGAACCAAAACATTTTGTTCTGTAAAGTATTAAATTGATGCCTATAAGTTCCTTCATGTGTATAAATTAATTAATGACAATAACTATTTTTAAGTTATCTATTAATCAAATCAATATTACAGTGATAACTGTAATAATTCGTATTATCAATTCCTTTATTCGTCATATTAAATTAGTTGATTTTGTTTTGTGTTATTTATATTTGTGTATGAAAGAAATTATTAATCTGGTTTAACTGCAAATGTGTGAAATTCACTTTCAAAAACAAGCGCAGAGAGTCTCGCTTACTAGTGATAACAAATTTAGTTCTTTGACAGCCGATAATATTTAAAATAATTTCAGATTTCCCTCTTATATAAACATTTAAAAAAGGGTTTGTTAATTACTGCCATTGAAAAGATGCTAATTTTGATCAAACGGAATGAAAATATATCTGATTGTATTATTGTAAATGTGTAAAATTAGAAGAGAAAACATGATATCTTTATTGAAGACAGGAGAAAAGTGTTGTGTGTTGTGTGTGTTTTTTTGTGCACATTTTATCTAGCGTCATTGTCAGTGCATCGAGCCAGTAATTTGTTAGGGGAGTAGTTCTCGTCGGTTTGTTAATGGCGGCCGTTCTTTCGATCCATTTGCTTCAGGTCTTATCAATCTAGTGTCTCGTTTGCGTCCTAATTCGGCGTCCGGCAAGACACGCGACTTATCTTCGAACCTGCCTAGTCCTCTTATTTATCTACAACGAATTCGTTCCGGTTCGAAACTCCAGGGAATTCCGCTTCGTCTTTTAGATGGAGAACTTTGTCCTCACTCACATAAAAAGCTTTCGGAATCGGAGTTGAGGATAAATTGTGAAGAATATTTACACGAGCATTTGTGCATGTTTGTTTTTCGACAATCTGTGGAAATGCTTCGTGCAGTAATGTAAACGTCTTGAGCATATCTGCCCGTCTTTGTCATCTATCGGCATGCTCGGATACATCGAGCGGTTGGCGGTTGGCGGCTGGCGGACTGGACTCTTTGATCTCTGCAGTCCGTCACTGGGATAAACACGGTGTGTGTATACAGGAGTGAGTGGATCAAAGGGCGCCTTGCGCTCTACCGTGGACAACCATGCACAGATTTGCAATTCTGTCTGGAATATATTATTACGTTTGTGCACTGCACTAATTCGAGATTTATGACGTTAGTAATAATAACATACAAGGGAGATGACATGTAAATACAGTTGATATGCTACTGCAAATTTTACATTTAATTGTTTAATGAGAACTCCAGTTCGGTTCTCGCAATCGACTACTCAAACCTTTGTTCATGATACATTCCTGAAATCCTGAAATTAATCTTTGCCAAACATTCCTATCCTAGGAACTTTTACTCATCCACTTATTTACATTTCATAATAATTATTATTATCTAGCATAAAAATAGCCTACAAAAATTATTCTTCATAATAATTTTCATTTAAGAAATTTTAAAAAGGGTACGTGACTCCTATACAGAGTGTTTCACAACTTAGAGCAAAAAATTAAAGGGTATATTCTGTACGACGTGCTGATCATGAAACAATTTTTTGTTTTAAATCACAAAACTATTTTCCATGTTTCTCAGTCCAAAATTTTTCGTTGCCACTGCCACTGGGTGGATGATTATGTTAAAGTTATTAATTAAATAAAATTCTATTATAAATAACTGCTAATAATTGAATTGTGTAATTATTCTTTCGTAGTTGATACCTACTTCATTGTTTGTGTTTAATTGGAAAGCGAATCCAGTGCAGTACTACAAAAAATGTTTTAGGTTAACAACCCTTAATTTTTCGAATTTAAAAAAAAAATTATTTTGTTTCACGATCAGCACGTCGTACAGAATATACCCTTTAATTTTTTGCTCTAAGTTGTGAAACACCCTGTATAGTGATTGAAAAGGATTCAGAATCGTTTCGAGTACATACACATGCATAATGGGATCTTCTACTGTAATCACAAAATAATACATTTAATAATTTATATTAACGTTAAACTAAAAAAAATTGGTTCTAAATTATAAAATAGGTTGATTATAAGCGAACACTTCTGTTTGATATCTACATTGCCTTAGGTCTGATGTCACAAAATATTCAAAAAGTCAATGAATAACAACTTTCTAAAACTGTACATTGTTTTAAATTGTTGGAGGACTCCATTTCTTTCAAGCTTCATTTATTCGTAGGTCGTTTACGGAATTTCCCACCCTGAATTTCACCAACATACCCCAGCTTTTTACTTGCATTCGACATACGTTCCACATGATCAAATCATCTTAAATAAAAATCCCGGAGAGCCTTGTTGAGGATCGCAACGGTAGCTAGCTTATCAGTGGTATTACGATTACGCTTAAGGTACGGTACGGTACGTAAGTGCGTAGCAGTTCCACTGTGGTCTTCTCACTAATGAAGCTACGCGTAATTTGGTTTGATATTGCCAGTGCGGGTAGTGGGCTTCAGCTGCGGTATCGCATTGCATTGAGGCATTAGCAAGTGCCGACGTCGATAATGGACGACACGCTGCAATCGCAAATTCCCCAGGACTTTCAGTCTGTCCTCATAAACGTGCCAGATATGCTAAACACCAATTTGTCTATCTATCGACGCCACACTAGATGTCATCCTCAGCAGATAGTTACATCGTATTAGCTACGAGATTCTTTACTACGAAAATGAGGATGAAATTTAAGTAGGACACATTTATTTATTTAGTACCGTTAAGACTGTTTTCAGTATTTAACGAAACCTTTTTATGACAAACACCAAGATTAATGCCACTTTAGACAGTTTGTTTTCTTGAAATACTTTAAATATATACATTTTTAGTTTTGACAGATCGAACGAACAAATTTAAATTCTGGTTCTGATTCATTTCCATTATTATTTGGACATAAATTGGGGTAGGTGGCTCAGTGGCATCGTGGACTGTGGATATGAGAACCCGAGGTTGATTCCCACAACCGACAATTTACACCACATTAAAATGACCCCTTCGCTGACATCTTTGGGGGATTTGACTTCTTCATTCGTATAAATAAAACACTTACCGAGATCTGTTATAGCAGTGTGCTACACCCAGTAATAAGTAACATGCGTGATGATATATTTATTTATTTTATTTTTAACTTGTAAATTTTAACTCTCGTTTCAACATATCAATTATTATTTGCATACTTTCAAATTTTATTTTTTTGTTGATCTGCACATCAGGAATTTAATTTCAATTACAATACAAGGAGCCAACAATTTATAAATAAATCCAAATTATTTTTTTTATATAAGATTAAATCGACAAGATTTTATTCACAATTTTAAAAATAATTCATCTATAATAAGAATAATATACTGCTTCAAAAGAACAGTACTTGTTTACCAATTGCTGATGATTGTGTCTGAGTGCTTCAAATTGCGCTATAAATAGTAGCTTTCTTAAATTCCTGTTGAGCAGAATACTTATCGAGTTGCGTACTGTTAGTGTCTATAACAGGAAACCAGTAGTTTTTCGTTGCCGATTACTGTTGCTGATGTCGCTTTGCTTTTGTGTGGGTGCAATAATTCATCATCACTTCGCGCCCCTCTAGCAGTAGATCTACGATCCAATATGCTCAGCGGACGCGGCTAACTGAATCTGCAAGTACGAGTGCACAGATTAATACAACACGTCATTGTCAATTATGATCGCGGCCAGAACGTCGTCTGGTAATGAGGTGATCTCTCAGGCGCGCGCCGTCCCGGAAAACTGTCTCCCTACTTCCGTGCCCTCCATTTATGCTATTCATGTCATCGAGTTTAAAAATTGTCGAGCGCAGAAACCGAATTATAACATTGACACTTAACAAAATACTGTCACTGACATCGTCATAAATATCTGTGGAAACTCCCGTTAATTATTTCAGTTCCATTTGTTTTTGTCGACGAGAACTGATTCTAGTTTTTCAGATGTTACAAATGTCCAATGCGTAATGATGTCATCTGTCTAAAGTTTTCATTTAGGATTCAGATTCATGTTTGATTTCAACTACTTACTTACTTGCACAGTTCCAGTAGCTGAGTTGCTGTTATAGTAAACAGAACTTGGAATGGATTATGTAATATGCTTCATGTGTATATTGGCTCTAATAACTGATTAATTATCATACCTCTGCTTATCTACCTACACAAATATTTGTCACACTTGGGACGATGTTTACACGGCTTGTATCTGCTTTGGGTTAAGTACCAATAAAGATTTTTTGGTTGGTTTTTTCATCTGTTCGAAATAAACAAATATATCATTACGCCTTTTACCCATTATTGACTTGAGTGTGGCACTGGAGTGATCAGGAGGCTAGTTTATAAGTCTGTATCCGAGTGATTTGGATTGCACTATAAGCTTACTGTAATTGACATTAATTTCCTGTAGTGTAGAGTAGCAAATAAAATAAATATTAGCGTTTTATTTATTGGCGCAATTAATTTATTTACGAATGTAGCTGAGGCCGATGATGACACAGAGCCGTGTGTGAGCACGAAACACACGTTGTTTGCGTGTTTAATTACTGGCTAGTTAAAACGTCGGCTTGTTGCCCGAGGCACCTGTCCGTTGTACGTGTCTGCTATGCTGCGACAACCCCGTTAGCCTGGGGCCCAACGCCTTGTGCCCCCGTCACAAACACGTCACAAACACACTGACATCCAACACCCGAAAACGAAACTCATACACGGCGAGTTTTTACCCAGAGAAACGGGACGAGAATGACGACTTTTGATCGTCATATGTACAGATCATATAACTTGTATACAAGCGCGTACATTCAAAGTGAATCAAGAGCGAATAAATGAATTATTCATCCGTCCACATTGGGCTTCGGGATACGGATACGACACACAAACATACTGGATATGTGTTGGTGTGAGTGTGTGTGCATAGAAGACGCACGTCATATGCTCGCAGTTCGCTCCAACGAAGAGCTTCGGGATGTTTGAGATTTTATTAATAAAGAGGAACCGAGCCTGACTTCATCCTGCTTCGGATCTGTTTGCTTTCGGTTTTTTATACACGTGCACTTCTTGTTTCAATATTTACCTAGTTTATATGTTAGCAACATGATCCCATTAGTGTTCTTTTTAAAACTGATCAAGTGATGAAAGCATCCATATCTTCATCTATTAACTAAGTTGTACGTAATTCTAGGTATTGTAGAATTGAATGTTCGTTTTATCTATAATTGACAAGAATGAATAAATTATTAGGTTTAATTTGTTTATAAAACATAATCAGATGATCTTTCGGCCATGGTGTGTGGTCATTTTCAAGTAAAAAAATTAATAATACTAACTTCTAGTGGACATGTCTAAAATAAATATAGTTATTTGCATAACTAGTAATGAAAGCAATATATATTTTTACAAATTTGATACTCGATGTTGAAGAGTAAAAGATTTTATGAAGATAAGAATTAAAAATTATTTTGACATGTCAAAACTTTGCTACCATATTTTTAAATTTTAGTGAATCTTCAAAGAGATAAATAAATAAAAAGAGCGAAAAAAGAGTAAAATTAAAGCAAGAGAATGTAGTATTTACTTTCTTTTGGCTATTTTTTTATTGCTTTTTACGATTTTTATAATAGTTGAAAAATATGTTACTTTCTATACGATTTTTCCTTAAAAATTATTGCTCCCTTTCCAGTAACATCTTTAGGGGCCGTGATTCGACGTCTGGTAACCGCATTTCACGTGCATAAATTTATCACTTACTGCGATCTGTTTCGGCAGAGTGCCACACCCAGTAATAGGTAAAGAGCGTGATGACATATTTTTTTTATTTATTTAACTCTGTTGTCATTATAAATATGTCCATTAAAACTTTCTATTTATTTTTTTTTACTTGAAAATAGCCACAAATATTATAGGAAATGTTATCTGACTATGTTTTAATAAACAAATTAAGCCTAGTAATACATTTAAATCATTCTTGGAATTTTTTTCGGTTTATTTTATATTCAAAAGTTGGCAACATTTTTTCTTAATTAATTAAAATCGGTGTAATCTAAAAATATTTTTAACCAATTTATTTGTATAATTTCTATGTACTTTAAGTAGCATTGGTACACTATCATACTTGATCATTAATTAATAACATTGTTCTAACTGGTTGCCAACAGTTCGCCATCTTAGTTTATCGTCCGCGTTTGTTTCATCTGTCAGTGTACAGTATTTATGTGACATTTTTTCGTATTTTGGCGTAAATACTCGTGTTTTAGTAGTGAAAATGTGTAAAATCGCGATGTAAAATCTTGGTGAACATTTTAGTGTATGCAAATTTTAAGTAGCTCAACGTAAAGTGTTTGTGAATGTTTTAACCGGGAGTGTGTGTTTTCTGTGGTAGCCCAGTGAATTGGACTGTCTCGTGTTGTTCCTGTACATCAATAAAGGTTAGTAACACACATATTATTTCACGGAGAATTCACCACACGTCACTGTCAACCAATAGGATCATGAATTTGTTTGAAAATGAACCAATTAAATGTACATTTTGTCGGAAATTCATCGCTGGTGCAATTGATAACGGAAATACCACTGTTAATAATATCCTTGGTTACGAATAAAATAAATGATATTTTCAATATTTTCATATAAACGTCTACATTTTTTCAGTGTACATTTAATATTCAAAATTTTCATCACTGTAATACCTAATTAATAATATGCAAATAAATACCTAACTATTCTTGTTAATTAACTCTTGTTTCATAAATTATCAAGCCGAATACAACTCGTAGTATGAAAATTGACAGATAATATTTTGACATAAATATACATTCGTTGTTACGGAAATAGGAAACACAACTCGTGCTTCGCACTTGTTATGTTTCCATTTCCATAACAACTCATAATTTATGTCAAAATATTTTCAGCAATTTTCATACTAATTGTTATATTATATATACTTTTGTCATATAAGTTTTGCTGTCATTTGCTTCGCAATTGTTTTGGAAAAAATGTTTCAAATAAAAGTGGCAAAAGTATTTTTCTGTAAAATGTACGATGCGAAATTTGTTCAATAAGTAGATGTTTATTACCGTACGAATTGGATCAATGTTGAAGGCAAAAAGATATGACTATGTAGTATTATCATGACAGCGCTTGCCTTAGTAACATCCTTTCAAGATCAAATAAAATATTGGTGCTTCTAACCTGTATAATGTGAATATTGCCATAAAGTTTGATAAAAAAAAACGTCAGCAGAAATTAAATATATTGAACTGAAAACATATATCACGTATCTTAATATTAAGTTTCGTCTATAAATACTGGACGATGTACGGTACAGCAGCAGTTTAATGGAGCTATGAATCTCTATCGGTCGTCGTATGAAATTCATCGGAACAGCAACAGGAACGAGAATGGAGGAATGGAAGAAAAGTGGAGAGAAAGCTGGCACATTGCTCATGCGATCAGGACCGGATTGCGTAGAGATACTGTTTTAAGTAAATATAATATTATATCTTAATTGGTTGACCTTATCATTGTATTTTCTTTGTGTAAGAGTGTGCTTGTAGGTCAATAAAATATAATTATTTATTACAAAATGTTTATTGCGTTGTTACAAAAAAACGTAAAGTACAGGAATACATTTGACTGTTATTGACATGTACCTTTTCTGTTTTTTTTACTCTGTTGATAATAGCTCTTACAGCTGAATGTATTTATTCTTGTACTTTTTTTTCCAAAAATTTAAATGTCGCTGAAAAAGGCCCCGTTTTAGTGATCGAAACGTTCGACCAAAATAAACATTTTGTAATCAATGATTATATTTTATTAAACTACAAGTACACTCCTACACAAAGTAAATATAATATTATTTTTCTAAGATGATTACTCATGGATTGTAGGCAATAACTTAATAATTTATTATTTACAAGTACATTGAGGTCGCTATAGCAACGCAATATAACCTTAAATAGTTATTATTTTGACAAATTTATCTTGATCTACAAACGTAATTTCCTGTTTAATAGCCTTAAAATAGTATAAAAATGAACTGGTGTGTAATATTCGGATAAATTATTCACCTTTGGCTCGTGTTGAAATTCTCATCAGTAATAGTAAGCATTACACGTTTGTTGAATAATATACCATATTTTTATGAGGCAGGTGGCTCTGTGGTATTTGTGAACCCGAATTCGATTTTCACAGCCGATAAACACTTTTCACAAAATTAAATCTACTCCTACGGCATCCACCCCACTAACATCTTTGAGGGCCGTGATTTAACGGCTGGTAACCTTCACGCGAAGAAACATATTTTCATCCCTGACCACACCCGGCATATGAATAAATACGAAAACGATGTTATGTGTTTTATGTCTCAGGGAGGGTAATTTGAGTTGTCGTCCGGCCCTGACCGGGATAAGCACCACTGTACCAGTGTATTCGATCAGTAGCCTATGTGGGTCCCTGGCGGAATCCCATTTGTCCACACTTATCTCGCGGCTAGTACAAAGTGCCCTCGGGAGGCCCGCTTTAAACCACCGGTTAACATCTTAAACATTACATTGCACGTAACATGCAGTCCATCACTGACCGAGGCCCCAGTGGATCTGCTGCGACATTGCCACTGCCACTGCCCAGTGATTGATGTGCTAGAACTAACCCTCGTCCACTGTTTCCCCAACCTCTTTATGAATACAGAAAATATCAAATTCCCTATTTACGAGATCACATTTTGAATACGCGTTTCAATACTTCTAATTCATTACTAATAACTTCCCTATTCTGTAACTCGATCGATACATTTATCTTCGTAAATCTTTTGTCGACTATTCTCACTAGGTGTTCCTAACAGCTCAAATGTTTTTCCTCTACGTATTCTGCTATCGATTTCTTTGCAAGTTTTTCTCTTATGCCCTTGTTACATCCTTGTCTCTTCTCAAGTATTTCATTTCTAATGCTTGTATTTTATTTTTAAGTTATTATCTCATTATGTTATCTTGATTTATATTTTTTATTTCTATGGTTGTTTATTCGTGTTTGAAACCAGTTCGTTTATCTTTATGTCTGCGCTTTATTGGTTCCAATTTCAACACTTGTTTATGAATATTTTCTTGTATTCTAGATTGATCGAATTTTCTTCAGCTTTTTCGTTTGCTTCCCTTAGTTCCTTCTGTATTTCGTCTTCAAACAATTTGTAATGAATTATTAAGTATTTTTTTAAATATTAATTAATTTCCTATTCAGGTTAACTTTATTCGCATTCATAACTCTTTTCATACAAGTTCGTTTTATCTTTCGATCACGCAGTGTGTGAGTGGATCGGATGCCACTATAAGCTACTGTAATTGACATTAAGTTCCTGTTGTTTGGAGTAACAAATAAATAAATATCTCACCCTCAATTTAGATAAGTTTTACATAATTCAGTAGTTACTGACATTAAGGCCGCTCCGGGGTGACACTGCCAGAATGGGTGAAGGCATGTTTATTTTTTGTGAATTTTTGGTTGAATCGGTTCAAAAATCGAAATTTTTAAAATATGTTTCTATATAGTTCAAAGCACGAGAAATACACTCGTTCAAACCGCATTTCAATATCTCTTTTAGTTTTTGAGTTATATCGATTTTTTAAAACTCAACTTGAGAGCCAATATCTCGAAAACTAAAAGAGATATTGAAATGCGGTTTGAAGGAGTGTATTTCTCTTGCGCTACTTAACTTCTACCGAAATTTTACTATTTTTGAAAAATGTTCAACTTTTTTCAAAATTTTATTTTCTCAATTTTCCCAAAAGTTGAAGAGATAATGAAAATCTGAACACCAGTGAATTCCTCGCGTCAAAATACATAGATATGCAAATTTTCATGGATACATTTTTTATTACAAAAAATTAAAAAATGGCCTAAATCCGTAAAAACGCCAAGAAATTTCTAAAAATGGCTATTTTCGATTTTTTGTAATAAAAAAATGTATCCGTGCGAATTTTGTTGTACAAATTTTAAAAATTTCGATTTTTGAACCGGTTCAACCAAAAATTCACAAAAAATAAACATGCCTTCACCCACTCTGGTAATAGCACTCTATCGTTGTAGATTTCAGTAAGTAATATATTTATGCTTGTGAACTGCAGTTATCAACCGTCAAATCGCCGTTCAATATGTCATCTCAACTGACTGTCAAATGTTAATATTTTTATATCATCATTATTTATATAAAATTTGAATAAATTTGGTCAGTTAAAAGAGCAGATAAGCTGATAGCATTTTTGAGCGGCCTTAAACAAACTGTATTCTACGTGATGCATTTTTTCCAGAATCCATTTGATTTAAAGACAAACTACTGGGCCGCAATATTTCCTGCCTCTGTCAAAGCATCCAACGTCCGTCGCTTCTATCTCTACGGCGCCCTGACTCTCGTCTTTTGAAATATACGCGTCCCTAGAGACCCATTTACTTACTTCTTTGATTGGATGATTAATAAACTAGGTTGAGTGTCATATGTCTTTATATGTGTCTCGAAAGATAACTTATGGATTATTATTTTATTAGCTTTACTTTTCAAATATGATTGCATGATAAATATAACAATATTATTTGTTTTGGAACTAATTTCATATGAATTAAATATAGCATAGACCATAGACTCTACGACAAAATTTTGCGGCACGCCGGTTGAAAACATCTGATTTCAAGTATTAAAATCCTTTAAGAAGTATATATTCGACATCTCTGTCTGTCTAGTAAATACGTTAGAATTTTTGAAAAATCACCCGGCGAATGCTCATGATTTTTCAAAAATTCTAACATATTAAAATCCTTGTTTAAAGTTAGTTAAAATTAAAAATTAGGTTAGAGTTAGAAATCGACGTACTCCACATAAAATTCTTGCGGCATGCCACTGCGGTGCATTTCTTGTTGTTCGATTAGTTTGCTGGTTCATGGAGTGACTAGTGTTGACAAATAACCTGAAGAATAGACCTCAGATTGTCGCATTTCCCGCACTCTTTGTTGGCGGTTTGGTTCTTATTTTTTATACGTTAAATGAAGAGGAAAAAACAGAGCAGTCAGATATATCAGACGGAGTTTTATTCATTGCTCTGTTGATAGGGTGCGCCCAGCGAACAGCCTTGTGCTTTTTTATCAAATCGGTTTCGTAAGTTTACCGCTTATGAGAATAATAGATCTATTGAGATGTACATAATAACAAAATTCATTAAATATAAATTATTTGTTTTGTTGAAAATATATATAAACTGAAATGTATTATTGAGAAATTGAAATCAAATTTCAAATGTTTGTTGGCTTTAGAATTAAATTATATATAATAATAATAATAATAATAATATTATTTATTTGTTCCAAGAAAAAAGATATTCTATACAAATAGATTGGTAACATTTTCATGTGAACATGCGTTATTTGAGTAATTACAAATTACAAAGGGTATTAGACATTTAGAGCAAAAGCTCTCAGCTTCGCGGCATTCTGGAAGAATTTGGCGATGTCAATCATTGGTGAGGTACTTGCATTTGAGAGTAGACTTTGAGCTAGGTTTTCTGAAACATTTGGCGGTAAGTGTTTGGTAATGTATGCATCTCGGATCGGGTTGTATATCGGACAATGAAATAGGAAGTGTTCTAGGTTATTTGCTTCATGAAGGTTGCAAATGCTACAGTTTTCTTCTCCATAAAGCTTGTTAAATTATATATTCAACAGTTATTTGTAATTTTGTTTATTTGGTATATTTTGATTTAAATTTTCGAACGATTGTGGCTCATGTAAATATATACTTGTGAAACTGACATGATATCGGCCGTTTTTATTTAATTTTCATTTCATAAAGTTTTACGAGAGCAGTTTTCCGGGAAATCATATCTAGCATGCGTTGTAAAATATTTCAACTGAATTTATTCGTTTGTTGAACCATTTAAAATGAATACTCGTACTATATGATATAGCCCCAGCAAATGTTGATGAGTTTCATTTGTAGTTTGCTTCTCTTCTTGTTCCTCGTTTGTGATGATTTAGTACGAGAAGAATGTACCGCGAGCAAGTTAGCGAGATTGGTGTCGCCTTGATGCGAATTTGATGCGAGCCGATCCATCAAAAGGGACGACAGTGATTCATTCTTCTTCGCGCCACTTCGGTTCTAATCACGCATTCACTTGCAAATCGCCGATGTCAGATCAATCAGCGACGACACGCACCAGTTTCCGGTGTTATGTGCTGTGTGCTGTACGCTGTACCGATGAGTCGCACTACGGTTACTCAAGTCACATTGAACGACGCACTCTTATATAGGCTCTTTCATAACTTCGGGTTAAATATTAAATGGCAGACACTACACGACAATACCGTTCATGAAATAATTGTACTTTATATATGAAGGCACTAAATTTCGTCATTATTTGTCGAGAGCGAAGATTGAGTCCGAGGTATGCAATAAATCGTTATTTATAAAAAAAAACTTGGCATTGCCAATGGTCTTGAATTACTTTATCCCTAGAGAGTACTTGTCATTCTTATTTCCCTCGGTAAATAATGACGCACAGTAAGTAATGATAGTGTCATCTTCAAGTTCAATTAGACGAATTTTCACCATAAAATCCAAAGGATGAGAAAACCAGAGGATATACTTTTCTCTTGTGAGTGTACTAGTGTGAAGTAAACGCCTCCAATCACGTAATCACTTAACACTTTATAAATTTAAATGTATGTATTCAGTCCTGAGACAATAGCCGGACGCATTCGTAATAAAATCGCACAGTTCGCCGGTGAGATTTGCTGGTGTCCTCTTTCCAATGTCACCATGTCCATTGTCACTTGTCCGAGTTGATTAAAACGAGATAGTGAGGGTAGCACGTGACCTGGCGGACTTTTGTGCCGGGATTTGAACATTTGAAGGGTGCTGAAAAACAAAAGATCTGAATGACGCGGTCATTCTGTCCGGCACTGTCCTCTGTCCTCTGTCCTCTGTCCTCCTGGAATTGATTGTTGTTTTTGTTATTCATGCGTGTCCCATGTTCCCAAGGGATTCCGCCCTCTACGATATGCTTTTCTACGGTTTACTTGCATTGCTCGAATGTAGATGAGCGTGAAATGCCTTAATGGCTTTCAATCATTACGAACTGGGTGTGTTTTATACATCAACGAGTTTTTATTCATTTCGCGATTCAATCATTTCATGTAATTAAATTACGAATATTTCATTGCCCAGGTACATATTCAACTTGATAATGTGCGTATTTTTCCCGCTGTCAAATATTACACATTATTGAACCACTTTTATTTGATGTATTTTCCTCGAAATAGTTATTTGTGTATTAAGAGCATAAAGTGATTCTTTGTTACTCGAACACGGTAAATAGTGTAAAAGGAACAAAGACACTTTACGCTCGTGATACACACATAATTTTTTCTACGATTGCATCTTAAATTATTAAAAAACGTATACGTACTGTAAATAAATTCGTACTGTGAACTGTCAATATGACAAGTTTCTGTTTTGTTTGTATCCCTCGTAACTATTGAAATAAGCACGCATTCAATATCTTTTTCGCGCGTTGCCATTGGAATCGCGCGCATTTAACATCTTTTTCGCGCGTTGCCATTGGAGACACGCAAAAAGATATTTTTCGATTGTTCCACAAAAAACGTCAACTTTACGATGACAAATGAGAGCGTAATTGTCAACTTTTCATAGCAATCGTAGAAAAATAATTTAGGGATGTTTGGTCAGAGACTTTTTCGTCTTCATCCAATTAAATTTATAGGTTTTGAACCGAAATTGTGATAAATTAAATAGGTAATAGTGAAATAGAAAAAGTTGTGATGAACATATTGATCGATTAGAGAAAATGATCCAGTTTCAGAATAGGATGAGATTGTCAAGTTATTAGGAACATTCTGTCGAATTCTAAGTGCATGGTTGAGATTTGAATAATAAACTCAGAGTAACGCAATTACGTAGAATAGCGTTGTAAACAGGCCTTATTTGGTATAGGTGTAGAGCTAGAATTTACATTTACGAAATTGATGTAAATTTGCATGGAGAGTATGGGGAATGGTGAGTGAAGCGTGTTGGTCGCATTCGCATATCGTAATGCCGTGTACGTAGCTGATGGATGCTTCCGGATTAGCAGGCGCCAGCGAACCCAGGGCATCGCTGGACACAAAGCGTTCGCATTTGTCACGGTGAATCCAAACATCTTATCCTTGTCGAGCAATACTAACCCGTATTTGTCGTCGCCGTCGTAGCCGTTGCTATTGCCATTGCCTCTCTACCCGTTGCCTTTCTAATGGCCAACACATTTGATAATTAAATTGCTTCTTCAGATTACGAGCAGAGTACACTTCCCAAGTTTGCCCAGGCTAACGCCTTTGGCTATTGTTTGGCTAATGTATGTGGGGACTGCGGTGCGATTTATTATGCTACACGGTTAGTTGTGCATACCGAGAGAATTCTCGCCACGAGACGAGAGGGATATAGGTCATAATGCAGAGAACTACAGATAAACCAACACGAACTAACTCCTCGAGCGCCTTGATCGATTTATTCATTAATTTGGAAAATGAACCAATATAAGACAATCCCTACATTACGAAAGAGTTTAACATATAATTTAATATTCATCTTTCTGTTAACAACGCTACCTAACTTTATTATTGATCAAATTTAACATACATTTTTTGTAAATATATAAACGAAATTTACTTCACAATATTTTCCAGGCTTCGTTAATTTTCTTTCTAACCAATTTTGTATTTTAATTTAATTTTTAATTCGCAATCGTATTTTCTTTATGCTTGTTAATTAGTAAACGTAAGTTTTATCTGGGTTTCATTTCCTGGGGTCCGATTTAAAAAAATTATGTAAAAATCAGTGGGGCAATTGCTGGAGTCATATTTATTTTCGTATTGTAGATACATATAGTTAAAGATAAATTAAATCTCGAAAGGATTTTAACCTGAGAAATCCGGTCAAATGCTCTAACCAACTGAGCTACGATCGCTTTAGAACAGGGATGGCGAACCTTTTTTGATGTCCGTGCCACAAAGTCATAAAAATTCTTTTTTAAATAGGTAACGTGCCACAATAAAATTTCATTCGAAATGTTAGCGTGGTGAAACTATACGTAAGTATAATTAAATAAACAAATAAAAGCAATTCTTCTTTAAACAATTTTTTATTAATCAATGTTTTACAAAAAGCAATATGCTAGAAACAAAATTCACGTTAAAAACGATTGTTTTTAATGTGATTTTTGTTGCTGTACACAAGATGATAAAGATTTAATATCTGGTTCATATTTAGTTAATTTCAACAGTACGCATGGAGAGCTCGACTCATCCGTCATTCTATTCCTATATTTATTTTTTATAAAATTTAATTCTGAAAATAGAGATTCACATGCCCACGTCGATGAAAATATTGATAAAATTGCCTTTGCTAATATTTTTAAACAATTAAACGTGTCAGGAATTGAATTCCATGTAGTTAGAATTTCATCTTCTGCAATTTTATTTATTTTATCCAATAATCGATTACTTTCAATAATTTCTAAATCATTTCTTAAATCAACAAATTTTTGATTCCATATGGTACTTGACTGAAATTCAACTAATTCCATTTCTAATTCATTAAAATTTAACCACTCGAGGTCTTTTAAATTTAATTTTTCAAATGGTATTGTATCAGGATATAAAATAAATTTTAAATTCATGCGATATTTTAATAATAAAATGTATAATTTGACGTTTCTAGTTAACATACTAAGATAGGTATTCAGTAATACAAATTTATATCATAAATTATAAATTAAGTGTAGATTAATATTTTTAATTCATTTCTATCAAAAAAGATAACTTATAACTTGTGGCACTCGTGCCATTGGTTCGCCATCCCTGCTTTAGAACATTTCACATTTCACATTTCAATTTGATTCCATCAGTTGTGAAGTATTTATGTAAAAAATACTAATTATTGGAATGAACTTTTCTGAAATTAAGTACATAATTCGAAGAATATAATATAGCCTCATCTGTTGAAAAATAGAATTTAGAGAGTATAACATTTCTAGATTGCACACATTTCGTCATGTGATAATTCGGCGTTATCTTCCAACGAGAGATAACGGCCGTCGTGCATCTCATCGCGCTGTGATTGATTAAGGACTTGAAACCCTTGAATTAGATTCGCATATTTAATTTTGCGCTCGTGCTGGTGTAGATTGACGTCGCTCTTGTCGCCCCAGCGCCGGAATGAAGTGCATGCAGCATCACTTCCTCGTGCCACAGCTCATAAATCAAAAACATTCACCCTTAATTCGATTCTCTGGAGATTTGGCTGTTTTTTTTTCTCTCCTTTTACATTTATGCTCCAGAAACTAATTACAAATGGATGATAACGGCATTTTTGTATGAGATGAGATTATTTCGATGGCTCGGACTAATGGACAGGAGCTCACGGACGTGATGGGACCTGATGCTCGCCACTACCGCCGCGATGCGACAACCAAAGACAATAGCGACTGACGGACGACACTGATTGATTGATGTACATTCACACAATGTATTGGTACTATGTCCAGTATGTCCTGCTGGACTTTACTTATACACTGCTATTCTGGCCAGTGTATTTGAAAGGGCATTTTAATTAACAAATATTATAGTTTTAAATAGAAAATAAATATATCATCACGCCTTTTACCCATTACTAAGCGGGGCACTTCCCCGAAGCAGATCTCGATATATTTATACACGTGAAGTACGGTTACCAGTCGTCAAATCACAGCCCCCAAAGATATTAATGTGGTAAAAATAGTTTTTTGGCTTTGGGAATCGGATTCAGGTTTTCAAATCCACTTTCCGATTGAGCCACTTATCTCATAGGGACGTAATCTGGATCAATATTATTTTTTCTACGACTGTTAACTAATTCATTCATTATATGTGCAGTTTTTGATAAATAATAGTACATTATTTACGGTCATGAGTAATATTTTATTACTAGAGCATTATGGTCCATCATATTAAAGTAGTTTATGGGGTAGGTGGCTCAGTGGTATCGAGTCGGCCTGTGGATCTTGAGAACCTTGGTTCGATCCCCACAGCCGACAAACAATTTTCACCAATTTGAAAATCTAACCCTGTGGCTCCTCCTCCACTAATATCTTTGGAGGCCGTGATTTGACGGCTGGTAACCGCACTTCACGCGAAAAAATATATCACTTACCGAGATCTGCTTAGGCAGAGTGCCACACCCAGTGATGGGTAAAAGGCGTGATGATATATTTATTTATTTATTATATTAAAGTAGTTATGATAACGCAGCAACGGACATGAGTAATAATGTATTATGCAACACATCGAGGATTCTATAATAACTTAACTAAAGTTTGACATTCATATTATATAATCTCTAATAATTATTTATTATTCTCATTAAACTTAGTTATACCTAAAAGTGTAATTTCCAGTTGAGTAATCGTGGAAAAGTAGTATAATATAAATTACAACACTCGACTACGGCTCGTGTCGAAAACTTCATCTTCATGAGTAATAGCTATCATTGCACACTTTTTGAATAATTTGCTATTATTGTCATTTAATGGCATATTTATTTCAATTGAAATAGGACTTGTTTTCTATTTAAAATAATCGTTAAATTTAAAGTTTTTACCTTGTATGCAACCGATTTATCAGTGAAACAATGGCAATATTTTTAAAATTTAAAATCCGGGATGTTTTGTAAAAGGTAAAATGCAAATAAGAAAAAACGATATCGTTATCTGTCGAGTATCATAAATCACAAAAATTTTGAAATTGTCTCTCCGCAGATGATAGAAAGTGATTGGAGTGGTTCACGAATAATAATAAATGGTGAGCAACTCTCTCCCTCTTAGCCCGCCCTCCAGGGAAGCGAAGAACGGAAGAACTGAAGAAGCGACCGGTGAACGCGAAACGAGAGTCCCCTCTCGTGGTGTCGTGTCTATCTCTCGCACGTCACATCGTTTGAAATATGTGTTTTAACTCGGCCTTTTGTCACCTGCAAACAATTCACGGCTCTCCCGAGATTTCAATTTCATCTTCGAAAAATAGCAATAGCTTTTCCACTGAAAGAATCCGCTAATTAAGAAAGGCACGCTGACGTTCGCTTTCCGTCAAATGTTTGCTCTCGAACTCAAGTGTCCCATTGACAAATGTACCTCAGACGCCAAAGCATTCCGCCTGTCGGCCAAGTTCACTGCAATCATTTAAGAAATGGAACCTTTTCACACGTCATTTTACTATCGTCAATGGAATCTCAAACATTAAGGTTATTTTTAAATTTATATTCATTATAACATGTAAATTGATTAAATTCAAGGCCGAACCGTTGAAAATTTAACACCTTTAATCATTATAAAGTTTGAATCCCAACTACGTAATATTGAGTTTTAATATCCATCAAATTTCTATCAGTTTGTAACAATTTATTATATGGTCAACGTTTGCATAGACAAATACAAAAATGTGACAGTGTTTTATACCAGTAGTTTTCAAACTTGAGGTTTGTAAGAAACTGATTTAATAACGTGCATTACAAAAATAGAAACATGACACAAAAATCAGTAAAGGAAAACTTCTCATTAAGAACTTTAGTATAGTTTGGTATGTTGGTATAATACTTATGTAGTTTGTAGAATTACTTGTCTTTTGCTATTAAGTTTGTAATACATTCTTTGAATCTTCGAATAGTTTTTAAGTAACATCTGGCGACCCATACTTTGAAAACCATTACTGTCAAATACTCTAAATAGAAACATCTCTTAATTTTGATTAGATTTTTGTGGTTTTGATACGAGTAGATCGAGTGACTTTTCAAGATAATAGTTATTAGAATTTGTATGAATATAAATATAAATGAAGTAAATAATGGGAGTGTGGGTGGCAGTGGTAGTAAGGTTTTGTGTGTTACGACAGATTTCAGTGTATAGTAGCAGCTAATTCAAATAGAGAACGCGGCGAACAGGGAATAGAGAGAGGTGACAGGAAACAATGGTGTGGTGTGACAGCGTCGCCAGTCGCAGGCGCCCGACGCTCGACGCGCCGACGCGCACGAAACAAGACAAATTATCTTCTTGATTGCATGCGTGCTTATTACGCGTCCCGCTTGCCGCATTTACATAAACGGAAAACGCAAATTCCGTTTACGGCTGCCGCTATTGTTGGCAGCATTTTTGCTTACGCCCGTCGGACTGAACACGTTCATTACGTAGAATTTATGTCAATCATTACCGTTCTCGGTGCGACGTTGCAGCGTGGATATGATATGATGTCGCGGTGGCAGTGGACGATTACGCAGGGGCCCACCGCTCTGGGCGTTCTGTACGTTCTGTGTTATCCCCGTTATCGCATGCTTGGGAACACGGACACCTGTGCCCCCTTTAAGTCCCCGGGTTACCGCTGCTATAGACGCTCAAATGACTGCCATAAAATCCAACAAGTATCGTTTAGCTTTACAAACGTGCATTCGCTGCCTGAATTATTGTACCGTGTACTGCCGTTACGTTAGGTTAGGTTGCTCTGCTTGTGATGTTGTGTACTACGCTCGACGCCCGCCCTTTGCAATGAATGTTGCAGATACCACGTGTTTCAACTTCAACGAATCTGTCAACACACCACCACCAGATATTCAATGCCAATACCTAATTTTTCAAATATTTACTAGAATCATTATCACTAGAACTTGTATCCAAGATTCCAAATTATTTAGGAAAGTTAGGTACAAAATTTAAAAGTTATTTTTTTTTAGAATTTTGACCATGACGCCATCAAAATTGTACATAAACATTCCTAATTTATTTTAGAGATAAATTCTTCAAATAGAAATAATAGAGAATGAATCTTTTATTAGAAGCACTTTGTTCTAGTAATTATTTTCATATCTTGGTCGTGAAATGAGACTACACATTTTTATATTACAAAATTTATCATAAATTTTAATTGAAACATAGGTTATATATCTGTAAATATGATTTTTCTACGATATTGTGTTATATCTACAGAATGGCATTATTGTTTTCGGTTATTATAAATAGAAAATAAAAACAGATCTAAAGATTGAATAATTTTTGTAATTTGTAATACATGTGTTAAAAGGCCATTGGAAAACTTGTGTTTGACAAGCTTATATTATAATATAATATTGTAAGTAAGGAAATGATAATCTTCTGAATTGTTTTTTAATGATACTTCGGGTGAGCTTGTCGTGTAAAGTATGGAATCTGTTGTGTGATTTACGTTTTCATTTAGTTGGTAATGATGTGGGTATATCACTACTTGCAGCATCGCTACAGGTTTTTGCATAGAGTTCTCGTTAGGGGGAATTAGCCTCGCTGGGTGTTGGGTCGCGTAATTAACTCGGGGCGTCGCACATCACATGACAATGGGCAGCGGTAGAAGAAGACGACTTGCTGCCTCACCCAGATCATTAATTTATTTGAACAAATCAGCTTATTCGAACCCTCAAGCTTGAAGCTTGGAGCTTGGAGCTTCTCATATCAATTTTTGTGGAGAAGGGCAACGGGCGATGCGCGATAATCCGTGCCATCCGCTTCGCTCCGTGGAGCTAATTACACGCCGCCTTGTTTCGTCAACCCTTCCTCTTGCGAGAATATCCCATTACAATGAGATTCAAAACCGAACCCCTTCTTTCCTTGTGCATAGCCTTTTTTACCAATCTGCTGTATTCTTCTATCTTTTCAAACTACGGTTTGAGAGTATTTCATGATGTCATAAATATCCGCCAGTATTAGAATTCCGAGTTCGAAGTAACAACAAGTAAATAGTTAGTAAGAAACTAAGAAATGAAGTAAACAAGTAATTATAATTTCTTAATCAACGGTAGTTAAATTTACAACCTTCACACTAAAATTATTTTTTTTGTTATGAAACTTTATCTAAATAGAATAGTACAGTTTTAGAAAGTCTTATCTGATATTCATGAGTTTTTAAAAATATTGTGACGTTAAACATAAGAAAATATGAATCTCAAACAGCGGTTTTATGGTCTAATTTCAATATAAATGACAAATTATTTCTTTTTTCAATGAATAATGAAATGTAGTAGTTGGTAGACTAACCTGAATTTTGTATTGCAGATGATGTAGCCGTGGCGTCCACTTTGTCATCGTCATCAGATTGGAGAGAAATGGGCCGCGAGTTGCGTCACATCGCCGACGACCTGCGTCGGTCCACACCATGTCTGGTGAGTGCCACAATCACAATCTGATCGTTCGGTGACCGTTCCATTTGCATGCGTAAACAGGGCGCACGTTTTGCGACCCCCGCTCAATTAAGCTTAGTACGGCGTGCATTCAACGCTGGCACTGAGCGACCATCGCTCGTTGTTCATCTTAAATCCATATAAATAGCCGACCATACTGTAGCTCGTTGGTCATTCGGTGGACCTGGACGTTAACAGGCTGCGGGTGAAAGGGAAGTGTTGATTACGAGATTTAATTACAAGCGCTGGTCCCCCCATTATCGGTTCGCGTAATGCCCTACACCACTATACTATAAATATACATAACGTGGCTGTAGATGCAGATGCCCGATGCCTATCTGCTCGACACTCCACACCAAATTGGATCCCTTGTAGAGACACCCTGTACCTGCTTAAATCCGCTGCATTTTCACATGCCCTATTAAACCCATTCCACACATGCAAAATCAAATTCAAATACACAAACTAACACGAGTACATAACAATCAATTACAATTACATACATTTACCCATGATATTTTCAAATGAAATAGCATAATTTCTTCTTCAGAATAAGTTTTTTTTCTACGACCTTAAGCGAATGTAGGCTTTTCTTCCTTCATATACTAATCAAAAGTAAGCAATATAATTTTCCTCCCAAGGGAAGAAAGTAATTATTATCCTCACTAATCTACAATTGATTTCACAGCGACTGTCAGCACAGTTTTAGGTATTTATTTATTCACATGTTGTAAATATTTAAATTTTTTTTATTAAAATGATAGGAAAAAATGACCGTCCAATATATATATATATATATATATATATATATATATATATATATATATATATATATATATATATACCGGGTGTAACACGAAAAGTGAAACATAGGCGTTTAACATGGCAAATCAGTTTTTCCGTGCGCATTGCTTCCCTAATTATTTTAGGAAAAAATGTTTCAAATAAATGTTGTAAAGCATAAAATTCTACATCCGAATCAATAAACAAAATTCATTTTGACTACTTCATAACTGCAGAAATTAAATTTGAAAATTCACGTAATTTCAATTTAATAGTAATAGCCATGGAATTAAAAACAAGAGATGAACAAATGCGTAACGTTTTATACGTCAAATTATTAGTATTTATTTTGACCAACTGTGATATATTATTAAAGTGGAATTGTGAAAGTTCTTGTGGCGTAAGTATCGCTTTCTGTTGCTGTTTGTTTATTGTGGACACTGTGGATGCAGCTTATATGCAGCAATCCGTCGCTTTAGTGTATATAAAATGCTGGTAATATTAATCATCGTTTGATAACCGAAAACCGAAATAATTAGCATTATAGGAGAATTTATGACGGTCATTAATTAAACTAAACGTGCGTTCACATCGGATAATTTCGCAATTATTGACAGATAATGTACGTTATAAACGCATTCGCGACGACGCAAATCGAGTCTTAGTGCGTTACATATGCGTGTATGCGTGCATGGTGCAGTACTGCACTGTTCGCGTCAGCGTCAGCGTCATCCGAAGTGCAGATTACGATTAATCATCTGGCGGAACTCGGGAACAACGTACGGCGGTGATTGATTTGAATTCATTTCATAGAATAAGGCGCGTGCCCGATTCCCTTTATTGACCGAGCGACGAGCTTCACTCTAATTGCATTCACAAATTATATGTTATTTATATTATTATTATGAAAAATGCTCACGTAAAACAGATGTGACATACAGTAATGTGAATTTTAACATGGTGACATGCTAATTAATTTAGTATTAATAACGTACATTACACACAAGTTTTTGTTTCAATTTTCAATCCATATCTACCTAAACAAAATCTATATTTTATACATTAATTCAAAATTATTGCGAAAAGAATTTTCTCGAATTTCACAAAAATTATTGGAACCAGAACTGAATGCCGGGCAGTTTTTATTTTGCACTATGTGTATATACAGGGTGAGTCTGGGAAGACGCCCCCCCCCTTTAACTTTTTTATTATGAGTAATAGAAAAAAATGGTTCATATGAAAGTTTTATTATTTTAAATATACTATTTGATGGCAGATGTAGATATTTTTTATAAAGTCAGGTTTACAAGATACGACTATCAACTTTTATTTTTTAAATAGCAACCTATAATTATTTTACTAAAATAAAAACCGCCATTTTTTTCTCTTTTCAACGGTGTATTAGTTTTTATTAATGTATCTGAAAAAATTCGAGAAAAATAAGAAAATTGAGAAATACTAGAAATAATTTTTATACAAATATTATAGGTGGCTATGTGAAAATAAACAAAATGTAACAGTGTTATACAACACATAATTTGTTTTAAGTTGTTTTTGTTACTGAATTTGTTGCTTTAGTTTGTTAAGTTGTATAACACTGTTACATTTTGTTTCCAATTCTTGTCCATACGTCAAATAATGTCAGACACATCAAACAAATTATTATTTTATTTCTCATGGCACTCTGATAATTGCTTTAAACCGTGCATTTTCTTTTGCTTTTAACTCGGACATAAAAAACAATTGAACAAAAAACTTATACTCTATGGATACAGTTTTTCATTCTGAACATTTTTCTTCAGTACAATTTTGTTGTAAAGAGATATCACTAAATCAAAATTTTAACATTGAATTTCCTATGTTCGGAAAAAAAAGTAGACACCCGGTATATATATACAGGGTGTTATAAAAGTTCCGGGATACAATACACATCGAATCAAGAAACAAAAAAACACGTGTTTCATATTTTGCAAAAACCTATCTATGCACACCAAACACAAACCCCAACTTCCACCCCCAGGGGGTGGGGTGGGGGCAACTTTGAAACCTTAAATGGGAACCCGCATTTTTTATTGCAGATTCGTTTTCTGCGAAAAAAAAGTTAATTTTATCTGAAACTTTTTTCCAATTCGGAATAGTTGAGGTTTCTGTTTGGTGTGCTTAGATAGGTTTTTGCAAAATATAAAACACGTGTTTTTTTGTTTCTTGATTCGATGTGTATTTTCCGAGATATTTCACCGTCCCGCAACTTCTTTAACACCTGTATATATATATATATATATATATATATATATATATATATATATATATATATATATAATTTGTACAGTAGCTAATTCAAGACTACATCTTTTGAAGTTTGCAAATACCCTAATAACAAAATTGTTTCGAAACATAAAGGGCGCTGAATTACCAATGCCTTTATCAAAGCAGGAGTGTTTATTCGACATAAATCAGAAGCAAGAACGCGTTGTACTCGTATTTTCGTTACTAATATGCTTATTTATTTAGAAATCTCTGACGTACAAGCACTTGACAATCTGTTATTTTCCCATGAAACATAAAGTAAAATGCGGGGATAGAACTCTAGCTGTAGAGCTGTAGAGCTGTAGGTGTACCCTCATCTGTTAAGTATACAGCTGTGTTTTATCACTTAGGTACGTTTTTGTGTAAACACGTTCAACACGCGTCTTGTGCTTTTGCTTTTTTTGTTGAACGACTTTATTATGTGACATACGTGGTTTGCGCAGAAACTGCAGCGGCGTTACTACAAAATTTTATTTACTTTCATATGGATCTGAAGTCGTGGGTGCTGATCGCGAGGATTTTTCTATACCAGTTTTTGAGAAAGCACAAAATCTGAAGAATAAGAAGAATTTATTTTTTCCTAATGCTATATCTTAATAACTAAACAAGATATGAAAATGCGCTTTACGGCATTGAATTCCTCGTGTCCAAATTGACTTGTAAACAATGTTTTAGCTTATTTCAAGCAACTTAATTTTTTTAATTATTTCCTAAGGGATACCCCTTTGGTTTTTTCATATTTTAGGCCAATTTTCGCTAAAATAGGAATATTGTAATGACAATTTATATACATATGTAATTCGGCCCACTGAATTCAGAAGTGAAATCTCCACGTGCATATGTCTTCTAGTTTTTGAGACAATGTCAAAAAACAATTTTTTTGCGGAAATTTGAAGAAATTAAAAATGGCTGACACTTTGTTCATAAGTTAACTGAAGATAAATTCATTGTTGTTGAGCCCTTTTTTATATCTTGTTTAGTTTTTGAGATATATAAAATATATATATATATATATCATCACGCCTTTTACCCATCACTGGGTGTGGCACTCTGCCTAAGCAGATCTCGGTAAGTGATATATTTTTTTGCGTGAAGTGCGGTTACCAGCCGTCAAATCACGGCATCCAAAGATATTAGTGGTGGAGGAGCCACAGGAGTAGATTTTTTAAATTGGTGAAAATTGTTTGTCGGCTGTGGGGATCGAACCAGGGTTCTCAAGATCCACAGGCCGACTCGATACCACTGAGCCACCTACCCCATTTTGAGATATAGCCTTTGGAAAAGTTAAATTCTTCTTATTCTGGACCTAAAATCGAAAAAGGTTTAGCCATAAATGGTGCGTGGTCCTATTTATGGTAGTAACGCCACTGTGGCGATGTCTCCGACTTACGTCCTTGGGTGAGTGCGTAACGTAATTATAGTTTCATTTATCGTTCGTGGGCGGAATTGTGGCAATAAATCAAACTTGCTAACTTGTCATACATCTGCTACAAGTGTTCCAAGCGTTTCCGTGTTTATATAACGTTTTCTACAGGTGTCGTAGATGTGATATAGCCACACTATAAAATTATTTATGTTTACATAAATTGCATATTGAGTGGGTGAAATTAAGTCGTAAACTGTATTTATTACTCACTATGCTATCAGGAATCAAGTAAACTGTAATTATTTTTGTAAAAACAATTCACTGCCAAACTGCCATACTGCCAATCCAGTTTCTAAAGAATAAGTTATCAAATTCGTCCAGTAACATATAATTAGTTTCACGAATAAATGTGATGCTTTTAACACTAAAATTGACATTATTTTATGTGGCAATGCGACTGTGAATTAGAAAACCCGAGTTCCATTTTTACAGCTGCAATTGATTTCCTTCTTCACTAATAAGCCAGCGAGATATTTGCTGGTTCTCTTAAAATGTAACACCCTGTATAAGTAACATTTTTTTTACCACTAATATATTAACAATTAAATTATAATCACTATAATAGTCACACTATGAAAGAAGAATTCGGTTGAAGCCATACGTCGGACACAGGTGACGTGGTGTAGCGGTTAGCATCTCTGCCCGGCAAGCGGAGGGTCCCTGGTTCGAAACCAGGCGTCATCCGAATTTTTCTTTCATAAAAATTTAACTTTAAAATAGTCAATTTGTTCATTATATGTATAACATCAGATAAATTACTGATCAGTACGTCATTATTTATCTCGATTTTTTTCATATACATTTATGACAAGTTATACATCGTTGAAAAGAGAAAAAAATGGCGGTTTTTATTTTAATAAAATAATTCTAGGTTCGCATTTGAAAAATAAAAGTTGATAGTCGTATCATGTAAACCTGACTTTATAAAAAATTTCTATATGTGTCATAAAATAGTATATTTAATATACTAAAACTTCTATATAAAGAAAATTTTTCTATTTCTTATAATAAAAAAGTTAAGGGGGGATTCGTCTTCGCAGAATCACTCTGTATATATCCTTAATTTTTTTTCGGAAACAAAAATGTCGACTTTCTAAATAGAAAATTGCCTAAAATAGGTTAAATTTTATTACCACGTGCACCACCTACCGCATCTGCAAAAGAAAAGAAAACTATAAAATAGAAAAGTCGTAAATATAAACGTTGACTGATATCTCACTCAAATATTTCGTTTTACAAAATAATAAAATAGTAATATAGATTTTTTGAAAGCTCGGCTTCATCAAATTAGTTGACACAAAATGATGTGTGAGTTCTAGTTTTGATTAACTTCGGTTTTAATTATAACATATAAAATGACAGGACAACAAATTGCAATGCGTCAAATCTGACACACAGGCAGGACAGGATTAAGCAAAATATTCTCTAAACATTTATTCATCCTACAATTTCTGCCACACAGTCCTTAGTACAGTACTTTCACTTCATTCACATTCATAATACAATTTTGTATTTATAGTTTTATTTAAAAATTAATAGCACAGACAATAACACCATATAAAATTGTTGGCATTGCATTGATGTACTATATTTATTTATTTGTTACGCTGTATAACAGGAACTTAATACCAATTACAGTACAGGATCCGTACTCACCGAGCCGCAGTGTAGTAGTTCATATAATTTTTAGCTTGAATGCGATTCAAATTCGGGATCTCTGGATTCGAATTCCGTAACGATATCCACACCACCGTACTGACCCATAACGCATATGTCACAAGATCAATGTTTACTTATTCACTTTTGTTTAATTATCTGTGGCGAAAATTATGTATGTCAGATGATCATACTTTTCACAAAAGGTTAGATTCTCAAACGTAAATATAATTTTGGTTGTTACATTTAATTTGAATTAAATTTGTATTTATATGATTAAAATTCTTTTACAATTTAAATTGTATTATTATAAGTACACAATTAATGAAATAAAGCTTTATTATAAGAGAAAAATTGAAATTCCGTCAGAATTTGAAACTGGGACCTGTTACCTTTGACACATTATTTGCTCTCTTTGTATGAAACAAATTAAGTACCACTGGAAGATACATGTGTCGCTACAAACTTCAAAAAATCATATCTTTTGTAATATAAGGAATTTTAAATCCATATTTCCATTGATGTTAATAGTTTATCACGGAGATCATACAAAACAAAATGGATTTCTTTTTTTGTCCGTCAAATGTGAAGATAACTTAGATAGTTATCAAGTCATTATTAGTATTTAAAAGTTGAAAGCTGCAAAAGGGTCTAATAGAGTGAATACTGTCCTGCACACATGTCGGGTGTCGCGCATACAAAGCAGAACAGTAGCCAACATGGGTATCATCGTGTGCGTTCCATTTTCAAATCGTTACTTTGTGTCATTTACATGTTAGCAATAAAAAAATAATAAAATTACGGACTGGGGTCCTAGGTGAAATAAACATTGGTTTTATGATCTTGTCCATTGGCTACTACAGCTACTTTGTAGCCTGTAATCCTGTTCGCTTTTCAAGTGTACAATTCTGATAAGTCATTTTTAAATTACGAGCATTGGAAGTACCTTACGACCTCTCCGAATGTTTCTGTTTTGAGAATGCAGAAATGCTTAATGTTTCGGAATGTCCGTTGGCTGACAATGTATGAGTACTCATGTATAATATGTTATTTAATTAGCCTCGGACAATAGTCTGTTATTTACGAGTATTATTATTGCTATTTATATAGTTTTTTGTTGCTATTCGTTGTGAAGAAACCGAACGAAGGGTGGGTTTTCTCTCCCTATGACCTGTCTACGCTGAAGTTGGTCGGTCGCTTGGTTCAAATCTAATAGGGTTTGGAGACTTTGAGTGTCATTTAAAAGTACTCAAGGGCTGTTTAGTTCGGGTTCATTTCTGCTTTTGTAATGATGTCTCACGATAACTTTCGTTCGTTCGCTTGGCCGCTGTTCACATAATTATTTTGTTTCAGTTCGTGTACTTGCATAACAATATCATGCTGATTTTTTAATTTATACTTTTGTTTAGAGAATACAAAATCAATTTGAATTATGTTCTATACAAAATATATTCCTGATTATATTGACAGTAGGAATACGAAAAAAAATTTTATTACTTAAACTGGGGTCACATAGGTAATGTTTTTACCATTTGATAATAATTTGATCAAATACTTTTTGTAAAACTTTTTAATATAATATTTACTAGAGTTTCAAATAATATAAATAAAATTTTAAATTTATTTAATTTAATTGAAGTTATGTTTATTAATTTGTATTCATTACTGTAACCTATCAGTCCAACGACACGAAAAATACAATTATTTTGCGAATGTCAGAAAAAAATGTTTTGCGCATTGTAATCAGTACATCAAATATACCCTTAAATTTTGTTTGCAATAATTTTGAAGATTTTTCTTATAAAACCGGAAGCCACGATTTGCACAAAAACCGAAGTCTTCGGATTGAAACCGGAGAGCTGTTAACCGTGGTTCTGATGCGGTTTTGAAAATAATTTTCTGTTAGATAGAAAGATTAGGTAAATAAAAAAATATAAAATACAATTAATTATCGTATACAAATCAGTATTCTTTTATATACATTATAAAAACAAGTAATCTATAACACAATGTAAAGATTGAAGGTAAACAATTGTAAAAGATGTCAGCAATCGATAAACCTAATGACAAAAAGGCTTTTTTATTGTTTCTGATTTTATGACTACCTCATACACATGAACTCGTATAGATACAACATACAAATGTAATGATACGAATTACCGAACCGGTAATGACTAACATAAAAAAGCAAGTCTAGTTGACTTGCACAGAACGCAGCGCAACTCAGTAATTATATCATGCGTCACGCATGTTCGCTGCGGTGTAATTAGGACAGGCGATAAGTAAACGAGGAAAAAACGAACCGCTCTATCACTGAACTACTCACAGGGAATGCTGGTGGCATACAATAACCTTCCATCTCAGCAGATTTTCACAAAATCTTTATCAGAGTCTCGAACAGTGACCTCTATATTACATCTGTTTTAACGCTCGATAAAAAAAAACAATACGATAAGGTTAAATAAATTGAATAGTAAATAAGCTTACCGTCCGTTTTTTTTAATTGTCCGGTAAAATATTGCTTGTATGAAACGACCCTTACGCTCATTGAATAATATACTCAAGGACCTGAATCGCAACCGAAAACTGCACCGATATTAACCTTTTAACGAAACCGAAAACCAAAACCGATATTTTATGTTTTGAAATATGAAAACCGAAAATTTAATTGAATCTGTAACCGAACCAATATCATTTCGTTCTAAAACAGTAAATTTAAACCAGTATAAATCACGTATTGAACCGAAAATAATAAGAATGTTAATTATTAGGTGGTTCAGTGGTATCGAGTTGGTCTGTGAATTTGAGAAACCGGGTTCGATAAACAATTTTCACCACATTAAAACTACCCCTATAGCTTTACGTCCACTAACATCTTTAGGGACCGGGATTTCACGCGATATATAATTTATCGAGATCTGTTACACCCAGTAACGGGTAAAAAGCGTGATTATATATTCATTTTTACTTATTTATTTATATTTTTATAAAATTGCAGTGAAAATAATGATTTTATTTTGAACCGAAACCGTAAAAATCGTAACCGAAAATAACGAAACAGAAATTATTATTAAAAAAACCGGATCCGTAGCCTAGATAATATTTTCGAAAAACTGTAACCGATAAACGAAACCAAAATAAAAACCGTTAAGTCCCTGAATATATTATTTTTTATTTAAATTATCGGATATATTTTCATCTGTTTATTGTTATTGCAATCTCGTATCAAAGTAGTAACCAAATATATGTGAAAGTATTGTGATAACATATGGTAAAACTACAACGTAAAATAAATGTGTTTTCAATCAGCTTTCCCGTTATGTTGTATTTCAGTGGGCACAACCGACCGTTGAGTTCGCATTACACACTATTGTCCTACGACGCCTAAAACGCTAACGCTGATAAAGCCCTTTCAGAACACTTTTATCACCCAGAATATAATAGATTTATAGCAGTAGTCTAAGAATTGTATTTTAGTGTTGCGTAACTAATTTTAGTTTTACCTACTGCAAATAATTGATTCTATTTTGGAGTTTACTCTGCAGAAATTTTCATCTTCATAGGAATGCGGATAGTTTTACAATTTCAGCTTTAGGTGGAACTTTCCAATTTGTGCGCTACCTATATTTAGATCTTTAGATTTTGATGTTGGAAATAATAAATGTGTACTAGTTAGCTGAATCACCCTGTATATATTCTTTACGATTTAATATATGTTTCAGTTAACAAGCACGTCGATATGTATCTTGATTAACATTGTTTAGGAGACTACTCAATTAACCCAAGTATGGGTTAGTTATGATGACTAGGGTTGTGCATTTGACCAGTCAAATATTTTTCGGTCAATTGACCGACTATTTGACCGGTCAATTGACCAAGAAACATTTAATAAAAATCACAATTAAAATTGTAATTTATTTATATAGTACTGTTTACTACATCCAATATTACTGAAAATGAAAAACCAACAACAACTAATAAACAAAACCACATCAAATTCAAAATAAAGGGGAAAATAAAGTAAAAGACGTAATGAAATGAAATAATATGTATTTATTTTATTTGTAAAGTAAAGTAAGCAAATTCTCCAGAACCCAGAATACCAAACTAGATATATTCATGTAATAATAGTAAGTAGCTATTTCTATTGAACAACAGATGTCATTTAGATTATTTGACCGTTTTATTTGGCTGTCAAATATTTTTAGTCAATTGACGGTCAATTGATCAGTCAATTGACCGGCCAATTGACCACGGCACAACCCTAATGACGACTCATTTGCTATTTTGTCGAAATACTGTTTTTACCATTTTTTTAAATAAAAAATTTTTTTACACGACCGGAAGTATTTGACCGCTTTTATGATACAAAAATCGGGACAGAAATAATACATTTTCTCCCTAGGGCATGCATTTTATAAAAAGAGATGTTACTTTTCACTAATAATGAACTTCGCAACCAACAATAACGTTTTGGTTACTGTTCTATAACGATTTTAGAGTATATTAAACAATAACAAAAACTACAAATTGGCGATTCTTCGCCGGGGTTAGTCCGGTTTAAAATTTGTAAATAGGTGCCACGCGTATTAGCATTTGGAGCCGTTTTATATTTTTTTCGATCCTTTTAGGACCAGCCTAATATACAGGTGTTTCACATCTTAGAGTAAAAAATTAAACGGTATATTCTGTACGACGTGCTGATCATGAAACAAAAAGATTTTTTTTTAAATCGCAAAACTATTTTCCATGTTTCGCAGTCCAAAATTTTTCGTTGCCATTGCCACTGGGTGGATGATTATGTTAAAGTTATTAATTAAATAAAATTCTATTATAAATAACTGCTAATAATTGAATTGTGTAATTATTCTTTCGTAGTTGATACCCACTTCATTGTTTGTGTTTAATAGGAAAGCAAATCCAGTGCAGTACCTACTACAAAAAATGTTTTAGATTAACAACCCTTAATTTTTTGAATTTAAAAAAAATTCTTTTTGTTTCATGATCAGCACGTCGTACAGAATATACCCTTTAATTTTTTGCTCTAAGTTGTGAAACATCTTGTATAAAGAGATTTGTAGCATTTAACGAGAAATTTCAAAACACGAAAAAGATCTTGTTCGAAACAAAAATTTGTGATGAAAAATAATACGGCAAAAAGTAAAAATGAATGAGAACAAATTCTAGTTATGAAACTACTGAGTTACGAAACATACTCGTAAAATAATTAAAAGCACGCGCGCCTAGAAGTTAATGATAAAAACAGAGGAAAAAAGCAAAGGATGATAATGATTTCCATGCTAGGCTGACCGGACAGATACATTACACCGAATAATACAATCATTTAAAAAACAGATGGCCTGTCAAGTTTCATTACCCAGCATTTTCCGCGAATAGACAGACTGCGTGGAAACGCAAATACGAGCGAGACGACGATTGAGGTGAGAGAGAAAACAAACGCAGGCCAATTTTTAAATTGACTGCCCCCGGTGGCGAACGCGGGTGATACGGGATACGGTCACTGGGGTGGGGTTCAGAGCGATGAAGCTAAATGGACAAACATATCAAAATAATGTTGCATTGGGCTACGCAAACATTTCATTATGCCAAATGGGCGCAATGCAGTGCAACAGCGTTTTGCGAATGTCCGTAAGTGGACGCCACAAATCATATAGTAATATGACTGACAGGCGCCCTTCCTTCTCTATACACCCTCCATCGGTATATCTAGAAATTTGCCACTAAAGGGCTCTAGGCTTACAAGTCAACAAAGGGTTTACATAAAAATGTAGACAGAAAAACTAATTGTCTTATCAAATAAATACGTACGAGTACACTACAGACACTTGCGTTGATCCTTCTGAAATTTACCTGTTACTGAACTTGTAAATGTGAAATTTTGGTTGAACTAATTCACATATTCATATCTCTTTTAGTTTTTGAGTTACAGCGATTATTGAATCTCAATTTTCAGAGCCCATATGTCGAAAACTAAAAGTGATATTAAAATTCCAGTGTATTTCTCATGGTATAATATTTAGAAAATTTGAAAATGTTCTCTAAAACTTCCATATATTAATAGGAAACGATTTCAAAATTTTGGAGGTGGAAACGGGTTGGAGGAAGAATATTTAATTTTTTCTCGCGATAAGGATAGTTCTAAACAGGTAAAATATGCATACCTATGAGTACATGAACTATAACAAACTTGCTTGTCATGTACTCCTAATAACTGTCGAATACAAGTTATCCTATTTATTTATGTAACAAGTAAGATAAATCCTAAAATTAAAATCCCTATTGAAGACTGGAACCTTACCTGAACCAGATATATGCACCTGTGGTTCATTTATTATAATAACTGTTTTGAAAGAAAAAAAATCATTTGCAAAGGAACAATACAAGAACCTGTCGTTGCGTCGTTGTAGTCGTTCTTTTACCAGCGTGAAACGTCGGTTGCCGGTTACACACAACCCTGATATTGGTGATAGTAGATAGGTCTGTGACGTACCGTCTTGAAGTTGCAGCTTAAACCAGGTGTACATTGTCATCGCCCCTAACGTACACGTGTGCCTTGCCCAGGTATAACACCACGATTTGTGTGCGAGCAAGAGGGGATTACTGGACGATTTTCAAACGAATTTTGTTTTTTGTTTGAACGAACGATCCCAGTAATATTGGTACAATGTAATACGCTCTGTTGTTTAGATTATTATTAAATGTTTCCAGTTGTAATTCGGGCAGAGGTTGAAGCAAAAGCAAACAAATATTAGAATCATCTTTAGGATTTGATACTCTGCATAATAGGAACTTCATTCCAATTACAATAGTTTTCTAGATATAAAAATAACTTCGTTAATATGGTGTTAGAAGATTGGGTGTGTATCATTGGAGATTATTCAGATTGGTGCAAATAAGGGTGAGTGATTAGGTGAATAACCTTGGAATAAATGGATGAATTTCATAGAAGATTTGTTGCATGAGTGAAAGATGAGAAGAGCTTGTATGAAAGAAATTATTAATTTGGATGGAGCGTCAAAATAGATAATATGTTTGATGAAGATGGATATGAGTTCAGTGAGTGTTTAAAGAGGTCGTATTACTCCTTTAATAGGACATAGCCTGATGCATTTTTACATACAATTAAATAAAAGGATGTATACCATTTCCGAGAAAGGTACACTTTGAGTTGATTTCCATAAGATTACTTGTATTTTTTTGCTTTTTATTTTGTGTTTGCTAGTTATGGTTTTTTATTCATTTATATAGAATATACTGGTAGTGTCATTAAATATAATTTTAGTATTTGTTTCATTTATTTTGTAACTTTTAGATACAAATTTAAGTATGTTCATAGATTCTTTTACTAATGTAGAACTTAGTTCTTTTAGTATAATATTAGTTAATTATAGTTTTATTCCATACTTTATTATAAATATTAGTTCTATTATCACTCAAACAAAATGTACCTTTGTCGTATTGTGCGCATTCTAATTTGAAAATTCAAATTATGCCCATAATTTATGATTCTGTGTTTCATTTTCTTGTATGTGATTTAGAATAATGGTGTAAATTTTAAGTTTAAATCTGATGAAATTGGTTTTTATATTTCCGGAGGCGAGACCTCTCCTCGTACCTTGTCACATCCTTGTCAAGTTATTGAGAAACAACACTGAATTATTTGTGTCAACATTGACGAATGTTTTTCTCTTTCGCTTTTCTTCCTTTAATTAGCTTTGGGTCGCGTCAAAACAAATAGTACTTGCACTTGAGTATTTTTTTTGTTGGTTGGGTAGGTTAAGCGGTAGTGCCGGGGAATTCCCTTTGTTCTGTCGAACGTCAAACATCGCGGGAGACTTGGGCTATTTCTGGATGGCGTCCTACATTGACGTACGGCTCACTCACTCATCCTACCGCACCACGAATTCTTCACAACTTTACTAATCACCAATACTTTGCAAGATGCATACGTACATCGTGTGTTGAGAAGATGACTCACTTCAAATCATTATTTTGCAGTTGGTCAATTGTTATTGAACGCTCGCAAAGGCTATGTATTTACTTCATTTTTATTTGTCGTCATTTGATTTAATATATATAATAGACACTAGGTGTGCCAAATAATCATTCTTTTCATTAAAGTGAAGACTATTTATTTATTGAATTTGGCATATAAGTATACAAGTGTATATACTGAGTGTCCCATTTTACATTATCTTCTTGAATATCTCGAAATGAAAGCATTTTACCGAAAAGTATGCCGAATCATAATCGTCATGGTTTTGAGGAGGACATCGGATTTTGACAAAATGGCCCCCTTAGCCCCCAAGGGGGGCCGGGAGGGGGGTCAACTTAAAAATTTTAAATGGGAACCCCTATTTTTTATTGCAGATTCTGAAAGAGCGTTAAAAAATATGTAGGTTTTATCCGGATACTTTTTTGAAAGTACGATTTTCGTGCAAAATATTCGTGAATTAATATTGTGTCAATAACTTTATAAATAATAACATTTGGTGTTTCAATCATTACCTAAATTTCTGAAAATATCAATCCCTAAAACTGGAGGGGGGGGGACGAAAACAGGACATTAAATAAACTAATGTTAAGTTTACTGATTGGTGATTAATTTAATTGTAAATTAAGTGTTTTAATAGGGTTATTTCGTGTTGGAAATTGAAAAAAGTACATAAGTTCAGCCGTGCTATATTACAAAACATCAAACATAAACATAAATAAAATAAATATATTGTTACGTCTTTCACCCATTACTGAGTATAGCATAACTTCTATAGTAATTGATATATTTATTCGCAAAAACTGCGGTTACCAGCCGTCAAATCACGACTTCCCAAAAAGGAGAAACCACAGGAATAGGTGGCTCAGTGGTATTGAGTCGGCCTGTGTATCTTGAGAACCCTGGTTCGATCCCCACAACCGACAAACAATTTTCACCAATTTAAATCTACCCTTGTGGCTTCTCCTCCACTAGTATCTTTGGGGGCCGTGATTTGACGCTAAAATATATCACTTACCGAGATCTGCTTAGGCAGAGTGCCACACCCAGTAATGGGTAAAAGGCGTGATGATATATTTATTTTATTTATACAGGAGTAATATTAATGTGATGAAAATTTTTGTCTGCTACCCTGGGAATCGAACCCAGATTCTCAAATCCACATTCCCACTCGATACCACTGAGCCACCTACTTAAAATTATATTGAAATTAATTCAAATTAGAATTATTATAATTATATTATAAACTTGAACCTTAGAGAGACCATAGTTTAAATGTATTATAATTGCATGTATCTTCCTGTATGCACCTCTTTAAAAAGTGTTTTAACGAAATAAATTTTTCCTAAAACGAGCTGTTGAATAACGCTTCACGTTATTCTTGAACCACCCTGTAAACAAAGAATCGAGGAACGAAATCTCTGCTACTTGTTGTATGTTGAATAAATAAACAGGCCGTAACTACTGTGACTTTTTTATCTTAAAAAAACTTGGCTCGTGTAAACGTGTTATAATACGGATGACATATTTTCTAATGGCGCAGATGACAGGTCGGTATCGTCAAACGCACACGCGCTATTTTTGTCTCGTGTCTCGTGACATTCTGAAGAGATTCCTCGACGCTCGACAGAAACAGAATTACGGCAATGGAATGTTTTATTTAATATGCTGCAATCATATTGTCAATTGTATTGACATTTGTCACATCAGATTTTGTGTTTTGTCACTCACAGAACCGCACATTAATTATTAATTAGCGTAATTCTGGTACAATAATCGCTGAGAATTGTTTGTGTTTCACATGAATGATTAATTAATTGACAAACATCATATTACAAACAATCGTTGCCGACTGCACGTGCAAGCAGCAAATCTCGCTGACTTCAACTTATACCAAAAAAATACGATTGTGTCTGAGTGGTTCGGATTCCACTTAAGCTCCTATACCTATTTTTTAAATATTATTTTTATGAAACTACTTGATAAACTATTAACAGTCAGTGGAACCGCGGATTAAAAATTCCTTATATTACGTTAGATATGGTTTTTTGAAGTTTTGAACCGCGGCTGCGAAGTCACATGTATCTTTCAATTGTATTTCATAGTAATTAAATGTTAAACAAAACGAAATTAGATTATTTGTATAAATATACAACATATACAAGTACATTAGACAAACAGTTTGAGATAACGATGACATTCGATACAAATTTGGATCAAACATATATATCATTTGTTATATTTGGTTTCTTTTCTCTTGTCTATGATATTTGATGTTTTATTTGCTGTAGAGAAGGTTTTTTTTGTATGTACATCTAACCAAAGTTATCATACTGTTCAATGAAGTTAAAAAAGTGGCAAATGACAACGCTTCAATATTTGTGATGTCCTTTTATTTTTATCCTCTTATATACAATTTTTTCGTTGATAGTGATAATACGAGTACAATACATATTTTATGTTTTTATCAATAAATAAATATATCATCACGCCTTTTACACATTACTGGGCGTGGCACTCTACCTAAGCAGATCTCGGTAAATGATATATTTTTTCGCGTGAAGTGCGGTTATCAGCCGTCAAATCACGGCCTCCAAAGATATTAGTGCTGGAGGAGCCACAGGGGTAGATTTTTTAAATTGGTGAAAATTGTTTGTCGGCTGTGGCGATCGAACCAGAGTTCTCAAGATCCACAGGCCGACTCGATACCACTGAGCCACCTTCCCCATATAAATAATTCTTGTTATTTCGTTTATGGTTTGGTAGCCCATTGAGATGAAGTTGCTGCTATGCAAAGTAACAAATAAATAAATATGTCCTGGTTGGTTTCATCAATTGGTGATGCATGCTGGTGTCGTCCTCTTGTCCTCGTTCGACAAAGGTTCAATTTCACACGTAAGCGATTTGTAGTGGTCGTCTCCTGCTCTAGTACTGCTTGAGCGACTAGCGAATGTTTTTGAGTGGCATTGCTGTTCGCTGTTCGTTGCCATGTGCTGGATAGGGCGTTGAGTGCACAATGTCGTTTAATTTCTCCAGATCAATTAGTGTATCAGTCCGAGCGTGAGAAAACAAACAATTATTTGTGACAAGAGGCCAGTGAGAAGCAAGTATCCCTTGTTGGGAGAATGTTGGAGTAATGCTCACTGACCACTGACCACTGACCACTGACCGCTGACCGCTGACCACTGGTCAGTGTTTGTGCGTTTGCCTTGTGGTTCTATTTCACCCCTTTATGCTATCTTGTCGTACTCTGATTCATTATTAGGAGAAGCATTTCATTTGTGCGAATTATTTTTCTACATGCTCCATTACTCATCAAGCATAACATTTATTTATTTATTTGTTACTCTGTACAACAGGAACTTAATTCCAATTACAGTAGCTAGTATATTCAAGTTAAATCATGCAATTTTTCCAATTCAAATATAATAGCTTGTAAGGAACGTACATTTTAAAGGCTTAAGCTGGATTTATAATGAAGTAACGCAACAAGTAACGCAAAAAGTATCGGTAACGTAAAAAGTTGAGCGTGTACTACAGCTAGTAATGATTTATATTGAAGTAAAGTAAGAAGTAAGGTAAAATATGTTACGTAATAGTTGCCCAACATTCATCTTTCTACCTTACCTTAACTAACACTTTCTACCGCTGGCCAATAAGAAGGCAGCATTTTGAACGTTGCGCAGAAAACAAAAATATTAAGCACAAAACCCAATAAATAACAATTAACCTAACAAACGTTATATAATATGACAGACGTACAGAAATTCTAAATTGATGCCGAAGTTAAACGAAAACTACCGAATTAATGTGAATTTTGTATCTTATTACCTGATTGGCTAGCAATAGTGGAATTACTTTTTAATATAAATCAACTATTTTCGCTTGCTTTACTTTCTACTTTACTGCCACTGCGTTACTTGTTGCGTTACTTCATTATAAATCCAGCTTTAGGGTTTATTTATTTAAAACCCTGTATTGTAATTGGAATTTAGTTTCTGTTGTACAGAATAACATAAATTAATTGATTTTTCAACAATTTATTTATTTCAAACAAGCTTGTGTCGTTTTTCGTATACATATCAAGCCTTGAATCATAACCATCTATTTATTTCCACCGAGGCCTATGCGAGTAGAATAAAAATAAAAAGGTACCTCGATATATTTTGCCGACAACGAAGGAATATTTTGACCGTTTAGATGTAGTGACAATGGCAATGTTTTGATTATGAATGATGAAACAACATTGTGCTGTTTCCCGGCGTTGACAGACAAAAGAATCGGGCAGAACCCCTCCACGTAGTTTCAAATACAAATCTCGGCTCATTTCGTTTGGAAATCCGCAGCCTAGTGTAAACAAAGCGCACACATCAGGGAGACAGTCAGCTCATCATGACCGCTCATTTAACACGAGATTAAACTTTCAACTGCGGCCTGTGAACAGGCGTACGAACCGACGGACATATAGAGATAGGGATGGTGAAATGGTGAAATGGTGAAATGCTGAAATGGTGACACACCACGTACAATGTGGTGAGGTGGAGAATTCACCCGTACCAGACAGCTTACAGCTACTGATATTGATCAGTAATTCTTCAGTGTCCCCCTGACACTCACTAATTGTGCCAAACAAAAACCTGTGAAAGCAATATCATCAATAAATTAAATATCCAACCTATGCTTATCAATTTATGATACTTCAATAATAATAGTTATATTATAAAATTAACTAAATGAATTTTCAATTCTATACTATTTATTGACATATTCAAGTACTAACAGATGGCGATATGTCAAACTTGAGACAAAGGTACACTTTCAGTTGATTTCCACAAGTTTAGCATTGCTGTCACTTGTCTTTCTTTGTTCTTCTTTTATTTTGTGTTTGCTAGTAGAGTTTTTTTTTATTAAGTTAAATAACTGTTCTGTTTTGTCCTTGTAGTTCTTTTAGTTAATTATAGTTTTTTACCCTCTTTGTTATAAATATTAGTTCTATTATCATTTATTTTTCAAGTACTTAGTTTTAGGTTAATAGCAAAGTGAATCTTTGCTGTAGTTCCAATTTTCGCCACTATCAGCGCATTTCCTAAATATGTTTTACGGCTAATAACTTGTATTTTATTTGTTACTCTGCACAACAGGAACTTAATCCTAATAAAAGATTTCGAGTGAGAGGAATAAGTGAGATTGCATGAAAGATAGTATGAATTTGAATGGTGTGCCCAAAAAGATATGTTTGACTTGATCCATAACGAAAACCCCTAAAATTATGTGTGTACCTACTTTAGAAAAAATATGTTGCGCCCATGTCTCCTGTGCTTCTCTTTCTCCGCTCTCCAATTCCCTTTGTATTACTTCTTTTATCTTTACATTAATAAAGTTAGAAAATAATATCGCGAAATCCTACAACGGTTTCCATCCAATTTTATTTCTTTTTATATTAAAGCTACTTTATATTTTTATAATATTGCTTGGAGAAATATTAGGTTAGGAACAAGAGGTAGTCGATCTCCGATTCACGGTTCGCAAGTATATTACAGCGATAGCGAATCCTTATAAAATATCATTATTTCTGATATGACAGCATAGCAAGAGTCGACACACATAATAGACAGATATTGGTTCGGACCCGTGTGTGATACAGGGTTTGATGCGATCTCCCGTTTCGTTTTGATTGGGGGAAACTGGAGCTGGACGGAAAGAAAAACTCCTTGGAAACTAAGAAACCAGGAAAGCAGGGAACCACACTTGCTGAACAGATCCGTCGTCCACAAAATCATGTACTGATTGAGTGATTCTCCAAACAAATCTATCTTCTGTTCAACATTCTCTGTTGACACTTAAGTGCAGAAAATAATCACATTCCTCACGCAAATGAGTGACTTGTATAGATGCTTTATTGTAGATATATTACCAATTATAATAATATAATAAAGTTCCTGTTGTGCAATATGATAATTAAATTCAAATTAAAAATTGGTCTGAATTCTGAAATCAGTTACTGGTTCTTACAAAGTCTTGAAGCGTTCCGGTCCTGTTACAAAAAAGCATCTTCGTTCATGTGTGTAGATTTTTAACAAGCTGCGGTACACTGGAATCCTCTGTGGCTCGTGACACGTGCACACGTGGTCGATTGCGGTGATGCGGCCTGCGGTGATTGTTACGCGAGGATGTTTGTAAAATATCCGATTTCGTCTGGACATCGTATTCATGTCGCTAATGCGCATGTGATTCGATTTGATTTCAGATGCTGTAGTAGCTTTGTCAAAGAACTTGACAAGCAGAACTTGGTAACTAAATCTTCTGACGGTGAATAAATTGTGAGCATGAAGAAATTTATCCTATATTGGAATTGCATTTTTAAATTCCTAACTTTTTATATAGATTTCTATCATGCAAGCTCGCTTATTCCTTTCGCTCACGTATTCTATTTCAAAGACATCCACATTCTTAATTCACCCTTAATTTCATCTATAAATATATTTTTTATGTAACTGTAAAAAATATCATTTATATATGTGATTCTATACATAAAGTTTACTTGTTTTGTACAATTCTAGTACTTTATGGGACGTTGTTTTCATCATGAGAAAATATAATAACCAATTTAAAAGACAGCGGGCTAATGAAAGTATATATGTATGCAAATTTAGTACATTACATTACAGTACATTGAACATATTTAAAACATAACCCTTATCTGTAATGTAGACGGCCAGGATAGCGGTAGTGGTCAGCAATCGCCACGTGTATTGGCGTTGCGCGTATCCTAACCAGCAGCTTGGAGCCAGCAGCCAGCATCGAGCCAATCACTTAGTCGGTAATTGCTCGCTAACAATGGTCATTGCAGCGAAATCTGATTAACCGTGTCGGCCGCCGTGTGCCTTCGCGTTTTATTAGAGCGCGTCGGACATAGGGGCTACGTTATGCCCTTCATTCATCAAGGGAATGAGCATTCATATTCTGCTGACCCTTTACGCCGGCGTTCACACGGCCAGATTTTTGTACAGGATTAAGATGTCACGATGTTTCATAGTTTTTGTAATTGCAATTCACTTGGAAACAATTTTTTTAATTTATTTATTTATTTATTTATTTATGTTACGCTGTACAACAGGAACTTAATCCCAATTACAGTACAGGGTCCGCACTCACCGAGCCGCAGTGTAATAGTTCATATAATTTTTAGCTTGAGTGTGATTCGAACTTGGGATCTCCGGATTCGAATTCCGTATCGCTATCCACACCACCGTACTGACGGACGGATATGATATGACTGAAAGTACACAAATAATAATAATTTGAAAGTTAAATTCGAACCAGGGACCTTATTTTTGTCGGGCAGATGTGTTAACTATAACACCACGGTACCCAGGTACCAAGTATGGCGTCAACCGAATTCTTCTGTTATAGTGTCTGAACACAACATCGATCCCAAGACGGTTTTGTCTACTACGACACATGTCTAATTTTCGTAAATAAATATTTTAAGTTTGTGCTAACAATAGCTAGAAAACAACCACAAATACGGGAAGAAAACAGTAACTTTCCTCCCTAGGAACCGCATATGAGAGAAGAGAAACCTACTTTATGTTAAGGCGTAAAAAAAAAAAATTTCCGATTGAATTAAACTAAAATTTAGTTATTCATTTATAATCTTCTCTTTATTATTACTTTTCTATTTCTAGGCCGGAATAGCGATACTCGTACTATATTTTTTGTTGTCTAACAACGACTAAAACGTACTGCAATAATGAATGTTGGAAAATACATCAGAAAAGTGTAATTTTTTGTCCGATCAGATAAAATACTTTTATCTACTCTCGTTATAAAAATGCCATTTAACGTACTGGTTTCCATGGCACTAAACAACATCTTAACCAGTCGTGATTTCGAACGTTTTAGTCACGGCTTGAGATATTAAATACGGGATGAAGTTAGCTTCCTGCATCTGTCATTGTAACCTTACTTTTGAAATAATTCATAAAACTTGACATTTTTTGTTGTCTCAATTTGCGATCGTAGAAAAATGTAGTATGTGATTCATTTTGTAAACTCTTTAGATAGATACTTGTTTTTTATACAAAAAATCTCGTAACTAAAGAGACGTTTATAAAACTTGTTACATACGCTTTACACCTTAATTAATAAATGATACTTAAGCATTAGCAGAATCGGAAGAAATGTTAAAATACCTGGTTTGGCAATTGAAACTATCTGCTCCCAAATCTACGAACGGACCCATCTAGATTGACCGCTACAATGCTATGAGCTGAACTTGCCCGCATTGCCAATAAAAATACACCAACGTGAACACGAGTCTGCTGCCATCGACATCATGAATGCCGAACAACCAAACGCGAGATATTAATCTTAATGTGACGCGAATGAAACGGCTAGTTTCCGAAACGATGAGGTAATTCTAGTAACACACGCACCACGCTCCGAAAATGATTGGCGCACCCTATAACATCGTTAATAAAATATCATGCAGTAGAAAGGGTGAGAGCCATCTACATTTAATACGTTATATGTTCATTGTTCTTTATTCACCATTAATACGCTATATCTCTTAAATTTAATTTTAAGCATTTAATAAATTTGTTTATTTTGTATTATTATCTACAATTATGAGAGTGAGAAACAAACGAGCTTGTATGATTGTGGTTGAAGCGGAAGTGGTGCGTAAGACAAATGCAGAATTCCTGATTTTAGATTCGTTGTTTAATTATTTTGTTAAAGCGCAGTATGATCCTCCCGTTCCTTCTTTTCTGTACAATTAAGTGACCGTCGCTCAATTCCTTCTTATCTTTTTAAAATCGTTTTTAGGGGAGTGAATGAATAGATTGATTGATGAATGATTCCGAATTTGATGAATAAATGAGCTTGTATGTAGAGAAGTATGAATGTGGTTGAAGCGAGGATGATATGTTAGGATGAGAATGTTTGACGAGTGATTATTTGATAAATCTGATGAGAGAATGTTCTATAAATGTATTCGTGCTATCCCATTTGATGGGATTATACAGGGTGTTTCACAACTTAGAGCAAAAAATTAAAGGGTATATTCTGTACTACGAGCTGATGAAACAAAAAGAATTTTTTTTAAATTCGAAAAATTAAGGGTTGTTAACCTAAAACATTTTTTGTAGTACTGCACTGGATTCGCTTTTCTATTAAACACAAACAATGAAAGAATAATTACACAATTCAATTATTAGCAGTTATTTATAATAGAATTTTATTTAATTAATAACTTTAACATAATCATCCACCCAGTGGCAATGACAACGAAAAATTTTGGACTGGGAAACAAGGAAAATAGTTGTGCGATTTAAAAAAAAATCTTTTTGTTTCATAAGCAGCACGTCGTACAGAATATACCCTTTAATTTTTTGCTCTAAGTTGTGAAACACCCTGTATATGTATTGATCTATAGATACATATTATCTAATTTGTGTTACAAAGAAAATATATATCATTACAATTTGTTCAGTCAATAAACTAAATAAATACGAACTGTAGTTGATTATTGTACAATTTACATAACAATCAGACAAATCTAAATTTGACTAGCGTCAAAATGAACAATTACTGAAGTTCGAAGCTCACTTCATAAGTTATAACAGGTATAAAGTTCCATGTGTGAGTTCTCTAAGTGCGTAATAGCGTGTAAAGCTAGTAGTAAATCAACGTTAGTTTTATTTACTTATCGAGTGACAACCGACGCTCGATAATAACGCTGAAACCTGTAGATTTGTCTGTTGTACTGACACCGACGTTGGCGTCGGGTGGTGATATCTCCGGCCGGACAAACAGCTTTACGAAAATATGATAATGGCATTAAATATCTTTTTCTAAGACCACTAATATTTGTGTTACAGATGTAAATTTTTGGTTGGCAACACTATGTAAGTGAGCGACGCTCGCGGGTACTTAAAACATTTGTTATTCTTAATTAGTGTTGTTTATCCTCATTGTCTGGATTTCATCGTTGCTAGCAAAGCTAATATAAACATGAATCAAAATGTGATGCAATGTAACGACGTGATGATGTTTATTTATTTAGTATTCGCTGTACTCATACAATGAGTGGCAACGACAGACGGTAGCCCTGTCGGTGGCCCTAGGGTAGCCACGCGACCGCTCCGAGAGTTAATTTCGTCACTAGAGGCGACTCGAAGCTGCGTGGTGCGTGACGCGTGTCGCAGAATATCGCAGGATGTCGCCGAGTCGCATGATGTCGCGTGATGTCGCGCAGCGCGGCTTTGTACCACCACTTGCGACGCTCTTTCGCGCAATTAACTCGCCTCTAGTGCTTCGCATTCACGTGTTGTACTACAAACTAGAGTGTCGGCAATTCGATTATACTTTTCAAGATGTGTGTTGTGTATGACAAACCCTGAGAACGATACAAGTGTCGTTTTTTCGTTTGGTATTGGGTAATTTTTTCTCCCTATCAACTCACTAAATCCTTAGAATTGGTGGTCTACAAGGAACATACATTTAGTTCCCATGATGCAATATTAATTCAATATTATCATTCATTCCTTTATTCTACTGGCCACAATAATACAGTGGTAATGTTATTTATAGAGATGGGCGAATATCAAATTTCTCGAATTCGAATATCGAATACGAATATTAATCAGATCTCGAATATTCGAGGTACTCGAATATTCGAATACTCCTAAAAGTTAATATATTTATTATTAATAATTATTTAATTATGTCCTTTTCATTATTTGAATGAAATTGTTAAGATAAAATATGGTCTTCATGGTTTTGAAACAAAATATCTTTGTTATTAATAACTTCAAAGTATTGTAATAGCTTTAAGTTTATGTACAAATGATCATGAAAAACATAGTCAAAAATTGAGGTTAACATATAGCGCGATATTCGAGGTATTCGTATGTTCGCTATACTGACGTTAATATTCAAAAATCTCGAATATCGAATAATGTCAATATTCGCGGCATTCGACTATTCGCGGATGATATTCGCCCATCTCTAGTTATTTATATGGCAATTTAAAAGTATTTTATTGCATATAATTTGTTGCCAATTCATATAACTTAATTTTGTAAGTGCTTTAATCATTATAATTAATACGATAAAAGAATGTAATTTAGCAAATTGAATGATTTAATTTCAGTCTCCAATGAGCGTCCTTTTACAGGGGTGTCAGGTGTCCAGCACTGCAATGTAACGCTTTATCGCTTCGAGTTTCATTTAGTTATGTTTCATTTTCACCACTCCAAGTTTGTCCACTTCAGTTTCGCTCACGCATTGATGGCATATTCAAAGATGAGTGTAACTAATAAAATTAATAAGATGAAACAAAAATAAAATCAATCAATCATACTTAAATATTTTCCTTGGTTGCCACATATAGATAAATGAATATACCCTTAATGGCGTGATGTAAACACTTTCGTATATTCATCTTGGTAAAAAATGTAAAATTGAGAACTAGAACGAACGAAATAGGGAAAAAATATGAAATATTGCACCCACAAATACTTTAATAACCATCGTCGTCATAATTGCGTTGTTTTATTCAACAAACTAAAGTCATTGCTAACGTTCTATTATATTTGACTATAATAATCGAGTCACAGGCGCGGTGGCCGAGCGTGTTAAGGCACATATCTTAACATACTGTGACGTCACCCGAACTAAGGTTCGTCAGTTAGAATCCGCCTGTCGACAATGTGTGATTTGTCGTTAAATATAACAAATATAGTTACATGTATTTGTCACACTCGGGCGTTATAAACTTGTCACTTATACGCCTTAAATAATGTAGCATTCGACTACGAAAACCGGCAGTACGGCAGTGTAAAAACTGCGGCTCGGTGTGTCCGGTAGGCCCAGGCCCAATTTGGGCTGTAGTGCCATATGAAGAAGAAGATAATATTCGAGTCGGCCTGTGGATCTTGAGAACCCTGGTTCGATCCCCACAGCCGACAAACAATTTTACCAATCTATCCCTGTGGTTCCCCCACCACTAATATCTTTGGGGGCCGTGAATATATCACTTACCGAGATCTGCTTAGGCAGAGTACCACAGCCAGTAATGGGTAAAAGGCGTGATGATATATTTATTTATTTATATTTTTTACTCGTTATATAATCATAACGAATACAACACGGGTGTTCAAAATTATCAGAATATGTTGAATATTGTGATAATTTTGAACACACGTGTTGTGACTATAACAAACGTCTTTTTCCAGAAATAATTTGGATGACGTAAATGAGTCTCTTTTTGATTGGAGTGGTCAAAATAGAATGAAACTTCTCCTTCGTCGCTATTTCTCTTGGCGTCGTTTTAATTTGAGAGACACTTAAACAATTTAACCTGAATACAGAGATGTGCATTCAGCATTTCTAATTTACTTGATTAAAAACTCTTCGGCCGTTAAATATGGAATGAACGGCGGTGGCAGAAGCTTTATTGTGAGATGCGTTTGGTATTAATTAATTTTCAGGACGCGTCGCGCATCGCCTACACTTGTCACGCGTCCTGTCAAACATTGTCACGCTCGTTTTCACGAATTAACATTCGACATCAAACCCACGTTTACATACCACCACGTTGCATATCTACTCCGCTTAACTCTGCTTTGTTCTCTTTATCATTTCGGGAATTTCATTTTCATTGTAATTCTCATTCGACAATTAATACTGTGTCTGTCTGCCCGAGAAATATTTCATTCTGCATTCTTAGTCAATATTATCTCGCTGAATTGACACACATAATGAAATTTAAATAACCAACCTAAGAAATCTTTCATGTTTTCCTGTTCTAAATACTTTCTTACACATCTAATTTATTTTTATTTATTTATTTATTACTCTGCCCAACAAAAACTTATTGTGGAATCCAAACCACTCACACACAGAGAGCTTTGAACGCAGGACCTCTTGTTTGTTATTAATAAAACCAAGTTTTAATCACTGGGCAACAATTTCTTGTTTAACATACACCTGCTGTCACACTGTCAATATTTACTTCATTCATGTTTGTCAATTTCTTTTGCAATAATTCCTCCGGTTATAGCGTTTTTTCATCTTCCAATTTTTGACAGTGACGCTTCAAAACAATGTCAAATAACTGTTTGTTACCTAGTAAACTCATATAAGTAGCTCCCATGACAAAACAGGTTTTGATTATTTCAGTTTGTACACATGATTAAAAATGAAGGAATTTAATTGGATATCTAATTCAACTAAATTTTCTTAGTTGTTTTACTACAAGAGCTTCGAAAGTAATCGAAAATACTTTTGCCTATTTTAAGACTATTGGCAAAGAGTATTTTATGGTAATACGTCGAACCTGGAGACAAAAGTTGACAATTACGCTCTCATTTGTCATCGTAAGGTTGACGTTTTCTGTGGAACAATCGAAAAATATCTTTTTTGCGCGAAAAAGATTATAAATGTGCGCTTATTTCAATAGTTACTAGGGATACAAACAAAACAGAATCTTGTCATATTGACAGCTGTTAGAACGAACTTAATTTCAGTACATATACATTTTTAAATCATTTTAAGATGCAATCGTAGAAAAAATAATGTGTGCATCACGAGCGTAAAGTGTCTTTGTTCCTCTTGCACTATTGCAGCGCGAGCCGTGCTCGAGTAACAAAGAATCACTTTACGCTCTTAATACACAAATAACTATTTCGATGCTCCAGTGATATACGGATTGACTATTTCAAAAATTGAATTAATTTAACAACAACAATCAGTTAATAAATGGTTAGTATGTGAGAAATATAAACAGACAATGAAATGTATTAAGATATGAGAGTATGAAAAATGAACAACGATAGATTTGAAGTTTTGAGATGATAACAATTACATTATCACGTTTAGTGCTTGAACCCGCCATAACAGCGCAACGAATGAAATCACAATCACGACTGGTGGCGGTGGCGCACAGTGCATCTATTATTTATGGAATGCACTTACGAGTCCGTGATATTCGGACATAAACAGCCCCCATAAAATCCTGAATGCATAATTCTGTAATTATAAAATGCACCATCACAAGTACACGAAATGTGAAAAATGCACCGGTGCCTGCAGAAACGAATTAAGCAAATTGTCTATCTGTTATGTTTGTGTTTATGACGCACTTAATACGGCAATTACTGCTCCATTATTACCCTACGTCGACCTGTTACTACATACTACATATACTCGCATTGATGCTTCATGTCTGATGCCTGATGCCTGATGCGCTGTGATAGCCGACGTCACATATAAAGTGTAAAGTGGTACTTAACCATTCTATTTGCAGAACTTAGTGTTTAGAGCTTGCTTAGAGGTACGATCAAATTCGGAGACGGAAATTAAAGTGCAGATGTTATTTGGGCTGTCATCAATTCTACCGGTTTTCTAATTGTTTATTATGTTATGTTCAGTAACGAAATTATTTTATAGCTTGTAACTTTCCTTTTGCTTAATATACAACTATATAGAATAGAGTTAGTGGATGGAAATCTCTTGGACAATTTGGACAATAGTTCGTAGAGTCCTCTTTCCATATTTACCATTCATCAGATATGTGACATTGTAAAATATAAAATAAATAAATAAATATATCATCAGGCCTTTTACCCATTACTGGGTGTGGCACTCTGCCTAAGCAGATCTCGGTAAGTGATATATTTTTTCGCGTGAAAGATATTAGGGAAAGGGAGCCACAGGGGTAGATTTAAATTGGTGAAAATTGTTTGTCGACTGTGGGGATCGAACCAGGGTTCTCAAGATCCACAGGCCGACTTGATACCACTGAGCAACCTACCCCATAAAAAATCAAGATTATTTTTATCCTTTTTATCTAGATTAGATAATAGATCAGTTAGAAAAATGTAAATAATAAAAAAAAATATTTTTCTAAAATAAAGAAATAAATATTTCATCACGCCTTTTACCCGTTACTAGATGTGGCACTCTCCGTAGCAGAGCGCGGTAAGTGATATATTTCACAAACGCAACGCTTCTAACAACATTCTTCCTAATATCTCACACACCAACATATTCCGTATAAGAACTTTCACACAAGTTAATGCAACAAACTTTGAGCAATGTCCATCAATTTTTTTCGAAATAAATATTCCACATGTTCAGACCGTTAGACATACTTACTCTTCTAATAATATTTTTCTTAATTTGATAGTCATTATAGTAAATCAATGGTGCTTCGTGAATTTGGGACATTGGCACAGCAACAATTCCTTGTCGTCGTGCCATGATTTATAGCGTCATTTGTGTTTATTAGTACCAAGAGACTTGGAGTAATTAACAAGTATCAAGCAGTAATTACGTAGCCCCATCAGATTCTGCTTCAGCATCCAAGCAGCACTGGCTTTAAAACACGTGCGAAAACTAACGAAATCATTTCGACATAATGGAACGCTGTCAAACTGACATAAAACACAAATGTAAAACGTGAACACACGTGAAGTAGTGTCGTGAAGTAGTGGTTGTGTTTGTGTGACGACAAATCCCGCTCGTAACCACAAACCATTACGATTAGCAGTGAGTGAAAAATGTGCACATTAACACTTCAAATAGAATTAATAACGGAAATTTTATGGCGGGACTTCTTTATTGGGCTGGTGAACTGAGAGAGAAAGATAGAATCGGTGATGCTGGAACCAGGACAGATGGTTCCATGTGGCATCACATCGCTCGCCTCTAAGTTTAGAATTTCAAACACATAAATGCTGCGAGGGTCGCGCGAACACACTTATGTTATTAGAAAAATCCAGTGTTAAACTCGCTGCTCGTAAAGCAACAGATTTTAAATATAAAGACCGTGGCCATATGGAGGCGGCTCTGCGGCATCGTGCTTCGTTCCACCCCCAACACTCAAGAGAAATTTGTATAAAGTTCACGTTACGGCCTAGTAATTGCCTGTCTCCAAGATGCCAGTAAGTAGCAAGGGGCCCCAATCGCACTATCGTAACTTACAACTTCATTTCTATTAATTCTGTCATGACCATGACCATGAAACTTTAGCACGCCGTTATCCCCTTTGAATACAAAAATTAAAAACTGTCGCACTGGAAATTCAACAAAAGACGCACCATCGACTCGTTGACAAACCACCAGAGGGAGCGCAGATTTCACAAGTGTCTCTCTATCCTAATTCCATTCATTTACGGTGAATCATGCGCCTAATTGGGCTGTGAAATTTGCACCTGATATGAAACCTATTATTCTTGATAAAACATTATATATTGTACATCGTTTTCAAATATCAACATATCTCATGGCGACTTCACATGGAGTCCCCCAGAATAACGCATGATTATTTTACTATTGCTAATTTAACGAAGTTAAGCTCACTAGCGTCTTATATTAATTACAATGATACATTATTTTTATTTAAATTAATTAATAACAACATCGACTGTCCGTTTTTATTATCTGAACTGTCTTGGCAGATTCCGTCACGGAATCTGAGAAATGCTCAACCTATATTTTGTATTCCTCATTGTACCGCAAACTACTGGTTTCATGCTCCTTTATGGAGAATATGTCGGCGCTTTAATAGTTTAAATTTTAATATTAATGATGTAAACAGCGACTTGATTTCAACCACGTTAACCAGATTTATAGACTTAACCAAAAATATGCTATTAAATGATTTCTCCTGAGAAATGACCTGTATCCTATGTTACATGTGATATGAAATATGTAAAGTCGTACTACTTATACGCACATATTGTATTTTTGGGCGATTGCCTGTTCGAATGAATAAATAAATAAATAAATAAATATATTTAAATAAATTATAGATTGAAAGTATTCTAATAAATCTGCTAACATGAAATAAGTAATACATTTTTAAATTAAAATATTTATCTATATTAGAAATTAGGTTTATCAATTTTTTATCATGATAAAAAGGCGGCCGTAGGTCGTAGCCCAGTCGATGTATGTTTATTTGTAATAACAATTCATGTCGTCAAATATTTGAAATAGAAACATATATTATTTATTTTGATTTGACTTTATATAGTATAAATACAAAATAATCAAAACCAACTGATAGTCACGTGACCTATCAAACTGTCAATATCAATTTATTTTAACTTGTAGGATGAAAAGTTTGGTATCCAAGTTTATGGGAGTATGAATTATAATTTTTTATTTTAGTAATTTTTTTAAATAATCTAAATGAATAACAAAACAAATTAAAATAAATTGATATTGACAGTTTGACAGTAACATAAATTAGGTTATGTTTGTTTTACCGTCTTCATTGAAGTGAAAAAAAGGAGCATTTTAAATTTTATGATAAATTTGATAAACAAGAATGAAGTAAACATTAACCATGTCATATGAGCTTGATTTGAACTCGCCAAAAGTGTAATATGCTTTGACCTTATAACTTGAACTCTGCGTTTTCGAGTTAACCTTTGCACCTTCGTCCTGACGCTGGCATTCCACATTCGGCGTGCGTGCCACGTGCCCTACAAAGCGCTCCGCCCCTTATACCCAAGCGTCTTGTTCTTTTTCGCCTTCGCGTTCGCCTTCGCCTTCGCCTCTTACTAGCCGTGCGCCGCCCGTCGACTTTTTATGGCTTTGCTTTGTGCATGTTAAACGTGCCTTATTAGTTGTAATTAATTTCATGGCAAGCGTGACGGAGGGTGCTCAATTAGGAAGGTCCTTGTTATCTTTATTCAAGCGTGAACCAATTTGCGGAGATGTTGCATTCTTCAAGATCTATTGGGATCGCGCATCGCGACAAAGCATACGCGGATTCACTAAGCCGCTTTTTATTTTAAATTACTTTGATACTTAGTTCTGAGGAAACTGCTACATATATACGTATACAGGGTGTTTTAAAACAACCAGTGCTTTTTGCGCGAACTAATGACTACAGGCGCGGTGGCCGAGCGTGTTAATACACATCTCTTAACATACTGTGACGTCACCCGAACCAAGGTTCGTCAGTTCGAATCCGCCTGTCGACAATGTGTGATTTGTCGTAAAAATATAAAATACAGTTACATGTATTTATCACACTCGGGCGCTATAAGTTAGTCACTTATACGTCTTAAATAATGTAGCATTCGACTACGAAAACCGGCAGTACGGCAGTGTAAAAACTGCGGCTCGGTGTGTCCGGTAGGCCCAGGCCCGATTTGGGCTGTAGCGCCACAGATGATGATGATGAATGACTTTAGAGAAAAATAATTCAACCAATGGTTCTCTGTATTTTTAAATTGTTAATCTATATAATTTTTACAATTATTTCGAGAAAACAAATGATACAGGTAGTGAATAGTTTTGTTACTTATATAATTAATTATTTGTCTTCGCGATTATTTTATATCACATACCTATATCGTGTCTGAAATAACCAATTCAATTAATAAATTGTCTTCCCATTGAGGTAGTAATACTTGATTTGAAAGTAGAGCGGAAATACTTGAAGCAAATTTGAAGCCGATAAGAGATAATTGAGTTCGTGGAGGTACAGCCCAGCAGCAATTTATTGAAGGGTGGTAACCCACTACCCCGACCACTGAGCCTGTGAGATTTACGAGGAGGAATAATTTTATGGTTCGACTGTTATTCCAAACTGTTAACTGTGGCGTCCGGTAGCGCAATAATAATTTTGAGTGGGTCGTAAAAATTTTGCTTGAGTAAATACAATTAAAATTGTAACCGAAAATATAGGTATATGTCATTTTTTATCTCTAAGTCGTTTCATTTTATACGTTCACAAATGAATATTACGGGGGCGAAGCGCGACGTTTTAGGAGCGTTTGTCTCTGGACTATTTAAACGGAAACTGCTCTCTGCCCCGGCAATTGTAAAAACTAATGTTTGCCTTTGTTTATGAGCAAATAAATAAACATAATATCATGACGTTTTACTCACTTCTTTTTGTGCCAGTGATACTTTGCTAAAACAGAGAGATACTAAAAGAGAAGAAGATAGAGATAATTGAAATTTGAGACGTATGTCGAATGCAGGACATGTGTATATTTGAAGAATTGAATGTGACATATTGCGTGGGCGATCTAAGAATGATTGAAGATGCAGTGATGCAGCAAAAGTTATGTGCCTTGGTGAAGATTAATTTCAAGATGTATTTAAAGAATACTCGTAAATTAATATTCAGTTAATTTTTCAAGAATTTATGCTACCTCATTGGTCATGGATTGATCATCTGGAACGTATGTGTATCGAATGAAAGATTGGTGAAATTGTAGGTGAGAGCTTGTATGAGAATTCACCACACGTCACTGTCAACCAATAGGATCACGAATTTGTTTGAAAATGAACCAATGAAATGTACATTTCGTCGGAAATTCATCGCTGGTGCAATTGATAACGGAAATACCACTGTTAATAATATCCTTGGTTACGAATAAAATAAATGATATTTTCAATATTTTCATAAACGTCAATTTTGAATATTAAATGTACACTGAAAAAATGTAGAATTTTCATAACTGTAATACCTAATTAATAATGTGCAAATAAATACCTACCTATTCTTGTTAATTAACTCTTGTTTGATAAATTCTCAAGCCGAATACAACTCATGAAAATTGACAGATAATATTTTTACATAAATATACATTCATTGTTACGGAAATAGGAAACACAACTCGTGCTTCGCACTCGTTATGTTTCCATTTCCATAACAATTCATAATTTCTGTCAAAATATTTTCAGCAATTTTCATACTACTTGTTATATTATATATGAAAGTAATTACGAATGAGAATGAAGCAAAAGTATATTGCCAGTATTTGCCAAAGATAAATTCCAAGTCAACTTGTAGAATTGAACAGTTAATAAGTAAAGATAGTTAATTGTTAGTTGTTCTTATTAACAGTGAATGATTTCAAAAGGTGGCAATAAATTGATCCGATTGAAAAAACGTGTTCGTTACTTGAGATTTCGTTGTAGTGACAATGATTGTTTAGCAAGATTATTTACATTGACCGTCCTTCTTGCCAGCCACGTCATACTGGTTGCCCGGCTTGTTGTGTGGGTCGAGATAAACAATAGTAACAGCAATAACTCATAGGGGCGTTAATATGATTTCATGTCGTTGATGACAATTTATTTGCTGGGCAGCACGACGCTGTCTACGCTTCTCGGCGTCTGTGGCTACGGCTCTAGGTATTTTACATAGATTTCATACAAATATGCACGCGTAGCGCTCGGCGTCGTGACGCTGGAAAGGGTGCAACCGCTTAACTGTTCCCGGATTTGCATAGAAAGGTGATTTTTTTCACATCCGCCCCTATGGAATGTAGGCCGTTTGTCATTTTAATTGTTAACTTTCACCATCAACCCTTTCGCTTTCGCCACACAACTTACTACTACGTTCTGTACTTCGTACAGTTCAAAATGCAAACAAGCAGAACTGAACCCAAGATAAAAAATTCAATCGCTGAATATTTATACAGAGTGTTTAAAAATTTAGAACAAGGTATATTGCAATTTTGAAATTCGTAAATATAATTGCATGTTCCTTAAAACTAACATTTTTTGGGCCACTAAACTGGTGGGTCATAATAATGAATAAAAATTATTAAACATCAAAATATGGGGCATCGAGTCGGGCTGTTTTGAAAATAAAATAAATAAATATATCATCACACATTTTACTCATTACTGAGTGTAGCACTCTGCCATAGCAGATCTCGGTAAGTAATACATGTGCGGTTACTAGCCGTCCAAGATATTAGTGGAGGGAGAGCCACAGGGGTAGTTTTAATGTAGTGCAAATTGTTTATTGGCTGTGGGACTCTAACCGAGATTCTCAAAACTACAAGCCGTCTCGAAACCACCTGTTTTGTAAAACGATAATGAAAGATAGCAGCATATACTAGTATATGGATGGATGCGAATGAAGGTTTGCTGCGTGAAAGATTTCGAGTGTGAGGAATAAATAAACTTGTATGGAGGGAATGTGAATGTGGTTGAAGTGAGTATGGTGTGTCAGTATGAGAATGTTGAACGAAGACTGATTCTTTGATAAATCTGATAAATGAATGTTTCAAGGATTCGTGTAAAGCAGCGGTTTCCAAACTGTGGGGCGCGCCCCCCTAAGGGAGCGCAAGATTCTTTCAAGGGGGGCGCGCTATATAAAAATATAATTGAGGCTTATCAACACATTCTCAATTCATATCATAACACACACGTGTTTCTAACTCGCGCTCGCAGTAAAATATCCCTAGTTTAACAAACAAAGCCTTAGAAATTTTGTTACTTTTCGTAACAACTTATTTGTGTGAAACAGGCTTTTCCGCTGTAACTGTTTTAAAGGCAAAATATCGAACTCGATTATTCGTTGAAAAAGAATTATTCCCCGGTTCAAGAAACTGAAAAACAAGCGTCCATTCAGCACACTCAAAAATTATGATTATATTGTATTAATTATGCCTAATTTAAATTAAATATTATTTCCAATCTTATTACAATTTTATGTTTATAAATGTTGTTACATTATTTTGTTCTATTATTATGTTGTCATAAATATAATTTTAGGTTAAGAAAAAGATTTGATATAACAAATATCTTATATAATAACAATATTTATTTATAGTACTTTTTTTTTGTATTCTATAAAATAAATTATTTACGATTTTTGAAGTTAGGCTGTTATAAAAAATGAGGGGGGCGCGACAATTTTTTACGGAAAAAAGGGGCCGCTGAGAGAAAAAGTTTGGAAACCACTGGTGTAAAGTGTGAGGTTATGTATGCAAGTATATTTTAAATTGTAATAATTAAATAGTAGTAACAAGTATGTAATGAATGTTACTTTCGTAAAATTGGTGGCGTGGTGATTACATCCTAAATACGGTCCTGCAAGATTGTTAAATCTGAAACGAAACATTTTCTCATCTTTGAAATTTAAATATAAGGCTATGATAAAGAATTTTAGTCTCCCCGTCTCCATACACGCGCCACCTTCGTAATCATAAAAAGCGAACGAGAACTTCCCCTTATATAACCTGCGATAAATAATTTTTATCTTTGATGACATAAGACGCAAATATTAGTAGCGAATATGAGGATTAGGGCTCTCTGTATTCTCCACAATCTATAAACAATTTTATTAGTTCGGGAATAAAATATACGACGCCACATGAAGCGTCGGTTTTACCGTCGGATGCTTACCAGTAGAGATGCGATTTTTCAAAAAAAAAATTAATCCGACTCGAACCCGATGGATATTCAACAGGACCCACCGGATATCTGGGCCGATGGATACCCAACCCGAAGGATATTTATTTTATTTATTTATTTATTTATGTTACGCTGTACAACAGGAACTTAATCCCAATTACAATACAGGGTCCGCACTCACCGAGCCGCAGTGTAGTAGTTTATATAATTTTTAGCTTGAGTGAGATTCGAACTCGGGATCTCCGGATTCGAATTCCGTATTGCTATTCACACCACCGTACTGACGGTGTGCAAAACTACTATTTATTTAAATTTACTTGTATATTCATAAATTCAATGTTGTTGAGCGCATCTCAATAAAATCGAAAATCTGATTTGTTAACTCAGAAACTCAAAAAGATATGAAAATGCGCTCAACGGCATTGAATTTCCCATGCTCGAATTGACTTGTAAGCAAATTTTTAGCTCATTTTAAGCGATTTAATATTTTGAAATTTTTCCGAGGGGTACCCCTTGGAGTTTCTACGATTTTTAAACAATTTGCTTTAAAACTCTTTCCCGTACGAATATTGTAACGAAAATTTGCATACATATGTATTTTGACCCGCTGAATCCAATGCTGTAATCGCCAAGTTCATATAGTTTTTGAGATAATGTTAAGACCATTAAGTAATGGATTCATTATACACGTTTGGGTGGATAGAATTTACCACCATATGAAAATGTAAATGAAAAAAAATGTAAATACAGATTGGAATGATTAATCAAGCAATAAAAGTATACTGCAATTGAAAAAACCTTGAAAATGTGTTGTATATTTAGTGTATTGATTCGGAATCTGTTGATTACTGTATTTATAAACAAGCAGTGAATACGGTGATTAAAGTTAAAAATGTGGCAGTAATATATCGATAGGGTCCTTTTCTCGTCTAGAAGCAGTGCTCGACTGCACCCTAATGCATCCTTATTCTCGCCACTCTTTATATTTATGTCCGTGTGCGCGTGTCGTTAATTTCTCAGCGCACGCACTACGTACTACGCACTCACGACTCGCAGATAGATGAAGTTATCCGTTTAACTTCCTTCATCGGGAGTTGGTGTCGTGTTTTTCGCGCGCGGAGAGTATCTCGTGATTTATTGGTCTATCTCATTTCCTCATCTTGTCCGTCGCTTTTATTGTTTGCACTCGTCCTGTTGGAAAGCAGGAAAGCAGGAAAGCAGGAATGCTCTCCCTTGTGATAGTCGTTCTTGCCTGCTTTGTCTTCGAGTGTTTTTTGACTGTTGTTCCTCAATGCCGCTTAATGATGCCGAATGCTATAATTTATACTAATTTACTTCGACTGCTGTCTCTTGCCATGCATAAACAATATCATTTGTGAAATATTTCTCTATTATAATTGGAGTGACAGTGACATTACGCAGATTACTGTTGAGTTCATTGTCAATGCTTCAATTATACAGAATGTTTCAAAATTATTGCAAAATTGTAATGCCTTTATTTTTACGGCATATTTATCATAATCAGTCCGTCAGTACGGTGGTGTGGATAGCGATACGAAATTCGAATCCGGAGATCCCGAGTTCGAATCGCACTCAAGCTAAAAATTATATAAAAAAAACTACCACACTGCGGCTCGGTGAGTGCGGACCCTGTACTGTAATTGGGATTAAATTCCTGTTGTACAGCGTAACATAAATAAATAAATAAATAAATTTTGATATTTATTATTAAACCTAGTTTCACCAAGTGAGCATTTAAAGACAATTAATTTTGTCTTTGTTGTTTTTTATTTAAATTGCTATTTCGTAGCTTTTGCTTTTTTCGGTAGATGGCATTATTGGTTCGATAGAACTTCTCATGTCATCTTACCGTTCTTTAGAGATCTTATTCTCTGCTGGCACAGTCCTTCGTCACCAGCTTCTTCACGTGAACTTTGTTCTAGGTGAAGAAGTAGGTTATACCATACTGATGAGCTCTAATAAGAGCGAAACGCGTCTATGGTTACCAACTGTGCTGGCCAGCCTCTGACGATGCCCTCTTAAGGTGACTTGGAGGCTGAATTCTGTGAGACTTAGACAAGTGATTATTTTGATATTTATTATTAAACCTAGTTTCACCAAGTGAGCATTTAAAGACAATTAATTTTGTCTTTGTTGTTTTTTATTTAAATTGCTATTTCGTAGCTTTTGCTTTTTTCGGTAGATGGCATTATTGGTTCGATAGAACTTCTCATGTCATCTTACCGTTCTTTAGAGATCTTATTCTCTGCTGGCACAGTCCTTCGTCACCAGCTTCTTCACGTGAACTTTGTTCTAGGTGAAGAAGTAGGTTATACCATACTGATGAGCTCTAATAAGAGCGAAACGCGTCTATGGTTACCAACTGTGCTGGCCAGCCTCTGACGATGCCCTCATTAGGTGACTTGGAGGCTGAATTTTGTGAGACTTAGACAAGTGATTATTTTGATATTTATTATTAAACCTAGTTTCACCAAGTGAGCATTTAAAGACAATTAATTTTGTCTTTGTTGTTTTCTTAAATAAATAAATAATAAGGATTCCAAAGCTGCGGACAGTATGAAACCAAGACACCTGTACTACGTTTAATTATAATTCAGTTGAACTTTTTACATATAAAACTACACCCTGTATAGTGCAATGCAGCGTATATGCGTTCAACATAAATCAATAATTTACTATTACGGGATGCTGTGCGAAAGTTTAGTAGATTTGTTTGTCCACTCGACGTGCGGTGTAAATGTGCTGTAGATTTACACAAAGCGTCAAGCGTGTTCGACGGACGTTGTATACAATTAATAAAATATCAGAGCGATCATTATGTTTTATAGTGTATGTTTAAATATGTTACTTTGCACCAGTCAAAGGGAATTGCCAATGTCATGTTTCGAGTGAATGACAGGTGTGGGTCACCGCCTACACTTTGTTATTCATATCAGTAGCTAACTTTACGAGCTAAAACAAATGTTCATATATTGGCTACCTGTTACTCTTTCGCATAAATTAACACGAATTGTTTTTGAGTGCTGCACAAAGCCAAACAACACTTGTATACGCAATGTTACATAAAAACGGCATCTATTGGGATATTTAACTACTAACAAGTAACACTACCCAACTATCACTCACCGATTTAAATGAAACTTGGCACACTAATAGAACTCTAAAAAATAGTTACTTTTTAGGGGTACAAACCACCCCTGAAAGGTTGTAAAAGCAAGAATCGCCATAAATGAAATTAAATAATACCAAAATATTACGCACATAGCCCCACAGTCGACAAACATTTTTCACCAATTTAAATCTATCCCTGTGAGTCCCCGTCCACTAATATCTTTGGGGGCCGTGATTTAACGGTTGGTAACCACACTTCACGCGGAAAAATATATCACATACCGAGATCTGCTTAGGCAGAGTGCCACACCCAGTAATGGGTAATAGGCGTGATGATATATTTATTTATTTAAAATATTACGCGTTCAACATTGGTTACCCAGGGGTAACCTCGAAAATAGATTCAGTGGAACTAGTTTTGAAGCTAAAACTCTATTTCAGTTGAATATCGTAATTTCATCCCATCCCCTTTTTAACCCCTTAAAATAGTGCATATGATCAAAATGACCCCGAAAATAGATTTTGGCGATCTCAAAAACCCCTGGGTAACCAATGATAAACGCGTAATATTATTTCTTAAGAAGTACCTCTTGGGTATTTTAAATAGTAGAGCATTTTCCATAAAATTTTTAATTATAAGAATATTGTTAAATTGTTTTTGAGAAGATTTTGGCAAATCTTGTAAAAAATTAAAATAGCTGAAAATAGGTTTATAAGCAGGGCCGGATTTAGACTTGATAAGGCCTCTTAGAAAGTGGGGGCCCTAAGCTATAGCTTGCACTGTTTATAAGTGAATTAAAACACGAGAAATTCCATGTCGTTGAGACCTGTGCTCATCGGCACTACATTTCTAATAGTTTTTGCACAACTACAAAATTCTGGGTCCGCCTCTGGAGAAGCTCCCAATACAATACACCCTGTATAGTTATTGCCACCAGTGTGAGTGATGTTCGCTTCGCTCGAGGCTGCAGTAGCTACAGCTTTCGGTAGAAGTACCCGAACTGAATCACCTCGTTATGTCGCGATATAAAAACATACGCGTCGGATCGCCGTTGATGGAGACGGATACAGCATACAACATTCAGCGTCTGTACTGATACTGACGTCGGCGCCCAACCGACTCTTCTTGCTAAACTGTCCATGTCGCGCAATAACAATAATCTCTCGCTCGTTCGTTCGTTCCTCTGCTTCTTCTCCTCGTTTCGGCTTTCGCCACAATACGACACAACGCACCAACGATTCACTCGCGATGATGTTACGAGACTTACTGACATATTCCCGCTCGTGTAAATGCATTTTTTATGTTATTGTCCAATAAACCGAAATTATTTATGTGATGCGAGTTTTTCTTGCTGTGTCTATGCTCAATGATACATGTAATGTTTATCTTATGGCTGACCAACTTTACTCTGCATAACAGGAAATTCATCTCATCTCAATTACACTGAGATTTGGTCAACTGAATTTATTTCAAGATGACACTTGAACACTAATCTTTTTTAAACAAAAATGTATTTATTTAATGGGGTAGGTGGCTCAGTGGTATCGAGTCGGCCTGTGGTTCTTGAAAACCTTGGTTCGATCCCCACAGCCGACAAACAATTTTCACCAATTTTAAAAAATCTACCCCTGTGGCTCCTTCTCCACTAATATCTTTGGAGGCCGTGATTTGACGGCTGGTAACCGCACTTCACGCGAAAAAATATATCACTTACCGAGATCTGCTTAGGCAGAGTGCCACACCCAGTGATGGGTAAAAGGCGTGATGATATATTTATTTATATTTATTTATTTATTTATGCTACTTTCTCCAACAGGAACTGTATCCCAATTATAGTACCGGATCCGGACTAGCCGAGCACTTGAATAAATAATAATAAATATAATAATATTTATGGGGTAGGTGGCTCAGTGGTATCGAGTCGGCCTGTGGATCTTGAGAACCCTGGTTCGATCCCCACAGCCGACAAACAATTTTCACAGAGTTAAATCTACCCCTGTGGCTCCCCCTCCACTAACATCTTTGGGGGCCGTGATTTGACGGCTGGTAACCGCACTTCACGCGAAAAAATATACCACTTACCGAGATCTGCTTAGGCAGAGTGCCACACCCAGTAATGGGTAAGAGGCGTGATGATATATTTTATTTATTTTATTTAAATATAACTTTTCTGTCGTCTGATATTAGATATTAGTGGAGGGGGAGTAGTTTGTCGTCTGTGGGAATCGAACCGGTCTTCTTAAATCCACAATCCGATTCGATACTACTGAACCACGTACCTCATATTTATTAATTTTTATTTGTATCATTTTTTTTTAAATAAAGTGGAAGGCAAAAAAGTACTTGTTCTACAGTCCGCTTCTTGATAACAGTCTGTATATCATAAACATACAAACGTCATTCTAATTACAAACTAGAGTAAAGACTAGTTTTGAAAAGCACTTCCACATGGCGCCATGTCGAAAAATGAGTAAATAGTAAGCATTAAACGAAAACGTAGAACGAGCAACGAAGAACGAAGAACTGAAACTCGAGTGCCGGCTATCCAGCAACAGCAGCAACAGCAGCAACAGCGGCAACCCAGCAACCAGTAGCTATAATTCCCATGCGTTAATGCGGCCATAAATCATACAAGACTAAGTAACGCTTTAAACCTGTGACAGTATAATAATGCGTGCAGGACATCTCGAATCCAGATATGTTTAACCCGTAGGCCTGGAGGCAATATCAAATTTATGGCGAATCCTGATAAGCTGTCATTGGGTAATAGTCACAGCAATATCTATGTGTGAACACAGCACCTATGTATGCTAGGACATTCGGGTGCTTCGACACTTCGATGCTGTTTCAAGCGAACTGATAGGAGATCGTTACTTCAGATGGACACTGGTGGATTATTACGTCACTGTTATCATGACGTTACTGATATTTTTTTCTTGACTGTACTGCAGCTATAACTGTGGCTATTTCTCTTCTGATATGGATGACGCAAAAGCGCAGTTTGTTTATGTATTCTAACAAATTACTCTCTCTCCCTCTGTAAACACTAATCAGTCCATTGTGATTTTTTTTGCATATTTTTAATTTTATTCAAATATATCTTCTTGCAACTTACAAAATATTAGCTCAGTAAAATAGTTGTTAGTGCAAGACTAGCATCCTTGCACTCAAAACTGCTGATGAATCATCTTGTAAGATGTCCTATGCTCCATAAGGAGCGAAAGGACTTATTATTATTTTAAAATAGTTGTTACATATACAATTTTTTTTATTAGTTTTCAGATCTTACATTTGAGTGTCTAACTGTAATTGTGTCAAATTTACTTTTTCTATTTTGCGTTCATAAGGAAGTTATTACGAAACTCAGTTGCGTATGGAAAATTACATAAATGCCAATAACAGTTACCAACCACAACATTTCAGATATAAATTGCTTTAAATTGACCCGGTTTAAAATATCGCAGATTTTTTAAAATTTGAATATATAAAAGACGCGAAATAGAAAAAATACTTGGACGCGTGTGAAAAAAAAACATGTCTCATTAAACTCGTTCTTTAATATACTATTCCGTCAGTACAGTGATGTGGATAGCGAAACGGAATTCGAATCCGGAGATCCCGAGTTCTAATCCCACTCAAGCTAAAAATTAAATGAACTACTACACTGCGGCTCGGTGAGTGCGGATCCTGTACTGTAATTGGGATTAAGTTCCTGTTGTACAGTGTAACATAAATAAATAAATAAAACAAGTATCTTTTTAGATACGTTGTCAAAGGAATGGTTGTAAGTAAGTTGAGATTATTTGAGCATGTGAAACAAAATAAAATAAATATATCATCACGCCTTTTACCCATTATTGGGTGTGGCACTCTGCCGAAGCAGATCTCGGTAAGTGATATATTTCTTCGCGTGAAGTGCGGTTACCAGCCGTCAAATCACGGCCTTCAAAGATGTTAGTGGATGGGGAGTCACAGGGGTAGATTTAAATTGATGAAAATTGTTTGTCGGCTGTGGGGATCGAACCAGGATTCTCAAGATCCACAGGCCGACTCGATACATATGTTTAATGAAAGATTAATGGAATTAATGATTGAAGGTTTGTTCCGAGTGTGAGGAATAAACGAGCTTGTGTGGAGGGTTATATAAAAATGTGGTTGAAGCGAGAATGAGAATGTTTGGCGAAAACTAATTGTATGATTAAATTGAGTAATGTTTCCAGGGTTCGTGCTATCCTCTTTAATGAGATATAGCTTTAGTTAGCGGTTAGTTGTGAAAACTAAACTTACGAATACAATTTTGTATTTTTCTTTTGCAGTATGCATTTTTCTCTGGTCGCTAGCCATTAGTACGTTACACTGACGTCACTTTTTTTTCTAAATAAATAAATAATTCATCGATTTAAAAAGTTACGGATATTTATATTTTTTATCTAAAATCAGACGAGTATTAATGTAACAAAATGAAGATTGAATGACAGAGCCCAGTACGGTAGTATTGGAAATGAAGGCATTTTGCTCTTGCTTAGATAGCGATAGTTGTATCCATTTGGCCACAAGTGAATGTAATCTACAGTAATATAGATTCCTGTGTGTTCCGCTTGAGTTACAGGCGACCGAGACCTGATTAGTGTCCTAATAGAGCAGAGCCCATGTGGTGATGAATGACTTGTAATGATTCCATGTTGACAGGATCACGTAATATACGTACAACTACGAGTACAACATACTAAAACTGGATTTAAATTACCTATTATACTATAGCAGGATTTGCTTCTATTTATATGTACATGAAAAACTTGTTCTCGGCACTCAAAGAGAGTTATAACCTATAGGTGTAAATAACTGGGTTTTGTTTCATGTTTTACGTAAACGATAATGCATCAATTTTACACTTGCGTCAATGGACTTTTATCGCCACTTGAATACTGTATCAGTTTTCATATTATTATTATTATTATTCCGCACATGAACTTCATCCTAATTACAGTAGCTTATACGTAGACACAATCATATTTTTACAGTGTTCTACCTTATCTAAATTAGAATAGTTTCATCTATTAACTTATCTAAATAAAAAAACAAATTATTCTTATCTATTTTACGAAAGACTTTTTTCATTACATCGCTTCCCTGTTCGAAAGAATATTTATAGTATTTAATTCTACTTATAAATATACACTTATTTAGTTACTTAAAATCAACTTTAAAATATGTATGTAACAGTTAAAAGTTATACATATGTTCCAGTTTCGTGAGTAATTATTTATTTATTTATGTTACGCTGTACAACAGGAACATAATCCCAATTACAGTACAGGGTCCGCACTCACCGAGCCGCAGTGTGATAGTTCATATAATTTTTAGCTTGAGTGAGATTCGAACTCGGGATCTACGGATTCGAATTCCGTATCGCTATGCACACCACCGTACTGACAGTAGCTATATCAATTTTTGACAACTTTCAAAATTACTTCAACAGTAATGTAATAATTAAATTAGTTGTGTGCAAAATTTAATTCTGTACAATTTGAAACATTTTCCTGTAAAGTAATCAGGGAAGCAATCGTAATAGAAAACTTATTTCCCATGTATAATATAGCACATTTTTCGTGAGACATTCTATATGTATATATTTTTAAAACTTTACACGCCAATTTTTTAAATAGTATTTTCGCGCCACCGTCCGGCTTTAGCAGTATTACATAACTCAAAATCGTCCGGAAATCATGTGTTTACCGGCCGAGGCCGGCAAAAATTAGTGACTTTTTATATGTTGGCATCACTAGTATAGCGAACTCCTGAACGTACGAAATGTCAAAATATTGCATTGGCGTAAAAATATTATGATAAAATATTCATACTTGAGTATTTTCAATACAAGAAAACAGAATATTTTTATATATATATATATATATATATATATATATTTTAAACAAAATTGTAAGTAATTTTAATTGAATTATCAATGTAAAATCCAAATAAAACATATTGATTTTTTAGGTTATAATACTGGAATGACAAGTCGTGAAATAGACAAAGAAATGAATTATGTTTTATGTTTATTAAATAAAGTGTACAGTGTAATTAAACTTATTGAAGATGTAAATTGATGAACAATAAATATTTAATTAAAATTAAAATTCAAAATTAAATTCAAATATGTTACCAACATAAAAAAATTCCCTGACATTCAGAATGTGAGTAATAAATTAAACTTTTTTATTAAATTTACAAAAACGTCGGTGCGAAAAATCTTGTGTATTACACGTCCAGAAACTATTTTGCGAGTGCTCGTATTTAAAGGCCTCGCCTGCGGCTCGTCCTTTCAAAATCGCACTCGCAAAATAGCAGTTTCTGGACTAGTGATACAAATAACTATTTCTGAATTGAATACAACTCAAGGTGAAAAAATACAACAAAAAAACCATCATCAATTTTTGATTTTATTATAAACTTAAAATTTCTCAAATATCTCGGGGGTCCTTCTCTAGGGCCCAGTTGTTATTTACCGACCCATCGACCTGGCCAGTCTGCCAATGAGAACAATAATTTTTGAACTTATCGTTATAATAAAATTTAACTGGTTCGTGTGAAATATATTGATGATTGTTTGCAATTACTGCCAATGGCTTCAGATACGTGAAATGAGCAAGTTTATTTTTACGACCGCTATTTCATCAGCACCCCTTGTCAATTCATAACATGATCATTTTCAGTACATTTGCCTAGCATTTCGCATTTTAAAATGGTATACTGCAAAACAGAAAATACATTTCATAAAACTGTCAAATACATATATTCATAACTTCACGATATGTCGCATTATTTATTAATTAAATTCATCTTACAATTACATTATGGGGTAGGTGACTCAATGGTATCGAGTCGGCCTCTGGAATTGAGAACCCAGGTTCAATTCCCTGTGGCTCCCCCTCCATTACATCTTTGGGGGCAGTGATTTTACGTCTGGTAACTGCACTTCACGCTAAGAAATATACAGGGTGTTTCACAACTTAGAGCAAAAAATTAAAGGGCATATTCGGTACGACGTGCTGATCATGAAACAAAAAGAATTTTTTTAATTCGAAAAATTAAGGGTTGTTAACCTAAAACATTTTTTGTAGTACTGTACTGGATTCGCTTTCCTATTAAACACAAACAATGAAATAGGTATCAACTACGAAAGAATAATTACACAATTCAATTATTAGCAGTTAATTATAATATAATTTTATTTAATTAATAACTTTAACATAATCATCCACCCAGTGGCAGTGGCAACGAAAAATTTTGGACTGAGAAACATGGAATATAGTTTTGCGATTTAAAAAAAAAATTCTGTTTGTTTCATGATCAGCACGTCGTACAGAATATACCCTTTAATTTTTTGCTACAAGTTGTGAAACATCCTGTATAACTTACCGAAATCTGCTACGACAGAGTGCCAAATCAAACATTCCTGTTCTGGCATACAATCCATATTCATAATGATTTTCATACAAACTCATCTCATCTTTCGTTCACGCAACAAACCTTCTAAAATATTCATCTATTAATTTGTTTTTTTTTTGCAATTTCACTTATCATTTACTAACATTAGAAACACAGAAATATAAAAACTAGAAAATATTATAGATCGTTCAGAAAGTCTACGCTCTTTTTTGATGGAATTACCAATGATGTACTGACATGTACCGTTCGACTAGTATTAACTTCCTTATTGAACGCATAATAGATTTCACTAAAAAAAGTTCATGTATAATAATTACATTAGATGCAGCAACACGTACTTTATTTGTTAATGAATAAATAAAAAAGAAGCAAACTCTATTGAAAATACAACTTGACACGAGGAACTAAAAGTTGCAATACTTGGTAGAACTAATCCGCTACTTAATTGGATCGCTATCGCTATCGCTACCGCCATCATCAACGCCATCTGCATCTCCTCGCCAGAGACTGTTGTCTCTTCTTTCCTGAGGCTACTACTGTCGAGATGAGGATAAGGGTAAGAACGAAATGTACACGATTCGCTGCGTTTTTGATGTGTGCAAACTCAATGCTGTTAATAACAGATTCGTGACTTTCTTACTGAGCAGCTTGTTAGCCGCTTTTTATGTCCGTTCAACTGTTTAATTTAAATAGTCGGCCGATGACGGCATAGAAGGGTTCTTTTGCTGTATCGTCTACCTAGTAAGCTCATTTTTACCGGAGTTATATTAGAAAAGAAAACAGCAGAAAAGGCCTGCTACATTCGATTGCTCGTACTCTGAATTACATACATTTTTGAACAGCTTCAACCAAAAATTCATATTATCTACACGCTCTATAGGTAATTGTAGCTCAGTGGATAAAATCGAGGCAAAACTTGGGTTTACTAATTATCGAGCAAGAAGTTATTCGTTTAAATCTCGCTGTCTTCAACATATTTATATACAAAATACGATTGAGTTTTAGTGGTTCGGATTCCACTATAAGCTACTCTAATTGGGATTAAGTTCCTGTTGTACAGAGTAACAAAATAAATATATGAAAAGAACATTTTATTGAGGACCTCTAAAGACCTATACCTATACCTATAACAAACGACTACAATAATGTTTTTATACTGGGTGTCCCATTTTACATTATCTTATTGAATATCTCGAAATGAAAGCATTTTACCGAAAAGTATGCCGAATCATAATCGTCATGGTTTTGAGGGGGACATCGGATTTTGACAAGGGAGACCAGGAGGGGGGTCAACTTAAAAATTTTAAATGGGAACCTCTATTTTTTATTGCAAATTCTGAAAGAGCGTTAAAAAGTATGTAGGTTTTATCCGGATACTTTTTTTCAATTTTCAACACGAAATAACCCTATTAAAACACTTAATTTACAATTAAATTCTTGATAAAATCAAATCATTCATAATTAGTTTATTTAATGTCCTGTTTTTGTCCCCCCCAGTGTTAGGGATTGATATTTTCAGAAATTTAGGTAATGATTGAAACACCAAATGTTATTATTTATAAAGTTATTGACACAATATTATTCACGAATATTTTGCACGAAAATCGTACTTTCACGATTACAGCGCCACCTGTTGGAAATTAAAAAAAGTATCCAGATAAAACCTACATATTTTTTAACGCTCTTTCAGAATCTGCAATAAAAAATAGGGGTTCCCATTTAAAATTTTTAAGTCGACCTCCCTCCCGGCCCCCCTTGGGGGCTAAGGGGGCCATTTTGTCAAAATCCGATGTCCCCCTCAAAACCATGACGATTATGATTCGGCATACTTTATGGTAAAATGCTTTCATTTCGAGATATTCAATAAGATAATGTAAAATGGGACACCCAGTAAAATAAAGTGAATGTATTTCTAAAGAAAATTTGTGAGCAGATTTGTTTTATTTAAAATCCGAAATTTTATTCTTAAAAAATGTGTACCACGCTGTTCTGTTGTTTTATGGTTCTATAATAAATAAGATGATCTAGTACTGCAATATGTAATTTGGTACTATAATAATATATCAGATACTTGCCAACATTTTCTTAGATCAAACTGTTGGATAAGGTATCAACAATGTCAAGAGCATTTAGTTGAATTTGAATATTGCAACTGATGGCAATGAATCATGAATGCACCAATGCGACAATTCAAATTCGCGATAATTTAGCGGCGCGATTATCGGGGCGCCGGGCGATTTATCGGCGACGCATCAGATTTGCACGTAAACTGAATATCACCGCAGTCATTTTATTACTACTGACAAAATGTAATCGACCGGTGATGAACTGCCAGCTTAATAAGACCCATGAAGATAATCGTTATTTAATGTTTATTGCGAGCGGACAAATCAAAACGTTATTATACGCGAAATTAAACTCTAAACTAAAAAATTCTACTGACTCGTACATTCGTCCACAATCAAAAAGAGAAACGGTACTTGCTACAATGTTATTTAATGAGTTACATGATCGACCCGCGTGCATTTAAAACTGACACTTTTAAGATGAATAACGTTGTCACTTTTAACGATACGATTTGATGCTTTATACACAATTCAATATTTCCATTTCTAAGCTCGTTATAGAGATTTGAAAATTGATTTAGGTATTAGAACAGAGGTTTCAACTAAAATTCTACGACAAATCAAAATATATTATACAGGATGATTCTGCGAAGACGAACCCCCCTTTAACTTTTTTATTATAAGAAATAGAAAAATTTTCTTCATATGAAAGTTTTTTATGGGGTAGGTGGCTCAGTGGTATCGAGTCGGCCTGTGGATCTTGAGAACCCTGGTTCGATCCCCACAGCCGACAAACAATTTTCACCAATTTAAAAATCTACCCCTGTGGCTCCTCCTCCACTAATATCTTTGGAGGCCGTGATTTGACGGCTGGTAACCGCATTTCACGCGAAAAAATATATCACTTACCGAGATCTGTTTAGGCAGAGTGCCACACCCAGTGATGGGTAAAAGGCGTGATGATATATTTATTTATTTATTTATGAAAGTTTTAGTATATTAAATATACTATTTTATGACACATATAGAAATTTTTATAAAGTCAGGTTTACATGATACGATTATCAACTTTTACGTGAAACAAGTAACAAATATATATTTGTATTGTTGTCATTAATTTTACCTTGTTACATTTTGTTTAATGTCGCTAGCCACCCAGAATAGATGATTAAAAATTAATTCTAACATATCTCAATTATCTTATTTATCTCGATTTTTTTCATATACATTTATGACAAGTAATACATCGTTGAAAAGAGAAAAAATGGCGGTTTTTATTTTAATAAAATAATTCTAGGTTCTAATTTGAAAAATAAAAGTTGATAGTCGTATCATGTAAACCTGACTTTATAAAAAATTTCTATATGTGTCATAAAATAGTATATTTAATATACAAAAAGTTTCATATGAAGAAATTTTTTCTATTTCTTATAATAAAAAAGTTAGGGGGGGGGAGGTTCGTCTTCGCAGAATCACCCTGTATAACAAACAAAATAGTTATTTATTAAAAGTGCCACTTTTGCACGAGCAGGACGCTTACAGCTTTTGGATGGAAGTGATATTCCGATATGCCATTTACTTATAATTTTTGTATAAGAAATTATCTAGAATTCAAAACCATTCAAATGGATAATCTTTCGTTTACTGAGATTGAGGAGAGTAAAGAATTGTCGAGAAATGTCTGAAAGAAGAGATGTTTTTGGATTTTTCTCGTCTCGTCCTCGTTTTAGCATGATTTTATTTAAGGCAGCTTAATGGACGTGGTCACTACGTGTCTTTTGTAAAAGAGTGGTTCTGTAATAGTGGGTCAGTTGAGTACTATGAGAATGCCTATGGCCACAGGCCGCAAGGGACATTCAATTTGCCTGGTCGGAAGGGGGTAAACTATTCTAGTTGTGGCAGGACGATGATGACCAAGGGTTAGGCTTGGTAGAGGCATAGCGCAGCGCCACTCAGTCGACAACGGACGACGGCATCCATTGACATTAAAATTGCACGTGGACAGTTCCGCACTAGTAGTTCGCAGAATCAGCGGGCCGTGTAACACGCGTCGACCGTTTCATCATGATCCTGTATAATTCAAGGGTTTAATTGCTTTTGGAAATCATATTTCCCCGAACATCCGCCGATTACATGCTGGCCAGGCCGCATCATAAACGCTGCACATTCACACTGCATCCACCACTGCCACTGAACACTCCATGCTGCACGCTGCACTCTGCACGCTCGCCGCACGAACTTTTCATCAAATATTTACCGTGAAATTTGCACGGCTTCACACGTTTCACACGCGATTATTAAAAAATATCTGTGTGACCGAGCTTTACATTTTTATTTCAATTTGGTGTTTCTGCATTAACGGTATCATTATATCACTCATAACCGACCTGTCTATTGGAGGGACATTTTTGTTTTATTTGTCACTCTGCACAACAGGAACTTATCCGAATCGCTCTAACGCTATCGTATTTTTTTATATAAGTTGTAGTTAGTGGGATTTGAACGCACGGTCTCTTGCTTGTTAATTTATATATATATATATATATATACAGGGTGTTAAAAAAGTTCCGGGACGGTGAAATATCTCGAGAAATACACATCTAATCAAGAAACAAAAAACACGTGTTTCATATTTTGCAAAAACCTATCTATGCACTAAACACAAACCCCAACTCCCACCCCAGGGGGTGGGGCGGGGGGCAAGTTTGAAACCTTAAATGGGAACCCCCATTTTTTATTACAGATTCGTATTCTGCGAAAAAAATAAGTTAATTTTATCAGAAACTTATTTTACAATTCGGAATAGATGGCGCTCTAATCGCAAAAATAAGTTTTAACATGATTCTGAAAGAAAAGTAAAAAACGATCTAATATCACAAGAAATAAACATTGAATCAAATAAAAAAATCAACATAATCACAAGTAGCCACAAGCCTTTCACCTACTAAATGCTTGAAATAAATTTGCAAAACGATTTTATAAAATAAACGTTATTTTATTCTATTCCGAATTGTAAAAAAAGTTTCTGATAAAATTAACGCAGAATACGAATCTGTAAAAAAATGGGGGTTCCCATTTAAGGTTTCAAACTTGCCCCCGCCCCACCCCGTGGGGGTGGGAGTTGGGGTTTGTGTTTGGTGTGCATAGATAGGTTTTTGCAAAATATGAAACACGTGTTTTTTTGTTTCTTAATTAGATGTGTATTTCTCGAGATATTTCACCGTCCCGGAACTTTTTTAACATCCTGTATATATATATATATATATATATATATATATATATATATATATATATATATATAAAATGAAAATGTGAAGTTTATTGATTCCAGTTTATTTAAAATGTTTGAAACCCGAGTGACTATAGTTGTTTATAGTAGTCGGTTGTATTCCTGCAAGAGCTGAAAGTAGATTTAAGATTTATGAAATTGGCACCTCTGGGACTGTGCCAGTTCGCAGTTCGACACTAAACGCAACAACACGGAGCAGTGAACAGCGAATGCGAATGTAGAGTGCGAATGCAGAGCGCAAGCTGAAGCTATAGCCAACCGGGGAATATATCCCGACAAACTCGATCTTACTAATGGATTCTAAGCGCTTATATTTTACTAATGCATTTCTTAAAAACCTATAAATCGCTATAAAATAGCTTAAAAACTTTAAAGTCCGCGACGCTTCTCGAGTAGGTGGAGCGTGTCACATGGCGCGGGCGACTCTCGCGACGCTCGTTTCGATGTCGGGGGAAACGTTTTTATAATAACAATGCGTGCCGTGCTCCACGAATTTTCCTTCACGATTCGATGCGTAATGTGCCCATAACGTAACGCACCACAATTCAGAAACATATTTTCTTTCTGTCACTCCGAGTTTTCTTTCAATTGCTTACAATTCACAAGCGTTCATGGGCTACGCTACGAGGTGCAAGATCTTTAATCAATTATTCTTTCATTTCGATCAAATCAGCAGATTGAACCCTATAGAATTTAAGGTTTTAACAAAAATTATGTGAGAGTGAGATTGAGAAGAATGTTTTTGATGATTTGTGCATAAGGAACGTATATAAAATTTACTGAGAAAATGTTCATTAAATGTTTCAAAAATTCGTACTACCCCATTGATTTTTTTTTTATCTATGATCGTTTAGGAATTAAAATTGTGTATTGAAAAACTTTGAAAAATGAAATACGTATATTCGTAATTTTGACATGGCGCCCATGTGTTCCTTGTTCCTTATGTGTGCTCTAACAAAGCAATTATATGTGTATGCAAACTGAAAATGGTTTCAGAAACGCGTACATTATGAAATAGTTTGTTAACACTTAGGCCGGTGCAGTTAGCGGAAGTAATTATAGCGCAATCGATACAGTAGCACGCCTTTACCACTGACCATATAATTGGTTTTTACTGACTACGAGTTTTGCATGCATCTTTTTTATACTCTTTACGATTCCAATAACATGTTGGTATAGCCAATTATAAAACAATCATTTCGTGATTCTTCGTACAACCGCATTCAAAACTTTTGTAATTTAAATTACATAGACATAGATCATCTAGAAACATTTTACATATATCATTAAACGGAAAAAATCTTGCGTACAATATGTTTAGAAAAAGTTGCCAAGAGGGAGAGTTCCTCGTGCTTCAATAAACATAAACATACATGTTACATCGTATGTCAGGCATCGGGCGACGAGCATCGTGACGCCGTAGCGTCGCGGCCTGATTTATGTAATCTACCCGCATAGTAGAAAATAACTCGAATAGAAAACGTCAAGTTTTCCTTTTTCCCTGTACCTGACATACTAGTTCTTCTACTCGTATTTATGTTAATGAATGACTATTTATAAAAACGAAAATTTATTGCCAAATGCAGAACGGAAGTCAGTGCGAGTGCCGACGGCAGAGAATAAATTAGAAAATAAATTCGGTCACATGTGCAGTGTCAGATGGAAATGTAACATTTCGTACAGTGTTTTTATGACTGGTCAAGTATATTGTTTTGTTTGGGTTGAAGTTTTATACGAGTGTTCTCTATTCAAAGGTTACACAAATTATGTCCGGAGCAGATAGACTCCGGAGAGTTGAGGGAGGACGGTGGCTAGTAAGGCTTCTGGACTGCCAACAGCAGTGGCAGTTTGTTTTATGGCCGCTGCGCCTTTCGGCTGATTTACGTGCCGAATTTATCGTCCGTACGAGACGAGTTGTTTTCAAATCTGCCACCTAGCTGCAGTTTTTGCATGAAACACGGCCTGAAGGCTGTCTGCCGTTTCAATAACACGCTTTCCTGCTTTTTGAGAGAAAGTAAAATATTACTCGTAACATAAGCAGCTCCTGATATCGTATTAGCAGCTACCAGGCTTTTTCTTTTATTTTTTTTTGCCGCTTTTCGTGTTTCTTTCGTTTGGGGCGACGTCATAATTTACATTGCGTTGACTGTCGACTGGTTAAATGTGCACATCCATCAAAGCGTGAACGATGGCTCGACTCAATTTCGTCAATTTATGCGCGGCGGCTTATTTTCTTTTCGTAAGAAAATGCTTGAGACGAGACGACGGCGCCATGACAACGCCCTCAAACCTTGAGGTTATATGCAATTTATGTTGTAATATTAATAACCTCCATATCAATAGAACATGCATACACTCACGTAAATACAGATATGTGTTGTGCTTGCTCGATGCCCGCGGCGATGCGTCGAGAGTCAGACAACCTAACACAAACTTGCTACTGCCACTATACCACAGACTAAATATATATAGGATGTTTCAAAATTATTACAAACAAAAATTAAGTATTGTGTGTACTGATTACAAAATTTTCAAAATAATTGTGCATTACTTGAAACAAACATTTCTCGTGCCACTGGTCTCTTAGATTACAGTAATGAATAAAAATTAGTAAATATTAAACACTGAAAGAACTGTTACACAACTTTAATTAAATAAAATTAAATTAATATTTACTATTTTTTATTCATTACTGTAAGGTATCAATCCAGTGATATGAAAAATTGTTTTTACGTTTTATTCAGCGCATCAAATAATATATATACTGCAGTAACAATGTAAGCAAGTTGAGAGTGAAAATAGTAGCAGAAAAACCGCAGGTGCAGGAAAATCACTTTCATCGTTAATCCTATCTGCGCCTCCCGAAGACAACAGTCTTTTAATTAAGAACAAGAAGAGAACTCGAGGAAAAAGGATTACACCGACAGGTGGCCGTGAGCATTGATGCAGATATAGTACAGCACTGTGCAGTGTGCAGTGTGCAGTGCTGCACTCACATTCGAAGGAAGTAAAGAAACAGGAAGAGAGGATAGAGTTCCCTGTGGAATAAGGAACAGACAGCTACAGAGCTCTAGCTACAGGAAATGGCATTAGCATTTCCCGGCTCGGCTCCAGTGTGGCGGCGTTGTCTCGTTAGTCGAGCGTCCGACCGTGGATAAGCGATTCTCGACGCTTCCTGAAAAATGAATGCAGATTGAATTCGTTGCTTGTTTTTGTATATGTGTCCAGCTAATACCCAGCCATCGGTCAATGTACACTCGCTATAAATAAACACGTAATCGGCTGTCGGTTGTCGGTTGTCGGCTGTCGACTGTCGGCTGTCGGTACTAACTTCCCTTTGCTGTTGTCCCGTTGTCGGTTTCGTCAGACGATTCGTCGCACTTGCAAACAAGGGAATACTGACACTTACTGTGTATGATTATTTGAAAACATAAAAGTTTGGCCCTGCCGCAATTCAACTATTCTGTCTCACAGAAATTTATGATTTTACTGCGGCCACCCACACCGGCAAATGTACTATCACCAGGACCGAATCTAACTCAATTATTAAGCTGGAAATGCCATCCTTTTGTTGAAATGGGAATTGCTTATTCGATGAGATGATATTTCGATCTCAAATTCCGAACATACTTTGTTTATTGTTGCATTATCATGGTTTTAAAAGTCAAAGTGCCAAACAGTTTTTTTTAATTCGCAAACTTAAAATCATGGTTCTTGAACTATTTAGTGCCACTGGCCGACAAGCAGTCATTTATTTGATGTTGTATAATGAATAAATTGATACTAAAAAGTTTACCTAAGGTAAATTACTCTTAATTTTACGAATTTTGAATTTAAGTGATATTAAATCGGTCTGTGGATTTGAGAATCCGGGTTCGACAAACAATTTTCACCTTTTTTAAATCTACCCCTGTGGCTCTCTTTCGACTAACATCTTTGGGGGCCGGATTTAACGGCTGGTGAATAAATATATCACTTACCACACCCAATAATGGATATTCAACATAAAAACAGTAAGAACTAATTACGAGTTAAAGTGTCCTATAAGGCGTATTTGTACTATTTTTAATCGTTTTGATAATGATAATATTGATATATTCAATGATTCTTTACAATCATTTAAAAACAAACTATTTGGCTTTTTCGGATATGCATAATGTATTTAATTTTTCTAATTGTAAATACATATTAATATGTTTCTTTTTTTGGTATATCGCATTTATTGTTAATTCAATAATTTTTGTAATTTTTTATATGCCCTCTATAATTGGGACATTGTCCTGTTGAGTGCTTATTCTATAAATAAATAAATAAATAATAAATGTATTTTTTTAACTCTTCGACACCATTCTTATTTTGCCTATTTTGTTTCTTTTTAGATATTTGTAGATTCTCTTTTTTCTTATAATTTTATAGTTGAAGTTGAATAGATATAACATATGATTATCAGTAGATGAACGTTCCTCCTAAATCCGTCACTGATCATCACCTATAGACAATGGCATCAAGTGCTTGAGCTCCCTGCATTGATTGGCGACTGTAATGGTAGCTCGCAGGAGCTAATACAGCGATGACCGTACTATACTTTATGAATTCCGTGAAGCACCCTTCCAAATGCCGGCGTCGGAAATAAGGGTACAAGTTTACGCGTTTACTTGTCATTGCATTCGAGTATTGGCAGCGGTGGCGGTCAAGGAATGATGCCAGTTCTGGCGCCGTGAATCGGCGTTGAGCGTCGTGCATACAGCATTGTGCGCGTCCGTCGGACTAATGGTACACTAACTGCGTTAGTTCCGAGTCGTTAACTTTCATTCGGACCGTGATATAAAAGTCGAGACTATGTAAATTGAAACTTAAACAACACTGGATTCTCTGTTTAAGAGTGGTTTGGGTTTTGTGTTTGGTCAGATATTTACACACATTTATTATGTTTGCATTATCTACGAGTAGTATACGAGTAACGTACATGCCGAGGGTGACTTATTTGCTGTCGACTGACATTATTTTTTAGCCGTCAAACTTTCCTAAATTATTTTTTAGAAAAATTTTCCAACTGAATACTTCTATTTAATTCTTTATCATTGGTTACGAAACTATTTGAACTACCTTTAAACCTACTTTAATTTTATATTTATTTATTTATGTTACGCTGTACAACAGGAATTTAATCCCAATTACAGTACAGGGTCCGCACTCACCGAGCCGCAGTGTGGTAGTTTTTTTAATATAATTTTTAGCTTGAGTGCGATTCGAACTCGGGATTTCCGGATTCGAATTCCGTATCGCTATCCACACCACCGTACTGACGGACAAATAGTAATTAAACAATTTTCATGACACAGATATTTATGAAAACATGAATTGAATTTTATGAGAATTTATAAAATACTTGAGTGCTTACAGATGAAATGGTAATTCTATATCAATTTGTAGCTTATAGAAAATATTGAAATTATGCAGATTACCGTAAGCTGCAGTTTTACACATTTATGATTTTGCTTAGAATTGCCTTATAAGTCTTTGTTAGTGCAAAAGAATCGTTCCGTGAACACTGTTGTTAAATCTGTTGCATGGTCCATTACGTTTAAAAGGTTAGAAACTGTTGTTCTATACAGGGTATTTCAAATTTAGTGTTCAATATAATTTGATATACTGATTAAAACGCAAAAATTATTTTTCCGAAATTCACAAAAATAATTCCACAGGCACCGGTGGCCGAGCATGTTAAGGCACATCTCTTAACATACTGTGACGTCACCCGAGCCAAGGTTCGTCAGTTCGAATCCGCCTGTCGACAATGTGTGATTTGTCGTAAAATATAAAATACAGTTACATGTATTTATCACACTCGGGCGCTATAAGCTAGTCACTTATACGCCTTAAATAATGTAGCATTCGACTACGAAAACCGGCAGTACGGCAGTGTAAAAACTGCAGCTCGGTGTGTCCGGTAGGCCCTGGCCCGATTTGGACAGTAGCGCCATAGGAAGAAGAAGAATTCCGCATTACATGAAGCAGCTCTTATAAATTATAGGCATAAAATGATCACTACAGAAACTATTCATGTTTTCATGTATATCCTTCATTTTTTTTTAAGTAACACTACATATTTAATTCATTTATCTTTGAACCAACTTAGGAACGTTTGACAGCAAAAAAAATCATTAAATATTACATGGAATGATACAGCTTATAGTATATCAATAATGTAAATTTTTTTCCTGTACTAAGTTTTGTAATTAGGCGCATTTAATTTTTTCTGTGATGTTCTTTCATTTGATAAATACAAGCTGCATATCAGTAATAACAGAACCTTAGAAATAATTGAATGTCTTGAATATTACTGTAAAAAGATATGCGTAAACACCAGTACCAGTAAATCACATATAAAGTTGATAATAATTAACGTAAATGATAGATTATCGCAATTATTGCAATACAAAAGACATGCGATTTTTTCATGCACTCAGCATAATTATAAATAGCTATGAATTGTTCGTGTTGTGCGTGGCTTGTGCCACAAACAGCAGGAATACGAAGCGGAGCACGAGATCCGCACTCCGCTCTCCGCACGGAGCACGCTTTTGTCTCCGCAGAACAATGAACATTCAACAGTTCTCCTAGCTACTGCTTGCTCTCACACCTCGTCTATATATCTAGGCGTGGCACAAACCGTGATATTCTAATTTTGATTTGTGTATGGCTTTCACACTCCCCCGTATTATGAAACTGTTACTTTGTTCTCATTCTCACTATTTTTGAACATGAACAACACATATTTATATTTGGAAAACTAATTACATCGTGCAGATGGCTCCTTTTCATTTTGATATCGATTTGTTGCCAAAATTTACCGTCTTATAATTTATTTGTTACAGGTACTTAATCCCAATTACAGTAGCTTATATAATTAAATTCGAACCACTCTTACATAATTGTATTTTTTTATATAAGTAAAAATCACCGAAATTTGAACGCAAGATCTCTTGCATATTAATTATTAAATGCAAATTTCAAATCCGATTTTCTCGAATACTGGGTCATCCAAAAATAGATTACTCCGTCAGTACGGTGGTGTGGATAGCGATACGGAATTCGAACCCGGAGATCCCGAGTTCGAATCGCACTCAAGCTAAAAATTATATAAACTATCACACTGCGGCTCGGTGAGTGCGGACCCTGTACTGTAATTGGGAATATATTCCTGTTGTACAGCGTAACATAAATAAATAAATAAATAAATATATCGACAAGTTTTATAAGGATTCCGGTTTCCAGATTTACCAGATACAGTTTTAAAATCCGGATAACGGATAAATATAAATCCGGGTATCGTACCCCAGTGGATAACAACGAGGTAAATCTTGCGTTTAACAAGCAAGAAGTCGTGCAAAAATATGATTAAATCTGAGGGGTTCGAATTCCACTATTCTACTGTAATTGGGATTAAGTTCCTGTTGTGCAGAGTAACAAATAAATCAATAAATAATGCAAACATATAATTTGTTCTTTGTGAATTTTGTCATGTGTGGTGAGTAGATATTGATAAAGGTTCCGGATAATTTTTGAATACGTTGGGTGTATTTAACATACGTAACACGCGTTTGTGTGGAGATTATGCGTAAATAATGCATATAATTTCCATGTGCTGTTGTGCAATACCATCGACAATGTTCGGTGCTCGCGCAGTCTGCACACTGCACAGCCGGTTCTTAGTCCTCGGTTCGTTGTGCCTTTGCGCGCAACAAAGCCGAAAGCTACGTGACATTTAATGACAAGACCGGGTACTTGTATGTGTATGAAATCTTGACCTACATTACTCTGTGCAATCAATAATGGCTTGTTTCCCATCCCTCACGTATTTCTTGTGCTGCTTACTGCTATACTCTGTATGCTCTACCCTCTCATCTGTTGAATAAAGAACGCACTCATCTCTCGTCTCGTCATCTCCCGTTTCTCGTAACGATGCGATTATAATTCAGGCTTCGAAAGTAGTATATTAGATAAAAGAAAACAACACGCCTCTTCGTGATGCGGATAATGTTACCCAGAAGATCTTATAAGTCCAACAATCAGAATAGCGATTCATTTTCATATATAATATAACAAGTAGTATGAAAATTGCTGAAACTATTTTGACATAAATTATGAGTTGTTATGGAAACGGAAACATAACGAGTGCGAAGCACGAGTTGTGTTTCCTGTTTCCATAACAACGAATGTATATTTATGTCAAAATATTATCTGTCAATTTTCATACTACGAGTTGTATTCGGCTTGAGAATTTACCAAACAAGAGTTAATTAACAAGAATAGTTAGGTATTTATTTGCACAATATTAATTAGGTATTACAGTGATGACAGATTTTTTCAATTGACGTTTATGAAAATATTGAAAATATCATTTATTTTATTCGTAACCAAGGAGATTAATAACAGTGGTATTTCCGATGAAATACCACTAGTGATGAATTTCCAACGAAATGTACATTTCATTGGTTCATTTTCAAACAAATTCGTGATCCTATTGGTTGACAGTGAGTATCCTAATGAATAGATTTTTTTCAGGTTTGAAATTATTAGCACTAGAGCAATTTAAAAAACAAAGATTATTGTTAAATTGCAACTATTTTCAATCATTCACTATGAAGCGTCACATACCTTTTGTCAATTGGTAATATGAAATTTGTATTTTAATAATGGCAATTCAATCATAAATTTAAGAAAGAAATGAAGGAAATGTCCTGCGCTTGTTTTTGAAATGAAATACTTCATAATTGCACTTAAACACTCTATTGTAAAACCTAAAAACTAATCAAAAAGATAAGAAAGGAATGGAGTACCCTTCAGCGCATGTTAAACAACAACAAAAATTGGATTTCTTTTATGTATCTGCCTGTTCGGTCTCAGCTCTTTCTCTTCAATCGAACTAAGTAATTTGACTGGTTTGTTTTTAGTTAGTGTAATCAGTTCTAATCCTAGTTAGTAACGAGCATGCGAAATAACGGCTTAGTAGAAGGACACTACTCCACTACTCGCGTTATTAACACGTTACATCCGTTGATTAGATTTTATAGTATCATGTTTAATGCCTGTGTTTATCACCTCCGTAAAACGTTACTTAATTATTGGGGAGCAGGAGCAGACGCTGTCACAGTGGGTCTAGGTGGCAGCATCAGTCATCGGAGCTACATTTCATCATCTGCAATTAAATTAAATCTATTTAATTATTAACCATTTGTATTCATTATTTGTAACTTATCAGTCCAGTTGAATAAATAATGTTAGCTCTAAAGAACGTGCAATGGGGTCCTTCTCTATAGTCATAAACTAATACATTTGTCATTTATATTGAGACTAGACCCAAAAAGATCGTACTCGAGACAATCAAAGTTTCAATAATGTTATTGGTTTTTAATTCCATTAAATCTCACGCGATCTTTCTTTAACATCTCTTTCGCACAGCTAGTCTATTCTGAATTCATACTATTTATGTCTTCTGTCTTCGTTAATTTAGAAGTTATTGTAATGTTTACATCGTTTTTTACAGAATTGATAAGATAACTATATTATAAATAAATATTTAATATATATATATACATATATATATATATATATATATATATATATATATATATATATATATATATATATATATATTAAATATTTAATACCAGTACTGGTAATAGACAAACAATTGACTAAGATAATCTTACAATTTATTTACTTTTCTTTCTGAAATAACTGATATCAATGCATATTTTTAATTATTTACCACGAAATTATTTAAACTTCATTTAAATATTTTTCTAAATAATAAAGTAGATCATATATGAGGCTATAATTATTTGTAAGCTCCGCTGTTTGAGATTTACATTTTCTTAAGTCTGGCGTCACAAAATTTTTAGAAAATCATCACGGCCTAATTAAGACTTTCTGTAACTGTACATTGTTTTCAATTTAATCGAAGTTTCATAAAAAATATTTAAAAAGAATATAGTGGAGGTCTCAATTTGCGAGGCTCGGAAAACTTCATTTTGAGTGAATCATCTGGTTTGAGAATAACTTGAGAAATATGAAAAGTGTATGAAGTTTAGTGTTGATTGGATTGTAGTGAAATTGTCGAAGAAGTAGGATGATGTGGTGTGGTTGTGCATGTGCTTTATCGTTCCTTTGTTTTGTTTCGTAGGTTATGTTTTGTTTTGTTGAATATGTGTCGCTGCGCTTGCGCCCGTGGCCGCTGTCCGCGAGTTCGCGATCTCGCGATTGTATTATGTGATCATATGTGCGCGCAATCAGCGAACTGAGCGAGCATGATTGTCGTGACCTTGGATGCAGTCGAGTTTGCCTGAAGCATCGAGCTGTGCTGTTGCTGTTGCTGTTGCTGCACAACACAACGCAACACAACGCAACGCCACTCCATACACGGAGCACTTAGTGAAGTAAAATAAGACAAGCACACATGCAGGAGCTCGTAAAACTGTCCTTGATCTCTGGGTCGCGTAGTACAGGCCTCGCGTCCGTCCCGCAGCCCGCAGCCCGCAGCACCCTCACCGCCTTCTACACGTGGCCGTGCGCACTATGCTGCACGGACTGCACGGGCTGCATGGACTGCACGGCTGTTCCGTGCCAAGCCGAACCGGGCCGTGCTGAGCCACGGAGGCTCGGCCGCCCGGCAAGAACCACTCACTAGAGCTTTGTCTCCGAGCGTCCGAGCTACGAACTCTAGATACATTTTACATTCGCGCATTTGCACTTTACGATTCTTTCACACAAATGCATCATTTTATCGACAAATTTAGACGAATTTACACGTTCTATTCTTAAAATATTTATTAGATTAGAAACAACAACAATTAAAATAAATGAACTGTACTCAACATTAATATAAATAACTCAAATCATTTATAGTACAGAAGTGAGAAATTGCTTTGCTTATATAAATATTAAGGAATAACATCATGTATTTGACGGCTGGTAACTACAGTTCACAAGCATAAATATATTACTTACTGAGATCTACAACGATAAAGTGCCACTGCCAGAATGGGTGAAGGCATGTTTATTTTTTTGCGAATTTTTGGTTGAACCGGTTCAAAATTCGAAAAAAATTTAAAATATGTTTCTATATAAATCAAAGCACGAGAATTATACTCGATCCAACCACATTTCAATATCTCTTTTAGTTTTTGAGTTATATCGATTTTTGACTTTTTTTAAAACTCAAATTTGAGAGCCCATATCTCGAAAACTAAAAAAGATATTGAAATGCGGTTTGAACGAGTGTAATTTTCTTGCGCTACTTAACTTATACAGAAATTTTACCATTTTTGAAAAATTTTCTTATTTTCAGAATTTTCTGTTCTCAATATTTCCAAAAGTTGAAGAGATAATGAAAATCTGAAAACACCAATGAATTCCTCGCGTGAAAATACATAGGTACAGACGGATATATTATCCGTGCGAATTTTGTTGTAAAAATTTATATGTATGTATTTTCACGCGAGGAATTCACTGGTGTTTTCAGATTTTAATTATCTCCTCAACTTTTGGAAATATTAAGAAAATAAAATTTTGAAAAAAGTTGAAAATTTTTCAAAAATGTTAAAATTTCGGTATAAGTTAAGTAGCGCAAGAGAATTACACTCGTTCAAACCACATTTCAATATCTCTTTTAGTTTTCGAGATATGGGCTCTCAAAGTTGAGTTTAAAAAAAGTCAAAAATCGATAGAACTCAAAAACTAAAAGAGATATTGAAATGCGGTTTGAACGAGTGTATTTGTCGTGCTCTGATTTATACAGAAACATAATTTAAAAATTTTCGATTTTTGAACTGCTTCAACCAAAAATTCGCAAAAAATAAATATATCATACTTTTTAACCAATATTGGCAGTGGCACTCTGCTGTAGTACATCTCAGTAAGTAATATATTTATGCTTGTGAACTGCAGTTACCAGCCGTCAAATCGCGGTTCAATATGTCATCTCAACGAAGCTTTTGCGTGCGTACTTCTGAACTAACACTTACACACACCATGGTTGACACTTAGTAGTAGTTACAGGAGAGGTTTTCACCAATATGCCATAGTGGAATCCACAGATAGTTCGTTCCTTTAAAGCCTTCATATTATTGCATTACTATTAATACAGTACTAGTATTTTAAATCTATTTATATATAATTTTCAATTATAAATACGCGTACGGTAAAAACTGGAAATAGAAACCATATATTTCAATTCATAATACAATAATATCACGTTCCGAACAAATCTAATAAATTCAATAAAATTTAATTTAATATGGTGAAAGAATTCATAATATAAATATTTGTAACAATTTGCCTTTTATGTTTTCAAATAACATAAACATTTCTTATAAATCATTATTAAATGAGCTATTAATTATCAAATTAGAATTTTATCATTTTCTGAAATTACGTGCCTCGATAAATGCAAAATCATTTCACATTTTTATAATTTGTTGATGAAAAATTAACGGATAACATTTTGAATTATTCATTATGATATTCCATAATTTTCTTGACAAGATTTTCAAATGAGAAATATATATATATATATATATATATATATATATATATATATATATATATATATATATATAAACACTTATATACAAGTTATTTATTTTCGGCATACTAAAGCCATTACTCTACCAGGGACAGGCCCGGATTTCCAAATAAATACAAGGTTAAAATAAGTATAGTATATTTTAAAGTCAGTGTTTGACGTAGTAATTGTTTCAATAACGTTAAGATAATCATATCAAATTAAACATAATTGTAATAAGTGAATTTTAACCCCGAAATAATAAAGATGAAAGTTATTCATCATTTTAGTTTAGTTCTTAAATTATTAAATTGAATGTATATAAATGTTATACTAAGGATATTAAATACAAACGTAGCGCAGATAAAAGAGTTCGTGCTTTTAATTCTCGCTGATTTCAATTTATATCCGAAAAATTCAATTGTGCCTGAGTGTTCGGATTCCTTTATAAGCCGCTATAATTGGGATTATGTTCATAATGTGCAGAGTAACAAATAAGCTAATTAATAATTCTGAAATTATAAAATGAACATAAAGTATTCTTTCTATACTGCACAAGGCTGCAAATAATCATACTCGTAATTGTTTTGTTATTATCTGCTTGTCATAGTGACATACAGTAATGAAATAGAATTCAGAAAATAAAATAGTCATAGAAAACAAACGAGTTGTAGTTGTGCAGATACGAAGTAAATCATAGCTGGTATTGAATAGTCGTAGTGTTGAGTCCGTCCCTGGTGTTGGTGTGCTTGGTGCTGGTGTAGTCGTGGGCCGCAGGGCGAGCAGAGTGCGCGGTGCGGGGCTATGTACACGGACTTGCATCGCTGTCGCTGACGCTGACCCCGTGAGCCGTGCGCCGTCGCCCCCGCGAGTCCCGCGCCCAGCCTGCACGCTGCAGGTGTCAGCTGAGCTCGCTCCATCACAGCGTTGCCAGATTGCGCTTTATTTATGTTTTACGTCGTTGTTCTTCGGTGATGTGACGACGCTATGCTTACAGTACACCACATGCACATTGCATCGCGACGCCTGACGTCGATGCACAGACGGCAGACGTTGAAAGGGGTGCTGGTCTCCAGCATGCTGGTTTGTTTTGGTTCAACATGTGGCAACGGTGCACCAGGCCGAGGTGGTTGACCACGACAATACATAAGGTCCCTCTCGATTAGATCCTCCTGGCAGTATCTCTCTCTAGCTCGATTCTCGCTCTTTCTCTTTCTCGCTCGCTCTGATGATTGTTATTATAATACGCAGTTCTTGGCGTGGTAGGCACGGCAGGTACGCTGTACGCTGTACGCTGTACGCGGGAGCCGAGTGCATGGTGCTGGTGTCGCCTAAGGCCTCGAGACTCGGACCACAGCTTCTAACATGACCCTGACCGTCACGGCGTCACGTCCCACCAACTGGGTTACGTTTTTAGCGGAATTGAGGTCACGTTTTTAGCGGAATTGAGGTCAACCCAACACGATGCACGCACTCTTACTTGCATTTATCGTGATCCCTGATCGACGTACCATAATACTATATTATTATGATGATCAATGACCAGTGGCGTCCTCTTGCAGAGGGTGACACTGTCTGCGGGTTTGAACACGTTGCGAGATGGGAGTTGTGCCTTACCGCAGGTAGAGAAAGCGGTCGGGGGATACACTGTACACTTGTTGTGTGCTCTGCAACTCAAACCCTTCATTCGTCTCAACTCCCCTTATGATTTCACCTTGGGAACTGAACTGAACTTTAAAATCGTCTATTTCTGAAGTAGTCTCCCGACACTTCTGACCTTGGAACACTGCGTTGTTCGCCTACCCGAAGCTTTTTCGATGTCCCTCGCAAATTACCTGACGTTCATAAATTTTATCTCGCGTCCAAACTATTTTCTTATTTTTACTCATCACCTATACATTAGATGAAAATAACAAAGATAAAAACAGCCTAATCGGGTGTCGTACGATCATTGTTTTCACAATTTTATAATATAGGTACATACATACAAAAGTATCGTCACTTCAATAAATTTGATCAAATATTCGAAATAAAACGTTTCTTATTCTGTGACACATTTAATTCGACTTGACATGAATTTTTTATTGCACCAGTTCGAAAATTGCAAAAATATGTTGAGCTCATCTTCATAGTTAGTTACAGCGATTTTTCACCTTTTCAAAATGTCAACTTTGAGAGCTCAAATCTCGAAAACTAAAAGAGATATTGAAATGCAGTTTAAACGAGTGTAATTCTCGTGGTTTAATTAACATAATGCCAAATTTTGAACATTTGAAGAGGTAATAAAAACACTGGTTCAAACCGCATTTCAATATCTCTTTTAGTTTTCGAGATATGAGCCCTCAAACTTGACATTTTGAAAAAGTGAAAAATCGCTGTAACTAAAAGAGACATAAAAATGCGCTGAACATTCGATTTCTCGTGATCTGAATAATATAGAATCATATTTGTTTTTTAAGTGATTCAACCAAAAATTCACATTGCATACTTTTATATCATTCGATCTGGCTGACTTCATTTTTGGTTCATGTAATACTTATGTTTATAATTTGACTAATAAAAATTAAATAATATAGATGTTTTTATAAAGATTGTATAGGTCACAATCAAAGAGGGACACTTCTTGTTGGAATAATATTAGCCAGCTGATTATAGATCGCTACGAGAAACATGTTGCATGTTGCAGTGTGCAGTAACCAGTAAGAAGACCTTGGACGTTACGTGTAAGGTTTATACAAGCGAGGATAATCTTCTTTCATCTTTGTTCGTCATGTAGTTTTTGTTTGCGTGATGCAGCTTCTGGTATTAAGCTGCCTGCCCTGGGGCACTCGCCACTCTTCGTATACTGCGCACTGCGTCCAACTCCTTGTTGGTGTTAGCCACTGACCTAAACGTAGGGAACTCTGATCCCGCATGGATGCATTCGTTTCGTCCGCCATTTTGGTATATTGTTTCACAACACGTTTACAGCCCAGAATTAACTAAAGCTACTGACTAATTTATTAAAAATTTTCTAGACCTATTTTGAAATATCAAAATTAGTTTGTTGTGAGTATTCCCGCGAAGAGTTAAAATTCAATGGTTCTTCTGGCTGTATCTTCGTGTTGGATGCTGGCAATCGTCTTGCGCCAATTACGTCATTACGTCACAGTGTACAGGACGACAAGGTGACGGCAAGTCGTTGCTTGACGTTCGTTGTCAGCATCGGTGAGATCTGGTTTGTGTTAAGATTGCGAAGGTAAGCGACTGGTTGATCTTCGGTCTTGGCCTCGCAACTTCGCGAATAGCGACTACTTCCTATACTCTACTCCACTAGCCTCTAACACCAACGGGTACAAAAACTGTAAACATTCGTAATATCATTCTTACAGTGCTGCACTATGATGCACGTACCATATTGCATCATGCTTCTTGCGTAACAACCATATAGTCTTTTTGTCCCTCGTATGACTATTTTTCCTTCTTGATTTGTACATTTTTATACTTCATCAACTATTATACAAAATAATGATAGCGTAGATTTTTTTTATTCGACATTTTGAATGAAACGAAAAGCAAATCTCGGTAAGAGATATATTTCTTCGCATGAAGTACTATTACCGGCCGTCAAAACACGGCCCTCAAAGACGTTAGTGAGAGAGTGCCACAGGGCTAGATTTAATTTGGTGAAAATTGTTTGTCGGCTGTGGGAATCGAATGTGGGTTCTCAAATCCACATGCCGATTCAACACCATCGAGCGAAAAACTGATATTGTTTATAAAATGTATAACGTTTAACTATTAATACACCACATTTTGACAGTAACTCAATAAGTAAAATGAAGTTAGCTGCAGAAGTAAATTTTCTACAAATTTAAAATTGTTTGTCATGTAATCAGGGAATCAATGATAACGAAAAACCATCGCTTTCGAATGGTTCTGAACCCACTATAAACTGAAGGTCCTCTGGAAGAAACAAACTATGTAGGTGACTTATTGCAACAATCCGAACTTCTAAACACAAGCATTTATTACCAACCAACCTTTTTGAAAAAAGTTTATACTGTACTTGTGAATGTACATCTGCATTTGTTGACATCCATAAATATTTTATTCACTGTAATGCTATTACATACTTTATGACTTTACATTAAAACGCTTGTGACGTAATAAATGCCAAGATAAGGTACATCTTCCATTAATTAGGAACTACAGATAGTTTAGATCCTTTAAATTATGGCATCGTAATTTATAACCAACAGGATTCATATAGATGGAGATAACAGTTTTGTCATTTATTATGTATTTACTATTGTACCATAACAAAAATAAAACACCAAACACTTCATGCTACATCCTATTCATACTAGGTTGAATAACCGAGGGGGTTAAGGACATTATTGTCCTATACAAGTCCTGGCTTCTATTCCTGTCTGTAACTTACTTTCACTTTTCTATGCACAACAGGAACTAAATCCTAATTACAGTAGCTTGTAGTAGAATTCGAACCACTCAGACACAATCGTAGTTAACAAGATTTGAACGCAGGACCTCTTGCTTAAAATGCAATTTTTATCTATTTTTATAAACGAGTATATATGAAACCACGTAACCAATTATAACGTTCAGTGAAAACTCGGATTTAAAATTACTTATATTACTAGAGATATTATTTTATGACGTTTTGTGTTGGGGTTATGACGAGTAACTAGTAATTAGGAAAAATGGTAATTACAATAAAATAAATAAATTGCGTTAATTAGTGAACGAGGGAACAAGTACAAGAAACAAAGCTTGTACCCATTTTTTCAGAAGTTCTGTTTTCTGTTCAACTTGACCTTCAGATTTGACTAATGGTAAAGCTTCACATGCTAACCAAAAAGGCGACAAGGGTTCCTTTTGTCTTGTATGTCACGACCCTTGGGTACCAGGTTTCTGTATGTTTGTTTAGGTCATCTGTTACTGCTCACATTTTACCTAAATGTGGAATATGATTTTGTTATTACAAACTTTCCACTCATCTTTGTTTTTTGTCTATTATTCAAAGAATCCAGGTTTTTGAGAGGAATTGACGTCCGTAATTATTCAAAGAAAAATGCTCCAACTAAGAATGATAGACAATTTCTTCTCCATATTTCTTTCAAATAATTTAGATACGTTTGACAGTGATTCATATATTATATAGATAATAAAAACAAATTTTAATAACTCTTTTTAATAAACTTTGTATAACAAATTACTAATATTTCTTCTCTTTTCCAGGTAAGCATCTTTATAACATATGCATGTGCCGTCATAAACTATAGAGTAAGTACTTTACGAATATATAATAATATCATAAAGTTATGTTTTAAGTATTAAATAACTGTTCTAAAAGAAATTTCCAAATCTATCGGAAATTTTAGACGAGACGGTAACATCTAGTGATATAATTTAGAACTAAATATTGATATATTTTTGCTGTAATTTTATATGAAAAATATTTCGCCATGTTTATTGTTGAACAACTGGCTCCGCCGAAGTATCAATCTCAAATTCTTGTTAATTAAAATATAAATAAAAGGGTATAATTTCGCACTGATTTAAATCGAAAAAGCTGTCTAGAACGGTGTCCCTGTCCTGTCCACCTTACGTCTGTGTGAATAGATGTAAAATAAACAGGTAAAAAATGAAAAATGAAAGCATATCAGCTGGAAACGATAACCGGTTCATTGTGTAGCCATCCTTCTCTGTTTGATTTCTATCACTGTCGTACTCATAGGCAGCAGTGTGTAGTGTCGTTGGAGTTTACTACAACTACTGCTACTTAGATGGATAGTGGTTTGTAGATTTGATGGGCTTCGTAGATGTGGACTCGAGGATTAGTTTAATGTGAGGTGCAACAGTTAATGTGACACGCACAGGCCAAAGACCAACGTTCGTTACACCGGTCATTGTCTACAAACACAATACATAACAACGAGATCTATGTTTTTAAATGTAATTCTTGTTCGTCATATCTCGCTCATATTTCATCACGAATCAGAGATTGGAAACACCATTAAAGTAATGAGAATCAGACTGACATATTACAGATTTTATTTCATAAAGCTTGACTTTAAAGTATTGGCACTTGTTCTAAATGTATTCGTAACTATTAATATCATTACATTCAAAAATTCCAAGCAGGTAAACAAAACAAAACTTGGAGACATGTTCAGGTGTTAACCCACAGCGGTCGGTTGCAGTACCCAAAATATATTTATGGTAAGAAATGATCGGTTGTTTAGTGAAACTTTCTATAAAGTAGGAGTTGGTCATGCTGTCTTAGACTAGCTTCTGGCTACATAAATCAGGGTTAACAGATGTGTTTCATTTTAATTGTTAAACGGTACTGAAAACATAATTTATGGTAAAGTTACGGTGTTACTGCAACTTTGGGGCAAATTGAAAGTTTTATGGTTTTAAAATGACGATAACTAAAATAATACACGTGTTCACAAAAAAAATCTGGAAGTCAGCAAACAAAAACAGTACGAACGAAGGTTTTGGACGGCGCGACCACCCCAAAACAAGGGTACGGATTTCGTCACGGTCATAAATAACCGAAGTTTTCTCCTTTTATTCTTCATTCGAGGCAAGAAGCAAGAAAAAGTTATTTTCTTTACTTACAGTTTATAATGAAATCCGAACCAATCAAACGCAGTTATATTTGTTGGAAAGAACGTGGAAAGTAAAAAGTAACTTCGTCTGAATCTCTACAAATTCGTGAAAATGGACCAATTATAATGAGTAATATAGGGAGCGTAGGAAACAAAAAATATAGATAGATGAACTGAATAATATGTTATACTGTTCCTTAATATTAAATATGTTTTAGGTTTTCTTAGCAAATAGCAATCTCCATTCAATCAAAATGTATATACAGTAGAGCCCCGATTATCCGAACCTCAGTTATCCGAACCCTCAATTATCCGAACGATGAATCCATTTATCCGAACACTCGGTTATCCGAACGACCTTTCGATTCATCCGTACACTGCTGAAACGTTTGCGAGATTTGGCCGCTCAAATACGTGTAGCCACCGTTCGCCAATTGAAGATAGACAGTTTTATGCAACCGAAGCCATAAAATAAATTATGCGGAATACTTTTGATAAATGTTTCATACTTATTATATTTGGTTTTGAGAATATATTTCGATTTTTACGACATATTTTTTTGTGCAATAATTTTTTTTCTTTGAAACCACGAAAAATATTGCATTTCAGTTATCCGAACTTTCGATTATCCGAACTAGGTCCGGTCCCAATTCGGATAATCGGGGCTCTACTGTACTCGTAGATATTATATTTATTTATTACTCTGCACAACAGGAATTTAATCCCAATTACAACAGCTTATAGTGGAATCTGAACTACTGTGACAATCATATTTTCAAAGTCAGTTAGATTTGAACGCACACCTCTTGTTTGTTAATTAATAAACACAAGTTTTATCACGGTTATATCCATTTATGATTAGTAAAAAAGTATGTTTTGTTTTAAATCCACTTCGATTCGCCAAGAAATTTCATACCACGTTATCCAACTTCGCGAATAGATGGATAGTTGCCCAGAGCAGGAGATGTAAGTCGCGTGCTGCAGGACGAGTCCACGAGTCCAGGTCGCATCACTCACCGCTTGCACTTCACCCTTCGCTCCTCATTCATCCTGGGCTCATCATGCACACGTGTGACATTTTATTAGAGTGCTGCTGGTACTGTCCGATTCGAACATACTTGAACTTCTTAGTCTTTCTTAGGGTACTATGACTATCATTCTACTCGTATATCAAACAGTATTTTAATGTTTGCTTCACTTGTAATGGTTTTATAATAATAATAATAATATTTATTTGCATTAGAAAAATATATACAACGAGATTGGTAAGAATACATAACTCATTAATTTGTATATAGATATTACATGCATAGTTTCATTACAATGAACATTTTACTCATTAAGTATAAAAGATCGTAACTTAAGAGCAGTATTGATAAATTTATATACCGGGTGTAACATGAAAACCTGGCCATAGGCGTTTAACATGGGAAATCAGTTTTTCCTTGCGCAAAAGTGGCCAATTGATTTTAGATAAAAATGCTTCAAATAAAAGTTGTAGAGCTTGAAATTATGGATCTAAATCAGTTTTTAGATTTTATTTTGCACGTTTTGTAAGCGAAATAATCGCATTAATATTTTATAAGAATTTCTACTTTATAGTGATAGTCATGGAATTCAGACAAAATGATAAACAAATGTGTGACGTTTTAACTGTCAGAAAAGTTTAGTTTGAACTTGCAATGTTATGGTGCGGCCAAATAATACTGATTAAATCACGTATTCTTCGAAAATTTTCACCAGAATAATTCCACTAAATAATTTGTAACTTTTCTTCATGTGAATAATTATCCATTTTCAATAATGATATAACAACAATCACCTGTATTGTCACTTAAATAAATCACAAATCCATTTCAAACTAAACTTTTCTGACAGTTAAAACGTCATACATTTGTTTATCATTTTGTCTCAATTCCATGGCTATCACTATAAAGTAGAAATTCTTATAAAATATTAATGCGATTATTTCGCTTATAAAACGTGTAAAATAAAATCTGAAAACTGATTTAGATCCATAATTTCAAGCACTACACCTTTTATTTGAAGCATTTTTGTCTAAAATCAATTGGCCACTTTTGCGCAAGGAAAAACTAATTTTCCATGTTAAACGCCTAAGGCCAGGTTTTCATGTTACACCCGGTATATTAAATGCTTTGTCTACAGTTATATCAGATAAGAGGATCCGGTAAAGAATCTCAGGGCTGATGTTTGTCAGGAACTTCTTTAAAAATTCATTCCTTGGAGCGCTAAATATCTGGCACCGGAAGAGCATATGATGAATGTTGTCTTGTTCATATGTATTGCACAGGGTGCATATATCGTCTTGATTGGGTCTGAAAAGGGAACCATTATGATATAATATTGTGTTAGTTGAGTTTGCCGTTTTATACAAATTTGTATTTTCAAATATTAGTTCAACATATTTATTGCAATGTTTCGATAATTGTTTTCGTCATTTGGTTTTCAGTAAGTACATATTTATATTCTAGTGTTAATACTAACAAAATTGTGATATCACTGCATTTTTTTGAAACTTGAAAATGATCAAAACATTGATCGAAACATCGCAACTCAGATATCAAATAATTGAAGCCATCACATTATAAAAGTCAACTGTACTTTGTAAAAAAAACAATATAATTGTCAAGCTAGTTGATATTGGACATAAATGGCTACAATCAGATTCCCATAAGAAGAAGATTGGAATCTTCATCTTATAATTTCCATTTTAAATATTTCTTCAAAAATGACGTAATTGTCAAGTCAACTGACATGAATACAGGCAATACTTGTTAGATAATGACTAGCAAATATAAACTACATAGGAAAATTGGAACCTACTTTTGGTCGTTACTTTCACCAAACAAGCAACAAATATAAATCGAAATAGTTACTAAAAGTAATCAATCATGTTCAAGAGTCATGTTTAATGTTGACGGTCGACAGCAGCACATTTAAATTTGTCTAACTCAGTAAAAGTAATATCGCCACTCCTATACTACTATAACCTCGGAAGCTTAAAACTGTTACTTCACGATTGATGATAATAATAAAATAAAACTACATAACATCACGCTATATTCCATCAAATGGGGTAGCATAAATCTTTAAAACATTCACTCATCAGATTTAGCAAAGAATTAGTCTTCGTCAAACATTCTCATCCTGATACACCATTCTCGTTCAACTACAATACATTTCCTCCATACAAGCTCATTTATTCCTCACACCTTCAATCATATTTATCCATTCGCTCCTATACACCTGTTTCATGAATCTTTCACTTCCTCCCACTCCTCTAACAACGCATCTAAAAAGACAAGAAAGAAAGGGAGCGTCTTTTGCGCTAATTTTTGAAAGTAAATTCAATACAATTGTACTAAAACTCAAAATTGTAATTAAAATTAAGTTCTTGTTGTGTAGAATAACAAAATAAGTTGTAAATAGTTGTATTCTTCAGTACTGAAAATGTAAATGGCAAATACAAACTGATGACGACAAGTATCGACAATATCTTGTGAATAATAGGAGGCCATTTGAAACTTGTGACAAGTGAAACGATGGGTGAATTCGACTCCAGTTGAATGAGGAGGATATGCACTATTCAGTCGTACTCATATCTCATTTCATATCGAGTGTGGCAGTGTGACATTTGAAAATGACAAAATATTAGGCGTTTAAAAGGGAGACGAATGGTTTGGTTGGGTGATAGTGGACTGGGGTTAGTCGTGGGTTGCGGTGTGTGACTTCTGCGGTAGCGGTAGTGGAGTGGCGAGTGCCAAGCGCCTCAAGCCCAGTCCGAGCTCAACTGAAAGAGACAGGACCGAATCTAGGATTTTGTCTATCTACATAATATATTATCCTGTTTTACTCCAACTACAGTAGATTATAGTGGATTTTGTTACACTTAGGGATCCATGGTTAGTGTGGTTATCAAAATCTAAGCATAATTTTCCGAAACCATGTTCGTAGGTTTATTTTTAGAATATAAATATATTTTATAAGATTACTAGAGAAGAAAAGTCCATTTAAACTATTTCTATGTATTTTTCTCAGTTGATAGTTTGCGGACAATATGGAATTGTTTTGTTGTGTTTTATCAGCCGTCATTTGTGACCTAGACATTTTGTTTATAGAGTTAGAGATGATATATGGTAAGGTAATAAAATAAAAATCGGGATTTGGTGGTGTTTAGTGTTGATCCGGTCCTGGGTCTCTCTCGTCGTTCAGGGCTGCGCCGCACGCTGCGCGCGCGAACGACTTGTAGACTGCGGAGTGGGCGGGGACAGCGAGAGTTGTTGACCTCAGGTCATCTCGGACCACGCTCGTTCTCTCTATACTTACGCTTTATTTATAATTTTGTTTTATTTTATTTTATTCGTAGGCCGTTGTATTTTCCCCACTTTCTGAGCACATACAAACAGGTTTCGTGAGCAGTTGTTTGGTTTAATATAGACCTAGTTGCGTTCACGATAGCATTACACCGTATGGTGCAAGTGTCGATGGCCGCCGTAATAAAATCACCTGAAGTAAGCTACGCAGTGTGTCCCGTAGCGGGACGCGTGCATAAATCACTGACGCTAAACGCTCGAACGTTCCGTTAACGCTAGCGTCCCTCAAGCCTCAATCTCAGTCTTCTTGAGAAGATGAAGATTCAGTGGTTCATGAATATTTACGAGTATATTAAGGGTATAGAGCGGTGTCCAGCAGCAGCAGCAGCAGCAACAACAGCAGCAACGGCACACAATAAGTAATTAACCATAACAAGGTGTAGCACATACTATCTTATGATCTCGTAAGCTTGCTTGGGGGCCAGAACGGCAGAGGTAGAGCAACGTGACCCTCGCATCAGCTCCAGCACCAGCGTGTCCACCTGTGGTGCGCGTGCCGCGAACACCGCGACCTCTGTGACCTCAGTCCACACTTCGCGGGCAGATCGAGCTGTCGTTGTCGTCTGTTGCTATCACTGACGTCGCCACTTTCAAACAAATACCCTATACACTGTGCTCTCTTCACGGTCGTCATTCAAATTTCATTATTTATTATTACTGGTTTCATTATACCTAATTTGCATAAAGTGCCATCATTAACATAAACTTGGAAAGTACTTGTATTATTTTTGTCATTGTAATGCACAACTAATACCTCAAGGTTTAGATTTTCTTTCAAGGACACTTTGATTACTAATAATAAATACCAATTATAAACTTTAGCTCATTAAAATTCAATCGCGATTTTTACATTGCTAATTTTACAGCGTTCTGCTATATTTCCGCTTATTTCAGTCTTTCAGGGTCACGAGCTACTATTATTAACAATTTATTTTCATTTGTGTTACATCTATAATTACTTCAAAGATCTTCATCAGTGAAATGCATGTTACATTTTTTTCCATTGAAAATTTTCTAAATAGAAACGTTTCTTCTGAAACTCTGAAATTTTCGGCGCAAAATGACTTACTGAAATATGATACACCCAGGAATGGGTAAAACGGAGGTTATATAGAATGATACGATGGATAACTGATGAAGAGAGACGATGTGCAGAACACGTAGAAAACGCAGAGCACGCACTCGGCACCAGGCAATATTCAGTGTATGCAGTGCGCAGTGCGAAGGCGCCAAGCAGCGCTCCTGGGCGCGGGCGGCGAGGGGCGGCGACGCGGGCAGACACGCGGGCTAACGTATTCTCCACAACATCGCAGCACCGCAAGCCCGCGAGCGAATACTACTTCTTTTATTTAGTTTTGCTGTTATCCATCTCAATGTTCCTCTTACTTGTACGATACGAACATCGTTAAACTGATTGGCTTATTGTACAATAATTATATCCAGTATATCGCTTGACATTTTGCTACTAGTCACTGCAGTTGCTTGCAATTAACGTACTGCGTTACACGAACACCAGGAGTACTCAAACGTTTTTCATCTGATTACCGTTTCTCTTTCTCTGCTATAACCTCGCGGAACGAACTAGAAATAATGTCACTCTATTGACATTGATTCATAATACACAACAAACTCAATTTTACTTCTTTCTTCTTTTCATACTTTACTATTAATTGACAAATGGGCGGAGCCAACGTTTTGACGTCACAACATGGCGTTACATTGGTGGATAGTTCAGATAGCTGGTCAATTTATTTATTTATTTAGAACTCAACCTCAATTACAAAACCCGAACCATTCAGTCACAAAACTTTCTTTTGTTTGCTTACATTGAACAGTAAGATTTGAATGCAAGACCTCTTGAGTTTTATCTCGATTTATAGTTGGTAACCCTTGTAATAAGGATACATTTCTTGTTGTGTAGAATAGCAAATGAAAGTAAATAGTATTCAAACCACTTTGAGTTCAACTTATATCCCAAAAATATGATTGCATTTGAGTGTTTCGGATGGCACTGTAAACTATGCACCTCCTTACAGTAATTAGGCTTTATTTCCTGTTGTGCGGAAGAACAAATAAATGAAATAATACCGCTAGATGCCACCCTTAAACTGAAGCTCGTCTCCACGGCAAAGTTAGAGCAATTGTTTCCCTTTGTGCATTTTGTGCGTTGGAGTCATGACAATCACAATACTCGCGAGTCGCAATCGCAGCTCGAGTGACAATGCGGCTAATAGAATGCCGACTTTGCATGCAAATGAGTTGGATAAACAACGAACGAACAGCGCAGTAAGCGCACGGCGCATGGATGATGGCCCATTGGCGATGCAAGGCTAATCAAGTAATACGAATACAACACCAAATATTTTACAAAGCATTCTCAATTGGACGGTTATTGGAAACAATCAATTCCGATTTTTTATTTGTTTAAGTTATAGAGGGAGGCATTTTCGAAAATTTTCATATCCAATAACCAATTCCGATCCGATCCAAAATCTGATCTGAAGTGTAATGTAAAATTCGAAACAAAAATAACCATTATAGATGCACCTAAATAAAAACTAGAAAATAGTATGTTAAAAAACGGGGTTACAATTGGTCATTTTAAAACTATTTCTATATTGCATTCTTTTAGTTTTGTTTCAAAATTTATATTTATAAAAATTATAATAAAATTTCAAGGTGGTAACACCAACAGATACAATAAACATATGAAATTTAATTAATTTTGACATTTATTGGTTAGGTTAGAATTTAAATTCATAATAATCTAGGTTATGTTATAAAACTAAATACCTTTAATTTTTAATAAAGATTTTTTGTAATTTAATGTAATTATTTTATTATGAAAAAGTGAATTTGGATAAGCTGAGTAATGACAACTAAATTGATAGATTTATGTTTGATATTTTTACAGCTTGATAACTTTATAAAAAATATCCCCAAAAACAATTGTATAAAGTTGAACTTTATAGCACTGATTTTGATAAATATTTTATCCCAATTTCGCTTCGGAATTCAACCGGAGAGAGTTCTAATCCGATCCGAAATCCGGCTTTCGATAGGATCGAATCGGATATTTTTGTAGAATTCAAATATGTCAAGTCAGCCTAAGCTATGTGCAGAATTATAATCATTTTTATATTTGGTCTTTACATAAGTGAATTGAAAATGACACATGTTGGATAAGAAATAAAAATGTTCTTTAAAGTCATCGAAGAAGCAACGTACGTATACAATCAGGTCCATTTCGTTTGCAAGTCACGTTAAAAAGGTTGCCAAGATAATAAACAAAGAAAGTTTACAGTTGTCTCGGTGGGCGTACAACATTCACGGCACGACACACAGCAGTCGAACGCCAAACTGCCAAACCAATCTTGAAGACGCGGCGATGTCGGCATTCGGCATAACTTGGTTTAGCTTCATAACGGATAATATTCAAATAGTTTCTTCTACGATTAGTCAAAAAAGTAGGCTTTTCGGATATCAATTGGTGGCAAAGAGTGAACAATTGTAATTGGAAATAGTCTACAAAGTATTTTTTCTACAACCATTAAAAAAAGTAGGCGTTTTTGAACTTATTTTTATTATGAAAGTAGCAGATTTCTAGTAATTATTTCTGCACTAGTGCAGAAAAGTAATTTAATATAAATAAACTCTATACAGTATACTTTCTTGAGTTTGTTTCGCATTGTCTGTTGTCATGGATACATTAAACCAGGTATCTTTCTAAAGTTTCTAAATTAATAAAAAATTTCAGAGATGTTACAATTACTGAAATTTGTTTTATTATTTTTATCAAAATTTGGTTTATGGTTGTAGAAAAAATAGTGTACGCAACTCGTGCAGAAAGGGGTTTTTTTGAACTCGCGGTCTTGCAGCATTCGCTTCGCTCATGCAGCAACGGACCACTCATTAAAAAAAACCCATCTTTCTGCACTTATTACAAACCTCAAATGTTAACAAAATGTATATTTTTGTTTTGTTTGTATTCTATTCCTAATTACTTACAATTAACATTTTATCTTTCATATATGTGATGATATCAGCGAAAACTTATAGATACATAACATCACCCTATATTCCATCAAATGAAAAACTCCAAACTTCGAAACATTCACAGTACAGGCACTCATCACATTTAATAATCATTCTCATCTTACCTCACTATCCCCGATCCATCCACATTTATGGTTCTTTCCATACAAGCTCATTTATTCCTCTCAAAATCTATCCATTCGCTCCTTTACCTTTACATATACAGGATGTTTCACAACTTAGAGCAAAAAATTAAAGGGTATATTCTGTACGACGTGCTGATCATGAAACAAAAAGATTTTTTTTTTAAATCGCAAAACTATTTTCCATGTTTCCCAGTCCAAAATTTTTCGTTGCCACTGCCATGATTATGTTAAAGTTATTAATTAAATAAAATTCTATTATAAATAACTGCTAATAATTGAATTGTGTAATTATTCTTTCGTACTTAATACCTACTTCATTATTTGTGTTTAATAGAAAAGCGAATCCAGTGCAGTACTACAAAAAATGTTTTAGGTTAACAACCCTTAATTTTTCGATTTAAAAAAAAATCTTTTTGTTTCCTGATCAGCACGTCGTCCAGAATATACCCTTTAATTTTTTGCTCTAAGTTGTGAAACATCCTGTATATATCGTCTAGTAATTGTCTGTCTACATTTAGTTTCCATGATTGCACAAAATTATAGAAAAGGTGCAAATCGAATACAAACTAGTTCATTTTGAGTCTGATGCCAATCTCACCCTGCACGCTTTTGCTCCATTGTTCAGTTGTTCACGCACAACAACCCAACACAATGCAACACCACGGGATGATAGTACACTCACTTAGGGAGGGATTGCGCGCGTTCATTTGCATTCGTGCAACTTTATTTCCTGTTGATCAATACGTAAACTGTATAAAAATAAACAAATTCTATAGAAACCTATCTACTGATTATCGCTAACCCTCGCTATGTAACACCTATCATTAAATTTACAATAGACTTGCCAGGTGTTCTCGTATTTTCATAGTTTCATTTTGATGTATGCTACACAAAAATCACAACGTTTGTAATAGCGGTACGCTTTAAGTCTAAAATAAATATTGTGTACGTTATTGCAATAGGGGAGAGGTTAGTTTGATGATTTTAATAGCTTCTAATATTCCCACAAGCAGACTGTATCAATTGGTAATTGTACCATTGTGTTCATAATTATAGATGAGCCAATTTACTATAAAAATATTATAATACGTCTGTAATATTGTATAGCACGAGTACCATACTCATTTCACGCAGTAGGTAGCTATTGCTTTAGTCTACAAAAATGACAGACAAAAATCTGTTGCTTTTGTTAATTGCATTTGTCACAATACTTAGTGGCAAGAATTTGTTGACAATAGTTGCAATATTAAAAATGTGCATATATTTAGAACCAAATGCTTCAAAATAAAAGATATGAAAAACAAAATTTGATTTGTAAAATTTTTGGACAGTAACTGAAGAGAAATTAAACTCTATTTCGCCTTGACTTCACTTTTATAATATTTTCAATTAGATTATTCAACAAGGATGACCCAAGAAGCATACTAACTCGCTTATCACTATATCTATTTTACTTTCTAACTGTAGGGTTCTTAAATAACATATTATCGATATTTTTGGTATTATGACTATTATTGATATCGATATTATTAGAGTTTATAACTGCAATTGTATTATTTGAGATGTTTTGAGTATGTGAATGAAAGATTAATGACAAAGATAAATGAGCTTGTATGGAAGAAACTATGAATGTGGTTGACGCGAGAATGGTATGTTGGAATGAAATATTCACATGCGAAGATATTAAAATTATTGATATCTTTGTATTTCAATATCATGATTTGATAAAGTAGCAGTAGTACTCTGTATATGAGATGGAAGTTGTGGGCACCAGCTGGTCTATTTGTCGCAATATTAGTGATCTGTTACGAGGGTAAATAAGAGGAAACTATAGATATCCTTGCTAATCGCAGTTGCATGCAAGGACAACACCAGGTCGCACTGTGTGCCCTAAGTGCGTGGAGTGCGTGCTCTGTACTCCGTCCTGCACCGCCCACGCACATCTGTCAATAAGCCAACGTACACGTTAATTAGCTATTAGCGCAACATGACATGATGGGGAGCCGACTTAAATACAATTGCGGAACCGAGTTGTGTATCGATGTCAAATAATAACATGAATCGAAGATAATATAGCATTCGAACTGGACATGTTTTACTAGAAATTCATTTCGAAACGACATAATTATAGGGATGGTCCATTAGTTAATTTCTTATACATACGCTCCCATTTCATGTTGAATATATTTGCTTGCGATTGTTAACTCTATGTTCTTGGCAATTATATACTTGTTTTTATTTCTAATTTTAGTGACAATGATCTGTACAGTTGGAACACTGAAATGTATACTACCTGGAACAAGCATAAATTATAAAAATGTATGCTGCTGGGGGCAATCGGTATATTTCGTGAGTGTTCAGGTGGATTCGACACGATTCAGACACTACTTCATTCCGTAGTCATGGTGCAATTTCTAAATAAAATCTTTATGTTTAAAATATAATAAAAACAACTTCAAAACAAATATACGTTAGATAAAAAATAAATCTACAAACTGTCAAAATAAAGTGTACATGTCCAGCAGTACGAGGTGTAAATAGCGTTATGGAATTCGAATCCGGAGATCTCAAGTTAAACATTACATGAACTACCACACTGCGGCTCGGTAAGTGTGGATCCTGTACTGTAATTTGGATTAAGTACCTGTTGTACAGCGAAATATAAATAAAAGTTATTCTCGATGAAGACACCAGCTATTACTATTCAATAGGCCCTCAGTCCAGTGTCTATTGTACACAGCAAGATTTACACACGCGAACTCTTGTTTGCCTAAAGAGATGATTTGGTCATGTGCCAAGATTAATTGCTAATATAAGTTATGATTAAAAATGAAGGAGTAGGTAGAAGTAGTGCGGACAAATAAAGAGTATTCATCATCATGAAACTCATCGTGGCTACGCATCTCATCCAGATTCCATTGCAGAATAAGTTTCGGCCGAACGTAACGAGAACGAAGCAGTCACGGACTTTATCACTCAATAAACAACACGACGAGGAAGCAAGAGGGGCGGTGTGCAAGCGATTTACCCCCGGAACGATGGAAATTTGCGAAACGCACGACAAAACTTTATGACTCTGATTTAAATTTGAAATGTGATGGAACCGTCAAAAGCAGCCGCAATAAAAATACACAGTTTATTGGATTATGCATTTGATCAGCGAGTCTTTCTTCCAGTAATCGCCGCCGAATACCCAACGAAGTAAAACTTCCGTCAGAGAACAGATTTCCTGCAGCGTGTCATTTACATTTACATATCCCGAATTCTGTATTCAACTTTTACGTGCACTTAAACTCTGATGAACAAAATTCAATTGCATTTTTCAGGGGCCCCAAGATAATTGTCCCACTTACTCAAGTCGAGACCTCGAGAGGGCGGTAACATGAAACGTAAATAAAATAAATTCGACACTTAACGCAACATATGTTGACATATAAATACGGCATAATGGGATTTGTAACGTGACACGGTGAAACTGGCTCTGAGACTGCCTGCGAGCTATAGGTACTGACATGGTAGCGCTAGGGCCAGAGTTTTCCTTGCCTCTAGGGTCGTCACACTCGAATGCGTTGCACGTACAACAACAACCAAAAAGAGACAATGATTACGATAAATATAGACCACAGCGAAACGTCAATTACATTTCCTATATAGCTTCAGTTTCACAGCATCATGCATGACACGTAACTGGTGGTTGCTACTGACTTCGATCTATTGCGGAACACAATGAAAACCTGAATTTCAATCTCACAACTATTTCAAATTATTTTATATTACAGATCGGAATTTTCGAAAACTTTCATATTCGCTCCGATCCGTTATGATTTCTTCGATTTTAGACTTATTATAGATTGTTTTCTCTAAATTTATTTTAACCCACTGAATCCAAGGGTAAAGATCCTAAGTGCATATGTCTTTTATTTGTTCATAAGTCAATTGAAGCACGAGAAATGCAATGCCATTAAGCGCATCTTTACACCTCGTTTAGTTTTTGAGATATAGCATCTGAAAAGTACAAATGTGATAACTAAAACTGTATAGGTATATTTAACTACGAGACTCTCGCGAGATTCTCGCTCTCGGAAACAATATATCGATCCAAATTTGTATTCTAATATTGTTATTTAATGAATAAATAAATAAAACACGAGCAAAACGTCAAAAGCAAAATTGTTACTTTTGGGCCCATATTGTCTATGGGTTTATCTGGCCATGCCTATTACGAATGCAGATGTAATTTTTGTAATCAAGAAATATAATTATTCATATATTCTGAGGGGTTGCAACCTGCGACCAGATGTGCTACCGCTACCTTATCAACACACCTGTGAATGCAACTCACTACTTAGGCTAAATCAATCGCATAATTGAATCAAATCAGATCGTCGAAGCCTCTTTTAAATATATTATCATAAATACGAGTAGCATATGTTTCCGTGTATATACATGCAGTGGGCACGCAAAATGCAAATCGCTCGCGAGTGGATCATTTAAATAAATGAAAATTCAGTGGGGGGCGGCTGTCGGCAGTGGCGGCTGTGGCGATGTAGCGCGTTGTGGTTGCACACGTGCACACGTGCAATACTGTCGTGTTTCTGTATTTGTATTACTAAAATCATTTTACATCAACATATTAATACGATCACATATGTTTGTTGAGAACGGGGTGGGTAATGAGTACACAAGTGTTGACCCATTTCACTACTTATTTCTACAATTTATTATATCATTTGTTACTCTGCACAACAGGAACTTATCCCAATTACAGTAAGCTTATAGTGAAATCTGAACCACTTACCCACATATAGGGTGATTCTGCAAAGGCGAACCCCTTAACTTTTTGATTATAAGAAAGTTTTAGTATATTAAATATACTATTTTATGACATATATAGAAATTTTTTATAAAGTCAGGTTTACATGATACGACTATCAACTTTTATTTTTCAAATGGGAACCTAGAATTATTTTATTAAAATAAAAACTGCCAATTTTTCTCTTTTCAACGATGTATTACTTATCATAAATGTATATGAAAAAAATCGAGATAAATAAGATAATTGAGACATATCAGAAATTATTTTTATTCGACTATTCTAGGAGGCTATGCGAAATTGAACACAATGTAACAAGGTAAAATGAATGACAAAACACGTGAAACAAGTAACAAATAAATATCTGCATTGTTATCATTAATTTTACCTTGTTACATTTTGTTTAATTTCGCATAGCCACCTGATTAGATGAATAAAAATTAATTCTAACATATCTCAATTATCTTATTTATCTCGATTTTTTCATATACATGTATGACAAGTAATACATCGTTTAAAAGAGAAAAAAAATGGTGCTTTTTATTTTAATAAAATAATTCTAGATTCCCATTTGAAAAATAAAAGTTGATAGTCGTATCATGTAAACCTGACTTTATAAAAAATTTCTATATGTGTCATTAAATAGTATGTTTAATATACTAAAACTTTCATATAAAGAAAATTTGTCTATTTCTTTTAATAAAAAAGTTAAGGGGAGTTCGTCTTCGCAGAATCATCCTGTATATATTTTGCAAATTTAGTTTTGTTCTATAGGTCGATATAATAGTCTTGGAGATCGGAATTTTCCATATTTTGATATTCTGATTCGATCCGATTTGAATCAAAATCCGATCCATTAGATCCGTACAGTTTTTCCTATTTACATGTAACCAATAGTAACATTGTATATTTGAATAAAAAATAACCGTAACTAAATTAAAAATGTAATTGTAACGTTTTTTAATCATTCATTTTACGTAGCGTTATCATTAGAATTTATATGTTTTTTACTCAGAGTGTATACTTAAAGCTGTGAATGATCGGATCGAATCGAATAATTCATACGAATTTCGGATCACATGTTTTATCCGACTTTTTTGTCGATCTCTAACAACAATTTTCTGATAAATATTATAATGAAATGTAAGCATTATATACGTTGATTAAGTTGAGGAAAATGATGTCTGTATTTACAGTGACAATTTGACCGTAGTGAAACTGTGTTTGTTGATTTGCTTCCACGTCTACGTCAGTAGTAAATTGAAGGTTTTTGCTGTGCTTTAGCTGCGCGCATCACTGATCGCACAGGTGTACAACACCAGACCTCTTGAACATCTGGGCTCCAAAAACGCTCTCTTCACACGAAACCAGTTCAAAACAAAACAAGCCGTCATAAACGAAACCATCAACAGTATCAACAGACAAGGTGCAACAATAATCACCCAAATCATCTGAGATATATGGCTGTTCAAAAATTACCATCTGGTGCAACAAAAATCATGTAAATATTATACATCATTCGCCAATCAGCGGTGCAGATATAAATCTCGACTTTACTTTTAACAATTATCTTGATCATTACCAAATCTTATTTCATTTTTATTAATTGACTGAATTTTAGGACTTTTAGTTTATCCGTAGTAATTTACATACAAATATTTTAACGTTAAATATAAATAACAATATATATATATATATATATATATATATATATATATATATATATATATATATATATATATATATATATATATATATCATCACGCATTTTACCCATTACTGGGTGTGACACTCTGCCTAAGCAGATCTCGGTAAGTGATATATTTTGTCGCGTGAAATGCGGTTACCAGCCGTCAAATCACGGCCCTCAAAGATATTAGTGGAGAGGGAGCCACAGGGGTAAATTTAAATTGGTGAAAATTGTTTGTCGGCTGTGGGGATCGAACCAGGGTTCTCAAGATCCACAGGCCGACTCGATTATTTATCAGAAGGTATTCTAAACAGAAGATATTTTATATTTCTTCATAGATTCTTGTTTTTATTAGTTTTTAAAATATGAATGTGGTTGAAGCGAGGATAGTGTGTTAGGATGAAGGCGCTACCCCATGTGAAGGGATATAGCGTATGTACGTTAAATCACAAATATATACAATATTGTTGAAGAAGGAATGATGAAGATGATTTTGCGGAACAGTGATGAACTGAGACTAAACTTGAAAGTCTTAATTCTTCGTCTTCGGGAAGTTGTGGTTCTGTTTGAATTCTACTATAAGCTGTAATTTAATTGAAATTAATATCTTGTTATCTTGAAGACAAGCGTATGATTCTTGATTTTAGATTCATTGGTTAGATGTTTCGAGTGTTTACCTGCAATTGTGTGGAGATCACCTTCAGAAACAAGCGCAGTGCACAGGAGCGAATGGATGAATGTTTGTTGTGTGTTGATGGATTTTGGTTGTGAGAAAAGAAAGAGTTTGTATGGAGGAAGTGTTAATGTGGTCGATCGAGTATCGTGTGTCAGGATGAGAATGTTGACGGGTTCGTGCTACCCCATTTAATGGGATATAGCGTGATGTTATGTATGTATGTATGTATGTATCTTGTTATAAATCAATTGAATTTTAATGCGGTACATGTATTTGAAGGGAGCCTGAAACTATTCGGTAAATTAATTGTGGAGTATAATGAATACGTATGAATTTTAGCGAAGCCTTAAATCGATGTAGTAGTGCAATTGCATCTAGTGGGTTGGTCAGTTTGGAGCCAGTAGCAGTAGATAGATATTGTTTGCAGGCGAAGCTGTACAATATCACGATCATGTTTGCATTTGTGTTTGCGTGGCGTTATGCGGTACAGCAACATGATTGATCCGATACAAGCGCCGATGACACATGACTGACTGTGCTATCGCACTGGTTCGCCAGATATATGTCCACGCCGCTGATTAATGACCAACAAACCATTATGTGACTTATTCCCTGATCGCTCGACGCTCGACGTTCACTGACGTTCACTAACGTTCACCGTCGAGCACACCGCGCACTCTAGATTCTATTAATTCATTTCGTGCGCCCGCCACTTCAGCCTACAGATCCAATTAGGTTTAGTCCCGATGCGCCGTCAAATTCGTTCATCAGTTTGGTGACTTGCATCTTGTCCAACATATTTTCAGCTTTCCCGACGCAGGGTGCCATTAAGACGGCGCTATTTTTTATTATTTATCAACTTCCTCAACAATCGGGTAAACACAATTTCGGCACTGACATTTTGCTAACGACAATTGGCGCTGCAAGTGGCGACTGTCCTTTGAACGGTTTCAGAGAACTGCATGTCACTTTCACATGAAGCAATTACGATATGTCTGTGTCGTATGTCGTTTGTAGACTATCCGACCCCTTGGCCAGACTGTTACAACACGGTTTGGAGTTCGCGGTATGTTCAATCAATAAACATCTAATTGTTGTGACAGAAGGTAAATACTGGTTTGATGACTGATTCATGACATTGGAATGTTCTGTTTTAGCAGACAATCAAATGTTTGCATGATATCTCATCATTCGCTGAAGTCAACCCTCGCAACTCTTCTAGCTACTACACATTCTTTATCGATTCAATTTATTTGAATTTATACTGAATTATTCAACTAAGTAGTTCCACCTGCTGCAAGACATTCTGATGATTCAAAAAGCAAACTTCGTTTTGCAATAACAAAAATATTAAAATTATGACAAGTCAATAATGTCACACTATTCCAAAATCTTAGAGCTACAGGCAATTCTAGTCTACTGGATAAAACTTAATTACTAATTAAAAAGAAAGAGGTCGTGCGTTCAAATTTTACTAACTGATGTAATATTTGAAAACCTGATCAAGTATATCAGTTTTTCCTTGTGGAAAAGTAGCCAGTTGATTTTAGACAAAAATGCTTCAAATATAAGTTAAAGACAATTCTGCATCTAAATCAGTAATTACATTAAAGTTTGTACGTTTTCTAATCGCAATCATCAGATTTAGTTTTATAAAAATTGCTTTTTTATAGTGACAGTCGCAGAATTGAAATAAAGTAACAATCAAATGTATGGCATTATAACTATCAGAAAAGGTTAGTTTGTAACTTTTCTTCATGTGAATATTCAATAATAATACAACGACAATAACTTTTATTGTCACTTAAATAAACCACAAATCCATTCAAAACGAAACTTTCCTAACATGTAAAACGCTGTAAATTTATTTGTTATTTTGTTGCAATCCCACGGCTATCATTATAAAAAAGCAATTCAAATAAGAGTTGTGATTAGCAAAATATTCTAGTACTTTTATTTGAAACATTTAGAAACGAATGAAACTGAAGATTACCATAAATTATGATCGATTTGAACGTTCCTATTAATGTAATAATGTAGTATGCATCAAATTTATATTCGCTGAAAATTATATCTTTGCTACATTTGAAAGGTGTACTCTTTGTATAGTACTCATAGTACTAGTTATAAAGTAATTTAAAGATACCTGTAGTAGGTAGAATTATATTTGAAGGTTGTTCTACCGGTGGTTAGACAGTAAACATTTATAAATATTAATGAAATATCATCCCAGGCAATTTCACTGTTACCTGAGGCTGAGTCTGTGACTTTCAACAAAGTAAACAGTCGTTTTTTAGTTCAGTCTGTCATCAATTTGTCACGGGGATCGAGGATTGTTCTCAACAGATATGGTTTATACAATCTCATTAGAATAGCGAGTATTGAACCTATACACACCTGTCGACTTGTCAAGCACCGCTCATCTACATAATATTAATACGGATTGTCTTTTGTGACAATGACAACCACGGTTAAATAAAAAACTTCTCGCTAATGATCCGTATTCAATAAGGGTTGCTGAACGTTACATAACGGTTACATTTTAGTAGCGTGATAAGTTGACTTGAGAAAAAAGATTTCGGACAGTCCGTCAACCCTATTCTTCATCTATGAAACTTAATACTTAAGTCCTTGTGAAAAGAACTTTATTTTGAATAGACCAAACATCAAAGATATTAAGAGAAGTTTGTATTGAAAATATTATTCAATGCATACTATTTAGTTATTTGATATTCAATTCACATTTCATGTCTGGTGATGGGTCCGTGGCAAGCAAGTTACTACGTCTTTGGATCTTTGTAGAAAGAGCTGCTACAATTCAAACTGACACGTATAGTATTTTCAAAATACATATTGTTATACGCATACAGGGTGTACCAGATAAATCAGTCAACTCCATTATTTTTTCTTTATTATGAAACATACAAAATAATACCAAGTAACAAAATTGTATCAAACGATTAGAAGAAAATAAGTTCGATACGGTATTTTTTTTAATTTAATCATATAAACATTTTATATCCTGACATAATAAAAATACTGAAAAAATGCGACCATATACATATTTATCATCACGCATTTTACCCATTACTGGGTGCGGCACTTCTTCCAAAGAAGTTAATGAAGGGGAGGCCACAGGGATACATTTAATATGGTGAAAATTGTTTGTCGGCTGTGGAAATCGAACTGATGTTCTTGATATCACTGAACCACCTACCCCTAAGCCGAGCGTGTTAAGGCACATCTCTTAACATACTGTGACGACACCCGAACCAAGGTTCGTCAGTTCGAATCCGCCTGTCGACAATGTGTGATTTGTCGTAAAAATATAAAATACAGTTACATGTATTTATCACACTCGGGCGCTATAAGCTAGTCACTTATACACCTTAAATAATGTAGCATTTGACTACGAAGACCGGCAGTACGGCAGTGTAAAAACTGCGGCTCGGTGTGTCCAGTAGGCCCAGGTCCGATTTGGGCTGTAGTGCCATCAGAAGAAGACCTACCCCTAAATATAATTTCACACGATTCAAAAGTACTTCAGAAGTAGCATAATTAATTATTTCTTGTTTTGTTTCATCGTCACAGGTGTACATTTACTGTATTGTTGATATAAATAATCGCTAAATATAAAACAATATTATTTGACAGCAGCTAATTTATAAATAAAATTAGTTTTAATTTCAACCACACTTTTCTCAGTATTTTAATTATGTAAGGATATAAATTGTATATATGATTGAATTTTTAAAAGTCGACAATATATCTTTGTGCAGTAACTTGAGAACCACTGGTTTAAAATAATATTTTCTTCTATAATAACATGTCTTCTTTAATCTACTACAATTTTGTTATTTAGTATTTTTTTGTATCTTTAATAATAAAGAAAATAATGGCGCTGACTCGTTGAAAATATTCAATATTGAAATATTGTCAAAGCAATCGTATCATTGTTTTGCACAGTACTGTATTCGTGGTATTTATAGTGTGTTAATAACACGTAATAAATATACAATATCAATATTTTTTTGTTTAAACAATAGCTTCAACAACATAAATAATATCACTTCTTGTTGAGACTTATTTTGTTATAATTTATATTTCTCTAAATATTAGTATCGCCACGCTATTACGTACTTAATTTATTAGCGTTAACATATGAACTGTTATCGCAGAATAAACATAATAAAGCAATAAAATCAGAAATATAACATAAATATTATTATCGAGAATTTTAGTTTATCATTCCAATATACATAAATTACAATATATGTTTCATAATAAATATATAAATATGAATGAAGAAGTATTTCTACTATATTGTAAGTGAGCTTGTGATATGTGAATTTCGGCGTTAAAATGTATTTTTATACCCTAAACCCTGGGCGGTTTAGTGCAACCGATTATTATAACATATAAATAATATTTGTAATAAATATCAGTCGTAACATTCACATATATTTAAATCAGTTTTATTGATCTACAAAGGTTTCAAATTATAAATGTATTTACTTTGCACGCTTCACAATATGTCATATTATCAATAACAACTAAATCATAAATTTATCGGATTCCTTCTGCATGAACCGGCAGTTGTAACACAATGGTTACACTGGTATTGAGACTTCTAACCAAAACTTTTATTTTATCCTGTCAAGCGTTACTGAATTATTTGACAGCACAATGCTTTAAAGAAAGAACTACATTTTCTGACAATTTTACTTGAACAAGTGTTTTTCTAACGCCCGTGTCACAAACTGAATGTTTACTTCATTTTTATTTGTTATATTCATTCTTTTCATTGTCAAATCTGTTTTTATAATTATTTTTGTAGTAAATCAAATTATTATTATTATGATTACCAGAGATTCTAGAAGGTACGAGTATACTGCTCTCCTAAGTAATTACGCAGTATTATGTATAGATCAAATTATGATGACAATAATAATGATCCTGTTAATTCAGCATTGACTGCGTTTTTTAAGTACTTTACCGACAATACTTTTAGAAAAATAAAGGTGTTTGTAATAAATTCTAAATAGCAAAAAAACATGTTATGAAGTTTCTAAACTGTAACATTTGACGAAAGCAATCAATGAAAATAAAGGCTTAATTTTGTTGTTTACTGCATAATTGCTTAGAAGGGCAGTAGAATTGTCGATATGATTGAATGTAGTACTCGTATCTGTAGAATTTAGAAGAACAATAAGTGCATCAAGTGCGTACTTGTATTTGCACCTAACGCTGGCTGTGTTCAGGTAGCAATGCTCACCGACCTGTGGCCTATTATCGACTGGGATACATTGAACTACTCTCTCATTGCATGCAATATAAAAAATAAAAACAAAAAGTAGAGAAAGAAAGACAAAGAAAAAAACTTGTTAGGTTAGTGGCCGGCACTCGGCAGTCGCTTGCCAGGAGCATGTTGCTGCCTGTTGTGCTGCTGCTGCTGCTTCTGCTTCTTGCTGCTGTTACGCAGCTAAGCCCAGTAGCATCAATCTAATGGCCAAGACAGATTTTGTTAGTACAGTCAAAGAGAAAAGTTGCTGAGCGCGTACCACTCGCTTGCTACACCTGTGCAACGAACGCTGAGACCATAGGCGCCGAGAGATTTACTTAGGACTTGAAGCCAGTTTACCTACTTTTTTAAAAAAGAACTATTCGTATTTGACATATTGCAATGACATCTGGTATCTTTCTGCTCTCAAATGTATACAATTGTATTTTATTCAGGTTCTGTTATTATTATAGTTTATTAGTTAGAAATAGTTGTGATATCAATATTTCGGCCATGTTCTGCTGTCAAAATGAATGATTGATTAAATTGGTGTATGTTAGTGAAATTGAGGGTGAAAGATTTGGTGGATGATCTAGAAATAAATGGATGGATATGATTGAAGGTTTACTGCGTGAACGAATGATGAAACAAACTTGTATGAAATTAAATATGAATATGGGTGAGATAAAAGTAGTGTGCCAAGATAGAAATGTTTGGTAAAGATTAATTACAGGTTGAATCCAATGAATATTCAATTAATGTATCGAATAAAAGATAGAAATAAACGGATGGATGTGAAAGGAATTATTAATATGGATATTGGACCAATATAGACATGTTTAGTGAAGATTAATTGCAGAATGTTCATGAAATGTATCGAATAAAAGCTTGTTGAAGTAGGTATATGTTGGTGAAAGATTGAGTGAAGGATCTAGAAATAAATGAATCGATATGATTGAAGGTTTGTTGCGCAAACGAATGAAACAAACTTGTGTGAAAGGAATTACGTATGTGGGTGAAGCAAAAGTAGTGCATCAAAATAGAAATGTTTGGCGAAGACTAATTAATTAATAAAAGGTTGAATCTAATGTTTAGTGAATGTCTTCAATAAAAGATTCGTGAAATTTAGGGTGAGAGATTGTGTGGATGATCTGGGAATAAATGGATGGATATCATTGAAGGTTTGTTGAATGAAAGAAAAATGAAACAAGATTTTATGAAAGGAATGATGATTTGCCAATGTTAATTGCAGAATGAATATCATGAATAAATATTTAGTGAATGCCTCGAATAAAAGATTATTCCAGTATTCTAGGAGAAATGGAGTTTGAAAGAATGAGCTAGGAATAAATGGATGGATATGATGGAAACTCGTCGCGTGAACGAAATATGAGATGAACTTATATGATAGGAATGAAACATATTAGGCCACAACAGGAATGTTCTACAAAGATGAATATAATGAATGCTGTTTCATTTGACAAACGTTAGGTGCCAGGCCCCTTATTCTCGACGCCCATGTCCGAAACGAGAACGTATACCTGTTGCCCTGATAAATGCTAGCGGTCTCATGTTCATCGTAATTTTCTGTATCAAGTGGCAGTGATTGATCAACCATTTCATTTCATATTTAAAAATAAATAAAATGTTTAATTATGAAATAAAGTTTTTGTTTATATGTTGCTATAATTTACTTCATATAAACAAGATTTTCTACAGTAGCTCAATAGTCTTGTTATTCGTTTATTTATACGAGTAAGTCGAGACTCGGTTTTTTGCTTTCATTATTCGTTCCAAGAAGGTTGTATGTTATGTATTACAAAACCGTATTTTTAAATCGTGTAATTAATACGATGTGTATCAAGAAGTATTTGTAGTAAATCAATCATTTTAATTAGTTTTTTTCTTAATTAAAACTTGGAAATAAACAAACTTATTAGTAGTTTCTTGTACTTGTATTTGATGTAATGTAGGTGCAGTACTCTACGGTAAAATTACACATCTTTGGGGGTTATAATTTAACAGTTGGTAGACCCACTTCAGACTTTCAAATGGTGCAGTTTAATTAAAATTTGTAATTTTTATTTGCATATCATTAACTTGAAAATTATTATAACAATAATCACCTTTATTCTTTAACTGGATCATCTGGAATTTACTTCATCTTTATTGTAGCTGTTACTATAAAAAAGAATATAATGATAGAACACAGAACTATATTCTATATAAATTAATAAAAAACAAATTACTGACAAACATAAAATAAAAGAAAAACAAAGAAATAAAAGTGACAGCAATGATAAGCTTATGGAAACCAAATGAAAGTGTACCTTTGTCTCAATTTTGACATATCCTAATCAACGCCATCTCTTAGCAGTTGAATATCCCAACACTTGTCAATTATTGTGATTATATCAAGGTAACAAATGTATAAAAATATATTAACAAAATTTTACAAAGTCTTTATACATTTCCATTTAAAGTTCTTTAGTCTACTGCTGCCATCGACGACGAGCTCCTATTAGACGCAAGGAATTATTGTATATTATTGTTATCTTCTAAAAAAAATGCAAAACAATAAATGTAAAGTTGTTATCAGTATCAACCCATATATGACAGATAGGTATCACGTATCTGGAATGGCAGACAGCTGGGCTACTCGACTCTGTCACTCTGCAATCACATCCTGCGTCGCACGTAGCACATTGCAAGCAACGATTACGCTACACCTTTCACTTGAACATTTTCACTAACACACTTTGCAGTTACGACCTTCATTGAGCATTTATTAGATGCAGCGAGAGTTGACGTTAACGTTGTATTTTTCCTGTTGTTATTATGAAATAATACTACAACTCTAACTAGTTAATAGTGCGAAGTAGTACAACAAAAAATCTATAAATCAGGTGACTTCTGAGCAGGGGCGGCTCCAGACTTCGAATTAGGGGGGGTCATGGAGTGAATTTTGTCTCGGGGGCGGGGGAGGGGGTATTACCCATCTTCTAAATATAAAAAACATTTGTATTTGCTCATATTGTATTCCTGCTTTAAATAATTCATATGTAGCTTTAAGCAAAATTACTTTTCTATGAACAATTATAAACGTGGTGAGGAAAAGTGATTTTTTTTCACCTCAAAAATTTCCTCTAAGAACGCCAACACTTTTTAAATCATAAAGTTTCAATATCTAAACGGTTCTTCGATAGAATACAAAACTTATTGAATTAGAAGTTGATTTTCTATGTGCATATGTCGGTAGTCACATACTTGACTAGGTCTTAAATAGAATACCTCTCCCATCTGCGGGTCGAAATAATATCCCCACAAAATATTGGTTTTTGGCTATTTATTAGAATAATAAATCAAACAATAGTTCTTAATTATCTTAGAATTTTAAGTTCTTAGATAATATTTTCTATTTAATTTGTTTAACAAATTGAGTTATCGTAAATAATTACATCATTATTATGTATTAGGGCCAATTACCTATTAGGGCCAACATTTAAAAAAAGTCCATGCTTAGGAGGGGTCATGACCCCCATGACCCTCCCCCTGGATCCGCCACTGCTTCTGAGTATGCTTTCTTGATACTGAATATACAATATTTCAGTTGATATACTTACATAACAACACGCTTTATTTCGTTAAATGGGGTAGCACGAACCCTGGAAACATTCACTCATCAGACACACTCTTCCGTTCTTATCTTTTTGATTCGTTTTCAGTGTTTAACTGCAATTGTGTGGAAACGCAGGGCCTCGCCCACATTTTTTCTTATAGATTCGCGTGAATTATTTGCGATGTTTTGAAAAACATGTGAAACCTACTTCGAAAAAGAGATTAATAAAAATGTATATAGTAGTGAATAGATGGATGTGATTGAAGGTTTGTTGATTGAAGTGAAGATGGTGTGTTAAGATGAGAATGTTTGACCGAAGACATTTGATGGCATAGAGCGTGATATTATGTATGTATGTATCAGTCTTCGTCATACATTCTTATCCTAACACACCATTCTCGCTTCAATCACATTCATAGTTTCCTCCATACAAGCTTATTTATTCATCACACAGTACTCTTGATTCACCCACATTTCTAATTCCTTTTATAACAATTTGTCTTACAAACCTTTAGTTACATTCATACATTCATTCATTTACAGCGTTTTCATCTCAAATGCTCACACATCTAACAACGAATGTAAAAAGATATGAAAAGAAGTGAGCGACAGGCAGCGCTTGTATTGAAAGAAAATTCCACACAATTGCAGTTAGACACTTTATTCTAAGAACTGAAAACGAATCAAAAAGATAAGAAAAAAAGGAATTGTCTTCTGTGTTTGTTTCAGTTAACGTTGTATAGGAAATAATACGATAACGAATGACCCGCATCATTATGTTTAATAGATAACGATCTAATATTGTGTACCTACATATTGAACGAATTTTACAATTCTTACTTTACTTTCTACTTCCGCATTATATTCACATTTGTGCTACATTTTTCGTATTAATAAAACAAAAATAAATTATTTATTTGTTACTCTGCACAACAGGAACTTAATCTCAGTTACAGCATATCCGAATAATTCAGGCACAATCGTATTTTTTTAATATGCTTGTTTGTATATTTTTTACTGTCAAACATTTGCTTCAAATAAAATTTGGAGACGATTTAGTTCTTCGTATATTTTATTAGAAGCATTTTTATTGTAAATAATTTGATAGCTAAAAATATACAATGTCAAAAAAGTCGAATCATTTTGAACAGGTGAAAATTTTAATTCGTGAATTGTGTTTTCCATGCGATGATAATAAATTAGATAATGTTGCATTTTTATTAAATGATTCAGAATAAATCAATAAATCCTGACTCATATTATAAAAATGATATTGTCATTATTTGCTAAATTTTTAGGTATATACGAAGCGGTAGTATTTACTTTTTTTATCTATCTGTGTTATCTCTAATATGTTATAAATATTTTCATAATCTCATGTTAGTCATACACTTAATTCTATTTATTTTTAGATATATAATTAAATTATTTCAGGTATTCAATAAGGAATTATAAATATTAATGATAACATAAGTATATCATAACGTCTTTTACAAAAAAAATCAGTATGAATCGAAGTCGAGTTGTTATCCATAAAAAATATACGTATAGAAATTCAAAGTGACTTATTATTTTTCATTTATTTAAGTACCTATAAAAATAAGAATAGTAATAATAAATGTTTTAACACGGTATGTTTATAATTTTAGCCTCAATTTTCACATTTAATTTTAGATCGTTTAGGTGTTTTAGATATCACATTCATATGCACATACTTGTACGCATACTTACGCACTATACACTCACATTTAAACTGTAGTACTACAACTAAAACGCAGAGTAACAGAACTCCAACCGTAACTGCTGGACGCTACGATTACGGTTACGGCAGTCAACGTTTTCAATTCTCAGACATTATTTACCTAAATGTTACTTAGTTCACTAATTGCTTTTAGATATTGGATGGTGATTAGATTGATCTGTTTCTGCAAAGCAACAAATTGACATCAATAATTCTTTGCTTTTTCTAAAAAAGTAGAATTACAGAATCAAATAAAAGCAATTATTGACAGTATTTTATTTTAGCAATCTCTATTTGATTGTGTTGTCGTATTTGTCCAGTCATGTACATGATTCTTTTTAAATAGCGTTGATTGCTGCTTGTAATTTGTTGTGTCTGTACCCATTCAATTTAGCTCTAAATTAACAAATTACTAAAACGCATAACGTAGTAGTGAAAGAAAACCATTATACGTTAAATACTACATCGGAAAATTCACAGATCTAGGTTACAGTTACAAAGATAAGTGTTAGCAAACTATTGCGATATTCCAAGAAACGTATATGGGGTAAGTAGCTCAGTGGTATCGAGTCGGCCTGTGGCTTTGAGAACCCGAGTTCGACAAACAATTTTCACCAAATTAAATCTACCCTTGTGAATCCCCTTCCACTAACGTCTTTGGGGCCGTAATCTGACGGCTGGTAACCGCACTTCACGCGAAGAAATATATCACTTACCGCGATCTGCCACGAGAGTAATTTGAATTGTTGTGAAAATAAGTTTGTCGGTTTTAGCAATTTAATTCCAGCTCTTAAATCCACAGTTCGACGCACTGTTGTACAAACTAATGATGGAAGGAATAATTTGTTACAGGATGTAACATCCGAGCGGGAATCAGTGTGGCAGCTCCTCTACTCCAACCTAGTGTCGAACGAAGCGTCGTCCTGGTGCCGACGCCGTTGCTTCTCTGCAGGATCCGCTGCCATGAAGCGTCCGAGAGACTAGTGGTCACACGCCACGCCACATGCCACGCGTCAGGTCAGTCGCAGTCGCTCACCCTTGCGTCCAAGTTCCCCTCGAAACGCACGAATACATACGGGTGCGATGACACATCCCTAGGCGTCCTATACATACACATACACATACACACTGACATGTTGTGGCACGTCGTGCAGGTGTTGCACAGAGAGGAATTACTCACCGCTGCATGATACTCTATTGATATCATTTTATTTACTTCCTTTTGTTTTTATTTATATTTTTTAGGTGAGTGCTTATTTATACATTGTATTAATTGTAAGTTATACAAAAAAAGATTAGATTCTAAAAAGTTAGATTATAAATCGTCATGTAACATTAAGAAACGAAAATGTTTCAACTATTGTGATTTAAAAATGATTTGTGCGATATAGTATTTGAATAATTCGAATATATGGAATATTTATGCAATATTTGTGTTAAGCTGGACAGCAGAATGGCTAAAAGATTGCCCTGTCCCTTGAAACAGTCCAGAGTCCAACTTTCATCCCCTTTTCCATTCCCGGACTAATATTTCATAAGAATTACATATATTCCTCGTTCGCGCGCAGATGACCGCCAGTTCTGCTGCAGTAATCTTGGTAAATGTAAATGACACGCTCGCCAGATAACCCTTGCCATATCGTAATGCTTCATTTACCTTTATGCGTTTTTCTGGACTTGGAGCTACCCTCTCCCTACCCTGAATTATTCTGCTTCCGACAATAAAAATATATGATGATCGAAAGTATAAAGGCGAAGGGAAAAGCGAGACAGCGATACCGATAGGGCAGGAAGAGCCAAGAGATATAACGGAAGCGGAGTCCGACTGCTGAAAATCTAATTGATTTATCAGGTGGCAAGACACTTCAGTGATAGTACTGGACGATGCTGCCGACGACAATCGCTCCTCTGGATGGCCAACAACTATTGATTGCGCGATACTTCGAGGGTAAAATATCGTTATGGTTCTCGCCGACCGACATTTCCTAGATTGCTTTATTATATGATACAGAGAACAAAGATGTTAGCACCTCTATCTACTTTATTGCACTCTACCATTCATTCTCTAACTTTGTCCATAAAAATTCGATTAAAACTATGATACAGATAATCTCGTAGAAAACATAATTCATTTTTACTCATTTGTTATATGCAAAATGAACACAAAGTTGAATTCGTTGTTAGATGAGTAGGCGTAAATGAAAGATTAATGAAACAATGAGATATAGCGTGATTCGCAATAAAAGACATATTTTAAAAATTCAAACAACAGTTCATACTATCAAAGTCTCTTAGCATTTTCCTGTTATCAACGCATCCCAGGTTACCCATTATTATTACTAAGACTGTCATGAATCGCCAAAATCACTAAAATATCGTTTTGATATTACAGACGTTTAGTCTATCGCTCCGGTAGAACAAATGTACTTGCATTGTGTTTTGAAATGTGACACAATAAACATTATCTATCATCGTAGTTATTGTATGCGGTAGCAAAACCAGACCAGATTCAATTACGAACTAGAATTATACTGAATCCACGATAAACTTACTCTGCAACAGAATATTTTTAATCAGCAACATTCGAACGCAAAGATAATAATAAACAAAGTGAAAAATTAGATAGTGCGAGTGAATGTAAGGATAGCAAATTGATTTTACTAGGAAACGGTAAAACGTAAGTTTGTGTGCAACTCTACTGCAACAGGAGTATGGAGTATGGAACATGGGACGTGGAACAGAACACGTCGGTGATCTTGAACTTGTTTATTTGTTACATAAAACAACCATTCGGATTGTGCTCAATGGCATGGTAATGAAACAGTATCGTACGAGTACATGTGTGCTTCGTGATAAATTAACCAACTACCAGCTCCGAGCTCCCAGTTTCCAGTTCCAAGCTTCGGGTGTTTACGTTCCATTGGATATTGGATAAGATTTGTTGTTTATTTCATTGTTCCAGACAACGAGACGCTATATGCTGTGCAGTGACACATTGGTCCATCATTATAATTGCCTTTGTTAGAGAATGTAGGTTAGCCGCTCTACTAGTAAGTGTGCGCCAAGCCTGTTTGTAATTAATGATAACGATTAATGCAACTTAATTTTCCAGGCTTTTCAATTCATATACATTCTTAGATCCTGCATACGTAACATCACGCTGTGTACAATTAAATAGGATAGCACGAACCCTTTAAACATTTATTTATGTAAATTTTGGCTATCCTGATACTAATTTCGCTTCATCCATATTTATAATTCCTCTCGTACAAGCTCATCTCAATTTGATACATTCTTTAAACATTTATTCGATAGATTTATCTTCGCCAAATATTTCTATTATGATATACCACTTTTACTTCAGCCACATTGTTAATTGCTTTTATTCAAGCTCGCTTATTTTTCCCACTCGTGATCTTTTGTTCACGTAACAAACCTTTAATCATCCTCAATTTCACCAACATACACCTGTGTCACTAATCTATCATTTGACATACGTTCCGTATGCCCTAATCTTCTCAACTTTTCTAACAAGATTCTTCTTATTCTGAAACTCATCATACCCTATTTTTTATACAAGCAATGAAACATTCAGTTGTCCTTTTATTTAAAGTAGAGATGGGCGAATATCATCCGCGAATAGTCAGTTTTTTCAAATTTCAAATTTCCTGAATAATTCTGCTGATTATTTTGAAATTCGCCGAAAGTAATTATTTGCAATAAACATTTATTTACGAAGAACTATAATTTCTACTTTTATTTCGAACAATAATTTGGAAATGTTTAGCAGCTAATATAATAGGGTCATTTTTAATGATTGTTAAAGCGGCGATTGACTTAACTGAACTTTAATGTAGAGATGGGCGAATATCATCCGCGAATAGTCGAATGCCGCGAATATTGACATTATTCGATATTCGAGATTTTCGAATATTAACGTCAGTATAGCGAACATACGAATAACTCGAATATCGCGCTATATGTTAACCTCAATTTTTTTCTTTATCATTTGTACATAAACTTAAAGCTATTACAATACTTTGAAGTTATTAATAACAAAGATATTTTGTTTCAAAACCATGAAGACGTACCATATTTCAAATTTGTTTTTCGCCAACATCAGCCAGTACGTTTCACCTTAAATTTGAAGTTTTCGTCTTTTTCTTTTTTGTTTGTACTTTTTGTTTTAATTTTATTTTATCTTAACAATTTCATTCAAATAATGAAAAGGACATAATTAAATAATTATTAATAATAAATAAATTAACTTTTAGGAGGTAGGGAGTAGGAGGTACTCGAATATTCGAGATCTGATTAATATTCGTATTCGATATTCGAATTCGAGAAATTTAACATTCGCCCATCTCTAATTTAAAGCAATTTAGGAGTTTTGACAGCAGTAAAGATACGTCACTGAAATGTTTCCATTCTTGTTGATTAAAGCAAAAGTATGTCATCAATATCTTATAGGTGTTGCGAAGCTGAACTGAAAGCCATAATGATGCATAAATTCAATGAAAGCACGTCCTTATTGAAACAAATTAACAATTTATCGATTCTCCTTTTTGTGTAGCACTTACATGGACATAATTAATACGTTCACATTCCGTATTTTATTGGCTTTCATGTTACTGAAGACAAATTACAAATGATTCAATTTTATTATGCGACGAAGGCGATGTAATGCAACAGACTTTTAATTTGTCAACAAATCCATGATGAATAGTTGATGCGACCACACTTTGAGAAAGTAGAAAGCTCCATCAAGCACTAAACCATTAAAAGCTTTGGTTAGAAATGCAGCAAACAGGTCGTTGAGGCCTCGCCAAGGATGAGTCATTCGAACACTGCTCGTTTCCGCCAAAACGAAGCCAGCGATTGTTTGATATACTTTATTGTTTTGAAATGCAACGTGTTTAGACAATTTTAATTTCATTAAAATATATCATCACGCTTTTTATTCATTACTGGGTGTGGCCGTAGCAGATCGCGGTGATATGTTTCTTCGCGTGAAGTGCGTTTACTAGCCATTGATTTTTGACTTGACCAATATCTCAAAAACAGAAAGACTATGCAGTTGAAAACTTTACCATTAGATTAAGCGGTGAACATAATTTTTTTTCGAAAAAACGGTCTGAAATTGAAAAAAATTAATTTTGTACTACCTTATTTCATGGGACAGATCGTGATGTATAATATGTATTAATTTGTAATAAAAATAATTAAAATTCTTGAAAACAAAATCATCTTTTGAATATTGTCTACTGCGTTATTGACTATTGTATACGAAGTAGAAGATGAGTTAGAGGTGACCTCTACGTTTAAAGCTAACTCCTGAACTTCGTTTTATTATAATTCAAACATCGCCCGCAGCTGAAAATTTCCAAGTACTACCACAAAAAGAATATTACATAAGAACTAGTCTGCTATCCTCCTAAACCTAAACAGAGTCTTTGCAAAACAGGTCGGCTAGTCGATCCTAGTGTTTTTTTTGCCGGCGACGAGCGCAAGAAGGTTTGCGTCACACTCTTGGAATGTCCGGTGGTCATGCGGTGCGTTGTTTAGATGTGGGTTAACGACTGCCACGCGATAGGGGTGTTCGGTGTTCGGTGTTCTGTATTGGGTGTTCTCGAGCAGCAACCGTTCGCGAACGCAAACGTACCACTGTTATTACTTACCTTACCGGTGCGCTGAACGATATGAGAAGGTGAGTCATCGATGACATATTTGCAGTTAAAAGAAAGAAAAAACAATTTCATTGTATATTTTTAATTATATTGTGTAGCTATTTATTGCTACTCTGCACAACAGGAAATTAATCTCAATTATGGTACAGGAAAGAAACATTCGCCTAATTTCATTTGAAGTTACCACCTGAAAACTGATAAAATATTGTAAGCCAAAATAGCACATTTCATTGTATTTATAAATATACTATATTTTATTATTACCTTCAACCTTTAATTTGAAAATTATGTATTTATAATAACAATACACAAAAAAATCAGTGTTTAGGTTTCAAATTCAACTAGATTTTTCACCTTAGCCCAGTAGCCGCGGAAGTGGGGTTGCAGGGGTTGCGGCAGCAACCCCTGATTATGTTTGGGGGTTGCATTGCAACCCCTGTTCAGAACACAAAAAAATAAAATAAAATACCTAACTAAAATACGTGTACGAATTCAAAATCCAAACCGAGACTATAGCAATAAAATAACAATCCATTACAAGTTATATAAGTCAGCATGTATACATATTAACAATAGTTTTTTTTGCTGACAAAAATAATAAATTTATTCATTATGTCATTCAATTATTTCGGGGTTCGTCGAATTTTGACTTGGAACCGTACTTCAATGTTACAAAAACGACTGTTTCATATAGGTTTTCTTCATATACACAAAATTAAAACATTGGACATTGATTTAAATAAGGTGATGAAAATATTCAATAAAACCGCAGAGCGAATGACAGTTTTCGGAGCAATAGAGTAAAATTGTCTTTTTCAATTTATACAGATGTAAAAACTTTATAAAACTGTTACATTAATTGACAAAAACAAATTATATTATTAATATAATGTATCTCACCTAAATATTCATTTTAATTACCTAAATTTATCTGTGCTCTATTTTTACTCCGGTCAAAAAATTTTCGCAACCCCTTTCGAAAAAAAGGTTCCGCGGTCTCTGCCTTAGCCAAAGGATGAAATAAATGAATTAATATTTTATCAACATTTTATAAATTGTAAATATTACCGTTTTTGAGACTTTAAATCCGATTAAATCGGTTACAAAACGTGTAAAATAAAATGTGATTACTAATTTATCTGCAGAATTTAATAGTCTATAAATTGTATTTGAAGCACTTTTGTCTAAAATGAACTGGCCACTTTTGCATAAGGAAAAACTTATTTGCCATGTTATATTTTTAATAAAAACAATAAAAATTTTGTTTTTAAAATAAATCTTTCGAAGAACTTATTTGAACAAAATTGTATTTATTTTTTAACAATAACTTATCAATTTCCTGATAAGGTTTAGAAATATATAAATATTTAATAACTGCCTTTATGAAATAAATATTATTATATTTATTTTGATTGATGATAATCATCTATTATTTAAATCAAAAGTAGATAGGTTGTAATTGTATTGAAGAAAAGTGAGGCATTTGAGTGAATTTCTATTTGATGATTTTATAAAAAGTAATGTATCATATAATTATTTTTGTGTTTGTTATAGCTTCCGGTGTTAACAATTACCGAACAATAGGTTTTTTGTTAGAATTTGTGTGCACATTAAGGTATTTGACTGTTACTCGTTATTCAAAGTGATGTTATTAAAGTTGCATGTTTAGTCAGATGCACCAGCTACCCCATATCCCTCAAATCCCCGGAATGAAATGAACACACCCCAATTTAAGTGGGGTACCGTAGATTTCTCCATTATTTACCATGAAAAAACTGAATAATTGCAGCTAAATTATCATGTCTGGAGTTTTTGTCATTCGACCGTAAATGGAAATATTTTTACGTTTTAATAGCCATCTCGTATTGTCCGCAAACGGGTGACATTTTAATTAAAGCGAAGGGTAGTTTGTCAGAACAAAAAACAACTGAAAATTTAATTAATTATGTGGTAAATTATAGTGATTAAGTGTGGTCAATTTTTAGTTGATATCATGATATCGGTATTGTTTAGATGACGTGTCGATAACGACACGTACTGTACATTTTGGAATGTGGACTTCAGTGGGAAATTCAGTTTGTGTAAGAGTGTTATTGATTATCTAGGAATGCGGTTACTTGGGGAGTTATGAATCACGTTGTTATATAAAATAGTTCTCCACTTATACATTTCTTGCGTGTTGGCATATTATAATCTTTGACAACAAAACAATGCCTAATTTCATCATCTTTAGCTGTCTTCTTCTCAGAGTTACGACACAGAGCCACACCCAGTAATGGGTAAAAGACGTGATGATATATTTATTATATTTATGTTGTTATTAGTAGTAGTATCATATCCTTGAAATTTGATAAGAATTTATGGGACGACCGATGGGCGGAAAAATCATAAATCTGTCTTTGAACATATGAAGAAATATCAGAAAATTTGAGACGAAACGCAAGTTGTTCTCACTCACTAATAACCTGAATGAAAAGCTGTAATAAAATGAAAAATTTGATTCGCTTAGGTTTACCCTCGTCATCATTAACCGGCGTAATTAGATAATTAAGAAGTCGGCAGTGAGGACAGGATGTAATGACATAAAAAAACGCGTCCCACAGGAGGCACCATTATGTCGCCCGTCCCGGTTGGCCGTTGCTAACAATCTGGCAAAAAATACAATCGCTAACACAGCCCTAATTCATGACAAAATGAGATTATATATTGTCTCTTCCATCTCCCCAGATTCCCTGTGTGCCGTCCTCTTGTATTGATAAGGCCCCTCGCGCGACCCGATTTTATATTTGGCCGCTATCCGCTTTTATGTTTGTGAAATAGCGCGCATAAACAGCGCTGATTATCGCATCGCGAACATGGGGAAAAATCGCGTCTTGTTAATACCTGACCGATCGTAACATCATTTGCGAAACAGTAAAAAAACTGCGGCGGGGGTTCAGTATCAAGGCAGATTAGTGAGCTTAGTAAGCCGAGCTTTTGAGCGCGTTCCCGCGTTCCTGATTCCTCCATGATCCCTTGGGACTTCACCTGTCTGCTGCAGCACACGTCAACCTGTAACTCGAACCAGACGAACACAAAATTAGCCCTTGTCTATATTCTTTTTGAAAAATAAATAAATCAAATGCGATGTACGCCTATTTAAAAAAAATATATAACGGGCAGTGAAATTGTAGGTTTAAAATTTATTATATTACTAGAGATATATCACATGTATCTTTCATTGATACTTAACTTGTTTCATTCAAAGAGTGCAAATAATGTACGATTTAATTCTTGAGAAATATTCTAAATATATTAACAATCATATTTTATAGTAAATAAAATAAATAAATATATCATCACGCCTTTTACCCATCACTGAGTGTGGCACTCTGCCTAAGCAGATCTCGGTAAGTGATATATTTTTTCGCGTGAATTGCGGTTACCAGCCGTCAAAATCACGGCCTCCAAAGATATTAGTGGTGGAGGAGCCACAGGGGTAGATTTTTTAAATTGGTGAAAATTGTTTGTCGGCTGTGGGATCGAACCAGGGTTCTCAAGATCCACAGGCCGACTCGATACCACTGAGCCACCTACCCCATATATTTTATAGTAAGTTCAAAAAAATGGAAATGAATTTTTTTTAATAAATATAAGTATACAGTACAGAACAATTTGAGATAACAATAAAGTTAGACAAAAATATGAAAAGGAACTGTCAATATTTACATCATTTTTCATATTTGGTTTGTGTTATTTGAGATTTTATTTTCTACAGCGCAGATTTTTTTGTGTTGAGCAAAAGCGGTCCTCCCGAGATACATACGATTCTTTTTGTGATTCAATTTCAATGTAATTAATAATTTTGTATATTATGTGATATGATTTATTGAATATCCAAAATTATATTCTTAAAAATTCGGGTTTCCTCGTTTGATGCTTCATGTGAGTATTTGAAATTTCAAAGGTTTGGATATTGTTTTTTACAAAATGATCTAGATGGCATAGAATTTAGGTGTAGGAATATATAACAAGGGATCGGCGAGGTTTTTTATGACGGCATTTTATAACCGAAACGAGGACAATTTTTAACAATCTCCGGGTTTGTGCTCTCGCAGGGTGAAGGGCGCCATCCTAACCAACTCCAAACTGACAGATAACGCTGCATTTGGAACGCTGGGGCGCAGCACCCGCGACGATTGTCTTGTTTGCCATAAACTATCCGAACCACTAAGGTCTTCGCATTGTCGTGCGTCCGGAAACCACTTCGCCCGCTCATCTGTTATGTCCTACCACTGAACTAAAAATTGGGAACTCTGATTCCATGTAATCCATATTTTGACTGCTTTTCACTTGAGCTAGGATTAATTTCAAAGCTTATTTATGTTTCATTTTTATACATGATATTTCAAAATTATTGCAAAAAATGTAATGGTACTCGTATATATTATTTGATTACTTGAATTTTCGTGTCACTGCACTTACAGTACTGAATACAAATTAGTAACCATTAAAATGTATTTAATTTAATTAACAATGCTTTCATTGTTATTGTTAATTTTTCCATGCTGAGCACTTATGAATTAGTTACTCAGCTCTCCCGTTAATACTTATAGTTCAGTGTGTCCCATCCACCCAGAAATTGGCGACTTACCTCGCAAACATTTCCCGCGCTTCCGTCACGCTGTCGACGTCACAATCACGATGTCTCGACGGAGAGCATCTCTTCTCTCCTTCGCTCTTCGCTCTTCGCCCTTCGCCCTTCGCGTGAGTCCCTCATTCAACCCGACGGACAGTAGTTACGGCTCCGTAAGGGACTTTTACTTTTACTACTTTCAGAGGTTTATATCTTCTTATAATGTCCTCGTGTTAGACTTTAAAATGTTCATTTTACTGCATTATTTTATAAACATTGCCCCTCGCGACTATTAAACAAAGAGTTTGAAAATGCCGTATACTTTTATGGTTATTGAACGGCAAATCCAATTTTTGGGGCTATTTAAGATGTTCTGGCAATTTTGTCAGCTTCGGGAACATGTTGTCCTCTTTCTCTAACATCCTCGCGATCTGTTTTGCATAAAGTATACAGTAACTTTCGGATATACTCATCTCGTTTATCAGTTTATCACACAAATTCACACGAATCTACTAATATTATTTTTATACCAGAACATTTTAAACAATTATAAATATAATTTATTTATATAATTGCACTTTATTATCGAGTGCAAGCAGCAAACAAATGCAATACACGGGAAAAGTATAAGATAAGTATTGTGATTTGGTAACTGGTGGGTTTCTCTTGACGGAGTAGAGATCTATTTACTAATATTTCAAATATGCTATATTGATTTGTAGAAAATTATGTTTTTATTTATGTCACAGTAGGTAATATGTTATTATTTATATTATTAATAGTAGTTTATACAGGGTGTTTCACAACAATTTTTTTTAAATTCGAAAAATTAAGGGTTGTTAACCTAAAACATTTTTTGTAGTACTGCACTGGATTCGCTTTCCTATTAAACACAAACAATGAAGTAGGTATCAACTACGAAAGAATAATTACACAATTCAATTATTAGCAGTTATTTATAATAGAATTTTATTTAATTAATAACTTTAACATAATCATCCACCCAGTGGCAGTGGCAACGAAAAATTTTGGACTGGGAAACATGGAAAATAGTTTTGCGATTTAAAAAAAAATTCTTTTTGTTTCATGATCAGCACGTCGTACAGAATATACCCTTTAATTTTTTGCTCTAAGTTGTGAAACACCCTGTATATCAAGGGAGTAAAGTTCGTCATTATTTGTCGAGAGGGAAAATTGAATCCTGAGAGTGTAACCGGAGGGATGCAATCGCATGAGACAAATAATGCTACTTTATTCACGTGTTATATATGATATTTTATTAACAAACGGAAAAATTCATTATTGGCACTACCTTCAATTACTTTATTTCCCTAGAGAGTACTTGTCATTATTATTTCAGTTAACATTATTTACCGGTTGTATATAAATATAATACCTCGTCATCCTGTGGATTTAAGAACTCGAGTTTGATTCCCACAACCGACATTAAATTACCCCAATGGCTCCCACACCTGTAAGATCTTTGAAGGAGGGTGATTTGACGGCTGGTAACAATACTTCACGCACTATATAGATCGAACCAAACCAACTTTAAAATTACTGAACCGGTTTAACATTTACAGTTCGAGTAAGGTTCTCGGTCCTGTATATTATAGGAAAAGTATAATGTTCCGGTTCGAATTTGTTAAAAATATACCGGTTCAACCTAGTTCAAAACTCCTTTCTTTGAGGTTTGGTACGAATTCTGATACTGATCTATAGTCGATTCCTTTTTGTATGTCACACTCCCCAGTCTCTCAAAATCACAGGTGCACATAACTGTACATGAGTCCACGTATGAAAGGGGTAGAGTTCATACAGCATACAGCATACAACATACAACATACAGCATACAACATACAGAATCATACCCTAGCTGACAATGTGTGTAATGAACTCAGTATAGTCAGAGCTGTTGTACACGCTTGCAGCCAGTTCCCAGTTCCCGGGATGAACGGTTTCCAATTAACTCTTTTTCATAATCTCCCATCTTTCCGCTAATTACGGTTGCGAGAATGAGCTTAAATTGGCGTGGGCCAAGCTTACCCCACCCAATTAACCAGCACGGTGGTGCCGCCTGCCGCACGTAACGGTAGCGATGGGCGATGCGTGCAATTATCGCATGCAGATTGACTGTCAAGACTTAAGATGTTGCATAGAGATGGATCCATCAACTACCATTGCTTCTGCGTTACGCGTCAAGACGTTTTACTGTAGATTAGTAACAGAACAGACAGTTGCAAACAAGAAATACGCTATAAATTATTCAACAACTTTCATAGAACTCATAGAACTTTTACAACTTAGAGAAAATACTAATATTTGTCATGCAACTAACTCGTAATTTAGAAGCTCATCAAAAAGCAGTTATTGATACAAATATAATATGGATTTTAGTTTAGTTTAACCTGCCAAACTGAATCTAGGAATTGAACACCTACAAAAAAAAGAATTACATCACGCTATATCTCGGACATATTTTTGTCTCCGATGTTTATAGGTTCCAGGTTAAAATCCTGGTGGAATCCCAATTTTCTCTCTTAAATGTTAAGGCACATCTCTTAACATACTGTGACGTCACCCGAACCAAGGTTCGTCAGTTCGAATCCGCCTGTCGACAATGTGTGATTTGTCGTAAAATATAAAAATACAGTTACATGTATTTCTCACACTTGGGCGCTATAAGCTAGTCACTTACACGTCTTAAATAATGTAGCATTTGACTACGAAAACCGGCAGTACGGCAGTGTAAAAACTGCGGCTCGGTGTGCCCGGACCAGGCCCGATTTGGGCTGTAGTGCCATCAGAAGAAGAAGAAGAAATTTAATTTGATGTCATCATTTGTTAAGTATTTATTAAAAAACATACTAATTTGAATGTGGTTTGTTTATAATTGGTATTTGAATCCACAATTGTCTGTCCATAAGAGAAATTCTGCAAATACATATTTCCCTTGCGTGGAAAATATTTGATTAGTAGGCGAGATGTGATGAGTGAAAATGAATGGTGCGTGAAGTTCATGCAACAAATAGGCAGTGACACAGACACAAGCACGAGCAGAAGGGTGCGAAGCTGCGAGGTGAATCCGAAATGACATCGTTTGTAGACTGTTTGGAGTGAATTGTCCCATTGTCAGATGAATGCAGAGAACGAGTATCCAGCATCCTGCATCGGACCAATTTCACTCGCAAAGCGAGGATATAACATTAAAAACTTTCCGTGCGTCGATTAATAAATTCAATTATGTCGTTTGGCGGTAGGCGCCACAGCGGCTTTTACGCATCATTGTGCTCGCTATTAGCACGGCTTGTTTAGAATTTCATCCCGCAAACACGAACCATTTGCATTATCTTTGATATGAAAATGTCGCAGGCCGCAACGCTTTTGCATATATACATACAAAGTTCCCGACCCTGATCGGGAAAACTGAAAAGTGAAAAGGGAAAAGTCTGCCAGATGTGGGTGACTTTCAATTTCGCACCTGAGAGATCAATGGAATACTACCTACACCTTTCTCATTAGTAGCTATCGCGCTGTGATTAATGCGATTAGCTGCGGTAATTGAAGCGATCACCGGCTTCTGTATGCGACATCAAACAACGCTTACCTTACGCTCACCTACCACAATCAGACACTCCTTTGCCAAATTAATAAACCTTAGATCTAGATTCCTAGATCATTAAAACTCGCAGCACGAAGCAACTTTCATCAAGTTTACAATGATAGATTCTGTAAACATTTCAAGAATATATGTACACCCATACCTCGCTTTACGGCCTAGATACGTTTCATGTAACTTGGCCGCAAAGCGAAAAGCCGTATAAGGAATCAATACAAATTCATACAAATTCAATGGGAAAAAAAGTTTGTTTTGCCATTATAGCGAAACATTTTAGGCCGTAAATCGAAAACGTGCCTTAATTGAAAAAGGCCGTTATAGAGAAATGCCGTATAAAGAGCAGCCGTATAGCGAGGTATGGGTGTATAGATATAGTTCAAGGTTTGTTATGCGAATGAAATACGAGACCAGCTTATATGAAACAAATTATGAATGTGCATGAAATGGTTTTTTTTACTTCTTTTATTTGAACCTAAATCTCTTTACTAAACAAGCAATTCTTAATCAAAATATTAAATATAAGTTTTAAGAATTAATTTCTACCTTTAAATTTGCAATTTAATGTTTTTTAAACTATAAAACAAATTTTTATTATTTTTGCTTTCATTTCATTGCAAAGTGTTAAAAATTTGTATATATTTGGATCGCGAAATATAATAAGTAGGGACCGTAAATTATTTATTTCATATTTACGTATTTAAGAAGAGACGAGCTTGTATGAAAGAAATTATATGTTAAATGAATGCTTATCGAATAAAAGATTGGCAAAATTAAGAGTAAACAATCTAGGAATAAATGGATAGATATGCTTGAAGGTTTGTTGCGCGAAAAAAAGATGAGATGAGAGGAAAGGAATTGTGAATATGGATGAAGTGAAAATGATGTGGCAAAGATGTATCTAATGAAAAAATGTTCAGTGAACGTTTTAAGAATTCATGTATATTTTATTGCATGTAGTGAAATGAACGAAGTTCTATAAAAGAAATGATAAGTACGGGAGAAGTGAAAAAGATGGGTATGTTTAGCAAAGATAAAAAACTGAGTGAAAATGATTATTTTATGCTGGCAAACTTTATTTTTCATTGTCAAATATTCCTGAATTATTTTAGAGATATACGAGACATAATTTAGTTAATAAATTGAAAGTAAATGAATAGTAATGCATTTAAATGTTTTTGTGAAGGCACCACCATTCTTGTAAATCATCATCATGCAAATAGCTGGGGCTCATCATCAGCGTAAAGGCTGCAGTGGCACGTATATTGTTCCATCCTCCACTTTGCCGTCTATTACGCGGGGATGAGTTGACCATTAGCGGCAATAGCGTCTGCTCTACTCAGCCAAAGCGCTACAGCCATGCACGTAGTGATGGCGTCAATAACTAAACACTTTTAAAAATTATATTGAATAATTTTTAAAATTATGTTTGTGTTAAAACAGCATTTAAATAACTAGTAGTTTTAACATGGGGTAGATACGAGTTTAGTGGACTCGAGAACGATTTTTATGATAACGCTAGTAGATTGTTAGTTAGATAAACGTTGTGGCATTGACAGATAGTATTAAGGGTGACTAAATATATTGTTCATTTTTACATGTGCCGGAATTATTTCAAATAAAATATGGACACAAATAAATTTGTTTCACTTTTATTTCAAGTATTTTAAATAATTTAGAAATATTTGATAGTACAAAAATAAATTGAAGCATCCTTTAGCGGTCATTGTATTTTGTAAATAAAAATTGATTGTATTATTTTGTTTGAAACATTTTTCTGTACAACCCCTAACTGCGGAGATACGAAAAACAACCCTTACAGTGAAATATATTTTGTATTAATGCAAATTTAGGGGATTTCCGTAAAATAAACATTTAGGTTCAGGCCCTAGAAGCTATACACAAAATTTCCACAATTTCGGAGAATTAATAATTGTATAAAACAATAAAATTTAACATAACAATGTTTTTAAATTCGTAAAATGAATTGCACATTTTGAGGGTTATTTTTCATACATTAATAATTAAATTATATTTATAAACACTACAATAGTCAATTTATGCAAAATACTACCGAGATCTGCTTAGGCAGAGTGCCACACCCAGTAATGGGTAAAAGGCGTGATGATATATTTATTTTTATTTAACATAACAATGTTTTTAAATTCGTAAAATTAATTGCACATTTTGAGAGTTATTTTTCATTCATTAATAATTAAATTATATTTATAAACACTACAATAGTCAATTTATGCAATATACTACCGAGATCTGCTTAGGCAGAGTGCCACACCCAGTGATGGGTAAAAGGCGTGATGATATATTTATTTATTTATTTTATTTTCAGTTAAATGAAAATTTTTATGTTTATAATTTTATTATTAATATAACTCTCAAACCAGTGGCACTAAAAACGTGTACTTCACGTGAATGTCAATAAATTTTGCGAATTGAAACAATTATTTTTGATGGTCATTTAATCTTTATCCTGAAGTTGTGAAACAGCCTGTATATAATACAAACTATGCCTATGTGTCTGTATGCATTCTTATATTAAAATCAAAGGGTGAGTACAATGACAATGGCAATCACGCACATTTACTTACACACAAATAGATTGTGATCGAGCAGCACGTATGCAAATTACGCCTGGAGATGTCTCTGTTTCTGTCGTAATTGCTTACCGGAAATAATAGCCGACGCATGTAGTTAGCGGCATTCAGATCTCATTGAGAAACACAACTACAACACAATTACGACACTTAAGGAAATTTCACGAATTCATTTTTACTCCTCCTGCCACGTGTCCTGATGCTGCACAATACGCCGTGTATAGCGTATCATAAGCAAAGCTCACTGATGCATGATTTACTTCATGCTTCTGACAAATTGTTGCGCGCATCGGTGAAATTCCGCGTCATTAGCACTGCGTTACAAGCTTTAGTGTTTGTTTCGGGTGTTTGGCTCTTGACACTTGTGGTCATAATATGAATATGATTGAAAATGGAAACGGAGTTTGCATGCCTTTACTCACAAACTATAAAGTGCTACATTTCAAAATGTTCGTTTAGGTCAGTGCTTCGTAAAGTGGGAGACATGGCCCCCAAAGGGGCCCTAGGCATGATGGACAAAGGGATTCAAGAATTCCCACAGCCCACACACAATTTTCACCAGACCACGCCCCTTTTTTCAAAATAATTATTATAATAAAACTAGTTTTTATTTCTAATGCCTATGGCACACTGGTCGATGAGCGTCGATGAGCATCGATGAGCTCTTCGATGAAACAACAGAACGCACTCTTCACTGACAAACAATAAATAAAGTTGAGAAAGAAGAACTAAACTTCAAAAATATGCTAACGTGAAGTGAGACACAAAAGATACGAGTGAAATGAGATACGTTCGTTTCATCGATGAGCTCTTCGATGGAAATAAAGGAGCCTCTAATTTTTGTCGATGACGGATGCGTTCTGTTGTTTTATCGAAGAGCTCATCGATGCTCATCGATGCTCATCGACGCTCATCGACCAGTGTGCCATAGGCATTATAGATAGTATTTAAAATATAAATATATCATCACGTATTTTACCCATTACTGGGTGTAGCACTCTAGCGAAGCAAATTTCGGTAAGTGATATATTTCTTCGCGTGAACTGCGATTACCAGTCGTCAAATCACCCCCCCCCCCAATGTTAGTGGAGGGGGAGCCACAGGGGTAGATTTAAGTTGGTGAAAATTGTTTGTCGGCTGTGGGAGTATTTGCGCTAATTAAATATTTTGAGAAAAAATCCCTTTAAAAAAATTATCTAGTGGAGAGCGGGTTCACACAAATGGCAACACTGATTTAATCCTGTTTTATAACGATCTGTATCTATAAGCGACAACGTACAGATGTACAGACGTAGCATGCACACAGATGTAATTATTGCATTTAATTTTTTAAATATAATTTTTGTTGAAACAACGTTTTTGCCCCCAGTGATATAATTATTTTCTCATTAGACTTAGCAAGTAATTCTACTTCATAATATTCATATAAGTAGTAAAATGAACAAAATCACTTTGATTATCATCATTATGTGTAGCTATTCATACACATACACAGTATTATTAATAGAAGCACTATTGTTCGACGCAAGTCCGAGCTTTATCTTTGTAATTAAGCTTTTTCCCCATATTTAAACTTTTAACATTTGCTAATATTTTCATCTTATCCCATCATAACAAATCATCAGACCCGAATCTAAGAAGAATTTCAGCAAAATTTAATAACTATTTATAACAATTATGTTATGGGTAAATCAATTTATCGCCACAATTGTTTCCTTGATTGACAGGCAAAAGGTTTAAATTAAAGTTGTAGAGAATTAATTAGATGCACTAAGCCAGCCTGAATGAAATATTTTACTTATTTAGTAACTTTTAAAATCAAGTTTAAAATATGTATGTGACAGTTGCATTTGTCCCAGTTTCATGAATAACTAAATAAATAATATTAGTTTTTGACAACTTTTATAATTAATTTTGGCAGTAATGAAATAAATGTGTGAACTGATTCAGATGCAGAATTTAATTCTGCACATCTTTTATTAGAAATCTTTTCAAAATGTGAATGGTGATGTCGTCAGAGGTCGCGAAAACATTAGAAGGGCGTCATCGCTAAATACAATTAATTCTTGAAGTTATTATATATTTATGATTTTTGTCCCCAAGAGGATTACAGCGATAAAAAGTTTGAAAATCACTGATATAGACAGGGCCGGATTAACCAATAGACAAAATAGACCCGATTCAACCCCAAAAGTAATTTATTACTTTATTTATGCTATTCTGTACGAATACAACAGAAACTGAACTTCAATTACAGTACAAGTTACGGACTCACCGAGCCGCAGTGTGCTAGTTCATATAATTTTTTTTGTTTAAGTGTTAGAGTCGAACCCGGGGCTTCCACCGTACTGCCGGATTAGTATTATATTATTATAATTGATTGTGATGTTTTTATTTCACCTCTAACAATCTGTAATTTTAATTCACAAACACCCTGTATAAATAGGATAATTTTGTATGGGGTCCACCAAAGGCTTAACCGTCACTAGTTGTAAAGTGACAGTCTTTTTTTGAAATCTTTCTTTGAATCCTAGTGCATAATAATTTATTTACTATCGTCCCTGTCTCCCAGTATTTGCAGGGCTCCGAACAATGCAGAAGAATGACGAATGTTGGTACATTTAGTACCTGTGGCTTGGGGTGAGTCACCTGCGACCTGCAGCTCTCAGACTGCTCGCAGACAAGCGCATGAGTCAGAGCTGAGAGTCAGGTCCATCGCAGTTGCTCACTGTTCGCCGTTTCATTTTCGAGTGATGTGTTAGCCGGTCAAGGTCAAGCGACCCAACCCCCAGCCGTCCCGCTCCGCTTCAAGCACCCCGGAGCCCAAAACCGGACCTGGACGGGGTTGTTTACCTGCTAACACTGCACTTGATTCTTGGAAATGCATACAAAATTCTCAGATCTACACGCAGAGAGCAGAGTCCCCATGATCGCGACCGTTAGACTTCATGCGGGCAAGTTACGCAAATTCTTCCGTAAACATATGCTGATCATCCATCGGCTAATGACACCTTCTTAGCTGGCTTGGGAATATTACTCATCGAGGTTTTACTTTTACTTACATTCAAAAACAATATTTTATACTACCATTTTTTCATTTTCAATATTTAGGGCACGAAATAGCGCTTCAGGGACCTCGAAATAAGAAATCGTATAACCAAATACAATTTATTTATTTATGCTATTCTGAACAATAAGAATTCTAAAATTTGCGATTAGATTTGATAATCATGTTCTTAAAAACTACATTGAAATACGTCAATGATTCATCAAAAATATGCGTGTCTTGCCAGAATAAGGAATATTTGCAGATTTAACCTAATGAATAAATGTTCTGCGAACGTGTTACCCCATTTGGTGGATCATCAAAAATATGTGTATCTATTTCTCAGCCAAACACATGAAAGATTTATGAATGTGGATGAAGGAAATGTTGTGTACTAATATACACTCCATTTGATTGAATGTGTGATTTTATGGGGTAGGTGGCTCAGTGGTATCGAATCGGACTGTGGATCTTGAGAACCCTGGTTCGATTCCCACAGCTGACAAACAATTTTCACAAAATTAAATCTATCCCTGTAGCTCCCTCTCCACTAACATCTTTGGGGCCGTGATTTGAAAAATATATCACTTACCGAGATCTGCTTACGGCAGAGTGTCACACCCAGTAATGGATAAAAGGCGTGATGATATATTTATTTTATTTTATTTGTGATTTTATGTAGGTAATTATAAATTAAATTAAAAAAAAAGGCCCTCATAAGGTGACTCAGAGGCTGAATTTTGTGAGACTTTGCCAAGTGTTTATTTAATATTTTTTATTAAACCTAGTTTCACCAAGTGTATGAATGACAATTAATTTTGTCTTTGTTGTTATATAAATTAAATTAATTATAAATGTTTATAAGAATAGAATATTAAGATGATGGTGTTATGTTTGGCGTTACGGGACTCCGGACACTGTACTGTAATTGAAAAATTATTTAATTGCGCAATGTGTGAAATGACTAAAATAATTATCATATCATATGATTAAGATCATAAATAACTAAAAAATAAATAGATTATTGAAATTTAAATATAAAATCTACAAATAGAAATAATAACAAATACAATAACAATTGATTTATCTTATCATATCTGTCAGCGTCAATGATGACCACTGATGCACAAAGTACTTCCCAGGTAAAAATAAACACCTGATGTCAATGACAATGAAAGTGAGGCTAAATTGGCGTTGTAGTTTTCGTCGTTGTTGTTGTTGTGAAACTAGGATAAGGAAGCGATGTATGTCGATGGCCGCTAGTGCATCGTGAGTCAACACGATGTTGAGCGTTGAGCGTAGAGCATGATTCACGCACAAGTAAGAAGCAAGCGAAGATCACGGTGATCAACTCAAATTAGGTACTGATGGTATGCAGGTATTAGTGCAGTCACCCCGATGACTAACGCTTAAAAACGCACTCATTGGGCATCGGCCATCGACTGCAAGCTCTTCACTGAAATTAGGTTAATGTTGATAAATAAGATTCTGGTTCTTGTCATATATAATATAACAAGTAGTATGAAAATTGCTGAAAATATTTTGACATAAATTATGAGTTGTGTTTCCTATTTCCGTAACAACGAATGTATATTTATGTCAAAATATTATCTGTCAATTTTCGTACTACAAGTTGTATTTGGCTTGAGAATTTACCAAACAAGAGTTAATTAACAAGAATAGTTAGGTATTTATTTGCACAGTGATGAAAATACTACATTTTTTCAGTGTACATTTAATATTCAAAATTGACGTTTATGAAAATATTGAAAATATCATTTATTTTATTCGTAACCAAGGATATTATTAACAGTGGTATTTTCGATATCAATTTCACTAGTGATGAATTTCCGACGAAATGTACATTTCATTGGTTCATTTTCAAACAAATTCGTGATCCTATTGGTTGACAATGACGTGTGGTGAATTCTCTATGAAATGTGATTACCGGATGAAAAAACAAAGCCTCCAAAATCCTAGTGCAATCATTCCCATACTTTAATTTACTTATTAAATACTAGGGAATGCAATACCGGGATCCCGGGATCCTGGTCATAATTTGTCCGGTATTAAAACCGATGTTTAGCATAAAAATACCGGTATTTTTTCAATTGAAATATAAGATACAATTTAGTGGAATGTTATTATTATTTATTACTTTAACGTTTAATTCTTTTTAAAATTATGTTATTGAAGAGTTGGCAATCTTGTTGCGCGTAATCCCAAATAATGGAACAATGGAACGTTGCGTATTTCTCAAGTATTAGCTTGCCGATCGCCAATTCGTAGTTGTCACGACTACGAAGTCGTTCGTTAGCAAATAGCAAAAAGCAAGGAGTGGAGCAACTAATCAGGAAGGAAATGATATTTTTTGAAGAGGAATGTATTAAAAGCGTGAATTTACAATTAACATACGATTATTTACAAACAGTAGCACCAACAAGTGTGAAATCAGAAACGGCATTTTCAGTCGCATCTCAAATATACACAAGAATAAGATCTAAATTAAATGACGACACACTCGATTATATTTGTTTACTAAAATCTTATTTTAATTCCATTGAAGCAAAAAAAAATATGTTTATGTTGTTTATTTTACATATATAGAATTACCTATCTTTATTTTTTGATGTTTATATTTTATAATTATTAAAAAAAATGATTATTTTTGATTAAATTTGACATTCCCTTAATCTATATACCACACGCACACACCACACACTACTGTAAATAAATAGGTTAAAAATTTTTCACCGGTATTGCATTCCTTATTAAATACGTATACCTTAATTACGTTAAAGATTTTTTTATGATACAGATATATATTGGAGTTTTCATCACATTATTCCTGTAGCTCCTCTATCACTAACATCTTTGGTTATCGTGATTTGACGACTGTTAATCGCATTTCACAAGCATAAATATATCACTTACCGAGATCTGCTACGACATTGTGCCTCACCCAGTAATGAATAAATAGCATGATGATATATATATTTTTTTCATTCATAATTCTTTTCATAAAAGCTATTGTAATATCAAATATTTATTATTTATATAATAGTTTATTACTCACGAGGATGAAGTTTGCAATACTATAGGCAAATGGCGTAATATATCCCAAATGAATAATAGTCATTACACGCGCGTTCAAACTGTACATTCTCTATGACTAATCAACTGGAAATAACAAATTTAGATTTAAATGAGGTTGACATAAATAATAATGACTTGAATTATAAACATCGTATCGATACTTAAATAATAAAATAAATAAATATATCATCACGCCTTTTAGCCATTACTGAATGTGGCACTCTGTCGTGGCAGATCTCGATAAGTGACTTATTACCTCGCGTGAAGTGCGGTTACCAGCCGTCAAATCACGGCCACTAAAGATGTTAATGGAGGGGAAGCAACAGGGGTAGTTTTTTAACGTGGTGAAAATTGTTTGCCGCTTGTGGGAATTGTACCTGGGTTATTCAGGATGTTTCACAACTTAGAGCAAAAAATTAAAGGGTATATTCTGTACAACGTGCTGATCATGAAACAAAAAGATTTTTTTTTTAATTAAAAAAATTAAGGGTTGTTAACCTAAAACATTTTTACTGGATTCGCTTTCCTATTAAACACAAACAATGAAGTAGGTATCAACTACGAAAGAATAATTACACAATTCAATTATTAGCAGTTATTTATAATAGAATTTTATTTAATTAATAACTTTAACATAATCATCTACCCAGTGGCAGTGGCGACGAAAGATTTTGGACTGGGAAACATGGAAAATAGTTTTGCGATTTAAAAAAAAAATCTTTTTGTTTCATGATCAGCACGTCGTACAGAATATACCCTTTAATTGTTTGCTCTAAGTTGTGAAACATCCTGCATATTTGTAAATCATAAATTATTATTCACGGTCGTGGCCACAACCCGTAAGTAATGTACTACATTATCTAACAAGAAACGCACATATAATGAATGTATTACTTAATGATCGTAGAAAAAATAAATATATAATTGTATTATTTTATTATTTTTCGCTAAATAGTATATTTTTCCTTATGTAGTGCGGTTATGAGCTGTTACATCATAATGGAGAAAGAGCCACAAAGGTGGAAAATCTTACATTTCCATAGTTCGATAAAAACAAATAATTTTATCTCTCTTTCGAAATAGTCTTGTTTACATATCGTAATTGCGTTTCAATTCCGAGCGTTAAATCAAAATAATACCTAGAATAGGAAGAAGAAAATATATGCAGATAACATGACCGCAGAATGACCTAACCAGGCGAAAACAAAAAGCCCGCCAAAACTAACCACAAATATACGTCGCATTATTACTACAGCTGATTACTTGTTTTTCTCTTTCTTTGATAAATGACAATTGTCTCTTATTTCCGTTGTAGTACTCGTAACATCTATCACAAACTGATAACTTATATTTCAATTCAGGAATGTACTTTTCCTATAAGTTACGAACAAAGAGAATTGATAATTGTTACAAGTTGTTTTGGCAACGTGCAGAGTGATTCATCGAACTCAAATATAAGTTTGGAATAGACTGAAAGTTATTGGCGTTCTATTGACCTAAAGCTATTTTCAATGTTGTATTACTCATCTTATAGCTCACAGCAATATATATAATTAGTTAATTGCTTATACACTAATTACTCAGGTTCATATTTTTGTTCGTTCTTATTTTTACCCAATTTATGACAGGTGGCTACAAACAATTTTCACTAACATTTTAGGGGCCGTTATTTGGCAGCACTTCACGCACATTAATAAATCACTTACCGAGACCTGCTATAGCAGAATGTCACACTCAGTAATTGGTAAAAGGCGTGATAATATATTTATTTATTTTTTAAAATTACCTATCAGTGTGACTCCCCAAAATTAACATTTTTAGGGCCCGTGATTTGATGATCCACAACATAGTGATGGGTAAAAGAAGTAATGATAAATAAAATAAATATATCATCACACCTGTACCCATTACTGGGTGTGGCACTCTGCCGAAACAGATCTCGGTAAGTGGTATATTTCTTCACGTGAAGTGCGGTTACCAGACGTCAAATCACGGCCCCCAAAGATGTTAGTAGAGAGGGAGCCACAGGGATAGATTTAAATTGGTGAAAATTGTTTGTCGGCTGTGGGGATCGAACCACGGGTCTTAAGATCCACAGGCCGACTAGATACCACTGAGCCACCTACCCCAATTATATATATATACTTATTTATTTAGTTTTGTCATTCTTATAGCAATTAATTTTTAAAAATCAGGATTATTGAAAAGAAATCATACTATTGATATTATTGTTATTTGAAATTTTTGTATAAATACATGCTTTTAAGCACACAAATAAATGTAACGTAACAAAATTAATTTCTATAAATTTGAATCAGCTTTTATATTTGCTGATAAGTTACTAGTATGATGATGTGTTATCACCATATCACTAAGTTCAGACCGAATGACGTTCTAAATAAAACGTTTCATTAATTTATTGTAATTATCTACATTTATTTATGTCAAGTTCATTTTCCTTGAAACCTGTGTAGATATTTGATAACTTCAAATTTCATTTGAAAATGCTACTAATACTAAAACAGAGACAATATAAAAATGATTTTTTCCTTGTATATTGTTATCTAATAATGGTGATTTTTCAATATAATGCGTATGCATATAAACATTGTATTTCCACGTGTATTATAATTTATTATAATATTTTGGTCGTAGCGTTATCGTGTTTTTTACCTTTACTTCATTGTTTTATGGTAAATATCGTTTACTAATCAATATTTTTCTGTTGGCGGTTACAGTAGCAAGATCATGATGATTTTTGTTACATTTTTACTGCGTGTTTAGATTACGATGCGTCATTCTACACCGACTACATGCATACACAACATACTCTCTACTATTACACTGAATTGTGCTACTAAGAATTATCTCTAATGTTTTACAAACATTCAAATATTTTAGAAAACATCGATAAAATACATAAATTAAACACTAAGTTTAGGTGGTTATCTGTTCGCGTTATATTTGTATTAAGATAACTATTATTTACATTCTAATTTGTTTTATAAAATAAATATTTAGTTGTCTTTGCTGCACGATATTACATTTCCAAATAAGTAATCGTATCCCAGTAGAAAAAAAATTACGTACTATCAAATCTCGCCGATTTTAAATTACATATCCAAAAAAATATTTTCTACTGTTTTTATTTCTAGCAAACAGAATATATGCAATACAGAAATAGTCAAGATATTTTCTGTTGAATCACATGCAAGATGACATGGTAAATAACATTTTCCATCGTTTTAGGAATATTTAAAATAAAATAAATAAATATATCATCACACCTTTTACCTATTACTGGGTGTGGCACTCTGCCTAAGCAGATCTCGGTAAGTGATATATTTTTTCACGTGAAGTGCTGTTACCAGTCGTCAAATCACGGCTCCCAAAGATATTAGTAGAGGGGGAGCCACAGGGATAGATTTAAATTGGTGAAAATTGTTTGTCGGCTGTGGGGATCGAACCAAGGTTCTCAAAATCCACAGGCCGACTCGATACCACTGAGCCACCTACCCCATGTACAAAATATACATTTGATATTCACTAACTTTATGATATATACGAGTACATAATTTAAATTGGTAAAAATTGTTTGTCGGCTATGGGGATAGCAACAAATATACGATACAAAAATGTACAAGATCTTTTGAAAGTTGTATACATCTTGGATCTCTGCATGTATTTATAGACACATAAAATTGATAAATTAATCAAATTTCTTATCTAACTTAACTAATTAAAAATATCGTACCTCAAATCTGTAAATTCTCACATACATAATAATGTTTGCTTGCTATGCTTTTTACGCACCAAACCGATATCGCATTCACAACAAACATGCAGGGAACAGGTAGAAACCTGTCTGCTATTCTTGTGCACCATCAGCTTCTAACCTAAGACATCGTGATTGTTTTAAAGAAGTTGTTATTTAGATTCAGGTAAAACTTGCGCCTAATTGGATGGCTGAAGGTGGGCCCGAACACTGGTCTTGTAAAACAAGATATAATTTTTATATATTATATATATTTTTCAAATTAATAATATTGGCTGGTACCACAAGCTCTGTTTTGGGTGTTTTAAGAGCACGGTTACAGATGGCTAAAACACCCAAATTCACTGCTCGTAAAACACCCAAAAACAAAGCTTTGTAATCAATTTGAAAACATTAAATTTATGGAAATTGTTTCAAAATATTAATGTAATTTTTCCACAAGCTCTGTTTTGGGTATTTTAAGAGCATGGATACAGATGGCTAAAACACCCAAATACACTGCTCGTAAAATACCCAAAAACAAAGCTTTGTAATCAATTTGAAAACATTAAATTTATGGAAATTGTTTCAAAATATTAATGTAATTTTTCCACAAGCTCTGTTTTGGGTATTTTAAGAGCATGGATACAGATGGCTAAAACACCCAAATACACTGCTCGTAAAATACCCAAAAACAAAGCTTTGTAATCAATTTGAAAACATTAAATTTATGGAAATTGTTTCAAAATATTAATGTAATTTTTCCACAAGCTCTATTTTGGGTGTTTTAAGAGCACGGTTACAGATGGCTAAAACACCCAAATACACTGCCCGTAAAACACCCAAAGACAAAGCATTGTAATCAATTTGAAAACATTAAATTTATGGAAATTGTTTCAAAATATTAATGTAATTTTTCCACAAGCTCTATTTTGGGTGTTTTAAGAGCACGGTTACAGATGGCTAAAACACCCAAATACACTGCCCGTAAAACACCCAAAAACAAAGCATTGTAATCAATTTGAAAACATTAAATTTATGGAAATTGTTTCAAAATATTAATGTAATTTTTCCACAAGCTCTATTTTGGGTGTTTTAAGAGCACGGTTACAGATGGCTAAAACACCCAAATACACTGCCCGTAAAACACCCAAAAACAAAGCATTGTAATCAATTTGAAAACATTAAATTTATGGAAATTGTTTCAAAATATTAATGTAATTTTTCCACAAGCTCTATTTTGGGTGTTTTAAGAGCACGGTTACAGATGGCTAAAACACCCAAATACACTGCCCGTAAAACACCCAAAAACAAAGCTTTGTAATCAATTTGAAAACATTAAATTTATGGAAATTGTTTCAAAATATGAATGTAATTTTTCCACAAGCTCTATTTTGGGTGTTTTAAGAGCACGGTTACAGATGGCTAAAACACCCAAATACACTGCCCGTAAAACACCCAAAAACAAAGCATTGTAATCAATTTGAAAACATTAAATTTATGGAAATTGTTTCAAAATATTAATGTAATTTTTCCACTAGCTCTATTTTGGGTGTTTTAAGAGCACGGTTACAGATGGCTAAAACACCCAAATACACTGCCCGTAAAACACCCAATAACAAAGCATTGTAATCAATTTGAAAACATTAAATTTATGGAAATTGTTTCAAAATATTAATGTAATTTTTCCACAAGCTCTATTTTGGGTGTTTTAAGAGCACGGTTACAGATGGCTAAAACACCCAAATACACTGATCGTAAAACACCCAAAAACAAAGTATTGTAGTCAATTTGAAAACATTAAATTTATGGAAATTGTTTCAAAATATTAATGTAATTTTTCAAAAACTCTTGGCTTAGTTTGGTCAGTTTTTGCAAATTTCAAACTCTCTTTTGTGCGGTGATCGTCCTATCCACGGAGCCACAGCTAACTAAACTCATGTTTTTTTATTTATTTAGACAACTACGTTGTAAAATATATAATTAAATAGACACGTTATGTCCGGTTTCATAATATTATATCATTTCTATATTTAATACTGATAATAATAAACATTTTTGCAGTTCAATGTCTTCTATTTTAGTATAATTTTATCACAATTTCCGTTCATTACATAACTTACCTAAAGCACTAAAGTTAATTAAATCTTTTGCTAACTATTTATTTATTTATCATTAATTTTTAAAAATAAAATATTACGTTTAATTTATAATAACAATAATATCTTTATATAATATCTTAATTTTCAAATATGTATAGTGTAAACCGAATCACTTAAAACTCCAATCCAGTCAAATTCAGCGAGAATGGAACGTGCAAACTCTTGCTTAAGAGATACACTGGCCCATAACTGTCTGTCAACTAACTTAATTAATTTACTACTATTACTTATCCAATTAATTAACTATTTGTTTCATATTAATGTAGGATTGCGTTGAGATTAATGTGATAAATAAATGTAGCAATTATAGTGCAAAATATTACAAACAACAACAATAAATAAATAAATAAATGTGTATCATTATGCCTTTTACCTTATAGGATACAGCATTCTTGATAAGTGATATATTTATGCGTATGAAGTGCAATTACCAGCCGTCAAATCAGGGCATGTGAAGATATTAGTACAGGGGGAGTCACCAGAATAATTTTAATGTGGTAAAAATTATTTGTTGATTTATTATAGGATAGGTGGCGATATCCAGTCAGTTTATAGAATTGAGAACCTGGGTTCGATTCCCACAATTTTCACTACCCTTGTGTGGCTCGCCCTACATCTTTGAGGGCCGTGATTTGACCTCACTTCAAGCGAAGACATATAGCAGTCTACTACGGCAGAGTGCTACACCCAATAATGGGTAAAAGACATGATAAATAGTACTGTTTAATTTATTTGAAGATAGCTGAAGTAATGATTGTCATCTCTGTTAGTAAAACATTTGAAAGTAAACGAATGAGTCATCATCATCTATAAGCAGGTAAAAAAAATGTAACGGTATCTATTATGTCTTAGTAGCGATATTAGTCATTTATGTTATATTGCCAAAATATGTGAATTTCATTTTTTTATTTAGTACGAGTAAAAATAATGACTAATAAAAATAAATTGAAACTGCCGCTAACCGCAAGTGTAAAATACATCTTTGACTATTTTCAATTAATATCCCGAGAACCGCAAACCAGAATATACATAGAAAAAACTGTTTTCCACTAGGTTCGCTTCGCTTGCACTATTCACTCTAAATATAGTTATTTATCAAACTAGAGAGGAAAGGGATTCTTTTTGCCACTTGAGATTGAGCTATGCTCGTGAGGTACTCAAATGAGAGTGAAAAATCGCTTTTATTTTATTATCATAACAAACTTAAAAATAATCAAACTTTCAACACACTCAGGGAAATGGGAGTGTGGTACTCTGCCGTAGCAGATCGCGGTAAGCGCGTCAAGTTACCAGCCGTCAAAGATGTTAGTGGAGGGGAACCATAGGAAAATTTTAATTTCCAAATATGTTAAGACTTATTTTTGATTTATAACAATAGATAACATTTTTTTTAAATCTAAATTTGGTCTTGTTTTTTTATGAGAAATTTGTTTACCTTTTTTTTTTGTTACAAATAAATAAATAGTGTTGTTTTAGAACGAAAAAGCAAACCTAAAAACCTAATTTTTGTATATCGGTTACCTACAAATTATTGAGGACATATTTATCGCTTTTGCAGTAAGTATTTTAGGAAAAGATAAAATATTTGTAATCAGTATTACTTTTATTCAAAAAACGTACGTATTTATACAATTTATTTGATATTTCGAAAAACAGGAATTTTTTTAGATATACGTTGAAGTCAGTGAGGTTTGAACTCAGGAATTATCGGTTGGTGGACAATGAATATCCTATAAATAATTGAACAGTATCAAAGTTGATAGTTACGCGTCTATTATAAAATAAGCAAATTTGCAATTTTGTTAAAAACTGTCAAAAACAATGACGGTTTTGTGAACAAAAGTAGTTTTTATTTTTGACAGAAAACAGAATAGAACATAATTCAATATTAATGACTGTGCGTCCATAATAAGGTTAATGCATAGTCCGAGCAATTCATGCCTCTCAATTTTCGTTTTGGGAACCGGTTCCAAGATTGTAAATGGGTTTCCTATGTATGCCTTTTGTAAGATGATATTTTACACGTGCCGAGAATATCATGCAGACTGATACCTTCCACATCACTTGTTCAACACTCGATTTCGAAATAATCACCGAGTGCGATGTATCTAATTATTACTATTGGTCGATGTTTCCGCTGACTTCGCATAAGATCTTCATCTATATTCCACTGACAAATGCTTCTGAATGATTTTTGTCGAACTAAGGTGATCGCTAAACAAGTGTTGGACGCCTCACCGAAATGCAACGGAATCGGGTGAATTGTTATATTGTTAGCATTAACTCGTTTACTATTTTTAAGTTCAAGTGTCCAATATTTCCCGGCAGCAGTGTACGACACGCCTTAGTCACGATGCTATTGGCTGAGCGTTTCTCGTTGTGTATACGATTTGCTGTTGCGTGTCATGCGCAACTTGTAGCGGGGTAAAGCGGGAAGTACAGTCGTGTGTCGCGCTCGGTTTGCTTGTGCCCTGTGCGTTCACCGTTCAAAGCTCATCTGAACGTTGTTGTGTGTGGACGTGTTAGCTTCACGTGTTCCTCGTAGTTTAACTCGTTCCGTACTCTGTGCTTTTAGCTGACAGTAGTGATACTCGCGTTTGCTGTTGTTGTTTGTGATCCGTGCCAAGTGCATCTGCATCTTGCTGCACCATGGCTATTCCTTTCGCTTTTCCCAGTGATGAAGACACCGAGGCCAACTATCAACGGTTGGATCAGTTATTGTCTGATCTATACGTTGTGCTTCAACAAATATTAATGACACAAAGACGCATCCGAGACGCACAACCATCACATATTGCACACCGAAGTAAGTATTAACAACGTTACATTTTTTTCAAAATTTTATGTAAACAGTTTCGCATGTTCAATGTGTCACCTGTTCAGTGAAACACGTGTGGACTTTTAAATGACAGTGAACACTAAAAATATTGTGCGTAAAATGCGTAGTGTTTGGTGACATTGTGAACTACTAAGTGAGTGTTTGCGACACCTGAACCTGTTGCGTCGATCTGCGGACCGAACAACGACCGTAAAATGTGCGAGTTAAAATCACTTGATTCGCGCGGTGTTGAATTTTTAAGTAATGCGCACGACATGGAAAAATTGCATTAGCCCGTGACGTGCTGCACTTTTCACTTTCCTGTTCGTGAAAATTTGCATCTATTGGAATAATTAGCTAAGAACTAGTTACAAGTTACAAAGACTGGTCAGTCGGCAAACCAGTACAAGAATTTTTCTTTTACAAGATTTATATGTAATATTTAATGAAATCGCGTAAACTGGAAATAAATAAAAAAGTGATCGAGTGTATCTGGTTTATTATGTGTCGCGTGTTTGTAGAGGTAAATGTTCATTGTGTGATAAGCCGCCGCGAGCGCAGTTGACCTTCAGAATCTCGAAAACACATTGAAAATAACAACAACAAAGTGTCCGCGACTTAGAGTATGATTTGCTTGGTTCTAGTTCGCAACGGGCAACAATCCAACTCCCGACGAAGCGGTGAAGTCCCAGATATCTCGTCAACGTCCGCGCCAGTATTCCCGCCGTCGGAGTCCCCGACGCCGCGAGTTTTAGACGCCGACTTTGCGCTACAGATCGCTTCGACGTCCGCGGCAGCGTCAGCCGTAGTGTCGGATCACACCGACCTATTCCGACTTGGATCATCGTTAGTGGAAACCGCAAACAACGATGATAGAAGTCCCACACGCCGGCGTCGGCGTCGCCGTCGGACCTCATCAGAGTCGTCTTGCTGCGATGAGACAAAGAACGGCGTCACAGAGGTCGCGCCCACTACGACAACTCCCGACTGGACCCAGGTTGGTGTCAATCTGCGCAAGATAGCCGATGAATTCTACGCTTCGGTGGGCAAGGTGAGTCTCGTTTAACTGCGAACCTTCGCCCACCTATCGTTTGCCGTCCGGAGAACTGATCTGTGGTCCGGGTGGCAGCGAGAAGCGCCTGTTTGTAACGCTGCCGGCAGCGCGTATATGTTCATAATATTGCATGTCGCTGCAATAAGGCGCATTTGTTTTGTTCACAATTGGAAATGCATGTTTCCTTTGTTCGTCTCGTCATATCGAGATTCTCAAATTCTCTATCGCGAAATTTACAAACCAATATAATATAATTATAGAATTGTATCTTTAAAACTAAAAATTCTACAAAGAAAAAAACAAAGAAAATGATATAATTCTGAAAATCAACCATCTCATATTTCAATTATTGTACTCGTACTATCTGTGCATATGCATATTTTCTGTTAAAAACGTTTTTTCTATATTATATTAGAGAAATGTGATTCAAATAATTCAAAAACGTTTCACAGATTTTTTGAAAATTTTATAAGTACAAAAAGTTATATTTTCTATCATTTTTATTTGAAGCATTTTGTTTTTTCAAATAATAATGTCATTTAAAATAAAAAACTTCGTTTCTGTGAGAATAATATATTGTTCTCGGGTTTTTGTGAATGCAATCGCATGCACTGACGTAGTGTAACGTATGAATGTATGTTTTGCAGGATGACAGCCAAGTCCAAGTCCAAGTTCAGACGGTGAGCGAGGAAAAGCGACCGTGCGACCCAGCGGACGCAAGCCTGCTATCCATGCTGGTGCCGCCGCCATTCGGTGGCTCCATTTGGACTGCCGTCCTATTCGTAGTGGGCTGGCGACTACTGGCACGTGCCCGGTAACTCAAACCATCAACCGATTACTCTTCGCCCAAAGCTGCAATGATTTCTCCCTCAGCTCGCGTGGAAATCAGTGATGCATGTATATAAATTTGATTTGACCTAGTTAATAGATCTCGCAATGTGCATACAACATTTCGTTCTTGTACTCTCGGTGTTTTAAGTTAAGTTGTACTTGTAAGTTAAGTAGAACGCTGGTGCTCCAGTGACGTAGTTGGTTTCGTTAGGTAGTGTAGTGATAGATAGATTGTTGAATAGTATTTCACCCAAAGAGAGCAGACCTAATATTGATATAAACATTGATCTCATTCGACGAAGATGACGTGAACAAGTTGTGGCAATGTCTCAGGAATTTTACGAATAGACGAGTTACGTTTTTTCGAAATCTCCCCTCGACCGGCCCTGTATGTTATGTAAATACTCGTATGTCGTGCTGGCCTACTGGCGTTCTGTACTGCCACTGCGCGCGGGAAACTAAGTTTTCAAATGATCTCCGAAATTAGAATAGTGAGGAATGGTGCGTGCAGTCGAGCACCGGCGCGCTTTGTCCCATGTATTGTAATCACTACTGTCCCTCGACACTCGACCACTGACATACAAACATTACGGGAAGGCTCATTCGAAATCATCTCTTTCAAACCCATCATGACAACAATTCAGTAAACATTTGATGCATTTTTAATATCTGCAAATATGATAAATTTACGAAACAACATCTGATAAATAATAGTTATTTGTGTATCACGAGCATAAAGTGTCTTTGTTCCTTTTGCACTATTACAGCTTTCGCCTTCGACTCGCGCTGCAATTACCGTGCTCGAGTAACAAAGAATCTCTTTACGTTCGTGATATAACAATACTTTTTTCTACGATTCCATCTTAAATGATTAAAAAAAAACTTATACGTATTGAAAATAAATTCGTTCTGCCAATATGACAAGTTTCTGTTTTGTTTGTATTATTGAAATAAGTGCGCATTTAATATCTTTTTCGCGCGTTGCAATTGAATTCGTGCGACAAAGTTATTTTTCGATTTTTCTTTCAAGAAACCGTCAATTTTACGATGATAAAGAGCGTAATTGTCAACTTTTTATAGCAATCATAGAAAAAATATTTTATTTTCAATAATTCAAAAAATACTGAAATAATAATTGATACTACTATATTTAAATTTAAATTATGATGACAGTTAAAATATTGCACATTTGTTCGCATTTTGATTCTGTACGACGTTTATTTCAAGTTTTCTCTCAAGACTCTATTTGGAGCACTTCCTGTGTGACATGAGCATTCCCTATGTATATTTCAGTGCACCTTTTATCCTTGTCCTTCCGCCCTGTCCTATCTTGTATATAGTATATACATGTATCGTCGCAATGTTCATACAATGCTGCTTGTATTGTGTTCTTGTCCTAGATCTCTGCCTGTACCCTATTCCCACACCCTGTATAAGTCTTTTGGTCGGTCTTATTTACTGTTTCAATGTATCATAGCAGTTAGCAGTTTATATGAAGAAATAAATATGTAATTTTCGACAATTTTAATGAGGCAAAATTTTAAATAAGACCGGTCATTATGTATGTCGTAAGCAAATAGATTCATATTTTTGAACATTTTGCTAATTACCATGGCTATATGTTTACGACATAAACATTTTAGAAACATTTCTACATTTGCCATCGTATAGTTTTCATTTTGCAGAATTCCAAATTATCTTGAGGCAGATATGATTGTATATTTGTGACGTCATCTGTACTAGTCAGTGGCACTCAAATAGTCGATTTTAATGATACTTCTATTTAATTATTTTTAAATGTTTTGGGATGTTTCATTTGAAAATTAGTACACATGACGTTTGTAAACCTTAAGAAGCAAATAAATTTTTAATAAAGGGCTTAATATGCATCGAAGTAAATGATGTAAATCGATATTTTTTGTAAAATAAATTGAGAAAGTTTAAGAGAAGAAAATATAGCGTGACAAATGTCGAATATGTTTATAAAACAGTATACATAAATATTATATATACTCGTACATATATAAATATATACGAATATTAAATATATATTATATAATTGATAATAAATAATATACATTGATGATATTTTTAAAAAAATTAAAGCAATTTGTACTAGGATTATTTACGATAAATAAGTAATAACGATTACATAGATAAGCGGTTTTGCACATCAAAGCACACCACTGTGATTTGCCCTAGCGGCATGTAATCCTGTTTCCATTGATCTCCGAATACATTTCTAGTAGCGAATGTTTTCGTTTATGAATAAATATAATTGAATTCCCTAGTCAGGATAGTCGTTTTGTTTTAGTGTTGACTAGAGGTTACATAGATATTATATGATTTTTGAGTTTATTATTTCTCTTCAGATGGTTTATTACTGTATTAGTGTATCGTGTTGTTTCTTTAACGTGTAGGACGTCAGGAAGATCGAACAAGTACGAGTTCTCGTTGATTCGGTTCGGGTCTTCGGGTGTATAGCTTAACAATGCAAGAAGTATGTCTGTATCCTGTACTCTTTGTCTCAAGCTATATTCAATGGACTCTTCTCATTTCTGTCTGTATGATTATATACCTGATGCTGGACCAAGGGGTGTATATGGATGCACCCGCGTCCCACGCCTAATTCGTGATAATTTATGCCGTGGGCTGACCAAGAATTAAACCAATATGATTTATTTTAGAATCGCTTCATTATAACATAATTTCAGAATATATTATATAAATATAAAAATATATATATTATAAATAAAATATATATATATATTATATATGTCAACATAAATAAGTTTTATACATGTTTGCTATTAACATAATATGTTATATTTTTGTGATGTATGGGAGAGATTTTGTATTTTTGGTGCAAAGCAATTGACGACAGCAGTTGACTGTACTTCGTATTCGCCATACTCACGATCTACGCTACCAACAGTCTTTCAACTGTACAGTTTTTCACTTTTATATAGTTATTGATTTTTCAAATACATGTACACATACTGAAATGAATTGTTTTCTTTTATCCCATTCCTACTCTTTTCATTCTTCTCATTCATTTATACATTTTCAATACTTTTTTGGCATCAATTATTTGTACTTTTCATACCACATCTCGGTAAGTGTCAAATCACGGCCCTCAAAAACGTTAGTGGACAGGGAGCCACAGGGGTAGTTTTAACGAGGTGAAAATTGTTTGTCGATTGTGCGCTTTTATAAAAAGAAAATTCCACAAAACTGCAGTTAAACACTATATAGTAAAGACTGAAAACAAACCAAAAAGATAAATAAATAAGGGAATGGAGATACATCTAGAACCATGTTTTTAATTTTGGGATTTTAAAAAATATATATTTTTGTTATAAGATCAGTAAAACAAATATTTTTTCGCAAGTATAAAAACACCCTGTATACATATTTATAGACATTTACATCTGAAGCAAAAAGTCGTGCGTTCAAATCTCGCTGCTTTCAACATATAAAAATTGCTATGAATATCCAAATAAATAAATTTAATTTGATAACTGTTAGTAAAACTAATAATTTCTAAAAAGAATAAAAAACTTAGTCCTTTTTATAAATCATCCTAATAGTGTCAATTTTGCAGGGTGTCGTCTGAAAAACTCGATGTCACGTAAGGACAAACGACAAAACTGTGACAACAATATAATACGTCCAAGATAATCTGGTTTTCCTCCAACAGGTATTACATTTTTTCATGTGTGTTTGTTTGCATGAGTAGTGCAGCTGACTGCTATTGTGTGTAGAGTTTACATCATCTCTCCTTGGTATAAAAACAACCGTTAGGAACAGAATAACGAAAGCACTTAACAACTAATTTACTTTAACCTTGAATGATAAATAAACGACTTGTATATAAATAACACAAGACATATACATATTTGTAGTGCAGAAAATTAAATTAAATGCAGTTTAAGAATGTATTGCATATGTTAGAGCAAATCATTACAGAACATTTTAAAATCTAACCTAAAATTTTTCAAAAATATGGCAGAAGTAATAAACGAGCTTGTATGAAAGGAATTATGAATGTGGATGAAGTGAAGCTACACCTAAAACTAATTTTAAAATAGCTTAAAGCTAGTTGTTTCAATTAATATATTATTATTATTACTATGCATAGAAAATAAGAATTTGCATATCTCTTTCAGTTTCTGACTTATTTATGTACTACTTATCAATTTTAAAACATTATTTAATATCATTAAATAGAATTTCTTTTCTATTTTTATGTAAAAATTTTCACATAATCATTTTTTGAAATCTACATTACATATCTTTTCTAGTTTCAGAGATATTTAACAGTTTTAAAAGATTATTTTGTGTAATTACAATTTTAAGAATAAAAAAAATGTATTTTTGCTCCGAGATCAAGTATACAATTTTGTTGCTGAAGTATTGAAACACCCTGTATTAAGGCGAGAAACTGCACACAAAAATAATTCTGTTGAATAATCTATAACGAATATAACATACTAATTATGATGATTTAGTTTCCATGTTTGTAGTAGTGTCAATAAAACAGTTTATAAAAATAAAATATCACAGAATACACCAGTATTAATGGAACAATAAAATAGATAAATAGACTGGAAAGATTAGCTTAATGATCTTTCGTCCGCTTACGCTCATAAAATTAGTGGCAAGAAGCGTTTGCCGCCAAACGGAATATTACATTATTTCCTGGCATTTTACGTTCTACGTGTAAATGAAAAGATATTATTTCCCCATCAGGTGGTCACATGGCCGGAAGTGCGGCCCAAAATGCACTAAATTTCACAGAGTGTACAGATTGAATTACAGATAAGATGTAATCTTTTTCAAACATAGGTCACAGAAATGAAAATGCGTGTTCCGTCATTACTTTCGATTTATTGCTGTGCGACATGCCAGCAATTGATTTGCCTATTGCTTATTTTCTACAGAAGAATATTAGAAACATAAATTATTCACCCGATGTCAACTGTCACTCGCGCAGTATGATTATAAGCCCCGAGCTGATAAAGCACGAAGGTTACTTCTCTTTTGTCCATTCCTAAGTCAGCCCTTGACACTAATTTACCACAACTTCGGATTTCGTCCAACATTTTGTATTTTATTGACGATACAGGGTGTTTCAGGACTAGTGTAACAAACTTGAACAGCTTATTCCTTAGGTCATTTTGAACCAAAAATGTCATATGAACATAGGTCCTATTCCTCCTAGTTACCAATATACAAGAGGTTGAAGTTCTATATATAACACGAAATTTTCAAATTTTTGTAATCAAGATACTTTCGGAAAACAAGAGTTTTATTGGAAAGTCATACCTTATTTGTCTTAATTAATTTTATTTATTAATATTAACGAATACGATTTAGAGAACAAAACAAAAATGACACAATTAAATAGTCACAGAACAACATATAACCAAACATGGAATAGGTTAACATAATATGAAATAAGATAACAAATTTTAAAAAAATTACAGAAAGTGTTCAAAATAAGCGCCTTGAACTCGTATGCATGTTATTATTAATAAATAAAATTAATTAAGACAAATAAGGTATGACTTTTCAATAAAACTCTTGTTTTCCGAAAGTATCTTGATTACAAAAATTTGAAAATTTCGTGTTACATATTTATAGAACTTCAACCTCTTGTATTTTGGTAACTAAAAGGAATAGGACCTATGTTCATATAACATTTTTGGCTCAAAATGACCTCAGGAATAAGCTGTTAAAGTTTGTTACACTAGTCCTGAAACACCCTGTATTTTTGAGCAGTAAAAATTAAAATTTAATCAGTACTAATTTTTAAAAAACAAACATAAAGACTTACGTATTACAAAACGTTCGTTTTATGTGCTTAGGGTTATAATTATTCGCGTAAGGTGCGGCTACCAGCCGTCATTTACGCCCCCCAAAGTTGTTAGTTGCGGGGAACCATAGGGGTAGTTTTAATGTGGTAAAAATCGTTTGTCGGCCACCTACCCCATAAATAAAAACTGAATAATTTGATCTAAAATCGAATATAATAGTATGCCTATTTGGAGCGTGGGGGACTAAGGGATATTAGCGAAGCGAGCCACGCCAAAATTCGTTCTAATATAATACAAATTACTGATTAATACAATTTTTGCATTTGGAATATTGTACATTGCCTGAATTTTATACATACATAATATCACGCTGTTCCATAAACCCCTATAACATTCATTAGATATACAGGGTGGTGAATCGAATTGCGCACCATAGCGTTTTCAATGCTATTTTTCAAATGTTCAATTATTGGCTTCCCTAATTATTTTATGCAAAAAAGCTTCAAATATTTTCAACACAACTTTCGACATTTTAATATTTAATTTCTGTCGTTACAAAGCATGTAAAATTATGTTTATTGATTTAGATGCAGAAATTTATGCCCTAAAACTTTTATTTGAAGCTTTTTTGCATAAAATAATTAGGGAAGCCAATAATTGCACATTTGAAAAATAGCATTGAAAACGCTATGGTGCGCAATTCGATTCACCATCCTGTATCTTGCAATTCATCCCCATCAAGCATCACACTTCATCCGCATTCATAATTCCTTTAACAGAAGCTCGTTGCATCTTTCGTTCACGCAACAAACCTTCATTCACAACCATCCATTTGTTTCTAGATTGTCTACGTAATCCTCTCATCCTCGTCTCACAGTTTCTAAACTCTTTTCTTATTTTTAGGCACTAACACACCATTATAAACACTCAATCGAGTGATATAATTTTCTTCTTCATACAACCAATTAGTTGACGCCACGTGAAACAAATTGCAATGATTTCAGAATACGTAATATATGAGTTCATGCGTATGATGCGTACATCATATCGCATATCGACGCATCAACCGGCGTTCAAATTTACTATGAGCAATTAGGAAAGCGCGTGCGGTTGACTGATACAAAATGAGCACTTGAACATCTGAATGAAACGATTATTCAGAGCAGCCGATGTCAACCCTTTCGAGGTCTTCTGCTTTTGATGGACATGTAAATATGCATATTCCACTATATCTCCATTACCAACAGACCAGACCTATGTTCAAATGAAATTTTAACCTGTACAAATATTTGTAGAAAGGTCTCGGCTCGAGCTGAAGGCAAACACTATTTTCTTGGCAATGACACTGACACGTGATTAGGAAACATTTGTTTTATATTGTTACTGATGATTATTACCAAAACAATGCAAACACAGAAAATGTAAATGCAAATACTGTCACTCACTGGATCCACGTTTAGTTTAAGTAAACTTGGCCTGGTATTGAGACTTTTCCTACTTCAGTCTTTCCTATTTCGACCACCGACAAAGTGCGTTTAATATACAGGATGTTTCACAACTTAGAGCAAAAAATTAAAGGTATATTCTGTACGACGTGCTGATCATGAAACAAAAAGAATTTTTTTTTAATTAGAATATATTAAGGGTTGTTAACCAAAAACATTTTTTGTAGTACTGCACTGGATTCGCTTTCCTATTAAATACAATGAAGTAGGTATCAACTACGAAAGAATAATTACACAATTCAATTATTAGCAGTTATTTATAATAGATAAAAATAAATAAATATATCATCACGCCTTTTACCCATTACTGGGTGTGGCATTCTGTCTAAGCAGATCTCGGTAAGTGATATATTTTTTCGCGTGAAGTGCGGTTATCAGCCGTCAAATCACGGCCCCCAAAGATATTAGTGGAGAGGGAGCCACAGGGATAGATTTAAATTGGTGAAAATTGTTTGTTGGCTGTGGGGATCGAACCAAGGTTCTCAAGATCCGCAGGCCGACTCGATACCACTGAGAATAGAATTTTATTTAATTAATAACTTTAACATAATCATCCACCCAGTGGTAGTGGCAACGAAAAATGTTGGACTGGGAAACATGGAAAATAGTTTTGCGATTTAAGAAAAAATTATTTTTGTTTCATGATCAGCACGTCGTACAGAATATACACTTTAATTTTTTGCTCTAAGTTGTGAAACACCCTGTATAAGATTTGAGCTATAATCGTATACAATGGCTTGCGTGTGTACAACAAGGGGTTGTTTGTTAAAAATACTTTACATATCTTTTTGTTTAATATTATTTTATTAATTTTCTCTTACCACCATCATGGATATTGAAAATTACAAAATATTAAGTAAATTGAAATTTTATAATTTCATAAAAGCAATATTAATTTTGACAAAATGCCTAAACCGTAACATACTTCAATTTCAACTTCATTATCAGCCAATTAAGCCGATAAATATTAAATTTAAATATGTATCACTATTTTGCAATTAGTAGAAAATTATATTATAATGCTTGTATCATTTTTCATTTATTCCTACATTACAGAAATCGGCAAATGTATTAGAATTAGAAAGAAAAATATTTAAATGTGGTAAAAAATCTGTATTGTCTCGAATATATAAAATGGCTGCTGTATTTAGAATTAAAGACAATCCGATTAAACTTGTTCAATTCGTTGCATTTTGTTGGAGAAGAGAATCATTTCGAGTAATGGAAACAGATTCCGTGCGCCAATTTGATGTAAAGAGCAGACCAGTGTGAAATCACAACCATTATTCTGTGATCAAGAAGCTAATCTGTATCATCATGAAAAATGATGAAGCGACAGAGAATGGGCACAGAGTTATTAATTACTCCAGTCAAAAGATAACAGAAAGTAATTAAATTTTTAGTCGGCACAGACACAAGTCCTGTTCGAATCAAACAGCAGATTACGCGAATATAAATTAACTTACATTTTCACCCTCTGGTCGTCGTTCGTTTCTCGTTGCTCGTTTCCGCCGTGTCGCACAGATTAATGTGAAGCTTCTTCGTTCATCATTCGTCACTAGCAACAAAAATAACCAGATTTCGCGGAGGTTTTGTGGAGGTTAATTTGCACAAGCTGCACCCCTCTGCTGACGTCACATGTCACTCCATACACCAACGCTGACTTTTATCACATACAAATTATTTGTTCATTTATCATACACTGTTATATAATTTGTTTCAATGAAAATCGTACCTCATATACAGGGTGTAACTGCGAAACCAACCACCGCCTATATTTTCTTTATTATTATAGTTACAAAAAAATATTATAAAGCAAAGTAGTAGAAGATAATGGGGGACATCTGGTTAAAGAATAAAATAATTTTTTAAACCAGTGGTTCTCAAGTTACAACACAAAGTTATATTTTTTCAAATGGGATTATACATATTTTTTAAGCCTATTCGATAGAGTATTTTTTTCTGAATTTAACCATGTGACCATTCTACATCCTTACATAATAAAAATTACATTGAAATTTAAATAATTTTTTATTTTTAATATTAATGTGCAGTAAGCTATGGATGAAAAACAAAAACAAAAGAACAAAATTTAGCTGCTGTCAAGTAATAATAATTGTTGTAAATTGTTATTCTTTGTGTGTTTAATATTTTGTTCTTTTGTTTGCACATTAATATTAAAAATAAAAAAGTATTTAAATTACAATGGAATTTTTCTCAATATTTTTATTATGTAAGGATGTAGAATGGTCACATGGTTGAATTCAGAAAAAAATACTCTATGGAATAGGCCTAAAAAATACGTATAATCCCATTTGAAAAAATATAACTTTGTGTTGTAACTTGGGAACCACTGGTTTAAAAAATTATTTTATTCTTTAACCAGATGTCCCCCATGATCTTCTATAATTTTGTTTTATAATATTTTTTTGTAACTATAATAATAAAGAAAATATAGGCGGTGGTTGGTTTCGCTGTTACAGCCTGTATATACATATACATATATCATCACGCCTTTTACCCATTACTAGGTGTGGCACTCTGTCTAAACAGATCTCGGTAAGTGATATATTTATACGCGTGAAGTGCGTTTACCAGTCGTCAAATCACGGCCCCCAAAGATATTAGTGGAGGCGGAGTCACATGAGTAGATTTAAATGGGTGAAAATTGTTTGTCGGCTGTGGGGGTCGAACCAAAGTTCTCAAGATCCACAGGCCGACTCGATACCACTGAGCCACCTACCCCATATACAAAATATACATTTGATATTCACTAACTTTATTTATTTATGTTACTCTGTACAACAGGAATTTAATCCCAATTACAGTACAGGGTCCGCACTCACCGAGCCGCAGTGTGGTAGTTCATATAATTTTTAGCTTGAGTGAGATTCGAACTCGGGATCTCCGGATTCGAAATCCATATTGCTATCCACACCACCGTACTGACGGACATGATATATACGAGTAGTTATTTTTACACAGATAACAAATATATTTTAAATTATACAGGATGTTTCTATACCTCTGCACGAATCTTTAATGACATATAAATTTATATACTGATTATAGAACAAAAAGAATTGTTTTGAAATTCGCAAAAATTAAGGTATATCATTCCTAGCGAACATTTTTAGTGTCACTGGTTTAATAGTACATTTAAATATTTATAATGAAATAAAAGTATAAACACAGTGCCAACAAATAATCATTTATTAATTAGTTATTATGTAGGTACCTGGCGTAATGCCTAATTTTTATTTTTTAATTCTTCAAAATGTTGTGTTATTAAATTCCAGTGTCCAAATACATAAAATAGTTTGTAAATGAAGTATAAATATAGTGTAATCAGAATAATTTTATATTACTAGTAAATTAGTTTTGACAGTAGTTATTTATAACGGTTTTTTAAATTTTCTGACAAAATTAAACGTAGGGCGGGCGGTAGCACCGCCCGTGTTCCCCGCACGCCTTACACCACCTAATCAGAACGGACCTGTTCGTACGTCCGTACGTAGCTGTCTGCATGATTCAAGACATATCAGTTTGTTGAACATATCTCACTGCTAAATCAGTACATTCTTTCATTTTATAAACGATGGACGTTTGCAAGTAAATTGTGTTAAACGTGCGAATTTAAATACTAATTTTACTTTAAAATAGTGTAAAAATACCTCTTATAATACAATATAATAATATAAACGCGAATATAAGTGTTGTAAATCATTGTGTGTTGTGTAACAAGTGTTCTGTATAATATCGTGTAGTGATCTAAAGATGGTTACAAAGTTTGTGTCCAACAGGTCGGCCCTAAGTCCAAGACAGAGACTTCCAGCATTCTAGGACAGGTGTGTGCTTTGATATTAACCTAATTTTGGTAAAACCGTAATTGACGGACAAACCTGAAGTTGGCTGCGAGTCGCTAGTGACTTTTGGTGAATTCGGCACAAGTCGGACATAGAAAAACCCGGCAAATTTGAATGTCAAGATAATTTAAAAACGTTTTGTTAGCAAAGTCGGATGTTTTTTTAAAATAATAAACACCACTAACCATGCCTGACCTAGTATAGAACGTATTTTTATGGTAAAAACGGCAAATTTGAATGTCAAGATAATTTAAAAACTTTTGTTAGCAAAGTCGGATGTTTTTTTAAAATAATAAACACCACTAACCATCAGGCCCGACGAGAGGGGGGGTAGGGGGGGGGGTAAAATACCCAGGGCCCGTGGAATTCAAAGGGCCCGGATGTGATGCTATTTTATAAATTGCTTTTAATTTTCTACTATTTCACCAATTTTTTATATTCTGTACTAAAACATGTATAACGAAATGTCTGATACACGTTTTAAACAATTTATTACATTGTATAAAGTACTAAATGACGAAATGCTTGATCAAGGGCCCCTGTTGCAAATTTTAAATAAATTTATACACTATTCAAAAGTACATTATTACATTGTTGCATTTTTGTTTCTTATATTGTCCGTCAGTACGGTGGTGTGGATAGCGATACGGAATTCGAATCCGGAGATCCCGAGTTCGAATCGCACTCAAGCTAAAAATTATATAAACTATCACACTGCGGCTCGGTGAGTGCGGACCCTGTACTGTAATTGGGGTTAATTCCTGTTGTACAGCGTAACATAAATAAATAAATAAATAAATAAATAAATAAATATTACTACATTGTATACAACACACATAGGCAAAGGCTCTATACATTTGTGTGTAGTGCTGTTTTGGTATCCCCTGCATTTATCGAATATGCAACTAGATATTAGATAGTCATACAGTGAGTATACAATACACATCGCTGCACTAATTAACTCAGAATTTTGTATTTAATTTTATTTATATTGTTATAACTTTATTTAGATATTAATAATTCTTATTGTTGTCATACATATATTTATAAATATATTTTTTTGTATCTTATGTTTAATTAATAAATATTAAAAGTTAAAGGGGCCCCGAATTTTTTTTCCCAGGGCCCGCTTTTCCTCTCGGCGCCCCTGCTAACCATGCCTGACCTAGTATAGAACGTATTATTATGGTAAAAGGTAACAAACCGCTTGCTTCTTATGTCGAACTTGTACCATTCGAACTGCCGTTTTCCCCAGAAGTCCTTAGCGTCCTGCGGCCAACTTCAGGTTTGTCCGTCAACTACGGTTTAGCCCTAATTTTAATTATTATATTAATATTATTTGGTAAATGTATTTTAATATATGATTATTTTATGTTGATCTACATTAAATTTTCTTTTCTTGCATATTGAGACAGAAATTTAAAAGTATGTTATTTTATAAATATTTATTTATTTGCTACTCTATACAAAATAAACTTAATTACAATAGATTTTAGTGGAATTCGAAACACTGACACAATCGTAGTCGTATTTATGTTTAATAAATTGTAGTCTGAACGCGTTTCTTGAAAGGAATTTATAATCACGTCTTTTATCCATTACTGAGTGCCACTCCGCCGTGTCAGTAGATGAAATATATATATTAATTATTTTTTCTGACTTGAAATACAAATATATTTTTATTAATTACTAGATGTGACACTCTACCTTAGCAGATTTCAATAAATGATATTTATGAAGTGTGGTTACCTGCCGTTAAATCACGGCCCCCAAAGATGTTAGTAGTGGGAAAGCTACAAAGGAAATGATATATAAAGTTTGTCGGCTGCGAGAATCGAATTTCAATAAATAAATAAATATATCACCACGCCTTTTACCCATTACTGGGTGTGGCACTCTGCCTAAGCAGATCTCGGTAAGTGATATATTTTTTCGCGTGAAGTGCGGTTACCAGCCGTCAAATTACGCCCCCCAAAGATGTTAATGGAGGGGGAGCCACAGGGATAGATTTAAATTGGTGAATCGAATTTGAGTACTTAAATTTAGACGCCTACGCGTTTACCTCATAAAATTAAATTTATTTTTCTGTTGAAACTTTTAAAAAAGGGCCTACCAATAATTGTTTGTTCAGGGCCCTGTCGTTCAGTTCTGCCACATCTAGAATAGAATCAAATGATTTGAATAATTTTGTGCTAGTTATATTTAGTCCGTCAGTACGGTGGTGTGGATAGCGATACGGAATTCGAATTCGGAGATCCCGAGTTCTAATCGCACTTAAACTAAAAATTATTTAAACTACCACACTGCGGCTCGGTGAGTGCGGACCCTGTACTGTAATTGGGATTAAGTTCCTGTTGTACAGTGTAACATAAATAAATAAATAAATAAATAAATATACAGGCTGGTTTTATACTGTCGGAATTAAGGGTTGAACGATTTTTTTTTAATTCGCAAAATTAAGAACACGGTTCTTGAAGTGTTTTGTCCGACAATACAATAAATTGACTATTGTAGTGTTTATAATTATAATTTAATTATTAATATATTAAAAATAACTATCAAAGCAGTGGTACTAAATTGTTTACTTATGCTAAACAACCCTTAATTTTACGAATTAAAAAAATGATTTATGTTCAATACGATATATATTTATTATTTGTATTTTTGATTTAGTTGTTGGCAAAAGCTAATCATTTTCTCGTGGAAAAAACCTCGTAAAATATTCCGCGTCAATCTGTTCGAAACTCCCTCTTTATCTTTTTTCGTTGATGCCGGCCACGCTTATCGCTGAGCGTGAAAATTGGAACGTCGTTCGTTTTAGATTTTGGCAAATACGGAATCTGAAATTAGTTGATCATTGGATTTAAATATAAGGATCCGTTGCGTAGCGTGGTGCATGTGTCGGTTAATCTGCTCCGAATTGAAACCATTGTCACTGTTGCTGACGCCCCTCGCTACACGCATCGCACGCAAGTTAAAAAGTGCGACCCGTGATGGATTACTACAGCAGCTTAATGTCAACATCACGATTCGTATTACGGCTTTAGTTCGGGTTAACCGGAGTCAGGGTCGGATTCAAATGGGGAAAAAAATCGTACGCGTTATCTTCGAGATTTAGAAGAATTTTGTTAGATAAAAAGTATAAAATAAACACTTGGCTATGTTTCACAAAATTCAGCCTCCAAGTCACCTTATGAGGGCATCGTCAGAGGCTGGCCAGCACAGTTAGTAACCATAGACGCGTTTCGCTCTTATTAGAGCTCATCAGTATGGTTTAACTCACTTCTTCACCTAGAAATTTTATGAAACATAGCCAAGTGTTTATTTTATACTTTTTATTAAACCTTGTTTCACCAAGTGTTGGATGACAATTAATTTTGTCTTTGTTGTTATTTAAATTGCTATTGCGTAGCTTTTCCTTTTTTTCGGTAGATGGCATGATCTGTTCCACAGAACTTCTCATGTCATCTTACCTGTTTGTTAGGGATCTTATTCTCTGCTGGCACAGTTTTTCGTCACCAGTTTCTTCACGTGAACTTTGTTCTAGGCGAAGAAGTGAGTTATACCATACTGATGAGCTCTAATAAGAGCGAAACGCGTCTATGGTTACTAACTGTGCTGGCCAGCCTCTGACGATGCCCTCATAAGGTGACTTGGAGGCTGAATTTTGTGAAACATAGCCAAGTGTTTACTTTTAATTTTGTCTTTGTTGTTAATTTTGTTGGAATTAGAAATATAGATGTTGTGAGTTAAGATGATATGAGTAACAAAAGGTAAAACGAGATGAATGAAAGAAATATAGAAAAAATAAATTATGTTGTCTCATCACTTGTATTAGATTACAATAAAAACTATAATATAATTTTAAATTTGAAACATAATTATGCATTTTACATGATGTAGAAATGATTCAGCGTAAACTGAAGAAACTTGTATTTCTCTCTCAAATGTCTAAACTGATGGATGACTTTCTCTCTCCGTACGTCCCTCTAGAGACTTGCCATTAGTACGTCACAGTGACGTCACATATCCCTTCTATAATTTTTAACCATTTTTTCCTCGTAAAGTATAAATAATTAATCGATTTGAAAAATACAAGTATTTTATTTTTTTGTCTATAGGGTAGGTGGTTCACTGGTATCGAGCCGACCTGTGAATCTTGAGAACCCTGGTTCGATCCCTACAACCGGCAAACAATTTTCATTAAAATTAAATCTACCCCTGTGGCTCCCCCTTCACTAACATCTTTGGGGGCCGTGATTTGACGCACTTCACGCGATTAATAATAATAATAATAATATCTTTATTTGTAAATCAAGCAATGCTTATTACAAAGAGGGTAGGTACATGTAATCATCTAACTCTAACTTAACATGCTATCACTATACAAAATATAACAAAATACAACAGTAGCTAAAAAAGCAAAATGACAAGATTAAATACTCGCTACAGATACAAAAAAGAAAGTACATTTTAAAAATAAAGTCCTGATATTCGTGAGTAGCAATGCAATCAGGTAACCACTATCCCGCGAATAAATATATCACTTATCGAGATCTGGTACGGCAGAGTGCCACACCCAGTAATGGGTAAAAGGCGTGATTATATATTTATTTATTTTACATAAATATAAATTTGTCACAGACCCCATTATAAATTTTGCTTGATGAATTGGCTTCATACACATTGATAATTCCTTCTATACAGCCCTCAATTTTATTTTATGTGCCCTGGAAACTGTTAAACTAATCAATTTAATTTGTTTTTGTTCATGCAAGACACTGAGGTAGCACATGCGTATTATGAGATATAAATAAGTGATCATAGGCGTAGAGATATTACTTCATCTTCATTTTATTATTTAGATTATTACTTTGCCACAGTCCTAGTGCAAAAGATTTACATAAAATTGTTTGCACTATAATTACTTGATTTATGATACTATGTAGTGTACATAAAATAGCACTTTATTGGACTAGTACGATAAAATAGCCTGTCATTGTTAAAAAATAAAATGTATACTTAAATAATTAATTCATTCATTCATATTTAATGCATTTTTTGAGATTCTTCTGACATGATCAGATTAGACAGAAATCTTTATATATATATATATATATATATATATATATATATATATATATATATATATATATATATCTATTATGTCCTATTAAACATATATTGTATTTTAACTCCAAAAATTAATATAAAAATTATTAGATGTACTAATTTAAATCTAATATATTCTGTATATAATTGACATCATTTATTAAATCTATTACATTTTTAAACTACATTTTAAATAAATAACATAAATAAATCTCGGTAAGTGATATATTTATTCGCGTGCAGTTACCAGCCGTCAGATCACGGCTCCTAAAGACTTTAATGGAGATAGAGCCACAGGGGTAAATTTAATTTGGTGAAAATTGTTTGTCGGTTGTAGGAATCGAACCCGGGTTCTCAGATTCACATGCCGACTTGATACCACTGAGCTACCTATCCCATTTAAAATGCATTTTATCCTTGCGATATTTTTCATTTATTTAACAGATGAGTTTTAAAAATTTGAGTATTTTCTCGAAGCCCCAAAAATGTGACAGCCTTGATATAAACTACGGTTATGGATCATCTTCACTACTTGCTTTGGTTTTGAACTCTGAGCGAATGTTTACGTTTAACATGTGCAATTCAGGTGATGTTTAAAACGACACGTGCCCTCTGTGTAAACTAACAGAACATGTGGTTTGGCCTACACAATATTCTTTGTTTCAGTTCAAAATTAACCAGAGTCGCACTCAAGTCCATAATTATTCTATTTTGTACGAGCACAAATTAATCCGGTTGAATTCAACTTCATATCTTGTTTAATTTTTAAAGTAACAGCGTCCGGAAATAGTTATTTGTATCACTAGTCCAGAAACTGCTATTTTGCGAGTGCGAGTATATTTTGAAAGGACGAGCCGCAGGCGAGGCCTTTAAATACGAGCACTCGCAAAATAGTTTCTGGACGAGTAATACACAAGATTTTTCGCGCCAACGTTTTTATAAATTTAATAAAAACGTTAAATTTATTATTCACATTCTAAATGTCAGGGAATTTTTTTATGTTGGTAACATCACCATATTTGAACTGCACTTTTAATTTTAATTAATAATTTATTGTTCATCAATTTACATCTTCAATAAGTTTAATTACACTGTACACTTTATTTAATAAACATAAAACATAATTCATTTCTTTGTCTATTTCACGACTTGTCATTCCAGTATTATAACCTAAAAAATCAACATATTTTATTTGGATTTTACATTGCTAATTCAATTATAATTACTTACAATTTTGTTTAAAATATTTATGTATAAATATTCTGTTTTCTTGTATTGAAAATATTCAACTATGAATATTTTATCAAAATATGTTTACACCAATGCAATATTTTGACATTTCGTACGTTCAGGAGTTCGCTATAATAGTGATGCCAACATATAACCATAAGAAGTCACTAATTTTGGTTTCCGGACGATTTTTAGTTATGTAATACTGCTAATGCCGGACGGTGGCGCGAAAAGTTAATTTCTTCATAATCTTCAAATTTTGTACTTTCCCGAGGCTATATCTCAAAAACTAAACGAGATATGAAGATGCACTCCACGACATTTAATTAACTTGTAAAGTAATCTTGAATAATTCTGAAATTGTATTTATTGTGAATTCTGCTAGAGAATACAAGTTAGCCCGTAGTCATATAGCATCGCTATCATCGGCTATTCACCCCGGAATGATAATAATAACGATGACAATATTCCGTAACGATATCTGGTAGTATTTCAGCGAATGGCTGGTGAAACATCCATCGCCGTGTATCGTTTTATCGAACTTCATTCATAATTAATTGCGCGTCAACGCGTAAAGCGTAACCCTAACCTATAATACCGCATCAATTAATATTAATTCGACATTTCGTTGTCTGGGATTCGGATTGTGGTTGTTAAATTGAACTTGCCCTCTTTGTGTGGAGTAACATAATACCCTGTTTTGCTGCAGGAGGTGGTGAGACCCACGTGACATTCGGAGTGTCAGTGCGTCGTGCGTCGTGCGTCGTGCGTCATAAACCCTACAATTACACTACTACATAGAGGAACAGACGATTTTGCCGAGCAAATTATACAGTAGGGTTAGTTTTTTTTTATATAACATTATTATTTATCAAAAAGTATTTATATAATTAATCGGAAAGTTCATAATTTTTGTAATGCACTGTATAAGTAATACGTCAGTACGGTGGTGTGGATAGCGATACGGAATTCGAATCCGGAGATCCCGAGATCGAATCTCACTCAAGCTAAAAATTATATAAAACTACTACACTACGGCTCGGTGAGTGCGGACCCTGTACTGTAATTGGGATTAAGTTCCTGTTGTACAGCGTAACATAAATAAATAAATAAATAAGTAACATAAATAAATAAATGAAGTAAAATATGAATAAAATAATTGTAAGCATTATTTCTAATCTTATGGGGTAGGTGGCTCAGTGGTATCGAGTCGGCCTGTGGTTCTTGAAAACTCTGGTTCAATCCCCACAGCCGACAAACAATTTTCGCCAATTTCAAATCTACCCCTGTGCCTCCCCCACCACTTACATCTTTGGGGCCATTATTTGCGACTGGTAACCGCACTTCACGCGAAGAAATATATCACTTACCAAGATCTGTTACTGCAGAGTGCCACGCCCAGTAATGGGTAAAAGCGTGATGATCTATTTATTTATTTATTTATTCAGCCAAAGACTGCTCTCTTCCACGTAACAATAGGAAAACAGAGCGATACACAATATATAAACTTGCAAATAAATAGAAAAAATATGTAAGAATTTTGCGTTCTAATTCACATATTGTTGCAATATATATGAAACTTATTATTTTGTGCAACATAATTGAAAGCAATAAGAGATCAGAGTTCTGTGAAATAAATTGTTCCATTTCCCACCCGCTTACATAACCGAATAGAGTGAAGTGCGGTTCTGTGGTATGGTTAGTGGTAAACATACCACATACCACATACCACACGCCGACTTGCGGAAAGTAATACATGTCAAATGGGCTCAGTGAGCGTAGTGCTCCGCCCTTGCGCCCTGTGCATTGTGGCAAAGCCTCGAATTGACAGTTCATTTCGCTCATAATTGCCATTAATTTCACGCCTTACGCAACACTACAACCCACGACTGACGACTGACGACTGACGAAGGCAGATACAATTTGAATTAATTACAAGTATTGTCACGTTTGAAACTGACACGGTACTATTATGATTGTTTGCACAGGTTTCAGGGTTTTGTCTTCGTCATCCACGACGTTAAATAAAAACCAGCGGTGCTACGACCCCTTTAGACGACGGTGATGCTGTCAGTTACATAATTATATATGCTTTGTACTGCTGGCTTTTTTATTTGTTCAACTTTGTAGACACTTTGTAAGGTTCATTTCAAACAGTTATTGGGTACTTATTATATTATTATGTGTGGCATATGAAATGAGAACGAACTCTTCAAACATTCAATAAATTCAACCTGCAATTAATCTCCGATAAACATTTCATCCACATTTTCGTCTTATCTTTCGTTCAAGCGGCAAACCTGCTATCATATTTATCCATTTACTAGCCATATAAACAGGTGTTTCTAAACTTGATGATCAAACTTTAAGTATAAGTTTTAGTATCACTGGTTTCATAGTTATTTTTAATAATGGATTAACATATATACATACATACATAACATCACGCTATATCCCATTAAATGGGGTAGCACGAACCCGTCAACATTCTCATCCTGACACACGATACTCGATTCGACCACATTAACACTTCCTCCATACAAACTCTTTCTTTTCTCACAACCAAAATCCATCAACACGCAATAAACATTCATCCATTCGCTCCTAGACACCTGTTTCGTGAATCTTCATTTACGCCCACTTCTCTAACAACGAATCTATAAGAAATGAAGGCAGCATCGCCTGCGCTTGTTCAAAAATACATTTAACACAATTGCAGTTACACAGTGTATAGTAAAAACTGAAAATGAAGTAAAAAAGATGAGGAAGGAAGGGAGTATCTCCCTGCGCTTGTTTAAATTAAATTAAATTAATTATAAAGACTACAGATAGTCATTTACCTGATATTGTTTAATTACTGTTGTTTTATTTCACAATTATAATTATTAAACTAGTGGCACTCTACCGTAGCAGATCTCGACAAGTAATATATTTATGCGCGTGAAATGCGGTTACCAGCCGTCAATCATGTTAGTGGAGGAGAAGCCACAGGGGTAATTTAAAATTTAAAAACAGCTGTATACGGCAACTTATAAGATAAGTATAAGACTTTAAAAGTAGTATAAATTGATTAGATATGCACGGATGAATCGAACAATAGTTGATTGTATCAGAATCAGCGAATACGAGTAGATTGACGTTAGCTTTGTCACGGGTCTGCAAGTCGTCGCGTGGCTTCGTCAATTATTCATCGCGAATCAAGGGATGAGTGTACACAGCATCACGAGATGTCAGTCCGGCACGTGCCGCTGTTTTTATTCCATTCGCAAGACTGTACAACTGTATTTATTATAATGGTGTGGTACGAGAGCAAAGATCGCATTCTCTTAATTCAGGGGCTGCGTTTGTCGCCCGGCGCACGCCCTAATCGCACTGCGGATCCGCCGCAATTGATTACCAGACCATGTCGTAAGCCATCGAAATCTGATTGCGTTCGTCCGTGCTCCGCGCTCCATGCCAGCAGGGTTAAGCAAAGTTACGATTACGATGAACGGATAGGATGTCAACTGGCTACAACGCCACGTAGATTGATTTCTGTTGGTATTCTTTACTTGACTCATTCAATTAATGAAACTGACTCAATACTGCTTTACCGAAAACGATAAAAATTCCCATTTAGCTTTAATTTCACCATCGTTAAAAGAAACGCGATTTCACCGCTTTTCTACTCATGGACCTATACACAAATTGACAAAGTACGTACCTTTATCATTCCCTCCAGAGGTTTTCAAATGCGCATGCCTTCTAGTTTTTAAGATATTCTTTACCTTCCAATACATCCTAAAGTGAGGAAGCGAACTGCTCCAAATAACTTTACAAATAACTTTCTAATCAGAATAGCCATAATATGAATTTGTTTTATAAATAGTTATTTGTGTATGATTTATTTTCTCAAATTTGAGAAAGTACGAGATATTCAATACCGTTAAGCGCTTTTAAAATCAGAAAGTAACTATTACTTACGATCATCAAGTACAGTAGCTTGAAACCTAATTAACTGCGAATTAAGGGGTAAGGCCACTCTAGACAAGGAAAAAAGGGTCATTTTCTAGATTTTTTTAACGAAATCTAAACGAGCTGCTTAAGAACTGTTTTTGGATCTTTATTTAGTGCTCTTTAAACTTTATTTAATTTTTTTTTAAATTGTCGTCAGAAATTAAAAAAAAATGGCGACTCCTCTCGGCGCGTAGGGCAAATCGGGCGAAAACATTCCGGGAACAGCAATGGACCTGGATCAAAAAGAGATATGTTTTCATAATCTCTGATGTATACTCTCTATGGGCTGGATTTTGAAAATTTTGATTTTTAACAAAATGGCGCACGTTTGAAAAAAAAGTTCATTATTCGGGACGAAATTTCTGTATAAATAATACCATAAAAAACGAATGAAGCACTTTTAAAAAAAAGCCCCCGTAGTTTTTGAGTATTTTATATCTAGAATAAGAAATAAAAAGGTTCAGCACGATCCATCAATTAGTATTTCAGATTTCTTTTCGCCCGATTTTGAAAATATGATTTCGAGAAAAACGCGTTTAAAGTTTCGAGTCATATATATATATATACCGGGTGGAACATCATACCTGTGTACATAGGCGATTAACATGAAAAACCAGATTTTCTGTGCGCATTGCTCCCCAAATTATTTTAGCCAAAAATGCTTCAAATAAATGTTGTAGAGCATAAAATTCTGCATCTAAATCAATAAACAGAATTACATTTACATGCGTTGTAACGACAGAAATTAAATTAAAAAATATTAAAAATTACGTTGAAAATATCAAATAGCCATGGAAGTGAAACAAAAATAGATAAATGCTTGACGTTTTTCTGTCTATTTGATATTTTACCCCCGACAAATTAACCATTCAATAAAATTCATACAAAAAACTCCATACCTATTATTACAATTTAATAATAAATAAACAATTGTACATTTCAATGAAACGATTATTTCTTATAGGGTTGGTCATGTAAAAATTATAACCTATCTATTATAATTCAAATATAAAACAATAATTCTCTCAATAAAATAATCACTACAATTTATTATTACAATAAATATTCAAATAAACTTCCATTTTCAGCCAAGCATTAACCAAATCTATTGTAGAAGGAATGTCTTACATTAGCGAGCTGCCTATTTGCACTTATCCACGATAGCTTCTCTCAAAGAATTAATATTTGGGTGGCGTTGCTTCTAAATTTTTCATTTAAGATGACCCCATAAAAAATCGCAAGGTGTTAAATCAGGAGATCTGTCAAACGTCAAGCATCTATCTATTTTTGTTTCACTTCCATGGCTATTTGATATTTTCAACGTAATTTTTAATATTTTTTTATTTAATTTCTGTCGTTATAACGCATGTAAATGGAATTCTGTTTATTGATTTAGATGCAGAATTTTATGCTCTACAACATTTATTTAAAGCATTTTTGGCTAAAATAATTTGGGGAGCAACGCGCACAGAAAAACTGTTTTTTCATGTTAATCGCCTATGTACACAGGTATGATGTTCCACCCGGTACTAGTACTAATAGATATATGCTTTTTTCCTCTGAAATACTTCCGCGCGGCATTTAAATTAATTGTCCCTTATTCCTAAGGGTTTAAACTATAACTTAAGCAAATAAAAAAAATGCATTTTTAAAAAATTTTAGAGTGGCCTTACCCCTTAATTAAACTTATAACCTAATTGCATTAGTCATTCCTGGTGACCCCATGGCACCTGTCTTCCTGTCCATACTTCCGAAATGACGTGAACAATATCCTAGTTATGGTTGAAGGGCATGCACATCTACAAAGCGTCGACCAACGCCGTCGGGCGCCGTGCGTCGGGCGTCTCATACTGTGCCTACGCGCTTCACTCTTGATATTAAAACGAAAAGAACAATGCACGCTTTGATCACTTGCGGCTGTTGTTCACTGTTAAGCCACCGCTGGATATTAGCAGGAACGTATTGAACTTCCGAACTACGCTAGGTTGAAGGTCGTGCAGTTACGTGTGATTTTCACACCTGAGTCACGCGGTATTATACAGGTAATGCGCACACGGCAAGCGATTATTAGTAATATATTTTATACAGGGCCGGCGTGAGTCTAAAAGTTACCCCATAAAATAATCTAAGATAAAATAGTACAGATCTCAGTCAATGATATAAGGTGTTTCAGTACTTCAGGAATATTTGTCTGGAGGTATGGTGGAATTCAAATCCAAAGAATCTCGGTTAGTCTGGACCATGTACTGTAATCGGGATTAAGTTCCTGTTGTAGAGAGTAACATAAATACAGGGTGTTTCAGGACTAGTGTAACAAATTTTAACAGCTTATTCCTGAGGTCATTTTGAGCCAAAAATGTCATATGAACATAGGTCTTATTCCTTCTAGTTACCAAAATACAAGAGGTTGAAGTTCTATAAATAACACGAAATTTTTAAATTTTTGTAATCAAAATACTTTCGGAAAACAAGAGTTTTATTGAAAAGTCATACCTTATTTGTCTTAATTAATTTTATTTATTAAAAATGACACAATTAAATAGACACAGAACAACATGGAATAGGTTAACACAATATGAAATAAGATAACAAATTTAAAAAAAATTACAGCAAGTGTTCAAAATGAGCGTTTTGAACTCGTATGTATGTTAACATTAATAAATAAAATTAATTAAGACAAATAAGGTATGACTTTTCAATAAATCTCTTGTTTTCCGAAAGTTTCTTGATTAAAAAAAATTGAAAATTTCGTGTTATTTATAGAACTTCAACCTCTTGTATTTTGGTAACTAGAAGGAATAGGACCTATGTTCATATGACATTTTTTACTCAAAATGACCTCAGGAATAAGCTGTTGAAGTTTGTTACACTAGTCCTGAAACACCCTGTAAGTAAATGGCTACATGATCAAAAAGGATCAAAAAGAATATTTTGAAAATTCGCAAAATAAAATGCATTTTACCTGAAGTAAACATTTCAGTGTCGACTGATTATTTCTTTTATATTAATAATTAAATAGCATACATACATACATACATACATTACATCACGCTATATCCCATTAAATGGGGTAGCACGAACCCGTCAACATTCTCATCCTGACACACGATACGATTCGACCACATTAACACTTCCGCCATACAAACTCTTTCTTTTCTCACAACCAAAATCCATCAACACGCAACAAACATTCATCCATTCGCTCCTGTACACCTGTTTCGTAAATCTTCACTTACGCCCACTTCTCTAACAACGAATCTATAAGAAATGAAGGCAGCATCGCCTGCGCTTGTTTAAAAATAGCTATATCTTAAAAACTAAACAAGATGTAAAAATGCGTTCTACAGTAATGAATTTCTCGTGTCTGAATTGACTTTGTATCTAATTTTAAGATATGTAATTTTTAAAATTATTTCCTAAATTCTTAATTCTATGAATATTGTAACGAAAATTTACATACATATGTATTTCGACCCAATAAATCTAATGGTACATATGTCGTTTAGCTTTTGAGATAACGTTAAACAAACCGTTGTTTGCGTAAATTTGTAACATTTTAAAATTGCTGAAAGTTTGTTACCTATAAAGCACTAGAAATTCATTGCTTAAGCACTTCTTCACATCTCGTTTAGTTTTAGTTTAAGAAGAATTTAACTTTTTCAGAGGCTATTTAAAGCAATTAATTTTTGTAATTCTTTCTAATAATGTGAATAATGTGAAGATCATCACATATGTGTAAAATTTGGAATGTACGTGATGAAAAATTGCGTGCCGGCCCTGATAAAATAGTTTGTAGATCAGTGTCGAGTGTGGACGGTCAACGACACTGGGCCGCAGTGGGGGTGCTCCGTGTTTAAAAACGATCGTTACCACCCTGGTGCGCCCGCATCATCTGTGCCGATGCGCGAACAATATAATATGGGATTTGATAGAAAGGCGGTAAACCTTCATTTAGTTATGCGAGCAGGAGATTTGTATGGCATTAGGGCGATAAGCGGAAGTCGGTGTCGACTAGGGACGCTCAGCAACGCTCAGCGACGCCGCGTTGTGTTGCGTCGCTCGTCGCCCGTCGTTTGAAGTATGCGACTGTCAAAGGCCTTTGTTATATTGCAACATATTATTGCTGTGACATTTTGTAGAGCTGCTTCTTGGACAAGGCTCACACCCCTCGCGTGATCCGCGAACGCTTTTAATTTATGGTTTTAATTAGAAGATATCGCGAGAGATGGTTTTTACAAAGAGGCGCACGTTTTAATCCTCCCTTACACTTCTCGCTACCATAGACTAAATAAATATATAGACCTCTAACAGAACGTATTCAGATTGCAACGCATTTCATTTTAGTTTACAACTCTGGATAATAATATAACCATCAGTAGGCGTGGGCGATATTAAAATTTCAATAACGATATTCGATATCGTTATAATAGTTATTTACATTGCAAGACCGTTATACAGAAATTTACAGGCGAGCATAGAAAGGTAACGGGCGAGCGCTAGCGAGCCTGTTATCTGTGTGAGCCTGTAAATTTCAGTTAACGGTCGAGCATTGTACAATGTTTTATGTGCATTTGAATCGCAATATATGTATATTTAATAAAATTAGTTGCATTAGTATAACGTAATAACTAAAATGTTCAATCAAGGTAGACTTCGAAAATCTGACAGATTTTGTTTAATCAAAAAATATTTAAGTGTAAAACGTTTAAAATTAGATATGTTGTCATGATAACCAATGTCAACAGCCCGTTATAAATATTACACGGGCTAGCACGTTATAAGTCTCGTAACCCCTAGAGACAGAGTTAAGTAAATAGTTCATTACGATTCAAATGTACGTAAAATATTTCAATATCGATAAATCGACATATTGAAATATCGGACTTTTGATATATTAGAATATCGATATATCGACATATTTTTATATATCGCTACGCAGCACTGCCGAGGGGCATATAAATATTAAGTTATTAAATCGCCATATTGATACACGTCTGGTGACTACTACGCAAAGTGTTTTTGAATTGTGATAAAATTATATCGTTTCTATTAAGCGATACTCTTGGAATATTTTGATGCTAAAAATTGAGACAAGATACTAGTTCGTGATTTTACAAATTGGACACTAAAAGGTATAAGGGGGGCAACCTGTTTTAAAAATATCGATATATCGAATATATTTAAAATAAATAAATTTTAGCATCACGCCTTTTACCCATTACTGGATGTGGTACTCTTCTGTAACAGATCTCAGTAAGAGATATATTTCTTCGCGTGAAGTGCGGTTACCAGCCGTCAAATCAGTATATCATGTGATAAACCAATTAAAGTTTTATGAATAGGTATAAAAATATCTTGTATAAAATATACGATTGTATTAAATGGGATTCAGTTCCTGTTAATAATAAAAGATAAATTCGGAATTCAAAACGAATTGTAAATACAGAAGCCCTGTCTGTAAATATATCGTCTATGGCGCTACCCCAAGTCTCCTACTCTTTTTCATTTATTATTTACACATTGAAAGTCGTTACGTTTACACTTTTAAGTTTCAACCGAACTGAAGCTGGCTGCCGTTTCTTCTGTCGTCTGTTTTCGTTCGTTCACGGTTCGTCGCCTCATAAATTACGAAATCATTCTTGTAATATTCTCACAAGCAAAAGATTCTATCTGTTGTAATGTCGGGCTTCCGAGCGATTTTCTTATAATTATTATTCTCTTAAATTCACATTTTTCTAAAGTTTCTTTAAAATTAAATAATATTTAGATTTATCCACATTAGATATGTTCATATTTTCTATTCCTAATTAGAGATAAATTTGTTTCTGTTGCGTAGAGTAGCAATAACATCAATAGTTTTTAAATATCATAATCTTTTTTAAAACGTCGTCCTAATTTTCCCGCGCAATAAATAATTAATAACAAATAAACATAAACAAGTTATTGCGCACTGACAATCTATTTTTTACTGTTCATGGTTGTCAGATTTCGCGGTTTTGAAATATTTCGATACGATAAATCGTTTCAAGGTTGTTTTTATTTTCAAACAAAAATACAATTCTGTCGCGCTATCATTTGTTTGTAATGAATCATCAGATTTATTGAAAAATAATACTACGCTTATTTTAAATACTACTAATGTGTTTTATTTTTAAATTTAACTGCTCCAGGACAAAGTTCATTTCATATGACGTAATATTTTTGATATTATTGTTAAGAGTTTAGAATAAGATTTATTATTGAGAAATAATAGTAATAGTAATAAAAATAATTTATTTGATACATAAATACTTATAAATTATATTAACATCGCCAAGATATTTAATTGTTATCTCCGCCAATGGAAAACTACGCATTTCAATGGATAAATTTATCAAATCAATGTCATTTTTACATCAATTTCATATATTAAAAAACCAGTGCTTCCAAATGTAATGTTAAGCAGGACACTAATAATATCTTTTAAGAATAATATAATAAATGCAACTAAAATCTATCCAAAATGTATAACGCATTTTTGGTTAGCTGCGCTTGCAATTTTAACAATAAATTCTTTTATCTTAGAAATTCATCTTCAGTTTGCTTAAGTCATCAAACTCGGTAAGGTGTAAAGTAAAGTAAATGTGATATAATATGTCAAATAAAAAATTGGGGAAACAGGTGTATGATGGTGAAATTGAGGGTGAGTGATTGAAAAATGAAAAGAGGTTGTATAAGAAAAATGTGTATTAAGCGAAAGTAGTGTGACAGCATAGAAATGTTTGGTGAAAATTAATTCAGTAATTAAGTAATACATATTCAGTTATGGAATAATAATCATTTGACGACTGGTAACTGCAGTTCACAAGCATAAATATATTACTTACTGAGATCTATAACGATAGAGTGCCACTGCCACAATTAGTGAAGGCATGTTTATTTTTTGTGAATTTTTGGTTGAACCGGTTCAAAATTCGAAAAATTTTAAATTATGTTTCTATATAAATCACTCGTTCAAACCGAATTTCAATATCTCTTTTAGTTTTTGAGTTATATCAATTTTTGACTTTTTTTAAACTCAACTTTGAGAGCCTATATCTCGAAAACTAAAAGAGATATTCAAATTCTCTTGTGCTACTTAACTTATACCGAAATTTTACCATTTTTGAAAAATTTTGAACTTTTTTTCAAAATTTTATTTTCTCAATATTTCCAAAAGTTGAAGAGATAATAAAAATCTGAAAACACCAATGAATTCCTTGCGTGAAAATACATAGGTATGCAAATTTGTACAGTAAAATTCACACGGATAAATTTTTTATTACAAAAAAAAACCCTTGGCGTTTTTACGGATTTTGGCCATTTTTGGATTTTTTGTATTTTCATTATTTCTTCAACTTTTGGAAATATTAAGAAAATAAAATTTTGAAAAAAAGTTGAAAATTTTTCAAAAATGTTAAAATTTTGGTATAAGTTAAGTAGCGCAAGAGAATTACACTCGTTTAAACCGCATTTCAATATCTCTTTTAGTTTTCGAGATATGGGCTCAAAAATCGATATAACTCAAAAACTAAAAGAGATATTGAAATGCGGCTTGAACGAGTGTATTTTTCATGCTCTGAATTATATAGAAACATAATTGAAAATTTGTCGAATTTTGAACTGGTTCAACCAAAAATTCACAAAAAATAAATATATCATGCTTTTGAACCATTACTGACAGTGGCACATCTCAGTAAGTAATATATTTATGCTTGTTAACTGCAGTTACCAGCCGTCAAATCGCGGTTCAATATATCATCTCAACTGACTGACAAATGTTAATATTTTTATATCATCATTATTTATATAAAATTTGGATAAATTTGTTGAGTTAGAAAAGCAAATAAGTTGATAGCATTTTTGAGCGTTTTCGCTTGTACTCCGGACCGGCCTTAAGTGAATGGAATAATCGTGCTTGTATGACATAAATTGTGAATGTAGATGAAGCGAAAGTGGGGTGCTAGGATAGAAATATTTGGCAAAAATTTATTGCAGGATGAAATTAATTAATAACTGTGTATTGAAGTGCGAAGAGTAATTGAGTTTGTATGAAAAGAAATGTGAATGTAACTGAAGCGAAAGTAGTGTTCCAGGATAGGAATGTTTGGCGAAAATTAATTGCCGGATAAATCTAATCTAAAGATTTGTGAATGTAGATGAAGATTATCGAAGATTAATTGTCTTATGAATCTAATGAATAAGTGTGTAAATGTTGCTTTTTACAAAATGTTTGAGAAGCACTGTAAAATAAACTGCCATATATTTTAAAACTTAAAACAGTTATCACATACCAATATTTATAATTAAACATTTATAATATACCAACCACAGAACATTCATAATTTACTTGAAATCTTTAAAAACAAATCCACGGTTATGCGGAGTCGCAGAAATTTCCTCATCCGTTAGATGATTATCGGGAAAATAAAACGACACACTTCCACTTTCACTTCCTTCATAGCCCTTTTCGTACTTATGCTCGTTTGGAAACTTAAGTGATTTCCCCTTTTTGTGGAAAACCACCCCACCATTGTCATAATTATGTATTTGGTTGTCGTAAGAAGGGAACTGCCAAGCATATTGTCTTTTATCTTCGCCGTAATCATAAATATTAAATGAATTGGTATTTTCTCGTTCTCCTCGCGAACCCCAGGATTGAATGCGACGGTTTTGAGGGAATATTGACGGCTGGTTGTTGAAGAGACCGATCAGTCCGCCATTTTGATTGTTCAGGTAGTGGACTAGACGATCTGGGTCGCTGGGACAATTTGGGTATGCGTATTGGCATTGGCTTGTATGTCGAGCTGTGTACCCAAGAACGAAGGCTTTGCCGAATTTGACGATTGGTGACGCTAGTTTGTCGTCTACACCTGACAGCAATCTACAACAAAAATTTATTATTTTTCAAAAGATCTGACATTTTAGACAAAATATTTCAAATATAAATCAAGGAAAACTAAATTATCTGGCAATTTTATTCTAAACATTTTTTCTAAAATAATTAAGGAACTTTTCACAATGGAAAATTTGCGATACCAAATGAGTAAAGTCAGTTGGTATAATATTTACTTCGTTTTTATCTTTTATTTGAAACATTTATCTCTAAAATAATTTAGAAATCTTTTACAATATAAATGTACGATGCAGGCATGTTTAATATGTTTTGAAAGGAAAGGAAACATGAACTTATAATTGTTTAACAGCGAAAATACAACAAACAATCATAATCATCATCTGTGGCGCTACCGGACACACCGAGCCGCAGTTTTTACACTGCCGTACTGCCGGTTTTCGTAGTCGAACGCTACATTATTTAAGACGTATAAGTGACTAGCTTATAGCGCCAGAGTGTGATAAATACATGTAACTGTATTTTTATATTTTACGACAAATCAAACATTGTCGACAGGCGGATTCGAACTGACGAACCTTGGCTCGGGTGACGTCACAGTATGTTAAGAGATGTGCCTTAACACGCTCGACCACCACGCCTGTACAACAAACAATCACGACATCAATTAATCTTCGCCAAGCATACCATCCACCTCCAATCTTCAATCATATCCATCCATTTATTAGTAGGGATCCTAGGCATCCACGCAATCTCTCATCGTTAGTTCAATTCAAGTACCAAAGTATTCCTAACATGATTCCATGTTGCATGGAAAATAAAAAAGTCCTTACGTTGCCAACGAATCCAAATTGATAAAACCAGAAGGTTTTTTATATCCATAGTTATCTCGCGTTCTGCTTGACGCCATCTCGCATAAGATTTTGGAAACACAGTGCAATTCATCCCTAGTAGCTACATTTTCCAGTACTTGCATCAACCCTTGTTGTTGTTGTTGTTGTTGCTGTTGCTGTTGCTGCTGTTGTCCTCCGTATCCGTATCCGTAACCATTACCGTAATTATGCGGATAGTAACCCGGTTTTGACGTATATGGATAGCGATGATTCTGAGGCCGATGATGTAGGAAGTTGTTTGTATATTGTGGGTTGGATTGACGACTTTCTGCTTTGGGTTCTTCCTCACTAGAAAAATATCGTTCTACTTTTATCACTAAAAAGAGACTTTCGATTTTAATACTTTGTTCCCTTTTTAAATGCAACTTACTTCACAATGGCAAATGATCCTAAATTTTTATAAAAACAACTTCATTTTCATAACAACAAAGACAAAATTAATTGTCATCCAACACTTGGTGAAACAAGGTTTAATAAAAAATTAACACTTGGCTATGTTTCACAAAATTCAGCCCTTAAGTCACCTTATGAGGGCATCGTCAGAGGCTGGCCAGCACAATTAGTAACCATAGACGCGTTTCGCTCTTATTAGAGCTCATCAGTATGGTATAACTCACTTCTTCACCTAGAGGCTGAATTTTGTGAAACATAGCCAAGTGTTTATTTTATATTTTTTATTAAACCTTGTTTCACCAAGTGTTGGATGACAATTAATTTTGTCTTTGATGTTATTAAGTTGCTATTGCGTAGCTTTTCCTTTTTTTCGGTAGATGACATGGCCTGTTCTACAGAACTTCTCATGTCATCTTACCTGTTTGTTAGAGATCTTATTCTCTGCTGGCACAGTTCTTCGTTACCAGATTCTTCACGTGAACTTTGTTCTAGGTGAAGAAGTGAGTTATACCATACTGATACATACATACATACATAACATCACGCTATATCCCATTAAATGGGGTAGCACGAACCCGTCAACATTCTCATCCTGACACACGATACTCGATTCGACCACATTAACACTTCCTCCATACAAACTCTTTCTTTTCTCACAACCAAAATCCATCAACACACAACAAACATTCATCCATTCGCTAGTGTACACTGCGCTTGTTTCTGAAGATCGTCTCCGCACAATTGCAGGTAAACACTCAAAACATCTAACCAATTAATCTAAAATCAAGAATCATACGCTTGTCTTCATTCATCATATTTATCCTGCAATTAATTTTCTCCAAACATTCCTATCCTGACACACCACTTTTGCTTCAACCACATTCATAATTCTTTTCATACAAGCTCGTTTATTCTTCACGCTCAGAATCTTTCGCTCACGCAACAACCCTTCAATCATATTCATCCATTTGTTCCTAGGCCGTCCACGCAAACTTTCACCCTCAATTTCACCAACATACACCTGTTTCACCAATCTGTCATTCGACATACGTTCTACATGACCAAACCATCTCAACTGATTTATTCCCACTCTTCTTACAACATTCTTCCCAATCTCACATTCATCATACACCAATGTATTCCGGACACGATCCCTTCTAGTATATCCACACACACCCCGCAAATATCTCATTTCCACAGCAGTTATACGCCGTTCATGTTTCTTCATCCATACCCAACATTCACTACCATACATCAACGTAGGCACTAACACACCATTATAAACACTCAATCGAGCATCTCTGGATACATTCACGTTCCGAGTAAAGGTTCCCAGAGCACCCAATATCTTACATCCAGCAGATACTCTTCTTTCAATCTCTCGATCAATACGTCCATCCCTCGAAAACACACTCCCCAAGTATACAAACTCATTTACTTGACCCAATCTCACACCATTCACCGAAACATTGCAATCAGTCACCAAATCACTCTTCTCAAACACTAACACTTTACATTTATCAACATTCAGTAATAGATTTAAACCTTTTCCTACTTCATTTATACTTAGAATCATTCTTCTCAATTGTTCTTCAGATTCACCCATTACAACTACATCATCCGCATAAGCTAACGCAGGCACTACACTGCCACCAATACGTACACCATCCACCCCATTCAGCGACTTTCGTAACAACACATCCATATATAAATTAAACAACCACGGGGACATCCCACAACCTTGTTTCACGCCAACATCTATAGAAAACCAATCACTCAATATACCATCAACTCTCACCGCAGCCTCGCTATCTTCGTATAATGCACGAATCGCTCCCAACAAATTACCATTTATACCGTACTCTAGAAGTACATCCCACAGAATAACTCGATGAACACTATCATATGCTTTTTTAAGATCGAGAAAGCCACAGAACACCTTCTTGTTCTTAGCAAGTGATTTCTCAACAATCATACGAAGAGAAAACAATTGATCTACACACCCTCTCTCAGGCAAAAATCCACCTTGCATATTACTCAACTTGGAGATTGTTAAGGTTCGTACCTTGTGAATAAGAATCTTCCCGTACAACTTCCCTACCACACTCAACAAACTTATCGCACGGAAATTAGTACAATCACTCGAACTACCTTTGCCCTTAAATAAAGGACAAATGATAGCACGTTTCCAATCATCAGGAGCTACACACAGTTTCAAACAAAATCTAAATAAATAAACTAACCAATCAAATAATCTCTCACCACCATACTTCAACATCTCATTCGTTATACCATCCAAACCAGGAGCTTTACCATTCTTCAAACGTAACAATGCAAAACTAACATCACTTTCATCTATATCCCATTCATCACTTCTAACATTTTCTCTTGAATTTTCACTACAACAATTCGATCCATTTACGCTACCATATAAGCCTCTAAAATACTCACACCATCTATTTCTAACGTCTAATTCATTCCACAATAACTCACCATTCGCACTCTTAATCGCTTTTACTGCCCTTACATTACCACCTCTCAATCTCTTCACACTCAACCAAAACATTCTTTTATTCATAGTAAAATCATTCGTCATTCTTTCACTCATCAAATCATCAAAACGCACCTTACTTTCTCTCACTACTCTCTTAACATGTTTATTTAACCTTTTATATTCTAGCAAACATTCATCACGTAAACTTCCAGGCACATCTTTTACATGTAGAAATCGCAAATACGCTCTCTTTTTCTCTTCAATTGCTTCTTTCACTTCATCATTCCACCATGCATTCCTTGGACAAGAGCCTAATCTGGCTTCACCACAAACTTCTTTTGCACATTTAAGAACTGTATCCTTAAATTTCATCCAAACATCATTTATGCTGCATTCAAAATTAGGCTCGCATACAGGCAAAGATTCATTTATTTTCTCAACAAACAGATCTCTAATATCCTCATTCTGTAGTACACTAGATTTCACACGAAACATTTTTTCGGTGCCTTTTACCCTCATTCGCCAACATTTATCCAGACGTATACGCGACACCACCAAATAATGATCATTCGTACCCAATTCAGCCCCACGCTTCACACGCGTATCCACAACTAAACTTCTTAGTCGTTCATCATACAAAATAAAATCAATCACACTCCGCCTATTCTCCCTCACATTCTCCCATGTATACAAGTGAGCTAATTTATGTTTAAAGACAGAGTTGGAAACGAAAAGATCACGCTCTAAGCAGAAGGATACTATTTTCCTACCGTTTTCATTCACTCTCACATCACCATATTTACCCAATACATTCCCAGACATGCTTCTCTTTACTCCCACCCAACCATTCAAATCACCACATACGATAACTTTTTCACCTGGATCACACGAATCAATCACACTATCTAACAAATTCCAAAATTGATCTTTCTCAAGATCACTTTCGGATTCAGTTGGGCCATAAACTGACACAACGAAGATTCTATGAAAGCCTACCTTAAGTCTCAGCCAAAGAATTCGCGATGAAATACAACTATAATCTCTTACAAACGGTTTCATCCTTTCACTAACAAGCACTCCTACACCATGTTTTGCCCGTTCATTCTCTGCAACACCCGACCACAAGCAAAACAATCCATCTACCTCTTCTTCATTACAGCCTTTCCGCTTTGTCTCGCTCACACACAAAACATCTACATTATACACACGCATTATATTCACCAATTCATTTTCTTTTCCATTTATACCTCTAACATTCCACGTACCAAACTTACATTCATCAAATTTCGCCCATTTATTCCTCATTAGAACAAAAGATAAAAGAAATAGGGTTCTCTCGGTAAAAGAAGAAGAAGTTAAGGTAGCTTACCAGGCTTATCCTTAAACTGATACTGATACTGATGAGCTCTAATAAGAGCGAAACGCGTCTATGGTTACTAACTGTGCTGGCCAGCCTCTGTCGATGCCCTCATAAGGTGACTTGGAGGCTGAATTTTGTGAAACATAGCCAAGTGTTAATTTTTATATTTTATTAATTTCATTTTCAATATATTTCTCTCTAAAATGTTTACGGAACGCTTAAAAATTTACAGGAAAAACTTAAAGTTGAGTGGACTACAGAGAAAAATGTTTTCGTATTGTCCAGTAATATAAAAAAAGTTTATTTATGTCGCTCCACAATAAACGCCTCTTTCTTTACCACCAACATTTTTGTTTTTCCTTTCTCAAGAAGTAGCAATGTCCCATTAAAATGAACGCAGTACTGGCAACTTCTAGGTCTGACATTTCGAAGCTACTGTTGAGCCAAGTATTCGCTATGCGCATTACATTAAAGTTCGGTAAAGTCAATCGCCACTTTAACAATCATTAAAAATGACCCTATTATATAGTTGCTAAACATTTTCAAATTATTGTTCGAAATGAAAGTAGAAATTTTAGTTCTTCGTAAATAAATGTTTATTGCAAATAATTACTTTCGGCGAATTTCAAAATAATCAGCAGAATTATTCTGCAAATTTGATATTTGAATAACTTTCTTTACTTTCCAAAATATTGTCTGCTCAATTTTACAACAAATTTCATATTTATTTATTTATGCTTCTATTGTTTTTTTGGTGTCACGTGCAATATCCCATTTAAAACAGCATTTAAAAATTATTGTAATTGTATCAACTGATATGAGATACCTTCCCTTTTAGTATAAAACTGTTAGCTGTCAGATGTTATCTGTCTGAGATATTACTGACATATATTTTGGGAAGCAAACAATTTTTACCAAACCACAATAAAATTATTAATGTAGATTTCCTGTTGTTTATCTATGACGTTATTTTCCCTATCAAATTTACTAATAGCTTTGCACTTCAAAATGGTGACACATATATATATATATATATATATATATATATATATATATATATATATATATATATATATATATATATATTTTTTGTTTCATGATCAGCACGCCGTACAGAATATACCCTTTAATTTTTTGCTCTAAGTTGTGAAACACCCTAAATATATATATATATATATATATATATATATATATTTAGGGTGTTTCACAACTTAGAGCAAAAAATTAAAGGGTATATTCTGTACGGCGTGCTGATCATGAAACAAAAAAAAATTTAAATCGCAAAACTATTTTCCATGTTTCCCAGTCCAAAATTTTTCGTTGCCACTGCCACTGGGTGGATGATTATGTTAAAGTTATTAATTAAATAAAATTCTATTATAAATAACTGCTAATAATTGAATTGTGTAATTATTCTTTCGTAGTTGATACCTACTTCATTGTTTATGTTTAATAGGAAAGCGAATCCAGTGCAGTACTACAAAAAATGTTTTAGGTTAACAACCCTTAATTTTTCGAATTTAAAAAAAATCTTTTTGTTTCATGATCAGCACTTCGTACAGAATATACCCTTTAATTTTTTGCTCTAAGTTGTGAAACACCCTGTATATATATATAATAATAATATTAAATATATTTTGAAACAAATAAATGGATTATTTATTTTGCAGTTTACAGTTTTATTTGAAATTTGAAGTTTGTTGAAATTATAATTTCATTTTTATTGGTTCGTAATAAATTTACAATGATGAGAATAACAAAATTTATACATGAATATAAAATCGCCAGAAACCCAGAATACACATAAAATTTTACCTAAGAAATTGATATTTTTTACTGCCCGATATACTGTATCTCAGTCAGTGGTTCACAAACTTTCACGTCGTTCGCGTTGATCATATCAATCAAGATTAGTGTTCAGGCATCAGCTTCAAACAAAATTAGTTAATCATCAATTATTGTAATTTAATAGTATAAATTTTGAGTGACAGTATTTTAATTTTGGTGCCCAGAAACACAGTTTTCACCAAAATCACTGACTTTGAAAACAATTTGAATTTGCAATAATATAAAGCATACTATCACACATATCGCATAGCTAGAATAAATATAAAATTTCACCTAATAAAAGATGATATGATTTTTTTACTGTCATGTCTCAATAAAATTTTACGATGCAATATGCGGTAAAGGCAAAACAAGATGAAATCACTTACGCGGCGGCATCGTTGTTGTCGGCGCGAGCTCCGATAAGTGGTGGGCCCCCCATCAAGGATGCGAGGACACACACAAGGGCAGCACGCATGTTATCACGGCAGATAAAGGACGGACGGCGCTGACACTACCCAGTGTGATGGCCACACTGTCGTTTGCAGAATAATGCGCTCTTCTGCAATATCACTCGAATTTAATAGAATTTCTCTTCGACCAAGAAAGTACTCGTGGGTTGATCTGAGTTGGAAGGTTCCGACAGGGGCGTATAGACACACACTTTGATCTTTCTACTGTCATATTTCTAATTTTGTCTTACAGTCTTTCCTTTTCCATACTTTCTTTTTATGTATTTCAGTTTTTTTTATTTGGGGTAGGTGGCTCAGTGGTATCGAGTCGGCCTGTGGATCTTGAGAACCCTGGTTCGATCCCCACAGCCGATAAACAATTTTCACCAATTTAAATCTACCCCTGTGGCTCCCCCATCAATAAGATCTTTGGGGGGCGTGATTTGACGGCTGGTAACCGCACTTCACGCGGAAAAATATATCACTTACCGAGATCTGCTTAAGCAGAGTGCCACACCCAGCAATGGGTAAAAGGCGTGATGATATATTTATTTATTTATTTTAGTTTTTTTATTAAACATACAGGGTGTTTGTTTACTCCTACACGAAACTTTAATGACATATATAATTTGATATACTGATTATAGAACAAAAAGATTTTTTTTGAAATTCGCAAAAATTAGGGTATTCATTCCTAGCGAACATTTTTAATGTCACTGGTTTAATAGTACATTTAATTATTTATAATTATGTTACTAATGAAATAAAAGTATAAACATTGCCTACAAATAAGCCTTTATTAATTAGTTATAATGTAGGCACTTGATATATGTCTTATTTTTCTTTTTATTAAAGCTTTTCTGTAGTACTATAATTAAAGTTAATACTGTTATTTTAATTTCAGGACATGGCTGAAACCATGCTGTACAACAGGTTGAATCAAGATGTCATCTTTTATTGTAAGTTTTAATTTGTTTATTTATAGTTACATATTTATGAGAAGTTAGGATCGTCGTATTATTAACATAAGTCTATGTGGAATTGTTTTATGCTTATTATATTTAATGGTGATTAATCACATGTTATTTTAAATATTTATATAATTACTTACACTTTTAATAATGCAATTAAATGTAGTAATCAGCATACAAATAATAACCAAGATTTAAATAGGTTAATTATCATATTTATATTTAAATACAATGAAAATTTGTAGCAATTATATTTAACAGTGTCTATTTTACCTAATAAATAATCAAGGATTATTATAAATAAAATAGAAATTATTTTTTAAACAATATAGTTACTAAGTACAGGTTGTTATATATATACAGGGAGTTTCACAACTTAGAGCAAAAAATTAAAGGGTATATTCTGTACGACGTGCTGATCATGAAACAAAAAGATTTTTTTTTAATTCGAAAAATTAAGGGTTGTTAACCTAAAACATTTTTTGTACTACTGCACTGGATTCGCTTTCCTCTTAAACACAAACAATGAAGTAGGTATCAACTACGAAAGAATAATTACACAATTCAATTATTAGCAGTTATTTATAATAGAATTTTATTTAATTAATAACTTTAACATAATCATCCACCCAGTGGCAGTGGCAACGAAAAATTTTGGACTGGGAAACATGGAAAATAGTTTTGCGATTTAAAATTATTATTTTATATTATTTATATATATTTTTTTGTTTCATGATCAGCACGTCGTACAGAATATACCCTTTATTTTTTTGCTCTAAGTTGTGAAACACTCTATATATATATATATATATATATATATATATATTGTGTCACACCCAGTAATGGGTAGGCGTGATAATATATATTTATTTATTTTATTGTCCGGGGTATAATTTTGCAAGCCGGTCCTGTGTTTCCGCTGGCCGCGTGACTTCATTTTTTGTTCGATTCCGTTTTTGGATGCGTTCGTTTTTACTTGCGAGTTTTCCATGTTCCGCTTTGATATTTATGTAGTCTGCAGTGAGTTGCTAATGTGATATTCAAGAAAAACTGTTGCTTCCAGTGTGATGTAGTACATAATTGAATTATAAAACAATAATTTATACTTGAGTGTACTGCGCTATACATACATATTACTTCTACTACGAAATATATGCTACGGTAAAACTAGCAAGAATATTTTATATCTTTGCATACATTATAAATAAAAAATTTATTATCGTACGTTGATAATCAGATAAAAACCTAGAAAACGAAAAGAAACTAGAATGTAGAAGATATTGTAAAATATATCGAATGTTCTCAAAATTTAAAAATAATTGTACATTGCAAATGAATTTAATTATTATTTTCGTAACAGGATCTAAAATTGATATTTTACAACGTGAGCAAACATATTTCTGAACGAGTCGTAGGCGAGCTTTCAATAAAAAATTATTCATAATTTGACAAATGAATATTCATTTTGAGATCTTTTTTGCAACTTAGGAATCAGTAAAGTTTAATCTATAAAAAATTACTAGAATGAGTTAATTTTCTGGGCGGTCACGAAAATAATTATTATAATATTTTCAACATTTAAGTTGAGAAATATACAGGGTGTGGCAAAAGTTTGGAAACGGTCAAATATCTCGAAAACTAATCAACCAATTGCCAAACAAAAAAATACGTCCAAAAAGTTTTCAAAAACTCTACTAAAAAATACCAAAAAATGACCCCAACCACCCCCCTGGGGGCCGGAGGAGGGGGCAACTCGAAAATTTTAAATGGAAACGTACACTTTTCATTGCAGATTCGGATTCTGCATAAAATTATGTGTTCATTTTGTCTGGGTCATTTTTTTAAATTCGCGATAGATGGCGCTGTAATCGCAAAAATAACATTTAAAATCTTAAATGACAACCTACATTTTTATTTGCAGGCTCGGATTCTACGCTGAAAATGTGTTTATTTCGTGTGAGTCATTAAATTCGAGGTAGATGGCGCTGTAATCGCAAAAACGGAATTATTCGATATCTTTGACGTAACCTACATTTTTATTGCAGATTCGGATACTATACCAAATGTATGCTGGTTTTGACTGAGATATTTTTAGAAAATATTACAGAGCCATCTATCGCGAATTTAAAAAAAATGACTCAGACAAAATGAACACATAATTTTATGCAGAATCCGAATCTGCAATGAAAAGTGTACGTTTCCATTTAAAATTTTCGAGTTGCCCCCTCCTCCGGCCCCCAGAGGGGTGGGTGGGAGACATTTTTTGGTATTTTTTAGTAGAGTTTTTGAAAACTTTTTTGTTTGGCAATTGGTTGATTAGTTTTCGAGATATTTGACCGTTTCCAAACTTTTGCCACACCCTGTATACAATCGTAGAATGCATAACAGGCCAAATTTAGCTTTCGTCCTTAAGCTTATAGATCGTCTCTAGTAATAGTAACCAAGGATACTTCATGGATCTTTTTGTTATTAGTTAATCATTGTAAATATTTTCCTTGTTTACTTAGACATATGTCGAACGAAAGATTAAAGAAACAGGTGTATGTTGGTGAAATTGAGGATAAAACAATTAAAGGATTAAAGGATTGTTGCATGGATTCAAAGTATGAGGAACAAACGAGCTTGTTTGAAAGGAATTATAAATGTGGTTGAAGCGAAAGTGGTGTGACAGAATAAGAACGTTTTGCGAAGGTTAATTGCTGGATGAATCTGATGAATAAGGACAAGCGTAGGTATCTCGATTTTAAATTAGTTGTTTAGTTATTTCAATTTAAAAATTACTTTCAAAACAAGCGGTAATCCTTTCCATTTTTATCTCTTGATTCATTTTCTATTCTTACCATAGAGTGTCTAACCGCAGTTGTGTGAAGTTCACTTTAAAAAATAAGCACAGGTCGAAACTTCCTTCTGTTCTTCTTTATCTTTTTGATACATTTTTAAGTCTTTCCATAGAGTGTCACTTTCAAAAATAAACACAGGAGATGCTTCCTTCCTTTATTATCTTTTTAGATTCGTTGTTAGAGGAATGGATGTAAGTGAAAGATTAAGTATATGAGCGAATGGGTGGATGTGATTAAAGGTTAGTTGCGTGATGAAAGAATCCGAGTGTAGTTGACGTAAGGATGATGAGAATGTTGGACCAAGACTTTGATCAATCTGATGAGTAAAGCCCGGATTTTTAGGCAATTGCCTAGAATCAAATTTTAATATACTTCAGGCAATTTCGTTTTTCTATACATAGGTAATATGTGTACGTGTAATGGAAGATTTTTTTTCGTGCCTTAGGGCCTATATTTTCTATATTTTGGTTATTGTGCCTATTTTACCTTATACAGCCTATTTTGCCTATTTGTATTGCCTATTTTAACTTTTATTGACTAATTCAGCACTCGACATAGTGTTTCAACCTAACCTATAATATTTAAAGTACTTACTTAAATCAAGTTTTTGTGTGTGAATTTAAAATGCCGAAAGAAAAAACGTGCTTTAGTCAAAATTTTACGTGGCAATTCAATTGTGTCTTTGCCATTAATCAATGGAGCTGAGGTAACTTTAGGCGATATGGCTAAATATTAGAATGCCCCTGTCACATTTTGTCTAACGAAGTTTTCAGCTTACAAGCAAGTTCTGACTGACCGAAGACAGTCCCTTTACGAAAATTTCATAGAGCAATAGCTCGTAATATTTTGTGAATTAAAGTATACTACGTAATTTGAATTTGCATAATAGTTAATAAAATGAGAACCCTACATTATTATTTTTCAGATTGCGTTAATTTTTGTTTAAATTGATTATTTTTTTCTAACGAAGAGTAGATACTAGTACCAATATTAGAAAAAGGTTTCGTTTATTTTTTTTAAAACAAATTATTTACATTTAGGCTGCCTAAAATCCCGCCTATTTTAGAGTAATTACCGGCCTATATGCCTGCTTATTTGGGTGTTTTTAAGTGCCTAAATATCCGGGCTTTACTGATGAGTAGATTTTCTGTAAATGTTTCAGGGATTCGTGCTACCCCATTTGATGGTATATAGCGTAATATTATTTAGTTTATTTAGCAATAAATTCATGTCAATATGTTTAATTTACGAGTATAATAACAATAATATCGTGTTTAAAAAAGAACAGTTTTTAGGTGCGAACACAATAACTCAGTGTTCCTGTTGTGAAAACTAGGAAAATAATAGTATTCTGTGCAGGGCGCAGATGATTAAATAATGAATTGTATTTAGTTTACCTGTACGTTTATTACCAATAAATCAAAGTGCAACTTTATATTTTAAACAATATTCAGTAAGTCAGTAACTATATCATTACATAAACAAACGTTTCAAATACCTTTCAGGTATAATGTAACAAAGAAATTTATATCGCTGTTTACAACTGGAAGCACGTCAAAATTCATACTTAGTCGAAACAAGGCTGCAAGGTACACTGACGTTAATTGCTTTTGAACAGTACATGAACAAAGGTACATACGATAAATATTTTTGTTGTTCAGAATGTACGAATAAGAAAAAGAAGAAATTTGCGATTGTAGTTGGTTAGTGCGTTCTCATCTGGAACAAAGTATAGTGTCAATAAATTATTCACGTGTATATTTTTTCGATGAAAACCTATTAAAACGGTTCTTCTGAAAAACACTTTGTTATGAAATGATGTTTATTTTGTAAAACAAATGAATAAATGTTGAGTCATCCTAAACTCATTTATTTTCATTTTGTAGACGCCAAGTTTATTCAAGTGAATTTAACAAATTTTAATCACAAAATGTGCGGGTATATGATTTCTTTTCAATATTTACAGAACGTAATGGAGCATTTTTATGTTTACTGAAGCTACTTTCACATTTTTTTGTTAATTGGTGTAAAAATTATATCCGGATTTTTCTTTTCACATAATTTTAAACAAAAAATTGTTAATGCTTAAAATGTAAATATATTCGAATGTTACAAGATATATATGTGGGAGAATTGTTTCTTTTTAAGATAATAGGTTAAAATATTTGTAAACAAGAAAAAACACTTTTAATTGGCATGTTGAATTATTAATTTTTTTAGGTAATTATGTGAATATATTTTCTTATATTTGCTAATTTTGCACATATGAAAAACAGTTGGAAGATTATAAAAAAATTGTATAATTATACTTCAATAATTTTTTATTTTACTTGAATAATCATGAGATTTAAACATTCTCGAGGCCATATTTCACAAACCAAACGAGATATAGAGATGCATACTAAACGGCATTGTATTTCTCGTGGTTCAATTAACTCATAAACATATTTTGACCAATTTTTATTTTTTCAAAATTTTTGCCAAAATTTTCTTATAAAACAGTTTTTTAACAGGAAGACTAATGCCCCTAGAAATTTTACCATTGGATTCAACGGGTCATAATACATAAATATGTAAATTTTCGTTACAATATTTCTACGATTAAGAATTTTAAAGAAAATTGACTTAAAATCCGAAAATCCATTGGAAATAATTAAAAAATATTAAAATTGCTGCAAATTGAAAAGAAAATTGCTTATAAGTCAATTCGGATACGAGAAAACTAAACGAAATATGAAAATGCGCTCAACTGCATTCTCGTGCTTCAATTAAGTTATAAACAAAGTTTCAACAATTTTTAATTTTTTCAAATTCCGCAAAATTTTTCTCAAAAAACTATTTTTAACATTATCTCAAAAACTAGAAAATATATGCACTTGAATTCAGTGGATCAATATCCATATGTATGTAAATTTTCGTTACAATATTAAGAATTTTAGAGAAAACTGGCTTAAAATCCCCTTAGGAAATGATTAAAAAAAATAAATTGCTCCAAAGTTCAATTGAAACAGTTTTTGAAAAATATTTCAAAATCGGAAATATTTATGTACTTTAGAACTTTGCCATAGGATTCATTAAGTCAAAATACATATTTCCAATATTCCTACGAGAAAAATGTTAGAGATAATTGGCCTAAAATCTGTAAAAACCCAGTCGAAAATTTTGAAAAAAGTGAGAGTAAGATTGAGATCTCGTCTAGCGTGCGTCACTATCCACTACAACCACAAAATATAAGTTAACGTCATTATGTCATAACCGTAATTGTACGAGATTTATACAAATTACAGGTAACTGACAAAGCAACCGATAAAGGTAATGCAGTTAATAATTGTAATTAGTTGTGAGTTATGTTGGGACTAATGGACTGTGTTTCTTTTGCATTATCATATCGTTATTAAGTAAATACATTCGAGTAAAGTTTCTAATAATTCCCCATTTCCGAAATTTGTTTACATTTAATGAGCTCATTTCATTACATTTCACTCAAATTTCTATAGTCGAACACGCAACGTTGAGTTTTGCTTTAAGTGAGAAAGGCCTCTCAATCGGGGTAATTACGTCTTATGACATCTTATCCGTTCTACTGGAAGTGAAAACTAACTAATCATCCTATACGTAACATTACCACACAATACGATTATGATAAACTAACAATATGTTATTAACTTTGTGTGTTTTATTACTTCTAGTGACAGTAATTACAAAGCAATACCATGTACATTTTTATTTATTTTCTCTACATGCACGGCTTACTATTCGAATTACTCTATTCATACAGGTGTTTTAAAATTATTGGAAAAAATAAGAGCTGTATATCATTCAATGTATCCATGATAACGAGTCGAATTTTTATTCGTAAATATCCCCTTCATATCTAATAACAAATGTGGCAAAGTTTTAAGCGTCACAATGTGCTAGTTAGCTTTTGGCGTCGCGTTAAAATGTCACAACAATTGCGTTTACCAAAATATCGATAATTTTATAAAAAAAAGCGGCTGCTAAAAGCAATATTAAGCGCATAAATAAACGTAAAACGAATCTGAGTTACTTTAAATTACGATATCTCGAGAACTGTACGGTGAATATTGTTCAAATTGGTTGTATTTGATGGGAAATTTTATAAACTACAATGCAAGTAGTTTTTTTATACCAAAACACCGTGAAATTATTACTCAATGCTTTGATTTATACTTGAACTACACCCATCTCCATGGTGCAATGCTATTTTAGCCTATGTTTGAAGTTAAATATTTGGAAAACTATACGGTGATGTCCAGGGGCGCCGAGAGAAAAAGCGGGCCCCGGGAAAAAACAAATTCGGGCCTCCTTTAACTTTGAATATTTATTAATTAAATATAAGATACCAAAAAAAATATATTTATAAATATATGTATGACAACAATAAGAATTATTAATATCTAAATAAAGTTATAACAATATAAAAAAATTAAATACAAAATTCTGAGTTAATTGGTGCAGCGATGTGTATTGTATACTCACTGTATGACTATCTAATATCTAGTTGCATATTCGATAAATGCAGGGGATATCAAAACAGCACTACGCACAAATGTATAGAGCCTTTGCCTATGTGTGTTGTATACAATGTAGTAATATAAGAAACAAAAATGCAACAATGTAATAATGTACTTTTGAATAGTGTATAAATTTATTTAAAATTTGCAACTGGGGCCCTTGATGAAGCATTTCGTCATTTTGTACTTTATACAATGTAATAAATTGTTGAAAACGTGTATCAGACATTTCGTTATACATGTTTTAGTAAAGAATATAAAAAATTGGTGAAATAGTAGAAAATTAAAAGCAATTTATAAAATAGCATCACATCCGGGCCCTTTGAATTCCACGGGCCCTGGGTATTTTACCCCACCTACCCTCCCCTCTCTTCGGGCCTGGTGATGTCTATGTCGACCGAACTACCTTAACAATATCAAGACTTTGTAAAATATTCTCTTTAAAACGGATAGAAAACGATGTTTACGTAGTATGAGTTTGATATCCGGTAGAGGGGTAAAACACGAATAAAGGTTACGGAAACCTTTACTGAATTGTTTGTAAACAATAACAATGGCATATGTCGTGCGCACTAAGTAGAGCACAGTGGCAGTGCGCACTGAAGCGTCGCTATCTTCTTGTTATAGTTGAGCTTGTTTATTAAATGCTTCTAAAACCCATGGCAACACGTGCACAGTGATGCGCTACACGCACACTCACGCGCTACGCACTCACGCGTCAGGCGTCACCCACCTTGTGTGGTGCAGTGTCGTGTTGTGCGTTAATGACAACTACCCGCATTTGTATTGTACCGAATCATGAGTAATTTGTAACTACAAATTTCCTTTTCATGATTTATAGATGTGCCTAGATAAAATTAGAACGTTGGGAGTTCGTTATTCAAATTAGAATTAATGTAGATGTTGGACAGTTTTTATTTCGAAGTATAACTTTAATAAGAAAATATGATAACAATTAACGGAAAATTCTTAAATTATTTTGGAGAAAGATGCTTCAAGTTCAATATAGTCACTATAAAATTTATAATTGTGTTGTCTCATAATAATTATCATAAAAACTATGTATAATCTTATAATTATATTGTATTTTAAATTTCAGTTATGTATCTAGCGTGACGTAGGAATGGCTCAGCATTAATTGAGGTAGATCAAGTCACAGTTATCGTTCTTCCGTGCTTCTCTTTTAATGTTAAAACTGACAGATGACAGATATCACATGGTATAATTTGAGATTAGTTGCAACTTTTGTATCTTTCTCTGGCCACTAATACGTCACAATGACGTCACATAACCCTTCTACAAATTTTTAATAATCGTTTCTCGTAAACTACAAATAATTAATATCACAGAGCCCATTTAAAATAGCAAAAAAATTTATTTTCTTTTTCTACTCCCGTTATTAACATGTCATTTAACATACTGATTTCCATGGCGGCAAATAACATCTTAATCACATGTTGACAAGCTGTGGCTTCAAATGTTTTAGTCACGGCTTAAGATATTAAGGGGTAAGGCCACTCTAGACAAGGAAAAAAGGGTCATTTTCAAGATTTTTTTAACGAAATCTAAACGTGCTGCTTAAGAATTGTTTTTGGATCTTTATTTAGTGCTCTTTAAACTTTATTTAAAATTTTTTTTTAAAGAAAATATTCAAAATTGTCGTCAGAAATTAAAAAAAAATGGCGACTCCTCTCGGCGCGTAGGGCAAATCGGGCGAAAACATTCCGGGAACAGCAATAGACCTGGATCAAAAAGGGATATGTTTTCTTAATCTCTGATGTATACTCTAAAAAACTACGGGCTGGATTTTGAAAATTTTGATTTTTAACAAAATGGCGCACGTTTGAAAAAAAAGTTCATTATTCGGGACTAAATTTCTGTATAAAAACGACCATAAAAAACGAATGAAGCACTTTAAAAAAGCCCCCGTAGTTTTTTAGTATTTTATATCTAGAATAAGAAATAAAAAGATTCAGCACGATCCATCAATTAGTATTTCAGATTTCTTTTCGCCCGATTTTGAAAATATGATTTCGAGAAAAACGCGTTTAAAGTTTCGAGTCATTTTTCCCTCTGAAATACTTCCGCGCGGCATTTAAATTAATTGTCCCTTATTTCTGAGGGTTTAAACTATAATTTAAGCAAATAAAAAAAAATGTATTTTTAAAAAATTTTAGAGTGGCCTTTACCCCTTAAACTCATGGTGAAGTTAGCTTCACACATCTGTCATTGTAACTTGACCTTAATTTTAAATAATTCGTGAAACTTTTTTTTCTTGTTTTAATTTGCAATCGTAGAAAAAGTACAGTATGTGACTCGATTTATAAACTCTTTAGATGCTCGTAACTAAAAGACGTTTATAAAACTTGTTAGATAATATACTATTACTTGAACATAATGTATAAGATTTTGGTTCAAAAACATTGAAATAAATAAAACAAATTTATTTATCATTAAATACAGTACAAAAATAATATCTAAAAATTTATCTACACTTCATATTTGCGCAACAACAATTTGATAGTGACATACGAGTACATATATGGGGAACCTAATTAACAATGAAATTTTTATTCATCATTTTCACTACCGTACTCGACATGCAGTATAAATATATACAAATGGAAACAATAGTAAAAGCGCGATTTACTTTCATTATAATGCACACGCACACATATCAGAATGCAAGTGGCACTGTTCACGTACAGTATCGTACTCGCCCAAGTTGCACGTCTCAAAAAAATGTTCGCATATGCGATTAACATAGGAAAAAAGTATAAAATAAACACTTGGCTATGTTTCACAAAATTCAGCCTCCAAGTCACCTTATGAGGGCATCGTCAGAGGACAAAATTCACGTGAAGAAGCTGGTGACGAAGAACTGTGCCAGCAGAGAATAAGATCTCTAACAAACAGGTAGCTTCTTCACGTGATCTTTGTTCTAGGTGAAGAAGTGAGTAATACCATACTGATGAGCTCTAATAAGAGCGAAACGCGTCTATGGTTACTAACTGTGCTGACCAGCCTCTGACGATGCCCTCATAAGGTGACTTGGAGGCTGAATTTTGTGAAACTTAGCCAAGTGTTTAGTTTATACTTTTTATTAAACCTTGTTTCACCAAGTGTTGGATGACAATTAATTTTGTCTTTGTTGTTAACATAGGAAAAATTAATCAAACGTTTTTACACACTTTTATTTGAAGCTTTTCTCTCTAAAATAATTTATAAATAAACAATGACGTCATCAATAATGTGTATGTTTTTCTCACTATCAAATATTTTAGAAAAATGCTTCAAATAAAACAATCTAAAAAATTATTTTACAACAAGAAAAAAAGAAAGAACAATCCATTGTCAAATTTTCAGTTTCCTTCGTTAATTATCTTAGTTAAAGGAATGCCACCATTTTTTGGGAACACACTGTAATGTACATTAATCTAATATAAAATAGCAAAATAATAATATTATTAACAAATCAATGTAAATGGCACTCGTTCGAAAAATGTTATTTGTTTGTTTCTGCACAAGCACGACCTCTCTTCGCAAGCTGTTGACAGAATTTTGGTGATGCCACTATGTCACCCAAGAACACGGAGAGAAGGTAGAATTCCTTGTTCTTATCGGGTGATCTCTTGTACTGCCTGAAAGATAAAATCACATTGTATTTTAAAATTTAGTAGGGTCTTTTAATACTATAACCGTAAAATTTTCTCAAAATAAACACTTTCTGCATCTATTTATTTATAACTGTTTGTGTAACTGTAGGTATGCAAAATGTTTTAACTATCACATAAATACCTCATTTTACAAATATATACAGGGTGTTATACAAAAATCGTGCAATAGACAAATAACATGGGAAATAAGTTTGCCAGCACTGCTGATTTCTGCATTTAAATCAATTAAAAAAAATATAAAATAAACACTTGGCTATGTTTCACAAAATTCAGCCAAGTATTTATTTTATATTTTTTATTAAACCTTGTTTCACCAAGTGTTGGATGACAATTAATTTTGTCTTTGTTGTTTTTTAAATCAATTAACATAATTCCTTTTACTTATGTCATTACTGCTAATATTAATGTTAAAAATTTATATTATCTGCATAGTTAATCATAAAATTGCAAACATGCAAACAAATGTGTAAGGTTTAACTGTCACATACATTTGATTTTAACAGTAACTAAATATGCAGATTTAGAAGCAGTATTTAATACTTTCAACGTTCATTTGACAAAATAATTAGGGCAGCAATCATAACAAAAAAACTTATTTTCCATGTTAATCGCATATAGCGCAGATTTCGTGGGACACCTTGTATATAAGATATTACAATACTATTCAAAAAAATGTAATAGCAAACATTACATGATATACTAATTTCGGATCAAAAATATTGGCTGGTAGCACAAGCTCTGTTTTTGCCTGTTTTAAGAGCAGTGTTTTTGGGTGTTTTAGCTATCTCTAACATGTTAAAACCGTGCTCTTAGAACACCCAAAAACAGAGCTTGTGCTACCGGTCAATGTTTTTAACTTGCCACTGTTTAATTAATTATTTAGACACACACTTATTATAATAATAATTTAAACCAGTGGTACTAAAAATGTGTATTTCGTATTTTTTAAAAATAATTTTTTTGTTCCAAGATCAGTATATCTTATTTTTTCTTAAAGTATTGTCTTTATCTTTATACACATTTTGTGGTACTTAAACTGATATCATTTTGTTATCGTCTTGGGATCCAGGAAAACAATTACTATTTTTTTTTAAGTTTCAATATTAAACTTATTTGTATACAAATAATAAATTACTATTTTGAATATTTGAAGTCGTATATAATCGGTTATCAAATATTTCTAAATAATTTTAGAGAAAAGTACTTCTTCAAATGAAAGATATGGAAAACTGAATTTTATTTGAAGCATTTTTCTCTAAAATAAATAGGAAATGCTTGACTGCCCAAGATTATTTTATAATACGAGTATATGTATTGAAAGTAGAGTTCTATTTAATAAAGTTATGATTCATTCAACATTACCGGAGAATGTGTTCCCAATCAAGGACTCGCGTACTTCTGTTCTTGTTCCTTTGGGCGCGGTGTGCATACTGCAAGCATACTTTGGTGTACACGCAAACATCGTCACCGAGTTCAGACACTAGCCGTTTTTCTGCTTCCGCCATGTCGATGAGTTCTTCGCTAGCACCAGCTATCGCAGCTCTTCGAACACGTGAAGTGTAGGTTTCTATCAACAAACATTACGTAATTGATAATTTACTATTGATGATATTATTGAGGTTATAATTATCAAGTATTTAAAAGCAAAATGTTGTCCTTCTAATTTGGAAAGTTTTCATTTATTTTAAATTATATTTTCAATTTCTAAGAACCAAATTCAATTATAAATGTGATAAAGGTGGTAAATATTTGCTGAAATTTCTTATGTTTTGATTCTTTTAGAAAGTTTCTCATTCAAGTTTGCAATTCTGATATTGCAAAACCAGAATAACTATGTTATATGTGTATTATCTCGTACCTATAATATTTAGACGTGGTCTTTATCATATCTTAAATTATTACCGAATTAGAAAGACTTTTTCTTTCTTTAACCAGTTAGAATGTTACAAGGTTAACCACATTTTGGATGCCTTGACACCAGCGACCTGAAACTATTTCGGTGCGTACCTATATGTTGCGATTAAAAGGTTACTTGGCTAATTTATAAACTAATAAGATAAGTATCGACCTCTATCCCCGTTGAATTTATTCCCAATAAACTCAAAAAAATGCTAAATTTGACAAAATTGTTTATCAAAATAGCTGCAATATTTTCAAATTGTTTCGAATATGCCTTGCTATCATATACTTTCTGCTGTCAAACGTTTATATATTGACTAAAGTTAATTTATATTATGACAGAAAAATTCTGATGACGCCTGGATACGAACCAGGGACCTTCCGCATACCGGGCAGAGATGCTAACCGCTACACCACGTCACCTGTGTTCGAAATATGGCATCAACTGAATTTTTCTGTCATAATATAAATTAACTTTAGTCAAAAACTACAGGTATGATTACCTTTAATAATCACACAACTTAATAATATTAGTTTATATATTATTTTAGAAAATAAATGCTTTCAATAAAACTAAACTAAACTTTTATTTAAAACAATTTTCTGTAAACTAGTTTAGAAACGTTTGTCCATCAAAGAATTAAAATTATGTCCTCATTTTTTTGGAAAACCAAATATATCATTCAATTTCGCCCCAATTTAACCGACTTTGGACAGACTGTATATAAATACAAATCAGTGTTGTATCTTGGGGGGAAAGGGGTACAAATAATAATGTGTGTAGCATCGAGCCAAAACCAATTATTCGACACAGACACATTGTGAAAAATGTTATACTTACTTGGATTTAAAGAGTAAGCGAGTTTCTTAATAAAATTAGACAACCGCACCGCAATGATAATAACCGGAAATCCAATCAACTGCACCGGAAGTTCAAAAGTGGGCTGTTGCGGTGCGGCATCGGTGACGCTGTTGTCCTGTAGGACAAGCATCAGCACCAGCTGCCCCAGTACGGCAGCGCCTACCAACGCTTTGCTAAATCTCATAGCTCACAATGTCACAGACACAAGACACTTCACACCGAGTACCAACAACCAAATGCCAGTGAAAATACCGCCGTCGCCGATCTTGAATACTTGGTCACCGTTCTAACTTAGTGCATCGGTGAAAGTGGCCGGTGAAGGATTTCATAAGGTGTATCGAAACATGAAGCTTTATAACCTGTAGACAACTCTAGTATATATTGCAAAGTCTGTGCAGAAGCCGGGAAATGACTGGCGTAATGTTTGAGACTGGGGATACCGGGTAATCGCTTTTGTAATTCTTTATTCTGAAAGTGATGTTACTCGGATCGAGGTAATAGCGCGATGACTTGAGAAATCAACAATTCATTGTTATGGTTTCATTATACGTGAGAATAATCACATATACGAATACTTTATTTATTTGTGTACATCAGGAACTTAATCCCAATTAGAGTACAGGGTTCTACTTATCAAGCCGCAGTGTGGTAGTTCATATATTTTTAGTTTGAATATAATTCGAATGCCTTAACGCTAAAAACACCACCATACAGCCGGAAAAAAATCATTCATATGTTTTTGTTTGTTGAGATAACATTGGAATATAATTATGGATATGATTGAACATTGTTATATGAACAAAAGATGAGACGTGCTTGTATGAAAGAAATTATGAATGTGAATGAAACAAAAGTAATGTATTAGGGAAGAAAAAAACGTGTCAGCTATGTTAATACTTTGTTGTTATTGAGACACACGGTATGTAGATACATTTTGATTTAATATCATGAGAAATAACTTTTGTTAAATAAAAACTTAAAGAAAAAATGCATATTATCAAGGTTCCGTTCTAAAATGGAATTTCGAATTTAACAACTTCACATTCAGATTTGTAGTGTTTTTTGCACAGAATTCCACATGAAAATAACAACAAAGACAAAATTAATTGTCATTCAACACTTGGTGAAACAAGGTTTAATAAAAAATATAAAGTAAACACTTTATTTCACAAAATTCAGCCTCTAAGTCACCTTATGAGGGCATCGTCAGAGGCTGGCCAGCACAGTTAGTAACCATAGACGCGTTTCGCTCTTATTAGAGCTCATCAGTATGGTATAACTTACTTAGACTTAGAGGCTGAATTTTGTGAAACATAGCCAAGTGTTTACTTTATATTTTCCACATGAAAAGTTTAATTGTTTTGGTCTGTTTTTAAGTGCGTCTACTGCTTAGTGCCACTGATTATTTTTAAAAATTTATTTGGCTGCACAACAAGAACTTAATCCCAATAAAAATATATTTATATATTTATTTATACTGAAACAATTTGTAAGATGCTTTTAAATAGTTGAATTCTCGTACTGCGAAAATGAATTGAATTATATCTATATCAATTTTCTAATTATACATAACTAGACTTAAATTATCTTTATTTTAATCTAGATTCTAGGTACAGTAACCTTTTAAATCTGTACCAGTAACAGACATTCACTTTACAAACTGTGTCCTCGGAACTTATTACATACTATTACATGAAACCTATTTGTAGATGTTTTTTTTTCTTAAATCATTAAACCAGTTTAACAGAAATAGTAATTTCATTTTATTTACTGTCTGTATTTCTTTACTGGTGAGGCAGCATGTCGTATAGAAGTAATAGTCATAGAGTAACTTTATGTAGAGCAGTAATAATTTAGCTTCATGAAAATATTAAGAATTGCACAAAGGTTTCATTGAAGTTAGATCATTTAATTATTAGAGTAGTTTTAGAGATATCGATCAAATATTTTGTGTGATGAAAATTTTGCTCACAAATATTTTTTTTTTTCAAAATTCAATAGATTTTTATTCTTTTTAATAAGCCGATTGATATAACTGTTAATTTGGTGTCAGGCTTTAGTAACAATTTAAATTTTCATTTTTTTATATATTTGGCGACGTTTCGGTACAAAATTTTGAATCAATTGAAATACGCGGAATTCAATACCGTCGAGCGCATCTTCATATCTTGTTAAGTTTTTAAGATATAGCCTCTAATTAGATTTTCAGCAATTTTTCATTTTTTTAATTTTCTCATAAAACAGTTATTCACATGAGAAAGAATGTTAAAGAAATTTTCAAAATAATAAATCGCTTTAAATTAATTATAAATTTGCTTAGAAATTCGAACACTGGCAATTCAATACCGTTGAGCGCATCTTCATATCTTGTTTAGTTTGTAAGATTGACCTCCTGTTTTTTCCCCCCAAATTTCTTTCAATTATAACTGCTCTAGGATTTAATCAAATAGGCGAGATATAAACCTGGAAAGTTCACCATTGAATATCTTATAGTTTTCAACATAAGTTTGAATATTTTTATTAATTTAAAATAACGCATATTTTTTTATGATACAAAATCAAATTAACCTAAAATTCATTGTCATAGAAATTCAGATGAACCTAAATATAAAATAAATGTAGGTCAAGGATAGATTCAGGAAAAGTGTATTAAATATGAAAAAATAATATACACAATTAAAATAATAATTTCAAAATATTTATATGTTTACTGTTTCATATGAATATGCAGATGTATTTACAAACACATTTAATAACTATTGCATGCGTAGGTACAATATAGGTACAGAGAACAACATTACCTATATTCATGCGACTAGATTTTTTACAAATACATAGGCCATCTTATTTTTATATTGGTAATATAAAAATAAGAGGTAGGTATTGCCTAAATAATTTATACACAACAAAAACAGCAGTACAAAACATAGCATAAAAATAAATCGTTAAAAAAGTACATTTCCTAGAAGTATAGACATAATTTATATAAAAACTAACAAAGTCCTTCAAATTGAATTAATAATGCAATTAAAAAACGATTCTAATCTTAGTTATTAACGGTAACTACACAGAGAACATGTTTCACAATATCACAGAGTTGGGTAATGGGGCATGTGACCAAACTTTTATTTTTTTTCTTATCATTTGACTTCGTATGTTTCAAAATTGTTGTTACTTCAAATAAAACTTAGAAATAACAGTTTTATTTGAAGTATATTTCGATAATATTATTTAAGCAATGTTTGACAGATTAAAATATACAAAACAGTTTCGTCACAACAATGAATTTCAAATGCAAAATACAACATAATTGGAGCATGATAACCTTTTATAGATGGTAGGTAACTGTGTTCTAGTTCATCATATTTTTAAATTGACATTCTTGAAATAAGTAAAGGCCGCCTCATGGATTTGAACGCAGCACATTACAAAAGATGTTGTCTTTATTTAGTTCATGCAATGGAATTATTTGATTCTTCAGACTGTCTAAAGAAAGAGTTTTCGATGAATGTGCATTTGCAAAAAATTAAAATTATTGGATTCGGATTTAAAACACTTAAAGTTCTACTTTGAAGAAATAAAAGTTAATTTTGTTATTATGGTCACATACCCCATTGCACATGCCGATTTCGATTCTCGAATTAAATCTGAAGACAAATTAACGGCTGTCCTAAAAACTGGGTGCAAATCCCTTAATCACAACTAATAATCACCATCGTTATCGTCTCTCGCACCCTCGATCCCATTCGTGGTAGCCACAGAGGTTTTCAAACTGTTGTCGTTCGTGATATTCGAGTGTTGTCAACGCATACGAACTTTCTTCATCATTTGTAGAACTTGCAAACCCGGAAACGGGCAGGTTGGGTAGAAGTTGTGACATCCGTTTCCGTCCACTCCTGAGATCAGCTGACCCATATGTGCTGCGAAGTGGTACTTGGAAGTTAGTTCCGCAGTTGTTGTTACGCTTGTGTCCCTGAAAACAAACAAGAATTTGAAAACTTTTTCTTGAACAGTTTGGCACTCTGCCATAGCAGATCTCGGTAAGTGATATATTTCTTCGCGTGAAGTACGATTACCAGCCGTTAAATCACGACCCCCGAAGATGTTAGTGGAGGGGGAGCCACAGAGCTAGTTTTTAATTTGGTGAAAATTAAAATTATTTGTGGGGTAGGTGGCTCAGTGGTATCGAGTCGGCCTGTGGATCTTGAGAACCCTGGTTCGATCCCCACAGCCGACAAACAATTTTCACCAATTTAAATCTACCCCTGTGGCTCCCTCACCACTAATATCTTTGAGGGCCGTGATTTGACACCTGGTAACCGCACTTCACGCGAAAAAATATATCACTTACCGAGATCTGCTTAGGCAGAGTGCCACACCCAGTAATGGGTAAATAGCGTGATGATATATTTATATTAATTTTTTTTTTTAATTATTTGTTGGTTGTGGGGATCGAACCCGGGTTCTCAAGAAAAATGTTTCAAATAAAATAAATTATTTATTTATTTATTTGAAGCAAAAAATAATTTAACAAACTAAAAAATATTAATGTAGTTTGGATGAATATTTCAATAATTTATGTATCAAACATTAATTCATTATCAAAGTCATTTAATTAAAAAAATTGATATCCGGTAGATATCCTTCAGAATATATTAACCTTTTATACAAGTATAACAAACATCCCATAAATATTATGTTAATTCTGTCAAATGACAAAGCTCTTTGATTTCTAAAAATGTATTCAAATATCTTTTGATTTTAAATTACTTGGAAATGTTCTACATATATGGATATGCACTAGATGAGGTTGTTTGGGCATATGGAACGTATATATATATATATATATATATATATATATATATATATATATATATATATATATATATATATATATATATATTTATTTATTTAGCTTTAAGCTTTAAGAAAAATAACAATTAAATATCTCTAATTTAGTAAATAAGTTTGTATAAGATGGTAATTAACAATATAGAATAAAATTAAATTTCACATAACTGCTCTTAAAGTTTTAAAAGCTTTAATTGACTTTGAGTTCTTAATGTCAATCGGTAAGTCATTATAAATATTGAAACCTTTTATAAAAATTGATTTCGAAGTTGTAGCTTTACTGGTTCTTGGTACATATAAGTTACTTATTTGTCTAGTACGTATGTCGAATGAAAATTTGTGAAATGTGTATGTTGGTGAACTTGAGGATGAGAGGTTACGTGGACGACCTAGAAATAAATGGATGGATACGAGTATTACTGAAGGTTTATGTTCTATAAAAGGAATTGCGAATTTGAATGGTTTGCTAGGATAGGAATGGAATGTTTGACGAAGATTTATAATTACAGAATGAATTTCATAAATGTTAACTCTAATTAGTTGGGTGATAAACTTTTCATATTTTCTGCCCTATTAATTTTGAATTCATAATTTGAAAATCAACAAAAAGGAATTCAATTTCCGAAATGGAAAAACTTTGCCCCTATTAATAACATCTCCGAAGGCCATGATTTGACGGCTTGAGAACTAGAACGAACGAAATAGGGAAAAAATATGAAATATTGCACCCACAAATACTTTAATAACCATCGTCGTCATAATTGCGTTGTTTTATTCAACAAACTAAAGTCATTGCTAACGTTAGGCGCGGTGGCCGAGCGTGTTAAGGCACATCTCTTAACATACTGTGACGTCACCCGAACCAAGGTTCGTCAGTTCGAATCCGCCTGTCGACAATGTGTGATTTGTCGTTAAATATAACAAATATAGTTACATGTATTTGTCACACCCGGGCGCTATAAACTTGTCACTTATACGCCTTAAATAATGTAGCATTCGACTACGAAAACCGGCAGTACGGCAGTGTAACAACAGCGACTCGGTGTGTCCGATAGGCCCAGGCCCAATTTGGGCTGTAGTGCCATATGAAGAAGAAGATAATATTCGAGTCGGCCTGTGGATCTTGAGAACCCTGGTTCGATCCCCACAGCCGACAAACAATTTTTACCAATTTAAATCTACCCCTGTGGCTCTCCCTCCACAACAGCGACTCGGTGTGTCTGATAGGCCCAGGCCCAATTTGGGCTGTAGTGCCATATGAAGAAGAAGATAATATTCTAGTCGGCCTGTGGATCTTGAGAACCCTGGTTCGATCCCCACAGCCGACAAACAATTTTTACCAATTTAAATCTACCCCTGTGGCTCTCCCTCCGCTAATATCTTTGGGGGCCGTGAATATATCACTTACCGAGATCTGCTACAGCAGAGTGTCACATCCAGTAATGGATAAAAGACGTGATGATATATTTTTTTTTATTCTAAAATTTGTAGGATAGAAAATACCGGCATATAGAGATTTTAAAATAAAAGTAGACACCCGGTATATGTACATATTTGTACTAAATATAAGTTGAAATTGGTATTTCCGTATAACTCTTTCTTAAGTTATACATCCGCGCTATTATTTACAATGCATGCCGGATGTAAATAATATTTGCGGAAGTAGCAATGTGAGAGTAAAAGTCAGCAAGTCAGACGTCTCGCCACGTGCGTGCCTGTGTGCGTGTGTGCGTTAAGTTACAGCACAATCGTAAAGAGAAAGTTACCCATTATTTGTGTAATATCTGCCGCAACAGGTACGATAACCATACTTTCATTTTCACCTCCACTGCTGTGACTTAACATTTGGTAAATTATTCGATAATTTTGCCCACATTGCGAGTGACATATGGACATTAAAATATGGCGGAATGCAAAATGAATTAAATGCAACAAATTGTATTATTGGATAAATACCTCAGTGCAATCACATCGGCATGTTTGACAAATTCCCTCCTTTAGTAACATCTTTGGGGGCGTCATTTAACAGACAAATATATCACTTACTGAGATCTGCTACGACAGAGTATCACACTCAAAGAAAAAAGGCGTGATGATATATTTATTTATTGTGTACATTTGACAGCAGAAACATATCAATATTTAGTATAAAATTATAATAAAAAATATAAAGTCAACACTTGGCTATGTTTCACAAAATTCAGCCTCCAAGTCACCTTATGATTGCATCGTCAGAGGCTGGCTAGCACAGTTAGTAACCATAGACGCGTTTCGCTCTTATTAGAGCTCATCAGTATGGTATAACTCACTTCTTCACCTAGAACAAAGTTCACGTGAAGAAGCTGGTGACGAAGAACTGTGCCAGCAATTTTGTCTTTGTTGTTATAAAATTATAATCCCAGATGTCATATTGCAATATATTATGTCAAACTTGAGTGGCTAAATTAAACATTTCCTAAATTTAAGTTATTTCATTTATTTTTAAATGTTCAGAATGTGAAATTTTACTGTAACAGAACATTAAATAAATTGTATATGAGCATGGTGTAAAGTCTATATTAATTTAGTCACTGTATATCAAACCGCGAATACAGACAGATTCCATTGAATCGTAAATTTACCGCTGTCAAAATTAGTAGATTCTTTTTGATAAAATGAAAGATATAAAGCACTCAATAGGACTCTTATTTGAAGCATTTTCCTCAAAAATAATTTATAGACGTCAATATATTTGTAAGTGCTTAGTGTCACATTTTCGAACAGGCCAATATTTTAATTGTGTGAACCAGTTCTAGGTATTGCTTTCGTAATCACATTGCGTCAACATGACGTTGGATATTTACATTAAAATTATGTTAAATTGTAAATATCACTTCACTTTTTCTGGTCAAAGAATACTTTATAAATAGGATAATTACCTTATGAGGTATAGAAGAGATTTTTCGGACTCGGTCAGTTTATCTTTATGAGGAGTGGCGTTCAGCTCGCAGATCAACTTCGGAAGACAGGCGTTTTTAATAGTTGCTAGGATTTGAGACTTGCTCGCTTGGGAACCTAGAATTCAAACACATCATTAAATATACATTATGTTATTTAAGTTTTTTATATGTAACAAAACTATTATTTTAGAGAAAAATGCTTCGAAACAACAAATTATTATTTGAAACATTTCCTTGTGAATTAATGTAGCCACATATTCCATTGGAAAATACGATTCCAAATGTGTTTTTAAAATATCCTACACGAAATATGCTGAAAGCGAAATAAATCCCAAAAGAGTCAGGGTTTTTCTATAATTTGTACACCGTTCGACCTTGTGCTTATATGATACAGAACATAACGAGCCGCATTAACTCAAGGTGTTCTACTAACGTCAAGAGATCCAGTCCTTATTCAATAACTCGTATTTTATTATTCTACTACGTAGTGTAACATTACTTAATATTCTGCAAAGAGCTGCTCAGAATTTAGACCAAATGTTTTATTTATCCAAATTACAGAACCGTGAGATATTCTCCTTAGGAATGAGTCTATTGTTATCCATCGCAAGAAACACGGTAATCTGTTAGTGTTTTTTACAACACAAATATTTTGAAATATACTCATTACTTAAAACAATTTATGCTTACTACAGCTGTAACTTTGATTGAGTTACTGTTATTAATTAAATGTTATTTCAAAATTACATAACGAATAGATTAATATATGAAATCGACAATATTTACTTAGTCTTTTAATTATCTGACATTTACTACTTGTTGTAGTATAGATTAGGAGCATAAATAAATTCACTAAAGATAGAGATTTTTTTCTAAAATAATACATGAACGTTTGATAAAATATTTGACCAGTTAACTGATACAAGAATATTTAGTCTGCCGTATTTTTTATTTGAAGCATTCGTCTATAAAATCATTTATATATGTCATCTTGAAGATCTTTTTGAGAGGAATCAAATGATTCAAAATTTTTGATTGGCATAAAATTGAGTTAAGAATAAAGAACGTAGACACTTGATGTAGTTTCACAAAATTATTTATTAACAAGTTGATCGATTTCGGCTTATTAGGCCATCTTCAGAACTGATACAAGAATATTTAGTCTGCCGTATTTTTTATTTGAAGCATTCGTCTATAAAATCATTTATATATGTCATCTTGAAGATCTTTTTGAGAGGAATCAAATGATTCAAAATTTTTGATTGGCATAAAATTGAGTTAAGAATAAAGAACGTAGACACTTGATGTAGTTTCACAAAATTATTTATTAACAAGTTGATCGATTTCGGCTTATTAGGCCATCTTCAGAACGTTCTGAAGATGGCCTAATAAGCCGAAATCGATCAACTTGTTAATAAATAATTTTGTGAAACTACATCAAGTGTCTACGTTCTTTATTCTTATTCATAATGTTTCACCAAGTGCCAACGGCTCATACTTTTGATATTAAAATTGAGTTGTTTGTATTTGAAGCATTTGTAGAAATGTTTGGCAGCAGTAAAAACTAAAGATCTTTTGAAAGAAAAAATGACTTCTGCACCACTCACCAATATTCTTCAAGGTATCATCCTCAATATCAGCATCCAGATCCAGCTTAGTCTTCGAGTCCCCATACCCTGGATTGGCGGGCCTGGAAGTAACCCGAATATTCCCATCTGTGTGTCCCGATTCGTTCCTGTTTCCTCCCATAAGTTGGGTAAGGAGGCCGGAATAGTCTCCGGCAAGGATAAGGAACACTCCAAACACGAACACGAGTCGCACCAGGGACCTGCGAGCATTGGCCATCTTGAATGAACTGCGAACACTGACGGCCAAGCGGTGACGGTGAACACGGACACTGACGGCAAAAGCCCCGCTCTCAGATAGTGAAAGTACGCGGTATTACGTTAGCAGTGACAACGTTGTTCCTGATCCGTGGCTTGGGACTCGTAACTCGTACTACCTTCACAACAACACAACAAACTGTTTATATTTGTTTGTTTCTACTTTACCATGACATTCTTTTCAACGTTATTTATAATATTACCGTACTGACCCAATTATTCAATTGCTACTGTCAGAGCTCATACCTCAATACTAGAGATGGGCGAATATCATCCGCGAATAGTCGAATGCCGCGAATATTGACATTATTCGATATTCGAGATTTTCGAATATTAACGTCAGTATAGCGAACATACGAATACCTCGAATATCGCGCTATATGTTGACCTCAATTTTTGACTATGTTTTTCTTTATCATTTGTACATAAACTTAAAGCTATTACAATACTTGGAAGTTATTAATAACAAAGATATTTTGTTTCAAAACCATGAAGACGTACCATATTTCAAATTTGTTTTTCGCCAACATCAGCCCGTACGTTTCACCTTAAATTTGAAGTTTTCATCTTTTTCTTTTTTGTTTGTACTTTTTGTTATAATTTTATTTTATCTTAACAATTTCATTCAAATAATAAAAAGGACATAATTAAATAATTATTAATAATAAATATATTAACTGATTAATATTCGTATTCGATATTCGAATTCGAGAAATTTGATATTCGCCCATCTCTACTCAATACTACGAGTATTATCAGTTACCCAGCGCGACACGAACTCGAAATACATTTTTATTTTAGACGAAAATGAAACAGCTCTGACATAACTGCAAAATACCACACCCAGTAATGGATAAAAGGCGTGATGATATATTTATAGTTTTTTATTTATACGTAGAATGAAAGATTAATGAAGAAGGTGTATAGGAATAAATGGATGGATGTGATTGAAGGTAAATGTGATTGAAACGAGGATGGTCTGTCAGGATAAGAATTATTTAATGAATCTGATGTTTCTAGAATTCGTGCTACCCATTTTGATAGGGTAGAGAGTGATGCTGTACGTATTACTTCATTACTTGCAATAAATGCACTATACGAACCAAATCCTTATAACAGTAGCTTATAGTAACGGTTGTATTTTTTTTCCACATTACATTTAAAAATTCAAGAAGAATTGTAGCGGACGAAACTCAAATACAGGGTGATTCTGCGAAGACGAACCCCCCCTTAACTTTTTTATTATAAGAAATAGAATAATTTTCTTCATATGAAAGTTTTAGTATATTAAATATACTATTTTATGACATATATAGAAATTTTTTATAAAGTCAGGTTTACATGATACGACTATCAACTTTTATTTTTCAAATAGGAACCTAGAATTATTTTATTAAAATAAAAACCGCCATTTTTTTCTCTTTTCAACGATGTATTACTTGTCATAAATGTATATCAAAAAATCGAGATAAATAAGATAATTGAGATATGTTAGAATTAATTTTTATTCATCTATTCAGGTGGCTATGAGAAATTAAACAAAATGTAACAAGGTAAAATTATTGACAACAATGCAGATATTTATTTGTTACTTGTTTCACGTGTTTTGTCATTCATTTTACCTTGTTACATTTTATTTAATTTCGCATAGCCACCTGAATAGATGAATAAAAATAATTTTTGATGTCTCAATTATCTTATTTATCTCGATTTTTTTCATATACATTTATGACAAGTAATACATCGTTTAAAAGAGAAAAAAATGGCGCTTTTTATTTTAATAAAATAATTCTAGATTCCCATTTGAAAAATAAAAGTTGATAGTCGTATCATGTAAACCTGACTTTATAAAAAAATTCTATATGTGTCATAAAATAGTATATTTAATATACTAAAACTTTCATATGAAGAAAATTTTTCTATTTCTTATAATAAAAAAGTTAAAGAGGGGTTCGTCTTCGCAGAATCATCCTGTATAATATAATTTATAACATACACACATGACAAATATAGACATTTATGAAAAAGAAACTTACCGTATTTTTAACTTAACAATAATTTATCCAAAAAGCACAAATTTAAAATGTATTTTCTTCGAATACTACTTCAAATTTAATAGAATCTATAACAAAAGTGCTACTAAATAGAAAACCAAGAAACAAGACAAATATAATAAAAACTGAACACTCGTTTATACTAATTTGTTTCAAATGTCGTTGTTTCTCCTGCGTTCAACTTGATATATTATAAATAGCATCCGGCTGAATAATAGGATACGTTCATTGACGAAATTCATGATAGTTTATTGTATTTTAATTATTATTGGAAATAGACACACTAATGAAAATACATGTAGATTAGAAGTCATTTGCTGCTTACACGGAAATTATTAATTATTTATAAGCCAATTATAAAAAATGCCTTTACAATGGCGTGAAATTTTAGAGGACTTGAATATTTATAATATGTTAACGAAGACATACAAGAGTTGTAAAAATTATAAAATAAATATATCATCACGCCTTTAACCTATTGGATACTGGATTAATGTTTATTATAGTTTATTATTATTTATAATATTGCATAAGTTTTGCAACATTATTCTGATTTTGATGAATTTACTATTCGTACCTTGCACTTATACAGGGTGTTTCCATTAAAACAACCAGCGCTTTTTTGAGCGAACTAATGACTTTAAAAAAAATGTTTTTGCATAAAATTATGTAAAATTGTATGTATTAAATTGTCAGTAATAACGAACCCTATATTCAACCATTGATTCTCAAACGTTAGAAGAAAATATATTGTTCGGAAAAAATGGTATTAAAAATTAGAAATATTTTAAAAATAAATAAAGAAATATATCATCACGCCTTTTACCCATTACTGGGTGTGGCACTCTGCCTAAGCAGATCTCGGTAAGTGATATATTTTTTTGCGTGAAGTGCGGTTATCAGCCGTTAAATCACGGCCCCAAAGATATTAGTGGAGGGGGAGCCACAGCGGTAGATTTAAATTGGTGAAAATTGTTTGTCGGCTGTGGGGATCGAACCAGGGTTCTCAAGATCCACAGGCCGACTCGATACCACTGAGCCACCTACATTAATTAATTTGTTAAACATTTAATAACAACCTACCTTAAATATTTTATCGAGTTTATAATTTTATTATTCTTAAATACTAAATCTAAAAAATATTTTGCCTTATTATTATTAAATTTTTATTTAGAAAATAAATATTTAGCACGTAAAAATGATTTTGGCAATTTATTCTGACATTGACTTATAAAACGTTACGCATTTGTTCATCTCTTGTTTTTAATTCCATGGCTATTACTATTAAATTGAAATTATGTGAATTTTCAAATTTAATTTCTGCAGTTATGAAGTAGTCAAAATGAATTTTGTTTATTGATTCGGATGTAGAATTTTATGCTTTACAACATTTATTTGAAACATTTTTTCCTAAAATAATTAGGGAAGCAATGCGCACGGAAAAACTGATTTGCCATGTTAAACGCCTATGTTTCACTTTTCGTGTTACACCCGGTATATATATATTGTTGATATTAGAAGAAAATTCTCTATGTAATGAACTAAAACAATTATATAGGTTACTATTTTGAAAAATACAAATTTGTTATACCGTTTGAGAACTACTGGTTTTTCTCAAAAGTCATTAGTTCGCCCAAAAAAACACTGGTTGTTTTAAAGAAAATATCCCGTTAAATTTATTGCTCAAATTATTATCTTCCAGTTATATTTATTTACTAAAATAATTTTGTTACCTACCTGCCAACAAATAGTATGAATTTATTTGTGTTTTTTTATTTATTTAATTGCTACTTTGCACAACGGAAACTTACTTCCAAATCCAATAGTTTATAATAGAATCCGAACCGTTCAGACAGTCGTATTTTTTATATAAGTCAGAGATTTGAATGTGTGAACTCGTGTTTTGAAAACAAATGTTATATGGCTGTTACAGGTTAATAGATACTTGTTCAAAATTATTTCTATTCTTCTAGGACATTGAAAAGTTATAAAGTGCCCCTGAACTATACCGATAATAAATAAAAAAGTTAAAGATCAAATACTTAACATTGGAATTAAATATCATATCTCAAGGTCAGTCCAAGAAAACAGCTGAATTATCATTTTACGATATGCAAATAAGATAGAGCAAAACAGCAAATTATAAGAGTTATTTATTTATTATTGAATATACCGAATTTTAATTATTTTCTTAAAGAAACAAATTAACATATTTACTATTATAGTATATTATAAGCCAAGGTTGAGAAGATGATCATTATTGAGCAACCTCGGGGTACAAGGCGCATGGTCAATAATGATCTTCTCAACCGTGGTTTATATACTACTTTTTTCACTACTAGCTTTTAAATCCTATGTAACGATTTTTTTATTAATCATAACATAAGCAATTTGATATTAATACTTGTTTATATCTACAAAAACCGAGCAGGCAGATATGAAATTCTTTTGTTTTTAACATTGTATTTTTAATATTTGGATCCTCAAGAAAATTTGTCCTGGTAGAATCTTTTTGGGTTAAAATAGTTTTAAAATATCTAAGTAAGAGGCCCACACCTGACATGGCAAATGTATTCATTAGTTTCAGACATGGCACACCTACAAGACAAAATATAAGACATAATACAATAAGCAAGATGTCCAAATATAGTTCCAACATTTTTAAATTTAGAACTCAGAAACTTACATTGGGTATTCATGGCGAAGTACTTTCGCTATCATTTTGGCAGAAAATGAAGGCGACATATTATCTCTAAAACATCATAACCTCAACCAATGATGCCAGAAATTCAAAATGCAACTTAATATGCCCGTGGGTAACCTTACTGCAACTTCATGAAATATATGAAGTACTCAAATTTTATTAAACACGGGTTCTGCAGCAATAAATACTAGTCATGTTTCCATTTCTTATAGAAAAATGCAATTATAACCCTAAAATGAACAAAACTGTATAATGTAAGATTATTAAATAATATTATAATAAACATTTAGGTTTTCGAGAATTTAACAATAAATAATTGCATAAATACATATTTCACAATGTAACAGTAAAGCACACTAACATGTAAAATTTGACAGGTAGGAAGAATCTTACTATTCAAACAGAAATTTGACTGGGATTGTCATCTTGAAATTAGGCGCCAATTTTAAATTCAGTATTAATATTTTCCTTGCATTTAACAAGTTAAATAAGTTCAGAAGCTTGAATTTCTTTGAAAAGTGACAGTTCTCATTATTTACCTAGGTTAATAATAATCCATTATTGACCGTTGTTAAGGATACGGTAGAGAAAAACAATTTCACGACTCAAAACGAAGTCAATAATGGCATGTTGCTAGGCTAGTAGTGAAAAAAATTTGTTACCTATGCAAATAAATACGATTTAATAAAACATGATTGTCTAAATAGCTAAGATTCAAAAATAAATGAGAAAAAGATTAAAAAATATCACACTATGTTTCAAAAATAAATAGCGACTTTTGAGACCTATCTCAAATTAAATAAAAAAGCGAAGAAAGCTAAATTAAAAATAATGATTAATAAATGATTAGCAGCAAAAATTTGTGTGTCCAAATAATTTGAAATTAATTGCATAGGTTTTAAATAAGTACGTACAAATTCTTTTCATGGCCGTTGAACAACTTTTACTTTTTCGAAATAAGTCGCTTAATTAGTGCACGTACATGCGACCAGCATACGGTATACGTTAAGTGATGCACGGCACGGTGTTTTGTGCAGAGCCGGCCTTAGGCATCTTTAAATGATTCCTTAAAGTCATATTATTTATAGATTTTAAATAGCACGTAATTTACCGTAATTATATAATATGTTTAACGGAGATTAATTGCAGGATGAATTTAATGAGTGTTTCGAGGGTTCCTGCTACCTTATTTTATATGAAATTATACATTTTGAAAAGAAACTAGATTACAGAAACAATTTTTTTGAAAGTCTCCCTTCATCCTTTTTAAAGTTAATAGAAACATTAGAAATATGTTAGTAAACGAATGATGTCATATCTATCGTAAAAACTTATAAAAGTGAAGTAATTAAATATTACTGCACATTACTAATTATAAATAAAAGAAAGTCTTTGGGGTTGATGTAAATAAAATGCTTCTTATATCAATGTCCAGTTATAATTAAAATTTATATTTAGTTTACATTCTAAGAATTACTATAATTATGTTGATATGATGTCTACAGTTTATTTTCGGTCAGAAGTCGAATTACAATAAGAAACGTTCTATTTAGAGTATTTGTCCAAATTGTGAGTGACGTCACATTTTTGTATTATTTATCACACAAAAGTTTTATCAAATAATCAGAACAGTGACAAAATGTTTCTATGTTCATATACAAAATTGTATATAAATAGGCAATGTACAAATTGTCTATCAGATTTTTTGACGCATTCTTGGGAGGCTCGTTTCGCTTGCACTTTTAACAAACAAATTCTAATCTCGAACATATTTTCCACGCTTGAAAGTTGTTATATTTGAGGTTAGATCACGCCACATCAACGTGCTGTCATAATGCAAAACATTTAAAAATTCAACCAATAAGTATAGATTTATGCTGATAAAATCCTGTTAACAGGGTAGAATCCCGCTGTTAGAAAAAAACTTGCCACCAAGTAAATGTGTTTACATACTGTCAATTTGACACAATATAATTTTATTTCATTTATCTTGGGAACTTATCTTAAACTAAATAGCACGATATTATACACATGACCTCTCAGGTTTTTGTTTAGATAAATGTTTGTTTTGAAGAACTCAATTTTTTTGCACTCGAGCAAACTGTTAATCTCGATCCGTAGGTCTCATGCTTATTGTTAAGCAAAACAAACATTTATTGATAAAAACTGGAGGGCTTATTCCTTCCACATTCAATAATTTTCATCCATTCATCTGTAATCGTCGACGCAATCTCTCACCCTCCAAACCATCAACGGACACATGCCCACTCTTCTAACAACATTCTTCTCAATCCCACATTCATCATACTCATTGAAATGGCTAAAATATACAAGATGTTCCAATCAAATTCACCACACGTCACTGTCAACCAATAGGATCACGAATTTGTTTGAAAATGAACCAATGAAATGTACATTTCGTCGGAAATTCATCACTAGTGAAATTGATATCGGAAATACCACTGTTAATAATATCCTTGGTTACGAATAAAATAAATGATATTTTCAATATTTTCATTTGTTCAGTGTACATTTAATATTCAAAATTTTCAACACTGTAATACCTAATTAATAATGTGCAAATAAATACCTAACTATTCTTGTTAATTAACTCTTGTGTGGTAAATTCTCAAGCTGAATACAACTCGTAGTATGAAAATTGACAGATAATATTTTGACATAAATATACATTCGTTGTTACGGAAATAGGAAACACAACTCATAATTTATGTCAAAATATTTTTAGCAATTTTCATACTACTTGTTATGTTATATATGAAAGCATAACTTAGTCCGATCCTGATTTAGCATAAACGAATGCATGTATGTATCGAAAACAGCGTATAGCGTATAGCGTACACGTACAGGGTGTTCGTAATCAGATCTGTAGTGCGAACGAAACAAATAGGCCGGGCCCCGCCCTTTCCTGTAATATTCGTTGATAACTCTATGTACGTGCAGGAAAATTTAATTACACGCGATCGAAACCCACGATATTTTGACTGAAATTAGACTAATGACTGGTATTTATATCTAACTGTTTGTAGCGCATGTGTTGGCATCACTGCGATTCTCACCACGTTCGCGCATGCAACGTTCCTATTACCTGGGCAGAGGGCCGAACACGGGGCCCCAAACACCAATTGAATTATAATGGAAGTGGGTGTCGTGTATCGTCAAGCCGCGATCAAGTGTCCTACCTCTACTTGCACTACAATACAACGCAACAAGTTGAATTATGGACGATGAACTCCAAACGCAAAATGTTTGTGTTATTACATCACGACTTTCACATTTCATTTTTAAATCTCCGTCAGTACGGTAGCGTGGATAGCGATATGGAATTCGAATCTCACTCAAGCTAAAAATTATATGAACTACCACACTGCGCCTCAGTGAGTGCGGACCCTGTACTGTCATTGGGATTAAGTTCCTGTTGTACAGTGTAACATAAATAAATCTAAACTATTGCGAATTATGTTCCACATAATTTAACAACCATATCATCAAATATACAGTCGCAATCACTTTCATCTAATCTGTGTTTTACTGGTTTAAATTCCAGCAAAAAACGAGTAGGTTACAAGTTTTGTAGGACAAAAATTGGTAGATAACAAAGTCCCCAATTACTGTTTGGTATTCAAATTATAAATATTTGAAATAAATAAATGAATGATGTTCAGACTTGCGCATTTGGTAACAGCGTCAGAGCTTCTCAGTTTCAGTCAGTAGTAATACCATCGTGGACAGTTTCAAGATAAGGCTTTGATGATTTTCTGTGAGTATTTGTGTTTGCGATAGTGTCAGTTCAATGGAATTTACGATAAAATAGGAGCAGGTATTTACATTTGTGTATTACATTTTATAATATTAAGCATAAAATAACTAAACGGAATGAATTGCTATGCAAAAGTTGTATGATTATGTTTTTTTTAAAGCAAATTATATTCCTAATTGGGAGTAAAGTTAGCTCCTAAAGATTAGTTTTTGAAACAAGTTATTGTTGTTATTATAAATGAAATATAAATGTGCTTGTATGAAGTAAACGTGAATGTGGTTGTCTGGGTGAGAATATTGGACGAAGCTTGATTCTTGATAAATCTGATTAGTGGATGTTCTGTAACTGTTTCAAGGGTTCGTGCTACCGCATTTTATGGGATATAGCGTGATGTTATGTATGTATTGTACATATTTTAAAAGATAAAGGTTGAAAATAGTATAATTCATTTGAAAACGTTAAATATATGTGCAAATAATAATTTAAAATGGGTCAACCTTTCGATGTGCTACACCACCTCGGATTTTGATGAAACTTTGTTAAAAGTTTCCTCTCAGCGTCCTAATTATGGGAAAAATACTAACTATTGGCGGTCGGAATCGTATGACCTTGAAATCAATGTTTATGAAATCGAAAAAAAAACCACCAATAACCATGCCTAACCTAGTACAGAACTCATTTTTATGTGAAAAAAAAACACCACACACACACACACACACACACCTACACATGCAAACACACACTACATTGAATAATTTTTTCGCCTCAGTGATGGTTGTTTAAAATATTTAAACCAGTCAACTGTTATTACGTAGCTACATGTATTTATGGTGAGTGATTTTGTAGAAAAATAATTTTATTGTATTTTAACATTGTATATATCTCTACAGATGAAGATGAACGTGTTTTAACGTTCGAAACGTCCAATAAAGTTAAATGAATCTAAATTGTTAATTTATTCCACTATCCAAGGATTACTAAGGCCTACTTACCTATTTTCAAGAATTCTTTTGGATCCACATAACCTACAAACATTGAATAATACGTATAAAAACAAACAAACCCCGATTTCAAGGTCAAATAATTTCGACCGCCAATTGTTAGTATTTTTAGTATAATTTACTTTACGTTTATTTCTTTTAACCATAAAAATGCGTTCTGTACTAGGTTAGGCATGGTTATTGGTGTTTTTTTTCGATTTTAAGGTCAAATAATTTCGACCGTCAATTGTTAGTATTTTTCCTATATTCTGCTCGCTGAGAGGAAACTTTTCACAAATTTTCAGCGAAATCGAAGGTGAAGTAGCTTTCCTGCAGGTTTACCGAATTAAAAACAATAAGCATTGATTTCAAGGTCATACGATTCCGACCGCCAATAGTTAGTATTTTTCCCATAATTAGGACGCTGAGAGGAAACTTTTCACAAAGTTTCATCAAAATCGGAGGTGATTTCAAAATTTTGAATTAATTTCTATTTTCAGCAAACAAATACAATATGTAAAATTCAAATTTTCAAGTTGCAATGAAATAAAATTTGACTGAGGTAGAATACAAATAAATATCATCACGTCTTTTACCTATTACTGGATGTGGCACTCTGGCATAGCAAATTTCGCTAAGTAATACACGCAAAGTGCTTTTAAGTCACAGTCCCTAAAGATGTTAGTGAATTTTAAATGTGGTGAAAATCAATCAGGTTTTTATAGTACTTTCATCCTAACTTTTTTTTAGATTAAATCCAAATTTTGAAATCATTTCCAGTAATATTTGCATTTAAATTTAAGGTTTTAAATTTATTACAATACTTTCAATCTTGAACTTCAAAAATATTTAGAATACATAATACGTTTTATTTATAAAAGCAATAATTAGTACAGGTGCTAACTTCAGACTCATTAAGTCCATTAGTCACCTTCAATTGTATTTTTTTTTATTTCACTGCTTCATAACATTAGGCACCTCATATACAGGGTGTAACAGCGAAACCAACCACCGCCTATATTTTCTTTATTATTATAGTAACAAAAAAATATTATAAAGAAAAGTTATAGAAGATAACAAATCAATAAACATAATGATTATAAATCATAAACATTTAATTACCTAAGACAATACTCAAAATTTATCTTCTCAATAAAAACAACAATCACAACTAATTATTATAAATAACAATGAACTTATTTTGTTTTGTTATTGATTATAGCCTACTGTTTTGTGTCATGTTAAATAATATTTATCGAAACTTTAAATTGAGCTTTCTCAATATTTTTGTTATGCAAGGATATAAAATGATTACATGGTTGAATTCAGAAAAAAATACTCTATAGAATAGGCTTAAGAAATATGTATAATCCCATTTGAAAAAATATAACTTTGTGTTGTAACTTGAGAACCACTGGTTTAAAAAAATATTTTATCCTTTAAGCAGATATTCCCCTTGGTCTTCTATAACTTTGTTTTATAATATTTTTTTGTAACTATAATAATAAAGAAAATATAGGCGGTGGTTGGTTTCGCTGTTACACCCTGTATAATAGTTGAATGTTTTTTATTTATAATATGAATTTAGAAAATAAAATAATGTTTATGGGAATGAGGCATTCCCCTCAATTTGATTTAAAGTAACTTTCCAATAGAGGAAAGTCAAACGGGCCAATGTTTATTGTGTCTTGCCCGTTCTCTAATGTTATTAAATAATCGGCTCGGGCTCGGAAGAGAAGTATACAACAACCTGTACTTATGTTTAATATAAATATGAAGGGCGACAAATTTGATTTAGCCTGACGACACATAGGGTATAAGCGGTCATGAATTAGGGGGTCGCGAGTAAATGTAAATGATATGCATGTCAGGTTGTGAGAAAGAACAGCAGGATAGTCCTTATCGCTACCGTCATTACATGCAGTAAACGCGAACACACCATCATCACTGGGCGATCAGATCGGTCATTTCCACAACTTCAATATGGCATATTGGTTTCAGCAGTTATTTCCCACTGGCATTACATTCCATTTGTACGGCGGTGTGTGAAATTTATCAAATCCGCTAGCTCCAGCATCCCGCTGATCGTTTCAGTTTAGAGCCGATTTATCTCTTGTTCGTTTGAAAATTTGTGAATGTCATCGAAAGTTTTAATCTCCATCGCAACGCATTTCAATTGCGGGATAAATTCAGGGAATTTGTCACTGTACCTGCACATTGCACGCACTGGAAATGAATTATGTACGTATATCTGTGTTTGATAATCAGTGGAAACGTGAAAAGGCCACTAGTGCTTTTCACTTCATGCTCATTTGTGTGCACACGAAATTACATTCATTTCATCACCCGATCGCACAACAAACACCCGACTATACAATCATTGTTTGTAACGCGTACGAATTAAAAATTTACTCAATGAAAAGTCAACAATTACCAACTTCAAATCTGAATTGAACTGTCTTTTAAATTCAAAATGACTCGAATAAATATTATATAAAAAAAGTCTTTTAGTTTCAACTCCAATAAGAAATTCAACTGTGCCCGAGTTATTCTAGTTACGTGAAAATAACCAATTGAAACAAGACTACACTGATATTTTTTTCATGTGAGATTACCACTTATATCATAAGGTTACTAGATAACAAACAGTTCCATAAAATTATTGTAAAAAAATCTGTCCGAATATCCCGCGAGCATTGACAAATAACTCATATTTTTGTTAGGTTAAGAATCACTACTCTACAGGGTGGTGAATCGAATTGCGCACCATAGCGTTTTCAATGCTATTTTTCAAATGTTCAATTATTGGCTTCCCTAATTATTTTATGCAAAAAAGCTTCAAATAAAAGTTTTAGGGCATAAACTTCTGCATCTAAATCAATAAACATAATTTCTATTACATGCTTTGTAACGACAGAAATTAAATATTAAAATGTCGAAAGTTGTGTTGAAATAACAGACAGCCATGGACTTGAACAAAAAATAAATAAATGCTTGGCGTTTTATCTGTCAAAACGACAACGTTGGCCGTTTTATCTGTCAATCGTTGACGTTAAAACTTTGATTTGAAGCTTTTTTGCATAAAATAATTAGGGAAGCCTATAATTGAACATTTGAAAAATAGCATTATGGGGTAGGTGGCTCAGTGGTATCGAGTCGGCCTGTGGATCTTGAGAACCCTGGTTCGATCCCCATAGGCGACAAACAATTTTCACCAATTTAAAAAATCTACCCCTGTGGCACCTCCACCACTAATATCCTTGGAGGCCGTGATTTGACGGCTGGTAACCGCACTTCACGCGACAAAATATATCACTTACCGAGATCTGCTTAGGCAGAGTGCCACACCCAGTGATGGGTAAAAGGCGTGATGATATATTTTTATATATATATTATATTTATTTGAAAAATAGCATTGAAAACGCTATGGAGCGCAATTCGATTCACCATCCTGTATAAGCTCCTGGCCTCCTGTATTGTAATTGAGATTGAAAGTGAAAATGTACTTCCATGTTGTATATGAATATGAATGATATTTTGAAATTGAAATAGCTATGTTATTCTTACCGCGAAAACAAATTTCTGACGAATGATTTATGCATTATTTTATTCGCTAAGGAATATTTTATATCCTGGTTATTGATCCTTCAGCATCTGACAAAACAGGAAAAAACTAAAAGAAAACAGTTGAATTGTAGTCCACGCAGTCAACTGTAAAATGTTATATTTTCCTGAAGCGAATGCAATCGTATCACGATATCACAGAATGTAATATGCGATAACGGGAGTATTGCCGGTAATGCGAATAGATTGGCATATTAATGCGGGAACTGCAATCCACTTTTGTCAGTCAGACATCAGTCAGCGGCCGACGCTAGGGCGGAGAGCATACGAGCAAGGGTTGCGAGTATGGACAGCACAACGCTTCATCGCATGATGGATCACTCTGTCATCTAGTTCCACACATAGCAAATTGTGGCAACTGTATCTGGCTTGCGTTGAGCCTTGATCGTCCTTCGTCCAGCCATCATCATCCTCCACTGTTCTCTGTCCCGGTGACGAAGCGGTATTCACTTTGTCTTGCACGATGTTTTTCATTCTTTTACATTGATGGCTTTGTTTTTCTTTCTTGACGTGACGAATTTGTATGTCGCGGCAATTTGTCAAATCGTGGAGGTTTACTGCGCGAGCAGCGAAATATTTCTCGGCTTAATGCATCAGTTCATTTTGTAGAGAAAATAGGACACATTTGACTTTATTCTCTGATTGGTTAAAATCAACCTCTAATTTACACATACGATATTATAGTGGTTTCCAAACTTTTTCTCTCAGCGGCCCCTTTTTCCGTAAAAAACAGCCTAACTTCAAAAGTCGTAAATAATTTATGTTATAGAATACAAAAAAAGAGTACTATAAACAAATATTGTTATTATATAAGATATTTGTTATAACAAATCTTTTTCTTAACCTAAAATTATGTTTATTACAACATAGAAGAAAATAATGTAACAACATTTATAAACATAAAATTGTAATAAAATTGGAAATTATATTTAATTTAAATTAGGCATATTTAATACAATATAATCATAATTTTTGAGTGTGCTGAATGGGCACTTGTTTTTCAATTTCTCGAACCGGGGAATCATTGAAGATATCGCCACTCGCAATCGAGTTCGATATTTTGTCTTTAAAACAGCTACAGCGGAAAAGCCTGTTTCACACAAATAAGATGTTACGAAACGTAATAAAATTTCTAAGGCTTTGTTTGTTAAACTAGGGATATTTTACTGCGAGCGCGAGTTAGAAACACGTGTGTGCTATGATGTAAATGGAGAATGTGTTCATAAGCCTCAATTATATTTTTATATAGCTGGCCCCACAGTTTGGAAACCACTGCGATATTATATGTCCATGTTGTGTAAATAAAAATACATACTTTATAATATAGTACAATTGCTGGATAATCACATCAGAAAATGGAATTCAGAATCATTATTACTAAAGCCCGGATTTTTAGGCAATTGCCTAGATTCAAATTTTAATATACTTCAGGCAATTTAGTTTTTTTATACATAGGTAATATGTTTACGTGTAATGGAAGGTTTTTTTTCGTGCCTTAGAGCCTATTTTTCCTATATTTTGGTTTTTGTGCCTATTTTACCTTATACAGCCTATTTTGCCTATTTTTGTTGCTTATTTCAACTTTTATTGAGCAGAAAAGGCTTATCAAAGCCATCTATCATCTATTTCGTTGATTACTTCAACACTCGGCAAAATGTTCCATCCTAACCTATAATATTTAAAGTACTTACTTTGTCTTTAATCAAGTTTTAGTCAAAATTTTATGTGACAATTCAATTGCTCCTTTGCTATTAATCAATGAAGCTGACGTAACTTTAGACGATATAGCTAAATATAAGAATGCCCCTGTTACATTTTATGATGTCGAACGAAGTTTTCAGCTTACAAGCAAGTTCTGACTGACCGAAGACAGTCCTTTTCCGAAAATTCCATGGATCAATTGCTCGTAATATTTTGTAAATCAAAGTATACTACATAATTTGAATTTATATAATAGTTAATAAAATGAGAACCCTATATATTTTTTTAGATTGCGTTAATTTTTGTTTAAAATGAATATTTTTTTCTAATGAAAAGTACGAGTAGCAATATTAGAAAAACAATTAGTTTATAATTTTTATTAAAGAAACTATTTATATTTAGGCTGCCTAAAATCCCGCCTATTTTAGGGTAATTACCGGTCTATATGCCTGCTTATTTTGGTGTTTTTAAGTACCTAAATATCCGGGCTTTAATTATTACCATTTATGCTATTATTTCAATGCAATATGTATGTATCTATCTTGTCGATAGTTATCGGGAGCTTTATCCGGAGTTTGAAAAAGCGGCTCAAAGTAGTATATTACTAATTGAAATTTAATTAGAAAACTTAATCCGAATTATAGTAGCTTATAGACACAATTGTATTCTATGGATACAAGTTGAAGTCGGAGAGATTTGAACGCACGAATTTTTCCACGTCCCTTTTATGTATTTTGCCTATTCTGTGACTTCCACCGAGACGAGTGGCGAGAGATGTTATCCTCTATCTTATTAATTATAGTACGTATGTTTGTTTCTTCTGAAAAAGCGAAATGCAGTGACCGAAAGTGGAATTGGAGTCTAGGGTTTTGTTGTTGGTGGCAACTGGCAATGCGGCAATACGGATGCACTGATTTATTATTGCAGTGTGACAAGTAACAAGAAGTGGGCGTCCTGGTCGCACCGCTCGACGCTCTGGTCGCCGATCTTGAGTGACGTTTCATTTAAGCGCGCGCCGCCTGTCAGTCAGCGGCGCCGTGACGCGCAAACACCAGTGTATCCAAGTGTGATGTTGCTAAATTACCTCCGGAGATCACATTCATTACTAAACTGGTAAACTGGATAACCTCTTTGCCTCTTCACCGCTTTGCCTCTTCGTCTCTTCGTTCCACACATGTACTTATAATGAATTGAATACTTGTATGTGTTGACGTACCCTTGCCCTCTGTAAACTGTACATTTCTAATTTAAGCCTATTGTTCCCCGATATTCCCTTAATGGATTTTGGTTTTATTGTTGAAGCATTTTCAGTTTACATTTCCGAATTAAACCCATCCGATGAGCCACTGAGTACTATCGAATTTGTCATCAATTATTTCAAAATTATACTTCAAATAAATCTGTTTCATTTGATTTCTTTCAAAAGATCTTGAACATGTATGCATCGTAGAATTCCTACTTCCAGCTAAGAATGTAGTAGATGGCCTTTTTAATATGGGAAAAATCGTTATAAATGACAACACCTTATCACATGTCATAAACAAACTGTTCTTCGAAATATAACTATTTCTTCATTTAACTTCAAAATAACATTTAAGAATAATGTAACATATATACAAACATAACATCATGCAATATCTCATCAAATGGGGTAACAGGAATCATAGAAATAATCATCTTCGCTTCAACTACATTCATAGTTTCCTCCATACAAGCTCATTTATTTCTCATACTCGAAATCATTCATCATGCAACAAACCTTCAATCACATCCATCTATTCACTCCTATACTCGTACCTTTATCATTAATCGTTCATTAGACGTACGTTTCACATGCTCTAAACATCTCATGTAACTCGCACTCGCTCCTCTAACAATAAATCTAAAAGATACTCGTAATGCAACATAAACACCAAACATAAAATTCATCAAATATGACAATTATAGAAATAACAACAAAGACAAAAATAATTGTCATCCAACACTTGGTGAAACAAGGTTTAATAAAAAATATAAAGTAAACACTTGGCTATGTTTCACAAAGTTCAGCCTCCAAGTCACCTTATGAGGGCATCATCAGAGGCTGGCCAGCACAGTTAGTAACCATAGACGCGTTTCGCTGTTATTAGAGCTCATCAGTATGGTATAACCCACTTCTTCACCTAGAACAAAGTTCACGTGAAGAAGCTGGTGACGAAGAAGTGTGCCAGCAGAGAATAACATCTCTAACAAACAGGTAAGATGACATGAGAAGTTCTGTGGAACATAGCCAAGTGTTTACTTTATATTTTTATTAAACCTTGTTTCACCAAGTGTTGGATGACAATTAATTTTGTCTTTGTTGTTATTTAAATTGCTATTGCGTAGCTTTCCTTTTTTTCGGTAGATGGCATGACCTGTTCCACAGACCTTCTCATGTCATCTTACCTGTTTGTTAGAGATCTTATTCTCTGCTGGCACAGTTCTTCGTCACCAGCTTCTTCACGTGAACTTTGTTCTAGGTGAAGAAGTGGGTTATACCATACTGATGAGCTCTAATAAGAGCGAAACGCGTCTATGGTTACTAACTGTGCTGGCCAGCCTCTGACGATGCCCTCATAAGGTGACTTGGAGGCTGAATTTTGTGAAACATAGCCAAGTGTTTACTTTATATTTTTTATTAATTACAAAAATGTTTAAACTAATGTTTTCAACTTTTTTCACACTATAAATCTTCTCTTCGTTTTTATATATTGCAATGCTACGTTGTTAAATGGGAAACGATATAGTTGCCGACTCAGATATTTTAGTAAATTATTTATTAATACCGCTAGATCCAGCACCCTACTAATAGTTCCAGTTTAGAGCTGATTTATCTCTTTAGTTTGAAATTATTTTATAAAAATATGCTTGGAATAAAAGAATTATGTTTTGTAAAAGGAAAAAATAAATACATTTAAATTTACAAATTCAAATCAATTTTATTTATTTTATACTATACAGGGTGTTTCATAACTTCAGGTACATACGTTAATGGTATACGTTGTTTGATATGCTAATTACGAATCTAAAAGATTTTTTTTTAAATTCGAAAAATTAAGGGTTGTTTACCTAAAACATTTTTTGTAGTACTGCACTGGATTCGCTTTCCTATTAAACACAAACAATGAAGTAGGTAATCAACAATTTAAATTACATAATACTAGTAAAATAAACAAACAAAATTTAATTATTTTTAATGAAACGATAAATATAGTTTATTATGTATTCAAAATAATTGACATGTCAAAATAAATAAAACACATACAATTCGAATAATTTTTACAAAAATTGCTCAAAATTGTTGCCATTCTCTGCCATATCATGACGTCTTTCACAAAAGAAACAATAAATTGACCTACTGACGTACTACGAAAGAATAATTACAAAATTCAATTATTAACAGTTATTTATAATAGAATTTTATTTAATTAATAACTTTAACATAATCATCCACCCAGTGGCAGTGGCAACGAAAAATTTTGGACTGGGAAACATGGAAAATAATTTTGCGATTTAAAAACAAAATCTTTTTGATTCGTAATCAGCATATCAAATAACATATACCATTAACGTATGTACCTGAAGTTATGAAACACCCTGTATATATATATATATATATATATATATATATATATATATATATATATATAATTTCTGTCAAAAATTTGACTGTTATTTGAATATATAAATTTTATTTACATTGAAAGTAATTTAATTTGTCGTTTATAAAACCGACCAATAGAAAATTGAGTTGCCCATATTTTTAATTTAAAGTAATTAGTGTCTAAAATAATGTAGAAACGTTAAAGATTGGAAAATTTGCAATGCCAAATATTTCAGATAATTTGAAAATTCTTGACATGTCATTGCATATTATGTATAAATTACCTATTACTTGAAACATTTTGTCTGTTCACGATAATGAGGAAACTGACTGAAATATACATATAAATGAATGTCTAGTATCTTTGTGTAAAACTTGGATATTGTTCGTGACAAGAATACATTTTCTTGGGTCTTTATAACTATCTCATGTATATCCACCATTACGTAGCATCAATTTAACACAATTTAAATAAACGTATTTCATCAACAAACGGCTTGAGTAGTCGACATTAAGTCTATTGGCAGTGACAATAGCAATAGCACTGGCATTGTTTTAAGGGGTAAGGCCACTCTAGAATTTTTTAAACCCTTAGGAATAAGGGACAATTAATTTAAATGCCGAGCGGAAGTATTTCAGAGGAAAAAAGCATATATCTATTAGTACTAGTATTTATATAGCTATATGACTAGAAACTTTAAACGCGTTTTTCTCGAAATCATATTTTCAAAATCGGGCGAAAAGAAATCTGTAATACTAATTGATGGATCGTGCTGAATATTTTTATTTTTTATTCTAGATATAAAATACTAAAAAACTACGCGGGCTTTTTTTTTTAAAGTGCTTCATTCGTTTTTTATGGTCGTATTTATATAGAAATTTAGTCCCGAATAATGAACTTTTTTTTCAAACGTGCACCATTTTGTTAAAAATCAAAATTTTCAAAATCCGGCCCGTAGTTTTTTAGAGTATACATCAGAGATTAAGAAAACATATCCCTTTTTGATCCAGGTCTATTGCTGTTCCCGGAATGTTTTCGCCCGATTTGCTCTACGCGCCGAGAGGAGTCGCCATTTTTTTTAATTTCTGACGACAATTTTGAATATTTTCTTTAAACAAATTTTTTAAATACAGTTTAAAGAGCACTAAATAAAGATCCAAAAACAGTTCTTACGCAGCACGTTTAGATTTCGTAAAAAAAATCTTGAAAATGACCCTTTTTTTCCTTGTCTAGAGTGGCCTTACCCCTTAAGAAACCCATGATTAATTCCCAGTGGTGACTCGCCAGGGGACATAGATGCAATGCCTCACCACGAAATAATAATTGAGCTGTATTAGTTTATAATAAAAAAAAGCAACATTTAAGCCACCACCATACTCAATATGCAATGCCAGTTGCCGTCTAGATATATAGGTATGTAATCGGAGATATTCCTCGTTAAATATTCGTAAAGAATAGTATAACACCGTATGGTTTTTTTCTTTAATTTCGAGAAAGTATTTGGCTGGGACTGCGTGCTAGACAGAAAGATTTTGGAGGCTAACCTCAAGCTTCTAATACGTACGAGTGCCTGAACAAAATATGCAACAAAGACAAAATTAATTGTCATCCATACACTTGGAGAAACTAGGTTTAATAAAATATAAACTAAACACTTGGCTAAGTCTCACAAAATTCAGCCTCCAAGTGACCTTATGAGGGTATCGTCAGAGGCTGGCCAGCACAGTTAGTAACCATAGACGCGTTTCGCTCTTATTAGAGCTCATCAGTATGGTATAACTCACTTCTTCACCTAGAACAAAGTTCACGTGAAGAAGCTGGTGACGAAGGACTGTGCCAGCAGAGAATAAGATCTCTAACAAACGGTAAGATGACATGAGAAGTTCTATCGAACAGGCAATGCCATCTACCGAAAAAAGGGAATTTTGTGAGACTTAGCCAAGTGTTTAGTTTATATTTTATTTAACAAAATATGCGTCATGGAAGACGCGTTTATTCGTATATTCTGTTCAATCGTCTTTCAATATATGTACGTTCCTAGATAGATAAAATGGTTCATTATTCAAAAGAGCATAATGAACCATTATTCAACACTTTTTAAACCACAGTTTACTATTTTTTTTTATCATGGTGCTTAAAAACTACTAACCTTTAAAATTTTATTATTTTCCTTAGGCTGCGAACTAAAAGTGCAAGTGTCTGTTGAATGGTCGTGGAAAACGTATTCAACTCCCGTATTATTGCAATTATCGTGCCGCAAACTTTTCATCCTCATGAATAATTGCTATCATAACACGCTCGTTGAATAATATACTCTTATAATTTTAATGGGGTAGGTACCTCAGTGGTATTTGAAACCCCGGGTTCGATTCCCACAGCCAACCATGTTAAAACTACCCCTGTAGCTTCCTCTCCACTAACATCTTTGGGAGCCGGTGATTTAACGGCTGGTAACCGCATTTGATGTGAAGAAATACAACACTTGCCGAAATCTGCCACAGCAGAGTGTCACACCAAATAATGGTTAAAAGGTGTGATGATATATCTATTTTCATTTTATAAAATATCAAAGAAGGTATTATTACTAGCATTATGTTATTTTCAAAAGAACTTGTGTAAAGAAAACTTTTTATTAAACTAGTTTCACCAAGTGTTGGATGACAATTAATTTTGTCTTTGTTGTTATTTAAATTGCTATTGCGTAGCTTTTCCTTTTTTTCGGTAGATGGCATGACCTGTTCCACAAAACTTCTCATGTCATCTTACCTGTTCTTAGAGATCTTATTCTCTGCTGGCACAGTTCTTCGTCACCAGCTTCTCCACGTGAACTTTGTTCTAGGTGGAGAAGTGAGTTATACCATACTGATGAGCTCTAATAAGAGCGAAACGCGTCTATGGTTACTATCTGTGCTGGCCAGCTTCTGACGATGCCCTCATAAGGTGACTTGGAGGCTGAATTTTGTGAAACCTAGCCAAGTGTTTAATTTATACTTTTTATTAACCTAGTTTCACCAAGTGTTGGATGACAATTAATTTTGTCTTTGTTGTTAAAGAAAAATGATTTAAAAAATGAAATTGAATAATTTTTGGGCCGTTTGAGGGTCCCTACTGAAACTGTCAGAGACAGATCCGTCAACAATCAAGAGTAGTGAATCGCATTGCACTAGGACTACATGGACACCGGATATGAATACCGTAATCTAAGCACATTGAGAGTATGAATACGTAACGCATGAACGTAACACAGGAGCAAATTGTACGTATCATTAGGTCCAGCCCCAATCAAATACATGCCAATCATGGATAGCAATTTAGTGTAGCTGTCGGCTTGTGGGCTCGTGAATTGCGAACATAACCCAGCGGCCACACACACAGGTGCCTCTAACAACAACCACTGACGCAATCACGCACTCACGCATTCACGCATTCATGCTCAAGCTACGCACAAGATACAATGAGCTCTGTGAACAAACCAGAATTCCCGAATATTTCAAACTAGTACAAATCTTGTATCTTTATTATCAATATTTTTAATGAATATACCAAAATTTTGAAATCACTTTTCTTTGTTATTTCCACATAAATTAATTACAAGCTAAAAATATATGAAGTGTCCTAGTGTGGTTCGGTTAGTCGGAACACTTTCCTATAATAGGGATTAAATAATAATATGATGAATGAAGACAAGCGTATGATTCTTGATTTTAGATTCATTGGTTAGATGTTTCGAGTGTTTACGCAGGCAGATGCTCCCTTCCTTTCTTATCTTTTGGTTCATTTTCTGTTTTTACTATAGAGTGTCCATTGCAATTGTGTGGAATTCAGTTTCAAAAACAAGTGCAGGTGGATACTCCCTTCCTTCCTCATCTTTTTTACTTCATTTTCAGTTTTTACTATACAGTGTGTAACTGCAATTGTGTTAAATGTATTTTTAAACAAGCGCAGGCGATGCTGCCTTCATTTCTTATAGATTCGTTGTTAGAGAAGTGGGCGTAAGTGAAGATTTACGAAACTGGTGTACAGAAGCGAATGGATGAATGTTTGTTGCGTGTTGATGGATTTTGGTTGTGAGAAAAGAAAGAGTTTGAATGGAGGAAGTGTTAATGTGGTCGAATCGAGTATCGTGTGTCAGGATGAGAATGTTGACGGGTTCGTGCTACCCCATTTAATGGGATGTAGCATGATGTTATGTATGTATGTATTTATGTAAATAATAATAATATCTTGTTTGAAAGACTTTGTAAATTTCCGCGGCATTCCGACATCTTAAATTGCATATCCATATTTCTGCGTGTGCAAAGTGTACCCAAAACCTACACAAAATATATAATGCTGTTTATGACAAAAGGTCCGACGCGTGTCTGTTGTCATTTTATGGTGATTGAATTTCAAACTATGTCAAAGGCACTTAACATGCACACTCGGTTTACAGCCACAGTTTACTATCAACCCATAAAATATTTCGAAATGTGTTTAAATGAAACTTTTTAATTTCGTCGTAAAAATCAGATAGTTTTATGTCACTTTTGATTTAACGACTCGCGCAAAAGATACGCCTCCGAACGCGGACGAACGCACTGTCGCACTTCATGACTCATGCCTCACGCCTCACGCTTCATGTTTTGTGTAACTGCTGTGAAATTCTCTAATCCTGCATCATTTGTCCCTTCAGGACCGTACTAGGAAGGGAAAAGGCATAGCTGCTGATGACCACTGCCACGACGACGCGAGACTACTCTCGCATCTCGACTCGTCACCCAACACGAGAGACGAGAGCGAGAATAATATTAGAATAGATATAACAACAAAGACAAAATTAATTGTCATCCAACACTTGGTGAAACTAGGTTAATAAAAAGTATAAATTAATCACTTGGCTAGGTTTCACAACGCGTCTATGGTTACTAACTGAACTGTGCTGGCCAGCCTCTGACGATGCCCTCATAAGGTGACTTAGAGGCTGAATTTTGTGAAACCTAGCCAAGTGTTTAATTTATACTTTTTATTAACCTAGTTTCATCAAGTGTTGGATGACAATTAATTTTGTCTTTGTTGTTATTTAAATTGCTATTGCGTAGCTTTTCCTTTTTTTCGGTAGATGGCATGACCAGTTCCACAAAACTTCTCATGTCATCTTACTAGTTTGTTAGAGATCTTATTCTCTGCTGGCACAGTTCTTCGTCACCAGCTTCTTCACATGAACTTTGTCCTAGGTGAAGAAGTGAGTTATACCATACTGATGAGCTCTAATAAGAGCGAAACGCGTCTATGGTTACTAACTGAACTGTGCTGGCCAGCCTCTGACGATACCCTCATAAGGTGACTTGGAGGCTGAATTTTGTGAAACCTAGCCAAGTGTTTAATTTATACTTTTTATTAACCTAGTTTCACCAAGTGTTGGATGACAATTAATTTTGTCTTTGTTGTTATTTAAATTGCTATTGCGTAGCTTTTCCTTTTTTTCGGTAGATGGCATGAACAGTTCCACAAAACTTCTCATGTCATCTTACTAGTTTGTTAGAGATCTTATTCTCTGCTGGCACAGTTCTTCGTCACCAGCTTCTTCACATGAACTTTGTTCTAGGTGAAGAAGTGAGTTATACCATAACTGATGAGCTCTAATAAGAGCGAAACGCGTCTATGGTTACTAACTGTGCTGGCCAGCCTCTGACGATACCCTCATAAGGTGACTTGGAGGCTGAATTTTGTGAAACCTAGCCAATGTTTAATTTATACTTTTTATTAGAATAGATAATTCGAGACATGATCGATATAAAGACTTCAAGATTTTTAAAAATAAATCACTTATAAGGAATTCAATACCATTGAGTGCATCTTGTTTAGTTTTTAAGATACAGCTCCTGGAAAACTTTAATTCTTTCTATTCTTCAAACTTTGTACTTTTCCGATGCTATATCTAAACTAAACTAAACAAGATATGAGAGTGCACTCAACGACATTGATTTTGTCGTGCTTCAATTAACTTATAATCCACTTTTCAGCAATTTTTAATTTTTCTAAATTTCAGATTTTGTGCTATATCTCAAAAACTGAACTCACACCCTTATGTAATTTTCAAAAATTTGTTTAGATTAATTCGGCAAGAGAAATTCAAAGAGAATTGAAATCTTTCCTATTTGAAGTACTTTTCTCTCAAATGTTGCCTTTTGCGTTCTATCTGATATAATACAGTCCTGTGCTCACTCACGACAGATGGAAGGATAGTAAAACGCACCCCGTAACATATATTGTCCTGTAGGTGCGAAATCGCATGTCCAAGGGCCGCAAAGCGAATGATTTCCTGTGCTAAGCGCTGATATGGCGTGATCGTCGTAAAGTTATATCAATATCAAAGCATATGCAGATCGTAAATACTTTGATTGTGCGGAAGAGGTGTGATAATGATGACCACATCATCCCAATATTGTCCTCCTTTGTGAAATTTGTCCGTAGTGCATTAGCGTGGCGTGGTAATTGCACGACCACGGACAATAATCGCTTCAATCGTTGTGGACAAAGCTGGCGGGGCGGGTTGTTTAACGCGGACAACGCCGGGACAATTCAATTTTCGGTTGCGTTTTAACGACACAAAATTCCATTAGCGTTGTTTGATTAGGAAAAATTGAGTTTCGTTCTGGCAATCTGGACAAATAGTAACGCGGAAAGAGATTTTCCGATTTAGATTGCTGTATGCATGACTGCACACCTCTCACCTACTGTCGCCAGGTTTTTCTTGTAGATTTAGCAATTCTGGAATGTCATTTATATTTGAAGACTTGTAATGAAAACCGAGCTAAGTGCCAAAATATTAAAATTTTACTTTAAATCTGAAACGTGTGTTATGTGCCAAGCCTAACAACCTATAAAGAGGGCTAAGTGCCTGGATTGTTAGAAACAGTTCAAAAAAATTCTGAAAGATAGTGCATGTGTTATGTTCTCAGATTCGATAAATGAAAAAAAACCATTTATCTCAGAATTATTGTTTTGGCACTTAGCCCGGTTTTCATTACAAGTCTTCATTTATTCATTCATTCGAACAGGCAATCGCCCAAAATACAATATGTGCGTATAAGTAGTACGACTTTACATATTTCATTTCACATGTAACATAGGATACAGGTCATTTCTCAGGAGAAATCATTTAATAGCATATTTTTGGTTAAGTCTATAAATCTGGTTAACGTGGTTGAAATCAAGTCGCTGTTTACATCATTAATATTAAAATTTAAACTATTAAAGCTCCGACATATTCTCCATAAAGGAGCATGAAACCAGTAGTTTGCGGTACAATGAGGAATACAAAATGTAGGTTGAGCATTTCTCAGATTCCGTGACGGAATCTGCCAAGACAGTTTAGATAATAAAAACGGACAGTCGATGTTGTTATTAATTAATTTAAATAAAAATAATGTATCATTGTAATTGATATAAGACGCTAGTGAGCTTAACTTCGTTAAATTAGCAATAGTAAAATAATCATGCGTTATTCTGGGGGACTCCATGTGAAGTCGCCATGATATATGTTATTCGATCTTTTTAATGTGTACGCTATAGTAGGGAGCCCAAACTGGAGTAGCATATAATAATATAGACCTTACAAGTAATGTGTAAAGATTTCGAATGGAGTGGATATTGGTAAAATCTTTCTTCATTCTCAAAATGAAACCCAGCATTCGAGAGGCTTTACTCACTATGTAGTCTACGTGTAGGTTGAATTTTAGTCTGGGATCAAAAATGACACCCAGGTCTTTAAATTTATCCACAGACTCTAGATACTCTCCTTCAATCTGATAAGCATAATACACAGGAGACCGAGAGCCAGTATAACGCATGATTTTACATTTACCTATGTTCAAACTTAGGTAGTTTATCTTACACCATTTCGATAGTTGGTTTATATCTACTAAAAAGTATTTTTCATACCTCGGGAGAAACAGAAGCTGCTCAGAATGAAAATAAAACAACGGCATTAATTTGTTGCAATCATCCATTCGTAATTGATTACAAATTAGAAATAATCCCACATGTCGTAATCACCATCAGCAAAATGAAATTATCGTTCTCAACATTTCATTCGTATTACTCGAAAATGAAACTCTGTATTCAACTTAATCCCCCTTAATTAGCAGTTATATGAAAAAAGCAAGGGTTCGTTCGGTTTGCACACCTACGACTACGTTTCATGCTGTTATCCACTCATTCCGGAAGTATGGTGGTTGTATGCGATGACGATGAGTCCCCATACCGGAAATACCACAATTCAACTCCTGTCAAATGATGATCAATTATACAAAAAAGTATTAATTAGTACAAAGAGTTATAACTAAAGCCCGGATATTTAGGCTCTTAAAAACACCCAAATAAGCAGGCATATAGGCCGGTAATTACTCTAAAATAGGCGGGATTTTAGGCAGCCTAAATGTAAATAATTTGTTTAAAAAAAAAATAAACGAATCCTTTTTCTAATATTGGTACTCCTATCTACTCTTCGTTAGAAAAAAAGAATCATTTTAAACAAAAATTAACGCAATCTGAAAAATAATAATGTAGGGTTCTCATTTTATTAACTATTATGCAAATTCAAATTATGTAGTATACTTTAATTCACAAAATATTACGAGCAATTGCTCTATGAAATTTTCGGAAAGGGACTGTCTTCGGTCTGTCAGAACTTGCTTGTAAGTTGAAAATTTCGTTCGACATCACAAAATGTGGCAGGAGCGTTCTTATATGTAGCCATATCGTCTAAAGTTACCTCAGCTCCATTGATTAATGGCAAAGACACAATTGAATTGCCACGTAAAATTTTGACTAAAACACGTTTTTTCTTTCGGCATTTTAAATTCACACACAAAAACTTGATTAAAGTAAGTACTTTAAATATTATAGGTTAGGTTGAAACACTTTGTCGAGTACTGAATTAGTCAATGAAGTAGATGATAAACCTTGTCTGCTCAATAAAAGTTAGAATAGGCAACAAAAATAGGCAAAATAGGCTGTATAAGGTAAAATAGGCACAATAACCAAAATATAGAAAAAATAGGCTCTAAGGCACGAAAAAAAATCCTTCTATTACACATAAACATATTACTTATGTATAGAAAAACGAAATTGCCCGAAGTATATTAAAATTTGAATCTAAGCAATTGCCTAAAAATCCGGGCTTTAGTTATAACTATTTCCTATACAGAATGAGTTTTATTGTATCCTGGTTTTAAAATGTGGTTTACCCTTACATCTGTGGGGGATGTTATTTTACAACTGCTACCAAACTAAAATTCACGGATTTCAATCTTCAACTTATATCCAAGTTATGGATGTGAATCATTTTGGATCACACTTTATATTAGAATGTTATTGCAAATTTCACAGTCAAAATATACAGAGTGTTATAATAACAACAAAGTTGTAGATAATAATAATGTAATAAACTCGCTTTATTGAAAAGCAGTAATAAAAAAGCAATAAATTATCTAATATATGTTAGAAAAATACATATTTCTATTTGGCTATAACCGATACAAAGTTATAATAAGAATATTTTTAGCTGTCATAACAATATGCCATAAACGTGGTTCTGTTACTAGTTTAAATATAGTTAAAATATTTTTTATTTTTGTCATTGACTATTCCACTCTTTAATATATATATATATACAGGGTGTTTCACAACTTAGAGCAAAAAATTAAAGGGTATATTCTGTACGACGTGCTGATCATGAAACAAAAAGAATTTTTTTTAAATCGCAAAACTATTTTCCATGTTTCCCAGTCCAAAATATTTCGTTGCCACTGCCACTGGGTGGATGATTATGTTAAAGTTATTAATTAAATAAAATTCTATTATAAATAATTGCTAATAATTGAATTGTGTAATTATTCTCTCGTACTTGATACCTACTTCATTGTTTGTGTTTAATAGGAAAGCGAATCCAGTGCAGTACTACAAAAAATGTTTTAGGTTAACAACCCTTAATTTTTCGAATTAAAAAAAATCTTTTTGTTTCATGATCAGCACGTCGTACAGAATATACCCTTTAATTTTTTGCTCTAAGTTGTGAAACACCCTGTATATTTAGTAAAAAACAGTTTTGTAGGAGATAAAAGATACAACTTAAAAAAAAATAGCAATAATAGTAAATTATGATACAAGTTTTATAAATGTCTCTTTGGTGAATAAATAATGAGTATCTAAAGAGTTTATAAAACGAGTCACATATACTTTTTCTAAGATCACAAATTAAGACAATAGCAAAATTTTAAGTTTTATGAATTATTTAAAAAGTAAGGTTACAATGACAAACGCGCGAAGCTAACTTCATCCCGTGTTTAATATCTAAATCCATGACTGAAACGTTCGTAGTCACCGTTTATTTAGCGCCTTGGAAACCAATATGTTAAATGACATTTGAATAACGGGAGTAAAAAAGAAATTACCTAAATAATAGATATAGACAAATCATAATTGTGATCATAAACAAAAGCATAATATACACACAGTGAGTTTCACAACTTACGGCACTGACGTACTGATTTTGAAACTAAAAGATTTTTTTTAGAATTCGCAAATTTAATTACTCTTTACATAAAGTAAATATTTTTAGTGCCACTGATTTAATATTTATTTCTAATATATGAACAATTTACAGGCGCGGTGGCCAAGCGTGTTAAGGCACATCTCTTAACATACTGTGACGTCACCCGAACCAAGGTTCGTCAGTTCGAATCCGCCTGTCGACAATGTGTGATTTGTCGTAAAATATAAAAAATACAGTTACATGTATTTATCACACTCGGTCGCTATAAGTTAGTCACTTATACGCCTTAAATAATGTAGCATTCGACTACGAAAACCGGCAGTACGGCAGTGTAAAAATAAAGTCAATTTATTCATTATACAACATCAGATAAATGCCTATTAGTTGTGTTATAATTATAATTTAATTATTAATATATTAGAAATAATTTAGTAACTAGTGGCACTAAAAATATTTACTTCATGTAATGTGTAATTAATTTTCCGAATTTTAAAAAATTCTTTCTTTTTCATAATTAGTACATTGAGTACTATAAGTGGTTAAAATATGTGCTATAAGTTAATAAACACCCTGTATAGGTATCGATTATGTCTGATTGGTTCAGATTCCACTATAAGTTGCTGTAGTTGTTTGATTAATTATTAAATGCCAATACGACTATTTTGTGAAGAATTCCTTTAACTGATGAAGAATATTTTGATACTTTTCGAGATAGCAATGCTGCTCCATTTAAAATAAACATCTTTTATATTAGAAGGAGATTAAATGAATTGAAATATGTGTATATGAATCGTAATTGGTTGCGTGTTTTAAATCTCTTTATAACAAAACACTTTTAAAAATTTCAAAGTAATTAAAATACGTATGGGACATATTAATTACCAATTTTTATTAATTAAAGTGCCCAATAATATCCAACGTCAATCGTTTTCTACCTCATTACGCAACATGCGGGAGAAAAAAAACAAAACAATTAGTCTGTATCCGGGGTTGTAGATTCGAAAAGCCACGATCAGTGAACGGCGGTGAGCGGTGATCCATCAACAATGTATATTTTAACCATTCCTGATTTATCCATTCGCTTACGAGAATTAATTCAAGTGTTATACAGATTAATTCAATTAGTTACGGAAATATACAGTTATTCGAAGATAGTTTGTGAATGTGACACGAATGAAAAATTTGTGGAATTCAGACGAAAAATTGTATGGAGTTTTGAGAAACAAATGGAAGGTTTGATATATTAACAAAAGATGACACAAGCTTCTATGAATTTGTTAATTATTTGTAATTAATATATAATTGTAAAAAAATTGTACAAATAGTCATTTTTATCTGATAATAAATATTATATGAACTACTACACTGCGGCTCGGTGAGTGCGGACCCTGTACTGTAATTGGGATTAAGTTCCTGTTGTACAGTGTAACATAAATAAATAAATAAATAATGAATAAATTGACTGTTGTAATGTTTACAGCTATAATTTAATTATTAATATATTATAAATAATTCTACAGGCGCGGTGGCCGAGCGTGTTAAGGCACATCTCTTAACATACTATGACGTCACCCGAACCAAGGTTCGTCAGTTCGAATCCGTCTGTCGACTATGTGTGATTTGTCTTAAAATATAAAATACAGCTACATGTATTTATCACACTCGGGCGCTATAAACTAGTCACTTATACGCTTTAAATAATGTAGCATTTGACTACGAAAACCAGCAGTACGGCAGTGTAAAAACTGCGGCTCGGTGTGTCCGGTAGGCCCAGGCCCGATTTGGGCTGTAGCGCCATCAGAAGAAGAAGAAGATTTAGCAGGTGGTATCACTGTATAATTGCGTTGTTTTATTCAACAAACTAAAGTCATTGCTAACGTGAGGCGCGGTGGCCGAGCGTGTTAAGGCACATCTCTTAACATACTGTGACGTCACCCGAACCAAGGTTCGTCTATTCGAATCTGCCTGTCGACTATGTGTGATTTGTCTTAAAATATAAAATACAGCTACATGTATTTATCACACTCGGGCGCTATAAACTAGTTACTTATACGCCTTAAATAGTGTAGCATTTGACTACGAAAACCGGCAGTACGGCAGTGTAAAAACTGCGGCTCGGTGTGTCCGGTAGGCCCAGGCCCGATTTGGGCTGTAGCGCTACAGAAGAAGAAGAATATTTAGCAGGTGGTATCACTGCATAATTGCGTTGTTTTATTCAACAAACTAAAGTCATTGCTAACGTTAGGCGCGGTGGCCGAGCGTGTTAAGGCACATCTCTTAACATACTATGACGTCACCCGAACCAAGATTCGTCAATTCGAATCCGCCTGTCGACTATGTGTGATTTGTCTTAAAATATAAAATACAGCTACATGTATTTATCACACTCGGGCGCTATAAACTAGTTACTTATACGCCTTAAATAGTGTAGCATTTGACTACGAAAACCGGCAGTACGGCAGTGTAAAAACTGCGGCTCGGTGTGTCCGGTAGGCCCAGGCCCGATTTGGGCTGTAGCCAAGTTGTGCTAATGATTACTGCCCTTAATTTCGTAAATGTTTATTGTTTGTTCCGAGATCAGTATATCTTGTTGTATCTGCCATTTACTTGTGTGTATTGAAACATCCTGCACAATGGAACAAAACTAGAAATTTGAATACCGAAACGAGAATGGTCAAAATGCAAATTCAACACAATCCACATTCACAGCTTGGGACTCTGCCGCCCTATGCTCTGGTGTCGCCTCTATCGGCCCTTTGTACACTACACCACAATTAATATTCTAGCAATCGTATGAAGTTCACGCCGTTCACACTCAAACAGTTTCATGGTGCAGACCCTTCAAGCCTTCAAATTTCGACCTCACCAAATTAAAAAACCGTATAATAATACAAATAGTTATTTGTGTATTAAGAGCGTAAAGTGATTCTTTGTTACTCGAGCACGGTAATTGCAGCGCGAGCCGAAGGCAAGAGCTGCACAGAGACCGCGGAACCTTTTTTCGAAAGGAGTTGCGAAAATTTTTTGACCGGAGTAAAAATAGAACACAGATAAATTTAGGTAATTAAAATGAATAATTAGGCGAGATACATTATATTTATAATATAATTTGTTTTTGTCAATTAACGTAACAGTTTTATAAAGATTTTACATCTGTATAAATTGAAAAAGACAATTTTACTCTATTGCTCCGATAACTGTCATTCGCTCTGCGGTTTTATTGATGAATATTTTCAACACCTTATTTAAATCAATGTCCAATGTTTTAATTTTGTGTATATGGAGAAAAACTAAATGAAACAGTCGTTTTTGTAACATTGAAGTACGGTTCCAAGTCAAAATAATTAGAATAATTGTATGACATAATGAATAAATTTATTATTTTTGTTTGTAAAAAAAAAACTATTGTTAATACATGCTGACTTAATATAATTTGTAATGGATTGTTAATTTATTGCTATAGATTTAGATTTTGAATTCGTACTCGTATGTTAGTTATTTTTTGTATCCTGAACAGGGGTTGCAGCGCAACCCCCAAAAATTATCAGGGGTTGAAACCGCAACCCCTGCAACCCCACTTCCGCGGCCACTGGAGCTGCAATAGTGCAAGAGGAACAAAGACACTTTACGCTCGTGATGCACACATAATTTTATTTACGATTGCATCTTAAAATTATTTAAAAACGTATACGTATTTAAAATAAATTCATTCTGTCAACTGTCAATATGACAAGTTTCTGTTTTGTTTGTAACCCTGGTAACTATTGAAATAAGCGCGCATTTAATATCTTTTTCGCGCGGTACCATTGTAAACGCGCGCATTTAACGTCAATTTTACGATGACAAATGAGAGCGTAATTGTCAACTTTTCATAGCAATCGTAGAAAAATACATTTTAGAAGTCGGCAATTATATCAGATCCGATCCGGAGTCGGATCGAATTCGAATTGAAACCGATCCAAAGTTCAAATAAAACAACCGATTTTATTCAAAGCTTTGAGGTATTAACTCTGAATAAAAAACATATAAATTCCAGTTCCATCCTATAGAAATGATAACTTATGTGTACTTATGCACAATAATTCAAGATGATTAAATGACATTAAGACAATATTTGTCTTCTATTCATTTAGTTTCATCTATAAAGGTTTTTTTTCTAATATACAACGTTCCAGTTAGTTACATATAAATAGAAAAAAATCTGATGTGGACACCACATGACTTCCTTGTACGCGTATTAAACTATAGATATTTTTTTAATTGACATATATGACATTAAATTTTATTTTTTTCTTATTTTTTGTTCTAATCCATAGCAAACTTAATTAAAAAAAATATATATAGAATTTTTAAATTAACATATCTTGCTTATACAAAAAGCTAATTAAATAATTCTTAATGTGCTAGACGCAGAATTTAATTCTCTAAAACTTTTATTTGCAGCATTTATTTCTAAAATTAAAATAATACCATTTTTTTTCAAGGAAATCTATTAGCAGCTTCATGTAATGTGTCACTTCCGGTTAGTGTATTTTAACCAAAATCTATTATGTTATTTCCATTGATATAGTAGTCTTATATACCAAATTTGGAAAGTTTTAAATTATATTTTAATATAGTTTTTCATGAACCTATTATAGGCTTCAAGTAAAGTACCACTTCCGGAAGTTATATAATGACCAAAAAGGGAGGTGCACAACTAGATGTTATAACAATCCTAAATATAAAATTTCAACATTCTATGGCTTCCCGTTTTTGAGTTATGCGAGATACATACGTACGTACGTACGTACGTACAAACGTCACGACGAAATTAGTCAAAATGGACTCAGGGAGGGCCAAAATGCGTATTTACACTGAAATCTGAGAACCGAAAATTTTCGCGATTACAATACTTCCTTTACTTCGTACAAGGAAGTAAAAACTGTAAGATATCAGATTGGATACGATTTCGAATCGGATGTTGATCAAATTAGATCGAATCGCAAATATATCGCTAAAATCATATAAAAGTATAATCAATCAAATTTCTCTCGCTTGTGAGGTCAGTATTTTAACCACTAACCACGATCCAGCAACTGGCTGTTTTTAATAATGTCGTGCTAATTTACTTTGGACACTTTACCATGATATGTGGTTACCAGCTCGAACGACACATGATCAGTAATTAAATGAAGGGCGATTCACTGCACAAGGGTAGCTTTTTAAATTTAAATGGGATACGAGTGTGAATCTGAATCTTTTGGACATCATTTTTAATTATTTTAATATAATTGCCACGCAACATGATATGCGATTAAAAACGGTGATTATTTTATGAGAAGAATTTTTAAAAATAGATTGAATTTTGTGCTATTTTTATTTGAAACAATTTTCTTTAAGAGTAATGAATTTAAATGGTTTTTTTTTACTTTAGTCATAAATGTATGAATCGCTTATTACTATACCTATTTCACTATGTCACAATAGGTGCCTCGCAAGATTTGTATTTGTCCGTCAGTACGGTGGTATACAGGGTGTAACAGCGAAACCAACCACCGCCTATATTTTCTTTATTATTATAGTTACAAAAAGATATTATAAAGAAAAGTTATAGAAGATCAAGGGGGACATCTGCTTAAAGAATAAAATATTTTTTTAAACCAGTGGTTCTCAAGTTACAACACAAAGTTAAATTTTTTCAAATGGGATTATACATATTTTGTAAGCCTATTCGATAGAGTATTTTTTTCTGAATTCAACCATATAATCATAACATAACAAAAATATTGAGAAAATTCAATTTAAAGTTTCGATAAATTTTATTTAACATGACACAAAACAGTAGGCTATGATCAATAACAAAACAAAATAAGTTAATTTTTATTTATAATAATTAGTTGTGATTGTTGTTTTTATTGAGAAGATAAATTATGAATATTGTATTAGGTAATTAAATGTCTTTATTCTATGGGTATTATGTAATTTTGGATGTTAATTACTCGTACACTGTTTGTTTTTCATAGGAAATAATACAAATTCAGTGGTACTAAAAATGAACAGTGTACACACCCTGTATAATATACTGATTGCATAGGAACAACCGAGAGCCAGCGTTTTGTATAAAAAAAATTATAAAGCGTTTCCTCTACACAACAGGTTTCAATAGCCATATACTCACGATGCGCAATTTGGTGGCAGCGTTCCTGTTCTGGGATTTATTGATTGTGTGTACCGGCACTGGTTGACTGCTCGACTGAGCTCTCACAAGTGATCAATCACCCTTTTCAATTCCCGCATCAATCACGAACTCGCGTAATTTTTTAATATCATCAACGTACATTCATCTGAGATCATTACCAACTTCGTTATGTTGGGTTGGCACGTGTAGCGCCAGTGCTGCACTCTGCACAAAGGAGAATGCACTACTGATCACTTTTTGTTGTTCAAGTTTAACACTCAAATCGTACTTCACATTTATTTAATAAATCATAACGCATTACCAATCGTAATATTCTTTGTTTATTATTAAACAATTTTTGTTACTGTAAATGAAACTTATTATTAAAAAAAATATCATCACGCCTTTTACCCATTATTGTGTGTTGCACTCTGTCTAAGCAGATCTCGATAAGTGACATTTTTTTCGCGTAAAGTGTGGTTACCAGCCGTCAAATCACGCCCCCCAAAGATATTAGTGGTGAAGGAGTCACAGGGGTAGATTTAAATTGGTGAAAATTATTTGTCGGCTGTGGGGATCGAACCAGGGTTCTCAAGATCCACATGCCGGCTCGATACCACTGAACCACCTACCCCATAAACTTATTATAAAAAATAAATAAATGTATCATCACGCCTTTTACCCATTACTGGGTGTGGCACTCTGCCTAAGCAGATCTCGGTAAGATCGCGTAAAGTGTGGTTAGCGGCCGTCAGATCACGGCCCCTAAAGATATTAGTGGTGGGGGAGTCACAGGGGTAGATTTAAATTGGTGAAAATTGTTTGTCGACAGTGGGGATCGAACCAGGGTTCTCAAGATCTACATGCCGACTCGATACCACTGAACCACCTACCCCATAAACTTATTATAAAAAATAAATAAATATATCATCACGCCTTTTACCCATTACTGGGTGTGGCACTCTGCCTAAGCAGATCTCGGTAAGTGATATATTTTTATCGCGTAAAGTGTGGCTACCAGCCGCCAAATCACGGCCCCTAAAGATATTAGTGGTGGGGGAGTCACAGGGGTAGATTTAAATTGGTGAAAATTGTTTGTCGACAGTGGGGATCGAACCAGGGTTCTCAAGATCCACATGCCGACTCGATACCACTGAACCACCTACCCCATAAACTTATTATAAAATATAAATAAATATATCATCACGCCTTTTACCCATTATTGGGTGTGGCAGTCTGCCTAAGCAGATCTCGGTAAGTGATATATTTTTTCGCGTAAAGTGTGGCTACCAGCCGTCAAATCACGGCCCCCAAAGATATTAGTGGTGAAGGAGTCACAGGGGTAGATTTAAATTGGTGAAAATTATTTGTCGGCTGTAGGGCTCGAACCAGGGTTCTCAAGATCCACATGCCGATTCGATACCACTGAACCACCTACCCCATAAACTTATTATAAAAAATAAATAAATATATCATCACGCCTTTTACCCATTATTGGGTGTGGCACTCTGCCTAAGCAGATCTCGGTAAGTGATATATATTTTTCGCGTAAAGTGTGGTTAGCGGCCGTCAAATCACGGCCCCCAAAGATATTAGTGGTAGGGGAGACACAGGGGTAGATTTAAATTGGTGAAAATTGTTTGTCGACAGTGGGGATCGAACCAGGGTTCTCAAGATCTACATGCCGACTCGATACCACTGAACCACCTACCCCATAAACTTATTATAAAAAATAAATAAATATATCATCACGCCTTTTACCCATTACTGGGTGTGGCACTCTGCCTAAGCAGATCTCGGTAAGTGATATATATTTTTCGCGTAAAGTGTGGTTAGCGGCCGTCAAATCACGGCCCCCAAAGATATTAGTGGTAGGGGAGACACAGGGGTACATTTAAATTGGTGAAAATTGTTTGTCGGCTGTGGGGATCGAACCAGGGTTCTCAAGATCCACATGCCGACTCGATACCACTGAGCCACCTACCCCATAAACTTATTATGTATGTATATTTTTTAAGTATGTTTATATTTGATTGACAAACCTAAAAAAAAGCTACAGTTTTGTAAATGCAGTCACACTATTTTGTTCCATACTTCTGCAGCTGATTTTACCGCGTCGAATTCAGTAACACACACTTTGTTCTCCTATTAAAGTTACAGGTATTTCAAAATTATTACAATAAAATTTAAGGGTATATATTATTTGATTCGCAAAAATAATTGCACATTACTTGAAGCAAACATTTTTCGTGGCACTGGACTGATGGATTACAGTTATAAATAAACTTTAAAACTATTATACACCTTCAATTAAATAAAATAAATTTTAATAACAACAATGACAAAATTAATTGTCGTCCATACACTTGGTGAAACTAGGTTTAATAAAATATAAAATAAACATTTGACTAAGTCTCACAAAATTCAGCCTCCAAGTCAACTTTTTAGGTCATCGTCAGAGACTGGCCAGCTTCTTCACGTAAACTTTATTTTAGGTGAAGAAGTAAGTTATACCATACTGATGAGCTCTAATAAGAGCGAAACGCGTCTATGGTTACTAACTTCGTCAAGTGTTTATTTTATATTTTAATAAATTTTAATATTTTATGTATTACATGCTCGTTGAATATTCGATTCCCACAGCCAACAAACAATTTTCACCACGTTAATACTACCCCTGTAGCTCCCCTTCCACTAATATCACATACCGCGATCTGCTACGGCCAAGTAGCGTACACCCAGTAATAGGTAAAACGCTTGATGATATATTTATTTTATTTGTTAGAAATTAATTTGAATAGATATTTAGTAAAATAATGGCAGATAACTGACAGTTTTCGCTTTGGATTAAATTTTGCAACAACCGTATCTAGGACTGTTGAAGTCGGAATGAAGCAAACATTGATCATTGAATAGAGAATTGTACATTGACGAGTGGCCAGTGGGCAGAGTATGTTTGTATAAGTTTTGCTGAAGATTTGGGTTAATAACAAGTGCAAGCGCAAATACTCGTACACTCGGCAATCGACAACTGACAACAGACAAGCGACGCTGACAATAATCCTATTCGAATACGTGAATTGTTGGTGAAGCAATGAAGTACGCGGCCACTTTGGCTTTGCATTAACATTACTGTCATGTCGAGCAGATCCTAATGAGACCCAATCCGAAGTGCAAGGACGCACAATAGCGCAAGCACAATAGCACTTGCCGGTGGTACAACTACAATCCACCATAGCAGCGACAGGCGCCTCAACACTCTGCTGACGTCATTTCATTTACTCTAATAAACATGTATTTCCCGAGATGGTTCCTACTAATACATCAACAAACATCAACCCTACTGGATACATAACCATTGGCATTTTGGTCCGACAACAAATTATTATGTCTTACGTGAACATTGTGTATCGTTTATTTTTCATAGTGACAGTTGTTGTTTCCATGGCGTAGTAATCAAAAAACATTTCAGATATTTTAATTAATTTCTCTAATTTATGACAGCAGATAATATGTATGTGTATTAAAGAAGGTGTAATTTGAGAAGGTAAAATTTAGGAAAAATTTTAGTTTTTAACAACAAAGACAAAATTAATTGGCATCCAACACTTGGTGAAACAAGGTTTAATAAAAAATATAAAATAAACACTTGGCTATGTTTCACAAAATTCAGCCTCCAAGTCACCTTATGAGGGCATCGTCAGAGGCTGGCCAGCACAGTTAGTATCCATAGACGCATTTCGCTCTTATTAGAGCTTATTAGAGCTCATCAGTATGGTATAACTGGATGACAATTAATTTTGTCTTTGTTGTTATTTAAATTGCTATTGCGTAGCCTTTCCTTTTTTTCGGTATATGGCATGACCTGTTCCACAGAACTTCTCATGTCATCTTACCTGTTTGTTAGAGATCTTATTCTCTGCTGGCACAGTTCTTCGTCACCAGTTTCTTCACGCGAACTTTGTTCTAGGTGAAGAAGTGAGTTATACCATACTGATGAGCTCTAATAAGAGCGAAACGCGTCTATGGTTACTAACTGTGCTGGCCAGCCTCTGACGATACCCTCATAAGGTGACTTGGAGGCTGAATTTTGTGAAACATAGCCAAGTGTTTATTTTATATTTTTTATTTTAGTTTTTCGTAAGCTATAAATTCGGATACACGGAGGACAATGCCGTTGAACGTATCTTCATATCTCTACAAAATATAGCCTCCGGAAAGTTAAATTCAACCTATTCTTCAGATTTTGTACTTTCCCGAGGCAATTAATTTCTCGTGCTTCAATTAACAAACAAACATATTTTAAATTTTCTCAAAAAACTGTTTTTAACATTATCTCAAAAACTAGAAGACATATGAACTTTGAAATTTTCGTTACAATATTCCTACGATTAAGGATTTTACAGAAAATTAGCTTAAAATCTGAAAAAAAGAAATAATTAATAAAATTAAATTACTTAAAATTGGATAGGTTATAAATCTTCATATCTTAAATAAAAAGGGGGCTTCTGGTTTAATTCTGTATATATTTAAATTAAAAAACTCGACGTTTCGGTACTTTATACAAATACCTTCATCAGGACAGAAATAATATAACAAACTAAAAATATATATGCACTTGAGACCTTTACCATTCGTCAGTTTTAGGCTGTTCTGGTTATTGTGAAGATAAAACTAACACGTTTGTAATCTAATAAATCGCATTGTTCATAAAGATTAACCATGCACATTACAGTTCACGAAACGGTCGCAGTTATGAAATATTTGTATTTTCCACTTGAATGATTTTACTAGCAAACTTTATTTACAATACGCTTCGTACTAGGAACAAGTAAAATATATTACCCGTGTAAAGCCTCCGAATGTAAGGCGAAGTTTATGAACCCCGGATATATGAGTTGAGTTAGTGTTTGATAATGGCTTTATAAAATAGGACTGCGAGGAAGATTCACTAAAACTTCGATTACTTAGTTACGTACGACGCACTCTATCAAACTCCATTAAAAAGCCGGTCCTTGTGACGTCGTTTTCACGACGCTCCAAGCTTCGTACCGATACCGACATCATTCGCTTCATCAATCAATTTATGCCTAGGGCATTTCATAACGGTTTTGTATAATGATGGCCCATTAACTATTATACTTTTAATCAAGTCGAAACTTTCTAGTCATCACAAGGAAGGAAGCGCCAAATGGAAAAAAGAAGAACTTCGACGCCTCTGACATATAAAACACTTATTGTAACACTTTTTTAGTTTTTTGCACTTTTGAATGTACATAATTATAATGAATGTATTATTGCATGGTCGTGGAAAACAGTATATTATTTAACGAGCGTATTATAATTGCCATAACACGCGACATAAATAATATACTTTTCTACAAGCATTAAACAGGATCTTGCACTTTTAAGTCGTGAGGAAAATAATATTTTTCTACGATTGCTATGAAAAGTTGACAATTACGCTTTCATTTGTCATCGTAAAGTTGACGTTTTCTGTGGAACAATCGAAAAATATATTTTTTGTGCGTCTCCGATGGCAACGCGCGAAAAAGATGTTAAATCTACGCGTTTTCAATGGCAACGCGCGAAAAAGATATTAAATGCGCGCTTATTTCAATAGTTACCAGGGATACAAACAAAACAGAAACTTGTCATATTGACAGTTGACAGAATAAATTTATTTTCTGTACATATATGTTTTTTAATAATTTTAAGATGCAATCGTAGAAAAAATTATGTGTGTATCACGAGCGTAAAGTGTCTTTGTTCCTCTTACACTATTGCAGCTCTCGCCTTCGGCTCGCGCTGCAATTACCGTGTTCGAGTAACAAAGCATCACTTTACGCTCTTAATACACAAATAACTATTGTTTGAGGTTATATACAATAGCCGCAATCTGATTGGATTAAAAACTGTTAAATAATGCCGTTTCTATAGTAACAGCTATCTGATTGGCTTAAAAGTGTTAAATAATAGATCATTATTCTACAATTTTGAATAATGAACCACCTTATCTATCTAGAAACGTGTATATAATAAATGTATATTTTAACGTTCGTGAAAAAAAATATTTCAATCATCATCAGCCATGAGCCGTCAACCTCAAATATCTGACATGAACTGTTCATATTAAACTTATGATTATATTTTGTAAAGTTGTCAAGCATAAATGATTGAGTAATTTATCATCTACATAGGAATAGGCAAATTTGTTTCGTTTTCGTGCGTCGCAAGAAGTTCGGCGCCTAACGTACATGCAACGGAGGCTTGAGAGACGTAAACGTAGACGTACGCATGCACTCAGCGTAATGACCAGATAACGTGCAAGTCATAGAAGCCATCAGGCCACGGGACACAAGCACAAAATTCTAAATGGGTTTGGAGAATATGTTGAACCACGAAATTCAAATTACTTCGCTCTCTAACTAATTGTTTTGTGTACCAGATTTTAATTTCACCAATTCATTCGCTTACTGTATATTATCACTGCGATAACTGATGGTTATTATTTGTTTATCTATTTATTTTCTTGTAAACACATACTAAATTCGTCAAAAAAGTCGATTACAATTAATAATGAATGTTATGTTGCTTGTTGCTTGCATTAATTGAATATGTAGAAAATTATTACTTTATTTAGTTAATAATAAGGCTAGCATTTAGGGACAGATTTTTTGACAGAGGAGGCTAGAATATTAACAAATATAAAATAATAAATATAAGTTTAACCAAATATGTCGAGGATTTACCAATACAACATTATTTATAACTTCCACGTAATGAATAAAAATTAGTACACATTTAAAGAACTATTAAACAACTTCAAATGAATTAAAAAAACCTTTATCTATTTTATATTGTAAATACGTATTGAAAATCAACCTCTATTTACAGCCTCAGGTGATAAATTTGAGTAAGTTAAAAGTACCAAGGTACGTTATCTATATATATACAGGTTGTTTAAAAAGTTCCGGGACGGTGAAATATCTCGAGAAATACAAACCGAAGAAACACGTGTTTCATATTTTGTAAAAATCTATCTAAGCACACCAAACAGAAACCCCAACTCCCACCCCAGGGGGTGGGGCGGGGGGCAACTTTGAAACCTTAAATGGGAACCCCCTTTTTTATTGCAGATTCGTATTCTGCGAGAAAAAATAAGTTAATTTTATCTGAAACTTTTTTTCCAATTCGGAGTAACAAATAAATATTTGCATTGTTGTCATTAATTTTACCTTGTTACAATTTGTTTAATTTCGCATAGCCACCTAGAATAATTGAATAAAAATAATTTCTGATTTCTCAATTACCTTATTTATCTCGAATTTTTTCATATACATTTATGACAAGTAATACATTGTTGAAAAGAGAAAAATATGGCAGTTTTTATTTTAATAAAATAATTCTAGTTTCCCATTTGAAAAATAAAAGTTGATAGTCGTATCATGTAAACCTGACTTTATAAAAAATGTCTATATGTGTCATAAAATAGTATATTTAATATATTAAAACTTCCATATGAAGAAAATTTGTCTATTTTTTATAATAAAAAAGTTAAGGGGGGGGGGGGTTCGTCTTCGCAGAATCACTCTGTATAACAACTTTTAGTTCATGTTAAAATATTATCGCAATTATCATATCACTTGTTATATTAGTTATATTATTAATATTTCATTTATTTGAGTTAAAGTAATAAAAATAAATAAATAAATCTTGGGGGGGGGCGTGATTAGACGGCTGGTAACCACATTTCTCGCGCAAAAAAATATATAATAAAAATGTGTATGTTATGAATTTAGAGATTAATGTGGTGAAAACTGTTTGTCGGCTCCGGGAATCGAACCAGGGTTCTCAAATCCACAGTACGACAGTTCGTAAGTTTGAAGTTAATTTGAATAGGACACGAAACAGTGTTTTTCGGTATTTAAACGAATAGTAGTCAACTGTTTTAAATATGTATGCCTTTCGTATCCGTTTATAATAACGCATAACCAATTAAAATAATACTCCCTGTACCAATATAGAATGTTTGAAATCTGATCGGCATGTCGTTAGTGTTGTGGGCGTGCACAAGACTTTTATTCGTGTAGGGGAGTCGTACCGCGGATGACGTACAGCTTCAGCACCCCCATGAAATGAAGATCATTCGTACGTAATTATCAGTTACCAGTGGAGCAGAAACTCCACTGTGCGTTTTTACCACGCTCGCTGTCTTCTTAAACATATTTTTATCAAAGAGCCACTTGGTCCTACTTGTCAATTCATATACCATCACGAACGCTTCAGTTCGTTCAATTTCCTCCAAAGATGCTCTGTTCGTTGTTTTTTCCACTGTTCGTTACTTCGCCTTTGTTTGTCAAGTGAATATTTCTGCGTTTTGGGTTTCTTCAATGCAGTTTAATCAACGAAAGTATCATCTCGGATGAGGATACTAAATATATACTTCACTACTATGATTATCTTCTCGGTTGCTAACTTTTTTTGTTGAATCTGGCCTTGTTCATTGTTAAGGAAATTTATTATGCAATTTTTTTGTTTTGATAAATTTATATAATAACAAAGAATAAAACAAAAATAAAATAAATAAATATATCATCACGCCTTTTACCCATTACTGAGTGTGGCACTCTGCTTAAGCAGATCTCGGTAAGTGATATATTTTTTGGCGTGAAGTGCGGTTACCGGCCGTCGAATCACGGCCCACAAAGATATTAGTAGAGGGGGAGCCACAGGGGTAGCTGTAAATTGGTGAAAATTGTTTGTCGGCTGTGGGGATCGAACCAGGATTCTCAAGATCCACAGGCCGACTCGATACCACTGAGAATAAAACGAATACATATAATTTGTTGTACTCGCATTTTAGCAAAATTCAATTAGAACACAATTATTCCGTCAGTACGGTGGTGTGGATAGCAATATGGAATTCGAATCCGGAGATCCCGAGTTCGAATCTCACTCAAGCTAAAAATTATATAAACTACTACACTGCGGCTTGGTGAGTGCGGACCCTGTACTGTAATTGGGATTAAATTCCTGTTGTACAGAGTAACACAAATAAATAAATAAATAAATATCAATTCGTTCGAAAAATAAAAGTCTCTCAACTTTGAGGGTCTAAAACTAAATCATATATTTCAAAGCGGTTTAAAAATATATATTATCATTTTCATTAAATAATAAATAAAATATGCTGGCCAGCCTCTGACGATGCCCTCATAAAGTGACTTGGAGCTGAATTTTGTGAGACTTAGTTTATTTAATATTTTTTATTCAATCTAGTTTCACCAAGTGTATGGATGACAATTAATTTTGTCTTTGTTGTTATTTAAATTGCTATTGCGTAGCTTTTCTTTTTTTTCGGTAGATGGCATAGCCTGTTCCACAGAACTTCTTATGTCATCTTACCGTTTGTTAGAGATCTTATTCTCTGCTGGCACAGTTCTTCGTCACCAGCTTCTTCACGTGAACTTTGTTTTAGATAAAGAAGTGAGTTATACCATACTTATGAGCTCTAATAAGAGCGAAACGCGTCTATGGTTACTCTGACGATGCCCTCATAAGGTGACTTGGAGGCTGAATTTTGTGAGACTTAGCCAAGTGTTTATTTAATATTTTTTATTAAACCTAGTTACACCAAGTGTATGGATGACAATTAATTTTGACTTTGTTGTTATTTAAATTGCTATTGCGTAGCTTTTCCTTTTTTCGGTAGATAGCATGGCCTGTTCCACAGAACTTCTTATTTATTTATTTATTTATTTATTTATTTATTTATTTATTTATTTATTTATTTATTTATTTATGTTACGCTGTACAACAGGAATTTAATCCCAATTACAGTACAGGGTCCGCACTCACCGAGCCGCAGTGTGATAGTTTATATAATTTTTAGCTTGAGTACGATTCGAACTTGGGATCTCCGAATTCGAATTCCGTATCGCTATACACACCACCGTACTGACGGTCATCTTACCGTTTGTTAGAGATCTTATTCTCTGCTGGCACAGTTCTTCGTCACCAGCTTCTTCACGTGAACTTTGTTCTAGGTGAAGAAGTGAGTTATACCAAACTGATGAGCTCTAATAAGAGCGAAACGCGTCTATGGTTACTAACTGTGCTGGCCAGCTTCTAACGATGACCTCACAAGGTAACTTGGAGGCTGAATTTTGTGAGACTTGGCCAAGTGTTTATTTAATATTTTTTATTAAAATATTAATAGCTATTTTTCTACTCCCGTTACTAAATTACATACATGTTAACAAGCTGTACCTTTGAAATATAAACACGGAGTGAAGATAGGAATGGAAGACTTTTTCTAACACGAGTAGCATACATTATTTTTTTTATTTTCGAGCTTTATATCCAGATACTGAAATATATCTCTGGATTCATCACGGTCAATTGCACATTTCGATTAATTTGAAACTTTTTTTGTTAGATAGGGGTCAATCATGGGGAGTGTCTTTTAATAGTTCCAGATTTTTCTGCTCGTGCTGTGCGAGATATTTTGAAAAAACATGCGTATTTAGAGCAAAGTCAACTAAGAGTGACATTTGTCAGTGGACATGTCGCATTTTCAATTATAAATTACTTAAATTTTAATTAAAAAGTTTTTCTCGACAAAGGAACTAATGATGCCCTTTTTCACTTATCTGATGTGGACACCACATGAATCCTTGTACACGTATTAAACTATAGATATTTTTTTAATTGCACATATTTAACATTAAATCTTTAATTTTTTGTTCTAATCCATAGCAAACTTAATTTTTAAAAAAATCTAAAAATATATAATATTTAAATTTAGATATCTCGTTTATGCAAAAAGCTAATTTAAAAATTCTTAATGTGCTAGACGCAGAATTTAATTCTCTAAAACTTTTATTTGCAGCATTCATTTCTAAAATTAAAATAATACCATTTTTTTCAAGGAAAACTGTTAGCAGCTTCATGTAATGTGCCACTTCCGGTTAGTCTATTTTAACCAAAATCTATTATATTATTTCCATTGATATAGTAGTCTTATATACCAAATTTGGAAAGTTTTAAATTATATTTGAATATAGTTTTTCATGAAAATCTATTATAGGCTTCAAGTAAAGTACCACTTCCGGTAGTTGTATAATGACCAAAAAGGGAGGTGCACAACTAGATGTTATAACAGTCCTAAATATAAAGTTTCAATTTTCTACGGCTTACCGTTTTTGAGTTATGCGAAATACATACGTACGTACGTACGTACGTACAGACGGCATGACGAAATTAGTAAAAATGGATTCAGGGAGGGCCAAAATAACTATTTCCGTGGAAATCTGAGAACCGAAAATTTTCGCGATTACAATACTTCCTTTACTTCGTACAAGGAAGTAAAAAGCACAATTTGTTAAATCATAATTATCGCTGTAAAAATAATTGTAAAGTAACATGATATAATAATTGTGCGTGTAAAGACTCACCGGGAATAAAAAAGCACTTAGCATATTTCTGTAGAATAATAATCAGTTAGTATAATGAAGAGAAGCTAAACGTCACAACCCTTTATCAAAACAGTATTATTCAAAGTAGGTGGGACTCGCGCAATCGCCAATCGCGTTGTCACCGTAATGAGTTGGTTTACGTTCTGTTATTCTGTAAACGTAATGTAAACACGCACAATTGTATAATGAGCAACGTAAATATTTGTGCATCTTAGTGCGTGCAAACGTAAACGAGACACTAACTGCATTAAGTGCTCACTGTTCAATGCCGACAAATACTGGCCCGACGTAATTGACGAGGTATGTAAATCAACTTGAACTTACCGTAATATATATAGCAAACAACTTTGATGATACCTACCCTATTATACCCTCGAGATAAGAATAACAATTTTAAATGTAATTTTAGAGATGTCCCTGGACGCCTATCATTCTTCTCTTACCCTTACTTATAATCTGTCGACAAGCTACTGACGCGACACTGATATCATATCTTCGACGCCAACTATTTCTGCATACGATTATTACACTTACATTTTTTATTATTTTCTGTCAATGGGCACTCTTAATATACAGGCTGCAGTGGCCGCGGAAGTGGGGTTGCAACCCCTGATCATTTTTGGGGGTTGCGCCGCAACCCCTGTTCAGGACACAAAAAATAAAATAAAATACCTAACTAAAATACGAGTACGAATTCAAAATCCAAACCGAGACTTCAAGGAAGTAGAAACTCTACTTATATTACTGTTGACAATTCCAGCTTCAGAATCGTCAGCCGAAAGGTCATTCAGCGGAGTTCGTCGAATTTTCACTTGGAACCGTACTTCAATGTTACAAAAACGACTGTTTCATTTAGTTTTTCTTCATATACACAAAATTAAAACATTGGACATTGATTTAAATAAGGTGATGAAAATATTCATCAATAAAACCGTAGAGCGAATGATAGTTTTCGGAGCAATAGAGTAAAATTGTCTTTTTCAATTTATACAGATGTAAAAACTTTATAATGGTGCTATTCTGTAATTCTCTATAACGCTACAGTTCTGTAAATTTAAACAAAAGCGTATAGATTTTTATTGACAAATACATTTAATGCCATTTGACAGTCAAATATGATGCGCTTTTGTTCAAATTTACAGATCTGTAGCGTTATAGAAAATTACAGAATAGCACCATAAAACTGTTACATTAATTGACAAAAACAAATTATATTATTAATATATAATAAATTTATCTGTGTTCTATTTTTATTCCGGTCAAAAAATGTTCGCAACCCCTTTCGAAAAAAAGGTTCCGCGGTCTCTGACTGTATCAAAACAATCAAATACAATTTTTTTTTTATAGAAGTCCGAATTCAAAGTTACAAATTGATTAGTGACGTCATAAGTACTGCTCTGTGGCACTCAAATAGTAGATTTTTAAGAGCCTTCTACTTAATTCATTTTATATTTGTTTAGTTATTTCGTTAGAATACGAGTATTTACCTGCAACTGTATGAAATTCACTTTAAAAAACAAGCGCTGAACAATACTCTCTTCCTTTCTTATATTTTGATTCGTTTATTACTCTTATAATAAAACAAACACAGAGGACACTTTCTTTTTTCTTTTGATTCATTTTAAATTCTTACTATAGTTAGTATCTATTTGCAATTGTGTGGAATTAAATGTAAAATTTATGAAACAGATGTATAGGAGCGAATGGATGGATGTGATTAAATGTTTGTTGTGTGATGAAAGAATCCGAATGTGAGGAATAAATGAGCTTATATGGAGAGAACGTGAATGTGATTGAAGTGAAGATGGTGTGTCAGGATGAGAATGACGGGCATTCGTCATTCTTTGATAAATCTGATGAGTGGATGTTCTGTGAATGTTTCATGGGTTCGTGTTACCCCAGTTACAAACTTATAAAAGTATTAATTTCTTTTTTATTTTAACTGTTATTGTTCCTTTGCCAGAGTGACAAATTTTAGGAAATCTTGGAGAATTTAAATAAATATATCATCACGCCTTTTACCCATTACTGAGTGTGGAACTCTTCCAAATCAGATCTCGGTATGTGATATATTTATACGCGTGAAAATCGGGAATTGAATCCGGGTTCTCAAATTCGATACTACTACTAAGCCATGGGGTAGATGGCTCAGTGGTATCGAGTCGGCCTGTGGATCTTGAGAACCCTGGTTCGATCCCTACAGTCGACAAACAATTTCACCAATTTAAAAATTTACCCCTGTGGCTCCCTCCCCACTAATATCTTTGAGGGCCGTGATTTGACGGCTGGTAACCGCATTTCACGTGACAAAATATATCACTTACCGAGATCTGCTTAGGCAGAGTGCCACACCCAGTAATGGGTAAAAGGCGTGATGATATATTTATTTATTTATTTTATTTTACTAAGCCACCTACCCCTTTTAGAAATTCTGTGATGTAATAACATATTTTTATTTAACAACAAAAACAAAATTAATTGTCATCCAACACTTGGTGAAACTAGGTTTAATAAAATGTATTAAAATAAACACTTGGCTCAGTTTCACAAAATTCAACCTCCAAGTCACCTTATGAGGGCATCGTCAGAGGCTGGCCAGCACTGTTAGTAACCATAGACGCGTTTCGCTCTTATTAGAGCTCATCAGTATGGTATAACTCACTTCTTCACCTAGAACAAAGTTCACGTGAAGAAGCTGGTGACGAAGAACTGTGCCAGCAGAGAATAAGATCTCTAACAAACTGGCCTGCCTCTGACAATGCCCTCATAAGGTGACTTGGAGGCTGAATTTTGTGAAACTGAGCCAAGTGTTTATTTTATACTTTTATACAAGTGTTGGATGACAATTAATTTTGTCTTTGTTGTTATTTAAATTGCTATTGCGTAGCTTTTCCTTTTTTTCGGTAGATGGCATGACCTGTTCCACAGAACTTCTCATGTCATCTTACCTGTTTGTTAGAGATCTTATTCTCTGCTGGCACAGTTCTTCGTCACCAGCTTCTTCACGTGAACTTTGTTCTAGGTGAAGAAGTGAGTTATACCATACTGATGAGCTCTAATAAGAGCGAAACGCGTCTATGGTTACTAACAGTGCTGGCCAGCCTCTGACGATGCCCTCATAAGGTGACTTGGAGGTTGAATTTTGTGAAACTGAGCCAAGTGTTTATTTTATACTTTATATTTTTATTTTTCTAAACTATTCGTAATTTGGCTTTATACAGTATGTTACTAAATTTACATGATATACAATTTAATATCTGTGCCTTAGTTCCTAGCAAATAAATAATTTTTTAATAAACCTTGCAAGCCAAGCTGTCAATCGATGGATGACAAGCGATTCCGGAACACACCGTATATAGTAAAGCAGGGCTTTGCAGGGCAATGCACTGATTACGACGCACCCTCCATCCTGCACCTCCTCAAGAATCAAAAGGGGCTCCGTTCATATCCATGTGCACAACTGCATGTAATTGCATGTTGCCATGGTAACAGAGTGCAGTGGTGGATGTATGTCACTGGGTATACAGGTTATTTGCTGCCAAACCCACGCACAATCGACTCACACACACGCGTACACGCGCACACGCGTGATGTATGTATGGACGTGAGCTTATTGAGTAAAGCTTATCCAGTACTTGCTTCATATAAATGGTAACTAATTCGTAAATTATATATATATATATACCAGTAATATATGAAAATGTTGTGTTCTACTCGTATATTATCTCGCTGTATTAGTCTGTAATCGTATATGCACTTTTTCTCTAATGTTATTGGCTAGCCAGCAAACCTGTATATATATATATATATATTTTCCATGTTTCCCAGTCCAAAATTTTTCGTTGCCACTGCCACTGGGTGGATGATTATGTTAAAGTTATTAATTAAATCAAATTATATTATAATAACTGCTAATAATTGAATTGTGTAATTATTCTTTCGTAGTTGATACCTACTTCATTGTTTGTGTTTAATAGGAAAGCGAATCCAGTGCAGTACTACAAAAAATGTTTTAGGTTAACAACCCTTAATTTTTCGAATTTAAAAAAAATTCTTTTTGTTTCATGATCAGCACGTCGTACAGAATATACCCTTTAATTTTTTGCTCTAAGTTGTGAAACACCCTGTATATATATATATCTGTGTGTACTGGTTGTTACGTTGCTAGGATACTATTTTACAGTTGTTAAAGGAATAATGAAATTGGAACAAATTTATTGTTAAAATATAAATTAATAGGGCAAGAATATCGTAGATGTACAACTTTCATAAAATTTGTATTTGTCACTCGTACTACAAATTATCATACTCGTATGAAATGAGTAGCATTCCATGCATATTTTACAATGTGCTATTTTCTCTACAATAATTTAGGAAATATTTAGAAAAACTATAGTGTACAACTTGCATGGAATGTTTATTTTTTACTTGTGCTACAAACTTCCATACTCGTGTGAAATAAGTACTATTTCATGTTTGTTCAACAATATACTATTTTTCTACAATAACTTAGGAAATATTTAGAAAAACCATAATGTACAACTTGCATGGAATATTTATTTTTTACTTGTGCTACAAACTTTCATACTCGTGTGAAATAAGTACCATTTCATGTTTGTTCAACAATATACTATTTTTCTACAATAATTTAGGAAATATTTAAAAAAGCATAGTGTATAACTTGCATGGAATGTTCATTTGTAACTTGTGTTACAAACTTTCATACTCGTGTGAAATAAGTATCATTTCATGCTTGTTGAACAATATAACATTTTCTTTTTAATAATTTACGAAATATATTTTTTTAAGTCACCCTGAATTGATTGTTCATACTACTTGTCAATAATTTTAAAATATATAGGAACAATAAAATAATGGGGTAGGTGGCTCAGTGGTATCGAGTCGGCCTGTGGATCTTGAGAATTTTCACCAATTTAAATCTACCCCTGTGGCTCCCCTCCACTAATATCGTTGGGGGCCGTGATTTGACGTCTGGTAACCACACTTCACGCGAAAAAATATACCACTTACCGAGATCTGCTTAGACAGAGTGCCACACTCAGTAATGGGTAAAAGGCGTGATGATATATTTATTCTATTTATTTATTTATCAATACAATAAATAACAAATATCTTATTCCGTATGAATTTCTAAAATAAAAGTGTATGACCGATCTGCATACAGTGTACTCATATACTGAGAGTAAACTGACATTTCAATATTCCGATTCTACATTTGCCCATGTGCCCGCAAAAGCCATTTACATGTATGTCGCTGTATATTGATGAGAGGTCGTTGACCCCACTGCTCAATACCCGTTCACAAAGCCCAGCCTAGGGTATGAACTATGGGTACACAATACCCATACCCCCATAGCACCTCATACGTCACACCTAACCATAGCAGCAGCACCCAGAACTGATGAGAGTGACTTCTCGTTTCACTCATTCCCAATTCGACCAGTCATTATTTACAATTCAAATCTTAGATACAGATAGTGATGAAAATAGAAAATATCGATTTTGCCTCATTTTTTTAATCAGCAATATTCATCTCACTCTCCTTCTCGCTCTGACGAGAGTCTCGCTAAAATTTAAATAAACGGTATTTAATTTCTCAACTCTGTATTAACTTTAAGCTAATTATGAGCTAAAAGATTTAATATTTGCTGCTCGCAATCTTTATATCATTCTTGTTTCGAATTTTGGCGAGGCAAGATGCGAGAGTACTCTCGTTGTTAAAGAAGTCGACGTAAATGAAAGATTAATGGTCAGGTATAAAAAAGCGGATGGATAGATGTGATTGAAAGTTTGTTGGTTGAGAAATAAATGAGCTTGTATGAAGGGAACGTGAAAATAGTTGAAGCGAGGATGGTGTTATCAGGAGGTTGATTCTGTATCTTGCGTGAGCAGTTGCGTGATTAAATTTGCGTTAGTACAATGTATGACGTCACCGATTCTTTTCTGATGTCGAGCATAGGGAATTCCGTGCTTTACGTTTTCGCGCCAAGTTTAGTGTTGGTAATGGTTTTGAAACTAGAACTGTCAGTTGCAATCACATGTCATTGTTTGTCATACGCAAAATGACAAGAAAGTAAAAGACAAACATAATGTTAGAATGAGACAGGTAGTGTCGCAAGTAAGAAACAGGACCTACGGAGGTCACGCATCTATATTTGCGTGTCTCGCAACAAGTGACGTTATACCTATTAGTTCTTGAAATGTCCGATAGATGGTTTACTATATACATGTGACATATCTGTGTTAGTATGGGGGCCGCAAGTAGTCACGCAAGATACACAATCAGGCTCCTGGATGAGAATATTGAACAAAACCTGGTTCTTAGATAAAACTGATGAGTGAATGTTTCAGGGGTTCATGCTACCTCATTAAATTGGATAAAGCATTATGTAGACTCTATAAATGCATCCAGATCGTAATTGTAACATATTTCATTTTAAAAACTAGATATAAGATACAGGAGGTTGATTCTGTATCTTGCGTGAGCAGTTGCGTGATTAAATTTACGTTAGTACAATGTATGACGGTTCCGATTCTTTTCTGGTATCGAGTATAGGGAATTCCGTGCTTTACGTTTTCGCGCCAAGTTTAGTGTTGGTAATGGTTTAGAAACTATAACTGTCAGTTGCAATCACATGTCATTGTTTGTCAACATCGTTTTGTAGTTTTTATATACGATTTTATTATGGCAGAAGATAGAAAACGTGATATGAACGCTACAGAGGAGCAAAAACTAATTTTAATCAACTTTATGGCAGATATGGCGTTGATAACGCAAAATGACAAGAAAGTAAAAGACAAACATAATGTTAGAATGAGACAGGTAGTGTCGCAAGTAATGCCTATGGCACACTGGTCGATGAGCGTCGATGACCATCGATGAACTCCTCGATGAAACAACAGAACGCACTCTTCATTGACAAACAATAAAAGCTTCTAAAGATGAGCAAGAAAAACTAAATTTCAAAAATATGCTAACGTGAAGTGAGACACAAAAGATACGAGTGAAATGAGATACGTTCGTTTCATCGATGAGCTCTTCGATGGAAATAGAGGAGCCTCTAATTTTCGCCGATGACGGGTGCGTTCTGTTGTTTCATCGAGGAGTTCATCGATGGTCATCGACGCTCATCGACCAGTGTGCCATAGGCATAAGAAACAGGACCTACGGAGGTCACGCATCTATATTTGCGTGTCTCGCAAGAAGTGACGTCATACCCATTAGTTCTTGAAATGTCCGATAGATGGTTTACTATATGCATGTGACATATCTGTGTTAGTATGGGGGCCGCAAGTAGTCACGCAAGATACAGAATCAGGCTCCTGGATGAGAATATTGAACAAAACCTGGTTCTTACATAAATCTGATGAGTGAATGTTTCAGGGGTTCATGCTACCTCATTAAATGGAATAAAGCATTATGTAGACTCTATAAATGCATCCAGATCTTAATTGTAACATATTTCATTTTAAAAACTAGATATAAGATACAGGTTTTAATTGTGAACATATGGTCACCTAAGTTTGCGATGTTTCTTAAATGTTGTTGTTGAAAAGGGAATGGCTAAAATAGAATATTAATGATAACGTAGTCACCACGTACCGACAAAAGTGACAAATGGTTTGTTACTTCATCACACATCACGAAAAACGACTCCACTCGACAATCCATAGTCTCACACTCGGTAGGTACTCAACTTCTAACTGAATATTCATACGAAACTCCATTCACGTCCAGCTCACTTTATTCGCACCCCTTAACGTCTTATTCTAACGAATACCTCTTAGATGACTTGATCATTTATTATTTTTGTAAATGTTTTGATAGGCTGTTTAAACTGGTTATGAAAGAAACTAATAGCTTTTTACGTTTAACTTTACATTTTGAATTGATCGTTAACAACTTATTCATAACAAAATGCTTAAATTTTATTCGCAATTTGTCATTTGACAGTTCATCAAGATTGAATTTTCAGTGAACACAAAACAACGATTCAAGTTTTGGTTATTTTTAAATTACTACGACAGTAACGATATTAGAACGCGTATAATCTTTTTTTACTTCATTTTCAGTTTTTACTATACAGTGTGTAACTGCAATTGTGGTAAATGTATTTTTAATTAAGCGCAGAAGATGCTGCCTTCATTTCTTATAGATTCGTTGTTAGAGAAGTGGGCGTAAGTGAAGATTTACGAAACAGGTGTACAGGAGCGAATGGATGAATGTTTGTTGCGTGATGATGGATTTTGGTTGTGAGAAAAGAAAGAGTTCTTATGGAGGAAGTGTTAATATGGTCGAAACGAGTATCGTGTGTCAGAATCAGAATGTTGACGGGTTCGTGCTACCCCATTTAATGTAATATAGTGTGATGTTATGTATGTACTCGTATGTATGTAAAAAAAATTTGTATCAATCTTTTAGTGGATGCTCTATGAATGTTTCAGGGGTTCGTGCTACCCCATTTAATGGGATATAGCGTGATGTTATGTGTGTATGTATGTATAATTAGAACTGCATTTAATTTTACTATAAATATTTAGTAATTAAAATTAGCACAAACTGGAAAAAATGGCGGACACTTCAACTATGGAATAAAAAAACAGATAAACTGATAAGGACTGAACCGAAACAGTGCCACGAGCATTATATGAATTTATAAATTTTAAGTTTTTTTGGGATTCTCGTATCCAAACAAAATCTTCGACTTTAAAACGTCATTTACCGGTCTTGCTATACAGGGTGTTTCTATACCTCTGTACGAAACTTTAATGACATATATAATTTGATATACTGATTATAGAACGAAAATAATATTTTTGAAATTTGCAAAATTTAGGGTATTTCATTCCTAAAGTTGTATATCATTGCGCGAAAATGAAACGCCCAGTAAAAAAGCTTATACTGCAGACATGTAGGCATTTTAATTTAAAATACATTTTGAAAAAAAATTCGATGGACCAGCGTGCATAGTACTTGAAAAAGTATTTGATTTCATTATTATTAGTAATATTTAACAATAAAATTGACGCAAATCAACAAATCAAAGATTTCTGTGTCAATATAATAATAAAAATAGTTTAAAATGCAGTTTAAAATTGAAAATTCTGCTATACAGATTACAAGCATATATACATAGGCATTACACAGATATATACGGTAGTGCAGTACGCAAACACAATGTACTGTGCATATATTGACAAACGAAATCTCTTTAATGGATTCGCGTTTGGCCGGCTGTCCCGATGTCAGCAATGTCAGCATGTTTATATACCACCATTTGTGTAATAAATATCAAAAACAACTGCAATCGTTGCACTGATTTGTGCGTATTTTATCAGCTAGCTATTGTGCGTACCTCTGTAGTGCGTGTCAATGCATTTATCGAAAAACCTGCTTCTATTCATGTTACGTTTGAATTTTATTCGTTTGACTGATTGTATTTAATGGACTGAATATAAATATATTGTTTGTTTATTCAGCATTCAAGTATCGGACTAAAAAATTACATTTGCAATTATCCATTACGATAAATAAATATTCAGAAGAATCGCGCAAATATATTTAGTACCACTGGTTTAAGAGTTATTTCTAATATATTAATAAGTGTAGTAATTGTAAATATATATATTAGTTATACTGAGTGTTTCACAACTTATGTCACTTATTTTAACCTCAACGTACTGATTATGCAACAATTCAGTCGCACTTTACATGCAGTATATATTTTTAGTGCCACTAGTTATTTCTAATATACAGGGTGTTAAAAAAGGTCCGGGACGGTGAAATATCTCGAGAAATACACATAGAATCAAGAAACAAAAAAACACGTGTTTCATATTTTGCAAAAACCTATCTATGCACACCAAACACAAACCCCAACTCCCACCCCCAAGGGGAGGGGCGGGGGGCAACTTTGAAACCTTAAATGAGAATCCCCATTTTTTGGAAAAGATGGCGCTCTAATTGCAAAAATAAGTTAATGATTCTGAAAGAAAAGTAAAAAACAGTCTAATATCACAAGAAATAAACATTGAATCAAATAAAAAAATCAACATAATCACAAGTAGCCACAAGCCTTTCACCGACTAAATGCTTGAAATAAATTTGAAAACGATTTTATAAAATAAACGTTATTTTATTCCTTTATTGTTTTTTGGGGTGACTTTTTTTTCGGTGAGCGCCATCTAATCCGAATTGGAAAAAAAGTTTCAGATAAAATTAACTTTTTTTTCGCAGAATACGAATCTGCAATAAAAAATGGGGGTTCCCTTTTAAGGTTTCAAAGTTGCCCCCCGCTTCACCCCCTGGGGGTGGGAATTGGGGTTTGTGTTTGGAGTGCATAGATAGGTTTTTGCAAAATATGAAACACGTGTTTTTTTGTTTCTTGATTCGATGTGTATTTCTCGAGATATTTCACCGTCCCGGAACTTTTTTAACACCCTGTTTTAATAATTAAATGTTATTTATAAACACTACAATAATGCAAACAAACAATTTTCACCAATTTAAATCTACCCCTGTGGCTCCCCCTCCACTAATATCTTGGGGGCCGTGATATGACGGCAGGTAACTGCACTTCACGCGAAAAAATATATCACTTACCGAGATCTGCTATGGCAGAGTGCCACACCCAGTAATGGGTAAAAAGCGTGATGATATATTTATTTATTTTATTTAATAATGCTTCAAGTAATGTGCAATTAATGATGTCCCATCATTTTGTTTCGGAACATAGGGGCCGGGCACACCGAGCCGCAGTTTTTACACTGCCGTACTGCCGGTTTTCTTTAGTCAAATTATTTAAGGCGTATAAGTGACTAACTTATAGCTCCCGAGTGTGATAAATACCTGGAACTGTATTTTTATATTTAACGACAAATCACACATTGTCGGCAGGCGGATTCGAACTGACGAACCTTGGTTCGGGTGACGTCACAGTATGTTAAGAGATATGCATTAACACGCTCGGCCACCGCGCCTGTGCAATTATTTTTGCGAATTTCGCTAAAATTCTATTTTGCGTTTTAACCAATACATCAAATAGTTGATACCCTAATTTTTTTTAATAATTTTGAAACATTCGGTATTGTAAAATTATTTTCTGAATAAAATTAATGAATAATATAGTTTTGATGTGCAAGGTCCGTCAATCATAGTCCAATGAAACATTGATGGGGTGTGTTGTAGTTATTTGATGATAACACCTAAGATTCTTATCATAATATGATTTATGATTCACACGTATTATTTCATTTGATAGTTGCATGTCTGTGCTTTGTGCTTTGTACATTTGATTCATTTTTCATTCGCTACTAGTGTTCACTAGTGTCAATAATCTCACGATAATTTGTAGCCTCGTAGCACGATCCCTTCACAAGTTAGAGTTTTACGAACTTCAATTTACTCATATATCTAGAAAATATAATTTTATCCTAATGATTCGAATTCCACTGTAAGCTATTGCAATGGGTTCCTCCACTGTAGTCACCAGGACCGTCTTATGCCTATGGCACATTGGTCGATGAGCGTCGATGAACATCGATGAGCTCTTCGATGAAACAACAGAACGCACTCTTCATTGACAATTGACAAACAATAAAAGCTTCTAAAGTTGAGAAAGAAGAACTAACCTTCAAAAATATGCTAACGTGAAGTGAGACACAAAAGATACGAGTGAAATGAGATACGTTCGTTTCATCGATGAGCTCTTCGATGGAAATAGAGGAGCCTCTAATTTTCGTCGATAACGGGTGCGTTCTGTTGTTTCATCGAAGAGCTCATCGATGCTCATCGACGCTCATCGACCAGTGTACCATAGGCATTAAGCATATTCTGCGCCGGGGTGCGAGGTGGTCATCCTGCGCCCCGGCTCTTGTCAACCAAAAAAACGCAATGTAATTTTTAATATTTCATTTATTTATTTCTCAAAATTCTTAAATTATACACATAAAACAATAAATTATACAAATTAAAAATCAACACATTTTTTTCAATTTAAAAGCCCGGAAAAAATACATCAGTAATGTTTCATTTTATATTATTATTTAATAGGTACCAATTTATTCAGATTATTATTATTATTATTCTGATCCATAAGCAACTTCAATCTCTCATTTAATTTCGAGTAAATACAATAAAATTTTATTTTAAATTTTTTCATTGGGTCTAAAATGGGCTCATCTGTAGCTTTGTAATTAAAATGTTTTTTTCGGGGACGTGGACGAGCAGTTTCGGTAATTGTTAGGTGTGTAGTAATAAGAGCTATTTTAACTTGTACATTGTGAGCGATGTAACAAGTGCCGAAAGCGGTATGAAGTGTGTTTAATAAAATAATTTAATATTGGTGCCTATATTTTTATTTTGTGCATGCATTTGACCTAACAAAGTGTGTTGATATTGAATGAGTTAGGATTTTATGAAATATCGAAATTTCTAGCGCTCGGCTTGTGTGCGCCCCCTAGGACTTTGCGCCCGGGTGCATTCGCACCCCTTGAACGCCCGGGTAAAGACGGCCCTGGTAGTCACAAAACAGTCAAATACTCATTTATATTAACGCTATTATTGCTTTTAAGATATTTGAGTCTGACAGCAGAGCATTACGATCTTTCTTTTTAGGTGTGTTTGGTAATTCAACACCGTGTACACTTTTAAACTATTTACATCAAAGTCGTTCGTTTATTTACAATTTGTATATACTGTGCGCAAGTTGTGGCGTTCGATAAAATCGTGTGCTTATATCATTTACGCTACCTCAGCCAGAGTAGATTTTATTTGCACGATACTTTTGGCGGTTAAATTAAAAGTGACAGAGTAAAAACAATGACAGAGAAAGCATTAGTTTATGATTGTGATGTTTATAATGCAAGTTCTAGCGATATAGATGAAATAACAATTCATTCTAAAAGTCATACATTTATAAGAAAGTGCAATTCATAGAAAAATTAGAACCAAGGACCTTCTGCTTGCCGGACAGAGATGCTAACCGCTACAACCACGTCACCTAGGTATGAAGTATGGCGTGAACCGAATTCTTTGTAGGTCATTTATGTGACTACAATTATGATCGAGTCTCATGTCACAGTTTTTCTTTAAGGCCGCTTCGGAGTGAATACAATTTTCGTATTTGCCCCTAAATCTTATGTACCCGTAGCATGCCGTGTTACTGTTCTTGGAACCGCGGTTCAATATGTCATCTCAACGAAGCTTTTGCGTGCGTACTTCTGAACTAACACTTACACACACTATGGTTGACACTTCGTAGTTACAGGAGACGTTTCCATCAATATGCATAGTGAAATCCACAGATAGTGCGTTCCTCTAAAGCCTTCACATTATTTATTAAAAATTTTATCCAAAAACTGACTGACAAATGATTATATTTTATATCATCATTAAGAACAGATAAGTTGATAGCATTTTTGAGCGTTTTCGCATGAACTCCGAAGCGGCCTTAAATCATTGCGTTTAATGAATAAAAATTAAGACTTTTTAAATTGTGTATTGTTTTCCATTTAGATGAAGTTTCATAACAAAAACTGATGGACGACCCAATTAGGACTCAGTTCTTAATATGTTGTCTGTTTTTAAGATTAAATAAATAAATGATATAGTTGATGAATCAATACAATGAACTGCTCATCTCGGAACAACACATACCGGACATGGATCACGCAGAATTGAATCTGTATATCTAATTATATATTACACCAGTTTGAATACGATGCACGTATCGATAGCTGGTATTTACTCTGATATTGGTAATACTGCTCAAGTCGGATGCGCATTTGCAATTTGCAGGTGCCTAAAATAAATTCAACTTATAGCATTGAATTTCAGTGTCAACCAAAACTATTGGTTAAAAACTGCGTTTTGAAAAAAATTAAATGGCTGAAAATATGTTTATAATTAATTGCAGCATGAGAACTTTAATGCCTTTGAGCACATTTTCATATCTCGTTTAGTTTTTGAGACATAGCCTCGGGAAAGTACAAAATCTGAAGAAACTTTTTCGGAACCTATATCTAGTGGGTGCTGTTCTTGGGATTGAAATTTCATGAAATCCTGGGAACCGAGATATTTTATTACTAATAAAATTTGTGATTATGCTAATACTTAAAACAATGACTAAAACTAACTCTAAATAGTTTGATATTATTACCTATATCAAACATTTCAAGGTTACGACGAAAGACAAAAATATTTTAGTTCGGTGAGTCCAGATCCTGTACTGTAATTGGGATTTAAGTTCTCATGTCATCTTACCTGTTTGTTAGAGATCTTATTCTCTGCTGGCACAGTTCTTCGTCACCAGCTTCTCCACATGAACTTTGTTCTAGATGAAGAAGTAAGTTATACCATACTGATGAGCTCTAATAAGAGCGAAACGCGTCTATGGTTACTAACTATGCTGGCCAGCCTCTGCCGATGCCCTCATAAGGTGACTTGGAGGCTGAATTTTGCGAAACTGAGCCAAGTGTTTATTATATACTTTTTATTAAACCTAGTTTCACCAAGTGTTGGATGACAATTAATTTTGTCTATGTTGTTATTTAAGTTTCTGCTGTACAAAATTGCATAAATAAATAAATAAATTGTGAATGAGGCTTTAAATCTTCTTGAAAGTTAAAATGAAACTTAAATAAGAAAAGAAGACTCTATGTTTGTATATACCTATGTATAATTTTCATTTTAAACTGGAGGAATCGGCATAAAACGATTAAACGTCCCTGTCCCATATAACTACAATGAAATCTATTAGTGCGGCTACCATAAATCGCTTAACGATGGTCACAACAGGTAATTTTTTAAGGGTCGTATCAAGTCTAAAATTATTCTTGTTTTTTCCTATGATTGACCATTTAAAAATACCGGCGAATGGGGCTGTACAACCCTGTGCGAACCTTGTGACACCAGTTTTATGCCGATCCCTGCAGTTTAAAATGAAAATAGTATAGTTTTTCCTTTTTTAACCAAATTTGCGCAAAGCGCCACATGCCAATAGCACTAGCATGACGACAGAGGTATGTCACAGTATAGAACATAGAGGCATAGCGCCATGCAGCTAGTGTGTCAGCATGGCTTCGCATTCAGACGTGTGGAACCCGTTGGGAATGTGATTTAGCACCCTGTTCCCCGATACGATTACCGGTTACCCGGTTGGTAAGCTGAGACATACATGCACACTTTACCGTAATGCATACTGATCAATGATCGCTGAACACTAGTTAAAGTCCTATCAGCCAGAACTATTCATGGAAATTCCAGTGCGGCGTAGTCTAATTTAATATTACAAATAGTTGATATTGTAGTCTTTATGTAATAACATTATACAATATACAGGCTGTTCCAAAATGTATTGTATTGGATGTACTAATTACAACACAAAAAGATTTTTTCAAAAATCATAAAAATAATAGCGCGTTACTTGAATCAAACATTTTTCGTGCCATTGAACTGATATGTTACAGTAATGAATAAAAATTAGGACACACTATTAACTATTGCACGACTTCAACCTAATTTTAAAAAAAAGATTACTGCCACCCTCTTATCTATTTTATATTGTAAATACTTATTGAAAATTAACTTCTATTTACAGCCTCAGTTGATAAATTTTAGTAAGTTACAAAGGTACATTATATATATATATATATATATATATATATATATATATATATATATATATATACATTCCTTTTAAATTTCAAAACCACTAAAATCTTTAGTACGTAAAAATGATTTTGACAATTTATTCTGACATTGACGTATAAAACGTTACGCATTTGTTCATCTCTTGTTTTTAATTCTATGGCTATTACTATTAAATTGAAATTACGTGAATTTTCAAATTTAATTTCTGCAGTTATGAAGTAGTCAAAATGAATTTTGTTTATTGATTCGGATGTAGAATTTTATGCTTTACAACATTTATTTGAAACATTTTTTCCTAAAATAATTAGGGAAGCAATGCGCACGGAAAAACTGATTTGCCATGTTAAACGCCTATGTTTCACTTTTCGTGTTACACCCGGTATATATATACCGGGAGTTTTTTTTTATCAGTAAACATAGGGATATGTCATTACCATAGTTACAATTACAAAGTTTGACAGCAATGAATTAGAGCGTTTATTTTAAAAGTAAACATAGGGAAAATGCATTGCAATGCATTGAAATGTAATAGTCTATTATAATAAAAGAAACATTTTAAGTTGAAAGAAATTAAATGAATTTGAATTACTTTATATTACATTAGTTTAAATAGAAATTTTAATATAATAATTTAATTTCAAAATTACCCCCATTAACCTGTGAACAATAGCCTAAACGATTATAAAATGAATTTATAACATGATTTATTTGCTCTGGCGGTATCTCATGCGATGCAACACTAATTCTACATTTTAATTGTTCTACCCTCATTCTATCACTATTATAAAATTTATTTTTTAAATGACCCCAAAGAAAGAAATTGTTTGGCGCAAGATCTGGTGACCTTGCAGGCTGCTTCATTTCTGCACCTCGTCCTATCCATCGTTGAGGGAATATCCGGTGCAGATAATTTCGTATATTTTGAGTATAATGCGGGGAGCACCATCCTGTTGGAACCACACTTCCTCAATATTTAAATTATTTATTGTCGGGATTACTCTCTCTTGTAACAATTCTAAATAATTTTCCCCATTTAAATTTCCATTTATATAAAAACGCCCCACTATTTGATCCCCTATTAACCCGGTCTGATTTTGAAAGAAGACAGTTTCATTACTTTGACAACTATAGATGACAGCAATGTTATTTTCCCTATGTTTTCTTTTAAAATAAACGCTCTAATGCATTGCTGTCAAACTTTTTAACTGTAACTATGGTAATGACATCTCCCTATGTTTACTGATAAAAAAAACTCCCGATATACATATATACAGGGTGTTATATTTTAATAGACCCAGCAAATATCTCGCTTATTTATCAATTTAGCAATATCTTTCATATAACATGATTTATACAGCAACATAAAGGCTAGTTGATGACGGATGTACATTCATGATATCATTTCCGGTTTATTAGTAATTAATATCAACTTTGAAATTTCAAATGGAACATACTATATTTTTTTACAAATTTGAAAAGTGCATCAAATTTGCTTTACAATCTTATAAAATAATCCATATGTTACTTGATTAAAAAGTAAAATGGCGGGCACTTTAATATACATCTAATCGGAAAGAGAATAGTGAGCCATGACTGTGGATTGAAATAAAACAATTAAATAAAACAATTGTAATTACTATTATTAAACGAAATAATATTTTTTTGTCATAATAATACAGAGAATAAGAATAAGGAACACTTAAAAACAACAAAATGATTTTATAACAAATATTCAAGATGGCTTTCAACCTCTTGCATTTTTTCCCGATATGACCACTTGATTTTTGTATGGAGTTACGTGAAAGATTTTGTTTGTAATGAACAAGTAAACACATTAAACGGATGCACTTTTCAAATTTGTAAAAAAATATAGTATGTTCCATTTGAAATTTCAAAGTTGATATTAATTACTAATAAACCGGAAATGATACCATGAATGTACATCCGTCATCAACTAGCTTACATGTTGCTGTATAAATCATGTTATATGAAAGAAATTGCTAAGTTGATAAATAAGCTAGATATTTGCTGGGTCTCTTAAAATATAACACCCTGTATATATATACATACAGGCTGTTTCACAACTTAGAGCAAAAAATTAAAGGGTATATGCTGTACGACGTGCTGATCATGAAACAAAAAGAATTTTTTTTAAATTCTAAAAATTAAGGGTTGTTAACCTAAAACATTTTTTGCAGTACTGCACTTTATTCGCTTTCCTATTAAACACAAACAATGAAGTAGGTATCAACTACGAAAGAATAATTACACTATTCAATTATTAGCAGTTATTTATAATAGAATTTTATTTAATTAATAACTTTAACATAATCATTCACCCAGTGGCAGTTGCAACGAAAAATTTTGGACTGGGAAACATGGAAAATAGTTTTGCGATTTAAAAACAAATTCTTTTTGTTTCATGATCAGCACGTCGTACAGAATATACCTTTTAATTTTTTGTTGTGAAACACCCTGTATATATACAATACAATTAAAATTTACGGTTAGTTAAACCCTTGATACAACTCATAAATTAATATAATACAACAAAAATAATGGTTTTTAAAACTGATATATATTCTGAATTTCGGAGTGACTTCCATGACGAGCCGGCACTGAATTACAGTGACCAATAACCAAAATACAAATATATGAAATGTAAGGGTACAACATACAACGGGGAGCGATCCGAAATGTATATCTACTAGTATGTATGTATTATTCATGAAATGTTAGAGTGTTCTGATTCCAGCAGAGAGTAACGTGCAACATACAGCGTGCGTTGCAGTCGTGGCAGTCTGGTTACAGCACAACACCTGAAACGCATGTACATACACAGATACCCGATCCGTGATATATCAGAATGAAGCTTTAGCAAATGAAAGTAGTGGGCGTAATTAGAATGAAAAAGGGTGCATGGGGGTATTATCAGCTAGACAGTCCGAGGTTCGTGTCGTTGGTAGTGCAAGTGCCAGTCTGTCTGTGTCCATCCGTTACTGAGCTTTTATTTCGACCATTTCTGATTTGGTCACTGACAATTAAACGTGGTACTCATTTTTTTCGTTCATGCCAGAAATCTTCAATCATATCCATACATTTACTCCTCAATTTTAGCAACATGCATCTATTTCACTAGTCTTTCATTAAAAAGAAATAATAATAAGTACGTTTTGACACGGTTTTTTTGTATATTTAATTTTTATATTTCGAGAAAAACATTTAAATAAATAAAAAATAAATAAATCAATATATCATCAAGCCTTTTACCCATTACTGGGTGTGGCACTCTGCAGTAGCAGATCTCGGTAAGTGATACATTTTTTCACGTGAAATACTGTTACCAGCCGTCAAATCACGACCCCCAAAGATATTAGTGAAGGGGGAGCCACAGGGGTAGATTTTTTAAATTGGTGAAAATTGTTTGTCGGCTGTGGGAATCGAACCAAGGTTCTCAAGATCCACAGGCTGACTCGATACCACTGAGCCACCTACCCCATTTAAAAACATTTAAATGTAGATATTATTAGAAGATTTTTACAAAATTCCCAAAATTATGGGGTGGATGGATATATGGCTTAATGGTATCGACTAGGTCAGTAGATTTGAGAACCCGAATTCGATTCCTACAACCGACAATTTTCAACAGAATAAAATTACCCCTGTGGCTTTCCTTTAGTTACAAATTTTGTTTTAAAGAGTTTTATAAAACGAATCACATACTGTACTTTTTCTACGATTGCAAATGAATAAAACAAAATGTAAAGTTTTATAAACTATTTAAAAAGTAAGGTTAAGTTACAATAACAAATGCAGGAAGCTAACTTCACCTTGTATTTAATATCTCAAACCGTGACTAAAACGTTCGAAGCCATAGCTTGTCAACATGTGATTAAGATGTTATTTAGCGCCATGGAAACCAGTACGTTAAATGATATTTTAATCACGTAGAGTAGAAAAAAGATTTTTTTAGAAACACATAAATTTATTTTTGAAAAATATGTAATATGTAACAAGCGCAGGCGATGCTGCCTTCATTTCTTATAGATTCGTTGTTAGAGAAGTGGGCGTACCTAAGTGAAGATTTACAAAACAGGTGTACAGGAGCGAATGGATGAATGTTGCATGTTGATGGATTTTGGTTGTGAGAAAAGAAGAGTTTGTATGGAGGAAGTGTTAATGTGGTCGAATCGAGTATCGTGTGTCAGGATGTTATGTGATGTTATGTATGTAAAATAACAATAATATCTTGTTTAAAAAAATCAGTATTCATGTGAAAACTTCCAACTAAATTAAGTAAATTGATATCAGCGAAACTTTTGCTCTTGAAGTCTTGATGGTATATTCATTTCTTTCTCGCCGAGTTGAGAATGTCCGAATTGAAAAGACACAACCAATCTATTCATGCAACTTGCAGAAGCTTCGATTTCAGTAATTAAGTTAGGTACAGGGTAGGTCGCAGTATAGCTATACTATGCCATATATTATCACTGCATCACATAATCATTTGTATATCAGGTTTATTGTGAGCCATGAATATATAACCGGTAAGCGGCTGTTCATTTCGTTACGAAAAAAACCTGCTGCACTCTTTTTAATTATTGCTAGTTTGCGGACACTATCAGCACGAGTGATCGCGAACGATACGCACTATAAATGAAATGAAAGCGTTGCTGAGTATGTTTTTTTTTTCGTAGCAGTACCACTGAACGATTAAATCACACTTCATTTAAACCAGTGGTTTCCAAACTGTGGGGCGAGCCCCCTTTGGGGGCGCGAGATTGTTCCGAGGGGAGCACGCTGTATAAAAATATAATTGAGGCTTATGAACACATTCTTCATTTACATCATAGCACACACGTGTTTCTAACTCGCGCTCGCAGTAAAATATCCCTAGTTTAACAAACAAAGCCTTAGAAATTTTATTACGTTTCGTAACATCTTATTTGTGTGAAACAGGCTTTTCCGCTGTAGCTGTTTTAAAGACAAAATATTGAACTCGATTATTCGTTGAAAAAGAATTGCGAGTGGCGATATCTTCAATGACTCCCCGGTTCGAGAAATTGAAAAACAAGCGCCCATTCAGCACACTCAAAAATTATGATTATATTATATTAAATATACCTAATTTAAATTAAATATAATTTCCAATCTTATTACAATTTTAAGTTTATAAATGTTATTACATTATTTTGTTCTATTATTATGTTGTAATAAACATAATTTTAGGTTAAGAAAAAGATTTGTTATAACAAATATCTTATATAATAACAATATTTGTTTATAGTACTCATTTGTTTGTATTCTATAAAATAAATTATTTACGATTTTTGAAGATAGGCTGTTATAAAAAATGAGGGGGCGCGACAATTTTTTACGGAAAAAAGGGGCCGCTGAGAAAAAAAGTTTGGAAACCACTGATTTAAACGAACAATGGCATACTGTAGCAATAGGGACAGCTCTTCCTAATTTCTGAAAAAATAGTGTTTATTTAAAATTGCCTACCAATCTGACAGATTACATTCATAAAAATTGTTATTTGCATACCTATACTGAGAAATAAATATCGAAAAATGTATTACAAAGCAGAAATATTTTTATACCTATAAATCAGTGGCGGCTCGTCAGGACAGCGTCTCGTCTCGAATTTTAAAACCAATATCAGTTATAATAAGGACAAGCGTATGATTCTTGATTTTAGATTCATTGGTTAGATTTTTCGAGTGTTTACCTGCAATTGTGTGGAGTTCACCTTCAAAAACAAGGGCAGGAAGATGCTCCCTTCCTTTCTTATCTTTTTGATTCATTTTCTGTTTTTAATATAGAGTGTCCAACTGCAATTGCGTGGAATTCAGTTTCAAAAACATGCGCAAGTAGATGCTCCCTTCCTTCCTCATCTTTTTTTTCTTCATTTTCAGTTTTTACTATACAGTGTGTAACTGCAATAGTGTTAAATGTATTTTTAAACAAGCGCAGGCGATGCTGCCTTCATTTCTTATAGATTCGTTGTTAGAGAAGTGGGCGTAAGTGAAGATTTACGAAACAGGTGTACAGGAGCGAATGGATGAATGTTTGTTGCGTGATGATGGATTTTGGTTGTGAGAAAAGAAAGAGTTCGTATGGAGGAAGTGTTAATGTGGTCGAAACGAGTATCGTGTGGCAGGATGAGAATGTTGACGGGTTCGTGCTACCCCATTTAATGGGATATAGCGTGATGTTATGTATGAATGTATGTAATATCAGTTATAAAACAAATCATAATTTTTTGTAATATTTTAAATATTCCTTTAACTAAAGTTAACTTTAATTTAGAACGCAATACTATCAAACAAATAGGTTATAATAACGGTTACAACCCTTGTATAATCGATAAGTTAATTACTAAGAAAAACAAGAAAATCATGTTTAATAAAATCTACGGAGATCATTCTTCAAATTCAGAGTGTAAACCATATTGTAAATTGATTTTTGTAAATAATATCAGTAACAACATAGGTTACCAACTAAAAAATTCTAATATTAATGCATCCTATACTATTAAGCATATTTTAGTCAATAACAAATTAACCGTTAAAGATAAATTAGATAATAGTGGTATTTATAAACTAAATTGTAATGATTGTAACGCTATTTATATTGGACAGACAGGGAGATCTTTTAAGATTAGGGTTTATGAACTTATGAGATCCTTCAAATTAAAAAAAAACTGACTCCAATATGGCGATACACTAAATAAATAAAATAAATATATTATCACGCATTTTACCCATCACTGGGTGTGGCACTCTGCCTAAGCAGATCTCGGTAAGTGATATATTTATGCGCGTGAAGTGCGGTTACCAGCCGTCAAATCACGGCCTCCAAAGATATTAGTGGAGGAGGAGCCACAGGGGTAGATTTTTAAATTGGTGAAAATTGTTTGTCGGCTGTGGGGATCGAACCAGGGTTCTCAAGATCCACAGGCTGATTCGATACCACTGAGCCACCTACCCCATTACACTGAATGAAAAAAATCACACCTGCAACATTGATAACCTGGAAATTTTACACTTCACCATTAAAGGACGTAGAATGAACTTCTTAGAAGCATTCGAGATTCAGAAAGCTATTCATGGCGGCTTAAATGTCCGCAATGACCAGTTGGATTTGTTTCATTCAGATACCCTTAAGATCTTTGTAAATGAACTTTACCATTAAAGGACTGTACTATATAAACTGTGTGTAATTTGTATTTTAATCAGTCAACGTTCTGAAGATGGTCTAATAAGCCGAAATCGATCAACTTATTGTTAATAAATAATTTTTGTGAAACTACATCAAGTGTCTACGTTCATTATTCTTATTTATGAATGATTTTTTCAAGCGGTGAAATCAGTGGCCGCGGAAGTGGGGTTGCAGGGGTTACAGTTGCAACCCCTGATCATTTTTGGGGGTTGTGTTGCAACCCCTGTTCAGGACACAAAAAATAAAATACCTAACTAAAATACGAGTACGAATTCAAAATCTAAACCGAGACTATAGCAATGAATTAAAAATCCATTACAAGTTATATTAAGTCAGCATGTATACATATTAACAATAGTTTTTTTATAAACAAAAATAATAAATTTATTCATTATGTCATTCAATTATTCTAATTATTTTGACTTGGAACCATACTTCTATGTTACAAAAACGACTGTTTCATTTAGTTTTTCTTCATATACACAAAATTAAAACATTGGACATTGATTTAAATAAGGTGATGAAAATATTAATCAATAAAACCGCAGAGCGAATGACAGTTATCGGAGCAATAGAGTAAAATTGTCTTTTTCAATTTATACAGATGTAAAATCTTTATAAAACTTTTACGTTAATTGACAAAAACAAATTATATTATTAATATAATGTATCTCACCTAATTATTCATTTTAATTACCTAAATTTATCTGTGTTCTATTTTTACTCCGGTCAAAAATTTTCGCAACCCCTTTCGAAAAAAAGTTCCGCGGTCTCTGGGTGAAATAGTTAAGTTTTTTTAATTTATAACAGAAAAGTAAAATTTAAGCCACCATCATATCCATATGCCATGCTAATTACTGTCTAGCTCTAGATGATCTTTAGACATACCTTGATAAATATTTGCAACGAATAGTATAACACCGTAGGTTATTTTTTTAAATTTCGATACAGCAGTCAACTCATAAAATAAAATGATTCAAGTTTTATCTGTCAAAATTAATTTTTCTTCTGACAATTTTGTTATCCCTATTTTTAAGCTAATTTTCAACTTAATTTCTGCCGTTATAAAGCGTGAAAAAATAATTATGTTTATTGATTCTCATGTAGAATTTTATGCTTTACAACATTTATTTGAAGTTTTTTTCTCTAAAATAATAAGGGAAGCAGGAAATTATAAAAATATGATTTTACCCTGTGTTCCGGTGTCGCGGTTGCCAACCTATAGTGTTGGTATCTAGCGGAGACTTATGGAAACAGCGTATATGACGTCACCTTAGTTTCTATCTGCTCAACGAAATAGAGCTATCCTGTAGATAAATAATAAATAATAATAATATATTGATATAAAGATATACATCTTATACAATGATGATGAAGATTGGCTTTTTACATACAAAAATATATCGTATGTGTATTCATTTAAATTACAAAATATTATTTACACTCTTGTTAATTACGATTGCTTACTTAAAAAATTACAAGATACATACGTTCTCATTTATTCTAATATTTATACAATACACAGTATGGCAAACTAAACCAATTAACTCAGAATCCTGTATCTACAAGGTAGTATACATTGTTTACTTTTATTGTATCTAAGTTGGAGAATATTTTAAAACAATTAGAATAATTTATCTCGTTATTTTGTAGCCATCCCGCCAGGTATACAAGTCTCATTGGCTGGTTAATGGGGCAAACGAATAAGACGTGGTATAAGTTTTCTTTTTGATTCAAATTACATAACGTAAGTTATTTTTTATATTGTTTAGTTTAATAGTGATATTGTATTTGTGATTCAGTTGAAGTTGAGCAATCAAACGTATTTTGTTGAAAGAAACATTTATATTTAAATATATTAATTGTTTGTGTGGTTGGCACTTGATGAAACATTTTAAATTATAAAATTAAAACACTTGGTATACATAAACTTTTTTTTATTTATACGACGCATTTCGATTTTTCAGTCTTCATCAGGTAATAATACAATGGTTTACAAAATTACAACACTTATATGCTAAAATTAATATTAAGTTCCTCCCCTCTTCTTAATATTAATTTTAGCATATAAGTGTATATTTTGTAAACCATTGTATTATTACCTGATGAAGACTGAAAAGTCGAAACGCGTCGTATAAATAAAAAAAAGTTTATGTGAAATATACCAAGTGTTTTAATTTTATAATATATTTAAATAGTTTTGGGTTATGTGATTTGGTATTATTTTTGAGTAGAAATCACTAAAATTGGAGCTATTTAATAAATTTATATCTTTTTGCCGAATGTTTTTGTTTAATGTGGAGAGTAATTAAATCTTTTGATTTAATTTTGAATATTTCGATAAGTTTTCGTGAAATCATTTTGTGTCTTCGCTAGTAATGAACAAGTATGAATACAAGAAAAAAGAGTTAGATGAAGCAAATAGAATTTGCTGGCTGTAAATGTGTAAATGGACAGCACGGCTGCAGCCATTGACTGTCCGGATAATTACAGCCATTACTTATGAATCCGTAATAATCGCACTGGCGTCCACTAAACCGTAAAATTCCGTGGTCGTAAAAGCGCTATTCGAGCTCTAAACGGACCACTGTCCACTGGTTCGAATTAGTCGGTGCATCATTTACTCCTTTGACGTGTCATTCGTTTTTTGATTTACGAGCTGTAATTCTAAAGTTTTGAGTCACGTGGAGCGTCGAGCGTCGAGCCACGTTCCTGCATCGAACAGCGAGCGTCCAGGCGGTCGGAGGGTAAACGGATGCCGCGGAATATCCGACGCTCGGCATCCGGCAAGTCCTGAGCCCTATCGTCGCACCGGACTACAACCGGACGTACTATACTATGCCTCTACCAGTTTCCATTTCACTGATTCTTCGTTCCTCTTCCCTTTGCTTTACTCGTTCATATATGAGACCTCTTTTATAACAAGCCTGCTTAAAATTACAGATTGACACAGACACAATAATAATAATAAAGTATCTTATCCAATAAAATGTCATTTTCTGCACTTTCTTTTGCTTTCGAGTTACGCGCCTAAATGATGAAAACAATGAATTTAGTAGGCTATGATAAAATCTATTACAACTGTCAAAAAATTCAAATAACTTCTGTTCAGCTTAAATTAATGTAGTTTCAAAAATTGTATACAAATTTCTTTTAGTTGCATTAGAAATACTTTTTTATTATTTTATATTTAAAATCATGTTTTAATTTATCAGTAATGCCTTGCATAACAAAACAAGTTTGTACGTAACAAATGAATTCGACAATATCAGACGAGTTCTGCAGTTGTGCTTTGTACGCATGGATGTTCGCCAGTTTTCGGAATATTCACTGTGTTTTATGTGTATATAAGTATGTAAAAAAAGTGCTTCATTAAATGATTTCAAATATTAAAATAGTTATAGTATATTTACATTCAACATAATGCTCTAATACAATGTGAAATTTGTGTTTCTAATGATAATCTAAATCTGTTGTTTTATGTGTTGTGTCAGTTTGTGAAATTATACTAGATATGAACATTAAGTGTTAGTTGCAGGCTCTGTGAAGATGGTGTCCACCAAAATCAACGGAAGCAGTATGGAACGAGGAATAGATAGTAGCACGACAGGGCTACTAAAAGGTTAGAATTTTTTTATAGGTTAAAACTCATACAGTCGTGTAATGGTATTTATACTATTATTTACAATAAGGAATTTCCCTTTGTGTTTATGTAATGAATGTTTCAACGTACAATTAATTCTGGATATCTGCTATAGTACTAATTTATTTATTTAATCTACAATCGAACCAACCAAATAATATGTGTCGAAAAACATAAATTCAAACAGTAACAATATGAATGAAGTCGTTTCTCATTCTAATCGTAGTCGAGATATTTCAAAAGTACTTTTACTTTTATAAATTACATGGACAGGACAATGTAAGTGTAAGTGCAAACACTGAATATTAGCTAATAAACATTTAAAGGTAGTAAAACAGGCAATTGTCAGTTATATGTGCGGTATCATCAAACAACGGCATAAACACACGTTTACGATGCATAGGGAAGATCTGCTGATCAAGTTAAGTTGTAAATGCAGATATCACGTGAACACAAGGCTGAAAACCCTTTCAGACAAGTAATAAGGCGCGACCATAGACCGCGAGAAGAGAAACAGCATGAGTACTGAATGGCGAATGGCGAGAGCCGCAAGCCACGAACGCCAAACTGTCAAACGTTTCTTTGCGAGTATTGCGTACGATGCACGCGCGGATTACAACGGTTTTGTCATCAAGGTAATGGAAGAGAAGGAGCAGGAGAAGGAGGCTGCCATCTTGCCGTTCGCTGTTCGCTGTTCGCAGATCTTCCGCGATTGTTTCATTAATGTATTCTTGAATCAAAGATGGAATGACTAATGTCTGCAATTGTTCGGCTCTCTTCGCTGATGAGTTTGTACTTAATGCTCTGGTTTCCCGGTTTCTATATCTATCTACATTACCGACAAAGCTCCAGGCTTTTCGTCGACTAAATTAGTCCGTTTTGTGGTTTGAGACATTTACAATTGCTTTTCTTGCTCCATCCCCTGTTTTTGCTCTTGCCCGCCTCCTTCAAACATTACTATCTTCAATTCCACTAATAACATGCAAATACCTCAAACCTGTAACCAAAATGTCATTACCTAATTATTTCTATCTTGTTGTTGTTTGTTATTATAATGACATTAGCATGCCATCATATTAACAGTTGCTTTATATAAATCGTTCCTCCACTAATCTTAGAGCATTGTGTTTTGACGGCTGGTCAACGCGCAAAAATATATCACTAAGAAGTCAGTCAACTGATATAATGACATTGACTTAATCAACTTTGTAATTTTTATTACTTTTTACATTTTAGTTTTTTTATGGCCCATTAAATTTTATATTAAAATGAAATTAATTATTGATCAATTATCAGATTTCGACATCGAGATTTAAAACCGGAATCTCTTGATCTATAGATATTTCTTTGTTTCAAGTGTCTATTACAGCATCATATTCATTGTATTTTATTAAAAAAAACTAAAAATAAAATAAGTGAAATAAGATTTTATTCAAGAAATACAACATTTAAAAATAAGAAAATGTAATTATTGATCCAGATTTCAGTATTAAAAAATATCTTCATAATAAAAAAGAAATTTACTTCGTCAATTCAACATTCAAATCGGACGTTTAAGATTATGTCAATTATGGTACTTATATCAACGCGTGTTCCATACAATTTCTAGTCCGTCTCGCAGATGTTTTCAAGTAGCCGCGGTCCATTGTACGCACTTATACGCACGTGTACATGTCAGCCGTCACACTGAGATCAATCACTACTCAATACTTACACTTACCATCCGTATAATAATAAAAATAACTATGTCGTTAATATATTGTTGAAATTATTGCAGATTCATTCAACAAATTGTTTTATTCTTCATGCGGCAATATCTAATGTTATATAAAAATTATTGCATATACTGAGCCCATTACTAGCAGTTATTACTTAGTGGTAATACGCTTGCTTCACAAACAAATGTTAAACTTATCCGATGATATAATTGCGTCCAAATGGTTTTAATAACTTTGAGCATTAATTTTATGTTGTGCAGAATACCAAATACATAAATCCGTAATATCTTTTAAAACATTTACATGAAATGATAATCAATAATCAACAATAAATCCAATTGGCACAATATTTTTATTAAATCAAACATTATATCATATTACACAGCACGTACGATACAGAAAATTACTGCAACATATTTAATAACAAGTATTAAAATGTATATAAAATAACTATATAATTAAAACAAAAAGTATATAAAAAACTCAACAATTACTTTCATTATTCATAGTAAAATATCACAAAATGTAAATAATCGTGCCACCAAAATGAATTTCGTTTCCACATAACTCGTATATCTAACACTATATATTAATTGCAAGTAAAAAATAAACCAAATATATTTTAACTTACTTCTTAGAAGTAAAATAGAAACCATTTAAAAAATGGAAAAACATATGTACGCCCATAATTAGATTTCTGACAACATTTAAACATGAAAGAGAGCAAAAAATACACATACGCTAAATAATGGCAGTGTTATTATAATTTGATTTGTCAACCGTATCGCAATGGTTTAATTAATAATTATATCGAAATATTACTTGAAAATTCATTTCTAAAAAATGAACAAGATTAGACTATAAAAATACATACGTCGTATTATCACAATTATTACATATTTATCAAGTTGTTTTGAAATGTTAATTTTGTATTATTGACGTTACACTTTCCTAGTCTATTCTTTTTACCTAAAGAAAACAAGTATATTTGATCAACATGTCAGATAAATAAATACGGGCTGAAACGATAGTGAAATAAAAATATTTAAAATACAATCTTTCGTCTCTTAGTCTTAATACAGAACTAGCCTACTAAAACATGGACACAAAGAATGGCACAGTTCACAAAATTACGTTATACTCAGTCCGATTCAGAACTGCTAGTCATTTCCTGCATCGCCATAAACCAACTTTCCCGCTGCGTATTCAGGGGCACAGATCTGTAACCAAATATACAAATTATGAATGTGAATGAATAGGAAGAAAATGTAAAGTAAATATTGTCATACCTTGTTGTTTTTTTCGTATGACTTGGCAGTGTGAGTGAGGTACGATAAAACGAGTGTTCTTCTCCCTGTTCCATAGGTCGCCTCTGTAATGTCATAGTCTCGTTCAGTAAATCCCCCTCTTCATCATTGCAGTCTTCGAAACTCAACGACTTGCAGTTTTCGCATTCGCTTCTGAACAAACAATATACATTTATTACTACTACATCTGAAATATAGATAAAGAAATTATAGATTCATTAAATGTATTTACATATTTACGGGATGTCAAGCAATACATTTGTTTCCTATCATAAAAGTGATTGAAATAAAAGTTGTAGATTTGAATTGAAACCATTTATTTTTGGCTTACCTGTAATCATCAACATCATCTTGCAAAGGTGACACACATCGATAAGAAATACAACTCCGTTCTCTATCTCTTTCTCGATCCCTATCCACTTCTAGGGGTTCAGTGACATCATTATTTTCTATAAAATTCTTCGGTGGTTCAGGTGGGTTCAGGGTCGGATTTTGATTTTGACTCGGTAGCGGTATCGAATTCCTGTAGCACAATGAGCTTGTAGGATTGCTACTTGTCGAATTTGTACTGTTATTTGATTTCTGTATTGTATGTTTCCTTCCAATAGTATTAGTATTCGAAACAATTATGTCAGTGCTCTTTACGGCTTTGTCTGTGCTCAATGAAGAATGAGATATCTCATTCTGTAAGCCGGAATTCCTTGGAAGAGTTTTCTTCATCAAACAATCCAAGTTCATATCTTCACAAACTGAACTGTCGAAATTAAAATAAAATGCTTCGCTTAATTCTCGCAGGTTTTTAGGCAGTGTACGATGTGAAGATACGTCGCCTTTCAATAGTCCGATTCCAGCAATTGAACTTCTTTGTGCATTTCGTAATTCTGCTGGTGCACATAAAGAATTTCTTATACTTGCATTTAAAGATTTCTCTGAATTCTTTTTATCTAGTTTTTCGGCGGCATATCGAATCTTATCAATATTATGTTGCTTCAATATCATATCACAATGTTCGCTGAAATCATCATCTTTTCGTTTTCCAAAATCTGAAGTGTTAACATAACATAAATCAGCGTCCAAGGGTTTGGAAAATTTTTGTGGGATTGTTCTATGTTTACTTGCTTCTTGAATTAAAATATCTTTGTGCGAGTCGTTATTATGACTCTTTTGTACTCTGTTATCCGATCTCTGCAAAAAATAAACAAAAATAATTTACAGTAAAAAGAGAGTATTTTTAACTGTTTCAGTAAATGGAAAAAATAAAAGACTCATAATTATGACGTATTGCGAATATTTTATCTTTTCCAAAAATGATTGCAATGTTATACCTGTTTATCGTAGATTCTATTTGAAATAACCTTACTCGATCTTGGTGGCGCTTCTTTGATCATATTGCACTTTTTAAACTTAGGATCAAGTTGATTTTCACATCGATAACTTTTTGAACCACTAGTTACGCTTCCAGTCGCATCAACAATAATTTTAGTGTTTTTATTTTTATCAATAATTTTTTGTTTGTATTCATTAGATGTCGGTTTACTAGCATTACCATTTGTAGTAGTACTAGTAATATGTTGGGCCGCTTCCCTTCTCCAAGAGCTACTGCAGCTCAAGGCACTTATTGGTTCATTCTTTGCTTCGAGTTGTTTGCCTTCCACCGTTGCATATGTACTTCGATCTACTCGATCGCGAAGGTAGTCGACATTAAGAGCTTGTTTGGGAAAAGACTCTTCGTTCTTAACACTAACTGTAACAACAGGAGCGGCTGCAACGGTACTATGATTATAGTTTTCGTAGTGCACGTCCACTTGGCTCTCCAGTGTTGCACTCGGCAGAAAGTTAGACGACGAAGAAGAGTCGATGACGTAGTCATGGCTAGCTCCACTCGAACCGCAAGCAAGACTTACGCTCGTGTTTTGTTGCGCGTGAGCGTGGCTATCTACGGGAGGTTCATTTCTTGTTCCTGTGTTTGCACTAACAACGCCATTACTATTGCCACTAACAACACCGTTACTGTTCTCTGCTTGCACTGACTGTACGTTGTTAGATTGATGCAGCATCACATTGCACTGCGATGACGCCACTCCGTTCTGTTGCACACTGGGCGTGATGCTGACATGTGTATTGTGCACCAGAGTCAAACTAACATTCTCGTTTCTGTTGGATGAAAATGTGAATGGCGCTGCACTCACTTGACCACTCACGTGGTTGTGATTATGACTGTGGTTGTGTTGTTGGCTATTGACCAACTCCGCTTCCGTACGAGCGGCTCGCACCGCCTCTTCATACGGTGGCGGGGCTTCCCCTCGCGGGAAATAGTTACCTGGAGGTTTCCACAGAGGATACTGAACGTTGCATTCCTCATAATGAAATTCTATTTCATTACTTGCAGAACCCAAGTAGCCAATACTACCTGGGAGATAACCTAAACTGCCTGTTATATACCTGAAAAAATCTATTTTATAACAGGAATTCTCTTTGAATATCTGTGATATATTTACCCTATGCTGTTTAGACTCCTCTGGTCTTCACTCAATTGTCTGTTTTGTCGTCGCAGACGGATTTTACGTTGACGTAGTCGATGAATCAAGAAAAATAATAAAGACAACGATAAAACAGCTGTGACTGCACTTGCTATAAGTCTTAGTGCAAGGTCGTACGTTTCGCTGTAATTATCTGACTTACTAAGAATGTCATCTAAACATTTAAATTCACAGCAAGAATTTCCAACTTCAAACGATTTACAGTTCTGAATAATAACAAATATATTGTTAGTACACTTTTGTTTAAATTTTCACTAAAATGTTCTTACTTGTGGTGGTGAACACAATACTTGTTTACACCATTTTGGGGTGCCTTTCTCACAAATACAGAGAGTGCAAGGATTTGGTCCAGGTACATAATGTAATCCTTGCGATACTATATGATGATGTATGTCTACGCAATGTGCATCGATAACTGAAAATAAAACTCACTTTATACTGCTCCATTACTACAGTAATTACAATTTGAAAAAGAACTGAAATATTCAAATTTAACATTGTACTCACTCGGTATTTGTGAAAAATATACAAAAATAAATAAAAACGCGATGAAAAACATTGGAATGATTATGTGTACACTTAAAATTCTAAATGGGTCATGTAAATTTTGACATTTTAATATCGATCTTTTCAGCTGTCACAGAACGAACTGACAAGTATATAAACCATCGCGCACACTGATCGCGCAGAACTACACTTCTAATAACTTGAAGCATACTGGACGAAGCTTCGCGGTACAGAAATGCCACCCTCATTTCATTTCCGGTAACCCCTAAAAACTGTGATCAAAATCATTGTTGTAAATGTAATTCATTAGGAGCGTAAAATAAACAAACTAATAGTTATATTTGTCAAAAAATGAAAGTGATTTTTAATAATCATTTTATTATATGAATCTTAAATACTACTTTTCGGGCGAAAATTTAAAAGTACATTTTCCCATAGACTATTACATTATTGTTAATAAATAATAATAACAGTAATTAATACTACATTTCTTTGTTTTCATAATGTTTAAAATTAATTAAAAACCTAAAACATATTTTTATTCATTGTTGTTTTATTATAATCACATGAAATAATGTGTGAACGATTGTTTATATTTATTTGTAGATTAATTATATATATAAATTTACACTTATATAGCCTTGACTTAAATTTTTAGCTTACTTTAGCACATTATCAATATTGAGGACATGATTAGTTTTTTACTTTTTCTTTTCCCATAAAGATATGTCAAAACTCACGGACAATAAATTTAAATATATTACGTAATCTTTATTCTGCTGGCTAATAAATTTGTTAACGTAGTAAATTGCTTACCAGTGGTGGAATAACAAAATTGAATAGATAACAACCATTAAAAACATTGATTAAGTAATATAATGGGACGAAATTATATTTATATAACAAAATTATTGAGTATATAACATATTTTAGTACAAATTTGTTGTTTAGAATAATTAAATAAATATATTTCATTAGGACTTTCAGTCTGTATTATATGTTACGCCACTGACTAGTAACTAAGTACAAATTTGCGCATGCGTCTGGCAGATGACATTTAGGTCTAGAGCAGGAATTTGCAATTAATTTGGGGTTGGTGTTTTACGATTGTTATAATTAAATATTGAGGATATATTACAAAATTTTATATAGGTAAGAAAATACAGAATATTTTACTTATTAAACAAATTCATAATACATGTATACGTAAAATATCATTATTTATAAACGTGATAACTCTCTTATTTAATTCTATTATGATAAATTTACAGTGCATTTGTATTGTTTCTAATTAAAACAGTATTTATACTCAAAATCTTGATTTTTGTTTCATCATGTAATGATTTAGCCCTTTTTTTCCATGATACTACAAATATCACGCTGTTGATAAGGAAAAGGATATAATTTGCAGAGTGGCACGTATTTATTGTAAAATGAGTATTGAGTGTTCATCTTTTTCATAAATAAAAAATACAATGGCAATAGGTATGGTTCATATTTTCATTTAATTGGAAATCTGTATTTATAAATAATGAAGAAGATTAAGCCGTCATATCTTACTTATGATTTATAATTGCCGAATTCTAAACCATATAATTTTAGGTTATTTCGGACGATATACTAAATTTCGCTCAATTTTAAATAAATTATATATATCTCATAAATCTTTCACAATGATGCCGCAAGTTGTATTCGTTTTGGGGGGGCCAGGTGCAGGAAAAGGCACACAATGTCAAAGGATTGTTGAAGTAATTATAAATTTTGTCATTTATTGTAGTTTTATTCGATAAACAAATTCGATTTCATTTTCCAGGCGTATAAATTTGAACATTTGTCCGCTGGTGATTTGCTTAGGGAAGAAAGATCAAGACCTAATTCTGAATATGGCGAATTAATTGAAAAGCACATACGTGAAGGTAGTATTGTTCCTGTGGAAATAACATGTAGTCTGCTTGAAAGAGCAATGAAAAGTTCACCTAATAATAAATTCCTAATTGATGGTTTTCCCCGCAATCAAAATAATCTCGAGGGATGGACACAGCGAGTTGCATCGAGTGTAAAATTATTATTCGTATTATTTTTCGACTGTTCTTCCGATGTATGTCTAACATATTCCTAGCGGTTATTGAAAATAATGATCTGAAAATAGTACAGTGACTTTGTAGGTGTGTGAGAAGCGATGCCTTGACCGCGGAGCTGCTGGCAGTGGTCGTGTTGATGATAATGTCGAGAGTTTACGGAAAAGATTTAATACTTACATGAATGATACACTACCAATTATCGATTATTACGAAAAACAAAACCTAGTACAGAAAGTTGATGCCAGCAAATCACCAGATGAAGTATAATATCAGAAAGACTGTGAGTCTTTGCATTTACATATTTCTGTTGTAGGTGTTTGAAGATGTTAAGTTGGCATTCAATGCTTGTATGGCAAAGGGAGATTTTTGATACACATCATTGTCGGCGAGTACTCTCTAGTTCAATTATAAAGTCCTAAAAGTTTTCAAAATTCCAAAGATAATTTTAGTGCATTCCAGTACTGTAGGCAATGAAAGGCATTTAATAGATAAATATAACTAATGTGCAAAATTCTGATGTGCTTTTGAGGAGAAAATCACGCTAAAATATATAATGCACTTTTAACGAAACATGTTTTTCATTTAAGATTACCTTTAGCCTCATACTAGTAAACAATATACTCTTAAGTCATGTAGATTAAAATTTGAAATTGTTATATAGATATTGTTTATTTTTAAGTGCATTGAAATATAATTATTTTAAACAGATGAATATAACTGTAAAATATACTTTTGTTTGTATTTTCCACTCACATAGAATCAACAGGGTATATCAAATTATAAATCTGAAAAAAAAACTCTTGTAAGAACATTATTTATTTGTTGAAAGTAGTACAAAACAAAACTGGAATAACACTCTTAAAGTATTTACAAAACTTAACAAGAAAATCTATAAGTCTTATTCAAATAATTGATTTGAATAAGCCAAATAATGTGGTTTAAACACTGTAAATAATCAACTAGTCATCGCAACGGCAACGAACAAATGAAAGAATCAGTCTTCTAATTGTAGATGTCTTAATCTATAAATAGTGGAAAGGCAAACATTGCCTCAGGAGTGAAGCCATGGATGCCGTAGGCACTCGGCAGCAGTGGCTCTAATCTTCGGGTCGACTTCCAGCATAGGGAGCAAGAAGTCTGCAAATTGTTTACTATCTATCGGATTCCAATTATACTTTTCCGTTAACACATCCCCGAGTTTCCAAACTTTTAAACCCTTGATATGTCGAAAGTTTCCTACAAACAAAAATATGTAGCAACAGATATTTATCTTCTTAAACAAATTCACAAAACCTGCACTATCGAAGAACTGCGAAGAATATTTGCCAGAAAGAGCGACATACTTCGGTATATCACCTAGTAATTCGGAAATTAATGCTAGATGCTCTTCGTCTGTCGAAACATTCGTGGAGGGTTGAGGATTAAACAGATATTCACCAGTAGCTAATTCAAATGCAACACAAGCAGTGGACCATATATCAGCCGAAAAGCTGTACTTCGCACCTAGTAACACTTCTGGGCATCGGTATTGTCGTGTTTGTATATCGTCGCAATAGTGATGATACTGTAACCAAGACAAACACATATAAATCAAATCATTAGCTTATCCTTTTCAACCAATCTCTAGATCTAGACACTTACGTCAAAACAGCCATTACCCAAATCAACTATTTTTATTTTTACATCCGAATTTAGTTCGTTTAACAATTGGAACGAACTGCGCCGCTTTTTTAGTATGTCGACGTTGGGGGAAATAAATGGTTCTTTAGACAAAGGTTCTCGCATAGGAGTAGGCCGGTCACTGTTCCAAAAATCTTCGGCGCTATGCTCCTCAGCCAAAGATGTGACTGTACTATTATTCGATGAATTTTCGTTGGAGCTTGGATCCGTGTCACCCTTTTTAGATTTATTTGTTTTAAGTTCATCAAATGGGTGCACAGTACACACTGAAAATATGATTATTCATAACTAAAAGAAAAACACAAAGTGTCTTGTATTACCAAATGATTTAGGAAGTTTCAAGCCCATCTTATGCAACTCGGTTGCTTCAGTTGCCAATTTATTGACGTATTCAGCATCAGGAACTAATAAGATGTTTTCGGGTTTGATGTCAGTATGAATAATATCACATTTTGTATGTAAGTATTCTAAACCTTCTAGTACCTATAACAGATGATTTGTAAATAAAACACTGTACGTTTATATCTGATTGCACTTGATTTACCTGATTAATAATTGCCTTGACAACTGGCAATTGTAGGCCTTGATAACCACTTTGCACTACTAGCTGCAGAAGACTCATCCCCAGAACTTCAAACACCATACAGATATGAGTTCCATTGATGCTCTTCACTCGAAAATCATCAAGCAGTAATACAGTTTTACTTCTCTTTGTGTCAGAGGGATCACTGCAACGAGACCACTTCAACAGCTTAATTTCATCAATAGCTGTCTCCATGAATGATTGAGCACTTTTCACAACTTTCACGGCTACGTATCGCTTTTCGCTACACAGATAACAAAACCAATATCCACATTTAATATGAAGTGCAAGTATTATACATAATGAACTGTACTCATACTTAAAATCTTCACAAAGCCAAACTGTTGAAAAATGACCCCATCCTAGTTTACGAATGACTTTATACCGGTTATTGAAAACTTCACCGATTTTTACAGGATAGTAGCCTCCTCGACAGTAATCTTTAATATCTTCTTGCTCGCCATCCGAGTTACTGAGAGCTTCCTCGTAATCTTCAACTTCTATTCCACTTACGTATCCACTATATTGTCGAGGTTCAGATCTGCAACAAACACTTATATTTATAAAATACAACTATTTACTCGTATTATTTATTGTCCACAAACCGACATTCTATCTTAGGAAAACATGATACCGATCGAACCTTATTTATTTTCGCATTTAAATTTTTATTATTTTCTGTTGAATTATTTGCATTTTCAATGTTGTCATCCGCATTTTGAAACCCACTTGGCTCTTCCGGTTTTGGCTCTCCGTGAATAAAAAATGATTTATGTCGTTCTAATAAGCTTTTTACGTAAGTTTCAATGAATAATTTTAACATAAATGTATAAATGTATACTATCCATTTCCATATTTTTTTTCTATCACGTAATAACCACCAAAATATAAAAATGAAAATATAATATTTTATTTGTAATAGTTTAAAAAATAAAATGATAAAATACGTAGACTCTGATGGATGTTGATTTAATTTTGTTTCTACCAAAGGCACTTCACACACTCCAGTATCATAATTTACAGTGTCCAGAGTTACATTTAAGTACTTCTGAGATTCCATTTATAAATACGACACAGACAATTTCTACAAAACAACAAACTTAACACAGTTCTGTTAGATTGGCAATCTCTAGTAATACAAATATTTATATCTCACAATTCCAATTTTAGCACCAGATCTGTATATTTGCCAATTTTTGGAACTACCTATAAAAATATTTCGTCTCAATGGCACATAACAAGCTATTTATTACAAACAATTAAAAGTGAACAGTAGGATGTTTATTAAACTAATGGCATTCTTTAACACTCATGTCATTAAATCAAAATATAAACACTAATTAAGCTTGTCACGAAAGTATTGTAGTTACAAACAACATTGTAGTTTAAGAATCCCGCTTAAATGAAATGTTTTGCGCATGATCATATTTATGTTTCGCGCGAAAATAGCAAGAATTAGGGACATGTATATTTATTTCCTGGTGTATGTAGTAAGTTACGAGAATGCACTTACAGACTGGGACAAGCGCCTCGATATGATGGCATGTCCCGTCGGCGAAGTGGGGGCGACAATGACAATGATAACGACTCTGTGTGTGTCGATGTCGGTTTCCTGCTATCGATACCGATTGTATGAATGGTTGCGGTCGCGCCGGTTGTGGCGGATGCTGCAGCTGCCACTGCCGCCAGGCCGTTGAGCCCGCGCGGCACCGACGCACCGGATCCGGAACCTGACGAAGACGACGTATGCGGACTCGGTAACACGGGAGCCAGGGTGTCGTCTCCTTGGGCTTGGCCGTTAATTCACTTGACGGCAGACAACACGGAACTATTGACCCGTCTCTTCTCGCCTTGTCGACTAACAAATCAGTCATAATGATAAACAAAAATACCCGATCTACGTTTGACAGTGCGTTTACAGCACGACATCAGTTCACGTATACATATAAGCGGCACAGTGCACCGACGCACCGACACACCACAAACTAGACCCAGTGGCGAAAGTACTCCTGGTGCTGGCCAGCGTTGTTGCTTGTCGAATCGCTGTACGTGCTGTCGTGCGCCACTTACTTGCGCAAAACCTGACTCATAGTCACAACTCGTGAACCCGCTCAATAAATGCTGCAGTACTCCATCCCCACTCTTGACATGATATCGATCTTCTCTTTATTGAAATAACAACACATATTACTTGAAAGATCTGTTTAATCGTTAACATTAACAATCTATAATATCATACAATATAAAATAACTATTATTCATCCCAGTCTTCATCCTCAGTATTTGTAGACTCAGTCGGCTCGCTTCCTGTTGAAGGTGGCGGAGGAATCATCGCCGAAACTCGACTCAATGCAGAGTTCATCTCTGATCCATCACTCATCTTAGTTCCTGAGATTCCTTTCCGTCTAAGAGCCAATTTTGCATTTAAATCTGCCATTAAGTTGTTACCACTCTGAAATAAACAAATATCGTACAAACGTACACACCAACTCATAAACATACAATACCATCGCAGATTTGTTCTCCGTCTTTAGTTCTGTATTGCGTAAATTTGCATTTTTCGATCCACCTGCTTGTCGAATTGCTGCCATCAAACTAGCTCGAGCGTCTTGAACTACCGGTAAGCGTTTTTGCTTGATTCTTTCCTCTGTCTCCGTTTTAGTCTGGATCCTTGGTTGTTGTTGTTCGGGAACATTTATAACAGTTGGTGGTGGATCTACTATTTCTGGATGATTTTCTAACACGCTATCATCTTGAACGACGATCTGTCTTGGCAATGGAGGAGATGGAAGCGGTGGTAATGGCAAAGACTCTGTTGCAGTCATTGTGTTTATTTCAATTACTGGTAGTTCACTAGGAGATTGCACAATAGAAGGCAAATCTGGCACAATAGGTGTTGTGGTAACAGATGGTGCGATTCCTGGACCAGATTCCATTAAATATCGCAGATCATCAGCCACTCCAGGTAAATCTGGAAGATCTAACGGAACGTCTATGATTGGAACATCTCCTAATCCTGGCGAATAGAAATAATTTTCTCCTACAGACCGATTTAGAGCAGCACGTTGTGATATAGATAAAGGCGCAGCATCCGGACCTGGAGCACTTAATTCATCTACTTCTCGGATATGCTGCGTCGTTTGCAGTGGATCTGACATTACATAGTTTTTGTATGGATTTTTACTAGTATTAAATAACAAAAGCTCATTAATTGATTCAATATCACTGGGAAACGAGCCTAAACCTTCTTCGACTACTATATATTTGTTTCTTTTATATTTATCATTAAATTTAACGTGATAGAACTGTAATTTTTCTAAGGGATGATCAGACAATCCCAGATGTTTATACTTTATTTTAGTTCGCTTGAAATGGATGTTATTGTCATCAGTATTAGAAAATAATGTTTGATAGTTTTTATGTATCTCTGTCGCTGGATATTTGCTATTAGAAAACACTTGTGTAGCTTTTTTCGTGCCGGTCAATGTAGATATCTTCTCTGTTGATTGATTTATCCTTTGTGATAATTCTGACAGATGATTTTTGTTTTTATCTATTCGTGTATTAACCTTGCTCATAATATCATCAAACACATCACATAAATAATTTAAAACATCTGCTATTTGAACGATTGTTTCTTCATGTCGTAAATTATTAGGAATTACTGGAACTTCATACATCGTTTGCATAATTATTAAATTGTTTTTACCTAAAATATGACATTGGCTATCAGTTCTATAACCACAATGTAGAAAAATATGTTATTTTACAAGAAAAATACTCACACAATATATAATAAGTTGTGTCTTGAATAATTATCTTATCACAGACTAAATTCTACAATTCGCAAAGCATAAAAATTTGTCGACGTTTCAACTTCAAGAACTGTCAATTAGGTGCACAAATTCGCCACTAGAGTACTTTGAATCTATGTGAAATCAGCAATACACTAACCTACCTCAACTATAGTCCTACCGTTCAAATGTATTGCTAGCTGTCAGAGATTGTTACGCAGCAATACATCAGCCAGCAAGAGTTTCATTATTTCCTTAACTATTAAACTTCATCACGGGAAATTTAGTATATTTGTAGACAATAATGTTTACTACAATAAACAAATAACTGAAAATTGATATATTGTTCCAAATAGAAGTATAAGACGTTTATACCCAGCAATAGATTTAAAGGAGCACTGCAGATACACAGTGAAGTGACGTCATCAATATATACATCATGTGTGACATGTGCCGTCTCCAGCAATAGATTTGATTTATTTCATCCCTGTTAAACTCTGAGCTATAAAATTTCGTACACATATAAACAAATACATGTACTTCACTAACAAATCAACAGAAAAGTGAAATATTACGTTAAATGTGGCGTTATGGACACATTTATACCTAGCACCTATTTATTTCTCGTCTATGAAACTTCATATATGTATAAACAATTACATGTTCTTCAAAAAACAATCAATAAAATAGTGAAAATTTAATTTAAATGAGTCGTTATGGACATATTTATACCTAGCAATAGATTACGATAAAACCACCCCTATTTATTTTACAGCTATGAAATTTCATACACATATAAACAATTACGTGTGCTACAATAAACAATCAATAAAATAGTGAAAATTTAATTTAAATGAGTCGTTCTGGACAAATTTATACCTAGCAATAGATTACGATAAAACCACCCCTATTTATTTTACAGCTATGAAACTTCGTACACATATAAACAATAATAAATACTACAATAACCAATAAACGAAACACTGATACATTGATCGAGATGCAAGTAGGAAACAATTGCTATGTCGATAGCCATGTTAGGCGGCTGGGATTCAGTTCATGCAGCAATGACGTCACATCTTACTCGTCATCCATGACGTTGGTCTACAGAGTATAATTCAGAAGTTTCGTTGTATTCATTAATAAATTACGATAAAACCGCCCCTAGTTCATTCCCAGCTATAAAATTTCGTACACATATAAACAATTACGTGTACTGCAATAAACAATCAATAAAAAAGTGAACATTTAATTTAAATGAGCCGTTATGGACATATTTATACCTAGCAATAGATCCCGATAAAACCATCCCCATGAAATTTATGTTTATTTATTTTATTTTTTTTTATTAAAATACAATAGAAATTTAAGAATTGTTTCCCTATTTCTAAGTTGAAAATTCAATCATATTTACTAGCTTTTATTTAAATTGAATGTTTACATACTTATTTCTGAATTTAAATATTTTAATTACTGATGAAATTCATAAACACTAATTTAGAAAACATATTTTGAATTAATGTTATTAAATATATGACATTTTTAATAAATAATATTTTTTATTCAAAAAATACCCTCCATGACATTTTGATGTGCACTGGGTTGCTTGGAAGAATCACGTTGTGCGCATGCGCTGCGTGTCGAGTCCAAAAGTAACGAATATGACAGGTAGTTTTGCTGCTAGAAAATTAGAGTTTTTTAATAAAAATATCAATAAATAATAATAAAATATAGTGCCTTTCGTAAGTATAGATGTTATTCTGACGATGTTGATACAAATTTTACCTGGAAATATAGTTTTTGATACTTGAAAATGTAACATTTTGTTACATAAATTGCTTTGTACGGAACACGTATAGAGGATACAATAACATAGAAATATTACATTTCAATAATTAAATTTGAGATAAACGACTTTAACATCATATTTGAACATGATTTTTTGTAAATTTTCTTCAAAATCACAATAATATTTTTTCATATATTTACATTTAACAGTTATAAATATTATTTCTATTTCGAAAAACGTGATACATGAAAATGTGTAAAAGTATTGATTTATTTTCTTTATTTTATGTACATTTATAAAAATATTCGATTTGTTCAAACGATAAATTTGCCGAAGTGAACATGTTTATTCCATAAATTTAGTCTTGTATGACGCTGTGTTGTTGAGTAATTAATTGTACGTTATAACAAAATACTGGTAAATAGTTAACTAGAACATTATTTTAATGTTTTCGATAGATATTTGTACTTAAAAGTAGTGTAAAATGTATTTTGTAATACATAACATTTACAAGTACTACGGCAACATAATTATGCATTAATTAGTTGGTTTAACCAATTGTTAATTATTATTTCAAAACAAAATATAAAAATTTAGTTCAAATATTGTTAATCGAAAAATACATATTCATATTATTTATTATCATTTGCATATACATATAAATATTGCTTTGTATGCATTTAAATTGATAAAAGTATTGATTTGGTGGCTACTCAAACGATAATTAGAAAAGTCAAGTTCAACTGCGCTCAACAAGCAAAGCCTTTAGCGATATAAATACAATCTTAATAATTATTACTCAATTCAGCCATTTTGTAGTCAGTGACCAGGTTCAAATTCAAGATTCAAAAGTCACGCGTGGTTAAAATCTCGAGTGAAAAAATTGTGCATGGATTATTTTTTGTGTGGAGTGGTGTGCAGTTAAATCAATGGTCTGTTACTGTTTTTTTGCAACCACAGGTGATTCCGTGTTCTTATTGGTAGGTGCTGATGCCATTCGAAAGCCTTCAAAATAAATGAAATGGTGAATCTTTCACCTTGTAGGGCACAGACAGCGGTTTCTGCGTGTCAGGCCTCCCGAAGACCGGCTCCTTGTCAACTAGCTCTGGTAGCTGGCTCCTTGATTCAAGTGGCTTTCTAGGAAGCGATGCTCCCCGTTCGTCATTATCCAACTCAGGTTACCGAACTGTCATCACCTAAGAAGATGGTAAGAAGGTGAGTAATATCAAATAGAACTTTTTTTATTTTATCTCAAAATGTCTTGAAAGGCAACCATCTTCTCCAAAAAGTCTCAACATATTTTTAAGACTACCATCTTCCTCTACCATTTCCCAATTCATCTTGAAGACAGCTGTGTTCTCCAAAATGGAACAAACTTCTTGTGTTTATTTTCTCGAAGCTCAAATAATGTAGGTAAACCACAAATAAAATTATTTTTGATTTCAGGTGTTTTCGTATTCCATGGGGAGACGCCTGCCTCCAATGTAGTCTCCCGTGCTACATGGAAATCTTTAAAGTCTGGTACGTAAATTATAAAATAGTATAGAATAAAAAAGAGATAAATATTAAAAATTAAAATAAAAGAAATTTAAGTTATTTGTTTTTGTTTAAAGTAATAAAATTCTTGCACATCTCGATCTTTTTAGTTAATCACGCCTTATACCTATTACTGCCGTTACAGATCTCGGTAACGTGGTGTTTTATTACAAGTATTTTTGTCCTAAAATAATGTATGTCCGGTTCAACACAGAAAATTAAAATAAATCTGCCTGAATAGTTTGTTTTTAGCAGCGGTCATTGTATCGAATTTAGTGCTGGGGAATGAGGGCTAGTGGACGAGTTATTGGATATCTGGATTAGATTCCACGTGAGTAAGATTTTTTTTTAACCGTCATCTTCTACTTAGACAGTAATCCGCGTTTTTGGTCTTCTTAGTACCAATGAGTTATGTCATGGTTGTTAACCTATAATGAAAATAATTTCTTTTTTTTGCAGGAGCTCGTTGCGAATCCTGTGCATGCTGCAGGTTACTGCGGCCGCCCAGAGGTCCAAAACGACTATTTCATTCCGTGCTCATCACCGGCGAATGTATTCGTCGGGGAGAAGTGTGATTCATCTCAGGGGGTGAGTAGATGTTTTTGATTCTGAGTGATTGTAGTGTAGTTTATCATTCATATACTGGCTGGTGACTCGCTCAGCCGGTCATAGGACTTTAACATGGGAAATCAGTTTTTTGCAATTTCCTGCTTCCCTAATTATTTTAAGCAAAAACGCGTCAAATAAAAGTTTTAGGGCGTCAAATTCTGCATATAAATCAATAAACAGAATTACTTTTACGTGCTTTGTAACGACAGAAATTAAATATGAAAATGTCGAAAATTATGTTGAAAATATTGATAGCCATGGAATGAAACAAAAAAAAAAAATAAATGCTTGACATTTTATCTGTCAAAACATCAACGTTTGCCGTTGTGACAGATAAAATGTCAACGTTTGACGTTGGACCTGCAGGAGAAAATATTTATATTTTATAAAACATTCATAATTAAGTAGGCCAGTAAACAGTTTATTTATTTAATTTTAATATCAGAACTAAAATTTATTTATAACAAAATTAAACTATACTGGACATAATAAATACATATTCTAGTCTAGAGCATACGCTTAAAAACATCTCCATTGTTCGCTAAGCAAAACCCAAGTCTTTCGTAAAAAATACGGCGCATATTTGATAGCTGCCGGGCTGTAATATTCCTGCATTCCTCTGCAATTCTTTGTTTTAGAGAATCCACATTTGGGTGCCTACTTTATTAAATTTCATTTTTTAAATGGCTCCATAGAAAGAAGTCATTAGATGACAAAGCCGGTGATTGAGTTGGCAAATCCAACAATTTGGGAAAACCTTATTCAAATATAAAGTTACTGTGTTTATAAAATGTGCTGGACAGTCGTTCTTCTGAAACCAAACAATATTTTCTCCTGCAACATTGTCAATGGCAGGTCCAACATCGATTTGAAGCAATTCTAAATATTTATCGCCATTCATTTTTCCATCAATAAAAAATGGCCCTATTTCATTACGGCCCAATAATCCTACCCAAACATTAACTGTCCCATGATATTGTAAATGATTAGTTAGTATTAAATTTTTATTTTCCTGATGCCAATTACGAAAGTTTTGAACATTTGGCTCTCCATTTATATTGAAGGTAGACTCATCAGAAAAGCAAATATTGTTGATAAAATTTTCGTCCACATTAGCCATGTCCATAATTCTTTCGCAAAAGGTCATGCGTTGAAACTTATCATTTTCAAAAATTTCTTGGTGTACGGAGAATTTATATGACTTTAACTTATGTTTTCTTAATATTTTTAGGGCAGTTGTATGGTGTATTCCAAAATCAGATGCAATTTGTCGCAAACTAATATTTGGATTATTAATTACAGCTGCGAGTATATTTATTTCGTTAGCGTTTTCTTCCGCTTCATCTTCTTCCACCGGTGCAACATTTTTCTGCTTTTTATCGTATTTCTGATACCGGGCGTATACTGATTCAAATTTTTCTTGAGTTTTAATAACTTGTTGTATTGCTGATTTTGTTGGAATTGATCTATCAGGATATAATCCCGCAAATATATCGCGTACCCTGATAATGCTATATCCACTATAGTACAATTTTAAAAATTGATTTTTTTCGCTGATTGTGTAAGTCATATTTCTCCAAACGTTGACATTTTATCTGTCACAACGTCAAACGTTGATGTATTGACAGATAAAACGTCAAGCATTTATTTATTTTTTTTTTGTTCAATTCCATGGCTATCAATATTTTCGACATTTTTATATTTAATTTCTGTCGTTACAGAGCACGTAAAAGTAATTCTGTTTATTGATTTAGATGCAGAATTTGATGCCCTAAAACTTTTATTTTAAGCGTTTTTGCTTAAAATAATTAGGGAAGCAGGAAATTGCAATAAATTGATTTCCCATGTGAAAGTCCTATGACCGGCTGAGCGAGTCACCAGCCTGTAGAATAGAAATTGTTAAGATGGAACATGTCTTGTTTATTTTCAGCTTCACCGCTGGCGTCGGCTGTTGTCCACCGACCAGTGGGTCAGTGTCACAGGATAGTTGTGCACCAGGTGGATGATGCGTTTCCTGTGGATTCGACTGCTACTGGAAGGTAGGAAGCCATATTTATTATCGATTAGCTAAACAAAAGTTAGCGGTTTCAATAAAATACGATTGTGTCTGAGTAATTGGGATTAAGCTGCATATCCAATTAGTAATTGCAATTAGCAATTATAATTAATAGTAACTATTTATTCTTTCTTCCAGGCGTAATCGGAGAGAAATGTGACCACTGTCCCTACCGCTGCGTACTCATCCAAGCCGTTGAAGAGTTCTCTATTGGAACCTGCAGAACAGGAGTCGAGGAATTTAAACAGAATGATCTTCGCCAGAGAGCTAGCTATAGAAATGCAAGCGAGGTGCCTCTACGGCGACATGTACAACTTACTACTGAAGCACGTCCAGGTACTTTTCTTTAAATACATTTTGTCAAAGAGAGTGGTTCTTCTGTTTTTCAATTAGTCATTGAAAGCTTGCAGCAGCTGTCAAGCTCTTATTGCACTCCTGCGCTAATTTTGCTTACGAATGCGATTGTTAGTTTAGCGTGAGAATTAGTGACGCATTAGTACCGATAGATACTGTAAACAAATCATTAGAAATACTTGGAGTGCTGGTGTTGCCTTAGATAAATAAATAATATGTTTTTTCATTTCAGACAGGTGATGGTGGCGACGACGATCGCTCTCCAGAAACCTACTCTTCATGTCGGAAGAGAAGAGAATGGATTGCTCTTCTTCTACGTGGCAGATCAGAAACATTTGCACTATATGGCGCTGTTTATTATCAATGCTCCAGTGCGTGTTCAACTGCGACTTGGAGTCGGAATCAGACGGAAACTCGGTGCACGAAAATGTTCTGGCATTGGTGAGAATGTTATTTATAAATAAAATCACGCCTTTTACCCATCACTGGGAAATGAGCAAAAAAGAAATTATTCACATATAAACATTTCACGTTTTAAATTTGTTTACTTTTATAAAAAATATAACAATAATCATTTATAATAATTAATTAAAAAAGTTAAATGAGAAATATTTTATTTGAAATGTAGACATGTTGTGTAAATTTCAATATATTGAGTTGTGTCATCAATTAATTAGTCGGGCGAGTCATCATGCAACGAGCTCGAGCTCCGCACTTGCAAACAAAACGCTGAGCAGAGCTGGTGTTCATACCACATCTCTTGCAAATGTAAGAAAATTGAATATTTTTTCATTATTTCATGGTAAATGATAACGCTAGTGAGTTGTTAGTGCTAGTGACACGTGTTGCTACTGATTATCAGTTAGTATTAAGGGTGAGCAACTATATTTCCATCACTTTTATTACAAGTATTTTTCTTTTTACTAGCGGTCATTGTATTTTATAAATACTTTTACTCTTTTCGGTAATTGTTTCCAATATTTAAAAAATATAAGACTTAAAAGTTTTCTGAACAATATTTAAATTGAATTGTAGCTATTTATCATCATTGAAAACAATGACCTACAAATTTCACCACTAACAACCCAATAATGGGTAAAAGATGTGATGATATAATTATACTTTCAATTAATTAATTAATTAATTACAACATCCTGACACAAGAGATATTGCTTTTTAAAATTGATTTGTACTCGACTGGTTTGACACCCGCTCTGTGTGAATTTAGGTGACTTTGGACAGCTGCAAGAAGTCTACCAAGAATCTGAAGTACGAGAAAACCGAGCTGGAGGAACCAGCAATGGAGATGATGGCCCCGGGGACTTGACGTTTGATGGCGTGTACTTTTTCAAGTGAGTGTATCTTTTAAAATTTGAATTGCCTGTAAATATGGTTAATTTTATTATTTTTCTGCGAGTAAAGTAATTGAAATTGGTTTTAAATTTTGAATTCTCCATCTTTTCAACTATATTTATTCATATTTTTATTATGAAAATGTTTGTTGAAGATTGATTGTTTAATGAATGGATTGGTTTCAATATAAACCTACGTTCCGCGCACATCTGTGTAAAAGCCATTTAATTGAGCCCTTGGCCTAAATAATTTTGGTGGATGATTACATATTCTTCTAAAAGTATTTTTGATTGCGTAAAACATTAATTGTCTCGTGCTTCAATTAACTTGTTAACATATTTTCAGTCATTAACCAAACACTTATATATTTGTTAATTAAAAAACTAATATGATTGATTGTAATTGCCCAAAATCTGCAATTGCAGATTAGGCATGTGCGTACTGAACCCCGTTTAAAGTTTGTTTCATTCATGAAGTTTGAATAGTCGAATATTCTTTACAAAATCTCATTAATTTTAATTAACTTAATTGAAGCACCAATCTATTTTATTTTAATTATTTTACGTTTAAATTATACATTTGTAAAATGATGTGATTATAAACTAAAACTAAGTGAGTTTGAACTTCAATTAATTTAAATAATGTGGCAATGTCGTTTTTAGGTATGGTTTTCACACACAAACCATAGACAGATGTCAGGGAATGAAAACAACATTTATCGACTTTAAAACCAATTATTATGGAAGACTTGGTTTACAATCAGCACAAATCAACGATAAAACCAAGGAGAAACAAGTGTGCACAGTGAAAGCTCAAAACAGGTGAGATGGTTTTTGATTTATATTTTTTGTTTCTTTGTACTTTTAAAATATCTCTATTAGTAAGATAAGTGATAATATCATTTATTTATATTTTTCAATTAGTCTAAAAAGTATGTAGTCCATGAAAATAACTCAGATGCAAATTTGCACAAAGTTAAAAAGAAGTAAAACATTTATTGCAGTTATCTTATATCGTATATAAAAATAAGAAAAGAAATGATGAATAATTTGTTTAGAATTTAATTGAGACACGGCCTTGACATAGTTTTCGTACGTAGGTACATCTGGTACATGAACGATAACATATTTCAAAGTTATTATTTTACTTTTGTGTTTATAAATAAAAATATAACAATAACAATATTTATTTCTAATAATAATATTAAAAGTAAAATGATTTGCATGTTTGAAGGTAAACAGTAGTAGCGAACAAACGTCGCCATGTGCAGATGTGACTACGGACAGAACAAGAAGTGTATGAGTGTCTGTTAGTAATACATTGTTTGTATGTTTATAGGGGGGACATGACTGGACCAGCAAGCATCTCCTGCAGCTTCAGTATTATCATGGAGCAGCTGGTGTCATCTCAACATCAATGTAAGCAACTTTAACATAATTATACTAACTGACAATCCACTAGATATTGTTTCATGATAACTCTAGTCAATTATTAGCTAGGGTAATTAACTATATTAACAAGTCTCTCTCTAAAATTATTAATGTTTGAAGTAAAAGTTGAATATAAATAAATTGTTTCCAATATTTAACAAATGAGTTCTAAAAAGGTGTCTTTACAATATTTAAATTTGAAAACGGACAGAATTAATATTTAATCATTTCAAATAATTTCTATTGAAAAGAGAAAACTAGTTTTTACAGTTATATAAAGCATGCGAAATTAATATTGTTTATTGATTTAAATAGAGATTTGTATGCTCGACAACATTTACTTGAAACAATTTCCTCTAAAATAATTTGGGGAGCAATACGCATTGTTTACTTAATTATCCCGCGAGGGAGCACCAACATTTCAGCCCAAATAACTAGAGTTCATTTAATCCGGGAAGCTTATTTACTATTCGTAGATATTAATAATTATATTTAAATGAGTCCCTTTTGAAATGATTTGGGTAAAAGTCTGTTGTAAACAGTAATGAATATGTTTTTTTTTAAATTGACCACGTGATGAGGAGAGAAGGAGAGAGAAAGTTGATGATTTGATGAGTGAAATATGGAAACAGAATGTTTTGGTTGAGTTGAGTGTGAAGAGATGGTGAGAATCAGATGTTAGGAATAGATTGTGTAAATGGACGGAATGGTTAGAGATGATGAATGGAATATAGATGAGAGGGTTTGGTAGATTGAGAATGTGGTTGAAGCAAGGATGGTGTATCAGGATGACTGAATGTTACCCCATTTCATAAGATATAATAATTATCTTTACAACATATTTATTATTTGTTTAAATCTTATAATAATGAATGATTCACTTTAAAATTATAATGATGAATCGTTCTCATCTGTAACACAATACTTTGCTAGCTGACAGGTTATTAGCAGATTATCAGCTACTGAAACATTGTGATACAATGACAGTTAGTATAAAAAACAAACAAATTACGGATGATTAACTAGATGTTTCATTGTTAAACGTTCCGGTATTATTTTATACAAATATATTTCAACTAAATGATTGATATAAATAAATTTAATTAAATCATCCTTCAACGATTATTTATACTAGCGGTCATTGTATTTTATAAATAAAGTTCACTAATACTTTTATCCTTTTGGGTAATTGTTTCACATATTTCAAATATATGAGTTTTAAAAGTTTTCTTTACAATATTTAAATGGAGTGTATCTTTTAAATTTGAAGAGAATTGAAAATGTGGACTGCCTATAGTTTTGTTTGTAAATCTGGCTAATTTTATTAATTTTTTGAGAGAAAATATGAATGACAGTTTTTCCGTAACTTTTCGTACACATATAAAAAATTACATGTACTACAATAAGTAATGAACAAAAAAGTGAAATTTTAGTTAAATGAGGTGTTATGGATACATTTATACCTAGCAATAGATTTCGTTAAAACCATCCCTATTTAATTCTCAGCTTTGAAACTTCTTACACATATAAACAATTACGTTTACTTCAAAAAACTATCAACAAACATGTGAAAAGTTAGTTGAAATGAGGCGTTATGGACATACTTATACCTAGTAATAGATCCCGATAAAACCATCCCTATTAAATTTATTATTTTGATTTTTTTTTTATTAAAGTACGATAGAAATTCAAGAATTGTTTCCCTATTTCTATGTTGTAAATTTAATCATATTTTAAGTACTAGTTTTTTTTTTTAATTCAATGTTTACATACTTATTTCTGTATTTAAATATTTTAATTACTGATGAAATTCATAAACACTAATTAAAAAAACAATTTTTGAATTAATGTTATTAAATATATGTCATTTTCAATAAATTATAATGTTTATACATAAAATACACTCCAAGACATTTTGATGTGCACCGGAAGGTCGCTGGCGCTGCGTCGACTATACAGTTCATAACTTGCAAGCGTGGTAGCTAGATGTGCTGCTAGAAAATTAGTGGTTTTAAGTAAAAATATCAGTAAATATTAATAAAACACAGTGCCTTTCGTAAGTATAGATGTTATTCTGACGATTTTGATACAAATTTCACCTAGAAATATAGTTTTTGATAATTAAAAATGTATCAACATTTTATTACATAAATTACGTAACACATATATAGGATGCGATAACATAGGAATATTACATTTCAACAATTAAATTTGATATAAACGGCTTTAACATCATATTTGAACATGATTTTTAATAACAGTTATAAATAGTGTTTTTATTTCGAAAAGCGTGATATATATTATTTATTATTATTTACATACATAAGTATTACTTTTTATACATGAAAATGTGTAAAAGTACTGAATTTGAAAGTATTTTCTTTATTTTATATAAATTTATAAAAGTATTTGATTTGTTCAAACGATAAATTTGCCGAAGTGAACCTGTTTATTCCATAAATTTAGTCTTGTATGACGCTGTGTTGTTGAATGTTGCTGGATAAATAATTGTACGTTATAACAAAATACTGGTAAATAGTTAACGAGAACATTATTCTAATATTTTCGATAGATATTTGTACTTAAAAATAGTGTAAAATGTACTTTGTAATACATAACAGCTACAAGTGTTACGACATCTTAATAATGCATTTAACTAGTTGGTTTTGCCAATTGTTATTATTATTTCAAAACAATATTCTATTCATTTTGAGCATCTTTCTCAATTTTCATTTATAAAAATTTAATTCAAATATTGTTAATGGCTAAATACGTATTCATGTTATTTATTATCATTTGCTTTCTATATATTTAAATTGATAAAAGTATTGATTTGATGGCAGCTGAAACAATAATTAAACAAGTCTGTGCGTATTCAAGTTCACCTGCACTCAACAAACAGCGTTTACAAATACAGTCTTAATAATATTTACTCAATTCAGCCATTTTGTAGTTGGTGATGGCATTCGAAAGCCTTCTAAATGGTAGGTTCTTTTTTTAAAGCATTTTAGAGCTATTCTATTAATTGTTTTCTCTGTTATCATTATTAACTTTAATAAATGTTATGAAGTGTGTTACTAATATATTGTTTTTATGTTTATAGGGACATCACGGGACCTGCAAGCATCCTCAGCGTGTATCAACACCCCGGAGGCATCAGCAAAGACGAGTTTGAATATGAAATCTGCTGCTCACAACATCAATAATGTAAGAACATTGTTATTTTTTAATTATTTGTTTAATATTTATTTGAGAATTTGTGAAATAAATTCATATTCAGTTTAAAATAATAATGATGAATAGTAACTAGATATTTGTTAATGATAACGCTAGTAAATTGTTAGCTAGTGTCAGTTATTATGAAGGGTAATTAACTATATTTTTAATTGTTAAACCTTCCGGAATTATTTTGGTCAAAAATATTTCAAGTTAAAGTTGGATATAAATAAATGTTCTGTCCTAAAATAATGAAAATGAATCTCCCTGAATAGACTAGCGGTCATTGTATTGAATTGAGTGCTGGTGAATGAGGGGAATGAGGGGGAGGCACCTGGGAGGAAGGAAGCCATGTTTATTATCGATTAGCTAAACAAAAGTTAGCGGTAATTAGCAATTACAATTAATAGTAAGTGTTTATTGTTTGTTCCAGGCGTAATCGGAGAGAAATGCGAGCACTGGATACTCATCCACAACGACATGAAACCCTCCGTGGAGAGAAGAGATTGGAACCTGCAGAACCGGAGTCGAGGAATTTAAACAGAATGAGCTTCGCCAGAGAGCAGCTGTCCTGCTCTTATTGCATTCCTGCGCTGATTGGGAATTGGTACCGATCGATATTTTAAACAAATCATTAGAAATACTTGGAGAGCAAACACCGTGGTGATGGTGTCGACGACGATCGCTCTTCAGAAACCTACTCTTTATGTCGGCAGCAAAAGAAGAGAATGGAATCAGACGGAAATGTACTGGCATTGGTGAGAAACTTATTTATAAATCAAATCATGCCGTTTACCCATTACTAGGACATTATTCACGTATAAACGTTTCATGTTTTAAATTTGTTTACTTTTATAAAAAATATATAACAATAATAATTTATAAGAATTAATGAAAAAAGTAAAATGAGAAATATTTTATTTGAAATGTAGACATGTTGTGTAAGTTTCAATGTATTGAGTTGTGTCATCAATTAATTAGTCGGGCGAGTCATCATGCAACGAGCTCGAGCTCCGCACTTGCCAACAAAACGCTGAGCAGAGCTGGTCGCTTGAAAATAATCACGTGCTAGTGCGAGTGGCTGTGATTTCACCCAATAATGGGTAAAAGGTGTGGTGATTTAGTTATACATTCAATTAATTAATTAATGACAACATCCTAACACAAGAGACTTGATATGTTTGACACCCGGTCTGTGTTCATTCAGGTGACTTTGGACAGCTGCAAGAAGTCGACGGAGAATCTAGAGCACCAGGAAGCCGAGCTGGAGGAGATGATGGCCCCGGGGACTTGATGTTTGATGGCGTGTCCGGACGCTTCACTTCCAGTACTTTTGCAGGTGAGTGTATCTTTTAAAATTTAAATTGGCTGTAAATATGTCGGCTGTAACTTTTAAACTAGTCAAGATAATTGAAATTGGTTTTAAATTTTGAATTCTCCATCTTTTGAACGATATTTAATCATATTTTTATTATGAAAATGAATCTGATGAATAGATTGGTTTCAATATAAACCTACGTTCCGCGTACATCTGTGTAAAAACCATTTATTTGAATCCTTGGCCTAAATAATTTTGTTGGACGATTAAATATTCTTCTAGAAGTATTTTGATTTGGTAAATTACGTAAAACATTAATTGTCTCGTGCTTCAATTAACTTTTAAACATATTTTCAGTCATTAACCAAACACTTATATATTTGTTAATTAAATAACTAATATGATGGATTGTAATTGCCCAAAATCTGCAATTGCAGATTAGACATGTGCATACTGAACCCTCTTTAGAGTTTGTTTCATTCATGAACTTGGAATAGTTCTAATATTCTTTACAAAATCTCATGAATTTTATATGAAAAACTTTTCAATTCGCTGCTAAAATCCACGTTTAATTAAATTAATTGAAGCACCAATCTATTTTATTTTAATGATTTTCCTTTTAAATTATATACATATTTATTTTAAAATAAGTTTAAATAGTTTTTCAGTCATTTTGAATTCAAATATAAATGTCAAAACTAGAGAATTAATTTATCACTAAATTACTTAGGCGGGTAAAAAAATCCGTGAACTATTTTGGGGGCAAAGACATTAAAATATTAGTTTTCGGGGTTTGCTGTTTATAATAAAAAAATTATGTTATGAACGTTAATATTAACTATTAATAAATAATATAGAGTAGTTTTTATTGATTAGAAATCAAATTATTTTTATAAAATAAACACCCAATAATTTGGATGCATACTGCGCCACTGATACAGTTCAACGTTTTAGTAATAGGTGGCAGTAGTATGTTAGTTGTCAGAAACTGATATTTGACAAGTAAACTACATTTGTAAAATGATATGATTTTAATCTAAAATATTGTTAATTACCAACAAAATGTAGTAGATTAAGTGAGTTTTAACTTTAATTAATTTAAATAATGTGGCAATGTCGTTTTTAGGTATGAATTTCATGCACAAACCATAGACAGATGTCAGGGAATGAAAACAACATTTGTCGACTTGAAAACCAATTATTATGAACGACAATGTTTACAATCACCACAAATCAACGACAAAACCAACTTGTGAACCAGGTTGTTGATGCACAGTGAAACCGCCAAACAGGTGAGATGATTTTTGATTTATATTTTTGTATTTTTAAACAAAAAATGTACTTTTAAAATATCTCGATTAGTACAAGACTTACGCGCTGCTAAATAAATTAAATAATTTTTTAGTTTCATTACTTTTTAAATAATGAGTGTATCTAAATGTGGGTTTACTTTTATTATTTCTAGTACACTCACTCTCAAAAGTTATGATGATTATGAGCCTTAAAATAAACATGATGACGGGTGCTATGCTATGTTACTAATACATTGTTTTTATGTTTATAGGGACATCATCAAGATGTTGAAGCAGCTGGCGTGATTAAAGCTGCCGCCATCCAGAGCTTGGAGCAGCTGGAGCTGGTGTCACCGTGGACATCATCATCAATGTAAGTACATTGTTATTTTTTTAATTATTTGGGTAAAAACAATAATAATAATGATGGTGAATGATTAGTAACTGACAATCTACTAAATATTCATTAATGATAACGGTAGTACATTATTAGCTAGTCAAGGGTGATTAATTATAAAGCTTGTCTCAGAAAAAAATGTCTGCTATAATTTTTAACTAAAAACCATATAATTAAATGAATTTTTTAAAAACTATTAAAGACATTATTGATCAACAACTAAATAGTACATAATAGCATATATTTACATTTTAATTATGATTCATACAAAAGTTGCGCATTTTCCTTTTCACCCCATTCATTAAAATTTGTACAGCATAATCAGATATCATTTTTGTAATTTGTTTCCACTTATATTTGAAATTATCGACAGAATTGAGTGGTTTCTTATATTTTAATAACTTCTGCTTCATATGGGGCCAATATTTTTTGATTGGGCGCAATTCAGGACAATTTGTAGGATTTTCAGATTTATGTACAAATTCTATATGTGGGGTTTCTTTTATACCAATCCAAGACTTTTTTTGTGTAATGACATGTTGCCAAATATGGCCAAAATAGTACTGGTGTGTTATGAAGCCTTATAAAGGGCAATAATCATCTTTCAAGACACTCGCTTAAATATCTTTCGCCATTGGAACAAATGGCCTGCCATACAAGCATCTTTTTTGAGAATTTTTCTATTTTAATTACCTTCAATTAACTACTTTCCAGAATAATAATAATGACCTGGTCGAGATTTTAATTCAAGTTAACAATACGTTTCGACATCCATGATAACACATAATTTTTTTGATATCACTTTAAAGTAAAGTTTTCTTTTTGTGTTAGTTTCTTGCTTAGTATTCCTGTTAGGCACTTTTGTTTTTTTAAATACTTTATAGAATTCTTTAGCTTAATTTTCTGGACTGTTGATTGAGTAGTTTCAAATCTCTCACAGAAAGATTTTTATTTTTACACAAAGCCTCCAAGACATTTTCTCAATATTTTGATCTACAAATCCAGGTTTGCATCCACTTCCACATTATTTTGTGTATTACCCGTTTCATTATATCTTCTTAACACCCTTTGAACAGTCCTTGTTGTAGATTTTAACTCTAAAGCTACTTTTCTTGTGGATATATGCCTATTTTGAACACATTTGTACAAAATATTTTCGCGTAATTCTTCGTATTTCGATGGCATCTTTGTATACTAAATTGTATGAAAGTTGTCAACTAATTGTTTTTGTATATGTATAAAAGCAGTATACGAAAAGGCCCAAATCTAAGCGACAATTTGTTCTGGGGCAAGCTTTATTTTACTTTTACAATTATTTTTCTCCTAAAATAATTAATGTCCGGTTCAAAGCAGAAAATTTAAATTAATCTCCTTTAATAATTTGATTTTACTAGCGGTGACTTTTACCCAATATTTAAAATATATGAGTTTTAAAAATGTTGTTTACAACATTTAATTTTGAAGAGGTTTGAAAATGTGGACTGTCTATAGTTTTGTTTGTAAACCTGGCGAATTTTATTAATTTTCTGAGAGAAAATATGAACGACAGTTTTTCCGTAACTTTAGATAAACATGTTTTAAAAACGGCTGTAATTTAGTAACCAGTCAACCGGGTTTCAACATTCAATTCCTCATCTATTGACCATAGTTTCATCCCTTAATATCAACCCTCCAGAAAATAATTAATTCTAAAATGAAGAATTATTCACAATTGGTTTAAACATATAATTTTATTTTGATAATTTACTATTCTTTAATATTAAAAATTACTTTTAAAGATTGTTTAGTATTTTTAATGATAGATGCTCATTTTAAATTCTGTTTTGCAGTTGACGCAAATTATCTGAATGCGGCATTCAGTCCCAGGAGTCGAGCGCCATGCCCACGTTGTCCACGCTGTCCACCGGGTGCTTCAACACACTTCGGGAACAAAAGATAAGTAAACATGTCGTTTATTTATATTTTAATTAGTCTAAAAGAAATTATTAATAATTTGTTTAGAATTTTATTGAGACACTGCCTTGACATACATCTGCTGTATTATTTTATACAAATATATTTCAACTAAATGATTGATATAAATAAATGTAATTAAATCATCCTTCAACGATTATTTATACTAGCGGTCATTGTATTTTATAAATAAAGTTCACAAATACTTTTATCCTTTTCGGTAATTGTTTAAAATATATGAGTTTTAAAAGATTTCTTTACAATATTTAAATGGAGTGTATCTTTTAAATTTGAAGAGGTTTGAAAATTTGAACTGCCTATAGTTTATGAATATGAATGACAGTTTTTCCGTAACTTTAGATAAACATGTTTTAAAAACGGCTGTAATTTAGTAACCAGTCAACCGGGTTTCAACATTCAATTCCTCATCTATTGACTATAGTTTCATCCCTTAATATCAACCCTCCAGAAAATAATTAATTTTAAAATAAACGTTATTGAAACGAGGATGTTGTGTCGGGTTGAGAATGTTTGTCGAAGACTGATGAGTGGATGTTCTGTGAAAATTATTTGTGATATTAACAATTGGTTTAAACATGTAATTTTATTTTGCTAATTTACTATTCTTTAATATTAAAAATTACTTTTACAGATCGTTTAGTATTTTTAATGATAGATGCTCATTTTAAATTGTGTTTTGCAGTTTACGCAAATGATCAGAATGCGGCATTCAGTCCCAGGAGTCGAGCGCCATGTCCACGCTGTCCACCGGTTGCTTCAACACACTTCAGGAATAAAAGATAAGTACAAATTTTATTTATATTTTAATTAATCTAAAAAATGAGAAAAGAAATTATTAATAATTGATTTAGAATTTTATTGAGACACAGCCTTGACATACATCTGCTGTCTTTTAATTTAATTTATTATTTGATGTGATAAATATTTGTTTAAACTGTTTTAAAAGTAAATTGCTAAATTCTAGAAACGTTATTATTTTACTTTTGTTTATACTAAATAATAATATATTAATAACATTAATAATTTCTAATAATAATAACAGTAAACTGAGTAATATTGTATTTGAAGTGTATTTTAGATGTGTATATGTTGTGTATGTTTCAAATTCACTTTAATCTCATTCATTGGTTGTGAGTGTGTCATCAAGTAGGTCGCTCGGAGTCTGCAACAAGGAACCATGAACATTATGAAGAAGTTTGTGTTTGTTTCACTTGCCCAACAAACGTCGTCGTGTAATTTAACTTTTGTCTGCCTTATTTAAAGGCCTTCATAACTTCATAACCGATATCGTATCGTGGATTTGATTTATAGTTATACTATAAGATCATATTCACGAGTCAATATCGTGTCTTTTATCTCTACGTACATTTTAATTTAGTTAGTTAGTTGCTGCCTTAATAGGAGGCCATCCTAACTGTGTGTAGTTCTTTTCGTGGGGTTGATTTATTACTATAAATCAATTTTACGAATTGAAATTGTGTAGATCGATATCTATCGTGGGTTTGATTTGAAATCAACCTCACGAGTCGATATCGTGTATTTTGTATTTTCCACCACAAAACGCTGGCCCCACGTGGGGCCCCAACATACATACCATCACCAGGCAAGTGTTGAAGCGTTTCGTGATCCGGGTTGGGGCGAGTCCCTCGCGAGCGTGCTGCTGAGTGTAGCTAGAAGGTGTAAGCCGATGCCTTGGGTGGTCGAGTTATCGAATCACAGGAACCATATTGTCCAATGAGTCATTGGGAGATCTAGACATAATTCGACTGTTCGAGCACTGCGAAATCTTCCCAGCAGTCGGGTAGGTTGGTAGGCGGTGAACCGAGAGGTCGTGGGCACGGAATATGCTCAACGTTTTTGCTAACTTGACAAGCACGCTTCGGTTGCTTTGTCGTAGATTCGTAGCTAGTCGTTGGCAAACACTTAGGTAAGATAGGGTAGGTAGGGAGAAAAAGATGGCACCTTTACTGAAGACTACGTAAAATGTGAGTCTCTTTCAGGTTCTTCCTAACACTTGACCGATATCTTATCGTGGATATGATTTATAGTTATACTATAAGATCATATTCACGAGTCAATATCGTGTTTTTTATCTACGTACATTTAAATTTAGTTAGTTTAGTTTCTGCCTTGTTAGAAGGCCTTCCTAACAACTGTGTAGTTCTTTTCGTGGGGTTGATTTATTACTATAAATCAATTTTACGAATCGAAATTGGTTAGAACAATATCTATCGTGGGGTTGATTTATTTCCATAAATCAATTTTACGAATTGATATTGTGATATCTATCGTGGGTTTGATGTGTAATCAACCTCACGAGTCGATATCGGATGTTTTGTATTGTCCACCATAAAACGCTGGCCCCACGTGGGGCCCCATCATAGCGTTTCGCGGTTGCTTTGTTGTAGATTCGTAGCTAGTCTTTGACAAAAACTTAGGTAAGATAGGGTAGGTAGGGAGAAGAAGGACACCATCATTGAAAACTTACTGTTTTTCAAGGAGTATTTGTACTTGTTTTTAATAATATTTTGTTGCTAGGTGCGGTGGTGAATGAAGAAAACCAACGTTTCCTGTTGGTGATTACATCAAAATGCTGGGAAGATTCATCAGCAGCAGAATCAACAGCTTCTCTTCAAACATATCAGAAGATGACTGCAAAGTCAACGCAGAATGTCGTCAAGACCGCTGCCTCCAACATCAATATAAGATAATTATTAGTTTTAAGTGGGTTGTATTTAATCGAGCACCAAAATATCAGCTTTAAATAATTCATATTCAATATCCAAAATACTAGACTTTGCTAATCTGTTTATCAATTTAAATATCAAATATTTGTATTTGCTATTTGCCATATTAGCATTTAATTTTCCATGAAGCTTATTTACTATTATATTTAAAGATCAGTTAGTAATTTTTTTATTATTATTTTTAGTATTAATTTAATTATTTCAGACTATCAAAATATAATTTAACTAGGGTTAAAAATATATATTTTTGGTGTTTAATAAATATATTTCTGGCAAGAGCAACACAGTTCTTATTGATTATTGATGATACAATGATTTCGGTGCTCATTTAAATTATTCCCTTTTTAAATTATTTGGGTAAAAGTCTGTTAAAAACAGTAATAAATATGTTGTTTTAAATTAATATAAAATAGCGCAATTGTGTACAAGGGAGAATGTGAGTGAAAATGGACAGAGAGTGATTGATTTTATTCTGTGTGATGAATGATTGATGCGCGGTTTTTCAGTTCATTCTGACATTTATATGACATAATTATTTGTCGCAATTTTGTTGAGCGACTTGGTCGTGTTAGATGACCTAAAATAATTAGAAATATAGTAAAACCGTCAGAAGGGTATCATTAGAAATATATTACAATATACACTTTTCTATTTACTATTTCATATACAATTTAATTCTTTTTTTATTGAGTTAATTTGTAATTTTACGTATTCATATTTTTTCTGCCAATTTGCACCAATTTTTAATTGTCTGCCTCCATTATTTTTCTCTTTTTTAAATTATTTAAACTTTTGCTAGAATTTTAATGAACGCGTACCTGACATAGAACTTAAATTTAATCTTGTACATTATTAATATTTGTATCTTTGGACTAGAGAACTTTTAAAATTTTGGCCCTACAGTATTAAATGAGGCAGAAATTTCCTCCCAACACTTTTCTTCTCCTTAACACAATACTTTATTTTTCATTCTATACATGTTTTTAACTCTCACTAAATCTATTAATAATTCAACTTCATTGGTGGAAAAATTTGCAGCTCTTTTAATATTTTCCATCATGTGTATATAAATATATTTCTTATTTTACCTGTGACAGAATATAAACTGAGGCAATGATTATCATTTTCTTAGAATCCCAAATTACACAACACCATAAAATTATGTTTACATTCAGTTTAGGTTCAGCTGAACTAGATTAATTTGACAAGTTATAAACAAAAAAATGTTGAGGCTCAAGTTCAAGGTTCAACTGAAAAACCGAGCATGAGAAGTGTATTTGATGGTGTCGCGTATACGTCTGGATAAAAGTTGGTGAATGAGGGTGTTAGAGATATGTCTGTTGAGTAAATAAATGAATGAAGGAATGGTACGAATGATGAATTATATTGTGGAATGAATCAGATGTTAGGAATAGATGGTGTGAGTATTTTAGGGGTTTGTATGGTAGCGTAAATGGACTGAATGGTTGTAGTGAAATTGCAAGAGAAAATGTTAGAGGTGAGAATGATTTCGGCTTGAATGAGATGTTGATGTATGGAGGTGAGAGGTTATTTGACTCCTGATGATTGGAAATGCGCGCACGCAGTTAGAGTGTTTGAAGGTAGCGAGGCTGCGGTAGTGTCTGCGTTACCTGGTGCGGATGATGTTGTAAATGATTTCAATAAATGAAGCAGAAAACGATTTAAATAATGTTAATTAATGATAATGTGTTAGTAGAATTAGTATTTAGTTTTATAAATTTGGCAATAACATTTATTGGTAGATATGGTTTACAAAACAAATTTACAAACACTTATATATTGTACAAATACAAACACATTGTTAATAGAGAGAGGGACTGTTTAGGGAATGTCCTTTAATGACAAGGGCTATGAACATCTAAATATTCATTCATTAGTTTCTGGTCGGCCCTAACGGCTTTCTTAATTTTAAAAGCTTCAAGGAAAGTGAATCGATATCCTTTCCTTTTATATGTAGAACTGACAAATTACATATAGAACTTTTATGATAAAAATCTATCAAGTGTTTAGCTAGATTAGACTGGGTACTTTTGATCATATAATTATAACAATACTCTTTAAATCTAGTCTGGAAACTTGGTCCTGTTTGCTCTATATAAACATATTCACAATCTTTACATTTAATTTAACAAAGGGTCTTTATTCATTAGTTTATTATTATTAGTATATAATGTCAAATTTCCTCCAATTCTTAGCCATACTACGATTCATGCCATTAACATAATTTAATTTTTTATAAATTGATCTAGATCTAGTTTCAAAGTGTAACAGGATAAAATTAATTTCTTGTAATTGATCTAATTTTCTTATTTATTAGCTTCACTTTGTTTGCTGCAATATTTAAAATGATTATAATTCAGATCATCAGATAAATTATAAAACGTTACTAGCTTTATATTACATGGGTGATACAAATTAGTGGGTTTCCTGTAAATATTAAAATTAAATTTATTGTTAATGTGTTGGATAGTAATGGCCAAGATATTTATGCTTTTATTAACTTTCACTTCAGTGGTAAATTATATATTTTAATCAAATGAATTAAGGACATTTAGTAGTTGTTGCTCCTGGTGTAAAGGGATTAAAACATCGTCGATATATCTATACCAAAAATGTAAATATTTTAGGAGGTATTTATTGGAATTGAGGCATATATATTCTCAAAATTGTTGATGAATATTTCAGATAATAAAGACCCTCATTTTGTTAATTACAAATGTCACCAAAGAGCAATAATAATTTGTTTGTAAGCAAACTTCCAGCAAGTTTAAAGTTACATGGTTAACTTCAAGCTGTTTTTAATGAAAATTGGAATGGAAGTAAATTCCCAAAACCTCCCTCTCTCTATTAACAGAGTTGGTTTGTATTTGAACTACATATAAGTGTTTGCAAAACCAAGTGTTTTTATTTATTAATTTTAAATCACGTTTCGCCGAATGCAAACAGCTTCATTAATTGAAATGATGAATGTGTTAGTGTTTGAGAAGAGCGATTGCAATGTTTCGGTGATGGATGATGTGAGATAGGAGATGATATGAATGTGTTTGTATATTAGGGTAGTATGTGATCGAGGTATGGACGTATTAATTCAGAATACATTGGTGTATGTTGTATGATGACTCTGAGATTGACATGAATGTTGTTGAAAGAGTGAATATAAGTCAGATGAGATAGTTTAGGAATGTGGAACGTGTGTGGAATGGAAGATATGAATGAACTTTTATGAATGTATATGTATGTATTTATGTATGAAGAGTTGATGGTAGATTGAGCATGTGGTTGAAGCAAGGATAACTGAATGTTTCTGGGGTTCGTGTTACCCCATTTAATAAGATATAGCGTGATGCTCTGTATAATAATTATCTTTACAACATATATATTATTTGTTTAAACTATATAATAATGAATGATTCACTTTAAAATTATAATGATGAATCGTTCTCATCTGTAACACAATACTTTGCTAGCTGACAATTTATTATACATACATATATATATTTTTATTGTAACATTAGCAGATTGTCAGCTACTGAAACATTGTGATACAGTGACAGTTAGTATAAAAAACAAACAAATTACGAATGATTAACTAGATTTTTCATTGTTAAACATTCCGGCATTATTTTATACAAATATATTTCAAGTAAATGATTGATATAAATAAATTTGAATCAGTTTTATTTTAAATATTATTCTCTAAACAACTTATGACCGATTTAAATAAAGTTAATCAAATCATCCTCCATCGATTATTTATACTAACAGTCAACATATTTTGTAAATAAAGATAATGAAATACTTTTACCCAAAATAATTGTATCAAAGTATTAATTCTAAAAGTTTCCATTATAATAATTAAATTGATTTTTTTTTAAAAATTGGGAAAACTGACAGAATTGATATTTACTAATGATAATAACAAATATATTTTAAGTAGATAGTTGACAATAACTTTGTTTAACACATATTTATTCTTTAAGAATAAGAAATAGATACCTATTGTAATAAGTTATACATGCCATCTTATTACAATATTCTTTATTCTTAAAAAATAAATCGGTTTTGAAGAGATTTATTGTGAATTATTAAATTTAAAATATAGTTTTTATTGTTTAAGATAAATAAGTAAATAATATTATTGTAATTTAATATGTAAAAATAATAACAAATATGTTTTAAATAGATAGTTTACAATAACTTTGTTTAACACATATTTATTGTTTAAGAATAAGAAATAGGGTACCCATTGTAATAAGTTAACATATATCTTATTACAATATTCCTTATTCTTAAAGAATAAATGTGTGTTGAAGAGATTTATTGTGAATTATTTAATTTAAAATATAGTTTTTATTGTTTAAGATAAATAAGTTAATAATATTATTGTAATTAAATATGTAAAAACAATAATAAATGTTTTAAATAGATAAGTTTACAATAACTTCCTCCAATTCATTTTCAAGATATAATCCTCTCGAAAAGTCCTCCAATACATTTATATTTCCTCCCATGAAATCCCTCAAATCAATTATAAAATTGTTCTTCCTCCAATTCATTTATAAGATATCATCCTCCCAAAAACTCCCTCAAATCATTTATAAAATAGCCATCCTACTAAATATCCCTCAAATCCATTTATAAAATAATCACCCTCTTAAAAAGTTCCTCAAATAACTTTTATAAAGCAATCCTACATTCTAAAAGACACCCAAGAAAATAAATAATATTTTTTTCAATAATATATTATATATTTAATAAAAATTGTAATAATTATGTTTTACATTGTATTTATAATATAAATTTGTAATAAATAAATTGTAATGAATGCTTTAAATATTGTATTTATAATAAATATTGTAATATAGATGTTAGTTTCTATTGTATACTGATTTAAAACGTCAATAAAAGTGTTTAAAATGGCTGCCATTCTTTCATTTATTTCCTTCTGTAAATATAAATATTTTATTCAAATTCAATTAACTTGTCTTCCATTTTGTACCTCCCATATATTAAATGAATTCAATTTAATATTAATTAAGAGGAGGAGCCACGAAAGATTTAATGGGAGTCAACACAACCAATTAAGAAACAGGGTTGCCAATTCACTATAACCAAAATCCAGTAAAGTTACCTCCTCATCGTTCTGCGCCCCGGATACAAATCGACGAATTTGGAGCAATTCCTGACCAAAAACTCGAAGTTTTTTCTAGTTCAAAAACTGAACAATAGATAGCACTACCATGCATACATGATTGATGCTGCCCCCTGGTGACCAATTTTAGAACTAAGAAAAAAAACTTTGAAATTTTGTCAGGATCTGCTCCAATTTGGTCGGTTTGTATCCGGGGCGCAGAACGGCGAGGAGGTATCTTTACTGTATTTTGGTTATAGTGAATTGGCATCACTGCTTTCTTAATTGGTTGTGTTACCGCCCTCATTTCTTCTATTGCTCCTCCTCATAATTGAAACTTAATTGAATTTAATTTTATATATGGGAGGAACAAAATGGCTGATTAATAGAAATTTAAATGGAAGTATTTAAATGTAAATAATTAAATAGACGCCATTTTCAATTCAACCATTGACATTTAAAGTAAAAGAAACAAACATTAAAATAATTAATTAAATTAACTTAGTTCGCAAATTCACCAACAGATGGCAGCACCAGTCCTAAAACCCCGTGAGAAAAAAAATTAAAAACAACAAGGTATGTATAAATATAAACAATATTTATTATCATTGCAAAGTTGTGTACAAGTTTTACTAACATTTTATTTTAGAATTGTTAACTACAAGTACATTTTATTTATAATACAAACTATTTTTTAAATAAATTAATTTAGAATAAGTCTCTTTAAAATATATTTATTCTTGAAGTATAAGACGTATTGCAATAAGATGTATGTTTTCTTATTACAATATTTCTTATTCTTAAAGAATAGATATGTTTTAAATAGAGTTATTGTAAACTTATCTATTTAAAATATTTATTATTGTTTTTACATATTTAATTACAATAATATTATTAACTTATTTATCTTAAACAATAAAAACTATATTTTAAATTAAATAATTCACAATAAATCTCTTCAACACACATTTATTCTTTAAGAATAAGGAATATTGTAATAAGATATATGTTAACTTATTAAATGGGTACCCTATTTCTTATTCTTAAACAATAAATATGTGTTAAAGAAAGTTATTGTAAACTATCTATTTAAAACATATTTGTTATTATTTTTACATATTAAATTACAATAATATTATTTACTTATTTATCTTAAACAATAAAAACTATATTTTAAATTTAATAATTCACAATAAATCTCTTCAAAACCGATTTATTTTTTAAGAATAAAGAATATTGTAATAAGATGGCATGTATAACTTATTACAATAGGTATCTATTTCTTATTCTTAAAGAATAAATATGTGTTAAACAAAGTTATTGTCAACTATCTACTTAAAATATATTTGTTATTATCATTAGTAAATATCAATTCTGTCAGTTTTCCCAATTTTTAAAAAGAAATCAATTTAATTATTATAATGGAAACTTTTAGAATTAATACTTTGATACAATTATTTTGGGTAAAAGTATTTCATTATCTTTATTTACAAAATATGTTGACTGTTAGTATAAATAATCGATGGAGGATGATTTGATTAACTTTATTTAAATCGGTCATAAGTTGTTTAGAGAATAATATTTAAAATAAAACTGATTCAAATTTATTTATATCAATCATTTACTTGAAATATATTTGTATAAAATAATGCCGGAATGTTTAACAATGAAAAATCTAGTTAATCATTCGTAATTTGTTTGTTTTTTATACTAACTGTCACTGTATCACAATGTTTCAGTAGCTGACAATCTGCTAATGTTACAATAAAAATATATATATGTATGTATAATAAATTGTCAGCTAGCAAAGTATTGTGTTACAGATGAGAACGATTCATCATTATAATTTTAAAGTGAATCATTCATTATTATATAGTTTAAACAAATAATATATATGTTGTAAAGATAATTATTATACAGAGCATCACGCTATATCTTATTAAATGGGGTAACACGAACCCCAGAAACATTCAGTTATCCTTGCTTCAACCACATGCTCAATCTACCATCAACTCTTCATACATAAATACATACATATACATTCATAAAAGTTCATTCATATCTTCCATTCCACACACGTTCCACATTCCTAAACTATCTCATCTGACTTATATTCACTCTTTCAACAACATTCATGTCAATCTCAGAGTCATCATACAACATACACCAATGTATTCTGAATTAATACGTCCATACCTCGATCACATACTACCCTAATATACAAACACATTCATATCATCTCCTATCTCACATCATCCATCACCGAAACATTGCAATCGCTCTTCTCAAACACTAACACATTCATCATTTCAATTAATGAAGCTGTTTGCATTCGGCGAAACGTGATTTAAAATTAATAAATAAAAACACTTGGTTTTGCAAACACTTATATGTAGTTCAAATACAAACCAACTCTGTTAATAGAGAGAGGGAGGTTTTGGGAATTTACTTCCATTCCAATTTTCATTAAAAACAGCTTGAAGTTAACCATGTAACTTTAAACTTGCTGGAAGTTTGCTTACAAACAAATTATTATTGCTCTTTGGTGACATTTGTAATTAACAAAATGAGGGTCTTTATTATCTGAAATATTCATCAACAATTTTGAGAATATATATGCCTCAATTCCAATAAATACCTCCTAAAATATTTACATTTTTGGTATAGATATATCGACGATGTTTTAATCCCTTTACACCAGGAGCAACAACTACTAAATGTCCTTAATTCATTTGATTAAAATATATAATTTACCACTGAAGTGAAAGTTAATAAAAGCATAAATATCTTGGCCATTACTATCCAACACATTAACAATAAATTTAATTTTAATATTTACAGGAAACCCACTAATTTGTATCACCCATGTAATATAAAGCTAGTAACGTTTTATAATTTATCTGATGATCTGAATTATAATCATTTTAAATATTGCAGCAAACAAAGTGAAGCTAATAAATAAGAAAATTAGATCAATTACAAGAAATTAATTTTATCCTGTTACACTTTGAAACTAGATCTAGATCAATTTATAAAAAATTAATTTATGTTAATGGCATGAATCGTAGTATGGCTAAGAATTGGAGGAAATTTGACATTATATACTAATAATAATAAACTAATGAATAAAGACCCTTTGTTAAATTAAATGTAAAGATTGTGAATATGTTTATATAGAGCAAACAGGACCAAGTTTCCAGACTAGATTTAAAGAGTATTGTTATAATTATATGATCAAAAGTACCCAGTCTAATCTAGCTAAACACTTGATAGATTTTTATCATAAAAGTTCTATATGTAATTTGTCAGTTCTACATATAAAAGGAAAGGATATCGATTCACTTTCCTTGAAGCTTTTAAAATTAAGAAAGCCGTTAGGGCCGACCAGAAACTAATGAATGAATATTTAGATGTTCATAGCCCTTGTCATTAAAGGACATTCCCTAAACAGTCCCTCTCTCTATTAACAATGTGTTTGTATTTGTACAATATATAAGTGTTTGTAAATTTGTTTTGTAAACCATATCTACCAATAAATGTTATTGCCAAATTTATAAAACTAAATACTAATTCTACTAACACATTATCATTAATTAACATTATTTAAATCGTTTTCTGCTTCATTTATTGAAATCATTTACAACATCATCCGCACCAGGTAACGCAGACACTACCGCAGCCTCGCTACCTTCAAACACTCTAACTGCGTGCGCGCATTTCCAATCATCAGGAGTCAAATAACCTCTCACCTCCATACATCAACATCTCATTCAAGCCGAAATCATTCTCACCTCTAACATTTTCTCTTGCAATTTCACTACAACCATTCAGTCCATTTACGCTACCATACAAACCCCTAAAATACTCACACCATCTATTCCTAACATCTGATTCATTCCACAATATAATTCATCATTCGTACCATTCCTTCATTCATTTATTTACTCAACAGACATATCTCTAACACCCTCATTCACCAACTTTTATCCAGACGTATACGCGACACCATCAAATACACTTCTCATGCTCGGTTTTTCAGTTGAACCTTGAACTTGAGCCTCAACATTTTTTTGTTTATAACTTGTCAAATTAATCTAGTTCAGCTGAACCTAAACTGAATGTAAACATAATTTTATGGTGTTGTGTAATTTGGGATTCTAAGAAAATGATAATCATTGCCTCAGTTTATATTCTGTCACAGGTAAAATAAGAAATATATTTATATACACATGATGGAAAATATTAAAAGAGCTGCAAATTTTTCCACCAATGAAGTTGAATTATTAATAGATTTAGTGAGAGTTAAAAACATGTATAGAATGAAAAATAAAGTATTGTGTTAAGGAGAAGAAAAGTGTTGGGAGGAAATTTCTGCCTCATTTAATACTGTAGGGCCAAAATTTTAAAAGTTCTCTAGTCCAAAGATACAAATATTAATAATGTACAAGATTAAATTTAAGTTCTATGTCAGGTACGCGTTCATTAAAATTCTAGCAAAAGTTTAAATAATTTAAAAAAGAGAAAAATAATGGAGGCAGACAATTAAAAATTGGTGCAAATTGGCAGAAAAAATATGAATACGTAAAATTACAAATTAACTCAATAAAAAAAGAATTAAATTGTATATGAAATAGTAAATAGAAAAGTGTATATTGTAATATATTTCTAATGATACCCTTCTGACGGTTTTACTATATTTCTAATTATTTTAGGTCATCTAACACGACCAAGTCGCTCAACAAAATTGCGACAAATAATTATGTCATATAAATGTCAGAATGAACTGAAAAACCGCGCATCAATCATTCATCACACAGAATAAAATCAATCACTCTCTGTCCATTTTCACTCACATTCTCCCTTGTACACAATTGCGCTATTTTATATTAATTTAAAACAACATATTTATTACTGTTTTTAACAGACTTTTACCCAAATAATTTAAAAAGGGAATAATTTAAATGAGCACCGAAATCATTGTATCATCAATAATCAATAAGAACTGTGTTGCTCTTGCCAGAAATATATTTATTAAACACCAAAAATATATATTTTTAACCCTAGTTAAATTATATTTTGATAGTCTGAAATAATTAAATTAATACTAAAAATAATAATAAAAAAATTACTAACTGATCTTTAAATATAATAGTAAATAAGCTTCATGGAAAATTAAATGCTAATATGGCAAATAGCAAATACAAATATTTGATATTTAAATTGATAAACAGATTAGCAAAGTCTAGTATTTTGGATATTGAATATGAATTATTTAAAGCTGATATTTTGGTGCTCGATTAAATACAACCCACTTAAAACTAATAATTATCTTATATTGATGTTGGAGGCAGCGGTCTTGACGACATTCTGCGTTGACTTTGCAGTCATCTTCTGATATGTTTGAAGAGAAGCTGTTGATTCTGCTGCTGATGAATCTTCCCAGCATTTTGATGTAATCACCAACAGGAAACGTTGGTTTTCTTCATTCACCACCGCACCTAGCAACAAAATATTATTAAAAACAAGTACAAATACTCCTTGAAAAACAGTAAGTTTTCAATGATGGTGTCCTTCTTCTCCCTACCTACCCTATCTTACCTAAGTTTTTGTCAAAGACTAGCTACGAATCTACAACAAAGCAACCGCGAAACGCTATGATGGGGCCCCACGTGGGGCCAGCGTTTTATGGTGGACAATACAAAACATCCGATATCGACTCGTGAGGTTGATTACACATCAAACCCACGATAGATATCACAATATCAATTCGTAAAATTGATTTATGGAAATAAATCAACCCCACGATAGATATTGTTCTAACCAATTTCGATTCGTAAAATTGATTTATAGTAATAAATCAACCCCACGAAAAGAACTACACAGTTGTTAGGAAGGCCTTCTAACAAGGCAGAAACTAAACTAACTAAATTTAAATGTACGTAGATAAAAAACACGATATTGACTCGTGAATATGATCTTATAGTATAACTATAAATCATATCCACGATAAGATATCGGTCAAGTGTTAGGAAGAACCTGAAAGAGACTCACATTTTACGTAGTCTTCAGTAAAGGTGCCATCTTTTTCTCCCTACCTACCCTATCTTACCTAAGTGTTTGCCAACGACTAGCTACGAATCTACGACAAAGCAACCGAAGCGTGCTTGTCAAGTTAGCAAAAACGTTGAGCATATTCCGTGCCCACGACCTCTCGGTTCACCGCCTACCAACCTACCCGACTGCTGGGAAGATTTCGCAGTGCTCGAACAGTCGAATTATGTCTAGATCTCCCAATGACTCATTGGACAATATGGTTCCTGTGATTCGATAACTCGACCACCCAAGGCATCGGCTTACACCTTCTAGCTACACTCAGCAGCACGCTCGCGAGGGACTCGCCCCAACCCGGATCACGAAACGCTTCAACACTTGCCTGGTGATGGTATGTATGTTGGGGCCCCACGTGGGGCCAGCGTTTTGTGGTGGAAAATACAAAATACACGATATCGACTCGTGAGGTTGATTTCAAATCAAACCCACGATAGATATCGATCTACACAATTTCAATTCGTAAAATTGATTTATAGTAATAAATCAACCCCACGAAAAGAACTACACACAGTTAGGATGGCCTCCTATTAAGGCAGCAACTAACTAACTAAATTAAAATGTACGTAGAGATAAAAGACACGATATTGACTCGTGAATATGATCTTATAGTATAACTATAAATCAAATCCACGATACGATATCGGTTATGAAGTTATGAAGGCCTTTAAATAAGGCAGACAAAAGTTAAATTACACGACGACGTTTGTTGGGCAAGTGAAACAAACACAAACTTCTTCATAATGTTCATGGTTCCTTGTTGCAGACTCCGAGCGACCTACTTGATGACACATACACAACATATACACATCTAACATACACTTCAAATACAATATTACTCAGTTTACTGTTATTATTATTAGAAATTATTAATGTTATTAATATATTATTATTTAGTATACACAAAAGTAAAATAATAACGTTTCTAGAATTTAGCAATTTACTTTTAAAACAGTTTAAACAAATATTTATCACATCAAATAATAAATTAAATTAAAAGACAGCAGATGTATGTCAAGGCTGTGTCTCAATAAAATTCTAAATCAATTATTAATAATTTCTTTTCTCATTTTTTAGATTAATTAAAATATAAATAAAATTTGTACTTATCTTTTATTCCTGAAGTGTGTTGAAGCAACCGGTGGACAGCGTGGACATGGCGCTCGACTCCTGGGACTGAATGCCGCATTCTGATCATTTGCGTAAACTGCAAAACACAATTTAAAATGAGCATCTATCATTAAAAATACTAAACGATCTGTAAAAGTAATTTTTAATATTAAAGAATAGTAAATTAGCAAAATAAAATTACATGTTTAAACCAATTGTTAATATCACAAATAATTTTCACAGAACATCCACTCATCAGTCTTCGACAAACATTCTCAACCCGACACAACATCCTCGCTTCAATAACGTTTATTTTAAAATTAATTATTTTCTGGAGGGTTGATATTAAGGGATGAAACTATAGTCAATAGATGAGGAATTGAATGTTGAAACCCGGTTGACTGGTTACTAAATTACAGCCGTTTTTAAAACATGTTTATCTAAAGTTACGGAAAAACTGTCATTCATATTCATAAACTATAGGCAGTTCAAATTTTCAAACCTCTTCAAATTTAAAAGATACACTCCATTTAAATATTGTAAAGAAATCTTTTAAAACTCATATATTTGAAACAATTACCGAAAAGGATAAAAGTATTTGTGAACTTTATTTATAAAATACAATGACCGCTAGTATAAATAATCGTTGAAGGATGATTTAATTACATTTATTTATATCAATCATTTAGTTGAAATATATTTGTATAAAATAATACAGCAGATGTATGTCAAGGCAGTGTCTCAATAAAATTCTAAACAAATTATTAATAATTTCTTTTAGACTAATTAAAATATAAATAAACGACATGTTTACTTATCTTTTGTTCCCGAAGTGTGTTGAAGCACCCGGTGGACAGCGTGGACAACGTGGGCATGGCGCTCGACTCCTGGGACTGAATGCCGCATTCAGATAATTTGCGTCAACTGCAAAACAGAATTTAAAATGAGCATCTATCATTAAAAATACTAAACAATCTTTAAAAGTAATTTTTAATATTAAAGAATAGTAAATTATCAAAATAAAATTATATGTTTAAACCAATTGTGAATAATTCTTCATTTTAGAATTAATTATTTTCTGGAGGGTTGATATTAAGGGATGAAACTATGGTCAATAGATGAGGAATTGAATGTTGAAACCCGGTTGACTGGTTACTAAATTACAGCCGTTTTTAAAACATGTTTATCTAAAGTTACGGAAAAACTGTCGTTCATATTTTCTCTCAGAAAATTAATAAAATTCGCCAGGTTTACAAACAAAACTATAGACAGTCCACATTTTCAAACCTCTTCAAAATTAAATGTTGTAAACAACATTTTTAAAACTCATATATTTTAAATATTGGGTAAAAGTCACCGCTAGTAAAATCAAATTATTAAAGGAGATTAATTTAAATTTTCTGCTTTGAACCGGACATTAATTATTTTAGGAGAAAAATAATTGTAAAAGTAAAATAAAGCTTGCCCCAGAACAAATTGTCGCTTAGATTTGGGCCTTTTCGTATACTGCTTTTATACATATACAAAAACAATTAGTTGACAACTTTCATACAATTTAGTATACAAAGATGCCATCGAAATACGAAGAATTACGCGAAAATATTTTGTACAAATGTGTTCAAAATAGGCATATATCCACAAGAAAAGTAGCTTTAGAGTTAAAATCTACAACAAGGACTGTTCAAAGGGTGTTAAGAAGATATAATGAAACGGGTAATACACAAAATAATGTGGAAGTGGATGCAAACCTGGATTTGTAGATCAAAATATTGAGAAAATGTCTTGGAGGCTTTGTGTAAAAATAAAAATCTTTCTGTGAGAGATTTGGTTAAGAAATTTGAAACTACTCAATCAACAGTCCAGAAAATTAAGCTAAAGAATTCTATAAAGTATTTAAAAAAACAAAAGTGCCTAACAGGAATACTAAGCAAGAAACTAACACAAAAAGAAAACTTTACTTTAAAGTGATATCAAAAAAATTATGTGTTATCATGGATGTCGAAACGTATTGTTAACTTGAATTAAAATCTCGACCAGGTCATTATTATTATTCTGGAAAGTAGTTAATTGAAGGTAATTAAAATAGAAAAATTCTCAAAAAAGATGCTTGTATGGCAGGCCATTTGTTCCAATGGCGAAAGATATTTAAGCGAGTGTCTTGAAAGATGATTATTGCCCTTTATAAGGCTTCATAACACACCAGTACTATTTTGGCCATATTTGGCAACATGTCATTACACAAAAAAAGTCTTGGATTGGTATAAAAGAAACCCCACATATAGAATTTGTACATAAATCTGAAAATCCTACAAATTGTCCTGAATTGCGCCCAATCAAAAAATATTGGCCCCATATGAAGCAGAAGTTATTAAAATATAAGAAACCACTCAATTCTGTCGATAATTTCAAATATAAGTGGAAACAAATTACAAAAATGATATCTGATTATGCTGTACAAATTTTAATGAATGGGGTGAAAAGGAAAATGCGCAACTTTTGTATGAATCATAATTAAAATGTAAATATATGCTATTATGTACTATTTAGTTGTTGATCAATAATGTCTTTAATAGTTTTTAAAAAATTCATTTAATTATATGGTTTTTAGTTAAAAATTATAGCAGACATTTTTTTCTGAGACAAGCTTTATAATTAATCACCCTTGACTAGCTAATAATGTACTACCGTTATCATTAATGAATATTTAGTAGATTGTCAGTTACTAATCATTCACCATCATTATTATTATTGTTTTTACCCAAATAATTAAAAAAATAACAATGTACTTACATTGATGATGATGTCCACGGTGACACCAGCTCCAGCTGCTCCAAGCTCTGGATGGCGGCAGCTTTAATCACGCCAGCTGCTTCAACATCTTGATGATGTCCCTATAAACATAAAAACAATGTATTAGTAACATAGCATAGCACCCGTCATCATGTTTATTTTAAGGCTCATAATCATCATAACTTTTGAGAGTGAGTGTACTAGAAATAATAAAAGTAAACCCACATTTAGATACACTCATTATTTAAAAAGTAATGAAACTAAAAAATTATTTAATTTATTTAGCAGCGCGTAAGTCTTGTACTAATCGAGATATTTTAAAAGTACATTTTTTGTTTAAAAATACAAAAATATAAATCAAAAATCATCTCACCTGTTTGGCGGTTTCACTGTGCATCAACAACCTGGTTCACAAGTTGGTTTTGTCGTTGATTTGTGGTGATTGTAAACATTGTCGTTCATAATAATTGGTTTTCAAGTCGACAAATGTTGTTTTCATTCCCTGACATCTGTCTATGGTTTGTGCATGAAATTCATACCTAAAAACGACATTGCCACATTATTTAAATTAATTAAAGTTAAAACTCACTTAATCTACTACATTTTGTTGGTAATTAACAATATTTTAGATTAAAATCATATCATTTTACAAATGTAGTTTACTTGTCAAATATCAGTTTCTGACAACTAACATACTACTGCCACCTATTACTAAAACGTTGAACTGTATCAGTGGCGCAGTATGCATCCAAATTATTGGGTGTTTATTTTATAAAAATAATTTGATTTCTAATCAATAAAAACTACTCTATATTATTTATTAATAGTTAATATTAACGTTCATAACATAATTTTTTTATTATAAACAGCAAACCCCGAAAACTAATATTTTAATGTCTTTGCCCCCAAAATAGTTCACGGATTTTTTTACCCGCCTAAGTAATTTAGTGATAAATTAATTCTCTAGTTTTGACATTTATATTTGAATTCAAAATGACTGAAAAACTATTTAAACTTATTTTAAAATAAATATGTATATAATTTAAAAGGAAAATCATTAAAATAAAATAGATTGGTGCTTCAATTAATTTAATTAAACGTGGATTTTAGCAGCGAATTGAAAAGTTTTTCATATAAAATTCATGAGATTTTGTAAAGAATATTAGAACTATTCCAAGTTCATGAATGAAACAAACTCTAAAGAGGGTTCAGTATGCACATGTCTAATCTGCAATTGCAGATTTTGGGCAATTACAATCCATCATATTAGTTATTTAATTAACAAATATATAAGTGTTTGGTTAATGACTGAAAATATGTTTAAAAGTTAATTGAAGCACGAGACAATTAATGTTTTACGTAATTTACCAAATCAAAATACTTCTAGAAGAATATTTAATCGTCCAACAAAATTATTTAGGCCAAGGATTCAAATAAATGGTTTTTACACAGATGTACGCGGAACGTAGGTTTATATTGAAACCAATCTATTCATCAGATTCATTTTCATAATAAAAATATGATTAAATATCGTTCAAAAGATGGAGAATTCAAAATTTAAAACCAATTTCAATTATCTTGACTAGTTTAAAAGTTACAGCCGACATATTTACAGCCAATTTAAATTTTAAAAGATACACTCACCTGCAAAAGTACTGGAAGTGAAGCGTCCGGACACGCCATCAAACATCAAGTCCCCGGGGCCATCATCTCCTCCAGCTCGGCTTCCTGGTGCTCTAGATTCTCCGTCGACTTCTTGCAGCTGTCCAAAGTCACCTGAATGAACACAGACCGGGTGTCAAACATATCAAGTCTCTTGTGTTAGGATGTTGTCATTAATTAATTAATTGAATGTATAACTAAATCACCACACCTTTTACCCATTATTGGGTGAAATCACAGCCACTCGCACTAGCACGTGATTATTTTCAAGCGACCAGCTCTGCTCAGCGTTTTGTTGGCAAGTGCGGAGCTCGAGCTCGTTGCATGATGACTCGCCCGACTAATTAATTGATGACACAACTCAATACATTGAAACTTACACAACATGTCTACATTTCAAATAAAATATTTCTCATTTTACTTTTTTCATTAATTCTTATAAATTATTATTGTTATATATTTTTTATAAAAGTAAACAAATTTAAAACATGAAACGTTTATACGTGAATAATGTCCTAGTAATGGGTAAACGGCATGATTTGATTTATAAATAAGTTTCTCACCAATGCCAGTACATTTCCGTCTGATTCCATTCTCTTCTTTTGCTGCCGACATAAAGAGTAGGTTTCTGAAGAGCGATCGTCGTCGACACCATCACCACGGTGTTTGCTCTCCAAGTATTTCTAATGATTTGTTTAAAATATCGATCGGTACCAATTCCCAATCAGCGCAGGAATGCAATAAGAGCAGGACAGCTGCTCTCTGGCGAAGCTCATTCTGTTTAAATTCCTCGACTCCGGTTCTGCAGGTTCCAATCTCTTCTCTCCACGGAGGGTTTCATGTCGTTGTGGATGAGTATCCAGTGCTCGCATTTCTCTCCGATTACGCCTGGAACAAACAATAAACACTTACTATTAATTGTAATTGCTAATTACCGCTAACTTTTGTTTAGCTAATCGATAATAAACATGGCTTCCTTCCTCCCAGGTGCCTCCCCCTCATTCCCCTCATTCACCAGCACTCAATTCAATACAATGACCGCTAGTCTATTCAGGGAGATTCATTTTCATTATTTTAGGACAGAACATTTATTTATATCCAACTTTAACTTGAAATATTTTTGACCAAAATAATTCCGGAAGGTTTAACAATTAAAAATATAGTTAATTACCCTTCATAATAACTGACACTAGCTAACAATTTACTAGCGTTATCATTAACAAATATCTAGTTACTATTCATCATTATTATTTTAAACTGAATATGAATTTATTTCACAAATTCTCAAATAAATATTAAACAAATAATTAAAAAATAACAATGTTCTTACATTATTGATGTTGTGAGCAGCAGATTTCATATTCAAACTCGTCTTTGCTGATGCCTCCGGGGTGTTGATACACGCTGAGGATGCTTGCAGGTCCCGTGATGTCCCTATAAACATAAAAACAATATATTAGTAACACACTTCATAACATTTATTAAAGTTAATAATGATAACAGAGAAAACAATTAATAGAATAGCTCTAAAATGCTTTAAAAAAAGAACCTACCATTTAGAAGGCTTTCGAATGCCATCACCAACTACAAAATGGCTGAATTGAGTAAATATTATTAAGACTGTATTTGTAAACGCTGTTTGTTGAGTGCAGGTGAACTTGAATACGCACAGACTTGTTTAATTATTGTTTCAGCTGCCATCAAATCAATACTTTTATCAATTTAAATATATAGAAAGCAAATGCTAATAAATAACATGAATACGTATTTAGCCATTAACAATATTTGAATTAAATTTTTATAAATGAAAATTGAGAAAGATGCTCAAAATGAATAGAATATTGTTTTGAAATAATAATAACAATTGGCAAAACCAACTAGTTAAATGCATTATTAAGATGTCGTAACACTTGTAGCTGTTATGTATTACAAAGTACATTTTACACTATTTTTAAGTACAAATATCTATCGAAAATATTAGAATAATGTTCTCGTTAACTATTTACCAGTATTTTGTTATAACGTACAATTATTTATCCAGCAACATTCAACAACACAGCGTCATACAAGACTAAATTTATGGAATAAACAGGTTCACTTCGGCAAATTTATCGTTTGAACAAATCAAATACTTTTATAAATTTATATAAAATAAAGAAAATACTTTCAAATTCAGTACTTTTACACATTTTCATGTATAAAAAGTAATATTTATGTATGTAAATAATAATAAATAATATATATCACGCTTTTCGAAATAAAAACACTATTTATAACTGTTATTAAAAATCATGTTCAAATATGATGTTAAAGCCGTTTATATCAAATTTAATTGTTGAAATGTAATATTCCTATGTTATCGCATCCTATATATGTGTTACGTAATTTATGTAATAAAATGTTGATACATTTTTAATTATCAAAAACTATATTTCTAGGTGAAATTTGTATCAAAATCGTCAGAATAACATCTATACTTACGAAAGGCACTGTGTTTTATTAATATTTACTGATATTTTTACTTAAAACCACTAATTTTCTAGCAGCACATCTAGCTACCACGCTTGCAAGTTATGAACTGTATAGTCGACGCAGCGCCAGCGACCTTCCGGTGCACATCAAAATGTCTTGGAGTGTATTTTATGTATAAACATTATAATTTATTGAAAATGACATATATTTAATAACATTAATTCAAAAATTGTTTTTTTAATTAGTGTTTATGAATTTCATCAGTAATTAAAATATTTAAATACAGAAATAAGTATGTAAACATTGAATTAAAAAAAAAAACTAGTACTTAAAATATGATTAAATTTACAACATAGAAATAGGGAAACAATTCTTGAATTTCTATCGTACTTTAATAAAAAAAAAATCAAAATAATAAATTTAATAGGGATGGTTTTATCGGGATCTATTACTAGGTATAAGTATGTCCATAACGCCTCATTTCAACTAACTTTTCACATGTTTGTTGATAGTTTTTTGAAGTAAACGTAATTGTTTATATGTGTAAGAAGTTTCAAAGCTGAGAATTAAATAGGGATGGTTTTAACGAAATCTATTGCTAGGTATAAATGTATCCATAACACCTCATTTAACTAAAATTTCACTTTTTTGTTCATTACTTATTGTAGTACATGTAATTTTTTATATGTGTACGAAAAGTTACGGAAAAACTGTCATTCATATTTTCTCTCAAAAAATTAATAAAATTAGCCAGATTTACAAACAAAACTATAGGCAGTCCACATTTTCAATTCTCTTCAAATTTAAAAGATACACTCCATTTAAATATTGTAAAGAAAACTTTTAAAACTCATATATTTGAAATATGTGAAACAATTACCCAAAAGGATAAAAGTATTAGTGAACTTTATTTATAAAATACAATGACCGCTAGTATAAATAATCGTTGAAGGATGATTTAATTAAATTTATTTATATCAATCATTTAGTTGAAATATATTTGTATAAAATAATACCGGAACGTTTAACAATGAAACATCTAGTTAATCATCCGTAATTTGTTTGTTTTTTATACTAACTGTCATTGTATCACAATGTTTCAGTAGCTGATAATCTGCTAATAACCTGTCAGCTAGCAAAGTATTGTGTTACAGATGAGAACGATTCATCATTATAATTTTAAAGTGAATCATTCATTATTATAAGATTTAAACAAATAATAAATATGTTGTAAAGATAATTATTATATCTTATGAAATGGGGTAACATTCAGTCATCCTGATACACCATCCTTGCTTCAACCACATTCTCAATCTACCAAACCCTCTCATCTATATTCCATTCATCATCTCTAACCATTCCGTCCATTTACACAATCTATTCCTAACATCTGATTCTCACCATCTCTTCACACTCAACTCAACCAAAACATTCTGTTTCCATATTTCACTCATCAAATCATCAACTTTCTCTCTCCTTCTCTCCTCATCACGTGGTCAATTTAAAAAAAAACATATTCATTACTGTTTACAACAGACTTTTACCCAAATCATTTCAAAAGGGACTCATTTAAATATAATTATTAATATCTACGAATAGTAAATAAGCTTCCCGGATTAAATGAACTCTAGTTATTTGGGCTGAAATGTTGGTGCTCCCTCGCGGGATAATTAAGTAAACAATGCGTATTGCTCCCCAAATTATTTTAGAGGAAATTGTTTCAAGTAAATGTTGTCGAGCATACAAATCTCTATTTAAATCAATAAACAATATTAATTTCGCATGCTTTATATAACTGTAAAAACTAGTTTTCTCTTTTCAATAGAAATTATTTGAAATGATTAAATATTAATTCTGTCCGTTTTCAAATTTAAATATTGTAAAGACACCTTTTTAGAACTCATTTGTTAAATATTGGAAACAATTTATTTATATTCAACTTTTACTTCAAACATTAATAATTTTAGAGAGAGACTTGTTAATATAGTTAATTACCCTAGCTAATAATTGACTAGAGTTATCATGAAACAATATCTAGTGGATTGTCAGTTAGTATAATTATGTTAAAGTTGCTTACATTGATGTTGAGATGACACCAGCTGCTCCATGATAATACTGAAGCTGCAGGAGATGCTTGCTGGTCCAGTCATGTCCCCCCTATAAACATACAAACAATGTATTACTAACAGACACTCATACACTTCTTGTTCTGTCCGTAGTCACATCTGCACATGGCGACGTTTGTTCGCTACTACTGTTTACCTTCAAACATGCAAATCATTTTACTTTTAATATTATTATTAGAAATAAATATTGTTATTGTTATATTTTTATTTATAAACACAAAAGTAAAATAATAACTTTGAAATATGTTATCGTTCATGTACCAGATGTACCTACGTACGAAAACTATGTCAAGGCCGTGTCTCAATTAAATTCTAAACAAATTATTCATCATTTCTTTTCTTATTTTTATATACGATATAAGATAACTGCAATAAATGTTTTACTTCTTTTTAACTTTGTGCAAATTTGCATCTGAGTTATTTTCATGGACTACATACTTTTTAGACTAATTGAAAAATATAAATAAATGATATTATCACTTATCTTACTAATAGAGATATTTTAAAAGTACAAAGAAACAAAAAATATAAATCAAAAACCATCTCACCTGTTTTGAGCTTTCACTGTGCACACTTGTTTCTCCTTGGTTTTATCGTTGATTTGTGCTGATTGTAAACCAAGTCTTCCATAATAATTGGTTTTAAAGTCGATAAATGTTGTTTTCATTCCCTGACATCTGTCTATGGTTTGTGTGTGAAAACCATACCTAAAAACGACATTGCCACATTATTTAAATTAATTGAAGTTCAAACTCACTTAGTTTTAGTTTATAATCACATCATTTTACAAATGTATAATTTAAACGTAAAATAATTAAAATAAAATAGATTGGTGCTTCAATTAAGTTAATTAAAATTAATGAGATTTTGTAAAGAATATTCGACTATTCAAACTTCATGAATGAAACAAACTTTAAACGGGGTTCAGTACGCACATGCCTAATCTGCAATTGCAGATTTTGGGCAATTACAATCAATCATATTAGTTTTTTAATTAACAAATATATAAGTGTTTGGTTAATGACTGAAAATATGTTAACAAGTTAATTGAAGCACGAGACAATTAATGTTTTACGCAATCAAAAATACTTTTAGAAGAATATGTAATCATCCACCAAAATTATTTAGGCCAAGGGCTCAATTAAATGGCTTCTACACAGATGTGCGCGGAACGTAGGTTTATATTGAAACCAATCCATTCATTAAACAATCAATCTTCAACAAACATTTTCATAATAAAAATATGAATAAATATAGTTGAAAAGATGGAGAATTCAAAATTTAAAACCAATTTCAATTACTTTACTCGCAGAAAAATAATAAAATTAACCATATTTACAGGCAATTCAAATTTTAAAAGATACACTCACTTGAAAAAGTACACGCCATCAAACGTCAAGTCCCCGGGGCCATCATCTCCATTGCTGGTTCCTCCAGCTCGGTTTTCTCGTACTTCAGATTCTTGGTAGACTTCTTGCAGCTGTCCAAAGTCACCTAAATTCACACAGAGCGGGTGTCAAACCAGTCGAGTACAAATCAATTTTAAAAAGCAATATCTCTTGTGTCAGGATGTTGTAATTAATTAATTAATTAATTGAAAGTATAATTATATCATCACATCTTTTACCCATTATTGGGTTGTTAGTGGTGAAATTTGTAGGTCATTGTTTTCAATGATGATAAATAGCTACAATTCAATTTAAATATTGTTCAGAAAACTTTTAAGTCTTATATTTTTTAAATATTGGAAACAATTACCGAAAAGAGTAAAAGTATTTATAAAATACAATGACCGCTAGTAAAAAGAAAAATACTTGTAATAAAAGTGATGGAAATATAGTTGCTCACCCTTAATACTAACTGATAATCAGTAGCAACACGTGTCACTAGCACTAACAACTCACTAGCGTTATCATTTACCATGAAATAATGAAAAAATATTCAATTTTCTTACATTTGCAAGAGATGTGGTATGAACACCAGCTCTGCTCAGCGTTTTGTTTGCAAGTGCGGAGCTCGAGCTCGTTGCATGATGACTCGCCCGACTAATTAATTGATGACACAACTCAATACATTGAAACTTACACAACATGTCTACATTTCAAATAAAATATTTCTCATTTAACTTTTTTAATTAATTATTATAAATGATTATTGTTATATTTTTTATAAAAGTAAACAAATTTAAAACGTGAAATGTTTATATGTGAATAATTTCTTTTTTGCTCATTTCCCAGTGATGGGTAAAAGGCGTGATTTTATTTATAAATAACATTCTCACCAATGCCAGAACATTTTCGTGCACAGAGTTTCCGTCTGATTCCGACTCCAAGTCGCAGTTGAACACGCACTGGAGCATTGATAATAAACAGCGCCATATAGTGCAAATGTTTCTGATCTGCCACGTAGAAGAAGAGCAATCCATTCTCTTCTCTTCCGACATGAAGAGTAGGTTTCTGGAGAGCGATCGTCGTCGCCACCATCACCTGTCTGAAATGAAAAAACATATTATTTATTTATCTAAGGCAACACCAGCACTCCAAGTATTTCTAATGATTTGTTTACAGTATCTATCGGTACTAATGCGTCACTAATTCCCACGCTAAACTAACAATCGCATTCGTAAGCAAAATTAGCGCAGGAGTGCAATAAGAGCTTGACAGCTGCTGCAAGCTTTCAATGACTAATTGAAAAACAGAAGAACCACTCTCTTTGACAAAATGTATTTAAAGAAAAGTACCTGGACGTGCTTCAGTAGTAAGTTGTACATGTCGCCGTAGAGGCACCTCGCTTGCATTTCTATAGCTAGCTCTCTGGCGAAGATCATTCTGTTTAAATTCCTCGACTCCTGTTCTGCAGGTTCCAATAGAGAACTCTTCAACGGCTTGGATGAGTACGCAGCGGTAGGGACAGTGGTCACATTTCTCTCCGATTACGCCTGGAAGAAAGAATAAATAGTTACTATTAATTATAATTGCTAATTGCAATTACTAATTGGATATGCAGCTTAATCCCAATTACTCAGACACAATCGTATTTTATTGAAACCGCTAACTTTTGTTTAGCTAATCGATAATAAATATGGTTTCCTACCTTCCAGTAGCAGTCGAATCCACAGGAAACGCATCATCCACCTGGTGCACAACTATCCTGTGACACTGACCCACTGGTCGGTGGACAACAGCCGACGCCAGCGGTGAAGCTGAAAATAAACAAGACATGTTCCATCTTAACAATTTCTATTCTACAGGCTGGTGACTCGCTCAGCCGGTCATAGGACTTTCACATGGGAAATCAATTTATTGCAATTTCCTGCTTCCCTAATTATTTTAAGCAAAAACGCTTAAAAAAAAAGGTTTTAGGGCATCAAATTCTGCATCTAAATCAATAAACAGAATTACTTTTACGTGCTCTGTAACGACAGAAATTAAATATAAAAATGTCGAAAATATTGATAGCCATGGAATTGAACAAAAAAAAAATAAATAAATGCTTGACGTTTTATCTGTCAATACATCAACGTTTGACGTTGTGACAGATAAAATGTCAACGTTTGGAGAAATATGACTTACACAATCAGCGAAAAAAATCAATTTTTAAAATTGTACTATAGTGGATATAGCATTATCAGGGTACGCGATATATTTGCGGGATTATATCCTGATAGATCAATTCCAACAAAATCAGCAATACAACAAGTTATTAAAACTCAAGACAAATTTGGATCAGTATACGTTCTGTATCAGAAATGCGATAAAAAGCAGAAAAATATTGCACCGGTGGAAGAAGATGAAGCGGAAGAAAACGCTAACGAAATAAATATACTCACAGCTGTAATTAATAATCCAAATATTAGTTTGCGATAAATTGCATCTGATTTTGGAATACACCATACAACTGCCCTAAAAATATTAAGAAAACATAAGTTTAAGTCATATAAATTCTCCGTACACCAAGAAATTTTTGAAAATGATAAGTTTCAACGCATGACCTTTTGCGAAAGAATTATGGACATGGCTAATGTGGACGAAAATTTTATCAACAATATTTGCTTTTCTGATGAGTCTACCTTCAATATAAATGGAGAGCCAAATGTTCAAAACTTTCGTAATTGGCATCAGGAAAATAAAAATTTAATACTAACTAATCATTCACAATATCATGGGACAGTTAATGTTTGGGTAGGATTATTGGGCCGTAATGTAATAGGGCCATTTTTTATTGATGGAAAAATGAATGGCGATAAATATTTAGAATTGCTTCAAATCGATGTTGGACCTGCCATTAACAATGTTGCAGGAGAAAATATTGTTTGGTTTCAGAAGGACGACTGTCCAGCACATTTTACAAACACAGTAACTTTATATTTGAATAAGGTTTTCCCAAATTGTTGGATTTGCCAACTCAATCACCGGCTTTGTCATCTAATGACCTTTCTGTGGGGCCATTTAAAAAATGAAATTTAGTAAAGTAGGCACCCAAATGTGGATTCTCTAAAACAAAGAATTGCAGAGGAATGCAGGAATATTACAGCCCGGCAGCTATCAAATATGCGCCGTAATTTTTACGAAAGACTTGGGTTTTGCTTAGCGAACAATGGAGATGTTTTTAAGCGTATGCTCTAGACTAGAATATGTATTTATTATGTCCAGTATAGTTTAATTTTGTTATAAATAAATTTTAGTTCTGATATTAAAATTAAATAAATAAACTGTTTACGGGCCTACTTAATTATGAATGTTTTATAAAATATAAACATTTTCTCCTGCAGGTCCAACGTCAAACGTTGACATTTTATCTGTCACAACGGCAAACGTTGATGTTTTGACAGATAAAACGTCAAACATTTTTTTTTTGTTTCATTCCATGGCTATCAATATTTTCAACATAATTTTCGACATTTTCATATTTAATTTCTGTCGTTACAAAGCACGTAAAAGTAATTCTGTTTATTGATTTATATGCAGAATTTGATAAGCTACAATCACTCAGAATCAAAAACATCTACTCACCCCCTTAGATGAATCACACTTCTCCCCGACGAATACATTCGCCGGTGATGAGCACGGAATGAAATAGTCGTTTTGGACCTCTGGGCGGCCGCAGTAACCTGCTGCATGCACAGGATTCGCAACGAGCTCCTGCAAAAAAAAAGAAATTATTTTCATTATAGGTTAACAACCATGACATAACTCATTGGTACTAAGGAGACCAAAAACGCAGATTACTGTCTAAGTAGAAGATGACGGTTAAAAAAAAATCTTACTCACGTGGAATCTAATCCAGATATCCAATAACTCGCCCACTAGCCTTCATTCCCCAGCACTAAATTCGATACAATGACCGTTGCTAAAAATAAACTATTCGGGGAGATTTATTTTAATTTTCTGTGTTGAACCGAGATCTGTAACGGCAGTAATAGGTATAAGGCGTGATTAACTAAAAAGATCGAGATGTGCAAGAATTTTATTACTTTAAACAAAAACAAATAACTTAAATTTCTTTTATTTTAATTTTTAATATTTATCTCTTTTCTATTCTATACTATTTTATAATTTACGTACCAGACTTGAAAGATTTCCTTGTAGCACGGGAGACTACATTGGAGGCAGGCGTCTCCCCATGGAATACGAAAACACCTGAAATCAAAAATAATTTTATTTGTGATTTACCTACATTATTTGAGCTTCGAGAAAATAAACACAAGAAGTTTGTTCCATTTTGGAGAAGACAGCTGTCTTCAAGATGAATTGGGAAATGGTAGAGGAAGAAGATGGTTGCCTTTCAAGACATTTTGAGATATAATAAAACAAGTTCTATTTGATATTACTCACCGTCTTACCATCTTCTTAGGTGATGACAGTTCGGTAACCTGAGTTGGATAATGACGAACGGGGAGCATCGCTTCCTAGAAAACCAGAGCTACCAGAGCTAGTTGACAAGGAGCCGGTCTCCGGGAGGCCTGACACGCAGAAACCGCCGTCTGTGCCCTACAAGGTGAAAGATTCACCATTTCATTTATTTTGAAGGCTTTCGAATGGCATCAGCACCTACCAATAAGAACACGGAATCACCTGTGGTTGCAAAAAAAAACAGTAACAGACCATTGATTTAACTGCACACCACTGCCACTAATTTACTAAAAATCATGTTCAAATATGATGTTAAAGTCGTTTATCTCAAATTTAATTGTTGAAATGTAATATTTCTATGTTATTGTATCCTCTATACGTGTTCCGTACAAAGCAATTTATGTAACAAAATGTTGATACATTTTCAAGTATCAAAAACTATATTTCCAGGTAAAATTTGTACCAACATCGTCTGAATAACATCTATACTTACGAAAGGCACTATATTTTATTATTATTTATTGATATTTTTATTCAAAAACTCTAATTTTCTAGCAGCAAAATTACCTGTCATGTTCGTTACTTTTGGACTCGACACGCAGCGCATACGCACAACATGATTCTTCCAAGTAAACCAGTGCACATCAAAATGTCCTGGAGTGTATTTTATGAATAAAAAATATTATTTATTAAAAATGTCATATATTTAATAACATTAATTCAAAATATGTTTTCTAAATTAGTGTTTATGAATTTCATCGGTAATTAAAATTCAGAAATAAGTAAGTAAACATTCAATTTAAATAAAAGCTAGTAAATATGATTGAATTTTCAACATAGAAATAGGGAAACAATTCTTGAAAATCTATTGTATTTTAATAAAAAAATAAAATAAATAAACATAAATTTAATGGGGATGGTTTTATCGGGATCTATTGCTAGGTATAAATATGTCTATAACGGCTCATTTAAATTAAATTTTCACTTTTTTATTGATTGTTTATTGCAGTACACGTAATTGTTTATATGTGCACGAAATTTCATAGCTGGGAATGAACTAGGGGCGGTTTTATCATAATTTATTAATGAATACAACGAAACTTCTGAATTGTACTCTGTAGACCAACGTCATGGATGACGAGTAAGATGTGACGTCATTGCTGCATGAACTGAATCCCAGCCGCCTAACATGGCTATCGACACAGCAATTGTTTCCTACTTGCATCTCGATCAATGTATCAGTGTTTCGTTTATTGGTTATTGTAATATTTATTATTGTTTATATGTGTACGAAGTTTCATAGCTGTAAAATAAATAGGGGTGGTTTTATCGTAATCTATTGCTAGGTATAAATATGTCCATAACGACTCATTTAAATTAAATTTTCACTATTTTATTGATTGTTTTTTGAAGAACATGTAATTGTTTATACATATATGAAGTTTCAAAGACGAGAAATAAATAGGGGCGGATTTATCGAAATCTATTGCTACGTATAAATGTGTCCATAACGCCACATTTAACGTAATATTTCACTTTTTTGTTGATTTGTTATTGAAGTACATGTATTTGTTTATATGTGTACGAAATGTTATAGCTCAGAGTTTAACAAGGATGAAATAAATCAAATCTATTGCTGGAGACGGCACATGTCACACATAATGTATATATTAATAACGTCACTTCACTGTGTATCTGCAGTGCTCCTTTAAATCTATTGCTGGGTATAAACGTCTTATACTTCTATTTGGAACAATGTATCAATTTTCAGTTATTTGTTTATTGTAGTAAACATTATTGTCTATAAATATACTAAATTTCCCGTGATGAAGTTTAATAGTTAAGGTGAAGCATCCGCTTAATTAAATCTTAAGTTAGCTGCAGAACACTTGATCTCTTTCAAATAAGATATCTTTGTTTTTATGAATGAAACTTACGATGAATTATACATAATTTTAAAGCCAATACTTCAAGGTGTAGTAATAATATACATATTATTAAATTTATGTACAAATAATTGATAGAAAACGGTTCAAAAATGGACTTGAATTTCTCAAAAATGCCGAGTACGATTTTCTTTAATTGTTTTTGTATATTTAAGAATATGGTCCTCTATAACATATACAATTTTTATCCAATTTGAATTTGTTACTTTGTGGTTTGACATATATCTATTTTATTTTTCGTATTATATTACACTAATATTTGAAGTTATTAGTACGATACAGCAGGTTTTACTACAAACATTTGATCAATTTTAGCAGAGCAGATTAGTAGAACAGTATGGTTAGTAATATTGAAATGGATTATTTGTTTTAAAAACCGATATTTTTATCAAAGTTTTAATTTAACGTTTAAAAAACTATCAATTCTTATTCTAACCTTAAATAGTTCACAAAAGGAAGTAGGAATTTATTTATATTGCTTACAGATTATAAGATGAATGATAACATAAACCAGAACAAATATACCTCGTCGATGCAAAATTGAAAATACGTACATGAATTTATAAACAAATGCTTGTGAAAAAAATATTTTCATATTTGTATATATAAAAAAAGCATCTACAACTCTGATAGTGCATGTATTTTGTGTAATTGAAGCGTTTACATGTTTTAAATACATTTTAGGATTACAGTATGTAAACATGATTAGAAAATACATGAGAAATGAGAACTGCGATTCTAAAGTCAGAATATTCAAGTTGCTGTAATGTCGTTTTTATGTCATAATATCAAATAAAATACTAGTGTTTATTGTGTTAACATATCATTTAGAATTATTTTCTGTTATTTGAAATAATTTTCTTTAAAATCTTCAAGTTTGTATAATTTTAAACTACGTGCCAATACCCCTACCACTATTTAGCATAGACTCATACTTGGTTTTTTATGATTGGTCAGATCAACATTTTTGTCAAAACCACAAGAAACCCTACTTACACGATAACAAATTGTTGGTTAACGAACTTCAGGCCGTATGCTTCACCTTAAGGAAATAATGAAACTATTGCTCGCTAATGTATTGCTGCGGAACTGTCACTGACAGCTAGCAATACATTTAAACGGTAGAACTATAGTTGAGGTAGGTTAGTGTATTGCTGGGAAAAAGTATTGCTGATTTCACATAGATAGAGATTATGACGTTCGTAACATGAGCTGCCGCACAGATAGCAGCACTGATCGGGCTCGCTTCAATTATAGAAAATAAACGAGTATACTTGGTCCAAACATATATGAAAAAAAAATACTATATTTTAAGACTTAATTCTTAAGTAAAAATAAAATATTTTGAATAAAAATTCATATTCTTAGTAATAAGTTGCATTATTAATAATATAAAAGTACCTAAAATTATATATTTCATACTGTACTTGTTTACTTTAACATACTATACTTGTCTAACAAGTGACAAGTGATCTTTAGCACACGTTAGTACTGTCAAACGTCAAAATTAAAATTAAGGATTTTAGCTATTTTTCACGAAGTTTTGTAATTGATATTATTGAGTACTTAAAAGTGTCATATAGAATATAGTATGTGCACATAATTTTGTCATTATTTTTTATAAATACTGTCTTTCGTACGCTTGATAAATAATGTTATAGTTGATTTGTAACAACAAAAGAAATGAAGAAAGAATTACATCTTGCAAATAGTGTTGAGGCACTCAATACTCTGGCCCAGAAAAATATTAAGAACATTAAACCTGATAAGTATGTTTATCATTTATATTAAATGTACAAAATGTGTTATTAGTTGACGTTTTTAGGTTGTACAATTCAGCAGAAAAGTTGTTTCATACCGGCTTACAAAAACTAAATGATGGAGATGAAGAGACTGCTTATATATTATTCGTACGCTTTCTACTGATATACAAATTCCTAGATGAAGTAAGTGCTGATAAACGATACACCAAACACAGATTGGGAAGGGAATTTGATACCATCTCAGAGCAATTAAGTAAACTAGAAGCAAGTCTGAATATTCGTTATAAGGAACAGAAAAAAGAAGAAATCATTATCCCGGTAATAATGGATCCTCCAAAGATTGAAATCAAAAACACAGACACAGCTATTAAATTTCCCAGTAAGTTAATCTTTCATAAACCTTTAAAATCAGTTTATCATAAATATTGTATATTTTAGGTGGATATATAACATGCAACGAACTATATAAACTAATAAATAAAAAGATAGACATAGTTATACTAGATTCCAGACCTCAAGAAGACTATTTACAATCAAGCATGAAGCACCCATGCTGTGTAAATATTCCCGAACAAATAATTCAATCTGGTTCATCCGCAAATACACTTGGTAAACAAGTCCCCAATGACAGCAAGTCCCAGTGGGATCGACGATGGAATTCATCGCTAACAGTTCTCCTGGACTGGTCATCCACCAAAGAAACTATAACTGCTTCCAAACTTAGCGTTCTAAAAGATATTTTAATTCATGTACGTATAAAACATCACGCTGTGTCCCATTCAATGAGGAACACGAATCCTCGAAATATTTATTCATTACATTTTGCCATAAAATCCTATCCGCCAACTACATTCCTAAGTCCATTTAAACAAGCTCATTTATTTCTTCAAACATATCCATCTATTTATTCCTAGGGATCCTAGGTTGTTCACGCAATGTCTCACCCTCAAATGATTCACATCCACTCTTCCAACAACATTCTTCTCAATCTCACACCCACCATATTTTATGTTTATGTACGTATTTGTTGTTACACAGTGGGATACAACTATGATTGACAGCAAACCGCCTATTGTTCTAAATGGAGGATATTTGGAATGGTTGCAAATGTATCCGATGTTGTGCACTAATCCAGACGTTGTTTACGAAGTTCAGAATTCTGTTCTAAACGATTTACTTGATTTAGGTAAGAATAACAAAATATTGTTAACAATTCAAAATAAAAACCGGGCAGTTCTAGAAAGCGAATTCAAAGCTCTCTTAATTAAATCCAAAACTGCGTTCGTTTTTTTAATCGTTCTTTAAAGCCGTTTTTTAATCGATCTTTCAACTGCTCTTATTTAATTAATGGTCTTTTTTTGGAACTGGTCATAATTTAAATGAACATTTCAGACTCAATCGAGTATCCATCAACTGAAGAAACTATCCCCGCAAGATATTTGAAACCTGCAAGTTTACAACCTGTGATAGATAGAGCAACTAAGGTAAGAATTGTAAATTCCGCGACAACTAACTCGTTCTAAGCACGTTTAACTTTGTGCCTGATGTATTTTATCTTCGTTTTAATTTCTAATAGGCAGATTCGAAATGCATCATGTTTAATTCTATTGCAAATTCAAACAGATTCACGAAATGGATGCTAATTAACCCTCTATTACGCAACTTAACAAACTTGTTTCGTGAACAGGAAAGAGATTTTAAAATTAAATTAAAAAATCTATATTAATGATTAATTCGCTTTTTGAATCAGCCTGAAAATATTTTTTATTTAACCTTAAGGTTCTAAGCTTTTATTTATTAGTATGTATAGATAAATGTTGTGATGTTATTAGCATGTGCACTCACAAATTTAAAAGTGTGATATGGCTCGTTCTTTTTCTTGAAGAAATTTTCTGCTAAATGTTTTAGCTTTATAAAAAAAAAAGACATATTTTTTTATATAAATTGGAAAATGTTTTTAACAACCCTTTTTAAACTTTCCTAATCCTATATCTTTGGTGTATCTTAATGGTGGCTTTATTAATTTTGAATGTATGTAAACTGGTTTTCTTGTTTATTATTATTTAAGGTTGACAAATGAAAAAAAATACTGAGTTTTAGTTTTCAAGTACTTCTTTTTAAAATATATAATAACAAAGGATTTATCAATTTTAGTCAGTTTATTCATTTCTTTTAATTTTGTTCTCGATTTGAAAAAGATGCCAAAAATATATTTCTGCGCAAAAATTATTTCAGTTCTCAAAAGAATTCGCATTTCTGCTTAAAGTTTACGTTCCTCACAATTATTATTTTGTTGAAATATTTAATAACTTAAAATTTGTCAATTTTAGTTAGTATATTCATTCATTTAAATTGTATTCTCGATTTTAAAACATTCGTATTTTTTTAGAAAGTTGACGTTTCTCACAATTATTACTTAGAAATATTTTTAGTTTATACAAATATATAATAACTTAAAATTTATCAATTTTTGTTAGAATATTCATTTTTTTTCGATTTAAAAAGGGTGCCAAAAATATGGTAGCTCACAAAAGTTGTTTTAATTACCAAATGCATTTGTAGTTCTTTTTGAAATCTATATTTCTCACAAATATTACTATTGAAATATTTTTAGATAATTTTAATATAATATAAACCAAGATTTATTAATTTTTGTCAGCATATTCAAACATTTTAATCTCGTTCTCTGTTCGTGAAACATACCGGAAATATATAAACAGAGCATAAAAGTTGTTTTCAGTTCTCAAAATCATTCGTATTTCTTTTAAAAATCTATATTTCTCACAAATATTATTTGGATTTTTTTTTAGTTTATTCAAATATATAATAACTCAACATTTATAAATTTTCATATAAATATTGTTCTTGATTTGAATAAGAGGCTAATATAAAATTCGTTTTCCGGTAAATTTCAACCAATCAGATTTACTTTGTTGCTATATATTCGGGACGTGAAGCCGAAGGCAGCGCATTCGCAAGCTGTGGTCTATAGCGGCAGTCGTGAGGTGTGCTCATCCTAAATTAGTTGTACCCATTCAACTTATTTTTCCATTTAAATTTATTGTGCTACAAGAAATTAAATTGAAAAATAAATAACAATGGTTAAATATCGAATTGTTTACATTGTTAAAAGAAGACGGCTTAACGTAAGTAATTATTACTTTTCAAATCAAGGGGGTAACGGTTTGAACGCGGTAGCCACATTTTTTTCACATCATAACTGTAAATTGTTACATCTGTATTAGCTTTTAAAAAGTCAGAAAAATATAATAAAATGCCAGTATATTCGATGAATCCAGTATCAATTGATTTTATAACGAAATAAATACGCGAAAACATTTTTTGTCGGATGAAAACGCCATTTTGTGTATGAAGTCGTTACAAATTTCTAAATGTATATTGCTATATTACATGAACTTGTTGCGGAGTTGTAAAATTTTGTTGAATCAAATTAAAATGATTGTGATTAACAATTTAGTTTAATTCAATTTAAAATTGTTACGCAATATAACTATTTGTTTTTGAACAAATTTCCGACAAATTTGAAGCACGTGTAAAAATGGTATTTAGTTGTTTTTGAAATATTTAAACATAGCTTTTAATACATCGCAAAGAAGAATTTTAAAATGAAAACAAAGAAATAAATAATATCTTCCAGAATTTTCTAGAACTCACGGTTGTTTGTTTTCAGCCAATCAAATTGTCTCGTATGAAAATATTTTGTACATTTGTGTACACGTTGCTTCAAAATTCGGTGTGTTCTTTTATATTAATTTATTAGGTTTTTAACTATATTCTAAGTTATATTTGATTTTTCTATGAAGTGTAATGTAAGTAATTACAATATTTACTCTCATTTAAAACTAAATAACAATAACTAGGTGCATATTATTAAACTATTTAAACATGATACGGCTCAGAATATTTGAAATCTGAAACGTTGAGTTATCGTTATTGTTATTGAAATTTGATTTGATTATAAGGAGTAGGAATAGAATATACTATAAAATATTTCTTTGCCAGTACAGTCTTGGAGTAACTTTGAAACTAAATAACCATTACTTCTGAATAAATTTGAATATTTACAGGTCCAAAATGTTGTTTAACATTACAAGAGCTATTAAACGGATAAGAAAATATTGTAATTTTTTAAAGGTATCATTAATTGATAAATTTGAAACGATTAACACTTCTGGATTTCATTTCAACAATATATTTTGGATGTTTTTGTAAAACATGCTTGTAGTTATTAATAAATAAACTTCATCATTGTATATTTCAGCCGGGCCAAGCCGATAAGGATAAATCTGCGGTAAAACAGGGCAGTTCTGGAAATGCTGGCAGTTCTAGCAGTTCTGGCAGTGCTGGCAGTTCCGGCAGTGCTGGCAGTTCCGGCAGTGCTGGCAGTTCCGGCAGTGCTGGCAGTTCCGGCAGTGCTGGCAGTTCTAGCAATTCTAGCAATTTGGAAGAGCTGGCCAGACGCACCTTGGAAGAGGAGGAAGGTAAGCGAGCTGAACTGCAGCAGAAGCAGGAAAAACTTTTAGAAGACAATGCAGCTCTTGAGAAATCGAAAAAGGATCTGAACGAGGAAAATGAGCAACTGAAGATTAAACTTTTCTCGATTACATCTAATACAGACCTTAGCGGCCAATCTAAAGAAACCAGCAAAGAAGAAAAGGAGACCCGAGACAGGCAAGTGTAAAAAATATTTTAATTCGAGAAATGTTATCAATGACTTTACATTATTTATGTTAGATTGCTACGAGATGCCCGTGAGAAGAAAAAGTTTATTCCTGACCCTGCCCTAATTAGTATTTTGCGAGCAAAAGTCCAAGAGTTCAAAATCAAATCGAGACAAAGCGGAAGATCTACTGTTGTAAGTGATGATATGTTTATTATAAAATTAATCGATAAAATAAATCATTTTATTTCAGCTTCCTGGCCTAACTGGTCTAGTGAATTTAGGATCCACCTGTTACATGAATAGCGTCATCCAATGTTACAGCAACACAAGGCTTATACACAACTATTTTGTTTACGGCATTCGTCCGGATGGCTCAAACTACACTGAAAAATTAGGCGATGTATCCACTGAGTTCCGTAATGTAATGCTTCGTTTATGGGCTGGACATTACAAATACATATCCCCATCTCGATTTAAAGTAAATCATTTTATAAGTAAATGCATATCGACATTTTTCTAATTAATTTAAAATTGTGTGACTGTAGCGCGCTGTAGACCGCCATGGCCCGAGGTTCAAGGGTCGTGATCAACAGGACTCTCACGAATTCTTGATCGCCTTGAACACCTGGCTTCATGACGATCTTAAACGAGACATTAAGCGGGCTCGTCAGGTAGTTTGGACTCCGCGACAGAAGAATTGGGTTGCTTGTACCGAAGGAAAAACTAGCATTATCCAAGACACCTTCTGTGGACAACAAATAAATGTAATTAGTTGCGATGAGTGTCTTAAACAGAAGGAGAGGTTGGAAGTATTTGAGAACATCACACTGGCATTGCCAGATCAACCTTACTGTACATTGGAAGTATGTTTTATTCTTATCGTTGCACATCGTCCATATTATAAACAGTCAATCATATTGTGCATTTATTTCTGTTGCAGGACTGCTTAAATCAGTACTTTAGTAAACAACAAATTCACGATTACAACTGCACGACTTGCAAGACTAACACGACTGTCAACATGGAAGTGAAACTGGGCGGCCACCCTCCAGTATTAGTGCTCTGCCTCAAACGGTTTGTACAAATGATTACATTGTTCTTGTGTTCCCAACGATTTATTTTTATTCATTTAGATTTTCTGAGGAGTTTTTGGACGGCAAATACAACTTCATCAAGAGTGTTAATTCGGTGAAGTACCCTCTATTCAATCTTAACTTATTTGGAACTATGTACAACTTGTACGGAGTTATCGTCCACCGCACATCTGGTGTAACCCTTGACAGCGGCCACTACTTTGCCATCGTCCGCAATTTGTACAACAACAAATGGTACAAATTTGATGATCAACATGTTACTGAGGTAACAGCAAATGATGCTCTTGAACCAAACGACGCATATGTATTATTTTACCAATCAGAGTGTGAAGAGAGAATGTCAAAAGAACAATTCCGCAGTAAATAGTGTACTATTAAAAAGCATGCATACTGGATTGCTATGCTTTCATTTTCATTTATTCGTTTCAGTATTTCATTATACATTTTTGGTTAAAAAAAGGCTTTAAGTAATATTCTAAAAACTTTTTTGTGATATCTAAATTATATTAGTATTTGGTTAAATAAAAACTAATCACATTCTTATATTTCAAAGCTAATAAACATTCCGTACTCAAATCTTTTAAATTATATCGTTATTATCATAACATATAACAAATGTAATAGTTCTTTAGCTTCTGTTGCAAGGTTCACACTAGTGATTTTGTTACAGCAATTTATAATAAAACCCGTATTCTTGTATAGATGCTCCAGCGTGATTACAAATTCGCTAGTGTGAATACAGCCTGTATTAAAAGATAAATATAACTGATGTTAATCGTAGATGCTTTAATAGATAAAAACTATGTTTTCAAAATTGTAAATATTTTTTGTAAATAAAGTCGAGGTGCCTTTTAAACTTGGTGTTTTTTTTTGCAAATTATTACCTAAAATTAAACTATATGGATCAAAATATAATGTATTATCTTCATTCGAAAATGTTTAAATTTAATATAGATGTTTTTCTAAAATAATTTAACATTCACATAATACTTTACACACTTAAAATAAAACGATAAAATTTAACAAACATTAAACACGCTTATTTAATATTGAATTACTTAGCATATTACATTATTAATATATTTGAAGAAATTACACTACTTTGTCAATTTAACTTAGGATAAATTGATGGAAATCAATCAAATTCCTTGGATTTGAGACTTGTTCTTTTAAGTAATGCGAAGTTTCAGTTCTTGCAATGTTAACACTGCAACAAGAAGATGTTTTAAATGCTATTCAAAATGTAACTACTTAAGAGCTGAACATCGCATTATTTTAAATAAAAGTACAATAAGACTGAAATACAACGAAATTAACTAATTTGCATCAATATTTTCGGATTAAGTAAATTCAAATTTATTTGTCAATTAGTAGAAGTCTATATTTTCAAATAAAAAATTAGCAATAGTATTCCAATTAATTGCAGCAATTAACGAAATTTTTAGATATAGAGTGAATTGTATCTAAGTTTGAAAAAGCTTCTCCTACTTTTGGAAGGGGTTTCACCAACAGAAAACAATGTGAAATGAAGGAAACATGGAAAGTCAAGGTTAATCAACATGATAGAGGCTGAATCCGTTTCCGGAAATCGCGTAAAATTATAATAAATGACTCAGAGCGTACAACTCTCTGGTATCATGCTATAATATTTATGACCTGTAGATAATTATTCTTCACACTGTAACATCACCAGTTTAATTAAAAATATTTATATGTACATGATATACACTTCCATGGAAATAAAAATAGAAACACTGTATATCAATTTCATTGTGTATATGAACATAATTTTTATTGTTATGTTAAAACCACATTTAATAGCTTGAATTCTATTATTGGGTTCTGCGAACTACGATGTAATATTACCTATCTATTTTCTGTTTTGTTTTAACTTTTATTTATCGCTCTATTAAAAAATAAATTGTTTTATAAATATTTCCCTGGACGATAATTTATTTCCTGTATTATGAAAATATGTAAATTTAAAAATACTTTTTTTACAATTAATTCCTTTCAATCAGAATTATTTTATAATTTTCTTGTCATAATAAATTATAATTGACCATTCACTCATATTTATATGAATCAAGCTTTATATCTATTTATATAAAACTGTAACACAAAATTGTAATTCAAAACATGTGTGAAAAATTAAAAAAAACTATTAGTGTAAGCAAAAACAGTAAACAAGAAATATTTAGTATATGTAGTCACAAAAAAATTGATATCAAATTAGTACCGACCAAAACTAAAACACATTTCAATTATGAATGTTGCTGAACAATATTATTATCTAATTAAAGCAATTTTTTGTTCAAGTTCTACAATTCAACGTTTTACTACGCTAAACGTACACCTTCGGCAAGAATAAATTAACTAAATATTGTTTTATGAGTTTTGAAAGTATTTCCCAAATAACATTCCCATTTACTTTCACTTTATATTGAATTTCAAATTTTGCATCACACGATAAACGCCATTACGATCCCTTTAACAATATCATCAAGAACTGATTACAAATTTAAAATTCAGTTAGAAAAAAGTAGCATTTACGTAAGAATCAAGGTATTATATACATTAAATTTAATTCATTAAAGAACAGAATAAATAATTATTAAATAGTAATATTTAAATAGCTATTATAAATTGTCTAAATGGTTCGGATCCGACTTGGAGCTGAAAATTAGGGATGATTTTTTCTGTTACACAGATCAGTAAATAAAGAAGGTATTAAAGTGAAACTTTTTTTTGTATATATGTATATATTTAATTTTATAAATACTATTTGTAATCAGTGCGGTAATACAATGCAAAATACTTTGGGCATTTATTTTCACAATAACATGTAACATCTATTCATAAAGAATATTAAAGTATTACAGGAATGTGTATATACATATAAAATACGTAGGACTAGGATATAATTTACTTGAAATCTACGAGCTAGACAAGGAAGACAACTGAGGAAATAATTCTCATGGTTCATGATCGTAGAGAGAAAGAAGTGCAAGAGGGTAGAAAATAATCTCACACTATCGTTCACTTAAATTTGTAAAAATTACATGTTCACTTATATGAAAAACTTAAAAAATCAACTGTTTGAGTTGATATAATTATTAAAATTCATATTATATATATCAAATAATATATTTGATTATATTTATAAATTTATAAAAAGCTTATATAATTAAAATGGCAAAAGCACACCAATTATTTGACTATTTCAATTATGAAAACTATTGAGATGTATTTAACGTTTTAGTACCTGATAAATTACGTTGTTTTATATAATTGAAATAGTCGAAAACTGGAATGACTTGTACCCATGTAACGTCTCTATATCTCTCCAAATAAAAAAGTTGGCGATGTGAGCCCATTTAGTTGGGACACCTGTGTATATATTAAATTTTCATTTTGTATCAGCCTTGGGAAATTTAAATCGAAGGACATTTCGGTCGGCTTCTATATTAATTTAAAAATGTACGAATTACAAAAATAGTTGTTAAAATGCCTTTTTTTCTTCTCTTATTGGCCGTTTTCCACCTTCGCCTTATAGAAAACTGTATTATTTTTAACTTATAAATATCAAACCGTACATACATATACGTATTCTGTAATTCACGTTACAGAATTAAATCCATATCACAGGAAATTAGAAATACGAGAACCCAAATTATGAGCAAAGTATTGATATTGACTCGGTGCATAGTGACAGTGCTGGAGGCTGCTGTTGGAGCTGTGCTACTGGGCATACCAGGCACCTGGAGCACATTGGTGATGGTGGTGATGTCGGTGTGACGTTCGTTGCCGCTACCTTCGGTGTCTTCTTCTTCATCTTCATGAGTTGGATTTGGGTGATACTTATTGCAGAGTTCTGGACCGCAATAGCAGTATTCTACGTGATTTGCTATTTTGCAGTCTACTATTGCTCGAAGTTCGCAAGTTCTTGTTATTGTTGTGCCTATATACAAATACCTATAGCTTGATTGTTAAATCTTTAACAAGCAGATTCATATAGGGACTATTTCAGTGATATATAAAAATATGTTTTCCAAATTTTTTTATTTGTACCAATATTTGAGAATCTGCTCGTAAAATGTTATTACCGTTTGTCTGTAGATTGCAGGCTTTAGTCTCCGGTTTACATTCCCGAATAAATATAGAGTTTTTTGGATCAAAATGATCACAAGTTGGAATCGGAACATCGTTGTTTTTAACGTTGTCATCTTTATTGTTGGGTCCGCACACAAAACATTTGTGCGCGGTAACAATATTAGCTAAAATAAATGTATCATTAGAACTATAAATATAAGAGAATACTAAGTTCTCCATGTATTTTTAACTAAAGCTACAAATAAAAAATAACATCCTGTACTATTCTTTTTTTCTTCGTCACATAAACAATCACGATACGAAAAGTAAACATTCAGATATTCTGAACTACACATGCACGCTACAAATAAATCAACGACGCTGGAGATGATACAAATATAAAATTATAATTAATTAAAACAATTTAAAAACATCATTTAACAATCATATATTTTTTGTTGTGTATATAAATGACGTTTTGGACGAATATTTCCGCGCGAAAACTTGAATGCATTTATTTATGAATTCATTAAGTTCAACATTGCGTGACAAAAAAAATGATACAGTTCATGGAGTATCTAATTTCTTTTAAATTTATAAAGATGACATAAGCGACACTTTCATAAGTGAAACTAAATTCGCATAATGAATGCTATTAACTACAAACACACATACACAAACAAACAAAATTAGCACTGGTATTTATATCACGTCAATATTCATAATTACTTGTTTATTTACATGCTGAAACAAGGCTGCAAATATTAAATGTGAATTGAAACAATTTATGCTTACTTAACAGTATTGATCCCACGAATAATGTAATCTTTTTAGAGAGAGGGTGGAACCCAATATCTGTTACGATCATTTTAATTTGCGAATTACTTCTGTACAATTATGAATTATTAGCACCAATTTTTTATATCAGTTTTTATACCACTGGACCAATTATGTTTAATCGAACACATATGTAGTATTACGAAAATTTCCATTTGAATATTATTTAACAACTGATTACAAAATTCCCCCGACTACTGCTCTATGTTCGACGCAACACTGATCTTCTACGAGATGTTGCAACTCGCGACTAATAATATCTTCAGAGCCGGAGTCCGGAATAAATTTGGTAATTCAATCGATGACATATTTTGTCAAAAACTAAAATACAATTTATTTTAGATATTAGATAAGATTAAGTGGCTGATAAATACATCAAAATAAATAACTAATTATGTCTAATAATAGTTCTATTAATTTAAAATTATATAACAAAGAAAACCGATACACGCAAATTACAAACAGGTTACGTGTATATTAGCTTGATTTACATCGTTTAATGAATATTAATAAGATTTGTAAAATATCAGGAATACGGCTCTGATATATTTTCTAGTTGGTTAAATAGTGACCTGGGAAAGTGCTAAACTCTTGTAGCTATACCCAATGATAAGAGATGGCGGTTATATATTTTAATAGCGAGGCAAGGTTGTAGCTCACTGCCGCTAGACTCGATTGTATTAGACTCAAGTAGACCGAGGATCGAGTTTAGTATAGTGACAGAGTTTGTGTTGAGTGTTTTGTGTCGTTTGTTGTCATCTTGTTCACAGTTAAAAACATTTACATGATTTCAATTTTCAGTTTAAGGTGACGAGTAATTACCATGTATCTTTGTTCAAAGTATTTACAAATTGTGCGTTAATATTAGTATTCAGGATGATCACAGTCTACATAAATACCAGTGTATGTAATTAATTTGTGATAAGTGATCAGGTCTATTTTATGCATTGAAAAATAAAAACAACTTTGATCTACAATGTTGTGTTGATGCAAAGAAGCTGTAAATAAAATCTGCGTACCAAAAGGAATATATCTGTGCAAAGGTAAAGCATATTTAATCATTTTATTATTAAATAATTAGGAAATATTTTTGCGCTTTTTTGTGACATGTATTCAGCCTCGGGGCGGAGGGGGAGGGTCAAATATCTATATAGTAATATAGTTGATAGACATTCGTATGGTATTGGTGGTAGTGGTAAACAAATGAAAAATCATCAGTATCAAAATTCACATGAGTTTAGTTTGAAAAAATAGCCTGTTGGTTATAGCAATTGTGAGAGGTAAGAAGAGAACATTGAACTCTGCTAGCCGGAGCACAGAGCTCGAAGCTGGCATCCACATACCAGCACACTAACGCGATCAATGTTGTTGCTTGCCCACTAACCAACTGACGTTGTCGTTGTGTGTTGTGTATGTAGTGTAGAGTCATCTTCGTGGTAGCTGCACCATGCACCGTGCAATCGCACTAAATTTAGCCGTGTTGTTAGTCACCGTGACCAGCGAGTAAGGGGTACACAAATAGACACAACTTGGTTGGCTTTTAGCTTCTTGGCCTTAGTGGAATTGCACTAGGCGTGCCATGCTTATTCCCAACGCACTGTTCTCTCGGCCTCTGTTCTGTGTTCCTGTTCTTGCTGCTGACCCCGGGGGGCTTTTCTAATTCTAGGGGGTTGCACAAAAACTAGACCAAATTCTTTACGCCTTGTCTCACGTAACTATGCAGTTTTAAAGATCAACAATTTACAAATACATCTCAAATTACTGCATTCTTACGTGAAACGAGGTATAGATTATATCTAACAAGAGATCTAATGTACTAATAAGAATGTTTTTAAAATATTTTGACACATCACCATCAAAACTCATTGTCACGTTACTACAACTAAATTTTCTACCACTTTATTTCAAACATTAAAAACCAAATTCCTTAGAATGTTACATCTTTAACAATACAGATAACAAAATATCTAATAGAATTAGTAGATTTTACATGTTTTTAAATGATTTTGACACGTCCAGTATCAAAAATGGTCATATATTTGCCGCTGTCACACATTCCTAAACTATTTTTCGAGCTAAAGTAAATATTTTAAAACAGTCTTGCCAAAACATTTTTCCGAACTCTCTTTTATACTCTTAAAAATTATTGGGGACTCCACAGACATATCTATTTTTTACAAGAGATTTTGTAGGCGTTTCTATATTTGTTGAATTTGTTAGAAACTAAAATTTTTCAAATATTTTTTTTCTTTATTCATTTAAAAATAATGAACCATTATAATAATTACATGAAATAAATAATATATTACGAAAAAAATAATATTTTCCAAAACAAGTTCTTAAAAAAAATGTGTAGCAAGAAATTGTAAAAAATATTTAGTAGCATGTGACCCTTTGATAGGTTCTCGGAGCGGATAATAGTTTGGAAAACATTTATTTATAGTAATTTTCTAAAAAAAAATGATTTAGAAACGTTTGACTGCATAGACGAGCATTTTAAATCGCTGCATCTAAGCACATCTCCACAGCGTTTTGACATCTTCAGAAGCTAACAAAGATCGTTTTTACCTCTAACATGCTATTGTGTTTAAAACTTGCCGAACGCAGTTCACACTGTACATAATTCTCAGTACTGTTTAAAACAATGCCACAATGCGCCTAGAAACACAGATGTGACGATGCTTCTCGCTTTCTTGAATCTTGAGTTACATTGTGTGATTGTGCAGCGTGCCTGCTTTTTGCTTTGACCTACTTCGTAAAAATGATCAGGAGTTTTCAAATCGGAAATATTCGCATTAGAGACCGGATTCGAATCCAGATCAATACTAAACTTTTCTCTGCGGAATCTATTGGTTACGGTGTAGTAAAGCACTCTTTACACGTTCAGCATGAATATATTTTATAAGTTTTCAAACCTTTCAAAATTATTTTAAGGAAAAATGCTTCAAACAAAAGTGGTAGAATATTTTGTTATCTCGATCTTTTATTTGAAGCATTTTTATGTAAAATAATTTAGCAGGAAATATGTTTATTTTGACTCAAAATTGAGACTAGCAAATTAATGAACTTACTATAGTATAATGACAATACACTAAAGCATAACATCTTTTCGACCTTGTAACAGTAACCACCCTGTAGAATATATTTAGGAATTGAAGTGTTCTAGTGTATTGTTGACGAATGAATGAAAGTCATGCTATGACCTTGTCAAGTTGGTTGTTAGTCGTAGTCGAATGGCCTTTCGCACAACACGTAATTTTGTCTCGATTGTTGTTGTAATCGGAAGTCGAGAATTATTGCAGAACTCATGTTTTTTACATTTTTCTCATTTTGCAACAACAGTGCAACAGCAAACTTTCACTAACTTTTCAGTCTTCAGTAGTCTTTGCTATCTAGTAAATACCTATTGTAACATTCAATTATTATAGTTATTTGTTTCTTCTATTTATTATTACTGTCTCTATACAAAGAAATACTGTTGTAGGGAAATATTTTCGTAATAGATAATACATTTACTGTTCAATTATTATTGTTGTTGGCTTCTCTGTCTTACTAATATTATTATATTTATAGACAGTATGGGTAAAGAAATACCTTTCTAGGGAAATATTTTCATAATGAATAACTTATATACCGGGTGGAACATCATACCTGTGAAACATGAAAAAACAGTTTTTCCGTGAGCATTGCTCCCCAAATTATTTTAGGCCAAAAATGCTTCAAATAAATGTTGTAGAGCATAACATTCTGCATCTAAATCATTAAACAGAATTACATTTACATGCGTTGTAACGACAGAAATTAAATAAAAATATATTAAAAATTACGTTGAAAATATCAAATAGCCATGGAATTGAAACAAAAATAGATAAATGCTACCGTGGATGAGTGCGCCTTAATCACAAATAGGCAGCTCGCTAATGTAAGACATTCCTTCTGCAATAAACTTGGCTATTGCTTGGCTGAAAACGGAGGTTTATTTGAATATTTATTATAATTTTAAATTGTAGTGACTATTTTATTGAGAGAATTATTGTTTGATATTTGAATTGTAATAGATAGGTTATAATTTTTACATGACAAACCCTATAAGAAATAAACGTTTCATTGAAATGTACAATTGTTTATTTATTATTAAATCGTTATAATACGTATGGAGCTTTTTGTTTGAATTTTATTGAATGATTAATTTGTCGGCGCTAAAATATCAAATAGACAGAAAAACGTCAAGCATTTATCTATTTTTGTTTTAATTCCATGGCTATTTGATATTTTCAACGTAATTTTTAATATGTTTTTATTTAATTTCTGTCGTTACAACGCATGTAAATGTAATTCTGTTTATTGATTTAGATGCAGAATTTTAGGCTCTACAACATTTATTTGAAGCATTTTTGCCTAAAATAATTTGGGGAGCAATGTGCACGGAAAAACAGTTTTTTCATGTTAATCGCGTATGTACGCAGGTATGATGTTCCACCCGGTATATATATATATACTGCAGTTCTCAATTATTGTTGTTAGTTTATTATGTTTATGGAAAATATGAGGAAAGAAATACCTTTATAGGTAATATGTTTATAATGAATAATGCATTTATATGTTAAAGATAAAAACATCGATATGTTGTATTCTCACTTTCCAGTTTTTAACTAACTTAGTCGCGTACCAAGTGAAATTTGAAATTCCTCACTCGACGTACGTGTTCAGCGTATTTTCAGAATTCTTAATTATTCTATCCGTCTTGAAATACACTTTTCTAATAACAATACGATGTAAGAGAAAGGAGAAATGATTATTTAACTTCCGGTGGATGTAATAGCTGAATCTGTTATTGCCGAAATGTATTTGGACAGGTAGAAATACTTTTCTAAACTTTACACTTGTACTAATTTGTAACGTTGCTTATAAAGTATTTTTTTGGTCCAAACGTTTGATACCGAAAATGTCAGATCTGTTGAAACCACCATAATATAAAATTCTCGCATATAAAATTAAAACATGCACATTTTGACATTTTAAGAATGAATTTATGAATAAATAACTTTTAACATTCCAGTATATTTTAACCTTGTTTTATATTTAGTTCACTAATGACAGGTGACACCTTTGTCACTTAAATTTAAACTTAAACTTAGAGTAAAGTCCGAATCGAATGATTAACACGAGCAAAATGTCAGTTGTCATGGTATTTAGTTGATATATTTAAAACTTACGCAATTTTCAATCAATCAAGTGAAAAAAATATATGAATCATCACTCCTTTTACCCATTATTGGGAGTGGCATTCAGCCCTGTTAGTGGAGGAGGAGTCATTGGGGTAATTCGGGCTATAAATAAATGAATATTATGCGTAAACTGTGGTTTTTAACCGTCACATCATGTTCACCATAATTGTTAATGGTGGGAGATCCACAGAGGGTAACTTAAATTGATCAATATGCACAGTTCGATGCTATTTATCTTGAGATGTTATTGTAAATTCTTCGTTCATAACCGACCGAGTTTCATTTGGAGAAAATAAAAAAAAAAGTTGTTCCAGTTAGAAATGAAAACCAGTATTCTGGCAGGTTATTATATAATTTTGGCCAAATAAAGCACTGACTTTTAAACTACTACTGCAATTTAGCTCGCGTCATTTCGTAATATTTTGAAATATTTATGTTATAATATGTTAACTCGTTTATTTGAAATTTATTACTTTTACTTATTGCCATCATTGTCCCTGTAGCTCCTCCACCATTAATATCTTTGGAGGGCGCAATTTGACGGCCGGTAAACGGACTTCACACGCTAAAAGTATTTTAATTAAAAGTTGTAACAGATGTATCTCTACTACCCCCAAATCGGACACGAACTCCTTTACCATCCTAATTAAGACTGTGCTACCCCGGTGTTATAAAGTATTTTAAAAATAAATCAACAATTTTAAATTGTTAATTTTTATAAAATAATAATGCGAAAGAAGTAAAGATAATTTCACAACATGATATTTTATATCAAGATGTAGACTTTAATTAGAAGTTGGATAAAGTATGTGAAAGCAAAAATAAACGACATTATGAATGTTGATGAAGCAACATAAATGTCAAGGCAAGATGGGGTCATTTCACTAAGGAATGCAAGAGATGATTGATACACCTTATTTATGGTCAAATCGAATTACAGCTATGAAGATATGATTGAAAAATTTAAACTTTTTCGAAGAAAGCAACGTCCGAAAACAATGCGACAACTGTACCGACAATGAAACAAAGCATCATTGAATGAACTCTAATTTACAATACATTCGTGTAACTGAAAAGTTCAAGAAGTAAAAATAATAATCATTAGTTTAGTAATTACAGCTTTGCGTTGAACTAGATCAGCTACAGCTATTCTCAACTTATTCCCATGCTGTATAAAATTTCTATACGAAAAAATAATATAGATGTACCGTTACAACAAGATTTCTTTATTTAATTTTTTCCGAATATGGCGTTAATTAAAATAGTAGTTAATAATATCATGTCCTCATGATTCAGATCTAGCTTTATAGCTTTCTAGAGTTTTGATAATGGAAACAAAAATAGTGTTTTAATTGAGCGCTCTCTAATTACTTATTTTCTGTTAACAAAACATTTCATAATTTTACTAAATCTTTTACACTATGTAAATAGTTTCATTATATACAAACAGCTGTATTTAAGATGCATAAAAAAGATTTATTTTAAATACTTCTTGATTTTCATGCCAGAGCCGTCTCAAGACAAGAGGAAAATTTTAATTTCAAATTATTTTAAGTATTTAACATCGTATATAAATAAAAGTTATAGAGAACAAAATTTTGTTGCATATTTGGTATAGTTTAGTATGTTTATTTATTTATTTATGTTACTGTACAACAGGAACTTAATCCCAATTACAGTACAGGGTTCGCACTCACCGAGCCGCAGTGTGTTAGTTCATATAATTTTTAGCTTAAGTGCGATTCGAACTCGGGATCTCCGGATTCGAATTCTGTAATGCTATCCACACCATCGTACTGTTGGTATAATGAATTGTATAATTGTTATAAATTCTTTGAATACATGTTTGCTTTTTTTTAATTTCTAAGTAAACTATTGTATTTTCCCTAAAATAATGTAGGAATGTATAAAATAGAGAATGATACGCACTTATTCGATAATAAATTAGGTTTTTTTTTTATTAGATATTAACAAAACAAAATATTTTTAATTTGTGTTATCTGTAACCTTGCGAAAATGCAATTGAAAGACATCTATATCTGCGATCTAAGAACATAATAATTAAAAATCCATAATAATAATCATTTTTATTAGATTAGATATGAATCCTCAAAAATATACATTCCATAATTATACAATAGACCAATTAATACCTAATGAACGCAATATTATAAACAAATAAGATTAATTTGTTTATGAAAAGAATTGACAGGTATAATATTAATTAGTTGTTATCAGACAAATATAATTATAATTATTCATTGGACTTTCACATTTCTTGTCGATAAACATATTTTTGTATAATAAATTGATTCTATTAAAATGTATTTTGAAATTTAAATCAATGACAAACAAGTAAAAAGTTAATTGATTTGATTCTGATTGATTAAATACAGTTAAATATATAACTGCAATCCTTAAGTAACCGTTTCTATATTTTAATTGATATTTTTTATTTGTTTTTATATCACATTAAATAGTTCGCGCTCTTAGAATTTCTAAATTATTTCATTGCTTCAAATCAAAGATTCGAATAACTACTCGTAAATTTTCTACTAATTTTTATTTGAATCATTTCTCTAATTATCTGGACGACCAACCTTCGCTAGCATAATGAAGTAAGAAGAGAAGTTTAAAATGAATAATAATAAACCAAGAAATAGATAAAATAAAAAATATAAAATAAACACTTGGCTAAGTCTCACAAAATTCAGCCTCCAAGTCACCTTATGAGGGCATCGTCAGAGGCTGGGCAGCACAGTTAGTAACCATAGACGCGTTTCGCTCTTATTAGAGCTCATCAGTATGGTATAACTCACTTCTTCACCTAGAACAAAGTTCACGTGAAGAAGCTGGTGACGAAGAACTGTGCCAGCAGAGAATAAGATCACCAAGTGTATGGATGACAATTAATTTTGTCTTTGTTGTTAAATAGATAAAAGAAACAACTAGAAAACAGTTTATGATTTTGAGTTGATTTTGGTCTCAAATTACTTGCACGCCTATATTTTGAATTTGATTTTGAATAAATACATTTTCATGAATTTTCTTGAAGATGAGACCTAGACTAGACAGCTTTCCACTATTTTATTTTTATTTTTTTTATGAAACATCTAAATTAAAACAATATACAGTCTTAGGAAGTCGTATTTGTTATTTTTTAAACCGAAATGATTTTTAAAAATTTGTTGACGTCAGACTTAAGACAATATGAATCTCAAAACATTATCATTTAGAAAAATATATAAATAAAGTTTAAACAATTTTCATGATAAATAAATAAACATATGGATGGATATAAGTTATTTCAGAAAGAAAAATAAATAAACGGTAAAATTATCTTAGTCAAAGATTTGATTGCCACTGGTACTATTTCCTGATTCCTTCACTTTGACTTTCCCCTCACTGTTTTGTGTAAACCAATTCAAAGTTTCGAACTAGATATTATTTAACAACCATTTTATCTAATTTACATAATCATTAATTAAGACATAATAATATATTAAATATGTATTTAAAATATAGTTAATACAAAATATAAAATAAACACTTGGCTATGTTTCACAGTTCTTCGTCACCAGCTTCTTCACGTGAACTTTGTTCTAGGTGAAGAAGTGAGTTATACCATACTGATGAGCTCTAATATGGTTACTAACTGTGCTGGCCAGCCTCTGACGATGCCCTCATAAGGTGACTTGGAGGCTGAATTTTGTGAAACATAGCCAACTGTTTATTTTATATTTTTTATTAAACCTTGTTTCACCAAGTGTTGGATGACAATTAATTTTGTCTTTGTTGTTATTTAAATTGCTATTGCGTAGCTTTCCTTTTTCTCGGTAGATGGCATGACCTGTTCCACAGAACTTCTCATGTCATCTTACCTGTTTGTTAGAGATCTTATTCTCTGCTGGCACAGTTCTTCGTCACCAGCTTCTTCACGTGAACTTTGTTCTAGGTGAAGAAGTGAGTTATACCATACTGATGAGCTCTAATAAGAGCGAAACGCGTCTATGGTTACTAACTGTTCTGGCCAGCCTCTGACGATGCCCTCATAAGGTGACTTGGAGGCTGAATTTTGTGAAACATAGCCAAGTGTTTATTTTATATTTTTTATTAAACCTTGTTTCACCAAGTGTTGGATGACAATTAATTTTGTCTTTGTTGTTATTAAAATATAGTTTTCAATTCTGTATAAAACGAAATAAACATAACAATAATCTCAAAATCAACTGTGAGTTAGATGAAGACAGAAGACATGCATAGTAGAAAGAATTCTGAAAAGACTAGATGTGCGACAGAGGCGATTAAAGAAAGATCGCAATGCTCTGATGTCAGACTGAAAGGCATTGAAAACTCAAATATCTTTGAAACTTACTATAATTTTACTGGTTTGTGACTATATTGAAGTACCCCATGGATGTATTATAAATATAGGAATTTAAAAAGGTTTACAGCATACATTTTTGATGACGTCATTGCCAAGTTCTTTTGAAAATAGTCTATTATGCGTACAGATTGGTCTTTTGATTTTTAAGTACGTGATTGAAATATTTCTAGTACTGAAATTCTAAAACTACTACTCAAATAATTGCTAAATTTTTATTCTTTTATTTTATACGAACGTAACTGTCCGTATAAAATTGTATGAATCCATTGTGCTATTTTATTTATAAGTACTTCATTGTATTTGGTCGGACGACCATTGTGAAATAAAAGATTATTAAAAATTATGTAACAGTTTTTATACAAAGAGCTGTCAACAAACATACACTAACAATAACTATAGAATATTTATCATGATTAGTATATTACAGTACTATTTCAAAAATGCAGAATAATTCATTTAAAAAACTAGGTCGGTTCGGTTAGGTATTTACTTAAATGGAGCCTAAATCATTATTTGAAAGAAAAAATCTTCATAGAAAAGTGTTTTCCATTTCTTCTTCTTCTTCTGATGACACTACAGCCCAAATCGGACCTGGGCCTACCGGACACACCGAGCCGCAGTTTTTACACTGCCGTACTGCCGGTCTTTGTAGTCGAATGCTACATTATTTAAGGCGAATAAGTGACTAGCTTATAGCGCCCGAGTGCGATAAATACATGTAACTGTATTTTTTTATATTTTACGACAAATCACACATTGTCGACAGGCGGATTCGAACCGACGAACCTTGGTTCGGGTGACGTCACAGTATGTAAAGAGATGTGCCTTAACACGCTCGGCCACCGCGCCTAAATTATTATTTGAGAGAAAAAATCTTCATATAAAAGGGTTTTCCATTTCTTATTTAAAGCAAAATAATGTAGAAACTCTACTATTTAAAAAAATATATGAAACGTTTTCAAAATTGACAACAATGTGCAGTTCTAGAAAGTCTTAACTTATATTCATTACGGCGTAATGATTAAAAAATAATAATTGTGACGTCAGACAAACAAACAGTGGAGCTCACATATAATTGTAGTCACATATATGATCAACTTTATCATTTAGAAAAACATATAAATGAAGTTTAAATAACTTTCGGGGCAAATATACATTGCTATCAGTTATTTCAGAAAGAAAAATAAGTAAACTAAAAGATTATCTTAGTCAAAGGTTTGATTACTACTGGTACGGTTTTCTGATCTATACAATTCAGTTGGACTTTCCCTTCACTAATTTGTGTAATCTGAATCAAAATTTCTAACTAGGCAGTATACAGGGTGTTTCACAACTTAGAGCAAAAAATTATGAAACAAAAAGTTTTTTTTTTAAATCGCAAAACTATTTTCCATGTTTCCCAGTCCAAAATTTTTCGTTGCCACTGCCACTGGGTGGATGATTATGTTAAAGTTATTAATTAAATAAAATTCTATTATAAATAATTGCTAATAATTGAATTGTATAATTATTCTTTCGTAGTTGATACCTACTTCATTGTTTGTGTTTAATAGGAAAGCGAATCCAGTGCAGTACTACAAAAAATGTTTTAGGTTAACAACCCTTAATTTTTCGAATTAAAAAAAAATTCTTTTTGTTTCATGATCAGCACATCGTATAGAATATACCCTTTAATTTTTTGCTCTAAGTTGTGAAACACCCTGTATAATAACCATTTTAATTAATTAATTAAGATATAATATAGTGGTGACCGCAACACCGGAACATAGAACTTAACATGTAAAATTATATTTTTATAATTTCCTACTTCCCTAATTATTTTAGAGAAAAAAGCTTCAAATAAATGTTATAGAGCATACAATTCTACATTAAAATCAATAAACAAAATTAATTTTGCATGCTTTATAATGACAGAAATTAAATTGAAAATTTGCTTAAAAATAGGGATAGGCTTGGAACTGAGACAATTTTGTATATAACGTCGTAAACATAACAATAACCTCAAAATTGACTATCAGTCAGACGAAAATAGAAGACATGAATAGTAGAAAAAATTCTGAATTTAATGACATTATAAACTCAAATCTTAAAAACCTATTACATTTTATGGGGTAGGTGGCTCAGTGGTATCAAGTCGGCCTGTGGATTTTAAGAACCCTGGTTCGATCCCCACAGCCGACAAACAATTTTCACTAACTTAAATCTACCTCTGTGGCTCCCCCTTCACTAATATCTTTAGGGGCCGTGATTTGACGGCTGGTAATCGCACTTCACGCGAAACAATATATCACATACCGAAATCTGCTTAGGCAGAGTGCCACATCCAGTAATGGGTAAAAGGCGTGATGATATATTGATTTCTATATTTTATGTTATGTTATAAGTTGAAGTAATAAGGTATTATTCAACGAGCGTTTAATGAGGATGAAATTTGCGACAAGAATGAGTAATAGCCATTACACATGAGTTCAATACTATATTTTTTCTACATCTACTCAAACTAGCAATTATATTTTAAATTTAGATATGTTTGACGAAAATAATACCTAATTATTAGAGGTTATATGACGTTAATATCGTGTATTACTCACGGCGTGATGATATATTTATTTATTTTATTTTTTATTTTAAAATTCTGATTAGACTTCGATGTTTTTGGATGTAGACTCAATATAAATGATAAATTTACTAGTTTGTATGAGGATGAGGACCTCATTCTTGTAGGATTTATTACCTGTATGTTGGATATTTAAAAAAGTATTCCTGTAATAAATACTATTTTCAGTTATTGATCGAGTTTACAGTTTGCTCATAGATTGGTTTTGCAAGTACATTCCAATCAACAAGTATTTTGTTTTGTTGACACAGCCATCTAATGAAGTAGTAAGAATGCAATAATCCGTTAATAAATTACCATACAAATTATAGATTGAATAACTTAAATTTGTTATCTTCAGACTTTTAGTGGCATTAATGTAAAATTATTTTCCGAGCTATGATACACGAAAATATAAAAACAGTTATATTGAGAGTCTAGTTTTACGAATCGTTCGACTTTATAATTAATTACTGTTTGGGTTTAGTCGGATTATAGCAGAAAGATGCTCCCTTCCTTTCTTATCTTTTGGTTCATTTTTTGTTTTTACTATAGAGTGTCCAATTGCAATTGTGTGGAATTCAGTTTCAAAAACAAGCGCAGGAAGATTCTCCCTTCCTTCCTCATCTTTATCTTTTTTGCTTCATTTTCAGTTTTTACTATACAGTGTGTAACTGCAACTGTGTTAAATGTATTTTTAAACAAGCGCAGGCGATGCTGCCTTCATTTCTTATAGATTCGTTGTTAGAGAAGTGGGCGTAAGTGAAGATTTACGAAACTGGTGTACAGGAGCGAATGGATGAATGTTTGTTGCGTGTTGATGGATTTTGGTTGTGAGAAAAGAAAGAGTTTGTATGGAAGAAGTGTTAATATGGTCGAATCTAGTATCGTGTGTCAGGATGAGAATGTTAACGGGTTCGTGCTACCCCATTTAATGGGATATAGCGTGATGTTATGTATGTATGTATTTAAACTCACACTAAAATCTTAAAAAAAAACTTATTCTTTTTCTATTTTATTTATTATTTTAATTTGCTCTTCTGTACAACAGGAACTGAATCCCAATTAGAGCAGTTTATAAGTAGTGGAATTCGAATGACTCACAATCAGACTGAGTTACATCTTTTTATAGAGAGTTTCTATATTTCAGGAAAAAAATTAAATGTCATATATAACTTTTTTTTAAATTCGTAAAATTAAGTGCAATTTACCGGAAGTAAACATTTTTAGTATCACGTGTTTGAAAGTTATTTCTAATATATTAATAATTAAATTATAATTGTAAACACTACAATACTCAATTTATTCATTACACAATGTTAGAAAATGATTATTTTCAGTATTTATAATTATATAATTTCATTAATAATATATTAGAAAATTATAAAACTAGTAGCACTAAAAATGTGTACTTGTAATTTACAAATAATTTTAATCTGAGATTATTATGTCGTGTAATATATACCATTTATTTTTTTCCTGAAGTAATTAACCATCCTGTATATGGATTAAATCTTGCTTTGTAGATTGTAAGTTGTACGTCTACCTTTAGCATATTTTGTACAATTTACAAAAAAATAAATAATCTTGCTTAATGCAACACAAAAGGTAAATAATAGTATATTATTTATCGAGCTTGTACTGATATCTATTATTCATGAAAATGAAGTTTACTATACGAACTGTAGGCCAATTACTATTCAACATCTTTGTAATAAATTTTATGAAAATAGTAGAGATGGGCGAATATCAAATTTCTTGAATTCGAATATCGAATACAAATATTAATCAGATCTCGAATATTCGAGGTACTCGAACATTCGAATACTCCTAAAAGTTAATTTATTTATTATTAATAATTATTTAACTATGTCCTTTTCATTATTTGAATGAAATTGTTAAGATAAAATAAAATTAAATCAAAAAGTACAAACAAAAAAGAAAAAGACGAAAACTTTAAATTTAAGGTGAAACGTACGGGCTGATGCAAATTTGAGATATAGTACGTCTTCATGGTTTTGAAACAAAATATCTTTGTTTTTAATAAAGTATTGTAATAGCTTTAAGTTTATGTACAAATGATAAAGGAAAACATAGTCAAAAATTGAGGTCAACATATGGCGCGATATTCGAGGTATTCGAATGTTCGCTATACTGACGTTAATATTCGAAAATCTCGAATATCGAATAATGTCAATATTCGCGGCATTCGACTATTCGCGGATGATATTCGCCCATCTCTAGAAAATAGTAATTATTATGCCTATGGCACACTGGTCGATGAACGTCGATGAGCATCGATGAGCTCTTCGATGAAACAACAGAACGCACTCTTCATTGACAAACAATAAAAGCTTCTAAAGTTGAGAAAGAAAAACTAAATTTCAAAAATATGCTAACGTGAAGTGAGACACAAAAGATACGAGTGAAATGAGATACGTTCGTTTCATCTATGAGCTCTTCGATGGAAATAGAGGAGCCTCTAATTTTCGTCGATGACGGGTGCGTTCTGTTGTTTCATCTAAGAGCTCATCGATGCTCATCGACGCTCATCGACCAGTGTGCCATAGCCATTAGAGGTTATAGACGAGTCTATAAATATAAAAATAAATATATCATCACGTCTTTTACCCAATACTGGGTATGGTACTCTTCCGCAGCAGATCTCAGTAAGTAATATATTTTTAGGCGCGTGAAGTAAGTTTTCCAGCCGTTAAATCACGACCCCCGAAACGTTAGTTAAGAAGAAGTCACTGGTGTAATTTTAATGAATGAAAAAGTAAAATATCTTTAAAATCCTGAGGGAAATTTCAATTTCATCACGTAAAATGAAAGTGAAAAAGTAATTGAAACAGTGAAACTTTTAGGTTAGGAAGTTTCATGAATAAAGAGTGTTTACTCCTATCGACTGTTTATTAACAATAGCTGTACTTCTGCTTTAGTGAAACCTTAAAAATGTAACAAGGCAACTTCATATGCATACTAACCATTCGTACTATTGTGTAACGAAGTAAAAATGTTATTTTCACGTAGTTTCTGTTTGTTTTCTATTCGTACGTTCACACATTCCATCTGTAGAATTTATATTCATTAGCTTATAGTGAAATTTGAATTATTCGGGCACAATTTCAAGTCAGCGAGATTTGATCTTACTTGTGAAACAATCGTTTAACCCAGTGGTTTTCAAACTGTGTAGCGCGCCCCCTTAGGGGGCGCGAGATTGTATCGAGGAGGGCGCGCTATATAAATATATAATTGAGGCTTATGAACACATTCTCCATTTACATCATAACACACACGTGTTTATAATTCGCGCTCGCAGTAAAATATCCCTAGTTTAACAAACAAAGCCTTAGAAATTTTATTACGTTTCGTAACATCTTATTTGTGTGAAACAGGCTTTTCCGCTGCAGCTGTTTTAAAGACAAAATCTCGAACTCGATTATTCTTTGAAAAAGAATTGCGAGTGGCGATATCTTCAATGACTCCCCGGTTCGAGAAACTGAAAAACAAGCGCCCATTCAGCACACTCAAAAATTATGATTATATTGTATTAAATATGCCTAATTTAAATTAAATATAATTTCCAATCTTATTACAATTTTATGTTTATAAATGTTGTTACATTATTTTGTTCTATTATTATGTTGTAATAAACATAATTTTAGGTTAAGAAAAAGATTTGTTATAACAAATATCTTATATAATAACAATATTTGTTTATAGTACTCATTTGTTTGTATTCTATAAAATAAATTATTTACGATTTTTGACGTTAGGATGTTATAAAAAATGAGGGGGGCGCGACAATTTTTTACGGAAAAAAGGGACCGCTGAGAGAAAAAGTTTGGAAACCACTGGTTTAACCAGAGAGACAGAACTGCGCTAATTACGTATTGTCTATAATTTTAAGCTGTATTTCTATGTCAATAAATAATTAAATATTTCAGCATATTTTCTGTTACACTATCAACTATGATTATTCAAGAAAAAAATGGTCAGTATAAAATTGTGTATTTACGCAATCTAAGCATTAAATTGTGGCATAGTTGCTAACTGTAAACAGTATGTTCTTGAATGTTTGTTTGCAGTGGTATTCCAACAAAAATGTAAACATATGTATGTGACATTTTCAATGTCAAATTTATATATGTAACAGTCACTGATTATAACACTATAAAATATTTTACGTGAGAAAAAATACCTATCTGTTTCACTAATTTACTACTCTATATAACAGGATCTTAATCTCAATACACCAGCAAGTAGCTGCTTTTTATAATCCTGACTCCAGGAATTCAAGTTTAAAATCCGGGACGAGACTGCTGGAATTATTACAAACTTGAAAATGCTAAAATATATTTTCGCATCAAATTCTAATCGTAAATTCTCTGATCTGTGCGTTTGTCAATTATTTATTTCTTGTTTTTTAACTTGATTACAAATATGAATTTATTTTTGTTTTCTGTATATAAAAAAAATGTTTTTGTTTCTACTAATTAATATAACAAAGATTTTATATTAAAATAAAATTTCCGGGAAAGCCCTGGAGAAACTATACCCTCTAAATATAGCCCCCGGAAGAGTTAAATTCTTAATTTTCTTTTAATTTTGTATTTTCTCGAGGCTACATCTAAAAAATTAAACGAAATATGAAAACCCGCTCAACGGTATTGAATTTTTCGAGTCTCAATTATCTTGTTAACATATTTTCAGCCATTTAATTTCAAAAACGGTCTTTTAACATTATCTCAAAAAGTAGAAGATAAGCAATTAGGGATTTTACCATAAGATTCAGTGGGTCAAAATACGTATGTATGTAAATTTTCGTTATAATATTCATACGATTAAGGATTTTAGAGAAAATTTTCCTAAAATCTGAAAAAAGATCTTTTAATTGCTTAAAAGTTACTTCGAGTACTAAAAATGCAATGCCGTTGAGCACATCTTAATATTTTTCTTAGCTTTTGTTATATAGCCTCTGGAAGGGTTGAACTTTCCTAACATTTTTCAACATAAAATTTTCGACATTCTATATCTCAAGAACTAAGCAAGCTATTGACATGCGCAACAAGTTTTCAGCTATTTTTAAAATTTCCAAAATTTTCTCTATTTTTTTTCCCAAAACAGTATTTTACCATTATCTAAAAAAATATAAGACTTGTGGACTTGGCGATTACAGCATTGGATTCAGCGGATCAAAATACATATGTATGTAAATTTTCGTTACAATATGCGTACGAGAAAAACTTTTAGAACAAATTGTTTGAAAATCGTAAAAACACCTTAGAAAAAATTCAACAAATTTAAATAGCTTAAAATGAGCTAAAAATCTGCTTTTAAGTCAATTCGGACACGAGAAATTCAATTCCGTTTAGCGCATTCGTATATTGTTTAGTTTTTAAGATGTAGCCTCCGGAAAAGTTATATTTCTTTTCTTCAGATTTTGTACTTTTCCGAGGCTATATCTCAAAATCTAAACATATTATTATGTAGCTATATTATAAATGCAAGAATTTGAGATAAGTTTCATCAAGGTATAGTGACACAGCAAGTCCCTAAATGTCTTGAAAAATCAAGCAATGTTTAGCGAACTAACTTGCATATTTACACTCTTATATTTCAGTAACAAAAATAACATTATACATATTTAGCTTGAAAATTTACTAATCTACATTATCTATAAAATGTACAGACTTCAACTATAAATGTCAGTAATGTACTCCTGTTTAGTTAAACCTACTTATTTTAGTAGACAGTCAAGTGATAAATATAATAGAAGATAGTTTTAGTTTAGCGGATTTTGCTACACTGCAACATATGTTCAACATAAAAGTTGACAGTGAACACATCCGTAGCTGAGTTGATGCCAGAGTAAATAATAAACTATGTAAAAAGGTTTCAATTTGAATCTTGTTCTACGTGGATGTCCTATGTTATGCCTATGACACACTGGTCGATGAGCGTCGATGAGCATCGATGAGCTCTTCGATGAAACAACAGAACGCACTCTTCATTGACAAATAATAAAAGCTTCTAAAGTTGAGAAAGAAAAACTAAATTTCAAAAATATGCTAACGTGAAGTGAGACACAAAAGATACGAGTGAAATGAGATATGTTCGTTTCATTGATGAGCTCTTCGATGGAAATAGAGGAGTCTCTAATTTTCGTCGATGACGGGTTGTTTCATCGAAGAGCTCATAGGTATAAATGGATGAATTATTGCGTGAACGAAAGATGAGACGAGCGGTATAAAAGGATTTATGGATGTGGATGAATTAAAATAGTGTATATTGAAATTGTGGGCAAAAAATTCTGCGAATAAACTAGGAATAAATTAGGGTGGGAAATTGCGTATACGACCTAGGATCTTTAGGAATAAATGGATATGATTAAAGGTTTCTTTCATGAACAAAAAATGAGATAAGCTTATAGGAAAGCTTATTTGTGGCATTAACAGTCGTTCCTATAGACTATGAACAAGGTATACCAACAAAGCATTTTTGACAATACAGTACGAACAACGTTTTATAAAACAGACATGTCTTCATGTTCAGAATGTCTATAATTACACAAAATTTCGTCATTGATATTCACATCACTGTTGTTTGTAACAATAGACTCACCACAGTCTGACTCAAGACCAGGTTTAAATCTCAAGTTACGTTACTGAGTTTTCAAGAACTTAAGAAGCAAAGATAAAACATGATTTTATGTATTTTTGCGTGGAATTTGAGATATTTATACATTCGTGTTTTTCCTGCTGGTCAAGAAAGAATTTCGTAACTTTAACCAATACAATTGTGTGAATTGAAATGATTTCATTCTTATGCAATACATTTTATTATACCGGGTGGAACATCATACCTGTGTACATAGGCGATTAACATGAAAAAACAGTTTTTCTGTGCGCATTGCTCCCTAAATTATTTTAGCCAAAAATGCTTCAAATAAATGTTGTAGAGCATAAAATTCTGCATCTAAATCAATAAACATAATTACATTTACATGCGTTATAACGACAGAAATTAAATAAAAAATATTAAAAATTACGTTGAAAATATCAAATAGCCATGGAAGTGAAACAAAAATAGATAGATGCTTGACGTTTGACAGATCTCCTGATTTAACACCTAGCGATTTTTTTTATGGGGTCATCTTAAATGTAAAATTTATAAGCAACGCCACCCAAATATTAATTCTTTGAGAGAAGCTATCGTGGATAAGTGCGCCTTAATCACAAATAGGCAGCTCGCTAATGTACGACATTCCTTCTACAATACACTTGGTTATTGCTTGGCTGAAAATTGAGGTTTATTTGAATATTTATTGTAATAATAAATTGTAGTGATTATTTTATTGAGAGAGTTATTGTTTGATATTTGAATTATAATAGATAGGTTATAACTTTTACATGACCAACCCTATAAGAAATAAACGTTTCATTGAAATGTACAATTGTTTATTTATTATTAAATTGTAATCATAGGTATGGAGTTTTTTGTATGAATTTTATTGAATGATTAATTTGTCGGGGGTAAAATATCAAATAGACAGAAAAACGTCAAGCATTTATCTATTTTTGTTTTATTTCCTGGCTATTTGATATTTTGAACGTAATTTTTAATATTTTTTATTTAATTTCTGTCGTTACAAAGCATGTATATGTAATTCTGTTTATTGATTTAGATGCAGAATTTTATGCTCTACAACATTTATTTGAAGCATTTTTGGCTAAACTAATTTGGGGAGCAATGCGCACGTAAAAACTGTTTTTTCATGTTAATCGCCTATGTACACAGGTATGATGTTCCACCCGGTACTTTACAAACAGTGGATATAACTTATATCAAGAAAATACGACAGATTGCACTATAAGCAAAATTTAACTTTTTCGGGGGCTATATCTTAATAACTAAACAAGATATGTAGATGCACTTGAATTCTTCGATGGCGTTAAATACGTGTTCGTATCTTGTTTAGCTTTTGAGATATAAATCCTAAATGTTAGAAAATGATTTATCTGTGTTCATGAATACACCGAACAGTAATGGAATTCTAAATTTAAAAGTAAATTTAACGAGAGTCAAAAATAAGTATGAGAATATAATTTTAGTTTCATTAGCAATCGCTTGTTGAATCCTCGCTTAGAGTGTGATGAATCACTATATAATAATATAGTTCTATCATCAGTGGTTTGAGTCAAGTGTTGCTATATTAGTTTGTTGTCCGAAATAACTCAACATTGATGGAAATGTAACGTCGGGTTGTCGAACGACCTTTGCGATTCTTTCGGGCGGTCATGTCCTTGTGTCGTGACGTAATGCATCCACATACAGAACACGAGAACACAATCTGCGTCTACCGTTGCACGAAGCACGATGTTGCCGCTTGGTGCATACTGCACCCAGCCCTAGCTTTGTCGTCGCGCCTACGCAATATAATTGCTGTTGAATGTTCATCTGTGGTGAATGCGAGCCATTCTCGCGGACTCGCAAACGTGCTAATTCGCACTAACGTCAACACGAAAATTCACATTCAAAGATGGCTATAGAAATACTTATTTATATAATCAATTATAAAACTACTAAACACTTCTCTAAGTCTCACAAAATTCCTCATAAGTTGACTTGGAGGAGTGTTTAGTTTTATAATTTATTATTAAACCTAGTTTCACCAAGTGAGCATTCAAAGACAATTAATTTTGTCTTTGTTGTTTTTTAGTTATTTATATAAAATAAATAAATATATCATCACGCCTTTTACCAATTACTGGATGTGGCACTCTGCCTAAGCAGATCTCGGTAAGTGATATATTTTTTCGCGTAAAGTGCGGTTACCAGCCGTCAAATCACGGCCCCCAAAGATATTAGTGGAGGGGGAGCCACAGGGGTAGATTTTTAAATTGGTGAAAATTGTTTGTCGGCTGTGGGGCTCGAACCAGGGTTCTCAAGATCCACAGGCCGACTCGATACCACTGAGCCACCTACCCCATATACCTAGCCTATAAATAATGCCTTTTATAAAATCGCGAAATTGTGCTTTTCCCTACAATTACGCGAAGCTAAAATAGCTCATTATTCTACCATTTCATAAATAAACAGTTCATCTACATTCATAATTCCTATAGTCTGGCCAAAACGACTAATTTCTATTGTTAAAGTAGACACCCGGTATATCAATAATTACATGACATTTGATCTAATTTAAACCGTTTTTCTCAATTAAATAAATAATATGTCCTTGTTTTTTTAGTACAATTTTTTTTCAAATCAATCATTTTAGTTTTTTTCCGTTTGACATTAAACAACATTTTTGCACTTTTTTTTCAAAATCTATATCAAATAATACTTTAGTTCCAATTATCACAGATACGGGTTATCGAAACTGCATATCATCATAATATCTCTAAATTTGTTATCAAAGATTGCTCGAGTAAATATTTTATCTATGTAGATAAGACAACATTGTAGACACAGTGAATTGTGTATTATCTAAGGAATAGAATTTGGAGTACGTTTTTTTATGCACTAAAAAAAGATAAAATTTTTGATCAGTATCGAATAGTGAATAGTTCGCATTATTAATATTGCATAATTGATTTGGCAGAACGATAAAAATGTCACCAGGGCCGGCTCTGCCTTTTTCGATTATTTTTTTTCAATTGTGTATTGACGTACACCGTTCTGTTAGGTTTCTTGCACAATACTATTTTGTTTTACTGTCCTATTAGCGTTTAGCGTCGGTTGTTAAAATGATTTTATCGCCCGCAATATCGAAGAAAAAATGTGAAATGTGTTTCGCGTTCTCAGAATATCGTCTATTACACCATATTCTCATTTTACAACTTAGGTACACAAATACCTACTTTTAAATTATGCTTTAAAACCATATGTATTGTTTATTGTATTTTTTTTTGTTAAAATCTAATATTGTATTAATCTGGCTGCTTATCTAACTATAGAATGTGACAAAAGAAAAAAACTTGCACTAGTAACTATTGTTTCCACAAAAAAAATTGGTGTGATTCAAAGTACATCTCGATAAGAAAATTAATCTCATAAAATTAGATTCCGAGCAAGATAATTCAAATAAAAATGGTAGAAACTTCAACTTCATTTATAGCATATTTATCTTTGAAATAATTCAGAAACATTTGATATCACGAAATATAATCACACTTTTAATCGTCATAGTCCAATTTAATCCGAAAAAGTTGTTTTTATCTTACAGATATATGACCTTCATACTACAAAATATATCAGAATAACACTATATTTTTTTGTTTGAACCCAGAAACTGTTCTAGAATTTGATTCCGTTTAAAAACAATTCATCAGTTGGACATAGAGTCAGTCAGAATATATAAGATTATCGTTCGAAATCTTAGGTATCTAGTAGGAAAAGAAACATCCTTGATATTAAATTTATTCCTTTCCGTTTAAGTTAAACGATTGGAATGGATTAGACATTAAAGATTTTGTTCGTTATTTTGTGTTGGTATATTAACTAACGATGTAAACGTACACTACCAACCTGGATGATAATTACGTAATTTTATTGTATCTACGCAGTCTGGTTTGCAAGTAGAGAATAAAGTTCAGAATGAAATTTTAAACAAGCTGGAGAAATCATTTAAAAAAAGCTGAATATAGCGCCAAATTGTTGGATTTATTACAAATTTATGTATTTTGAGTATTTGAGGAAGGCGATTTGAATCTTGTGCGAATTTAAATGATATAAAATAAAATAATAAATTGAGAATTCACTAAGTATACTGTTAAAAGTCATATAAAGTTCATTTTTCTACGATTGCTATGAAAAGTTGACAATTTCGCTCTCATTTGTCATCGTAAAGTTGACGTTTTCTGTGGAACAATCGAAAAATATCTTTTTTGCGCGTCTCCAATGGCAACGCGCGAAGACGACGTTAAATGCGCGCGAAAAAGATATTAAATGTGCGCTTATTTCAATAGTTACCAGGGATACAAACAAAACAGAAACTTGTTATATTGACAGTTGTCACAACGAATTTATTTTCATTACGTATACGTTTTTAAATAATTTTAAGATTCAATCGTTGAAAAAATTATGTGTGTATCACGAGCGTAAAGTGTCTTTGTTCCTCTTACCCTATTGCAGCACACGCCTTCGGCTCGCGCTGCAATTACCGTGTTCGAGTAACAAAGAATCACTTTACGCTCTTAATACACAAATAACTATTATTTATTAATATAAATAACAACAAAATAACAATTCATTACTGCACAATGTTATACAGGTATACGAGTATAGCAGGGTAGGCAAAAATCATTATTTGTTTAAATTTTTATTAATTTCAAAAAAATTATATCACTAAATGGAGTAAAAGTGATTAATACTTAACTAATTATATGAAAAAATCCTTTAAATTTTCTTAAACTATATGCTCGACTATACGTGTTTCCAACTTGGCTGGCCAAATTAAGAAATAAAATAGATGTTGAAAATTATTATTTTTTATTGAAATATTATAACTGTAAAGCAACTAAAGCATAATAGAAAGATAAATGAGAGTGACATTTTTTCTTAAAAATGTATGATTTATTTATATTTTTTTATGATTCCATTGAATGGATATTGTGTTTTGTTTAATACATACATACATACATACATAACATCACGCTATATCCCATTAAATGGGGTAGCACGAACCCGTCAACATTCTCATCCTGACACACGATACTCGATTCGACCACATTAACACTTCCTCCATACAAACTCTTCCTTTTCTCACAACCAAAATCCATCAACACACAACAAACATTCATCCATTCGCTAGTGTACACTGCGCTTGTTTCTGAAGATCGTCTCCGCACAATTGCAGGTAAACACTCAAAACATCTAACCAATTAATCTAAAATCAAGAATCATACGCTTGTCTTCATTCATCATATTTATCCTGCAATTAATTTTCTCCAAACATTCCTATCCTGACACACCACTTTTGCTTCAACCACATTCATAATTCTTTTCATACAAGCACGTTTATTCTTCACGCTCAGAATCTTTCGCTCACGCAACAACCCTTCAATCATATTCATCCATTTGTTCCTAGGCCGTCCACGCAAACTTTCACCCTCAATTTCACCAACATACACCTGTTTCACCAATCTGTCATTCGACATACGTTCTACATGACCAAACCATCTCAACTGACTTATTCCCACTCTTCTTACAACATTCTTCCCAATCTCACATTCATCATACACCAATGTATTCCGGACACGATCTCTTCTAGTATATCCACACACACCCCGCAAATATCTCATTTCCACAGCAGTTATACGCCGTTCATGTTTCTTCATCCATACCCAACATTCACTACCATACATCAACGTAGGCACTAACACACCATTATAAACACTCAATCGAGCATCTCTGGATACATTCACGGCCCCCAAAGATGTTAGTGGAGGGGGAGCCACAGGGGTAGATTTAAATTGGTGAAAATTGTTTGTCGACTGGGATTCGAACCAGGGTTCTCAAGATCCACAGGCCGACTCGATACCACTGAGCCACCTACCCCATATTAATTAATTTAATAAAAACCTTAAAATGTTTTTAAACAACTGATTTTTTGTTTTAAACACTTGTTTTCTTCTGTTCCAGAAATATTATTAAACTGATACAAAAAAAATATCAAAAAATCAGACCAACCCTGCTATATAGTATAAAAAAAAATCAGTAAAGTAAATTTTTAACGTATAATAATAATTTATCATGTAACGATTATAGTAAAGTAAAATTTATATTTATAACATTTAAATATACTGCAAAGCAAGATTTTTCTTTTTAAAATTGAAGAAATTCAGCAAAGCTGAGTTTGTGGCAACACTGTTCACAACCATAGTTAGTTACACACGAACGCGAAGGTATACTGCAGAACTACAGGTTATGTGTTATGAGCTAACGGGCACCATACCAACGGGTATAGATTGTTGCACGAACATTGGAATTGACTTAAGGTAGCTTGACAGGCCAAAAAGTTTTCAAAAATAAATATATCATCACGCCTTGTACCCATTCATATTAACTAATATTCAAGTAGGGGTAGGTGGCTCAGTGGTATCGAGTCGGCCTGGGGATTTTGAGAACCCTGGTTCGATCCCCACAGCCGACAAACAATTTTCACCAATTTAAATCTACCTCTGTGACTCCCTTCCACTAATATCTTTGGAGGCCGTGATTTGACGGCTGGTAATCACACTTTGGCATAGTGCCTTACTAAGTTATAGGCAAAAGGTGTGATGATATATTTATTTTAAGTTCTTCTGAAAAAATCACATTATTTTTTGTGGGGTAGGTGACTCAGTGGTATCGAGTCGGCTTATGGACCTTGAGAACCCTGGTTCGATTCCCACAAACAATTCTCACCAATTTAAATCTATCTCTGTGGCTCCCCTCCACTAATATCTTTGGGGGGCTGCGATTTGACTGCTGGTAATCGCACTTCACGCGAAAAAATATATCACTTACCGAGATCTGCTTAGGTAGAGTGCCACACCCAGTGATGGGTAAAAGGCGTGATGATATATTTAATTCTATATATTATTTAAGTTGAAGCAATAAGGTATTATTCAACGAGCGTGAGTAATAGCCATTACACATGAGTTCAATACTACATTTTTTTCTACATCTACTCAAACTAGCAATTATATTTTAAATTTAGATAAGTGTGACGAAAATAATACCTAATTATTAGAGGTTATATGACGTTAATATCGTGTATTACTCACGGCCGCAGCTGCGTTGTCATAGCAACATCAACGTGGTTGACCACAAACCGTTAGTAATTAACTATATTATCTATCAAGAAACTCACATGTAAATACCCATTACTGGATGTGGTACTCTGCCGTAACAGATCGCGGTATGAAACTAAATGTTTATGTATTTCCTTTTAAAATGACATACCAACTTAATTTTCCGGAAGATTAGATCTAGTTCCATTGTTATCTCAAGCCAAAAAAACATTAGAAGTTTTACCAAAATTGTTAGAATCGATACGGAGATTGTTAGCACACAAACAGACATACAAAGAAGAGTACAGAATAAACAATAAATATATAATGTCACGATAAAATAATAATAATAATAATAAAGGCTGTATAAGGCACAAGTCTGCGCAAATTATTTGAACATGTATAACTATCTTTAAAGCAATCACTCGCTGACAGTGGAAAACAGTTTTATTTTATAAAAATCACCTTTCCAATTTAAAGAGAATGAAATGAATCTTAATTTGATTTTCGTTTCATCTCTGTAGCATTCATAGACTCAGAAATACAAATATTAAAAAATATTCGAATTCCACTAATTGGGATTAAGTTCCTGTTGTATCCAGAGTAGGAAATACATACAATAGCTCACTTTTATTTGTACATAAAAAAATAGACAAAAGATAAAATGAGCTTGTATTATTATGAATGTGGATGAAAGAAAGTGATGGAATGTTTAGCTGTAAAATTAATCTAATGATGGACGTGATGTTATAAGTATTGAGAAAGTAAGACGAGAAAATAATTGACGATTTCCTTTTTGTTCGAGATTGAGAAGAGAAATGATCTGAATTATTTTTCTGTCTAGAATAATTTATGAATATTCGAACTAATACAACTTCAAGTACTACGCGTTTAATAAATAAAAATTCGTGATTGTTCACACGCAATGAACAATTTTCTTACCTATTACTAACGTTATAAATAATTTTATAGCATTATTTAATAATTTTACGAGGTAGAAATGTATTTGTTTATTTCTGATTACACTAGTGGAATTCACATAAGCATACTATACAAGCTATAGTGGCAACCTTCAGGACTTTCCAGGATCTCTACCCATTTAGTATATCCTCTCAAAGTCAATTCCAATTATCGTGGCATGCATCATACCTTCTGACTATGACTACACGCACAACGCTAAACGACGTAAACAAGTTGAGTTATACGTATACGTATAAAGTAACATATACGTATAGTAACGCACCGTCGCAAACATACTTGAACGAGGTCAGGTTAAAATATTTAATAATGGCAAACTGTGGCTTGGTTAGGACGAGTACTATGCTATGTAATGCGTTAGTTATTATGATACGTGGACTTTTCGCTGATCATTTTTCGATTGGAGGCTTTCCATTTCGGCCACTAATAATAACAACAAATGCGTAGAAAATTATTTTAATTTACATTTTAACTTCATTCGAGTTTAACGGCTTCAAGTATCATTGTTAGAATGTGAGCAAAGCTGGTTCGATCCCCACAGCAGACAATTAATTTTCACCAATTTAAATCTATCCCTGTGGCTCCCCCTTCACTAGTATCTCTGGGGACCGTGATTTGACGGCTGGTAACCGCATTTCACGCGAAAAAATATATCACTTACCGAAATCTGCGTCGGCGGAGTGCCACACCCAGTAATGGGTAAAAGGCGTGATGATATATTTATTTTATTTGAGTTTGATGGACATGGTCTATTCATTTTAGTGAAAATAAAGATATAAATAAATATAGTATCACGCCTTTTACAAATTACTAGGTGTGGTATTCTGCCGTAGCAGATCTCGGTAAGTGATATATCTATTCACATGAAGTGCGGTTACCAGCCGTCAAATCACGGCCCCCAAAGATGTTAGTGGTAGGGGAGCCACAGGGATAGATTTAAATTGGTAAGAATTGTTTGTGGGAATCGAATCAGGGTTCTCAAGGTCCATAGGCCGACTCGATACCACTGAGCCACCTACCCCACAAAAAATAATGTTGTCTAACAAACAAATGAAACCGAAAAATTTGGGGTTCGGTTACGTTTAACGGTTTATTTATATTAGCACCACTTCGATTTTTTAAGTGTCGATTACGGTTTGCCTAAAATATTATATAGGTTTTAGTAGTTTAAATTATTTTAAATAATTAATTTCGGTTTTGTTTATCGGTTACGGTTCTTAGACAACATATGGGTTTCGATTTCATTACGGTTTGAATCGACAAATTTGGGGGTTTAGTTACGATGAATAGTTTTTTTTATTAGTAAAATTTGGTTTCGGTTTAAAAAAATATTATACAGGGTTTATTTATTAAAAATTATAAATTTCGGTTTCGGTACGGTTTCACTTATAAAAATTAATAAACGTTACATTCTTTTTCGTCTTCATATTTTCGGTTAATTACGTTATTTATACCAATTTAAATTTTCGGTTTAAAAAACCGAAGCATTGGTATTCAAGAAAATTGCCTTTTAGATTTAAAGATCACGTGCATGTACTAAACGACACACCTTTGTTCGTAAATAAATACCAACATACTTTTTTGCTAATCTTTTGTTTTTGTGAACCGATCACTTGTTTCAAGGTTTGGAATGTAAAGTTTTGTCTAATTTTCGCTCTCTAATTCACCTGCAATCGTAACTGTTAATAACAATTAAAAAATTGTTATATAAAATATGAAAAGTTTTGTAACACTTAACAATAAAATATACTATTTCAGTATGTTTTAATGTAGTTTTTCATCTACAAAATACAATAATTTTAAAATGTCAAGTCATAATTATTTTTTTATTTGTTGTGAATCATCCGCCTAATTAGATTTTCGTTGGCATCTGAACACTAACCTTTTGAAACAAGATATTATTGTTATTATAGTACGTTTTTTTATAAATATTTTAAACTCGAGAGATCGAATAAAATGATAAAAAATTAAGAACCAAAAAACAATTTATCAAAATAACACATTATCCTGCTTAAAACAAGTACAATGCGACTTGTCGATAAAACAAAATCATATTTCTCAAAGATTGCGACGCGACACGACGCGCGACGTTCCTTTGTTAAATTACAGTAAACAGATACATACAATAGTTTTTTAAAAAAGTATAAATTTAGAATAAGTTTATATTAATTATTTTATTAGTAAATTAGTTTTGACAGTAGTAATTTGTAACGATCTTTAAAAGACTAAATATATGGCGGCCGATTATCGCCGCCCCCCTTGGCTTGCCGCCCGTGTCGTACGACCCTGGCAGTAAGTAAACATCCCGTCTTCATCATTCAGAAAACAAGAAAGTATATAAACTTCTAAAATAAAATTTCCGGAGAAAAATACTTAAAAAATTTATGATTAATTTTGAAAAACAAATTAAGAATCGTTTCATGTAAATGACAATGATTTAAGTACTGATTATTGTTTCGTTTTAGATAGAATATTGTAGTAGTATATAAAGATATAAAAAGAATTTTTCGAAATTTACAAAAATAATTGATAGGTTACAGTAAAAATTAAAATTTATTTTATTTAATTGAAATTGTGTAACAGTTCTTTCAATGCTTAATGTTTACTAAATTTTATTAATTATTGCAACCTATCTGTCCAGTAACACCAAAAATGTTAGGTCCAAGTAATGTGCAATTATTTTTGCGACTCCGGAAAAAAATAAGTACATCTAGAAATACATATATTCCGTTGATTGACGCTGTAAACTATATAATCAAAGTAAATGCACTTATAATTTTTGCACTAATTATGAAACTCCCTAAATAAGTACTTTATTTTATCGTATACTAAATACGCAAATTTCGCTTAAAACTATTGTTTGTGACGCAAACATTCTAACTACTGCACCGCAATCTTAAACCTGAACGTACGACGATTTCTGAAGTTCAATAAAATTGTACCTTATGCTCTAATTATTCTTTTGGTATTTTAAATAATATTTCGAAATCTATTTATATGCGGTTTAACGAAGCATTAAAATCACCAAAATTATCATTTACCACACAGGAAGTAAGTGACTATTTAATTTAATAAGCGATTATGGAATTAAACAATCCACATCCTGCAAATTTAGGAAATGATCTTGTCTTTTATTTGTTATATTACTTACTATTAATTTGAAATTAGTGGGGCGAAAATTGATTACTGCTAATAGTTAGTATGATATATTATAATAATTTAGATATAATTTTGAAAAAAAGAAAAGAATTACATTGGAGGTAAACTAAGAGTACAGGAATAGGATTTATTTATTTATTTATTTTATGTTATAAATAATAATAATTGGTAACTGAACCCAAATTGAACCGGTTCGCAACCGGAACAAAAACCCAAAACAAAAAGTTGAATCGTCCTTGTTTTTTCATTTTCAAAAATCGTAACTTCAAAGTGAATTTTAATCCGAAAACTACCAGGAGTCCATGAACTCATAAGAAATTTCTACAAAGGAAATGTGAAGCTTCGTAAAGTATTTTTCATAATATACATACTTTTTAAATTAAGTCACAATTCCCTTTATAAATTTAAAATAAAAAAATATATAACTTTTTATTATCAAGTGGCAAGGGGTACAAGATTCTTATTTATTTATGTATAGAAACGATTTCAAAACCGCTGCAATAAATAATAAAAAATCTGCAGTCTCTCGGAATGTTCTAATTCGCAACAGATGTTAGTAGTGAAGTTAGAATGCTTAGATTCGCGTCGGATGTGCAACTCGAGACGAGTAATTCAATGAAGCTACCTTTTGTCCTGGACAATAGAGAGAGATGAAACTGGAATGCATATCTGGCTTTTTCCACTGACGTATACTTTTACAACTAGGTAAGGTAAAACCTCGGTTAGAATGCGTCGTCGTACAACGTATAAAAACGGAAAAATTCAATAGCAGGTATATTTTTACTAAAGAGAGGAATTCAACAATTTTAGCTGAATTTTCTGAGCTGTTACTAACAGTTTTTAATATTCCTTCTTCTGTAATTCAAAATTGTATTACTTGATTACTTATAGATAATCGAATTTGATGCCTTGATTTTGTTAGATAAATGTATTTAAAATTAAAATTCCTAAAAAAACTTACCGAGATCTGCTTAGGCAGAATGCCACACCCAGTAATGAATAAAAGGCGTGATGATATATTTTTTTTATATTTCGTTTTTATTTTAATTTTTTTGAAACCGAGTTCTTTGGTTTCAGCATGACGGGCGAGCGAAGCGAGCTTTGCCAAATTAATACTACCCATAATTTATATGGGAAAATACACATACAATTTTGAAAGTAAGGCAGGGAGAGAAGCTTTACAAAATGTATTTATAATTTTTATATCAAACAAGTAAATTTATAATAAAATAAAGAAATTATGAATGTGGATGAATTGAAACAACGTACGTTATATACCAGATTGGTTATGTAGCTGTTTGTTGAAGATTGAAGATTTATTGTTTGAACGAAAAATAAGACGAGCTATATATCAAAGGAATTATGAGTATGGATATTGATGAAACAAATATATCCTGTTGAAATTTAGGGTGAATGCTTGGACAACCTATGATGCCTAGGAATAAATGGATGGATAAAATTGAAGGTTTGTTGCGTGAAAGATGAGACGAGCTTGCATGAAAGGAATTATGAATGTATATGAAGCGTTGTTCGACGAATAGGAATAATTAACAAAATAAATTTATTATTCTGGATGAACATTCATCAGCATTGCCACCTAATAATCTGAAAAAGCAAATGAACACAAAAAGTTTTTATGTTCGTGGACACTGTATTATGACAGAGAAACTAAAAAAAAAGCTATTGTAGCTGTCGGCAGTTGCATGTATCTTTCGCAATACATGTTACGAAATCACGTATCTGCATTTAAATATTGTGCTAATAAAATTCAAGCACGTTGGAATGTCTTGAAGAAAAATGCAATTTATTTTTTGGTTTACCTGCCTAAATTATTTGGGTACGTCACTGCCACAATATCTTTCATTTCATATACATTTAACTAGCTTACTAGCGATCAATATTACTAAACGTTTAATTTTGTTTTATTATATATTGGACCAACTGCTAAGGTTATATGGCCGTCACGGGCGGGACCCGAACCCACGATCTTACGGTCGTGAGTCCGGCTCCAACCCGCGCGGCCATCACGTGGGACAACGTTTAATTTATTTTTATAATTGTTTCATTTCTATTTCAATAAGATTTTCACGACTTATAATTTGTAGTACAAACATTAACACTAAAACTAACCTTATTCTTTTGTAGTCCCCAGAAGTACCTGCAACAAATGAAATATATAACTATTAGATTAGGTATACACAAAATATATTTTTACAAATCTTGATTTAAATCATTGTGATTTAAAAAAAAATTAATCATTAAGTTAAATCATTTCTTTATTTTATTTTTGTATTTTGTATTAATTTAATTATATTTCTGGTACAAAACAAAACATGTGTCTTAATAAAAATTCATTTTTATAAAAAACATTTTTAATGTTTTTTTTTGTAAATTAGACTAAATAATTTTCAATATTTGTTTATTAAATGAATTAATATTTATTTATTTATTTATTTATGTTACGCTGTACAACAGGAACTTAGTCCCAATTACAGTACAGGATCCGCACTCACCGAGCCGCAGTGTGGTAGTTTTTATATAATTTTTAGCTTGAGTGCGATTCTAACTCGGGATCTCCGGATTCGAATTCCGTATCGCTATCCACACCACCGTACTGACGGACAAATATTAAACATATCCATTCAATGGAATCATAAAAAAATATAAATAAACTAAATCATACATTCTTATGAAACAGTGTCATTCTCATGTATCTTTCTATTATTCGTTAGTTGTTTTACAGTTATAATATTTGAACAAAAATACCAATTTTTCTGCCTTTTCAACACCTAACTTATATCTTAATTTAGCAACCCAAATTGTAAACATGTGTAGCCGAGCATATAGTTTCAGAAATTCGTGTTCAAACTGCTGTAATGTGCACTAATAATCGAAATTTAAATATTTTTTTAAAGGAATTTTTCATGTAAATAGTTAAATAATAATAATTTTTACTCCATTTACTGATATATTTAAAAAAATAAAATCTTTTTTTAATCATGAATTTTGTCAACACTGACCTAGAGAAACGTGAACTGCTCTTCTGGATGTAACGGGATTAAGTTCTTTCCAAACACAGTTCTAGCCAATTATTTAATCACTACACTATTATTACTGCACAATACAAACACACATGATATATTAGCCAAGTACTTAGCATCACTTTAACTGCTCTGCGACATTTAAATTCATTTTATATGTATACTGTATCTATAAAATGACTTAATTATGCTATAAAACTAAAGAAAATGTACTATCTCAAAAACAAAATTTGACTAAATCAGTCGAACTTGCTGTGCGCATTTGCTCTGCGCACTTGCACTGTATTACTAAGAAATTGGTGTGAAGACTTGTTTAGTTCCGAATAATTGTAGGATTTTAAATATATATTTTATCGATTTTTAAATACAACACAAAATTGCACGCACCTATGTTTTGAAGCACATAAATACAAAACTGTATAAATATAAAATATAGTTTAAAATTACAAATAACTAGGATTTTATAGATATTTCCACCGAAATTATCAGAATGTAATAAATATAATACATGTAATGTAGCTATGCACATAACCAAATTTTATATGATTTTTTAAATTTAAAAAGTATATTTTCTGATTAAATCTTTATTAAAAACATTCGAACAATGTTTAAACTTACTAATGACACTATATTTTGTTACTAATTATCATTATTTCTCACAAAAACACTTAAAAATGATCAACACAAAATCACTCAATAATCTTGACAATTCATTAGCTGTCAACTGATTGTTTCTTGGTATAGTACGTTCAGATATTATACGCATTATACTCCAACATATCAAAAATTGTAAAAAAACATATTTTTGGTAATACTAAATTAAAAATTATATTTTTAACAAATTTGCTTCTGAGAATGGGTAAAATGCCGTAATTATATATTTGTGGGGTAGGTGGCTCAGTTGTATCGATCCGACTTGTGGGTTCGATTCTCACAGCCGACAAACAATTTTTACCACATTAAAAAATTGCTCGTATGGCTCCCCGTCTACTAACAATTTTGGGGCCCATTATTTGACGGCAGGTATATATCGCAGTGAAAAATAAATATAGATGTATTCAGTAAAATTAAATGTGTTTACAGAAAAATAGATATACAGGTGTTCACAAAGTGTTTTGCACTAGAATTATTTAGAAGCAACTTGTCAGTAATTTGTGTTTAAAATAGTTTAACTAACATTTAAAATGAATCAATAACGTATTATTCAACGAGCGAGTAATGAGAGTTGTTACTTATGAAAATGAAATTTGCAACATGAGCTGTAGGCAAATGCTTAATAAGTAATAGTTATTACACTCGAGTTCACTACTAACTCGTGAGTAATTAACAGTATTATCTATCAAGAAACTCTATAAATAAAAATAAATATGTAGTCACTCCTTTTACCTATTACCAGGTGTGGCACTCTGCCGTAGCAGATCTCGGTGATATATTTATGATTGTGAAGTACGGTTACCAGCCGTCAAATTACGTCCCCCAAATTTGTTAGTGGCTGGAGAGCCACAGAGAAAATTTTATAAATAAATATATCATCACGCCTTATTACCCATTACTGGATGTGGCACTCAACCGTAGCAGATCTCGGTAAGTGATATATTAATGCGAGTGAAGTGCGGTTACCAGTTGTCAAATCATGGCCCCCGAAGATGTTGGTAGCAAGTAAGCCTCAGGGATATTATGAATAAATATATCATCACTCCTATTACCCATTACTGGATGTTGCACTCTGCAGCCGTAGCAGATACCGGTAAGTGATATATTTATTCGTGTGACGTGCAGTTACCAGTCGTCAAATTACATCCTTCAAAGATGTTAGTGGAGGATAATTTTATAAATAAATATATCATTACGTTCTTTATCCATTACTGGATGTAGCAGATCTCGGTAAGTGATATATTTATGCGCATGAAGTGAATGTTAGTGGCGGGAGAGCCACAGGGGGAATTTTATAAATAAATATATCATCACGCCTTATTATCCATTACTGGATGTGGCACTCAACCGTAGCACATCTCGGTAAGTGATATATTAATGCGAGTGAAGTGCGGTTACCAGTTGTCAAATCATGGCCCCCGAAGATGTTGGTAGCAAGTAAACCACAGGGATATTATGAATAAATATATCATCACTCCTATTACCCATTACTGGATGTTGCACTCTGCTGCCGTAGCAGATCCCGGTAAGTGATATATATATATATATATATATATATATATATATATATATATTCGTGTGAAGTGCAGTTACCAGTCGTCAAATTATATCTTTCAAAATTAATTGGTTAGATGTTTCGAGTGTTTACCTGCGATTGTGTGGAGACCATCTTCAGAAACAAGCGCAGTGTACACTAGCGAATGGATGAATGTTTGTTGTGTGTTGATGGATTTTGGTTGTGAGAAAAGAAAGAGTTTGTATGGAGGAACTGGTAATGTGGTCGAATCGAGTATCGTGTGTCAGGATGAGAATGTTGACGGGTTCGTGCTACCCCATTTAATGGGATATAGCGTGATGTTATGTATGTATGTATGTAAAGTTATAAATAAATATATCATTACGTCCTTTATTCATTACTGGATGTAGCAGATCTCGGTAAGTGATATATTTATGCGTATGAAGTGAATGTTAGTGACGGGAGAGCCACAGGGGGAATTTTAATGTGGTGAAAATGAATGACCTTAAGAAAAATATGTTTTGGAGAAGTATTTTAATATATTCCAAATCGGTAAATCTGTACCTGATCTATACCAACACCTGGCTTGCAGCATCCTTGTGGGTGTGGGATTCATCTCTACCACGTCACTACCTGCCATGACTGTATTCGACCTTGTCAGATACTTTGCCAGATACCTGTCTTATGAATCTTTTCCTATTTTTAGACACAATGGGATATTATATAGGGATTCTACCAAATTGAAACAATAAATGACATAGGATATAGGAAAGAATATGTATTTTAATAATAATTTCCGGTATCAAGATTATGAGATGGACGTCAAATTATATTTTAAGTTCTAAATCCTTTTCCTATTTTTAGACACAATGGGATATTATATAGGGATTCTACCAAATTGAAACAATGAATGACATAGGATATAGGAAAGAATATGTATTTTAATAATAATTTCCGGTATCAAGATTATGAGATGGACGTCAAATTATATTTTAAGTTCTAAATATGTAAGAAGACAATATAGAAATTTCAAAAGTTTAAAATATCGTGTGAATCTTTCTCGCTGTTTAACCTTCTTCAATTATGTTTGAGAAAAATGCGACTGATTTTTCTTCAAAACTTTCCCTTAGCAATATTTTAATAAGTTGACGAAATAATGAAAATCTGTAAATACCAGTGAATTTCTCGCATGAAAATACATTTTCAGTTTTTTTTTTTGTTATAAAACTTTTATCAGTAGAATAAAAAAATTGGAGCAGTATGTATTTTTACGCTAGGAATTCAGTGGTGTTAGCATGTTTTCAAAAAACAAAATCGAAGAAAATATAAAAATTTGCAGTTAGCTAAGTAAACCACGAGAAATACAATGGTTCAAACCGCATTTCAATATCTCTTAGTTTTCGAGATATGTGCCCTCAAAATTGAGATTTTTAACAAGTCAAAAATCGCTGTATCTTCAGAATTAAAAAAGATATGACGGTGCATTTAACGGTATTCGATTTCTCGTGCTCTTAATGATATAAAACCATGTTTAACAAAAAATCTATTTTTCTACTGGTTCAACCAAAAAAGAACGCATGTAAATGTCAACATCTTTTAAACGAAGCATTTGCGATGCTACTGATCGTACGTAATTGTATTTTTATAGTTTTACAGTCGCGAATTCTTGCTAATAAAGCAAACGCGTTATCACTAAGTTACAGCTTTCCGTGAGTAAATACAGGCTGTTTCACAACTTAGAGCAAAAAATTAAAGGGTATATTCTGTACGACGTGCTGATCATGAAACAAAAAGAATTTTTGTTTAAATCGCAAATCTATTTTCCATGTTTCCCAGTCCAAAATTTTTCGTTGCCACTGCCACTGGGTGGATGATTATGTTAAAGTTATTAATTAAATAAAATTCTATTATAAATAACTGCTAATAATTGAATTGTGTAATTATTCTTTCGTAGTTGATACCTACTTCATTGTTTGTGTTTAATAGGAAAGCGAATCCAGTGCAGTACTACAAAAAATGTTTTAGGTTAACAACCTTTAATTTTTCGAATTAAACAAAAATTCTATTTGTTTCATGATCAGCACGTCGTACAGAATATACCCATTAATTTTTTGCTCTAAGTTGTGAAACACTCTGTATATACTAAACAGATAAATATCAATAAATTGGTTAAGTAAATATTTTGTCTGTTTGATTCAGATTCACTGATTCTCACAATCTATATATAAATATTTTTTCCCAGGTACTGTTCTCTTGTTTTTGTTTATAATAACTTTTGAATAAATTAATATATCAAGTTTTTAATCATTTATATAATTATAATTTGAAATTTAACAGATTTACTAAAAAGTCACTTTCACAAATATTTTCTTATAAATACAAGATTTCATCGCACAGACTAAAACACTAAATTGGAAAGGTAAAAAAGGTATATTTAATTGGGTTATTTGTATTTTGTATATTTGGCTTGACATTTTAGAAATTTAGGAAATTGTTTTCAAAATAGAATATAGTAGGTTTCGCTTTAGATATGCAGCTTACAAATTGCATAACCGAATATTAAAGAAACAGTAAATAGTGATTTTTTTCATGCAACAAATTATTTGTAAATACTTTTGCTATGACGTATCAAATCATTTCAATTGATTTAATTAAAATAGAGATAATTCAATACATATATATTTTTACGTAATTATTTTAGTTCAATTCCTTCTCCCTCTGTGGCTTCCTAACTACAACATCTTTGAAGGCCTTGATTTGACGGCTGGTAACCACACTTTGGCATAGTGCCTTACTAAGTATAGGCAAAAGGTGTGATGATATATTTATTTTAGTTCTTCTGAAAAAATAAAGTTTTATACTCAGGTTTTTTTTTATCAAAATAGTCTGAAGACTGACAAACTTCCTGGCAAATGTGATCTGAACAAGAAAAATAAAATCGTGAATCAAGTAATTTGTGCAACAAAGAATTTTGATAAAAAACTAGTTTTTGGAATCATTATTTCTTCCCAAAATACAGAATTATTTTGTATTTTTTCATGCAATAATATGAAGGTTTTAGAGGAACGCACTATCTGTGGATTCCACTATGCATATTGGTGAAAACGTCTCCTGTAACTACTAAGTGTCAACCATGGTGTGTGTAAGTGTTAGTTCAGAAGTACGCACGCAAAAGCTTCGTTGAGATGACATATTGAACCGCGATTTGACGGCTGATAACTGCAGTTCACAAGCATAAATATATTACTTACTGAGATGTACTACAGCAGAGTACCACTGCCAGTAATGATTCAAAGCATGATATATTTATTTTTTGTGAATTTTTGGTTGAACCGGTTCAAAATTCGAAATATGTTTCTATATATTTCAGAGCACGAGAAATACACTCGTTCAAACCGCATTTCAATATCTCTTTTAGTTTTCGAGATATGAGCTCTCAAAGTTGAGTTTTTAAAAAAGCCAAAAATCGATATAACTCAAAAACTAAAAGAGATATTGAAATGCGGTTTGAACGAGTGTATTTCTGAATTGTATAGAAACATAATTTTTAAAATTTCGATTTCTGAACCGGTTCAACCAAAAATTCACAAAAAATAAACATGCCTTCACCCATTCTGGCAGACACTTTCTATCGTTGTAGATCACAGTAAGTAATATATTTATGCTTGTGAACTGCAGTTACCAGCCGTCAAATACATGATGTTCCTTAATATTTATATAAGCAAAGCAATTTCTCATTTCTGAAATGTATATACTTTCGATTCTAGAATGAAATCAAATGAAAAGGAATAGCGAAATTTCAAATGTTTTTATGGTTATTGAACTATATAGTTACATGAAAGTATTTTATGATAAATAAATTATGTTTTTATAACATGTTTGCATATTTGAAACACTTATAATTTACATCATTTCATAAAAACTTTTTAGTCAGTTTAGTTCTATTGTTGCGATTTAAAAAAATAAGGAAATTTATTATAAGAGAATTACATTTTTAATTATTATTTCTTTATATAATTTTTCTGTTATCAAAAATTCTTAAATTATTTGATAGAAAAATAAAATATATGAAGAAATTAAATTTCGACCGTATTTTTTTTCTAAAATAATTTAGAAAAATTTGACTGTGAAAAATACATTTACATTTTTGATGATACCAGTGTCACGTAGTTTTGAAGCATTTTTCTCTAAAACGATTATACATTTTTTATGACGCCAAATGCAATAAATTCTAAATATATGTTCCAATTTATTATATTTATTATATGAACTTATTAAATTAATTGTGTATATACTTTTTTCCTACAATCCATTAAAATTAGTATAATAAATATTTAAAATTAAAGTTGACGCTTATACTAACTTGCTCTATAAATTCTGGTACATTCTAGTAAACAATTATGTGATACAGAAAATAAATATATTTGTTATCGTATTAAAATTTATTTCTGAGAATTACTATACTAATGACGAGTTGTGACAAGTTTTATTTTATTATGCACACACATTATGTACACTATTTATTAAAATGTAAGTTACTTTCATTCCCATTTGAAGTGAACTGGAAATACCTATTTATGTTTTTCTGTCTGCAGAATTATAATTTATGTGTAATTTTATTTTAATATTTTGCATATTTATCTGTTTTCACTATCATTATGCAGTTACGCCTGCCTTGTCTAAGAAAGTTGTTGTTTTCATCCATCCATTGTATATTGTTAATTCATTTGTTTGTCTCGCTGTATTTCCAAATAAAACCTTTGGAATTACTTTTTATATCTATAATTTATCATTACATTTTATGTATTTTTGCGTTTTCACTATCGTATGCAGTTACACCTCGTATAAGAAAGTTGCAGTCTTATTCATGGAATTTGTATACAGTATTTCCGGAAAATAATTATGCTAGGATTTTCAAAAGATCTTGATACCTTCGGCATCGTATATTTAAAAATAAATTCCATTATATCCATTTCTAACTTTGTAACTCTTCTATAGAAGATCTTCGTGACATTTTTTAAACTGTTTTAAGCAACAGTTTGTTAGCAAAAAATAATAAAGTGAACGAAATAAACTTTAATTTGTTTTTTATTTCACCTCTATAGCATTTCTAGTTTTAGAGATACAAATATTTAAAAATATAGATAATGCAACGATTGAAATTTTGCTGATTTAAAAAAAAAACGGTTGTGTCTGAGTGGTTCGGATTCCACTACAAATAATAAAATAGGTCCGTTGTAGATGTAAAAACATTGTACAAAATTAATGACACTTAAGTATTATTAGAGTTTAGAGTTAAAATAGTAGTTAAGACATAAATAATGAACTAAATTTCGCAAAAGTGAAATCGGCTTAGTTGAAGTAAATTGCAGCTACTGGAGTTATATCTAATGCTCGCGCTGTTTTCCATTGACAACACAAAATCCATTAAGTAAAACGGAAGTTGTATCACTGCTCACTGCACTTGAATACGGAATCTATTGTCGTATTTGTGTATCGTTTCCGTTTGTTATTGTCCCGTCACATTGCCATTCGTCATTCTGTTTGTTATCCGAAAATTAGAAATGTTTATACGTAAATTAAATGTAAATGACATTGAGTTTACCATAATTTGATTATCTCATTATTGGGAATTTTAGAATTTATATTACTTTTTCTGTTGCAGGATACTTGACAAGAAATTAAAACATGGACAGTGAACGGAGAAATTCATTTGGATCAAAAGAGAGTCTAGAAAATATACGTCGGGTAAGTGGTGCTATTGAACTGTTCGTAATTCTAATTCAATTAAATCCTTATTAATTTATTTAATATCATGTATAATTATTGGTATTATTAAGAGGAGTAGTCGTATTTGTTCAATTATATTTATAATCTGCAGGAATTTCCTTTAAAAGCTTGGAATATATTTTTGGCAAAACTAGCTTCATTCACTCTTTAAACAATCAAATCCATAATCCGACAAACTTGTGTCCCACCCGTTAATTCGTTTTTAACAAATCATGCACTTTTTTCTGCTTATATATGTAATATTTTACTGATCTTACTGACCTTATTGAAATATCAAAATCAGCTGAAAAGCGCTATCGGCAATTTAAATACAGTTAGTCGTGCAAATAATTATTACGTACATACGATCTTTTCTTGTTATTTGGAAAAATAGCCATATCTGGTAATTAACCCAGTTTTTACAATAATTAAACAAATAAATAAAATAATATTTAGATTCAGAATTTTATTCTCTACAACTTTTATTTAAATCATTTTTTTCTAAAATAATTTCATCGAATTTTAGAACGCAAAGACCAAAAAATTTGTAATCTCCTAGAATGTTATATTTTGAAACTGATAGACACCATGTCCATGCAATATCTTGCGACTATCTTTGGAACACCTTGTTTGCATGTAACATTTTTGTCTAAGATTGTTGTCTTTATGATTGCTCTGTATTTGTGTAGAACTCAAGAGACAACACCGAGTACGTACCAACTAGATGTCGAATAACGAAACCAATCCCACCGAAGCCAGCTACCAACCCAATGCAGTTTGTGAAAATAGGACCGTGTGAACTATACCGCAAAGCTCAAGAACAGCTGAAGAAAGTAGAAGAAGTGAAAAGTGTTCGACCAGAAATTAGAGACGAAGCCGAGGATTGGCAAGCTGTAAGTTTACATACATTTCTCATCATTTTCCGTAGTTAAATGTTTCTGATGTTTTTTAGAATCTTGACAATTGGAAAAGCAGCAGACGAAAGAGACAAGAACACATTATAGAACGAGTTGTAGAAGTTAAGAAGTTTGAACAGCAAGAACAAGAAAAAGGCCGAAGAAAGAGCAAAACATTTAATGAAATTTTAGAAGAAAGGTAGGTAGTAGATCATAAATTTAAATAGGATAATCTATTTTTATATGGCGTGATAATATATTTATTTATTTTTGTTCAGAAATAATAAATATTTGGTGTTCCTATAAATATTCCGTATTATGTGTTCAATCGATTAAATAAAAATTAAATGCGTCTTTTAACAACGATATAGTTTGGGAAAAACTTGTTTCGTTTATTTATAATGCTAGAAATTAAATCTTAAACTCGTTATTAACAAAAACTTATTGTTAATGCTGAACTTTATACCGAACATTTATGACAAATGCTGAACAAACATTTTTATCTCTTTTTTAATAATTATTTACTTTAATTTGTCGTTAACGTCTTTGTTTATATAGCACAGCTCTAATCTGCATAAAAATACATAAAATAAAGAGGCCTCCAATCTGGAAATTAAACTAAAATGATGTATATTTTTTTATTGTTTTAGGAGCAAAAGAAAGAATAAATTAAGTATATCTTTATATGAAAACGATGATCCAAATGATTTCAGCGATTATGGCATTGGTGGACCGAAAAGTGAATCTGGCGCGAGTACAAGTGACTTTAATGTAAGAATTTGATTAATATAATTATTGAAACATTTAAGCAAGTTATTATTATATAATTTGTAGATGAATGATAATTCATCGCAGTCAAGTGCAGCTGAAAGTAAAAATGATGAAGATATATGCAGGATACAAACACAAGAAGAACAAGTGAAAAACGACAAACCCATAACATCTAACGACAACTGTGAAAGAGTATCCAACACATCAAACGACAACTGCGAAACATCTCACGACGACGCAAAGAAAGACACTGAAATTGAAAACACGCAACAAGAACCTGAACAATACACTTACGAAAGCGCGATTCAAGGCTACAGAACAAGAGTTATTTCCAAAACCAACTTACCTTCGTTACCTTATAAATTATCAAACAACAACAATATGGACGATACAAACGAAATAGGGGCAGCTAGCAACACCAATACCGACGTCGAAGGAATTATTTCCAAAGGAAACATTTTAAAACGAAAAGAATTATTCGAGAACGATAAATTATATGAATTAAACCATTTTGAATCTAGTACAACTCGTCGATTATCAGAAGATTTTATAAATTCACAGAGTCTGAAAGAGCGACTTCTCAGTTTAGAAAAATACACTGATCAGTCAATACGACATTTCGATACCGTTTCTACTGACAGTTCAGATGTTAAAAATAACAACACATCCAAATTGAACCCAGATCAATTTGTTCGTAATCGTGTAACAAGAATTAATCATTTGAATGAACCAGATGTAGAAGAAGAGTGTGAAGATAGTACCAAATCGAAATCTGTGATATGCAATAATTGGCCAAACAAAAGATTTGATAGTCCCGAAGACGACGTTTTTGTAAATCAACTTGAAAATAAACAAATACATCGATCTTTGGATAATCTAACAGATTCGATAAATGAAAGTATAGCTCTTGAACGAGTGCAGAGCCTAGAAGGATTGGAATACTGTCACAGCAACTATCCAGCATCAAATTCATCTACTGAATTATTAGCATATGGTGATACCGACCGCGAAGACAGTGGAATCCATACTGCCGACGTGTCGTGCTCCGTAAGCCAAGCAGATGAGCCAGTGGACGACGTTGTCACAGAGGAAGAAGCAAAACGCACTCCCGTTGACAACAGCGCGTACCCCGTCATGCAATTCGACGGCGTATTTGCAAATGAAGATTTCCCGTTGGGACCACCAGTTACCGCCTTGGAGCCCCCAAAAGAAAAGCCACCACCTCCGCCAGTTGCAGAACTTGATGCATTAGACTTGGATGAATCTGAGTTGAAGAGACTCAACTCTACGAAGCGAATAAAAAAAGAAATGCGATTGAAGCGATCGAGTTTCCTCGGAATCGATCCAGATTTGGATGATCAGCCTGAATTGGAAGCCTCAATTCGAAAACCGCCGGATATCAACAGTTTTCTGCAAAGAGAATCGCGACTGGAGAAACAATTGTACAAGAAATCACAATCGCAACCTCAAACACCAACCCAAAGCAACTACAGCGAAGCAGGCGACAGTCAGGACTCGGGCGTGGAGTTAGAACGTGGGCGCTTGTCCAGCGACACCTGGTGCAGCAGCTTGGCGCATACACACAGCCACAGTCGACAGAACAGCGAGCCATGTACAACCAACAGTCTTACTTCTGACGAAGATGAGATTACAAAGAAAGAACGCGAAATTATAGAACTGGTTGAGAAGGAAGAAAAGTGGCGCGATACTAGTAATGATTTTCCAGCTTGTCCTCCGGAGCATGTACAACAACCACCAACACAACATCAACAACAAGAGGTAAGAATAATCCTTGTATCCAACTTACTACAATGTAGTCATTTTGTTTTTGTTTTATATGTTAGGCACTTGCAGATTACATAACATCCGAAGATGATGAACATTCTGAGGTAAAATTAAATTTGTCTCTATAAATATTGTTTTAAATGCATATTTTCTTAGGTTTTACGAGTAGAACATGAATTACTGCAGCTTGAACGTGAAGAACTTGAACGACAAAGAGAAAACATGATGTTTAGAGAAAGTCGAGCGCGACTGCAATCAAAAATGTGTCCAAAAAATAAAGGGATGTCTTTAGAAGATATAAGTGGTGTTGCTATTCAACCACATGGCTACATGTATTCATCAAAATCAGGTGTAAATTATAGGAAGTCTATGCCAGAGCTTCAACGCGAAGTCAACATGGCAAGTAGCTCTCGACCACCGGATCCAAATCCCCGACCACCTCCACACGTAGTGCCCAGAACGCCAACGAGAGAACCGTTTGACAGCGAATTGTGTCCAGGTGCCAGCAAACCTACACATCCGATGAGCAGGCACTCCTTGCAGATGCTTAGCGCTGCGCCAAGGTCTAGACTTATGCCCCAAGACAACTGGATACAACCACAGCCTAAAGCACCCGTCTCAGACTCGAGAGAGAAGTTCAACTACAATCAACACTGGTTGATCCAGGTAGGTGATAAGACTCTATTTTTTATATATCTTTAACTACATTTAGAAGTGAGTTTAGTGAGAAATTTAATATTTTTGTCTCATAACTCATCTAAATTGTCTTGAAGACTATCATTTTTTAAATCTGTGCCATCAATACGATAGTTCCTGTTGTGCAGAGTAGCAAATAAATAATATAAACAAGTCATGTCCTCTTCTTTGAATATTTTTATAGGAAGCCGAACAACGGCGACTTAGCGCTCAACCCACTGCAAACTGGAAACTATCTCGATCCGAGAAGCATTTACCAGACGCCATCATCCAGACACTCACGCAACGCGTTCAGAACAAAATGAATCTTCCAGACAGAAATTTACTTGCTAGGAACGTACCACATTCTCCCCATTCTGTTGGCCATGCCTTACCAATCCATCATCCTCATTTTGTGATGGAGGATTCGCCGGATAAAATGTTGAGTGTCAGTGGCAAAAAGAAATGCTCGTATTGTGGTAATGAATTAGGTACGTATAGCATTAGAGTTGACTTATGCTGACATCGAAATTTCATTTTACTGGATATACTGATATCAGGTCATTCTATTATTTCCTAATCTAATCGGAACAAAAAAACGTTTAAATTCTAATTAAATATGTACCCATTACCCTAACCATGATTCGAACATATACATTTTTAAGATAGCTAAATTTATCTTTAGGTGACAGGCAGGAGAGTTCTCACATTTAAATCTTTTCGACATAAACTTATTTAAAAAATTTAAGTATCTACGTGGTTCGGATTCCACTATTAAGTTGTAGGCTCCCTGTACTATAATTAATTTTCTGTTGTCTAGAGTAACAAATCTATTTTAATACTTTCCTTAACAAATTTACATTTTTAGAAATTGTTAACACAGCACAGTTACCTTGAATAATAATTTGTTAAAATATTTATTCAGGGAATGAGGTGTTAAAAATACAATTATTTTCAACAACTTATAAACATTCTATCTTTCTAGCAGTTCTAAATAATAATTGGCAAAAATATCTTATTTATTCAGGGGATGAGATGTTATAATTTTAGAGATATAAGGAGTTGACGTTAATGATTGCAATTACAATGATTACATTATTTATAAAAATGTTATGATTTCAGGACGAGGGGCAGCAATGATTATTGAAAGCTTATGTTTGTTCTACCACATGGACTGTTTCAAATGTTGCGTATGCCACGTTCAGTTGGGCGACGGCCTCATGGGAACAGATGTCCGAGTTCGGAACAATAAGTTACACTGCCACAATTGTTACTCCAGTGATGATGGTGTCAAATTTAGTTGTGTGTGAATGATATATGTTTTCAGTCTACTGTAAAGTGTATAATTTTGGGTATTTATTTATGAATTTTAGGTTTTTAAAACATTTTAAATTTGTACTTTTTAAGTAAAGTATGTGTATTTATAACTATGTGTTATTCTATGATTATAAAAAAGGAATTTTGAAGTACTTATTTAGTAACTAATACAATTTTAAATATTAAAATATTTAGTACTATTTGTATGTATACTCACTTCATTTACTAGGTATGTGTATATATATTTTTTAAGTATAAATTTATACCCAAAATTACGTATTACAGTACTCTGAAAAATATTTACTTGTTTGACTTACAAATCAGTATGTACAGAATATTTCCTATATTTACTTCTTAATAACAATTCAAAGATGAATGTCCGTATATGTAGTATATAGGCTATGAAAACTGTAACATACATTTTTAAATGTAAATTTGTGTTTTAAATTTTCAGATATTTGTGTTAAAAATATTAAGGAAATATTCTGTGAATCCTTATTAATTACCATATACGTATATACCTTACATTCAAAATTGCTTGGTAGATATGGATGTAATTTCGTACTATATTATATTCTCTGCCCTGGATCAGTAGGTATAATATTTTATTATTGCATTTCTAAATAAAGTAAAATATTTCTAGGAGGAAAATGCCAGTTAAATAAATATCGCGCTGTATTTTCCGAATAATTATATCATATTATGCTGTAATAAAATATTATACCTCACTTTAAAACAATCATGTAATAAATATATTTTATATGCCAGAGAGTACTGAGCAACTTTTGTATATAATAATTTCTTGTAAAACTAATATTTGATATTGTAAATTAATACATTCTAAGTATATTGGTTTATATATATTGTCCAGCATTTTTGTTATAAATATGTAGAAATGTATAGCGGAAAGGTTATTATGAAGTGTTATTTATTGTACATGAGTCATGAATAATTAGACTTTATTTTCCATCAGATTATTTTATTTATCCTGCTCTTAGAACTGAAGAATAATGTGAAAGTAAATTTAATTGATAATTTTGCAAAAATCTTACGTAATGCAAACATCAACTAATAAATGTAAATATTGACGAATTTTACGTTTTAACTGTAACATAAATTTTAAATAAAGAGGTCACAAGTTTCGCAGTGCAAACTTGTGACATGTTTGCATTACTTTGTCGTCGTTGCGCATGTAGCGCTGTGCTACCAGTTGTATCAATTTGTAGAATACGTCCAGCATCAGTAGTGAAAGCCCAAATAGATTGTTCTAAAACCAATAATATTTGCCAAACTTCGTTTAGAATGTCTAAATTTATATACCCAAATGCGCGTGAAGATGACACTACAGAAACATACCATGGAGTTGAGGTTAGGATTGTACATAACAGTGGCATTTATTTAAATTTACCCATGTTTTTCTTAATTAAATCTATATTTTTTATATCTAGGTCAAAGATCCATATCAATGGATGGAAGATCCAGAAAATCCAGATGTTAAGAAATTTGTTGATGCCCAAAATCAAATTTCAAGACCCTACTTGAATGGTTATCCTGATAGAGAACGCATACACTCTACTTTAAGAAATATGTGGGATTATCCTAAATTTTCTTGTCCATACCGACATGGCAGTAAATATTTTTTCTATAAAAACTCAGGTCTTCAAAATCAAAATATTTTATATGTACAAAATTCATTGGATGAAGATGAGAAAATCTTCTTAAATCCTAATGATTTGTCTCCGGATGGAACCATTTCTTTATCTGGCACAAAATTCTCCGAAGATGGCAAAACTTTTGCTTATGGTTTAAGTACTAGCGGTTCTGATTGGATAACACTTCATTTCAAAGACGTTGACACAGGTATATAATATAAATTATAACTAATATCCCATAATTTATCAGCCCTAAGTGGGATGGTAAATTTTGAGAGCTGGTATAAATCATAATATTCAGAGTGATTTCTAAATTTCTTTACATTATTTTATAGGTACCGATTATTTAGAAGTTTTAACCAAAGTAAAATATTCCTCCATAGCTTGGTCATACGATAATAAAGGAATATTCTATGGGGTACAGATATTTGTTGTATAATTTTGGTATATAAATATTAATATATGTTTGTTATTACAGAGGTACCTTGATGAAACTAGTAAAGGAAGTGGTACAGAAACCAATCAGAATCACAATCAAAAATTATATTACCATTGTTTGGGAACAGATCAGGAGAAGGATGTTTTAATTGCCGAATTTCCTGAAGAACCTGAACTTCGAATGTAATTATGCGTCACTTTTGCTTTATTTCATTTATAAATCTTATAAAATTTGTATCGCAAATTAGTTCTAATATTGTGTTTTATTTCCAGTGGTGCTGAAGTGAGCGACTGCGGAAAATATTTGATTTTAACGCCAATTAAAGGTTGTAAAAATAATCTTATCTATGTAGGTAACTTGACTGATAATAAGAAAATAAATGGTAAAATACCTTTAACACCAATTGTTGATAAATTAGAAGCAGATTATGAGGTAAATATTGTCCTTAAATAGTGTAACAGTTACAATATATATAACAAAAATTGCAGTATATTACAAATATTGAGAACCATGCCATATTTAGAACTAATAAGAATGCACCAAATTACCGTCTTATATCAATAGATTTGAATAACCCCCATGAAAGTAAATGGAAGACATTAATAAAAGAGCACTCCAAAGATGTGTTAGATTGGGCAAGCCCAGTCTATAATGACAAGCTTATCGTTTGCTATATTCAAGATGTGAAGGTATTTATATGAAAATATTTAAATTAATTCAAATAATTATATGTATGTAAATTTTAGAATATTTTATGCTTATATGATTTGAGTTCGGGTGAAAAATTGTTCACTTTTCCCTTGGATATGGGTACAGTAACTGGATTTTCCGGAAAAAAGAAATTCACAGAGTTCTTTTATTTCTTTACTTCATTTGTAAATCCTGGTGTTATTTACAAAGTAGATTTATCGAAAGAAGATTACACGCCATCTGTAAGTCCTATTCGGATCTACCACTATCGTTGCTTCTCAATACTCATTTATTTATAATTATTTTCAGGTATTTCGCCAAATATCTATTCCCAACTTTGATCCACATACATTCAAAACCGAGCAAGTATTTTACCCCAGTAAAGATGGGACGTCAGTTTCCATGTTTTTGGTTTCTAAAGCGGTAATATTAATAACACATTCATAAATTAATTACAGAACATAATAGAATAATTGTTTTAGAGTGCGGAACCAGATTTAAAACGAGCATGTCTGCTGTACGGATATGGTGGCTTCAATGTCAGCATACAGCCGACATTTAGCTTAATGCGTATTATGTTCATTAACAAATTTGATGGTCTCTTGGCGGTTCCAAATATTCGAGGCGGTGGGTAAGTAACGACATACGCCAAACTTTCTTCGACTCTGATTACGATTATTTCTCATTCGTTCTTTTCTTTCTGTTAGAGAATACGGTGAGAAATGGCACAACGCTGGTCGATTCCTCAATAAACAAAACGTGTTTGATGATTTTCAATTCGCTGCAAAATATTTGATCGACCAAGGTCACACCAGCTCCGATAAACTAGTGATTCAAGGAGGATCCAACGGCGGCCTACTCGTGGCCGCTTGCATGAACCAAGCACCATCTTTATTCCGCGCAGCAGTAGCTCAAGTTGGCGTCATGGACATGCTTCGCTTCCATAAATTCACCATCGGTTACGCATGGATCTCTGACTACGGGTCTTCGGATAATGAGCAGCATTTTCATAATCTGTTGTCTTATTCTCCTCTACATAATGTAAAAGCTCGTGAGGATTGCCAATATCCAGCAACTTTGCTGTTGACTGCCGATCATGATGATCGAGTTGTGCCTTCTCATTCCCTCAAGTTTATAGCTACCCTTCAGCGAGCGTTGGGAAATTGTACGAACCAAAGTAACCCTCTACTTATTCGCGTAGAAACGAAAGCTGGTCATGGCAGTGGAAAACCAACTAGTAAGATTGTAAGTATTTTTTATGCTGTAAGAAAGAAACTTTTACATATAAACATAATATTTTTGTTTTCAGATCGATGAAGCTGTGGATATTTTATGTTTTGTTGCTTTGTCATTAGATTTAAAATTCCAGGATAATTAAAAATACCTTGTTCCTTATATTTGATTGATCTTTCAGCTTTTCATAATTATCCCTGGAGCACAAGTATAAATAAAAATGCCATTTGCTCAATATTTGAAAAGTTGTATTTTAATATTGTAGTCAATAAAAATTTAAAATCTTTTGAATGGTATTAAAATTTGAGTGTATTTATGTATATTGAAAAGTAATAATAAACGTATATCAATAAGATAGAAAATGTAATATTTTAATTCACCTTCAGCGATTCTGCGACTGTGCAGAAGCAAGAAGCACTAGAAGTATGAGCAAGAGCATCAAGTTGGTGGTTGTGAAGGATGTGAGTAACTGAGTATCGCGCTCGCGCCTGTAGCTGTCGGTGTCGGTGACAATGGCCGACACGACGCCAGCAATTGTTTGTGTTAAAGCACTGGTTCTTTTAAAATGTAAAATATAGTCAAGTAAGTGTTATTAAAGCCTTCCAAAGGTAAATACATAAATGTGATGTGAAACATATTGAAATATAAGTTATGTACATCAACACGAAATATGCGCATGACACCGACACCTGACATGCATCGATTTATATTAGTAGCGCGGAACGAGATTATTCAAAAACTATTGGTATGTAAGTAAAACCCGTTTTAATAAATTGATTTATAAATAAAAATCAAATTCGTGGGAAATAACAAAAATAGCGGGGTTGTTTAAATACAAAAATATTAACTAAATAATGATGCAAAGACAATGCGCAAACGCACAGAGCCGTGCTGCTGGGGTAGTCATGACAACCGACCCGGCCAAACGCGACAACGAGCGATATTGAAGGGATGATTTGCATCCCAATCGTATATCGGCATCTCGTACTAAGTCTAGGTCAGGGTTCACTGATTCAGGGGACGTTAGACGCCGCAACGTTTGCCGGCTGTCGGCGCGTCACTACGCTTACTTAACTCCTACTATAAGCTCGTTATCTAATTAATCCCATAAATAAAACAATTAAATCCATGACTAACACAATTCTTATATTTTGTAGGAAAACAGAAAAAAAAATGTTCGGAACAAAAATACGCTCTTGGATGGAGGCGCATATAGTGCGACCTCGAAAAAAACAGCACCGAAAGGACGCATCTTCCAAAAAACGTTCAGAAATTGAAATTACAAAAGATTCTATAGAACCTTTACAAAAAACATTAGCGGAAACACACATCTCATCTTCTTCATTGGTATTAAAAGTGCAATTATATGTAGTTTTTATAAATTTGATTTAAAAAAATGGATTTTTGTAGACAAACGGACGTACAACAAAAGCAGTTGGTAGTTCAGAACAAGTGCGAACACAGTACCAGCGCCAACAAAATAGCAATAACTTATCATCTCCAGAGAGCGCTTACTCCACTGGATATTCAACAGATGGTACGTCACCAGGGACGTCATTTCCTGCTGCAACAATTGCACCGGAATATTATATAAACATACGGACAGGTACAAGATACTTCCACTCTTCATCTTCGGATGTGCCTCTACGTTTGTCGCTGCCAGGCAACGGTCCCGATGCCGGCTCCTGTCCAACACAAGCTACTTCGAGTACCTCCGCCACAAGTACCGCAGAAGTGACAAGTTCTAGTGCTATAGTAACAACTACAGCTTGCGTTGCTAGTCCGGCGTTGACGTCACCACGACAAAGAAATAGAATTCGGACAAATCCATGGGTATCAACTAACAACTCCGCTTGCAATTGTTCACCACTGCATGTGGCAGTTGCTCGTCAGTCCATCCTAACGCAGTCACAAACTCCTGGTTCAGGGGTTCGACCTGCTGTTCTTGCAGCTACTGCCAGCCCGTATGTATAATTACAATTATTTAATCATTTTAAATAATATCTAATACTTATATTATTATTTAGGGTCCGACGAAAGTGGTCTTGTTCAGATAAGAAACAACGTTGTATGAAATGTGGAGCGTGTGCAAGATTCGAAGCATTCTCGTCATCATCTTCCTCTTCACTAAGCATGAACAGCGTCCATCGTGCGGTGAGTGGCGTCGTGGGTGTACGTCCTCCAGCTGTTGCGCCATCCGTGCTCAGTGATGAAGAAGACGACCGCACTCTGAACGAGATGATGGGCAAATATGACGAAAGTTACATATATGAAAAAGAAACAGATATCCTGAGTGACAGTGATCCTACGGATTGTGATGAAGATTATGACGACACAGATGCAGATGCAGGTAGAGAGGGCGGTGATGAACGTGACCCGTTGACCGATGAAGATGATTTCGACTTTATCGACAATGGGTCACTGGAACTAAATATGGGAGATGATAGTAGCAACAGTATCGTGAACATGGGTCATTGCACATATCATAATTTCATAGATGATGCAAGTGTGCGAAGACGACGTGCTCCAAGTGATACACCGACCAGCTCACGACGTCGGCGACCGAGTGAGCGCCGCATGCGGCACGCGTCTTCCAAGAAGCGGCGTGAACGTCAACCGTTATCCACGCTGTCGATGATACCCACACTTCCTGCACTGTTGCCACTGCGAGCTCGTGCGTTTGGCGGCGTGGATGGGTCGCGCAGTGCCGGTGCCACACCAGTATCTGTGCGTCGTCGTCGTGCTGCTGATCCCGCGCTCCTCATGCGCTCAGTAGGTGTCGGTATCGCTGTTGAGCAGAAGCGTCGTAACTCCATTAGCTACCCACGTCCACGGCCAAATATCAATAATGCTGATACAAAACTGATCGAGGTGGACAAGGAAGCAGATAAAAAATATCGCGAGCTTATAATTGAAGCCGAACACATTCTCATGGCAATGCGAACAAGTAGTCCGCCCGTGTCTGGATCGCCTGCGCGCAGACCAAACGTGGGTCCAGCCAATAAACGGGTGGAACTCCTCCGCAACGAGGAGTGTGGTGGCGGTGGAAGCAGCAGCGGTCCATCCAACGTCAGCAGCTCGCCAGTTAGTTCCAATCCTGCGGACGTGTTTAGCCCAAAACGGAAATACATCAGCAATGCACCGTTGCCAGTGCCGCTGCCTGTGAGCAAACTTGCGTGGCCACCACGGCCTAGCCTGCAGCGTCATTGTCCACAAAGCGAACCAGTAAAGCGCAAGGTGTATGCTCACGCAACACCCGCTTCCGACGGGACGCTTCCTGTGCTTGTTGCTGCTGCGGCTGCTGCCTCTGTCAACAGTAATGCCGGTAATCCTGTTTTTCATCGACAGAAGCTCTTCCATACCATAACATCGCTCAAGAAGAACCTTGAGAGTCAGTCCGAGACGTTGAGACACGCTTACTATGGCTCCAGCCAGCGTCTCTAATGTTCCATGTTGTGTACTTTCATATTAAATCCTCGCCATGTTTGTTTGTTTGTTTGTTTACGGACTCGATATTTTTATGTAATTTTATATATTTGTGATAATCGATCGATTCGAAACCGAAGCACAAGCGCGGATTGATGATGATGACGGATCTCATGTCCATTCCCTGTAGCCTGTGTAGCGTAGAGCTAGATCCAGATGCCAGAACGTTCCGTATAGGTATAGATAGAATTTATGTAGGAACAATCGTTATATCGTTATTTCTTTTCTAGTGTTTCTAGTCATGTCGAAATCGAATTTAGAATTGCGGTAGATTTAGCTTACCGCTGTACCTCGTACCTGTAGTAGTAGTTACCTACCAATTGTCGTTACCATTATCCATTACATTGAAATGAAATCGTTTGTTTAGCCAAGTAGTTATCTAGTCGTTCGTAGTGAATCGTAGGCCTGTGTTAGGCAGAGCATAAGCGTAGTACCTGTAGGTGCGTAGCCGAATTGTTCTGGACGGTTGTGTTATTTCCTGATTCTTCCGACGTCCGACGTTTTGAACGTCTAGTCAACTGTAAATGCCGGTGGCGCCACAAACTTTCAATGTACTTCACATAATATAAATCCGAGCAAATATACAGCACTTGCAATAAATATATAACATGACAATCGATGTACCAATGTACCGATTTGTATATGACTTGTTAAAGGATATTTTCTACCTTTGACGTTCTTTTGCCGTCCCCTTCTTCTGCCACCGGCAAGTCAAGTCATTTTGTTTATCATAATTTATTTTAATTGTTAAATTCAATATCGTTCATTTCAATAATTTTGTACTTTCCGACTGTTAAATGTTGGTTCTGGTAGTATAAAATGTGATAAAATTGGCTTTAATTTATATAATCATTTTTATTAAAGGGTTACTTTTTCTCTTGCAGAAATAAAATTGTACAAATAATTATTTATCTTATTTTATTTACACCTTATTTATCGATAATAAGTGTAAGTACTTATGCACCAAGCTACAATAGTTTGACCTTCAATATGTAATTGTTGAAATGATTATGACTATTGTTTACAAAAAAATTAATAAAATTTACATACAATATTTCTTACAGGATGTAATGACTTCCAATTCTAGTGTCCTCTGCGTAAGTATGTTTAATTTACATTACATGTGAATTTTAACTTACGAATACCATTGCATATTAATTATTATTTACAGAAACATAAATCCTTATATTTTTTATCTTATAGTGTGATATAAAGATATAACGGATGGAATTTCGATTATTGATTCATTAGATGAAATCTAATCAATTAAATTTCCCAAAGTAAGTACTAAGTGATAGATGAAATATGTAAATTTAGTCGCGTGCCAGATATGCACAAAGAGTTGTTTAAACTTAATAAAAATAGATTGACGCGGAATCAATTGATAAATAAGAACATGTATAAATAAAAGTATATGAGATCAGAGAATATAATTTACGTAAATTATAGCAGCGACTCAGATGCAAACAAGTGTTATAGTTTGGGATAAAAATGAAATGAAGCAACAATGATACTGTTATTTGATAGGATAATAAGAATTGCAGTAGCGAATCGCGAATAGCATGGCCGAAATGTACGATGCGCGCGATAAATTGGATATCCACCTGCAAGAGAGAGACTGCGTGAAAGCAACCTATAGAATCGAAGGATTATGGCCTGACGAATGGTGCTCTGTGCTTAAGTGTAAGAACGCATGGGATAACATGCAAACAAAAATCATAAACATTGATATAGATCTGATTTTTAATTTTTTGTTATTGAATTTACTAATCAAATAATAGATCTTGAATATAATTACAATATTCCAAGTTCGTTATAGACGCACGCTTTTGACGCGTGGTTCGTTACGAGTTCGTCCGCGTCGCGTTTTGCGCAGCCTCTAGAGTCCCACCGCGCCTTGGTCTTCATATATAAGGTTGGAGCTCGGACAGGAATTGCCATTATATCGCTATTTTGTAATTGAGTGTGTGTTTTGTGTTGCTTTGTTTTGTGTTTACACCTAAATTTGGGTAGTTTTTGCATTACGATGAATGGATACGTGGATAATTTAACAACAAGCATGGAGAATAGCAGGTATTATATTTACAATATTAGATTTTTGTAGTTTTCAAGTTTGACAGTTTTTGTACGAGTTAAGAAATTTCTTGTTTTCTATTTTTTTCTGAGAATATTTAGAAGTAATTGTGTTCCATCCTAGTTTAATATAATTTTTACAGTGAAAGTGATATTACGTGTCTCTGACAACTTTATTTGTATTGTAAACTCATTATGCAATTCTTGTTAAGTGTGTCAAATTTTGAAATTTTTACCTTAGTATAGTTCTTAATTTGTCTGCAAAATAACGTGTATTAATTTGTACGTTTTTTATTGTTTCTGTAAAGGAATTGCCTGAGAAGAATTGCGAGACATGACGAGACAGAATTCTCCAATCAAAGTATTCTAAACGCCATGGAAAAGTTCGTAAAGAGTGTGAATGTCATGGATGAAACTATCCTGGTTCCATGTCGCCTGATGGATCTCAAAGTTGGGGACGCCCAAGATATGACCGAGCAGTCAAAGAAGCAACATGGCGCTTCCAAAAACAAACACGGAGTCAAAGATGTGCTGAGTTCAGCAGATTTATTCGATTTGTTCAACATGCTGAACGCCGTGAAAGTAGACCTGTTGTGGGGCCAAAACACACAGGGCAGTGAAATCTCAAATTCCACAACCACCAGCAGCAGCAGCAGCAGCAACACTTTAAGTGTAAGCACAAGCACGAATACCAATGCCAAGGGGCACGTGCGTCGACCATCCACTGTGAGCATGACGTCCACCAACTCCGTGGCTTCGGTCATCAGTGACTCGGAATCAGAGGCAGGCGGTGAGAACGACTCCGGCATCGAGGCCGAGGAGCCACCAAGTGGTGAGAACCGTGAGCCTACCCACATTGTGGCACAGAATTTCCGGCGTCATCTCCATGGACTGTACCGTTCTCTGCAGCAGTTAACCGACGCCGCCAACTACCTCACGACGCGCTACCAGCACGACGTCGGTAGCCCCGTCTGATTGGTTCTTTCTCGTCTCGTTCTCGTTTCCACTTTCAACGTTTCTAGTTCACTCAGTTCCATGTACGTGTACAATACAATACCATTCACCATTTCACCATTCAGCATCTCAATTCATCAACGGTAGTTGGCATTTTGCATTTTGTTTCGTTTATCGATCATCGTTCATTTTCCTCTTGTTGCATTGTGATATTGATATCGTTACGGCACGGGGCACGTGAAGTGAGCGTGATTCAAGTGTATGTGGCACGTTATGTTATATTACATTAGAGCAGTGGGCTAACTTAGCTTTAGTCGTGCTAGCGTGCAACTGACTTTGTGTCCAAGTTGTGAGCTGTGGATTCATGGATATTCAGGGACCTGGCTCTGGTTTTATTATTATTTATTATTTATCATTAAATTACTTTATTTATGTTGTATACAAATCATAGGTAATTAAAACATTCTTGGTGCGTTCTGTAAGATGATGTTTTATTTAATCAGTTTAAATATTCTTTGTACTGTATAGCATGTACCATTCTGTGACAAAAATGTTTTAATAAATTTATTTTATTTAAGACTTGTTTATAAATAATTTCATGCATTTCACCATTGACACGTCAAAGTGAAATTTAAATAGTTTGCAGTCATATTCATATTTTCCATCTTCCCGGATGCTAAGTCACAAAAACATCATTAAAAATCCACAACCAAATATGTTTTGAATGAATGTCCATGAAACTTGGGGACAGTTATACTCATCAGTACGTAAAGTAGGCGTCCACAGCTTGCTTTCTGTTTTTGCACATCAGTTCCTGGTTTCTAATTATGTCTCGGTTCGTCAGACTCAAACGTCGAATTCTCGCCAGTGAAAATATCCTAACAAAGACATTGTCATAATAGACTCAAAAGTGGGGAATTAGGGTAATTATTGAATTTGCATTCCAAATATCCCGTTGACATTGATTGTCTTAGAATCATAATATTTAAACCTAATTTATTTACGAAGATTGGGGTTATGAAAAAACATAAATACGGGAAATACAAATACACAAGTCATGATTTCATTTTGTTTTCCATTGGCATTGACTACTAATGTTTAAGAATAAAAATATGTTCATATATTATTTATGTTTATATTTATTTCATTATAACATGACAATTGACATGTACCTAGTTGTGTATATATGTAAAATAAAATATCCTGTTTGAAATATAAATATTTGGGACTTCATTTATTTATTACGATGTGAGCAGGTAATTAACTGATCATAAAAAAACATCAAAATATGCATTAGTGTCAGTTGAAAACATAAAAATATTTAGAGAATTAATGAGGTGACAGTTAATACGAAAATAATTCCTACTTCCTTTAAATTTCTGTTAGATTTTCACCTGTAAACGTAAACATTAGTATATTTACATAAGTCATTGTCATTTCCGTTTTATCAAATTTAATATATAAACAAATATTTTAATATGAGTAATTTACAAACTGATAACGTATGAATTAGAATGAAGGCGGACTTTACCCGCGATAATCAGAAATTCCAAATGGCGTGGCCTTCGCCTGGTTCCTGAACAATTCTTAAGTCCATTGATTGTTAATTAAAATTCTATTAAACGCATTCTTTGTGGTGCAGTACGTCACATCATTTTTCCATATAACCAAAACACTTGCTGAAGTTCTTTGCACTCGGATTATGTTATACAATTTTACATTTAGGTACATGCCAAAATAATAATAATATTAACAAATGTGTTCATTTCAATAATACATGTATAATTTCATAGTTAATAAAGTTAATAATACAAGAGTACACACTTTTTATGTATCAATCATTTATACAAAAATATCAAATAACTACTTTCTCAATATTTTCTGCTATATTTCATCATTCAATAATACATATTGAAAGACAGAAAATACGTAATATGTTCACACTATTTATCTTTCTCTATATCTATAAATGTGTTAATATAAGTAAGTAAATTGTATTTTAATGAGTCTTTAATTACAAATTATTTGTACGTGCCTTATTTAAAATTACTTAAACTATACCTGATCTTTTATTGGTTTCATTTCAGCTATTATTGATCGCCTAGGTATGTTGACCGGGCATGTTCCGCAAGAGTAAAACACACTCGATCATAGCCAAGTATATTTACTTCTAAAAATAGAAATATAAACAATTTGCGGAGACTTATGTTTTAAGGAATAAGTGAGAACATCCAGGACTAGACCAACAGAGCCGTATTCATAATGTTTGTGCCCCTAGGGTGCCCTTTACTTATTTTTTTTAATTTGGAAAATCTATAATCGTATTAAATTAAATGAAAAAAAAAGTAATATTATGTTAATTTTCGATTTAAGGCGGTCCTAAAAAAATGAATCAATTTTTTTGCAGAAAATAAATTATATTAAATTAGTAGTTTATTCAACCGCAAGAAGACATAAAAGTATAAAAAGATTTGTGAAAAAGGAAATAACGTTTAGTCTACTTTCGTAAAATTTTATCACGGAAGTAAAAAAGGAAATACTGAATATTATAATCTATTTTGAGATTAAGGCGAATTTTATGTGCTTACTACATCAAAACCAAACAGATTTTAAATTTTCCTGGCGTGATATTACATTTGCAGAATTTATTACAAATGATGTCATCCTTCAAACATATGTAACATTTGTAAATAAAAGATACGATGAACTAAATTATCAACCACTTTTATTTCTCGTATTTTCCTTGAAAATTTTTAACGATATACGCACGTTTGATGTTATCATTATTAAGTTTCCGCCTATCAATATATTTTTAGTGAGAGGTGTCATATAGTATCGTTAATGTGTCATTTAAAGGAAAAAGTTTGAAATTATTATCTGACCTCAAATCTATCTAAAACACATGAATTTATAGTGTTTATAAATGATTTCATTGACATTCAGTGATAGTTCTATATATTTTAAGATTTGAACTTGAAGTGATTATACTTTAGTAGCCCATTTTACTTTCGATATATTTCTTGTAAATAAAATAACAATAAGACATATTAATATTATTTACTAATTATAAGACAAACAAGTGGATGAATATGATTGAAGGGTTGTTGCGTGAGCGACAGATTCTGAGCGTGAAGAATAAACGAGCTTGTATGAAAAGAATTATGAATGTGGTTGAAGCAAAAGTGGTGTGTCAGGATAGGAATGTTTGGAGAAAAACTAATTGCGGGATAAATATGATGAATGAAGACAAGCGTATGATTCTTGATTTTAGATTCATTGGTTAGATGTTTCGAGTGTTTACCTGCAATTGTGTAAAGTTCACCTTCAAAAACAAGCGCCGGGACATGCTCTCTTCCTTTCTTATCTTTTGGTTCATTTTCTGTTTTTACTATAGAGTGTCCAATTGCAATTGTGCGGAATTCAGTTTCAAAAACAAGCGCAGGAAGATACTCCCTTCCGTCCTCATCTTTTTTGCTTCATTTTCAGTTTTTACTATACAGTGTGTAACTGCAATTGTGTTAAATGTATTTTTAAACAAGCGCAGGCGATTTCTTATAGATTCGTTGTTAGAGAAGTGGGCGTAAGTGAAGATTTACGAAACTGGTGTAAAGGAGCGAATGGATGAATGTTTGTTGCGTGTTGATGGATTTTGGTTGTGAGAAAAGAAAGAGTTTGTATGGAGGAAGTGTTAATATGGTCGAATCGAGTATCGTGTGTCAGGATGAGAATGTTGACGGGTTCGTGCTACCCCATTTAATGGGATATAGCGTGATGTTATGTATGTATGTATGTACACAAAATTTTACTGTCAAAAATTCAAATATCATTTTATTATTTTATTTAAGCAGATAAATCGAAAGAAGCGAGGGTTGGTGCCTTGTTATCTTATGACGTGATGTTTGTTTAATAAAACTAATGACTGGTCATAATATATTACACATCCTGTATCCTGTAGAACTTGTAAATAAATAATAAAATACGTATACAAATAAAAACTATTCATAATAGTTACAAAAAGTTTTAACCAGTAAATAACAATTATTTTTTGCATTAACTTAAATACATATGCAGTCAGTCACCAATACATTAAATTATTTGTAAACATGAATCGTTTAATTAAACTTAACTATTTGTTTAATGAATACCTGTGTAATTACTACCGATAAAGATGAATAATCATTTAATAACGCATTATGTTACTGTACGACATACGCATATTACTGTGTCAGGGGCGGATCCAGACTTCGAATTAGGGGGAGGGGGGTCATGGAGTGAATTTTGTCTCGGAGAGAGGGGAGAGGTATTGTCCATCTTCTTAATATAAAAAACATTTGTATTTGCTCATATTATATTCCTGCTTTAAATAATTTTTACAATCACATTAAATCGTCTTTGGAATCGCATTAAATCATAAACGGTTCTTCGATAGAATACAAAAATTATTGAATTAGAAGTTAATTTTCTAAGTGCAAATGTCGGTAGTCACATACTCTTAAAAAATAGAATACCTCTCCCATCTGCGGGTCGAAATAATATTCCCACAAAATATTGGTTTTTGGCTATTTATTAAAATCATAAATCAAACAATACTTCTTAATTATCTTAGAATTTTAAGTTCTTAGATAATATTTTCTATTTAATTTGTTTAACAATCGTAAATAATTAAAAATCGTAAAAAAGTCCATGCTTAGGAGGGTCATGACCCACATGACCCCTTCCCTGGATCCGCCCCTGTATTGTGTCATATTTAAAAAGTTGTGTACTAACCTTAAGTCTCCTGTAACAGGATCAACTTGTTTCTAAAACACCATTCGAGCCACTTATTTAATCACAACACTATATTGCCCAACATACACTACAAGGTTTTAAATTCACATATCAAATTTACTTCACAGATTCACTTATGACTAAAAAATGGTTCATGTATTCTATAAAACTAAAGAAAATGTACTGAATGGGTACAGGTATCGCAGCCGAAACTTGTACAAATCGGTTGTGATTCTTCAGTGCACGTGCACTGGAATTACAACCAACGAAGACTTGTTGTTTTGGTTTGATCATATTTAAATCATTATTTATATATAAATATATAAAAAATAATGAAGAAACTTTGATAATTGGAATATCAGTCTAATATATTTTAAAATTGTTACAATTCCAACGTTTCGGTGATAACCATCGCCTTCTTCAAGGATATGTAACGTCTAATAATTAATATAAACAAATTGTTTAAAAAAACTGAATATAATTAGTCATAATTTAAAATAATAAATAGTCAAAAATGTTTAAAATTACAACAACTTTTAACAACTACATTACACATTACAAAAAATCATGAACACAGTTTTAAATTTTGTACTAGATTTAAAACTATGATCATGATTTTTTACTATTATATTTACTATAAAAAATTATATTTAAGAATAATTTTACACTGGTTTCGACAGTAGAAAACTATTTTCCATGTTTCCCAGTCCAAAATTTTTCGTTGCCACTGCCACTGGGTGGATGATTATGTTAAAGTTATTAATTAAATAAAATTCTATTATAAATAACTGCTAATAATTGAATTGTGTAATTATTCTTTCGTAGTTGATACCTACTTCATTGTTTGTGTTTAATAGGAAAGCGAATCCAGTGCTGTACTACAAAAAATGTTTTAGGTTAACAACCCTTAATTTTTCGAATTTAAAGAAAAATCTTTTAGTTTCATGATCAGCACGTCGTACAGAATATACCCTTTATTTTTTTGCTCGAAGTTGTGAAACATCCTGTATATTAATAAAAAATGGTAAAATATGATTTAAATTTACTATTTGCTGTATATTTTGCAATTAATTATCATGATTTCTTTTAAAAACAACTAAAAATGGCTAAATCAAAATCACTCAACAATCTAAAACCTAAAACAAATGAATTACAGGTAACTGTTTCATTAATTTTAGTTGCAATAGTTCATTCACAAATTTATATGCAGTAGTTTATGTAAAAACAACAAAAATATATATTTTTAGTTACATTAACTGAAAAATTATATTTTTCTAGGCAAAGTATATTTGAATAATATAATTTTTATTTAGCTGCATTTTAATTAATAGACGTTCTTAGTAATTCTCCAACTATCAAAATATTTATATGAGTGATATTGAGTTATTATACTCTCATCTAATCAAAATGCATTCATCATATGGACTTAGCACTCATATATCTTGTTCTTTGAAATTTAGATAACTAATAAGAACACAGATGTTTATTTACATTTAATATTTTTTGTTTTATATTTATAAAAAGTACCGATATTATCAGTATAAATACTATTGATCAATAAATAAATAATGTTTTAGCTAGAAAAACATTTGCATTCAATGAAATGGTTACGAATTACATATGTGTATATCGATTTGTCGGTAGGACAATCCCCTCATAAACAAAAGTTCGCTGACTTTAAGTTAATCCAATAATCAGAGTCGTTCAGATTCTACTATAACCTTACTGTAATTAGGATTAAATCAAAAGAAATGTTAGAACAAAATTGAGTTTGTGCAACAATATTTAGTAACCTACAGAACTATTAATTCACCAAACTAATAAGAATTAATCCTTAATTGAAGTTAATTTTTCTTCAAGAACGCGGCAATTTGACATGACTTTCACGTTCCACATAATACAAAAGTCCATGATAAATTTTATACGCAACAAATATAATTTTAATTTGAAATATTATTTATTGTTATAGTTGGCATATATTTTAAACAGATTAATTATCAATTTTTCAAACAATACAATTATTATCAAAACTAGGTATCTCTGCTAAAAGATATTTGTAAAGAAAAAAAAATTCTAGTAATTTTCCATTCCCTATACAAAGTACAAATCAATACATATCACGTTCTATTGGATAATATGAGAATGAATTCGCAATATTACCTTTTTACTGTAATGTAATTTTTGCAATAACAAAAGATTTTTAAACCACTCTGCAAATATACATTGCACTCAATGTCTCGACTCTGTCCTTAACTTGCCACGTATGCAAATTTTTCATGACACATTCAAATTTTTTAGTTTACAATCTGCGCAGTCAATAAAACAAAGGTTAAATAAAATATAAAATCGTAGAATTTTATAAAATATACTATAAGTATTTCTGAAATAAGTGAAACAGATATTATTGTAGCGGAACTCAATTCGCAATGGCATACAATATGAAGGACACCAATTAATTCATTTTATGTAATACATTGCAAATTAAACTTAATTATTTTGTAATTTACATTAGTAACTGAAAAATATCGGTTAGATATTACTGTTATATTTTAATACTAATATTTACATAATTTACCATCACCAATTGATTACGTTATACAGGATGTTTCAGGACTAGTGTAACAAACTTTAACAGCTTATTCCTGAGGTCATTTTGAGCCAAAAATGTCATATGAACATAGGTCCTATTCCTTCTAGTTACCAAAATACAAGAGGTTGAAGTTCTATAAATAACACGAAATTTTCAAATTTTTTTAATCAAGATACTTTCGGAAAACAAGAATTTTATTGAAAAGTCATACCTTATTTGTCTTAATTAATTTTATTTATTAATATTAACATGCATACGAGTTCAAGGCGCTCATTTTGAACACTTGCTGTAATTTTTTAAAAATTTGTTATCTTATTTCATATTGTGTTAACCTATTCCATGTTTGGTTATGTTGTTCTGTGTCTATTTAATTGTGTCATTTTATGTTTTGTTCTCTAAATCGTATTCGTTAATATTAATAAATAAAATTAATTAAGACAAATAAGGTATGATTTTTCAATAAAACTCTCGTTTTCCGAAAGTATCTTGATTAGGTACAAAAATTTGAAAATTTCGTGTTATTTATAGAACTTCAACATCATGTATTTTGGTAACTATAAGGAATAGGACCTACGTTCATATGACATTTTTGGCTCAAAATGACCTCAGGAATAAGCTGTTAAAGTTTGTTACACTAGTCCTGAAACACCCTGTATAGAGCAGATGTTCTCAGCCAGGTAGAGATGTCTCCATCGGGGGGCATGAACGCTCTTAATTTTAAAATTAATTAATTGTGTTCTCATTATCATTAATAAAATAAATAAAATAAATATATCATCACGCCTTTTACCCATCACTGGGTGTGGCACTCTGCCTAAGCAGATCTCGGTAAGTGATATATTTTTTCGCGTGAAGTGCGGTTACCAGCCGTCAAATCACGGCCTCCAAAGATATTAGTGGTGGAGGAGCCACAGGGGTAGATTTTTTAAATTGGTGAAAATTGTTTGTCGGCTGTGGGGATCGAACCAGGGTTCTCAAGATCCACAGGCCGACTTGATACCACTGGGCCACCTACCCCATTATCATTAATCTTGTAGAAAAAATAGAACATATTGGTAACTTGAATCCTATGTAAAAGAGTTGCGATTTTTTGGTACAAAAATTTAATTCAATTGCCAAGAACGAGTTCCAAAGAGATTCTTCGGAAACATTTTTGGTTAAATACATTCCAATTTACTTAAAATTATTGCAACAGCTTTTCCGTGTTCTCATCCTGTTTTTTCAACAACGTATCGTTGTGAATCTGCCTTTTCTGTTCTGATCAGTATAAAAACAAAACAGTTCAATAGATTAGACGCAAATGGTAAATTTTATATGTTTCAATATATTTAATTATTATTTTTTTAATTCTACTGATATTTTATCATAATAATATGAGTACCAAAAATTTTGTAGCTTGATATTATAATGGGGAACCATGCTTATTAAAACGAGGCATGGTATCGAAAAGGTTGAGGACCACTGATATAAAGACTATATTTTTTTTAATTTATAGTAATATGTAATTCAATCATAACGTAGTTTTTATTAATATAACCCTCATAATTCTAAAACTAGGTCACATATGTTGAATTGTAAAAACTTTTTTTATAAATAAATTTTTATATACATAATAAATTAATGTTGCAATTCTGTGATAAATCTATAATTTTATAGTTTCGTAAATTTGTAAATAATGAACAAAATCACATCAATATTACTTGATAAGCAAAAAATATTTCATATACAAAAGTGATGGATTTACACAGAATTCCACCATTAATTATTTGTTCATGAATGGTACTGTACTATTTTTAAAACAACTTGATAATGATGTCAAACAATCCTAAATTATTTCCAATTAAACTTTAATTTGTCGCATCTTTTATTTGTCGAATTTATGTATTAAACATATAGCTATTATTTTATTTTATTTCAAACTGCATATCCGTTATAAATACGAATTGAATTTTAGCAGTAGATTCGTACGAGGAACAAACTATATTTTTGGGTCATACACATGCTTATAAAAATAGAAAATTCCTTCAATAAATTTTAGGGTCATTTTTGACCCACTTTCATAAATACTTTATATGTTAATATTAATAAATAATTACTTGTAAGTTTAATAACTGTTCTGACGTATGTTTTATCTAGAACTAACTGTAAACTGAGCTATTATTTTCGATGAAATGTACATTGTACACATGCCATACATCGAACGACGATACGGCGGCACCTGCTAAGTAGTACGAATACACACACAAACACATCGCAAAAACGGTACTTGTCCGTTGTTCGCATACGTGCTATAGTATGCGACCTTGTTAGATTGTATGTCGCTATATGAAGAGAAAGTAAATGCATAAGGCATAAGATTTTCCTAGTTGTTGCTTACTATTTGTTTCGGATAACAATGATAGTGTGAAAGAAGTCTGAAGTCAGAGCTTGGACTTTATACAAGAGAAGGTACATTAGCTGCAAATTGATTCGAGTTATTCTCGACCTTATTGCAATGCCAGGAAAACATGCAGAAGAAAGAAATTGAGGGAGAAAGATTGCATGGGCTACCTAGAAATAAATGGTTCTTGTATGAATGTGGATGATATGCCAGGATAGGAATATTAATTGCAAATAAATATTTCAAGGATTCGTGCTACTTAAATTGATAATGTATAAATTACTGGCAAATATATACATTTACTGGAGAGTAGTGTTGGATCCTGATAGAAATTTTGGAATGTTCCTTATGGTTACACAGTATCCCACAAATAATAACAAATTTTTGTTTATGCTCGTTAATTCAAGTTTATTTAAATGTAAATTAAAGTTTTGCTGGTTTTTTAAGACTATGTTTCGTACTCGAAAGAGGAGAGTGTCAATTTAGAATCAGAATGAACGTGGAATGGTCGTAGTTGACAATTTAAGGTAAAATATAACAAAGGGGAGGTCTAGTTGGAGTGGGAAGAAGGGGTCAAAGTCCTCCTTCGGGCTTGTATCTTGGGATGGATAGCTTTATGATGGGTTAGTGGACAATGGAGTTTAGAATTTGAGAAGCTATTGTATATTTAGGGATAGGAAAATTGGACCTTGCGAACACTTAACAAAATAGCAATAAACACATAAAATATACTTCTGTATATTTTATGTATATTTTATGTGTTTATACACAAAAGAACAAAGTTACACAAAAATATAAAGTAAATCCTTAGAAACTAGAATATTGAAAAATATTCAATGAAGTAAGGGTAACAAATAACTTATTGACTAAAAAGAACAAAAAAAAAAGGTTTGGGTCGGTACATGACAGTAGCTTATATGAAACAAATTATGAATGTGGATTTTGTGACAGGATACGAATGTTTGGCGAAGATTAATTGCAGAATGTAATAAAAATATATACAGGGTGTTTCACAACTTAGAGCAAAAAATTAAAGGGTATATTCTGTACGACCTGCTGATCATGAAACAAAAACAATTTTTTTTTAAATCGGAAAACTATTTTCCATGTTTCCCAGTCCAAAATTTTTCGTTGCCACTGTCACTGGGTGGATGATTATGTTAAAGTTATTAATTAAATAAAATTCTATTATAAATAACTGTTTTTGTTTCATGATCAGCACGTTGTACAGAATATACCCTTTAATTTTTTGCTCTAAGTTGTGAAACACTGTATACATATATACGACACTTCCTTCATTCCTTATCTTTTTGATTCATTTTCAGCTCTTATTACAGAACGTCTAACTGCAATTATGTAGAATTTACTTTCAAAAACAAGCGCAGAGACACTCCCTTCCTTCCTTATCTTGTTAGATTTGTTTTTAGAGGAGTGGACATAAGTGAAAAAATAATAAAACAGGTATATAAAGATTTAGAGTGTGAGGAATAAATGAGCTTGTGTGGAGAAAATTTGAATGTGGTTGAAGCGAGAATAGTGTGTCCGGATGACGACTGATTCTTTGATAAATCTGATGAGTGGATGTTCTGTGAATGTTTCAGAGGTTTGTGTTACCCCATTTAATGTGATATAGTGTGATGTTATGTATGTAAATTTTGCATGAACAATGGTTGGAAAATATACAAAATACCTGAAGAGTTTGACAAAATTTTTAAGAAAAAAAATAAATTTTCTGTTTTTGGTTTTAAGTTTTGAAAAATAGCAAAAAGTAAATAAATAGCTAAAACTCTTTCTGTCTACAATATACTTCATCTAAAGATGCACAATGCATTTATAGCGCTCAGTGATGACTCGTTCTTTGCTCCCACTCCTATTTGATCCAATTTGGCAAGTGATTCGACCAGCTCAAAGTTCATTAGGAATTCTCGGAAACCACTTCATGATAGAATAAAGGTTGCTCATTGCTCTGTTAATAAACAATAATAAAACAAAGTATTGTAAATAAAATAAATTGATAGTATTTTTGACTTTTTATCAAACTATTTCATAACATGCAATAATTAAATATAATTCGTAATGTAAACTTTGAACAGACTGTCTGCCAAAAATATGATTATCATTATTATTTGTTTTACATACATATGTAAGTCACATATGTACTGATAACAGTTTGAAAAAAAATTCAAAATATCTATTCAGGTTTTTACAGTAGTAATTGAAAAATAAAAATATTGTATTTATACTTTTTACCTTGAACATTTGTGTTGAACTTTTAAAATTGATGTAACATAAAACTTTTAGAATATTTAGTTCATCGTAACTTTTATTTGAAGTATTTATGTAAATACACGATACAGAAATGTTCAAGATCTGTTGAATACTCTATATGAATAAGTACTTTATCTCATAATAAGAACACGGAGCGACAAGGCCACAAAAGTGTAAATCAAGAATATTTTGAATGTTGTATACTTCTTCCCTGTTTCTTCTTTCAAAACAAACAAGTACTATTTAAAAGATCTTGACATATTGCTATTATATATTTTCCACCGTCAAAGATTCCTAAATTATTTTATTTACATAGCTTCAAATATAAATTTATTTATTTATTTACGTTACAGTACAGAATTCGGACTCACCGAGCCGCAGTGTGATAATTAATATATTTTATATAAAACCGGTGAATAATGTTAACTTTAGTCTTATCAAAATCATTACTTAATGTGCTTCATTATTTACCAAAGGAAATAAAAATGATAAATACTCCTTAGGGAAAAAAAGTTATTCAAGGCTATCCAGAATATCTTTTATTAAATGACACATTTTTCTGTTGGTATATAAAATATTGTATTTGACACGTGAATAAAGCGAATGCATCCTCGGGCTATGCCCTCAGGATTCAATCTTCACTCTCGACAAATAATGACAAACTTTACTCCCTTGTTACAGAAACTACTATCTAGCTTAAGTGGGATTTGAACACCATCTACCACAATTCGCAAAATTAAGAACACGGTTCTTTAAGTCATTTATTTGATGTTGTATAATGAATAAATTGGCTATTATAAATAAATAAATAAATAAATATATCATCACGCCTTTTACCCATTACTGGGTGTGGCACTCTACCTAAGCAGATCTCGGTAAGTGATATATTTCTTCGCGTGAAATACGGTTACTAGCCGTCAAATCACGGCCCCCAAAGATATTAGTGGTGGGGGAGCCACGGGGGTAGATTTAAATTGGTGAAAATTATTTGTCGGCTGTGGGGATCGAACCAGGGTTCTCAAGATCCGCAGACCGACTCGATACCACTGAGCTACCTACCCCATATAATATAAATATAAATATAAATTGGCTATTATAGTATTTATAATTATAATTTAATGTTTACTTAAGGTATTTAGTACATACATGCATACATAACATCACCCTATATCCCATTAAATGGGGTAGCACGAACCCCTGAAACATTCTCATTCTGAAACACGATACTCGTTTCAACCACATTAACACTTCCTCCATATATATTTAGTACATTTTTTTTTTGTGGAAATCGAACGCAAAGTAAAAAAATGGTATTTAAAGATAAATAGGTAACATTCGTTGTGTTAAAAGTGAATATTATTATGATTAATATTGAAATATGTATATAAGCAAAAATTCTAATTTAATTCGCTGTTGTCAAGTTGAACAGGAGTATTCTTCATTCTGGCTTTTAGTACTCGGCAGTACACGTGTACTCGTAATCGGCATTTGCTAGTCAAAGTCAACAAGTCGTCCTAATCATAAAATTGTACATAATGCATATGAATTTGCAATCTACGAATAATATTTCTTTCGTTATTTTTCGCAATTAATGTATACTTCAAATTTTATGCTGTTATAGTTTCCCTTTAAACTTTTTTAAAATCGAAAGATTTTACAGAAAATACCCGAAAGATAAAATATGGTAGGTGCCATTGAATATAATTTTTGGAATCAGCTGATTCTATTTCTGAACTGTATTTCTGAAAACTCATAACCAATTTAGATTTACACCTGTTATATTAGAGATTAGAATTAATTTTTTATCGCTTATTGGAATCATATCAGTTACAAGAATCAGGTTTAATGACTATAAGTACATTCTTGCGGTTTAAACACTTTAATGTACAAGTTGTTTATTAATTCTAGATTAGCGTATAAATTATTATAGATGATTAAAATCGCAATTTATTTTATTATTATTTGGTAGTAGTTTGTTCAACAGGAAATGAATTCAAATTACAGTAGCTTATAATGGAAACCAACTACTTATAATTATAAATAAGAACAGAAACTCTTGCTTATTATGTGACAGAGCAAGTGTTCTATCTACGAAACCACGGTTGCTATGACGAAAACCAGTTGGATTTTCTCATAAAAATATTACGATTGTAGTAAATTAATTTTAAAAGTTATCAAACAAATCTAAAAAATAATCAAATTATAAAGAGAAATATTGGGATACCGTCAGTATTTGAACCTCGAATCTCAAATAACAGTGTCACTGCAGATGACTCTTTCAATTTATGAAAGAGTCGTGGGATTAAGGCTGTTTACGATACAATCACAAGCGATCGTAGTTTAGTAGATTTAAAGTATATGACCATAGCGGTATCCTAATTTTTCTATTTATACTTTGATTTGATTTACATTAATTATTTACTTAAAAAAATTACATATTTAAAGTCGATTTTAACAGGAATTACATAAATGAAATGAAATACCAATAAAAAATAAAAATAAAATATATTTTAGTTTACCATACATTCCAGGTTTATCAAATAATTTAAACAAAAACTATTACAATCTAAAATTAAAATAGAAGTTGCTTTTAAAAAAGGTAAAACTATTAACGTATTATATAGCAAATTGAAAGATAAAATTGATATTTTGTATAGATCAAATGTAATTTATAAAGTCAAGTGTAAAAATTGTTCAAGTTGTTATACTGGCCAAACTAAACGCTATGTTAAAACTAAAATGTTAGAACATCGTCGAAATTCTTTAAAAACTTCTATTAATAATAATAGTAATTGTGCTTTAGCACAGCATTCTATATCTAATGACCATTTTTTTGATTTTGAAAATGTTAAAATTCTTGATACAGAAAAAAAATTTAAAAAACATTTATTTTGGGAAATGCTATATATATAAAATGATATAAACAATATTAACAATAGATCTGATATTGAAAAATTAAATGCTACATATACTCATATTTTAGAATTTTTTAAATAACTATTTAAAAAATTATTTTAAAATTAATTAATTAATTTTCTTTGATCAAGCTATTATCTTTCAAAATTAAATTATTTATTTTTTCAAAGTCGTCTTCTTCATTTTTTTAAATATTGTTTTTTAATATTATTTACAAATATAATTTTTTGACATTTTAAAAATATATATATATATATATATATATATATATAAATATTTAAATATTTCTATCATTATTTATAATTTTTGGATGAATGTTATTTTTTAAATATTATTATTGTAAGTAATTTATATTTTATATTAATTATTTTTATAATTGTTAATTAATTTATAATCGAGTCCTGATGAAGGCTAAAGAGTTGGCCGAAACGTTGACGTAATAATAAAAAATAAAAAAACTGACTGAATTCCAAAAAAAGTCTATCATTTCATATTTTGAAATACCAATCTCTGTTAGTTGTAGAATTTAATTCACTACAACTCTGGCTAGGGTACTACAACAGCTGAAAGCTGCTCGTTGTATTTTTACAGCCTAAAGCTGATTGCTGTGTCGTCGGGAGTCAACAAAGATTTTCATATACAGTCTCAACCGAAATATCTCAATTATATCATCACTCAACTAAACTCAACAAGCACAATCACTAATTATTTCACTACTACCTAACAGAACACCTCAAACGATGAACTGAAACTAACGTAAAGAATCCGGCGACATATTGAAACAATAATCAATCATTACATAAATACTTAGAATTCATTATAATGAAAGGGGATGATATAAGCAAATACATAGAAGCTAACAAACAAAATTAACACAGAATACAACTTATTTACAGTTGTTAGCTTTTAAGGGACAACCTGTATAAAACGTACGAGTATATTACCATTTACCTATTATCTTATAATGACATTTCTATGTAAAACATTATGTATTTTTCTTATTGTACATATGTTTGAATAAATAAGATACATAAATAAATATTTAAATTACTAACACCAAAGTTAGTATTGCTGGAAATATTTAATTATTTACTTCACTACAATTGTATTCGATACAAAAGTACAGTAAAGGATATTTTTAATAATAGTAACAATTAAATAGATAAAAAGAACAAAAGATGTGAAAAAAAACATAAAAAAGTAATACCTACACTAGGTGACCTGATAACCTCAAGCTAATGACATGATGAAGTGAGGAAGATAAAAAAGAATAAATATTGTTGTCAAGTGACACAATCTTAATATGACTTTCAACAAGCTAACAACAGATCTAAACTGACATGTCAATAAAGATTCATATAATTAGGTTATAAATGATGTAATCCAAGATTATTTTGCAATGTATGAAATGGAATTCTACAAATTAAGATGCTGAAAATACGCAATGACAGTGTAACAAAAACGTCCATTATTTTTTGTTGTCTTTTTATCGTAAATGTCACAAAAAGTAGATTTACGTAAATACGTTTTATACTATTTGTTTAAAACTAGATAAACAAGATATATTGATATTAATTGCACAAAAAGGAAATAATATTTTTCATCATACATTAGGTTCAAGGTTTATATTATCTTTGTTCTTTTGAAGAAAAATATCTATTGTCGTCAAACATTTGATTGAATTTTAAACTTGTTCCTTTTCATCAAATTCAAAAATTAAACTAAGTACGGCCCTGGAAACTACATTAAATTTTTTATAGTTAGCATATTTTTACTAATTTATATTCACGGATATACAGGTTGTCCCAAATAACATTATGTTCTTGAATATCTCGAAAAGAATACATCTTAACAACAAGTGTGCCGAATAAAAACCTTCATAGTTTGGGGGGGGACATCGGATTCTGACAAGATGCCCCCCACACCCCTAGGGGGGGGATTGGAAAGGGAGTCGACTTAAAAATCTTAAATGGGAACCCCTATTTGTTATTGCAGATTCGGAAAGAGCTTAAAAAACTATGTTGGTTTTATTCGGAAACTTTTTTTGTACACCCAACAGGTGGCGCTGTAATCGTAAAAATACGACTTTATTAGAAAAAAATTAATAATTAATATTGTGTCATTAACTTGATAAAAAATGACGTCTGTTGTTTCAATAAATACATAAAATTGTAGAAATAAGTAAACTTGTGAAAAACGTAATTTAAAATGAGATTAATCGTCAAATATTAATTTGTGATAAAATCGATTTATCCATAGTCAGTTTATAAAAGGTTTGTTTACTTCCGTACCCCCTTAGTGTTGAGTAGTAATATTTCTTTTCGAGATATTCAAGAACATATTATTATTTGGGACAACCTGTATATGGTACAAATTTTACTTCATGTGAAAAATCTATTTTTTCGTAGGATATATCTCGAAAACTAAACAAGATAGGAAGATGCACTCACTGGCATTGAATGGACTAAATTTTCAGCAACTTTTTTTGTAACTGCTACATTTTCTGATTTTTTTAACAAAAATTTACATATCATCACGCAGGCCCGGCAATTGGTGTTGAATCCGAGTGGGTAGTTGACTTGGGTGGGGTTCCCCCCTCCTCCTCCCCACATCCCACCGAAAAAGTATTTAAAGAGAAAAATACGAAACATAATCGATTTAAACATTTTAATCGTTATTTCCCGCCATAAATTCAAAAGTAGAAATTCGATCATATTCATTAATAAGTATGAAAAGTCAACTGAAATAATCTTACACTGATAGAATTGAAACAATGAGAATTTAAATATTGAAATATAAGAAAAACTTTCTTTCATTTTGTTTTCCAATTAACAACTATTGTTAAATGATGTACAGTGAATAAAAACGGATATTGACGGTTAGGAATTGAGGTATTTCTGGAATTCAGCATTTATGAAATATTTGTCTCCCCCAAAATCCCGAGTGGGTACTTTCCCCACTCGGAGTGTCTCGAGTGGGTACTACTACCCACACTACTCACACTATCTGCCGGGCCTGTCATCACGTCATATTACCCATTACTACTGCCTTTTCACATCTCGCTAAGTGATATGTGATTACCAGCCGTCAAATCAAGTCTCCTAAATATTGTAGCACATGAGTCAAGTTTATCAACTTTGAGACTCGAAATCGGGTTTTCAAATCCTGCTATCTTCTCCATTCAATAATTTTTGTATATATTTTATTGATATGAATTAAATAACACAAACTGATAAAATTGTCTATTCCTTCTACATTTGAATGTATTCAACCATATTATAATTTGTCCATTGTATTTCTATTACCATAATTCCATAAAGTCAGACGAACAAACAAATACATCTCCAAATACAGAGTGAATGACGAATTTGATATAACATTTGCAATTATAATAGATAGGTATCAGTCGTATGATTAGCATTTAATACATACCAAAAATATGTCATACTTACCATCCCTGCTAATGTGTCCCTGAACGTTGACTGTTTTCCAATAAGATTTTTGCATAATAATAATAATCATTAAGCAAGTTTTACGTCAATAGTCTTGATGTAATTTTCATTAATATTTAATAGTATGCACTTATTTAAGTTATAACGTGTTTTATTTCCATAAAATGCAAAAACGATCGTCATCAAAATAGATGAATAATTTTCTATGCCATTTCTTTTAAATTATTGTTGTTCTAAGTTCTTTTCCCATAGCCCACAGCTAATTTTTATTATATTAAAATGAAATTATGAGGTAGGTGGCTCAGTAGTATTGAGTCTGTTGATTTGAGAACCCCAGTTGTTGCCCACAGGTGAAAATTCTTATATTTTAGTAATAATATCACTTTATTACAAATTTTAAATGTGTTCAACAATTAAATAAATTATTTAGGAATATAACTAGCAGTTTTGGTACTACTGGTTGTTGCACGTTAGAAAGTTGAAACCTTGCTGACTTCTTCCAAATGGTTCAGAGTTTACTGTAAGCTGTAGGTCCTCTGTCAAAATTATTTATTAGTTTGAGAATTCACCACACGTCACTGTCAACCAATAGGATCACGAATTTGTTTGAAAATGAACCAATGAAATGTACATTTTGTCGGTAATTCATCACTAGTGAAATTGATATCGGAAATCCTTGGTTACGAATAAAATAAATGATATTTTCAATATTTTCATAAACGTCAATTCTACATTTGTTCAGTGTACATTTAATATTCAAAATTTTCATCACTGTAATACCTAATTAATAATGTGCAAATAAATACCTAACTATTCTTGTTAATTAACTCTTGTTTGGTAAATTCTCAAGCCGAATAAAACTCGTAGTATTAAAATTGACAGATAATATTTTGACATAAATATACATTCGTTGTTACGGAAATAGGAAACACAACTCGTGCTTCGCACTCGTTATGTTTCCATTTCCATAACAACTCATAATTTATGTCAAAATATTTTCAGCAATTTTCATACTACTTGTTATATTATATATGAAAATATCATAGTTTTGCTTAAAATTGTGAATAATGTAAATTTCGAGTTTAACAGCTAGATTTTGTTGGACATGCGTTGACGTATACATATTTTTATATTTAACAGAAGTATAATTAATTAATAATAAATTGGGGTAGGTGGCTCAGTGGTATCAAATCGGACTATGGCTTTGAGAACCAGGATTCAAACAATTTTTTCTCCTCCACGACTAACATCTTTGGAGGTCATGACTTGACGGCTGGGAATTGCACTTTACATGCACAAATATATCACTTACCAAAATCGGCTTCGGCAGAGTGCTACACCCAGTAATGAGTAGCAGGTACGATACCAGAAATATCTTGTTTTTTGTTTTATAAAATGTTAATTATGGCAATAATGATTAATCTTGTTGCACAAACTATTATATAATAACAAAGGAAACTAAATAAACTTTAATTTGTTTTTCGTTTCATATCCGTTGTATTTCTAATTTCAGAGATACAATCTTTTGTAAATAGATTAGTATAATTTGTTGTATATATTTATGATTGGGAGTATATGCATTTGAAAATATTGTAAGTAAAAATATTGATATAAATGTTGGTATTACAGAAAATAAACTATTACTAATTAGTATATGGGGTAGGTGGCTCAGTGGTATCGAGTCGGCCTGTGGATCTTGAGAACCCTGGTTCGATCCCCACAGCCGACAAACAATTTTCACCAATTTAAAAAATCTACCCCTGTGGCTCCTCCTCCACTAATATCTTTGGAGGCCGTGATTTGACGGCTGGTAACCGCACTTCACGCAAAAAATATATCACTTACCGAGATCTGCTTAGGCAGAGTGCCACACCCAGTGATGGGTAAAAGGCGTGATGATATATTTATTTATTTATTTACTAATTAGTATAAAATATGAGAAAGTACAGTATTGTGAAAAAAATTAAACAATCACTTGATTAAAACGTGAAGTATCATGGTTATAATTTATTGATGTACATATGCTATCATTTGATATTAATATGAGTGGAAGAGGAAACGTGAAACATAAATGTGGAATTTTTGATAAGAGTTTATAACTGATTATAACCGGTTAACAAGTTTTAGTTTTGGTAAGAATTCAATTACTGGTTTTATTTTATTTTAAGGATTTCATAATACATATTAGATATTGGGTTATAAAATATTTTTTCTACTCCCGTTATTAAAATGTCATTTAACTGGTTTTCATGGCTTTAAATAACATGTTAATCACACGTGGACAAGCCGTGGCTTCGAAATAATTCATAAAACTTTACATTTTTGTTGTTTTAATTTGCGATTGTGGAAAGAGAATCGTATATGACTCGTTTTATAAACTCTTTAGATACTCGTTTTTTATACACTCGTAACTAAAAGAGACGTTTATAAAACTTGTTATATACTACATTATTATTCTATAGTCTTTGCGGAGGTGTGGTTAGCATTACAGGATTCGAATTCAAAGATCCTGAGTTCGAATCTCACTAAAGCTAAAAGTGTATGAATTAACATACTGCGGCTCGGTAAATCTGATTCCTGAGGAAGATCCTTTTGTACAAAAATAAATATATCATAACGCCTTTTACCTATTATTGGGTGTGGCATTATGCCGTAGCAGATCTCGGGAAATGATATATTTATGCACGTATATGTTTGTGGAATGGAAGCCACAAGGATAGTTTTAATATGGTGAAAATTAATTACGATTATGGGGTAGGTGGCTCAGTGGTATCGAGTCGGCCTGTGGATCTTGAGAACCCTGGTTCGATCCCCACAGACGACAAACAATTTTCACCAATTTAAAATCTACCCCTGTGGCTCCCCCTCTACTAATATCTTTGGGAGCCGTGATTTGACGGCTGGTAACCGCACTTCACGCGAAAAAATATATCACTTACCGAGATCTGCTTAGGCAGAGTGCCACACCCAGTAATAGGTAAAAGGCGTGATGATATATATATATATATATAAAATTAATTGTCGACTGTGGGAATTGAACACAGAACTTTTTTTATTAAAGTAAAAACAAAATATTTTTCCTGGATTTAACAAATTCGAAATTAATCACTAATAATCAGCTATCAGTATTTAAAATTTAAGAAATGTTTTCATTTGAAACAAATAAATCTTTTATATCAGAACAATTTGACATTAAATCAAATACCTACTTTACAAATGTTTGACAGCAAAAAAAAAATGCAAATTGTTTTGAAAATAGTATACATAATATCACCTTTAGATCAAACATCCCTATCTAAACACATCCACTTTCATACAAACTTGTTTTATCTTTTGTTCACTCAACAAATATTTAATCACATTCATCCAGTTATTCCTAGGTCGTCCAAACAAACTCTCACCCTCAATTTCACTAACCTTTCATTCGACATACATTCCACATAATCAAACCGTCTCAATTTACATAAATACACTTTTCTATCATGCTGAAATTGGACAAAAATCACGTGATAAACTGCACCTAACAACTATACATTTTTTATTTCCATAAACACTAAAACGTGGTTTATGACGTCATAAAAATTGAATAAGTCGTTCTTTATAAATAACTGGTGCTCTAACCAAAAACTTTATAATATCGAAAATATCAAAAGTGATAACTTTGATCCTTAATGCATAAACCGAAGTTATTATAACCGAGTTTAACACATATTCATGTAAATATATTCATCATATAAGTAGCAAGTAGCCATAAAATTTGCATGTTTACGATTGTAAAATTGTATAATTTCATCTGTCAAATTCAATTTCCATAGAACGTAAAATTATTCGAATATATTTGAACTTGATGTAACTCACGTCATAGATAGATCATTCGCTTTACAAGCAAGAGTTCGCGAATTCAAAGTACTGTAAATTAAATAAATTGCTGTAAGTCGAATTTTGAAATACTAATCTGTATTTATGTATTTGCTACTTAATACTAATTACCGTAGCTATAATTATACAAATTGTCCACGCAACAGCTTAGATATTAAAATATTTACCTGCAATTTTTTATTATCAATGTTTATATAGATAAAATGTCAATATTGTTAAAAAATAAATGATTTCATTCCATCGAATGACACGTAATAGTTACGTATTACGAATTGGGAATTTTGTGATACATACATACAAAAATATACAAAATATTTAATATCAGATGATGTAACATAATATAATATTACCTATTATTATTTAACCTTGATGTGAGTAAATCTTCACTATTTGTTTACAATAATAAATATTTTTTAGAATTGTCGTCTCGAAATATGTCTGTGGAGATCAATGCTAATAATAAATACATACTCACGGAATCAGTAAAATGAAGGCTTCAAATAAAAGGAAATTATTATAATAACAGTATTTATATGCCAAAAAAATATTACTGTACATTTAATACCTTATAATTATTCTGTTTTTATTGCCAAGTTAAATGAAAACAATTGTTTTTAAAGTGAGAATTGCCACGATGAAATTATCAATTGCGTGGTATAATTCTTTTTGTTTATAATACGTCACAAGCTGTTCGAAGGTAAATGATCTATCGCGCAATATTAATTTTTTTCTTTCGCTTCAAAATATTCCAGTATCAAATAATTATAATAAAACAATAAGTATTATAACGCATTTGAAAGAATAAAATTCGCATGCACGTGCCAAGTCTGGCCTTTGAGACTGTCTGGCAGCAAAATCTGCGTTGAAGATTCGAGAATCACGTTTTTATCACATTCTCCGTAATGATTTCTCACAGTTTGTCCACGTTTCTATCACAGTTTCAATATTATCATTGTTTGCAGGTGCGTTTTATGTATTTTTGATCATTCATTGAAACAATGTTTTGATTTCGACAGAATTAAATGCGTTATTAGCTAAATTAAATAAACATTATAAACAAATCTCGAATGGCGAAATGTATTTTTTCCAAATTATCTGTATTTACAACTTGCCAAAAGAATTTCATAATAATTTTCAGTTAATATTAACTTAAGTTAAACAATATATTCCAGGAAATGTTTGCAGACAAGAATAGAATTCGGAAAATAAAGATATATGTTAGGAAATTATGTATCTTTCAAATGTATACTTAACACATGTGTTTATACACGTTACTTAATTAATATATAATGTGGGAATTCATTTAAGTTGGTATACTAATTATACAGGGTGTTCCAAATACAATGCGTATGAGTAGTTCTCGAGAATTGTAAGATGTATGACTTCGGTTACTTACTTCATCAGTGGATCAATTAACCTATGTGTTTGTTACTAAACATTTGTAAAAATATGGAAATCATGAGTTTTTTTAAAAATAAGTTTAATTCTCAAATAGTGGCAAATGAAGAGAAAAGTTTCAAATAAAAATTATGTAGTTACTAAAGCCCTATTTATAGTAGAATATTTTTTTTCGGAATTTATAGCTGAAAATTACATATTTAAAAAGCGTATATTTCTTCTCTTTTCAATGTTACCAAATTAGCTTAATTCAATTAACATGATTAATAAATATAAATTGATAATATCATAGATACAATAAAGATAACAAGTTATTTGATTAATTTTTATCAAAATTTATTAATCTGCTATTTTACATATTTATTAAGAATAAATATATCATCATACCTTTTACCCTTTACTGAATGTGACACTCTACTGTAGCAGATATCAGTAAGTGATATATTTTGAACGGGAAGTGTGGTTACCAGTCGTCAAATCACGGCCCCTAAAGATGTTTTGATGGGAGAGCCATAGGAGTAATTTTAAACTAAAGCAAGCTTATCATCAGTGAAACGTAAAAAAATATGCTATTTAAATATGTAAGTTTCAAATATCCGTTCTGAAAAAAAACTATCTACTGTAAAAGGCGTTTTAGTATCTACAACTTTTATTTGAAACTAGCAGTATTTAAAAATTAAAATTATTTGAATAAATTTATATTACTCTTTTGTCAAATTTAACAAACCTTGTATGCATACGCATCATATTTCAGCCGTATCTAGATCATTTGGAAATATTTATTATTATTGTTATTATATGAACAAATATTGAGTAATTTTGTAGATAATTACATTTTTTCGGCATATTAAATGTCCCAATATAAATTTGTGTTACCAGGAAATTGACGTGTATAATTATCTCGCTATCTGACATCAGAAATGTTTATTTTTGTCATAGTAGGAATATCAATGAAGTCCTATAGTAATTGAAATGAATTGAATCCAAAATAATCTAGTAAGGGATCGAAATGGCTTCATCGAAAGAATAATTAGTCCTCATTTTACTGTTAGCATTCACAATGAAACAATAAAGAAAGTACCCACTTAAAGTTAAATTTCTCCCCTCCAAATAAAAATCAGGCGATGCGCATAAAACATAGTCAATGTCCATTTCCCAGCTAGGTATACATATGCTCAACATGCGCTACCTACTTTTCAAACCTTAAAATCAAATAAAGAATAGAGCTGTTGTATAAAGAATAAGTATTAGTTTTCTAAATAGAAGCTGTTGGATTTAGTGTTGAATAAAATGATTGAGGTTAGGAAGACTACGTCATGCAGTTGTTTATGTTTTGTTCTGAAGTAGACACTGTGGCACAATTGGCCGGTGGTTGTATAGAAAGGCGCGTTGGCGCGCTCGTTTGCAATTCGTCAGCGACGAGATCACACCATCGGCTGTTCGCTTGCTTAGTGAAGTGATAGGACCTTGCCACTGATCTGCCCCTGCCTACTTCTCTTTTCAAATCATTGTTTTTATTGAACCCTCTGCATCATTTCCTATTTTTTCCATTTTTGTTGTCGCAATTATTTTGAATTTACAGTTTACGCAAATATTGTGTTGCTATGTTAAAAACATCATGTTTTGCAATAGTTTATGTCATGAAAACAGAAATTCATGAAATTATTTTCTATCTGGCACACTTCTTCTAATCATATATTTATATTTGTTCATAGATTGATATTTAAATAAATAAATATTATTCCTATAAATACAATTATCATTATTTTAACTTACGGAAATTTAATATTTTTTCGAAAAATGTACTTTTTTATTTAAAATTGTTACTAACCAAACTATACAGTAAAATTTGTAAAGAAAATACAGGTTTCGTCAATGTTGGATATAAATTCATTGGCGTAATAAGTTTTAAAACTTTTGTTAACACTGTTAAGATTAAAATAATCTAATTATTTTAATTTATTTATAAATTAATATTTAAAATATAGACAAAAATCTTGCTAAGACAATCAGTTTTTTGTATTTTCTGTTAATTTATTTATCTCTTTTCAAATACGTCGGTTATTCAAATTTAAAATTAATTAACTAGTTTCTATTATAACGCAGCATTCACTAATCAGTACTAATTACAAAACTAATATTATTAAATCAATATAAATATGAATTTTTAGTTCATACATGCATTTCTAATTTTAGATATAAAACTTTCTTTAACGTTATGTTATAAAAATGGAATGAATAATATAATCCTTGCCGTATGTTTTAATCTAATAAAATATAAAAGTTTGAAAAGGATATTGATATGTACCTATATTCAATTTTTAAAATAGGATTATACTAATTATTATAGTGCGTAGTACCGGTCTTTTACCGAAGAAAAAAATTGTCGGTTATTACACAATCTACCTATTTGATATTTTTAGGACATTATGTAGTACATAGGAAGTGACTTTTAATGTTTTATATAACATCTATATCTTACTATTGCAACACCTATACAAAACATAAATAATACACAAAACAATCATAGTTATACATACGGATAAAATAGATTTATGTTATCTGAATACCTTTATCAAACTCATATATTATAGTATCTAGTTTAAACATTTAAATACTATAATATAAAAAAAATATCTGTGGTTACAATTTAAACCAAAATACCTTAAAAGGTATTGGAATATATTTTGTTGTTTTGGCAATAAATAAAATAAATAAATGGTGCAATTATTATATTTTGTGTATAATTTATGATATTGTTGTTATGAGGATGAAGCATAGAACGGAAATTGTTAGCAATCCATCAAAGATTGAAACTTGATTCTATCACATCACAAACACGAATCAAAATCAAATAATAATTAAAAATATTTTATAAAATTTTGACACTGCAAATTGTTGAATTTGATTAAATTTAGATTTGTGTTTTGTCATTGAACATTGATATATTTTAAATCTGTGACTTGAATTGAAAGAATATTAGATTGGATTTAATATTATTTTACTTTTTTCTATATTTATTTTCATATTACAATCTGAGTTACAAATATTAATAAAATAAATTTGGATTAAATGTTGAAAATGTTAAAAGAATGAATTGCATACTATAATGTTATTATTTAATTTTTAATAATCATTGGTATAAGAAAAGTATGTTATTATATAATACACCTTCTGTTTACCTTCATATGCTTTAAACAATAAATTTATGTATGTTACGCAAATTTTAGCCTCTGTAATGTATATTGACTTCCTCTTCATTTATATCGCGTTCAACGATTTACATTAACCCTTTCTTGAATAGTCTTATCAATAAGACATTATAATTGTTTGATTATTAATATTTATGTGTGAACTTGTAATATTATAAGCAATATTACAGTGTGCCGCACCCACTAAAATATTTATCCAATTTTGGATAAATATCATACTAATAATTACATATATATATATATATATATATATATATATAAATGGAAAAGCTGTATTTGTTTTATAAATAAAAAGATTATAAAATAATTATATGTACATACAACTTGCATTTTCAAACTTTCACGTCATAAATATTAGTTCTGAAATGGTATACGTACAGCAGCACCAATCACGGTGTACTTAATTTAGCATTTTGCACAGTCATGTTTATCTTAACTAAGATATAATTATTATATGACAATTACAATTTAATTTATTAACAATATTATAGATATATTATAAAGAAAATATATTTAATTATAATATGTAGTCTGTTATTTATTTTGAAATCCCGCTACTGCCATGTGCATAAATGTGTAATAGACCATAATGCAACAGAATCGTTCTTCTTCTTATTTTAAAGACTGTTTAAGTTTCATGTTGAAATAAAACTTATATAAACAAATATATAAAATAAGGAAATATGATTTTGAGCATTATTTATACTACGGAAATTGATAATGGACATTTTGTATAAATATTGTTGCTCTTAATATAAAATATAAATTCAACGTAAGCACTGCACTACTTTTCCAGTGGTAGTTAAGCACGCAGCAAGATCCGCTTAGTATATATATAAATTGTGAAACTTCCGTTCTCTGCCTCATCCTCATAACTGTGTAGTTTTGTTCACGTGAGGTTGTGTCTCCTACTTATTAGGTCACACAACCCACCTAAATTTCGTGAAATAATTATTGTAAAATACAAAAAAAAATAAAAAACTTTAAAAAAATACACAAAAAAATAGAAAAACTGTGAAAACGGAACGGAAACAAATGTATAATTCTTTTGTGTGCGTTTCATATGGTTTCTCGAGGCATTAATAAAAAGTAAAAAAAAAAGTAAATTGTGCTAAAAGAGCATAAAAAAAGTGACCAACAATGAATCCTGGAGCGCCGAATTATCCGATGGCATCGCTGTACGTAGGCGATCTACATTCCGACATAACCGAAGCCATGCTTTTCGAGAAGTTTTCGTCAGCTGGGCCTGTTCTGTCCATACGTGTCTGCCGTGACATGATTACTCGTCGTTCTTTGGGATACGCATATGTGAATTTCCAACAGCCTGCCGATGGTAAGTACCTAACATATGTAGATGCACGTGTACCACGTACGTCACGTATCTCGTATTTTGTATATACGACATGGAAGCATGGCTCTAATGGTTTGTAACTTGTCTATTCCAGCTGAACGCGCATTAGATACGATGAATTTTGATCTAATTAAGGGGCGTCCAATTCGCATAATGTGGTCGCAGCGTGACCCATCACTTCGTAAGTCTGGCGTTGGGAATGTATTCATCAAGAATCTTGATAAAAGCATCGATAACAAGGCTATGTATGATACATTCTCGGCTTTCGGAAATATTCTTAGTTGTAAAGTAGCTCAAGATGAAAATGGCGTGTCCAAAGGCTACGGCTTCGTTCACTTTGAAACCGAAGAAGCAGCCAATAAATCCATTGAAAAAGTAAATGGTATGTTGCTGAATGGTAAGAAAGTTTATGTTGGACGTTTCATCCCAAGAAAAGAACGCGAGAAGGAACTCGGCGAGAAAGCCAAGCTGTTCACTAACGTGTACGTGAAGAACTTTGGAGAAGATTTAACCGATGATATGCTGAAGGATATGTTTGAAAAGTACGGACGTATTACAAGCCACAAAATAATGAGCAAGGACGATGGCAAGTCCCGCGGCTTTGGTTTTGTGGCCTTCGAAGATCCGGATGCTGCCGAACAAGCAGTTATTGAACTGAATGGCAAGGAACTTGTTGAAGGTAAACCGATGTATGTAGGAAGGGCGCAGAAGAAGGCTGAGCGTCAACAAGAGCTGAAACGCAAGTTTGAACAGCTCAAGATTGAACGTCTCAATCGCTACCAGGGTGTCAATTTGTATGTGAAGAACTTGGATGACACCATTGATGATGAAAGGTTGCGTAAGGAATTTATGCCGTTTGGCACAATCACTTCAGCCAAGGTAACGTAATTCTTGTCAAATCATCATGCTCTGTTAAACTAATTGATGTTTGTGTATGTACATAGGTAATGCTCGAGGAAGGACGAAGCAAAGGCTTCGGTTTTGTTTGTTTCTCATCCCCTGAGGAAGCGACCAAAGCAGTGACCGAAATGAACGGTCGTATTGTGGGAACCAAGCCGCTGTATGTAGCCTTGGCTCAGCGCAAAGAAGACCGCAAGGCGCACTTGGCATCTCAGTACATGCAACGCATGGCGAACATGCGCATGCACCAGATGGGGCAGATGTTCCAGCCAAGCAATACCAGCGGTTACTTCATGCCAACGCTGCCGCAGCCGCAGCGTTTCTACGGTCACGCGCAGGTGACGCCGATCCGTGCCACTCCTCGCTGGCCCGCCCAGCCTCAGGTGCGTCCGAATGCCCAAGGCGGTACCTCGGGCTACCCAGGTATGCAGAGCACGTTCCGTGCTGCAGCTCGTGCTCCTGGCCAAGCCAGCGCCATGCGGAACGTGTCGTCGATCGCGCGCCCCATCACCGGCCAACAGCCGCCTAATATCCAGCGCCCCATGGCTGGCCCTGGCGGCGTAGTGAACCCGAGTGGCCGCCCAACCAATTACAAGTACACGGCCAATATGCGCAACCCTCCGCAGCAGATGCCCATCAGTCAACAGCCGCCCGTGCAACAAGCCGTGCACATCCAGGGCCAGGAGCCGCTGACCGCCTCCATGCTGGCTGCCGCACCACCCCAAGAGCAGAAGCAGATGTTGGGCGAACACCTGTTTCCCCTCATCCAGCGCATGTACTCGGACCTTGCTGGCAAGATCACCGGCATGCTGCTCGAGATTGACAACTCCGAGCTGTTGCACATGTTGGAGCACAACGAGTCGCTGAAGGCCAAGGTTGAGGAGGCCGTCGCTGTACTGCAGGCCCACCAGGCCAAGCAAGCTGCAGCTACTCAGATTAAGAAAGACTAACCTTTTTCATGGTATACTGATTACAGAAAGTGAAAGCATTTCATTTTTGTTTGTTTTGCATGTTGAATGATCACGTTCACATGCCCTTATTCAAAAATAAAAAAAAATAGTAAAATATTCATGAATATATTAAACACTTATGGTTTTACTTATGGCTATCGTAAAATTTGTATTGATTTGATAAATATATTTTATTCAGCAAATGTATATAAGCGTACAGTTATTACTCGTATAATTAAAATCCCATATGTCGATTCCTTTCCTTTGCACGTTTCTTAAGTAGGACAACGCAAACCAGAAGCAATGCCAGCAGTGCAACGACAAGGCCAACCAGTGTATACATGGCATGACGAAATCCAGCTGCTGGATCTGAAACAAGTTTTACTTGATTACTAAATTAAATTACATTTCACTTTAGATTGGATTTAATCACGTTTCCATATCATATCTCTGAGCTCGAACTATTGTACGCAACAGTATTTTCTATTACATTTGTGCGTAGTTTACTTGCAAACATACTGATAAAATAGAATGTAATCTTTAAATATTTGCTATTTCTTATTAAATCTAATAATAAAATGTTTTATTTTCTTGTAACTTATATAATAAATATACAATACCTGGACTTGATTGCAACTCTTTTGGTATTGTGTTAACTGTGTTTGTAACCGCTGCGAGTTTAGGTAACAACTTGTTCCAGAAATTAATACTACTTTCATAATAAACTGGATCCCAATGTCGATCGCCGAAATAATGTACATATTTATTTGTTGGACTGTATGGTTGCCAAACGTCTCGATATCCACTTAGTGTCGGGTTTCCCTGTCTGGCAAATGCAATCCATAATTGTTTTAAATGTTGGCTTAAATTTGATTCCGCAACATTGAATCGTCGCCTAGCAATTTGTTGTAATAAAACGGGTCCGAATAAAAGCAAAAGATCTCCGCCAATTGCAGATGTTGCTGCAAGAGAATTTCATCAGTAATAACATTACTGTTAAATTATTTAAAACTTACTAGAAACATTCGCCAAAGTACTATATTGATGTAAGCAATAAGTGTAAATAGGTGCTGAGGTTTTAGTGAGTAAAGTTAGCTGTCGATCGTGTGGGGCAGCTACTCGAGCTTCCCATTGCAAGTTATGAATGCGTTCAGCAAGAGTGCTTGCATCTCTATCGGCGGACCATAAATATTTCCAGCGTATTATGTCTTTTATTATATTTGCGTTCAGTCCAACAAAACCATACTGTTGGATAATTGTAGGAATTACGGATTCTTCTGCGTATTGCAATAGCTGTGAATAGTCTTGATTCAAGTCACTCCACTTCCCTAATAATTGAAACAGATTTTGCAATTAAATAAACCAATTACTTTTTTTGTTTATCTGATGATGTCCAAAAGGAAACACCAAGTAATTGGTTTGTTTAATTTTTAAATTAATTAATTATCAAATATCAAAATATATTTTACAAGTCTGGCAAATATATGCTACATTTATTTATTTATTTACATTGTTCGGCGTTTGAAAGAAAATCTGTGATTCCGGTAAGAAGAGGAACAGCTGTATAATTGCCCGCTTGCAGAACGGTATGTAAGGAATAAGGCAAGTATCTATCTTTTTCATGCAAGAATGTATCAACTACTGACATAACAGATTTATCCCAACTATCATCCTAAAACAACAATATAAATTAAATTAAATTATATGAAACTGATTAAGTAACTTACCTCGGACTGGCGATCAAACAGTCGCAGGATTTCCTGAACTGATTTTGTACGTAAACAATCTAATGTCGTTTGTGTTGAAGGCATTGCACAGCCTAAATCACTTGCTAATTTGTTTGATATACTTATTGGATCTTTAGTATACCATGGTGCAATTCCGCTGCCAGACATAATAATAGCTCTTGTAAATAATCCTATAAAAGATTTTTTATAAAAAAATTATTAATCGGACGTATATAATTTTTGAAAATAAAAGAAAAGCCTTGGAAAATAAATAATCCCTTTTCTTTTATCTTCATCCTGAATAATATTTATACCTGATGTTCTTGGCGATGTTAATTGATGCAGTACAGTTACTGCAGATGAAGAATGACCCATAAGAGTTACCAGTTGCGAGTTTCCTCCAAATTTTTCAATATTTTCTTTGATCCATACTAAAGCTAAATATTGATCTAGTAATCCCAAATTACCACGAGTTTTGGGTGTGCCCAAACAGAAAAATCCGAAAATATTTTGTCGGTAACTTACTGATACAACAACAGCACCTTCTGCTGCCAAATCATGTCCTGGAATTCTAATTAAACTTGGATGGCCAGTCACTTGTTCCGATTCCATATATACAATAACAGGAAATTTGTGGCTATATGCATTCTATAAATTTATATTTATAAAAAAAAATAACTAGAAAAATAATTGTTACATACTTCGGGAGTCCAAATATTCAAGTATAAACAATCTTCTTTTTCATTGTTATCCAAAGAAGTTGCTCGAAAGGGACAAACAGGTCCATAATTCGCAGCGTAAAATGTGCCATTCCAGCCTCGATGGCGTTCAGGAACTGCAAATCTAAGTCTGCCTTCTGGTGCTTCAGCGTATGGTATTCCTAAATATGCATTTATTGCCACTCGTGATGATTCAGGATATACTTTTACCTTAACATGAGAAAAATATTTAACCGCGCGCACCATACTGGCAAGATATAATAACTTACTCCAATGATGATTCCTTGAGGTAGGGTCACTGTCGGTCTAGCATCGTAATTTTGACCATCACAATTCTTTAAAATAATAAAAATATGAAGTAAAACTGTATAAACTAATATTTTCCAGGCATCCATTGAAACAAAATACAAATGTGAAATGTGATTGTTATTCGCAATGCAAAATACTCATCCTACTCGAATCATTTTTTAGAATAAACTATTAAAAACTCCCAATGCCATTTCTGTGTTACAGGAAATACTAAAATAATACATACACAATTTCCGGTAAACCTATTGTTCTATATCCGGTTATATTTGTCACAATGTTTATGTGCGCATACCATGTAATAGTATGACATTAAAATACATTTTATAGTGTAAAGTGCGCCCGTGCACTATGCTGTTGCAAAAATGTTAACAATAACGGACAAATGATTCAATATTGATTATAAGATTCTTTTATGTAGATAATCTGCCAGTGAATTGTACCTAAAGGCATTTCATAATCATAATTGCACGGTTTTAATCAATTGTATTAAAATTATATAAAATATAATTCGAATAGGGAGATCCCGAGTTCGAATCGCACTCAAGTTAAAAATTATATAAACTATCACACTGCGGCTCAGTGAGTGCGGACCCTGTACTGTAATTGGGATTAAATTCCTGTTGTACAGCGTAACATTAATAAGTATGTAGTAGCTACAATAATAATGTAATTATAATACTAAATGACAGAAATGTAATACAAGATTTATGTTACAATTGATACATTTTTTGCTTGTATATATTATTCTAGTCTTAAATTTAATGAACATTGTACATTAAAAATGATTCACAGATAAATATTTATTGTATCTATTAATTTGCAGTAAATATTTTTGGTGATATGAAATGTAAATTTCAATTGTTATAGTTTCAGTTTGAAGTTATTTACATTTGTAACAAATATAGTTATTTATTTATTATATATTAACATAATAATGTTTTAAATTGTTTATACAATAATTATATGTTTGGAAAGTTTCTAAAATATTCAATATTTATTTGTGTTTATTAATATGTATTATACAGTTTAAAAAAATAGTTATTATATATTTGTATTAGTTTTATACATTATTGAATTGTTTTTGAATGATAATAAAAATGTATATTAATTTTTATTTTTAAAAATAAACCGCCAGTAATTTAAATATACATTGACTCATGATAGGTTTAATCTACTTACATGTTTACGTCTAATAGTGACATCTAATGGATCATTTATAACTGCCTATTTTTATAAAACGATGAACATGAACGCAAAGCTAACCTTGCTGTGTGACAGTTTGCAGTAGAGATAAATCAGCGAAGTGGACTTTGCACATAATTAAAAAATCAGTTGTGATAAAATCCCTTGCCATTCCATTAATCATGTCTGCACTCTGCGCATCCCTCCGAAGAGTTCCAGCTGTAACTCAACAATTTAACAAAGTAATCATATAATTATTGATAATGACTGAAAATATTTAATTGAATTTATTTTAGTGGACTGGATTATCTTATAGATTTTTAAATTTACTTGAATACCAAAGCAAACATCTGCTTAAGAAACATGAAGTAGCAGTTCAAGATTTTTGTATGCTGGATACAGTTGATAAATCATCATTTGATAAATTTAGTAAGTAGTATGAAATTTCAAACTCTATCACACATTTGTAATCATATATTCATGTTATTGTGATTTTAGATGTTAAAGAATATGTTGTTAAAGCTCAAATATTAGCCGGTGGTAGAGGGAAAGGTCATTTTGACAATGGTTTTAAAGGAGGCGTGCATGTTACAAAAAAGTAATATTATGACACGATTGTGTGAGAAATATTCTAATTTCACTTTATTTTATAGCCGTAAAGATGTTTTGAGCATAACAGAAAAAATGTTGGGCCATAAATTAATAACAAAACAGACACCAACAGAAGGTATTGCAGTACATAAAGTTATGGTAGCGGAAAGTGTAAATATTATGCGAGAAACATATCTATGTATTGTAATGGACCGTGAGCATAATGGTCCGGTGATAGTTGCATCTCCTGCAGGTGGTGTTGACATCGAAGGAGTTGCAGAAAAAACTCCTCATTTAATTAAGACTGTCCCTGTCGATATATTTACAGGTATCTGAATGGTACATAAGTATATAGTTTATTTTAAATGTGATGATGATCATCTCATTACGAAGGAAGAAATGTGGACCCATGTTATACAAGTGTAATATGTATGTAACGAAGATAGATATCATTTACTTGAGAATTTTTTGATACGGTAAGTAATGACATAAGTATCATCACATTTAAAATAAACTATATTCTAAATTGAGTTTGGAAAGTTTTTTTTAAGCGTAAATAATCATTATTAATTAGGATTATTTTCGCATATATTATATTGATTATTCCTAAAAACTCCGAGTATTCGGGACTATTAAAATCATATTTTTTGTATACTTACTAAATATTTTTGAAGGTGTTACGGATAAAATGGCCCAAGAAATTGCCGAATTTTTAGAATTCAAAGGATCTTTTAAAAATAAGGCTGCCACAGAGATCAAAAACTTATGGCAATTATTTTTAAAAGTAGACGCCACTCAATTAGAAATTAATCCGTTAGTGGAAACTGATGACGGAAAAGTAATTTCAGTTGATGCTAAATTAAATTTTGATGATAACGCTAGCTTTAGACAAAAAGCTATCTTTTCCATGGATGATGTTTCGGAAAGCGATCCAAGAGAAGTTGAAGCAGCTAAACATAATTTAAATTACATTGGAATGAGTGGAAATATTGGGTAAAGTTATAGTTTTATTTTCTGTATTAAATATCATTGATTGATTGATCGATTGATTTGTTTGTAGATGTTTAGTAAATGGCGCTGGATTGGCTATGGCCACAATGGATATTATTAAATTGCATGGCGGAGACCCAGCCAATTTCCTAGATGTCGGCGGAAATGTGAAGGAAGATCAAGTTCTGGCAGCTTTCCAAATTTTGACGTCAGATCAAAATGTTCGTGCCATTCTAGTGAACGTGTTTGGCGGTATTGTTAATTGCGCTACAATTGCAAAAGGAATTATTGGTGCTTCCGAAACAATGAAGTTGAGTATTCCGCTAGTAGTGAGACTAGAGGGTACCAATGTTACCGAAGCTAAAAAAATTATGAAAGAGTCGGGATTGACGATTATTGCAGCTAATAATTTAGAAGATGCTGCTCAAAAAGTTGTTAAAAGTATTGGTTAAATTCTTAATTTTGTATTGTTGCTATATAAGTTTTCCCATGTCATTTGTACAAATTTTTAAAAAAGCTTGTTGAAATATTAAATATTAATATTTTGTATAAATATATTATATATTTGTATACAACAATAAAATTAGACTGATTTAAATAAATCTGATACTTATTATAATTTTGTTTTATGTAAATTATAATCTTTCTTCCTCTAATATTTAAAATAAGCTGTCATATTTGCAAATATTTTCAAGTACATGTCAGATTTGTATATAAAGTTTACATTTGTTTTTATGTTGTGACCTAAAAATTACAAATGTTTATTTACGTAACATAAATTCGATTATAACAACGTATTTAGAAATACTCCTTTATATGGTAAAGATTTGACAGTTGCATGCGTCACACTTACGAAAGCAACGTGCTCTAGTTTTTGAGATGTGCGGAGAGTTGCAGCTGTTGCAACTGGGCAACCCTTATGACTGTACGAGCCAATGTTACAGTTTCATAGTGCTTTGAATTGCGCGAATATGTTGCCAAATAGAGTATTTGTTGTAGAAATTTGAAAATTGATGCATTGTTTATGAAACATTGAAAACGAACAGGTAAGGTTTTTAGAGGCAGGCTGGAGGGAGCCGATTGCCGGTGAAGTGGGGTGCAAGTGAGAAACAATTCTATAAACAACCGACGTGCATAGCCCTCACGGACAGACACGCGCTATTATTAGGCTGTGAACATACGTTGAGCGTAAGACGCTCTCATCGAACATCGCACAGTACTCACCGCAGCTAGACGGACTGTGGACAGCAGTGCTTGTTTTTGTGATATGCTCAATTTCAATTCGGATGTGTGCGGTTTTACTAAATAACGCAAACAAGGAAATATCCAAGATTTTGCCGGGAGTACTGTGCAGCGTTATACAAATCATATCTGTAGTTTACTGTGCGTGCAACAGTTGCTGCAGTACTTTGTGACATACGAGTATATCTATTTACTATTAATCCAATTCAATTCGTCGTGTACAGTTTTGTGTTTAGTGTTTTGACGGGGCTTACAGCGATTTACCAGGCACGTATTTATTAGTGCGTTTCGGGGTTATTTCAAATATCTATTTTTATGTTCTTGTTATTTTACATTAGAAGCTGATGAATATGTTAAAAATTTGAATGTCATCCAAAAAGTATTTTCCATTTGTCACGTGTTTCATTAAAGACCGCACGAATTTATACGCACAGTAATTTGTTCTGTCAGTTACTTTATTTTTATTGAAGCACTTTGATATGAACCTTTGATTACAATATAGATATATTTGGTGTCATTGCACAATCAAAAAATACCTGTCGTGCATTTTAGAAAATACAAGAATTGCAATCTTGCAATAAAAACATGAACATGACAAATAAAAATATTTGATGTATGCTAGCTGATAGAATGTGAAAAACATCGTAACTGTTTAATTTCAGATCGACAATAGACAATAAACGACGGCACTGACGGCGACGCTCTCGCTGACCCTGACGCTTGACCCAGACAACACGTGTGTAGAGCAAGTAGCCAACACGCACGGCGCAACAGGTGGTTCGACTGAGTATGTCGTATGCTTATGCATAGAGGAATTCGAATACGATACATACCTGATTTTGCAAGTAGACTTGTTTGTTATCAGAGCCAGAATAGCGGGCATTCACTGATAAAGCAGTGCGGCTGTAGGCGAGTTCAGGGTGCGGGGCACGGGGGGTACGGTTAGCAGAGTTAGAAAACTGAACTTGTGGGAGAAACAACTACGATGATGAGCGGAGGGAAGGGATACATGGCCGAGTCTCCGGGCGTACCGAGTCCGGTTTCGGCGAGTGGCGATGCAGCGTTCGAGTACTACGGCAACCCAGAGTACGAGCTGCGAGCTGGTGACGAAGAAGAGGACGAAATGGTTGCGACTGAAAGAGAACTAGCCGAAGATGCACAGTGGAAGAAGATTCAGCAAAACACTTTCACAAGATGGGTCAACGAACATCTGAAGACTGTCGAGAAACATATTGGGAATTTAGAAACCGATCTAAGCGACGGTCTACGTTTGATTACTCTGATTGAAGTTTTGTCTGGACGCCGATTGCCGAAACATAACAAAAGACCATCTTTCCGATCTCAGAAGCTGGAGAATGTATCTGTGGCGTTAAAATTCCTTCAAGACGACGAAGGCATTCGCATCGTGAATATAGGTGAGTGAAATGTAAACATTCACACTAGCGTAGCTAGCGGCTCATGAGCGGCCACCGCCTTCTTTTCCACATGCCGGTTGGTAAGCGGTAAACGCGCTCTTTTCGCTGTCGATGCGTTTGCATTATTTCGCGGCCCAAGGTCGATGCGATTTGTACATACCTGTATTCCCTGACAATTTGACGTGCGCGGTTTTCATAAATAGGTAACAGAAACAGGGCCGTATTCGTGTATTCTCATTTATTATGATATCGGGTGAGCCGGAAAACCGCCGGTATGTGGTTTGAACGTAACCTTGATATTATTATGCGATATCTATAACGGAAATCATTATTTCCTTCCAGTTTTTCCGCGCGCGGTTCTAGATAACCGGATTCTGTTTTCTGAACGGGAATGAGATATTTACCTTGGTCCGTTTATTGTATTGCGCAACCAAGATGTTTGTTAGCACCTCAGATTGGGTATTTGGGCAGGTTGGTTCTCTTGTGCGCTTGGCATTTCCCTTGTCTCCGCGCGCTGCTCATCTGTCTGAGAGAGCAGGTTTTGACGGCTAGTGCCGGTGTGCCGGGCACGGGGCATGAGGAACGACGCCGGCGGCCGCGCTGTGCCTGTATATGTGTGTTAGCTCTTTATATGGTAGTTATTTTTATTTTTAAGTGTTGCTCTGACTTCATCGTCCTTGTAATACTTTCACGGGGCAATTTCTTTGAAATATTGTAAATTGCGAGTAAAAAACAATAATTGCAATTCTTCTGAATTAGATCAGTCAATATTCACAATACTATTTACAATTTGGAAATACCTCTATTTGCTTTGTTGAGTTTTGTTTGTTTGTTGTACCTTTTTATCTTTCTATGATAATTTTTGAACGATGAGATCATATACTAAAAAGAAGGCAAATACGAAAACAAGTCAGATAAACGGTGATGTAGATTATTTAACTAGAAGACACATTTGTCATGTTTTAATAAAATTGTATGAGTTAATGTGAACATTTGAATAAATCATCGGTGATGTCACTTCTAAAACTCCAGCTCCAGTCACAAAGTTACCTATCTACTTGCATGCTATATGTATTGCGTCATCGCGGTCAATCTCAAGTTGTGTAGCTACGTTATGTTATACGTGATTTCCGCTCTTTACATATTTGTTGATAATATTTGGTTTAACGTTCGCGTTATATCACGATTTGTACAACAACAATCTGATACAAATTTTACATTAAAATTCATTTTTCTTATTAGATTAATGTGCATATATGATGCAATAATGTTTTACATTTATATTAAATAATAGATTATTTCTAAATTATAGAATAAAAAATATTCAAAAAAATCACAAGGTTACCACAAATATTTTATGGCTAGTAGAGGTTTTGTCTGCGCATTTTTCTAATAATAAGTACTTATTTTAAAAGTAAACAATGCAATAATATACTTATAATCTTACGATAGCGTATTTCATTTATGTTTCGTATATTGATATTGAATTAGTATTCCAATTATAATTATTTTTTTCAAACAAATTTTTGTTAATTTCTTTTATCAATAATTATAATTTGTAATCAAAAATTCTTACAGAATATTGCTAAAAGCTGATATTTCAAAAAATTATCCCGTATTGTTCTGATTTCAACGCATTGTAAAAATATTGACTTCAGAAGTAAGCTCATCTACTATAAAAATATATTATTGATTGTAAATTTAAAATATTTCAATCTGGTGATATATGCTAACTTCTGAAATATCAACTACAGTACTGCTGTTTCAAAATTAACAATACTCATTCATTTAGTGTTACCATTGTTAACCAGTTTTATAAATCAATTGACGCTATGACGCTTAATCATGATTGTTCTTAAATGCCACTGGTTAAACAATACAGTATTTTCTTGTTATACAATTGTTTAGAAATGATTTGAATAAGAGAAAATCTTCAAACTCAGTTTTTTTGTGGTCATCCAGTAAAGTAAAAACATTTCTAAAATGGTCCTCAATGTGTCATTTAATTGACTAATAAAAATGATTCATCGAAATTTCGAGCTAGATAATTTGTATAGTTCTTTAGAGATTTATGAATCATATAAGTTATTTCTTATCATTTTGTATACTATTTATTTGATCTACTTTATTCATTAACTTAGTAATGTACTATTTAAATTCTCAGAATTTTATCAAGTTTTACTGATAAGACTATTTTTATGCATACCACTGTCTAAATAATTACTTACATTTGATTTTAATAAAAGAAAATTGATAAATATATTGTCTAATTTTTCAGATTCTACGCACATAGTTGACTGTAAATTAAAACTTATATTGGGTCTAATATGGACTCTAATTTTGCATTATTCTATCGCTATGCCCATGTGGGATGGCGAGGACGAAGGTCAAAACAGCGGTCAGGGCTCAACTCCGAAACAAAGGTAAACCAAACATAAAAACTGTATATTTCAGTCAATATACTAATAAATAAATCTAATTATCTGGCAGACTTATGCACTGGATTCAAAGCAAAGTGCCAGACTTACCAATTACGAATTTCACAAACGACTGGACCAGCGGAAAAGCTGTGGGCGCCCTAGTCGATTCCGTAGCTCCAGGCTTATGCCCTGATTGGCAAGACTGGGATCCTAAAGATTCCGTACAAAATGCGTCTGAAGCCATGGGTTTGGCGGACGACTGGTTGAACGTCCGACAATTGATTAAACCAGAAGAAATGGTGAATCCAAACATTGATGAACAATCCATGATGACATACTTATCACAGTATCCTAGTGCTAAACTTAAGCAGGGAGCACCTCTTCGGCCACGAACTAACCCTAACAGGTATGTAGTATTTGTTATATAAGCATTGCATACATATTCAACTAAACTGTTTTGTTTTTTTATATATTCAGTATTCCACCTCCGCGGTAAGTCGGTGTGAAAAATGTCAAGAACTAACTGTTGTGTTTTGTTATATAGAATGCATGCCTGTGTTATGCCTAATTCCAACTGCTTTGTATTATTGTGTATTCTTATTGTGAGTTGTACTCATTATGTGTAATTTATTGTTTGTATGTAAATTCTAGAGTTCGTGTTTATGGGCCTGGAATAGAGCCAACTGGACCTGTTGTTGGAGCTCCGGCCAACTTTACAGTGGAAACTTTCTCCGCTGGAAAGGGAAGTGTTGAGGTAGCTGTGGAAAATCCTAAAGGACAAAAAGAACCAGTTGAAATTCACTTTAACAACGATCGTAATTTAACTTATTCGGTATCTTATACACCAAAACTAGAAGGTACTCATAAGGTTTGTGTGAAATTTTCGGGCAGAGAAGTGCCGAAGAGTCCGTTCAATGTCCAAGTGGAAGGACATGCTGGAGATCCTACCAAAGTAACTGCATCAGGTCCTGGTCTGCAGTCGGACGGAGTGTGTGTAAATAGAGTTACATTTTTCGAGATTTCAACAAAAGGTTGTTATTAGATATAAAAAACAATACATTTATTAGTTATTTACTAAAACTTATTTCAGATGCTGGTAAAGGTGTACCGGAAGTAATTATTTTAGATCCTCAAGGACAAAAGAATTCGATACCGATAACAGTTCGTCAAACTTCACCTGATATATGGCGTTGCGAATATGTAGCACCAAGTGTTGGTCTACATTCGGTGAATGCATTTTTCGCTGGTCAGCCAATTCCAAACAGTCCGTATGGCGTTCGAGTTTCACCTGTGTCTGATGCTAGAAAAGTACGTGCCAGTGGTAGAGGTCTACAGCCGACTGGTGTACGAGTGAACGACTTGGCTGACTTTAAAATCTACACGGAAGGAGCTGGCGAAGGAGCACCGGAAGTACAAGTGATTGGCCCCGGGGGTGTTCACGTTCCAGTAAAATTGCAAAAAGTACTCGTGTCGTTTTTAAATTTGTTTCTGATAGAATTTTATAATATTATTAGGTTTATCATTTTGTTTCCTATAATTGAAATAATCTAGCTTACTATTTTCAGGAGGATGGTACTACATATTACGCATCGTATGCACCGAAAAAAGAAGGGCGCTTCGTGGTGATGGTAACATTTGCAGGACAAGAAATTTACAAGTCACCGTTTGAAGTAAACGTAGGCCCATTCAAGGAAACCAAGATTCGTGCATATGGCCCGGGACTGATTGAAGGAGTAGTTGGATATCCTGCTTTATTTACAGTAGAAACAAATGGCGAAACAGGTGCTTTAGGATTTAGCATAGAAGGTCCATCTCAAGCAAAAATTGACTGTCATGACAACCGAGATGGTTCAGCAGATGTTAAGTATTATCCAACTGCGTCTGGAGAATATGCAGTACATATATTCTGCGATAACGAAGATATTCCAGGAAGTCCTTACATCAGCCAAATTTTACCAAATACTGATTATTTCCCGGAAAAAGTAGAAGTATCTGGCCCTGGTGTGGAACCCAATTCTGTGGCGAAAGGTAAACCAACACAGTTTACTGTGGATGCACGAAAAGCAGGGTCAGCGCCACTTGATGTACAGGTATTGGACGAAGAATGTAAGAAACTGGAAGTCAATATAACTGAGAAAAGTGACGGTACAGTGCAGTGTTCATACACACCGACGTCTGGTAATAAGCATACAGTACAAGTGAATTATGGTGGAGTCGCTACCAAACATTCTCCATATCGCATATTTGTAAACGAACCACTCAATCCAGCGAAAGTCGAATGTTTCGGACCTGGTGTTGAAAATGGCGTAAAAGCTAACATTCCTACACACTTTAACATTAGCTGCAAGTTCGTATTATATAATATCAGTGTTATTTCAATAAAAAATATTGTTATTTCTTTAACAGGGGAGCAGGTAAAGGGGAATTGACTGTTGCGTTAAGAAACGAAGATGCTAGAACAGAGATTCCACTGAAAACGACTGATAATGAAGATAGTACATATACAGTCGATTATCAAAGTCCTCTTGCTGGAAACCACACGGTGACTTTGCACTACGGTGGCCTACTAGTACCTAGCACTCCTATCAAGTTCAATGTGCAGCCAAACGTTGATGTATCGAAGATAATTGTGGACGGATTAGAGCCCAGTAAGTAGAAAATAGTGCATAGTTTTTGTGTAGGTAGCTGTAGCTACGTCGGCACGTGAGCTGTGAATCGTGATATCGCGTGTATGAAGCACTTATCGTCGTATTCACAGTTTTATAATTTATCAGCGGCCCCCGTCAACAGTTTGCAGCAGTTCAGAGTGATAACACAGGGCGCCGGCAACGGCGAGTTCGCCATCAGCATAACAAGCCCGTCGGGTACACGCGTGAAGGCGCATGTGATACCTACGCACGAAGGTTACCTGGTGAATTTCACACCCACGCAATTAGGCGAGTACCTCTTGGGAATTTCGTTCGGCGGTGAGCCGATCACTAGCAAGCCATTCAAATTGACGTGTCTGACGGGTAGTGACTCGAACAAGGTGAAAGCAACGGGACCTGGTCTGAGCCGCGGTACCGTGAACAAGCCGGCCGAGTTTATGATTGACACACGCGGCGCTGGTCAGGGTGGCCTGGGCGTCACTGTCGAGGGACCGTGCGAGGCCGCCATCAACTGCCGAGACAACGGCGACGGTACCTGCTCCGTCGCCTATTTGCCCACAGAGGTGGGCGACTACGGCATTAATATTACTTTTAACGACCAACACATACCCGGTTCCCCCTTCCAAGCAATCGTGCTTCCCGAAGCTGATCTCAAAAAGATTAAAGTGTCTGGCAATGGCATACAGTTACATGGTAAACATACGCCGAGTGCTGAGTGCTGCTTGTTTAACTAATGTGGATTGTGTAACCGTGGTTGTATTCGTACCGTAATTGCCAATTGCGCTCATGCATGCCCCTTTCTGCATTGTGTTTGTTGTTTTTATTAGTTGATTCCATGTTTCATACACTTGTTACAATCTATATTGTGTGCAGGTGTCTACGTCGACTCACCGACCGATTTCGTCGTCGATGCCCGAGCAATCCCACGCCAGAGTGATGAAGGCCGCGTTACGTGCACCATCACTAATCCTTCTGGTGCAAAAACAGAAAAGTTGGTAGTACCGATGGTAGATGGCACATATAAAGTCAGTTACACTCCATTTGAAGAAGGTCGCCATACTATTGATATCTTTTATGACAATATCGCAATTCCTGGATCACCGTTCATTGTGAATGTGCGTCGAGGATGTGATGCAAAGAGATGTCGGGCATTTGGACCTGGTTTAGAACAAGGATTCGTTGATATGGCCAACGTTTTTACAGTAGAAACAAAAGGTAACTAACTGTACATGAGGAGAAATGTACGTAATATTCTAACATTTACGCATTTATAGGAGCTGGTACCGGTGGTCTCGGATTAGCTATCGAAGGACCATCTGAAGCGAAGATGAAATGTAAGGATAACAGAGATGGTTCCTGTACAGTTGAGTATGTACCGACAGAACCCGGAGAATATGACGTATCCATTAAATTTGCGGACCAACATATTACTGGATCACCATTTAAAGTAAATGTAAACAAAGTGGTTGACGCTGCCGTAATAGAAGCATACGGACCAGGATTGGACTCGGCGAAATGTAGAGCAGGAGTACCAGTATCGTTTAAAATCGATTCAAGTAGATCCGGCCGCGCGCCTTTAGCAGTCAGCATTCTCAGTGATAGAGATACATTACCTAAAAGACCAGATGTAACTGACCACGGTGACGGTACTTATACAGTGACGTACGTGCCACCAGCAGAAGGAACCAATCTGCAGGCTCAAGTCACATGGAACGGAATAGACATTCCTCATAGGTAATATTACTAAATATTAGGTAAATAGAATAGAAAATTAATGATTTGTGTTATTGTGTTTTAGCCCGTTCCCATTGAAAGTACGGCCCTATTCTGAACCGGAGAAAGTAGTGATCCGGCGTAACACAGAGAGCGCAGTGCCTGCATCCATTCCGCACACGTTCACTATAGATACCAACGACGCCGGCTACGGAGACCTGCAGGTGAACGTGACAGGACCAGATGGAAGTCCAAGATCGGTGAAGTTGACAGATAACGGTGATGGAACGTACGACGCCACGTACGTGCCCGACGACTGCGGCCGATACCGAGTGGACGTGAAGTATAACGGCAAAGATGTGCCCAAGACGCCGTTTCATATCCAAGCGGTGGCGACAGGCGAAGTGAGTAGTAACAGTTTAATCTTCTATACATGTACTCTTGCATTGTATCTATTGTACGAGTATGTATGTGTGGCTGCGTGTGACGTGTACCCGGCGTACCTCAGGCCAACAAGTGCAAGATCACGGAAGGCATTCAGCGCACCCTGACCAGCGGCGAAGAATACTGCATCACGGTGAATGCGGAGAACGCCGGCTACGGCGCCGTCACGTGCCGTATCCGTTCCACGTCCGGTAGTGATCTGGACATTGACATAGAGGACAATGGGGACGGCACGTTCCGCATCTATTATACGGTGAAGGATGCCGGTGATTACACGTTGAGCGTCAAGTTTGGTGGCCAGCCCGTACCCGACGGCTTCTACACGTTCACGGTAAAGCGTGTAGTGCTTAACGTTAACGTTTGTTTGCATGCGACTATTACATGACAATTAAGATTGAGAATGCGAATGTCGAATGACGAATGTAGAATGTCGAATGTGAATGCGGGTGATGCCAACACTGAACGCTGAGCGGTCCCCACCGTTTCATTTTCGTAGCCCCGCCCCTAGTGTGGTATTTTCAATTCGTGTACGTTTTTCTATTTTTTTCACAAAACGATTGTAATGTCTGTCGTCATAATGGTACCGCGCCGCCGCGGTCTCGCTATTCGCTGGCGCAATTGTGCCTATGAGGAAATTTAATACGCAGGGAAGCGCTCCGAAAACTAGCGAGCACGACCGAAGGAGTGGAGCCTGAGGACCGATATATATCATTTTGCAAAATAAGGCGGGACAAAACCGAATTAGAAATAACTGTTTATACCAGAATTCTCGGTCACACTTTGATATACACACGGGACAATTGTCTGACGAGTTCTTCAGTCAGTGGTAGAGACCGAACGCCGGTGCACCACTTTCGCGGAGCTCAACAAACATCACATCGCTTGCTTGTTCTTGTTGTCTGCTGTTACCTGCTCGCGGAACTCATCACCCACCTATCAGGTGCGTAACTAATTCATTCATCCATCCATTACTTGTATTACTTGATGCTCGACCTCTTTAGCAAATGTCAAATCTAAGTAAACCAATGCAGTAGATCATATTTTATAAGATACGCATTAAATTTAAACTGAGGTGAAACTCGATCAGCATGCATTTCTTCTTCGTCCTGGGAGCATCGCGTTTGGCATGCGTTGCTTACATCCGCAAATGGTCGTTGCTTGATTAAATAAATAATACGTGAAATCTGTCTGAGTCGCAAAGCGAAGGCCAGACCGACGGGGGCGTGCCTACATGCCAGCGTACTCGATGCAGATGTTGCGTCTCGTTCGACGTTCCCGCGCACGCCCTCGCTCTTGCCCTCTTCCTCGCCATCGCATTCGAACTCGTGAGCAGCGGCAAGTCGCGAGGGGCTCATGTGACGCGATCTATTTTTGGACACACGTTTCAGTTTCATATCTATATCAGACACGGTCGCATAAAAATGTCATTACGGTTTTCGAGTATCTGTCGTCGTCAACAAGCAGTGGCGGCGCATTTGCGTCCATGGTGGCGCTTGATGTTACAAGTAGGATACTTGTTTCTCACATTCACCTACGCCGCTGTATCGCGTGCATATTAAGAAAGACAGACGACGCTGCCTGATGCTAGCGGCTGGCGGCTGGATGTCAACGCCACTTGAGATATCGCAGCCAGGTGTTCTGTGCTTCGTCCAAACGCCCTCCATTCCGCTCCGGTAATAAATAGTTGCACGGTCGCCGGAGATGAGTTCCTCTGACCGGCGGTGGCAGGCGGTTGCGATATCCTGCTTGGTGCTCGGCGCTCTGTCAAATATGGTGACAGAATACGAACACAAATACATATGCATATGCTATGCCATGTCATAACTTGCCCCGATTTTCAACCGAATTCATATTTCTCCAGCGAAAATGCCCGTGCTTATTTTAGCCTTTCTAATTATAAATGATGTGACATTACTCATGGAGTGTATCGGCGAATTTGAATTTTCCGATGTGCTCCGCAATCATCCGAATGTGCACAGTGGCATCCTCACACAAGCTGTGTGTTGCAGGCGGGCGAAGAGGTCATCACTAGCGAACAGAGAACCACAACAGAGTCACGTTCACAGCAGACCAACAGAAGTACTGCTGCCACCGCTACCAGCAAGTCGACCTCGTACAGACCTGTCCATCTAGACAACATCCCCTTGCCGACCACAGGAGGAATAGTGTCAGGTGCGTTTACACATATACATACACATCATCGCAGAGATATTAATATCCACTAATTTTTTCCAATAAAAACCAACTTGTCCCAATTTTTTTATCGGACGACGCATAGCAACCATTGAGGACCGGTATATTTAGAGATAGAAAGACGCGCGCGTTACATGCAAACATGGGATGATGACGTGATGGCGATGACGGTAATTACAGTTTACCTCGTCTTACTTCACCGTATGTTTGTTATTCATTGCATATCTGTTTGAATCAGTCGTAGTCGCAGCTGCTAAAATACTCTACTTACTCGGTAAATAATCGTACCGAGGTCGATAGCAGGAGCAGTATTTTCACCCCTGCGTCGAGCACTCGTGATCTGGCGCCAGTGCCAGTCCGGTTTGTCGGGTAAATGCGAGCGCGCGACCGATTGGATGCGGTAAACAGAAACAGCGTCCGCGTCGCACTCTCCAGAATCAGTATTCGTTTGACGTTCGGTCGTCGTGGAGCGTTCAGCGTTTAGTCATATAGCGTTCGTTCCTCCGTATAACATGTTCTCGTGGATGGACCCCGATCCCGTAGAGCCTGTGGAGGCCACGTGGACCGAGTTTAGTCAGTTATATCGCGACCACCACAAGTGCGTGACGGTGTCGGAACACGATCACGAAGAAAAGCCAGTGGTATACACGCGGAGCATTCCTACTCCAGCTACAGTCGCTGCTTATCCAATACCAGCACCAGTTCCAGTTCCAGTTACCGACGGTGACGGCGACGCAGACACCAATACTGATATCGTTACCCAGGACGTTTTTCCTCAGACCATCCTAACCTGTTATTTCATTCATACGCACAAAGGTACCAAAGTATCCAACAACCCAGCATCCAGAGCATCCAGCACTCAGCACGCTTCTCGAGTGCACTGCACTGAATCGCACCATGTTGCACGATGTGACGCCGCAAAGGTTGCTGTGTCGTCGTTGGCGTTGACGCACACTTACACTTGCTTCACTCACTCTCACTCAGCCAGCACCTGTGCACATTCATATACACTTACTCACTCACTCAGTCACTCACATTCGTAACCCGAATCTTGTTGTACGCAGCTGAAGTGAAGATGCCAACTGGAAACGTAGATAAGCCGGTGATTGAAGATAACCGCGATGGTACGGTTAGCATCAAGTATGATCCTCGCGAAGAAGGTCTGCACGAGCTCTCTGTCAAGTACAACGGAGAACATGTGCAAGGTAAATAATAGAGTATTATACCTATGAATATTGTATCAAGTAACACGATTATTATGCTATAGGATCTCCATACAAGTTCCACGTAGACTCCATTAGCTCCGGATACGTGACTGCTTATGGACCTGGTTTAACGCATGGTGTCAGCGGTGAACCAGCCAATTTCACCATTTCCACCAAAGGTGCTGGTGCCGGTGGCCTGTCTATGGCCGTTGAAGGACCCAGTAAAGCAGAAATTAGCTGCCACGACAACAAGGATGGCACTGTATCTGTGTCTTACCTTCCAACTGCTCCAGGCGAGTACAAAATATCTGTGCGTTTCGGAGACAGGCACATCAAGGGATCACCGTACGTTGCCAAGATCACGGGCGAAGGCCGCAAGCGAAACCAGATCTCCGTAGGTTCTTGCAGTGAAGTCTCGTTGCCGGGTAAGATTTCAGACGCCGACATTCGTTCGTTGAACGCTTCGATCCAAGCACCAAGTGGCCTAGAAGAGCCTTGTTTCTTAAAACGTCTACCTACTGGAAATATTGGTATTTCCTTCACTCCACGAGAAATCGGCGAACATGTTGTATCCGTCAAAAAGATGGGTAAACACATTACCAACTCTCCTTTCAAGATTACCGTTTGTGAACGCGAAGTCGGCGATGCGAAAAAGGTTAAAGTGTCCGGCAATGCTCTTAAGGATGGAAAGACGCACCAGGACAACATATTTACTGTTGACACTCGCAATGCTGGATATGGTGGTTTATCGCTCTCTATCGAAGGTCCCAGCAAGGCAGAGATTCAATGTACTGACAAGGATGACGGTACACTGAATATCTCATACAAGCCAGCTGAACCTGGGTACTACATTGTCAATCTGAAATTCGCTGATCATCACGTGGACGGTTCTCCATTCACCGTCAAAGTTACCGGCGAAGGCTCCAATCGACAGCGTGAGAAGATCCAGAGACAACGAGAAGCTGTACCAGTGACCGAAGTGGGAAGCCAGTGCAAGCTGACCTTTAAGATGCCTGGTAAGTCAAATTTCATACAGTTAATAACTACATAAATTGATGCCCGTTCGGAAATGTATACAATTTTAGACTGAACGGGTAAAATAATATATAAATATGACTATTGCATATACGTATATAAATGCATATGTTATTATTATTTATGTACAGGTATCACATCATTTGATCTGGCGGCAACTGTTACCTCACCGGGTGGCGTCACCGAAGATGCTGAGATTAACGAAGTGAAGGACGGGTTATACGCTGTGCACTTTGTGCCCAAGGAATTGGGCGTGCACACCGTGTCCGTCAAGTACAAGGACATGCACATCCCCGGATCGCCTTTCCAGTTCACCGTCGGTCCACTTAGGGATCACGGCGCGCATTTGGTGAAGGCGGGCGGCGCCGGTCTGGAGCGCGGTGAACAGGGTGAACTCAACGAATTCAATGTATGGACTCGCGAGGCAGGAAGCGGTACTTTGGCTATCTCCGTTGAAGGCCCGAGCAAAGCTGAAATTCAGTTCTCGGACCGCAAGGATGGTTCCTGCGATGTTTCCTACCGAGTATCGGAACCTGGTAAGTTCATTTCTGTTTCCGAAATATGGTATTTTTATCTGCGAATATTTATGTATGTTGGAGTATTTAGTAAGTGGGGTCGCAGCTGTGCCGAAGTGTTGTCCCACTCACCACTATAAATATCCTTTCTGACAACGTTCACGTTACCGACAGCGACTCTGATGTTACATCATAACATCCTGTTGACTGACGTATATATTTTATTGCATCTAAAAATATGGAATTATAAAACTAAAAACACAAAGAGTTGCTACTGTATCTTGTATGTTATTTTTTCATTCATATATATTTTTTATAGCAAGGCAGTCAATAGTAAACATGATTTGAGTACAATAGCCGCAACTTGCAGTGTTTATGTTTATCAAGTTGTTTATTTTGCTACTTACACATTGAAACTTTTATATATTGGCATTAAAAATACGAAGACAGCCTATGTATTCCAATAAAAATTTTCGTGATTAATGTTTGGTATCCTAAATTATGGTATCATAACTTTGATCTTTTTTAAATATGAATTTGGCAGAGTTCCAACTCAAAATTTTTGCAGCATGTTTCAACGTAATTTTGTTACAAAAAATGCTTTCAAGGTGATTTAAAAAGTTAATTTTAGAATGTTGTTGAATTTCATATTAAAACTTCAGTATGTGCCAACTAGTGAAATGACAGTGTATCAGAAAAGCAACAGGCAAGAGTAAGAGTAACAGGATGTGTTAGACGCTCATGTATACAAATGTACAAGGTTTCGCAGGAGATTTGTTTGAACAGAGCAGAGCCAGCGGGCACAAACGCCAGCAGTGGTAGCACGACTTTGAAGAATGGTGGACGTTGCACTTGTTAACGCTCTGTTCTGTGTTAGGTGAATACCGAGTCGGCCTCAAGTTCAACGACCAGCATGTGCCGGACTCGCCGTTCAAGGTGTACATATCTCCGGCCGCCGGCGATGCACACTTGCTTGAAGTAGCTCAGTTCCCCGAGGGCAGTGTACAAGCGGACAAACCTGCCCAGTTCATTGTTCGGAAGAATGGTGCCAAGGGTGACCTGGATGCTAAAGTGAGCACTAATCATATCATTCATATTTCCTTTTATTTACTTCCACATATTTATGTTTCTAGATCGTAGCACCATCAGGTACCGAAGATGATTGTTTCATTCAGTTGATCGACATCGATCAGTACTCTGTTCGTTTCATGCCAAGGGAGAATGGCATTCACAAGATTCACGTTAAGTTCAACGGTGTTCACATCCCTGGTTCTCCATACAACATTAGAGTCGGCAAAGACTCTGCTGATCCAGCTGCTGTGCATGCACAGGGCAATGGTCTTACAACAGTGAAAACAGGTCAGTCAAATATTACATTCCTATAAAACAAATATATAATACTGTGTTATTCTACAGGAGCTAAAACTGATTTTATTGTGGATACTTGCAATGCCGGAACTGGTACTTTGGCTGTTACTATCGATGGTCCAAGCAAAGTATCCATGGACTGTACTGAAGTGGAGGAAGGCTATAAAGTCAGGTATACTCCATTGTCACCTGGAGATTACTATGCAAGCATCAAATATAACAATAATCATATAGTTGGCTCGCCTTTCAAGATCAACTGCACTGGTATGTCACATAAAATACATGTTTCGTAAATAATTACTTAATATTTGTACCTATTAATATTTTAGGTGATAACCTTGCTGAGGTCGGTGCGCAAGAAACATCTTCTGTTGTCGTTGAAACCGTTCAAAAGGTATCCAAAAGTGGTAGCAATAAATCAGGAATTGTTTTGCCACATTTCAAGTCAGACGCTAGCAAAGTGACCTCGAAAGGCATGGGTCTGAAAAAAGCGTACTTAGCCAAACAAAACCAGTTTACTGTTTCCGCAGGCGATGCCGGTATGTGCTAATATATTATGAACTTGTAATATATTATTATTTAATTTCCTTTTACGTTGTAGGAACCAATATCTTGTTCGTTGGTGTACATGGTCCAAAGGGGCCCTGCGACGAAGTGTACATTAAACATACTGGTAGGAACCAATACCAAGTCAGTTATGTGGTTCGTGAAAGAGGCGAATACATCATTATTGTTAAATGGGGTGATGATCATATCCCTGGCTCTCCATACAGAGTTGAAGTATAAGTTATTACACTGTTGCTACTACTCAACTAATCATTTGTACTATAAACCATAGTTGACACAAATATTATACATACATTATTGTATTCTACGTGACAATATAATGATAAATTTTACAGTCTTATGAATTCGTGTCTTATTTTAGTTTGAACGACGGTTGTATACATGTCAATGGCTGATATCTCAGTTTATATATATATATATATATATATATATATATATATATATATATTTTCTGTGTTTAAACATAATTTCAAGTTAATAAAGCACATAAAAAATAAATTACTTTTATTGTTTCCTTTCTATTTTTTACTATCATATAGGAATGAAAAGATAAATATTTATAGTGGTTGCTGCGGTTTAATAATTGCATAATCATGCTGATAGTGAGTATAAATTTATCTTTTCGTCGTCCGGTTGATAAAAAGTTTCCTTATTCCGCCCCTGTTCATAACACTTGTTATCAAATGCGTGCGCATCTGAGCATGCACAACGCACGCAGTCTCTAAACTTGAAGTTTGTCAAATTTGTCATTGAATTTGAAGGGACGAACTCATACAAGTTAAAAAATTGTGTTTTCTTGCCAAAATACTTGTTTTTAATGAATTCCGAAATGTTTGAAGGTATGTACAATAATTAATTAATCTACTAATTATTTAAATTCATTTATGTATGTCACAGTTCATCGTTTTTACGAAAATTAAAACTAACAAGTCACCGTATTTTTCAATAATATGTTTATTAATTATAAAAAGTAATTTCAGTTTGAACAAAATACTATATTCGCAATACTGATGAATAAAAAGACTATAAACAGTATTTGTCACTACTGACAATTCAATATGGATTTGTTGTAGTTCAACTATAAATCTTACTTTATATTTTATAGGTAATTGTTCAGAGGAGAGTTTGACTCTCATCAGAAACTCTTTAAAATCGAGTGATATGGATCATGATGGCACACATTTTGATGGAAATGACTTGCACATTTTTGTTGTTTTCGGTGCTTCTGTAAGAAGACAAAAATTTTAGTATATTCAAAACTACATGAATTTATTACTTTTAGGGTGATTTAGCAAAAAAGAAGATCTATCCTACTTTATGGTGGTTGTATAGAGACAATCTTTTACCAACAAAAACATTATTTTATGGATATGCTCGAAGTAAAATTGATATCAAACAAATTGCAGAAAAATGTCGTCCCTATATGAATGTAATTGAATAAATAACTATTTCACTGTAATCACCGATTATAATTTTAAACTTTTTGTAGCTTGGTTCATCGGATAATGAACGGTATGAATCATTTTGGAAATGCAATTATTATGTGGCTGGAAATTATGATTCGAGACAAGATTTTGAAGGTTTAAATCATCACTTAACGAAACATGAAACAAGCAAAGTTGCAAATCGTATTTTTTATTTGGCATTACCGCCATCAGTATTTGAACCAGTTACTGTTCACATTCGCAATGCCTGCATTGGCCAAAAGTAAGAATTTTGCTAATATATAGTTATCTGTACTTTGACTAATTTTTTTTTTTAGAGGTTGGACTCGAATTATTGTAGAAAAACCATTTGGCAGAGATGCAGAAACTTCGGCAAAATTATCTGATCATATGGCCTCTTTATTCCAAGAGTCTCAGCTGTATCGTATTGATCATTATTTAGGGAAAGAAATGGTACAAAATTTAATGACTCTTAGATTCGGCAATAGAATATTCAGTCCTACTTGGAATAGGGAAAATATAGCATCAATTCAAATTACTTTTAAAGAACCATTTGGTACTCAAGGTCGTGGCGGTTATTTCGATGAATTCGGCATCATTCGTGATGTGATGCAAAATCATCTTTTACAAATTTTAAGTCTGGTAGCCATGGAAAAGCCGACATCCTGTCATCCAGATGATATCCGAAATGAAAAGGTTTGTGAAACATTTATTCATCAAATTCATCCTGAAACAATTCATATATTCTTTCGTTTACGCAATAAATCTTCAATAACATTTATTTATCGGTTGTTCACGTGATATCTCACCTTCATTTTCACCAATCTTTCATTTAACAAACGTTCCATACGCCTAAACCAGCTCAAATAACACATTCTTTTAACAACATTTAAATTGTTTATTTAGGTGAAAGTGTTAAAGTCCATAAAACCACTCGAAATGTCTGAAGTCGTATTGGGCCAGTATATTGGCAATCCAGCTGGGGAAGGTGACGCAAAATTTGGATATTTGGATGATCATACAGTTCCAAAAGGATCTGTAACTCCTACTTACGCAATGGCTGTATTGAACATTCGCAACGAGCGTTGGGATGGTGTTCCTTTCATCTTACGTTGTGGAAAAGGTACACTATGAAACATTCATTAAATATTTATGAATTTGGTTCAACCAGCAATTAATCTTCGCAAAACATTCCTAGCCAGTACACTACTTTTCCATTCATAATTATCGTATTAAATGTAAATGAAAATAGCTGCATTAATCCAATTTAAAATCGGTTGTAAAATATGGTTAATTTTCTTCCCTGAAAATAATTACAAAATTATGTATTTACATCGCCATTAAAGTGTCCTTAATACCAGAATTTTGTACCGAATGTGGAATTTAAACTCTTATTGCGCTTTTTATTGTCAGCGTTGAACGAACGAAAAGCAGAAGTTCGTATTCAGTATTGTGATGTACCTGGTGACATCTTCGATGGAAAACTGAAACGGAACGAACTTGTTATTCGGGTGCAGCCTGGTGAAGCTCTCTATATAAAACTCATGACTAAGACTCCTGGAATGACATTTGATATGGAGGAAACCGAACTTGATTTGACCTACGGAAGTCGATACCAGAATGTTAAAATGCCGGACGCCTATGAGCGCTTAATTCTCGACGTTTTTTGTGGGTCGCAAATGCATTTCGTGAGATCGGATGAACTTCATGAAGCTTGGCGCATATTCACTCCTCTTCTGCATCATGTCGAGAATAACAAAATTAAGCCAACGTCTTACATGTAAGTACAGGATTTATTATTTAATAAGATGCCCGAACAATAAATACTGAATTGAACAAATTGATGTTAAATCTGAATCAGTAAATCTAATACTGGAAGTAAAGTAAGTGAAATGTGAAATAAAATAAAAGTAATTGTTGCTCTTGTATTAGATATGGATCTCGCGGACCAAAAGAGGCCGATGAACTGTTGAAGAGCAGCGGCTTCGTGTACTCTGGCTCTTACAAATGGATAAAGCCAAGTCCTTAATATCACTGTATTCATTCCACTATGTACGGTGCTCAGGGTATATTATGGTGAAGGTGCTTATATTTTAACATTTATTTATTGAATTAATATTTGGATTATATATTTATTTATTTACATGTTTTGTATACATTTGCAAAAATATTCATTTAAAAAAATAATATCGAACAAATTTTATAATAATAGTTGGCAATAAATGTTGAACAAAAAGATATATTTAAAAAATACTATTTTAATACTTGTATTAAGTATAAAATTCTTGAATAAATAATTATGTTGTGTACGGGATCAGGACATTCTGTAAAAAGAAATATATTTTTTTATATTTTATAAATACATCAATGTACCATAACAATTGTTATCTCACTCCTGTTAAAACCACTCACAAAACACGATAGTTATTGCAGAATTAATAGAGTACATGATTTATTAAAAATAACTATAAAATAGAGAAATATACATCATTACTAGCAGAAGAAAACAGAAGAAAAGCGTAAGTTGTTAGTAAATAGTAGTTAGTTAGTTAACACACGACACATTCCATCATATGCCATTAGTAAGACTGTGTAATAATTGGTACCGACCATGGTCTGCTTGCAGACAGCATTATATTATCCACAATGCTCCTGACGACTTCTGTGCTCGTTGCTGTACCACCTAAATCTGTATCGAATAAACAATCTACATTAATACCTTTGGCAAACCTTCATTCAAATTATATTTCATACTTTATATATATCAAAGAATTATTATTCAGCTTCTCTTTTTCACTGTACATTTGTAAATTTTATGAATATAAAGTATACGAACCAGGTGTGTGGATGCGGTCCTCACTAATAGTCTTCTGTATTGCTTTGGAAATGACATTTGAATGATACACATGTCCTAAATGATCCAACATATCTACGGATGCGCATAGCATCGCAATTGGATTTGCAACATTCTTTCCAGCAATTGAAGTTCCGGTATTACGAGTACCGGGTTCAAAAACAGCGTACTAAACAGAAAATAATTGTTACTTAATGAAAAAAATTGTAAAACAGATGAAATTGAAGCGATAATGTTTTATGGGACCCTGCAATTTCAACTGTTACTCGTAAAAAAAAATTTAAAAACCTTACATGGTCTCCATAATTCTTTCCTGATAATAAGCCTGCGCCGCCAACTAAGCCACAAACAACATTGGATACGATGGTTCCATATAAATTAGTCATAATCATAACATCAAACTGATGAGGTTTAGAGACAAGCTGCATGCAACAGTTGTCGATAATCATATCATTATGTTCTATTTCTGGATACTCTTGCGCTATTTTTTTCGATGTTTCTAAGAACAAGCCATCGGATAATTTCCTATAAATAAAATAAATTTGTAAGTATTTCAACATGTATATATTATATTTTTACTCGTACATGATATTAGCTTTATGAATTGTTGTAACTTTCTTTCGGCCATTTCTTTTTGCATATTCGAATGCATATCGGGCAACACGCTCAGAATTTGACTGTGTTACTATTTTCATGCTTTCAACAACTCCGTCAACACTCTAAAATTGCAAAAATATATATATATATTAACAATAGAAAACAATTTATATAATTAAAAGTGTGAGGAATAAACGATTTATGAATGTGGTGCACCAGAATAAGAGTATTTGTCGAAAATAAATGACATAGCGTCTTGTTATATATGTATTCACCTCATGTTCCAACATAGCGTATTCGCCTTCAGTATTCTGTCGTATAATAACAACATCAATATCTTTTTGACGGGCTGGAACTCCTGGATATGATTTGCAGTTTAAAACGTTTACGTACAAATCAAGTTCATTTCGCAAAGCAACATTACGAGAAGTGACTCCTGTGCTTTCGCTTTTTGTTTCAATGTTACCTACAACGTTCATTGTAATTTTAAAATGTAAATAAGAAATAAATACAAATGTATACCTTTGATGGCTACTCCATTTCGTCTGATGGATGTAATTGCGTACTCCAAATCTTCATTGCTGTCTGATTTTGGATCAATTTGAACGGTTTCAAAGTCTACTGGAACACCAGCATATCGGAAGACTTCTTTAACATAGCTCATCAATTCTGGTCCAATTCCACCACCTGGTAACATAGTAACAGCATGCCTGCCTCCGTATAAAGCTATTGGAATAGCTGACTACAAAAATCTGTAAGTTTACTTGTTTTTATTTGTTTAACTGATATACGTACCACTTTTTTGACTAAAGGTGTTTTGTGTTGAATATCAAAGGCCGATTGTGTGGATGCCTAAAATAACACGCAAATTAAAATACACTTTCTAGAATTCACAACCTCAAAACAACTTACTTTTCTGATTAGATATCTTAGATCACTACATTTTTTTAGACGAAGTACGTTGACTGCCATTTTTATTAAATAAATTTAAAAAGATATATCTTGTGTTATGTATAACAGCATCCACAGTCCTGATCAAATTCTTATGAAACAAATCGCATGCGCAAAGCCTTCGTAAATCGTTTCAGTATCACATTTCATTTCGAGTATTTTCCCAATGTTGATAGTAAATAGTAAGTACGATCAGGACCATAAATTTTTTGTTTTAAAATATTGTAACAAATGCTTAAATTATAATGTAAAATAAGTATTTTATATATTAGAGTGGTGTTGTCAAAATGTCATTGACCCTATAACGAGGTGGATGATATTACCAAGGCCGTTCGTGAACGTTTAAAATATTTTTTAAAACAATATTTCTACAGTATAATATATTATAAATTTTGTGATTGCCTAGTGTTGTTAACAGGAAAGAAAAATATATAGTATTAATAATTATAAAATTGGAGAAATATAATTTCTATAAAATATTGTGTTTCGTAAGTTTATATTTGGCGCACAAATTCAGTTTGTAAGGTAGAGAACTCTGTAGGTGAATCTCGAAATGGTTGTGAAAGTTATGGCTGGAAAGTAACCAATTCTCTTTGTTAAAGAAAATGGCCATTGTTACCGTAGGCAAATTCAAGGAGTTCGCATTACTGTTGGCCACGTTTTGAAGCATTTAGGTGCAGAGCAAGTAAAATAAATACATGGTTCTGTGATCGTACAATTGAAAACTTGAAATATAATATGTAAAATACGTTCGTGTCAGTGGCCCGTGCAATTGTGTTGTGTTCACTTTCGGCTCGCTCTGATGGCTGGCCATCAACCTTTGTATTATTTGAAGAGCTGTTAATTTCTAAAGTGGTGGCCAGTCCAAAATGTGCGCGATGATGTTATTGTAGTGATGTGGTGGTGTCTATGGACGCGTGTTTCTGTGTAATGGGACATGACTAGTGTCGCCGTTGTTTCGGTAAACTGTAATCAAAACAAAATGCCCTTATCCCGCACTCATCCATTTTCGGTGTCTTCATTATCCACTTCTGGTCTGTCTTCGCACACCCATACATATATACAAGAAGGAAGTAGTTTACCCCCTCTGAAGTCCGTACTGAAAGAACAGAGTCCACCGTGTTCAACAGCGGTCGGTGTAGCCGTTGCACCTCTACCTGTTGGACAGGGTTTACCTGAAGTTTCCCATATGCAGTCTACACCGTGTTCAGTGGCACATCCGTTGTGCATGTCCCACCATGCAGTTGGACGTCAGATGAAGAGCTGTGGGTCTTCACTAGCCTCTCCAAGTACTGGTGCCGGCACAAATGGTAGCTCTGCCGCCACCGAAAAACCAAAAGCACTAGTAGCTACCCCAGAACAGGTCATGAAACTATATATGAATAAATTAACACCATATGAACACTTGGAGATCTTTCACTATCCACAAGTGTATTTTATTGGAGTGAACGCCAAGAAGAGGCCAGGTATTGTGGGACATCCAAATAATTGTGAATATGATAATGAGCAAGGTTCCTACATTCATATTCCACATGACCATGTTGCTTATCGGTACGAAGTGCTTAAAGTAATAGGCAAAGGTAGTTTTGGCCAGGTCGTGAAGGCATACGATCACAAAACGCATCAACATGTTGCTCTCAAAATGGTTCGCAACGAAAAACGCTTCCATCGTCAAGCCCAAGAGGAAATCAGAATATTAGAGCATTTACGTAAACAAGATAAAGACAATACTATGAATATTATACATATGTTTGATAGTTTTACTTTTCGGAATCATATGTGTATTACCTTTGAACTGCTATCGATTAATTTGCACGAATTGACAAAAAAAAATAAATTTCAAGGCTTCAGTCTGCAGTTGGTACGAAAGTTTTCCCATTCGTTACTACAGTGCTTGGATGCTCTGTACAAAAACAAAATTATCCATTGTGACATGAAGCCAGAGAACGTGTTGCTGAAGCAGCAGGGTCGCAGTGGCCTAAAGGTGAGTAAACATATACATCTCTGATTTCCATATGTTGAAATATTACAATTTGCAGGTCATAGACTTTGGTTCTTCATGTTTCGAACATCAACGAGTATACACGTATATCCAGTCCCGATTTTATCGAGCCCCGGAAGTAATACTGGGCGCGCGGTACGGCATGCCCATCGATATGTGGTCTTTGGGCTGTATCCTAGCGGAGCTGCTGACGGGCTTCCCATTACTGCCGGGCGAAGACGAGGGCGATCAGTTGGCGTGCATCATCGAGCTGCTGGGCATGCCACCACAGCGCCTGATCGACGCAGGCAAGCGTTCAAAAAATTTCATTAGTTCAAAGGGCTACCCGCGGTATTGTACTGCGTCAACGTTGGCGGACGGCACGACCGTGCTGAGTGGTGGGCTATCGCGCCGTGGTAAACCGCGTGGCCCACCCGGCTCCAAGGAGTTGAAACGTGCGTTAAAAGGCTGCGATGACCCCCTGTTCTTAGACTTCCTACGCCGCTGTCTGGAATGGGACCCAGAGGTGCGCATGACACCTGGTGCGGCTCTACGACATGCCTGGCTACGACGTCGGCTGCCACGGCCGCCACACGAGAAGAACGAACAAACGTCCGGACTGCGCACACCCGTCACGGCACGCAATGGTAACAAGACCAACACGTTAGGCAGCGGTTCTATGGCTGGCAACAAGTTGCGATTGCAACTCTCTGAAGATCGGTCCAGCACGCTACTGTCGCAACACAGTAATCACTCGGCGAGCACAAAGCTCCCGCAGATCCAGGGCAACACGGTCACGTAGCATATGCACAGTCACAGTATCTCGTTCATGCACACTGACGTGGATAATGCGCACGTGAACACAGACGTCGACGTGAATACCGACGACGGTAGTGGTGCTGGTGCTGGTGTTGCCGTCATTAGGTGAATGGTCACGGGTCACCCTTTAACAAGTAACTACCTCTTAACCACATCAGCACAGTTTAGCTATAACGTATCAACATCTGGTCATCATTTCATTTTGTTGAATTGTGATGTGAACTTTTTAAAAATTTATTTAGTTCAGAATGGCAGAAAAATGGATTTTATATCTATAGTTTTGTTTCGTTTCGTTTCGTTAATTTATTACAGCCATACGATTACGATTAGAATGAATTTTTCGTACGGCCCTCATTCTCTTGTTCATTCGCCCGTTGACTTGCATTGACTCTAGGTGGACGTACCTACAGTCAGTAACCCCTCTGATGCCTCTCGAATGAGAGATGATGAGTTTTTAGTGTACATAGTTTGTTTAGTTTTAATAATGATGAGGTCGCTCAATTGTCGACTAATATAATTAACAAGTTGTTTTGAAATTTGATTACTACGGACTGAGAACTGAGCTTACATACATCGAGCCAGTTGTTTTATTTTATTTGTTTGTTTTTATTTTTGTTGTTCTTTTTTGTGTTCTTTGGCAGAATGCAGAAATGCAGCATGAGCATGCCTACATGCCTGATGCTGTGCGAATATGGCAATACGCGAACACAATCGCGAAGCGCGAACGTACATTGAGACTTGAAGCGGAGGGCCTCATGTGCGTGCACCCATTGAAATTGTAGATATTAATTATATTAATCATGCCTGTGGCCTCAGCACAGCTGGTAGCATCTCCCGTCTTCTGTCATCTCGTCTGTGCTTCTGTTGTGATTCATTGTGCAATGTGGTTGTTTATTCATTACATTATATTATCATATATGATTATAATCTAATCCTCATAATATTATTATTTATAATGTACACAAGAATGTGTCATATGCCAGTCTTCGTATGCCTTTCATTTAGCAAATTAGCTGTTTATGTTTCTTTTTTGTTTATGTACAATATTTATTAAGACTCAGGCCTAGTTCATCTTTGAACATGTAAGTTTGCGCGATACGGTGAGAACTCTAGATAAGACTAAATATTTTAGTGTAATCTGTTTACCTAGCGGTAGCCAGTAGACAAGTTCGAGTAGATAACAACTGTGTTGCACAATGATAATTATAGTTCATGTCATATATAATGTTTCCTCTCGATCGTATGTAAACATAAACGAAATATATACACATATGTGTACGTGTGTGTGTGTGTACATACTTTTTTTATTGACAGTAACAGTAATAGATGAATAAACATACAGCAGGTTTTTTTTATTTTACGTAAATTAATGTCATTGATTTTACAATACTTGTGATGAAGACAAGTGGTGTAATGAATAACTAATTGTACATATATTTAGTGCACTTGTCTAGTCTGACCAAGAACAAGACTTTTAAGTTTGATGATCTGAATTTGAGTTCATCCTTCATCCTTGTAAACGAAACTAACTAATAATTGTATACATTGAATTAGTATATAAGTTCAAGTACGAGATACAGAACAGTCAGTAAACAAATGTAATGTTCCCTCCCTCTTTGCATGTGGGTACGCATGTACTCAGTACTGTGCTAGTTTATAGTTAGTGTATAATGGTTCATAATGCGAGAACTAAGATTTGTGGAATAGTTACGCTGCAGTGAGCAAGTAAAGTTAGTTTATACAATACAAAGTCCTAAATCTGCCACATGGCCAGGCTGGTGATACCAACTAATCATAGGATATATTTATTTGTGCTCAATTGTGATCCAGTTCGTTAGCTCTCTCGTTCTTTTATCGTTTATTTTACATTAATTTAGTCTCTCTGTTTGGATTACGGATGTGCTCAAATTCCAAGTACAAGTGATAATATAACTGCACTGAGGTCCATACAACTCAATATGTTCAGGGTATTAGCTCTATGTCCACATGCATTCAATTTGCTTTTTGTATTTTATGTCTATTTGCTCCTTAAGAGACATTAGCAAGTATCACAAGCTTTGTTTTTGGGTGTTTTAAGAGCACGGTTTTAACATGTTAGAGATAGCTAAAACACCCAAAAACACTGCTCTTAAAACAGGCAAAAACAGAGCTTGTGGTACCAGCTAATGTCTTTATCCTGTTTCTCTGTTACTATTTGCATGTGGACGAAAACCCACTATTGTACATGTACTGATACTGATCAAACCTGTTTAGGTTTCATTTGACTCATTTTAATTTTCTTTCATTTTCATTCAATATTTTGTACACTAAGTAGTCGAGTAAGATGATAAAATAGCGTAACATGAGATTATTAAAGGCACACAGTTTGAGTGCTTTTGTAATTACTGTAATAAAATATTTGATAGAATGTCAAATTGTTTAAGTATGTTTATAAATAGAGCAATTCTAAACGCTGTGCCTCAGTTTCGATTATTTAGTGATATCATAACGTGAATGCGTGCACTTCGAAATGGTGATACTTTCAAATAATAATAACTGAACGTTACGTTTTATATTTATTACATTTCTAATGTAATTCAGTAACCAGAACAATAAGCGTGCATACATCTTTTCGATTTAATTTTATAACAATTATTCTGGTTATATTTTAGTTTATGTAAATAAGAAATGTCAAACCTCATCTGTGTATTGTGCTGTATTATATTACGCTTAACAATACACAACTAGCATTTATGTGTATGCAGTAAGCGTTTAAAACTGCCCTAAATCAGTATGGTGTTTGCGTTTTTATAAGTTGCCTAGTCCGTCATCGTTATGTATAGTTGCCTTGTCCTCATTTTCATTTTGATAAATCGCCAAAGAAATCATTACCGACAATGTTGTTAATTCCAACTTAACTTTGCTATAATACATTTGCACGAATTTTTTATTTTAGCCGTGTATTCAAAACCTGTGGCAATGAAAAGCAACGAATTTCTGTAAAATGTCTGCTCACTTTTTATAAATTATTTGTAATCTAATACAAACATTTTTTATATAACTGCACAATATTTTTCGATAGTTGATATCTCAGTTATTCGTTGAATATTTCTTTGTCTTTAATAAAATTGTTTAAAATTATTAAATGATTATTTCTAATAATAAGGAAAATAAAATTAGTAACATCTTCTGTAAATAATATAACTTGCATATGTGTACATGCCAAGAACGGCCAATTGGCTGGACATGACACCACGACTGGGCTCCTGTTTGATCTCTGATGAAACATCTGTGTGTACTGTTAGATTAATCGTTATTTAAAGAAATATATTGTATGAGGGCTACACCTCAGGCCTTATGAAAAAGAATAAATTTTGTGTGTTCGTATATTTTTTCTTTAATTTTAAAACATTTTTTCATTGTTTAAAATTTTATCTTTTAAGGTATTTGCTAATTTTCTTCTAAATAAATATTTAAATATCCCACCAACAAGTTCATTGTTCCTCTTCAAGAGAAAAAAGCTTTAGGAGGTGCTTATGAGGATATTTGTGTATTCTGGATCAAAATATAAATGTAAGTGAACTCTATTCAAATTAAAAGGTATAGAAAGTAAACTGTAGTTATATAACATTTTTATATAATTCTGAAGAATATTTCGTTAAAAAAATAATTATATGTCTTCAATAATTGTTCAAAAAAGGTAAAAGTATAATTAAAGTTTGAATTCAAGCTAACACCATTCGTTGTGTAAGTTTAGTGGGTGGAGCTAAAGTCAATTTTCCCGCAGTTTCATACAAAATTAGATTTTTAATTTTTCTTCTATTGGTAGTTACATTGGCAGAATTGAAACCAACTTCATTCTATTGTATTTAAAATTTGAACCGTTTTATCCACCAAAGAAGTTGTACAGAATTTGTTGTTCTGTTAGTAAAGTGCCAGTAAATGTAGCATAATTTAAAGGTAAGAATGTTATAAACATGAAATAACTGTCATGCTTTACGAATATTTTATTAATGACTATAGATTCTAACAATACTTAAGTATGTAAATGTACTCGTTCATTATAAGTACCCATAGCATTAATTGTTTTATTTTTTACAGTACAAATAATGGATAACAGCAACAACTTGAATAAAACTTTTGAAACGGATAGCCGAAGCCCATTGAAAGAATTAAATGCAAAAAATAAGAAACCGGTATGTTTATAACCTTCTTTCTATTCAATCCTAAGTAACATTAGAATAGGTATATTTCATACTTCATGTACTTAAATTTTCCTTATGTGTTTTACATAAAATAATAAACAATAGTAGCTACTCTTAATCTTGTGAAAATAGCAGATTTAATGTACTTTTAGTTAAATAGGTTATTCTTATCATTATTTTTTATCATGTTAAATGTTTAAAAAATTATAATTAGGTCAAAAGCTTGCTTATACTAGTATATTTATTTTTATTTTCTGCTGGCCAAGGCATTGTGACCATGAATATTATTTTTAGATAGATATGATTTTGCACTGGTATGATTTTGAGTTTAGTGCGTCGTTGCTATTTGTTTTGTTTGCTCGTATCTTCTTTAAAAACTGAACAATGGATTTTGTATCAAACTTATTCAAAAAATCAAAATCGAAAAATATTACCCCCGAAAAACAGGTTTCGTAATACATAAAATTAAGAACATAAAACACAATAAATGTGATTAATTATATATTTCTTTTTTTTAGCCTGGGCCATGTGATAATCAAAACAAAAACACTCATTTATTCGGTAAGGACTAAATTACAATTATTTATATTTATATATATATATATATATATGCATATTTTTTATAGATATGGAGTCTTCCTTTTTGCAAAATTCGGTGATGATTCGTAAGTATTTGTGCCAAAAATATTTGGTACATTAGTATATAAATTTATGAGTATTGGTACCATTTACTACATATTCTAATAAGTAGTTTTTTTTTAATATTCAGATAACAAATAAGACTAGGGCGTAATAGTTCGGCTTTTTACGATTAATTTTAATTTTGCGATATTGGCGTTTATAATTTATCTTAAAATTTTAGTAATAGAAAAGATAAAAACTATTTAACTGCTGATTCAAAATATAATTTACATTACATTTAATTAAAAATTAATAAATTGTATTCATTTTATATGTGTCATGTAAACGTAGTATATGGCCCGCCCAATACACAACGTTGACGTTGACAAGACTTTCCAACTGTTTTCAAGTTCTGTTTATGGAACATGATATGTTCGGTGCACGTGTTATTTTTTAATGTTTTAATGCACAGGTACTTGAAGTATATTTTAAATTTATCAAATATTATGCATATTTAATGTTTATTATATTAATTTTAGTTATAAAAATTAATTGGTGATGCTTTACAAGTGTAATAATGTAATGTAAAATAACAACTGTCAAAAATATTCTTGCTCGCGACCCGCGTATATATCACTGTATATAATCATGTTACTTAGACTATATAATTTTAAATTCGTCATTTTAACATGACGTTTGAAGACAATATACAATATAATAATAATTTTTTGTATTATTTTTGAAGTTTAAAGGTTAGTGATGATAATTTTGTGCAAATTTGACATTTCGTTGGCCATAAACGCATGCGTACTTAACAATTTGTCATAAGTTATTTCTTGGATTTTAGTATTATTCACCAGCTGATTTAAGTGAACTTTAAAGACGTTTTTACTTTATTTGTTATAGCTGCTGAATTTGATTCAAACCAGAACGGTGAATCTGATGGAACCAATAATAGTAACCAAGAAAATCAGAAACCGAGATATTCTATTTTAAACAGCTTTGATCCGATCATAAAAAAAGAATCTGATGAGTTGAGGTAATATTTTCTTTTTTTAATATTACTATCGGTTAATATATTGATTTATATTTTTAGTTGCAACGAAAATGAAAAATTGAACAAGTCAGCTGAGTTTTCGAATACTGGCAAAACTTTTGTGAATCCAGTTGCAGAAGATTTTGCAAAAATATCAGCAGCTGTCAGTGACACTTTGGGGACAGAATTAAATAAAAGTAGTGTCTCTAATATTTCAACACAGAGCGATAATAGTGTACTTAACAACACAGTGATATTAAACAAATCGTTAACTGTTGAAAATATTACTCCAGTTCCAGAAGAAACTAATACTGATGCTAACAGATCGTTGAATGGATCTTCTACTGTGAAACATAGTGAGCAGAATTTAAACACTGAAGACCAAAGCTTGGTTAATGGTAAGAGCAATCTATCTCATAATTTGTCAACCACTTTGAAACCAATTGACATACCCTTACCTAACGTAAGTGATTTAATTAAAGATACAGATTTAAACACTCCAGAACAAACATTCATTATTGGTAGCGTATCATTGGATGCATCATCAACATTAGAACCAGATGCATCTAAAGTAGAAATTACTTACACTACAGAAAACAGTATCGTTGCTGATGACATATCATTGAATGTTCCATTAACATCTACACCTATACCGGATGAACAAAGTGTTGTAATTAAAACAGAACAAAATATTAAATCTGTGATTGATCATCTGAAATTAAAAGGCGATATTGAAAGTGCAGATGATAGTTTGATTAATGCATTTGCAACCAAGTTGGTATTGTCACCAAATGAAAAGAAATCTGATAATGTTCTACTAGAAAAAGATATTAATACTGATGAAGAAATTTCTAATGAACAAATCGTACTTGCTGTGAATGAATTAAAAGTAGAAAATAAGGAGGAAGAAGTAACTGTAGATCTTAACAAATGTGAAATTATTAGTACAGAACCTACTGATATTATTGCTGAAATTCCTCATGAAATAAGTGTAGAATCAGTAAAAATTGTAAACGATTTAATTGAAGATTTAAATCAAATTAATGTTGCATCAGATGAAAAGGAGTGTGTTGAAATAAATGAAGCACCTGAAGCAATTACAAATGAAACTATTTCAGTTCATGAAATAAATACTAGTAATTCACAAGTGAATGAAGAACTTGAATTTGTTCCGAATAAAGATATTTCATTTGATATAAACACACACGTGAATGAACCACCTGAAATTATTACAAATAAAAATATTTCAATTGAAATAAATAACAGTAATTCACAAGTGATTGAAGATCTAAACGAAACTCTTACCAACGAGAATATAAAAGAATGTTCCTTGAAAAATAAAAATGTTTCATTTGAAGTAACCAATACTATTCCTCAGATTGTTGCAGAAGCACCAAACAAAATCCATTTACAATCGTTAAATAGTACTTATGAAAAGAGTATTACTGTTAAAGTTGAGAATATAATTCTTTCAAGTACTTTAGAGGCAGAAGAAACCCACATGTCTGCTTCAGAGCCCAATTCAGGTTTGAATGAGCCCACTGTTGCCAACAGATTATCCTTGGAAACCAGCGCGACTTGTACCAATGAAATGGGGTAATATAAAAATGACATTATTTTAATCACAATTAATTAATTTCTTAACACTCAAATACAAAAATATAACAAAATAATTAACTGCAATAAACACGTTAGCTAGTTTAAATTTCGCGGTAATTTGGCGGCGAGCGTAAAGTATAAGATACTGGGAGTGAGTAATGAAATGAATAGCATCAAATACATGAAATTAAATTATACAAAATGTGAGTACAGAGTAAATAATAACTATTATAATTGTACTAATTTATATCAAAACTCAAAATGCGCGCATGCCCTAAGTCAGGTGTTTTGAACATTATTATATCAAGTGACGAGCATTTTGGAGCAGACAAATTTGATTTTAGTACATGTCATATATGATTTTAATTTTATCTTATCCGACTGCAATTTATAGACATTTCATATCACAAATTATATTTGATCATTATTTTTGTCTTATTTTAATTTACTTATGATTAAAATTTATATCGGACCTATATTTTCAAACCAGCGTTAGATAATTTATATTTAAAACTATTTGTATTGACAATTTTATAATATCAATAGATGTCACCTTTCTATTATTGTTAATCAGTGTATTAACAAAATATATTTAGTTTTTATTTGAAGTAAATAGGAAACACGTACCATTACAGTTTAAAAATAATATAGTAGAATGAATTCATATTCCAAAACGTAATAATTTATTTTTATTTAATTACCTTCAAATAAAAGTTCTAGGCAAATGTTCATAGATATTATATTATTACTCACATAGTTTAGTTTTCAACAAATACCATGAATAATTATGTCTTGAATGAAACTTCAGTGCTAGTAGTCAGAAATAAGAATACTGTAAATACTTGTAAAGATTGATTTGTTTTATTTTTGTAATCTGCATAATGTTAGAGTATTAGACCTTTCTCTATTTACAGGGAAATCATAAATCAGAATGAATGTTTTGAAAAACAGTCCGATATAACTAATGGTGCTATAGACAACAAAGAATCGTTGGAAGCGGTAATGTTACTTATAACCACAAATATTTGTAGCAATACAATAACATATTTTTACATTTGCAGAAAGCTCGAGTGTATAAAGAAATGGCTGAACAATATGTTATCGTCGAAGCGGAATGCGAAAAATTCAAGGTGCAAGTGGCTGACTTAAAAAAAGAACTGAAAATCTGTAGGCAGAAAACAGTTACTTTGGAAACTGAAGTGGCTGACTTAAAACGAAGGGAAAATGAACTAAATGTGCTACTAGCAGAATATAAACAATCAGCTACAGGCAAAGGAGACGCAAATGATCAAGATGAGCAATTGAATCGTCTTCAAGCGAGTGAAGCGGCTTTGAAAAATGAAGTTAAGGAATTAAACATATTAGTTAGTCAGCACGAATCTCGCTTGAAAGAATTACAGCGAAAAGAAGTAAAACTCGCAGATGATTTAACTAGTAAAACTCAGAGTGAAATACAAATCAGGTAAAATCAATGTTAGTAATAATTGAATTTGTTTTTAATAAGGATATTACAGTCGCGTTATGGAGGAATATGAAAAATCAATCTCTACTCTCTTAAGTGATAACGAAAAAATGAAGAAAGAAAGAGATACTGTTCAGATGCATCTGACTAATATCGAAATGGCTTTTTCCGATGTACATCAGTAAGTTGTTCCTTTATAAAACATTGACCGCTAATTATATTCCTGTTTTTTTTATTTCTTTAGGAAATATGAACGCTGTAAATCAATCGTACAAGGATACAAGGATAATGAAGAATCATATAAACAAGACATCGCCATGAACCGAGAAACCATAGTCATCCAGGAACAAAAATATGAATCTTTAAAAGCACATGCAATGAACCAATTAGAGAAGTATATATTATTTTACATTTTTAGATAACTATGATCACATTTTCACTTGTGTGTATGACTCCAGATCTAATCAAGAGCTGGCCACTATGAAGAAGCAGCATGAAACCGAAATGGCCCGACTGACAGCACAACTGAAACGTTATGAAATTAAAAACCAGTCGTTGATGGAATCTCTGCAACAGAAGGCCAAGGAATGCGAGCAGTTATCGGCCGTGTGCGATGAATTCATCGGAAACGTTTAAAACCTACATGTATATACAAATAATGGAACATTTCTATTCTAAATGTTCTGATATTTTGTTTACCTCCTCATTAGATACGTATAATACATGTTCATTCTACAATAATTTGATTGTGCGTTGTACTGGTGCTTCTCGTATTCGAATGGGGATGGTTGTCATCTTGTCGTATTACTATTTAATTGTCTTTCATGAAACGTGATAACACATATTCATTCCATTTGTAATAGCTTCGTTAACTTAATCACCCCATTACATATTTTAATGATATTTTAATAATTTTTAGGACAATTTAACCAAATTTGTGTATTTGTAATGTTTCAAAATTTAGTCATTTCTGCGAAATAGTTTGAAATATTTCGTTTTTAGGTATGAAAAGACAACAGCCCTGCTTTATGAGACAAATAATAATTTAAAGTGAATGTATAATGTACACATAGTCTCACGCTTATATATTTTAGTTGTATCGAACTAGCTGTATACAGTAATATATACTGTGGTCTAATACACAACACAATATAAATAAAATTCGCGTCCTAGAATCTACTGTAAATTTAAAGCTTTATTTATGCACACAAATCGAAGTGTAAGATACAGTACAAGGTTCGATTGGCAATTATACACGTACTTTTTTGTTCTTCCAGCTGTTAATCAAAGTGGGCCCTCGTCCATTTTATCTTCATTGAAAACTTTTACTGTAGAAATTATAAAAGTATATTTTTACATGATGGAAATGAATCAACAATTATAAAAATTGGTATTTATTAATAATATTAAAGAAACACAATGTATAGGTCCTTCTTTGCTATTTGCGTTACTTGGAATAACTGATATTTACTTAAGTTTTTGTATTAACAAGTTTTAATTTTTAACCTATTTAATCTAGGATTATATAGAACATTAATAGCGTTGTAAATAAGTTTCTTTATTAATCAATAATTTATGAATATAAATATTCTCGTATTGTTAGAAGAAATAAAATAACTAAGTACCAATTACTAAGTTTTATTCCTTTACTTGCTTCCCAGATTCCTTATTTATATTTTAGATATCTAAATCATTTGCTACTATTCAAAAGTAGTTTCGTTTTTACTGCAGTTTACAACTGTGCTTACAAACTTCGATAGTAATTTAATATTCAGCAAAAACTTACTAACTCAAGAGAACTGCTAACGTAAATCAAATAATTATTGATTTGCAAGAATATTTAAAATTCTTACTTGAGTTTGTTATAATTTTCTTTCAATACATTAAAATTTAAGACAATAGACTATTTATTAAAGAGTTAAGTACATAATTAAAAGTCGGAGGCAGTGATTGTCCGTGTATAAATGCTGTTGTATTGTGTTGATTGGTGTTCACTGTGTTCTGATTGGATTTTGTTCGATTGCCAATTTCTCACAACTTACAAAGTAACTAAAAATAAACTACTCGGCTTCTCCAAGTATTTTGTGGCTTCATTTTCTCTTCTGAACAACAATTAAAAAACATTACATGCTTTCTCATATTCGAATTTTGCTGCAAATTATATAGGGATTTCATTAAAAAAATTAATTAATAAATAAACATAATTATAATTTGTCCGTATTTAAAAAAAAATATTTTATTAGTATTGTTATTTTGTATAAAAAATTAAAAAACAATCATTCCCCAGAAATCTATACCCATATAATTTTAGTTCTTAATATGAAAATCGAATATATAATATATTTTTGTGCGTGAAATACGGTTACCAGTCGTTAAATCCACAAAGATGCTAGTAAAAGGAATACCACAGGGGTAATTTTTATATTGTGAAATTCAGGCACCGGCTTTAGGAATCGAATATTTAATTATAATTTCATAAATGTTACTTGTTCATTTTGTCTTTTCAATTGTATTTGGAAATAGAGATATATATATATATATATTTGAAGAATCATATAGGTAAGTAATTATATTAGTGAATCAAGAGTAAATATCGGAAACAGCCCGAAGCATTTAGTTCATTACTTTTTGTTTATTTCTAATATTATCTATTTATTTCTCTTGTTTACTCTCCAAAAGCCAATAATCCGTGTTCTTTCTCTGTTTATTTGATAAAAAATAGAAACCAACTACCTTATCACATCAAACTACTTAATAGTGTTTGATATATGGAAATTGTAAAATCCTTACTGACATGTTAAAGAGTTTGTAAAAATTTATTGCTGATCTGATAAAACACAGTATCTCCATAAGTAAGTTTAGAAAGACGTAATTTATACATTTTTATGTGATATTAGATATAATTAAATGGTTTTATGGAAATAAATTAATAATAAGAATTTAAATGAATAAAAATAGAATAGTTGCATCAGATTGAAAAGGAAAAATGTGGGTTTCGTTCTTCAAGACGTAGTGGAGAAAATATCTGATTGGTGGGGGATTCCGGATTGGAGGGTGAAACTTCGACTCCCAACCGGTATAAATTCCGGGAGACTGCATTGGTGATACATCATTGTTGTATCAGAACTCGTGTTGTTCATTTCCTACTTCAAATCTGGTTTTCTGTTCTTACTAGTAAGTAGTAAGTTACCTACTGTAGGACAACAATATATTACTGTAAATTATTCTGCAGTTGCAGTATAATGGGTCGTTTATCTGTCGCTTTCGTCGCTCTGCTGGTGTTGTTGTTCGTCTGCTCACATGCTCATGGACAATTAAATTTCTCCACGGGATGGGGTAAACGCGGACTCGGCTCTGGAACGGCTCCGGTAACTACTGGAGATTCTACTAACTGTAAAGCTTCTGTTGACAGTCTCATGATTATCTATAAACTTATACAGGTATTGTCTCTTACTTTTTATATCTAAAAATTATGTAATAATGTGAGTTATTTTCTTTTTCAGAATGAAGCACAGAAACTTATAGAATGCGACAAATTCTCCAATTAATTATACGTGTTAGATTACAATAAATATGTTATTTTGGTGCCTATTGACACTCTGCTGATATTCCATATTATAATTTTACTTGCAAATTTCAAATAAAATATGTAGAAAGATACACAATTATATTTTTATATCTTTTTATATCCTTTTCTCCAAATATCCTAATATCTTAACTTTTTTTTAATTGCAGTTTTTATATTATTTATTATTTTGAAAAAAGACATATATTTCACTTAGTAATATCAATTTTAAAATGTAAATTAATGTATCCAAAAAGATAGAAGTACTAATTCAGAAATCGAAAAAATGATTAAATTTAATAATGAATATAATCTAACTTTTTTTTATTTATCAAGTCAGATGTTTATATTTTATACAATAACTATTCTTGTTTATTACTGAAGTTCTTTGCGAATCACTGGTAAATGAACGCAACAAATTTTATTACAAGAAACGCTTAAGTTCAATAAAGACAAGTAAATAAGACATGCTAATAGATGATATTATTTTTGCTATACAGCGAGAAAAATTAATAACTAATAATAAAGTAGAAATAATAAAAAGAATTCGATCTAATTTAATTTGTCACATCATTTTATAGTTTTTTTTTTTTGTATAATGATGAACAAGTAACTTTATGATATTTCTTAAACGAATATTTATGCGTTCAATGTTAGTTTCGATCTGCAGGAGAATCATTTTTAAAACCGAAAGTAAAGAAAAACTAGGTAAACAGAAATTTTATGATTTGAAAAGTTAGCATTTTTATTTATTAACTACGCTAAACGACGCTAAACGTACAGTTGATGCGAGCGGCATTGCGACAACGGATTACGTTGGACTACTTTACGTGCAATGACATATTATTAATATAATTAAAATAATTGAAATATAATGTTTAATAGTAAAAAAGAAATGATCTTTTATAAATATTAGGATTTTGAAAATATTATATAAAAATTTAAACAATGTTTTAAAATATAACAGTGTAGATGGCAGCAGCTATCATAAAACAAAGGTGATCAAATATGGTGGTGTTGTAGTTTGCGTATACTTAGCTTGGATGGAATAAATATTTCATATAATTTATAAAATGATAGCGTTTGGTCCCAAAAAAGATGGCAGTCCAAATTCGAAATTTTTTGAATCTCCAGAAACAGTGACATTATTCGATGGAGTACGACAGTGGTTGTTAAAGACCTGTAAAAAGGTAGGAATCCGTTCATGCGTCCGGCGCCAGTTTACTGTAGTCATGCATTTAATAATAGTTACTACCTATTACCCACATTATAAGTAAATCATACCAGTTTTATTCATTGTATTTGTATTCTACATACTTATAAATACGTAGAGAACAAATATACAATGTATTTCTGTAACGGTTAATATGAAGGTTAGATTCATTTTTTATTGTTATTTCAGTATGTCCAGGCCGACCCGCCAACAAATAAGAGTTTGGCAACTTTAGTAATACAATTACTACAATTCCAAGAGGATAATCTGAGTAAAAATGCAACTAAACCAGCATTAACTAGAATTCCAGTAAGATGTCATCTATACAATACAATAAGTACATTTGGAAATATAACGATGTTTTGTTACAGATGAAATGTTTTATGGACTTTAAAGTTAATGGAGGCTTATGTCATATTTTGGCAACAGCATACAGATATAAAAGTGAACAAGGATGGCGAAGATTCGATTTGCAGGTAGATTAGATTAGGACTAAGATGGTTAAAACAATTTCGTATGTCTTTAAATTGTTTTGTTTGTTGTTAGTTTGGTAAACTTGCACTTGGCACTAATAGTTCTTAAAGAACAAAGTTTGAAAACATTACGAAATCGGTGTAACGCAATTGATTTACGCGTAAGAGTATTACAGTGTATTTAAAATTGATTTCAGAGCCCTTCTCGGCTGGATCGAAACACGGAAATGTTTGTTTCAATAGAGCGAGCTTTGGTACAAAACAAATGTCACACAATTCCTGTTGTATACGTTAGACCAGAAGTAGATAAAGCAACTGCCAGTAAAGCAAAAGAATTAATTAAACGTCATCAAGGAATATGGACTGAAGTGGAAGATGATGCAACGCATATATTGTACCCGCATTGTGATCCATTAGAAGAAGAATATGCAAGGCCCACAATGCGAAGAGACAAAAATGTTATGTTGCATTGGTATTACTTTCCAGATTCATACGATACGTGGGTAAGTACTGAGTTAAGTTTGGACGTACCAGAGAATATCACACAGCATATAGGCCAGTGGCGTGTGAGCATCTCTTGGTTGATAGAAAGTGACCAGTACAATGAATGGATGACTGAAGAAGATTACGAAGTGGACGAATCAGGACGAAAGAAAGTACATAAACTGCGGATGTCTGTAGAGGATCTAATGAATCCTGCCGGCGATCCCGATCGCAGCAAAAAGAAACAAAAACGGAAACGGTCGCCATCGCCACCTCTCAAACAAGGTAAAAGAAAAAGCGGCCGAAGTCCTGCAGTCGGTAATAAGAAACACAGATTCGGCGACGATGTTGAAACAGAAGATCTCACGAAAGACATGGATGATCCCGTTCCGGAGCCCAATGTCGTAGAAGTAGCGGTGGCGAAACCGTGTCCGACTACTGTGACCAACAAGAAAGACCATGAGCTTCAGCCTCTCAAAGGCGGTTCAATGACAGATTTAGATGAAACAGAGGACAAAGGTGAGGATTCACAGATGGGTAAGACGAGCGATACAAATACCCAAGAGTTCATGAGTAAAGATGATGGCCAAGAAGACAATGTTACAGAACAAACTCACCATATCGTAGTGCCATCATATTCAGCGTGGTTTGACTATAATTCTATACATGTCATCGAAAAACGAGCGTTGCCAGAATTTTTTAATGGAAAGAATAAATCAAAAACACCGGAAATATATTTGGCATACAGGAATTTCATGATTGATACTTATCGGCTCAATCCGACTGAGTATATCACCAGTACGGCATGCAGACGCAACTTGGCAGGTGACGTGTGTGCTATTATGCGGGTACATGCATTTCTTGAACAGTGGGGTTTAATTAATTACCAGGTGGACACGGAATCACGGCCAACAGCCATGGGACCACCACCCACGTCACATTTCCATGTGCTATCTGATACACCGTCTGGTTTGCAACCTGTGAATCCACCGAAGACACCGCAGCCAAGTGCGGCTAAATCTCTGCTTGATTTAGATAAAAATGACATTAAGAAACCGGAGATTGAACAGCCAATGCAGTTTGGCTTGAAACTGGATCAGTATGTCCGGAAACCAGCCGCCATGCGTAACAAGACCGCAGCATCCCTCACCAGAGACTGGACGGAACAGGAGACGCTACTTCTTCTTGAGGGCTTGGAAATGTACAAAGATGACTGGAACAAAGTTTGTGAGCACGTCGGTACACGAACACAAGACGAGTGCATACTAAACTTCCTCCGTTTACCAATTGAAGATCCGTACCTTGAGGATCACGAGGCTGGCGGAGCTTTAGGGCCTCTGGCATACCAGCCTGTACCATTTAGTAAATCAGGTAATCCAATCATGTCCACTGTAGCATTCCTAGCTTCAATTGTAGACCCACGAGTGGCGGCAGCTGCTGCTAAGTCGGCTATGGAAGAGTTTGCAAATATTAAGGATGAAGTACCGGCCGCATTATTAGACGCACACTTGAAAAATGTTGAAGCGTCATCAACAGACGGAAAGTATGATCCAGCTGCCGGTTTAGCCAGCAGTGGCATCGCTGGGACACTACCCGAAAAGGAAGAGGAAGATAAACTCAAGAAAGATACGGAATTGAAAGAAGAAGAGTGCGAGAAGCCTGCTAGTAATGCTGGTGAATGTAGTGATCAGAAAAAGAATGGAATTGAACGACCTGAACCTATGGAGATTGAGAAAATGGAAGACAAAGTGAAATTGGAGTCTACTGTTACCGTAAAAGAAGAAACTCGTTCTGAAAGTGGAAGTCGAGACCAGTCGAGCACGAAAGATTCGGAAGAAGGTACATCAACAGGTGGTCAAGGCGAACCAACACCGAAAACAGTAAAAGATGCGCAAATGCAAATGGCAGCTGCGGCAGCATTATCGGCCGCGGCAGTCAAGGCGAAACATCTAGCAGCTGTTGAAGAAAGGAAGATTAAATCACTAGTAGCTTTGTTAGTAGAAACACAAATGAAAAAATTGGAAATCAAATTACGTCATTTCGAAGAGCTGGAGACTACGATGGAAAGAGAAAGGGAAGGATTAGAGTACCAGCGCCAGCAGCTAATCACCGAGCGTCAGCAATTCCACCTGGAGCAGTTGAAGGCCGCAGAGTTCCGCGCACGTCAGCAAGCCCACCAACGACTGCAGGCAGAGCAAGGCGGCCAATGGCATCAACCCGTGCTTCACCCACCCGGATCTGCTGCTGGTCCTGGCCCTGGATCTACAGCTTCCACACCAAACTCAGGTGAGTTATTATCTCTCTGTTGTTAATTCATACTTTGAGATATTTATAAGTATGTAAGTACAAGTACAATCTATAGCATAGTGTCCTATGCCGGTTACTACGCAGGTAGCGGTGGTGCTCAGTTGACAAACATGCCTCAGTCCAGCGATGCAAACCAGACGTCGACTCCTACACCACCTTCGCCTCAGGCCGCTGTCGTCGCCAATCCGCCCGTTGCCCATCAAGCGTCGATGTAGTCTGATTTTCTGTACAACTTAAACTGCAACTCCGAGTTGTGAGCTCCCAACACGGCCACATTCACACCTGACATCCAACATATGACACCTGACACAACACAAGTATTACTCAACACAACAGCTTACAACACTCTCATTCACTCTCATTAGGAAAGTGCGTATGTGTTGCGGCTTGTGTTTATCGTTCATCTCGCCTCACGTCAGTCATCTCCCCGTCTTTGTCGTTGGTTGTCGTTTACTTTTCGTATTAGATTTCATTACATTTTCATCATGTTTTTTAATTCATTCGTAATTATGAATTATAGATAAATTTTTATTAAGATTAGTTATCGTAATAGGTATATTTATAATTGTGTAAATCAGGTTGATTGATATTTTGAGACTGTACGTCGGGCATTATACATGCAGTCCCACGTTACTTTCGTCTTGTGTGTGTTTGTGTGTGTGTGCGTTAGACTTTTATTTTATAGCTACTTAATTTCAAAAAGAAATCTGATAGAATTTTACATTTTGCATCGGGTGATTAACTTTTATACATTTGAATGAGGACTTTGTATATTAATTTAATTATTATTATTGTCGATCAATTATTTTGTATTTTTATCATTCTTATGTAGAAAAGTTGTTTTTTTTATCTACTTAGTTTTTCAATCAAGCCATTAATTATTAAAATATTTTATTTTAATTTTTAAAATAGATTTTTTTTAAATAATAATTCGAACTAAAGTAGTTTGTATTAATTTAGTCTGCTTTAGATAAAATATAAATATATATATATATATAAAAAATATCTGTCCTGTCAGGTTTTGAGGTAACATATTGAATAAAAAAACAAAAATATAAATTAATATTTGTGCATTATTGTTAACTAGTTTCCAGAACCTCGTCATTATTAGTTCTTGCTTTTTTTTTTCGTTCTTATTGTCTTCTATCTTATCTTTTATTTGTATATACTAATTTATTTCTCTATGCAAATCCATCCAGTTTTTATTTCGTTATGATCTACTTTATTTTAATTTTATGTTCTGCATTATCTTTTAGCACATTACTTTGGTTTCTATGCTTATTATTTTTTGCATTGATTAATTTTGTTGCAGCTAAACAAACCACATCTCTTAACTACAAAATGAGAGTGACGATCTACATAGCAAATAATGATACTACGTAAAGTATAACTAATATTAAATTGTTTTCAGTTGAAAATAATATTTTTTTTATTTTTTACAGTGACTCTATTACACGAAATTATATTGGCGTTCTTTAAATTTATATACGACGAAGATTATATTTGACATCTAAAATTTTATAAATATCATATATCTGATTTGTACAAATGTATATTTTAAACTTTGTATCTTTGTACTCTATAAGTCATGATAATTTTCTTATATAATAAGGAGAAAACTTGTGTGCTCTTCCTATTTATATTATGTGTATCTTTTTTTTTTATTATTTTAAATAAAAATTTCATGAATTTGTTAGTTACAGTAACTTTCGAATGAATTTATTTGTAAAACTAATATCCCTATTTCATTTCTAACTTTACTGCAGTGAAACATATTTTGTGTTACCTTGTGTTAAATGGCGTTGAGATAAAATATTTTTATATAAAATTATTTAAAAACGGCGGTTCTCGAAAATAACCGATCCAATCTTAATTGTACGAAAACGTACGAATAACATGTAATGTCATAGTGTCGGACAGCCATCATTCGTTTTTGTTTGTGGGTTGGAAATTAGTTGTATGTTTTTTGGTGAAAATATTTAAATACAATATATAATTTGCTATTAGTTCTGCAGAAACTGAATGTTGATTTCTTCCTTAATCGATTTAATATGTCTTCACCAAGTGCTGGAAAACGACGTATGGATACGGACGTCATAAAATTGTATCCTTTTCATTCTTAATGTCATTTGTAAACAATAACATTGTTCTTTATCAGCTGATCGAGACTATTTCATTTGAAATTTACTTATTCACTGTTACAAAAAATTTATATTAAAATTGATACATGTTATTTTTTAATTTGTGGTAATTGAGAGACAATGACACTGAAAGCTGCCTTAACAATTTTTTTTAGGATAGAAAGTAAACATGAAGTAACCATCCTAGGAGGTCTTAACGAATTTTGTGTAAAATTTTATGGCCCACGTGGAAGTAAGTTAGTCACGGTGCATTATTTGATAGACATAATATAAAATGGAATATTAAGTACTTATATGATATATGATATAGAAATTTAAATTGAGTGAACAAATATGTGCAGCACCATATGAAGGAGGTGTGTGGAAAGTGCGGGTCCATTTGCCTGAACATTATCCTTTTAAGTCGCCTAGTATTGGCTTCATGAACAGAGTGTATCATCCGAACATCGACGAGGTGTCCGGCACCGTATGCCTTGATGTGATCAACCAAGCTTGGACTGCCTTATACGGTACGAATGTACAAGATGAAATAGTGCCAATTTTAGTGGTAATTTATTGTGAATGTTTTAGATTTGTCGAACATCTTCGAATCGTTTTTACCTCAGTTGTTGACGTATCCCAATCCAATTGATCCTCTCAACGGCGATGCAGCCGCTATGTACTTGCATAAGCCGGAAGAGTATAAGAAGAAAGTTTCAGGTAAATGTAAATTGAGTAAGAGTAGTCATAAGATATTGGTTTTGTGTGACTGTTGCAGAGTATGTGCGTAAATATGCGACAGAAGAAGCACTACGAGAACAAGAGCAAGGTGTGAGTTCCGAGAGCGAGTCTAGTATGTCGGACTTTTCTGAAAACGAAGCTGAGGATATGGAGTTATAACGGAAGCTTGTAGCGCCAGCGAGCACCAGCAGAACGCTCACTGTCATGTTGGTGTCTTTCGCCTTCACTGGCCAACACTTATAACGTTGCACTACGACCTTGTTGTGAATGGCAATGGCTCGATGCTCGATAATAATTCTCATTCTGTGCGAGACGATACAGATAATCATAGATTTTTTATGCTTTTTTCATGCTCGATGATCGGACTTTTGCTGTTATTTTCATTTCATTTTGTTAATAGGAATTAATTGTGTAGCGTGTACCGTCGTATCTTGTATACATTTAGCTTGCATAAAATGATTCCAAGTCGAAATTTTTCACTACGCAGTCGAACAGTTGTTTTAAACAGTTCATAGATATTATTGGCATTAAGATTTTTGAATATCAGCGTTTACTTTCAGTAGTTCATCGCTAGCAGATTTGGGTTTATTTACTATATCAGATGCTTATTATTATTATTTATTTATTTGCAAATAGTCATTTCTGGCTAGATGCACCGATATTTGATATTTGTATTTAAGCTGGGTTCCTCTGCGTTACTTTCAAGTTGTATATACATAGTTTGAATTTGAGTGTGTTAATGCAACTAGGCATTATTATTTTAGCATCTTGTTTGTAAATTATCTAATTGTCTGTTGTCTTTGGATGTTTCAAATGATATATGTGTGAAGCTGAAGCAGCGAACATTAATACCTTGTGAGGATGCTTATGATACACAGGCATCCTCTTGCAGATACATATTTCTGTAGTACTATTTTTTCATATAGAGTATATAAGATGTATTTCGTTAAATATTTCATAATAATAATTCATGTTGTTTATTTTTTATTATTATTTAAAAAAAAATTAAATCATAATAATACCAATTATATTGTAACATCTACTTTTTGTGTATTGTTTATATTCATATGTTATGATAAATAACGTTAACTTAATAAATTTCTGACTACAATTATTGTAACAAATTATTTAATAACATTTAATTCTATTTTTTTAATTTAAATATCCCGCTCCATATTAAATGTCCATGTTGTGAACGCCATCTTTTTTGAAATATGAAAACAAATATATCGACTATGTTAAATATACATATATTAATAAAAATAAAATTACTTTTAAATATTTACTTCGAAAATGGACACATTTTAAGTTGTTTTATAATATTTACTTAAAATGATAACATGTGTTATCAGTTGTGCACGTGACGTTGGGGCGGGGTACTACAACGACATCGTGAACGAGAAATGCCGAACGCTTAACTACCTTTATTGCGGTGTGTGCGTGTGTCGGTCAGCTAATAGTTTACGTTGTGTTTCTAATTATGCTTGTTTAACGTTTTTCTTATAATACTATGCGGTATAAATAATATTTATGTTTTATTTTGGTTTATTGTGTGGTGTACTTGAAGATGGTTCGACTCAAATGTAGTTATTATGTTAAAAGTGCATTTACCTTTGTCAAGATTGGATAAGTGTAAAAGTACAATAAACAGTGATAATTTTTCTACAGTGGAAGTATCGTGTTGAGTGTGATATAGTAAAAACGACTGAATAAAATGGGGAAATGTAATATACAGTTTCTAAGTATTTTCTTATTATGTGTATCAACTAGTGCCTTCAGCTTTGTTTCAACGCGCGAAGGAATTTCAGGTAAACTATCATAAAGTAATCTGTATAATAATGCCTCCGTATTATCTAATTTCTGTATCTTATCAAAAGTCAATATAGTTACATAGGAATATAGGGAACATTGCTAACATGTTATATATTTTAACTATTGGTATTTGTTGTAAATATGCTCTTTGTTGCACCCAACTGTTGAATGTCTACCTGGGCTTCATTCTTTATTCAATAGGTTAGCCTTGTTTTCAAACAACATTCACATTCACTGAAATGTTGACAGAAACAAGAATTACATTATATTACCCTATTGTTTACAAAGAAAACTTTGGTTTTGCAAAATTGCACATTATGCATTTTAAAGGATAAAAAAAAGATAAAGCAAAATCAGTGCTTTAATCATCACGACAGTATGAAGTAACCGCTAACATGTTAGTCATAAGCAGGTGTTGCTCATAGCTGCGAGAAGTGGTTACGGTATCATTTTCCTTATCATATTACATTACGAGGAACTGTTGATTTTAATTTGAATTGTTCCATTTCCATGAATGTGACCTATGAGGATGTCACATTAGCTATTAAATCAAATCTAACAAGTCACAAGATTTATAGTTCGAAATGGCTTAGCTCTGATTGAACAATTTCTGAGCAACATACTTTCAAAATGAATCATTCCCACAGCTTGCTGCAGTTTCCTTCCTCTGTTGACCGTGTTCTCTCGCATTCTACACCCTAAGCATAGACATGGTCCAGGCGAAGTCTGATCTTTTCGTGTTACACTTCTTATGTTTCATTTACTGTTCTGTTTTGTTGTTTATTTTTATCAGTTGACTTGATATATTACAATTATTGCTTTGTTTCTATCTTGAATTTTTATTATATATTTAAATACATGTTGATAACATTTCAATTTCATGAAAATCCAAGAATTTGTTTAACGTTATTGATTGACTTACCCATGATTCATACCGTGAAAAAGATTAAAAATTTAAAATGGAACCAGTATGATTCATATCAAATGATATTTATAAATACCAGTAGATTTCGTAAGAATTAGATGATTTATAAGAACCATTAAACTGTATATTTTTCCTTTTTATTATTTTCAATTTAATTTGGAATTTGAATATTAGAATTTTAGATCATAAAACAAATAATACTAGATAGTGTTTATATAAATAAATTGTTAACCATTTTCAAACTAGAATAAAAGTGAAAGAATTTTTAAATATGTGCATTTTTTCGTTATAATTCACTTACTATTTACATAAGAAGAACCAAACGTTACCCAATAATATGTTCTTACGAAATACACTGTAATACAATAATAGTTAGTAGTATCTAATTGAAAATGACAAATGTTGTAAATAGTTTATATTTTTGTTTTTAGACATTTTTACAAAACCTAGACAACGACGAAGCGTTAATAATGCTGAATACACAGCAAACATTAATCATGTAAGTATATTTTTCCGTGAGTAATTATAAGATTATCACATGTTTGTTATTGCTTCCATGTTATCAAGGACAATCATAAACCCGTATTTATGGAATGTGGAAAATACAACCCAACCGTCAGAGAAGAAGAGCCGAGAGGAACTTCTGTTATGAGGGTACGAATTATTATTTTTATTGGATCGATAAGTTTCATACGAGAAAATTAAAATGTTATATAGGTATAACTGACATATAAGAATTTAGTGTATTCGGCTGTTAAAAGCTCGAGTGAAGCGAGTTTTACGAGAAATGCGTTCTATTATTATAATAATATAACTAGTAATATTTAATAAAACCTACAATAGAACAAAAAAAGTCTTTATCATTTGAGATTTTTATTATAACGTTTAAATACCATCCTTTTTTATTTAATTGCCATAACAGTATTCATTTAGTTGTATTTTCTCATTTTAAAAGCTTTTTATAAATATATATAAAAAGGTTTTTAAATGACATTACGTCGAACATTCTTTTCTAATTGAAATTATGATTTTTTTAATGATAAAATTTAGAAAAATATTAAGATAAAGATGTAAAATGTGCCCATGGTTACCTAGAGACGATATTTGAGTTATTGTTGTTATCTAGGTGTAAACCATCTGTTGAATATTGTTTTATACGCAACATATTATCATTTATTTAATGTAAAACAGGTTCAAGCCACTGATGAAGATCCACCCAATTTTGGTGGGACATTAACGTACAAATTCGTGTTGCGAGATGGCGAGAGAGTTAAATTTGTTATAAACAATGTAACAGGAGAGATTACCACCTACCACAGTTTCGATCGGGACGAACCATCTCGTGAGAAAGAAGTGTACGTGACGGTACAAGCCACTGATAATGGCAGACCGACTCTTGCGGATGTATGCACATTTAAAATAACAATCTTGGACATTAATGATAATTCACCCATGTTTGACAAAACTACCTATTCGGAATCTGTACCGCAGGATTTACATGTTAACAGAGAAGTCATGCGAATTTCAGCTACAGATATTGACGATGGAAACAATTCTGTTGTGACATACTCTTTCGATACTGGGACTGTTAATAAAAATTTTAGAATGGATGAAAGTAACGGCATCATTTATTTAGATAAACGTTTAACACCTGATATTCCTGTCGGACATGTTTTTAAAATTCAAGCTACTGCTCGAGATAATGGAATACCACCAAATTCTGTAACTACAGAATTAGAAATTAAGGTTGTTGATTCTTATAAGAAGGCTCCTACATTTATACAAGAGTATAGAGAACCTATCGACTTACTGGAGAATTATGATGATTATGATGCTAGTATCGCCACTTTAAAAGCTACGTCCAATATAGAAAATCAAGAGCTGTTATTCTTTCTGGAAACTGGTCGTACGGAACAGACGAACAAATTAAATAATTTCGTCCTTTTTGCCAATAATGATACTGCCGAAATTCGTTTGGGACGTCCGTTAGATTACGAATCCAACACAGAATACACATTACAAATTCGAGTTCAAAATAAAGATTTATTAAGTGCCGCTACAAAAATAACAATCAAAGTTAAAGACGTGAACGATAACATCCCTGCTTTCTTAGAGCTTGTATATGGTACAGTGTTAGAAAATGAAGAACCAGGTACCCCAGTAATGCAAGTACAAGCAGTTGACTTGGATGGCACAGATGCGAACAACATTGTCAGTTACGAATTAGCTGATAACCACGACAAATTCCAAATTGATAGTAAAACAGGTAATATAACCACGAAGACGCGGTTTGATCGTGAAGATCAGAATGTGTATAGAGTGAAAGTGATAGCGAAGGACAATTCTCCTAGTGCGTTGAAGAAGAACAGCACCGAGCCCAACAGCGCTGAACAGGTCTTTCACATAGAGATTGAAGATAAAAACGATAATCCTCCCAAATTCACAAAGAACGTTTACGTAGCAGACAATATTCCCGAAAATATTGATATGCACAAAGTAGTTATCGAGGTGAAAGCCGAAGACAGAGATACTGCATCGTTTATTAAGTATTCCATTATAGAAGGTAATGTAGATGAAGCATTCTCCATCGAAGAAAAAACCGGCAAAATCCGTGTTAAAAGTGCCTTAGATTACGAAACAAGAATTTCATACGAGTTGAAAATATTAGCTGATGATGGAAAATTCAACGATACAGCTCTTGTTAAAATTAATATTGAGAATGTGAATGACATGTTACCCGTATTTCAAAATTTTACTAAAGAAATATCATTCGAAGAAGAAACTCTAGTACCTGGTTGTTTAGTAAAAGTAACAGCATATGATCCTGATATAAGTGACAGAAGCGCACCGCAAAATATTGTTTATTCTGTAAGACCTGTTAAAGGTGATACCTATTTAAGCATTGATACAGAAGGTTGTATCCGACTGACAAAAGTAAGTGTAATGTTGCCTTGTTTTTTAATTCTTAAACTATTAAAAAATATATATTTTACAGACATTGGACAGAGATCCTCCATATGGATCTGTCGAAAGACAGGCGCTTGTTACCGCTTACGACGAGAATGGTGCACCATCATCCCAACATACAACTGAAACTCTGTTTATTCTTTTAAAGGACATTAACGATAATGCTCCATTTTTGAATATTGTAAGTATTCTTTCTATAAATAATATAATTCTTATATATCTAATTTGTATTTTCTTTATTATAGACTGAAGTAGTTTGGCAAGAAAATAGAAACGTGACTGATAAACCAATTATTAAATTAACAGCAGAAGATTACGACGATAACACTATAAATGGACCACCGTTTAAATATAAATTAGTTGACAATTCTTCAAAAGAAATTTTGGAAAGTTTCAGAATTGAAGGTAAATAATAGTAACGATTATTTACTTAATTATTTAACAAACACAAATTTTTCAGCTGATTTATTATATCCAAGAAGAACCTTTGACAGAGAGCGAAAGAAAGTTTATTCAGTCTACATCGCAATTACAGACAGCGGTACGCCACCAATGACAGGTATAAGCAACCTGAAGGTCATCATCGGCGACGAGAACGATAATCCAATGAAACCAGGAAGCAGTGAAATATTCGTGAACAGCAATGGGGATCGTATGCCAGATACAGTAATTGGACGTGTGTACGTAGATGATCTCGATGACTGGGACTTACCTGATAAGCAGTTCCATTGGGAATCAGACAAACCTGAACAATTTGAACTGAATCGTGATACAGGAGAAATCACATTGAAAAAGGGCACAAAACCAGGAACTTACGACCTTTCGTTCAGGGTCAATGAACAGTCAAAATACTTCCCGTTAAACGAAGTCGACGCGAAGGTAACTGTCCGTGTTAAAGATATTCCTGACGAAGCGATCGCGAAATCTGGTTCCATTCGATTGTTTAACAACACTTCCGAAGATTTCATTAACGTAATGAGACCAAGCCCAGCTAATCGAGGTAGCATGAAAGATAGATTACACGATCAGCTTTGTAATCTGTTAAACGTTTCACGCGAGAATCTTGATATTCTGAGTATTTTGCATTCCCCTATTCACTTAAATGAATCGTATTTGGATGTTAGATACTCAGCTCATGGCTCTCCATATTATGCACCTGAAAAATTAAACACATTTACTACTTTGGAACAAGACAAGGTAATTATATCCTGACTATATATATGTATATAAGAACCAGATATGTTCTTTTCTTTATAGCTGGATGCCGTTATTCAAATGGTGAATATTGCTGAATGCATGGATGAAAGCGTTTGTCCTAGTTTATCATGCACAAACTATTTGAATGTTTCGGATGAGCCATACGTCGTGAACACGAATCGAACTTCTTTTGTTGGAATTTCTGCTATTGTAGAACCCAAATGTACTTGTGAAGTTGAAGATTCTGTATATTGTCTAAATGAGGGTGTCTTACTTGAAAATTCCGTATGCGAATGTAAAGACGGTATGTGAAACACGTTTTATAATGTGTTCGTGTCCTTAATATAATATTCTTTAAAATTACAGGCTATGAAGGTCCACATTGTGAATTCTTAAATGTTGGTTTTTATGGAACCGGTTACGCTTTATATTCACCATTTCAGACATGTAACCATTCTGAAATCACATTGGAAATTATTACTTCTCAAGAAAATGGATTAATATTTTACATAGGTCCTTTGAGACAAAATGTATTATTACCAGTAAAAGATTTCATGTCTTTGGAGCTGAAGAATGGATATCCAGTACTACTAGTAGATTACGGTACTGGAACTGTCCAAGTGGAACAAAAGTACCGAAAATTAAATGATGGCAACAAACATTATATTTACATCATGTTCCAACACACTGTAAGTTTGAATATGGAATAAATTAAGACTTGGTTATAAATGAACGAATTTGATTTTTTTTCAGAGTGTAGAATTGCGCGTGGATAACTGTGCAATGAGCAAATGTGTGGAATACCGTGGTGTTCAAGGACCAAATAAAGCGCTCAATGTGAACGGCCCACTTCAAGTCGGCGGGACAATCATAAACATACAGAAACTGGCAAACGAGATGGCGTGGGAGTACACTCCTTCTAGTCAAGGCTTCAACGGTTTTGTACGTAATTTCACATACAACGGCAAGACGTATGATTTAGGAAAACCTGCGTATGCAGTCAATGTTAAATTCGATTATTACTTAAAAGCTAGCGCAGTTGGCATTGGAATAGACTCCAGCTTTTTAGTAGCTTTGCTTGTATGCCTAGCAATATTACTGATTTTACTGTTAGCTGTTGTTGTGCACCGTCGCAAACAAGACAATTTCAACGACAAGGACCTAGATGATATCCGAGAGAACATCATTAACTACGAAGATGAGGGTGGCGGCGAAGTCGATACCGGTTTCGACCTGGATGTTCTCAGACGAGAGAACTACTTCGACGAACCACTGAAACAGAAAGAAAACTTGTATGGCAAAGAACCAGATACCGTACCAGACATCAGCGGCTTCCTGGAGGTGAAGAAGGAACTGTGTGACAAGGATCCAGACTGTAATCCGTTTGACGACGTGAGGTATTATGCATACGAAGGTGACGGCAACACATCTCGTTCGTCTCTGTCGTCACTTGCATCCTGCACTGACGAGGGCGATCTCAAGTTCAATTACCTGTCGAACTTCGGACCGCGTTTCCGTAAACTCGCCGACATGTACGGAGAGGAACCCAGCGATGACGATGATCAAGACGGTGGCGAGGAGTCGTGGTGTTGAACGCGATCCCAGCCCAATTGCCTCTCAACCACTCGAGCTCAAACCGAATCATTCCATTTACAAGACTTGTGATTGATACATTTCATTATAATTAATATAGTACTACGTTTATTATTTCTACATTTACGAACATTTAGTTTTTAAATTATGTATGTACTTAATTATGATCAAACTTTGTTATATAAATACATACATAATATTTTTGTTACACATACAATATTATGTATGTAATATTTTAATGATTATGAGCCAAAGACAGCATTCTAAAATTGTGGTCAGTGTTAAATAAAATTAGGGTGAACTATGGCAATTATTCCGAGCGCATTAGTGCGGTAATGCGGATGCACAGCTTTGTCCAGTCGCCAGCACGAGTGCCTTATCGGAGCCTTGTACGAAATGTAACGTATTTTTATGTATTATTTATTAAATCAACAGTCGACGGGACGGACAGACTTGCTTGCATCTACTGAATTCATTATAGCAGGCCGGCTAAATCTTACTAACAGTCATGAACAATTTTTAATACACAAAAATTGCCGGATTTGTGCCATTTGAATGAATTTATTTGCTTGAATTTAGATCGTGATCTCATATTAGCAAGTATCAAACTGAGTTTGTATGAATGTATGATCACTGCTCATTGTTCACGATACAGGGTTGTGCACTTATGGCTGCTAGTTCACTTGAGCACAGAATAACAATGTAGCGTTCACGTCCAATTGTTGACATATTTTAATAATGTATTATGCCTGTAGTGATTCATGTAATGTTGTACATAGCAGCTAGCTACGGGAACAAATATTGGCATCTAATTTTCGTTCGAAATTAACTATACATATGACAATCATGTGAAAATGGTGCTGTGACTCTGAACTAAGTTAGTGAAATGATAAATTAGAATAAATCATAATTTTATATTATACATAATTCCATTATTTTTATAAATTATTGCACTGCCATTTTCAAAAAAAAAAAATATAAGTATGTTTTGGAGTTTCAAATTATATTACTTTTTATATTAATGATTATATTATATGAAATATATTCTTAATAAATAAATATAGTATTGAATGATTCATTTTTAGTTACAAGCATGTTTATCGTATTAAGATTAAAATGATTTCATTCATGGTTATTTGGATAGTTCAAATTACCCGCACTTTTACTTGTCAATACAGTGGCGTGTAAACAATGCATGTTATCATTTAAGTTTTATATTAAATATTATTTCAAAATTATTTTAAGAAATTACTTTATAATCTGCATTTTTTAAGCTTTTAGCAACAAGAATTGGAATTTGTTTCATGAACACTATTTGAACCTAGTTACAGTACGCCACTGCATTATTTACTTTGAATCGTAATTCACAGTTCGTTCGATGTGTCATAAGTTTTGTGCGTGGTGTAATGTCGTTAGACAGTCAGTCACAAACTAACTGTTGAGTAATATTAATGATACATGTGCTTTGATGAAATGTTTAACAACAACATAAATATTATTAATTTATGAAATATTAAACAATATTATAACAGTCGTATATGATTTGTGGTTATGTAGTGAAGTGATGATAGTGAATCATTGATAATTATTACTTTTACTGGAACGACAGCATTTATTGGTCAATTTTTGGCACCTGTAACTATATTAAATAATATTTATTTTAGAATATTTCGTATAGTTACTTTATTATTCTTGTATGTTGAATTTATAATTAATGTAGATAATATGACCCGTTTGGAGATTTCGAAATTGAAAATGTAAATAACGTGTAATCAATGTGGGTGGCTTCTTCTCATTATTATTTCAATAATCATGAATCAGATAGTTTAAAGTAGAATAGAAAATGGAATATTATTAATTTCAAAAATATTTCAAATTTTATTTAGTATATGAATTATCACTACAAAATTATATTTACAAATATAAATTTGACCATTCATTAACTAAAAGAAAATAATTTATATTCATTGTCGAAACTACGGACACAAATGTTTTTGTAATTGGGATAAACTAAGATAAATGGTTGTTTCCTGAATTAACTTTATTTAAAATTTTGTGTTCTTGTATACTAAATTCAGAAAAATACACTTGATCGTCATGTTATCGCCACTTAAAAATTACTTCTAATTAGATAATCTATTAATAGAAATACAAAACAACATTTTATTGTATACGCTTTCATTACTAAAATATTATATTTGGTTTTAAAAGATTATTTTGAATTAACTTAATTCATTCGGTAAAACATCATATTGTATGTATGCATCATTTGTAAATACTATTTTATAAGGTGGACGATGTATACTAAAAATGAAATAAGATTTTATTTTTAAACGTTCATGGCAGTATGTAATTAAGTAAAGACGTATTGGGCAAATCCCGTTTTTTGCGTTCGTACGTATACGATATACCAGTTCTGTTCACTTTTCAGTGTCCACATGACTCGTTTGCCCAGCCTTTACATTATATATAATGATTCATCGGTAAAATACACCTTCAAAAGTAAATACTTATTTAGTTGTATTTTCACCAATATAACATTTTTCACATACATAAATTTTTCGTTATTTTTTTCAGTATCAGTTTATTTTTAATTTGAATCGTTTGCCCAGCCTTTACTATAAACAAATAATGAATCGGTAATATTAATCTTCAAAAGTAAATACTTACACGGTATTTACTTATGACTTTAATATTTACACATGTATCTACGCCGATATAAAATTTTTCACATACAGAAGTTATGTTGAATTTGTGCAATAGTTGATTTTTTTTATTATGGAAAAAGTTACTAGTCCGTGGTATATCGCAAATGAAAAATATGTTGTATTTTTTTGATTGATAAGAAATTATTGAATTGTGAAATTTTCCTTAATTTATCATTTATCTGAAAATAGATACAGTATATGCTTTGCAATAATTTTGAGGTGATTTGTGATGCAGAACGTGAACAATGAACACCAGGATATCGCTGTCGCCGTGGTTGGACGGTGGAGCGACGTCGCTGGGCGTGAGCGGCTGCCGTCCATGACGACAAGCGTCGTTCGGAAGGTAGCGCCGGCAGTAATCATGAGCCAGGCTCAGCGTGCTTCGCGTGCCGTGGCCAAACCTGACCCGGACCCTTACCTTGAGCTGGAGCTCTATTTGGAGAAAGTAAATGTAAGTGTCATGCTAGTGTAACAACAAACAACAAGGGAATGTAAACATATATCATATATGGAGTATTATAAAAGTAATCATTACTTTGTATATCATGACTGTAGTCTTTATTTAGATGGTACATATCTATACATTTAATTGATACTGATTTGAAGTAAATAAATTTAAAAAAAAAGATAGCGTGGCCGTAATATGGCCCTTTGGCAAGACAAAAAGACAAGCATTGAATATTTAATACTGAATGTTGAATGATGGCATAGCATTGCAGCTCGGGGGAACGCGGCTGGCATCTGTAATTTTGTATATTATGTTGCAAGGCAAAATAACCAGTGAACTAACGAGAATTCTCGCTGCTATTAGAAAACGCGTATGCATGTAATACATTGCGCACTGGGTACACTGTGATGTGCACGTGTGACGTATGCATTTAACAGATGGTATGATGTCATCGTGACCGTGGGAAATCGGGTGTGCGTGTCTGGTCGCAAGTTGTAAGTGGCCGTCGCGCGCCAAGCGGGCTACATTTCAAATAGTCACAGAACATGTATACTACATTACATTACATTCTATTATACAGACACACATCCACAACTCATCAAGTTGAATGACACGCTGCCGCAGTCGCCACCACAACCGCGCTTCGCATAACAATTAGCGACAATGGCGACTATGAATGCAATGCGTGCGGAGTTGTACGACGTGCGACGTACAGAGAGCAACTATTCTTGTCGCCGCACGTCTTTTATACACATTGCGCCACACTGTGACGTGTCTGCGTCGCAAGCATCACCGACGCCCACGCTTATATCCGCTCCCGCGCTTACAACTTTGTTGTTTTCAACATCACCGTTGTTTGATTGCGTTACGGATGCTGTCTTCATATGAGGCCGCTTCCCTCGAGTCACGAAATACGGCTGGTAACCAGGTGCGATGTAACTGCTCGCTCGTCGTTCATCATCACGGCGCACTAGAATCCAGCGTGGTTCCTCCACGTACAATGGTTCTTCTAGGCGCGTATTCCATTCACTATCAGTGACTCCATCTGGCTGCATCACTTCTTGTCGTTTGTTTGCTCCGGTTCGGCGCCCTCGGTTTGCCCAAAACGGGCCGCTCTCATCGCCGCGACGGCCTCGATTCGCCCAGAACGGTGTGTTGGTGTCGACCTCGTAGCGCTTTTGCAAGACGTATGCCTGCCACTCACGATGAGAAGCAGCTGATCGTGGGATGCAAGCGCGTTGCACATGTTGCTGCTGCATAGACGGGGATATATCTTCGCAGCGCATGAGCTCCACCAGCTGCATGCACTGTATTAACCACGCGATATATAATTTCATGACACCTCTTTTGCGAATAGTCGAAACTGAAATGAACGCGAGCCAATACTCACCAACCCTTTAAATACTAGTTGCGAAGCCGGCGGTCACTGTTCGCTGTTAACATGCTTGCAAAGATTAGCCACGGGAGTTTGGGACCGACTGCCATGTAGCATGTCACTTTTCTATATGGTACACTGATTATTTGACCGACATTTGCCGCGGGCTCATATTTACTTTTCTGTACTCTGTGGGTTAGGTAATCTTTCCAACCATGATTGTGATTGTATTCGGCCAACTCCCACTGGACTGAGGGTTAAACTTGATTCTGAATTTTTCTTGCAGGAAGAAATCGGCAAAGTGTTCGATCAATGTTTTACTGAGGACAATGCTTTTGGCAATGATGTTGAACAAAATGATTATGCATATGATGAAACCGACAGCAAAGTTTCTGTATGCGAAGACCGAATGTCTGACACGTTATCGTTGGATGCAGTTTTACAGGACGCGATTGAAATAGCAGTGAATGACTACTGTGGAGGTGTACATACTGCTACACAAACGTCACCTACGATGTCACAGAGTTCCAGTCCTATATGGATCTCAGACTGTTCATCATCTTTTGCGTTGCACAGCTCAAGTTCCAGTTCAGAACACGGAGATGGGGATGGAGATGACGATCGAGATAACGACACATCATCTCTGGATAATGTTGTGCAGCAGGATATAATCAGCTCGGATTCAGAATTGTTGCCCAGATTGCGACACTCTCAGTTTCGATCAATTAAGAAACGTAAGTACAAGTATTCTAGTAGGTATGTATGAAATGAAATAAAATATATTGTGTTATTATCTAGGCAAAGATAACTTGGAATTTATGCACTGCTACGGTTCATCGGGTTACTGTGCAAACGCTGACAGTCCTGTGTGGGTGCTGAGACAAGATGTAAAAGTACAGCGACGACAGCGTGATCGACGCGGCGTAGTGTTCGACGAGCAGTCCAAGTGGATGGCTAGTGCCCAAGATGGACTCAACGGACTGGACAAGAACAACTCAAGTTCTAGCGCCCATTCGTTGCCCTTGCATCATGTGCCTGCATCGTCGCCCTCCTATGACCGTGTGTCCTACCTGCTCATTGCTGACCTTGGCAACAAGTCATCGTCAGCCCCCGTCCTCAAGAAATCGGACAGTTCATCCGAACAGTTATCTAGTCACATATCCAAGGTGTGTATGTAATGTACTGTACTGTATACCGGTATACGGCAGTGGCAGTCTCAGCAGCATCCATGTGTAAAGTTCACTCAGCGCGGTCACCCCTCGCTGCCTCACTGCATGATGGATATTGATTCCTTTGATCGTTCATTTATGTTAGTCGGTTGAGTTGACATGGCACCTTTGACAGTCTTGTTGAAAGTATAAAAATCAATGTGTTTGCAGGTTACGAAGCAGCCGCGCTCTCAGTCTGACAGACACCTTGCTGGTGAGTACACGTTGCACGTTACACGTTACTGGCATCAATTACCTCATACTCCTAGACAAGATAAGACATGACTGACAACACTCGAGCTAGGGATTATAAATTTTTTCGAAGTTTTAGTGTGAAAGTTGATAATTGGCCGATCAGAAAGGCCGAACAGTTATGGCGACGTTTGCGGGATCACAGACTTGCAGGTTTGTGAACTCGATGATTGGTTGTAGAGTATCATTTTCTGTTTGTGTGTAGATTTGCTGATTCTTTAACCGCACCATACAGCTGATAAATTTGTGTAGGTAAAAATCTATTTTTTATCTTCTAGAAATTCAGGCTGCTGAGGCGTGCAAATGGTTACGAGCCGCAGGATTCCCCCAGTATGCCCAAATGTATGAAGGTTAGATTCAATGATTTCGGCGCATATTTTCATAGTTATGTATTCATATGGATATTTGTAGATCACCAATTTCCCATTGATTTGAGTTCAGTACAAAAAGACAATCCATTCTTAGATTTTGACTCGTGGCAATCATTATTTAGAAGACTTGATACCCTCAACAGGTGTGCCAATGTGAAAGTAGATTCATGGCGGTCAAGTCAGGTAGTAATACTGATTTTCTATTTGTAATACAGTCTATAAAAGAAAATCATTTTCCAGATGGATGATTCTGATGCTGATGAGAACCAGTGTGCTCTCAGCGAGAATTGGACATTTCAACATGATCAAAGAAGATGGTCTCGTTGTCGAGGAAACGAACCTCTACAACCTCTACAGAACATCACGCCTGCTCATGGTAAAACTAAAATTACTAATTTAAGGGCAGTTTTTTTCATAATCTATTATTCTTACAGAATATTCTGAAAATTCTAAACAAGAGCAGAAGGAAATCAGCACTTTATCTGGTAGCTCTGCATGTACGACTATATCGTCAGTAACAGATCCATCAAATTCAATGGAAGATACAAATTTTGCTAGAAGTGGCAGTGAAAGAATTCGTGATGGAGCAAAAGCATTTCTTAGAAGAGTAGAATCACTGAAATCAAGACGACGAAAACGTCAGAATAGAGAAGGAATTGTGATTAGTGGACCACAAGTTGCAGACATGTTGTCGATGCAGCAGCGGATAAAAGACCTCAATTGTTTAGAAATCTCTAGCCCTGGTTTGTCCGTTGAAAACCCTTTTGAATTCAATTCTCCGCAATCATCACCACTCCCATGCTCGCCAATTCCCTCACCTAGACGACCTTTAATTTCGGCACCATTATTTCCCGTTTTGTCATCTGATTTGCAAATGAGAAAACCTCTCGTCAGCAGACGCGGTTCAGTCAGTTTTGACCGTGCCAAAGAAGTTGTAGAGGCTATGTCTGATTCAGAATGTCAGAGGTTCCATCGTAAATTCAAGCATTTCAATAATTCCCGCTTAGGTAAACCAAACCAGGAGTTAATCCATCGGTCACTCGATAAATCCGAACAATCTATTGTACATTCGTCAGACTATGATAGCGATGTAGAAGAAATAGAAATTGGCAATCAATCTAGAGCTTCCTGGCATAGCTTACAGCGAGGTTCCCTAGCGTATTCCAGATTGGAAGGCAGTTTTATTTCTTGTTTAACTTGTGGTCAGTTACAAGTATTACGCAAGTTGGCCTTGTTGAAATTAACTGCACTTATAGAAAAACACTGCCCTACACATAAAACTGGTTGGAATTGGGAGCTTCCTAAATTTATAAGGAAAATCAAAACACCGGATTATAGGGACAAATTAGTTTTTGGCGTACCTTTGTCTGTTGTATTGCACCGTAGTGGACAGCCTCTGCCCAAATGTATTCAAGAAGCATTGCGCTGGTTGAGGCAGCATGCTGTTGATCAAGTTGGTATCTTCAGAAAATCTGGAGTTCGTTCTCGAATACAAATGTTGAAAACAACACTGGAAACTACTAAGACTGGTTACCTTAGTTATGATGAACAGCAGGCATACGATGTTGCTGACATGGTGAAACAGTATTTTAGGGAGTTACCGGAAGCCTTACTTACTTCCAAGTTATCAGAAACCCTTATTTTAATATTTCAGTGTAAGTTTTATATATGGTTGCTAGAAATAACGTACCTACCCAGAATGATTTTTCATTTTTAGATGTACCTGTTGCGTTACGAGGAGAAGCTGTATCATACGTACTTCTATTAATGCCAAATGAACACTGTGAAGTTTTGCAAATTCTTTTGGAATTTTTACAGTATATATCTGAACACTCATCAGTGAATCAGATGAATGCTAGTAATTTAGCTTTATGTTTTGCTCCTTCATTATTTTATTTTAATCAGAATCTAACTGTATGCAACGGTACACGTCAGAATTCAGTATCTCCGCGCAGGCGCAAACCAACAGGTGTCCCTGATCCCAAAGAGCTTTCCGAAAATAAAGCAGGTCATGATTGTCTTCTCTATTTAATTAAAAATTATTGCACACTTTTTATAGTAAGTACGAGTAATTTATAATGATTTATTGAATTTTAAATTGAAACATGGAATTCATAGGTCTCGAAAGATATGCTTACCCAATGCAACTTCTCGGACATGGATGAGAGCAAACCGTTAAGTTTATTGGAACTGGGAAGTGATCAGCACCAAGACTGGAGAGGATACTTATCACAATGTCAAAACGCGTTGCTAAAAGAGTCCAAAGAAAAGTAACTCGCTTATTGCTCTGTTTGTTTTGGTTTAGTTAATGAATATTTTAATATATAGGAGCAGAGGATGGGTGAACGTATCCAATGCTTACGGTGCAGAAGTAGAAGTGGCATACAAGAAAGTAGGCGATGGCCATCCGTTGAGGTTGTGGCGAGTAGCTACAGAGGTGGAAGCGCCACCCCGTGAAGTCCTGCACAGAGTTCTACGCGAACGTCATATCTGGGACCCAAGTGTAACTAAGATGCGAGTAGTAGACCGACTAGACGACCAATCAGAAGTGTTTCAGTATATTTGTGGTGAATGTATCCAACCTATGGTATCCAGAGATTACAGTGTGTTACGGTGAGTTTTGCATCCGTATGAAAGTAATTGAAATTGAGTGAAAGTGTTATGTTGTATGTAGAACTTGGCGTATGGACCTTGCGCGGGGTGCTTGTGCAATTGTGGAAACATCTGTGGAACACGAGAACGCAGAAATAGTGGTATCTAATTCGGTGAGAGCCATCGTGCTCGCGTCCAGGTATTTGATCGAGCCGTGCGGTTCGGGCAAATCCCGTTTAATGCATCTGTCTAGAGTGGACACGATGTAAGTATAGTGTTTATTTATAGTTGTGATGACCGAATTGTAGCAGTATAGCAATGTAACTGTTGCCATTCATGTTAATGGGTTATCGTTACAGGGGGAGAACTCCTGAATGGTATAACAAGAATTATGGTCATATGTGCAGGCTACACTTGGCCAATATACGAAGCTCATTTAAGCATTCGGCAGCGGGACCTGAGAGCAAAGTGTGATTGTATTGTGATACCAGAAACAAAAACTGAAACTCTAGGGGCCATATATGAATATTTTATACATATTATACTATACTCATACTTTTAGTCACACATTTCTAAGTCCATTGTTAATAAAATTGATCGCATTGTTTTTACGTAGCCTCTCTGATGATGGCAGGTGTTATATTTTCAGCTAGTCAAACGATTGTGCCTAACAGTAACGTATCTACGTTTCCGTACACGTAGATATAACATAATAGTAAACAACGTGAAATGCGCTGTGAACGTTAGGTTCTCGATGTCGTGCGAGAGTACAGAATGGTGCAATATTTGTTCATAATTATCTATGGATAATGGCAGTATCGCCTGTCTACCTAACCTTGATAAGATATGTTACATGTAAATAATTTTGTTTCGCTCATTATTAAATCCATAGTATTACATCGTTATTTTTATAAAAAAAAAGTATCATACATATACATATATTTTAATGTTCTTGTACATATAAATCTATATACACATAATATACATTAATAAAAAATAATATTCTATATTTGTGTAGGAAACTGGATTTAGGTAACCTGGTCTCGTATAAAATAAAAATACGTTTAATTTATAGTCGTAAATATTTCTTATGTCTTTATTATTAATTGATCTGAATCAATAAAACATGGTGAACTCTTGTGACCTGTTATACAACAATGCACGATATTACACTTTGTGCCAACAAACAATAGTTGTTGGTTTCACTCTGGTTAATAACTATCTGCAATTAATATTTGTCGCCTTTACTGTAATAGATGCGAGCACGAAATTAAAACAGCTACTCATTTTTATTTGTTGAAGCAGCGCCAGCAATAAATAACTAACAAATAAGAAAATGCAACACGTAAACATGTAGATACGTATGTATTATATTGTATAATAAGGAACATTGTTTTTACCGGCACCGGGTGTCAAATTTGAAAAGCGTTATTTAATATAGTTTTCTTGGATGTTGTTGGCACACGGTGTATACAAAAATGACTAAAAGTATTATTAAATCTATCCCACTTAGTGGGTACACACTTTTCATTGTATAAAATAAATAAGTAACATGTAACCATGTTAAATGCACCTTTCATTAGCAGAATCACAGACTTTAAGTGTGCAACAGCGAGTGGTAAAAGGTGATTGGTGCAGCAAACACGGGAGCACGAAGTATGGAGCACGGGACACGATCACATGGGACGAATGGCCACCAAGTCAGCAACGGAGGTGTCCCTAGGATATGGTAGACCTGAGTGTGATGCCAAAAGATCGACGCCCGTGCTGATGGAGCCGTCGCTGCCGACATCGAGTGACAAATGCACAAAAGTACGATGTTAATAAAACGTGGTTAAAGCTAATTAATCAGTTCTCACCTGAGCTCCTGCATACGAGGCCGTCGTCCGTCTCGCTTCTGGCGGGTAGTCGCCTGGCATCGACAGTCGCAGTGCATGACGCACAACGCAGCCGACGTAGCCAACGTGATCACAAACGGCACTGCGAAATAATGGATGATGATGGCCACCTGCTCATCCCGATTGTAATGTGTCAGTACCACCGTCTTGTTCTCGCGCGAATGGTAGCACGGGAATTCGGTGCCTTCCACTCCGTACATGTTGGTAAAGTTGGTGCATAACACGTCCGGAGGGTATCCACAACCCTTGATGTTCACCAACAGTATTGCCTCGTCTTCTACCTGTATTGGTGCTGAAGTTGACATCCCAATCCCACTTTTGTTACTGTTGATACTTAATGACGTGCTGACAACCACGCTGCTTATTGTGCTGCTCAACATACCCGTTTCGTTCTCGTTTCTATACGGCGGCGAGGCATTATAGCGCACGTAAATATGTGTGCAGTAGTACATGTCGCTGGTGCATCCTTCTCGACAAGAACTCCATGTGCAGTTAAATAAGCCTGTTAGGTCTTCCCGACGTATTGTTGTACACGTCACAGGTTCAGGTACGAAATTCGCTACCAGTGTAGATATGGCTGGATCCACGTATAATGGCACCAAGAACAATAGCGATGAACCAGCTGACATGGAAAACACTGCTAACATTGTCGTCATATAAAATCTAGCTTTTTGTTTACATGATTGCACTGCCGGGTGATGTCTTGGTTTTTTCGCCTGAGTTAATTCTTTTAGCTTTCTTTTCCGTAATTCTTCTTGTTGATCCAGGAGCAGCTCCGAGCTACTGCTCCTCATATTTACTTGTGCCAGAAACGGCGGTTCGTTACAAATACATAAAAACAGTTATGGTTCTTCAACTTACACTCACAGATTCATAACAACGTACTTATAACGTAATTTAGAATGTTCTTTTACCCTGTGCACTCCTTAATTTATGTTGAACACCGTTTCACCTTATACACAATATCAGATTTCGACGCAGGCGTCGTTACGCCGACGTTATTGAATTTATAATGCTCCTGCCAGTAGCGTACTTACTATTATTTTGTTCCGCACTACAATATGTTAACGATTTGTTTTAGCAGTTTAGTACCTTTTATAAGCTAATTAAATTGAATTAGATCGCGTGTCGTACTATTTTTTTCAAAGATTCAATTAACATTTGGGAAACAATGATAGTTTTTTGTATTTATAATTAAAAATATATATATTTTTAGATATAACATGAAATTAAATAACTTGGTATAATGGTTAGTTTATAGAAAACATGTTGCGGTGGCAAGAATACCAAGAGTAAAAATTCTCCTTGGGACTGCTTCGCTACTGCTACTAACTACTATGTCCTAGATCACTGGTGCCCATCTACGATGCTGGAATGTTGAGTTAGATTATTTTTTGTTACTGCATTAACCTGAAAGGTGCAAAATATTTTATTTTATTAATGTTAAATATATAAAAATATATTAAATATATCATCACGCCTTTTACTCATTACTGGGTGTGACACTCTGCCGTAGCAGATCTCGGTGATATATTTCTTCGCATAAAATACGGGTACCAGCTGTCAAATCATAGCCCACAAAGCTGTTAGTGGTGGATAAGCCACAGGGGTAGTTTTAATGTGGTGAAAATTGTTTGTCACCTGTGTCTCATAATGTACATTAAATATATAATACTAAATACTTTTGGTAATATTTAGAAAATGATTTATATAGAAAATAATTTGATTTTCTAAAGATTAAATTTTACGAAAGCAATTAAAATTAACTTGGCATGTACTCAACACTTTGGATACAAAAATTAAATATTAATGAATCAAACATTTAAAAATGAAATATAATTCCGAATTTTCAAAGCGCTTGGGTTAAACTGATATAATTAGATATTTGTAGTAGAATGGGGTAGGGGCTCAGTGGTATCGAGTCTGCATGAGGATCTTGAGAACTCTGGTGCGATTCCCACAGCCGACAAACAATTTTCACCTAATTAAAATTTATCTCTGGTTCCCCTCCACTAACATCTTTGGGGGGCGTGATTTGACGACTGGTAACCGCACTTCACGCGAAGAAATATATCACTTACTGAGATATGCTCACCCAGTAATGGGTAAAAAGGCGTGATGATATATTTATTAATTTATTTTTTAGTAGAAGCGGAATAATCTTAATGACATTTCCAAATACTTATCCGTTTTTACTTTTAATCATTGCCAGATCCCAATGGGGTCTGTGACCATAGTCAAATTTAAAGAAACATATTACAAAATAAGTAAATTAAGCATTATATTGTCTTATAATATTTAAAAAATCTACCCCTGTGGCTCCTCCACCACTAATATCTTTGGAGGCCGTGATTTGACGGCTGGTAACCGCACTTCACGCGAAAAAATATATCACCTACCGAGATCTGCTTAGGCAGAGTGCCACACCCAGTGATGGGTAAAAGGCGTGATGATATATTTATTTCTTTATTTTATAATAATGATAAAAACTACATATTTTCTTATTGTATTTTGAATTTGAAATTAAACTATGCATTTCACGTGACGTAGACACAGTATAACACTTGCCTTGTTCTTCCTATATATTTGTGATATGTGTTTCTCTCTTAAGTGTTGAAACTAACGGATGACAGATATCACGTGGTAAAATTTGAGGTTAGTTGTGAGAATAAAATTTACAAATGCAACTTTGTATCTTTCTCTGGTCACCATACATTACAGTAAAGTCACATATATCTTTTTTATATTTTTTAATAATCTCTTTGACAAAACTATAAATAATTAATGGTTTTAAAAAAAATATGGGTATTTTAATTTCTTGTCTAGAATCATAAAAATTAATATTTAGTTACAGATCTAGGTTATACTAAAGCAGAGATAAATACAGAAACAAGCTACCGCTCTTGTAAACCTGTAGTTCGAAGTTTTGAAAGTTGAAGATGAAGAAGAGATCGTATTCTTGATATGGTATACTCAAAATTGTGTAACAGAAATTATTTGATGTAAAATCCCTAAACAAAACTAAAATAATATAATAATTAAGCAATAAAATTACGTTACAATTATTAAATAGCAAATTGATAATTAATTGTCTATAAAATATTTTGTATTTTTAAAAAGATGGTTTTTAAAGCACATTAGAGAATATCAGTTACCTATTTGTGAAAACCGTTAGCATTAACGGATAATCTACCCGGCAAAAAATATTTTTATAATATAATATGTATTATGTTAATGATGGTTTTTTAATAATGTATGTGTAATCCATGTTCGCCTACCTAAAAGACAACTAAACACCTAAGTAAAATTGCGTGAGTGTTGGTATGTGGGATTGTGTACTTATATGCACAAAACTTAGATCATTTAACAGTATACCTTTAACAAATATGTGCGTGTAATATGTTCGTGTATATAATTTTTATATCACGGCTTCAGTTCAGTGATAATAATCCTTCAGTAATACGATTTGCTTGACAAATAATCTTATATGTATGTCATCGTATGTTATTGCCAAATAACCGTAAAACGGTTTGTTTGGAAGAAATTATACTAGGTTCAGATTTCAATTTGATGTTTATATAAACAACTGCTCGAAAATATATTTAACACATTTGTCAATATGGACGAAACTGCAGGATCTGATGTTCTTGTTTGTGCATCTGAATTTATTAAAGGTTAGTGTTATTTGAATATTTAGTGTGTTTATATTAAATTAAGAATTCTTTTTCACAGATCGTCTATATTTCATCACTTTACGAACATTAGATAAACCGAAATCTACTCTGAATACTCACTACTTTAATATTGATACTGAGTTAGTATATGAAAATTTCTATGGCGATTTTGGACCACTAAATATTGCTATGGTGTATCACTATTGTGTAAAATTAAACAAGAAGTTGAAATCAGTGGCTTTATCGAAAAAGAAAATAGTTCATTATACATCAGTGGATCCTTGTAAGAGGTTAAACGCAGCATGTTTGATAGCCTGTTATTCGGTAAGTGAAACTGTTAGATTCTAACTAGATTAGATTAATGAATATTTCTATTTCAGATCATATACTTGAATTTTTCGCCAGAACAAGCGTATAAGATTCTTACAGAATCAAACAATCACCCATTTATTATGTTTAGGGATGCATCATATGGCATGTCTGCATATCAGATCTCCCTTATGGACTGCTTGAAAGCTATCCATAAAGCTCTGAATCTTGGTTTCTTTGATTTTAATAATTTTGATTTCGTGGAATATGAGCATTATGAACGGGTAGAAAATGGAGATTTAAATTGGATAGTACCTAATAAGTTTATAGCATTTTGTGGTCCACATAACAAGTCTAAATTGGAGAATGGTTATCCTCTCCACGCTCCTGAAGCATATTTCGCATATTTTAGAAGACATAACGTGTCTACAATTGTACGATTAAATAAGAAGATATATGATTCCAATCGTTTTGTGAATGCTGGATTTGATCACAAAGATTTGTTCTTCACGGATGGTAGCACACCAAGTGATGCTATTTTACAGCAATTTATTAATATAAGTGAAAATACTGATGGTGCTGTTGCAGTTCACTGTAAAGGTATTTTGTTTATTTTTAGCATATCTAAGTATCACATAATATAAATACAAAGATAAGAACAGGCTATAAACATGAACCTGGATGAATACGATTAAAGGAATGAAATGTATTAAAATGTGGATGAAGCAGGGTGAATTTAATAAATAAATGTTCAGATCTCATTTGTTATCTATGTATTTATATGATGTGATACTAAATGGATGAATATGACTGAATCTATTCCTAAGTCACCCACGTAATCTTTTACCCGTAATTTCATCATCATACACGTTCCATATGAGTATCACCTGTGTTATTAGAATGATTTACATTTACATTAAAATATGATATCAAAGTTTTTTCTTTTAATATTTTCAGTCATTCAGAATGATGTGATACAAAGTATAGAAGTACACATATGATTGGAGACGATGAATTTAGTAAAAAAGAGATAACATCTTGTGTATAAAACTATTAAATTCATAAAATTAACTAGAAATATATCGCTGAATGATTATTTTAGTATCAACGAATAACAAGTGACAAAACATTTTCAGAAAATACATTTAACATTATATGCTGCCTTCTCACAAATATTTACATGCATGTAGCCGTTTATAACTTACTATGTTGATGTTATAGCTGGATTAGGTCGCACAGGTTCACTAATCGGTTGCTACATTATGAAACACTATGAGATGACTGCACACGAAGTAATTGCTTGGATTCGGATGTGCAGGCCAGGTTCGATAATTGGTCATCAGCAGAATTGGCTAGAAAGGTAAAATAAGATTAGCAGTAGTATTAGTAATCACTTACTAATTTACAATATAATACAGTAAACAAGCGCAAATGTGGAAAGAAGGAGAATTACATAGAAAGAAAAGAGGTCTAACGGGATCTATTAAGCACACCAGAGGCATTTACAGTATTGAGAAACCTCCTCTCATTCATAGTGCTAAACAGAGTGACAATGTTACGAGAATTTCCCACAAAGTGGACACAATGCGTCTCTGCGACATGGACGAAGATAATATAAATGCCAACAGTAGCTCCGAAGCAAAGAGTTCTTCACCGATGACACAAGGAGACAAGCTAAATAAGATCAAGGCGCAGCGGAGGTTAGCCAGGCCGGTACTGGTCGGAACCGTGTTACACGAAGGGAACAAGTTGCACACTCGAATGCGTTCTCAGCAATCTAGAAGCGAGAGCAGTCAGCGTTTTGGAACTTTCAAAATGACTCCTGTTACTGGCAAGGAGTCTCCATCAACAGTAGGACGAGTCATCAATAAAAGGTTAGTGTGTATGAATTGTATTTGTTGTAATTTTGGTTTGGTTTCTGGTTGTCGGTGTCTTGTTACGTGATTTCGTTACTTTCTGTTTTGTTGTACAGGAGCACGTGTCCGTTAACACTTTGATGGTTGGTAAGGTGGTACGCCAGCAGTGCAGCAGTCGGTCTATACCTATACCTATAGTATTGAGTTGGTAACTATGCAAGTTCGAGTTGAGTTGCGAGTGTTAGACCGTCAAAGGGTTAACAGAACGTCCGTAATACTGTTAGCTACGTGTGTACTGTGTAGTGTAGTTAAGTAATGTTGTAGTTTCCTATAGCTATTGGCAACGCGTACTGTCTTGTTTGTTGTACAGTGCCAGGACGCCAATTGTCTGTGTCTACAAGACGACATTTGTCAGATGACTAACCAAAAGTAAATCCAAATTGCCAGCTATTAAGATTCAAGCTCGTTCTGTTGACAGACATGGATTGATCCTGAGCCAACAAGATCAGGACAGCAATGCGAACGAGTCTGGTAAATCAACATTAAACATATCAGCAACAACGGCGACCACATCTCCACGGCGCTGTAGTCAGCGCGTCAAATGCATTGCCGTGAGTCCTCGCAAGTGCGCGGCCACGTCACCAGCATCAGGCGTGCTCAAGGAGTCAGAGTCTCTGAACAATACCAGCAAAAAGAGTGTCGGTGCTACCGTGGGTGCCACCAGCACCTGGCACGAGGACGAGAACGAAGACGTACAGTTACCGACCTCGAAGCGAGGTGTTAGTCCGCAGAAGGTTAAGCGCGGCAAGCGCTCTTTAACCAGCGAGCGCGACAAGGCCAGTCCGCTTAGTGTCAAGGTACTGCGGCGCTCTCACACACACAACGTGGAACACGGCGATCCGCTGCAGACCCAGTCCAAGCCCAAACTCTTTACCAAGAACAACAAGCTACTGCTGCCGGCTGTGAAAACTAAACAGTGACAAAACTAAATCATGTGTTTCAGTTCGATTCTATTTTATATTATGCTACTTATTTTTAAACGTTCAAAATTCGTGTAACAATTTTATTTAATGATGTGTTAATTTTTTTTATCAGGAATTTATTTTGTGGATTTATAAACTCTCTGTGAACAGTGATACGTCGTGTGTGTTATTTTACATATTAATAGCAGTTTTGATCCGAAAAATTGTTAATATTATATATTTACATTCCATTATTTTGTATGAAAAATCATCTTTATTAAGTACTAATCACGTCATTTATTAGGTAGAATTACATAAGATTCTAAAGCAAATTTTTAAACAATAGATCCATTTAGAACAGCAACGAAACCATCCATTTAAAAAAATAATAAATAAAATTACTTCAGAAATTTATTAATTTTAAATTTTATTAGATTATCACAATCATTTAATGCAATATCATTTATGAATATATTTACAAAAATGTGCCATTTTACCTATTGTATGGTATAAAAAACATATGTTTTTAAAAAAGGTATCAAACACATTTTATTACAGAGAAATGTAAAAATCCGTCCCTAATATTTTAATTAAATAATTAAAATTGCATGCAAAATAATGCATTTGAATTAGATTCTAATACATGTCAGGACGTTTTATTTTCACGTATTTTAATCATTGCATCTTTTTATAACAGTAGATTCATCAAAGTTATTACAAATTATCTAAATTTTTTAAAATCTAAATTTTGTTATATATGTTAATAACTTTTGTGTGTAAATAGTACAGTGTAGAAGTTGTTCGATTTTGTACAGACTAAATAATTTTTAAACATTAGAATAAACAAATTGTATATATTTATATATTAAACTCAAGGCCTAAGTTCATTTAATTATTTATATTATGAACATAATATTTTAATATAAAAAATGTCGATATATTTTTTCAATTTTATTTCTGTTTAACGTAGACAAGTCATATTTGTTTCTTTTTGTAAATATATAAATATACTAGTTGGTATTTTTACCGAAATATTTCTTAGTTTGTTCACTGATTTTTATAAATTCTTTTTAATAAACGACTAATAATTAAATGTAAAATGGTACATTTTATCATAAAATTCGATAGTATGTTATTGAAAAAATGTAGAATTTTATATTTACTTTTCAATATCAATATAAATTATGTTTTAAACGTATTAAACAAAGTTAATTGATAAAACACATATAGAGATAAGTTGACTACTAAAATATATTTTATTACTGTTTTTCCAGATTGTAAAAATAATCTAATGTTAATATGTGTGTAGCTCATTTGTGTCAAAAATTCAACGCTATATGCTATTTACATGTTGGCTTTATAATGCATTGATTGACCTAAAGAGAACTGTGCCTCCAAAATCAAGTAATTAATAAAGAATACTTGTTGATGTAGTTCACAAAAAAATAACGATAGTATAGAACTGATTTTTTTAAAGTATCTTACAGATTCTTAATGTAAACAATATTTTAATTTGTGTATTAAATATAATTATCATTTGCACAGTAACATATTGTAAACAGCACACTGTACAAAATACTAAATGAATGAATACAAAATTTAGATATATCGTTTAGAAATTAAGAAATACCTATGTATTATAGTTTGTTTATTACGGTGGTACAAATGATATAAAATACATATTGTAGCTAGATATCATGTTAAAAATCTTAATAGGTGTGCCTTTATTTAGAAAGTAGTTTATAATAACAATTTATTGTCATTTATATACTACCTAAAAGTATCAATCATTTAATCTGTTTTGTAGCAACATTGCTATTGATCCATTTGTCATGTAATGTTCATTTTGTTAAAACAATTTATTTCTATAATATAATCCATGATTCATAAAACTTATAGTTTGTATACAAGTATTTCTAGCCCAAAACCCAATTGAATTTCCCTCTTTCAGGATTGCGGAAACAGAAACATAGCAACGTACAGAAGGTAAACGACCTTTTATACATGGGCGTGAACTCATACTCCTAATTTCTGTATTGCCGTTTTGGCCGGTATTCGTTTGGATGTCGCCCAAGTTGTTCGTTTGACAGTTTTGCAGGCCAGGAAGCGGCATAACGGTGCGACGGAACGGGAATACGATTAGCAATCGCAATTACGCAATAGTACTAGCACTGTAACAGGAGCAGCCGGTTAACTTTTGTATCCGAGTGTTGGGTGCATTTGTTTCTATCCCGTAATTAATTAGTGACGTAATACTTATTTTAGTTTTCTTATTTGTGTAATCGCACAATAATACATAATTGATCATGAGTACACCGGTAAAAAAAGTTCCAATTCATTTGCAGGTATTATTATTGATTCATTATATAATATGTAAATAATCTAACGCTGCATGATAAGATTCGTTGACATATTGATATTTTAAAACAAGGCGGTGTGAATTATATAATTTTATCGGCATTTTATTTATTGTTGTAGAGTGCTCAAAATAGGCTATTAATTAAAAATGGCAAAATTGTTAATGAGGACGACATTATTGAAGGGGATATATACATTGAAGATGGTATTATTAAGCAGTTGGGACGGAATCTGATAATACCAGGAGGTACTCGAGTTATTGATGCGCGTGGAAAATACGTAATTCCAGGAGGAATTGATCCTCATACTCATTTAGAACTGGAATTTATGGGAACAACAAGTGTTGATGATTTTTATCAAGGAACTAAAGCGGCAGTAGCTGGAGGCACAACAATGATAAGTAAGAGATTTGTGAATGTAAATGAAAAATGAACAATTGGAGAATACAATCGTTGTGATTGTTTTAGTCGATTTCGTGCTTCCAAAAAAAGGTGAATCATTGTTGGATGCATACGAAACGTGGAGGGTAAAAGCTGATGACAAGGTTTGCTGTGATTATGGTCTTCACATGGGCATTACATGGTGGTCAGACAGCGTAAAAGAAGAAATGAAGATAATTTGCGCTGACCGTGGTATCAACTCGTTTAAGATGTTTATGGCGTATGATTTCATGTTGAATGATGCTGAACTGTATTTGGCATTTGAGAACTGCAAGAAGCTGGGCGCGCTGGCGCAAGTGCACGCTGAGAACGGTTCGATCATCAAGAAGAACGTGGAGCGACTTTTAGCTTCTGGGGTTACAGGTCCGGAGGGACACGAGATGTCGCGGCCCGAGGAGGTGGAAGCCGAGGCCGTGAACCGAGCTTGCACAATTGCCCAACAAGTGAGATACCAGTCTTTATTTATTATAATCTGGTTATACTGAATTTTATTGATTTATTTATGTACAAACAGAAACAGATAGGATATAGCGCGCGTTGCTTCATATTTTTATTTGATTTAATTTAATTTTGTAGGAGTTTTTGGTGCTGGTCTGTAGCATGACGGTGTATGTTGTAGGTGGCTTGCCCAATATATGTAGTGCATGTAATGAGTAAGTCGGCAGCCATTGCCCTTAGCCAAGCCAGAGACCGGTGGCAGAAAGTGTACGGCGAGACCCTGGCAGCCGCTATCGGCTCTGACGGTTCTCATTACAAGCACGATTGTTGGTACCACGCGGCGGCTCATGTGCTCAGTCCGCCGTTGCGGCCCGACGCTACCACTCCGCAATTCCTTACGACTCTTTTGGCACAGTAAGTTTATGCTCGCTCTGGCGCCGTGGCGCACTTCTGTTCTTTTCTAATCATTTTCTCATCTATTCTTCCATCGTTCCTTCCGTCCACATAAACGTACAACCCGGTATGACATCCATTATCTGCATCTCATATTTATATTTCATGTTATTATTTTTTTTGTTGCATTTGCGACGTTCACTATTTATTATAATATAGATTCACTGTGATATGTTTATGTTCACTATACGAGTACACACCCACACATAATATATGCATCTTGGTCATGTTTTATTGTGATGTACGTTATATGTTGTATAGTAATACGCATCTTGTCTTTGTGTTATATCATGTTTGTTTGTTGTTTTGTTGCTATTGTCAGCCTTTCTACATATGTAGTGTTGAGTGCAGGTGAAAGCTCCACTTTACGTAACTCATGTCTCAAGTACACAGTCCGCTGAGATTCTAGCCGAGAAACACAGTGCTGGTGAACCTGTGTTTGGGGAGGTTTTGGCTTCTGCTCTCGGACTGGTCGGAAACGGTCGATCTGTTGCTATTATTACCAGCCCACCTCTGCGCTCTAATCCCAACACCCATAACCAACTCATGGAATTTTTAGCATCGTAAGTGTGTAACGTAACATCGAAACATAATAACAGTACTAACTAAACTACAAACAACATGCATGAAAAAACAAATTGCTGTCAAAAGCAAGTTTTGTATTAATCTTGAAATCTACAGATTCGATTCATTTCAATTATTTACCGAAATCAGTCAACTGATTATTTTCATATTGTAGGGACAAACTGCAAGTAACCGGCAGCGATAATTGCACTTTTAATAAAATTCAAAAAGAACTTGGCAAAGGGGATTTCTCAAAAATACCAAATGGTGTAAACGGGGTTGAAGATCGCATGTCCGTTGTTTGGGAAAAAGGAGTACACTCAGGCATTATGGATCCGTGCAGATTCGTCGCAGTAACTAGTTCGAACGCAGCTAAAATCTTCAACTTGTATCCGAAAAAGGGTTGCATCGCCGTTGGCTCCGATGCAGATCTTGTAGTTTGGGATGCAAACAAGACTCGAGTAATTTCGGCTAAGACGCATCATCAAGCCGTCGATTTTAACATCTTCGAGGGAATGGAGTGTCACGGTGTGCCTGAATATGTCATCGTGAAAGGGCGTGTATGCGTGGATGAGGGCGAGCTGAAGGTTGCGCAAGGTCACGGCCACTTCATCGAGACGCCCGTGTATGCACCATATGTTTATGATCCGGAGAATGCGGAGAAGATTAGGCCAGAAGCCAAGTTTGACAACGGGGTCGACACGCCTGTGGATAAGCTGTCTCGTATGTCGATGGAACCCAATGAATACGCTGTGACTCCAACACTGCCTGATTCAGCGGTTAGCACACCATCTTGCAAAGGCCCACGGATGGAGGGACAACGCAACTTGCAGGATTCAACGTTCTCTATTAGCGGTAAGCACTACATGAACACTCATATCATTTCCTTTTTTCATATTTAGTTTGTCCTACAGAGGAAATGGATGGTGGTGACAGACGTTCCTGCATACGTGTGAAGAATCCGCCTGGTGGCAAGTCGTCTGGTTCATTTTGGTAGATGCCTGAATGTATAACGGCACACCGCAATAATCACAGATGATATGCTTACATGTTATGTTATTAGTTTATAATTTAATCAAATCATGTGTACCTAAAGTGGCTAGCGTATTCTCGAATGGGAACTTTTGTTACTTGATTGTATTGTATTTCCAACTTACATTCAAATGCATTGATTAAGGGCGTAAAATATATGTATGTTTGTGTTAATGCTGTCATTCTTAGCATATTGTAGTTATATATAGTTTCTTTTACTAATATACATATATTTATTGTTTGTTTATAACAATCCATAATTATATAGATTTTATATCATTTAAATATCAAAGAGAATTATGTATGTTATTTATAAGTACCATTAACTTTGCAATATAAGTGATTCGATGTAAGAAAATAGGCGCTGAATTGGAAAAATTTCTTCTGAAATGTATCGATGTAAATGATTTGTATCAGCCTTGTATTTCATATGCACCATTAATCGTTTCGCTCAGGTTATTTAACTATATTTTATTTTATATGTACATTTATATCATTAAAACATCTCACATAAACTCTATTTATTATTTTATAATACATTTACTTGAAATAATTTATCTAATAAATAGAATTAAACTGTGAAATAAAGTAACTGTGCCGATCTGAACATTTGTATTATTTTTTTAATATTACTTATTAAATGATACCGCTTCAACATCAAAGTACATATATGTCAAATCAGCAATACACTAACCTACCTCAACTATATACCGTACAAATGTATTGCTGGCTGTCAGTGACAGTTCCGCAGCAATACATCAGGCAGCAATAGTTTCATTATTTCCTTAACTATTCAACTTTATCACGGGAAATTTAGTATATTTATAGACAATAATGTTTACTACAACAAACAAATAACTGAAAATTGATACATTGTTCCAAATAGAAGTATAAGACGTTTATACCCAGCAATAGATTTAAAGGAGCACTGCAGATACACAGTGAAGTGACGTCATCAATATATACATCGTGACATGTGCCGTCTCCAGCAATAGATTTGATTTATTTCATCCCTGTTAAACTCTGAGCTATAAAATTTCGTACACATATAAACAAATACATGTACTTCAATAACAAATCAACAAAAAAGTGAAATATTACGTTAAATGTGGCGTTATGGACACATTTATACCTAGCAATAGATTTCGATAAATCCGCCCCTATTTATTTCTCGTCTATGAAACTTCATATATGTATAAACAATTACATATTCTTCAATAAACAATCAATAAAATAGTGAAAATTTAATTTAAATGAGTCGTTATGGACATATTTATACCTAGCAATAGATTACGATAAAACCACCCCTATTTATTTTACAGCTATGAAATTTCGTACACAAATAAACAATTACTTGTGCTACAATAAACAATCAATAAAATAGTGAAAATTTAATTTCAATGAGTCGTTATGGACATATTTATACCTAGCAATAGATTACGATAAAACCACCCCTATTTATTTTACAGCTATGAAACTTCGTACACATATAAACAATAATAAATACTACAATAACCAATAAACGAAACACTGATACATTGATCGAGATGCAAGTAGGAAACAATTGCTATGTCGATAGCCATGTTAGGCGGCTGGGATTCAGTTCACGCAGCAATGACGTCACATCTTACTAGACATCCATGACGTTGGTCTACAGAGTATAATTCAGAAGTTTCGTTGTATTCATTAATAAATTACGATAAAACCGCCCCTAGTTCATTCCCAGCTATGAAATTTCGTACACATATAAACAATTACGTGTACTGCAATAAACAATCAATAAAAAAGTGAAAATTTAATTTAAATGAGCCGTTATGGACATATTTATACCTAGCAATAGATCCCGATAAAACCATCCCCATTAAATTTATGTTTATTTTTTTAATTTTTTTTATTAAAATACAATAGAAATTCAAGAATTGTTTCCCTATTTCTATGTTGAAAATTCAATCATATTTACTAGCTTTTATTTAAATTGAATGTTTACATACTTATTTCTGAATTTAAATATTTTAATTACTAATGAAATTCATAAACACTAATTTAGAAAACATATGTTGAATTAATGTTATTAAATATATGACATTTTTAATAAATAATATTTTTTATTCATAAAATACACTCCAAGACATTTTGATGTGCACTGGTTTGCTTGGAAGAATCACGTTGTGCGCATGCGCTGCGTGTCGAGTCCAAAAGTAACGAACATGACAGGTAGTTTTGCTGCTAGAAAATTAGAGTTATGGAATAAAAATATCAATAAATAATAATAAAATATAGTGCCTTTCGTAAGTATAGATGTTATTCTGACGATGTTGATACAAATTTTACCTGGAAATAATGTTTTTGATACTTGAAAATGTATCAACATTTTGTTACATAAATTGCTTTGTACGTAACACGTATAGATGAAACAATAACATAGAAATATTACATTTCAACAATTAAATTTGAGATAAACGACTGTAACATCATATTTGAACATGATTTTTAGTAAATTTTCTTCAAAATCACAAGTAACATTTTTTCATATATTTACATTTAACAGTTATAAATATTATTTCTATTTCGAAAAACGTGATACATGAAAATGTGTAAAAATATTGATTTATTTTCTTTATTTTAAGTACATTTATAAAAATATTCGATTTGTTCAAATGATTAATTTGCCGAAGTGAACATGTTTATTCCATAAATTTAGTCTTGTATGACGCTGTGTTGTTGAGTAATTAATTGTACGTTATAACAAAATACTGGTAAATAGTTAACTAGAACATTATTTTAATGTTTTCGATAGATATTTGTATTTAAAAGTAGTGTAAAATGTATTTTGTAATACATAACATTTACAAGTGCTACGGCAAAATAATTATGCATTAATTAGTTGGTTTAACCAATTGTTAATTATTATTTCAAAACAATATTTTATTCATTTTGAGTATTTTTGTCAATTTTTATATATAAAAATTTAGTTCAAATATTGTTAATCGAAAAATACATATTCATATTATTTATTATCATTTACATATACAAATTAGATAATTCAGTATTGAATTATTAATAAAAAAAAGTTTATTAATTTTTGAGGAATACAATACAACATGTATTTACTTAGGCGAGTGTAACAAGACTGAACTAAAAACTAACTTACAACAGATAACTGAGGCATGTTGAACATGATGCTTGAATATGATACTATATGATAAGGAAATTTAACTGCGCATTTTATTATTATTGTTCTTATGAGAAATGCAATTACATAATTTACATATAAATATTGCTTTGTATGCATTTAAATTGCTAAAAGTATTGATTTGGTGGCTACTCAAACGATAATTAGAAAAGTCAAGTTCAACTGCGCTCAACAAGCAAAGCCTTCAGCGATATAAATACAATCTTAATAATTATTACTCAATTCAGCCATTTTGTAGTCAGTGACCAGGTTCAAATTCAAGATTCAAAAGTCACGCGTGGTTAAAATCTCGAGTGAAAAAATTGTGCATGGATTATTTTTTGTGTGCAGTGGTGTGCAGTTAAATCAATGGTCTGTTACTGTTTTTTTGCAACCACAGGTGATTCCGTGTTCTTATTGGTAGGTGCTGATGCCATTCGAAAGCCTTCAAAATAAATGAAATGGTGAATCTTTCACCTTGTAGGGCACAGACAGCGGTTTCTGCGTGTCAGGCCTCCCGAAGACCGGCTCCTTGTCAACTAGCTCTGGTAGCTGGCTCCTTGTTTCAAGTGGCTTTCTAGGAAGCGATGCTCCCCGTTCGTCATTATCCAACTCAGATTACCGAACTGTCATCATCTAAGAAGATGGTAAGAAGGTGAGTAATATCAAATAGAACTTTTTTTTAATTTTATCTCAAAATGTCTTGAAAGGCAACCATCTTCTCCAAAAAGTCTCAACATATTTTTAAGACTACCATCTTCCTCTACCATTTCCCAATTCATCTTGAAGACAGCTGTCTTCACCAAAATGGAACAAACTTCTTGTGTTTATTTTCTCGAAGCTCAAATAATGTAGGTAAACCACAAATAAAATTATTTTTGATTTTAGGTGTTTTTGTATTCCATGGGGAGACGCCTGCCTCCAATATAGTCTCCCGTGCTACAAGGAAATCTTTAAACTCTGGTACGTAAATTATAAAATAGTATAGAATGGAAAAGAGATAAATATTAAAAATTAAAATAAAAGAAATTTAAGTTATTTGTTTTTGTTTAAAGTAATAAAATTCTTGCACATCTCGATCTTTTTAGTTAATCATGCCTTATACCTATTACTGCCGTTACAGATCTCGTGGTGTTTTATTACAAGTATTTTTGTCCTAAAATAATTTATGTCCGGTTCAACACAGAAAATTAAAATACATCTCCCTGAATAGTTTGTTTTTAGCAGCGGTCATTGTATCGAATTTAGTGCTGGGGAATGAGGGCTAGTGGACGAGTTATTGGATATCTGGATTAGATTCCACGCGAGTAAGATTTTTTTTTTAACCGTCATCTTCTACTTAGACAGTAATCCGCGTTTTTGGTCTCCTTAGTACCAATGAGTTATGTCATGGTTGTTAACCTATAATGAAAATAATTTCTTTTTTTTTTGCAGGAACTCGTTGCGAATCCTGTGCATGCAGCAGGTTACTGCGGCCGCCCAGAGGTCCAAAACGACTATTTCATTCCGTGCTCATCACCGGCGAATGTATTCGTCGGGGAGAAGTGTGATTCATTTAAGGGGGTGAGTAGATGTTTTTGATTCTGAGTGATTGTAGTGTAGCTTATCATTTATATACTGGCTGGTGACTCGCTCAGCCGGTCATAGGACTTTAACATGGGAAATCAGTTTTTTGCAATTTCCTGCTTCCCTAATTATTTTAAGCAAAAACGCGTCAAATAAAAGTTTTAGGGCGTCAAATTCTGCATATAAATCAATAAACAGAATTACTTTTACGTGCTTTGTAACGACAGAAATTAAATATGAAAATGTCGAAAATTATGTTGAAAATATTGATAGCCATGGAATGAAACAAAAAACAATTAAAATAAATGCTTGACGTTTTATCTGTCAAAACATCAACGTTTGCCGTTGTGACAGATAAAATGTCAACGTTTGACGTTGGACCTGCAGGAGAAAATATTTATATTTTATAAAACATTCATAATTAAGTAGGCCAGTAAACAGTTTATTTATTTAATTTTAATATCAGAACTAAAATTTATTTATAACAAAATTAAACTATACTGGATATAATAAATACATATTCTAGTCTAGAGCATACGCTTAAAAACATCTCCATTGTTCGCTAAGCAAAACCCAAGTCTTTCGTAAAAATTACGGCGCATTTTTGATAGCTGCCGGGCTGTAATATTCCTGCATTCCTCTGCAATTCTTTGTTTTAGAGAATTCACATTTGGGTGCATACTTTAGTAAATTTCATTTTTTAAATGGCCCCACAGAAAGAAGTCATTAGATGACAAACCCTGTGATTGAGTTGGCAAATCCAACAATTTGGGAAAACCTTATTCAAATATAAAGTTACTGTGTTTGTAAAATGTGCTGGACAGTCGTCCTTCTGAAACTAAACAATATTTTCTCCTGCAACATTGTAAATGGCAGGTCCAACATCGATTTGAAGCAATTCTAAATATTTATCGCCATTCATTTTTTCATCAATAAAAAATGGCCCTATTTCATTACGGCCCAATAATCCTACCCAAACATTAACTGTCCCATGATATTGTAAATGATTAGTTAGTATTAAATTTTTATTTTCCTGATGGCAATTACGAAAGTTTTGAACATTTGGCTCTCCATTTATATATCATCAGAAAAGCAAATATTGTTGATAAAATTTTCGTCCACATTAGCCATGTCCATAATTCTTTCGCAAAAGGTCATGCGTTGAAACTTATCATTTTCAAAAATTTCTTGGTGTACGGAGAATTTATATGACTTTAACTTATGTTTTCTTAATATTTTTAGGGCAGTTGTATGGTGTATTCCAAAATCAGATGCAATTTGTCGCAAACTAATATTTGGATTATTAATTACAGCTGCGAGTATATTTATTTCGTTAGCGTTTTCTTCCGCTTCAGCTTCTTCCACCGATGCAACATTTTTCTGCTTTTTATCGCATTTCTGACACGGAACGTATACTGATCCAAATTTTTCTTGAGTTTTAATAACTTGTATTGCTGATTTTGTTGGAATTGATCTATCAGGATATAATCCCGCAAATATATCGCGTACCATGATAATGATATATCCACTATGGTACAATTTTAAAAATTGATTTTTTTCGCTGATTGTGTAAGCCATATTTCTCCAAACGTTGACATTTTATCTGTCACAACGTCAAACGTTGATGTATTGACAGATAAAACGTCAAGCATTTATTTTTTTTTTTGTTCAATAGCCATGGAGGCTATCAATATTTTCGACATTTTTATATTTAATTTCTGTCGTTACAGAGCACGTAAAAGTAATTCTGTTTATTGATTTAGATGCAGAATTTGATGCCCTAAAACTTTTATTTGAAGCGTTTTTGCTTAAAATAATTACGGATGCAGGAAATTGCAATAAATTGATTTCCCATGTTAAAGTCCTATGACCGGCTGAACGAGTCACCACCCTGTAGAATAGAAATTGTTAAGATGGAACATGTCTTGTTTATTTTCAGCTTCACCGCTGGCGTCGGCTGTTGTCCACCAACCGGTGGGTCAGTGTCACAGAATAGTTGTGCACCAGGTGGATGATGCGTTTCCTGTGGATTCGACTGCTACTGGAAGGTAGGAAGCCATATTTATTATCGATTAGCTAAACAAAAGTTAGCGGTTTCAATAAAATACGATTGTGTCTGAATAATTGGGATTAAGCTGCATATCCAATTAGTAATTGCAATTAGCAATTATAATTAATAGTAACTATTTATTCTTTCTTCCAGGCGTAATCGGAGAGAAATGTGACCACTGTCCCTACCGCTGCGTACTCATTCAAGCCGTTGAAGAGTTCTCTATTGGAACCTGCAGAACAGGAGTCGAGGAATTTAAACAGAATGAGCTTCGCCAGAGAGCTAGCTATAGAAATGCAAGCGAGGTGCCTCTACGGCGACATGTACAACTTACTACTGAAGCACGTGCAGGTACTTTTCTTTAAATACATTTTGTCAAAGAGAGTGGTTCTTCTGTTTTTCAATTAGTCATTGAAAGCTTGCAGCAGCTGTCAAGCTCTTATTGCACTCCTGCGCTAATTGGCTTACGAATGCGATTGTTAGTTTGGCGTGGGAATTAGTGACGCATTAGTACCGATAGATACTGTAAACAAATCATTAGAAATACTTGGAGTGCTGGTGTTTCCTTAGATAAATAAATTGAAAATAAATAATATGTTTTTTCATTTCAGACAGGTGATGGTGGCGACGACGATCGCTCTCCAGAAACCTACTCTTCATGTCGGAAGAGAAGAGAATGGATTGCTCTTCTACGTGGCAGATCAGAAACATTTGCACTATGTGGCGCTGTTTATTATTAATGCTCCAGTGCGTGTTCAACTGCGACTTGGAGTCGGAATCAGACGCGGAAACTCCGTGCACGAAAATGTTCTGGCATTGGTGAGAATGTTATTTATAAATAAAATCACGCCTTTTACCCATCACTGGGAAATGAATTTGTTTACTTTTATAAAAAATATAACAATAATCATTTATAATAATTAATTAAAAAAGTTAAATGAGAAATATTTTATTTGAAATGTAAATATCATGTGTATGTTTCAAGGTAACACAAAGGTTATAATAAAAAAATATAAAGTAAACACTTGGCCATGTTTCACAAAATTCAGCCTCCAAGTCACCTTATGAGGGCATCGTCAGAGGCTGGCCAGCACAGTTAGTAACCATAGACGCGTTTCGCTCTGCTGGCACAGTTCTTCGTCACCAGCTTCTTCACATGAACTTTGTTCTAGGTGAAGAAGTGAGTTATACCATACTGATGAGCTCTAATAAGAGCGAAACGCGTCTATGGTTACTTAATGTGCTGGCCAGACTCTGACGATGCCCTCATAAGGTGACTTGGAGGCTGAATTTTGTGAAACATAGCCAAGTGTTTACTTTATATTTTTTTATTAAACCTTGTTTCACCAAGTGTTGGATGACAATTAATTTTGTCTTTGTTGTTACAAAGGTTATAAGTTGTGTAATCAATTAGTAATCATGCAACGAGCTCGAGCTCCGCACTTGCAAACAAGCAGAGCTGGTGTTCATACCATATCTCTTACTAGTAAGTTGTTAGTGCTAGTGAAACGTTTTGATACATTATCAGTTAATATTAAGGGTGAGCAATTATATTTCTATCACTTTTATTACAAGTATTTTTCTTTTTACTAGCGGTCATTGTATTTTGTAAATAAAGTTAATCAAATACTTTTACCCTTTTGGGTAATTGTTTCCAATATTTAAAATATATAAGACTGTTCAAAGTTTTCTTAACAATATTTAAATTAGAGTGTACCTATTTATCATCATTTAAAACAATGACCTACAAATTTCACCACTAACAACCCAATAATGGATAAAAGATGTGATGATATAATTATACTTTCAATTAATTAATTAATTAATTACACCATGCTAACACAAGAGACATTACTTTTTAAAATTTATTTCTACTCGACTGGTTTTTGAAAAACTTGATATGTTTGACACTCGCTCTGTGTTAATTTAGGTGACTTTGGACAGCTGCAAGAAGTCTACCGAGAATCTGAAGTACGAGAAAACCGAGCTGGAGGAACCACCACTGGAGATGATGGCCCCGGGGTCTTGACGTTTGATGGCGTGTCTGGACGTTTCACTTCCATTACTTTTTCAAGTGAGTGTATCTTTTAAAATTTAAATTGGCTGTAAATATCGTGAATTTTATTATTTTTCTGAGAGAAATAATAAAATAATGAATGGATTGGTTTCAATATAAACCTACGTTCCGCGTGTACATCTGTGTAAAAGCCATTTAATTGAGCCCTTGCCCTAAATAATTTTGTTGGACGATTACATATTCTTCTATAAGTATTTTTGATGTGGTAAATTGCGTAAAATTAGATGGTTTTTAAGATATAGCCTTTGGAAAAGCGAAATTCCTTATTTTTTTCAGATTTTCAACTTTCTTGAGGCTAAATCTCAAGAACTAAACGACGACATATGAAGTTGCGCTCAACGGCATTAATTTTCTCGTGCTTCAATTAACTTGTAAACATATTTTCAGTCATTAACCATACACTTATATATTTCAAGTGAGTATATCTTTTAAATTTAAAGAGGAGCGTTAATTTGGACTGAAAATTTGGGTTGCCTATAGTTTTGTTTTGTAAATATGGCTAATTTTATAATTTCTCTGAGAGAAATAATAAAATGGTGGCTGAAATTCAGAATGACAGTTTTTCTATAATTTTAGATACAACATTTAGAAATTCGACATTTTTGAAACGGCTGTAACTTTGTAACCAGTAAAGAAATGATCGGGCTTAAAAATTCAATTCTACATTCCTTGAATTATAACTTGGGCTTCTCAAATCCACTGAGCCACGTCACTTACGTCATTCATTCATTTGAGCATTTATGACTTGAATTTATAAACAAAAATTCGATTGTATCTGAAACTGCTGTAATTGGAATCAAGTTTCTCTGATTTGTACGTTACTATTGCATTGTTGTAATTTGTATAGGAACATACACGGGCCTGGAATCATCATCTTGGAGCAGTTTGTGTTCTATTTATTTATTATTCTTGATATAATAATGATAATAGTAAAGTATTTAGGGCAGTAGATTAAATCAATGACAACTTCCCCATAGGAATCTGTGTGGAATGTCCAGTGGGTTTAGTCTTCTTCTTTCTTGGCTGTTGTCCAGCAGGTTTACGGCGGTGTAGTTTGGGTGGTTATTATCTTATCATTCGTATATTAAGGTCGTTGTGTATCGCATGGTTCTTAAGGTTTTAGATTGAAATCTGTGTAAAATTTCAATATTTGAGTTGCTGGTTGTTCCCCACAGCACAGTATGAGGACCAGATTGGTATTGCTTTAATTTTATATTTAGTTGTTGTCCATGTGCCACGTGCATCCCGAGGTATTTGGCATTATCAGCTTGCGGTATTGGTTAAGGTTGACTTGTGGGTATGTTCTTCGTTTCATGGTGAATGTGACGTGAATAGACTTACTTTCGTTGACTTTTATTCTCCATTTGTGAAGCCATCCTCGGCAGTGGCAGGTCGTTTGTGTAGGACAGGACAATTACATGTACTACAATAAACTATCAACAAACATGTGAAAAGTTAATTGAAATGAGGTGTTATGGACATACTTATACCTAGCAATAGATTCCGATAAAACCATCCCTATTAAATTTATTATTTTGATTTTTTTTTATTAAAGTACGATAGAAATTCAAGAATTGTTTCCCTATTTCTATGTTGTAAATTTAATCATATTTTAAGTACTAGTTTTCTTTAAATTCAATGTTTACATACTTATTTCTGTATTTAAATATTTTAATTACTGATGAAATTCATAAACACTAATTAAAAAAAAACAATTTTTGAATTAATGTTATTAAATATGTCATTTTCAATAAATTATAATTTTTATACATAAAATACACTCCAAGACATTTTGATGTGCACTGGTTTGCTCGGAAGTTCGCTGGCGCTGCGTCGACTCTACAGTTCATACTCGTAATTTGCAAGCGTGGTAGCTAGATTTGCTGCTAGAAAATTAGTGGTTTTAAGTAAAAATATCAATAAATATTAATCAAATATAGTGCCTTTCGTAAGTATAGATGTTATTCTGACGATTTTGATACAAATTTCACCTGGAAATAAAAAATAGTGTAAAATGTACTTTGTAATACATAACAGCTACAAGTGTTACGACATCTTAATAATGTATTTAACTAGTTTTGAATTCTCCATCTTTTGAACGATATTTAATCATATTTTTATTATGATGTTTGTCGATGATTGATTCTTTCAATATAAATCTACGTTCCGCGTACATCTGTGTAAAAGCCATTTGAGTCCTTGGCCTAAATAATTTTGTTGGACGATTAAATATTCTTCTAGAAGTATTTTGATTTGGTAAATTACGTAAAACATTAATTTTCTCGTGCTTCAATTAACTTTTAAACATATTTTCAGTCATTAACCAAACACCTATATATTTGTTAATTAAATAACTAATATGATGGATTGTAATTGCCCAAAATCTGCAATTGCGGATTAGACATGTGCATACTGAACCCCCTTTAGAGTTTGTTTCATTCATATATTCTTTTCTCATGAATTTTATATGAAAAACTTTTCAATTCGCTGCTAAAATCCACGTTTAATTAAATTAATTGAAGCACCAAACTATTTTATTTTAATTATTTTACGTTTAAATTATATACATATTTGTTTTAAAATAAGTTTAAATAGTTTTTCATTCAATCATTTTGAATTCAAATATAAATGTCAAAACTAGGGAATTAATTTATCATTAAATTAAACAAGTAAACTACATTTGTAAAATAATGTGATATTAAACTAAAATATCGTTTTTAGGTATGGATTTCATGCACAAACCATAGACAGATGTCAGGGAATGAAAACTACATTTGTCGACTTTAAAACCAATTTTTATGGAAGACAATGTTTACAATCACCACAAATCGACGACAAAACCAACTTGTGGACCTGGTGCACCAGGTTGTATATGCACAGTGAAAGCGCCAAACAGGTGAGATGATTTTTTATTTATATTTTTGGGGCTTTATTTTTTGTTTCTTTGTACTTTTAAAATATCTCGATTAGTACAAGACGTACGCGCTGCTAAATAAATTAAATTATTTTTTTAATTTAATTACTTTTTAAACAATGAGTGTATCTTTTAAATGACTAAATGTGGGTTGCCTTTTACTATTTCTAGTATACTCACTCTCAAAAGTTATGATGATTATGAAACTTAAAATAAACATGATGAAGGGTGCTATGCTATGTTACTAATACATTGTTTTTATGTTTATAGGGACATCATCAAGATGTTGAAGTAGCTGGTGTCATTGGAGCTGCCGCCATCCAGAGCTTGGAGCAGCTCGAGCTGGTGTCACCGTGGACATTATCATCAATGTAAGTACATTGTTATTTTTTTAATTATTTGGGTAAAAACAATAATAATAATGATGGTGAATGATTAGTAACTGACAATCTACTAAATATTCATTAATGATAACGGTAGTACATTATTAGCTAGTCAAGGGTGATTAATTATAAAGCTTGTCCCAGAAAAAATGTCGCCTATAATTTTTAACTAAAAACCATATAATTAAATGAATTTTTTTTAAACTATTGAAGACTTTATTGATCAACAACTAAATAGTATATAATAGCATATATTTACATTTTAATTATGATTCATCCAAAAGTTGCACAATTTCCTTTTCAGTCCTTTCATTAAAATTTGTACAGCATAATCAGATATCATTTTTGTAATTTGTTTCCACTTATATTTGAAATTATCGACAGAATTGAGTGGTTTCTTATATTTTAATAACTTCTGCTTCATATGGGGCCAATATTTTTTGATTGGGTGCAATTCAGGACAATTTTTAGGATTTTCAGATTTATGTACCAATTCTATATGTGGGGTTTCTTTTATACCAATCAATGACATTTTTTGTGTAATGACATGTTGCCAAATCTGGCCAAAATAGTATTGGTGTGTTATGAAGGGCAATAATCATCTTTCAAGACACTCGCTTAAATATCTTTCGCCGTTGATTGTCGATGTCGAAAAATAAGGCATACTGCGTTTGCCACAGGAACAAATGGCCTACCATACAAGCATCTTTTTTGAGAATTTTTCTATTTTATTTACCTTCAATTAGCTACTAACAGATTTTCTGAACTTTCCAGAATAATAATAATGACTTGGTCGAGATTTGAATTCAAGTTAACAATACGTTTCGACATTCATGATAACACATAATTTTTTTTTATATCACTTTAAAGTAAAGTTTTCTTGATCTTCATTTTGTGTTAGTTTCTTGCTTAGTATTCCTGTTAGGCACTTTTGTTTTTTTTTTAAATACTTTATAGAATTCTTTAGCTTAATTTTCTGGACTTGTTGATTGAGTAGTTTCAAATTTCTTAACCAAATATCCACAGAAAGATTTGTATTTTCACACAAAGCCTTCAAGACATTTTCTCAATATTTTAATCTACAAATCCAGGTTTGCATCCACTTCCACATTTTTTTTGTGTATTACCCGTTTCATTATATCTTCTTAACACCCTTTGAACAGTCCTTGTTGTAGATTTTAACTCTAAAGCTACTTTTCTTGTGGATATATGCCTATTTTGAACACATTTGTACAAAATATTTTCGCGTAATTCTTCGTATTTCGATGGCATCTTTGTATACTAAATTGTATGAAAGTTGTCAACTAATTGTTTTTGTATAATGCATAGCCAACTATAAAAACGCATCACATACAAATTTGTATATCTATAAAAGCAGTATACGAAAAGGCCTAAACCTAAGCGACAATTTTTTCTGGGGCAAGCTTTATTTTACTTTTACAATTATTTTTCTCCTAAAATAATTGATGTCCGGTTCAAAGCAGAAAATTAAAATTAATCTCGTTTAATAATTTGATTATACTAGCGGTGACTTTTACCCAATATTTAAAATAATTAATTCTAAAATAAACGTTATTAAAGCGAGGATGGTGTGTTGGGTTGAAAATGTTCTGTGAATGTCGTAGTGAAGAATTATTCACAATTGGTTTAAACATATAATTTTATTTTGATCATTTACTATTGTTTAATATTAAAAATTACTTTTAAATATTGTTTAGTATTTTTAATGGTAGATGCTCATTTTAAATTCTGTTTTGCAGTTGACGCAAATTATTTGAATGTGGCATTCAGTCCCAGGACTCGAGCGCCATGCCCAAGTTGTCCACGCTGTCCACCGTTGCTTCAACACACTTCAGGAACAAAAGATGAGTACAAATTTCGTTTATCTATAATTTTAATTAATCTAAAAAATGAGAAAAGAAATTATTAATAATTTATTTAGAATTTTATTGAGACATAGCCTTAACATACATCTGCTGTATTTTAATTTAATTTATTGTTAGATGTAAGAAATATTTGTTTAAAGTGCTTTAAAAGTAAATTGCTAAATTCAAAAAAAGTTATTATTTTACTTTTGTTTATACTAAATAATAATATATTAATAATATTAATAATTTCTAATAATAATAACAGTAAATTGAGTAATATTGTATTTGAAGTGTATGTTAGATGTGTATATGTTGTGTATGTTTCAAATTCACTTTAATTTTAAGTAGGTCGCTGCGAGTCTGCAACAAGAAGTTCACTTGCCAAACAAACGTCGTCGTCGTGTAATTTAACTTTTGTCTGCCTTATTTAAAGGCCTTCATAACTTCATAACCGCTATCGTATCGTGGGCTTGATTTATAGTTATACTATAAGATCAACTTCTCGAGTCGATATCGTGTTTGTTTTTATTGTTCACTCACTACGTACATTTTAATTTAGTTAGTTAGTTGCTGCCTTAATAGGAGGCCATCCTAACTGTGTGTAGTTCTTTTCGTGGGGTTGATTTATTACTATAAATCAATTTTACGAATCGAAATTGTGTAGATCGATATCTATCGTGGGTTTGATTTGAAATCAATCTCACGAGTCGATATCGTGTATTTTGTATTTTCCACCACAAAACGCTGGCCCCACGTGGGGTTCCAACATACATACATCACCAGGAGGCAAGTTTGTAAGCGTTTCGCGATCCGGGTGGGGCGAGTCCCTCGCGAACGTGCTTCTGTGTGTAGCTAGAAGGTGTAAGCCGATGTCTTGGGTGGTCGAGTTATCGAATCACAGGAACCATATTGTCCAATGAGTCATTGGGAGATCTAGACATAATTCGACTGTTCGAGCACTGCGAAATCTTCCCAGCAGTCGGGTAGGTTGGTAGGCGGTGAACCGAGAGGTCGTGGGCACGGAATATGCTCAACGTTTTTGCTAACTTGACAAGCACGCTTCGGTTGCTTTGTCGTAGATTCGTAGCTAGTCGTTGGCAAAAACTTAGGTAAGATAGGGTAGTTAGGGAGAAAAAGAGCGACACCATCATTGAAGACTACGTAATCTGTGATTCTCTTTCAGGTTCTTCCTAACACTTGACCGATATCTTATCGTGGATATGATTTATAGTTATACTATAAGATCATATTCACGAGTCAATATCGTGTCTTTTATCTCTACGTACATTTAAATTTAGTTAGTTTAGTTTCTGCCTTATTAGAAGGCCTTCCTAACAACTGTGTAGTTCTTTTCGTGGGGTTGATTTATTACTATAAATCAATTTTACGAATCGAAATTGGTTAGAACAATTTCTATCGTGGGGTTAATTTATTTCTATAAATCAATTTTACGAATTGATATTGTGATATCTATCGTGGGTTTGATGTGTAATCAACCTCACGAGTCGATATCGGATGTTTTGTATTGTCCACCACAAAACGCCGGTCCGCCGTGGGGCCCAACATACATACTGTAAGCGTTTCGCGGTTGCTTTGTCGTAGATTCTTAGCTAGTCTTTGACAAAAACTTAGGTAAGATAGGGTAGGTAGGGAGAAGAAGGACACCATCATTGAAAACTTACTGTTTTTCAAGGAGTATTTGTACTTGTTTCTAATAATATTTTGTTGTTAGGTGCGATGGTGAATGAAGAAAACCAACGTTTCCTGTTGGTGATTACATCAAATGCTGGGAAGATTCATCAGCAACAGAATCAACAGCTTCTCCTCAAACACATCAGAAGATGACTGCAAAGTCAACGCAGAAAGTCGTCAAGACCGCTGCCTCCAACATCAATATAAGATAATTATTAGTTTTAAGTGGGTTGTATTTAATCGAGCACCAAAATATCAGCTCTAAATAATTCATATTCGATTTCCAAAATACTAGACTTTGCTAATCTGTTTATCAATTTAAATATCAAATATTTATATTTGCTATTTGCCATATTAGCATTTAATTTTCCATGAAGCTTATTTACTATTATATTTAAAGATCAGTTAGTATTTTTTTTATGCCTAATTATTATTTTTAGTATTCATTTAATTATTTCAGACTATCAAAATATAATATAACTAGGGTTAAAAATATATATTTTTGGTGTTTAATAAATATATTTCTGGCAAGAGCAACACAGTTCTTATTGATTATTTATGATACAATGATTTCGGTGCTCATTTAAATTATTCCCTTTTTAAATTATTTGGGTAAAAGTCGGTTAAAAACAGTAATAAATATGTTGTTTTAAATTAATATAAAATAGCGCAATTGTGTACAAGGGAGAATGTGAGTGAAAATGGACAGAGAATGATTGATTTTATTCTGTGTGATGAACGATTGATGCACGGTTTTTCACTACATTCTGACATTTATATGACATAATTAATTGTCACAATTTTGTTGAGCGACTTGGTCGTGTTAGAAGACCTAAAATAATTAGAAATATAGTAAAACCGTCAGAAGGGTATCATTAAAAATATATTACAATATACACTCTTCTATTTACTATTTCATATACAATTTAATTCTTTTTTTATTGAGTTAATTTGTAATTTTACGTATTCCTCTTTTTTTGCCAATTTGCACCAATTTTTAATTGTCTGTCCCCATTATTTTCCTCTTTTTAAAATTATTTATACTTGTGCTAGAATTTTAATGAACGCGTACCTGACATAGAACTTAAATTTAATCTTGTACATTATTAATATTTTTATCTTTGGACTAGAGAACTTTTACAATTTTGGCCCTACAGTATTAAATGAGGCACTACACTTTTCTTCTTCTTAACACAATACTTTATCAGTTTTGTTCATTCTATACATGTTTTTAACTCTCACTAAATCTATTAATAACTCAACTTCATTGGTGGAAAAATTTGCAGCTCTTTTAATATTTTCCATCATGTGTATATAAATATATTTCTTATTTTGCCTGTGACAGAATATAAACTGAATTTCGGTAACCAATGCAATGATTATAATTTTCTCAGAATCCCAAATTACACAACACCATAAAATTATGTTGACATTCAGTTTAGGTTCAGCTGAACTAGATTAATTTGACAAGTTATAAACAAAAACTGAAAAACCGAGTATGAGAAGTGTATTTGATGGTGTCGCGTATACGTCTGGATAAAAGTTTGTGAATGAGGATGTATAATGAGGATGCTAGAGATATGTCTGTTGAATAAATAAATGAATGAATGAATGGTACGAATGGTAAATTATATTGTGGAATGAATCAGATGAGAATAATGTTGCGTGTAAAGAATGGCAAGGCTCCCGGCTTGAATGAGATGTTGATGTTTGGAGGTGAGAGGTTATTTGACTCCTGATGATTGGAAATGCGCGCACGCAGTTAGTGTTTGAAGGTAGCGAGGTTGCGGTAGTGTCTGCATTACCTGGTACGGATGATGTTGTTGTAAATGATTTCAATAAAAAAAGCAGAAAACGATTTAAATAATGTTAATTAATGATAATGTGTTGGTAAAAATAATAAATAAAACCACTTAGTATTTAGTTTTATAAATTTGGCAATAACATTTATTGCACAATTTCAGCAGTTGCGCCATCGTCAGAAGGTAGATATGGTTTACAAACACTTATATATATTGTAGAGAGAGGGACTGTTTAGGGAATTTCCTTTAATGACAAGGTCTATGAAAGTTGAGTTTGTAACATCTAAATATTCATTCATTAGTTTCTGGTCGGCCCTAACGGCTTTCTTAATTTTAAAAGCTTCAAGGAATGTGAATCGATATCCTTTCCTTTTACATGTAGAACTGACAAATTACATATAGAACTTTTATGATAAAAATCTATCAAGTGTTTAGCTAGATTAGACTGGGGACTTTTGGTCATATAATTATAACAATACTCTTTAAATCTAGTCTGGAAACTTCGTCCTGTTTGCTCTATATAAACAAATTCACAATCTTTACATTTAATTTAACAAAGGGTCTTTATTAATTAGTTTATTATTATTAGTATATAATGTCAAATTTCCTCCAATTCTTGGCCATACTACGATTCATGCCATTAACATAATTTCATTTTTTATAAATTGATTTAGATCTAGTTTCAAAGTGTAACAGGATAAAATTAATTTCTTGTAATTGATCTAATTTTCTTATTTATTAGCTTCACTTTGTTTGCTGCAATATTTAAAATGATTATAATTCAGATCATCAGATAAATTATAAAACGTTGCTAGCTTCATATTACATGGGTGATACAAATTAGTGGGTTTCCTGTAAATATTAAATTTAAATGTATTGTTAATGTGTTGGATAGTAATGGCCAAGATATTTATGCTTTTATTAACTTTCACTTCAGTGGTGAATTGTGTATTTTAATCAAATGAATTAAGGACATTTAGTAGTTGTTGCTCCTGGTGTAAAGGGATTAAAACATCGTCGATATATCTATACCAAAAATGTAAATATTTTAGGAGGTATTTATTGGAATTGAGGAATATATTCTCAAAATTGTTGATGAATATTTCAGATAATAAAGACCCTCATTTTGTTAATTACAAATGTCACCAAAGAGCAAAAATAATTTGTTTGTAGGCAAACTTCCAGTAAGTTTAAAATCTCCCGAGTCATAGTTATGTCTAGAAGTTTGAAAATTGGAATGGAAGTAAATTCCCAAAACCTCCCTCTCTCTATTAACAGAGTTAGTTTGTATTTGAACTACATATAAGTGTTTGCAAAACCATTTCTAAATTAATGAAACAAAATGTTTAGGTGATGGATGATGTGAGATTGGAGATGAAATGAATGTGTTTATATATTAGGGTAGTATGTGATGGAAGTATGAACGTATTAATTGAGAGATTGAAAGAAGAGTATCAGTGGGTTGCAAGGTGCTCTGTGAACATTTGTTCAGAATACATTGGTGTATGTTGTATGATGACTCTGAGATTGACATGAATGTTGTTGAAAGAGTGAGTATAAGTCAGATGAGATAGTTTAGGAATGTGGAACGTGTGTCGAATGGAAGATATGAATGAACTTGTATGAAAGAATTTATGAATGTATATGTATGTATTTATGTATGAAGAGTTGATGGTAGATTGAGCATGTGGTTGAAGCAAGGATGACTGAATGTTTCAGGGGTTCGTGTTACCCCATTTAATAAGATATAGCGTGATGCTATGTATAATAATTATCTTTACAACATATTTATTATTTGTTTAAACTATATAATAATGAATGATTCACTTTAAAATTATAATGATGAATCGTTCTCATCTGTAACACAATACTTTGCTAGCTGACAATTTATTATACATACATATATATTTTTTATTGTAACATTAGCAGATTGTCAGCTACTGAAACATTGTGATACAGAGACAGTTAGTATAAAAAACAAACAAATTACGGATGATTAACTAGATTTTTCATATGTTAAACGTTCCGGCATTATTTTAAACAAAAATATTTGAAGTAAATGATTGATATAAATAAATTTGAATCAGTTTTATTTTAAATATTATTCTCTAAACAACTTATGACCGATTTAAATAAAGTTAATCAAATCATCCTCATCGATTATTTATACTAACAGTCAACATATTTTGTAAATAAAGATAATGAAATACTTTTACCCAAAATAATTGTATCAAAGTATTAATTCTAAAAGTTTCCTTTATAATAATTAAATTGATTTCTTTTTAAAAATTGGGAAAACTGACAGAATTGATATTTACTAAATTTCCAGTGATAAAGTTGAATAGTTAAGGTGAAGCATACGGCCTGAAGTTCGTTAATCAACAATTTGTTATCGTGTAAGTAGGGTTTCTTATGGTTTTGACAAAAATGTTGATCTGACCAATCATAAAAAACCAAGTATGAGTCTATGCTAAATAGTGGTAGGGGTATTGGCACGTAGTTTAAAATTATATAAACATGAAGATTTTCAAGAAAATTATTTTAAATAACAGAAAATAATTCTAAATGATATGTTAACACAATAAACACTAAAATGTAACAAAATATAGTATTTTATTTGATATTATGACATAAAAACGACATTACAGCAACTTGAATATTCCGACTTTATAATCGCAGTTCGCATTTCTCATGTATTTTCTAATCATGTTTACGTACTGTAATCCTAAAATGTATTGAAAACTTGTAAACGTTTCAATTAAACAAAATACATGCACTCTCAGAGTTTTAGATGCTTTTTTATATATCCAAATATGAAAATAATTCCCAAGCATTTGTTTATAAATTTATGTACGTATTTTTAATTTTGCATCGACGAGGTATTTTTGTTCTGTTTTATCAATTAGTTGTACATAAATTTAATACTATGTATATTATTACTACACCTTGAAGTATTGGCTTTAAAATTATATACAATTTATCGTAAGTTTCATTCATAAAAACAAAGATATCTTATTTGAAAGAGATCAAGTCAGATCAAGTGTTCTGCAGCTAACTTAAGATTTAATTAAGCGGATGCTTCACCTTAAGGTGAAGCATACGGCCTGAAGTTCGTTATCCAACAATTTGTTATCGTGTAAGTAGGGTTTCTTGTGGTTTTAACAAAAATGTTGATCTGACCAATCATAAAAAAAACAAGTATGAGTCTATGCTAAATAGTGGTAGGGGTATTGGCACGTAGTTTAAAATTATACAAACGTGAAGATTTTCAAGAAAATTATTTCAAATAACACAAAATAAGTCTAAATGATATGTTAATACAATAAACACTAAAATGTAATAACATATAGTATTTTATTTGATATTATGACATAAAAACGACATTACAGCAACTTGAATATTCTGACTTTAGAATCGCAGTTCTCATTTGTCATTTCTCATGTATTTTCTAATCATGTTTACGTACTGTAATCCTAAAATGTATTGAAAACATGTAAACGCTTCAATTAAACAAAATACATGCACTATCAGCGTTGTAGATACTTTTTTATATATCCAAATATGAAAATATTTTTTTCGACAAGCATTTGTTTATAAATTTATGTACGTATTTTCAATTTTGCATCGACGAGGTATATTTGTTCTGTTTTATGTTATCATTCATCTTATAATCTGTAAGAAATATAAATAAATTCCTACTTCCTTTTGTGAAATATTTAAGGTTAGAAAAAGAATTGTTGTCTATAAACGTTAAATTAAAACTTTGATAAAAATATCGGTTTTTAAACAAATAATCCATTTCAATATTACTAACCATACTGTTCTACTAATCTGCTCTGCTAAAATAGATCAAATGTTTGCAGTAAAACTTGATGTATCGTACTAATAACTTCGAATATTAGTGTAATATAATACGAAAAATAATATAGATATATGTCAAACATAAATTCTGAAATACTCATTCATAACATGTATACATATATCTACATTGTGAAATATATCATGAATGACAGCTGTCAATCTAGATGTTCATTTTTGCACTGAGTGTACGACAAAGCACACATCAAGTGTGTCAAATGAGTATTTCGCAAAGTTGCTGCAACAAATTCAAATTTCAAGAAAATATTTTATATACTTATTCTCATCTAAATGAAGGAACAAGTAGTGCAGAATAATCTCACAACATTCTACTTTTTGATATGTACAATATAAAGAATGTGGAATTTCTATAAAACCTTAAGGTGAAGCATCCGCTTAATTAAATCTTAAGTTAGCTGCAGAACACTTGATCTGACTTGATCTCTTTCAAATAAGATATCTTTGTTTTTATGAATGAAACTTACGATGAATTGTACATAATTTTAGAGCCAATACTTCAAGGTGTAGTAATAATATACATATTATTAAATTTATGTACAATTAATTGATAGAAAACGGTTCAAAAATGGACTTGAATTTCTCAAAAATGCCGAGTACGATTTTCTTTAAATTTTTTTGTATATTTAAGAATAAGGCCCTCTATAACATATACAATTTTTATCCAATTTGAATTTGTAACTTTTGAGAAAAAAAAATAAATATGCGAAAAAACGCTCAAAAGCAGGCTTTTTCGGATATTTTTGTTTTTTTTTTCAAAAGTTACAAATTCAAATTGGCTAAAAAAATTATGTGTTATAGAAAACTATGTTCTTAAATATACAGAATTTTTTAAACAAAATCGTACTCGGCATTTTTGAGAAATTCAGACTCGAAATTTTGATATCTTGACCTGCTGCATATCAATTCAAATTTGTTTGTTTTATAGAAATTTCACATTCTTTTTATTGTACATATCTAAAAGTAGAATGTTGTGAGATTATTCTGCACTACTTGTTCCTTCAGTTAGATGAGAATAAGTATGTAAAATATTTTTTTGAAATTTGAATTTGTTGCAGTAACTTTGCGATATACTCATTTTACACACTTGATGTGTGCTTTGTCGTACACTCAGCGCAAAAATGAACATCTAGATTGACAGCTGTCATTCATAATGATATATTTCACGATGTAGATATTATATACATGTTATGAATGAGTATTTCAGAATTTGTGGTTTGACATATATCTATATTATTTTTCGTATTATATTACACTATTATTCGAAGTTATTAGTACGATACATCAGGTTTTACTGCAAACATTTGATCAATTTTAACAGAGCAGATTAGTAGAACAGTATGGTTAGTAATATTGAAATGGATTATTTGTTTTAAAAACCGATATTTTTATCAAAGTTTTTAATTTAACGTTCATAGACAACAATTCATATTCTAACCTTAAATATTTCACAAAAGGAAGTAGGAATTTATTTATATTTCTTACAGATTATAAGATGAATGAAACATAAAACAGAACAAATATACCTCGTCGATGCAAAATTAAAAATACGTACATAAATTTATAAACAAATGCTTGTGGAAAAAAATATTTTCATATTTGGATATATAAAAAAGCATCTACAACTCTGATAGTGCATGTATTTTGTTTAATTGAAGCGTTTACATGTTTTCAATACATTTTAGGATTACAGTACGTAAACATGATTAGAAAATACATGAGAAATGAGAACTGCGATTCTAAAGTCAGAATATTCAAGTTGCTGTTATGTCGTTTTTGTCATAATATCAAATAAAATACTATATGTTATTACATTTTAGTATTTATTGTGTTAACATATCATTTACAATTATTTTCTGTTATTTGATATAATTTTCTTGAAAATCTTCACGTTTGTATAATTTTAAACTACGTGCCAATACCCCTACCACTATTTAGCATAGACTCATACTTGGTTTTCTATGATTGGTCAGATCAACATTTTTGTTAAAACTACAAGAAACCCTACTTACACGATAACAAATTGTTGGTTAACGAACTTCAGGCCGTATGCTTCACCTTAAGGAAATAATGAAACTATTGCTGGCTAATGTATTGCTGCGGAACTGTCACTGACAGCTAGCAATACATTTGAACGGTAGAACTATAGTTGAGGTAGGTTAGAGTATTGCTGGGAAAAAGTATTGCTGATTTCACATAGATGGAATAAAATTTGCGATATGGAGTACAACATAGAATTTATACGCGGTTTTTTAAAAACCAAGAACACACCGAAAAATCTACAATGAAATAGAGTGAATATTTTATATACATAACATTTTTAATAAAAATGTATAAATATCAATTGTTAGTATTGACATCTTTTATTTGGTAAGTATATGGTACTATTCATTCCGTAATATAATGTTTATATGATATTATTTTAGTTATACTAATGCTAAAATTAATTTTCGTGAGAAAGAGAAAGAAGTACTAGACCAAATTTTAGGGCCTGGTCATTACGATGCCCGGATTAGACCATCTGGCATAAATGGTACCGGTAAGGACAGTATGATTTAATTTGTAAAAATCATTTTATTTGCAATAATAGTACAATTTAACTCAGATAGTTAATTTGAATAAATGGATTTTACATGTGAAATAATGATAACTAGTAATAAGTAATTTATTTTATAATATTAAATCGCAAACAGAATCCAGATTGGATCAAGATAAAGATTTAGTGAATATAGAATAGACTAACATTTTCTTTTTACATATTAGATGGTCCTGCAATAGTCCGTGTCAACATATTTGTAAGAAGTATATCAAAAATAGATGACGTAACAATGGTAAGTAATTTGTTTATCAGTGAATTCATCGTAGACTATACTATACTATAGCACCGATGTCTGTCTATACACTTGTCGTAACACTGATATCTCTCTGTATCTATATTTCCAGGGTGTTTACTGTCATTTTGTGTTTTCTTGTGGTATTTGAAGCATGTGTCTGTCTGTATGTACATATATCTCGAGAACTACGTCTGTATTATCTAGATTTCTTTGCAGGAATACAGTGTACAATTTACGTTTCGGGAGCAGTGGTTAGACGAACGACTCAAGTTCAATGATTTTGGTGGTAGACTGAAGTATTTAACACTAACAGAAGCAAAGAAAGTATGGATGCCGGATTTGTTTTTTTCGAATGAAAAAGAAGGACATTTTCATAACATTATTATGCCAAATGTTTATATCCGAATTTTCCCTTATGGGTCTGTCCTATATAGTATTAGGTAATTGTCATACGGTATAACAATACTTGTGCAATTCATTCTCTTTTTAACGTTTTAGAATATCTTTAACACTTTCTTGTCCAATGAATTTAAAATTATACCCACTGGACCAACAGATATGCTCATTGCGAATGGCAAGTTGTATGTACACGAACGTCTGTATGATTTTCTTGTACAACAAATAAAATACAATGATTTCGTAGACGGTTGGACAACCGACGATTTGGTATTCCTCTGGAAAGAAGGCGACCCAGTCCAAGTCGTGAAGAACCTGCACTTGCCACGCTTCACGTTGGAAAAGTTTCTTACGGATTATTGTAATAGCAAAACGAACACGGGCGAATACAGTTGCCTGAAGGTGGATCTGCTCTTTAAACGTGAATTCAGTTACTACCTCATCCAAATCTACATTCCGTGTTGCATGCTGGTGATTGTGTCGTGGGTGTCGTTCTGGCTGGACCAGGGTGCGGTGCCGGCGCGCGTCTCTCTCGGCGTCACCACATTACTGACGATGGCCACGCAGACCTCGGGTATCAATTCGTCGCTGCCACCCGTGTCGTACACCAAAGCTATTGACGTGTGGACTGGTGTATGTCTGACATTCGTATTCGGGGCACTACTGGAGTTTGCTTTAGTGAATTATGCCTCGAGGACGGATAAGCAGAAGAGTGTTAAAGCACAAAAGAGGGAGTTTATGGGGATGAATGCGAGAACAAATAATACAGCGTACGCAGTAGTATGTTATCGTCTTATCACAGATTTAATTGAATGATTTCACTAGAATTGAACGAGTATTGTTATAGAAACACGTGAGTCGTCACTGTGAAATCCACATGAAGATGTCGCAGGAGAATTGCTGTCGCTCGTGGTTGTCCAAGTTTCCCACACGGTCCAAACGTATCGACGTCATCTCCAGGATCACATTTCCCTTGGTATTCGCCATGTTCAACCTGGCCTACTGGTCGACCTACTTGTTCCGGGAAGACGAAGACGAAACGTGAAAACTGATTGAGTATTCACGTTTGTTATACTGTTTGTCGTATTCGTATGATTTGTGATGAATTTTCTTTATTAGCCGGCAGTAGATGAATTCAATGTTTTAGACACTAGTTTTTAAGTAATTGCACAATTATCGTGTAGCTGGAAAAAGTCCCTTACTAATACATAATTATCAGCATCTTTTTTTGTTCTGAATTGAAACAAACTTACAATGTCTTATGATGTCAAATATCGAATACAATGTAAACAGGTCTCTATGTGCTCTATCCACCTGTGGCCTATACATTTCGTAAGTATTACTACATTTGTGCATATTTATATTCATATTGTTACTGTATTTACACATTCATATTACCTCTACTACATTTTCTTAAGGGTCTAACGTCTATCTTATCTAAATAATTACTGGTCTTTATGTGTACAATTTTATTCATCTCTTTGTGCTTATACATAATTCAAATAAGTTAGAAAGGTAAAATATAGTCAATTATATTTTTATTTTCCTTTGATAGTATTAAGTCAAGTTTAAATAGTACACTTTTGTTGCAAATTATAATATTTTCAAGTTATATGTTAAAATATATATTAAATTCTTAAAATATAAAAATAGTAAAGTAAAGATGCAGCAATTAATTATTTCTGGTTACGCCACTGGCCAAAAAAGTAACGAATTAAAAGACATGAATATAGACACTTACGCATAGTGTTTGTCTCATGCTCTATCTGAGAGTGAGTCATACTTTTAATCTAATGTTTTCTCATTTATAACAGCAAATTTTATTTAACCAGTCGTATGCTACAAACAGTAAGTAATTTCATTATTTGTTATTATTAAAGTTATGTTGTATGTATAAAATGTAAATTAGTAAACAAATAATGAACATAGTTCAGTTACGACAGGTGGCCACTCCCCATTATTTATAATTTAAATTCTCATGTTTCCCTGTTTTTATTCATATTTACGTTAATTCTTTTATAATTATAGTGAAAATAAGTTTGATACGTTTATTTACATGTATTTAACCTTACATTATATACTTGTGTTATGTGTAATAAAATGTTATGAATGTTTATTGTGATTTTGAAATAGGCAGCACAATGTGGCCAGCATCAGTTGCATTTTCCCTGATGTTAGTAGTTGTTACATCTCAGTTTTACGGTGCAAATAACGTAAACAGTGATTTATATGAGCCGCTTCGTTGTCCACAATATTGGCTACAGTTTCAAGAATCTTGTTACCGTTTTATTAAATCTCCTTTAAGAGCCTACAACGAAGCAAGGAAAATATGTCAAGTAAGTACAATCAAACTATCCGTAAAGAGAATGAATTCTAAATGAATTTTATATTAACAGGCGTATGAATCAGATCTGTTAGCTGTTAGTAGTTTAGAAGAACATGGGTTTTTGGTGCATCAATTAAATTGGCAAGATCCGCAACACAGAAGATGGTACACTGCAGCACATCAGCAGAGTGCTGGATACTGGAATAATCCAGTCGATGGATCTCAGTTGTTGAATATGGAAAATGCTTTTCTTCCAGTTGAAGATGAATACGTTAACGTTGGGAAAGATTACTTGGTTTATAGGTTAGAATATTATGCTTTCATTCATTATTTGTTTTGTTTAAAAGTTGTTAAAATCATATCAGCATAGAAAAACAGCAAAATATGTAAAAATATAAGGACCTTTTTTGTATTTTGCCAGTTTTTCAAATCAGTTAATGAGATGGGGTTTCGAGCAAGTTCGTGGCGATGAACCTTTGCTGTACATTTGCGAAGCCGCTGTCGACCGCCTTCAATATCTGGTAGTTGATGAACGCACATACACGTACGGAGTAGAAGTTGAGAATCCAGAAGAAATACCTCGTGGACCTTATTTCATAAAACAGCCTGTGGACAAGACTTTTGATTTATCCAAGCGTACTATTTCTAATGACATATCACTTAGGTATGTTCGATAATTGTGTTTCTTATTATTAGGTTTCATTTTTGTTGTGTATAGTTGCCTTGCAGGAGGATACCCAACTCCGACTTACGAATGGTTTAGAGAAGATTATGAAAATGATAGATTAGTAGCAAAAAGAATTAATCCCTTATCAGATGGCCGTTTTACCATCAGTGGAGGCATGTTAATTATAAATGATCCCAATCAGGTATTTTATTAGAAACATTAGTGTATTGAAATTTTCTTCTAAAATAAATATAATTTTTGCAGAAACTTGATCGAGGTTCTTATCACTGTAAAGCTTCAAACAGATATGGTGTAATTATATCAGAAAGTGTAAATCTTAATTTCGGTTATATTTTGGAATTTAATTTGAAAAGATCTGCTGAATCCGGAGACCAGAATTGGGGAAAATCATTGTATTGTGACCCTCCGCAACATTTTCCAGGTATGTTTATATTTTTAAATCTAAACTAATATAAATGAATTAAATATTATAGGTGTCAAGTATTACTGGGCTCGTGACTATTTTCCAAATTTAGTCGAGGAAGATAAACGCGTGTTTGTCTCATACGACGGTGCACTGTACTTTTCAGCCTTAGAAACTATAGACAGAGGCAACTATAGTTGCAACGTGCAATCAAAGGTATCGGACACTGGACGTAACGGACCGTTTTTCCCATTGAGAGTGAATCCACATTGTATGTGAATAGTGACACTATTTTCGATGTATTCAATGTTTATTGCGTTGTATATTTCAGCAAATTACCAGCAGTTAAAATTCGCAAACAATTTCCCAAAAGCTTATCCAGAGGCGCCCGTTGCCGGACAGGAAGTGCGCTTAGAATGCGTGGCTTTTGGATAGTAAGTTTAATCATCTCTTTGTTCGCTTCATATCTGTATCTGTGCTTTGTATTGTCAGTCCGGTCCCCTCGTATAATTGGACTCGGCGCGGTAGCCATCTTCCGCGCGGCTCCTACCAGATGAGCTACAGTCGCGTACTTATCATTCCGCGCGTGCAGGTGGAAGATCAAGGGGAATACGTGTGTCGTGTGTACAACGACCGTAGCTCACTTGAGCACAGCGTGTTCCTCAATATCCAAGCCGAGCCCAACTTTACTATTCCGCTTTCCGACAAGCACATTGATAACAAAGGCGATCTCACGTGGACATGTGAGGCCTTTGGCATTCCCGATGTCAACTACACCTGGTGGAAGAACGGTCGCCAACTCAGTATGGAGTATCTCGACCCTGAGGATAAGGATAGATATCACATCCAGGATAACGTGTTGACGATACGGTACCTGGATCCAGAAAAAGACCCTGGAATGTATCAGTGCCGCGCACAGAATCAACTTAAAACCAAATATTCTTCCGCACAACTTAGGGTTTTGTCGCTGAAACCTTCGTTTAAGAAGCGGCCCTTGGAATCTGAATCGTATGCAGCTGAAGCAGGGAATATTACGATCAAATGTAACCCTGAAGCGGCACCAAAACCGAAGTTTGTCTGGAAGAAGGATGGCAATGTTATTGGATCGGGAGGACATCGGCGAATAATGGACAATGGAAATTTGATTATAAGTCCAGTAAATCGAGACGATGAAGGAGTATATACTTGTACTGCATCAAATACCTATGGTGTTGATGAATCTCGAGGACGACTGATTGTTTTACATGGACCGAGACTAGTGGAATATTTACAGCCCAGAATTGTGATGCCAGTCCACCGTAACTTAGGCTTGCGTTGTCAGGCAGACACAGAAGAAGTTCTAGATGTTGCTTATATTTGGACACACAACGGAATGAGAATCAGGGACTATGATGTGTTTAACAATCCACGAATTAGAATCGATGGCGGCTATTTGGATATAGAGAACACGACATTTGCCGATGCTGGCGATTATGAATGTATCGTCAAATCAGCGGTTGGGCACATTTCATCCAAATCTTCGATAACTATTCATGGGCCTCCCGGGCCACCAGGTGGAGTACAAGTCATCAGCATTCAGAAAACATCGGCCACATTGCAATGGACAGATGGGACAATTCATGGCAGACCTATATTGCACTATATCATTAGCGGCAGAACAAACTGGAACCATACATGGATGAATATATCGGATAGAGTGTATGGACGGGAGATTGATCGGTACACGGGACGTAAGGAGGCAACAATCGACAATGTGCTAGTGCCGTGGTCGGTGTATGAGTTTCGCGTGTCAGCCGTTAACGATTTGGGCACGGGAGTAGCATCAGCACCTAGTCCGCAGCACGCCACGCCACCTGACCGACCGTACCGCGCGCCCGGTCGCATTGGTGGTGGCGGAGGTAAGATCGGCGATCTCACCATTAGCTGGACGCCGTTGCGGCCAGAGGAACAGAACGGCCACGGTATCCACTACAAAATCTACTGGCGCCGCTCCAAACATGACACCGAATTCCAAAGTTTGGCTCTCAAGGAGTACGGCAACACCGGCATGTCCGTTGTGCATATTCCGGAACAGTTCTACTATTCTGAATACGACGTCAAAGTGAAGGCAATCAACGACATAGGCATGGGCCCCGAGAGTGAAGTGGTGACGATCTATTCTGCAGAGGACATGCCGTTAGTGTCGCCGCAGGTGGTGAAGGCGCGTTCTTACAACTCGACGGCCCTCAACGTCAGCTGGGTACCTATCGACCAATCGCGCGAGGTACTTCGCGGTAAACTGATTGGGCACAGGTTGAAATACTGGAAAAAAGGTATTCCTGAAGAGAACGCTGTGTACTATTTGTCGCGCTCCATAAAGCCGTGGGCGCTGGTTGTGGGACTACAGCCTGATACGTACTATTACGTGGAGGTGATGGCATACAACGCGGCTGGTGAGGGTCCCGAGAGTCAGTACTTCCTAGAACGGACATACCGCAAGGCACCGCAGAAACCACCGTCGTCTGTTCACGTGTACGGTGTCAACCCGTCTACCGTGCGCGTTGTCTGGCGCTACGTGGCACCGTCCTTAGAGGAAGAGCCTCTCATTGGATATAAAGTACCGATAAAATACCTGGCACTTAATGCAAGTGAATCATGTTGACCATTTTCTAGATTCGTGTTTGGGAGGTAGACCAAGACATGAGCACAGCTAATGACACCGTGATTCTAGTGGGCGGCAAACTCGAGGCTTACATTACGAACTTGTCGCCTGGCAAAACGTACCATATGCGAGTTCTCGCGTACTCAAATGGGGGCGACGGACGGATGAGTTCTCCTGCACACACATTTCAGATGGGTAAGCACTATTACTGCTATCTCTACTTATTACGGTAATGATAATTGATGTTTTTATGTAGGAGACGCGGCAGCGTTTAGGAACTCTGCCCAGCAGTTAAAATCGCCTTACTACTTGATTTCTACTTTATATATTTTTATAGAAACTTTTTTACCATTGTAACATATAAAATTATCTTCTCTGGCAGTGGCAGTTCATACTTCCGAGACTGAATTTTATTTTTTAAGATGAAATTCTGCTAATTGTCAATTGACCAGTATTTATTAGATTTTTTTTACAAACACGTTACGTACAATTTTGTGTATAATATTGTTTTATATAAGACTAATGCATTCCGTCCAGTTTTATATATTTTAAATGATATAATGTAAGTTGAAATCTCATTAGTATATGTAAGTTGTACGAAACCTCATATGTAAAGGTTGCAACAAAGATTATAAAACTATAATGAGAATAAATACCGATGTTTTCTACGAATTGGCATTTATTTTCAACAACTTTGGTAACAGTGTGTATGTGTTAGTGGGTTGCGTTTGCATTGGTGTGACGGTGGTTCATGAATGAGTAGCTGAATGAGCACGTTGTGGCTCAGTGACGTGTCATGCAATACCCTTATTGTAAATATACTAGTTTATTAAATTATTTTAAGAACAATCTTGACCACAAAATTATTATATCAATTCAGAAATTTTATTTAACATTTATGATTTGTCATGATGAATTCGACAAATTAACTTTAATGAATCAAGAGCTTTACAAACTACGCCACTGGAGTTGGACTTATTCAAAGCTAGACGGCTAGAGCTAGTGTTATGTTAGTGTAGTGCAATGAGGCCGTGTAGGGCTGCAGGGCGGCAGGGTCGCGCGTGCGCGCCTCCCCAGTATATTGATCATCGCACGGTGCGTCTACTCTCTGCCAGTGCGATCGTCCACAGCGTCCAGCCTCAAGCATCAGCGTCAACCATAGTACCGTCAAAACGTCACTTGTTCATTCGTTCACTTCAGGTTCATTCGTTCGTTCACGTTCACACTCACTTGCTCGAAAGCTCGTCGCAGTATAAGTTCAGTAGTGTTAGACAGTGCGTGTTATCATTTCTCACTACAAGCACAAGGCTGGCTACGAGCTGCAAGTTCTGTTGTTATCGCTGTCGCTGTTGTTGTTGTTGTTATTGTGCCCAGTATGGATACGGCGCGCGACTCGAGTCTCTTTGTGACGAGCTAGTACCAATGGCTTTTACAGTGACGGTACGAAACTGTAACTGGTATTGGTATGACGGCTAAATCCGGAGGCATGTCGAATGCTGATGCTGCCGTTGTCGAGATCGAGATGATTGCGGCATAGTTCTCGCCGTTGTCGCCGTCGAACTCGTCGCCAGAATGGTTGGTCTATCCCCAAGCCCCAACCGGTCTCTCCTGCTTCTGACTGCAGCGTTCGTTTTCGCTACCATGCCACCAGGTAAACAATTGACGTATTTGTCGCATTTTATTCTCTATGCTTTACTCTGTGTACTGAAGCCTGATGCTGATGCTGGTGCTAGTGCTGGTATTGGTGCTGATATGGATACTAGTACCGGTACTGGTGCGCGCCAAACTAATCCCTTCGCCAAGGCCACTAACGACGATAATTTATATTGTACACTGTACACCTGCGTCCCACTGTTATTCTTTGTTCATCCCACCTGTGATCCTGGAGCTGCAGCGATGCGATATTGTACTTGGAACTCGGAACTGATGCGTACCTAATTAAACCAGATGAATGAATTTGCGCGAAAATATGATACCATATCTGCATTCTGCTTCGTATAGAACTGGGTGAACTGTATAGTTACGATAACACGCAACACTTTAATTCTACATCTATATTAAATTGTTTTCTTATCTCACAAAATGATTCAGCCAACAATAATATACGAGTACGATGGAATATTATTGATTTACCAACTTTGTATATTTCATTTATTCATAAAGTGAAATGTTGATATTGCAAACTTGATATTGGCATTTTATTTAAAGGAAAATGATAAGGTAGCCCTTTAAATTAAATTAATTTCGAAATAGAAATTCTATATATTAACGTAGATAGGTAAATAATTTAGTTAGGATTTGTAAATGAATAAATTTCAGTAGTAAAATAAAATCGTCGTTTACGAATATTGTGACAATGGATATAGGATACAGAATTCATTGGGAATAGGTTGTAGCAGCAGATATCCTTGTAATATGTCACCGCGCTACAGATACCGCATCAAAGTTTGTTTTGGATAGGTAAACATACATTAAGGGTTTAAGGTGTGCCCAAAGCTACCGCCAGTAAGTTTTCGCTTTCACGTCCGCGTTTCTTGTGCTTCTTATACTTCTCATATTGTCGTATTGACACACCCCCCTAGTTTTCGGCTTCAACTTCAACTCTGCCTCTCAACTCAAATCAAACTGAATTTCAATTTAAACCATTCTTATCAGTAAATCAATCATTCTACAGAAACTTTAAATTTATAAACCATATAGATTCAGATTCACATTTAAAATTGGCGATAATGTGAAGTGGCCAAAAAATTAGAGCAAGTATAGATATATGTTTTTAAAAAAAATTTAAAGCAGAAGTTTCAAATTTTGTATTTATTCACTCCTTAATTCCTTGAGTTTTCAAGTTGTTACTAGAAAATTTAAAAAATATGTCTATTAAAGTCTTCGATATCTGTTTAAATTTTAAATTAGCTTCGTTGAGTTTTAAAATAAATCTCAAACTTAAATTCAGTTTCATTTGCTTAAAAAAATAGTGCGATGAAGTTGAAATATTTTTCTGTTCTCAGTGTTTTTCATTAAAAATTAAATGGAAAAATACACTTGACCTAGATGCTGTTGAACGTATATCAACACCTACCTTAATACGAAACTAGTTATCTTTTTGCTTTTTCCTTCTTTCGAGACATTTTTTGATTCCAATAAATTTTAATTTCTGATCGCTAAAATCTTGAGAGATAAAAGGGAAACGATATATACCTTATATTTTATGACTTCTGTTCAAAATTGCTATTACCATAAACAGTTATTTGAATGGCAAAATACGCTGCATACCGTTCAGCAATTCTATTTAGCGAATTGGAAAACTTTTCACTGGTTTCTAAGAACAATTCTATGTAATAGAAATTTACAAAACTTTCGTTATCTTAGCTTAGTAAATGTATCATTATCTTAAACCAAAAATGTTTATATTTGACATACCTATAATAATGAATTTTTCGTTCAATCGCACAACAGAAAATCAATGAAATTAAAGAAAAATTCCGGGACGGGGCGCTGCAAAATACCAAGTCGCTCATATATTGCTTGTCGTTATGTCGGGTATTTCACAAATAATGAAATTGATGTATTTTTGCATGTCTAGTTTGATTATTGGTAGATAAGTCTCAACGTTGTTTCTCATTTTTAGTAGCTTTGAATGAAAAAGCATCGTTTGTAGAATATGTGGAATCCACAAAGCTGCAAATCTTCAATAAGTCGGTCGCAGCGCTAGCACGTGGCTACTTCAAAGGAACTGTAATATGCATTGTACATGCACATCTGCATAAGAGAAATAATCCTATTCCCTATAAGTAGTATATGTATATTTTCAACAGTTTCTATTGGACTTAGTTTGTATTACCTGGATAGCTGGTCTTTGTTTCGCAGAATCTCGGTTCGTCTGGAATTACAATATGTTAGGTATTGCAAATATATCATCTGGATTTTATATTATAATATTATCTAAAGCATGAATACCACAAACAAATTACACTTTTCTATTGTTTTCAAATATATCATCATTCTTTTGTACTCATTGCTGGTATCAGTTGGTTTTTTATTCAAATTGAAATCTAATTAAAATGATATTTGTGCAAACATGAATTTACAAAAACTTATTACATGTACGCGTGACTGAACAATATTAGAATATAAATAAATATATATATATATATATATATATATATATATATATATATATATATATATATATATATTATGAATGATACAGATTTCTGCTGTGGAAATAATTGCTCTTAGAAACCCGTGTTTATTTTATAAATAAAAATAATTAGATTATAGTAATTGAAAATGAATAGTAAGTTTTGAGTAACATGTGCTAAGATCGTCAACACATTTGTAATGAATAGTTTCTGTCAAATACAATAACATGTAATTATAGCAAACAGTATAAGTAGAAGCGCAGAAACGCTAGCTGAAAGCTGTTTTATCTGAATATAATATAAGGGGAAGTGTAGGAATTATGTGAATGTGATTCGTATACAATTTACTTGTAGTAGCACAACATGTGTGTGTTGTTGGTTGCTGATATGTTATAAACCACGTGAGCATGTGCTCCAGTGTACTCCAATGTGCCCCAATGTGCTCCTGAATCGTGATTCTGCCTTCTGCCCGGCCTGCCTGCCTCTCTTCTAAAACGTGCGGTATCCGTGTCGGCTGCGCGCGCATGCAAATACGCAAACAGCCAACATAGGGCCAGATGCCAGATCAATGTTCTGCAGGGCCCCAGGCCAAATTCATTTATGTTTGCCACTCACTCTCACAATACTTTTCATATCTCATTATTTCAACAGTTCATGTTTCAAATTTGTACTACGTCAATAACAAATTATACGATAACAACTTTCTGAATTAATTGTTTTGTAAAAACAGAACAGTGACCTAATTTTCCTATTATTAAAATCAATATTAAAAATACTTAATAACATCTTTAGTTTTATACATAATTCACAAGTAAAACGTAGTATTTTTTACACAAATGAAAACAACAATAGAACAGCGAGGCAGATTTTTTTTATCTGTTCCATTTTCTAAATTTTGTAAAGCATTTGCACATGTAACACCACATGAATTTTTAGAAATTTTTAATAGCACCTGGGACAGAGAATCCTTGATGACCGAATGATTACTTATATGAACACTTTGAAGAAGTTTAGTGATTCTGAAATTTTGATCATTATTGAAACTTGTATGTTATGATATGCGATACAATTTTTATAGGGCATGCTTATGTAGGTCACTGATGGCGTGTGTGCAATGTGCAGGTTCACAACAAGGGCCCCATGAAAAACGGCTTCTCAACAACTTGCTGGGCCCGTACAACATACTTGAGCGACCTGTTGCCAACGAGTCCGAACCTCTAGAAGTGAAATTTGGCCTAACATTGCAGCAGATCATAGATGTGGTTAGTATAACCATCTTAAATCTATATTAACATACAGATACAAGAAAACTTGATGATATAGAATCAATTTTGAAATTGATATAATTTATGAAAATATCAAGTCTATTTAGAAAATTTCAAGTTGAGTCTCTTGGAAAATATGAGATTTCTTGTACACGTATATCTCAGCTTATTCTGCACTAGGAAACTAGGAGGCCTGGATCCTGAAACAGCAGCTGGAGTTTACACGAATCAGCTGTTGAGCTAGAACTGCAATGCGGCTGCCAGCAGCCGTCACGCCATCAGCCAGTAACGCAAAGCACACCACTGTTTGCTTAGAATTTATTGATTTTGTAGAAAATGCAGGTCTGATCCAGTATCCAGTAAATCTATGTTCGTTTAGAAATGACAACATCAAGAAGCATTTACTGTTTACACTACACAGATATTTTATTTTACGTATGTTTTCCCTTGTGTAGGACGAAAAGAATCAGATTCTCACGACAAACGCGTGGTTGAATTTGGTAAGTGCCATGTGGTCCGGCCAATCTTCCGCAATGTGATAGCAACGCAAACAAAATGACGTCGTGACGTCGTGACGTCGTCGTGTTTGCGTGTTGGCTGTGTGGCTATGGACGTTGAGCGGGCGCGCGCACATCATGTAATGAGATGATGTTGCGTGCCGCCCTGTGCCCGGGTCGCGTATCTTGTCTGTATCTCGTTATAGTGTTGGAATTGAATAATCACCCATGCACTTGGATAGTTTTCACTAGTTATTTTACGTTCGTAGTTCCGCCTATAACGAGTACAGATCGTGACCCCGCAATGCATGGTCTTGTCATGTGACTAACCACCGATGTTTCCCTTTTATTGTTTTACCATAGGACGAGAAGAATCAACTCCTAATAACAAATATTTGGCTTTCTTTGGTAAGTGAAAACCAATTGAATAACTAAATCATTATATATATACACACACGGCAGTTGGTTGTTGACTTCCTGTACTTATTATCGATATCTTCTTCAGTAACTTACTGTCTGAGTCTGAGTCTGAATCTGTTGCGTTCCTAGTTGGTCAACCTCACCCGAATGTCGAAGCAGTTTGTGTGTATTTCTGTAGTATACCTATAGTAAAGGTATGTATAGTTATATATCAACAGAGTGAACAAACAGCTAGAAACAAGTACCTACCGCGTGATTCTGTCCCATGTACATGTACATAGGTACTGCTGTATATGTATGTCACCCGTGGTATATGTCTATAGATACAGTATTTATTTTTATTACTTATGAGCGCATCAAGATTTGATAACGTGTCAGTCAGCCCTAGCCCTCACGTAATATACCTCACCTGCCCTGTACTGTACTAATATCCTGCGTTGTGCGTGGTGCGTATTTTCTCTACGTACATTTAGTTAGTGTTCCAGTGCTCTAACCCTGAGATGAGATATTTTGCATCAGTGCATCGTATATCGCCAGATCGCATACAAATGCACTGTCTACTTACGTGAAACCTTCAAAACACAACCAAAACCAATCCATCCAGATTGTTATTCAATTTCAGTAGTAGAGGTTAAAACAGATTGTACGCTATTGTACACACTCGATCCCGTCTACCGTGGTACCACGCCTTAACGCATATCGTCTAGTCGCCCGGTTTCTATATACTGCCGTGTGTGTGAAATATTTTAAAATATATCATATAACTATATGCTTCTTAATTAATATTTCAATTATTAATAATCATTAGTTAGGTGCAAGTATTTATTCTGATTTTCGCAGTTTGTAATAATTAAGAGACCTCGTTTGTTTTTTTCTTCAAGCGGACAGTTCCGTAATTCGTAATCCGTAGTTTCAAATGACTATTAGCATGTTGTATTGAAATGATTCTGAGAATTAAAACGTTGACAGTTCGGAGATAAGACGACGCAACAAATGCTTGCAACTCGCACTCGCCGTCGCAACGCTTCGGTTTTTTTGATCGCGTTCATGTTTTCTATCAGTCTATATTGTCACTGTCACTTGACTTTGTCAATCGCCATTCCTATACGATACTCCATTTCACCATTCACTCAAACTCAACTTGTGCTTCAGTTTTCTTCTTCTCTCACTAACAATTACAACATTCATGTACACATAAAACCACATCGTGTCACACTTTTACTTACACCGCGATTTTTTTCATTCTATTCTATTTTGTTTCTTTCAAACAACATGTGAATTTATATTAAAGAAGATTAACGAATTTTGTTGACATAAAACTGAAACATTACCGTAAATCAGTACACTAAACAAAAATCGATAAAAGCAAGAGAGTTAAACAGTAACCGACCCTAAATCTTTAGACCGAACTTGCACGTCCCCACTGAATGCTTAGATTGTATTTTATAAGTATTGTTGCACGCTAGTTGTTGTAGCTTGTACTGATGACAAAGACGCCGGCATTCGATGCGTTTTACTGTCTGTGAATGCGTGCTGCTCGTATATGTATTTATCGTATCGTATTGTATCGTATTTATCTGTGTTGTCTGAAATCAATAAGCTAAACTTTGTGTAATTGACGTTTGGTGTTCGTTTCAAGTTCTTTCATGATTCTCACTATCTGTATATCATACGAGTATATTGAAACGAGCGCTGAACGTGGAACGTGACCAAGTATAAATATTTTGTAACGAAGCTGTTTTAATTCTACAACGCTCACTATATATTAATTCTTGCATTTGTGATTTGTGTAAATTTGCACATATAACTTGGTTTCTTGAGTGTTGGATTAAACATTGACAGCGACGATACAACATTGTATTCAGATGTATGTGTATTCAAACACTCGGACCTTATGTTTTGTTCTGTGATTTAGGAATGGAATGATTACAACTTGCGCTGGAATGACTCCGAGTACGGGGGCGTCAAAGACCTGAGGATAACGCCCAACAAGCTCTGGAAACCGGATGTGCTCATGTACAACAGGTAACATGTGGACAGTCGTACACGTCATGTTTTTAAGTTGAGGCCGCCTGATCTGGCGGACGCCGCGTGCTTGGCGCCCGGCGAACCAGGCGGCGGCGGCGAGGCAGGACACATAGGGCGAGAGGGACACAGTACTGTGTACCGCAGTGCGAGTGCGCAGGACTGCGAATGAGTTTCTGAAATCGATGGTGTTTTGTACCGCTACCGCGCCCATTTAACCATTTAGCATTTCACAAGCTTAGACCCTTGAGTATTCCTGGCTTCGCCGCACGTTCGCTCAACACGTCATACTCTAAATGTGTGTTGGTGGGAAGTTCGCAAACAGCTAGCCGTTTCTGTAGGCCACATCTGTGTCCAGTCCTCGGGAGTCGATTGTCACGAGCGGGCGGTTGAACCCTGCGGGACTGGACGTTCCCTGAAAAACTGAAAAATGCACTCGTTAACAGCACTCAAATAAAATAAAATAAACTAAAATTAATTGATAAGAGAACGCATGTACCTAACCACACGAAATCCAGTTAAAATAGCAATCAGTATAAAAAGAAAATTAAACATAAAACATCTCTGGGCCACAGCAGCGGTTTGGTACTGCGGTACTGGTAACTTGGATGTTGATTGTGTGTGTTACGTTACGTTACGTTTCGTTACGTTCTGATGGTGCATGCGTTGATACGTTCAGGGGCACGGAGCAAATAGCCAGTAGCTGATCACAGGCAATTGGTAACGTTTTATGTATTGTTATAAAGTGCTGATGAGGGTTTCGACGGGACATTCCAAACAAACGTTGTGGTCAAACATAACGGCAGCTGCTTGTACGTTCCTCCGGGCATCTTCAAGAGCACATGCAAGATAGACATTACGTGGTTCCCCTTTGATGACCAACACTGTGACATGAAGTTTGGTAGCTGGACCTATGACGGCAACCAGGTATTGCTACATTGTTTACATGTGTTGTTGTTACGTGGATACGTACTATACTTATGCACACATATACACATACACATACACATATAACTACTTCAGAAACATGAATTCAGTTATAGTAGATGTGCACGTCTTACACAAAACAAACTAGATGCATACGGCTTCGGCTTCGGCTTGTCTAGCTGTACTCACCTAGTGCAGTGTGCTTCAGTCGCGACATAACAATAAACACCCGCAGTCACAAGGGAACCATGTGACTTATATCATACCGATTGACTATTTTGCATGGAGCAACACGGTGTCATATCGTCTCTGTCACTAACTTTGCTTTATTTTATAGGCCAAGTTTTTGACAGAACGATTAACGTGAATTTGCTTCTGGCAGGGATGTGCAAAATGCGTGTCACTGACGGTAGAACCGACACCGACAGCGGCAGCGGGGCATTCTCGCATTCTGTTTTGTATCATTGTCGATGTCACGTTGCGACTCAGCTGAGAGCTTTGTTACGCACTGTGCAGAATTCAACACTTTTCATTTTTCAATAAACTTACACTAGAAACTTAATTTTCTACTACATAACAAACATATTTGCGAAAAATGTTGGATGCGCCGTATAAAATACGTATTCACTTTCTATACGTATATAAACTCGTTCATCAAATATTTTCTAGTAATTCATGACAAATTTAATTCTTCTTCTGTTCAAAACCAAACTTTAATATTTTTAAATTGTGCGAAATAATACACCCACCTTGTATTGTGATGTAATTCTTGTCCTCTTTTTATTTAGAAAATAAATTGTAATCGTTAAATATGTTTAAAATATATATAGATAAACATAACATAAGATTGATATTAAAACTTTATCTAACCATTTGGAAAAAGTTATAAACTTGTTATAGCAAAGAATAGACTTGAAGATGTTTATAAATATTTTATAGATTCTCGTAGACGTATGCGTAACTGGCTAATAATATCGTGCTTACTGGCTATGTAGCGTATTTTTATGTTGACAAATATAATACGATACGAAGCTTTAGAAAGTATGCGTAAAAGTAAACTTTTGCAAAATAATCAGAAATTGAGGCATTTTATATAAAGTAAAATACGAGTAGGTAACCTATGTTATTTGCTTGAACCTATTTATTTTTGCTAGTGTATACTTTTTTTTCATATTGTCGTGTGCTCGTTCTCGTGTTCATGCTATTGTTAATCATAACAATGATTTTACTATGATTGTTGATTCCATTCTGATATGTTTACGGTAAAAGTATTATAATAATTAGTTGCTACAAATATTGGTGAAGTAAAATGTTGAACACGTACGCCAAAGCGAAACATTTGACCTTGTTTGCATGAATTGACACAGATACATAATACGGCTCCTGAAAGAGTCAGGGTCTATGTTATCCTAATACCTGATATCAATACCTGGCTTGATTCCGGTGTTGTATGTGGCAGCAGCCCCTGAATATTTGACCCCAGCCTTATAATCGATCGGCCTCTGTTGTACCCTGCGTCAAGCAGCACTTGCTGTTGCTACTGATGCTTCTGTTATGCCTACTGTCCTTCCTCCTGCTATCTGCTAATGCTAAATTCTGGCCCAAGGCTTGATTCGTTACTCGATACTGACTTATGCCAATAAGAATATGAATGGATACAGTTAAATAAGGACGACATTTGCTGAATGAGCATGTGTATCGTGTACTGTAGAGATAGATAATAATACACAGACCCTAGTGGTACAGTTTGCAGTCTGTGTGCCATGTTACATGATTAGGTTTTGTTCAGTTGGACCTAGTACTCAACTCCGAAGAAGGTGGCGACCTGTCGGACTTCATAACAAATGGAGAGTGGTACTTGATAGGTATGTATGTGTCAATAATGAACGTGCAGATACAGCAGAGCTGGTGTATGTATGTGTATATTACAGGAATGCCCGGTAAGAAGAATACCATCGTGTACCAGTGTTGTCCAGAACCATACGTCGACGTGACGTTCACCATTCAGATTCGCCGGAGAACGCTCTACTACTTCTTTAATCTCATAGTTCCTTGCGTGCTCATATCTTCCATGGCACTGCTGGGGTTTACACTGCCACCAGACTCGGGCGAGAAGCTAACGCTAGGTACATTCTTACTTATGTTGTTCACTGTTGTCACTGACTGATGTTGACGTTGTGATGTTCCGGGACATCTATCTACTACTACTACTACTACTGCTACTGGCCTCACCAGCACCACGCTTATACAGATACAGATACGAGATGCTGAATGTTCGCGGTGGATTATGATCACATTCAAAATTCCAAATCTTAATTTCAGGTGTCACCATTCTTCTTTCATTGACTGTATTTCTCAACTTAGTAGCCGAAAAGATACCAACCACATCCGATGCAGTACCACTGATAGGTATGCAATGCAATGCAATGCAGTGCATAAGGCCGCCGGCCGCCCACCTCTGGGAGCATCGTATGTTGAAGCCCTCCTCTTAGTGTATCGACCCTGTGTCCGGGAAAGTCACATTGATACTTGGAGGGTAGCCAGAGACGCTGCACGAGCTCCGCTGTCGCCCTGTCGTCGCATGACCGATCGACCAAATCCAAACCATACTGCCTGTACCTTCGATCCTAGCCTAACCTTACATAACTACAACTCGCATACAACTACAAGTACCTACTTACAATATGACGAACCATTTATTCATGATTCTGTTGTTCTGTCGCGTTAAATTCACTAGACTCAGTGGGTAAGTAAATCACAATTCACAAACAACACCTGTACTCTGATGTACTTAGAGGAGAATGCCAATGCAAATTTGACAATCGACAGCGTATTGCGTTCCTGTATACGGGTCATCAACAATGTTCAAGCTGTGTTTTGTTGCAGGAGTCACCATCTTGCTCTCGTTGACTGTGTTCCTGAACCTCGTGGCAGAAACCTTGCCCCAAGTATCTGACGCCATTCCTCTGTTAGGTACACGACCGTTTCATTGTGTCTGACCTGCCTGCGCTAACATAATCCTCAGTACTGCCTGACATGACTGTTTTATTGTGTATATGTGATTGTTGTGTTCGCGCGCGATTGTACGTCATGTTCTATATAACATCATGGTAGAGTATAACATCATGTTATATACAACATCATTTTCAGTCAATTAAACAGCTTTCAAATAGTTGATTATTATTATGGTTTATTTGATTTGATTTAATTTGATTTTATTTAAGATTTGTTTCGATGCAATCAAAGAAGAAATGTTTTCGCCCAGCAAGAGTAAGACTTTGTTCGTGAATTGATCTAATCGTTTATACGCGCGAAACGTTTTACATTGGAGTGCTGTTTCAGTCTCGAAGTGATGTCTCCCTGAGGCCGCGAAACATTTCCTCTTTGATTAGTGACGGGACGGGGTCCGATACGATACGGTAACAGGGATAACATCACGCTTTACTTGATTGTCACATGTGTACATATATACGTGTCTACAGACATGTATACCTGTATACGTGTCCCGTTTCCCGTGTCATGCTCATGGTACTTGGAACGGTACGGAGGGGTGTATTTCAAGTTAGGACTAGGAGTCGCGAATAGACTACTTAGTACAGGCAGTCAGACCGAGCGAGGTTTCGGTTTGTTTGTTACAGGTGTCACTATTCTGCTCTCGCAGACTGTATTCTCGCTGTTGGTGGCTCACGTGCTAACCCAGACCTCCGAAGCAGTGCCCCTGATAGGTTAGCCACAAACTCTTGACATGACACGGCATCTCCTTCATTCTTATTATATTGTATTTTTATTTGCAATACACACATACTCGTATGTGCATGATGGTACGGTATATACCATACTCTGCATAACAACAATGAGTGCGGCCCGCTTCACGGGGATACAACACTTCCGAAACAGCACTTCAACTCTGCCAATAGCAATAACCTACTATTACTAATAGTGTGCTTTTTTCTTACTGTGTTTGGGCGTTTGGCGTTTGAGGTGTATATTGTGAGACATAAAAACTAAACTTAACTCAACTATCAATAAGTATAATCGCTGTGAACATGAATAACGTGTGACGTTTGTCACGTTGACATCGCATAGCATAGCACATCGCACGGGTAACGTCCCACCGTGTGTTTTCTCCGTTTTTCTCTTTCACACAATCAATCTCTAGTGTAATAACATACGAGTAGACTAGATCCAGTACCTCTTATTCCCAGTCCATTATCATCCATTTGTTCCAACATCGATGTCAACTTTTGCTTATTTGTTTCTTTGTGTTCTTGTATTTCAACAGTGTCCTTTTTGCAGGACGGTGTCCTGGTGTCCAGAGGACGCGCAAACTAGCATTTTCCTCACTCTCTGACTATATAATAATATAAACTTTGAGTGTAGTTAGTAATGAATCGATCAGAAGACGGGCCAAGGGGCGCTCTTGATTAATAAATGTAAACGGTTTGAGATGATTATAGTAGCAGACAGTCCATGTCGGAGTCTGTCTGTTCCTATTGAAATTTACGAGTGCCCCATGTCCGAATGACATTGCTTTATACTAAATCTCTATGGACTACTCTTATATTTCACATCAATACTCGCCATGTACACCCTCCACCTCCAAGTATCAAATGGCTCTGTCCCACTAGGAGTATCTTTATCTGTATGTTTTGTTGTTGACATGTTTACTTTTCCTACTTACTGTGTTGTACTTGTTTATTATTTCTGTCGATGACTCGTTACCTCCTCGTAAAATTCTGGTATGCACTGAGCATACTCAACTCGATAAATAATTCTCAACTTGATAATAAACATGGAACTAAACTGAACACTGAATTATAACTAAATCAACTGCTCTGAATGACAGTGGCTAATGTAACGGCAAACATGTTGTATGTTTGTGTTAAAGTTGTGGTGCATTCAGTGGTGGCGAGCGCTTATTGTCGATGTCGAGTTGAAGCCAGGTGAAGGTGGTGGTGCCAGGTCGACAGTATTGAGCCCTTGCTAGCCCAGCAATGACCACTGGCCAGTTGGCCAGTCTGGCCAGTGGCCGAGCTGAGGGCTAATCGAATCGGTAACAATCGGTAGCAAGCACCTACGCCTACCCCACCCCACGAATGCAGGTAATCTACTTGAGATGACTAAATCAATTTGTTAAATGACACGCACTCAAAATGCTACTGATTTATATTATGACTGAATGTCCGGTAACGAATGTCGCGTCATCTATTCAATCAACACATACGAGTACTCGTAATATCACACAACCTTTAAGTTTACTTGACGCCATTCCTCAATTCTGTTCTCACTACTTTCACGTTTCATCTATCTAAAACAGCACTCACACTGTACTGTCTTTGCTATCATTCATTTCACCTTGACTAATTATAACACAGCTACTTGAACTACTTTCAACTGTTCAACTGTTGCTGCACACACAACGAACAAATTCTATCAAGTGCGTTGTTTGTGTAGTCATAATATAGTATCACTGAACTGCTTTGCTATCCTAATTTATCTGAAACTTTCATCCCATCTAATCTAATACGTTTTTATAGAGAAACTAAATAAAATCAACTAAAACTAATCGGTGTATTAAACATACCAGAATAAGTGAATTGCACTTGTGCAATAAACCAATGACCAATGAATGTCAGTACCCGTAGCCGTAGCTGATCAGTAAAGGAGTCGGTTCCGAGCATAGTTGTCAGCATGACAGACTGCTCAGACCCATCCATCGCGCTCGTGTCGCGTTAAACTCTGTTGAAATAGTCCTTGTAATATTCAATTCAGAAATGTTTCTGAGGAGGGTACGATTACGTAGTGCGACATCAAACTGTGTGAATATTTGAACATACAATGTTTTATGCGTTGTAGATGATATTTGTGTTTCTGTCAAATACCGTAATATGTTGTGTAGTTGTAGCAATGGCCAATGCGTCTGTGTAGTGTAGTCGAAGTCATGTCCACCACCTCTAATTCCAGTAGCGTAGTTGTAGTTACTTGAACCAACTAGTAGTGCAAGCATCGTTCATCTATTTCTATACTGTAATGTAATGATTTCCTGTTGTGTTTGTCTGTTTATTGTATTGTTGAGTGACGAGATGATTTCAATGAGTAACTCGAAGTGAAAATGGTCTGATGTCTGTGTTGTGATGTGATTGATTGATTTGTTTGTTTTCACTCTGTCTGTATTTTGATTGTCACGTGTCACTGTTTGTTAGCGTGTAGTGGTGCGCGCCGTGCTTAATTGTGGTTCCCGGGTGAGCGGGGCGGCCGCGTGACTTGACGACTGTTGCAGGCACTTACTTCAACTGCATCATGTTCATGGTGGCCTCGTCCGTTGTGCTGACGGTTGTCGTCCTCAACTACCACCACCGGACGGCTGACATTCACGAAATGCCGCAGTGGGTAAGCATCAACAAAACTGTTTAATTTCAACTAACTTATATTCACTTTTACTATAATGTATTCTATATATGTATATATATAGATTAAATCAGTATTCTTACAATGGTTACCATGGATATTGGGTATGTCACGACCTGGCAAGAAGATAACACGTAAAACAATCCTGATGAATAGTCGCATGAAAGAGCTGGAGCTGAAGGAGCGCTCGTCCAAAAGCTTGCTTGCAAACGTGCTGGATATCGACGACGACTTCCGGAACGTGACGACAGGCGCGGGCGGCGGCGGCAACAATGCTACGGTCACGACGAACCTGGGCTCGGGTTTCATGCGTGCCACCACCATCGAAGAGTCGGGAGCGTTACCTAGCTCGGGCACGCAACGGGAGCTGCAGAACATTTTGCGTGAACTGCAGTTCATCACGAGCCGCATGAAGAAGGCCGACGAGGAGGCCGAGGTCATCAGCGACTGGAAGTTTGCCGCCATGGTGGTGGATCGCTTCTGCCTCATCATATTCACCATGTTCACCATCATCGCAACGGTGGCTGTGCTGTTGTCCGCGCCACACATCATCGTTCAGTAGAGTTCAGAGACACAAGCACAACGAGTAGCGCCGTAGCGTTACGCGCAACTCTAGCTCCCTCTACTAACTAGAATTAGCTTTAGTACTATAGTTACATAACATTACATTCACATTACATACAATAACAACAACAACTACTACTACTAGTACTACTGCTGCTACTACTACTACAACTACTACTATTACTACTCTACTACTACTTACTACTACTACTACTACTACTACTACTACTAATCCTGCAGGCTACTCGTCGAACTACTGCAGAACCTTAGCTCATTTTGGTAGAATCACACAAACACAATTAAAACATACGAGTACACTACACATAACGATATGATACCTATATTGCACTATATTGTACTGTATAGTGTGAAATACGGTACGGCAAGACACGCTTAATATGAAATCAGGTCTGATCTGTAACATATGACATTTTACATTCTACATTCTACCTACCGATATAAATATTATAGACTCAAGAACGTTTACTGTGATACATATATATGCAGCGTATGGTGTAGGCACAATGCTAGCTGTTGAATAGCTATGTGCCTTCCCTATGGAACATTACACGAACTGTTATAATAACAACTAAAAGGCAGGCACTTATGTGCAATAGTTCGCTTACACGTTTGGACTCTGTACGCGACTGGTGTCCAGTTCATATCACGCAACACTATCTATCATCTCTAGTTAATCACTTAATCTCTCACTTATTTAATTATCTATATCTATGCGTAACAAATATATTCCACTTAAGAATCTTCCCGTCTCCCCGTTTCCATCAACAAACAACGGTCATCAACATTCAGCAACGCAACACAACTAACCGATCTACAGACCGTCTTTGTCTTCATATCGGTTTACACACCATCACTAAATCATCTCGTGATAATATTCATATCATCACGATATGATTAAAACGATTTGCTCGAGAGGTTTTCAAATACATTTGTTATTTGTGCATTTGTATTCATTAGAGAAGATCCTGTCTGTCCCATCCACCACCACCAACTCGCACTCGTCTCTAACTCTTTCTCTTTTCTCAGTCACACATCCTAAATCTTTATGTCTAAACCAAACCCACTTGCGGTACTCTTTGTTTCGGGGTACACACGTGTCTGCCTTTTGTTCGCCCATTGATACAAATAAAAGGTGTCCACCTATATTTAAAATTTATTGTGATGATCTTCGCAAAGTAATTTAATTAATAAAAAAAAAAACCATTTTAAAATTATGATTTATAGATTTAATAAATAGGTATTGAATAATAAATGAATTGAAACTGCGGGTATAAAAACCGCACCATTAGCATTCAGGGTATGTTGAATGGTGGTATTTGAACAAGTACCAACACTGAAGCACACCTTCACATAAATCACACAGCAGAAACGTGCAGGCGCGGTCGCAGCGACGCGGTGCATCCTCCGAGTCAGCTCTCCCCGTAGGAGACGCTCGCAGGATGAACCCCTCTCTGCAAACGCACGTGCACGTCTCTATTTTATACCATATACAGCATTTAAAATATCATGTATAATAAATATACTTCGAATTTTTCATGATTATGCAAGTTTCTACAAGTATAATATATACGGGATAAGGGAGGCAAATAATGCCTTTAAAAATAAACAATAACATTGTTTGAATGATAATAAAGATATAACAATAGAATTTAATACGATTTTAATAAGAAAATGTTTCTTTGGGCATTTTATACAGTTTAGTGCGACCAGGGATTTGACATTTATATAAGCTATGAGTTTGATTTATTTTTGTGATAGTGCGGGCGATAGGCGTTAGCCATGATTTTGATTTGATTAATGATTATATGCCACATTGCCCTATTGTCTGTGGCCGGATGCTGGATGCATGTTAACGATCATGGCTGTTGTATTTATAGGTATTCATCTAACCTATTCACATAACATACCTATAGATCTGACTGAATGCAAGTGGTGACCATTTCCCACTGTTTTGTTGTACCATTTTATACTTTCGTACGATGTTTTAAGACACGCACTGATCCCAGAGAATGCGAGAGATGTTTGAATGGATTTGCTTGTAGCTTTAGCTATCCCCAAATGTTCATTCTAAGATAGTAATAACTTAGTAACACCGTATGGTCATATGGTGTTCTGTTAGTACATACCATTTAGAACTTGTAAAGTATATTGTAGAGTTAAAAAATCAAACGTTCTTCAATCTCTTTACCATCTCTTAATCCGTACTTGCGTTTCATTTTTATTTGATTATAACACAATGAGCTCTTCGCGCTGTTCAATTTCTTATACGAATTGGAAATAATTATCTTGGGATGACGACAACAAAACTGAATCATTTGCAACTTGCCAATATGTAAAAGGCATTTAATTTAGATAGTTTCTCATAAGCTGGTTAACATAGATGGGCATATTGAATAAATGTATTATTGTATGGTTGAAAGAGTAATGAATAAAAAGAAATATTTCGTTTTGATTGAACTTGGATGCTTTCAACTCGTCATCAGTGTTCATCAAAGCATCATTCGTCACTGCTTTCCGAATCGAAACGATCAAGTCAAATCAGCAACAAATAAATTATGAAACATTTACCGATTCACCTTTCCTGTCTCCATTGACCAGCATCAGCATCAATAAAACAAAATAACAAACACATTGGTATAAGAACAAGAACCTCCATACTGTTACAATACAATACTATGGTACGAGGGCTGGATTCTTCATTTTGGTGCACTGTACCAGAAACCAGAATTTCATTAATTCAACATACACCAACACTACGTTACGTTTCACTAGTTCCTTTCTTAGTGGTCAAGCACTCCAGTTAAATACAGTGTTTTCATTATCAATAATCCACCCCTCGTAATGATTACATTTAAACATCGTACCTAAGAATAACTGATACGTGTGTGAAATCTTGCAGTTTCAATGTGTTCATTTTCCTTTTTATTTAAATGCAAGAAAAATCGTTTTCAAAGCTGAATGATTCATGCGAAATTTCATTTATGAAAATTATATACAAAAAATATTATATATAACGTTGACATTTTGTTAAGGGAAATTAAAATGAATGTGTAATCTACTCGCTGTCTATTCATTTTACGTTTTTTTTTCTTTTTTTTTTTTGTTGTACTGTTTCTAAGAAATGACCGTTAGGGGCGAATGAAAATTTCTGACCGCCCTAATGAACTTTAGGAACATTTTCCCCGTTTTTATTTTTATAGGGCTAGTAAGTACAATAAGTATACGTATGAAATGAACAAGTATACTATACGAAGCAAAAATTATTTCATGTCATTTTTATAGAAACATACTTTTTAAATTATTATTTTTATTCATAACACAATCCTAAAGAATATCAGATAAATATAATTGTTAGTTCCTGAAACCTGAAATATACAGTTAGTGAAGCCTATTTTTTATACTCATTATTTTATTTTATTTTTCATGTACTTATCTTTGTGACTCGAATTTAAATTTATACGGTGAAATATATAAACTTATTAAAGGACATAAATAATTTTTGTTGTGTAGATAAAATAAACTGTAAAACAATTGTAAATAATGAATATATAAAATATCCACCTATTACCACTTAAACTATGATCTAACTAAGATAATGTTTAATTGTGAATATAATAATTTCATTATTGTTTTTATTAACTAAAAATAGGTAATGTAGAAGGCATTTGTATAATATTATAATAATAAATTTCTATTTTCACATTTTTAAGTAACTTTATACATATTTACATAAGACTACTCATTACAATAATTTTGCATTTTTCAAAAGAAACAAAATTTTAAATTTAATAGTTATTCATAATATCAAAATTGTAAATAAAATATTTCATTATATTATATATCTCTTGATCGTTCTTAAAAAAAATTGACAAATAATTCCGTTACCAGAATGTAAGACTATTTCAGAAGATATTTGGTTTAATAAACGAACAATAGTTACAAAACAAAACGCAACAACTAAATATAATAGATGAAGAATACATATCATTTTTAGTTACATATCTAAAGTAATTTAAAGTTACTTTTCAGATGAATTCTTTTCGAACACCTAGTTTTCATTTAACCAAAGTATATATATATATATATATATACAAAATTTTCTAACTGATTTATAAAATACAACATATAATATATAAATACATTGTATAGGATAATTTAAAAATAAGTCTTTTTATTTTTAAGATTTGGAAGCTACACGCGTTACAGTTCAATAAAATATACAATGTGACGAACCATTAAACAGAGCCTTTAAAATTTTTAGTAAAATGAAATCAATTTGCCTGTGACAATTTTTTGAGATACGTGATATATATTGTTAATTAAAATTTAAGTTTCAAAAAGTATTATTTTAAAATAAAAAAATCGGCAATGCTCAAGTTCCAAAATATAGATTTTCTGAGACCTCAAGAAGAAGATAACTTAGTTTTATTTGCGAAAGACGTAAATACTGATGAATGTGTTTGTACACAGTAAAAAAAATGTTGATAAAAGTAAATAATTAAATATAAAGATACATCTTATATTGATATACAACCCAAGTGTAATAATTTAATAAATTAGTGCAATTAAAAGACTCAAGGAATTGTATTTATCCTAAAATAAAAAATATACAGTCCTGCGGACTTCATGGAACACTCATTTCCCTGTTCAGCGACTGTAAAAACAAAGATTATCTCAAAAACGAAGCACCAAACACATGTAAAACGTTATCTCAATTCTACAAATTAAAAAAAACAACATAACCTTAATTTGATTTTGCAAGATTTTAAGAATGTTTTCAAAATATTTGTTATGCCTTAGTTTATGAGATATAATTGCTAATTAAGATATTATTATAGTATTACAGTGGCGCTACTGATTAATGCGGCAAAAATTTGGACTTAACTATTACATTCCTAAATTAGCGATTTTGACCGAAACTAAACATTACTTGTAGAAATCTTTCAAATAAGTTATTTATTATATTATTTTTTACAGTTTCTAATTGAAACTTTTTTTCTAGAGCACTTAATAAAACTACAATCTCGTCTGTATTCATGCAAATTTTAAGGGTGTTTGTAAAGCACGCATCCATTTTTAGGTACCTAGAGCTTGTATGCAAAGTTTAAGCAAAATAGAGTAACTATTATAATATGCAAAATTGAAATAACAACTTTATGTCCATAATTGAAAGACGCAAGTTTTGAAAATACTACCAAAAAAAACCGGATTTTAGTTTTTGTACAAATTGCTAATTAATATTATTTTAATTGATATGACAGATTTGATACTAAAATGAATCTTCAGGACATATGACATAAGATACAATCTCGGATACAACAATGTAAGAAAGAAAAAGGTTTTTTTAACTTGATTTCAAAACGTAAATGTTTCAAATAAAAGTTGCTTATTATATTATTCTGTCTTTTGGTTGATATATATATATAGTGGCTTAACACCCCTCTGGGGTTGCGCCGCTCAATGAGCTTTCTAGATCCTTTCCTTGGAGTGGATCAGTCTCCATTTCTTTCTTATTTCATTTAAATTTTTTCAATTATGTTCCTCCACGCTATCCTGTCTTTCGTTTTGCTTTTCCAATTTTTTATTCCCGCTGCTCTCAAATTTTCTTCTACTTCGCTTAACCATGTCGATCTGGGTCTGCCTCTTCTTCTTCTTCCTCCTGGTGTCCATTCCGTTATCGTTTTAATTATATCCTTTTCTTCAGCTCTCCATACGTGCCCCAGCCACCTGACTCTCTGTTTCTTTATTTTCTTCACTATATCCTCTCCTTGCAATTCTTGTTCGATTTCGAAGTTCATTCGCGCTCTATATTCATTGTCTGCTGTTTTTATCGGTCCTAGTATAGCTCTTACTATTTTTCGCTCAGATATTCTCAAGTTTTCTTCATCTTTTTTTGTCATTGTCATTACCTCGGCTGCGTACAATGCTATCGGTCTTATTATCGTGTTATAAATTCTCATTTTTGTATCTTTTGCTAGGATCTTGCTATTTAGTAGTTTTTTGTTGGCATAGAACGCTCTATTTGTTGCCATTATCTTCTCTTTAATTTCCATTTCTCTTTCCCCTCCACTTGTTAGTGTAATGCCTAGGTACTTGAAGCTGTCAACTCGTTCAAATTTGTTATTACCTATTTTTATTTCGTTTTCTTCAGTCTTTTTCCCGATAATCATTATTTTAGTCTTTGTTTCATTTATTCTTAGCCCCATATTATTTCCTTCAACTATTATTTCTTGTAAAATTTCTTCCATTATCTTTCTGCTTTTTGTTATGATTGCAATATCATCAGCATATGCCACTACTTGTCCTCCTCTCGTTCGAAGTGTTCCTTCTTTATTTATTTTCTGCAGGACTTTCTCTAGAGCCATATTGAATAACATTGCTGATAGTGAGTCACCTTGTCGAACTCCTTTGTTTATTTCAAATTCTTCAGTCTCACCTCTTTGTGTCCTTATACTGATTTGTGTGTTTCTCATTGTCATCATAACCAATCGCCTTAGTTTTGCTGGTATTTCTAATTCCTTCATTGCTTCATTCAATTTTTCTCTTTTTATAGAATCGAAAGCCTGTTTAAAGTCTATAAATAGTATTTCAATGTTTAGTTTGTACTCGTGGGATTTTTCTAATATTTGTTTTATAGTATGTATTGCATCTACCGTGGATCTTCCTCTTGTGAAACCACACTGATACTGCCCAATGATGTTACCTGCTTCATTTATTATCCGTCTTTGTATTAGTGTAGACAATATTTTATATGCCGTATTCAGTAGAGTAATACCTCTATAGTTTTGACATGTTTGCCGATCTCCTTTTTTGTGTATTGTTACTATCTGTCCTGTTTTCCATTCATTCGGCATCTTCTCCTCATTCCATATTTTCTTGATGAGCTCGTGCATGTTCTGCTGTATCGTTTCGCCTCCATGCTTTATCAGTTCCATGTTTATGCCATCTTTTCCTGGTGTCTTTCCATTTTTGCTGTTCTTTATAATTTCCTTAATTTCTTCCAGTGTTGGTTCCGATATTATTTCTTCCTCTTCTGTTTCTTGTATTTCAATTTCAGCGCTTTGCTGTGTTTCTGTTAATAGCTCCTTGAAATGCTCCACCCATGCCTGCTTATACTCTTGTTCATTTTCTGCTATTCTACCATTCTTGTCTTTTATGCCGCATGCTTTACCTTGATGTGTTCTAGCTTGTTCGTTTATTTTTTGGTAGAACCGTTTTGTATTTCTGTTTTGCCCTTCCTCCTCTATCTCTTCTATTCTTTTATCTATCCACTCTCTCTTATTTTTTCTTATTACTTTGTTGGATTTATTCCTAATTCTCTCATACTCTTCCTTGTCTTCGCTTTTATTTGATTTAATCCATTTTAGTCTTGCTTTTGTCTTTTTCTTTACTATATCATGACATTCTTCATTGAACCATTCTTTAACGTTGTTTTGCTTATCTTTTCCTACCCATTTTTCTGCCGCTTCATGGATACACTTCTTTATGTTGTACCACTTGGCCTCTGTCTCGTGCTCTCCGTGGCACTGTTCACTTAGCTTCTTATCTAGTTCTTCCATGTATTTTTTATTTAGTTTTTCGTCTCTTAACTTTTCTATATTCCATTTATGCGCAATTTTTTTTCTTTCATTTGCTCTTCTTATTTTATTTTTTAAAGTTGCTATGACCATGAAGTGATCCGAATCCGCGCAGGCTCCTCTATAGGTTCTCACATCCATTATTGACGATTGTTTTCTTCTTGTCGTTAGTACGTGGTCTATTTGTGTTTGTGTTTTTTGATCTGGAGATGTCCATGTTACTTTGTGAGCTCTTGGGTGATTGTGCTTTGTGCTGCTTATTACTAAATTCGTTCTTGTTGCTAGCCTGCATAGTCTTTGTCCGTTGTCATTTGTTTTCTCATGTATTGTATATTTCCCGGCCACTTGCTTTACGTATCTTTCTTTTCCTACTTGTGCGTTGAAGTCCCCCAGTATGATTATCGTGTCTTCTTTTGGTATTCTGTCTATTTCATCCTCCAATCCTTCGTAAAATTTCTCTTTTTCTTCGATCAGCGCATTTTCAGTTGGTGCATATATGTTTAGAATTGATATATTAAGAGGTTTTGCATTCATTCTACAGTACACCATTCTTTCGTTTATTGGTCTAAAATCAATTACCTTGTTTTTGAATTCCTTAGAGATAATGAATGCTACCCCATATTGCCCTTGCTTTTTGCCTCCTGAGTAATGTACATCATAATTGCTTTTATTAATAGTACCTTGTCCGCTCCATCTGGTTTCCTGAATTGCCGCCACGTCTATCTTGTATCTATTTAATTCCTCAACTATCTCTTGCATTCTTCCTGGCTGCAACATAGTCCTAACGTTCCAAGTACTTATTCTAAATTTCGTATTCTTGGGCTTTCTCTTTGTTTCTTTCTGCTTATATGTTATTTTTCCATGTTTGCTCTCAATATCCTTTTGCGTTGCCTTTGTTTTTATTAGTTTGGGTGTGTTTATGATATTTGTATTTCCCATTAGTTTTTTGCCTCTATTTCTACCAGCCCGTGCTCATCTTTATCCCATTTATACATTACGCTTCCTATAATTAATTTTTGGTACGCTATTTTTACTGTTTTCCCTTCTTGCCTTTTCTCTCTCGCTATCTTCCTTATTTCTGCCTGTACTCTTCTCTCCTCTGCGGTTAGTTCGCTTTCAATATAGATTTTACTTCCCTTTAGCATATTTTTATTTTTTAGAATTTCTATCTTCTTCTCAAAAGTTTCAATTTCTGCTACTATCATCCTTTTCTCTTTTGATATTTCCCTTACCTCCTTGACTTCTGCTTCTATCTTTATCTTATCCTTAATAAATGCCTTTACCGCCTCTCTATTTGTCGGCATATTATTATTAATTCCTGTTATTACAATATTATTTCTCCTTTTTTCTTTCTCCATTCTCTCCACCTTATCTTCTAATCCTTTCACCGTCTCAATTATCTGTTCCTTTTCCTTTCGCCACTTTTCTTCTTTCTTCTTCAATTCTTCTTTGAGTTCTTTTATCTCTGCTGTATTATTTTTGAGTTCCGTCATCAATTCTCTAAGCATCTCTTTTACATCTTCCATATTTCCTTCTTCCTCCTCTTCTAACTTTTGGTTAGTTTGAGGTGATCTTAATATCTTTTTACTTTTTGAGAAAATGTTTTCGTGTTCCTCTTCACTACTACAGCTACCTGCTTTCCTACTTCGCTTACTTGACATTACCTCATCTAGTCCCCGACAGTTGTCGCCACCTTCCTTGTATTGTTGTTTGTCTCCGCTAGTTACAGGTTATTGTTTGTGTAGTCACTTGATTTCCTCTACTTGACTATAGATGGCGCCTTGCGCATCTATCTACGAGTTAAGTTTTGTGCTCTTTTTCTTAACCTAATTTCTTAAACATTTACTAAAAAGGATATTTTTGCCACTTCTCCGTATCGCCTTCTTGTTACTTTATCTCCTTCTGCTTTACGTCTCTTCCTCTCTCGTTTTCTGTATAAAGAGCTATCACATACTACGTGTAGACCTTAGAAAACTCTATTTTCACTGCTTGTTGATATACACGACCTTCACCTTCACCTTCACTTTAAAACACTTTTGGTTGATACTTTTTTCTTAAAACCTCTAACTTCGAAATTACAAAAACAACCATAAAAGTGCAATATCTCTCCTATTAATGGAATATTTGGAGTCTTCAACGAACTCCACATCGCTGAAATTATGCATGAATCTTTTAGTGCCTAATAATATTTGATGCGTTGTTCGTAGATGACCCACAACTTAGCATTAGTAGGAAATATATTTCGTTTTAAGAGTGCTGGTTCGTATCTCCGAAGTTAGGTTGTAGACAAAAAAGTTTCAACTAAAAGATATAAAAAAGTCTAATTATAAAATAAAATATATTGCCTCATCCAAGGCGCTCTTAGAATATTGTATTCAATATTTAATTTTAATGTTATATATAATTAAGGTTTATTTTCGTATCAAATTTGGTTCCAAGTTCTTCGTGTGTTAATTTAGAAGACTTTATAGCACAGCTTTGGTCTTGGAATCGTCTTTTGCAGGACGCAGAAACAGGACATTTATACCTGAAATTTCTCCTAATGTGCTATTTTCAAATTCAATAAAAAAAATTACTAATATAATTTGTTAATAATGAATAAGTTATTGTCGGTATAAAATATCTCCATATTAATATAATAAATTTGTATTTTGTTAAATATTTATTATTTTAATAAATGATTAAAAGTTAGCTTGTATTGTATTATTTATCCTGTCCTAGTCTTTCAAGTAATACTTAATTAATTGAACAAATATCAAGTAAATAAACAATAATATATAAGTATCAATGTAAAATAATTAAAAATAATGCATTTTTTTTCTTAAAAATTGAAGTGAAATATTTCGATACTCGTGAGTGCAAAAATAACAAAATTTTATCCCACAAACTGGCCACATCTATCAAGTTCAAATTGCGGAGATAGCGTTGTTTTATCCAAAATTCAATTGTCAAATAACATTTTAACAAAAGTTTACAAACCTTTTACCTTCGTTGGAGATTTTTATATTATGTGACAGGCTTACAAATTTCACATAAGAGTTGCTAAGCATTATTATTATGAAATTAAAAATAACAATGATTAATAAAACACTTTATTTTTTATATTTATAATAATAACACAAGTTGTACTTATTTTACTTACCATGAAGACATATTTTTCTTCTGACATTTGGCGATTGCTGGCATCAATTCATTAAAAGATAAAGAATCTATTTTATTCGTGCAGAAATCGACAAAAGTCAGGTACGCTACTCACAGTATGAATTAGATAATATGTTTTGAAATGTGGCATTTGTCTACCGAACGAATACCATCTGCATCTGCATAGTGGGACACACTGTATTAGAACATTACCATTGTTGGTTCATTTGAAATAATTTATTGCTAATTACATAATAGAATGCACTATGCATCTTTATTTGAATGGAAGCGTCAACTAGGTCTGAATGTGGCACATAACAGTACGAATACGGCACACGGAACACTCGTATCGCATGGCATGTACAATCCAGGAGATATGAAAAGGAACAGGGATAGGATCGGGAACAAATCAGGTAAACAGTAAACAAGTTCTTTACATCTGTAACATTAGCAAACTAAGTTCTGTGAACTGTGATGATAGCAACAAGTACTCGTACAAATTGAATTCCATTAAAAAGAGAATAATAACTCCGAGCAAAAACTTATGTATTTATTGGATAAGACAACTGATGTAAATATAAATCTGTGTTTCGCATTGCTAAACAAAGAGAAGCAGTTTTATATAACTTTACAGAAATATATATATATATATATATATATATATATATATATATATATATATATATATATATATATATATATTTATATATATATATATATAAATAAATATATATATATATATATATATATATATATATATAAATATATATAAATCGACAAAACTAAATATTTAATATCAGTTCATAGGTATGAAAAACACAGATTGTTAAGACCAATAATTTTTAATTACAAACTAGTAATAAAACATTAATATTCTTTGTGGAATAATTTTTATGAACAATATTATGATCTGTTAGGTCACAAATAAAATACATTCTTTCTAACGTATATGCAGCTCTAGGTTAGTTTGAAAATAAATATTTTCATTCCACAGGGTATAATAATATAAATATAATATTAAATAAATAATTTAGAATGGCCAAATGATCTATTTAGATTAATTGTTGTTAACATCTAATTAGATTAAACCTAATATAAATTTAAAGTTATATTACAACCTTTTGTAAATGCTTTCGTTCTGTAAAAATTTTGACCATCCATTCCAAAAAAGAAACGAGAACTGATGAACTGTGAACTGGTGAACTGAACGAACATATACATATTCAGTAGCACTCAAGAGTAAAATCAGAAAAACCAAATGTAACTCTTGGAAAACATGTGAATTCATGACCTCTCATTCTCATTGGTGAAACAATAAGTTAGTTATCGCAATTTAAGACTTTACGTACATAATTTCAGTAAACTGGATGAATATAGAGATGTGTTTAGTTGTAGATGCAGTACTCGACACTCGACAATCGACACTCGACTCGGCAGCAGTAAGCGCTGTACATACACTGTAGGTTGTAGGCTGTATGCTGTAGGTTATGTTAGAATGTCTGTAATTGTAACGTTCCGTGTGTGTTTGTTAGGTTATTGACTGGCTGATTGACTGATTTATTTATGAGTTTAGTTTAGTTTACTTTAGTTTACCTGTCTATGTCTACTACTCGCCCACTCCGACTGGCATGTTGCCCGTTAGCGGAGTAGGAGATGAAGAAGACACTAAGTTCAACCGACACTGGTCTTTTGCTATTTGATCTATGGAACGAAACGAAAACAATTCAATATAAACATTCAATTTTATTTATTCTTCTTGAAACTTACAAAAATACGGATGCTCCATTGCATCTCTTGCTGTTAGTCGTTCTAAGTGGTCGTAACGGAGCAATTTGTCCAAGAAGTCTAGGGCTTCCGGGGACACTAGGTGTTGGTTCTCGCTGTGTACGAACCGTTCCCACCTCTTGCGAGAATGTCTGTAACAATGACACTTTTATTAACACTGTTGCATAGTACACTTGAATCTTTACCCTTACCTTCCAAGAATGTCATTAAATCTAGTTTCTAATTTGATATCATATTTGTCGAGATATTCGTAAAGCTCCTCGGTTCCGAGGACCTTGGCGATCCGTACTAGCTGGTCGTAGTTATCATGACCGTGGAAGAACGGCTCTTTTCTGAATATCATGGAGGCGAGCATGCATCCCAGCGACCACATGTCCAACGAATAATCGTACATCTGATAGTCCACCAGTAGCTCGGGACCTTTGAAGTAGCGTGAGGCTACGCGCACATTATACTCCTGACCCGGGTGGTAGAATTCCGCTAGGCCCCAGTCGATGAGGCGTAGTTTTCGGTTCTCGTGATCGATCATCACGTTGTGGGGCTTGACATCTCTGTGCATGATGCCCATACTGTGGCAGTAGTCCAGGGCTTTCAATAATTCGTACAAGTAATACCGTATGTCGTAATCGGTTAACGTTTGATACAGTTGCTTAAAGTCCGTATTATTTACATGCTCGAATATAAGCGCTGGTGTTCTGGAAACGGGATCTTTAACTACGGCTTGAAGCGTTATTATATTCGTACCACCTCGTAAATTTTCTAATATTTTTATTTCTCGCTTAATTTTCTTTTTCTTCACCGGCTGTAAATGAAACAATTACAACCACATATAAACCAGCACACCATTTACAACATGCACTCACCTTTAATATTTTAACTACACATTTTTCATTATTTGTTATATTGATAGCTTCGAAAACCTCGCTATATTTGCCTCGGCCAAGTTTTCGTACTAACTGATAATCATCTTGTTGTCCCCAGTCTACTATATAGCTCTCGTACTCCCAGTATTCACGAGGTTTGTGAGTATTTACATCGGCATAGACTCGGGCCCTACTAGGAACTGCCATCGTTTTATATCTGTTGATGGTTCCAAGGGCGTGTTTTACTTTTCCAAAAACATATGCTTCGAAATCTGAAAATAAACACTAGTTGAAACACTTGTACATTCTGCTCATACATTTGCACACCTTCAACTTGGAACTAGGTTTTTACACATTCGCACTGTTAAAAGAACTGGTCAAGTAAATACAGATTCATCTAGTCACATGTTGTTGAAATTTACCTCTTTTACAATAAACTGAGAACAAACGAACAAAATTCATTTGCTCAAATTATCAAACAAATGAAAGGAAACCGATCACACAATTGTAAGAATAATCTGTTTTACTTAAACATTGAGCACACGCCATTAATCACTCACTGAATAAAAACTGAATGTACTATTAATATTAAAATAACACTTTCCTACCTAATGCATTCCACAAATTATATCTCGATCAGTATATTCCTGGATTTACACACATCTATAATAAATTAATTAATTTGTATTGTGTACTGTAATTTTTTTATAGTAGTTTGATTTTGTGAGCCGGTTTCCAACGAGGAGTAAAATCCAAGATGGAAGTTACATCCCGCCACGAAAAACTGCTGCAAGAACGATACTATTGAAGAGCCACAACATTGCGCTGTACCCCTCTACACGAACATTGCTTAGCGTGCAGGGCCGTACCAACAATAATTCAAAGTTACCACTATCACCACATTATCGATACGATAAATTAAGTTTTTATTAAGAAAATATACTTCATTCCATAATCAACTTGAATCTAATTCAGAATTTTAAATGGTTTTAAAATAGTTATTACATTACTTATGTAGAAATAAATGAAATATTCATTCATTTGTAAAGAAATTTAAAACATTTTTAAATAATTTCATAATAATTTGATCTCTAAAGACTATTTATATTGTAAACTAGCACGATAAATACGTATTTATATATTTTTAATAATTAATTTCAAATATTTAATAATAATAAAATTTTATTTATAGTTTTAAATATTAAATTTCTATTACCTATTATTAACAAATGTTTTTTATTCAGGTATATTTTCAATTTGAATGAAAATATTTACTGCCATCTAATGAAATTTTATAAAAACTTATGAAAAACACGCATTTTAATTGGTCGTCCATTTCAAAGATTGCAAAATATTACCCTGTGCATCTACTAGAGGTCAGGTTGTTTTGACGTTTGAGTATCACATGGTTTTATGTTCAATTATTACTCTGCAGAAGTAATTATGGAGAAATATTATAACACATATTGTAAATATTGTACCAAAAAAGCTATTCTTAACTTTACCGAAGTCCTTAAATGCTCCACCTGTAATAAATATGTACACATTTCATGTTTGAAACGACAATCAGTTCCTGGAGGAATATTTGGTGATACTTTCTTTAATTTAACTTGTCAAGAATGTTCCGCATCAGGAAACGAAATTTTTGTACGAGAAAAGATGACATGGTATAAAATTAATAATTTTCAATCAGTTCTATTATGATTTTTTTTTATTGATTTAGGTTTCAAGTTATAATTTTAATAATGTACCATATTCAAAATAAAACTGCCGGTACCGCAAATAAAGGTTTCTTCCATTGGAGGGTTCATTTAGTAACATTTATCGATAAAAAATGGAATAATTTGTTCTCCAAAGATGTGTTAGTAGTTGAAATACAAATATTTTCTACTTTTATATTAATGTAAATAATTTCCAGTAAACGACGAAAGAATTGGATGGGAACTGTTTCTGGGTCGTTATCTCATTTCAGTCCTTGTTTTTTTACTTCTGGGACGTCAGTTCTTGGATCAAATGGATGGTGGAAATTGACATTTCCCGAATTAACACCAACATCCAGTATTTTAATTTGTAATAATTCATTTATTACATTAGTAAACACTTTGAATAAATCTCATTTTAAATGTTTCAGATAATGAAATAACATCTAATAAACAGAGCACAATGAAAACTTATAACGATATAATACATATTAAAAATCTAATACGTAAATATCTACCGAAGTTAACAATAACAGAGGATCCAGTTATAGGAATAATTCAAGGCTGTGATGCAAAAATACATCAATTTATGGAAGAAATCAATGTTGAAGTAGAGGATGAATTAAAGCTAACTCCTTGCAAATTGTTTGATGCGTCAAACACCAACACAATTTTGCATCACGATTTGAAAATTAATCAAGTTCTTGATGATGTCACTCCTGTTTCTAAAAATGTATTCAAGTCGAAACAAAAAAAAATAATTGATTTTCACTTTGTAAAACCACGAACATACTTAAAACATTCAAAACAAAATTTTTATAGATTTTGGAGAAAATCTGAAAGACAATTCCAACATAAAAATGTTTCCAATGTTACGCCCTTACGCCTGATAGAAGAAAATACTTTACATAATTATATGCTACAGCATAAATGTAAAATACGATCAGAATTGGCGTTAAAACGAAAATTACACGTACGCTATTTTAAACGAAAACATTTCCTACAAACTTTAAACATAGATGAAATCGATAAAGAAACTGCAATGAAAATTCGAACTCGTCATTATACCATAGTATCTACCACTAGCACTAACGAACAAATCTCAAGCAGACATGTTCAGAAGAAAGAAAAAGTGATGGCGAGAGGAGAAGTTCGATTGAATGAATGTTTCATTTCGCCGTACACGAACCGTTTGTTGAAACCCTTTATAAGAAGAGACAAAGAACCCAAATCTGTATGGCTGAAACTCATGGTAGAACTAATGAGCAAAGTTAGTATCAAGCAAAGTATGAATATCGATTGGACAACTGCAAGTTTGGATTATGTTTATGTCCGTCCAAATCATATACCAGTCATTAACAGTCTATGCGAGCAATATTTTTGGCCTGGAATTGACTGTAAGTATCAACAGAGTATTCCAAAAATATTTATTCAACTTGGAAAACTGTTTATTTAGTGTCTGAAGCTCTAGAATGTCCAGAATTTAGTGTTGTTGTTCTGTACAAGAAACTAATTGTCGCTTTTGGATTTATGGTTCCTGATATTCAATTCAACGAAACGTATATTTCATTTATTTTTACACGACCGGAATGGAGACGAGCTGGAATAGCAACATTTATGATTTACCATTTAATTCAGGTATGAATAATCATTCATTATTGTCTGTTTTTTATTTTTTAACAATTATTATTATTTCAGACTTGCATGGGTAAAGATATAACATTACATGTAGCTATTGACAATCCTGCGATATTTCTGTACCAGAAATTCGGATTTAAAGTTGAACAAGTAATTCTGAATTTTTATGATACGTATTTACGAGATGATAGTAATCAGTGTAAACATGCATTTTTTTTGAGATTGGAAAGATAAATTAATACAAATCTTTTTCATTTCATATGTACTTTTTCTTTGAATAAATTTTTTTATATAATAAACATATTTATTTTTTATTTAAATAAATAACCTAATTTTTCATAAATAATTAATTTTATTATAATAATGTAACGGGAATTGTTCGTATTGGATTTAAATTGAGCGCGCTCAATACTAGTTTGAGCGTTGACCACATATTACCACTGACGCTGTTGTATGAGGAATGTTCGAGAGATTTCTAGAAGTTAATATATTTATATAAATTGCGTAAAGTCTGGTTCCGTAGTTTCAGTATTCGATGTGTACATATGTTGTGAGCGTGCAAGTGAATTATATATAAAACAAATAGTTTATTCCACATAAACTTTTGTTTATTTATTAAATATCAAGATGGGCAAAGACTATTACAAAATATTGGGACTTGCTAAAGGTGCATCTGACGATGACATTAAGAAGGCGTATCGGAAGTTAGCGTTAAAATACCATCCAGATAAAAATAAATCTCCAGGTGCGGAAGAGAAGTTTAAAGAAGTGGCAGAAGCATACGAAGTGTTGTCTGACAAGAAGAAGCGTGATGTGTACGATATGCATGGCGAGGAGGGCCTGAAGGGCGGCATCCCTGGCTCCCAAGGAGGAGGAGGCCAGAACTTTACATACACATTCCATGGTGATCCGCGAGCCACCTTCGCGCAGTTTTTTGGCTCGGCAAGCCCATTCCAGGCATTCTTCGAGATGGGCGGGCCTGGCAGTAATCGTATGTTCAACTTCCACGACGACGACATGGACGTGGATATGGACCCGTTTGCTACTTTAGGCATGGGCCCCACGCGCCAGACGGGGCCTGGAGGAGCATTCCGTAGCCACTCATTCAACTTCCATGGGAACACGAACAGAAACAAGGACAAGTTACAAGACCCACCCATCGAGCATGACCTGTACGTGTCGCTGGAGGACATCACCAAAGGCTGCACCAAGAAGATGAAGATCTGTCGCAAGGTGGTGCAACCGGATGGTACGACGCGCAAGGAGGACAAAGTACTAACTATCAACGTTAAGCCGGGCTGGAAAGCAGGCACGAAGATCACGTTCCAGCGCGAGGGTGATCAGAGTCGTAACAAGATCCCTGCCGACATTGTATTTATCATCCGCGACAAGCCGCATCCGCATTTCAAGCGCGAGGGTAGCGATATTCGCTACTCGGCCAAGATCTCGCTGAAGCAGGCGTTGTGCGGATGTGTGGTGGATGTGCCCACGTTGTTTGGTGAGAAACTGTCACTGAACCTGACGGCCGAGGTTGTGAAGCCTAACACGACGAAACGCATCCAAGGCCATGGACTGCCGCTGCCCAAGGAACCATCACGTCGTGGCGACCTTATCATTACGTTCGACATCAAATTCCCCGAGCACCTTACTCAATCGGTCAAGGACATTCTGTACGACACTTTACCCAATTAGTGTAGATGTAAGTGTAGGTACAGTGCTTCACGAATATGAATGAATGATTTCTTGTACGTTTTAGTACATTTGTGTGATAAAAGTGTATTTCGTATATGCATGTAAATATGTGTATGTTCATTTTGATAAACAGTCATTTTCTTATATTAATTCATGGAGATAAGAAAAGATTGTTAGATTTCTAATATTGTCATGGAACGCGATTCGGTAGGTGTCTTGAAATGGAAAAATGTATTTAGTGTACATACAGATACACCTTATACCGATGTAAATAGCAAAGCAATCCTTGCCTCTTCCTAAAATAGTCAGTGACAGTTGTGTGCGCGTATGACGTCAGTCGAGTCGCCGTGACTTCGTGTTCGTGGTCCGCCTGCACATACCATACTTAATGTGTGATACAGCATTTGTGTGTACTATATTACAAAGACCGCGACCCAATTGAGCATTGTGGCGACCGAAAGTAGAATATAGGGGAAAGGAGCAACATTTATATATAAAATGCTGTTGTGAACTACCAACACAACATCACTTTACAATTAAACATAATCTTGTATTGAAAATGACATATTTGAGCCAAACATCTTTATGCAAATTATTATTTACTTCTAATTAGTTTTGTAGTTTTTTTTTAAGTTGAAAAATATTTTAATTACCTACGGGAGCTATTATTAAATGTTCTCATTGATATCCATCGTAACACATGAAAGTCATTGAGACAAAAATACATTTTTGTCATACACACATCTCAAATATGATCGATACAAAAACTGAACAGTGTGATAATTAAGTCATACATTACTTTGAATGATCCAAGTCCGACAATTGAATGTAGGTATAGTTTTCATAAATCATTTTTATCGTGACATAACTTTTTCATAAAAAAATTTATGGACGAAATAAAAGTTTTGCCCTACCAAATCTATATAAATCATTTATGAAAATAAAGCGATTTTTCTTTATAGTGGTATAAATATGTCAAATTTCAAATAAGAAAATTATTTTAACTGGATTAAAATCCATGCTGACGTTTTTATTTTTTTGTATTTATTCTTAATAAAATTTCTTTTGTACTTACAGCTTCTTTTTATTTGACATTGAACAAAAAACATACTAAACAGTTGTATTTGTATACAAATATGTAACTTTGTTAATTATACTTTAAGTTTATAAAATAAAAAAATATATATTTATTAACAAAATATTTTGATTTTTTCCTAATCATTTCAAATACAAACCAAACAATGCATAACCGTTCCCTTTTGAAAACAATTCAGTGACTACCATTTTTTTTTAGATTGGGTCTATACGATTCACTTAAAATTGACTACTTAAAAAAACACTTGTTATTTATAGGCTCTTATTTCGAGAATAAATTTAAATATATTCCTACTTTTAGAGGAACACAAGGATCCTAAATGTGCTAATTTATTTTGTTTATGAACTCAATAAATTTATTTTTTTAAAGCTATATAAATTAAGTACTATGTAATATTAAAATATTTTATTGTATTTATCACGTCAGACGTTCCCTTTTATACATATTCTTTTCAGTTAAATGCATTCATCCATAAAAATGTTTAATTTTAAATTATTTATTTTTCAGATATTACAAAAACAACCTATATTGTTCAGCTCACCTTTGTTGTAGGAACCTGTAACAATACAGAAAATACATTTGCAACATGTCTATAATAAATATTAAAGAAGATTAACTTATTAAGAATTTCAGTTCTAGATATATCAGCACCAATTCCTATGACGGGAAAAGAAGACAAAATATAATATCATCATTTTATTGTACAAGAAAAAAAACAAAAAACTGTCAACGAACCTTAATAAAGAAGTCAGAGCGGGCTGTTACTTGGAATCTACAAATAGATAAATGTCATTAGTACATTTAAAATGTTTTAAAATAATTTGTATAATTAATTTCAGATTTCAGACATAATATGTCATCAAAGTATGCATTAAGACGGGAAAAGAAGACAAAAATAAGTATCATCATGTTATGTTATAGTTTACTTAAAATTTTAAAATAAAAATGAACGTACTGTTATGATTTCCGCATATTTTCAGGACCTGCAAGAAATCAAAATTAACTAAAAATAAGTGTTCAAACAGTTCCAAAATAAATATGTGTGCAGATATTCAGATTTGGAACCATTGAAAATTACTATCGCAAGATTTCTACACTGAATCAATAATGTACATCGAATCAGCTCTAGATCTTGCTGTTTCACTAAACTGAATATAGAAATAATGAAAATAATAAAGTTAAAAACGTTTATTCTGTAAATATGACGAGCACACTTTTATTTTTTCAGTGATCATGCATACATACAGATGTTTATACAAAGATGCATGTTGATTGGTTATTTAGTTGGTGCACTCTGGGTGCTGGATTTCGAGTCCCGCATGGACGCACTCCGCCGACGCTGGATCTCCTCCTGACGGCGCGCCTTCGACTCCTTCTTGCGTTGTGCCAACAGCTTGGCGTAGTTATCTGCCTGTTCCTTGCGCCTCAAGCAACGCTTCTTCTTCAGCGCCAGACGATGACGCTTGCGCTGAAATAAGCAACAAAATAGTAAACAACGGTTATTCTGATTTATTTATCATTAAATTCATGAATAAAGAGATGAAATGTATCTGTGGTACACTGAGAACAACATATGCAACGAGGATCTCAAATCAAATCACAGAATTAATTTTCCACACAAGTGAACGTTTCCAAGTGATGGACAACACTAGCAAACTGCCTATGTGTGGATGTATATTATGTTCTACTCATATGTACACACCTGGAGGACCAGTGGAGTGATTAGACGTTGGATCTTGGGGGCTTTAGTACGCAGCTTCTTGCCCTCCTTTTGGGGCAACGGCCGTTTCACCACATACTGCCTCACATCGTCCTCTTTGGTTAGGTTGAACAGCTTGCGGATACGGCTCGCTCTCTTGGGGCCCAACCGACGAGGCACAGTTGTGTCTGTCAGGCCAGGAATTTCCTACAATCACAATAGTTAATCATGACTTAAATAACATTACAAGTACTATTTTGAAATATTTGAATCTCAGTAAGGCCACACAACTTTTATCTCATTTGATTTGAATGACATGAATGTATATGTGGTACACTGAGAAAAGCGTATAGTATACAACGAATATGAATAGTTCTAAGAAAGTGTGGTCAAGGTAATAAATGATAACTAACCTGTTCTCCTTTACGAACGACCATTAAAGACAGAACGCTAAGATTGGAGTCGACAATACATCCTCTGACGGATTTGCGTTTCCTTTCGCCGCTACGACGGGGTCTGTAGCAAGAGTGGCCCTTGGACAACAGCAAGCGAACACGGCTATTTGTCAAAACACCCTGTTTCATGGGGAAACCTTGTTTGTCATTTCCTCCAGTGACACGAAATACATAACCTTTCCATTCATCTCCAAGTGAATCTGCGTCAACTTCAGCACCCATACGCTTCTCATAGAACATACGAAGCTTATGTTCGTCCACAATCTCGAAGAGTTTTTGACATCCCGTAGCGGGATACGATACGTTCAGCTGAAAACATCACATTCATATTAATCTCTTTTTATTTCATTCACTTTTCTATGAAAATAATTTAGTTGTATCGTATTTTAAACTTCCTAGTAACAATAAAACGTAACAACATGGCAAACACATTTTGGTTAGCTCGTCATTATCGTATTTTATTTCAACCATCACTGTTTATAAACAAAATTAAAAACATTGGCATCATTTTACACACATTAATAATATCAGATAAACTTGTATTTTCATTCAATAAACTTTTTATAAACTGAAACACCAAGATTATTAAAACATTACCTTCATCTTTCCAACATGTATCACCACACGAACTAGGTAAAAGAGACTCCTAAACAGTTTTCATAAAAGACACCAACATAAAACAGCTTCGGATTTTCTCGGGGCTCATCGGACGTGGATTTTACCAACGTTACCAACGGAGGATGACTCATGTCAAATTGTACGATTTTTATTAGATATTCGTTCTTTCTTTTCCGTATTAACGCATTATTAAATATCAAACTTTATATAAAATCTGAATTATTCAACAAGAACAAAGTCATGTGACCACAATATATAATCAACTTAAATATTTTTTGCCGCGAATATACGTTCAAAATGAAATTGTTGACACGGGGAATAACATTTATATTTTTAATTATTTGATTTGAATAAAAAATTTGTATATGAACATGTGTTACACAAAAATGCAACAAAATTAATGTACTGAAATATTCAAATTATTTTAAAATATAAACTCTTTCTTTCATGTAAATTTGATAGTTATAAAACAAAGTTGGCAACACTGAGTAAACAAAAATTATGTTCTGTAGCTATGGCGAACAAAACAGATGATGATTATTGGTTTTCAAGTGATACAAAAGCTTTTAATTTTGAGGATGAAGCGTTTTTACAAAAGACATTTAAAACATCATTATCCAATTACGTGAAACCCAGCATTAGTAAAATATCTAGTGTGCATAGTGAAGGAAATGAACTGACAGATGAGTTTCAGCGAAGTGACATTCCAATTCGTTCTGTAATATCTCAACAATGTTTGGATAAATGTATGTAATGTAATTAAAATTTTACTCGGTATTTATTTAACAGTAATCATTTATTTTAATTTTTCTCGAAGATTTTTTATAATATTTATTTTATTCTAATAACGGATAACTATTTATTTCAGTACTTAAAAATGAGTCGACACGTAACACGACAAAACATCACACTGAGAAGTTAATTTTAGAAACTGTACATAGAATAGTACTAAATTTACCAAACTCCCTTGAAGAATTTAAAAATCTACGTAGTAAAACTGATTTATTGGATGCAGCAATCAATATTGCAGATGGAAATGCGATATTAACAGTATGAACACAGACAATGCATATATATATACAGACGTCGAACTAAACGCATTCAAGTTATAAAAAGAGACTATTTGAATATATTTTATTAGGCATCTGTATTTATATTTTGTCTGTGATATGAGATATAAATTCAATCAAGTACTTGTATGATACTAAATCGTATGACTTTCTAGGTTGTATTGTTTCTAGTAAACACAATAAAAAAAGATATTTTGTATAAATTATTGTCAACTAAACGAGTAGCCCTTCTGCATTACATTAATTATCTTAGTATTCGATTAAATACCAAAGAACTGGCCGACTTGTTAATGTATGCAGATTTAAGAATAAGTTTTTTAAAGATTGGTAACTAGTATATTTTCTGTTATAGGTTAACTGGATATTCTACAACTATAGGGGTAAAATAAACTATAATTACAATTAAGTTTGTTATTTATAGAAAATGATTTATAGATAAAATTATTTAAAATTACGATTCACAATATGAACAGTAACGCAGGTGATGACAGTTTTAAGAAGAAGCTGGAGCTATTATACAATAATCATTTCAGCAGATTAACAACTGAAAAAGATAACCAGATTTTGAGAAGTTATATACAACTATTAGGTTGCACGAATATTCATTAAAATTTAGTCAAGACTGATTTTGATATTTCTAGAATGGCAACAAAATGTAGAAAAATTTGAGAATATGAGTTGCGTGATTGGTCAGAGCGTAAACAAATGTTTGGGTGCATGTTGTCAGTTTCACCCCGACAAAGCCCCAGAACACGTGTGCAGTACTCAGTACCTGAGCAAGTTGAATGGCAGCTCCGAACGCCAACTCCACTGGATATTCCTAGATATGAAATCATCCAATCAAGCTTGGGATGATATACAGAAAATGTTCATCAAAAATGTAAGTAAGATAAAGATTATGTCAAGTGGAACACTTATTGATTGGTTTTGCAGAACTGGTTCGGCACCCGCAAGGTAATGACGTGCTCTCTGAGTGCAGAGAGTGTGGTGCTGCTGCTGGGCGAGCGGGGAGCGCCGCCCGCCACCTTGGAGCGCTTCTTGACGTTACTGGAGGACGCGGACACGGCCCTGGCGCTTGCGCTTCGCTACCGATGCCACCAGCATGTCGTGGCGTACTATCTAGCGAACAGGGACCGTGCCAAGCTACTCAGTTACAAAGCTAGGATATCACCAAGCTCCGAACACTACTTTTTTCTAGAAAATGCTCTTCTTTCTTTGGTAATTGTTCTACACACAACATTATGTTTATCATTTACTTTGTTTTTTTTTACAGGGTAATAAGTAAACGAATCAAAATAACCAAGATTGATATTATTTTTATATAATTCATTGTATAAAATGAAAATAAAGATTTTTGAAATGTAAATTTATTTCCTATTGTTTGAATTGCATCTACTATGTAAACTTACGTTTCTGAAGATAAGGATCAATTATGAGGATAAAATCTTTTCAATGGTAATTTATTACATAGGCAATTTGAATACAACGTATGATATAGAACTTAAATAAAAAATGAGATGATACGAGAACAAATAGTTTGATGAATCTGGATAGCGTTAGTATTGTTTAAATGCAAGCTGTATATGAATGATATGTAATTCACATATCATATACAAACAAAAATTGTTCCATAATATACCAATACCACACATGATATATTTACAAGATAATTGTGTATCTGTTTATATATATATATATATATATATATATTTCAATACTTTTGTATAATTTTTACTTTCAATAAAATGTTATCCAATGAATATAAATTCTGAATTTCTGAATAAATATTTCCAGTTTCTATAGTAATTTATTGTCACATTGGCAAGATGTCGTTTACTGCTTTGAATATATTTGGTACTTAATATAGCTGGAATAACAAAGTGAGGTAGGTATAAAATTTACGTGAAAATTCTTCAACAAATTTAGTAGAAATAAAACTAACAATTTACAATAATGTCAGTACAAATTATATTTATCATTGGATCACACATAAATTTAATAAGATTGTGTTACAAATCAATAAAACAATTCTAAAATGACATAGGTACAATCACAGACAAAATATATACATACATCTAACTAAACGTAACGCTTTTCATTGTAATTTTTAGTTCTCGGCGAGTATACACAGACAAAATGAATTGTAAATACACAAATGATAATTCATCGTTCATGAACTAGTAATCGACATTAGCGCTGCCATTTGAATACATTTAGTTAGATGTTATGTCTCTATATATTTATGCTATGCTACAATCATATATGTATTAGTTACAAGTATTTGATTTAGCAAGAATAATGAATACTGACTAGTGACTAGTTTATAAAATGTTTTTGGTACTTTTCACAACTTCTTGTAGTTTTTTTTTACGGAATGGTAGATTATGAAACTTATAAATATTGTGTTTTGTAGTAATTTATATAAATATAAATTACAACTCTTTTTAGTATAAAGTTATCTGAGTGAAATGTATAAATAACTTACATTAATGACTAGATTCCTCATGAATAGAAAAATATTTCAACAGTGAAATCAATGTCGTACGTAATTTACAATTATTATGAATATATTTCCTATGACTACGTTCATGTTCTACATATGACTAATAATAATATTTCTCGTTGTCGTTACGCCACTGATTAAAACAAATATTTAATTTGATTTTTGACTCAGATAACAACATATTTAAAAAGGTACCCATATAAATTGAATTGGATGTATTGTATTTGTTTGTATATACACAATATCTACTACTCTGGTAGAAAACTGAACGGTCAACGTGTATTCGGAGGTAGATTGTGGTCGCCCTGCTGTTGGAAGATTTAGTTACATTACTACTTTCCTTCCATAATATATCGTACTATTTGATTTGTTCCAATCCGAAGTAACATTGCACAATAGTACAATGGTCTAGGGCCTGGTTAGGCATGAAGACTGCTCAAGTAATTTCTTGAGTAGTTTTCTTTGCGAAACAAAATATGTAGGTAGATGTACAGTAACAGTGGATGTGTGTATATATGTGTGTGTGTATTGTATTGACATTGAGCTATTTTTATGACTGGAACTGTGACTGAAGGTACTATGTTATGTTGTGCTTATAAAATACAGAGATATGAGAATAGTTTCATATATGGCACTGTAGCGAGGTCTCTCTTTATCTTTAGTGTTAAGTTTGTACTGACTGGTTGCCATGTGGCAAGGAATAAACAAGCAGTACCTAATTCGTAAATACAGCTCAACATGACAATGACATGACATTACAATCAGTTGACATTTGTACGAGTGCAAGTCGATCGTCTTGTTCGACAGGTCAACTGCACGGTCGTTCACAATTCATTACAAGATGCTGATTTTATTATCATGGTCATCACTGTGACATGATATTCAACATGAACCACATATACAAAATACTTGAACACTTAATTTACAAATATACCTATTATATTAAAAAAAACTAATTCCGTTTCACATTCAAAACGCAGAATAATACGAAAATAGTTTTATATATATATATATAATATAATGTTTATATATATATAATATATATGCATGTATATATGTACATAGCTAGAGTCATGTACATACATATATACACATCCCTATATAAGAAATTCTCTGAGTCTCCGATGTATATAGATATAATCTCAAGGTGAATATTCTACAAAACATAATATGACCTAAGTGTCGTTATATTATTTTATATTATATGCTTACCTACGTTCTTATATACTAATTTTGATTTTGTGCCTCCGATAACTTACAACTATAGTAATGAAATTTAATAACACGTTTCGTTTGACTTTTCTTATTAATAAAAGCACACTATATAGAGCTATAGACGCACGTAAACGTGAATCAGATTCGCTATGTAATGTAAATGCAATATAAGTACTCTCCGTTTAGAACAGAATAGAACATAATCGCAATTCGCAAATCGTAGTCAGTTGTAACAAACCACAAACAGCACAGGATGCTAACTAATTGTAATTGTAATCACAACAATCATATCATACAACACTATCTAGGTATCTATACCTATACTATATCATATCAATTATTCTTGAATTCAAAAAGTAAAAATTATTCTACGCGGTACCTATATATATTCTCTATGTGTTTTTATTTTTATGTAAACATTTGGTGATGGATATTGAGGATGAACCTAAACTGGCAACTGGAGATTATATGCAATTTTCAATTCTTTTATTGAAAAAGTTGAAGAATGGAAACGGCACGCGAATGCGAATGCAAGGGGATAACACAATAGACAGAAACGGTTCGTGTGCACATGCACACAGAATTATTGTAATCCTTTGCCTCTTTTCAATAAATTCCCCTTTTTTTCCAAAAATGTAACTGCCAACCCTTCTGCGATTTAATAATTACTCTTTCAACGCAATTTTCGATTGTATTTAAGTAAAACTGAAATGCAGCTGTTCGTCTGTTCCACATTCTGGCCGTTATCGCCAAGTCCGATAAATCAACTTTTATGTTATAGATTGGTGAAAATATACATAGGTACGTACGAACGTAATTGATGTATAATATTATTCATTACAGGTATAGATATCATCTGTAAATATATATTTCAGTGATAAAAATAAACTACTCCATATACTATAAATTCCGTTTTTATAAATCATTTAAATCATTTTAATAACACTTTATGGCCATTGTCTTGTTTAAAACACATATATTTTGATTATTTGCTCATATAATTATTTATATTTGTTTTACGAATGCAAGTGCACAGTTTGTTGAATATTTAGCACTTTTTTCCACGAAAACTCATACATTCATATGTTTTTTTTTATCCGCATCAATTTTTATATCCACAACCAAGTCCGAAATTTATTAAATCATTCAAAAATGAACACTTGTATCTAATAGAACATTTGAAATGGCTATAAATAATAGATATAATATCATGTAGTAATATCATGACAATTGAGAATGTGTACAACCCAGAAATAAAAAGTTTTTACTACGCAAAATGAAACTGATGAATAAGAAACTGATGAATAAGAAATAAATTTCGGACACCAGTGATCCATAACTGTAGAAATGAGTGTTCGCTTTCGCATTCGTACACAATGTAAGATGTTGTGGTACATGTGTAGTGTACCAGGACGTGCAGATGTAAATTGTAAATGCGTTCGCAGCATTCAACGTTGTATGTCGTGTCTCGTGTCCACAATTGTCTCCTTTTTAATTTGATCTGCATAGAAAATCAATTTGAATAATGCTATAATATATTCCGATTTTCGTTTAACAAAAGAATTCATCGAAATAAAAATATGCGCTCGGGTCTAGAGTGTAGACTCCCCCTGTACACGTGCCATTGACAGATGTTATAAAATCCCAAAACTGGGAAAGAAAAAATGACAAAATGTTACGACACGAATTTCGGCCCCTTCGAACTATTGATGTGGACACGTTAGACGTCAACGCATATAGAAATATTTAATGTTTTCGTAGCACCCGGAGCTATATACTAGCAGGTCATAGTTTGCAATTACTAAAAGGCACACAGCGTAAGTATTATAACTATAGTAATTAGCAAATTGGTAGTCAAAGTTTGTACTTAACAATTGAATTTACGAACACCTATGATCCGTACTGAAATGGGCTCTGTTATTGGGTAAACGTATAATAATAGCGGTCTCCGTATTCAATACTAAGGTACTTGGATTTGTTTTGTACATGTTTTGACTTTGTGCAGTACAACAGGATAGAGATAAGATACAAGACAGATAGACGAATATAGTTTTAGTGTAAATGTAATGAAATATCTCCTTACCAACTAGTGGAATTGAATAATTGTACATAACGTAACGTAAGTTAGTTAGCGTCTCCCTGAATGTAGCGCGGGGCGAAACAGAGGAAGGCCTCCGAACTCTGGCCATTACAACCGAGCTACCCCCTGTTCGCCCCACCGGCGTCATTGCATTGACGATGAGGTAACAGTAACAATGTAACTATTAGTGTTATGATATTCATATTCATCGCATTACTTTACTTTACTGAGTAGTTTACTTTACTGACTAGATAAATAAGCGGAATGATTTGTACGGCAGTACATGTATATACAGTACATATATAGGTATTTAACAATCATTTCATTTCAATTCTCAAATAAAGTACCTATATGTAAATAAGCATGGTACACATAATTCAAACAAGTGCGTCGTGCGTCGCACATCGAACATCTAGTACGCTTTCTTCTAGTTCTCTAGGTTGTCGCCCGTCCGCTGTACACACAACATTAACATATGAAGACAGAGCGACAACACAGAGATATATTATAGGGTACGATCGATTCGATTCGACAACGCCTAGAGCGCCACTCGGCACACGACCTCAACAATCTATGTTAATAGTACAATATATAGTACATTAAATTCATAATCATAACCTACGCATGCTTTCAGGAACTCGAAACACGAGAGAGAGTGTTAATAGTTTACTTTAGTTTTAAGTACATTCATATTAATTTTCATTTGGTATATGTTTTGCATTTTGTTGTTCTTTTACATTTGTTCCACTCTCTCTAGCATGGAACTATTTGAGCAAGCTGTATACTCTATTTTAACCACGATACTAAAACACGATACAACTAAGTTAGTGAACAATTGGGGATCACCGAGCAATAAAATAGGAACTTGTTTATACATCACCTATAGTTTTATGTCTCTTTAATACCATAAAAACAATTATGCATACGTAAATATTTCCTGAAAAATTAACAAGGTCATATAAAATGTCACTCAGTCTTTCCGGTATTTCCATAAAAAATATGTACCTATGTTTAATTACGGTCATTTAGACGGGTCGCCGATTTAGCGCACCCTTGCAATATAGAATTATTATGTAATAGTATGTAATAATTAAATAATTTATATATTTATATTATATAATAATAAATAATAATTAATAAATAAAAATAAAAATCACAGGTGTAGCTATCGCCGATTATCTTTATATATTAAAAAATACTATAGTTCTACTTGATTTGATGATCTTGTACATACACGTAGACGTAATGTTCATATTTGTTTTGTTGCTCATGTTGATACAATACTGACTTGTGACTGAACGTGAGGACAAGGACAAGGAGCAAGGAGTAAGGAGTAAGGAGCTAGGAGCTAAGAGCTAGGAGCAAGGACAAGCGGACGAAATGGCGTAATGTGTTGACTTGTGTTCGACTTATCTCTTATTGGCTCTGTGCTACTAGAGGGCTAGGGCTAGGGCTAGGCAGGAGTGAGTGTAAATGACACAGTGAGAGGAGCAGTTAATTTCTCTAGGACGGGAAGGAAGACAATGGATGGTGCGAATCTTCGACTCTGATCCGTTGAAGTTGCATCCGTTGTATGTTGGTGTTCCTCGTCGCCGTTAGCGAGTGCCACTGTTCCCATGAGCGAGTTTACTCCCTGCACGGCCGCATCAGTCCCCATCGTCGTCGTTGTCAACGGCGCCGGTTCATCCATCAGGAATGCCTGCATCATGTACTTGGCTTTGTGCTGTTGCTGTTGCGATTGTGGCTGCGGCAGTGCGTACGTGGCCGGTAATTGCCGTTGCTTCGACACATCATTTAACGTGACGCTTACGTCCGCGCTCACACTGCTCACACTACCACACTTTAAACAATGTAACTGTTGTTGTTGTTCTATTGGCTTCACTGAACCTTCGACGGCCAGGTTCGATGGCTCACGTACGTTACCGAAGAACGAGGAGAGCGACAGGAACGTATGCTGCGACACAATGTGATGGTGCAGTTGCTCGGGCTGTCGGAACGACTGATTACATACGGCGCAGTACAGCGGCGATATCGTACATGTTGTTGCTGTATTCACCGTACTGTTCCCAATGTTGGACGTATTGTTCACTGCTGGAGCTGGAGCTGGAGTTGGAGTTTGAGTTGAAGTTGGTGCTTGTGCTGGCACTGAATGCGATCGTTCGTGCACAAACAGAAAAGCCAGCACTGGTGTTGAAAACGAACAGAATGAACAGTGATATTGTTTGACATTCGAATCATCTGTTCCGAATATGCTAGATAGCACATTTTGCATGCCGCCTTCAGACTTTGTATTATCTTGTCCACCATTTGGTATACGCAGAGTGGGACTTGACCGATCGCCTACACTGGCACTCTTACGTTGTTGTTGGCCAAACGACTGTTGTAACTGTAACTCCAACTCGTTCCATTTCTCTGTACCAGCTTTGCCGTGGTCACCAAGTAAGTGTGCTTTCAGCCACTTTGTGCTTCGGAATCGTCGACTACAAATTGTGCACACTTCAGTGAAATGGGTAAAGTACCGGTTGCTCAAGTCGGACAAGTCTCCCAGCTTGAGAGCAGAGTCTGAGCCTGGAGTACTGGATATGTCTGTAGCGGCGGTAGGTGGCAATGGTGGGACTACACCTACACCTTGTGGATCCATGTCCATGTTCGGTGGACGCGTTTGGTTCGGACCGACAATACCACCAACACCAGCACCCACGCTAATGTTGTCCTGCACAATGCCATGTGTGTTATGTTTGTGCACTCGCAGGAAATACTTGCTACACAATTCCTTGTTGCATATATTACAGACAACACCGCCAATCTGCGCACCGTTTTCAATCTCGATGCCATGCATTCGTTGCATATGCGTTTTCATAAAGTACTTGTTGCACAATTCTTTATTACAGATCTCACAATAGCTGTTGGCCGGTGTCATTGTAACAGAGGACCGTCTCTCGGAACCAACGGAACTACTGGTGCCGTTCGTGTTCGCGTTACTTCGACTCGCCTTCTCTGCACTCATGAAACCGTTGGAATCATCCTTTTTGTCTATGGACAAGGAGATAGGAATTTTCGGCTGCAGCTGATTGTCTACAATTTGTACTTCTGGTGTCGGTGTCATTTCGCTCCCGTTGTCCATTTCAAACTGTTTGTTGTTCTCTAATAAAACGCCGTGTTCAGTCATTAAGTGAGCATGTAAGTAATATCTATTTTCGAATTCTTTTCCACACATACTACACGTGCACAGTGCTGATCCGCTACTACCTACACCAACTTTGCTGACGTCTAGGTCGTTTAATTGTAGAATCATCGTCTGTAGTTTCTGTAAATCTTCGCTGATGGAATCCGGCGGTTGTTTATCATTATTGTTTGCGGACAATGCGGCTACGAATTCTTCGTTGTTGCTTGAATGATTGGATGGTTTGTGTTGTGAGTGAGCTGTGGCAAAATGTAATTGTGCGAGATATAACGTCTGAAAACGCATTCCACATATTTCACATTCATTTTCGTTTGCTGGTGATGACTTTCTTTCACTACACGACCCGGAACTGTTTGTGTTTTGTTCGCCCATAATTAAATTTAACGGGCTCGTCTGTATTTGGTACCAATTATTGCTAATTGATAATTCTAATTTAAAATCTTTCTGATTATCTTTGGAATTTTCATCTGGAATTAGTATTCCATGTCTTTTCATTTTATGCGTGCGTAGGAAATATTTATTGCAGTATTCTTTGCAACAAATCTCACAGAAAGCTTCTGGATTCATGATGCCAAGACGACGTGTACGATTAGCAGAGAAATCAAGATCTCTGTCTCGTTGATGTATAACGGCATTTTCCGAGTTTTCATCTTGATCCATTGTTGGCAGTTGTTCATTTTTGTAAAGCATGTTGTCTTTGTCGGGCACTGTTGCAGTGGAGATGGCAGATGCTGGCGCTCCTCCCATATCGGCAAGATCGGGGTCACGTTCCTCCACCGCTAATCCCAGGGCCAGCGCCTCGGCCTCTGCGCTCGCGTCTTGGTCCACGGCGCCATGCACACTCACCCTATGCGTTTTGAGCATCATTTTACTGGAGAAGCTCATGAAATCTGAATGCGACGTTCCAGTGTTCTTCAGTGTAGCTACAGCTAGTCCGTCAGACATGGTGATGTTAGGTTTCTTCATGACGGATGCAGTGTATGAAGGAACATTCACTGATAGACCAGTAGCATCGGAAGTGGCTGGATCTGTATATATCCTATGTTTGTTTGCCTTGTGTGTTTTCAAGAAATACTTGTTACAGAACTCTTTGTTGCATAGTTCGCAGTAAGCCTCCGGGTTGAATATCCGAATGGGCGGTTGCGACGCGGTGACGGCGCGGCTGACAGGAACAGGTACGTAGAAGCTGTGGTTGGCAATGGCTGGCGAGGTGTGCGAGGTATTCAACCAGTCACTGGTTTTGGTCTGGACGTCAGACAGCCATGGCGGGAAGTTCTGGCCTCCGGACAAATTGACGGGCAGCGACGGACTGGTGGGGTTAGCGGGCTGGGTGGAACTGTGCTCCACTTTGATGTGAGGGTCCATATCAGGATTACGGTCAGGATCAGGGTCAGGATCAGGATTAGGATCAGGAGAGTATAACGAGGGAAGCTTACCTTCGTAGCACAGGCCGAGACCGATATCGAGGCTGACGTCAGCAGCGTTGGCGTTGATGTTGGTGTTGCCGATGGCGGTGCCGATGCCAATGCCAATGCCGGTGGTGGAGATGCGGATGGGAGTGGCCTGCTTTCGGCGCTTCTTGCATGGATCGGCTTGGACAGTTTGACCGGCGGGGCGCTTCCGCAGCGTCGTGCTGTCGTCTTCTGCGGGCGACGGGGATGGCAACGGCGACGGATAGCCGGTGGCGGGGCACGTCGGGGCCGGGGTGGGTGCCGAGGTCATCATCACACTGTGCCGCGAGCCTCATGCAACTTTGGCCCCTAGCCAAGGCCCTGCACAGTAACACAACAAAAAACATTAGACAACAGTGCACAAATATTCATTCATATATTCTATACTTCATTGTATTCAAATCAGATCATTCTATTTTATTAGAATCCTAATGAATTTTACAAGAAATCATTTTATGTATATGTACAGTAATGTGATTCATAATTCGTAACAAAAATTAGTTTAATTCATCGTATTGATATAAAATTATAACTAAATATCACACATTTATATGAGATTTTATTCAAAATAAACAGTACTAATATATATTTACACTGTTTAACATGAATTTTTTATTTTCTTTTTCTGATATTATTCAATAATAAAAAATGAATTATTACATCCAGGTATTTTAATATGTACTTGATAAAAGTAAGTAGCGAATAATAAATATGTATTATATCTTATATACCTCGTATGAATATAAATGCTGTTGAAACACCAAATATAGTAAAATATTTCACTCCACTATGATTCGTCGAACACATTAGAGAATGATACAAAACTACACACTACCCCTACGATTGTCAAAAATATACTAAAATAGGGGAAAATATAAGCGCGAGATTAATGCACCGAGTGGTCCCGCTTCCCGCACCCCTGTTACAACATGCATCACCATCAACCAAACTACCACCATATACAATACCATACCAAATTCCAATTTTATTCCAAATTCAAAGCGATCACTGTCCACTATCAACTGCCCCTGCAAACTGACCTGCATGTTGTGCATAAACTCATTTCTTACCGTTTGTAATCAATCTATAATGAAAATTAATTGGAATAAAATGAAACTGAGTAAAATGTAATGGAAAGTGAAAAGCCAGTGAATAAGGCAAAAACATGATTAGGGGAAACGTGCTTACAGGCAGACGCATGCGCCTAAGTCTACAAAAACAAAAATAATATTTCGAAGAATTAATATCAAGATAATATGTTATTGATCAACAGATAAAACTGTGGACTAGAGATTGCACCAAGCGACAAGCCTCAGAAGGCTAGAGGACTTATCACCTCTCTTTGTTTCGACATGAGGATCACTTAGTCTCCTTCATTTCAAATTAAAAATGTGCATGTGAGTGTGACATGATATAATAACAAATGAGAGCATTGGTGGTGACGGTGCGGCGGTAGCATGTGTCCGCGTGTAGCGGGTGCGTGTGCGTATGTGTCATGTGAATGGATCAATACTGGCGAGTGCGCGGACAGGACGCTGGGCACTGTCCACCACTGTGCAGCACTCCCCTTACCCTGCACACCACACATCCGCGTCAACCCACACAACACTCACTCACGCACAATTTTATATTTTTCAATAACTTGCAAATTTATATTTAAATAACTAATTCATGTATGAAATCCACCAAAACACTTGTTTTTTATTTTAATATTTACCTGCACATGGGTGTTATTAATACACAAAAATTATATAAGTTAACAGGAAAAATCGATCAACAATTTTGATATAAAAAAACATAACAGTACATACACATCCACATGCAGTTTAAAGCAATAGTAAATTAGATATGAATGTAATTAAATTTACTCACAATACGCACCGACACCAACTATTACGATGACCAAATATCCGTTTATTACGCACTAAACACTAACTACTGTATGTTATATTACATGAACATGGAATTGCCGAACAACATACCCTAGCCTTCAGAATCCTCGTTTTTCACGGACAACAACACAAGAGCGTAAATTTGACGCCATGACGACCGACGTCTACACTTCTGCCATCTGACAGGACTGCAGGACACAGTACACAGCGTCGGCAGCCGTCTCGGCCAACCCACAACCCTCGCACACTTGCCGGTTGCCCAACACACCAACATATACACCCCAAATTCAATCATATTCATATTACATTACAATCAACTATTCGTTCATGTATTCAAGTTAATAGAACAATGTATTTTGCAAAATATTTTTTATATAATTTTAAATATGATTCATTTTTATAATTCAATTATCTTTTATACAAAAATGTCAATTACAGGTGTGAATATAGCGAATAGTAGGCAACCCAATATACTGTACTGTTTCAAATATTCTCTACCTTTTCGTTTAAATTTCAAATATAAATGAAAATATAACATTTACATATTATATAATTACTACCTAATACATAATGTTCATTGCTGTACTAATATTAAAAATAGGAAATAAATTAGCTATGTATTTCATAATCAATAAAAAAAAATTACATCTCCGTATTTTTTATTTAAATTCTGTATACTTTAAACGTTATTTATCAATGTTTATTGTCATTATATGTATATTATGTAAATTTATAAATGAGCAAAACCATAATATCAATTATAAGACTGAATGAATAAATAAAAATAATAAAATAGTTAAATTTTTGCGTACTTTGCTGTTTAAATAGCATGCATGCACGTACGCATATTTGCAAGCAACCAATCACATTATATCAAAGTGTATGGTGGTCGTTTTCTGCATTACAATGACAGTAGACAGATATTTGGAGTAGACAGTAGCATGGTATGTGATCTGTAACTGTTATGTAAAAATATCTAGTGTCAATGTTGCATTACAAATATTATTTCTATGTAACAACTATTAACATTAGTAGTATAAATGTGACCAGTATATATCTACTAACATAATGTAGAATAGAATTTTGTATTGGTATTATTAACAAAAATATGTACATAAGTTATTAGTAACCTACAAATAGACGTGCATTAAAAGAAACATGAAGTATTTAGTAAGAGTATTTGATGCTGAACGAGTAGATAAAGTGTATTATCTACTTGCTGCCTTACGGTTTCTTTTAACTTTAATTCCTCAAAAAGGTTACATTCATCCAGATGAATTTTTTCAATCAGTTGAAGTTATAGCAGGTAGGTTAAGTACATTGGATTTTATTTTTGTAAGATAACAATTTTGAAATATTTAGGTGACATCTTTGACATCGAATCGAACAAACCTTGGGAATTTAACCAAACTTTTCCCATCAGAAGCATATTTGCACCTTATATGATGATTGGTGTCCCATACAAAATTCTCCGATATTTCGATTGTAATCTACAACTTTATTTCGAGATTTCACTAAAAACACCTTATTGGCTGGTAGTATTACCAAGAATTCATTACTGTTTACTTTCTTTCGTAATTGATTACTGCCTTTATAAAATATGTGCAATTCATTACGAAAAGTATAAAGGAAAGTTAGTGCTCTTAGCTAGTTCATATGTCATTCAGGTTTATGGTACTCACACATTTTCCAATACTGTGGAAATGGTTTTAATGTCCGTTCTACTGTATTTAGTGGTTGATAGTCACACGTATTCGTACGCAGTTGTGAAGCAAGATGAATTCTTAAAGAAAAAATACGACGAGTCTATAGAAGCAATTGATCGCGCTCGATTGTATAAAGTCAAGTCAGCTTTACCGTCACACACCCTGCGTCACTGCATCGTTATCAGCTTTATCGTCATGATGGGCGTCTTCAACCGACCCACGTTCATTGCCTTCGCCTTCCCATGTGTATTCTTCTGGATCTATCGTGGCATCGGCTATAAAATAGTCACGCTGTCAGAAATCCACATTCGAATGTTGCTGTTTGTGTTTAACTGCCTTTTGTTCTCCTGTTTCTTCGTAATCATTGATTCGACCTATTTTGGATACTTGTCCTTACCAGAAATCATGCAGATGGACATATCCATACGTAACTTTGTAGTGACTCCGCTCAATTTTATCAAGTACAACATGGACGTGAACAAGTTAGCAGAGCACGGACTACATCCGCGATTCTTACATTTATTGGTCAACATTCCCTTGCTGTACAATGTCCTGGGTATTCTCGCAATCGGTGCAGTAACAACATTCAGTATTCGACTATTATCGGGCAAATACCGTTCTTTGCCGAGCATTTACGATATCCGATGCTTAATGACCGCCGCGATCTTCTTCCCGATAGCGACGTTGTCGTACTTTCCGCACCAGGAGGCGCGTTTCCTTATTCCGGTGACGCTGCCGTTAGTATATATGTACGGGGACGCAGTGTTCGGTAAGAGGACGCTGCGACGGCTGTGGTGGCTACTGAACGCCTTGTGTCTAATGTTCTTTGGTTTCGTGCACCAGGCAGGGCTGTTGCCGCTGGCGGCGCACCTATCACGCGAGCTGCACCAAAGCAACCACGTACAAGTGCAAGTACAGCTTGTTACTAACCACGTGTATAGTCTGCCGGTGTCGTTACTCGCACAGCGTGACAGTCGGCGGTTGTATGGTGCGGGCGCCTCACGCTACCGGTTGCCCCGCACATTGGAGCTGCATGAACTTGGTTCAGCGACGCCGGATGCTGTGATACGTCGTTTACGATATATGCCTCCAGGCAGTCGTGTTTACCTCGCAATGCCCACCAGCAAAGAACACGAGCTACGAAATTACATCCACGTCACATCTGTGCCCATGAGCCTCGATGAGATAGCGACTTTTTATCCACACATCAGTACTGAAGCATTGCCGTATATGCTGTGTGATTTATATGAGGATTGTACTCAGTTTTCCTTGTCGTATTTTGCGAATGTTGTGTACAATTTTGTAAAATCTTGTGGATTAGGTTTGTATAAAGTGAACTATAACGAAACTGTAACACTGATTAATAAAAATGCATTTATTTAAAAAAGCTCTTATTTATTTGCACTTTTATATTTTGTCAAATGTAAAAATTACTTATATTACTATTATTATACAATGATAGTCTTGTTAACTTTTGTACATCAAGTAAATGTAGCTTGTTTTCAATTTTAATGTGAAATGAACAAATATGCTTGTCATTGAATCACGAAGCAATTTTAAAAAATAAAATAGAATTTTAATGTATTATATTTCAAATTTCGCAATATGATTAATTCATAATTTTATATCTATAATATTCGCTACATTAAACAATTGAAAATAAATTTTTATTATTTATCACAATAATTTGAAGCGCATTATAGAATCATGATCACATTATATTATTCCTAAAACAACATAAAATATATCATATATTAAAAATCAATATGATATAATTATAATGTATTTTCACCATAAAATATTTTTGAAGATTTGTTATTATTCTCCTTTTACTTTAAATACTTGAGTCGTTAGTAATTAACTAAAGGATACGTGTTTCAGTAGCAGCGACCAACGGTCCTGGTGCACGCGGATCGTCTGGTCCATGGAATGTATGGCAGAGGCAACGGAGGCGCCACAAACTAACGGCGGCAGCGGATCGTTGAGCAGCGCCTTGACGCACATGGCTAACGAGTAGGCCACTGAGCTGACGTTGTAGCCGCCCTCAAGCGCCAACACCACACGGCCGCCAGCCAGTGACTTGAGCAACTGCACCAGATGGCCGAACGCTTCAGGCGTCACACTGTAGCCACCAAGCGGATCGCCGCGACACGCATCAAATCCAGCGGCTACCAGTACTAAATCTGGATCAAACTGATAGGCGACAGGCAGCACGACGCGTGTCCATGCCGCTATGTATTCACTATCCGTCATGATGCCGTCATTCCATGCCACGTTGACGTTGAAACCAATGCCATCGGCTGCACCAGTGTGTACGCTGTCTGCATCAGCTGACTGCGGGAAGAAGCGGCCGTGATCATAGCGGTGCAGTGACAAGTAGAGCACACGCGGGTCGTCGTAGAACATACGCTGGATGCCGTTGCCGTGATGAATGTCCCAGTCCAAGATGAACACACGGCGTGCCAGTCCTTGATTAATTGCATATTGGGCGGCGATAGCTACATTGTTAAGCAAGCAGAACCCGCCCGCGGCCGAGCGTTCGGCATGATGACCTGGTGGTCGGATCACGGCCACACCGCTGACCACAGTACCCCGAACCACACTTTTCACTAACTCCAGGAGGCTGCCAGCTGCGACGCGCGCGCTTTGCATACTATCTTTACTCGTAAACACCGTCGTCCAACCCTCGGCCGCCTTTAGAGCTGCCTCGCTCTGGATGCCTAATGCCTCCACCTTCTGTACGTACGCCGTGTCATGGCATGCGTTGATCTCTTCGTCGGTTGCTGCTCGTGACTATAACACACATACACACATTATGATTATAACATGAGATGAGATAAGAGCCTTACGTTTATTTGTTCCATTCTGTCCAGTAATAAAAGTTCTTTTAATACACTTAATGTCCTCGTTAATCTTTCGGGCTTTTCAAAATGATTTACATCAAGCGACTTGTGTAGTGCCATGACAGGATCGTATACATATCCAACTTTGTTACAGCGTTGCTCTTGCTCTTTGTAATAGGTGTTGCGGAGGCGCATGACCTCGTGGTGGAAGCGCGCGTGTTGGCTAGCTGCGTGCTTTGGATAACATGCACGCGTGGGGAACGGCGGTTGCAATTCGCAGCCCTTGTACACCACCTCCACCAAATGCTTCTGTATTTTCTCAGTTCCATTATCATTATAATGACTGAAACATTTCCATTTAGTACGCAGTATAGATATAACATTGTACATCGATACAAGTACGGTCGGTTTCAGCTGTTTTAAGTTTTCCAGCTTAGGAGCTGGGTCTCCGAGCAGTGCTTTCATAGTCTGTGCAGCGCTTTCGGCCAGTGTCGGCAGAAAGTAGCCTCCTTCTAAGCACACAACGAGCTTTCCATACGCCAGTCCCTGTAACATCGTGGCAAGGTGGTGGTAGCAGCCCGGCGAAACTGTCATCTGGCCCTACAACAGACACGCATCAGATCCAGCTTCATTCTCTGGCAGCGCCTAACAAACTAAAGCAAACCTTATCGTCTCCTATAGAGGAATCAAATCCTGCTGATATTATTATTAATTCAGGTTCAAACTACAGAACAAAAAGACAATAAATTGATTGATTTGATGAAAACACACCTCTGTACAGCCGATTGCGGCGTCATATCCAGCTGACACCAAAACCAAATCGGGTGCAAACTAAACGCAAACACAAATCAATGAGAACTATCAAGTGCAGAACGGCAGAATGCAGATAAATACCTCGTAAGCAACAGGTAATAAAACAGAATGAAATATTGAGAGATATTCAGTGTCTCCGCATCCGATTTCATTCAGTGGAAAGTTGATGTTGTAACCGAAGCCCGCGCCACTTCCCACGTAATCAAAATTTGATTCACGTAAATTTGGCCAAAATTCTCCTTGTTCGTAACGATGTATGGAAAAATACAATACCCTGAAACAATCAATATGAATAATAGAATTTTATTCTACTTTGCTACGGCACTACCTGGGATCGTCATAAAACATTCGTTGCGTCGCTTGTCCATGGTGAACGTCCCAATCTACAATAAGTACGCGTTTTAGTTTCAGATCATCGAGAGCATAGCGGGCAGCAATGGCTACGTTGTTGTAATAGCAGTAGCCGCAGTAGCTCTCCTTCATAGCGTGATGTCCTGGAGGGCGCACCAAGGCCATGCCGTTCTGCACGTGGCCACATACTACTGCTTTCACTAAATTCATCACTGAGCCAGTAGCTAGATGAGAGACCATGTGTGTATTCTACATATGTAATCATATTCCATCATTTTCATCCTTGGGAATTTGTGCAATTATTACCTGGTTAAAATATACTGAATCATACTGAGATGCCAGTGATTCTAGTTCAGATGGATCAGTCATTTTTGATGTTGATTCAAGTAAGTCAACTTGTTTTGGATCATGCAATGTACAAATTTCTTCTCGAGTTGCGTATCTGCTTGGTATTTTTTCACAACGTTCAATTAAATTGTACTCATTGAACCTATTATGGAAAATGTAATTAGTTATAATTAGACATATTTCTTGTTTACTAACCGGTCTATTATACACGTATATCGTTTAGGATTTTCTGGATAATTTGGGTCCCATATGCATTCGTGCGTTTCAAATTTGTCATCAAATACTAATCCAGTTTTCAATTTCTTTAGTAATTTAGAATTTGTACATTTTTCATATATATCTTCAATAACAAAATCATTCTTCTCCATCTGGTTCATTTTCCTACCTTCTCGTTTTAATTCTTTAAGCGAACGAGGCTAAAATTATATGAAATATACTTTATTAAAACAAAATACGATTTTACACTATTTATAAATTACCCTAGGTTGATTTTGTGCTGACATCTTCAACAATGATAACAGAAACTAAAAATAATAAAACATGTGTTTAGGATATCTTATCTTGTTCTGAGGTGATAGAACAAATAACATTCTTTAATACCAAATATAGTATAAATAAAAAACAAGTTGACACACCAGCGCCAGCGACTGAAGTATCGTGAGTCGCGACCTTGTGTCTTAAAATGTGAGAGTTATTTAACCAAGGACCTTTAACATCTTTGTGTTTGATAAGATATATTTGCCCTTTCTGATGCTGCACCACTGAAATAAACTTAAAATTATCTAAAGTTATGCAGTTCAGTGGAATGTTGCGAGAACTGTCATATTTTTAGGTTATGCATGGAAGTTAAACCGATTTTCTATTTTATGTTTATACCAAGATTTTGCTGATTTTTCGGCCACACTTAATACTCAGTTGGAATGTAAAATAATGAGTTTACTACAGAAACATTGTTCCCATATTCTTAATCCGCCACTTGAATCTACTTGAAACCTAACCTATCTCAACTATAGTCCTACCGTTCAAATATATTGCTGTCTGTCAGTGACAGTTCCGCACCAATACATTAGCCAGCAATAGTTTCATTATTTCCATATTCAACTTAGATGTCCCATGCAAAATATAATAGTTTTATGGTAGCTAAATTAATATTTTAAATTCACACTATGTTTAAAATATCAAGAACAGTCTTAATATTGAAGCTAGCTACGCAAAACTAGACTAGAATATTTAAACATGATTTTAGGGTGGATAAAAGTTGCTCTGTTGTTGAGCATTTGATTCCTACGGAAGAGTTTTCTTATAATAAAATAATTGTATTTGTCTAATAAGCTACATATTTATTATTGTAATAAATTATTATAAAAAATAGATTTTATTTATCAACAGTTGGAAATTGACAGTTTATATTTAAAAATTATTTTATTAAGTTGGTATTGATAGTGATCTGTGTTTGTTTTCTATTCAAACATAACGAACGCGATTCTGACTTTTTTGTTATTGTAAATTAAGATCAAAATTGCATATAAGCAGTGATTTTAATTCTTGAATTTATATTTGAAAGGAATATTGGTACGTATTTTTGAATTCCAAATAATTACATTATAAAAATATATTTTCTTTGCTAATGAAGACACGTATTACAATTTCCACATTTTTATAAAATCTTACATAAATATATACATATATATATATATATATATATATATATATATATATATATATATATATATATATATATATATATATATATAATAATAATAAAATTACCGGAAATATGGAATTTGATAGCGATAGAAAATGCAAACTTATATTTTGAATATGAAGTGAAAAATGTATAAAAAAGTAAACAGTTAACAAATTTTAATTATGATTAGAATTATAAATAAATAAAGTGTAATAACTTTACAATAAATTCACTTCTAGGGTTTATATATATTCCATATAATTTGTTCACAAAAAGTATTCTTTATTGTACTAGGAATATTTTTTTGAAGAAATCGCATCAAGTATTCTTTGAAAGGTTTGTGAACTGAGTCCTGACCAAACGTCGTTAATATTGGATCTTTCAGAATCAGATCTTCTGAAAAAGTAATCAGCATAATCATAATCTGCTTGCACAAAGTTGTATTTTGCGTAGTATACGGCAGCAAATGCGGAATATATAAGAATGGCGGCCGTCACAACCTGAAAAAATAAATGATTTGAAATGTTGCATTTGCAACTCTAAGCTAATGTAACTATAGTTATAATTACAATATAATGTATGAATTATAGACCAACATGGGATACGATGTGAACCGTTTCGCGGGCGAGGTAGACGAAGAGTTGCTGTGCTCACTATGTTCGGGTGTGTTGGAGAACCCGGTGGAGATCCCGGTGTGCGAGCACGCATTTTGTACCGAATGTATCCAGGACTACTTCCGTGACGTGAATGCCGTGTGCCCGGTGGACTTGAATCCGGTGTCATTAGATGACTTAAGCGTTGTACCTCGGCTATTACGTAACATGCTGGCGCGTCTGGACATCTCATGTGATTACGTGTCGTACGGATGCACGGCCACGATGAAGCTAGAACAACTAGAAGCGCACGTGGCGACATGTGATCACAGCCCAGGCATGCAAGTGTCGTGCGATCGTGGATGCGGCGCCCGTGTGTCCCGCGCACTTTTAGCCGACCACAACTGTTTGGCGAAGCTTCGCGGGACCATGTTGCAACACGAACGCACATTAGCCGGCATGACGGCACAAATGGTAGCGCACCGCGACGAGCTGTCCGTGCAACGCCAGGAGTTGGCAACGCTCAAGGCGTTGTTCACGGCATGGCAAGCGCGTGATGTGTCTGCGGATTCAGGTGTCCGGCACGTGGCAAGCGATGTGTTACGTGCGCACGCTGCCACATGGAGCCATGATCTAATGCGAGCTCGCGTTACACGCTGGGGTAGTCTGCTGCCCACTCCAAGTCCCGGGATGCAACGTATGGTACGTCGCACACTGATTGAGGCCGAGTGTCCTGTGTTTCTGTTGGAACGACTGATGATGGCATGTGTCGAGTGGTACTGGCCGCCAGCGTTGCGCAGCGTGGAGGAACGTCGTCGCCATCTCGCGCACCTCGATTTGCTAATGTTGCGTCGCGTACCCGGTAAGCACGCTGTCGTCGTGCTGTTCACCGACAATCCGCATATGTGCCCTGACTTTATTGTTGACCCAGGCTATGTGCTCATCTTCGAGAGCGGCGTTGAACTTTACACATAGTCATACACCTTGTTCATATGATTTTTAAAAACTTTTTCTTATGTGATAATAATTACTTGTATATAAACATTGTTCTGTGATATAACCTAATAAAAATAAAAAGTCAATTCAAAGAAATATGTGTGACTTACTTGAAATACACTCCAAAATTTGAATGATCCTTCATTGATTAGAAAATCATAATATCCTTGCCACGGGTCATTCTTAATAGCCTTATTTTCCGCTTCTGTATCGTCCACCATCAACTCTCGAGCTTGCTCCTCGTCATAGTCCTCCAGACCTCTCTCGTATCTAAATTTCAGATATATGTTATAAAATAAAGTACATTGCATGTAGCAAGTTTACCTGGACAGAGGATACTCTGTGACCCTTGTGATTGTCGCCATCGTAGCCACAGGATACGTCTCCGTGATAACATTTCGCCCATTTGAAGGAGTCAAAATTAACACGCAGAGCCAAAAAGGTGAAAGTAAAATCAGATTCATTTGCAATATCATGTCACTCGGTACTGAAATTAAACAAATATAAAATCACGAAATTATCAAAATAAATAAATCAAAAAGAAAAATCTCCTTTGTCTATAATAAAATGCATTTTCAAAGGTGTTTCTTTGATTAGCGAATATGTCAAAAATATGCAAAAGTTGACTTACACATTTATTACGATTATAATTAGTTTTTGAAAGGTAAGTTCACAGGTACAAAATAAATATAATTGTATTAGTAAATGTAGAGCAATTGATAATCTAAGAGACGAGCAGTAGATGATTGAAGCAAGTAAGAATATTTATGTTGCAACAAGTCAATTAACTAGTGGATAGTTAGCACCAGATTACAAAATATAAGTAACGGCTTTACTATTGTGCTACAGTAACGCCTAAAGTAAACATCTAGTTTTGCAGTTAAATACACAGGCATCACTGATTTACATATGTATTATTATGTCATGTCACAGAGATGTCAATTATTGTATAAGTGTTTACATAGTACATTTGCTCGAATTAAATAGCATTTTGGTAACATAAGTTTAATTCATTTGTCACTAAATGATTTCAACGGGATAAATATTTGATGAGTCATGATTGCTTATTTTCACATTATAAATCACAAGTATACACATATTACGTACCTATATATAAAAGTGTGTATTTCATAGAATCGCTGTAAATAAATAACTAAAGAAATGTAATTTCAAATTCCTTAAATACTTACTTATCAATATTATATTTACTTCATTCATTTTAGAAAAAAAGAACTTAAAAAATAATACATATCTTATAAATTGAAATTATATTTGTCAAACAGTTGTCACTATACAAAAAATATTTTTCACTTTCCAAAAGATTACAAGATTCAGCTTGTTTTAAATACTACATTAATTCGTTAATACATAATACACACTGTAAATATTCGAATGTATTTATTAAAATCTATATAAAATAAAATAAATTGCTGCTTTTACTTACATATAAATTAATATATTTTTATTTCTATTAAGTATATGGCATCTGGTAATACGATGAAAATGAAAAATTGTAACTCTATTTCGACACAGATATTTCATTATTTGTTCAAATACAGTGGGAATTGAGTTAGTCACGAATTAGATGTGATAGGTACTATTTCAGATTTACATAATATATTTTCTTTTAGCATTCATAATATCATGGAAAACATGATGTTCGAGTTCATGAACATACTCTTCGTGTTCCTCGTGCATGCCCTTCAACTCGCGTTTGTCATCTTCGAAATACTGGTTAAAAGTAATTTTATGTCGAGCTATCGATTTGAGAATTAATAAAAAAATGTATATTATAAAATATACGCTAAAATATAACGGTATGTACCACAGTTTTCTACCAATGTAATAATAACTATACGGTCGTTTGTTTAATCTTTGATTTTCCGGTACTTCTGTTGTTGTTTTCACTTCGTAATAAATTGATGGATGATCATGATGAAAATGATGACTGTATCCATGTACATGGGGGCTGTGTTCTAGATATGTGGGTAATCTTGTATCACTAGAGTCCTCTGAACTGTAATTATACGGTTCTGAAGGATAATTCTGAGCATGGTAATGTTGATGATTATCAGTATCATCCGGGCTATACTTATACGGTACTCCGGGAGAATCCTGATGATGTTGATACTGATGATCATATGTATCACCTGGACTATACTTGTAAGGTACTGATGACAGTGACAGATCACTATCATTTGAGTCTGAATGATCTAGATCAGGATCAGATTCAGAAGGAGGCAAATACTCGTTGTTTGATGTAACGAAATTACTTGGCGGTTTTGTTGATTGCTCTTTATCCGGTACTGGTTCTACTTCTGATCCTGTTCCTGAATTTGTATTGTATGAACTGTATAGAGATCCAAAGGTGTTCGACGAAGCGGGAGGCTTGTCGTTATTATTCATATCAAATGGAGGTTTCAAAAGTGTCGATGGCTTGCCCTTATTAGTTAAGGGCAGAGGAAACGAATCAAAAGGAACTGTCACATCCAAGTCATTTGGTTTTGGTTTTCCTGCAGCTTCATAGGCGAACCAAGGCCTGGGGTTGAAACGTTCTTGAATTATTTCTCCAGTTCCATCTTCAAAATGCGCCAATTTGTCTTTTTTCTTCATAACTGATATTCTTAGATTTGGCTTGTTTCGTACCAAATTTTGACCTCTTATTATTTGCGCATCGGAACTGGAAATCATAAGTTACTCATGAACCAGAATATATAATATTAATAGGTAAAAACATTTACCTATGTGTCCAAGGAGTTTGTCCTGCATGACTTCTGGCCGAACCTGAACGAGAAACTTGCGAATACGAAGATGTAAGGAGGTGATCTTCAGCGCCTGCATCGGCTCGGCCTTCCACCATCAACAGGAAGACCAGAATGACATACGAACAGATCATGTTAATGAATGAATGCCAACAAGAACTTAAGGTAGTTACTGAGCGCGTTAAGATGCTGTTGTTTGCGTACGAATGCCCCATATTTCGCTGTTTGCTGATATTATTTAGTTCCTCACCGTTAATTACTTCTTTAATTATAATAAAATTACTTTTAACTTGACAGTTACAATTATACTTTGAGAAACTAAAACTGATAATTAATTAAATAACTAATTTGCCACAAATAATTATCTGAATTTCGAAGACTATTGGAAAGTCGCAACAGCGCATTTATTTCAATATAAATTGTATACCATTTCTACCTATGTGTGTAGAAAATTGTATACTTTCAAGTCATATATGATCTATGTAAAAATTCATTAAAAGTAAGTTACAACATTAATTTAACTTTCTAGATAAATAAATAACACTTGAATTATATTTAATATGCGTAATTTTGAAATTATTTTTCTTAAAATGAGACCATAAGTTCATGAATGAATTTTCCATTTTTGTAACAATAATGAACACCAGTAAAAGTTCCGATTAAAATTTCATGCTGAAGTTTATTTTATCTCTAATAACTGATAAATGGAAACTTGATCTAGTTGCTCATCTAATCAAATGCTAAATGTTTACAAAATTCTAGAATCAGGAGTATATATGGGAAGCATTATGAGGTCACATTCATTGACATTTCACAACTTGAACTTACATGTGAATAGAAATAATATGTCTTAAAGTTTTGTGGTACATTATTTATAATAAATTATAGAGAAAAAAATTGAAGTCTAATATAAATGAGAAATTTGTTAATTCAGTAATATAATTATTATAAAATCATCACTTTACAATTGATTCAATTTATTTTTGATTATTACATTTATATTGAGTATAAACTTTTATAATACATAATACAATAATTGTAACGATAAAATAACAGCAGACTTATTGTAATAAAATTTGGCAAAGGTAAAAGTAATGTAGCAACATTTGTGTGTATGTGTGCATAAAAGTTAGACGTGAACGTTTAACATTACCGTTCATCAAGAACCAAGATTCGAGTCACAAACGTAACTGTAAAATTTACGTCAGCCGACATTGGAGCGTCCTGAATCCTATTCCTACTACTCGTATGTGCTATGGGTATAACATATATACTATGCGCTCAGCGCTCTTCGTGTTTCGTATTTTGACAATTGCAATCTTTATGTGGAACAACTAGATTTTTTATATATTTAGACATAGTCAAGTTTCACTTCCACTGCCATTCTCATGCTATTTATTATATTATGTATGTGATAAACAAGTGGTAATACAAGTATATATGTATTTATTTGAACAATGCGTCTTTTTTAAAAATAGGATTTAATTTAGTTAACCATACTGAAGAATAAAAAATAAAAGCAGTATACATATATGTTAATGAATAGTTGGTTTTCCGTTTCTAATGTAGATAATACAGGTGGGTTTTTAGCGAACAATATGAACTGTTGCGGACAGGTAGGTGGGTTCATTGCCCTCAGTACTGACTACGATGTACCGTGTACGGTATGAACGTATGGCTCTGGGTCTGGGACACCGAACAACCTCGACTCTACGATAACAGAGGTCATCAATCGGTTTGACACCGCCTCTCTTGCACTGTATACCTGTCTTAGCCATGCACACAACAACGCAACACCGCAGCAGCGAATAACTGTATCATCACTAATAATTACCATAGCCACAAACCAACAACCAACCGCAAGTCAAGTGACAGTAGTTCGATATCGGTAGTTCTGTGTTACGAGTGTACTAGTGAACTAGTGTTCTATTGGAGCAGTGTACCAGTGTTACTGATTGGTGTTTGCCATACTTTTACTATTACTATTATTATGCTATGTTGTGTTGCACATACAGTGCAGTGACTGATGTCGAGGTTCATGTTCATATCGTACTCAGTTTCAGTTAGCACTTAACATATAACATACAACTGAACGTACGTTCAATGCGGATGTGGAGTGGATATCCTCAGAAACTTGAACTATGATTCACGTGAGAAATTTGTGCCTTGCTGCGTTATTATCATTTGTCCATATCCCGACAGTAAGATTGCAGGATGATTCCCTGGCTGGTAGTTTCTTCTCAGGTAATGGTAATATTCAATTATTAGCAGTTGCAGACCCTATGAAATTGTAACTGTAAACGTAAACCGTATAATCATATATAGGTACTGGTTTATGTGTTCATGCAACATAAATAAAATGTGAAATACATTTGTTTGACTTACCTATATTGTCATAATTCGTGATTAGGGTTACTGGATACTATAACGAGTACAGCAGACGCCAAGGATTGCCCGGGGCTGTGCGTACATGCGCTGGCGACGTTGCTCTGCTACGACGTGCTGGAAGACGTGGCGTGTCCGGCTCAGATGAAGTGCTGCGTGGATCAGCCAGCTAACGACACTGACTCCGTTGCCAAACCGCCACCGCCGTCGTTTACCAGCATTAAACTCACCACAACAACCACTACCACCACCCCTAGACCACAAACAGATGTAATTATTTAATTATTACTCATGACTATGTTAAATTTATATGACTGAAAAATTCGGGTGACGCCTGGACTCGAACCAGGGACTCTGTCATATAGATTTAACTTTTAAAAAGATATAATTCTACCTTTCTAGATATTTCATAAAAATTCACCTTCAAAGCAAAATGGGATCAAAAACAAAGACTCAGGTAATATTATAACTTATTTTATAGAATGAACTTGTATCTACTTAATTAACAGTTAGATGTAGCAGGTTGCTTATAAAAATAATAATATGTTGCGTATACTTAATTAGATCTGTTTGTAGGATTAGGGTTAACTGGAACCGGTAATAAAGCGTGCCCAGGTGAATGTGTAGCGGAGCGGATCGCAGATTACTGCGAAGCGATTTTGGATACGGTGGATCTATGCAAGCCGGGCTTGCGCTGCTGCGTGTCGAGCGACGTGTTTGGCGACAAGGTACCATCCAATCTCATCATCCCTAACAAGAACATGTCACGCACTACTGCGAGACCACTAAGTCAAACTGCATGGACCACCAGCAGACCCGCCAGGCCAAGTAAGCCCGTCAACCAGTGCAACGGAAAATGCGTCCATATCTTTGACGCATTCTTCTGCGATAACATCAATACGGAAGCAGAATGTCCTGATGAAGGCACGTGTTGCGAGAATGGCCCACCCGAGCCTGTGGCTACAAGTACGAGTACAACTACCACTACGTATAGACCGCCCAGCACGCTACCACCTGAACACCACTATCCCAAGTGTCCGGGTACGTGTTTTCTTAATCTCATGGCAGCCTTCTGCAAGAGTCCGGCAGTCTTAATTCCACATACATCTACGTGCAAGCGCGGCTCTGTGTGTTGCGCAACGCCCAGTACGACAAAACCGCGACCCAAGCCAACGCCACCACCACTACCCCCGCCCACCACTACTGCTTCCAGACCATTAGTCGCTCCTGATCCGCGTTCCGAGTGTCCCGGTTCCTGCATTGTTTCTCTGCTCTCCTTCACTTGTTTTCGTAATGCTGAGATGACCGATCTGTTCAAGTGCCGCAAATACAGCACAAAATGTTGCGCGCCCAAGTCTATGATCCGCGAGGTAATGGGCGTGAAGGAGGATGGCGTAACTGGACCAGCGCCGGTGCTGATCGACACGACGGCTACGGCCATCAGTCAGCCACCGACCACCGCCAACGCCATAATCTCATCTACATTTAGTAACAGTAATAGCAACAACAATAACAACGCTATAGAAGCTGTAACATCGAGTACATCACGACCTCTAGTGTATAATAAGTACGTGTGCGGTGTCAAAGGTACGGCACGCACCAGTCGCGTGGTAGGCGGCGAAGACGGTGAATACGCTGAATGGTGCTGGCAGGTAGCGCTCATTAATTCACTCAATCAGTACCTGTGCGGCGCAGCTCTCATTGGTACACAGTGGGTGCTAACAGCGGCGCATTGCGTCACAAATATCGTACGCTCGGGGGATGCCATCTATGTGCGCGTAGGCGATCATGACTTGACGCGCAAGTACGGTAGTCCAGGTGCGCAGACGTTGCGTGTGGCTACTACATATATTCATCACAATCACAACAGTCAAACGTTGGATAACGACATTGCATTGTTGAAGTTGCAGGGCCAGGCAGAGTTAAAGGACGGTGTGTGCCTAGTATGCCTACCGGCACGTGGTGTGTCACACGCGGCTGGTAAACGCTGTACCGTCACTGGGTACGGGTACATGGAAGAAGGCGGACCCATTCCGCTCCGCGTACGCGAAGCCGAGATCCCCATTGTTAGCGATGCCGAGTGTATTCGGAATCTGAACGCAGTTACCGAAAAGATATTTATTCTGCCCGCAAGTAGCTTCTGTGCTGGTGGTGAAGAAGGCAATGATGCTTGTCAAGTAAGTAGCATAATATTACATTAGTAACCTAACTCGTAAAATGTTGTTTGTGTTTGTTCCAGGGTGACGGTGGAGGACCACTTGTCTGCCAAGATGACGGCTTTTATGAACTGGCTGGCCTCGTGTCCTGGGGTTTCGGCTGCGGACGCAAGGATGTGCCAGGTGTGTACGTCAAGGTGTCTTCGTTCATCGGCTGGATCAACCAGATCATCAGTGTAAATAACTTGTAAACTAACTCCAAGTGTCTCAGTGACAACGTGACTCGTGTATCGTTACCCTTACCCGTACTACCTAATTACAATTACTTATTCATAATATTTAGCATAGCTTAGTGTAATTTATAACACTTTATTTATTTTATAAAAATAATTTATTATCCAATTTTGAAACAATTCAAGTATTTAAGAAGTTATAGAACAAATATGATTCTCATGTACATATTTAATTTAAAATGCAACATGAACTTATAAAACACACAACACTCATACTATTTATGGACTATGTATGTACGTTAATCAATATAAAGACTTGTGTCTTTTTCTAATTCAAATCAAGTATAGAGTGTCTACTCTTCCTTACATAGATAGATACACTCTATTATAAACAATCAACTTATTAACTATCAGCAACAACATAAATGGATCGTCAGCAAATACTAATTGTTGTCGTGTATCACAGAATCATTTGTTGCATAATGGAGGCGAGTGGGTCGACTGACATCGCTCTTAGGTAAGTTGTTCTCGTTCTCAGATAAGATGCGCTCCTCGTTATTAGTATGGTTCTCTTTCTCCTCCGAATTTTCCGTCTCTTCTGGTTCTTGCGACTCCTGAAGGCGTTCCAGGTTCCACTTCTCTTCCAGTTTCTCCGGCTGGGTCTCGGGCAAAGTGCGCGGATAGCGATATGTTTTGCGTTGTGGCGTCTCGCCAGTTACCTTGTATTCCTTCACGCTGCTGGTGTACAAACGACGGAAGCCCTCGCGACAGTTGTCCAATTCCGTACCAAGAATCGAGTCCATTTCGCTGCAGCACGTGTCATTATCGTCCACGAAACGACGCATGGCGGCTGTGCTGTTACTCACGGTATCGTACATTTCTGGCATGTCCGTTTTCATAGAGTCCTTTACTTCAATCAACTGGGTCACTGTTTGCTGCAATTATAATTATACAAGTAAGAAAGGAAAACCTTTATTTCAGTTGAATTTACTAACTTGTAGTCCGGATGATTGTTTCGCAAACTGATCACCAACTAAATCTCCTTGAATGCGTATTTCATTATTGCACTCCTCTTCAATATGTTTGGCAGAAGCTATAACGTCATCTTTATGCGTTTGGATTAACTCATTAACACTCTTCACATAATCTTCAAGAGTATCGTTTATATCAGATCTCTAAAAAAATATATACATTACATATTGTGAGATATACAGAGTATCTTGTAAAACATGAACCATCGCTATTTATTGATTTAACGTTTTAATACACTTTATAAATGTTGCGAGATATTTGCTGGTTCATCTTTAACCAGATCTTTTTTCTTAAATGTCGTAACAGGGATTCGACCATGCACGACTTACGTACCATATTATTTTGATTCTGAATATCGGCGTAATCTTTTTGCGTGGTCTGGTGCAGTGTATCAGTGAATTGACCAATGAAGTTACATGTGTTGTCCGAGGTCTTAAAGTATGCGCTACGGAGATCCTGCAGGTTGTCATGGAGCCCAGCCAGCTCACGCACACGACGCTGAGTCTGTTCGTTGCTACTCATTGAATAATCTCCCATCAATGTTTTTATGTCGTTCAGCCCACTGAATACGCTGATATACTGAGCGTTCAAAGCTGATTCGAAGGATTTCTTAACTCTGACTTGATCTATCAATTCATTTTTTATGTGTTCACACAAGCGTATTTCATTGTCAATGTGGTCACGCACATCTTTTTTAGATTCCAAAATTAAATTTTTGCACGATCCCAAAAATTCAGTAACTTTTGTATAATTTGTATCAACCATTTCCCTCCAGTGCTCCACAGCTTTATTGTAGAACTTGCCTTGTTCTCGAATATGTGAAATTAGATTATAAATCTGTTGAACCAATGACGCATCAAATTTATCAAGGCAGGTATCCTGGGATGTTTTAATGACTTGTGCGATGTTGCACTGGGCCAACTCGAACCCCAGTCGTGTGCACTCTACACTGCAATCGATGTCGATCTTCTGCTGATTTACGTTGCCGCACAGAGAAAACACCAGATTCATCATTTCTTGCGACTTATTCTCGAACATAGATGTTTCCTTTTCCAAATTTATTAACGTGTCAACCATGTTCTTATGATACTTGAATTGATAATCATGGAAATCGCGTAATTTATTCCCAATTCCATCGATTTTTGCATTGAATTCAGTTATATGTTGTTCACACACCTGTTTGTTGTGCTTGTTCAAGTCAGCGATAACCTCAAGTTTGTCATGCAGTTTATGCGTGTCACTTGAGGTATTGTCGACCACAGTCATTAGTTCTTGGGCAGTAGAAGTAAGCTCTCCTACCTTCTGGGAATATTTCTCAACAAGGAACCGTTTGAGCTCGTTCTCCTGTTGCAGGCCTGAGATCATCTTCCCCTGGTCTTCCAGGCGATCCTTCAACGAATAGATGGCGATCGCTTTGTCCTCAGAGTCCTTTTGTTGCCCTTCAAGTGACATCTTAAGTTCCTTGCAAACCTGCTCCGTGTTCACCATCTGTTCCTCCATTACGCGTAATTGAGCGATTTTCTCAATTAACTCTTCCTTGAAGTTCTGTTTCTGGCGCAATAGAGCATCATAGTTATCCTCAGCGAGGTATACACCCTTGCCCATACGTGTGGCAGCCAAGTCCTTGCGCAATCGCTCAATCTCCTCCGTGTATTCCTTCAGCAGTGTTTTCTTGCTAAGACGCTGGTTAATTTCAGGCTTGTTGGTAATACTCTTGGCCTGGAACGCATATGTAAGTGTGTTTAATGTTTCGTCCGTGTTACATGCAGCTGGTGACACGGTTGCGATAAGTGTTGCCTTGGTACGACCGCCCAGCGAGTCTTGTAGGAGTCGCGTTAACTTGGATTCGCGATACGGGACGTGCCCGGAGTGCTCAATGAGCTTGGTGATACAGCGGCCCAATGTCAGCAGTGATTGGTTGATGCTGACAGCCTCGCGTGCGCGTAGATCTGTCGCGCCTGATTGTCTGATGTTCTCGCTGCCAGCCAAATCAACCAGGTACAGTTTACCCATCTTGAGCACGTCTTCGCTTCCAACTGCGTTTTCTTTCGTATGTAGTGTGATACAGAATACTGTATGTGATCGGCTAATAAAACAAACAAACATCAATTTCTTCAATATGATTATGATTACTATCAGAATCTTACCTGGACTGTGAATTCATCAATGTTGATGCAAACTTGCGTTTCTCGGAACCTTTTTCCAAGACCTGGAACACCTCAGTCTTGGAGTTTACTGTTACTTCCGTGAGTCCAGAAACAATAACGGAGCCTTTTTTCATACTGTCATCATATAGTCTATAACAAATATACATTAGAACAAGTGTTCCATCTCAATAATAAGAGAACGTACTTTAATTTTGTGTTGTCCTCAATTGAAGACAATAAATCAAAAATTTCTTCATTATATAGTTCAAGGTAAGATACTCGCACAGTATATTCTAATTGATGAACTCGTAGTTCATCAAACATATGAGCCATCGTGCGAGGAATAATTCCGGAATCGACGTCCTAAAACCATACACATGCATCAAATATAAACAAATTACATTTTACTATGACGTACCTCGAACCACGATGTAGATGTACTTCTACTCATGTCAGTGGCATTGCCACCCGCCATCGTATACGTTTTCCCGGTTCCAGTTTGTCCATAAGCTAGCACAGTGCAGTTATAGCCAGACATCACTTCTTTCACTGCGGGCTCTGCTACGAGTTTGTATACATCGATCTATAACAAAAAAAATGTCATATGTCATCATTCATAGTCATGTTACATGTCTTACCTGTTTAGACTCCGGTCCAAAAACTCTGTCATAAATGAATTTTTTAAATCCACCGTGAGTTTTCAGGTTTATTTCTCTAGCACTAACAACTTCCACTACACTATTATTGCCCTCTTGTTTGTTCAGTGGCCTACAATAACAAAGAAAAATGTATAAACTTTTTTGATTTTGTACAAACTTTGATATTAAGTACCTCACTCGAACAAACACCTGCATCTGCTGCTTTTTTTCTTTCTTTGGTGCCGTCGTCATTATTTTTCATGCAATTATACACAAATTATTGACACAAAATCAAAGCAACTTAATATCAGAGAGAAACAACAAATTGTTCAAATACGTTAACTTTCGTGTTCGAAGCATTCAATAAACAAGGCTTTTTATTCTTCTTCTATTTGCAGAGGGCAGCATTGTAGCAACACTCGATGCTACGTATACGCCACATACGATCAATGTTCGGAATCTGTACTAATACACTACAATGTAGGTTATGAATTTTTATATTTTCAATAAATATATGTAAAATTAATTTGTAAATTAGTTTCCAAAGACCACAACTGGTCAGGTACATGAATATTTTCTTTTTATATATGTTTAATCAACATTTACTGTTGTCTTATACAGAAATACTCGTTATCTATATGAAATGTCAAAATCAAACTGTCACCTTGTCTGCTTTATTGTTTATTTGTAGGATAAAAACGTTGACTAATAATGGGATTTGATATGCGAGTATCAAATGGACGATGTCCATCATTTTTGGTGGCTGGGTGTATTTTACTCTACGTAGTATTATTGTGCAACTGGTGGTCTCTTTCCAGTCAGAATTATGATCTCACAAATCAAATAAATATTTTAGAAGAACAGATGAAACTATGGTAATAATACTATAAATATATATATAAATATAAATGTTTAGTTTATCACATTTTTAGTTGTGAAGAAAGAGACCAGTGTATAAATAGCAAAAATAAATTAGAAATTTTCACTGGTGAATTGAAAATTCAAAGAGATCACGATAAAACAGATTACAAAACAACATTAAAAAAGTATTTAAATTTAGTTACCATTCATATTATTTAAATAATATATAATGTATTATTTTCCAGAAAAGAAAATAATTTATCGATGTGTAAAACGGAGTTAGAGTCTCTGAAGATTGTTGATGCATCAAAAACACAGTCTTTAGATGCTCTGCGTACAACTTTAGAAGAGAAAAAGGAAGACATTAAACGACTAAATGAACAGGTAACATTGAGTACGACTCGATCTCAACCTGCTTTTCTTAGAAATCCAATATAATGCAACGGTTTTCAGATCAAACAGTTAAGTTCGGTCACAACGGACGGAATGCTAGCACCATCCAAGAGTCACAAAGAAAAAGAAATTGATTTAAATGATAAGAATGGCAATGACGCAATCGAGGGTACAACTGGTACTGATGCACACTGAATGTTCATATTGTAATTTCATCATTATGTGTGTTGCAGAACCCACGGAAATTAAAGAAGATGGCGAGCGTGATCAAGAAATGGCCAACAACACGAAATAGATCTGCATCAAATTCATTACTCATAGTTTTAGTTTCTTTGGTCCTTCCGATTTTTAAATAAAAACTGATAACTTGCAGATCTTACAATCATTGTCAAGTAATGTTATTTCTGTAAATTTAGGAGTGTAGTATCTTTTATAAATCTCATTGTATTATTGATTGGACCAAAATCTGTACATATTTACATATCATATAGGTACAGTACAGTTATATTTGTATTTTTTGAAATATGTAATATATTATTACTTAATATATGGACCGTAAAGTATCAATTATATTATTATTCTGTAATACGAAGGAAATTTAAAATTGACCTGATTTTTATTTTTTAAGTGATTTTTATATTCATTATAGTACCAATGTAAACTAATGGCAACTTGACTATCAATATTATGGTCAGTTTGATTAACGATTGAGTTTCGAAATCGGTTGCATAACAAGTAATTTTTTTTTAATTCCAAGATTTACAGTGATTTGACTAAGATAGTGATGGTTGTGGCACAAAATTGGCTGCGTCCCCAAAAGGAATTTTTTGACGGGAATATAGAAGCTATCGCAGCGATGGGACAAATGTATTTTAAACTGTTACTTTAAAATGTGATATATATATGTTGCTATTTTTAATAATAATGAATGGAATTTTTTATAATGGTGGTTTGTCATGATTTCAATTTGATATTATTATTATGTTTAAAATAAAGTACGATGAAGACGAATAGGAATAATAAAATATAGTTTGGTAATTTAATGTCTTTTATTAATTTTTTAAAGAGCAATAACTTAAAATTACATTCAGTTTTCGTGTACAGCGTTGTTGATGTTGTTTAATATCGATATAATACAATATTTATGATTCTTATTACTTAACAATGCAGACTAGAAAGCTTTTTATTTTGACGTTATTAGTGAAATGAAAGAATAATTTGAATAATACTGAAAATGAAATTAGTTTAGCCATACACATGATTTGGTTTGAAATTTGTTTATTTAGAGTTCTTTCTCGATCTTGATGAGCTCAGTGATGCCATCGTACATCTCCTTGACGGCGTCATACTCAGTGAGACCCATGCGGCGCTTGTTGGAGATGTCGTACACGCCACCCTCGGCCTCGGTGTGTTCGCCACGTGTACCACGCACCTGCAGATTGAACTTGGAGGCGACCTCGTCGAGCTTGGCCTTGTTGGCAGCCAGCTTGGGTACCTTGATATGCACGGATGAGCGGACTGTGGTGCCCAAGTTAGTGGGGCAGAAGGTGAGGAAGCCTAGGCGATCGTGGTGGCTGAAGGGCACGCGTTTCTCGATGTCGTTGACAGCGGTAACCAGACGGCGGTATACCTGACCCAAATCGCCGCCCATCTGCATGGAGATCAGACGCAAGTGATCTTCCTCATTGCACCACACCAGGAAGGTTTTGTTCTCGTTATGGTAAATGCCACGGCCGCTGGGCCAGAAGCGGCATGCATTGGCGGCCTGCAAGAAACGATCACCCTCCTTGAACAGAAAATGATCGTCGATGAGCTTCTGCTGCACATCCTTGCCCATGCCAGTCAATGGGTAGAATGTGCCCTTGAGTTCACCCTCTAGACCGCATAATGTAGTCGACACCTTCTGTTCCATCTCCTTGTATTGGTCCTCGGTCAGGCAAGGGTTGAAAGGGTAGCCTTCCATGGAACGGCCGCAGCGCACGCGGGTCGACACCACATACTCGCCGGCCGGATCCAGGTTGCCGAAAGTGTCAACATCACCCCAGTTCTTGGGAGGGTGCTTGTCTGTTTTCTTGAAACCACCATGGTAATCTTCGATGATGGGGTCAAACAGTTCAGAAAACACGGAGTACGCTTCAGCATCGGGAGCGTAGATGCCAACACCGGAATCGTGATTCTCCAATCCAGACTGAACGCAGTCAAGCAGGGTGGAGCCGAAAGAAGTTTTCTTGGTCTTCAGGTTGTCGAAGACTTCTCTGGTCAAGTATTTCTTGAGCAGAGACTTGGAGTCAGAGGCTTCCAACTTCTTGAAGCCGGCTTCCAATTTTTCAAGGACAGCTGCGTCAACCATGTTTGTCTTGTTTCTGTAACACGATATAAATATTGTCTGATATTGTTACATTCGAATGATTCGTTTTAGCAGAGATTCGTGCAGGATTAAATTCAATGGGATATATATTATTACATGCGATTCAGTGGAAAGGAATGAACTCGAATAAAATGACATGAAATGAATCGAAACAACACACACTGACAAATGACACTGGTTTGGTTAATTTCAACTTCACCTCAGCACCAGCAGACAAAGCTAAATATTATTCGTGCAATGAGATTCTAAAACAATACATTGAGCTAAGAACAAGCCACTTGGTTGTATTGTTTGTTATGTAGTACATGTGCAATATGGGAGCGGACGCCTCCAAATTCAAGCACCCGTTTAACGGTTTACCACTACCACCCTGATCCTGAACCTGCACCTGAACCCGAATTCCCAACTAGCGAAACCAATGACACCCAGAACCAGAATCAGACAGAAGACACAGACATTGAGATAAACAGATTACCGACAGCATAACTATCATCTAGAATTCAGCCAAGCCGAATCATTTCAACTAACTCAAGCAAATCGATTTTTAATATAAAATCAACAAATTCCAAAATAATAAGAAACAAAAAAGTAATTAAAAAAAACTATCAAGATTGAATATAAAATGTAAAGATAACAAGTGAAAACTTATCAGTAGAGTGATTTTGGGCGTCGGATGTCGAATGCATGTCGGCTGGCTGTAATGATAGAACGGTATCGGTGTGGTACTAACCCTGCGGAATCATCGTCGGGTTTAGTTGTCTTTTTGTCCTTGGAAGCACACCCACCCATTTTCCCAACAATGAAATGAAACGGCAGAACCCGAGTCCGAGTCGATTAGAGAAGCAGCCACTCCTTTCACTAACTATCCATACAAGCACCTCACTCTACGTGATGTTTGGTGAAGTATTCAACTACAGTTAAATTCGATCTATCTACATGGAATATGGTGCATGTACCATGCAGGGACTCCGCCCAACCCTGCTAAGCTGTAGGCGTATGTTTGCTTGAGCCGGTAGCCAGAGTAGATCTTCTCTTGGTGTTGCCTGCTAATTGCTGTTCGCTGCTCGCTGCTAACTCGTACTGCTGCATTCACTGTTACTGATATTAATCTCGTCCTACGTTTCATACAATACACACAACACTACTAGACACTATACAAGATAAGACAAGACAACCTAACTCGGCCGACCCGACCGAGGAGAACGGAACGAATCAAGTCCCGTTGCGCGACGCCGCCGATCAAACTTGACTGGCGTGAGCCGTGAGAGCCCTCCGCCCGCCGCCGGCCGGAGCTGCAAACAGATCGATAATCTGCACATCTATTCCACCCCACACAATACAAGCTGAACCTGTTCTGACACTGTCACCGCCACATCGACCCTGGACACCTAACATGTACATCGCATACACTTAACTATCCTCGTAAATTATGTTGAAGTTGATTGGTGACAAAATATCTTTGAGATTTAGAGTTAAATATTAATAAACAAATAATTGATATCAAATGCAAACCGACATGAAATTCAACAAAGTATAAATATCATTTAAATTTTACATGCTATGTAATTTAAACATTTCATAGATGAATTATTTTAGTTGTATTATACAGAAAATTAATTTATGCATTAGAATAGAATCGGTTGAGTGTGGGACTACATAATTTCTTTCCCTAAACTTTACAACAAATTCATTTTGGATTTCATATATAGTATATTATTTTTATTGCATTTCACGTAAATAATAATACACTTTTAATTTTGAAAGAGAATAAGCAAGTGACTACTAATTGATAATGAATTCTAATTTTGAATTTCATTCCGGTTCATTATTTGATTGATCCGTTCATTTTGCTTGAGGATATTATAGTCTCATATGAATGTTTTACACACCAACAGGAAATTACTAAATAACGTACATCCGTGTGCTGACTTTAGTTTTTATTAATATTTACGTGGAAGCAGAGTGTACCAGCCTACAAGCACCGAAATGAACAGGTTAAATTTTGGAAATAATCACGTGACAGATTATCTATATTCACTTGTAATATTATTGATTGACTTACAATGACCGATGCAAGCACTGTTTTATATTAATATTGATAAGATAACCTAGTTCTAGTAATGAACGCACACACATCACTGAAATCACGAGCACAAGTAAGGAGTACGGGTTTAATACGTTATGAGCAGTTAGTTATAGTACAATACAATGAATATGTAAGATTAAGTGATAGTGATTGAAATTTGTTAATAAAGAACAAGTTTTCGCTCACCTATTGTATTATGTTAACAAAACACAAAAACACCGACCGTTCAACTGCTTAGGAGCTTCCTCGTTAAAGAGCAAACTGAGTGTGCTTGCTTCCCAATGCCGTGTTCGAAGGTCTAGCTAGTCTTTCGCCCCCTCCAGGCACCGGCTGCGACTCACGTGACGTTACACTTCTACATTTAGACAGGCACACGCCGCCACTGGTCGACAACACTTGGCAACGTCTGGAAGGCGGGGTTCATGCGGGGTTTATGTGGGGATGCCGGTGCCCGGTGCATCACTAACCAATACCAATTGCACGATGCTGCTAAAGCCTGAACGACCGCCAAAACTAAAATCTCGAAAACGAAAGAAACAAAATACCGAACACAGCTCGATAAACGAACTAAACTACAATAAAATTCATTTATCAGTAATACTACGGCTGTTTTCTAAATATTTATTACAAATCAATCATGCTCAAAATAGAATACCTATCGTCTTATATCAATATCAGTCATATTAATAATTATTTAAAAAATGAAAAAAAAAAAACTACAAAAATAAACAGAAAAATTAAGGAAATGTACAAGATAAAAATGAAACGAAACAATAGATTCAGCAAAAATATATAATTATTTTCATGAAAATTTTACAATTCGTAACTGTATAATAATAATAATAAATTAAATAAATAAACAAAGAATAATAATGATTTAAGAAAATTTACAATACACCAACAAAAACAGCAACAATGTAACAGATAAAGTGCAATATTCTAGTAGAATCTCTGCAGACAACTAAGGCCTCTTCTTCAGCTTGAATCACGATGGTTTTTTTTCCTTCCGTTCATCTATAAGCGAACAAAATATCTGTATACCTTACAGTCAAATAAAAGCAATTCGTAAACAAGTTTTTATAAAAATTAATAGACAAATATAAATGAAAGATAATAAGTGAAAATGAAATTAGGTTAGGAAAACATGTCTTGAACGTGTAATATGGTGTTATTTTTATCCATATTACGTAGTTTCACTCAGCTATGTTAAATAATAAAGTAAACTATGATTGCAGCAAAATAAACTAACAATGAAAGATTTGTCCAAGTTGATAACTAATACCAGCACAACCTTGATTTTTTCTTTTCCAATTGATTAAGTCATTGAAATTAAGAAAATGTAATTAATAGTAAAATTTTAGAATAAATATTGCTTAACATTGTCAGTTGCTTTGCCAGTAAACAGTTGCCTGTTTTACTTTGTTTTGCTATGGTTATCTATATATAAATACTATTACCGAACTTTCAGCTAACTTTGTGTTATGTATAAAGATGTTGCAAGTTATTTCAATAACTTTGAGTTTCAAAAGTATGAATTTCTAATACGATTATGTACACTAGTCCAAGTAAAATTGTATAATGACAACAACGTAAATACTTGATTATGTAGAAAAAAAATGTATATTCAACTCATTCCGTTTCAAGTAGTTAATTGAAAGTTAACAACGAGATGCGTTGGTGCGACATTGCCAAGCCGAACATTCATTATTTACTTAATCACCAACCAACAGCTACTAAATAAATAATTATTTGGGCAATGATACTTAATATTTTCTTAAATTTTACATCTTTCAAGTTATATCTACAATCTACTAAATAAATGAATCGGCTATCGGAGAAAAAATTTCATGGTATTTTATGCAAGAGTTATTTTTAAATTTCAAACCGATACTAATAGGAAAATTATGTTTTTTATAATTTGTATTGAATAAAATCTATTAATGGGTGGTTTCATTATTTCTAACTATGAGCAGATATAAGTTTTCTAATTACAAGTACTGTATTGTAGTGGAGATATTTTATATGAAAACTGAAAACATAATGTGATGCTTGTAGTTGTAGATTAGAGAATAAAGAAAGAGGAATGTTTCTGTAACTGTTAGTGAAGCAAGTTAGTATTGTCTGATAGATACTTGTGATGCAGATCTATCCTTTCTATCTCGGAATCCTCTTCGTCCTCGTCATCTTCATCAGCTTCTTCCTCGTCTTCAGATGAATAACTGTTCTCACGCTTAATGAACTGTGCAGATGCAGTTGCAGCTGCAGCGTCAGATTTCCTAGCGGCTAATGGCAATGCCTGATAGCCGCGGGTGCGGTTCTCTTGCTGTTGTTCTTGTTGTTGGAAGCGGTTGGGTGTAGTTGGTGGTGCTAGTGCTGGTGATCGCGCTGGTGATGCTACAGGTGGAGTTCGTACCCCTACTGTCGAAGTAGGGGGTGGTGTTGTTGGTGTTGCTGGTGCTACTGGCTTCACCAAGGGCTTAAGTACTGGAGCCGATGTTTGTACTGGGCTAGGTTTTGTTGGTATTTGCACAGGAATCGAAGGTTTTGTTGGTTTCGGTGAACTTGGTCGAATGTCGTTGCTTTTTGCACATGCACTGCCACTGCATGCTATGTTTCTTTTAACAAAATATTAAAAACATAAGCAAAATAAAATAATTCAACTTTAAATTATAAAATTAGAAAAAATCAAGAATTTAAAAACTAATTATTACGTAAACTAATATGAGCTAAGTATTTTTGCTGTGTACAACGTAATTATCAATATTTATTTGATGACTATAATGTTGTACAATGTTGAGGTATCATGTACCCGAAATAACTTCCATGTATTGTATAACGATAGTGGGCAAATAAAAACAATAACCAACTGCAAATTGCTTATCGCTAAGACTAAACAAATTGCTAGAGCCTAGAACGATTAGACTTATCACCTGTTATTCATATTTCTTTACTAGGTAGATATGATTAAAATTTGATTCAGCTAAATATCTACATAAGAAAAAATATAATAAGTAATTTGTAAAAATGTCTTTTAACGTTTTTGAATCTTATGCAAAAGTTCTATGTTCACAGATAATATTTCAATGATTTCCTGGAACTACAATTAAGTGACTCATACGTATGATTTCGTTTATATTTAAAACCAAAGATTACCTAACACATAATAGACGAGACCATTAAGTGCTATACGAATACAAATGTCAAAAGTATGTGTATATCATTTTTAATAAAAGATTAATTTCGAACTTTCATTGTCTCTATTTTTTAGAAATATATAGTGTAATATATTTCTAAAAAATAAAGACAATGAAAGTTCGAAATTCATCTTTTATTAATAATCTACCATTGTCTACAACTTTCAAACATATATCATTTTTATTTGATTCTTGAATATATAGAGATTATAGGTACTCAGCAGGTGTTTATCTCGTCACGTGGGAAACAACACAATAACTAAACCACAGTATTGACAATATGACATTGGACAGGAGATAGACAGTAATTTCTTTTTATTCATGGTAATTTATAAAATAATGAATGAATCATTCATAATATATGTATCGCATATGCATATTTAATTATTTGATGAACATTATTTTACAAATAGTTGTAATGATTTCAATTCGCCAACAGAAAACTGGATTAATTCAAAGTTCACTGAGCTATAATCAATTGATCAGTTGACAATTCGCAATCTTCCTATGGTACGTGACTTTGCACACGCTAGTTGCTATTTCACTACTCAGCCTTGACAACAAACAGAATGATACTGACCTTGACTAAGATTGCACTACAGTCGGACTCGACTTGGCGACTTGGGTAATATAATACTTATACAACATTTACTTTGATGCAATGTTTTTCCTTTTTTATAGATACCAGCTTATCAAAATTATAATCATCAAGAAGTTTTACTCAATTAAAACTCCACTTACAAAAATAATAATTCATTTACAAAATATGCAGGCCCGACGAGAGAGGGGGGGGTAGGGGGTAATATACCCAGGGCCCGTGGAATTCAAAGGGCCCGGATGTGATGCTATTTTATAAATTGCTTTTAATTTTCTACTATTTCACCAATATTTTATATTCTTTACTAAAAACATGTATAACGAAATGTCTGATACACGTTTTCAACAATTTATTACATTGTATAAAGTACAAAATGATGAAATGCTTCATCAAGGGCCCCAGTTGCAAATTTTAAATAAATTTATACACTATTCAAAAGTACATTATTACATTGTTGCATTTTTGTTTCTTATATTACTACATTGTATACAACACACATAGGCAAAGGCTCTATACATTTGTGCGTAGTGCTGTTTTGATATCCCCTGCATTTATCGAATATGCAACTAGATATTAGATAGTCATACAGTGAGTATACAATACACATCGCTGCACCAATTAACTCAGAATTTTGTATTTAATTTTATTTATATTGTTATAACTTTATTTAGATATTAATAATTCTTATTGTTGTCATACCTATATTTATAAATATATATTTTTTGTATCTTATATTTAATTAATAAATATTCAAAGTTAAAGGGGGCCCGAATTTTTTTCCCGGGGCCCGCTTTTTCTCTCGGCGCCCCTGAAAATATGTACCTATTTCAATTGAAACATATGGATATTTTTTATAAAACTGATTTATATTTGATATTTAAAAAGCAATATAGTAAACCTTTTGTTTCTGACAGTGGCAATAGATTCTTTTCTATTTTACATATTAACCAAGATTAGGTTGAAAACGTTATTTTTACATTATTTCATTTCGTTTATATTTGGGCGCAATCTGTATTCCGTAGTGAACTTTTCAAAATAAATAAAGACATGTCTCTTATATGAAAATATTTCTTGTATGAAAATATAATTATTGGCAAATATATCATTTCATAACTTCAAGTGTTCAAATGTTTATAAATAAATTCAGATGTAATCAAATAAAACATAGATGCACTTGAAACTGTTGATTAAATAATGGAAAATGTACGTTCAAGTGTACAATTTCTATAAACTGGGTTCTTATATTTTTGGCGCATTTATGATTAATTCATGGCAGCCAAATTGCATGTTATAACAATTTTATTGAAGTTTAAAACAATAATGGCCAATGTAATAGCAATATTGATTTACGATTATTTCCGAAATAAAATGTTAAATGCTCATATCACACCATATGTTATTTGCTATTCACTGACATTACAATTCAGTGATAGATACCTAAAGCTCGTTACTAACATAATTTAAAATAGAATTAGTATAAAAATTTAATCCGCTTCAGCTTGTGATCATCTATTGATTTACTTAAATTCTCGCCTGAAATTTCATATATAAAGTCGTTCATTTTTCAATCATTACTAAGCAATCTTATCGAGTCGCAATCGCATATTAATCATGGTACTTGTAGATAGTTTCATTTTCTTTGTAGATTTTTTCATGACATGAATTCAATTGATATTTAATTACTTATGTTACTAAATTTATAGACGAAATTTTCCATTCACTGATGATACCTGCATTTGAAACAAAAGAGTCGATAAAAATATATTTTTTCAATTGCATTATTAAGTAATATTTTAGCTTGAAAATTTATTCACATGTCATCGTTCTTATTATCGGATGTTAATATTTCAATGCGATTATTATCAACATACCTATTTATTACTCAGGTGCTTTCTATTAGAATGATGAAGACGAATTCTTAAAATAATAGAATCGACACCCAAAAGCCAAATATCAAATAGAGGTCAAAGTAATTTAGTTAGTTTACTTTAGCCATTGATATTTAAAATCAATAAGGATAAAAATATCCTTACTAAAATTTTAATTCCAAGATCTGATTCCATTATAAACCATATGATCTGTTGTGTTTCTTTTTATGGAATAGGACGTGTGAAAATATTAGATCAGTTTGATGAATGCAATTAAGAATCAAATAACTGATTTCTATAGGCGGTAGTTGAAAATAAACTGAGTTATAATATAATACATTTCTAAATTTGGTAAAATCAATAATATAGGTTAGTGCAGTGGTACTAAAAATGTGAAAATTGAACAGAACAGAACAGAAGACGTCAAGTCGTCAAATGATGAAAAGAAGGATAGCGTTATGTATATAAAATTAAACCGATTGGATGGTGCTGCTATACGGCCGTGGCCCTAGAAATATTGTGAGTATTTTTGGAATGATGCTCGACGCTACAACTAGAAATGCCAGGACCAGGGCGCGGCAAGGCACAGAACACAGGGGCTTCAAATCACATCACTGCCAAAACAATAAAATTATAACTTATTATCTCTCGAATTTATAATTAATTCAATCACCTGAATCACTGAATAATAAGTTGAAACTATAAAACACCAGAGACTAGATTAGTAGACAGGAGGCCAGTTTCCAGTTAAATTAGTCAATATAGTTTGGCTCTTTAGTAGGTCATTCCGTTTGTTTTATTTGGAAAACATTGACCGGAGGTCGAATACTATGTCTTTCTCTCTGTGCTACAATATTACTTGCTGAAATTAAATAAAACAATTTATTTACATCAGATGTAGATGTTAGTAACTAATTTTCCTTTTAACGATAGCTAAACTTTTCTTATTACGAAATCTGTTTCTACGCACACATTAAAACTTATTCAGTGGCACGTGTCCAAAATAAGTTTTATTTCCGAGAATACTATATAAATTCACATCAGACCGTAATTTTAACCAATATCAGATAAAAAAATATCGATATTCATATTGAATAAAATTCATATTACATATAAATAAATACCTATACTACATGTAAAACATCATATTATTCAATTATTCAGTGTTCCATGTACGAAAAGATTGTTATTCTCGTCTCGGTGTTATTTCGTGGTCGTTGTTCGTTGTTAGCTCGTTTCTATAATATGTATAATTAACACAGAAAATAGAAGAATGTTGTTTATCTTTAGCATTCTAAAATATGATTCACAAGTGGTACTAGTGGTAGTCTGGCAACTAACACGGTGTCACAACGACACGGGGTAGGGGCGAAGCGGAAGGGAAATATTTCATTTGGCGTCGTTCAGTTAAAATCTTTCGTAAAACTTCAAAAACATATAAGTATATAAAAACAGCGAATTCAAGTTCAGTGTTAGGCTTAGAAAGATAACGAAAAGACCTTGGATATACTTATGTAAGCGCTGAGATTGAAATAAAATAAGCATCGTATGAGATATGTATTAATTATCTGGTTCCTAGTTTATGTTTACTTCCTTCAACAATCAACATTATCCATGGATTCTGTTCACTGGACAGAATTAGTATCATTTGCTATGTCAACGACGGCCAGTCTCTATCGCTACGCTCAAAATATAGCAAGCAACGTTCAAATAAAACCAACACATGATATATAGTATTTATATATACAGACCGTATACAAAATACTGAGAACTGAGAGACCAGAAAATGTAGAATACCACGACATCATGTCTTTCTTATCTGTAATTCATACCATCTTGAAAGACATAATGCAATATTGCATGTTTACCAACAATTTATAAATCATTCGCTAAAATATTTCTATTCAATTTATGTAAATAAGTATAATGAATTTACCCGACAATATATGTATAAGTCAGCCATCAAGCCAAGTGAAAATCATTGAAAGTAATTTATGTATTTTTTTTTAATCTTTAAGGACTTCTCCATAATATATTCGTTAAAAGTAATGGCATCATGAATTTAAGTACTGTGCCACTGTTACTACAATCAAAGTAGCATATTTTTAACAAAAATAGGAATCTGGTGCCCACCTAACGGTGCATCGCTATTATATATTAATGGTATGCTCATTTTAAGATATTTAATGCATGGGTGGATAAACTGTGCTAATAATAATTATAATCTAAGAATATATTATGTTAAATCTGAATATTATTAGACAGAAAAAATATATAAGTAAATATTTGTCATATAAGATTGTTTACAGTGACAATAAAATGCATGATTGAACAATACTAGAAAAAAATGTGATTGAATAACAAAATGCATATTAGATTAAAATGACCCGTGACGGTATTGTTAGTCATTAATGTTTTACATCAGCAAATTTATCTCGGTTCGCTAAACAGCTTTGTGAAATTACTAACAACTAACAATAACCAGTCGAAAGCAATTATTTGTAATTCGTATATTCTGATTTACAAAGCAGAAAAGTTTTCTAACTAAACTAAGTGATCCAAAATATTTGAATTACGTCGATTTGTTAAAAGTTCATTATGCTGTCTGCTGCCATCTATCAACACCAGAAAGTATTAATACTAGAACCAGTGCCGAAAATAATTCTTTCTTATTGGCGTGTAGCCACATTGTATGATCCAATATACCGGTGATATTTTAAAAATATGCTACAATTACCCACTGCATATGATCAAATACTGATATACATATTACAATGAAACATGGCAATGGGAAATAAACGTGCATAACTTACCTATACTCCTTGAAGGAGAGGATAGAGTACCACAAAGTAAACATTTTGTTCACGCAGTGGAAAACGACGTTGTATGCTGTTCACTGACGTCTGCACACTCTCTTAAGTCTCAAGCCAGGTACACGTAGCTCACTTAATATAACAGAATATGTTGACGGTGAATCGTGGATTTCTTCCTGGTTCCTGCATAACCAAAAAACTTGACAGTTAACCACAAAATGAGAACTGAGGAACGACGTGTTACACTTGACATATCATTTATCTATTCAAATTGTAAATGATTTAATTTCATAGTGAATCACGTGTTAAAAATATTATGTGATCTGTGCTGCTCAAACATTTATTTTGGTATAAAATAATAGTAACAGGGAATTTTGAATGAAAGAGTTGATAATATTTAATAGAGGCAGACCTGTATAAATATAGCGCAATACGTAACATACACACTATAAAATTATATTTCCAGCCGTAAAATTACAACCAACCCTACACGAAATAAGTTCCGGTAACACGAACTTTACACATTTGTCAGGCAGCGCAGTTATACATATAAATAAAATTTATTATTATTATTACCAGTTATTTTTCTATATTTATTTCAATTTAGTTTTGATTTATTCGTAATTATAGTACACACATTCAGTTTGTTCTAATGAACAAGTTTGATTTACCGATAGTATCACCACAGCCATCCCTTGTGTGTTTTGACTGAACTCCAGATTCTTCAATTGCGCAAAATCCGATCTGTAAATAAAAATATTTTAATATAGACATTATAAATGAACATTTCCATAAATAATTACTGTGTATGTTTGTTATTTAATATAGATATTATGAATACATGATAATATTTAGCTAATATAATTGACTTTATGATAACATATTAAACAGTAAAATAGTCAAGTATTCAGTAATTATGAATATCAACGAAACAAGTTCATATATTAATATGACATTACGTATAAATAAATATAATTAAAGAACGTATTAAAAACTCCATTTAAATAGTTTCCACTTAAGGTGAAGCATCCGCTTAATTAAATCTTAAGTTAGCTGCAGAACACTTGATCTGACTTGATCTCTTTCAAATAATATATCTTTGTTTTTATGAATGAAACTTACGATGAATTGTACATAATCTTAAAGCCAATACTTCAAGGCGTAGTAATAATATACATATTATAAAATTTATGTACAATTAATTGATAGAAAACGGTTCAAAAATAGACTTGAATTTCTCAAAAATGCCGAGTACGATTTTCTTTAAATTTTTTTGTATAAGAATATGGTCCTCTAAAACATATAAAATTTTTATCCAATTTAAATTTGTAACTTTTGATAAAAAAAAATAAACATGCGAAAAAACGCTCAAAAGCAGGCTTTTTCGGATATTTTTGTTTTTTTTTCAAAAGTTACAAATTCAAATTGGATAAAAATTGTATATGTTATAGAGGACCATATTCTTAAATATACATAATTTTTTAAACAAAATCGTACTCGGCATTTTTGAGAAATTCAGACTCGAAATTTTGATATCTTGACCTGCTGCATATCAATTCAAATTTGTTTGTTTTATAGAAATTTCACATTCTTTATATTGTACATATCAAAAAGTAGAATGTTGTGAGATTATTCTGCACTACTTGTTCCTTCATTTAGATGAGAATAAGTATATAAAATATTTTTTTTAAATTTGAATTTGTTGCAGCAACTTTGCGAAATACTAATTTTACACACTTGATGTGTGCTTTGTCGTACACTCAGTGCAAAAATAAACATCTAGATTGACAGCTGTCATTCATAATGATATATTTCACAATGTAGATATAAACATATTATGAATGAGTATTTCAGAATTTGTGGTTTGACATATATCTATTTTATTTTTCGTATTATATTACACTAATATTCGAAGTTTATTAGTACGATACATCAGGATTTACTGCAAACATTTGATCAATTTTAGCAGTGCAGATTAGTAGAATAGTATGGTTAGTAATATTGAAATGGATTGTTGGTTTTAAAAACCGATATTTTTAAGAAAGTATTTAATTTGACGTTTATAGGCAACAATTCTTATTCTAACCTTAAATATTTCACAAAAGGAAGTAGGAATTAATTTATATTGCTTACAGATTATAAGGTGAATGATAACATAAAACAGAACAAATATACCTCGTCGATGCAAAATTAAAAATACGTACATAAATTTATAAACAAATGCTTGTGGAAAAAATTATTTTCATATTTGGATATATAAAAAAAGCATCTACAACTCTGATAGTGCATCTATTTTGTTTAATTGAAGCGTTTACATGTTTTCAATACATTTTAGGATTACAGTACGTAAACATGATTAGAAAATACATGAGAAATGAGAACTGCGATTCTAAAGTCAGAATATTCAAGTTGCTGTAATATCGTTTTTATGTCATAATATCAAATAAAATACTATATGTTATTACATTTTAGTGTTTATTGTGTTAACATATCATTTAGACTTATTTTGTGTTATTTGAAAAAATTTTCTTGAAAATCTTCACGTTTGTATAATTTTAAACTACGTGCCAATACCCCTACCACTATTTAGCATAGACTCATATTTGGTTTTTTATGATTGGTCAGATCAACATTTTTGTCAAAACTACAAGAAACCCTACTTACACGATAACAAATTGTTGGTTAACGAACTTCAGGCCGTATGCTTCACTTTAAAAACAAATGAATCAATAGAGCCCTCTGTCAGATGAAATAATCATTTTAAGTCTAGAGTACTTTATTACCAACGATAGTTCAGTGTATAGAGGGTTCGTTCATAAAATATTTAGTTTGAAAAACGTTTTTACACTGACTGAAAAGATTGTGCAAATTGAACTGTTTCCAATAACCGTCATTCAAACTTCGAAAAAAAAATTCTCGCAGAAGATATATTTCTTACATTTATTTTACAATGGAGGCAGTAAAACAAGATATAATAGAAGACAGTGAATCTGATAATGAAGAAATTTTCTTTGGACCATTAACGAAACGCGAAGTAATATCAAAACTAAAATATAATAAGTAAGTCGTTTTTTATTTATAATAATCATATACGTATGAATTCACAGTAATTTTGACATCATTTGTATTTAGTTTATGTACTGATGAAATATTGAAACCACTACAAAAATATCAAGACAGTGATGTTTTGGATGATAGCGTTATTAAATTTTATTATGAAGATATATTTCCAAAGGGGTAATATAATAATATTTTAATCGTAATTATTTATATTTAGTATCTGTAGGTAAATAGCTATATTCAAAAAATTCGATTCACGTGAGATATGAAAGAAATTTTTTAGAAAAGTGTCAAATAATACACGTTTATATTAGTAGCAACAGTGACGAAGACAGTTGGACGTCAATTATCACAGATTCTTCTGTAAATGTATCCAGTGATCGAATTGTAGAAGATTCATTTAACATTGAAGAATCCACAGCACCTATAATACTAAATAAAGATTCAATAGATCTGACAGATAGGTAAATATTTTTACAAATGATTAAAATCATATTTTTAATGTATTATTTGATATTAGGAAATCGTTAACAGAATCACAATTATTTAAGAAGTATGTAAACTCCGAATCATGTCAGTTATCAACAAAAAAGTAAGAGTTTTCATAATTTAAATGAAGGTGGAAATCACATTGTATCTGATTTTAGCAAATCTGTTTTCGAACATGAAGAACCCATCAATGAACAAATTTATAATGCTTCATTAAATATACAATATTTAAGTCTGGATGATCAAATATTAATAAATTCTACTCCAGAGAATTCTGCAACAGTTTCCTTAAATTTTACGGCAGAGAAATTAAAATCTTTATCTTCCAAGTCTGCATCAGTCAAATGTGAAACAGTGTCATCAAATTCTACTTCTGAAAAATCTATTTCGCTCAACTGTACACATCAACCAGAGTCTTTCACTTCACTCAATTCCACTCCCGAAAAATCTGATACAAATGATCATTCTAGCTTTAACTGTACTCTAGATGAAATGGAAATGTTTATGAAATTTGGTGAAAATTATATGAATCAAAGTAAAGACCTATCTCACAGCATCAAAACTGAATCTAAGAAAGAGAATTATTCATCAATTGATCAAGTAAATCAAGTACAAATAAAAATGTCTAGTACAGAAAAAAGAAAGAAAAATAACAAATTAATTCCTAGACAGTTACATACACCAAAACAGCATTGTTACGATTATGAATCTTCAAGTCCATTTACACTTCCAAACCGAACAATTTTTAAAAAATCACCAGCACCAGACTATAGAAATATCATAAGTCCAGTTGCCATGTACATAAAAAGTACACCAAAAGTGCCTCTCGTTCAAAACGTGTTGAAAAAGACAGTGCACGCCCCTACGTTCCGCGAGCCGCACACCAATCTAGAGGCATGCACAGGACCCATGGAGACCGAAGTGGCAGTTGAACTGCCGACGCGTTCGTATCGGCCTGCAACACGTGCCATGTTATTGAGTCGACAGTGCGAGCCAACACTACCTGGTAGTTTACGACGTCTTATCCATGGGCCCTTGTTGCCTGAGGTCATCCGTCACGTGGGGCGAGTGGCTATCGTATCTGACACTTGTGAACTAGTAACACCAACCACTTCGCCAGCACAGGACCTTACCATGTTATCTGCGTCCGATTCCGAAGGAGACGTTTCGGTTTACATCAGTACAAATGCTGCAAGAACCAATCGACTTCAACATACATACAAAAAGGAAAACTCACCATTTAAATAGGTATATTCATTTAAACATAACAATTCAAATTACATGAAATTTACAGAATTAAATATTATTTATGATAATTATTGCTTTTGTATCTCATTTTTTAAACTATTCATGTTTATAATAGAATGTCTGAATTAATAAAATTACACAAATACTTAATATTTGAAAATATATTCGTATTATTTGAAATATTTGTGCTGAATGAAGTGTAAAATTAAATTGTATATATTATAGTATACATGAAAAAAAAAACCTTTGATACTCTGAATGAAATGGAATAAAATATTACAGTAATATTGTTTTTGTATAGTGTATAGGAATAGTATACAATACTTTATATTTACAAAATAACATATGTTGAGACTACAAAAATATTTTGTACTAAATTCTTTTTACAGATTTAATGATTTGTTTACAATGGTAAGACAAATTAGGATCGCTGTTTTCACATCTAACAATAAATTTATACAAATACAGTGTGTTTACAAATGAGCAGTTTAAAAAACCTCACTTGAATCAAAACATTGCAAAAATGTCACATCGTTTCTGGTCCCGCATTATTTTGTTTATTCTTGCTGAAATATTATTTAACTACTACGAATCCTGTTTTGCTAATGTAATTAAAATATGTCAGTAATAAAATACTATGTAGCTATGTAATAAATAATCAATTTTTTTGATTATATTCTGGGATAATGTACATTTATAAACATCCTGTATACGTATAGTATTAAAGAAATATTAAATAAATAATTAACAGTTATAATATGCGTAGCAGATATTACAAATATCACAATTTTTGATAAAATAAAAAATAACAATGAAATAACTTAAACAATGAGTCTTTCGTGTAGAATTAAATGACGTGAAATTATAAAACACTGAAGTGTAACTGCGTCTGTTATTATGCATAGTAATTCATAACTTTGTATGCTTGACACTGTCTGTCCAGTAATTTTGAATTGTCATTGCTTCCAGACTATTTAAAAATGAATCATTATCTAAGCTGTACATTTCTTCGGAATTTTCCTGCAACAAAACATAAAGAAAAAAAATTGAAAAGCAATGTGTTCATATGTAACGTACCCTCATAGTGCTGTCGTCAATATAACCGCTCGAGTCAGGATTGCTACACTTATCATTCAGCGTCTGCGGCTTATTGAGATAACGGCGTCGATACAGCACGGCGCTGGCAGCCGCTAGCACCGCGGCGCTCAACAGTACTCCAAGCGACACACCTGTGATGGAGACAGCATTCCATCCAGAAGTATCAGCACCAATACCAACTTCTTCGCTTTCACTCTTCTTACCAATCAGTTCTTTACTTTGCGTTTGCGTTACTATCACAGTTGTGTTGTTTGTAACAGTAACATTTTCATCTAGACTTGTTCCAGTTGAATCCACTTGCAGGCTGTCACTGTAGAATGTCTGGCTACAGAGTTGTACTGGAGTTGTGGTATTCATATTTTCATTGGCTGTTTGGTTGCGACATGACGCTGGATCGGATTCAGTGTTGGTGTTGAGACTCGTTTCAGTGCTGCTGAATGGAACAATGATTGCAATCTGTGGCTTGGGAATGGCCGTTTCATCGATGAGCTTCAGTGGTTGATGCGAGCGGTTTTGCTCGGCCTCCAACTGCGACTGGGAAGCGACTGTAGATAGTGGAGTTAGCGGCGTGGAATGTATCAGTACAATACACACTAAAACATTATTCTCTCTCATCACTACTACTCTAATTAAATGATTGTTTTTCAACTTGTTCTATTTCGATGATTATTTTATATGTAAGCAGTAATAATGCAACTACTTCATGGATGGAGAAATAATAATTATAATACCATACTTACAAGTTAATCGACATGTAATCCAAAACCAATGCATCCACCAGTAATTTGTCATGACCACATGAAAATTTTATTCTGAAAATATATAAATATACATAGTCTTCTTTATTATAGTTATGAATACTTTATTCCACCAAATTTGAAATTGTGAAAATGCGTTGACTATGATTACAATCATACTATCTTATCTTATTTATATCAGACAGAGTATTATCTTTTAAATTTTGTAATACGTAGGAATTTAATAACACTATAATTAAACTTCAATACATTAATACGGAAAAGAAAATGTCATAAAAGCATATTTATCTGTTTGGTTTATAGTTTGTATTTATTCATTGATTATTATATCTTAACTTTAAGACGAACTAGTTCAATATAATAAAAATTTCATAATTCTACTAATAAAAAATAGAATTAATTAGTTACCTAGTGGAATAATATGTCAATCAATTTTATGATTACAAATAGTCTTTAGTTATTTTAACATATAGTTTTAACACAAAATGTACACATTACTACGAATAAATTTAACATAAATAAAATCACAAAAACACATTACATTATTGTTTAAACTATTCTTTTATTGCTCATTTGACATATAAGCTATGTATGTGTATGAACAAAGGTTACTGAAGTTGGCAACGAAAAGGTTTAAAATATTACAAAAGGAAAGCTGGAATTATTATTTTATCAGTGATAATATGTGAATAATATACCATCTTTTCTCATTCAAGAACATGTTGCACAATTTGGGAGATGTGCATATTATTCGAGAATACATAAATATATTATTTTATAAATTCCTCATATTGTAATTTGGTTCCACCCAATGACGTTTCACAATTTTCAATAAATTAAGAAATTTTAATTTGAAAAACTTAAATTTATATTATCAATAAATCTACTCCAAAGAATGCAGCAACAGTTTTTACAAATTGAACGGGAGAAAAAACGAAATCTTTATCTTCCAAGTCTACACCAGTCAAATGTGAAACAGTATCATCAAATTCTAGGTCTGAAAAACCCCTCTTAGACGAAATGGAAGTGTGTATGAAATTTGGTGAAAATTATATGACTCAAAATAAAGACCTCGCATCATAAAAACTGAATCGAACGTCAAAAAACAATTAATTTTAAATGTAATGATGTCATGTCATTATTGAAATTTGTATGTAAACTTTATTTGTATTAAATTTTCCGATACATCATGAAACATATACGTATGGGTTAAATTTTTTAAGGTAGGAGACAGTTCATGACGTTATATAGATTCTCAGTCATGAGGAACAAAAACTATAAGTTTATATTACTTTCAAAGTATGACTTATTTCATAATAACAAAAGTTAACTAGTAAAAGTCTTTCATGCTATTATCATTATAAATTACTTCAACAATGAATACTGATGTAATGGATATATTTAATAATTTCAAGCGAGATAGCTATGTATGAAAAGTAGTGAGAGTGGGGGAATACATTATAAAACTGTAACATGTATAATGGCAAAAAATAAATTATTTCTTGATATGGAAAGCAATGACGAACTTTATCACCACATTAAAAATAAACTTGTTTTTAACCGGTAGCGTATTTTCCCACTTTATTTGCTGTCACAATCTGCAACGTGTGGACATCTTCACACTAGTGGAATATATCAAGTCACTATTTGTACTTGAATGAATAATCTTGGCTTAGCTTCAATCTCATCGTACTAGAAGACTAGCAAATAATTTATCGTTGGTCGCACTATACATGAATACAACAGAGACATCTACTGAAAAATTGGCCATACTAACTAAGATTAGTTTAAAACGTAGTATATTCTATCTACCACATAACATGAAACAATCATGTGTAATGTCAAGTATATTTTGGATTTGTGACGAAAGTAAACATAAATCCCTCCAACTTAAGTAAAGAATCGAAATTGTACAAAAATTTAAATTTGAATTTATGATAGCAATAATGTTTTCTAATTTAAAACAAACTTTCAACGCACCTAATACATCTTTCGGTAAGTGAAAATATTTACACACACTTCTGCCATTTTTATTGTTGAAATTAAGATACGCGGTTTATTTTCAAAAATTTTAGGTTATCACAATTGCAAAAATGATGCTGTATGTTTTTCAATTAGTTTTTAAATGCGTTTAAGTATTTATTATTATGATTTTTAGGATTTTCTTCAAATGTGTCCCCAAATCCATTTGGACAAACAGCATTTGGTAAAACACCCTCTACTGGATTTGGTGCTCCTGGACCAGCTTTTGGACAACAGTCAACACCTTTATTTGGACAACAACAACATGGATCACTTTTTGCTTCCGCAGCTCCAACAAACACTTTTGGGCAAACAGTTAATACTCAGCCCACTTTTGGTATAAATAATTTTATTTTATAAACATAGTAACTGTGGGTTTAGATATCCACCTCTTCAGAAAGTAGTTGATAAATGATTTATTAGATTAATTAAAAATATCACATCAAGATTATTATTTTTTTAGATTTAAGATTTTATTAAGACAAATAATTATCAAGTTTACATTAAAAACAATGAAATATCGCTACGGATAACATATACAAAGTATTCATGTTAATACGAACACACTGTATATGAATGTAATCTGAAAGTTGGAATTTGAAATAAAATATATTTATGAAATTGCAACGTTGTTGCGTTGACATTTCTGTTCCAAAACTTGTATCTAACTTTGCAAATGATATGACATTTTAAATGCAGCCCTTCTTACATTCTTTCTACACATAAAATTCACGTGAAGACAACATAATTATTTAAATGTTACTTATATTTTGATTCAGGAAGTGGTATGTTCGGAAATGCTACATCACAACCTTCGGGCAGTGGTTTATTCGGTGCAGCGAATACGTCTACATTTGGCCAGCAAAATAAAAGTACCGGATTTGGCTTTGGAACAAATACAGCGAACACTGGATTTGGATTCGGCCAATCTGCAAATCCAGTACAATCTCAACAGCAAAGCACTGGATTATTTGGCCAGACTACTTCTAATTTATTCGGACAATCTTCTGGTAACTATTATTATATTTTACAGAATTATCACAGCATACGCTTAACTCACCTGTTTTAATTTAAATGACTAAAATACAAAATATGTGTTTCTTTATTACTTGTGAAATAGTTTGAAGAAGAACCGTAACAACAAATTTTTTAAACATATGATGATACATATGTTAACAAATTAACACATATTATATTATAGTCGACTTGTAAAATATTGTTATTCCATTGAAATTATAAATAAAGTTTTTTTTTTAATAACCGTTAGAATCTCCATCTTTAACATTGCTATCCATTGTGGTAACGAGTTACTTTTTTAATTTTAGCAGGTTTTGGAACAAATACTGGAAATGCACAAATAGGAACAGTAATAAAATTCACTCCTGTAACTGGAACTGACACTATGGTTAAAGGAAGCATAAATCAGACAATCAGCACTAGACATCATTGTATAACTTGTATGAAAGAATATGAAAACAAATCATTAGAAGAACTGCGATGGGAGGATTACCAAGTAAATCGGAAAGGACCTCAGCAAGGAGCTCAACCAGCCGGTGGATTGTTTGGTAACATGTCTCAGCCCGTTGGGACACCCCTTTTTGGTAGTGGTGCAGTTGCAACTTCTGCAAACACACTGTTTGGACAACAAGAAAACAAATCTGTCTTTGGACAAACTGCCACAGCCGCAGGTAATTTTTTTTCTTATATGGAACTTATAAATCTAAAATCTATGTAATCATTTATTATACAGTAACAATTGTAATCGACTGATTAAGATTTTGGGTATAACAAAGTTTTATTATTTTGGTTTTTTGTTTGCTTATTTGATGCATGTATTTGTGCTTTTTATTTATTTTATTAGACCGTGAGTTGTGTCATCAAAATACACAATCCTATCCGTTACAAAAATCTCAAAGCTTCTTTCCTTCCGGTGTACGACCTCCAAGTCCTATATATTCCACGACTGCACAAACTCCAAGCCATTCCTACTATGCTTCGGATGCACTTCGCCTAAACCATCCTTACTGTACCTTGGATGCACAACCTCCTTACTATCCTTCACAACTTCCAAGCTATTATGATCACAACAATGGTAACAAATAATAAACTAAGTCGGCCTGAGAATATTTTTTCTATATTCAAGTTATTAATATTAATATACTTTGTTTGGTAATTTTAACAGGATTTGGCCAGACTACACCAGCGTTTGGGGCAACACCAACTTCAAATACAGGTGCCGGTTTATTTGGTAAACCTCTAACCGGATTCGGAACCGCAACTACTTCCTCTGCGTTTCCATTCAGTTCGACTGCCCAGACCAATAATTTATTCGGAACTAACACAGCTGCAAAACCTACTTTTGGAGTCTCCTCCCAACCTAATTCACTGTTTGGACAGCCTTCAGGATTTGGAAACCAGTCTAGTTTTGGTTCATTTAGTACAACTGCAAATCAGGTTATTATTGTTTTCTTAATAACAACGTAATAACGTTACTAATTACATATTTGTTCGTATAGAATGTTGGGTTGTTCAACCAGAATAAGACAACACCTTTCAGCATTATGCCTACATCTACAACCAACACTTTTGGATCATTTGCTGCACCAGCTGCCCAGAATACAAATCCTTTATTTTCTGGTGCGAAACAAAATACAGGATTTGGAGGATTTGGTCAAACTAGCACGACACCTGTTTTTGGTCAACCGTCATTCGGACAGACAAATCAAGGAGGTCTTTTCAATTCATCTTTCAATAAAACTGCTACACCACTGTTTGGACAAACGCAAACTACAAATACTCTTGGTAAGTAAAACTATAATACCTTATGATTTAGATTTTTTAACAAAAGAAAAACAATTAATGATGCATGTTTGAAACAGGGACTGGTCTTCAAATGGGAGGCGGTACATCCTTATTTGGGAGCAATATCAATAAACCTAATACTATGTTTGGCAATAATCTAGGGCTGTTCAACTCTGGTTTTGGTACAAGTACTAACACAGGATCGTTCAACATGGGAGGAACTGCTATTCAACCACTTATACCAAATCAAGATCAGAGTCAAAACAATGCGGAACAACAAATTATTTCGATGTCGTCAACACCTTACGGTATTCCAAATCTTTTAAATAACATTTCTGAAGTTGGTACTGACCTTAAAGATTGTACAAGGCCAACTAATCCTGGAGAATTGAACGCTCTTTTAAATACAGTCACAAAGACGCAGCAGACTACTACACCCACTGAAAAATTGAAACCAGTACAAGTTTTCGGACGAAAAGTGAGTACTATTTCACAAGTACGTTGATTGTGATTTCATAAATTTTTATATTTAGGTTCCAATGTTTGATGGACTTGAACATCGAGATGAATCACTAATATCAAATATTAGAATCAATAACAATCCAAAACGTTTGATTGTTCGTAATCATCCGAACAAGAACAAAGATTCATTGGATGACAGTTTGCTCAGATCCACGTCTAATCCAATAATCATAGACAGTGATTTTTCCAACATAACTAACCGGTCATTGGTAGAAGATGTACCCAAAGAAAGAGAATCTTTGTACCCTATTTTGAGATCTGTACAAAAGGAAATGCCACCTGCTCTGCAAAAGAGCCAAAAAATAACTGATATGAAAAATACTTCCATGGATATAACCGTTAATAGCAATTTACCAATCTCGTCAACTATGATCACGTCACCCTCTAAAGCTCTGTTCTTACCTGAATCTACCAACGAAGATGATAATGATAGCAGGGAAGAAGATGGAGATCTTTTCGCTGAGGCCAGCGAATCACAGGACTGGCAAACTGATCACAACGATAGTAGTATTCGTGGGTTAACCGATAATATTTCACGATCTACAACCGATTCTCCAGCATCGTCTGGTACAACAACTACACATCCTACAGGAATCATTCTCACCCGACCTGAATACTTTACTGTACCTTCCTTAGACGAACTTGTCAAATATATTAGCGAGGATGGTTCTTGTGTTGTAAAAGGTTTCACTGTTGGAAGATATGGATATGGCAACGTTTATTTCTCGGATGCTTTTGATATTTCAAATCTTAATCTCGATGAACTTGTGCATTTTCGACACAAAGAAATTAATATCTATCCTGATGATTCAAAGAAACCACCTCAAGGACAAGGTTTAAACCGTAGGGCTCAAGTTACATTAGATAAAGTATGGCCTTTGGACAAAAAAGCCAAAGCTTTAGTAACTGATGTAGAAAATTTAACTAAAATGGATTACGCTGGACGATTGAGAAGATTATGTGAGAAACAGAACACTTGTTTCGTTGAGTATAGACCTGATACAGGATCTTGGGTTTTTAAAGTCGAACATTTTTCTAAATATGGTCACAGAGATTCCGATGAAGAAGAGGAAGTCGTAACAGAACCTAATCAAGCTTTATCCGGTCTTAAATATGCTACTAGTAAGCCTGATAATATAACATCAACCACTGCATGTACAGTAACAGAATTAACTGAAATTACTACATTGACAACTACTACTCCGGCTTTCACAACTGTAATAGTTTCTTCTAAAGATAACCTTGGATTAAGAGATATTGTGGATTATCCACACAGGATTGTGGCTGATGAGGAGGTTGCAAGTTTGGATGACTACGATATATATCAGAGTTCAATAAATGGTATTCTTGATGGAAGTGCTAAATGTACATTAATGAAGTCAACATTTTTCGAAAAAGAAGTAGATTATGATGATAATATCTCAGGTAAACCTCAAAATGTTCACAATAATTTTATAGATTATAATATTTTTATATTATACAGATGTATGTAGCAGTGAAGGAGGCATTCTTGAACTATCAAATTACGTTTCTAAAAGTTCCCCAAAAAGAATTGAATCCGAAGATTATGATGATTCTGGTATTCTAGAATCTGAATATATCCCGTTAGACATTTGTGAAGGTAAATTATATTAATTATTCGTACGCCAAGTTATTTAACTGTATATATATATAAACTTTGCAGATGAAATTCCAGATCCAGTTGATAAACCAGAAGTTGTCACAATCAATTCAGATTCTCCTATTGTTTGCAAGCCTTTTAAAAGTTTCCACACTCTTGCAGATATGATTGCATTCAAAGGAAAATCATTCAGAATTGGTTGGACTAAACAATTAACAATGTTGTGCATCTCAAAAGATGATTTTGATGATGATTCTAGTGACGAGAATGCACCTCGCTATCGCAATATTACCTTTAAAAAGCTCACTAATACAAATGTAGATGCGTTACAAAATTTGGAACGACATTTGGAATGTCAGTACAATTGTTCAGTAAACGAAGATAGGGGTGGAGTTCCCTTCTGTTTTCCATTTTATGGCAATGCTAAATTGCATGATCACCAATATATTGCTAATGATTTGCCGCGGGATAATTATGAAAAACAAATCTGGGACTTGATAGCTACACTTTTCGACTATCCAGAATGTGAAAGTATCAAATGCAGCAGCGTAGAACCAAAGGGTAATGTTTATTCAATATATATATTTTCAAATAAATTAATCCATATTTTTGTGAAATCATAATAAAAAAGGAAAACAAAACATTATTGTAAAAGCTTTGTTACAATATTTTAAATTAGTTCATCGACTCACCATTTTTGTAGTTGTAGAAACATGTAAAAGTAAAGTAGACAAACTACGAAAAAATCATCTTAGTCGTTGGATCAAATCAGTAGTCGAAAGTACTGTTGATAGTGAAGTTAACGATCTAAATACTGAAGACATGTCAAAAATATTATCCTATATTTCTGGAAATAAAATCGATGAAGCTGCTGAACTCGCTATGACAAGTGATAACATTAATCTTGCTTTGCTTATTTCCCAATTGCCTACCGGCAGATTAGCTCAAGTTGCTTTACAGACTCAATTAAGCTTATGGGAAAAATGTGATGTTTATGATCATCTTGACGAGACTGTTTTAAAGATATATGCGATTTTGTCTGGTAATACAATGGTGAAAGCTAGAGATAATCAAATATTGGTTTATGAAGGAATGGGCTGGATCAGAATTCTTGCTTTGTACTTTTGGTAAATGACTTTCTTATTATTTTCACTCCTGTCATTTATATTACTTTATTTATTAGGTACGTTATTAAACGAGAAGTTCCATTGTCTGATGCTGTCAATATGTACGAAAAAATGTTTGAAGATAATAAACTTGCATTACCACCATCTCCTGAATATGACAATGCTCCTGAAAATATTTACGATCTCAGATTTCATTTACTGAAATATTATAGTGACAATAGTCATTCTTTAACACATCTTCTGAATACATTTACACATACAAATGATCCACTAGATTACAGATTAAGGTATGTAATTCAAATTTATATTCATATTATTAGTTGAGTTTCAATACCAAATATTTATATTCGTCATGTAAATACAGAATATGGCATGTATTTTGATTCCACGGCGAGATAATACTATTTAGTAGTAAAAGCACTATCGTTGCCTGGTAGTTGAAGGCATACTCATTGCATTTTACCTACAATATTTTATAGTAAATACTTGACGAATCTGAGTATTTTGTAATCAAAGCTGTGATATTAAAATCTAATGTAACATTACATGATAATGATAACATACATATACATAACATCATTTTCATTTCATCCACATTCATTATGTATTTTATACAAGTACGTTTATTCGTTAAACTGTTGCACTCAGTTATATATTTATCTATTTCTAGGACATTCACGCAACCGTTTACCCTATATCACTTTCCATTGCTTCATTTCACACTAATCATTTCCGTTGTTTATACTTCTTCATTCATACCCAACAATCTAGTATACATCAAACACCATGTATTTGTAATATTTGTTTCAGTTGGTTCGTATTCCAAACGTTACAAGCATTAAATCAAGATGAGGTCAGTACTCGAGCTCGAAATCATATGCACATTAATTTTGCTACACAATTAGAACAAATGGGTCTGTGGCACTGGGCGGCATACATTTTAACTTACATTGAAAATAATTTCCTCAAAAAAGATATGATTGTAAATCTTCTTGGTCGTCATGTTCAATTACGTGATGATGAGACTGTGGAATACAAGCATCGTGAACGAATGGTTGTTCACAAATTCAGAATACCTCAAGAATGGGTTGAACACGAAAAAGCAATAAAAGCACTTCAACAACAAAATTATAAAGATGCTATATATTATCTGTGTTACGCCCGCAAGTGGAAACGTGCACATGACATTATTATGAAGTATTTGATTCCAAAACATTTGCTATCATGTGAGTTTCAATTTTATTCGTACAATATTTCTAAAATTTAGCATTTGGAATATTATTTTATGAACATAATTATATAACAGTATTATTATTAAATTGGGAAATTCGTTGGCAAACCAGCATACCGTCGAAAATAAAACTATTAAATATGTTAACTGGAAGGCATATACCGACCGAAAAAATGTCTTGTTTTGTATAAATTTTATTTTAATAAAGGTCCGTCATTATAAATAAATTTGTAGACATATTTACATTAATATTTTAAGTTATTACTAAATTTTCAAATGGATCTTTGTTCTATAAAATTAATTTCTCTTTTGTTATTTATTTATTTATAAATGCTGTGAATATCTAAAGATTCTTTAACTACAGAATAGAGACAAATGTAAATAAGTTTGCTAGCTAATTTTTTATTTAAACGTTTGGGTTACGAGTTTCATAATAATGCATGCTTTTTCTGTTTGCTTTATATTCTATAATAATCACTTATTATTTAGAGTTGCGATAATATTGCAACTGTTCGTAGTGGGGATTGAGTTCAATTTATATAATAGGGTTCAGAGTTGTTTATGAGTTTTTGGGAATATTTGAATCAATAGCATGATATTTTACAGATAATCAAGTGAGCGACGTAATATTCGCTATGGAGCAATCAAAATTATGTTATATATTTGCATCAATGTGTATTTAGCTTCCTACATTTTAATTTGAATTTTACTGGACAATGTGCAATAGGAGTGTTGTGGTGGTATATGCTATATTTTATTTATCATATTATTTTTACTCGCATATACTGATTACCGCAACATATTTTATTTTTATTATTGTTGTAAATGTGTTTTAAGTTTTAATTTGCTAATTAATCAGTATAACCGAGTTAGCTAAAACACGGTACTCTATTCTGTAACTTATAAAATAACATTTTCAAAATTATATATATGTATGTATATATATATATATATATAATGGGTTTTAAGATAGTATCTTATAAATATACATGGTTTCTGGTTGATGTGGTTTTTTAAAGTTACAAAATATGAATTTCTGTACACTCTTCAATACATTCATAACACGTTGCTGTATAAACTGCATGCTAGAGCAATCCGAAGAAATTGATAACCAATTTTCGCTTTTTAAATTAATTGCAAGAATAACATACTGTGTTAAAAATCTTGGATTACTCTACTATTTAAATCTTACCAATACTTACTGCACACATAACACTAATTTCTTTATACACAGAAATGATTAAACCAGATATAAATAAATATATGTTACGATTATGAAATGAACATTTTTTGAAATTCTGGTTTAATAAAAATTTCTATGTATATGATTATTAAAAAAATACTTAACAAACTGTTTAATTTTTAGATGATTATGAATATCTTATGGAACTTTTAAGCCCTATTTCTGAGCATAAAGAATTATTATCACACTGGGAAGAAGAAGGAGGTTTAATATTAGATTTTGCAAAATTAGGCGTTCAGTACAACACAATATTATCTTTACATGATCCAGTAGCAATTAAAAAACAATTAATCAGCTTCAGATCAGCAGTTATAAATGTTAGTGTTAGATTTAAAGACTTCACACCTTTGACTTATTTACATGATGTTTGTTTGGCTGAAATGTCTGGAAGAATAGCGGTGATGTTAAGAAAATTATTAACAATTATCAATGGACACACATACGAGCTGTGTGTTGATACTGCTATTAATGCTCAAACGTTACCTATGACGTCAGATTATTTAAAACAGGAATTAAATTCTATATTGATTGATTTCTTGAATGGTAACCAGCCGAAAATGATATATTTGTGAAACATGAAAAATCTTTTACGTTACAATCCATATTTACGATAATGTATATTTTCAATTTTGAAATAATATAAATAAGTAGTATAATAAGGATCCAATAATGAATGAATTGTGAATTATTAAGTGATTATATTTTACTATACGCAGAATTGTGAAGTAAAAATTTTACCAGTAACACTATTGAAACTTATTATTTACGTGTTGAAATTTGTATCAAGATTTATTGTTCAAAAGTTTCAGTAGTATATATGGTCATCAAATATTTAAATTGTTTGTGTTAATGTTTTGAAAGTCATTTTTTTATAAATATTACTCTCTGTACTAACTATTCAATAAATAAATATTTTAATAAAAAAAAACTAATAGATTAATTTATACATCCTATTAACATTTATTCAAAGTTTTATTGTAATTATTTTGTAAAATTCGTCAAATTACAATTATTTATTGTTGTGTAGTGGAAAAGATCAAAGGTTATATTGAATATAGTTGCATTTTAGCAATTAATATATCAAAGTTTTCTCACGAATTTTATACAACTTCACATAAAATTTATTGGCAGTGAAAGGAATAAAATATATACAACAGTTAAAAAAATATAAAAAGAAATTTAATACAAGTGTTAATTTTTAAAATGCAAAATGTTCAGGTTTGAAATAAAAAATATGATTGTTAATTATAAATATATATTTTAAATTTTACTATATTAAAGCCAAAATATCACAGATAAGTACAAAAAATATAAATTTTATTATGCCATTTCCGCAAACAGATAACGAGGAATAAAAATCTCGCTATCTTCATAAAATACTGTTGAATCCAGCGACAGGGCCGAGTCCGAATTTGAATCAGTTGGGATTGATAAAGCTTTGTTGTGGAAGGCATTATAAGGATTTTTATCTAATTCTCTCTCAACCCATTTTATTTGCTGCGTATCTTTTGTGTAGTGCTCTTCCTCAAAATATAAATCACTTTTTGCAGAAAAAGATTGCTCAGTCATAATGTCATTGTCGGTTGCTTTTGAATCATCTTCAAAATCGAAACATAGTTCTAGCTCAGAATTCATAGCTTCATCTTCATTTAGATGGAAGAGAAAACTTGGAATGATCTTATCACTTTCAGTTGAATCTAAAGATAATGAGCACTGAGTCTCGTCAGAATTATGTTCAGATTTTACCTCGCAATCAGTAGAAAGAGAGTCACCATCATCTGTTCCCTTTTCTTCAGAAATACGACTGATTTTTTTACGATGTCTATTACTCGGTTTGTTTAATGGTGATAGAGAAGAATCTGAGCTAGAAGATCTTCCAGTCTTCTGTGCATCTGCAGTTGGTAAAGTACCTATATCTTTTTTCTCTAAATTCTTCTTCTTATTAAAATCTATCCGCCAAGAAGTCGATGGTAATGGATCCAGATTAAGCAGTAAACATCTGTTGAATTCTATATTCAAAGCTTTAGTTGATGATGGTAATTGAAATAAATATTTAGGAATTATTTCTTCAGAAGAATCCGTTTGAATTTCTTCTATTGAATCGCCTGTATCATTTGATCCAGAATCTTCAGGTGGTGTTACATTTGGTGGAGTAACATCATCTTCCAAATTGTATGTAGAGTCGTTATCATCGAGTGGTGGTGAAACATTTTCATCTTCACTTATTGCAACAGGATTTTCTGTATCAGTAGCATTATTGAAAGGAACCGTCTCAATTAATTTGTTATCCGTGGACTTCCACATATCACTAATATTTGTTTGTCCAGTTCCTGGCATGGTTGATGAACTGAAAAAAAGGTTACTTGAATTTTATAATAAATACAACTAAAACTTTATACATACTTTGTAACAATTGCTTCAGTATTTGTGTAATACAAGTTAATAGAATAGAATAGAATAAAAACCACCCCTGAATAATAAATAAAAAACTTCACTCAAGAACCGTCGTCTTTGTAAAACAAAAAACGTGGTATGGAGGACAGGGAGTTATCGCGGGGCATTATGGGAATTTTATTGTAACTATATTTCAAATATAAAAGTTTATAAATAATGAATTTATTATTTAGCAATTCAATTTAAAATATTATCAATAGATTACACACACATTGTTTTATTTCAAGTCACAGTTATCGTTCACTTTCCGAATAGGTGTTTAATAAAGTTATATATATATATATATATATATATATATATATATATATAGTCATAAAAAAAAGATAAATAAACGGTCTATTTTATTTTATGAAACTATTCTTATAATTTAGGTTTACCTAATTGATACAAGTATAATCTTGCTTTTAACAATATATAAATTAACAGTAATGATTGATATTTTAATGAAAGCACATGGTTTATTGTGATTTAGAATGGGTTTTATTAAATGTGCTGTAAGTATATATTGTATCAATATTAAAATAATTATTCTAACAGTTATTACACTTCAGTCTCACCAGTTTCAAAATGTTTTAATATTATTCTTAATATTAATACATATGTATTCATGTAATACTAATGAAAATCAGTTAAATTCTTATTTAAAACATCGATATCAGGATGTGCAAGTAAAATTAACTGAAAGTTTCAACAAATATTATAAAAATTTTCAAGGTATGTACTTTTTGTATAAAATTAAATCCGTACTAACTAAAAATTATTTTTATTTACAGATATATATACAGAAATTATTGTACATGATACACATACATTCTATTTACCGTCTATACCTATTTGTTTTAATATGTTAAATTCTACGTATCTTTTAATGCATGATCAAATATTTAGATTGTCAATAACACCCAATGCATATTTATTTGAACCACATTCCATATTACCTGAAGTGAAACATAAAATTTCGTTTTTGAAGGTATTTATTAATACATATTTTATTCATGAAAAATATAAACAAATCTTTTTGGTAGGTAATAGAATATCAACGAAAAAATTTCGTAATTGTAATATATGTAAATGGCTACTCCAATGTATATACGTACGAAGAAAATAATTGGAACTTAATCCAAAAATTACCTACAAAAGGAGTAATAACCGATGTTTGTTTATTTATTCAAGCTGATAATTTATATCTTTTTGTCGTTAATAGCCTAAAATATGCGCCCGTACCTTCCATGTATGTCTTTTAATAATAATTTATTCATATTTTTTGAAAAGTGTGTCTTTTTTTTAGTTTGTATAAGTGGACCGGTACAAAATTTGAAGAATGCGATACTATTTTAACAGTGGAAGCAACATCTGTTTCTTGTTTTAAAAATAAAATTTCGGAAATTATTATTGTAACACAAAATTCATCACGTAATACTAATGTGATAAATTCATATAAGTCAAGTTTGTTTTAAAAATATTAAATATTTTATATTTATAGGTAGGTACATATGTATTAGAAGTCAAGAAAGGAAAAATGCGGAAAAGGCATTTTTTAAACTCTATTGGTGCTAATCAAGTTATTTCATATGCTTTAAATGGTGAACGATATATTATTGTTTTAAACAATGGAGTAGAAAGCACCATCTATTGGTGGGATGGTAAATAAATCATTAAGGATATTTATATATATATATATATATATATATATATATATATATATATATATATATATATATATATATATATTAGGGTGTCCGTTATTTGGGCGACCTTCGAATATTCTTCGGGACCCCCCTAGATCGCCATACATTCCAAAAAGAATGAGTTTCCCAGAAGGATTCAGTGTTTTTTTTTTATTTTTAACCCGTGCCACCGAGCGATTGAAGTTTTAAGCCTACCGGAAAATAGGGGTATAGCAAAATAATTCTATTGTGTCCCCGTTAGCGTAAAATAGACATGCGGGATATGTTTTCCTATGAAATTGATGATTCTGAACACGAATCTGTTGTCAAAATGTTGGTATCAGTCGAAGTTTCAGTAATAATTGCAAAATATGCATTTTTATGTTTTTTTGGGGTATAGACAATTTTCAAGTAAATGTTCATTTATTTGAGTCCAGTTTCAGATTTATAATTCTATTAAAAATTTCTGAAACTGGACTCAAATAAATGAACATTTACTTGAAAATTGTCTATACCCCAAAAAAACATAAAAATGCATATTTTGCAACTATTACTAAAACTTCGACTGATACCAACATTTTGACAACAGATTCGTGTTCAGAATCATCAATTTCATAGGAAAACATATCCCGCATGTCTATTTTACGCTAACTGGCGACACAATAGAATTATTTTGCTATACCCCTATTTTCCGGTAGGCTTAAAACTTCAATCGCTCGGTGGCACGGGTTAAAAATAAAAAAAAAACACTGAATCCTTCTGGGAAACTCATTCTTTTTGGAATGTATGGTGATCTAGGGGGGGTCCCGAAGAATATTCGAAGGTCGCCCAAATAACGGACACCCTAATATATATATATATATATATATATATATATATATATATATATATATATATATATATATATATATATGGATGAGTCTGGAAAGACGACCCCCCTTAACTTCATATAGAAGTATATAAAATATACTACTTTATGACACATATTTTTTTTTAAGTGATGATACGACTATCAACTTTTATTTTTTAAATGGAAACCTAGATTTTTTAAATTAAAATTATAACCGCCATTTTTTTCTCTTTTCAACGATGTATTAGGTACTTGTTATAAATATATATGAAAAAAAAAACTAAATAAATAAGATAATTGAGACATCAGAAATGATTTTTATTCAACTATTCTAGGTGGCTATGCAAAATTAAACAAAATGTAACAATGTAAAATTAATGACAAAACACGTGAAACAAGTAACAAATAAATATCTGCATTGTTGTCATTAATTTTACCTTGTTACATTTTGTTTAATTTCGTACCTAAAAGAGTTGAATAAAAATAATTTCTGTCTCAATTATCTTATTATCTCGATTTTTTTCATATACATTTATGACAAGTAATACATAGTTGAAAAGAGAAATAAAAACGCGATTTTTATTTTAATAAAATAATTCTAGGTTCCCATTTGAAAAATAAAAGTTGATAGTCGTATTATGTAAACCGACTTTATAAAAAATTTCTAAATGTGTCATAAAATAGTATATTTAATATACTAAAACTTCCATATGAAGAAAATTTTTCTATTTCTTATAATAAAAAAGTTAAGGAGGGATTCGTCTTCCCAGACTTACCCTGTATGTATTAGGATGTTTTTATAAAAAAAATATTTTTATGTCATTGCTAAAATAATCCAAAATGTGATAAAACTAAGGAAAACCATCCTCATTTGACGTTTAATAGGCGAGAAATGGTGCCGCAAACGCGATAAAGGTCAAAAATTGGTGTTTTTCACGTATTTTTTTGAAGTTTCACTATTTTGAACTTGAAGGAACTTTAATAACATGTTTTGGATGCCAGAATCGATAAATTCAATGTTTTCTGATTAGTTTTACAGAAAACTTCACGTTGATACGATGAGTTTAGCTAAAGTTATGGCCATTTGAAAAAAACAAACAAACATGATTTTAGGCTTTTCATATTTTTTGACTATAACATTGCCTTATCGCTCAAAACCTGATCAGAGTTGCATTTTATGATTATGGGAGAATGAAAATTACAAAATATTGAAAATGAAAATTACAATGGTCATCTTACCAAAGATAAAGAACAAGTGCAATATATTGTTGAACTTGTGGAAACATACAGCCAAACGTATCCTTCAACTAATAAAAAGGTTGTCACGAAATCATTTTAGAAGTAATGTAAAATGAAATGCAACAATATTAATATTTATGAAAATAAAATCTAAATTAGAAATCTTCCCATAATCATAAAATGCAACTCTGATCAGGTTTTGAGCGATAAAGCAATGTTATAGTCAAAAAATATGAAAAGCCTAAAATCTTGTTTGTTTTTTTTTTCAAATGGCCATAACGTTAGCTAAACTCATCTTATTAACGTGAAGTTTTCTGTAAAACTAATCAGAAAACATTGAATTTATCAATTCTGGCATCCAAAACATGTTATTAAAGTTCCTTCAAGTTCAAAATAGAAAATTTCAAAAAAAATACTAGAAAAACACCAATTTTTTACCTTTATCGCGTTTTAAACGTCAAATGAGGTTGGTTTTAGTTAGTTTTATCACATTTTGGGTGATTTTAGCAATGGCGTAAATTTTTTTTTAAAGAACACCCTAATTATTTTATCGATAATTTTTCTATTACAGCAAATTATTTCATGAAATGGAGGCAGCTAAAAGAACCAATACACTATCAGAAAATTTCTGTTTATTATATTAGAAACAGTCCTGTGTTATTTGCAGCAACAGAGGTATTTCATAAAAATTATATATATATATATATATATATATATATATATATATATATATATATATATATATATATATATATATATACGAGGGTGGATCAATAAGTACCTGTGTTTGAAAACGGATGGTGTTGTTGAGGGGCGGTGGCATTACCACCAAGTACTGCCATTTTTCAAACGTCGCCATATATAATTTCAGACTGATTCATAGTTTAGTTCTGATTTGACAGTCATTTGTATTAAACGTGTTTGGTGTTTTTAAATAAAATGGAAAAAGAACAATATCGGTCCGTAATTCGCTTTTTATTTTTGGAAGGAAAAACTTGCGAAGAAATCAAAGAGAAGCTAGATGCTGTTTATGGGGACCTTTTACCAACAATGACAACCGTGTGATATTGCTTTAATCAATTTAAACGCGGCCGTACATCAGACGTAGTTACTGAGGAAATCGTTGAAAAGGTCCACGTTATAATTCCTGCTGATCGCCGTATGAAAGTGCGCGATGTAGCAGAGGCTGTTGGCGTGTCGCACGGATCCGCATTTCATATTTTACATGATAAGTTAGGCATGAGAAAGCTGTCGGCCCGGTGGGTGCCGCGATTGCTTACGGTGGACAATAAGCAGAAACGGAAGACAATGTCGAAGCAGAGTTTGAATCTCTTCAAGCGAAATCCGCAGGAGTTTATGCGTCGAGTCGTCACCGTCAATGAAACCTGTATCCATCACTACCCGCCAGTGACCAAGCAACAGTCAAAACAATTGACTTTCCCGGGTGAACCTGCTCCGAAAAAGACAAAGACGGTCCCATCGGCTGGAAAGATCATGGCCACGATTTTTTGGGATTCGAAGGGAATAATCTTCATGGACTTTTTGGAGAAAGGACGCACGATCACAGGTAAGTATTACAGTGACTTGTTGGAAAAGAGGCAATGAAAAAATGCCCCTGCTCACTCAACCGGAATCGTCGCGGCCAAACTGCATGAATTGCGGTACGAACTGTTGCCGCACCCACCGTACTTACCCGACCTAGCTCCTTGCGATTTTTTTCTGTTCGCCAACATGAAAACGTGGCTCGCGGGGAAAAAATCAGCTCATATGAGATCATCGCCACGACAGAAGTCTATTTTGCGGAGTTTGAAAAATCATATTTTTTGGAGGGGTTACATAAATTGCAGGGACGTTGGGAAAAGTGTATCGCCCTGAAAGGAAATTATGTCAAAAAAATAAAAACAAAAATTGTGAAAAAACTTCGTTTTCATTTCTAACACAGGTACTTATCGGCCCACCTTCGTATATACAGGGTAAGTCTGGGAAGACGAACCCTACCCCCCTTAACTTTTTTATTATAAGAAATAGAATAATTTTCATTCATATTGAAGTTTTAGTATATTAAATATACTATTTTATGACACATAGAAATTTTTTATAAAGTCAGGTTTACATGATACGACAATCAACTTTTATTTTTCAAATGGAAACCTAGAATTATTTTATTAAAATAAAAACCGCCATTTTTTTCTCTTTTCAACTTGTCATAAATGTATATGAAAAAAATCGAGATAAATAAGATAATTGAGGAATATCAAAAATTATTTGTATTCAACTATTCTAGGTGGCATGCGAATTTAAACAAAATGTAACAAGGTAAAATTAATGACAACAATGCAAATATTTATTTGTTACTTGTTTCTCGTGTTTTGTCACCTAGAATAGTTGAATAAAAATAATTTCTGATATTTCTCAATTATCTTATTTATCTTGATTTTTTTCATATACATTTATGACAAGTAATACATCGTTGAAAAGAGAAAAAAATGGCGGTTTTTATTTTAATAAAATAATTCTAGGTTCCCATTTGAAAAATAAAAGTTGATAAACGTCATAAAATAGTATATTTAATATACTAAAACCTCCATATAAAGAAATTTTTTCTGCTTCTTAAATCAAAAGTTAAGGGAGGAGTTCGTCTTCCCAGACTCACCCTATATATATATATATATATATATATATATATATATATATATATATATAATATATTTTTTATTTTAAGAATGAACTCGTCGTATATAATCTGGAAACCGAAAATTTAAATGTTATAACAAAAATTCCGTATGAAAAATTTTATTGGAAAGTTTTAACAATGGATTTCACTTTATTAAATGATCAAATTGTTATTTATGTCATTGGTTTAGATGAAGATAATTATCCAGAAATCTTATTTATTTCTGTTTCTTTTGAATCAAGCCAAATAAATAGTCTGTATTTATTTAATACACGTATAAAATTGTTTACTATCACGATTTATTTATTTTTTAGCCAATTTAATTTCTAATGAAGATATGATAATAACATGCTTTGTAAATTTAAACGAAAAATTAAATTTTCGTTCTAATTTACTATCACATATGAAATTTAGAAGTGAAAAAATGTTACAGAAGAATAAAGATGAAAGATATAAAGGCATTGTTAGCAGTTATCAAGATGTAGTTTTAAAAAATAATATTGTTCACAACAAATATTCATATTCATATTATAAACAATATGTAAGTTCACTGTTTTATTTTAAAGAAATAATAATTAAAATATTTTAATTTAGATACCAGCAAAAGACAAGTTGAAAAATTTGAAAGACAACATAAAAGTTGTAAATCAATACGTAAGTTACTAAAAATCATGTTTCATTCTTTATAGAATTTGTTAAATATTTTTTAGATCAAACAGCTCACAAGTAATGTCATAATTACTGGAAAATTATACGTAGATCAATTAAAAGTGCCAGCTTTACAAGTTACCAAAATAAATAACAATATTTGGAACCCCAACATTTGGTTATTAAAATCTAAACCTCAAGTTATTCACAGTCCAATAACAGCTCGAAATGTTTTCTCGAAACAAATTACTACTAACAATGAAAACAATGGTTTAAATGGTAAAAAGAAATTATTCTTAGGTTCTTAGCTTCAACAGCATATTGTTCTATTTTTTAGATTTGTTATTAGTTGAAGGAGACCAAATACTGACTGGAATTTTTACATTTAATAATTTAGTAGCACAAAATATTTATGTTACTAGAATTAATAATATTCCACTAGAAAAAATGTGTAGAGGCAATGTAGTAACATTTCTTCAAGATAAAAAATATATACAGAATATATCAGTAGAAAAAATACACGTTACAACTTTAAATAAAGTAAATAACATAAATTATATATCTCATAAAAATTTAAATATCTAGTAATATATACTATCTAATTCATTATTTTCTTTTCATATTCTCAGAAAACAACTGAAAATGTATTACATTATATGCAAAATAATGTCCATTATAATTTTTACTACATTCAAAATTTAAATATCAAAAACATCAATTTTGACATTATTAATGGAATTTATTGGCGAGATTTTTCGTATTCCCTATTTAACACAAAAGGCACCAACATGATAGAAGGTACTTAATTCTTCAAATAATTTCATTTCAACCAAATTCAAATTTTAAAATGTTTTAGGAAATGTCATTATTCATTATAATGTCAAAATTAATCATTTAATTACAAAGAGACTGTCCAATATAAATGTTCATCAAATTATGACATCAAGTACTAATCAAACAATTTTTTCAAACATGCAGTTAATGAATGTAAATGTTGAAAATATTATAACACCACAGGTTAATAGATTATCTTTTAAAGAAAATGTTGCTACTTTTTACGACAATAGCTATGTCACAGGTATGACATGAATAATAGGATAGTTTATATACCGGGTGTAACATGAAAACATGGCCATAGGCGTTTAACATGGGAAATTAGTTTTGTAAGCGAAATAATCGTATTAATATTTTATAAGAATTTCTACTTTATAGTGATAGCCATGGAATTGAGACAAAATGATAAACAAATGTATGACGTTTTAACTGTCAGAAAAGTTTAGTTTTAAATAGATTTGTGATTTATTTAAGTGACAATAAAGCTTACTTTCACCAGAATAATTCCACTTAATAATTTGTAACTTTTCTTCATGTGAAAAGTTATCCATTTTCAATAATGATATAGCAACAATCACCTTTATTGTCACTTAAATAAATCACAAATTCATTTAAAACTAAACTTTTCTGACAGTTAAAACGTCATACATTTGTTTATCATTTTGTCTCAATTCCATGGCTATCACTATAAAGTAGAAATTCTTATAAAATATTAATGCGATTATTTCGCTTACAAAACGTGCAAAATAAAATCTGAAAACTGATTTAGATCCATAATTTCAAGCTCTACAACTTTTATTTGAAGCATTTTTGTCTAAAATCAATTGGCCACTTTTGCGCAAGGAAAAATTGATTTCCCATGTTAAACGCCTATGGCCAGGTTTTCATGTCATGTTACACCCGGTATATATATATATATATATATATATATATATATATATATATATATATAAAGTATATAAAACTCGTTAAGTTTTTATGAACAAATAATTTTCGTTAAAGCCGAATTTATAATTCAAAATAAAGCTTTGTAGCATTAAGTATTTTTTATATAGTATTTATTCTATTTTATCTAGCATTTTCCTATTCGTGTATTTCTAATATAGTGAATAATATAGGTTCATAATAATTTTTTTGAGTTGTATTATCATTAATTAAAAAATATTTTTGAATTAACTGTTACCACACTAATATTTTAGGTTCTGTAACTATAAAAAATATCCATGTAGAAGGAGATGTAAATGGAAAGGAATTTCCCGTGCAAGATTTTAAAGACACTAATCATTTACATATGTATGATGGTCATGTCAAAATAACTGGAAATTTAACTCTTGAAAATGTGTCATTAAATGAATTTACAAAATTGTTTTATAAAAATAAAGAACTTCCTCAAAATTACATCAATGAATATTGGTTGAAAAATCAAGAACAGGTAACATACATATAAATCTTTATTTATCGTACTATAAATCATTATTTATAATCTTTAAAATTGTGTTTAGATTATTTCAGCAGAAATTACGGCTTTAGGAGGATTATCAGTCTCCAATTTAAATACGACTTATATTAACGATTATAGTTTTGTATTGTTTTCGGAAAACTATGACAAAGATAATAATTTTGAATACAAATTTAAAAATATTCGAGTTAATGGTAATGTATTATTACATTCAGATAAAAATATGAAAAATCTTGAAAAGCTTTTAAAGCAGGCTGTACGGAGAACTGGACGGTAAAAGAATTATTTTGGAAACTTTGTGTTTAAAGCATAATTTTTATTCTTTTATATTAGATACAAAGTCACTGGACATAAAATGTTTCAAAATATCTTGAGCATACAAGATTTATATACAGTAATTGTAGAGAACGTAGATATGGATAATGTTGCAAAAGGAAAGAAATTTAACAAATTTACAGGTTAGTAAATAAGTTTTAAAATTTTAGTACTGTTTACTATAGTTATTACTAATTTTAGGTACTAAAACTTTTAATAAATTAATTGTTCAAGAAGATTTAATTCTTCCAGAGAATTATAAAATAAAAATACGAGAACTAAATAAATTTCCGTTAATTGATTTATTGAATCGCACAGTGTATATAGATAAACAAAGCTATGTTAATAATTTAATCTTCCAAAACAATATCGGTAAATATTAACATTGTAGTAACACATAAATAAAATTATTTATTCAAATACAAATTTTAGAGACATCAAATATTATTTTTACAAATGTGAATAATGTAAATGTTAATGAAATGACTCAAAATCTTCTTAATTTGTACGGTACAGATACATTGGAAAAAGTATTTATTCAGGGAAACTTGGATATTAAATATTTAATAGCACATAAAGCCAACAATATAGACATTAATAAGTATTTTTCACGGGTAGGTAATAAAAATACACAAATCACGCTTTCGCTAAATGTCACTAAGCAGAGTAATACTAATCCTTAAATGCATGAACAGATTCAATAAATATGTATGGCACATAAGTTTTTACAATCTCAAACAGTTGTTCAGTAACAATCTATTAATCAAACGTCATATTTTATACTCTATCTGTGTAACCAGTCATTCATTAGACAACGCTGAATCTATCCAAATCATTTCAACTAACTAATTCTCACTCTCCTACTCTTGCTATACCACTAATAACATTCTTCTCAATCGCAATATTAAATTATAACGGACATCCGGACACGATCCCATCTTGTGTAGGCTCACCCTGTAAATTTTATTTCGTTAAATGTATCTAATAATTTACTTTTAGCTTGTATCTGTTTATGACAATATATTTATTGATGGAGACATAACTTTTAAAAATAATGTACATGTAAATAATTTAAAAGCAGACATAATAAATAGAGTGAACCTAAAAAATGTACCTGACAAATACTTATCTCGAAGAGAGGATCAAATAATAACCGGAAATTATGAAATTCAAAACGTCAAATCTTGTAAGTAATAGCTTATTATTAATTTATTCATTAATATTTTATTTTTATTTTTATAGCATATATTACTACTCCAGAAATAAACAATATAAAAACGGAATTATGTATTGATAGAACTAGTAAAAAAGATATTCATATTTATTCAACTTTAGAGTTTTTAAATCTTAATTGCGAGACTGCGAGCTCGAAATTTTTTAACACTGATTTGCAAGAAGCTACGTATAGTTTAACCCATTTACCTGGATTACACTGGACAGATGTAACAATATTAAAAAATATTAATTTTAAAAGAGCGAGCGGAAATTTCGGACGCATTATTTCTCATGCTGTTAATACTTTGAAAAACAACACTTTAAGTGAAAGAGTAAGAAATAATATTTTTATTATATTTCATTTATTTTCATTACTTCTTTTTGACATCTTAGATAACTTTTAATTATATGTATGCAAGAAAAATAGATTTACTAAGATCTGAAATTAATGAAGTAAATATAAAAGAAATGTATAATGATGCACTAAAAAATACAGACAATAATCATCAGGTACGATTAACAAATTTAACTAAGATACTGTAAAATTTGTAATATTATTTTTATTATTTTAGGTAGTTATTGGAAAAAATAAATTTACAATATTATCTGCTGTTAGAATGAAAATTATGGGTAACACTAAAATTAAAAATATAAATGGAGTAGACATTATAAAATTGAATAACACGCTAATCGATAAAAATCATTTAGATAATTTTGTTATATATGGACGTAAACAATTTACTAATGGCATAGAAATAACTAATTTAAAGGTAATTACAATTTTTAAAAATAAATTTATATCGAAAATATAACATTTTGCAGGTTCCTTCAAAAATACATGGAGTAGCTCCAGAAAATTTAATTGAAATCCACAAAAAATATAATGTTGCAACTAATGCTCGATTTAAAAATATTAAAATTGTTGAAAATTTTAATTTCGATTTTATTAAATTTGTAAATATTACTCATCTATTATCAGAAACTTTGAAATGTAATACAAATACGCCACAATATGTCAAAGCTATGATTCATTTCAAAAATGTTGTCTTTGCTGGTAAATTTCGAAATATTTTATAACTAATTTCATCTATATATATATATATATAAATTTCAGGTAACGTAACAACAAATTTAATTAACAATATAAACGTTAGAAACATTGTTGTTGATCATGGAACACAATACATTCAAAATTCGAAGAAATTTAATGCTTCATTAAATATTATTGGAGATTTAAAAGTTGAATTATTGAATGGATATAGACCATCTTCCATTTATAATAATGCTATTTTAACAGAAACAGATACTTTAATACATAATAATGTTGTAAGTATGACATCAAAAATTTGAAATTTTGTGTACCGTCTACAAATATTTATAGATTTTCAAAACACCAACTGGAATGTATGGCAATATAAAATGTTTGAAAATGAATGGAATAAGTATTGACAAATTGAACACATTTGTAGAAGACAGTACAGCTTTAAGAACGAATGTTACAGTGGCTGCTTTTGAACTGAGAAAAATTGTAGAGTATTATTCTAAATACATTTCAGGTAAGATAATTTGTTTATATATATACAGGGTGTTTCATAACTTCAGGTACATACATTAATAGTATATGTTATTTGATATGCTGATTACGAATCAAAAAGATTTTTTTTTAAATCGCAAAATTATTTTGCCATGTTTCCCAGTCCAACATTTTTCGTTGCCACTGCCACTGGGTGGATGATTATGTTAAAGTTATTAATTAAATAAAATTCTAGTATAAATAACTGCTAATAATTGAATTGTGTAATTATTCTTTCGTAGTACGTCAGTAGGTCAATTTATTGTTTCTTTCGTGAATGATACATACATAACAGTGTAAAAGAATTGGTGATTTGTTTTAAAAATGGATAACGCGAACGGATTTAGTGATAGTGAATTAGTGGAAATAGTGCTAGCATATGGAGAGGCGAGACAAAATGCGAGACTAGCAGAGCGTATTTATGCGGAACGTTTTCCTCAAAGACGGCATCCTAACCACCGTATGTTTGTTGGAATTACACAACGTCTGCGTGACACAGGATCTTTGCGACCTAATCGTGGTAAGTAAGAAATCGTCACATTATTGAAGATGCAATTTTAAACGCCGTCCATGCTGACCCTACAGAAGAATATCACGACTTTTACATGTTCCACATTCTAGTGTTTGGAGAACTATTCGGAATCATGGTTATCATCCGTACCATTTTCAAAGAGTGCATGGACTACTACAAACTCACATCATTGGGTGATTGAAAATCCGCATGTTATTGTAAGAAACAATTTCCAGCAACGATCTTCTTTGAATATCTTATCTGGAACCATAAATGGAACGTTACTTGGTCCCTATGTTCTACCTAATAGAATGAATGGAGCAAATTATGTATCTTTCTTGCAAAATATTCCCTTAAATGTACGGCAGCATGCATGGTTCTAGCATGATGGTGCACCACCGCACTTTACACGTAATGTGCGGCAATACTTAACTCAAACCTTTGATGATAGGTGGATAGGACGTGGTGGTCCTGTATAATGGCCTCCTTGATCTCCGGATCTAAATCCATTAGATTTTTATTTTTGGAGATATTTTAAATCATTAATTCATGATAACAAGGAAGCTCCTGAAACTCTGTGAACGGGTTGAAAACGCTGTTAATTTTATGAGACATCATAATTCGTTCAACGAAGCGTGCAGCGTGTGTTTAATTCACCGTGCTGCTTATGTATGGCAGAGAATGGCAACAATTTGAAACAATTTTTGTAAAAATTATTCGAATTGTATGTGTTTTATTTATTTTGACGTCAATTATTTTGAATACATAATAAACTATAATTATCGTTTCATTAAAAATAATTAAATTTAGTTTGTTTATTTTACTAGTATTATGTAATTTAAATTGTTGATTACCTACTTCATTGTTTGTGTTTCATGGGAAAGCGAATCCAGTGCAGTACTACAAAAAATGTTTTAGGTAAACAACCCTTAATATTTCGAATTTAAAAAAAATTCTTTTAGATTCGTAATCAGCATATCAAACAACATATACCATTAACGTATGTACTAGAAGTTATGAAACACCCTGTATATATATACCAAGTGTAGAATTAAAATATATAACATAGGAAATACAATGGTATTTTTTTAATATGATGATTGTTGCTTCCCTAATTAAATTAGATCAAAATGTATATACAAAAAATGTAAATATTAAAAACTACGTCTATTGAGTATTTATTTGTTGCTCAATTTTTTTTATGCAAGAGTAACAAATAAAAGCCATATTTCGTTTGCTTATTATTCTTATATAAAAAACAATTTAGCATCAAGCAGATACTTATTGATGCAGTTTTTAATGCATTTTTTGTATTTACACTTTCGGTCTAATTTAATTAGGGAAGTAACATATTTCAATTCTACACCCGGTACTTATATTACGTACAATATATTAATTAATATATTATTTATACAGATAACAGATACGACTGAAATTAATAGTAGAAAAAATAATTGAGAAATTGTGAAATGAAATCTTAGATAAGAGACAAAAATAATGACTGTAATTAAATTATATTGTATAAAAACATGTCCACGGTATTATGAATAATTAAAATAACTGATAATAAACAAAACAATGACAGAGAATTATAAATTATGATGTATACGATTAAAAAAATTGTCTCTTGATTTAAAATTAAAATAAAATTGTTAATATATTAAAATTGTTATGTAAATACGACTTATTCTATTTCTACAATGTATGGTATAACATTTTCTTTTCTTAAACTAATATGTACTATATAATATAAATATACAATCCGCTAACCAGATACGTGAAATATACTAACGCTCATGCGCACTTTGGTAATCACATGTACGGTCTGTGACTCATATTTTTCGTTTGTTATTGGCCATAGAACAGACATATTTGTTATTGGCAGTTTGGTTTGTTGAGGTTAGTTGTTGTATTATCTCTGTGTGTATATTTTGAAACAAATATAGAATACTATAAGTTATATACTATATCGGTGTTACATATAAGGTAAATATAAACATTTTATGACTTTATTGTAATGTAATACTACAATTGATATTTTATATAATTTCAGATACCTCCAAAATGGCTGATGTTTTGGACATAAATAATTCTGTTGATCTCGATGTTGACGATGACGGAGAACGTAAGTAATTTATTTGTTATTAACATTAATTTATAATAATAAAAAATAATCTAATGTCATGTACATAACTCATAATATTTTGGCGTTAACTTCATTTGCTCTCACATATGTCATCCTGCATTTCTTTACAGTGCTGTTTGTATGGATTATTACATAGTGTCATTTTTATATTTTCCAGAGGGAATCGCCCGTCTAAAGGACAAAGTGAAGAAGCGCAAAGGACGTGGTTTCGTATGTGAACAAATTGAACATGAGAAAATTCATGGTTATGAACGTATCGAAGTCGATGATTGTGATGAACTAGGACCTCAAAAATGTATGTCATTAATCTACTATTATATATTTCGCTTCTTACTGTGCAATTATATTTTCTAGCTGTTGAAGGCTGGATTCTGTTTGTCACATCTGTCCATGAGGAAGCAACTGAGGAAGACTTACATGAGAAGTTTTCCGAATATGGCACAATTAAGAATATTAGCATTAATTTGGATAGGCGTACCGGTTTTCTAAAGGTGTGTTATAAATATTTGTATCCTGAAGAAAGGACAAAAGAGGAGAGAATCTAAACTTGAATCGTCGTGGATAAGGAAATGGAAACTCTGGGCGTTCATTTACGATCGGTATTTTTTCAGATCAACAGAGGTCTAATGTAAATCTATTTCAATTCTTCACGTGACCAGAACCTTGCTGAGACTAATCGCTCATAGATTTCATTACAGAACAACTCCGTTCTCTGTTCTTTTTTCTTAGATTTTGATTCTTGTAATACATTTGATGATGATTTATTGTATAGGGTTACGCCTTAATCGAGTTGCAAACCTTCGACGAGGCAAACAATGCCCGTGATGCTCTTGATAAATCTGAGATACTTGGGCAAGCTATCGGTGTAGATTGGTGTTTCGTAAAAGGAGCCAAAAAGTAAGTGCATATTTTTTCTTTAGAATAACTTTAGATTATTGACAAGTTCAAATTTATAATTCCATATATTTTTCACTGAAATTTTATTTCAATTACCTTTCAGAAATTGGAGGAAGAACCGACCACAACGTCGTGTAGTAGAAGATTCGGGTGCGGCAGGTGATAATTAATGTTTTGAAAAAAGTATGAATAAGCGTTACTTAGTTTTTATTTATTGACGTAATTTATATAGAATAATTATGTTTCGTTCATATAATGGTACTGATAATTTACAAGAATAGTATTTAATTTATCAGTATATTATTGTTATTCCATTTTCATCTGTACTTCATTGCACATCTTTAGATACAAATCTATTATATGCTAAACAAAACCAAGTGAGCTATCGGTTGCTGAACTAAATTTGAGATTACTTTGCAATAGTTTAAAAACAAAATGAGTATTATTTTCAGTAAGACTTATTATTGTATTATATTTTGTAACGGAATTGAGTATTAAGTTAATACTCAATGTAAAATGTTTAATTTGTCTTAATGTGGAAACAAAAAACAAATATTATTTCGATGATAGCGATTGAGGTGTCAACCTCCTTGGTTCCTCTGTTTAAATAATATTTTTATAAATTATAAGAATTTTATTTTATTTCTTAGTTTTTCGTATAATTATTGTTCTTATGTTTTCGTTTGTATATGACCATAAATATTATAATATAAAACCAAATTAATATCATAAGACTGGATATCTGTGTTCCTTCAAAATAATTTGTATATTTTTATAAAAACAAAAGTAGAACAAATTACAGAAAAGTAGCGAACATATATCTATTTTTTTATTGTAAAAAAAATTGCTAATATATTAAAAATTGTTAGCTATGTATTTAGAACTTGAATAACAATAAATATTTCTGCAATTTATGATTAAATACTTTCTTTTCCACTAGTGAAACAAAATTGGGATGAAGTTCCTGTACAGAATAGCATAAATAAATAAAAGTATGAGCTTCACCATAATATAAATATGGAAAATTAGTGAATTATTTTTTTTAAGTTTTACAAAATAAATTAAAATCAAATCAATGAAGTTATCCATAACGAAATATGTATGTATTTTCAATAAAAAAAAGAACACTGTCGTAAGATCAGTGCAAAAATTAACATCAAGACGATACAGCATGATGTCTATTGATTTATAACTACTCAAATAAACTTTAAACCCATTTTTTTTTTCAAAACGACATGCAGCTGAACTGCAACAGTTTTCAATTTTATCATTTGAAATATTATCCATATCTTTGAAATAATATTTTTAAGTGAACTACGTATGGGATTTTCGGGAAGTTAATTTAGTAATAAACATTTGACATTGCATTTATAATAATATTTAATAATATACTATGAGAATACATTTTAAATTACTTACTCAATATGTTGCCCTATTAGATGTATATTTAAGGGTATAATAACAATATCGACGTATTAAATTTTCAGCAATAATTGAACACGACTTGTGCAAACGGTTCGACTAGGCTGGAATTATTGTTTTCTTGAGCTATTGCTGTTTTCACACGAGTTTATTAATCATAGAAAAGAGAGGTTATTAATCCTCAAATGGTGCTGGGTACATCATGTTCATCCCTACGTTCTCTTCGAAGTGCTAATCCTCTTTTATCTCTGGTGCTAATTTCAAATTGTAATGTCAAAAATAGTGTAGTTCAAATTTGAAATAATTTTATGAATAATATTAATAATAATATACAATTTTAGCAAAAAATTATATGAATATTTAAATGTAGTTGTTTTGTATATTAGGACACATAATAACAAATTGGATGTCAGATATTTTGATAAGGTTATTTCTTTAGCACATAATAAATGGAGGACAATAAATGTTCAAAATGTTGTGAAGCTAAAGTTACAATAGAATATATTGATGTGTTAGAAAATATTTTAAGTGTATTTTCTTGTATACCTGCACATACTTTAAAAACTTTAAGTACATTTAATTATAAACGATATGAAGAATTGAAATCACAAAGGTTAGAATTATCTAATAAAATAAGAAATGTAAGATCAGGCAATTGTAACTGTAAAGACCTTGTTATCGATGTTCGCAACAGAGGCAAGGAAAAAGAGTTAACATCTAAGTCAGCAAAATTAAATCTCATTTCTCAAGTTGCAAAGTCACATACAAATAAACTGAGCCTTTTACGAAAACTTGAAGAAATTAGATCGCCTGATGTAATTAAACCTAAACCATTATCATCATCAAATGTTTCTCCGTACTTTTCTACAAACTCTCATAAATCTTCGAAAGAAACTTCAAAACAGGCTAACACACTAAAAAGCTTCCTTCAATTAAATAATGATACAAACAAATCAGATTCTACAAATGATACTATTTTAAATCAAGAGACACCTGTGATTCATAAGACAGCCAAGAAATTCGTATTTAAAACTAAATCAAAACCAATAGAAAATCCAAATTCTCCAGAACTGTTGGGTACACCCCCTAGTAATAAATCAAATTCAATAAATTGTACTCCGAATGAAAAAGGTAACAGCGAGGAGGAAAATAATTACAATAATATATTTGAAGGCACATCAAGTGAAACAATAGATCAACCATTAACTAATTTTGAAACACCTATAAATAACCAGCAAAATTTAGAAACTCCACGAAATCAACAATCAAATAATTTCGATACACCTATATTAGTTTGTGATTCTGCACAACCTACCAAAAAGAAATTTGTATTTAAAAAGAAAGATCTCAACTGTACAGTAATTACACTAGACACATCTCCACAAATATTATCATCAGCCGAATCTAGTCCATTTTCATTAGAATCAACAATTGCTACGACTTCAAAACAAGATATTCCCGAATTTGCTCCAAGATCTCAAAAATCACAAAACTCGCAACAATCTCAGAACGACGTCTTATTAGATGATGATGGATGGCAAATATATCGATCTGAAGATTTTGATGCAATAGATTCTTCTATCGCTCAAGCATTAAATAATGATGACATGATTGGTGATGATTCTTCGTATCAAAATAATGATTGGACCAACGAATCACTTAAAGAAAATAATGAAAACTGGCAAAATGATAGCAGGCATCAAAATGTTAACGTTCATCAGTTTTATGACAATATTGAAAGTTTATTGGATCAATCTATTATTCAAATTAAAACTGCAAAAACAAGAAGCGAACCGTCAAGTTAGTATTCATGGTCCTTTTGCCTTCAAATCTATGAATATATTTAATGATTAACTTTTCGTAATTGTAACTTTATCATTTACTGTTTTTGTAGGTGAATTTGATGGATTTGACTTTCCACATTCACAAGCGATGCTTGAAGAGTTTCATGAAAAATTTGGATTGAAAGAATTCAGACCTAATCAGCTACAAGCCATCAACGCTGCTTTACTAAACAACGATTGTTTTATCTTAATGCCAACAGGCGGTGGTAAAAGTCTTTGTTATCAGTTACCAGCTATTTTGACTCCTGGAGTAACAGTTGTTATTTCTCCGTTAAAATCATTAATCATTGATCAAGTTAACAAATTAGAATCCCTTGATGTAAGTAAATATAAAGAAAATAGTTTTTAGAAATGTACATTTTTGCTTAAAACAGATTCCTGCTACTCATTTAAGTGGTTCTGTATCTGAAAATGATGTTCAGTCAATTCTTGCTCAATTATCAACTGCTGAACCATATTATAAATTATTATATGTTACACCTGAAAAAATTGCTGCATCAAGAAAAATGTTCAGTATATTTGAAAATTTACATAAACGCGGAAAATTAGCGAGATTTGTTATTGACGAAGCACATTGTGTTTCGCAATGGGGACATGATTTTAGGTAAAAATAATATATATTCTTAAATTAATGTGTGATAAAAGTATTTTATTATTTCTCAGACCAGACTACAAAAAACTTTGCCTTCTCCGTAACGAATTCGGTTCCGTTCCAATGATGATATTAACAGCAACAGCAACACCTCGTGTAAAAGTTGACATTTTAAAACAACTTCGAATACATAAGGCAAAATTATTTGTTAGTTCATTTAATAGACCAAATCTTAAATATATTGTTTTACCAAAAGCAGGGAAATCTGTTATTAACAACATTTCAGAATTAATAAAATCTAATTTCGCTCGACAATCTGGTATAGTATATTGTTTTTCACGAAAAGATTGTGACGAAGTAGCAAAAGATTTAAAGAAAAGAGGAATACAAGCTCTGGCGTACCATGCTGGATTAAGTGATCAAATTAGAGAACGATATCAAAAATTATGGATCAATAATCAGTTTAATGTTGTATGTATCAAGTAAGAATTAAAATATTATCTGTGTGATAAAAAACATGTTATTAGGTAGTTGCAACAATTGCTTTTGGCATGGGTATAGATAAACCAGATGTACGATTTGTTATACATCATACTTTGCCAAAATCAATTGAGGGATATTATCAGGAATCTGGACGAGCTGGAAGAGATGGAGATCCATCAATTTGCGTTTTATATTACAGTTACAGTGATGTTATTCGTGTTAGAAGACTAATCGATCGTAAGTAACAAATTACTTGCAATTTCCCAGAAAGTGTTCCTAATATTTATTGTTTTATAGGAAGTGATAATCAAACTGCCGAAACAATGAAAATTCATATGGATAATTTAAAACATGTTGTTCATTTTTGTGAAAATCAGATGGACTGTCGTAGATCTTTACAATTAAATTATTTTGGTGAAGAATTCACAAGAGAGGAATGTATTCGTACTAAAACATCAACTTGTGATAACTGCTTAAACTATAAAAAATATAAAGTATTTTTTTCTAGAAGAAAACAAAAATAGTTTTAAGTTAATAATAATTTAATTTTCTCTCAGATGACTGATGTAACTGACCACTGCCAAGCAATCGCACGTTGTGTTCGAGATATTTGTACAAATGGAAGATTTACATTACTGCATTTAGTTGAAATATTCAAAGGGAGTAATATTAAGAAAATTGTAGATAATGGACACAACAAACATCCTCTACATAACAGAGGAGCAAATTGGCAGCGTCCTGACATTCAAAGACTGTTTCACAAGATGATTTTAGACGAATATCTTTCTGAAATGATTTATGTCAATAATGATATCCCTACAGCTTATTTAAAGTTAGGGCCAAAAGTAAATCTCCTTATGAATGGATGTAAGTGTTTTTAAATCACATTTTACAAACTATTTTACTTTTAAATATTTTTAGCGTCAAAGGTATTGTTTGCAACAAACCAAGGATTGCAAGATAAAGCAAAAGAAACAAAATCAGTTAATATAGATGTAACAACATCTACATGCGAAAAATCAATTAAATCAAACTGTTTCGAGGAACTTTTGCAAAAGTGTCGCAATATTTCTACCGAAAAGAACATTACATTAGCTTCTGTAATGCATATGGAGGCTTTGAAGCAAATGAGTAACTTATTGCCAATTACCGAACAAGAAATGTTGCAAATTCCTCATGTAACTAAAGCAAATTATGAGAAATATGGAAAATCTCTTCTGGAAATTACCACGAAATATGCATGTAAGATTATAGTTAATAAATAACTACAAGGATTACTGAAATTACAATTTTAGGCATGTTAATGACTTTGACATCAGAACCAGATGACCAACAAGCTTCAAACAGTAAAAAGGATCAAATTTCTAGTAGTAGTAGACAAGGACAAGCTTCAAATAAGAAAAAAGCACAGCTAAGTTCAATGCAAATGAACGAAGACAATGATTCCGATTGGGACGAGTATGCAAGAACAAGTCAACACACAAATTCTAACTCATTTAACAGTTCACAAAGAGGTAATAAACGAAAAAGGGGTGCTACCACTGGAGGTAAAAGAAGGTATGTTTTTTCTTTTTTTAAAAAGGACTAATTATAATTATTTCAGAGATTACAATTCAAAAAGAATTTATCTGTAATTGTTATACTAACAATTTATATATATATATTGTAGATATAAAAGGAGGAAAACAACAGCAAAAAAGAAAGCATCTCCAAAAGCTGCCGCTAAAACAATGATAAAATATAATCGGCTAGCCACAACTACAAAATTAGCATCACAGTCTTTAGGTTTAATGAAAGTTCCTGGAACATCTAGATCTTTTTTATCAACACCAAAATATTCATAATTTTAATTTCAAATATTTGATCCAATTTTTATAGAAATGTATTTTAAATTATTTATTAAGTTAAGCTGGAATTAACAAAAAATTATGAGTGAATATCAAAATGAGCTTATTTATGTATTAATTGAATATGAATTACCACAATTATCATTTTGATTGCACCTGTAAATATGTATGATAAAATGAAATAGAAATAGATTTCATAATTTTGTATAATTTATAACAAAAATAACATGGAAACAAATGAACGAAAGGAATTGCCATTTCAATGCACTAGAACCATATAACTTTTATATGCTATGATAAATTAATAAGAAATAGATGCAAGATCGGTTATTATCAATGAGTAATGAATTCAACCCAATTAATTTTTCATAAATTTAATTCAAAATGTAAAATATAGTTCATGTTTTAACTGGATGACAATCACCTTAGTGCTATTAATTTTAGTAGATTTGTTTCATAATTTTTGTAATGAAACTAGAAGATTAATAATATACTGATAAATTAAATACAGTTCTTGTAAGTTATCAGTACATTATACAAACAAACCACAATGATTTTGTATAAATTAAAGTCACCAGAAAGTAAAAACACGTAACAGTTAATTATTACTTGCTTGCTTATTTATAAATTATTTTAATTTCCAACCCCAACTACCGAATCTTCTACTACACGGCGTTGTTTTCGATTTCTCTTCCAGCTCCTGAAATATATTGATCGGAATATCAAAAAAATACTAATTTGAACAAATATCTCTTAATAATGAAGAATTACTTACTTCTTAGGTCCTTTTACGAAACACCATTCGACTCCGATAGCTTGTCCAAGAATATCAGATCCATCAAGGGCTTCACGGGCATTATTAGCCTCATCGAAAGCCTGGAACTCGATTAAAGCGTATCCCTAGACAATAAATTATCATCAGATTGGTCACAAGCATCAGAACATTTGTAATGTACTTTTAGGAAACCTGTACGCCTGTCCAAATTTATACTAATGTTCTTAATGATGCCATATTCGGAAAACTTTTCATGCAAGTCTTCCTCAGATGCTTCCTCATGGACAGTTGTAATAAACAAGATCCAGCCCTCAACAGCTACGCAGTAAAATATAGTAAAAAACGAAATATATAATAGTAGATTTATGACATACATTTCTGGGGACCCGGTTCATCACCATCTTCGACTTCAATGCGTTCATAACCACGAATTTTCTCATGTTCAACTTGTTCACTTCCGAAACCCCGTCCTTTGCGCTTCTTGACTTTATCCTTTAGGCGAGCAATTCCCTCTACAAAATAAAAAAATGATACAATGTAATAATACTATAAAAAGCAATATAAACAAACGCCGGGTGGCGTACGCAGCAGGAAGTGAGGTTAACTCTTTTATTCAAATTTAGCTTTTGTTATTACATTTTGTCACACCTGAATATCATGAATTAAATTTTATTAAAAAAAACTAATTACTTACGCTCTCCTTCATCGTCAACATCGAGATCAACAGAACTATTTATATCCAAAACATCAGCCATTTTGACGTACCTGGAAAAATATGGTGGAATACATAAGATCAGATAAAGTAAAATAATTTTAAAAAGTTGGTGTTGATAACTAAAATTCCCTAAATTAATAACTAGATTCATTGTCACCAATTATCGTTAAAAACTTAAATTCCTAATTTAGACAAGTTAGGACAACCATAGGATTGTTTGTCATTTCAAAATTCATGACCACTCAACATAAATAACAACTGACAACAATTTTTTAATTGCTCTATTACCTATTTATAGCTTTATTTGTTTACTTTATAGGTCTATTTACTTAATTGTAATGTAAAAATCTACCAAAAATTTGATTAATTTGCTTGCTTTATAGATGCTAAATGAACAAAGATAATGTCACATGTTTGAGGTTTAAGACGATCGAGATCGAATCAAGTTTGTAAAGATTAAAAACTAAACTACCAAACAATGGATCGTTTTGAACTTGCTTTACTTATGAAATTGTTGTATTATACCATTGAATATATAAACTTAGTGTTTATATATTCAATGATAAATATTTGAAAATGTGGCAAGGTTTTACGTTTTAAGTAATTTGAATATTTTTTTAATACAATTAAGGAATTATTTAAAATGTAAGGATGGCAATCTTCAACTAATTTTTATTGAGATAAATCTGCTAGGAACTTCGTCTTAATTTTTAGATGATCTTACTCAACACACTCTATTGATGCAAACATTACAACAAATTAATCATAAATTGTTGAAAACAGAAAGATTCTCAGTTTTTTTGTATTTATAAACACACTTTAATACAATATTTATATATAAGTTAATAAATATTTTATAAATTTATATATAATAAACTTCAATATTATTTACATGCTATAAATTATTGATCCCGTAAAGAAAGAATAGTTTTGATTAAAATATTTGTTTTTATGCAAATTGTGATTGTCTTACAACTTATTTAACTATCAAATACTTTCGCTTGATGTATAGAGAAAAGTATTGTAATAAATCTTCTACTCGACATCATTTAATGCAAAGTACAGTACAGTGTCTATGTTCAATGTTATTATTTTTAAGCAATCCATGCAACTCGCAAGGATAGTTCAAGCTTAATTTAGGGACTTTAGTTTGTTGCTAGACGTCAACTCGTGACAATGAAATAGGGAATCTAATTAGTATAACTCGCCCAGAAAAGGGAGATGGTTAGCTGATATTTGTATGTTTTTAAAGTGAATCATTCGAAAAATACTTCTCCTGACACATGTGATTGTGACATGTCAAGCGATAATGACTAATAAACAATGTAAAATATTATGTGACATTTATAATATTTATTAAGTTAGTTAATTAGTTAAACAACATGGAAACTAGTGGTTATCACAATGCAATTGCAGAAGATTATACCGAAGTTTATCAACAATTACCTACTAGATTACTTTTAGCGTACGGAGTCGGTCATGTTATGAACGATGTGTGTGCTTCCATGTGGTTTACATATCTTTTAGTATTTTTTCACTTTGTACTTGAATTCGATAGCTGGCAAGCAGGACTTGTTTTGTTGGTCGGACAGGTAAGGTATAATTTCAGGTCAATTTCAAACATATATGATGAACTATACATTTATTTGCAGGTGGCAGATGCAATAGCAACACCATTTGTTGGTTTTCATTCAGATTTAACTGATAATTTTTGGCTGTGCAGATATGGAAAAAGAAAAACGTGGCATCTTTTAGGTAAAGTGCATTTGTAATTTATATTATAAAATTGTGCTTATAACAGAGTCAGAATAAGTACACAAAGGATGTTAGTTTTGCTAGTTTATTATTATTATTTAAAGTATGGTGATTTATGTTGCTATTTTTAAATGGGAATACCCAGTTTTCGATGGTCACTGCTTGTTATTTATATGGTAATAAATAGAAGCTCGATTCCATGTATAAAACAAGTAAAATAGATCATCTTACAAAAAGTTGTGTAGTTGTGTATATATTAAAATATGTTATATTTCTGTAGGCTCCATATGTGTGCTAGGAGCATTCCCATTTATATTTTCTCCTTGTGTGGACTGCGAGAACAGCCCAGCTGGAGCCCAGTTGTTTTATTTCTGCATATTTGTTGTGATATTTCAGTTTGGATGGGCGTCAGTGCAGATATCACATTTGTCTTTAATTCCAGAGCTTACTCCAAATGAAAATGATCGAATTAAGTTGACAGCAATTAGGTATACATTCTAGGGCACTGACTTTTTTTTAGTTGTATTTACATTAATTTGTTTGCATAACATAGTTATTTAATTATATTTTGAACAACGTAATAAAATAGTTTCTTATCTAATTAGGTCAATTACAAAATAAATGCATCATAGCTTTTTAAATGATTTGATTTGTTTTCTGTTATTAATATATTTTTTTTTAATTTCACTTATTATTTTTATAGTTACTTAATACAGAAGTATAATTGGAGTAAAACAGATCTTTAATTTGAATTACAAAACATTGGACGAATTTTGCAAGTAATTAATGTAACTGTAGCGAAAAATAAATGAGTGCCAATTGAAGTATTAACCAAGTTTGTGTAGCATTCTAACAGATTTTCTTTTCATAGATATAGCTTCACAGTGTTCTCTAACGTATTAGTGTATGTAATAACTTGGGCTGTGCTGCATATAAACGGTGGAAACAGTGAATCTCAGATCGGACCGTCAGACACTAAAAAGTTTGAGTTGGTTGTGTGGATTGGTCTTGGTTTTGGTGTATTTTGTACTTTGCTGTTTCATTTGTTTGTGCATGAAGATAACAATGGCGGAGGAAGTGACGTACGTGGAAGTCAGCTACAAGCGGGAATTGCAGAGTTGTTATGTACCCTTAGAGTTTACAAAGTTCGTGTGACTATTCCGTTGAGTATTTTCGATAAACTGTAATCATAAAGAATTAGTATTAACCCTTATTTTATCAGACAATTTTGTTTGAATATTTAGTACTTTTTTCAAAACTGGATAATAGCCACTAATAAATTCATATAAATAAAAACTATAATTGCGTTTAAATGGTGGATAATTGCATATTGGTCCAAAAACTATAGTGCTAATTGTAGATTAATCTAACAAAAATTCTTCGCATTAGATTTTTGTAAATGACATTGCCTATGTTTAAAAATGTATGCAGATATAAAATTTGAATTCATTAATATTGCATCAAGTATCGATGATTACAAAGCGTCGAAAGTGTTTCTTGTAATGTAGTGTGTATGAATAAGACAATTGTTATGGTATTCGCTTTACAGGTAGCTGCTGTATATATGTCTACTCGACTTTTTGTGAACTTAAGCCAAGTTTTCATACCTCTGTACTTGCATGTAACTTTAAACATGGCTGCCCAAGCACTAGCTATAGTACCATTGACTATGTTTTTAAGCAGTTTTGTTACTTCTTTTTCCATAGAATATATGAATAGAAAATTTGGTCGAAAAGTTAGTATACTTCTCTGATAGTTAATCTTTTAACAATTTATATGTGAATCGATTTTAATGGTTGCACTTCTAGATTGCGTACGTAATTGGTACTATAATTGGTGTCTGTGCCTGTATTTGGATTCAGATTAATACTGGACGTGAATTTGTCGATTATGAAATATATATTGTCGCCATCCTTTTCGGTAAATATATTTCATAGTTATTAATTAATTAAAAATATAAAATTAGTTATTTTACAATATACGAACAAAGATTGATAGCACAACATGCTTATGTTTTTTATTTGTAATATAAATTATATTTGTTCGTGAAATATTAAGATATAGCTAATTTTAAAATATTTATTTACTGTATATAATATAGTTAAGTTTTATAAATTTATATTAAAAAAAATTTAATAATATTCCGATCTAATCTTGATGCTTTTTCAGGTGCAGGAGGGTCAATAATTCTTGTGACAAGTCTGGGAATCACAGCCGATTTAATCGGAACAAATACTGGTAATGGAGCCTTTGTGTATGGTATTATGAGTTTTACAGACAAATTATCTAACGGATTAGCAGTTGTTATTATTCAGGACATGTAAGATTATTAATTAATTTCTTAAATATCAAGTACTATAAAATTATCACTTTCAGGCACAATTCAAAATCAAATATAACATATTACAGAGATGTTTTAACGTATGTTTGTGGAGGGGCAGCAATTTTTGGAGCCGCATCAGTATTCACACTTACTAAAACCGCTCGCGGTATTAATACACTCTTGTTGAAATATTATTAGGTATGATTAATGTAATTCTCATTTATTTTGTTTCAGATCGAAACGGATATACAGAAATAAGCGAAATTGATAACCAAATTAATAACGAACCTAGATACCCGGGTATAAATAGTGTACAAGAAGATATTATTCCAGCATTGATATCTTAATACGATCCTTTATATAATATCTATTGTAAATTTAGTCCCGAATTTATATTCTAATAAAGTAATATTATTATTTTTTAATATGTAAAGTTGAAAAATAAAGCTTCTATTTTGTGTATTTTGTGATTTATTGTCTCTATGAACACAGGAATAAATTATGATAATATTTGGACCCTATGAATAGCAAATTGGTTATTTCAGAAGGGCGATAAGATATCTATTATAATACATTGAAATTATTGGTAATATGAGGAAATAAACATATTTAAATAAATAATGTAATTTAACATTTTTGTATTATGTAAAAATTACATAATTAACGATTTTATTTAACATAAATGCACTGAAAAATAATTATATTTGACCTAGTATATGTATGTTTTGCAATTTTAAATATTTTTCATTTAAGAAATTAATTTTTCATTTGAAAATATTACAAATTACGGCTTGTATGTATATCACAAACTGTCAAATGTAAGTCATAAATTAATCATTATTTAAAATTAGATAAAAATTTACAAATCTCTTATAAAATTCAAACACATTATGTAATATTTGTATTATATTTGATACAATAAATAATTAGTTAAAACAGAACCGATCAAGATTCTTTAGACAGACTATAAATATCATACAGCGCTATAACTGAGCCGACGGAGTAAAACGGAACTATCACCGTAGCTACCAGTACTTCATCTGTACTTTTCATTGAATCAGTGTAATACTCATACCGATATTTAATATTTTCTACTCATATACTAGCGATTTTCGATTCATTTCTGAACTGAAATTTGTAAACATAAATGGTGAATGAAAAGATGTGTAATTGTACTGTGATGTGATACGTTTTAAAATGATACAATGTAAAGAGATTAGAGATAAACACGGTACTTCTTTATGTAGGTACATGGTGACAAAATGGTGTAGCAACTAGCCATCAAGTTTGTTTTCCGAACTTAGGTGATTTGTGTATTTTAACTCTCTGTAACCGAATAAATAAGTTGCTAGTTTTTCCCAGTGTAATTGCTATCAGTGACCAGTTAAAAATTCTGTTTGTATCAAGATCCCTATGGCAGTGGCCGGTACTGATGTCAAAGGTGTCCTAAAACTATGTTTCCTTGGGATTTGAAGCTTTTTGACAGTAGGATTAATATAAAATCGAATGGTACTGGTAAGTATTCATATTATTTATTTGATAAAATTTATATACATACAATTTTTTCTGTTAAATTTCGTTTTTACCTCCTAGAATTTAAATATTTTTCATCATTAATCATTTGTTGTTTTTTTTATTGTTTGTGTTTTAAAGATTATATATTTGACATTTTTGGATACGTAAATATGAATATCCTTTAATGTAAACAATATTGCATTGAAATTTTGACAGTTCATTTTATATCATCAAACAAAGAATTTTTCCGCCTGTTTATTTTCACTTCCCCTTTTTTTGATTTGCAATAATTCAGGTTCAGGTAATATAAAACGGATATTATGAATGAACATTAATGAAAAATGGAATTTTACTGTCCTTAATTTGTATATAATAATGACTAATTTTATATAAATGTTATAAGAATATTGAGTAGAGAAGCATGGTTGAATTTTCAGTTTCGCAAATTATCAAATATTTATTCATTAATTTTGCACGTAGCTTACGCCAAATGAATATTCAGGAAATTTATAACATGTTCGAATAATAAATGGGTAAAATATATTCATTATACTTAATGACAATATACCAACGTATCAGGAGCATATAAAAAAAATTCACATATTTTATCGTTTTTTATCAGGAAATGGAATAAAATCAAAATTGATAGTTGAAATCAGATGAATCGGATGTGCAAATCAGAGTATACAGATAACTCCCTTTCAAATATAATGATGTTTTTTTTGTATCTATTGAAATATAATTTCAATTTAATATTTTTTAGACAATTATTTGCTTATCTAAAGATTCATTAAAATTATGATTGAAAGATACCTGTTGATATTAGAAATCTATAATTTTAGCTTATTGTATAAAGTAGATATACAGAATATTGAATGTTTGCATTTTGTTTGGGCTAATTTTCATTTACATTTAATTAAACTGATGTAATGGAATTAAAACGCTAAATTGTTTGAAATGAAATAAAATTATGAGTTGTTTTCTGAGAAGGTATATGGAAGTATTTTTCATTTCAATTACTGTTTAAGAAAATCTAATTATACGGTATACAGCACTTTTATCCTGTAAATAGGGTAATACCGTTTTAAAATCCCATCTGCTCTAGAACTCAAATCAATGCGTATCTACATAATTCATTGCATTTTACTATAATTCTTTTATATGTGAAATGTATCATAATATAAAATTTTGATAGCATTTGTAACGAAGTTACATAATAACTGAAGATATTTAAGAAAAAAACACGCATATTTGCAATTAGGAAACGTTTTATACAGATATTTTATCTTATAAGAGTCAATAACAAATAAGGAAATGTCAAAACAAATGTCATTTACTACATTCTTTTTCTACACAATATTGTGTGCCGATTTTATTTTAAAACGCGCTTGTAAAATGAGTTGCTGTATTTATGCATTCCCTTTACAAACTGCATTTGTTCCACTGCGCACAGTCAATGCTCTGCTGGAAATTAAAAACCTGTTTAATCCTATATTCTTCAATGTTTGAAAAATATACCTATTCGAAAGGGAGTAGAAGAGTATATTCTTGGATGTATAAGTCAGTGCATGGCTAATGAGAGAAAGATTATCATTTTATTACTATTATTTAGATAACTTTAAGTACCTCCAGAAAAGGGATATCATAGAATTTAGTGTTCAGTAAATCTTTACATACAAATATAGTTAGATATGTTCTTGTTAAAAAAAAGAATATTTAGTTTCCGCAAATTTCAGGACAGGTTTGGTTTGTTATTTATCTCGCTATTTATATTTACATTAGTTTTGGAATATTTATCTTTCGGGATTGTCTCGGGATTGTCGTAAAGAACAAATAAAGAAAAAGGAAAAACAAATTAGATTTATTTAGTTATCTAAAGTTGTTTTATGAGGGTCATATTTATTTCAACAGTAAATAACGACTGAAAATTTTATCCATATTTACTTTTTTATGGTAAAAATCTCTGTGTAAAAACATTTCCGAGGTTATATTTATAAAAATTCTTTTGTAATAATATTTAAATAGTTTTCTTTATTTATAGAATATGTTTCTTTAAATTATATGTAGGAGAAATAACGATGTCAATAATTTAGTTACATATGAAAGATAAAATCTTGGTAATGACAACATGAAATAAAATATTTAACTGCTATTTTAAGGGCAAAGATGCATGAAACAAAAACATAATAACATTGTTGATAAATAATTTATCTACATAATTAGAAAATAAATTAGTACATGTAATATGAAAAAAACTAATAGCAAACTGACAGCAACATTGTCGTACACAATTTTTTTACGCAAAATCTAAATGTAATTTTGCAACATTATATATATATTTAAAATTTAAACATATTAAATCAATTCTTATCTTTTTTATACATCTATTTAAAGAGTATGATTAAGTACAAATTATTACTTAACGATGCGTTGCTCAGAACCGAAACCGTATGGCCCTACGGTATAATAAAGTCACAGCCGATAGTTTTTAATGAAAAAATGTTTAAATAATACAATGAATTGGAGTGAAATATCTCACAGGGTAGTAACTGATAACTATAACCGTCCGGAATTGTTAAACACTGACATACTAATTTGTTTAATCGTCTTTATAATATATAATGAGTTACAATATAAGGTTGAAATTCATATGTTCTATGGGGTAGTAGGAAACAGCATACTGGGGTTGTTCGGGAGGAATGTTTACTTTTACTTTCGTAAAGATATTGAGTAGACAATTCAACTTGGCCATTTTAAAAATAATGAAATTTGAATTCGCTCTGTTGTAACATTTAATTATTAAAAAAAAAACAAACTAATTTAGATTGTCTACTCAATGTCTCTATAAAATAGTAACTAAACAACCTTCCTCAACAACCCTGGTATGATGCTATGGCCCGCTACCCCGCAGGAGTCTCGAATTTCAACCCTTAGTATAACAATGCAAATTGAAATTCAATTATTTTTTTAAAAAGCTAATTTAGATTGTCTACTCAATGTCTCTATAAAATAGTAACTAAACAACCTTCCTCAACAACCTTGGTATGATGCTATGGCCCGCTACCCCGCAGGAGTCTCGAATTTCAACCCTTAGTATAACAGTGCAAATTGAAATTTAATTATTTTTTAAACAAGCTAATTTAGATTATCTACTCAATGTCTCTATAAAATAGTAAGTAAAAAACCTTCCTCAACAACCCTGGTATGATGTTGTGGCCCGCTACCCCGCAGGAGTCTCGAATTTCAACCCTTAGTATAACAATGCAAATTCAAATTTAATTATTTTTTAAACAAGCTAATTTAGATTGTCTACTCAATGTCTCTATAAAATAGTAAGTAAACAACCTTCCTCAACAACCCTGGTATGATGTTGTGGCTCGCTACCCCGCAGGAGTCTCGAATTTCAACCCTTAGTATAGCAATGCAAATTGAAATTCAATTATTTTTTTAAAAAGCTAATTTAGATTGTCTACTCAATGTCTCTATAAAATAGTAACTAAACAACCTTCCTCAACAACCCTGGTATGATGTTGTGGCCCGCTACCCCGCAGGAGTCTCGAATTTCAACTCTTAGTATAACAATGCAAATTGAAATTTAATTATTTTTTAAACAAGCTAATTTAGATTGTCTACTCAATGTCTCTATAAAATACTAACTAAACAACCTTCCTCAACAACCTTGGTATGATGCTATGGCCCGCTACCCCGCAGGAGTCTCGAATTTCAACCCTTAGTATAACAGTGCAAATTGAAATTTAATTATTTTTTAAACAAGCTAATTTAGATTGTCTACTCAATGTCTCTATAAAATAGTAAGTAAACAACCTTCCTCAACAACCCTGGTATGATGTTGTGGCCCGCTACCCCGCAGGAGTCTCGAATTTCAACCCTTAGTATAACAATGCAAATTGAAATTCAATTATTTTTTTTAAAAGCTAATCTATATTTCAACCCTTAGTATAACAATGCAAATTGAAATTCAATTATTTTTTAAAAAAGCTAATTTAGATTGTCTACTCAATGTCTCTATAAAATAGTAACTAAACAACCTTCCTCAACAACCCTGGTATGATGCTATGGCCCGCTACCCCGCAGGAGTCTCGAATTTCAACCCTTAGTATAACAATGCAAATTGAAATTCAATTATTTTTTTTAAAAGCTAATCTATATTGTTTACTGAATGTCTCTATAAAATAGTAAGTAAAAAAACCTTCCTCAACAACCCTGGTATGATGTTGTGGCCCGCTACCCCGCAGGAGTCTCGAATTTCAACTCTTAGTATAACAATGCAAATTGAAATTTAATAATTTTTTAAACAAGCTAATTTAGATTATCTACTCAATGTCTCTATAAAATAGTAACTAAACAACCTTCCTCAACAACCCTGGTATGATGCTATGGCCCGCTACCCCGCAGGAGTCTCGAATTTCAACCCTTAGTATAACAATGCAAATTGAAATTTAATTATTTTTTTTAAAGCTAATCTATATTGTTTACTGAATGTCTCTATAAAATAGTAAGTAAACAACCTCTCTGAACAACCGTAGTATGATGCTGTAACTGGCTACCACGTAGGATGCTCGAATTTCAACCCTAAGTTTAAAACAGTTCAAATTCAAATTTCATAATTTTTTTAAATGGCCAATTTAATATTTACGAAAGTAAACGCAAATACCCTCCCCGAATAACCCTAATATGATGCCGTTGCCTGCTACCCACTAGAACATGTGAATTTAAACTTTTATGTTATAATATATCATCATCACGCCTTTTACCCATCACTGGGTGTGGCACTCTGCCGTAAGCAGATCTCGGTAAGTGATATATTTTTCGCGTGAAGTGCGGTTACCAGCCGTCAAATCACGGCCTCCAAAGATGTTAGTGGTGGAGGAGCCACAGGGGTAGATTTTTTTAAATTGGTTAAAATTGTTTGTCGGCTGTGGGGATCGAACCAGGGTTCTCAAGATCCACAGGCCGACTCGATACCACTGAACCACCTACCCCATTATATTATATTATATGTTATAAAAGTGAATAAACAAGTCAGTATGGCAATGTTTTACAACTCTGGATGGTTATACTTATTAATTACTACCCTATGGGTTATTTACAGATTTTCCATTAAAAACTTTCGGCTGTGACTTTATTAAACCGTACGACCATACGGTTTCGTCGCTGAGCGACGCATCGATATGTTAACATACGTAAATTATTTCATCATTTAATTATAGTTTCATTACATATACTATTACATAATATTGGTTTTTTTTTTGAGGTTTAAATACTTTTTCCAAACATTGGTCAATTTAGAATATTTTATCAAACATATCTTTTAATTCTTATCTTCTAACAAGAATGCAAGAAAGTATGAAAAAAAAACACTAACATTTTCAGCTAATTCTAAATGTCATTAAAACAAAGTCCATATATCCAGTCATACTTATAGGTAATTTTATGGATTTCTATCTTAAGAACCAAGCATCACAAGAATACGAGTGAATTTTTTTTGTGATTTCATTCCTCTGTGAAAAGCATTACGGGAACAATTCCTACATTTCTTATACCATCTATCGATATGTACAGTATTTACTTAATATCGGTCATAAACGTGCACTAAAATAAAAATAAACCACATGTGCTTCTTGACACAATGTGTGACGTGACCTCGTGTGTTAGGTAATCTGTCTTTTTTTCTCGTTAAATTCACCCTACTTTTCCATTTATCTTCTTCCTGTGAACAATTCTTCGTGGTAATTGATTTATGCCGATATACTGAGTGTTATGAAAGCGAAGTAGCAAAAGGGGCAAATTAAATAATACATAGCTAATTCATTTATGTAAGTATATAAGGATATAATAATAAAATAACAATCTAAATTTATTGCGCTTACAATAACACAAATTCATAATTAAAAGGGTGAGGACTCGAATTAGAAATCGATGAACTTAGGAATAACTGTTGAAAATATTATTTTATATAGGTATTGAATTAGTCTCTTGTCTTGTTGGTCTTCAGATGTTGTCTGCAAATGTTTAATGATTATTCTTCAATTTTAATATTTCATGCACCAATTATTTATTAGTTTAAATAAAATTTGTGCCATTTAATTTCTCAGATTTCACTTAACTTGATTAATTCGTCAACTGACAAAAGCTCTAAATTTATTATTTCATTTGATAGTTTTTTCAAACTAAAATATAACTAATTATAATTGCGAATCTGTAGACAGACAACTATATTTTTGCCAATTCAATTTTTTTTTAAACTAGAATAGCAAAAAGAAATTTAATCAATCTGTTTTCTAAATCGTCAGATTGTTAAAATTTACATTTATTATAATAATCGGCATTATTTTCTTGTTCGTTTATTTCTAATTTCTAATAAAATGTTGTATAATGACATGAATTTGCAGATTCTGAATTTCAATATTTGTATTAATAAGTGACGAAATACTAAACAAAGAAAATTTTGAAGACATTTTAAAGTATATGAGTACAAAGTTTGGAGACAATAGTGGTTTCAAGTTGTACAACAGTAAAATGATATTTATTGAGGATATACATTTTACTATTTTTGTAACTTCAAATTTAATTTTCTGTTAAATTCCGAACTTTAGTGTCCTTAAGTTACTATGTTGTATAATAGCATAGTAATTTATTTTGGAACATTTATCTTGTATATAGGATTTGTTCGCATTTTCGTGATCGGTTGTTAGTATTCATTGTTTTTGTACATAGTTTTAACAGCCAGGCCTAACTTGGTGTTCAGACTAGTGCGGGCGCATCCAGGATATAGCATTTACGGAAATAGACAACTCTGAGGAAAATCAAAGACAGTGCTTGCCATATTTGAGTGTACCATAGTAGCGTGTCACATCACTTCAAATTCACTCTCCTGATATCAAGTGAATGCATTACATTAATTTGTGTCTCACTTAGAATCAGAATGACATGATTCAATAATAAACGTAATGTTTTTATATGAATGATAAAATGCATGCTGTAATATGGTACGGTGTAAATGGAAATAAATCATTTAAAACAATATTTATTTTAAATTTATTTGATGATATGTTATATGAACATTGTTTATTTTTAAATGTTGTTTGCTTAACTGCAAGTATGAAATTGATGAAATGTGTTGATGACTGTGTAGAGTGATGCATTCAGTACATCACATCAGTGTCGACCCGTGCCCGCGGCCTGACCGGCGAAGTGGTGGCTATGGGTTGTGGTGAAGTAAGCTGGAGCTGGAGCTGGAGCTGGTGCTAGGAACCCAAGGCGATGGCGCTGCTATGTGTGCTGTGGACTGTGTTGTTGCTGGCGGCGTCGGCCGGAGCGGGCACGGTGCTGGCGCGCTTCCCGAGCCCGACCGTCAGCGAACCGTTCCACTTCACGCACATGGCTATAGAGGAGCGCTCGGGACGTGTATACGCTGCGGCTACCAATCGCCTGCTGCAGCTCAATGCCAATCTCAGTCTGGAGCATATGGTGGCCACGGGACCGCGCAACGACAGTCCATTGTGCCATGCACGGGGTTGCTACGGTACAGACATCCCTACCACCCTCATGGACAACGTCAACAAGATCCTCGTCATCGATCCCGACTCCTCCATGTTAGTGGCGTGCGGTTCGCTTAGCCAAGGCGCGTGTAACAAATATAAACTCTCCAACATTTCTACGGAACCCAAATTCATTCCTGTTAGTGTGGCAGCTAATGATGCCTTTGCATCTACGTACGCATACATTGGCCCTAAGCGATACAATAACCTATGGGGCAGCTCGAATGTGCTGTACGTTGGTACGACGTTCACCAACAACGGCGAGTATCGCCATGATGTTCCCGCGATCGCGAGCCGGAACTTGGACCATTTAGATTACGCTGAATTCTCGTTCTCGAAACAGTCGCTCTTACAAATCGACGTCAAATATCGTGATCACTTTTTAGTGCAATATGTTTACGGCTTCAATGCCAGTGATTATGCTTACTTTGTGATAGTGCAGAAACAGTCCCATTTGCCGGGTCAGGAAGAGCAGGGCTACGTGTCGCGTTTGGCTCGGACTTGTATAAATGATGCGAACTATGATAGCTACACGGAAGTTACGTTGCAGTGCGTGGTGGAGGACGGGGCCGGCAACGAGGTGAAGTACAACTTGATCCAGGACGCGAAAGTTACGACGGCTGGGAGCGATCTCGCTATCAGTCTGGGCATCGATCCTCGCGCGCCGATTCTCATTGGGGTGTTCCGCCCCTCCAGAGGTATCACCAATGAGCCCCAACCACATTCAGCACTTTGTATGTACAGTCTCCATGATATTGAAGCCAAATTCAATGAGAATATCCACATGTGCTTCAATGGCAGTGTCAAATACCGGAATATGGGCTATATTTCGGGGCCCATTCTCGATGGGAAATGTCCTAGTGCAGGGGTGAGTAAACATTATTTATCTCTCCCCATACCTCGAACTACTATTAAACTAAAGTTAGGCCTCATTAATCATATCTACCGTACTACTATTTGTTTTCAAATAAATAACATCACGGACATGAATAACTATTTTAGTATCGTAATAATCATGATTATATTTTAATTTTATTAGAAACGATTTCATGCACAAAATACGTCAAAATACATGCAGGGTAAAAAAAGAATTGAAGAAAAATATAATAATTTACATTTTTTTTTCTACTCGTATAATAGAAACTTCGTTGCTAATAAAAGTAAAAATATAATTATGGGTTATTTGGAAATGGTTATTAATATAAAATTAATAAACAAGAGTGTTGTTTTAACTCTCGCTGTAAATTGTTTTCGGTTTTAATTGATGTGACAGATTAAAAAATTAGACTAAAATTACCAGAAAATTCTATTTATTGCTATTGCGTTTTTTATTTCATTGTAAAAATTTAATTCCTTGTTTGATACTAAAAACCCTTATAAATCAGATACTTTAGTTACTAATGATTCGAATCATATTTTTTGCGATTTTTCTTACACATTATTAAAGATACTAGTATCATTGCACTTGCAAATAAAAATTAATGATTACAAATAAGAAAATAATGTTTAAATACTGATTTAAAGATTCGTATCTCAAGGAATAACTATAATTATATATCTAGATTAAAAATTCAAGTTTTAAATTGTTGAAAATGTTTTCCTCGGAGTCAAAAACAAAGCATTTCTTTGCCAGAAAATAGCGCGTCACTCTTATTTTTTACATTAAACTATTCATAATAAAAATGCAATATGTAAGTTATTGAATTGCAGTCCTTTACTATAACACACTTAACACAACCCTAATGAGAACTGTAAAGCGCCATTTACTGCAATTTTAATTATGCAGATCATATTTTTTACGATGTCTCATTATCAAACTAATATCAATTTACAATTATTTCTCTTTCCATACAGATGTCTGGAAACATATTGAACTTTTGCGAAGTAGGATTGAAAATTAGCGGCATTACACCTATTTCGAACACTGCTGTTCTTTCCTTTCCAAACACTTCGTTGTCTGCTGTGGCAATGGCAACAACTGGCCAACATGTTTTAGCTTTTCTCGGAACCACCGATGGCCGTATTAAGAAGGTACTTTAGCATTTGATTATTTCTTTATCATCTAGTGACGCATTTAAAAAAAATCAAATGAGAAGAGGTTGCATTGTAAGCACTTATTGATGACACATCGCTATACAATTTTTTTTGCATGCAAAATTGAGTATGCAATACTTGTTTTGTTTTCCAAGTACTTTTAAGTGCAAGAGTATTTCACACTCTTTAAAAATCTTAAATTTTCATAATTTATATCTCTGCTTGTATTGCAAATGAAAAGCCACTTTCTTTATATTGAAGAATGTAGCCTAGGCAAAATATAATTTCAAACTAAAAAGAAATAAAGAAACAATAGAAAATTATTGTGTTATGCATAAACGCGAACGTTTTTGTAAAACTTGCATTTCATAAATATGCATTTCGTTACAAATAATATTATTTTTCATTTAAGTTATTTTTCAAAACTAAATTTTTGTGAGCAGTACAAATTTGAGCACTACCAGACAGTGGAATATTGAATTTAACTGGACTGAAAATGTTTCTTGAAAATGTCGAATTTAATAAAAATGATTAAACCATCGATATTATCTTTAATAAAAATGTAATTTTCTTCTAAATAAATATATCTACTAACAATGTTATTTTGAAATTGTTTGCAGTCAATGAATATATATATATATGTATATATATATATTTGTAAATAAATATGTAGCATGAGTGCAGTAAATTTTACAAGCTCTTGGTTTTCTTTAATTAGATATATTGTACAATTAAATTTTGCAAATTTATTATTTGTGAGAAATTAAAATCATTAACATATATGAATATCTAAATTTAACATTTAACAGTAATTCTTTTAGTCATACCCAAAGAAAACCAGATGATTCTGTAATAATAATCATATTTATAAAATTTGTGGTTATTTATCGCAAAATTACTAATTGCTTGATGCAATTTCTATAAATAAAATTTTGTTAGTATTACCATTCTATGCTTATAATTTGGTATTGGCTGTTTACACATCTCAGCATTTGTTGATAAATACAACTGTTACCATAAAATTGTTTGAAAATACAAAAAAAAAAATGCATTTATGCTTATACCTCATGTTTTGAGAAATGACATCACAGATAATGAATCATTATTATTATTGCTCATTGTTTTTATTTTTACTATCAATGTAGGTACTTCTGTCTGGTGGAGCCCCAGTTGAATACGAAGAAGTTGTTGTCGATTCTGGTAACACAATTTTGCCAGACACTACATTGTCGCCTAATGCTGATTATCTCTATGTTCTTTCAATCTCGAAGGTGATAACCGACAGATTTAGAAATTAATTTATGTTACTAATATATCATGTATCGATTTCTAGATTACGAAAATTAATGTGGAACATTGTAGTAGTTACAGTAATTGTTCAACATGTTTGGAATCGAAAGATCCGTATTGTGGATGGTGTTCTCTGGAAAAGAAGTAAATATCTTTTAATTTGTATTCTCTTAGTTTTTAAGGCCAGTTTTTCTACTTTATTGCGCTCTTTTGTAAAAATTATCGAAGCAAATTTAGATTTTCTTATTCTATTAAATATTGATCTGAATATTACAATCCCTTCAGAATTATTTACCGTTTTATAACCATACGTATAAATTAAATTGTCAGGTGTATAATATAACACTATAATTGTTGTTAATTCTATTATTAAAATGAAATTATAGCATTATTAAATTAATCTATGATGGTCGCATTATTCTTCTAACCCATAATAAAAATCAGTATAGTGCATTAATATGTTTGCTGTCACTGTCGCAGATATCATGTAGAATAAAAATTCTCTGCTTTTTAAAAAGTAGTGATGTACCTTTGCAGATGGAATTCTGATCGTATTAAGTTTAAAATTTATTTACATGCTATAATTTTGTGTACTTTACTTTTGTACTGCTTAAAATAACGATATTTAAGATGTTCCGTATCTACATTTCTGTCTACGTATTTTATTTTTTTTAACTTTATTAATAAAATTTCGTATTATTCAAAAACTTGCAAAAATTCAATTAAACTTTTTCATTAAAAAAGAAAATACTTTGCCGTAACAATGTATTTGATATACCAACGGTGTATCACGTAGGATAAAAAATTAAAACTTAGACGCACTTTTTTAAGACAAACAATATTGTTCATTCAGTTCACATCATTAATAATTCATTTTATTTTCAAAATCTAACTACTTTTTATCAACGTGTATTGTGTCCAGAAGTGATACACAAATAGTGACACCACTTTATAATTTGGTTAAAATTTGTCAAGTAATAATAAAAATGTGTCACTTACCCAGATTTCCGCCAGCAGATAACCCTGGATACGGTTATAAATACGACTATATTTTTTTAAGTTTCGTATTTCATTTTCCTTTTCGACCATCTGTTTTATCATATTTTAACTATTTTAATATTGTAACACCTTTACTTTTTCAGGTTTTGCTAGTACAACATTTCTATTTAATAATTATAACGAATATCTTTTTGATTCAGGGGATGATTTATTTAATAAGAAAGTTATTTACATTACCCTTTCGTAGTTCTACTTTTTTATATCAAACGCATGTATCATGTAAAAGTTCATTTTAAAACATTTGATTCATATGATTTTATAAAACACAAAATATACATATTGTCTAAACAAAATATACATGATTAAAAATTGTAATAACAACTTTGCAATTAATATATAACTTTTAATATGTGTATGTTCATAAATATTTTAAATAATAATTGATCCTTGGATTTTATCTGGAAATAAATATCCGTTCATAAAAATTGATCTATGATATGAACATATTAAATAAGAAGTTATTTTAAAAATAGATTTGTCACGATATTGGGTTAATGTAATCAAATTTCAGGTGCACCGTTCGCAGCGCTTGCCAAAAGGCAGCACACAGCTCTCCCCGTTGGCTTTCACTAGGAACTGGCCAACAGTGTATAGATTTTGAACAAGTGCTTCCTGATAAAATTCCCATTAGCCAAATGACAACTGTGCAGCTAACAATCCGTACCCTACCTGAGCTGCCTGCAGGAGCCAAATACAAGTGTGTGTTCGGTAATACGGAGCCTATCGACGCAGTCGTTACCAACTACGGATTGTCTTGCCCTACCCCCGATATAGCGGGCAGACCTCTCATTCCAGCAGCTCATGATCATGTTTTTGTCCCCCTTTCGGTCCGATCATCGGAAACTAACAAGGATTTCGTGTCGAGAAACTTTGCATATTATGATTGCTCGAAACATACAACTTGTATGGATTGTATAAAATCACAATGGGCGTGTAATTGGTGTGTGTATGAGAATAAATGTACGCATAATATTTCTACGTGTCAACGGTCAATTATTAGTGGTGAAAATGTAAGAATTTTAAATAATTATTCTAAATGTGTATTACTTGTTATTTCTTTATAGAATCCTGTGCAGCTAAAGAAACATGGCATCCATTCTTGTCCACGTTTTCGTAGAAGAGATGTTATTTTATTGCCTAATAATGTTCCTACTGAAATGGTGTTTGAAGTGGAGAATCTTCCAGATCCATTACCAGGCCATACTGGTTTCCAATGCATTGTAAATATTGAAGATGCCAAAATGTTGGTTCCAGCCAGAACTGACTCTAACAGAGTTGTTTGTGATAAAACTACTGTAAGTTATTATTCATCTTGTTTGAACAGCATTCTCTATTCTGAATTTATAATGTATTCTTCTTTACTGTTCGCAAATATTTCATTAGTATGTAATTATTTAAATTCTAATTTACCTTTTTTTTATTCGTTTAACTATTGTTCTTATTCCTTATGTAATTGATTTAACAAATATTAATATTGACATCATTGTGAAGTGATTTCTTAAATAAACAATTTGCTTTCAGTATTCGTATGAAGAGCTGGCGGGTGAATACACAGCAAGTGTACAAGTAGTCTGGAATCGTAATCATCATGTCGATAAAATGAATGTTATTTTATACAAGTGTGATATTTTGGGATCTCATCGAGAACACGCTGATTGTTCACTTTGTGTCACACGAAACGTTAAGTACAAATGTACTTGGTGCGCAAATACTTGCACTTATAGTGAAACATGCCAACATACTGCTCATACAGAATGTCCAAAACCTCGTATCGATATGGTAAACACATTTTACATTCTTAATTATGTATAATGCTTACAATTTTTACTTTGTTAAGATCAAGCCATTGAGTGGACCAGTTGAAGGTGGAACTTTAGTAACAATAGAAGGGAGCAATCTCGGTTTAAAAGAAAAAGATGTTAAAGGAAAAATACGTATTGGTGAAGTTCCTTGTGAACTAGTGAATTATGAAGTTTCAGTAAAAATTCAATGTTTGACAGGACCGTCTTCAAATGAATTGACGGCTTCTATAATTGTAGGAAACGAAGCTGGATATACTGAATCTTCTGTCCAATTTAGTTATAAGGTATGATTTATCTTTAAATTTATTTATGAACAGGGTATGATTGTATTTTCGTATTTTTCTTAGGATATTCGATTACACGGAATTTTCCCATCAATTGGTCCTCAGTCCGGCGGAACTCAGCTAGCAATAACCGGTCAATATTTAAACATCGGTAGCCAAATCACAGCATATTTAAATGAGCTAGTATGTTCAGTCAATCTTACCCAAGCATCTAGCAGTAGATTGACTTGCATTACTTCAAAAGCACCAAGAGCAATGAAAATTCATACAGTAACATTAAGCATCGACGGTGCAAACCGAACTCTGGAAGGCAATCCATTTAACTATACCCAAGATCCAACAATCATGGAAATAAAACCTTTGAAAAGTTTCGTGTCTGGCGGTAGAATGATTACAGTGCACGGTACTAATTTAGATAGCATACAAAAACCAGAAATGGAAGTTTTTGCTTATAATGAACCAAGCCCAGTGAATAAAAGCACTTGTATAGTTTTAAATCAAAATCAGATGGAATGCCCCAGCCCAGCTGTTAATCAACAATTTTATCTCTCCAGTCCTCGAATAGCTCGATCTGTCCGAAAACAAAATGTATTTAAAGTGCCAGAATCTCAGCTTACTCTTCGAATCGGTTTCATTATGGATAACGTTGAATCAGTTCATGATCTTGAAAAACATTTTACGAATCTTCGGTCTCAACTCATTTACGTTGAAGATCCAAAGTTCCGAAAATTCCCTAATGAAATTAAGTTATACAAAGGTGATACTCTTGTGATTGAAGGAGAGAATCTCAATATGGCAAGCGATGAATCTGACGTGATTGTTACGATTGGCACAAAATCTTGCAATGTTACGAGTTTAGCTATGACGCAGCTGGTTTGCACTCCTCCTGAGCAACAGCCATTTGAAACTGACGAAAATGGAGTTCAGGTAATAAAATGTATATTTTTATCTAGAATGTAGTTTACGAAGTTTATATTTTACAGGGTGAAATGAATCTTCCACTAGTAGTAGTTAGGGTAGGAAAGAATCTCAGATTTCCGATTGGTTACTTACGCTACGAAGTCATGAAACCTTTTGCGTTTCCACCAGAAGCAGTAGCAACCGTTGCTGCAGGAACACTGCTTTTCGTTTTATTTTTTATTGGAGTTCTTTTCGTGTATCGAAGAAAATCAACGCAAGCTGAAAGGGAATATAAACGAATTCAAATTCAAATGGATACTTTGGAAAGTAATGTCCGATCAGAGTGTAAACAAGGTAAGTTCTTATGTAAAATTTGGTTAAATATTTCACTTTACAAAGGTTTTGTATTTGTAGCATTTGCTGAACTACAAACTGACATGACAGATTTAACAGCAGATTTAGAAAACTCGGGTATACCTACTTTGGACCACATGAATTACATCATGAAGGTATTTTTTCCCGGTGTTAGCGATCATCCCATACTCAATGCTCCAAAGGTGCGTAAAGTATGTTAAGTTGTACTTTTTTTTATTCATAATTTAACTGTTTTCTTTTTATTGTAGGTCCGATTAAATGGCCCTCGTACAAATTATGATGCAGCTATGTTACAATTTGAGCAGCTAATTAATAATAAACATTTCATTTTAATATTTATTGAAACGCTAGAAGCGCAGAAATCTTTCAACATTAGAGACAAGTAAGGTCTTAAAAACAAATAAAGAAAAACATTAATTGTAATCAATTATTTTACTTATTTTCAGAGTAAACGTAGCATCACTTCTAGTAGTAGTACTAATGAACAAAATGGAGTACGCAACAGACATTTTAAAAAGTTTACTTCTTCGCTTGATTGACAAATCTGTTGGGACAAAACATCCACAACTAATGCTTCGGCGAACCGAAAGCGTTGTGGAGAAAATGCTTACAAACTGGATGGCTTTATGCATGTATTCTTATCTCAAAGAATATGCGGGTTCATCTTTATTCTTGCTTTTTAAAGCCATCAAACATCAAATTGAAAAAGGGTTGGTTGATGCAGTTACGCATGATGCTCGTTATTCTCTTTCTGAAGAACGATTACTTCGGGAGCAAATAGATCACGGCATTGTGGTAAGACATTTAATGAGTTTTTCTGATTTAAATTAGTTCAACAACAAAAGATTGTAGTAAAGTAGATTCGTAAATGTCATTTAAAGCAGTTTAAATCCAAGAAGTATTAATGAATTCATGCAGGCATGTAGAGCTAGGTTAACAAAAAGTTTTGCTACTATTTTTGTAAAAAAACAACATAAAACGAGACACTTTGTGATATATCTTTTGTTAGAAAACACTTACAAATAACACAAGACAACTTCATATTTCTTTATTTATTTCCAGACTCTTCATATAGTTCAAGACGACCTTGACGAAAAAATGCAATGTAAGGTCCTAGATTGTGATACAATCAGCCAAGTAAAATCTAAAATTTTAGATGCTCTCTTTAAAAATACTCCATTTTCTATGCGGCCATCGATATATGACGTAGATTTAGGTAAATATTTTACTTACATTTTAATTTGAAAAATTTATTATATGAAATATTGAAATTTTATATTCTTTTAAGAATGGCGCCACGGTAGAGGAGGTCATTTAACATTACAAGATGAAGATCTGACAACCAAAACAGTAAATGGTTGGAAGAAACTTAACACTTTGGCACATTATGGTGTTAAAGAATCTGCAGTTATGTCGTTAATATCACGACAAAACGACAGCTTTACTATGAACTGTAAACAACCTTGTCATAATTGTAAGTTTTGCATAAAATATTCAAGTGATGGGTCCAGTAAAATTATTGTATAAATCCGAAAGGTTTCGGCAATTTACGAACAAATGGACCCTTCTTCTTTTTCTTGTTATTACTACTTAGCTATGTCGCAGTTTTAATTTTATAATTCAAAAAATTTGACTAACATTCTTGTTTATATATTTAAAACTGTTAATGGGTATCTGCATGGTTTCTATTGCGATTAATAAAAAAAGCGATTACCCTTGTCATGGTTTATAATGCTTTTCAGTAAATGACGCAAATATTATTAAACGAGCTTTAATTTTTAATTTTGTGTACAAACGCAAAAAATGAAAATAGTAAGATACAATAATTTAATTGAAAAAAAATGTTAATATAATTTTAAATTCTGAGGGTGGAAGCTATTATTAAATTTTGATTATTACGAATTGCCAAAACGTTTCTTTCCAAAATTCAACCCATCACTAAACGAACGATAAGGGTTCAGCTTAACACTTTGTGTATTTTTAGGTACAGGCATGTACTTAAACAATACTCAATCTCAAATAATTACAGCAAATGGCGGTGATATAGAATCTGGCACGAATCCCAGAGTTTATCACTTAGTGAAACCAGTGGACGATCACCAGTTTCCGAACAGCAAGTCCGCGGAAAGAACGCATAAGGCCATTCCGGAAATATTTTTAACTCGGTTGCTATCGACAAAAGGAACGATACAGAAATTTGTAGATGATTTCTTTAACACGATATTAACTGTAAACGACGCTTTGCCGTCTGCGATAAAGTGGTTGTTTGATTTACTTGATGAAGCTGCACGAAAGCATGGAATCACGGATCCTGAAGTTGTCCATGCTTGGAAATCTAACAGGTGAGAATATATTACTCGAAATTATATAATACAGAAGCATATATAAATTTATAAGAACAACAAATATATCATTCTATTATTGATATGGATACACTTGGCTATTTTATAACATGCTTGATTATTTGTGTTGCAGTCTTCCATTAAGGTTTTGGGTCAATTTCATAAAAAATCCTGACTTCATATTCGACATAAACAAGACTACGACATTAGATTCTTGTTTATCCGTTATTGCACAGACATTCATGGACGCCTGTTCGACTACGGAACATCGTTTAGGAAAAGATTCACCTTCGAATAAATTACTGTTTGCGAAAGTAAATATCAAAAATAAAACCAGTTTTGTGCCCAATTGAATGTATTATCTGTTGTAGGATATTCCACATTATCGAGAAATGGTGGCACAGTTTTATCGGGATGTGGCTGCCCTTCCACAAATCACCGATCAGGAAATGAATACAGCTATGCAGCAGCTATCCGTTCAACATGTCGACGAGTTTGATACTGTTTCGGCGTTGAAGGAACTTTATATTTACATCACCAAGTACAGAGACGAGGTAGGAATAAATACAAGTTGTATTTTGCATGAATCTTATTTATTTATTTGAATAGTAATCCGTTTTATGGATGTTGTAGCTGAAGGGTATATATACACATAAAAAAATAAATATATATATATATATATATATATATTTATTTTTTTTTATTTTAAACTTTTTTCAATATGTAACATTAAATAAATAGACACTCGGTATATAAATCTATGCAAGAAAATATTAGACCGGTAATTTTTTTCTTTGCAAATACAGTACTTTTTTTTGTCGAATGAAAGAAATTAGCAACGTGTGATATAAGTATATCTTTTGGAATGTGTTGAATCACATTTATATCGTGAATAATGTCATTTTCTAATATGTGTTATTTTTAAATTTAAACATATTGAAAATACATATTTTAGCACTTTGCGTTAGCTAAGCTATCAAAGCTAAGTTATGTCTATATTACATCGGTACAGCGTACAGAACGGTGTACGATTGGAAAAGTAAAAGTAGTATTTTTCATACGAAAATAGTTGCAACGCTATTCCATTGCCCATTTTGTCATATGAAAATATGTTACTCATTTCATAGTAAAGCTTAAAAATAAAGTTTAGTTCAATTCTGCTCTTGAATTCGTATGATAAAACATGACTTCATCTTTTCTATCGTCGGGCTGTACGCCATATCGATGTGACATAGGTATTAAGTAGACGTGGATTTTGGGAAAGTGGGTGTTTTAGTTAGTTTTATACGTACGACCTCTTGTTTGATAATTAAGAAATGCAAGCTTTAGTTCGCTTTTATCCACTGAATAATAAATAAATAAATTCTAAAATTATATCTAATTTCACTATAAACCGTTACATAATTATTTAATTTCTATATTTCAATAGTTCGAAACTTTCGAAATATCTGTCTTAGTAATTTTGTAGTTTTATAAAATTACGCAACTTTCCAAGGAAATTCCAAGTTTATGTAATTCATGAAATTTAACATCACTCGTTAAGCATAGGTATAGTTTATTTTTGGGCACACGGTTCGTTTGTTATTTCCATTATAATAATATAAATTGATTTGTATTGCAGATGATCGAGGCTCTTGAAATCGACATGCACTGTCGTAAAATGCACTTGGCCCATAAGCTAGAGAACGTTGCTCGTACGCTCGAGGGAGAGGAGATGATATCGGGCTGCTGACGTCGTGAGTCACCTGATCTACTGCTCACCAACTACTGTTACTAAACTGTAACTGTACTTCACACTACAGACTACAGATCCTCAGCTCTTAGCTCTTTGCGTCTTAGCTATCTGGTGTTCCCACCATCACCACACCATATGCCCAGTGCCCAGTTGCTCTTTCCAAGAACCGGTATCGGTGTCTGATTGGTTCTCGCTATCTCGCTGTTCCTGCGCAGCCGTTACTCGAACTGTGATATTACACTCCGTTTCATTTCTAACATACAGTCTAAGTTCTAGATGTGTCGAGTTAACTGTGATGTAATGTGCAAGGTCAGGTGACTTATTAACTGTGAACTCTCCATACGTTCTGAACTGTTGCCCAATAGAGTAGAGTCGAGATGACAGTTTCTCCCAGTTTCATTGCAGTGTTATCGTGGCAAGTACTTACTTTCCTATTTGTATTATTTAGCATTGTTTTACACTCAAATTACCGATGTATTGTCATTTATAATTAGCTATAACACCATCATTATTATTAAGATCTGAATGCAGATATTTTTTATTTTTACGAATATTTAAACGAACATAGAAATACATTTTTTTTATTATATTGATAGTAATTTGTCTATAACTTTTGCAAAACCCCACACGAAATACCATCAGCATTTTCACTAACCCATATATCTCCGATTAATATTACCGCTGACAAGTTTTATCAATATAAAATTATTTGTTCCCTTGCTTACACAAACATGTTTATTTCCAATTATAGTACCCGACGAGTTAGTGATAGTGCATTAAATACACACGCATACAGAACAGAATGACTGAGTTTATTTTATTGTATTTTAAATTTTGCGAAGAATTATCTCCGTCCACTATTTAGAAAATAGGTTACACAATATTTGCATTACTAAACTCCAAAAAATATTTTCATTTATAAACATTAAAATATCTTCTCCTAAATACTTCTTACGACACAACGAATTGTTGCCAGCCAAAAATATATTATTTTATCTTGTTATTAAAATGTTATTCATCAATTTTGCTAGAATGTCTGGGTATGCGTGTGTCAATTAGAAATTTTCAACAAATATTGTTTAATTTGGCAGCTATTATTTACTTGACATTTATTAATGCAGATTTGAGTCATTTGTTGAAATATATACAGTTGTAAATTTTAGTTCACATTTTCTGTGCATGTGTAATTTTGATATAGTGTTTAGTTATTAAGAAAGTTAGTTAACTACCAGTATTTCTTGTAACCGACTGTTTTTTATATCGACCATGTTGAATTTCTCAATTTGTGTTATTTCTGCAATTTTATTCCTAATTTAAATGGGGACTATTTCCATAATACATGTGATGTTAAAGTAAACTAGATAAGATTAAAGTATTATTAAGTGCTTGAAATAAATTGTAGTTATATATATTTGACATTCTACTATTGAAATTCAAGATGGTATACCAATATGTAAAATGAAAGGCTACTGAGAAGTATAAAGGTAACTGACTTTTTTAATGGATCAGGTGCATAAAATAATGCTGTCATTGTAATGAGTCAATGTCTGTGAGCTTGAGCCGTAGATTTCGAATTCGATCAGAGAGTTGGTATCAATGATTGCAATATCTGCGCAAATGCCTACATAAGTCGAATACTTTCCTTACATTGAGTGCCTCGAATATGTTATTATGTTGCCATTAAAACGTAAGAAGTATCGAACACTAAATTTTGGCATTTTATACACTGACATAAAATAAATAATTTATCGATATGTATATGAAGATACTTAATAAAACGGTAATATATCTACGATTACATTTACATATAGCTCTTTATGTTTCTGTGGAGTTTTGGTTAAACAGTTTACATATTTATCTACTACAAGTTCGGTATGGATGTTTGCTTATTAAGGTAACGTATTATAATAAATGTGTGCAACGCACATTTTCAATATTCTGTTATGTTCATTCGAATTCAAACTAATGTTAGAATCATTCCGTGCCATAAATGAACACATATTTACAAATGATAGATTGTTATCTCGACAATTCAAGATCAGAATTCAGATGCAACGTTACAATGTCTGACGTGTAACATTGCCAAGTTGCATTTCACGTCCAGTGATTTCTATGTTAATACAATTTGTTGTGACCATAGTTTTCATGCGTAGTACACTATTTGAGTATTACTATTTTTTTGTAAATATAAGAATTGTGCATATAGAATAAATATTGGATTTATAAAAGTGTTTGTACCAAAATTCATATAAATATTTAGTGACTGAATGAACGTTAAGATACTGCTATTGTGTCACTTTTTATTATTTTTGTAATGTTAGATTAAGCTGTAGGCTACTTTTGGTTGACCTGAACTTAAACTAATATCCCATACTGCATTGGTTTACGACTACAAGTGTAGTTAGCATCAATAAGTCAGCCTATACAGTTCAACCAATTTCTCTTAGCGAAGGGATCTTGAATGCTCAGTATCGTAGTGGAGGATAATTTACTCGGCCGAGCATATTGTCTGCCGCCAGGAGATATTGGTTGGATCGTAAGTAGTTCAAAAGCAACTTATCCTTCTGGGTTCTGATTCCATTATAGTACTTTGTTTAATGTGACTGATTACTGATTTTTATATTTTGATAATTATGTATATACATATGTATATTATTTCTTCTATTATATGAATGTGATGTGACAGTTATTTCTTAAAATGTATTATGATATGATTTAATGATATTTTTTTACTATATACTTATATTAAAATGTATTCTCAATTTTACATTTGATGCTTTACTCCTTGGTTGATGAACAATTGGTACCATCGCATGTTAGGTAAATATCAAAAGTGATTGATATGCGTTAAAGATATATGTACATACAATACATACATAATATTCGTTCTACTCGATATAACGTTTTATTTTTAATTCATGTGTCATCTGTTTCTAAAAGATGTCTCATTACTCCTTAATATTGGTAATTAAATGACTTTTGAACACCTAAGTTCGATATAACAAATGAAATTAAAATACTCACTTTTCAATTAGTGCAGATTAAAAGTGTGCACTAATATTTATACAATAAAACTGTGAAACAGTTAAAACGACAATTTAAAAGACTGTAGAAAATTTTCAGTGTATTACTAGAATATATTTTCATAAAAATTATATTGAAATTAAATATTTTCATTTCGTTACATTTAACGATATTACTTATGTATTTTTTTTAACAATACCCACACAGCAATTTAATTTCTTAGCGATATCTTAAAAATATCTTTCAATATCGATGTCGCGATTTTGCTGCAATAATTTACATATATAAGATGTATCCATGTGATATCTTAATGTCGGTTTTAAAATATCTTGTACAGATTCCATTAACATTATGCACTATGTCTCTTGTATATTTTAAAGACATTTACTACTATAATGTTGTCCGTGGAATAACTTTGAATATAATATACGTGTAAATACAAATTATTTACCTAAAAAAGTGTGCAATTAAAATATATATATATATATATTGTAACTGTTGACTACTGCAAATATGTGACAATGTTTTGAAATATTACCTATTTCTTTATCTGTTTCAGTTGATATGGGGTTGATAGATACTAATTCAATGTTCACACTACATTTAAACAAAACTACAGCGCAGGCTATAAAATTGATTTGGATATTAAATGTACCATGTATCTCCTATTTAGATTGATCAACCCTATACCTACAATGATCATGCGTTAAGACTTATTTTTGTAAATATAATTTTTATATTATTATCCAATGGATATCGTCTTTATATATGTGAGAGAATATCTATAATTAATTCTTAATTAAATTTAAAAAAAAAACGCGATATGTCGAATATAAATGTGTTTAAGATATATTTTTGAAATGTCGCTAGGGCATACGTACTATGTTGTCTTATTCTGAATGTTTCTGCTATGTGGGTAATAGCTATAAATTGTAATATAAAATTTCGAAAGCAGATAGATGAGTGTGTTTTTATATAAAAATTAGGTTATTTCTTTTACAATTACGTATGCAAAATTTAATAAACTTAATTTTTAATACGTGTTCTATTTTATTTAAATGCCCTAGATTTGTTTAACTATTTAAAATGATGTTTAAATCTTTATAATAATATAGCAATATAATGAGAAAAATAACTTTTAATAGAGAATAACTAAAAAGTTGGCATAATTAAAAAAATATTATTCTTAATCTTTAAAAAAACATGTGCAATATAGGTACCTATTTAGCTACAATTTTTGAACTCTTGTCCCATTGTTTATATTTCCTGAAGTATATGCGAATGATGTTTAATTTTGCATACTAGGACAGTTAGAGAAGTATTTAAGATTTGGTGACATATGAATTTGTTCGACATAGAAATCGGACGGATTTATGAAGGTCAGAGGTGTATAAAGAGAACAGGAGACGATCAAGGATACTTCCTTGTGGAACACCAGAAGATACAGGTAAAAGGGGGGAAGAAGATTCATTAATTTTTACATACTAATACTTGGCACTAAGGTAAAATTGCAACAAAGTTATTGCACTGTTATAAAAATTAAAATAATATAGTATCAAATGCTTTACTATAATCTAGTAAAACTAAAGCTGTTATCTTGCCTTTATCAATAGCTTGTAGAATATCGTTTGTGCCTTGTCTGAATCCAGACTGGATAGATGGTAGAAGCCTATCGCAGTAACGCAATAAGTGTTCATGCAAAAAATTTTCAAACACTTTCATTTTTCGCTATAGGAGTAATTAGTGAAATTTTCCAGGCAGTAGGAGTTACAAAGTGCATTATACAATAATTAAATATGTGGACTAGGCTAGAGGTAATAAAAGTAACACACAAATTGATCTTAGTAATAGAGAGTCCATCAACAGCAATGGCTTTACTTTTTATAGAAGTTAAATATTTGTTCACCTCTAGGTTATTACAAAAATCAAATTAAAAATTGGAAAAATTTGGGTGAATCTTCGCATTTTGATAATAATGCAAGACCTCAGGAGATGCATTGTCTACAGTAAACTGAACGATAAAGAATTTATTGCTTCGGCATAATCTGGAATGACAACCTCATTTTTTGAATTGACGTAAAGTTGAGCACGCTGTTTTAGTATTGGCAGATTTTAATTTGAATTTGTGGTCTAGTTACGTAGCGCTTTGTAATAATTCCAGTGTGCAGTATTTTTGCTGTGTTTATACCGAAGGAGAGCGTTGTCACGTAATCGCATCATCTGTTTAATCCACAGAGATTTACGTTTTTTTACGAGTTGTTTTCAGGGACGCATGTTCGCCAAAGAATTCTAATAGACGCAAATTTAAATAACTAACTTTATCTTTAGTATTATTCAATATGTATGTATGTTCTAACTTTAAATTAGCTAGATCAGGTTCAAAGGAATCAAAATCAATGGAGTTGAAATCTCTGAAAGTGAATAATTACGAGTAGTACGTCCAGTGAGAATGAATAAAATCACAATTTGTAGCAATAATACCAAGTAATGTAGAATTGGTACCAGTTATTTTTAAGTTATTTAATTTTAGAACCATATTATTTTCCAGTTGTAACATATTAATATTGACCATTGTCACCAACATTTACAATAAAGTCAAAGTTAATCGATAGTGAAGAATACAGTTCATCAATGAATTTCAGACTGTTACCTTTCGGTGGCCTATATATAACATCAAAAGCAAATGAGTGATTACGGATTTCAATACTAATCCATAGATATTCAAGATTATCTATTTAAGATTTTATATATACGGCCACGTCTGCATCGCGTGTATCTCTGTCACATCGAATCCAGGAGTAATTAACAACAAGAAATAATATTATGATTCAACCACGTTTCAGGTATACCTACAATATCGTAAGTAAACAAAGAAATAATACACAAAACAATAACTACGATATTTAAGAACAAAATAAACAACAAATTCAGAAATCAAATTCAATGCAGTGTACTTGTGCCGGCTATAAACAATAAATTCAGAATTGTTTTTCTAATTTTATGTTATAAATTTAATAACATTTAAAGTACTAGTTTTCATACAATATTTAACGTAATATTTCACTTTTTTGTTGATTTGTTATTGAGGTACATGTATTTGTTTATATGTGTACGAAATTTTATAGCTGAGAGTTTAACAGAGATGAAATAAATCAAATCTATTGCTGAAGACGGCACAAGTTACACATGACATTATATTGATGACGTCACTTCGCTGTGTTTCTGTAGATCTATGTGAAATCAGCAATACTTTTTCCCAGCAATACACTAACCTACCTCAATTATAGTTCTACCGTTCAAATGTATTGCTAGCTGTCAGTGACAGTTCCGCAGCAATACATTAGCCAGCAATAGTTTCATTATTTCCTTAACTTAATAGTTACTAAATTTCCCGTGATGAAGTTTAATAACTTCATCACGGGAAATTTAGTATATTTATAGACAATAATGTTTACTACAATAAACAAATGACTGAAAATTGATACATTGTTCCAAATAGAAGTATAAGACGTTTATACCCAGCAATAGATTTAAAGGAGCACACAGTGAAGTGACGTCATCAATATATACATCATGTGTGACATGTGCCGTCTCCAGCAATAGATTTGATTTATTTCATCCCTGTTCAACTCTGGGCTATAAAATTTCGTACACATATAAACAAATACATGTACTTCAATAACAAATCAACAAAAAAGTGAAATATTACGTTAAATGTGGCGTTATGGACATATTTATACCTACCAATAGATTTCGATAAATCCGCCCCTATTTATTTCTCGTCTATGAAACTTCATATATGTATAAACAATTACATGTTCTTCAATAAACAATCAATAAAATAGTGAAAATTTAATTTAAATGAGTCGTTATGGACATATTTATACTTAGCAATAGATTACGATAAAACCACCCCTATTTATTTTACAGCTATGAAACTTCGTACACATATAAACAATAATAAATATTACAATAACCAATAAACGAAACACTGATACATTGATCGAGATGCAAGTAGGAAACAATTGCTGTGTCGATAGCCATGTTAGGCGGCTGGGATTCAGTTCATGCAGCAATGACGTCACATCTTACTCGTCATCCATGACGTTGGTCTACAGAGTACAATTCAGAAGTTTCGTTGTATTCATTAATAAATTACGATAAAACCGCCCCTAGTTCATTCCCAGCTATGAAATTTCGTGCACATATAAACAATTACGTGTACTGCAATAAACAATCAATAAAAAAGTGAAAATTTAATTTAAATGAACCGTTATAGACATATTTATACCTAGCAATAGATCCCGATAAAACTATCCCCATTAAATTTATGTTTATTTATTTTATTTTTTTATTAAAATACAATAGATATTCAAGAATTGTTTCCCTATTTCTATGTTGAAAATTCAATCATATTTACTAGCTTTTATTTAAATTGAATGTTTACTTACTTATTTCTGAATTTTAATATTTTAATTACCGATGAAATTCATAAACACTAATTTAGAAAACATATTTTGAATTAATGTTATTAAATATATGACATTTTTTATTCATAAAATACACTCCAGGACATTTTGATGTGCACTGGTTTACTTGGAAGAATCATGTTGTGCGTATGCGCTGCGTGTCGAGTCCAAAAGTAACGAACATGACAGGTAATTTTGCTGCTAGAAAATTAGAGTTTTTGAATAAAAATATCAATAAATAATAATAAAATATAGTGCCTTTCGTAAGTATAGATGGTATTCAGACGATGTTGATACAAATTTTACCTGGAAATATAGTTTTTGATACTTGAAAATGTATCAACATTTTGTTACATAAATTGCCTTGTACGTAACACGTATAGAGGATACAATAACATAGAAATATTACATTTCAACAATTAAATTTGAGATAAACGACTTTAACATCATATTTGAACATGATTTTTAGTAAATTAGTGGCAGTGGTGTGCAGTTAAATCAATGGTCTGTTACTGTTTTTTTTTGCAACCACAGGTGATTCCGTGTTCTTATTGGTAGGTGCTGATGCCATTCGAAAGCCTTCAAAATAAATGAAATGGTGAATCTTTCACCTTGTAGGGCACAGACGGCGGTTTCTGCGTGTCAGGCCTCCCGGAGACCGGCTCCTTGTCAACTAGCTCTGGTAGCTGGCTCCTTGATTCAAGTGGTTTTCTAGGAAGCGATGCTCCCCGTTCGTCATTATCCAACTCAGGTTACCGAACTGTCATCACCTAAGAAGATGGTAAGACGGTGAGTAATATCAAATAGAACTTGTTTTATTTTATCTCAAAATGTCTTGAAATGCAACCATCTTCTTCCTCTACCATTTCCCAATTCATCTTGAAGACAGCTGTTTTCTCCAAAATGGAACAAACTTCTTGTGTTTATTTTCTCGAAGCTCAAATAATGTAGGTAAACCACAAATAAAATTATTTTTGATTTCAGGTGTTTTCGTATTCCATGGGGAGACGCCTGCCTCCAATGTAGTCTCCCGTGCTACAAGGAAATCTTTCAAGTCTGGTACGTAAATTATAAAATAGTATAGAATAGAAAAGAGATAAATATTAAAAATTAAAATAAAAGAAATTTAAGTTATTTGTTTTTGTTTAAAGTAATAAAATTCTTGCACATCTCGATCTTTTTAGTTAATCACGCCTTATACCTATTACTGCCGTTACAGATCTCGGTTCAACACAGAAAATTAAAATAAATCTCCCTGAATAGTTTATTTTTAGCAACGGTCATTGTATCGAATTTAGTGCTGGGGAATGAGGGCTAGTGGGCGAGTTATTGGATATCTGGATTAGATTCCACGTGAGTAAGATTTTTTTTTAACCGTCATCTTCTACTTAGACAGTAATCTGCGTTTTTGGTCTCCTTAGTACCAATGAGTTATGTCATGGTTGTTAACCTATAATGAAAATAATTTCTTTTTTTTTGCAGGAGCTCGTTGCGAATCCTGTGCATGCAGCAGGTTACTGCGGCCGCCCAGAGGTCCAAAACGACTATTTCATTCCGTGCTCATCACCGGCGAATGTATTCGTCGGGGAGAAGTGTGATTCATCTAAGGGGGTGAGTAGATGTTTTTGATTCTGAGTGATTGTAGCTTATCAAATTCTGCATATAAATCAATAAACAGAATTACTTTTACGTGCTTTGTAACGACAGAAATTAAATATGAAAATGTCGAAAATTATGTTGAAAATATTGATAGCCATGGAATGAAACAAAAAAAAATGTTTGACGTTTTATCTGTCAAAACATCAACGTTTGCCGTTGTGACAGATAAAATGTCAACGTTTGACATTGTACCTGCAAGAGAAAATATTTATATTTTATAAAACATTCATAATTAAGTAGGCCAGTAAACAGTTTATTTATTTAATTTTAATATCAGAACTAAAATTTATTTATAACAAAATTAAACTATACTGGACATAATAAATACATATTCTAGTCTAGAGCATACGCTTAAAAACATCTCCATTGTTCGCTAAGCAAAACCCAAGTCTTTCGTAAAAATTACGGCGCATATTTGATAGCTGCCGGGCTGTAATATTCCTGCATTCCTCTGCAATTCTTTGTTTTAGAGAATCCACATTTGGGTGCCTACTTTAGTAAATTTCATTTTTTAAATGGCCCCACAGAAAGAAGTCATTAGATGACAAAGCCGGTGATTGAGTTGGCAAATCCAACAATTTGGGAAAACCTTATTCAAATATAAAGTTACTGTGTTTGTAAAATGTGCTGGACAGTCGTCCTTCTGAAACCAAACAATATTTTCTCCTGCAACATTGTCAATGGCAGGTCCAACATCGATTTGAAGCAATTCTAAATATTTATCGCCATTCATTTTTCCATCAATAAAAAATGGCCCTATTACATTACGGCCCAATAATCCTATCCAAACATTCACTGTCCCATGATATTGTGAATGATTAGTTAGTATTAAATTTTTATTTTCCTGATGCCAATTACGAAAGTTTTGAACATTTGGCTCTCCATTTATATTGAAGGTAGACTCATCAGAAAAGCAAATATTGTTGATAAAATTTTCGTCCACATTAGCCATGTCCATAATTCTTTCGCAAAAGGTCATGCGTTGAAACTTATCATTTTCAAAAATTTCTTGGTGTACGGAGAATTTATATGACTTAAACTTATGTTTTCTTAATATTTTTAGGGCAGTTGTATGGTGTATTCCAAAATCAGATGCAATTTATCGCAAACTAATATTTGGATTATTAATTACAGCTGCGAGTATATTTATTTCGTTAGCGTTTTCTTCCGCTTCATCTTCTTCCACCGGTGCAATATTTTTCTGCTTTTTATCGCATTTCTGATACAGAACGTATACTGATCCAAATTTGTCTTGAGTTTTAATAACTTGTTGTATTGCTGATTTTGTTGGAATTGATCTATCAGGATATAATCCCGCAAATATATCGCGTACCCTGATAATGCTATATCCACTATAGTACAATTTTAAAAATTGATTTTTTTCGCTGATTGTGTAAGTCATATTTCTCCAAACGTTGACATTTTATCTGTCACAACGTCAAACGTTGATGTATTGACAGATAAAACGTCAAGCATTTATTTAATTTTTTTTTGTTCAATTCCATGGCTATCAATATTTTCGACATTTTTATATTTAATTTCTGTCGTTACAGAGCACGTAAAAGTAATTCTGTTTATTGATTTAGATGCAGAATTTGATGCCCTAAAACTTTTATTTTAAGCGTTTTTGCTTAAAATAATTAGGGAAGCAGGAAATTGCAATAAATTGATTTCCCATGTGAAAGTCCTATGACCGGCTGAGCGAGTCACCAGCCTGTAGAATAGAAATTGTTAAGATGGAACATGTCTTGTTTATTTTCAGCTTCACCGCTGGCGTCGGCTGTTGTCCACCGACCAGTGGGTCAGTGTCACAGGATAGTTGTGCACCAGGTGGATGATGCGTTTCCTGTGGATTCGACTGCTACTGGAAGGTAGGAAGCCATATTTATTATCGATTAGCTAAACAAAAGTTAGCGGTTTCAATAAAATACGATTGTGTCTGAGTAATTGGGATTAAGCTGCATATCCAATTAGTAATTGCAATTAGCAATTATAATTAATAGTAACTATTTATTCTTTCTTCCAGGCGTAATCGGAGAGAAATGTGACCACTGTCCCTACCGCTGCGTACTCATCCAAGCCGTTGAAGAGTTCTCTATTGGAACCTGCAGAACAGGAGTCGAGGAATTTAAACAGAATGAGCTTCGCCAGAGAGCTAGCTATAGAAATGCAAGCGAGGTGCCTCTACGGCGACATGTACAACTTACTACTGAAGCACGTCCAGGTACTTTTCTTTAAATACATTTTGTCAAAGAGAGTGGTTCTTCTGTTTTTCAATTAGTCATTGAAAGCTTGCAGCAGCTGTCAAGCTCTTATTGCACTCCTGCGCTAATTGGCTTACGAATGCGATTGTTAGTTTAGCGTGGGAATTAGTGACGCATTAGTACCGATAGATACTGTAAACAAATCATTAGAAATACTTGGAGTGCTGGTGTTGCCTTAGATAAATAAATAATATGTTTTTTCATTTCAGACAGGTGATGGTGGCGACGACGATCGCTCTCCAGAAACCTACTCTTCATGTCGGAAGAGAAGAGAATGGATTGCTCTTCTTCTACGTGGCAGATCAGAAACATTTGCACTATGTGGCGCTGTTTATTATCAATGCTCCAGTGCGTGTTCAACTGCGACTTGGAGTCGGAATCAGACGGAAACTCGGTGCACGAAAATGTTCTGGCATTGGTGAGAATGTTATTTATAAATAAAATCACGCCTTTTACCCATCACTGGGAAATGAGCAAAAAAGAAATTATTCACATATAAACATTTCACGTTTTAAATTTGTTTACTTTTATAAAAAATATAACAATAATAATTTATAAGAATTAATGAAAAAAGTTAAATGAGAAATATTTTATTTGAAATGTAGACATGTTGTGTAAGTTTCAATGTATTGAGTTGTGTCATCAATTAATTAGTCGGGCGAGTCATCATGCAACGAGCTCGAGCTCCGCACTTGCAAACAAAACGCTGAGTAGAGCTGGTGTTCATACCACATCTCTTGCAAATGTAAGAAAATTGAATATTTTTTCATTATTTCATGGTAAATGATAACGCTAGTGAGTTGTTAGTGCTAGTGACACGTGTTGCTACTGATTATCAATTAGTATTAAGGGTGAGCAACTATATTTCCATCACTTTTATTACAAGTATTTTTCTTTTTACTAGCGGTCATTGTATTTTATAAATACTTTTACTCTTTTCGGTAATTGTTTCCAATATTTAAAAAATATAAGACTTTTAAAAGTTTTCTGAACAATATTTAAATTGAATTGTAGCTATTTATCATCATTAAAAACAATGACCTACAAATTTCACCACTAACAACCCAATAATGGGTAAAAGATGTGATGATATAATTATACTTTCAATTAATTAATTAATTACAACATCCTAACACAAGAGACATTGCTTTTTAAAATTGATTTGTACTCGACTGGTTTGACACCCGCTCTGTGTGAATTTAGGTGACTTTGGACAGCTGCAAGAAGTCTACCAAGAATCTGAAGTACGAGAAAACCGAGCTGGAGGAACCAGCAATGGAGATGATGGCCCCGGGGACTTGACGTTTGATGGCGTGTACTTTTTCAAGTGAGTGTATCTTTTAAAATTTGAATTGCCTGTAAATATGGTTAATTTTATTATTTTTCTGCGAGTAAAGTAATTGAAATTGGTTTTAAATTTTGAATTCTCCATCTTTTCAACTATATTTATTCATATTTTTATTATGAAAATGTTTGTTGAAGATTGATTGTTTTGAATGGATTGGTTTCAATATAAACCTACGTTCCGCGCACATCTGTGTAAAAGCCATTTAATTGAGCCCTTGGCCTAAATAATTTTGGTAGATGATTACATATTCTTCTAAAAGTATTTTTGATTGCGTAAAACATTAATTGTCTCGTGCTTCAATTAACTTGTAAACATATTTTCAGTCATTAACCAAACACTTATATATTTGTTAATTAAAAAACTAATATGATTGATTGTAATTGCCCAAAATTAGGCATGTGCGTACTGAACCCCGTTTAAAGTTTGTTTCATTCATGAAGTTTGAATAGTCGAATATTCTTTACAAAATCTCATTAATTTTAATTAACTTAATTGAAGCACCAATCTATTTTATTTTAATTATTTTACGTTTAAATTATATACATATTTGTTTTAAAATAAGTTTAACTAGAGAATTAATTTATCACTAAATTACTTAGGCGGGTAAAAAAATCCGTGGACTATTTTGGGGACAAAGACATTAAAATATTAGTTTTCGGGGTTAAATGTTGCTTATAATAAAAAAAATGTTTTGAACGTTAATAATAATTATTAATAAATAATATAGAGTAGTTTTCATTGATTAGAAATGAAATTATTTTTATAATATAAACACCCAATAATTTTGATGCATACTGCGCCACTGATACAGTTCAAGGTATTATGAATAGGTGGCAGTAGTATGTTAGTTGTCAGAAACTGATATTTGACAAATATATTACATTTGTAAAATTATGTGATTATAAACTAAAACTAAGTGAGTTTGAACTTCAATTAATTTAAATAATGTGGCAATGTCGTTTTTAGGTATGGTTTTCACACACAAACCATAGACAGATGTCAGGGAATGAAAACAACATTTATCGACTTTAAAACCAATTATTATGGAAGACTTGGTTTACAATCAGCACAAATCAACGATAAAACCAAGGAGAAACAAGTGTGCACAGTGAAAGCTCAAAACAGGTGAGATGTTTTTGATTTATATTTTTTGTTTCTTTGTACTTTTAAAATATCTCTATTAGTAAGATAAGTGATAATATCATTTATTTATATTTTTCAATTAGTCTAAAAAGTATGTAGTCCATGAAAATAAATCAGATGCAAATTTGCACAAAGTTAAAAAGAAGTAAAACATTTATTGCAGTTATCTTATATCGTATTTAAAAATAAGAAAAGAAATGATGAATAATTTGTTTAGAATTTAATTGAGACACGGCCTTGACATAGTTTTCGTACGTAGGTACATCTGGTACATGAACGATAGCATATTTCAAAGTTATTATTTTACTTTTGTGTTTATAAATAAAAATGTAACAATAACAATATTTATTTCTAATAATAATATTAAAAGTAAAATGATTTGCATGTTTGAAGGTAAACAGTAGTAGCGAACAAACGTCGCCATGTGCAGATGTGACTACGGACAGAACAAGAAGTGTATGAGTGTCTGTTACTAATACATTGTTTGTATGTTTATAGGGGGGACATGACTGGACCAGCAAGCATCTCCTGCAGCTTCAGTATTATCATGGAGCAGCTGGTATCATCTCAACATCAATGTAAGCAACTTTAACATAATTATACTAACTGACAATTCACTAGATATTGTTTCATGATAACTCTAGTCAATTATTAGCTAGGGTAATTAACTATATTAACAAGTCTCTCTCTAAAATTATTAATGTTTGAAGTAAAAGTTGAATATAAATAAATTGTTTCCAATATTTAACAAATGAGTTCTAAAAAGGTTTCTTTACAATATTTAAATTTGAAAACGGACAGAATTAATATTTAATCATTTCAAATAATTTCTATTGAAAAGAGAAAACTAGTTTTTACAGTTATATAAAGCATGCGAAATTAATATTGTTTATTGATTTAAATAGAGATTTGTATGCTCGACAACATTTACTTGAAACAATTTCCTCTAAAATAATTTGGGGAGCAATACGCATTGTTTACTTAATTATCCCGCGAGGGAGCACCAACATTTCAGCCCAAATAACTAGAGTTCATTTAATCCGGGAAGCTTATTTACTATTCGTAGATATTAACAATTATATTTAAATGAGTCCCTTTTGAAATGATTTGGATAAAAGTCTGTTGTAAACAGTAATGAATATGTTTTTTTTTAAATTGACCACGTGATGAGGAGAGAAGGAGAGAGAAAGTTGATGATATGATGAGAGAAATATGGAAACAGAATGTTTTGGTTGAGTTGAGTGTGAAGAGATGGTGAGAATCAGATGTTAGGAATAGATTGTGTAAATGGACGGAATGGTTAGAGATGATGAATGGAATATAGATGAGAAGGTTTGGTAGATTGAGAATGTGGTTGAAGCAAGGATGGTGTGCCAGGATGACTGAATGTTACCCCATTTCATAAGATATAATAATTATCTTTACAACATATTTATTATTTGTTTAAATCTTATAATAATGAATGATTCACTTTAAAATTATAATGATGAATCGTTCTCATCTGTAACACAATACTTTGCTAGCTGACAGGTTATTAGCAGATTATCAGCTACTGAAACATTGTGATACAATGACAGTTAGTATAAAAAACAAACAAATTACGGATGATTAACTAGATGTTTCATTGTTAAACGTTCCGGTATTATTTTATACAAATATATTTCAACTAAATGATTGATATAAATAAATTTAATTAAATCATCCTTCAACGATTATTTATACTAGCGGTCATTGTATTTTATAAATAAAGTTCACTAATACTTTTATCCTTTTGGGTAATTGTTTCACATATTTCAAATATATGAGTTTTAAAAGTTTTCTGTACAATATTTAAATGGAGTGTATCTTTTAAATTTGAAGAGAATTGAAAATGTGGACTGCCTATAGTTTTGTTTGTAAATCTGGCTAATTTTATTAATTTTTTTGAGAGAAAATATGAATGACAGTTTTTCCGTAACTTTTCGTACACATATAAACAATTACATGTACTACAATAAGTAATGAACAAAAAAGTGAAATTTTAGTTAAATGAGGTGTTATGGATACATTTATACCTAGCAATAGATTTCGTTAAAACCATCCCTATTTAATTCTCAGCTATGAAACTACTTACACATATAAACAATTACGTTTACTTCAATAAACTATCAACAAACATGTGAAAAGTTAGTTGAAATGAGGCGTTATGGACATACTTATACCTAGCAATAGATCCCGATAAAACCATCCCTATTAAATTTATTATTTTGATTTTTTTTTTTATTAAAGTACGATAGAAATTCAAGAATTGTTTCCCTATTTCTATGTTGTAAATTTAATCATATTTTAAGTACTAGTTTTTTTTTTAAATTCAATGTTTACATACTTATTTCTGTATTTAAATATTTTAATTACTGATGAAATTCATAAACACTAATTAAAAAAACAATTTTTGAATTAATGTTATTAAATATATGTCATTTTCAATAAATTATAATGTTTATACATAAAATACACTCCAAGACATTTTGATGTGCACTGGTTTGCTCGGAAGGTCGCTGGCGCTGCGTCGACTTCACAGTTCATAACTTGCAAGCGTGGTAGCTAGATGTGCTGCTAGAAAATTAGTGGTTTTAAGTAAAAATATCAGTAAATATTAATAAAATACAGTGCCTTTCGTAAGTATAGATGTTATTCTGACGATTTTGATACAAATTTCACCTAGAAATATAGTTTTTGATAATTAAAAATGTATCAACATTTTATTACATAAATTACGTAACACATTTATAGGATGCGATAACATAGGAATATTACATTTCAACAATTAAATTTGATATAAACGGCTTTAACATCATATTTGAACAAGATTTTTAATAAATTTTCTTTAAAATCACAATAATATTTTTGCATATCTTTAGATTTTAACAGTTATAAATTGTGTTTTTATTTCGAAAAGCGTGATATATATTATTTATTATTATTTACATACATAAATATTACTTTTTATACATGAAAATGTGTAAAAGTACTGAATTTGAAAGTATTTTCTTTATTTTATATAAATTAATAAAAGAATTTGATTTGTTCAAACGATAAATTTGCCGAAGTGAACCTGTTTATTCCATAAATTTAGTCTTGTATGACGCTGTGTTGTTGAATGTTGCTGGATAAATAATTGTACGTTATAACAAAATACTGGTAAATAGTTCACGAGAACATTATTATAATATTTTCGATAGATATTTGTACTTAAAAATAGTGTAAAATGTACTTTGTAATACATAACAGCTACAAGTGTTACGACATCTTAATAATGTATTTAACTAGTTGGTTTTGCCAATTGTTATTATTATTTTAAAACAATATTCTATTCATTTTGAGTATCTTTCTCAATTTTCATTTATAAAAATTTAATTCAAATATTGTTAATGCTAAATACGTATTCATGTTATGTATTATCATTTGCTTTCTATATATTTAAATTGATAAAAGTATTGATTTGATGGCAGCTGAAACAATAATTAAACAAGTCTGTGCGTATTCAAGTTCACCTGCACTCAACAAGCAGCGTTTACAAATACAGTCTTAATAATATTTACTCAATTCAGCCATTTTGTAGTTGGTGATGGCATTCGAAAGCCTTCTAAATGGTAGGTTCTTCTTTTGAAGCATTTTCGAGCTATTCTATTAATTGTTTTCTCCGTTATCATTATTAACTTTAATAAATGTTATGAAGTGTGTCACTAATATATTGTTTTTATGTTTATAGGGACATCACGGGACCTGCAAGCATCCTCAGCGTGTATCAACACTCCGGAGGCATCAGCAAAGACGAGTTTGAATATTAAATCTGCTGCTCTCAACATCAATAATGTAAGAACATTGTTATTTTTTAATTATTTGTTTAATATTTATTTGAGAATTTGTGAAATAAATTCATATTCAGTTTAAAATAATAATGATGAATAGTAACTAGATATTTGTTAATGATAACGCTAGTAAATTGTTAGCTAGTGTCAGTTATTATGAAGGGTAATTAACTATATTTTTAATTGTTAAACCTTCCGGAATTATTTTGGTCAAAAATATTTCAAGTTAAAGTTGGATATAAATAAATGTTCTGTCCTAAAATAATGAAAATGAATCTCCCTGAATAGACTAGCGGTCACTGTATTGAATTGAGTGCTGGGGAATGAGGGGGAGGCACCTAGGAGGAAGGAAGTCATGTTTATTATCGATTAGCTAAACAAAAGTTAGCGGTAATTAGCAATTACAATTAATAGTAAGTGTTTATTGTTTGTTCCAGGCGTAATCGGAGAGAAATGCGAGCACTGGATACTCTCATCCACAACGACATGAAACCCTCCGTGGAGAGAAGAGATTAGAACCTGCAGAACCGGAGTCGAGGAATTTAAACAGAATGAGCTTCGCCAGAGAGCAGCTGTCCTGCTCTTATTGCATTCCTGCGCTGATTGGGAATTGGTACCGATCGATATTTTAAACAAATCATTAGAAATACTTGGAGAGCAAACACTGTGGTGATGGTGTCGACGACGATCGCTCTTCAGAAACCTACTCTTCATGTCGGCAGCAAGAGAAGAGAATGGAATCAGACGGAAATGTACTGGCATTGGTGAGAAACTTATTTATAAATCAAATCATACCTTTTACCCATTACTGGGACATTATTCACGTATAAACGTTTCATGTTTTAAATTTGTTTACTTTTATAAAAAATATATAACAATAATAATTTATAAGAATTAATGAAAAAAGTAAAATGAGAAATATTTTATTTGAAATGTAGACATGTTGTGTAAGTTTCAATGTATTGAGTTGTGTCATCAATTAATTAGTCGGGCGAGTCATCATGCAACGAGCTCGAGCTCCGCACTTGCAAACAAAACGCTGACTAGAGCTGGTCGCTTGAAAATAATCACGTGCTTGTGCGAGTGGCTGTGATTTCACCCAATAATGGGTAAAAGGTGTGGTGATTTAGTTATACATTCAATTAATTTATTAATGACAACATCCTAACACAAGAGACTTGATATGTTTGACACCCGGTCTGTGTTCATTCAGGTGACTTTGGACAGCTGCAAGAAGTCGACGGAGAATCTGGAGCACCAGAAAGCCGAGCTGGAGGAGATGATGGCCCCGGGGACTTGATGTTTGATGGCGTGTCCGGACGCTTCACTTCCAGTACTTTTGCAGGTGAGTGTATCTTTTAAAATTTAAATTGGCTGTAAATATGTCGGCTGTAACTTTTAAACTAGTCAAGATAATTGAAATTGGTTTTAAATTTTGAATTCTCCATCTTTTGAACGATATTTAATCATATTTTTATTATGAAAATGAATCTGGTTTCAATATAAACCTACGTTCCGCGTACATCTGTGTAAAAACCATTTATTTGAATCCTTGGCCTAAATAATTTTGTTGGACGATTAAATATTCTTCTAGAAGTATTTTGATTTGGTAAATTACGTAAAACATTAATTGTCTCGTGCTTCAATTAACTTCTAAACATATTTTCAGTCATTAACCAAACACTTATATATTTGTTAATTAAATAACTAATATGATGGATTGTAATTGCCCAAAATCTGCAATTGCAGATTAGACATGTGCATACTGAACCCTCTTTAGAGTTTGTTTCATTCATGAACTTGGAATAGTTCTAATATTCTTTACAAAATCTCATGGCACTTTTGTTTTTTTAAATACTTTATAGAATTCTTTAGCTTAATTTTCTGGACTGTTGATTGAGTAGTTTCAAATTTCTTAACCAAATCTCTCACAGAAAGATTTTTATTTTTACACAAAGCCTCCAAGACATTTTCTCAATATTTTGATCTAAAAATCCAGGTTTTCATCCACTTCCACATTATTTTGTGTATTACCCGTTTCATTATATCTTCTTAACACCCTTTGAACAGTCCTTGTTGTAGATTTTAACTCTAAAGCTACTTTTCTTGTGGATATATGCCTATTTTGAACACATTTGTACAAAATATTTTCGCGTAATTCTTCGTATTTCGATGGCATCTTTGTATACTAAATTGTATGAAAGTTGTCAACTAATTGTTTTTGTATATGTATAAAAGCAGTATACGAAAAGGCCCAAATCTAAGCGACGATTTGTTCTGGGGCAAGCTTTATTTTACTTTTACAATTATTTTTCTCATAAAATAATTAATGTCCGGTTCAAAGCAGAAAATTTAAATTAATCTCCTTTAATAATTTGATTTTACTAGCGGTGACTTTTACCCAATATTTAAAATATATGAGTTTTAAAAATGTTGTTTACAACATTTAATTTTGAAGAGGTTTGAAAATGTGGACTGTCTATAGTTTTGTTTGTAAACCTGGCGAATTTTATTAATTTTCTGAGAGAAAATATGAACGACAGTTTTTCCGTAACTTTAGATAAACATGTTTTAAAAACGGCTGTAATTTAATAACCAGTCAACCGGGTTTCAACATTCAATTCCTCATCTATTGACTATAGTTTCATCCCTTAATATCAACCCTCCAGAAAATAATTAATTTTGAAATAAACGTTATTGAAGCGAGGATGGTGTGTTGGGTTGAGTGGATGTTCTGTGAATGTCGCAGTGGAAAATTATTCACAATTGGTTTAAACAAATAATTTTATTTTGATAATTTACTATTCTTTAATATTAAAAATTACTTTTAAAGTTTGTTTAGTATTTTGAATGATAGATGCTCATATTAAATTGTGTTTTGCAGTTTATGCAAATGATCTGAATGCGGCATTCAGTCCCAGGAGTCGAGCGCCATGCCCACGTTGTCCACGCTGTCCACCGGTTGCTTCAACACACTTCAGGAATAAAAGATGAGTACAAATGTCGTTTATTTATATTTTAATTAATCTAAAAAATGCGAAGAGAAATTATTAATAATTTGTTTAGAATTTTATTGAGACACAGCCTTGACATACATCTGCTGTATTATTTTATACAAATATATTTCAACTAAATGATTGATATAAATAAATGTAATTAAATCATCCTTCAACGATTATTTATACTAGCGGTCATTGTATTTTATAAATAAAGTTCACAAATACTTTTATCCTTTTCGGTAATTGTTTCAAATATATGAGTTTTAAAAGATTTCTTTACAATATTTAATTGGAGTGTATCTTTTAAATTTGAAGAGGTTTGAAAATTTGAACTGCCTATAGTTTATGAATATGAATGACAGTTTTTCCGTAACTTTAGATAAACATGTTTTAAAAACGGCTGTAATTTAGTAACCAGTCAACCGGGTTTCAACATTCAATTCCTCATCTATTGACTATAGTTTCATCCCTTAATATCAACCCTCCAGAAAATAATTAATTTTAAAATAAAAGTTATTGAAGCGAGGATGGTGTGTCGGGTTGAGAATGTATGTCGAAGACTGATGAGTGGATGTTCTGTGAAAATTATTTGTGATATTAACAATTGGTTTAAACATGTAATTTTATTTTGCTAATTTACTATTCTTTAATATTAAAAATTACTTTTACAGATCGTTTAGTATTTTTAATGATAGATGCTCATTTTAAATTGTGTTTTGCAGTTTACGCAAATGATCAGAATGCGGCATTCAGTCCCAGGAGTCGAGCGCCATGCCCACGCTGTCCACCGGTTGCTTCAACACACTTCAGGAATAAAAGATAAGTACAAATTTTATTTATATTTTAATTAATCTAAAAAATGAGAAAAGAAATTATTAATAATTGATTTAGAATTTTATTGAGACACAGCCTTGACATACATCTGCTGTCTTTTAATTTAATTTATTATTTGATGTGATAAATATTTGTTTAAACTGTTTTAAAAGTAAATTGCTAAATTCTAGAAACGTTATTATTTTACTTTTGTTTATACTAAATAATAATATATTAATAACATTAATAATTTCTAATAATAATAACAGTAAACTGAGTATATTGTATTTGAAGTGTATGTTAGATGTGTATATGTTGTGTATGTTTCAAATTCACTTTAATCTCATTCATTGGTTGTGAGTGTGTCATCAAGTAGGTCGCTCGGAGTCTGCAACAAGGAACCATGAACATTATGAAGAAGTTTGTGTTTGTTTCACTTGCCCAACAAACGTCGTCGTGTAATTTAACTTTTGTCTGCCTTATTTAAAGGCCTTCATAACTTCATAACCGATATCGTATCGTGGATTTGATTTATAGTTATACTATAAGATCATATTCACGAGTCAATATCGTGTCTTTTATCTCTACGTACATTTTAATTTAGTTAGTTAGTTGCTGCCTTAATAGGAGGCCATCCTAACTGTGTGTAGTTCTTTTCGTGGGGTTGATTTATTACTATAAATCAATTTTACGAATTGAAATTGTGTAGATCGATATCTATCGTGGGTTTGATTTGAAATCAACCTCACGAGTCGATATCGTGTATTTTGTATTTTCCACCACAAAACGCTGGCCCCACGTGGGGCCCCAACATACATACCATCACCAGGCAAGTGTTGAAGCGTTTCGTGATTCGGGTGGGGCGAGTCCCTCGCGAGCGTGCTGCTGAGTGTAGCTAGAAGGTGTAAGCCGATGCCTTGGGTGGTCGAGTTATCGAATCACAGGAACCATATTGTCCAATGAGTCATTGGGAGATCTAGACATAATTCGACTGTTCGAGCACTGCGAAATCTTCCCAGCAGTCGGGTAGGTTGGTAGGCGGTGAACCGAGAGGTCGTGGGCACGGAATATGCTCAACGTTTTTGCTAACTTGACAAGCACGCTTCGGTTGCTTTGTCGTAGATTCGTAGCTAGTCGTTGGCAAACACTTAGGTAAGATAGGGTAGGTAGGGAGAAGAAGATGGCACCTTTACTGAAGACTACGTAAAATGTGAGTCTCTTTCAGGTTCTTCCTAACACTTGACCGATATCTTATCGTGGATATGATTTATAGTTATACTATAAGATCATATTCACGAGTCAATATCGTGTTTTTTATCTACGTACATTTAAATTTAGTTAGTTTAGTTTCTGCCTTGTTAGAAGGCCTTCCTAACAACTGTGTAGTTCTTTTCGTGGGGTTGATTTATTACTATAAATCAATTTTACGAATCGAAATTGGTTAGAACAATATCTATCGTGGGGTTGATTTATTTCCATAAATCAATTTTACGAATTGATATTGTGATATCTATCGTGGGTTTGATGTGTAATCAACCTCACGAGTCGATATCGGATGTTTTGTATTGTCCACCATAAAACGCTGGCCCCACGTGGGGCCCCATCATAGCGTTTCGCGGTTGCTTTGTTGTAGATTCGTAGCTAGTCTTTGACAAAAACTTAGGTAAGATAGGGTAGGTAGGGAGAAGAAGGACACCATCATTAAAAACTTACTGTTTTTCAAGGAGTATTTGTACTTGTTTCTAATAATATTTTGTTGTTAGGTGCGGTGGTGAATGAAGAAAACCAACGTTTCCTGTTGGTGATTACATCAAAATACTGGGAAAATTCATCAGCAACAGAATCAACAGCTTCTCTTCAAACACATCAGAAGACGACTGCAAAGTCAACGCAGAACGTCGTCAAGACCGCTGCCTCCAACATCAATATAAGATAATTATTAGTTTTAAGTGGGTTGTATTTAATCGAGCACCAAAATATCAGCTCTAAATAATTCATATTCGTTATCCAAAATACTAGACTTTGCTAATCTGTTTATCAATTTAAATATCAAATATTTGTATTTGCTATTTGCCATATTAGCATTTAATTTTCCATGAAGCTTATTTACTATTATATTTAAAGATCAGTTAGTAATTTTTTTATTATTATTTTTAGTATTCATTTAATTATTTCAGACTATCAAAATATAATTTAACTAGAGTTAAAAATATATATTTTTGGTGTTTAATAAATATATTTCTGGCAAGAGCAACACAGTTCTTATTGATTATTTAAGATACAATGATTTTCGGTGCTCATTTAAATTATTCCCTTTTTAAATTATTTGGGTAAAAGTCTGTTAAAAACATTAGTAAATATGTTGTTTTAAATTAATATAAAATAGCGCAATTGTGTACAAGGGAGAATGTGAGTGAAAGTGGACAGAGAGTGATTGATTTTATTCTGTGTGATGAATGATTGATGCGCGGTTTTTCAGTTCATTCTGACATTTATATGTCATAATTATTTGTCGCAATTTTGTTGAGCGACTTGGTCGTGTTTGAAGACCTAAAATAATTAGAAATGTAGTAAAACCGTCAGAAGGGTATCATTAGAAATATATTACAATATACACTTTTCTATTTACTATTTCATATACAATTTAATTCTTTTATTATTGAGTTAATTTGTAATTTTACGTATTCCTCTTTTTTTGCCAATTTGCACCAATTTTTAATTGTCTGTCCTCATTATTTTTCTTTTTTTTAAATTATTTAACTTTTGCTAGAATTTTAATGAACGCGTACCTGACGTAGAACTTAAATTTAATCTTGTACATTATTAATATTTATATCTTTGGACTAGAGAACTTTTAAAATTTTGGCCCTACAGTATGAAATGAGGCAGAAATTTCCTCCCAACACTTTTCTTCTTTCTTAACACAATACTTTATCAGTTTTTTTTCATTCTATACATGTTTATAACTCTCACTAAATCTATTAATAATTCAACTTCATTGGTGGAAAAATTTGCAGCTCTTTTAATATTTTCCATCATGTGTATATAAATATATTTCTTATTTTGCCTGTGACAGAATATAAACTGAGGCAATGATTATAATTTTCTCAGAATCCCAAATTACACAACACCATAAAATTATATTGACATTGAGTTTAGGTTCAGCTGAACTAGATTAATTTGAAAAGTTATAAACAAAAAAATGTTGAGGCTCAAGTTCAAGGGTCAACTGAAAAACCGAGCATGAGAAGTGTATTTGATGGTGTCGCGTATACGTCTGGATAAAAGTTGGTGAATGAGGATGTTAGAGATATGTCTGTTGAGTAAATAAATGAATGAATGAATGGTACGAATGATGAATTATATTGTGGAATGAATCAGATGTTAGGAATAGATGGTGTGAGTATTTTAGGGGTTTGTATGGTAGCGTAAATGGACTGAATGGTTTTAGTGAAATTACAAGAGAAAATGTTTGTGGTGAGAATGATGTTGCGTGTAAAGAATGGCAAGGCTCCCGGCTTGAATGAGATGTTGATGTATGGAGGTGAGAGGTTATTTGACTCCTGATGATTGGAAATGCGCGCACGCAGTTAGAGTGTTTGAAGGTAGCGAGGCTGCGGTAGTGTCTGCGATACCTGGTGCGGATGATGTTGTAAATGATTTCAATAAATGAAGCAGAAAACGATTTAAATAATGTTAATTAATGATAATGTGTTAGTAGAATTAGTATTTAGTTTTATAAATTTGGCAATAACATTTATTGGTAGAAATGGTTTACAAAACAAATTTACAAACACTTATATATTGTACAAATACAAACACATTGTTAATAGAGAGAGGGACTGTTTAGGGAATGTCCTTTAATGACAAGGGCTATGAACATCTAAATATTCATTCATTAGTTTCTGGTCGGCCCTAACGGCTTTCTTAATTTTAAAAGCTTCAAGGAAAGTGAATCGATATCCTTTCCTTTTATATGTAGAACTGACAAATTACATATAGAACTGTTATGATAAAAATCTATCAAGTGTTTAGCTAGATTAGACTGGGTACTTTTGATCATATAATTATAACAATACTCTTTAAATCTAGTCTGGAAACTTTGTCCTGTTTGCTCTATATAAACAAATTCACAATCTTTACATTTAATTTAACAAAGGGTCTTTATTCATTAGTTTATTATTATTAGTATATAATGTCAAATTTCCTCCAATTCTTGGCCATACTACGATTCATGTCATTAACATAATTTATTTTTTATAAATTGATTTAAATCTAGTTTCAAAGTGTAACAGGATAAAATTAATTTCTTGTAATTGATCTAATTTTCTTATTTATTAGCTTCACTTTGTTTGCTGCAATATTTAAAATGATTATAATTCAGATCATCAGATAAATTATAAAACGTTGTTAGCTTTATATTACATGGGTGATACAAATTAGTGGGTTTCCTGTAAATATTAAAATTAAATGTATTGTTAATGTGTTGGATAGTAATGGCCAAGATATTTATGCTTTTATGAACTTTCACTTCAGTTGGTGAATTATGTATTTTAATCAAATGAATTAAGGACATTTAGTAGTTGTTGCTCCTGGTGTAAAGGGATTAAAACATCGTCGATATATCTATACCAAAAATGTAAATATTTTAGGAGGTATTTATTGGAATTGAGGCATATATATTCTCAAAATTGTTTTATGAATATTTCGGATAATAAAGACCCTCATTTTGTTAATTACAAATGTCACCAAAGAGCAAAAATAATTTGTTTGTAGGCAAACTTCCAGCAAGTTTAAAGTTACATGGTTAACTTCAAGCTGTTTTAATGATGTCTAGAATTTTGAAAATTGGAATGGAAGTAAATTCCCAAAACCTCCCTCTCTCTATTAACAGAGTTAGGTTGTATTTGAACTACATATAAGTGTTTGCATAACCAAGTGTTTTTATTTATTAATTTTAAATCATGTTTCGCCGAATGCAAACAGCTTCATTAATTGAAATGATGAATGTGTTAGTGTTTGAGAAGAGCGATTGCAATGTTTCGGTGATGGATGATGTGAGATTGGAGATGATATGAATGTGTTTGTATATTAGGGTAGTATGTGATCGAGGTATGGACGTATTAATTTAGAATACATTGGTGTATGTTGTATGATGACTCTGAGATTGACATGAATGTTGTTGAAAGAGTGAATATAAGTCAGATGAGATAGTTTAGGAATGTGGAACGTGTGTGGAATGGAAGATATGAATGAACTTTTATGAATGTATATGTATGTATTTATGTATGAAGAGTTGATGGTAGATTGAGCATGTGGTTGAAGCAAGGATGACTGAATGTTTCAGGGGTTCGTGTTACCCCATTTAATAAGATATAGCGTGATGCTATGTATAATAATTATCTATACAACATATTTATTATTTGTTTAAACTATATAATAATGAATGATTCACTTTAAAATTATAATGATGAATCGTTCTCATCTGTAACACAATACTTTGCTAGCTGACAATTTATTATACATACATATATATTTTTTTATTGTAACATTAGCAGATTGTCAGCTACTGAAACATTGTGATACAGTGACAGTTAGTATAAAAAACAAACAAATTACGGATGATTAACTAGATTTTTCATTGTTAAACGTTCCGGCATTATTTTATACAAATATATTTCAAGTAAATGATTGATATAAATAAATTTGAATCGGTTTTATTTTAAATATTATTCTCTAAACAACTTATGACCGATTTAAATAAAGTTAATCAAATCATCCTCCATCGATTATATTTATACTAACAGTCAACAAATTTTGTAAATAGATATAATGAAATACTTTTACCCAAAATAATTGTATCAAAGTATTAATTCTAAAAGTTTCCATTATAATAATTAAATTGATTTCTTTTTAAAAATTGGGAAAACTGACAGAATTGATATTTACTAATGATAATAACAAATATATTTTAAGTAGATAGTTGACAATAACTTTGTTTAACACATATTTATTGTATAAGAATAAGAAATAGATACCTATTGTAATAAGCTATACATGCATCTTATTACAATATTCTTTATTCTTAAAAAATAAATCGGTTTTGAAGAGATTTATTGTGAATTATTTAATTTAAAATATAGTTTTTATTGTTTAAGATAAATAAGTAAATAATATTATTGTAATTAAATATGTAAAAATAATAACAAATATGTTTTAAATAGATAGTTTACAATAACTTTGTTTAACACATATTTATTGTTTAAGAATAAGAAATAGGGTACCCATTGTAATAAGTTAACAAATATCTTATTACAATATTCCTTATTCTTAAAGAATAAATGTGTGTTGAAGAGATTTATTGTGAATTATTTAATTTAAAATATAGTTTTTATTGTTTAAGATAAATAAGTAAATAATATTATTGTAATTAAATATGTAAAAACAATAATAAATGTTTTAAATAGATAAGTTTACAATAACTCTATTTAAAACATATCTATTCTTTAAGAATAAGAAATATTGTAATAAGAAAACATACATCTTATTGCAATACGTCTTATACTTTAAGAATAAATATATTTTAAAGAGACTTATTCTAAATTAATTTATTTAAAAAATAGTTTGTATTATAAATAAAATGTACTTGTAGTTAACAATTCTAAAATAAAATGTTAGTAAAACTTGTACACAACTTTGCAATGATAATAAATATTGTTTATATTTATACATACCTTGTTGTTTTTATTTTTTTTTCTCACGGGTTTTTAGGACTGGTGCTGCCATCTGTTGGTGAATTTGCGAACTAAGTTAATTTAATTAATTATTTTAATGTTGGTTTCTTTTACTTTAAATGTCAATGGTTGAATTTAAAATGGCGTCTATTTAATTATTTACATTTAAATACTTCCATTTAAATTTCTATTAATCAGCCATTTTGTTCCTCCCATATATAAAATTAAATTCAATTAAGTTTCAATTATGAGGAGGAGCAATAGAAGAAATGAGGGCGGTAACACAATCAATTAAGAAAGCAGTGATGCCAATTCACTATAACCAAAATACAGTAAAGATACCTCCTCGCCGTTCTGCGCCCCGGATACAAACCGACCAAATTGGAGCAGATCCTGACAAAATTTCAAAGTTTTTTTTCTTAGTTCTAAAATTGGTCACCAGGGGGTAGCATCAATCATGTATGCATGGTGGTGCTATCTATTGTTCAGTTTTTGAACTAGAAAAAAAAACTTCGAGTTTTTGGTCAGGAATTGCTCCAAATTCGTCGATTTGTATCCGGGGCGCAGAACGATGAGGAGGTAACTTTACTGGATTTTGGTTATAGTGAATTGGCAACCCTGTTTCTTAATTGGTTGTGTTGACTCCCATTAAATCTTTCGTGGCTCCTCCTCTTAATTGATATTTAATTGAATTTCATTTAATATATGGGAGGTACAAAATGGAAGACAAGTTAATTGAATTTGAATAAAATATTTATATTTACAGAAGGAAATAAATGAAAGAATGGCAGCCATTTTAAACACTTTTATTGACGTTTTAAATCAGTATACAATAGAAACTAACATCTGTATTACAATATTTATTATAAATACAATATTTAAAGCATTCATTACAATTTATTTATTACAAATTTATATTATAAATACAATGTAAAACATAATTATTACAATTTTTATTAAATATATAATATATTATTGAAAAAAATATTATTTAATTTCTGGGGTGTCTTTTAGAATGTAGGATTGCTTTATAAGTTATTTGAGGAACTTTTTAAGAGGGTGATTATTTTATAAATGGATTTGAGGGACATTTAGTAAGATGGCTATTTTATAAATGATTTGAGGGAGTTTTTGGGAGGATGATATCTTATAAATGAATTGGAGGAAGAACAATTTTATAATTGATTTGAGGGACTTCATGGGAGGAAATATAAATGTATTGGAGGACTTTTCGAGAAGATTATATCTTGAAAATGAATTGGAGGAATTTTTGGGAGGAAGACAATTTTATAAATGATTTGAGGGACTTCATGGAAGGAATTAAAAATGAATTATAGGACTTTTTAGGAGGATTACTATCTTACAAATGAATTTAAGGACTTTTGGGAAAATGATAACATTACAAAAGATTTGAGGGAGTATTCAGAAAGATGACAATTTTATAAATGATTTGAGGGATTTAATGAGGATACCTATCTAAATTAATTTAGAATAAGTCTCTTTAAAACATATGTATTCTTGAAGTATAAGACGTATTGCAATAAGATGTATGTTTTCGCAAACAACTTATTGCAATATTTCTTATCCTTAAAGAATAATTATGTTTTAAATAGAGTTATTGTAAACTTATCTATTTAAAACATATATTATTGTTTTTACATATTTAATTACAATAATATTATTTACTTATTTATCTTAAACAATAAAAACTATATTTTAAATTAAATAATTCACAATAAATCTCTTCAAAACCGATTTATTTTTTAAGAATAAAGAATATTGTAATAAGATGCATGTATAGCTTATTACAATAGGTATCTATTTCTTATTCTTATACAATAAATATGTGTTAAACAAAGTTATTGTCAACTATCTACTTAAAATATATTTGTTATTATCATTAGTAAATATCAATTCTGTCAGTTTTCCCAATTTTTAAAAAGAAATCAATTTAATTATTATAATGGAAACTTTTAGAATTAATACTTTGATACAATTATTTTGGGTAAAAGTATTTCATTATATCTATTTACAAAATTTGTTGACTGTTAGTATAAATATAATCGATGGAGGATGATTTGATTAACTTTATTTAAATCGGTCATAAGTTGTTTAGAGAATAATATTTAAAATAAAACCGATTCAAATTTATTTATATCAATCATTTACTTGAAATATATTTGTATAAAATAATGCCGGAACGTTTAACAATGAAAAATCTAGTTAATCATCCGTAATTTGTTTGTTTTTTATACTAACTGTCACTGTATCACAATGTTTCAGTAGCTGACAATCTGCTAATGTTACAATAAAAAAATATATATGTATGTATAATAAATTGTCAGCTAGCAAAGTATTGTGTTACAGATGAGAACGATTCATCATTATAATTTTAAAGTGAATCATTCATTATTATATAGTTTAAACAAATAATAAATATGTTGTATAGATAATTATTATACATAGCATCACGCTATATCTTATTAAATGGGGTAACACGAACCCCTGAAACATTCAGTCATCCTTGCTTCAACCACATGCTCAATCTACCATCAACTCTTCATACATAAATACATACATATACATTCATAAAAGTTCATTCATATCTTCCATTCCACACACGTTCCACATTCCTAAACTATCTCATCTGACTTATATTCACTCTTTCAACAACATTCATGTCAATCTCAGAGTCATCATACAACATACACCAATGTATTCTGAATTAATACGTCCATACCTCGATCACATACTACCCTAATATACAAACACATTCATATCATCTCCAATCTCACATCATCCATCACCGAAACATTGCAATCGCTCTTCTCAAACACTAACACATTCATCATTTCAATTAATGAAGCTGTTTGCATTCGGCGAAACATGATTTAAAATTAATAAATAAAAACACTTGGTTATGCAAACACTTATATGTAGTTCAAATACAACCTAACTCTGTTAATAGAGAGAGGGAGGTTTTGGGAATTTACTTCCATTCCAATTTTCAAAATTCTAGACATCATTAAAACAGCTTGAAGTTAACCATGTAACTTTAAACTTGCTGGAAGTTTGCCTACAAACAAATTATTTTTGCTCTTTGGTGACATTTGTAATTAACAAAATGAGGGTCTTTATTATCCGAAATATTCATAAAACAATTTTGAGAATATATATGCCTCAATTCCAATAAATACCTCCTAAAATATTTACATTTTTGGTATAGATATATCGACGATGTTTTAATCCCTTTACACCAGGAGCAACAACTACTAAATGTCCTTAATTCATTTGATTAAAATACATAATTCACCAACTGAAGTGAAAGTTCATAAAAGCATAAATATCTTGGCCATTACTATCCAACACATTAACAATACATTTAATTTTAATATTTACAGGAAACCCACTAATTTGTATCACCCATGTAATATAAAGCTAACAACGTTTTATAATTTATCTGATGATCTGAATTATAATCATTTTAAATATTGCAGCAAACAAAGTGAAGCTAATAAATAAGAAAATTAGATCAATTACAAGAAATTAATTTTATCCTGTTACACTTTGAAACTAGATTTAAATCAATTTATAAAAAATAAATTATGTTAATGACATGAATCGTAGTATGGCCAAGAATTGGAGGAAATTTGACATTATATACTAATAATAATAAACTAATGAATAAAGACCCTTTGTTAAATTAAATGTAAAGATTGTGAATTTGTTTATATAGAGCAAACAGGACAAAGTTTCCAGACTAGATTTAAAGAGTATTGTTATAATTATATGATCAAAAGTACCCAGTCTAATCTAGCTAAACACTTGATAGATTTTTATCATAACAGTTCTATATGTAATTTGTCAGTTCTACATATAAAAGGAAAGGATATCGATTCACTTTCCTTGAAGCTTTTAAAATTAAGAAAGCCGTTAGGGCCGACCAGAAACTAATGAATGAATATTTAGATGTTCATAGCCCTTGTCATTAAAGGACATTCCCTAAACAGTCCCTCTCTCTATTAACAATGTGTTTGTATTTGTACAATATATAAGTGTTTGTAAATTTGTTTTGTAAACCATTTCTACCAATAAATGTTATTGCCAAATTTATAAAACTAAATACTAATTCTACTAACACATTATCATTAATTAACATTATTTAAATCGTTTTCTGCTTCATTTATTGAAATCATTTACAACATCATCCGCACCAGGTATCGCAGACACTACCGCAGCCTCGCTACCTTCAAACACTCTAACTGCGTGCGCGCATTTCCAATCATCAGGAGTCAAATAACCTCTCACCTCCATACATCAACATCTCATTCAAGCCGGGAGCCTTGCCATTCTTTACACGCAACATCATTCTCACCACAAACATTTTCTCTTGTAATTTCACTAAAACCATTCAGTCCATTTACGCTACCATACAAACCCCTAAAATACTCACACCATCTATTCCTAACATCTGATTCATTCCACAATATAATTCATCATTCGTACCATTCATTCATTCATTTATTTACTCAACAGACATATCTCTAACATCCTCATTCACCAACTTTTATCCAGACGTATACGCGACACCATCAAATACACTTCTCATGCTCGGTTTTTCAGTTGACCCTTGAACTTGAGCCTCAACATTTTTTTGTTTATAACTTTTCAAATTAATCTAGTTCAGCTGAACCTAAACTCAATGTCAATATAATTTTATGGTGTTGTGTAATTTGGGATTCTGAGAAAATTATAATCATTGCCTCAGTTTATATTCTGTCACAGGCAAAATAAGAAATATATTTATATACACATGATGGAAAATATTAAAAGAGCTGCAAATTTTTCCACCAATGAAGTTGAATTATTAATAGATTTAGTGAGAGTTATAAACATGTATAGAATGAAAAAAAACTGATAAAGTATTGTGTTAAGAAAGAAGAAAAGTGTTGGGAGGAAATTTCTGCCTCATTTCATACTGTAGGGCCAAAATTTTAAAAGTTCTCTAGTCCAAAGATATAAATATTAATAATGTACAAGATTAAATTTAAGTTCTACGTCAGGTACGCGTTCATTAAAATTCTAGCAAAAGTTAAATAATTTAAAAAAAAGAAAAATAATGAGGACAGACAATTAAAAATTGGTGCAAATTGGCAAAAAAAGAGGAATACGTAAAATTACAAATTAACTCAATAATAAAAGAATTAAATTGTATATGAAATAGTAAATAGAAAAGTGTATATTGTAATATATTTCTAATGATACCCTTCTGACGGTTTTACTACATTTCTAATTATTTTAGGTCTTCAAACACGACCAAGTCGCTCAACAAAATTGCGACAAATAATTATGACATATAAATGTCAGAATGAACTGAAAAACCGCGCATCAATCATTCATCACACAGAATAAAATCAATCACTCTCTGTCCACTTTCACTCACATTCTCCCTTGTACACAATTGCGCTATTTTATATTAATTTAAAACAACTTTTACCCAAATAATTTAAAAAGGGAATAATTTAAATGAGCACCGAAAATCATTGTATCTTAAATAATCAATAAGAACTGTGTTGCTCTTGCCAGAAATATATTTATTAAACACCAAAAATATATATTTTTAACTCTAGTTAAATTATATTTTGATAGTCTGAAATAATTAAATGAATACTAAAAATAATAATAAAAAAATTACTAACTGATCTTTAAATATAATAGTAAATAAGCTTCATGGAAAATTAAATGCTAATATGGCAAATAGCAAATACAAATATTTGATATTTAAATTGATAAACAGATTAGCAAAGTCTAGTATTTTGGATAACGAATATGAATTATTTAGAGCTGATATTTTGGTGCTCGATTAAATACAACCCACTTAAAACTAATAATTATCTTATATTGATGTTGGAGGCAGCGGTCTTGACGACGTTCTGCGTTGACTTTGCAGTCGTCTTCTGATGTGTTTGAAGAGAAGCTGTTGATTCTGTTGCTGATGAATTTTCCCAGTATTTTGATGTAATCACCAACAGGAAACGTTGGTTTTCTTCATTCACCACCGCACCTAACAACAAAATATTATTAGAAACAAGTACAAATACTCCTTGAAAAACAGTAAGTTTTTAATGATGGTGTCCTTCTTCTCCCTACCTACCCTATCTTACCTAAGTTTTTGTCAAAGACTAGCTACGAATCTACAACAAAGCAACCGCGAAACGCTATGATGGGGCCCCACGTGGGGCCAGCGTTTTATGGTGGACAATACAAAACATCCGATATCGACTCGTGAGGTTGATTACACATCAAACCCACGATAGATATCACAATATCAATTCGTAAAATTGATTTATGGAAATAAATCAACCCCACGATAGATATTGTTCTAACCAATTTCGATTCGTAAAATTGATTTATAGTAATAAATCAACCCCACGAAAAGAACTACACAGTTGTTAGGAAGGCCTTCTAACAAGGCAGAAACTAAACTAACTAAATTTAAATGTACGTAGATAAAAAACACGATATTGACTCGTGAATATGATCTTATAGTATAACTATAAATCATATCCACGATAAGATATCGGTCAAGTGTTAGGAAGAACCTGAAAGAGACTCACATTTTACGTAGTCTTCAGTAAAGGTGCCATCTTCTTCTCCCTACCTACCCTATCTTACCTAAGTGTTTGCCAACGACTAGCTACGAATCTACGACAAAGCAACCGAAGCGTGCTTGTCAAGTTAGCAAAAACGTTGAGCATATTCCGTGCCCACGACCTCTCGGTTCACCGCCTACCAACCTACCCGACTGCTGGGAAGATTTCGCAGTGCTCGAACAGTCGAATTATGTCTAGATCTCCCAATGACTCATTGGACAATATGGTTCCTGTGATTCGATAACTCGACCACCCAAGGCATCGGCTTACACCTTCTAGCTACACTCAGCAGCACGCTCGCGAGGGACTCGCCCCACCCGAATCACGAAACGCTTCAACACTTGCCTGGTGATGGTATGTATGTTGGGGCCCCACGTGGGGCCAGCGTTTTGTGGTGGAAAATACAAAATACACGATATCGACTCGTGAGGTTGATTTCAAATCAAACCCACGATAGATATCGATCTACACAATTTCAATTCGTAAAATTGATTTATAGTAATAAATCAACCCCACGAAAAGAACTACACACAGTTAGGATGGCCTCCTATTAAGGCAGCAACTAACTAACTAAATTAAAATGTACGTAGAGATAAAAGACACGATATTGACTCGTGAATATGATCTTATAGTATAACTATAAATCAAATCCACGATACGATATCGGTTATGAAGTTATGAAGGCCTTTAAATAAGGCAGACAAAAGTTAAATTACACGACGACGTTTGTTGGGCAAGTGAAACAAACACAAACTTCTTCATAATGTTCATGGTTCCTTGTTGCAGACTCCGAGCGACCTACTTGATGACACACTCACAACCAATGAATGAGATTAAAGTGAATTTGAAACATACACAACATATACACATCTAACATACACTTCAAATACAATATACTCAGTTTACTGTTATTATTATTAGAAATTATTAATGTTATTAATATATTATTATTTAGTATAAACAAAAGTAAAATAATAACGTTTCTAGAATTTAGCAATTTACTTTTAAAACAGTTTAAACAAATATTTATCACATCAAATAATAAATTAAATTAAAAGACAGCAGATGTATGTCAAGGCTGTGTCTCAATAAAATTCTAAATCAATTATTAATAATTTCTTTTCTCATTTTTTAGATTAATTAAAATATAAATAAAATTTGTACTTATCTTTTATTCCTGAAGTGTGTTGAAGCAACCGGTGGACAGCGTGGGCATGGCGCTCGACTCCTGGGACTGAATGCCGCATTCTGATCATTTGCGTAAACTGCAAAACACAATTTAAAATGAGCATCTATCATTAAAAATACTAAACGATCTGTAAAAGTAATTTTTAATATTAAAGAATAGTAAATTAGCAAAATAAAATTACATGTTTAAACCAATTGTTAATATCACAAATAATTTTCACAGAACATCCACTCATCAGTCTTCGACATACATTCTCAACCCGACACACCATCCTCGCTTCAATAACTTTTATTTTAAAATTAATTATTTTCTGGAGGGTTGATATTAAGGGATGAAACTATAGTCAATAGATGAGGAATTGAATGTTGAAACCCGGTTGACTGGTTACTAAATTACAGCCGTTTTTAAAACATGTTTATCTAAAGTTACGGAAAAACTGTCATTCATATTCATAAACTATAGGCAGTTCAAATTTTCAAACCTCTTCAAATTTAAAAGATACACTCCAATTAAATATTGTAAAGAAATCTTTTAAAACTCATATATTTGAAACAATTACCGAAAAGGATAAAAGTATTTGTGAACTTTATTTATAAAATACAATGACCGCTAGTATAAATAATCGTTGAAGGATGATTTAATTACATTTATTTATATCAATCATTTAGTTGAAATATATTTGTATAAAATAATACAGCAGATGTATGTCAAGGCTGTGTCTCAATAAAATTCTAAACAAATTATTAATAATTTCTCTTCGCATTTTTTAGATTAATTAAAATATAAATAAACGACATTTGTACTCATCTTTTATTCCTGAAGTGTGTTGAAGCAACCGGTGGACAGCGTGGACAACGTGGGCATGGCGCTCGACTCCTGGGACTGAATGCCGCATTCAGATCATTTGCATAAACTGCAAAACACAATTTAATATGAGCATCTATCATTCAAAATACTAAACAAACTTTAAAAGTAATTTTTAATATTAAAGAATAGTAAATTATCAAAATAAAATTATTTGTTTAAACCAATTGTGAATAATTTTCCACTGCGACATTCACAGAACATCCACTCAACCCAACACACCATCCTCGCTTCAATAACGTTTATTTCAAAATTAATTATTTTCTGGAGGGTTGATATTAAGGGATGAAACTATAGTCAATAGATGAGGAATTGAATGTTGAAACCCGGTTGACTGGTTATTAAATTACAGCCGTTTTTAAAACATGTTTATCTAAAGTTACGGAAAAACTGTCGTTCATATTTTCTCTCAGAAAATTAATAAAATTCGCCAGGTTTACAAACAAAACTATAGACAGTCCACATTTTCAAACCTCTTCAAAATTAAATGTTGTAAACAACATTTTTAAAACTCATATATTTTAAATATTGGGTAAAAGTCACCGCTAGTAAAATCAAATTATTAAAGGAGATTAATTTAAATTTTCTGCTTTGAACCGGACATTAATTATTTTATGAGAAAAATAATTGTAAAAGTAAAATAAAGCTTGCCCCAGAACAAATCGTCGCTTAGATTTGGGCCTTTTCGTATACTGCTTTTATACATATACAAAAACAATTAGTTGACAACTTTCATACAATTTAGTATACAAAGATGCCATCGAAATACGAAGAATTACGCGAAAATATTTTGTACAAATGTGTTCAAAATAGGCATATATCCACAAGAAAAGTAGCTTTAGAGTTAAAATCTACAACAAGGACTGTTCAAAGGGTGTTAAGAAGATATAATGAAACGGGTAATACACAAAATAATGTGGAAGTGGATGAAAACCTGGATTTTTAGATCAAAATATTGAGAAAATGTCTTGGAGGCTTTGTGTAAAAATAAAAATCTTTCTGTGAGAGATTTGGTTAAGAAATTTGAAACTACTCAATCAACAGTCCAGAAAATTAAGCTAAAGAATTCTATAAAGTATTTAAAAAAACAAAAGTGCCATGAGATTTTGTAAAGAATATTAGAACTATTCCAAGTTCATGAATGAAACAAACTCTAAAGAGGGTTCAGTATGCACATGTCTAATCTGCAATTGCAGATTTTGGGCAATTACAATCCATCATATTAGTTATTTAATTAACAAATATATAAGTGTTTGGTTAATGACTGAAAATATGTTTACAAGTTAATTGAAGCACGAGACAATTAATGTTTTACGTAATTTACCAAATCAAAATACTTCTAGAAGAATATTTAATCGTCCAACAAAATTATTTAGGCCAAGGATTCACAAATAAATGGTTTTTACACAGATGTACGCGGAACGTAGGTTTATATTGAAACCAGATTCATTTTCATAATAAAAATATGATTAAATATCGTTCAAAAGATGGAGAATTCAAAATTTAAAACCAATTTCAATTATCTTGACTAGTTTAAAAGTTACAGCCGACATATTTACAGCCAATTTAAATTTTAAAAGATACACTCACCTGCAAAAGTACTGGAAGTGAAGCGTCCGGACACGCCATCAAACATCAAGTCCCCGGGGCCATCATCTCCTCCAGCTCGGCTTTCTGGTGCTCCAGATTCTCCGTCGACTTCTTGCAGCTGTCCAAAGTCACCTGAATGAACACAGACCGGGTGTCAAACATATCAAGTCTCTTGTGTTAGGATGTTGTCATTAATGAATTAATTGAATGTATAACTAAATCACCACACCTTTTACCCATTATTGGGTGAAATCACAGCCACTCGCACTAGCACGTGATTATTTTCAAGCGACCAGCTCTAGTCAGCGTTTTGTTTGCAAGTGCGGAGCTCGAGCTCGTTGCATGATGACTCGCCCGACTAATTAATTGATGACACAACTCAATACATTGAAACTTACACAACATGTCTACATTTCAAATAAAATATTTCTCATTTTACTTTTTTCATTAATTCTTATAAATTATTATTGTTATATATTTTTTATAAAAGTAAACAAATTTAAAACATGAAACGTTTATACGTGAATAATGTCCCAGTAATGGGTAAAAGGTATGATTTGATTTATAAATAAGTTTCTCACCAATGCCAGTACATTTCCGTCTGATTCCATTCTCTTCTCTTGCTGCCGACATGAAGAGTAGGTTTCTGAAGAGCGATCGTCGTCGACACCATCACCACAGTGTTTGCTCTCCAAGTATTTCTAATGATTTGTTTAAAATATCGATCGGTACCAATTCCCAATCAGCGCAGGAATGCAATAAGAGCAGGACAGCTGCTCTCTGGCGAAGCTCATTCTGTTTAAATTCCTCGACTCCGGTTCTGCAGGTTCTAATCTCTTCTCTCCACGGAGGGTTTCATGTCGTTGTGGATGAGAGTATCCAGTGCTCGCATTTCTCTCCGATTACGCCTGGAACAAACAATAAACACTTACTATTAATTGTAATTGCTAATTACCGCTAACTTTTGTTTAGCTAATCGATAATAAACATGACTTCCTTCCTCCTAGGTGCCTCCCCCTCATTCCCCAGCACTCAATTCAATACAGTGACCGCTAGTCTATTCAGGGAGATTCATTTTCATTATTTTAGGACAGAACATTTATTTATATCCAACTTTAACTTGAAATATTTTTGACCAAAATAATTCCGGAAGGTTTAACAATTAAAAATATAGTTAATTACCCTTCATAATAACTGACACTAGCTAACAATTTACTAGCGTTATCATTAACAAATATCTAGTTACTATTCATCATTATTATTTTAAACTGAATATGAATTTATTTCACAAATTCTCAAATAAATATTAAACAAATAATTAAAAAATAACAATGTTCTTACATTATTGATGTTGAGAGCAGCAGATTTAATATTCAAACTCGTCTTTGCTGATGCCTCCGGAGTGTTGATACACGCTGAGGATGCTTGCAGGTCCCGTGATGTCCCTATAAACATAAAAACAATATATTAGTGACACACTTCATAACATTTATTAAAGTTAATAATGATAACAGAGAAAACAATTAATAGAATAGCTCGAAAATGCTTCAAAAGAAGAACCTACCATTTAGAAGGCTTTCGAATGCCATCACCAACTACAAAATGGCTGAATTGAGTAAATATTATTAAGACTGTATTTGTAAACGCTGCTTGTTGAGTGCAGGTGAACTTGAATACGCACAGACTTGTTTAATTATTGTTTCAGCTGCCATCAAATCAATACTTTTATCAATTTAAATATATAGAAAGCAAATGATAATACATAACATGAATACGTATTTAGCATTAACAATATTTGAATTAAATTTTTATAAATGAAAATTGAGAAAGATACTCAAAATGAATAGAATATTGTTTTAAAATAATAATAACAATTGGCAAAACCAACTAGTTAAATACATTATTAAGATGTCGTAACACTTGTAGCTGTTATGTATTACAAAGTACATTTTACACTATTTTTAAGTACAAATATCTATCGAAAATATTATAATAATGTTCTCGTGAACTATTTACCAGTATTTTGTTATAACGTACAATTATTTATCCAGCAACATTCAACAACACAGCGTCATACAAGACTAAATTTATGGAATAAACAGGTTCACTTCGGCAAATTTATCGTTTGAACAAATCAAATTCTTTTATTAATTTATATAAAATAAAGAAAATACTTTCAAATTCAGTACTTTTACACATTTTCATGTATAAAAAGTAATATTTATGTATGTAAATAATAATAAATAATATATATCACGCTTTTCGAAATAAAAACACAATTTATAACTGTTAAAATCTAAAGATATGCAAAAATATTATTGTGATTTTAAAGAAAATTTATTAAAAATCTTGTTCAAATATGATGTTAAAGCCGTTTATATCAAATTTAATTGTTGAAATGTAATATTCCTATGTTATCGCATCCTATAAATGTGTTACGTAATTTATGTAATAAAATGTTGATACATTTTTAATTATCAAAAACTATATTTCTAGGTGAAATTTGTATCAAAATCGTCAGAATAACATCTATACTTACGAAAGGCACTGTATTTTATTAATATTTACTGATATTTTTACTTAAAACCACTAATTTTCTAGCAGCACATCTAGCTACCACGCTTGCAAGTTATGAACTGTGAAGTCGACGCAGCGCCAGCGACCTTCCGAGCAAACCAGTGCACATCAAAATGTCTTGGAGTGTATTTTATGTATAAACATTATAATTTATTGAAAATGACATATATTTAATAACATTAATTCAAAAATTGTTTTTTTAATTAGTGTTTATGAATTTCATCAGTAATTAAAATATTTAAATACAGAAATAAGTATGTAAACATTGAATTTAAAAAAAAACTAGTACTTAAAATATGATTAAATTTACAACATAGAAATAGGGAAACAATTCTTGAATTTCTATCGTATTTTAATAAAAAAAAAAATCAAAATAATAAATTTAATAGGGATGGTTTTATCGGGATCTATTGCTAGGTATAAGTATGTCCATAACGCCTCATTTCAACTAACTTTTCACATGTTTGTTGATAGTTTATTGAAGTAAACGTAATTGTTTATATGTGTAAGAAGTTTCATAGCTGAGAATTAAATAGGGATGGTTTTAACGAAATCTATTGCTAGGTATAAATGTATCCATAACACCTCATTTAACTAAAATTTCACTTTTTTGTTCATTACTTATTGTAGTACATGTAATTTTTTATATGTGTACGAAAAGTTACGGAAAAACTGTCATTCATATTTTCTCTCAAAAAATTAATAAAATTAGCCAGATTTACAAACAAAACTATAGGCAGTCCACATTTTCAATTCTCTTCAAATTTAAAAGATACACTCCATTTAAATATTGTAAAGAAAACTTTTAAAACTCATATATTTGAAATATGTGAAACAATTACCCAAAAGGATAAAAGTATTAGTGAACTTTATTTATAAAATACAATGACCGCTAGTATAAATAATTGTTGAAGGATGATTTAATTAAATATATTTATATCAATCATTTAGTTGAAATATATTTGTATAAAATAATACCGGAACGTTTAACAATGAAACATCTAGTTAATCATCCGTAATTTGTTTGTTTTTTATACTAACTGTCATTGTATCACAATGTTTCAGTAGCTGATAATCTGCTAATAACCTGTCAGCTAGCAAAGTATTGTGTTACAGATGAGAACGATTCATCATTATAATTTTAAAGTGAATCATTCATTATTATACGATTTAAACAAATAATAAATATGTTGTAAAGATAATTATTATATATTATGAAATGGGGTAACATTCAGTCATCCTGATACACCATCCTTGCTTCAACCACATTCTCAATCTACCAAACCCTCTCATCTATATTCCATTCATCATCTCTAACCATTCCGTCCATTTACACAATCTATTCCTAACATCTGATTCTCACCATCTCTTCACACTCAACTCAACCAAAACATTCTGTTTCCATATTTCACTCATCAAATCATCAACTTTCTCTCTCCTTCTCTCCTCATCACGTGGTCAATTTAAAAAAACATATTCATTACTGTTTACAACAGACTTTTACCCAAATCATTTCAAAAGGGACTCATTTAAATATAATTGTTAATATCTACGAATAGTAAATAAGCTTCCCGGATTAAATGAACTCTAGTTATTTGGGCTGAAATGTTGGTGCTCCCTCGCGGGATAATTAAGTAAACAATGCGTATTGCTCCCCAAATTATTTTAGAGGAAATTGTTTCAAGTAAATGTTGTCGAGCATACAAATCTCTATTTAAATCAATAAACAATATTAATTTCGCATGCTTTATATAACTGTAAAAACTAGTTTTCTCTTTTCAATAGAAATTATTTGAAATGATTAAATATTAATTCTGTCCGTTTTCAAATTTAAATATTGTAAAGAAACCTTTTTAGAACTCATTTGTTAAATATTGGAAACAATTTATTTATATTCAACTTTTACTTCAAACATTAATAATTTTAGAGAGAGACTTGTTAATATAGTTAATTACCCTAGCTAATAATTGACTAGAGTTATCATGAAACAATATCTAGTGGATTGTCAGTTAGTATAATTATGTTAAAGTTGCTTACATTGATGTTGAGATGACACCAGCTGCTCCATGATAATACTGAAGCTGCAGGAGATGCTTGCTGGTCCAGTCATGTCCCCCCTATAAACATACAAACAATGTATTACTAACAGACACTCATACACTTCTTGTTCTGTCCGTAGTCACATCTGCACATGGCGACGTTTGTTCGCTACTACTGTTTACCTTCAAACATGCAAATCATTTTACTTTTAATATTATTATTAGAAATAAATATTGTTATTGTTATATTTTTATTTATAAACACAAAAGTAAAATAATAACTTTGAAATATGTTATCGTTCATGTACCAGATGTACCTACGTACGAAAACTATGTAAAGGCCGTGTCTCAATTAAATTCTAAACAAATTATTCATCATTTCTTTTCTTATTTTTATATACGATATAAGATAACTGCAATAAATGTTTTACTTCTTTTTAACTTTGTGCAAATTTGCATCTGATTTATTTTCATGGACTACATACTTTTTAGACTAATTGAAAAATATAAATAAATGATATTATCACTTATCTTACTAATAGAGATATTTTAAAAGTACAAAGAAACAAAAAATATAAATCAAAAACATCTCACCTGTTTTGAGCTTTCACTGTGCACACTTGTTTCTCCTTGGTTTTATCGTTGATTTGTGCTGATTGTAAACCAAGTCTTCCATAATAATTGGTTTTAAAGTCGATAAATGTTGTTTTCATTCCCTGACATCTGTCTATGGTTTGTGTGTGAAAACCATACCTAAAAACGACATTGCCACATTATTTAAATTAATTGAAGTTCAAACTCACTTAGTTTTAGTTTATAATCACATCATTTTACAAATGTAATATACTTGTCAAATATCAGTTTCTGACAACTAACATACTACTGCCACCTATTCATAATACCTTGAACTGTATCAGTGGCGCAGTATGCATCAAAATTATTGGGTGTTTATATTATAAAAATAATTTCATTTCTAATCAATGAAAACTACTCTATATTATTTATTAATAATTATTATTAACGTTCAAAACATATTTTTTTATTATAAGCAACATTTAACCCCGAAAACTAATATATTAATGTCTTTGCCCCCAAAATAGTCCACGGATTTTTTTACCCGCCTAAGTAATTTAGTGATAAATTAATTCTCTACTTTTGACATTTATATTTGAATTCAAAATGACTGAAAAACTATTTAAACTTATTTTAAAACAAATATGTATATAATTTAAACGTAAAATAATTAAAATAAAATAGATTGGTGCTTCAATTAAGTTAATTAAAATTAATGAGATTTTGTAAAGAATATTCGACTATTCAAACTTCATGAATGAAACAAACTTTAAACGGGGTTCAGTACGCACATGCCTAATCTGCAATTGCAGATTTTGGGCAATTACAATCAATCATATTAGTTTTTTAATTAACAAATATATAAGTGTTTGGTTAATGACTGAAAATATGTTTACAAGTTAATTGAAGCACGAGACAATTAATGTTTTACGCAATCAAAAATACTTTTAGAAGAATATGTAATCATCCACCAAAATTATTTAGGCCAAGGGCTCAATTAAATGGCTTTTACACAGATGTGCGCGGAACGTAGGTTTATATTGAAACCAATCCATTCATTAAACAATCAATCTTCAACAAACATTTTCATAATAAAAATATGAATAAATATAGTTGAAAAGATGGAGAATTCAAAATTTAAAACCAATTTCAATTACTTTACTCGCAGAAAAATAATAAAATTAACCATATTTACAGGCAATTCAAATTTTAAAAGATACACTCACTTGAAAAAGTACACGCCATCAAACGTCAAGTCCACGGGGCCATCATCTCCATTGCTGGTTCCTCCAGCTCGGTTTTCTCGTACTTCAGATTCTTGGTAGACTTCTTGCAGCTGTCCAAAGTCACCAAAATTCACACAGAGCGGGTGTCAAACCAGTCGAGTACAAATCAATTTTAAAAAGCAATGTCTCTTGTGTTAGGATGTTGTAATTAATTAATTAATTAATTAATTGAAAGTATAATTATATCATCACATCTTTTACCCATTATTGGGTTGTTAGTGGTGAAATTTGTAGGTCATTGTTTTCAATGATGATAAATAGCTACAATTCAATTTAAATATTGTTCAGAAAACTTTTAAAAGTCTTATATTTTTTAAATATTGGAAACAATTACCGAAAAGAGTAAAAGTATTTATAAAATACAATGACAGCTAGTAAAAAGAAAAATACTTGTAATAAAAGTGATGGAAATATAGTTGCTCACCCTTAATACTAACTGATAATCAGTAGCAACACGTGTCACTAGCACTAACAAATCACTAGCGTTATCATTTACCATGAAATAATGAAAAAATATTCAATTTTCTTACATTTGCAAGAGATGTGGTATGAACACCAGCTCTACTCAGCGTTTTGTTTGCAAGTGCGGAGCTCGAGCTCGTTGCATGATGACTCGCCCGACTAATTAATTGATGACACAACTCAATACATTGAAACTTACACAACATGTCTACATTTCAAATAAAATATTTCTCATTTAACTTTTTTCATTAATTCTTATAAATTATTATTGTTATATTTTTTATAAAAGTAAACAAATTTGGTTGGCAACATTGTATTTGTTAAGGAAGACGTAAAATTAAAGCCCCAGTGATTTTTTAATTTATTAGTGTTAATAGTGAATATTTAATAGGTGCGTACAAATCAATCTATCTCTAAAATACGCTGCTCCAAAGTAATAAAAAAGAACAAGTAATTTTAAACGTAAAATCATTGTAAATCTCAATAATATTATACCGCAAGGTCACAGTCTACGCTAAGTAACTAGCATTCAAAGAAGACTTACCTACACAAACACGTACACTGAGTCTAATAAACAGTGTTACCAAACGTAGTAAAAATAAAAATAAAACAAATGGCTTCAATTGACGATATTAAAAAACTACTTGAACCAATGAATAAGAATATAGAAAATATACAAGAATCACTTAATACACTGAACAACACAATATTTAATTTAAAACAAGAAAATAAAAACAAATATGAAAATCTCGAGAAACAACTTAGAATAAAAGATAAACAAATAAATCAATTAGAACTTAAAATCCGTGAGAAAAATATCATACTTTTTGGAATAGAAGAGCTACCTAGGGAGAACTTGGAAGAAACAATACTGCGAACCATACACACTAAGATGAATTTACCCAATATATCTGAAGCTAATTTGGAAGGAGCGAGAAGAATCGGAAAAAGTGAAAGAAATAAAATCAGACCAATCATTGTGGAACTAAACTCGAAAAGAATTAAAAAAGAAATAATGAAAAATGCCAAATCACTTCAAGCTCACAAAATATACATAGAGGACGATTACCCTCTAACAATAATACAAGACAGGAAGATCTTAAAGCAACATTTACTCAAAGCTAGAAAGGAAGGTCTAAAAGCCTCTCTTTACCAGAACTTACTCTACATAAACGGTACAAAATACACACTCGAACAACTAACGGTAAAACTCTCTGATAAATCAGAGACAGAAAACGATCCACCGACACTACAGGATACTAGTATCGAAAATATAACAACCCAAAATCCAGGAGAGAAAAACAACCAACAAGGATGCTCCCGAAGTACTGAAACCAGATCCCGTACACCAGTCCAAGGACCATTAGATCGTCATATAAAAACAAGACTACGTACCAACTCTACATCAAAAAACTCAAAAAACTCGGAGATCAAAAAACAAAAGACATAACTACAAACAACAAAATATGTAATGAACACAAAAACACAAATACAAATTATACACTTAAAATTATTTTCTGGAATATTTCCGGCTTTAACAACTTATTGTCTTTAGATAACGACACTGTAAACATTTTATTAACTGGTAATGTCCTGTGTTTTGTTGAAACTTGGCTTCACCAACCACTCGAATCCCTCCCTCCTTTTTTAAATGAATACATTTGTATATCCCAAGTCCAAGCAACCAAAGAGAAGGATCGAGGCAGAGCTAGTGGAGGCATCATCACTCTTGTAAGAAAAAACTCCTATATCGAATCAAATTTAATTGATTACTCAAACTACTGGATCTTTAATAGTATTAAAATCAATAAATTTAAATGCGTTATTGGAAATATTTATCTTAAACCAAACTTACACGATGAAGAATGTATTAAACTACTCTCCGCAACAACGGAAGAAATAATAAATAACTACGACAATTACTGTTTTTTAACTCTTGGAGATTTCAATGCAAAAATTGGAAATCTAAATCAACTAGAGGAAGACATGATACCAAACCCTAATGTGTTAGAAGGAAGAACTTCCACTCTAACCGCAACCAACCGCAGAGGCCACCTTTTAGTTGAGGCAATGGAGTATCTTGGAATGACAGTCTTAAATGGTCGCTGTCAAGGGGATATACCAGGTAAGCCAACTTACATAAGTTCAAATGGACACAGTATAATCGATTTGTTATGGGCTAATGTCAATCTTCTTGATGTCACTCAGAGCATCGATATCATACCTACTCTTTCAAGTTCAAACCACTCTATTTGCACGATTAGCATTCAATCAGATTTAAACTCTAATATGAGAATAACGCCTGAAAATACTTGCAACGTCATTGCTAATAAAGACAGTACTTTTGAAAAATTTGTCCCAACTCCAGACAAACTTACCCTTTTCTCACAGCACATGAGTGAATCTGACCTAATATACTTTAATAGTAATTACACAAACGAACTTCAAAATAACCTTACAATAGCAATTAATAATTCCGCTGTTAGTTCTACTATACTAACCGTGCTCACAAAAAAGAACGCAAACTGTAGTTCATGTCGAAAACCATGGTTTGACAAAAAATGTCATGAGCAAAAAACATTAGCAAATAAACACTTACGACATTACCGTAAAGAACGCTCAGAGGAAACATTATCGCGATACATCTCAAGCAAGAAGCAATATCGAAACACAATTAACACGTGCAGAAAAAATTACTTTAGTGAAATACATAACAAACTATCAGACGCTAAAAACAACTCCGAATTCTGGGCCACTATAAACAAATTAAGACCTAGAAACGAACCTTTTAACGAAATAATAACGTTAAACCAATGGGAAGAATTTTATAATGATATCTATCCTCCAAAACATGCAGAAACTCTAAATCTGCAAGACTGTATGCACCCATTTCTAGATAAAAATATCACTCTCGACGAACTTCAAACAAGTATCCAGTTAGTAAAAAATAACAAAACCGCCGGCAGTGATAACATCCCAAATGAGCTATTGAAAAATCTACCTTCGAACTGGGAGCATTATATGCTCAACATGTTTAATAAAATCATGGAAACAGAAACGGTGCCAAATCAATGGCACGAAATACAACTAAAAATGCTACACAAAAAAGGAGATACAGCTAACCCCCTGCAATATAGAGGAATCTCTCTTATTAATACCACCTGCAAACTATTTACTCGCATAATTTATAACAGAATACAAAGTTGGGCCGAAGAAAACAATATCATAAAAGAAAACCAAATGGGCTTCCGAGCCGGAAGAGGCACTACCGACAGTATCTTTACCCTTACATCAGCTGTACATTTGCAACTCCGTCTAAGTAAATACTATGTGTACGCAGCATTTATAGACTTTACGCGTGCCTTCGACTCCGTAAATCATAGCCTACTATGGAAAAAACTCTTTGACATAGGAATCAGTGCAAAGCTTATAAGAATTATAAAAAATTTGTATGATAATGCGAAAGTCTGTGTCAAGAATAACCAACATAATATCTCCCAATATATAGAAGTAACGGAAGGCGTTCTTCAAGGCGATGTCCTTAGCCCTTTGTTATTTATACTAATGATAAATGACTTAGAAGATTGTTTACGTGAATCAAATCTCCGAGGTATCAACATAAATGACCAATCTGACTTGATTTTACTGGCCTATGCAGACGACATAGTTCTATTGGGAACCTCACCCATAGACATAAACCTAAAGCTAAAAGCACTAGAAAAATATTGCAAGGAAAACTTATTATGTATCAACACCCAAAAAACAAAAATTCTCACATTCCATCGTGGCCGTCCAAAAACAAACGTACCTTCCTTTATGTACAAAAACGAGGAGATAGAAAAGGTCACTAAATTCTGCTACCTTGGAGTAATGCTGTCTTCTTCCGGAAAATTCGGGGAAGCAGCAAAATATGCTGTCAAGAAAACTGCTATTGCAAGTAACACAGTAAAAGCTATTTTATCAAAAGCCAAATCGAACACATGGCATGAAAAACAAATATTAATTAACACAGTACTAAAAACTACCACCCTGTATGCCTCGGAAATATGGGGTTTACAACAGATAAATATACTAGAAACCACACTAACAAGATTCAATAAAAGTATCCTTTATTGCCAAAGAAACACCCCGAATTATATGATCCGAGCTGAAACTGGCATTGAACACATTCAAATATGCTTAATTAAAAAGGCACTAAGCTGGTTCAAAAAGATACTGGAAATGAACGAAACAAGATATCCTAAAATTATCTACAATAGACTACTTACACTAGATAATAATATACAAAACAAAATTGAGTACAACTGGGCATCTCAAATAAAAAATATCTTAATAGCTATAGGAAAAAACCAAATATGGGAAGAGCAGAGGATTACAAACAAGGATATAGAGGAAATAATAAAAATTTATAAAGATCATTTAGTAGCTCAAGACTTGCAACTAGTGTCAACCTGCAAATTCAACGAAATCTACAAATTTATAAAACAAGACTATGAAAGGGAAGAGTATTTGAATTTGAAAACCTCAATAAACAAAACACGAACAATCGCCCAAATTCGTTTGTCCAGCAAACGTAATATCAGCGTATCAATCAACCACATTAAATATCAAATATCACCAACAGAAATATGCTCTATCTGCAACTTAGGTGAAGTGGAAAATCTAGACCACGTATTCCTGCACTGCCCTTGCTACAACTCCATAAGGTTTCCCTTCCTGCAAAAATATCTTTCCGAAGCAGACAGTCCCACTTTAACATATAACCTACTTAATAATCTAACTTACAACAAAATTCAGGACATCTACAATTTCGTCACTAATATGTTCAAAATTAGAAGTTTTTGTAGAAATGAATAGACAATTATTATTTGTAACAATCTAATCCTAACTATCATCTTTATATCTTTGCCCCGCATAAGTCCAATAATATACACAATTAGAATATGTAACTGAAATTGTATGGAACTTGTAAATGTTGTCAACCCTTTTTGTATGAGAATTTTCTCGAATCAATAAATTTATTATTATTATTATTATTATTATTAAACAAATTTAAAACGTGAAATGTTTATATGTGAATAATTTCTTTTTTGCTCATTTCCCAGTGATGGGTAAAAGGCGTGATTTTATTTATAAATAACATTCTCACCAATGCCAGAACATTTTCGTGCACCGAGTTTCCGTCTGATTCCGACTCCAAGTCGCAGTTGAACACGCACTGGAGCATTGATAATAAACAGCGCCACATAGTGCAAATGTTTCTGATCTGCCACGTAGAAGAAGAGCAATCCATTCTCTTCTCTTCCGACATGAAGAGTAGGTTTCTGGAGAGCGATCGTCGTCGCCACCATCACCTGTCTGAAATGAAAAAACATATTATTTATTTATCTAAGGCAACACCAGCACTCCAAGTATTTCTAATGATTTGTTTACAGTATCTATCGGTACTAATGCGTCACTAATTCCCACGCTAAACTAACAATCGCATTCGTAAGCCAATTAGCGCAGGAGTGCAATAAGAGCTTGACAGCTGCTGCAAGCTTTCAATGACTAATTGAAAAACAGAAGAACCACTCTCTTTGACAAAATGTATTTAAAGAAAAGTACCTGGACGTGCTTCAGTAGTAAGTTGTACATGTCGCCGTAGAGGCACCTCGCTTGCATTTCTATAGCTAGCTCTCTGGCGAAGCTCATTCTGTTTAAATTCCTCGACTCCTGTTCTGCAGGTTCCAATAGAGAACTCTTCAACGGCTTGGATGAGTACGCAGCGGTAGGGACAGTGGTCACATTTCTCTCCGATTACGCCTGGAAGAAAGAATAAATAGTTACTATTAATTATAATTGCTAATTGCAATTACTAATTGGATATGCAGCTTAATCCCAATTACTCAGACACAATCGTATTTTATTGAAACCGCTAACTTTTGTTTAGCTAATCGATAATAAATATGGCTTCCTACCTTCCAGTAGCAGTCGAATCCACAGGAAACGCATCATCCACCTGGTGCACAACTATCCTGTGACACTGACCCACTGGTCGGTGGACAACAGCCGACGCCAGCGGTGAAGCTGAAAATAAACAAGACATGTTCCATCTTAACAATTTCTATTCTACAGGCTGGTGACTCGCTCAGCCGGTCATAGGACTTTCACATGGGAAATCAATTTATTGCAATTTCCTGCTTCCCTAATTATTTTAAGCAAAAACGCTTAAAATAAAAGTTTTAGGGCATCAAATTCTGCATCTAAATCAATAAACAGAATTACTTTTACGTGCTCTGTAACGACAGAAATTAAATATAAAAATGTCGAAAATATTGATAGCCATGGAATTGAACAAAAAAAAATTAAATAAATGCTTGACGTTTTATCTGTCAATACATCAACGTTTGACGTTGTGACAGATAAAATGTCAACGTTTGGAGAAATATGACTTACACAATCAGCGAAAAAAATCAATTTTTAAAATTGTACTATAGTGGATATAGCATTATCAGGGTACGCGATATATTTGCGGGATTATATCCTGATAGATCAATTCCAACAAAATCAGCAATACAACAAGTTATTAAAACTCAAGACAAATTTGGATCAGTATACGTTCTGTATCAGAAATGCGATAAAAAGCAGAAAAATATTGCACCGGTGGAAGAAGATGAAGCGGAAGAAAACGCTAACGAAATAAATATACTCGCAGCTGTAATTAATAATCCAAATATTAGTTTGCGATAAATTGCATCTGATTTTGGAATACACCATACAACTGCCCTAAAAATATTAAGAAAACATAAGTTTAAGTCATATAAATTCTCCGTACACCAAGAAATTTTTGAAAATGATAAGTTTCAACGCATGACCTTTTGCGAAAGAATTATGGACATGGCTAATGTGGACGAAAATTTTATCAACAATATTTGCTTTTCTGATGAGTCTACCTTCAATATAAATGGAGAGCCAAATGTTCAAAACTTTCGTAATTGGCATCAGGAAAATAAAAATTTAATACTAACTAATCATTCACAATATCATGGGACAGTGAATGTTTGGATAGGATTATTGGGCCGTAATGTAATAGGGCCATTTTTTATTGATGGAAAAATGAATGGCGATAAATATTTAGAATTGCTTCAAATCGATGTTGGACCTGCCATTGACAATGTTGCAGGAGAAAATATTGTTTGGTTTCAGAAGGACGACTGTCCAGCACATTTTACAAACACAGTAACTTTATATTTGAATAAGGTTTTCCCAAATTGTTGGATTTGCCAACTCAATCACCGGCTTTGTCATCTAATGACTTCTTTCTGTGGGGCCATTTAAAAAATGAAATTTACTAAAGTAGGCACCCAAATGTGGATTCTCTAAAACAAAGAATTGCAGAGGAATGCAGGAATATTACAGCCCGGCAGCTATCAAATATGCGCCGTAATTTTTACGAAAGACTTGGGTTTTGCTTAGCGAACAATGGAGATGTTTTTAAGCGTATGCTCTAGACTAGAATATGTATTTATTATGTCCAGTATAGTTTAATTTTGTTATAAATAAATTTTAGTTCTGATATTAAAATTAAATAAATAAACTGTTTACTGGCCTACTTAATTATGAATGTTTTATAAAATATAAATATTTTCTCTTGCAGGTACAATGTCAAACGTTGACATTTTATCTGTCACAACGGCAAACGTTGATGTTTTGACAGATAAAACGTCAAACATTTTTTTTTGTTTCATTCCATGGCTATCAATATTTTCAACATAATTTTCGACATTTTCATATTTAATTTCTGTCGTTACAAAGCACGTAAAAGTAATTCTGTTTATTGATTTATATGCAGAATTTGATAAGCTACAATCACTCAGAATCAAAAACATCTACTCACCCCCTTAGATGAATCACACTTCTCCCCGACGAATACATTCGCCGGTGATGAGCACGGAATGAAATAGTCGTTTTGGACCTCTGGGCGGCCGCAGTAACCTGCTGCATGCACAGGATTCGCAACGAGCTCCTGCAAAAAAAAAGAAATTATTTTCATTATAGGTTAACAACCATGACATAACTCATTGGTACTAAGGAGACCAAAAACGCAGATTACTGTCTAAGTAGAAGATGACGGTTAAAAAAAAATCTTACTCACGTGGAATCTAATCCAGATATCCAATAACTCGCCCACTAGCCCTCATTCCCCAGCACTAAATTCGATACAATGACCGTTGCTAAAAATAAACTATTCAGGGAGATTTATTTTAATTTTCTGTGTTGAACCGAGATCTGTAACGGCAGTAATAGGTATAAGGCGTGATTAACTAAAAAGATCGAGATGTGCAAGAATTTTATTACTTTAAACAAAAACAAATAACTTAAATTTCTTTTATTTTAATTTTTAATATTTATCTCTTTTCTATTCTATACTATTTTATAATTTACGTACCAGACTTGAAATATTTCCTTGTAGCACGGGAGACTACATTGGAGGCAGGCGTCTCCCCATGGAATACGAAAACACCTGAAATCAAAAATAATTTTATTTGTGGTTTACCTACATTATTTGAGCTTCGAGAAAATAAACACAAGAAGTTTGTTCCATTTTGGAGAAAACAGCTGTCTTCAAGATGAATTGGGAAATGGTAGAGGAAGAAGATGGTTGCATTTCAAGACATTTTGAGATAAAATAAAACAAGTTCTATTTGATATTACTCACCGTCTTACCATCTTCTTAGGTGATGACAGTTCGGTAACCTGAGTTGGATAATGACGAACGGGGAGCATCGCTTCCTAGAAAACCACTTGAATCAAGGAGCCAGCTACCAGAGCTAGTTGACAAGGAGCCGGTCTCCGGGAGGCCTGACACGCAGAAACCGCCGTCTGTGCCCTACAAGGTGAAAGATTCACCATTTCATTTATTTTGAAGGCTTTCGAATGGCATCAGCACCTACCAATAAGAACACGGAATCACCTGTGGTTGCAAAAAAAAACAGTAACAGACCATTGATTTAACTGCACACCACTGCCACTAATTTACTAAAAATCATGTTCAAATATGATGTTAAAGTCGTTTATCTCAAATTTAATTGTTGAAATGTAATATTTCTATGTTATTGTATCCTCTATACGTGTTACGTACAAGGCAATTTATGTAACAAAATGTTGATACATTTTCAAGTATCAAAAACTATATTTCCAGGTAAAATTTGTATCAACATCGTCTGAATACCATCTATACTTACGAAAGGCACTATATTTTATTATTATTTATTGATATTTTTATTCAAAAACTCTAATTTTCTAGCAGCAAAATTACCTGTCATGTTCGTTACTTTTGGACTCGACACGCAGCGCATACGCACAACATGATTCTTCCAAGTAAACCAGTGCACATCAAAATGTCCTGGAGTGTATTTTATGAATAAAAAATGTCATATATTTAATAACATTAATTCAAAATATGTTTTCTAAATTAGTGTTTATGAATTTCATCGGTAATTAAAATATTAAAATTCAGAAATAAGTAAGTAAACATTCAATTTAAATAAAAGCTAGTAAATATGATTGAATTTTCAACATAGAAATAGGGAAACAATTCTTGAATATCTATTGTATTTTAATAAAAAAATAAAATAAATAAACATAAATTTAATGGGGATAGTTTTATCGGGATCTATTGCTAGGTATAAATATGTCTATAACGGTTCATTTAAATTAAATTTTCACTTTTTTATTGATTGTTTATTGCAGTACACGTAATTGTTTATATGTGCACGAAATTTCATAGCTGGGAATGAACTAGGGGCGGTTTTATCGTAATTTATTAATGAATACAACGAAACTTCTGAATTGTACTCTGTAGACCAACGTCATGGATGACGAGTAAGATGTGACGTCATTGCTGCATGAACTGAATCCCAGCCGCCTAACATGGCTATCGACACAGCAATTGTTTCCTACTTGCATCTCGATCAATGTATCAGTGTTTCGTTTATTGGTTATTGTAATATTTATTATTGTTTATATGTGTACGAAGTTTCATAGCTGTAAAATAAATAGGGGTGGTTTTATCGTAATCTATTGCTAAGTATAAATATGTCCATAACGACTCATTTAAATTAAATTTTCACTATTTTATTGATTGTTTATTGAAGAACATGTAATTGTTTATACATATATGAAGTTTCATAGACGAGAAATAAATAGGGGCGGATTTATCGAAATCTATTGGTAGGTATAAATATGTCCATAACGCCACATTTAACGTAATATTTCACTTTTTTGTTGATTTGTTATTGAAGTACATGTATTTGTTTATATGTGTACGAAATTTTATAGCCCAGAGTTGAACAGGGATGAAATAAATCAAATCTATTGCTGGAGACGGCACATGTCACACATGATGTATATATTGATGACGTCACTTCACTGTGTGCTCCTTTAAATCTATTGCTGGGTATAAACGTCTTATACTTCTATTTGGAACAATGTATCAATTTTCAGTCATTTGTTTATTGTAGTAAACATTATTGTCTATAAATATACTAAATTTCCCGTGATGAAGTTATTAAACTTCATCACGGGAAATTTAGTAACTATTAAGTTAAGGAAATAATGAAACTATTGCTGGCTAATGTATTGCTGCGGAACTGTCACTGACAGCTAGCAATACATTTGAACGGTAGAACTATAATTGAGGTAGGTTAGTGTATTGCTGGGAAAAAGTATTGCTGATTTCACATAGATTTGATTCTTTACATTTAAATATTAAAGATGCCTTTTACATGTAAAATCTATTTTCCATATATTTTATATAAAATTTTATTCTGATTGGCAGCGATTAGTTTCTACCATCTAGTGAGCGGTTTTAACATTATATTATAATTTCTATATAGAATTTTCGTGTTGTAGTATTTAATGTTAATGTAATCAGTTAAAATGAATACAGAAATTTATTGAAATTATTAGAATATAAATATCTATGAGCTATCCATAAAAATGTTAGACTGTTTGGGATATTTTTGAGAGATATGTGGTGCCATCTGTTACGTCATAAAATTTATAATACGCATGCACTCTTTCGATATTCGACCAACTTCGACAATTCGACCAAGAATCGACAATGGATTTACAAACAAATGGAAGTTATTTCATTAGTCGTGGATTGTTTTTTTGTGTGTGAATTTAATTAATCAGTGATATCAGGATTGTATATTGTTATGGTGTTCTTTTAGAATCAAGCAAATATTCTTTAATGTACTTTAAATTATAAAAATATCTCATGATGTCAGGTGAATCAGATATGGACTATTCTGATAATGATTGTGATGATGAATATGATTACTATAATACTGGAGAAGATTGTGATATAGAACAAATAGATCCTAGTAAAACGGATCCAGAATATTTTTCATACGAATGTCTGAGTGAAGAAGAAGTTGAACGCCTGTTAAATGAGTCTGTTGAAATATTAAGTAATAACCTTCAGATCACACCATCACTTGCCAAAGTGAGTTTTTGACAGTATTTTCAATGAAAACATTCCATTTACATTTAAAAACTTTGCATAGGTTCTTCTTCATTCACATAATTGGGCTATTCAAGATATCATACGAAAATATAGAGACAATGCCAGCCAGTTGTTAGTGATGTCTAGAGTGAAACCTCCACATACGCCTTACGTAAACTCTGCTCGCTGTATTACTTGTCCAGTGTGTGTCACTCCGCAAATCAGCGAACATTTCAGTAGCCTTTCGTGTGGACACTTATTTTGCAAAGAATGCTGGAAAATGCATTTTGAAGTGCAAATTGCTCAGGTATTTCAGGTCATTTATATTATTTGTTAAGCGTAGTGATGATTTATTGTGTTTTATGTTTGCAACTATTTTCAGGGCATATCAACGGCAATAAGTTGTATGGCACAAGATTGTGAAGTGTTGGTTCCCGAAGACTTTGTGCTCGCTTTGCTAACGAGAACAGCCTTAAGAGACAAATATCAGCAGTTTACGTTCCAAGATTATGTAAAATCTCACCCACAGTTGCGGTTCTGTCCGGGACCCAACTGTCAAGTTGTAGTTTATTCTAAGGAACCAAAAGCGAAACGCGCTGTCTGCTCACATTGTAAAACTATTTTTTGTTTCAGGTAAGTGAAACTTGTATTTTGTAGTTTTAATTCGATGAAAAGATTATAACATGAATAATTCTTGTAGATGTGGGACAGACTACCACGCGCCCACTGACTGCCAGGTGATCAAGAAGTGGCTGACAAAGTGCGCAGATGATAGTGAGACTGCAAACTACATCAGTGCGCACACGAAGGACTGCCCCAAGTGCCACATCTGCATCGAGAAGAACGGTGGCTGCAATCACATGCAGTGCTACAACTGCAAGCATGACTTTTGCTGGATGTGCCTTGGCGACTGGAAGGCGCACGGTTCCGAATACTACGAGTGCTCGCGCTACAAGGACAACCCCAATATTGCTCACGAGAGCGTTCACGCCCAGGCACGCGAAGCTCTGAAGAAGTACCTGCACTATTACGAGCGCTGGGAGAACCACTCCAAATCACTGAAACTGGAAGAGCAGACACTTGAGGCCCTGAAGACGCGTATCAACCAGAAGGTAATGAACGCGTTGGGCACGTGGATCGATTGGCAGTATCTGTTCACGGCAGCAACGCTGCTGGCCAAGTGCCGTTACACGTTGCAGTACACGTATCCATACGCGTACTTTATGGAGCCGGGGCCGCGCAAGGAGTTATTTGAATACCAACAGGCGCAGCTTGAGGCCGAGATTGAGAACTTGTCATGGAAAATCGAGCGTGCGGAGACCACCGACAGAGGCGACCTAGAGAACCAAATGGACATCGCCGAGAAACGACGAACAACACTGTTGAAGGATTTTTTAGATGTGTGATACGAGTATTTTCATTGAGCACGTTTGTATTTTTAATAATTCATTTATATTGAGATATGCAACACTGCATATTTTTTCGATTCGAATTATATAAGAATTTTTCATGGGTTTTGACTAAGAGTTACTAACTTACAGTTGGCAGCTCTTTGTCAGATAAATCAGTCTTAAATTTAAGTTACAGGAATAAAATTAAACAACTAGATATCTACGATTACTATTTTTCATGAAAACACATATAATTATTAAAAATATATACTGTCATTAGCTTCACAAGTTTTGCATAAAATTGATTTTTTTTATGAATTTTGTATAGCCAAATCAAGAATAATTTTTACGTTCCAGTTTTCCTGAAAAATAGTATATTCTGAACACATTTCAAAATAATTTTAGAGAAAAGTGCTTCAAATAAAAGTTAGTTACAGTTATGTAGCCCTTAATTGGATGCTAAAAATCAGTTTCAAATATTTGTTCTATTTTGATTAAAAATACTGTTTGACTCGTGTTTCCAGTAAAGTAGTGATTTAAATTTCTAACTTTATACACAGTTTTATAAAAAATTCTGACTTACCTGTGCATTTAAATTGTATTTGCATTTAATAAACATATCATGAAATATTTTCACAGTGTAAGATTCTGTTTCAGTATTTATAACTTAGATATATTGTGATGTACTGGATTTATAAGTTGAGTTATTAGGTCCATCTATAATGAACTATTTCACTTAAATATTCAAATTAGAAACGTCGAGAAAATATTTTAAAAGCAAAGAATAATGCGATTCAATGTTATTCATTTATAAGATGATGATTTCCACTGTCAAATATTTCAAAATAATTTCCAACTTTGAAGCATTTTTTAAAAAATTAATTTGGAATTGGCAGGGGAAATATTTTGAAAAGTGATAAAATACTTATTTAAATTGTTAGTACATTATCGTGGACCTCATATTTGTATTTTTAAAATAATTTTAATTTTTGTGTATGGTTAATTTATTTATCTCGATGCGGCTATTTTAAGGGAGTGCAGTTTTATAAATAATTAAATTGATAGTTACACCACTTATTAAAATCTTTCAAACGATTCTACCAATTTGGCATTAGTTATAATTGCTTTTGTACTAAAAAAAAAAAAGTTGGCAAATATTTATAATCAAGATATTGTAATGTTCATTTTAAATAAATTCAAATCCTATGTAACATGTATTTTATAACAGATTTCTGTTAGTTAAAATTTATGTAATAAATAATGTATGCGAAACGAAACACATGTTTTACGTGATGGAAACGTTCAATTAAATTACATTCATTAAACTTTAAGATAAAAGTGTCAAATAAAATACGTATATATTAAAATTTATTTATATTTTTATTTAATATAATTAATTTATTTAAATTAAGCAGGTTTTTCAAATAAAGTTTATAACTTATTTTTATGAGGGTAGTCTCAGAAGTACCTGACTACGTATAAATGGCAATTATTTGAAAACAATTACTCTGGTGGAAAGTACCAACATTATGAAGCTTAAGTTTGAAGATGCTATATTGTTTAGTTTTCTGTTTAGTATTTGTTTCACAGCCATCAATAGTAAACCTGGAAAAAATTGGTCATCGTTACATGATACAATACTTTCATTTTAAAAGTCTCAGTCTGACCAAAGTCGAAGTAGATTATACTCCGGGGTAGCCTGCACCTTTTTTACAACAATAAAATACTAGGTGGTAGAGTTTAAACGAGGCCGTACGAGCTACCAAGACGAACTTGCAGTGGTCAACCAAATGAGGTGGCCATGCCAGGAATCCACAAAATAGTATTGAATGACCGTCGACTGAAAGAGTGTGAGCTAACAGGTATGGTAGGCATTTAAAAAAGTACTGTAAATCGCATATTGACTGAAAATTTGGATATGACAAACCTGTACGCAAGATGGGTGCCTAGTTTGCTTACAATGGAACAAAAACAGCGCCATGAGGATGTTTCAATCGAGTGTTTGGCGATGTTCTGGAAGGGCAGAATTGGCTTCAAGGAATGCGAAGACAGTTTCATCTGCATGCAAGGTCATGGCATTTTTTTTGGGATGTGCCTTCAAAAAGGAAAAGTGTGCATTAAGCGAACTTATTGTAGCGTTTGAGTGATGAAATCAAGAAAAAACGACTGCATTTGGCGAAAATGAAAGTTTTGTTCCTTACGCACCGTCAGATTTAGCTCCCTTGTATTATTTTCTCTTCCCAAACTTGAGAAAATGGTTCTGTGGTAAAAGATTTGCTAACAATGAAGAGGTGGAGTTTGCGGTTAATAGCTATTTTGAGAAGCTCGACGGTTCTCACTATAAACAGATTATCGAAGCTGTTGAACATCGTTGGGAAAAGTGTATCGAGCTAAAAAGAGACTATGTATAGAAATAAAGATATTTTTTTCCCATATTTTGTGTTTTCTTTGTTAGGTCGGGTAGTTCTGAGACTACCCTCGTATATACAAATAAATTCAATAGAAAAATGTATACAATGTTGAAAACGGAAATTTCTATCAATGTTAAATTACCGGTAAATTAAAAGTAATGCTGCAAAAATAATAGAATATCACAATGTTTCTGCAGAATGCACAAAATTAATCAAAGAACAAAAAATGTCGACTCTTATAAACGAATAACAAATATGAAAAGAGAACTTGAAATTTACCGAATAATTAAAACTTTTATTTATTACTTTGAAAACCCGTAATGTGGCAAAAATAATGCCTATACATTAATATCCAAAAAGTGAAGAACCATTTTTATTTCCGACTGTTTTTGAATGGCGATTAAGGGTGTTGTACTATTTGTTGACTAGTTTATATTTTTCTCTATCAAATGTTCTTAATGTTTTTCTTAAATTAGTTAAAATTTTCTACCACTTTGTTTTCTTTGAAATAATTTTAGAAAATTTAACACCGGAAAATTAAAGTTGATTATCTTTAATCGATGTTCTTTACTAACAATTGAAAATTTCATTTGTTACTATTAGATTATCGGATATTAACTAATGAATAAGCATCATTTCCAATTTTAAATTAAAATATAATTTATTTTTTTTAGAGACTATTTGTACTTAATTTATATACAAATTAATAATTGAAATAAATCATATGAACAAAATTGTATATACATTGCTGAAAAGACCAAACAGCATTTATATTTATAAAAATAATAATTATACTAATGTTAACATATACAGAGTTGATAAATCATTAGCTTGCATGGTACGCAATTTAAATATAACGTGTAATCGAAATTAAAAAGTATAAGAATGAATTAATTAGTAAAGATAAAATCTTTCTCTGAGTGTAAAATAATGCCTTCTTCATCGTCATCGTCAAGGCACTCGGATTCCATGCGTTCATACTGCTTGAGGAGCTCCACTTGATCACAGATGATCTTATCGTCCACCAGCTTGTGGTCGGTACTGACGCTGCCGCCACAGCGTTGTTTGTGCTTGAGTAAACTGACTTTCTGAACATAGCCCTTGTTGCATAGGTCGCACACAAACTTCTTGATATTGTTGTGCATCATCTCATGTTTACGCAGATTGCTTTGTTGTGTAAAGGCTTGGAAGCAGATCTCGCAGGTATATGGTTTGATTCCCTCGTGTAGATGCTCGTGCTTCTGGAGATTCGAGCGCTGGGTGAATCGCTTGTCGCAGTAAGAGCATCCGAAAGGCTTTTCTCCTGTATGCAGTCGCATGTGTTTGCTGAGGTTCGCTTGCTGTGTGAAGGCGCGTGCACAGAGAAAGCAGATGAACGGCCGTTCGCCCGTGTGAATAATGAGATGCTTTTTCATGTTCGCTCGTTGCGAGAAGCGTTTGTTACAATGTGGACACTCGAATGGACGTTCACCGGTATGAGTCCGAACATGTTTCCATAAATTACTTTGTTGTGAGAAATATTTTTCACAAATCTGACATTGGAAAGGTCTTTCGCCGGTATGGATTCTTACATGTCGTTTCAAACTGGCCGGTGTATTGAATGTTTTATCGCAAAGCGAACAACTATTTCTGTTTTGGTCGATCTGGTCTACTATATATGAATAACTAACTCCAGATTTAGGTTCTTGTGATCTGCTTACATCTTCGTAGTTGTGGTCATGCAGTAGTGTTTCAGATATACTAGCATCGTCACTAGTTGATGCACTTTCTATTATTGTTTCGTCTGCTACTTCTTCTATTACCTAAAATATACATAATTTAATTGTTTCACATGATTGAAATTTAAAACCTAACCTAACTAAAAACTGTTTTGATCTGGAAAAACTACCACTTGTAAAAACAGAATTAAATCGGTTATTACTTGTTGAAATTTGTCATCACTATCTTCTAAAGCTTGCAAATGATCCACGATTCCTCCGAAAGGTAAAACTAGCACTTCTGCAGACTCTATACTCATTTGTGATGCATCTTGGCTGCTGGGTTGGCCGTCTATCAAAACGGAGCCATCGTTTTCTATTTTAATAAAAGGAAAATAGGTACATACACCATCTGAATCCGATTCACACGCTTCCTATAAAAAAAAACAATAGAGTTGGAAATTTATGCAAAGTTGAGTGTCTCGTTAACCTCATAAATGTCAGAAGTATTTTCTTCATTCATTTTGGCTTTGATGTTATTTAAATCTGAAAAAGGTCAATTATTTTAAAGGTAAGTGTACATATATATTTGTTTGGGTTATATACATTATTTAAAATACTATGCAATTGTAAAATTTTTATGTTTCATACTTTAATTAAATTTACTTATAAAATAAAATATCACATCTTCAGAAACAAACATTTGAATCATGTAAATATATCAGTTATTTTCATATTGACAAGTAGAAAGAAAAAGAACATGAAAGAAGAATGAAAATAATCAAAATAAGTATCTTCTTACTTTCTTTGATTCTTCTTGATTCTGCCTACTTTGCAACTAAACGCGGTTAGCCATATTGTTTCTGCTGATATGTTATTTTCATTTGTAAATTGTATAACTTTGTCCTTGAAATATGATAAACAAATCAATATTTCTCATATTAATATCTCGAATATATAAAGAATTAATTATTTAATTTTCTTTCTTAAAGTGTATTTCAACAAAAATATATGGAATGTTCGCACACAAAATAGCGCTACATTCGCTTGAAATTTAATGCGAGGGACTCAAATATATGAAATATTTATCAATATCAAAAGTTTTATTTTATTTTCATATTTTAGTAGAATTATTATTTTAAGAAATTGTCATAATACACCAATTGCAAAACATTAATTAATTCGTTATGCTATGTTATGAGTCATATATTATGCTTAGTAAAACAAATTTATCATTCTATTTTATATATATCCAGGGCAAGAGTTCATATTATAAAGTTCAGATAACAAATTTGTTTGATCAAAATGAAGAGCTTTGTTTTTGAATTTCTAATATTAATATTGCTGTTCTTAAGAACAATTGCTCAAAATTATACATATGATACAAAATATATAACAGTTCCTGTTGATCACTTTAGGTAAGTTTTGAATATGTAATTTTGGAATGATTTTAATTTTTCTTTTTTTTATAGCTTTAGTAACAACGCTACTTTTCAACTTCGATATCTTATTAAAAAAGACTATTGGCGATCAGAAAATGGACCAATATTTTTTTACACTGGAAATGAGGGAGATATTAATATGTTTGCTCAAAATACCGGTTTTATGTGGGATATTGCTCCGGAATTTTCAGCACTGATTGTTTTTGCAGAACACAGGTCAGTAATAATTTTAAGTAAATGTTCATTCACCCAAATGTAAAAAAGTAGGCAGGAATAAGTAAAGAATCCTTATATTATGTGATCATTATTAGATACAGGATAATAAGAACAGTGTAAAAATGACAAAAATTCTTTATGAATTCCTCCTTACTTTTCAATTATAATGATGGTCCATAAACAATAATATTCATAAATGTATTATTTAGATATTACGGGGAATCTTTACCATTCGGCAATAAATCATATTCAGATTCTCAACATTTGGGTTACTTGACTTCCTCGCAAGCTCTAGCCGACTTCGTGGATCTCATCAACCACTTGCAGTTGGAGAATTCCAAGAACAATCCAGTGATAGCTTTTGGCGGATCGTATGGAGGAATGTTATCCGCCTGGTTGCGAATGAAGTATCCGCATATTGTTACTGGTTCCATTGCTTCTTCTGCACCGATTCTACAGTTTGATGGACTAACGCCTTGTGGAGCTTACAGCAGAATTGTCACCTCTGATTTTAGAACTGCGAGTCCCAATTGTGCTGAGTGCATTAAGAAATCGTGGAAGGAAATACGGTCGGTATTAGATTTATTTTTTAAAATAACTATAGTTTAAATTTCTACCAGTTTCTTGTCGATTTAAATTTACTATAATATTTTTATTAAAAGTTGAATCGGAATAATTTTAATTTTAGTGAAATAGCTACTACAGATGCAGGCAAATCCTGGCTTAGTAACGAATGGGCATTATGCAAACCTCTAAAAAACCAAGATCAAGTAGATAATTTTATAGATTATCTCACCGATGTTTATGGGAACCTGGCAATGATCAATTATCCTTATGCAACAACTTTTCTGGCGCCTGTTCCTGCGTATCCTATCAAAGTCTTATGTACCAAGCTCCAAAATGTATCAATAAGTGGAAAAGTACTTGTGAGCGCAGTAAGAAAAGCTTTGTCTGTTTATACTAATTACACTGGAAATGTCAAGTGCTTGGATGTTGATTCCACTGCTACTTCTAGTTTAGGAGAAAAGGGTTGGGACTTCCAAGTATGTACGATTTAATCTACGTTATAGGTAATTGTTCCACCATTGTATATTATATTTCAGGCATGTACCGAAATGGTGATGCCGATGTGCTCCGATGGCGAGAACGACATGTTCGAGAACATTGCATGGAACTTTAACAAATTCAGCGACGAGTGCTATAAGGCATGGTCCGTGCGACCCGAGAAGCGTTTGGCTATCTCCGAATATGGTGGACGTAATATTTACGCCGCGTCCAACATCGTGTTCAGCAATGGGTTGCTGGATCCATGGTCAGCCGGCGGCGTGCTGCACAACATGTCACGTAGCGTGCTTGCTGTGCTTATCCCCGAGGCGGCACACCACTTAGATCTGCGTGGGGCCCACCACAATGATCCCCAGTCCGTGGTGCAAGCTCGGAACTTCCATAGGGAAAACATTAGGAATTGGATTCAGAATTATAATTATGCATCAAGGAAACACGTGTTTTAATCACTTTTCTCATAAATTATCTGTTTGTATGCATTTTCTTTCAATGTATAGAAAATAAACTTGATATATTGGTGATATCCGACTTTCTAAACATAATTTGTTTTCACAATTGTTAATTACAACACCCAAATATAACATTGTTTCATATCATATTTTCAGAAATATGTAACAACAGCAACTACATTTTGGCACGTTTTTTGTTTAAACACAGTAAATTACAATGTAATAAACGTGAATTTATTTATAACAAAAACATGCTATCGGTGAAATAAATTCGTTTTACGAGTTAAAAAAAGGACTATATAAATAAGATGAAAATGTGTACTTTAAATTAATTAAGTCATATGTCGGTAGCAGTTCTACAATAACTGGTAAGCAGTAGTTTAATTTAAATGCTTGTAATTTTCATTATTGATGATGACGAAAAATGAGCTATGGAATTTACAGTTTTTCTGTAATAATATATTTATCTAAATAAATTCTGCTGTGTTTAGTGTAAAAATTTTAAGGAACATCCGTATTTATTACAGAAAAAATTTGATCGAATAAAAAATGTACATTAATTTATTTATTATTTAAACAAAGAAAACATTAACTGGTTGTCTAATAGGTACTGATAAAATTTTGGTTGAGCGCCTGAAAATGATTTTAGAAATAATTAGAAACATGTTTCAGGCAAAAATGGCTGATTTCAATTTCATAATAATAAGTACAGTGACTTTAATGCTAATGCTAGTCGTATTGGAGACAAATTCAAATAAACAGAGTCGAGAGTGCACCTTTGAACCGCACTACGAAGACAAGAATAAGTATTGTGCTAGATGGTGCCCGAAATGTGCTCAATATCCACACGATAAATGTTATAACAAACCAGGCTGCTGTTTAGATACTAAAAATTGCCTGTAAGTAGTACAGAGTTTCAGATGTGTGTGGTGTGGTCAAGAAATGCGAGAATGCCATCATAATGCCTCTATTACATTCAAAACCTATATTCTCACAAATTATTTGTTATATATTTTTTAATATATGATCTAAAAAAAATCTAGAGGTCTTGTGAACATTAGTGTACTATTATATATCTCAGCTTTATATGTTATTTTTTATTTCAGTTTTCTACTGAAAGAGCATAAACCGCTAAAACTGTGCTTTGATTTGGGTATACTACCAATTACTGACCATAGTCTCATACCTACATCTCTTGATGGTGTATGCTTCGATGTAAGATAATAGAAATAATATAAAAAATTCTAATTTATTTACGATAACTTTCTAGCAGCTGACTAACTGAATTTGTAAATGTAAAATAATCCAAACTAGATAGAAGATAATTGCTTCAAATAAAAGATGTATAGAACATAATATTCAACCACTTCAAGTTAGTCAATTGTTAGTTAGTTTCCACTTTTTTCATTACAAGTTTATTGCTAAATTACTTTTAAATCATCTTTGTATTATAATTTGATTATTTCCTTTTTAATTCTGTAGATATGCATACATAAAGACTGTCACCAACCTCCGATGACTGTCGCCATCATTTTATATTCGAACGGTACATGCTGCCTAGAATTGGGTCATTATGATTCTGCCGTGAATTGCCTTATTATATCTATATGCGTTCCATTAGACAACCCAAAATTAAGCATTCTTTAAACCAAAATGTTATATTCTATTCATAATCGTCTAGTTTTAAAGTGAATTATTTTGAAATATTTTTTAACGTTAAAATATATGGAGATATATCACTATCATGCACGATAAAAAAAAATCGGAATAGTTATTCCGTAAGTAAGTTTACTTCAAACTAAATTAAATTTATGTGAAGTTTTTTAAATGCCTTATTGATTTACAAATATTCAAAAACATATAACACAAAAATATAGATTTCAAAAAGTGTTTAATATTTTTGTGTATCTTTCTATTATACATTTTTGACATTTAAGAAAGTTTACACCACAGATTGAATCTTTCTTGTATACAGCTTAAAAATGTCAATAAATGGTCTAAATTTATTAGCATTGTTTTCTTTATAATGTCGTACATCTGCTGTTGACAGAATTTGAATTCATCAAAGTAACAGGAGAATACGTTGTTTAGAGAATTTCGATAATTGTGAGAACAGCTGCTAGAAATGATTCTAAAAGCCTCCTAAATTAATATACAAATTAAGTGTATCAGAATATAATTCATTTGTAGAGAATAAATATCTTACCTTAATTCCAGAATAATGAATAAATAATAAATATCTTATCCCAAATTATACTGTCTTACTTCAAATTCTAGGGTTGTGAATAAACGTCTTACTCAAATTCTAGAGTAGCCAATAAATGTCTTATTCCATTTTCGTCGAAACTAAGATAATCAGAAATCTTCAGAAACGTTAAGATTAATAAATTATTCAAAGCTGAGATACATTTCGAAAATTGTGTCAAAAAAAATTCCACGTCTTGGTTGTAAAATGTAAATTAATATTATAAAAATTGCAAAATAATGATTTCAAACTAATCTAAACCATAACTACATATACTACATAAGATAGAATCTTGGATACATCATTAAAAATCTTCAGAAAAATCCAAAGGTTATTAAATTTTATTGCAAAACCAAGACGTTATTTTGTGAAATGTTTTAAATAAAACTTTTTTCTCTATAATCTTAATTTTGGAGATACGAATAACCACCCTTAAAGCGAAATATCTATCCTAATAAAAAATTGAGGGTCATCCGCGAACTCCGCATCGAATACAAGGACCTAGAACCACTGAAATATAGTATTACTGTATTTCATTTCACACAACAAAAATCGATAACAACGTTATCTCCCTAATTCGATAACGTTGATTTCGAAAATTCTAATGAAAAATTTAATTAGGCCATAATTTTTGCGTAAATTTTTAATTAATATTTTATTAATCACAAAGAATGTCAAACTAAACTGGGCCCTAAATACATATAACATTAGATAAAAAAATCGAATACAATACAGGAACAGAGCTTCATAAAAAAGCAATAGTTTTTAAACTTTATTTCAAAACTTAGGGGTTAGTTAATGAAATGTTTCAAATAAAACTTGCTTATTATTTTATTCTCTACAGCTTTTGGTTGAAACATTTTTCTGTACAACCCTTAACTTCGAAGATACAGAAAAGCACCCTTAAAGTAAAATATCTAAAGCCCTAAAACATGCATGCAAAATTTCAGCGCGATCGGAGATACTTTAATTTTGACCTGAAAGAACGTCAAGTGGTTTAGTAATTTACCCAAAAACTAAGGCCCAAATAATTTTGTAAGTAGAATTTTCGAAATCAACGATATCGAATTTGGGAGATAACATTGTTGTCTCCATTTTTTATTAGTTTTTACAAATAATAAAACTTCGATTTCGCTGAAATTTTTTATTAAGCTTTTAGGACCTCAGGCTAAATGTATATTTAATGAAAATTCCCTAATTTTTTATTAGTATAAAAGATAATTAACTTTAAGGGTGGTTTTTTATATCTCCGAAGTTAAGGGTTGTAAATAAAAAAGTTTCAACCAAAACCTATAGAGAATAAAACAAGAAACAACTTTTATTTGAAAGATGTTTTCAAATAATGTCTAGTGTTGCTAATATTTTAACGTTATTGTTAGTTCAGATTTATGGACACATGATTTGGTGATGTCACTGAAATCACACAACCACTGAAATATAGTAATACTGTATTTCAGTGCCTAGAACAAGCATGCAAAATATTAGCGAAATGGCATATATCATTCAAAATTAAAGTTTCAAAATCCTTGAACTAACCTCTTTTTTCAAATCAAAATTAAACTATCTCCGATTGCGCTGAAATTTTCCAATGCATGGTTTAGGGCTTCATGTTCGACGTGGAGACGCAAACGACTCAAAATTTTGTAATAGTATGGAAGATATTTGACTTTAAGGGTAGTTTTCTGTATCTTCGAAGTTAGAAGCTGTAGAGAAAAGTATTTCAAACAAAACATGTTGAGAATATAATAATAAGCAACTTTTATTTGAAATATTTCTCCACATAACGTCTAAATTCGGTGGAAACAGTAATTAAAAATGTTAAAGTTAAGTTCCTCTAAGATTGTTTTAATTAGCGATAATCTCAAAAACTAACAGCTGGAAAAATGTTTGCCCATCATTTTCGGAACCTTTGAGGTCGAATTAATATACAATGTTTTTATCTGAATTCCGCGATCCCGTAAATCTCGAGAATTCTTTTAAATCACAGTTCAAACATTAAACAACAGATGGCGCCACTAGTATCATTTCATTCACAGAAAAGGAATGAAAGTTATAAACTTATTGCTAGTTTGTTTTCACAATCTCTAAATTCGGAAATATGGCAAACAGTCTTATAGTGAAACATCTTTTCTATTAAAGTAAATTTGGGGGATTGTCTGTGAATTCTGTATCTAGTTTTAGATATTAGGATATGCATGAAAAAGGAGATAAAAATCCTAATGGAATCCTTTAGGTTTGAAATAATAAAATAAAACTGAAATTATGTCTATAATATAGAATCCGATTTTTGGGGGTCGTAAAGAGAAATATGCAAAAACTATAAATAAAACCATTTCTCTACCTTATCATGTTATAATTATATATTATATTTATATAATTATACATAATAATTATATATCTATAATATATATGCTATATTTATTTTTAAATTATTTATTTATACATTATACATGTACATTGAGCACATCAATTATTCATGAATTTGTTGGCATTCATATACACACGTACGCCTAAAATGAGTGAAGTGTAATAATAAATATATCCTAGTTCACTCAATAGAAGAGCATGTATATGGATGTCGTCGGTGTCAGTGTCGGTATTGGTATTTGCTACCATTTACCATACGTTTCATTTTCATTCAACGTACACTAGAAAAAAGCAATTGAGTTATATTTATATAAGAAATGTAGGTATTTTTCTAACTTTTAACAATCATTTTTACTTTTGATTATGCACTGTTGCAATGATTACAAAATATGACGTTATTTCAATACAATCAAAATACATACATATATACATACATTGACTGGTAGTATTATGGGTAGATATCTATTTGTCGACTAATTTTATTTTCGAAACGCCCAAATAACGCTATTCGAAAAATAGAAAATACACTTCTGCGATCATTATTTTAATAATAAAAAGATAAAACCAAATGATCTACTACTATGTAGATAACAATTTACGTTCATATAGGTATAGAGGTATAATTTAGAATTATTTTTGAGGTTTTAGCAAATTTATCATATTTTCGTTATGAACATTTCCCATATTCAGTATTCAGTGATCTAAGTTTGTACTTGACGTGAAGCACATTTTTAAATATACTGTTACATTTCTCTAGTTCATCTATTTTCATTTTCATTTAACCAAGGCGTCTAATTTAAATAAAAATATAATAAAAACATATCATTTATGTACATTTTTATAGATATAAACAGTGATTTTAGCCGGAAACACTTTTCAAAGTGAACATAATACATAAATTTCAGTAGCTGAAACGAAAAATACCTACTACTTGTAGTTGAAAAAATATTTCATAGAGAATAGAAGTTTTGTAATGTTTAAATAAAATGAAACATACGAAATCCAAGCAATACATAAAATAGAACGAAGCTGGGAAGATCTAGAGCATTAGAAGTCTAGGTAGCTTTGGCGAAGTGAACAAGGGTAAAGTTTTATGGAGATTCACTTCGCCTTTGCCAACTAGGACTACTTGTACAGTGACAGTGAGAGCAAACAGCAGAGGCAGACGTTGTCCAAGTGTGGATAATTCAACAAGTGCTTTGCCGCTCTTATAACAGAGTGACCGAGACTACAACGTACAATGTTGAACGCAATTTCTTTTGGAAACTTAACCGTTAATACAAATACAAGAATCTTACAATATTACCCTGTTATTTTGATTTTTCACTCTAAACGTCTATTTTTACATGTCAGAGAGTTAGTGATTGTATGTTTCATTTTATTTCTGCTGGTTTCCAAATCGTCCACAGGTTTCCATAAATCTTTCACCTTGTAATAGTTAAATATTTACAAACCCTTTGTTGTTAATATTGATGTATCGTTACTACAAAAGCTACATTTATTTATAATACATGTTTGTCATTCGATTACATTGTTTTGTACAGTTAAAATACAAGTTAAATATGTATTACAGGCTAATTGATACATAATTTCAACTTTTGGAAATAGGCATAATTAACATTAGTGTTAATAGATCCATCTGTCTGTCAGGGTCTTAGGTTCTAAGTTATGTTATAATGGTGCTGTTTGTTTATGGAGTGCAGGGAACTCTTATTACTACTACCGCTACTTTACATTAGTTGACTGTTGATTGAAATTACAAACGAAATCATTCCAAATGTTTTTACTTTCCACTCAATTCATAGCGATTCAGTCTTTTGTTTCATTTCAACAAGTGGTACACTCTAGGTGTCTAGGCGTTACTTGGTTACTGGTTGGAATTACAAGTAGCGTGTCTGTTCTGTTCTGGACTCTATGGAGGCGAAATTGATTGGTTGCTGTTGCTAGTTTCTGGAGATTGCTGGTTGTTGGTTGTTGGTTGCTGGTTGCTGCGAGGTTAGACATTCACACTTGTGCATTCACCGCAAAGAAAACCGAATAAGGAGTGGGATGCATGATGAAAGCACGGCCAACGGTCTTCCGGTTTGTACGATACCTGCAAATCATAACAAATATTAGAGGTCACATACCCAACATCTTAAAAATTCACAATCAAAAAGAGGATCCATCGCTCTCTATATGTGTGTCCACGTAGCATATATAAAGACTGTAAAAAAATGACAAATATTTCGTGGTCGACATTGTGTTTCTGCCATTCGAATGGGGTACTTTCCAAAATCAAATTCAATACTGCTTCCTTTATATAAAGACCAATTCAAAATCTATTTGACTTTCAGTAGTATTTATGTCCAAATTCTCCGTCTGTTGCAGAAGTAGAAGGGCGCAAAACACGTTGTTTCAATGTGAAGATTTCGAGGGTTCCTTTACAACCGTTGAGAGACGTTGAGCTTGAGACTGTGGAAGTCCTGATTCCTGAGTCGATCGCAACTCGCAACTGAACTATCATAAAATGAATAAAAGCAAAGTTCGGTAATCCGAGTTCAACTCGCCGCAGTAAAAACGCAGTTTCCATTTACAACTTGATCACGGAAATCATAACAATTCTAATAACGTAGCATATGCTGTTCTATGTCATTATTATCTTTAGAGTAACTGTGAATCATACAAGCTGTTGTTTTGGCTTAAATACTAACATTTATTTCGAGTGAATGTCAATGAATTGTCGAAATTCCATGTTGTTTAAAAACCTAGTACGTGGCAACAATTGCTAATCTAGTAAATTTTTCCTGTGTTGTTTTTTTATCACGGTTGTATCTTGCAACCCTCATAGCCTCGTAACGTTTTTGCAGCCAGCTGTCCGGTCAAGGTAAAAACACCGACGTTCTTTCTGTTTGTACGACGGAGGCGGATGGTGTTTTTTTTTGCGGGTAATCCGAACAGAATTTCTTAGGAAACAGGGAAATAGTGCGAGAAGTGAGTGAACGAACGAATGAACGAATTAGTTGCTGATTTAAGGGAGCAGTTTTTAGTACCGACTTTGAAAGAATCAGGCTTGTTGGAGTGATACTAAAACGACTTGTATTGACTCACGATCACAAACAGTTACATGTGATTGATGTATTGGAGAGAATAATTCACAAACTGTCGATAATACGATAAGATAATTTACAAACAAATTCATGTGCTACTGAAACCAAAAGCTCAGTAGTAGCAAGTAGAGTAACGTAACATAATGTAGTTCCAGTTGGCAGCAGTGGAGCAATGGGCTTGAGACTGAGACTCGGCAAAGAGAATATTGTATGAGTGGCCCACCGCACCGCCACGATAGCGCAATACACATCAAAGGAACAATGTGTATTGATATAAGATGACTCTTTGAGACCACTGCAGTAAACGTAGGTACTTGCGTTGCTAAGACCAAACATCATGAATAAAAATATCTATTTCATTTAGTAAAATTTGTAGCGAGGCACTTGAAGTTGATTATTCTGATACGTGCCTAGTGTCTCTTCATTGCTCACATAACAGACGAACGAAAAAAAACTTATTGTTACATTGTTCTGCCGCATGGAAGCATGGCTAGGGGAAATGTGACTTCTTCCGATGAAAGAAAATCGAAGCGTGTTCATTGAACAGCCGTTGTGCCATTGTGCCGTTATGGTGGACGCTGGACGTGACATGAAAGACGAAGAAGGGAAAGAATGCCGCAGATCAAACAAATATTAAGAAATATTACATGCAAGTATCGCCCAAATCCCGTTATTTTATATCATTGAATTATCGGAAGCAATGAGATTTTGTGTGTTGTCCAAAAATAATCCACATGGTATAGTGCGTGTACACAGGCTGTGGCTTATATCGTACGACAACGTTGGTGGAGTCAGTAGATAAGTCGCATCCCTTGAGGCTTGCGTCTGTTACGGCTACGGCCACCGCTACCGCTATCGCTACCGCCACTGCCACTGCCACTGCCACCGAAATGAAAAAAACATGTAAAACAGTATGTGAATTTCGTTCCGTCTGAATTATGTACCCTTGCCACTGCGTTTATATGGGCACGGTAGCTCTGCTCTCTAGAGACGCATGCATTTCTTCATGTTTCGTCTTTGCTCGTGCGCTTTGCTATTTACATATTAAATGGACAGTGATATATCATCAAGTATGTCAGACGTGATCTTAAAAGGAACTCGGAGATAATTGCATTGCTGTCATATTTACGTGCTTATTTATAATTTATGCATTGGACTATAAATATACAAGCACGAAAGCAAACAAACAATGTCAAATGATCGACAAGTTTACTGGCACGTTTCCTGAATGCAAGGTTAGTTTTTAGCTGTCCGCCTGGGACAACATTTCAAGCAGTTCGTTCGCTGTCAACAAACAGGTATTCAGGGACTTGTACCAAATAGAGAGAGAGAGTGAAATTGCTCACGTCAGGGATATGGGACAACTTGTTTAATTTGCACTGAAAGTGAATGAGAGAAATCCTTTTTAAATATTCTTTCATCATTGTTAACAATGACTACTTTAGAAAGCAGCATTTCTAGTAGCAGTAGCACCAATACCAGTGTCAAGTTTCCCGTAAGTGTACGTGTTTGCGTGAACGTGAGGACGTTAGAAACGTGTCAACATCGGGATGTCAGTGTTTCAATTCTGATAGCTCTGTGGTTCTGTGCTGTTGGGATCCTATTTTCTGTGCTCGGTAAAATGGAAAATAAACGTGTTGTGACATGGTACGATACGGCTGGTTTATTTATTTCTGTGTTGTGCAGAATTTTTATGTCTTTTGTCTAAATTCCGCTATTTCTTTTCATGTATAACAAACGACACCAGAAATCTCTCAGTTGTTCATGTATTTAAATTAAGTGAAAAACTGAAAATTGAAGACAATGAACATTAAAGAGAGTAAAGTTGAATGTTTAGCATTCTATGGCAGTTCGGACTGACTATTGAGCCCTACAGCGCTCCACACCACCACCGCACCGAGGCCCTAACGCCACAAAACACATGACGTGTACAGCATTTCAACGAACTCTGAACGCCGAGCGCAGAACTCCTCAACTAACCCTTCTTATCTAACTGACACCAATCAATTCAACACAACCAAATAATAAATCAACTTCTGCGAGTATAAAATTGTTATTAGTTTTCAAGTAAATAGTAAAATTTATAGTTCAAGTTGCGTAATATCGTTTATTATTTATAAGTAAAAACAAATGTGAAACGTTTATAAAAATGCTCGTGTAAGTTTCGTGTCTCGTAAAGGCTAATTAGGTATTTGGTAGAATTAAAAAATGTTAACTTGCTAAAGACTACACAATTTTTAACTTATAATTTGCTAGATATGACTTATTCGAATACTGTTTGTTGCATAGTGAACGGATTATAAAAATGACAAATCTGTGTAAAATCCAGGATTTAAACAATTGCCGAACATAAAAATAGTGCCTCATCATCTACTGAAAAAAAAAACAATATCATTATTTTGGAAAATGACAAGAGGCACGAATTAAAATTCGCCTAAGTGCGATCAGAAAGTAATTTCCGTAATGCGCGATCAATTGTGGACGAGCACAATAATTCACCCGAAGTGAGGACAGGGCCGCGCTAGGGGAAATGCAGACACGGCTTTGGCAAAAACAACTCAATTACAAATTCACACTGCCCGAAAACAAGCTGCAAAAAGTGCATTTGTGTAATTGACTCTTCCGTTCGCTAATAAACACCGGCACTACTACATTTTTTGACTTTGACTTACCCAAGACACTGCTCTTGACAGAGGGGTACTCGTATCCAATTCCGCTGCCTTTACTATCCATGTCCGAATTCAGCTTCTGCTCGGATTTGTCGATCTCATTTAGAATGGATTGGTACTTGGAACCTACATACGAAGAAGTCATTTTAATAACTAGTTACAACATTTTTTCAAAAGCTGTAAAATACGAGATCTTTTATTTCAAATCATATCATAGTATAGCGTTACTGTTACTTAAGCTATAAATCGGTGTTAACAGTTTCAGGGACTGATATTTTAAAAGATGCAAAGTCATTTAGTTGCAAGTTGCTACGGATACCACAGCACACAACGAATTGACTAAAATAAAAAGAAGAATCTGGAAAAGTTTTTTAATGGTATTTCGGCCAGCAGTTGTGACTCGCGAATCTCAAAACTTTTCCAACTCTGCTACGTTATGTGCTGTATCGAAATATAATTTTGCTTTTTTGTTTGCCGCTGACCGACAACAACAACGATCTTTGAACTCAATACATTTAGAAAGAAATTCGTCTACTTAACTACAGTTACAATTATTATCACATTAGTGAAATTTCGCAATAAACATTTGTTAGGAATGCTACTTGAAGCCAAGATTTCATAACTGAAGAATTTTGTCGACGGTACTGGTCATACTCATAACTGTAGTGACTCTCTCTGAGTTTACGCCTCAAGGACAGAGGAACGCAGGAAAACTCTGATGTCGAATCAGCTTATTAAATTAGTCGTGTTGCTGTAAGCTGTAGGTGGCTCTTAGCGTCTGACTGCTGGCGTTGGATTCAATAACAAGTCGCTCAGCACACAGACGGATCCGTTGAATGAACACATGTTCAAATCTACAGACGTGGAAGATTCACGGAGAAAACGTACTCAGAGAAAATAACAATACTATAATGGAATGCAGGGATTCTCATTTCAAAATTTATTATTATTTCTAATAATCAGATCTATTCAATTCATTTTACCGATAATAAGTAATAAAATAATTAAGCAAAATAATAATTAAGTAACTATAAATAAATGATTTATATGTATAATAATTAATCCAGTTAAATATATATATATATATATATATATATATATATATATATATATATATATATAATTTTATAATAGAAAGGTAAACTGAGAGTACATGAAAGCTGAAAACTATTAAAAAATTCTTTGTACATCGTCCGTACAGACGACATTTTAAAGAGAATTGCACATTAGGTACAATTAAAGGATCTTATAGTCGAAACGCGACATGCTCGTTTGACGACAACATCAATATACATTCCGCCACTGTGGTGCTGTAGTGCTGTGGTGCTGCCGAGGTGCCACGGTGCACGGTGCAGTGGTGCAAAGTGGTTGCGATTGCTGCTGTGATGGCCGAAACCAACCAGCGTTATACACACTGCCAGTGAGACAATTCCTTCAAATTATTTTCAACACTTGACATTTACATTTATTTATAAAATAATTTCAAAATGTTTGATTCGTGAAGAGTTGAATTGGTTTGTTTGTGGCAGCGTGCAAAATGCGTCCGCACACTAATGTATGAATGTACCTTTGTCGGTGAGGTGCACAGTGAGCGATGACGGGTTCCCATACACCGAGTTGTTGAGCGGAGCACCGTCGGGTGCGCTGCCCCAGGCGTCCTTGGACCGCGGCGTCTCCGTCGTAGTGGGCCGCGGTGACGTGGTAGGCGGCGAAGAGGCTGCAACACGCATCAATGCGTCTACGGCTCAACACCTTTATCTTACAACGAGTATTAAGAAATAATGAAACAAGATGTTTATGCAGTAAACTAGTGCAAACGTTGGTTGGCATTTTGGCATAGCTCCTCGTCTCGCGTCAACTAAGTTGCTATAGTAACGACACGTGTTGAACAGGGTGTTAGTTTGTGAATCTTGTCACGTTAGAAGATGAAAAGGGGCCTCGGGGAAATACAGACGAAGAAGCGACTAACTTGGTCGGCTTGTGAGCAACCGAGACGCTAGAGCCCAGACACGAAATTGGATAAAAGAGAACAGATACGATGTTGAGTAACACTAACGTGTTATAGTATTTTATGTACGCACACCATACGCAATGCGTGCATATACTTGGATCAAGTGTGACAGTTTCACCTGACTTACGAATTCGCTAAAGGTGAAAACGTGTAGACTGTGCCGAATGATAATTCTGCCAATCATCATACGACGTGGCGACTCCAACTGAAATTTCAGAGTTTTGATTGAAAACTTTTATACTTTTGTTATATCCTCTTCCACTCTTCTAGTTAGACTTGTGGACTTGCAACTTGCAAATTTATTACTTGTGAGAGAACTCTATTATAAATAGTTGTCATGTCGCGTCTCAGTTTGGTACAAATATCCCGGGTCCGGTTGGGGTTAACATTGTTATGTTTTCGCTTTCGGAACACGGTGGCTGTGTACGTATACAATGACACGGGACATGGGACACGGGACACGGGACACGGGACACGGGACACGTTACACAATGGTTTTGACGACCGTTGAAAAGAGATTCAAGGTGGCGAACGTGCCCAGACGTTATTGGTTTATATATTATGGAACACACACCACCTGTCCATGGACTAAGTCAACTAAGATTCATTTATGCGTCAACTTTTATTTTTTAGCTTTTACAAACGGTTGCTATTGCAATTTGATAGAGGCAAAGTGTAGATAATTTTAATTTTCAAATTACGAAAAGAAAAAGAACCAACATATAAAGTGAAATAACCCCGTTCGCTGAAATATTTTTTTTACTTATGAAAAGCACGTGAATAGTTAATGACAGTCTATAGAAATTCGATGTATTTAATAAAAAAAGTTCAGTGGAGTGTTATTGGTTTTTTGAGGGCTGAGTACATTTTCTGAATAGAAAATGTCGATGAATAAATAAAACTGCGATGTCATTACTTGTTACAGTCGTTACAGAAAGCTCCAACTTAATTATGACGCTGAGTGTAGTTTCATTACACTCCGATCTGTGTTCATGATAACAACCTTTTGCTTTGCTAACTAATAATATGACTTGATGTACGCCGAATAATAACATTCATCAATTTGTTTCTTAGAACCTGTATAATGTAAAAAGTAAAGACATGCAAACTATACTTACCACTGAGTTTTCTGTAATAAAATATGATTGAATCCAGAACTGTTAATATTTGTTTGAATCATGCTTTGTGCTATTTGTACAAGTGCAAAGGTGCTGAGAATTTTCAGTACAGGCATGCACTCATTTAAGTGGCAGAACATAATATTGATGTTGTCTTGATAATTCGTAAATCTACTGCTACGGCTACGGCTACGGTTATGGATAAGGTTATATATACTCGTCTGTTTAGATATGCATGGATATGTGTATGTACTATATGAATCGATAGAACTATACTTAGTGACGTCATAAATTAGCATGCTATGATTGAAGTGTGACATATGAGTAACCACCATTTAACAACAACTATTATTATAATAAAAATTGTTCGTTCTGGCTAATTTCGAAAATTACCGCAAATCTGAAATCGCGACAAATAATTTATTCCATTTTGAAGCAAAATATTAAGATGTACCTGTAGATAGGTACACGGCACGGGTGTCTTCCCACTGCACTGTATTGTCTAATCTTAATTACTTTACGTAGTTTAATTACCGCTGGGCTGCTATGGCAGCATGGAGGGTTGGTGGCTCCATCTGTTATTATCTCCGATGGCGGCTGCAGCCAGGACTTACGGCTCAAGGCTCAGGAATAAGATCGAACAATTAAAGCGCGATAAGTTAATGAGGCTCGTGATGCTGAGGTGACGCGGTGACGCGGTGACGTCGCTCGCTTCTGTTCTAAATTAATGAATATTGGAATTAAGGATTGCGACAATCTCACTTACTATCATATACTTGTATGTATTGTTATTGTGCATTGTCAACTCGTATAATATTTGTTGTTAAATGGCGACGAACCAGTTTATAAATTCCATTAGACGAGAGGAATATGAGATGATAATGATAAAACACATAAAAGTTGAAAAGTAAAGACTACATACTGTATAGCCTGATGGTGCCATCCGTCTCTCCTCGTGGGTTCTTTGCTACGCACTTGTAGGTTCCATAGTCACTGTTCTCGATGTTGGCGATGGTAAGACGCATGTGCGTTTTGTAGGCCGGACTGCCAACAATGTTCTCCGTGTGGTATTTCCGCGACTCGTGAATCATGTGGCCATCTTCGCGCGTCCAGTAGTTCAGAGATGTGGGATGCGCCTCAGTGAAGCACTCCAGGGTCACGCTGTACGCTAGAGGAGCTCCCACGAGTTGATGTGGAATCCATAACATCGGAGGAACTGTAACAAGAAAGATAAGTACATCTCCCAGTAAATTTTAAAAAGTCTATAAATAAACAAACACTTAACAAGTGGAATTGTTCTGTGTCTATAGAATACTTAAACGGGAGCTTCGTCTTTCGCAAACAATAGACGTTCGCATCGGAGCGTTGGAGCGTTGGCGCCGGCGTCATTGAACGAGATCAAGGGAAACCTCTAATGCATTTAAACAGCTTACAGCCAGTAAATGATCCTGTAAATAGTAGATTTTTTCAAGGAGTGCTACGAAGGAACTCGCTAGTGTGAAATATCGCACGAGATATGCCGAGTAGATGGGAACCAGCAACACTACTGCTTTGCATGCTATAATGAAAATACATTTAACCATTACTGCGGGGATTCCAGCTTACGCCAAACAGGAAAACGAATCACACAACTGAATGGTGAACGGTGACTATACCTTGTTCATTCACGAATACCTTTGTTGTAGTCGCAGGACTGATCACAGACATTCATCTGAGTGTAGAACACTGAGCACTAGTGCAGTGATGATTAGGATTCTAGCGCATAGTCTTTCTCTTGTCGTTGCGTTGTGTTGGCTGTTGTCACTAGTGTAAATGTTACGTTAGACCTGATCTCCAAGTGCTGGTATTTATCTTGGACTGACAGTGACTGATTCGGGACAGCAGGACGAGACGAAATGAGATAGGGTGAATTGAGGACAGATAGGTTGCTGTGGTAGATGGTGCTGATGTCTACGTGCTCTGTTTCATCTATGCGTGGTTCTTGCGTTCTTGGTTCGTTATGTCGACACAGCTCACCACAACGGCTACGGCAAGTTAGCGCAACTTGCCGTCGGCGAACCTTGTGTTGTGCTTGTGATCGACCAAAAAACACTAATGTACTGTTGGTTTATTGTTAACGGTGCCTCGACGAATACCAATTTATCTCACATAAATAATTTCTACTTTTATAATATTTATAATCATAGAAACCAATATTATGAAATATTATGGAGAAGCCGCAAACTTTTTCTACTTTATAAATAAATAAAATAAATAACAACAAAGACAAAATTAATTGTCATCCATACACTTGGTGAAACTAGGTTTAATAAAAAATATTAAATAAACACTTGGCAAAGTCTCACAAAATTGAGTTATACCATACTGATGAGCTCTAATAAGAGCAAAACGCGCCTATGGTTACTAACTGTGCTGGCCGGCCTCTGACGATGCCCTCATAAGGTGACTCGGAGGCTGAATTTTGTGAGACTTTGCCAAGTGTTTATTTAATTTTTATTTTAAATAAAATAAATATATCATCACGCCTTTTACCCATTACTGGGTATGGCACTCTGACTTAACAGATCGCAGTAAGTGATATATTTCTTCGCGAGAAGTGCGGTTACCGGCCGTCAAATCACGGCCCTCAAAGATGTTAGTGGAGGAGGAGTCACAGGAGTAGATTTCATTTGGTGAAAATTATTTGTCGGCTATGGGGATTGAACCAGGGTTTTCAAGATCCACAGGCCGACTCGATACCACTGAGCCAGATACCCAGTTTTTTTCTACTTTATCAGATATAGTATACCTATTTATTTATTTATGCTACTCTGTACAACAGGATCTGAATCCCAATTATAGTATAAGGTACACACTACCATACTGCTGACTCTGTGTTTTACTCTGAAAATTGTCACCATCTAAATGTTCAAAACTTCATTTAAATATAGTATTTTAGAAAGTTCAGATGTTTTTTTTGTTTGCCAATTGTATTGTAATTTGAAATTGTAATGCGGGCTTAAGAAGATGACAGTAAAAAATGTAGTATTTCTGTTTCTAAAGGAATTTATGAGAAATTAACATATAATACTTGTTGTAAGATGACGAATCGATTTAGTTGTGAGATTTTAATATCGAATAGGGTATTTAATATAAAATGTCGTGTTATCATAAGAATTATACAGTTTTAGTGATTGTTTAGACGGCGAGACTCCGAGACATTAAATAAAAGCCAAATAGCACAGTTTCGTTCTTGTAAAGTGACAGGAAGGCGATATTTTTTCAAATTCTTTGTGAAGTATGAACGTAAACTAGAAAATCTTATTTACGCCGTAACTTTTATGATGCATGAATCATCAATATTAGTAGAGCTCAAATTAATGTAATTGTTTATATTATTATTATATTTGAATATTTAAATTGTACTGACATTTTTGAGCTACATTGTTACGAATACGAGTAGCAACATTAAGAAATAATAATAATTTTAAAATATAGAAAGCCAACGAATTAACATACGAGTATTATAATATACCTAACGCGATAGTGCTGTTTAAATTTATAAAATTAAAAACGTCTAATAAAAAGAAATCGTCTTTTACGCTTTCATATTGTTCATACGAAATCCACAATGAAAAAAAGTGAAAAGAATAAAAGCCTCATCAACACAACCGCCACCATCCTATCCTGTCCTATACTATCCCTAATTTGTTTATGATTTAACACAAACAAAAACAAATTGAAAGCAAAGTTTTTCCACGCGTGTGATAACGAGCTTTGAGCTTTCCTGTGAATGTATATGTGTGGACAGAGTTGCACGATACGTTACGTCCACTAATGTTTTTCCTTTTTCCGTGAGCCTTAGCAGATGAATATCCGTATCCCTGCGTCTGGATAAAAACGTACAGAACCATCATCCATCAAGGTATTTGTTTCCATTTAGTAGATAAGTCTTCCATGTCACACGAACTAGCATTTGGCTTCTATGAAAACTTTTGTCGCTAGCTGGTATAAGATAAATCTCGCATAAAATACATGACGTAGACTACGTAGAGTTACGAAAGCTACGAAGCTAGCGTAGGTGAGAACTGAGAAAAGCGACCGAATCCTGGCTTACTGATAATCGCTGTGAGCTGTGACTTTTATACTGATCCACTGATCGGGCTGATCGGGTCATCATCCTTGGACGAAATCGCGTAATTATACATTATTATCTCATGCTACAATCACCGCAATTCAATGATGCCTTACTATTGACGAAAACTAACGAAACATGAGTAATACTCGTATTTTACCAATTGATACATTTCGCATCGTTCAAGATTTTCCGAGAGTTGAGGAAGTACAAGAGAGTAGTCTGGTAATTATTTCTTTAATTTAAATAGAGAGATCCTACGTGTGCATTTACAGATCTCAATATGTGAACATTTGAGATTATACAAGGACCATAAACGTAACGAAATATTACAGGTGGATGTGCAGGAGTTCACAGTAATATTAAATGATATGTTTGCTGAATCAACCGTCCACGCTGGCACTGCGAGAGGCAGTATCAAAATAACGATTCAGCACTTTTGGAATTATTTACAAAAACTTGCAATTTAATTGTTTGCACAGGGTTATAAGCGTTAGCGGTGATGGAGTGTCGCACTTAGCACTTGGAGCGCACACGTTTTACACGCTGACAATTCGCCGATTGGCAATACATAGTTTGCGAGTTTCACTATCTTTTCCTTTAAATACTATACAATTATGAAAGAGACGTTGGAGTATAAGTGTATAACATTTCAATGAAACTAAATCGAAGTGAAGCACATTTAAAAGGATTTCGTATTTCGTTAGAGGTTGAAACAGCACTTCCACATTTCAGTGTTACAACAGTAGTGGTGTTGGCGGTGTGAAATTGCTTAGCAAGTGTTTCGTAACATGTCCGGCTCGTGCTTCCCCTGGCGGATTATGAAAATCAGCTCCACCCCCGTCATATCTCGCAGGACATTAAGCACATAATACTTCATGCGTTTTCACACGATTCTGCTGCCTTCAAGGACATTATTTTTAACTAATTTTAAATCATTTTAGAATTTATTACATAGTATGAGATAGATGATAGCCTGATGTCTGACAGATACGGATTCAATGCAAGTTTATTCAAATATAAAAAATACTGCTTAACATTTTTCTCTTAGCAAAAAGAATATCTGCAATGAATGTTGTCATATTAAAATCCAATAGAATTAGTGAAACTTGTGAAAATGGTATATAATAGGACAGTTTTCGTTGACTAATGATAATAAAGAAAAATGAAACGTCTAATTGACCTAGTACCCGCGTATCACAATGATACACGTTTTTCTGCTCGTCATAATTTATTTTACACGCGACCTTTAACGAATTAGGGTTAAGGGGTAAGGCCACTCTAAAAATTTTTAAAAATGCATTTTTTTTTATTTGCTTAAACTATAGTTTAAACCCTTAGGAATAAGGGACAATTAATTTAAATGCCGCGCGGAAGTATTTCAGAGGGAAAAAAGCATATATCTATTAGAACTAGTATTTATATATATATATTTGACTCGAAACTTTAAACGCGTTTTTCTCGAAATCATATTTTCAAAATCGGGCGAAAAGAAATCTGAAATACTAATTGATGGATCGTGCTGAATCTTTTTATTTCTTATTCTATTCGTTTTTTATGGTCGTTTTTATACAGAAATTTAGTCCCGAATAATGAACTTTTTTTTCAAACGTGCGCCATTTTGTTAAAAATCAAAATTTTCAAAATCCAGCCCGTAGTTTTTTAAAGTATACATCAGAGATTAAGAAAACATATCCCTTTTTGATCCAGGTCTATTGCTGTTCCCGGAATGTTTTCGCCCGATTTGCCCTACGCGCCGAGAGGAGGCGCCATTTTTTTTTATTTCTGATGACAATTTTGAATATTTTCTTTTCAAAAAATTTTTAAATAAAGTTTAAAGAGCACTAAATAAAGATCCGAAAACAGTTCTTAACCAGCACGTTTAGATTTCGTTAAAAAAAATCTTGAAAATGACCCTTTTTTCCTTGTCTAGAGTGGCCTTACCCCTTAAATTACGGCCCTGGCTTGTGAATCACATTTTCTCTATAACTTTGCATTTGCAGAATATTTTCTTATGACGATATGACGATTCGATAAAATTGATGACATTATTTGTCTGTTTATAAATGAATGTCGACATTAGAGATTATCAAGACAATTAATTTTCCACATAACTCATGGCGGTTGATTTATTTACGTGCAGTGTTCGTTGTTTAGTGTATCTCTGTGTAGTGAACCACGCTAGCTGATATGTGTACATAGGATATTAATTGCACTTCCGGTTTCCGAGTAATGACTGGCAGGAAATTTGAGTGACATGTCAAACAGAATTTTAAGAAAAACTCTAGTGTTGTGACAGTATCAGGTTTCTTATCGCTTTCGAAACGGAAGATTTTGTGAAAAGGGAAGAAGAGTAAAACATAACTTGATAATGACCATACTTTTCTAAATAAATCATTGCTTATTGAAAAATAGGTATTGAACGCAAGGTAAAGAAGCAACAAATTCAATGGAATAACTAAAAATGTGAACCATCTGCTTTTTACCTATCTATACATATGTTCGGACGTGAAGTATCAATAAAAAAGACAAGTGCTGGTGAAGAAACTATTAGAAAAACGGCTGTTGCCACCAGTTGTCAGTGTTTGAGTTTTTTACTTGAGCTCCACCCCAGCTATGACTATGTGCTTTGATCGCGTAAAACGACACGTTCTTAAGAACAATGAAAGTTTGAAAACAATGCTTAGTGCGACGCGACGCGCACATAATCAATTAATCACTTGTTTGTGACGCTGGTGTCATCGTTACAAACAGATTCTGCGGGAAACGACAGCCTTGTGTGGCTCTAACGTTACAATTAGTTATTGATGGTGTCACGACAAAGAGGTTATTACTGTGAGTGGAACACTTAACCATACATGATCGCTTTTTGCATTTTACTAAGCAGTAAGCGCACGCACCGCAATAACAGGAGCTTTCGTTACATTCTTATTTAGGTATATTTAAGAAATTTTACGAAAAAGAAATTCTGTGAATGTGTTACCTTTTCAATTGCGCTGCGTTCAGTAACCGGTACAGGCACAAAGCAGTAGTACGTCATTTGGTTGGCGATGGCGACATATTTGAAAAGAGTCACTCGACACTGGAGTGTGCTGTGGAACTCTCACCGCGTGCCTATTTGCGAAGCGTTAACTTTCTTCGACAGTTTTTTTTTCGCATACGTCTTGAATAATGAGGCCGCGGGGACTGAATACGTCGAGAAACGAGAAATGTTTTAGTTTCTTCAATTCGATGTGGATGTAGCAGTTGCTTCCTAAAATTTTTCCCCACAAACATCTTTGCCCAAGATCTGCAAACTGGAAGTATTTTTCATATTTCCATAGAAATCGAAGAATAGAGAAAATGATTTTTCGGATATTTAGATATGTGTTCATTCAATTTTCCATTGTTATTTTTTTAGTCCTGGTAGGTAGGTATTTATGTAAATTTTATTTTTATTTTATCCGCAAGATACGTTATACCTTTATAGCGTCCTGTAATAAGGCCTAAGGCAAGAAACAGCTGAGAGGATTTGAAAATTTATAGTGCAGAAATAAGAGGCTATGGAACTTTTTCTTTTCCTTTTCCGTTTATTTTTCCATAGCCATAGGTAAATGAAAACAGAATTGAGAGTGGTTTTAAGTATGCGTGTTTTTATTTCTCTCGATATTTGCAAAGTTAAAAACTGATGAAAGTTTTTCGTAATTCTTTTGTTTAGAGAATAAATACTTTTCGTTTTAAGGGCACATTTATTATTATGATTTAAAGTGAATATTGAAAACTGTGAAAACAGTTAAGCTGATTTTACACGAAATGAAAACAAAACGAATTTGGCAAATTTTCATATTATTGGCTGAATAAATTCATTCAATTTTATTCTTTGGTATATACTTGAGAGGCCTTATTTAACAGGAGGAGTGCTATAATGTACCTATTCAGTTTCATAATCATTATTAAAAAAAATAATAGTTCATGTTTATGTTTCGAAAGGCATGAAATGTTGTTTTCAAATGATGCAGCCAAGTCCAGCCGCGTTTTGAGACAATTAACCCTTTTAAAATTTTATAATTACTACGTTTTAAAATGCAGTGATTACTTGGTTAAATTAATTTGTTTTAGAACAACTTTGAATTTAAAAATTAAATGAATTTCCGAAATGCTGGGAATCAGCGAAGAATAAAGTGAAAGAAATGGAATCATTTTAAAAATTAACCAGATGGAATTTTATATTAAATTTATAACTTGAATTCTTTGTTTAAATGATAAAATAAGTAAATATATTAATACATGTTTATTTACTATGAGATGTTGAAATGAAAATGCAAATATTTTTCATTTAAATAATGTAATAGTTGGGCTTTTAAAATTTATTTCTTTTACGTTCAATAGATGAACTTTTAATTAAATTAGCAAATAGTTGTACTTTAAAATAGCTAATGACAGTACAATTTTTTTATATTTCCATAATATATGTTATTTTTTATATTATAGAGTTTTCAAACTTGAAAAAATATGTGAGTCATTAAAACGTGGTAATCTGCAGTGTCCAATTGTAACAGTAACAGTATCGAGTGTTCGAGTGCTCTGGTTTTTCTTGTTCATTGTGACTGTGATTATTAGAGATGGGATTTTTAAGCGATAAAAACTATGTATATATGAATATTATGTAAGTGTTAAAAAACATTAAAATAGGTACAGTAATAAATAAAATTAGGTATATATATATACATTAGGGTGGCCCTTATTTTGGGTAAGTTCGAATTTTGTTGGTCTCCACCCGAAATCTGGTTTAAAATCATAAAAAAGTAATAAATTAATTTTAATAAGTTTAACCCGTGCCTCTAGGCCACTTTCAATTTTGCCTTCAGTTCCCAAATCACTGCTGAGCAGTGACTATTCAAAATGCAATAACTTGTTTGTTTTTCAATATTTTGACACAATTCCAAGCGGGCATTAAACTAGATGAGATAACGAATCGATCGATTACAATAAACAATAATTTTATATGATTGTATATTGCTAAACGGGTGCTCAAAAACTAACGAAAATTGAGTATTTTTAAATACGCAAAAAGTGATTCACAGTACTGATTCTTTTCCAACAATTTTGTTTTATAAACTAGTTTTGATTATTTTAGACTGTTTTAAAGTTAAATTTAACTTTAAAATTATCTTCATTACTGTACGTTCAGTCGAAGTCATATGTTAAAAATTATTTTAGACTGTTTTTGAATAATATTCATATTGATTATAACATTTTTATTTTATTTTATCATATTTTTAGCCACATATATTATATCATTTGTAGTGTTTATTTGGAAATGTGTATAAGTGAAAGTGGTCTAGAGGCACGGGTTAAACTTATTTTAAAAATCTCAAAAAAATAATTTATTACTTTTTTGTGATTTTAAACCAGATTTCGGGTGGAGACCGACAAAATTCGAACTTACCCAAAATAAGGGCCACCCTAATATACATATAGTGCAATTTGTCGACAAAAACTGTCAAACTAAGGTCATGATACTGATCGCTAGAAATCTTATATCTCAGCTGGCACAGTTTCTTCAGGTGAACTTGTTGGAGTTGGTTATACAAGTATGTATACATATACCATACTGATGAGCTCCAAAAAGAGCGAAACGCGTCTATGGTTACTAACTGTGCTGACCGGCCTTTGAAGATGACCTGATAATTTGACTTGGAGGCTGAAATTTGTGAAACTCAGACAAGTGTTTGTTTTAATTATTTTATTAAGGTAAAAGGTTTAAAAGACTCTAGAACCGATAAGAGTATTTGTTACGGATAGATAAAACAAATAGAATAAAAAAAATTAGTCATTTTTAAAATTGAAGATGAAATAGGTCAAAAAGGTGAAAACATATGAAATATTTTTTCATGAATTAAATTTTAAACTACTAAAATACCTTATATTGCGACAACGCAAAAAGATACTTAACCTAAAATCCCATCTCTAGTGATGATACTAATGCTGTAATGTCAAATTCAGTTGTTCAGTGTTTTGATTTTATTTTTGTTCGATTCATGAGCCCGTGTTATTTTGTGCTATGCTCCGATATTTCAGTGGCGTACATTTTTTGTCATTAAATCGACTTGTATCCTTTTATGTAATACATCTTTTGTTCACACAATTTGTCTTGGAAATTGTAAGGACATATCTATTTTTAAGTTTTAAGTAATGTTGTTAATTTTGGCAAGAATGGAAGTTAAAACTTTGCAACTTTCCCCAGTAACGCCACTGGTCACTGGGCATTTTACACAGTTTTTGCTGTGTTGACCGGTTCATTTCAGCGAATACTGGTTGCGATATTAAACCCTAACTCCAATAGTACCAACCAAATGGAACTAACTGCGAAGCAACGGCAACAGTAACAGAAGCGAATAGCGGTTATGTTTATAATTGCTTTGTCACTCTGTTTACTCTCAGTTATAAATATTTTACGTTTTTATGTGAACGGTCACTGGTCGCTGAAGTACGCTGCCCGCTGGAGCATTTTAACCTCGGGCCTAAGGGTTCGACAGTTGGAGGATTCATTATTTATTTGCCGCTGGAAATTAAATAATCAGAGCGCAACATAGGTACACCAAATGGGGGTGTAATCGGACCCACCGTGGCTTATGAAGATATTGTTTTTGTAAACCTACGGTGACGTACAATATTCGGCATTCAGCTATAGAAATACCAAAACAGAAAATGAATCTATTTTTGAAGGGTTGAATTTGAGCGAGTTGAAAGGATACGATTTGAGATTTTTGTAGTTTGATTAGCAGATTTGCAGATAATAGGGAATCGCGAATCGAAATCGATCCAATATCGTTAGGGTTCAGATTTGCGATTTTAGAGTAGCAAATGAAACGAGAACTCGTTATAATTCTTCGCTTATTTCAATCAATACGTTAACGATTATTTCGCAAAATCAATTAAGGATCGGCTCCTCATTTTACCTCCTCGTTGAGTAGTGATCACGTCATAAATTAATATTTGTTTTAGATGAAGCGCCGGTTATTGGCAATAATTAAAATATTAATAAACGAGCTTCAACAAAGGAGATACACCGAGCACAGTGGCCGTGCCGTCATCGCGTCTTCCGTCTCGTCTCTCGTCTTAAATCAAATTGGATATTTTGTGATTATGCCGAAGCCTGTTTTTATTTTTCCTCAGAATTGTTATTAATATTATGGAAATGAAATACCGGGAAATAATTAAAATATTGTTCGATCGGTTACTCGGAATGAAGTGTTTTGTTACGGAAAGTTTGAATTGGACAACATACCGTTTTACGTAACTGTAGGTTTAATGATGACTCTTAAGTGGTTTCCCTTTTGGTTTGAGTTTATGTGCGCTGTATTTGTATTTGACATCGGGTGTCGGGTGTTGAACGTCACGGGGAAATGTTTATTACTTCTTAACGGCGCAACACCGCAAAGAAGAAAGTGTGGTATTTTGGGGAAGGAATAATTCTAAGGTTAGTTGCGCTTTTAATTCCTTTTAATGTGAAACACTCAAGCATTTTACCCCTGTCGAGTTCAAATTTTAACTGCTTATAAATAATCACGAATTAAATTAAAAACTTGCACTGGTTCCGGTTAATAGTAAAGAAAGGAAGGTACGTCTGGCAAAGCAAAGAAATGTAACATTTTTATCCAACAAACAATTTCGTTCGTTTTGAACAGAGACTTGAGTTTCCATTTCCAGTCTCGACTCGAAGAAGCAGAGAACACTGCGACGAACTGTTCGGTGGTGAAGTTTATTTGCCGAACAACTCACTTTTATTTACTGCTGACTCCGTTATAGAAATACGTCACTGATTTTCTATTTGCAATGGTGTGAACACTGCCGCGATGAGTAAGCGTTTTTGTAAACCTGGCTCCCCAAGCAAACTGAGTAAGAAATTTAGACGTATTTACATTGGTTTAGCTGCAGTCATCTCACACTAATACTGAACAAAGTTTGACGAAAAAGAAGAATAGAAGAGAATGAAAATGGCTCGGTTTTATAAGATACCATAGAGTGTACTCACAGTCGACGCTAACTTTGATTCGCTTGCTGACAGTGGGGGGAACGCCGTTGCTGGCGATGCACAGATACGCGCCCATGTCCAGGCGGCTGATGCGTGTCAATTCCAGCGTCTCCCCTTCCCATTCCAGCACTGTAACACACCAATAAACCACACATCACGATCTGATACGACACGACACAACAACATTATATACACGTACCTGACAATGTCTTGTTGATGTTGATCTTGGTATTGTCATCTCTCTTCCACTTGACGCTGGGCGTCGGTGAGCCTGTGGCTTTGCAGGTGAGTGTTTCGTTAGCGCCTTCGCGGACTATCACGTCGCTGCTGCTCATGGAGTCGTCGATATTAGGTGGTACTGAAACAACAACGAAATTCTAATGTATTTCAATAGTTTAGATAATCCGTTTTAAAGAAAAACGTTGTTAACGCACGTCATCGCGTATGCTATCCATTCTGTTTTCAATTTTCCAGCGCACAACATCTAACGCTCTTGCCGCCTCCACAATCGAGATGCCATGTAAAATAGCATGTGCGTAGAAATTAATAGTTCTGTTCGTGTTTCCAGGATTGTGTGAAATTGACGTGTACTATTTATCGCATTTATCATATTTCAGATGGTTGTGTTTTATATAAGAAATTCTTTCCAATTTTACGGCGAATGTTCTTTACTGGGTGCGGAGAGCTTATGTTTATTGCGGTAGTACTAACAGTCATTTGAAACACGCTAAATTATAACATGTTCATTTTTACCTGTTGCTTACTACTGTTTTTGCCAGTGGCGTCGTTATTGTTCTTAAATAGATTCTAAATTATTTTAGAGAAATGTGTATGAAATAAACATAATATTTATGGCAATAACTAATATATATATTTATAATTTTTAATTTCATCATCATCATCTGTGGCGCTACAGCCCGAGATCGGGCCAGGGCCTACCGGACACACCGAGCCACAGTTTTTACACTGCCGTACTGCCGGTTTTCGTAGTCGAATGCTACATTATTTAAGACGTATAAAGTGACTAGCTTATAGCGCCCGAGTGTGATAAATACATGTAACTGTATTTTATATTTTACGACAAATCACACATTGTCGACAGGCGGATTCGAACTGACGAACCTTGGTTCGGATGACGTCACAGTATGTTAAGAGATGTGCCTTAACACGCTCGGCCACCGCGCTTGTGCTGTTCAATTAATATCAGTTAATTTTTAATTTAGTAATGTTAATAAACATTAGCAAATTTGTATTTTGAAAGGTTAAAAAAATAAACAGACCTTATTGTGTTTATAGTTCACGTCTGAATATTAATTTATTTGTGGTTGGTTCATTTTCGGTTTCCTTCAACGTTCAATGAATTTCCAGTTCGAATTGCTGAATATTTAAAATGTAAATATTGTGGAAATATTCACTCCAAGTCTAATATTTATCTATGCCGTAGTTGTACAAAATTTTCTGTTAACCCTTCATTCAACCGATTGTAATGAAATTTTCAAACAAAATTTCATCAATTTCAGATCAATTTCGATTGCTGAATAATTAAACTTTTCCTTTAAGGATGTCATTATATGGTAATATTCTTAATTGATCTCTTTGATTAGTTGCGTTGAAAATGTAATGAGAATACAATGTCAAGTACAAGAACTATTTAAAATTATAGTCGATATATTTACATCTGACTGAAGTAACAATTGCGGTTAAAGTTTGAAATTTCTACGCATTTACCAAAACTTGAGCTCGGCGTTTTTTGTCATTTTAAAGATGATTGTGCAAGATAATCACAACAAAAAAATAAAATATTGCGCAAAAAACCATTTCACAAAGACACGACTTGACAACTGACAGATGAAGACGAGTAAAACAAAACGTTTTGCCTATCGGGGACAGCGTCCACAGAGATAACTTACGATTTTCAGAACAACGTATGAGTTGTAAGTTGTGAAATTATGCGGTATCATTGCACGAAGTCAGTGGCGGAGGCGGTGGAGGCGGTAGCGGCGGCAGTGAGTTCAGTATGTACGGCACGTTTCGAATTAGCTTGGTGGTCCCGGCGTCGCTCTTGTAAAGTTTCCTAACACCGGTGAGGACCGGGACACTGCTGCTGTCCTTCGTGTTCTAGTTTAGGGTTTCTCTATAAGACAAACGTTGGAATCTGGGTGAAATGAAATACTTACACAATTCATTTATATTACCCACGGCACTAACATAACCAGTGCCGGTTTTACACATTTTTCAGACTGAAACGATCATGTTTTTAGGGTTCCTGTACTTTCAGCTAATATGTTATTCATAAATATTTAACACTGATTCTAATACAAGGAAATTTTACATTTCATAGATTTTAACATAAGCATGCAATGTAGAATTTTGGTTGAACCAGTACAAAAATAGAAAATATTTATAATATGGTTGTATATCGTTGAGCGAATTTTCATATCTCCTTCAGATTTTGAGTTAGTGGTTTTTGACTTTTTCAAAATCTCAATGTTGAAAACCCATATCTCGGTAATTAAAAAAGATATTGAAATACGGTTTAACCGGCGATTTTTTGCTGAAAATTTGTATCTCTTCAGCTTATTAAAATATTTCTATAAATAAAATAAATATATCATCACGCCTTTTACCCATCACTGGGTGTGGCACTCTGCCTAAGCAGATCTCGGTAAGTGATATATTTGTTCGCGTGAAGTGCGGTTACCAGCCGTCAAATCATGGCCTCCAAAGATATTAGTGGAGGAGGAGCCACAGGGGTAGATTTTTTTAAATATTTCTAAAGTAAAATTTTCAGAAAATCAAATTTTTTATTTAATTTATGATATTTTGTTGATTAAAATATGAAAAATACACTGGATAAAACTGTAGTTCAATATATTTTTTAGTTTTCGAGATATGAACTTTTAAAGTTGAGATTTTAAAAAAAGTCAAAAGTCGGTGTAATTCAAAAACTTAAAGAAGCACTCAATGGCATTTGAACGATATAATCATATAAAAATTTTCGATTTGTGTACTGGTTCAACTAAAAATTTACAGTGTTTGCATGTTTATATGTCAATGTCTCTTAAACGATGTTTTTGCGGGCGTAGTTCTAGAGAAACTTTTTGTGTTGTTTTAAATTTATATTTTCTGTATATTTTACATACGAATTGAAAATTTGTGGCGTGCCAGAGCCAGAGTAAGAATATTTAGATAAAATTTAATGAATAAATGTTTCAAAAAGGATTCGTGCTATGTATAAACTGATTGTTGTATCTCTGAAAATCCTAAAAGATATTCTTAGTTTCTAGTTCCTAAGTTTCGAAGAGACTGAGACCGTTTGTTTACATTGCAGTGATGCTGTAGTTCTGGTGATGATGCGATGCGATAGTGTTGGCGTCTGATTCTGATTCTGGTGGTGTTTTGCCCGCTGGCCACGAGAAGCGCGGTGTAGATTCTTAATGAATTCAGGTAGTTAAAAAGTTTGTAACGGCATCAATACTGACTGAACTATGTGGCGAATAATAATGGGCTTCGTTGCCCCTATCGGCATTTACTTCAAATGCTGACCAATTCTGGTACATCATTTTTATTTCCATTGGAAATGATTTGCTTGGTACAAATATCACTCTGCAAATCCATATCAACCAATAGTGTTCCTAATCGCATAAAGTACAATAGAGTACAGACAGACCAGGGCGGTAGTAGCGATAGCCCAACAGAAATGACTATTACGAATGTGAATGTGAATGCGAATGCTATTGCTAGTAGACGTGGGGTACACGGTCTCTGGTTCCAGGGATACTCAACGAGAGATGAGCTGTGGTTCGCTGGTCATGTTGAGTGGCTGCGTCAGCAAAGATCGCGGTCAAGATGTACTTACGCATTATTTAATAGAGTTAGAGGGAATATTGATATTGGCAGGGGTAAGAACTTGTTGGTAATGAAATGCAATCAGAGCAGATGCAACTGACGCAATGCATTTGCAGCAAGCGCTCGAATGTGCGCGCCGCGCCGAATGTAGGTTACCACCGTCAAGTAATTACAAAATATTTATCGGTTTTAATATTGCAAACGAGACTGTATCTGGAGTGGTCGGGTACTGGTTGGTATCCCACAGATTAACTCGGTCACTGCTGTTTGTAGTTGGTATACTGCTTCATTGGATTGTTAGATGTGCAAATTATAAGGCGCTCTTGTTAATACAAATTATGTAATCTATCAAAATTCCACAATTTCATTGATTATTTTCACTCGATACTTTTGACAGCGGACAAAAAACTTGTTTCTTAAAGTTGAAAATATTGAAAAATAAATAAAACTTGTAAACAGGGGTTCAATACCCAAGTACCTATTCAGGCATTTAATCTTAAACACAATACAGCAACCCACAACCTATACGCACACAAAACTTGTTCATTTACATTTTAATCCTTGGTTGGTTCGGTCTTGCACGGTCTATGGCCCTTGGTCCATCGTCAAATGTAGGGAAACTTGTGCGATCGCCGTGTGATATTGACTTGGTGTTTGCTTTGTACGCGGAGAGGGTTAGCGCATTAATGTGGCCGCTAAGCACGGTAGCTACGAAGATGAGATGATAATCGCGAGGGGCGAGTGTCGCCTGTCGAGTGGTGAGCGCCACGGCGACACGGACGCCTCTTAAGATTCTTGAGTGGGTGTATATCACGCAACGTTCGGTTTAGGGATTAGTGGAAGTAGATACCAGATCGCTCAAAATGTCACAAAGTCAACGCGTTTCACTTACAAGATAAGTTGAAAGCGAGGTAGGTGCTTCTACGACTAATGCAGAAATCAATGATGGACGATAAAGAACAGGAGTGAAATTGTACTTGCTTTTTAAAATAATTCCAACACGATTTAATCATCATACACACTTGTAACATTTCACTGAGCGTTTAAAGCAATCACGGAACACGGAGTAACAAGCGACAACAACCGTTCCTGCCAGCAGTGGCATCAGGAGCTTCTCTCTCCGCCTCCCACCAGCTAGTATGACAGAGCGCACTGACACTGGCATTAATTAACGAGTGAACAAGTGTCCGAGCATCCCCTATCTCCCCTTTACACTCAGAACCAGTGGACTCGAAACTTTCCACCACTGTTCCAACATCGTTGTTTGACTTACGAGTATCGGATCAGATCATGCATTACTTACCAGAACCGAGATCTGTGATCCGAATTTTCACCGTATGAAAAAGATGAACAGTGCTAAAGTGTGGCGTCAACTTATAATTAATTGCCTGACTTTTGGTTGAGAGCGCACAATGGCGCGGCGTCAGAGTTGTGAGATCACAATGGAGCAGAAAGCAGAATACTACTGACGCCAGTTATTACAAGTGGGAATTAGATTCCGACCGTAAGTTTTAGCTGCAGACACATAAATCTGATCTGATATAAATTGCCGTACATTAAGATATATTAAATTACTGGCAGTGGCAGAGATTCTTAAAGGCGAGACGTTCTAAATAATCAAAACATCGCTCTGTATTATCTGACGATGTGCACTTTGTAAGCGTTTGCGTCTATCATTCTATTTTTCTAATTGGATTTCATTTGAGCTTGTTACATCTTTTGCCATTTTGTTTTGAGTAAACAGCCGAAACAAACATGCAAATTAATGTATTAAAGAGTATTTAAATCAAATCTATTAATTAAACTGAAATCTATTGTCTTTTATACTTTTGCTATTGTAAAAAATTGTTGAGCAAATAAATTTTAGAGGATTCAAAACAGCTTTTTATATAAATATATAGATAATAGAACACACAAAATCAACTTGTTTCCATGAAAATAATCCTATTTCCCCTGAATCAGTAAATCTGTAAATCTGAGTCCGGACTGTGACAAAAAACGCCAACGTTGATCAACCATTCCGCACTACACTACTGCATTGCAGCCAATATTTGAACATTTAACATTTCGCCTTGCTGCTTTCAAATGCCTGTATTTTACCAGCGCAAGCAAAAATATCATGCTGTTAGTCAAAATCATATCCAATTATAAAAATTAAATTATAGACAAGAACTGCACTGGTATAATTCAAATGCTTTCAACAATAAAAAAATAAATATATCATCAAGTCTTTTACCCATGATTGGGTGTGTTAATCTCTCGTAACAGATCTCGGTACGTGATATATTTACGTGTGTGAAGTGCGGTTATCAGCCATCAAATCATGGCCCCCAAAGATGGTAGTGAAGGGGGAAGCAAAGGGGGTGATGAAAATAAGTAAAATATATTCTTTTTACTGATTACTCTTGGATCGATTCGGATACATTTGGCAATAGAAAACTGTCAACATTGTCAACATTCATATCTATTTGAGTTTCTCAAGTTTGAATGAGTTAATCAAATCAACAAACTAATATAAAATTCCGACATCCCTTATAAATGACCCCATAAGTACGTCAATAATTTGGGAACGACTGGGGGCGGTGGAGTTGGTGGCGTTGGCAGCGGCAGCTATCTGACAAGTCTTGCAGCCAGCGTCACGAATATTCGTTATCACGACGCTGAGCATTCACGTTACACTGTACGTCTATGTCTGCGTCTGTCAAATAATGGTCGTGCTTTTAGATAAAACTTTTTTACGTCTTTCAATTAATAAAGTTGCTCGATTCTCCGGTTGGTTCATGCGTAAAATCGCTGATGTTTTCTACTGAAACGAGTTTAACCCTACAATCATATTACTTTCTACATTTCCAGATATCAGGACGCAAACAGACGCCACTTCCACTATATGTTATATTGTAAATAAATGCATATATTTACCTAGTAAAATACAATTTGTAGATAAATATCAAATTGAAATATTTATCCGTAATGGAATGTTGGAAACAAACGGTATAGTAATATCGAAACACACATTGTTCTTATAGATTCAAATTCGCAACACAAAGAAACTTGTTTCTTATTTCTCGATTAAAAGCGTTATTTTTATTTGCAACGTTGTATTGGAGTGACTTTGCTGCTGCAAATGGCAAACAACAGTCGTAGTAAACCGCATTCACCAAATATGCATTGGAAACTTTGAAGTGCGCAGCACAAAAAGGAACTAGAAATATTTTCGATTGGAAATTATGATTGCTTTTCCCATTAAATGGACCAGCAAAAGTTGAAAACGGCTTCCGCAACTCAAGAGTAAAAGAAATGATTGTTAAGCTAATCGGAATCAGTACGAGCAGTTTGTTAGCGCTCAAACGAGAAAAAATTATACCGACTTTTAATTATAAGGCCGTCAATCATTCTACTTTAGTTTTTAAATATAATTTTTGAGCTATGTTGATTTCACACGTATGTAATTTCATCGACATGGATAAATAGGCGTTTGTCTTGTTCGTCTTAGTTTAGTCTGATCTGGAGACGGGGAGATTTCGAGATAAAATTATTCTGCTCTCGAGTCGAGAGCTGCTCGACTGACTATCAAATTCTCGTCTTGTATTCGCGTTCACGTACCAGACTTGACGATACTGATAATCTGAATATATTAGCTCTATTTTAACCGCAATTATTAAATCATATGAATCAGCTTACAAATAGACGAAGATATCATCGTATATTTTCCGCTGTCAAACGTAAAAATAAATAAAATGTATATATCATCATGTAAGGGTGAGGGATTGTGTAGAAGACCTAGGAATAAATATATGGATATAAGTTTGGATGCAGGATGAATTTAATGACTAAATGTTTAGTGAATATTTGAAGGGTTTATCTTACCCCATCTGATTTGATTGTTACATTTTGGGCGTAATATTATTAATCCATAATTGTGCTATAATTTTGGTGATTGAATGTTCTGCTTCGTACCAGCTGCAATGACTGGTGGACAGCGGAATTGGGGATAACAGTGTGTGAAAAGGAAACCACTCTCCGTTCACGAAGGAAGCTCGCAGCTCGAAGCGGTAACGGTAAAATCGTAATGAAACTAGTGAGGGAGTGTTCGAAGAAGAAATACGACCGCAATCAAGAGGGCCTTTAATGTGTTAAGAAATTGTGAGGGACATACACCCTGTACCGTCGTGTACCCTGTTTCAATTCCCTCGACACTACCATTGCCATTGGAACGTGGATAACGGATAGTTCGTTACACACCCTACCTCGATCAATTACTACTAGATATAAACATATACGGATAGTTCTGACAATTTGTTTTGCGAACTCGGAATACGATGTATGTATTTGGTGCATTTTGTCAGTGCGACAAGTGATCCTGAAGCGTAAGGTAAAACTGAGACTCGACGTACATTCTCGTTGTCATTATATCGTCAGTGCCATTCATAATTATTTCAAAGCTCCCTAAATTATTCATTATCGCACTCTTGACTCGTAATGAATCCGACGTTCTAACTCAACGGCAATGGCAACGGCAACGGCAAGGTTGAACTGGTACAAGGTATAAGGGTTAAGTGAAAGGAATTATGCTTTTCCTTTTCATTTCGGTCTGGGTTGTTGCGTTACTCTGCGCGACTCAAGGACTTGATGCTGGCGTGATGACATATTTTTCACTCTTTTCATTTTTGTCTTATTTATAACTCGTTTTCACAAGGGTTACCAACAAATATGATGTATTCACAAAAAATCATATTTATGCTTTTCATTTTCCAGGATGATGTATTTCAATTATTAATTATGAAACGAATACAGGGCAAGTGTCACCCATAGTGACAAGATTAGAAAAATAAACTTTAATTATAATCGCGGTTTTGCAACAATAATTACGTAATTTACAATGAGTTCAAAGAGTATTGCACAAATGATTACACATAAATTTTACTGAAATGTTCATTAGTTTGTCAATCTAACTTGACATCTAATTGGGAGATTAGAAAAGTAAACTTTAATTATAACCGAGCTTTTTCAGCAATCATGTGAAATTAAGTATTAGTACAGTGTAACGTAGTTGTTATTAAAATCTCATGATTGATACGGCTATATTTAGCCAGAAAAGAAAAACTTAATTATAAGCGTTGTTTTGCAAGAATAACAATGTAATTTTGATTGAGTACCTACAGAGAGATCAGTGCAAAAACGATTGACACGTTCCGGTTGTCGCAAAAAAAGACTCATCCATAAAAAAATGTAAAGCAATAACATTCATATTACAGTTTAATGAATTTATAATGAAAATGCACTCATTATACATTGGTTGAAATCAGAATGTCAAGTAAAAATATACGGTGTGTTCCACTTAAAATAAGAATTTTGAAGTCACTGTTTGGCGAGCTTTCTAATATAGTTTCTAAATCCATAATTACTTTTAAAATTAATTTTTTTTTTGGGGTTAGCCTGTTTTTTGGTACACCTGGTATAGTTAACTAATAATTGCAATAAATGTGATTGTATATGTTGATTTGTAACCCATAGTTTGTAGGTAGAACCTAGAATCGGCAATTGCCTGTACACACACATACACACACCATGTTACGTATGCAATTGCGCTAACTAGACTACCCGTAAATACATCGTGGCCTGGCGGGTTAAATGAATGCAGTCGCTTGTCGCTTGCCAACATTGCCAGACTGCCACGTTGTACGTGTGACGAATTACTTGTCTCTTTTGTACTGTCGCTCCATCGTCGTTGTCGTTCTTTCTGTGATCACTGAGTATTCGTTCCCCGTGTTCCCCTAACCTCTCAATGTCTCTCTGTGTAAGAGAAAAGTGTGATACGTGTTCTGTTTTGTTCAGATGAATGTATTTTTCTTTTTCTACTGGACGGAACATTGCGGGAAATGTCAGTAATTATTTGTTTTCTATGAATAAAAATAATTTTGTAATTTTGTTTTCGTTACTATAATACCATTTTTTCATAATCTGAATACATACATATATACATAACATTACGTTATATCCCTTCAAATGGGGTAGCACGAACTTTCATTCAACAGATTCATCAAATAATTAGTCCTCGTCAAATATTCTCATTTAAATACACCATCCTCGCTTCAATCACATTCATGGTTCCCTCTACAAGCTCATTTATTAGTCTCACTTAGAATCATTCATCACGCAACAAACCTTCAATCACATCCAACTATTCAATTATATACACCATTTACATTAATCAATCATTAATGTACGTTTCACATGCTCAAAACATCTCAAATTACTCACGCTCACTCATCTAACAACGAATCTAAAAACATAAGAAAGGAACTGGATTACTCTGCCCTTATATTGAAAATTCTACACAATTGCAGTTAGAGATTCTTTTGTAAGATCAGAAAACAAATTCAAAGATAAGAAAGAAAGGGAATGTTTGTTTTTAAATAAGCGATTCATTTGGATGCATTTGTGTTTTTGATTTTGTTCTTGTGAGGCGATTGTTGAACAAATAAAAAAAATAATTCATGGATTTCTGTAGCTCGTACGAGATAACGCATCCGACATAGACAGTGTGACAGTATTCAAGTAGATAAGGGATGATAAAGTCGAAAGAGTGTGGGATGTAGGGCACATGTCATTATGTCAGCGTGTCACTAGTGAAATTGTGGCCCATTGTGTAAGGTAAAACTTGCCAATTGTGTTTCGGCGACCACTGATTCTAGTGAACGTTTCCAAATCGCTGAGCATCAGTTGCTTGAGTCGTTCGACTCCAACATCTTTTTATGTCTTCATATTGAGGTTTCGTCAATTTGATGAATTATATCACTTGAATTTTCATATTTCAAGATGATTTAATTCGTATTTATTTGGTTGCACAATTCAGAAATTTACGCACGCAAACTGTTGCTCGTGAAAATAAAATGTTGCGTATTGTTATAAGTAAGTTGAAATGCGTTTCATTTTCAAGTAGATATGTATTATCATAAAGAGATAGATGACGTCGCGATATGGCAGAGTGGTAGAGTGGCGGGGAAGGGAACTATCACCAGTTCATCTCGTAGCCGCCGATCAAATCTCATAGCCGCTAGCAAAGACGTAACGCGGATATTTCTCGCTCGGGTACAATCACATTTATTTCCAACGTTTTTTTTTTCAAAATAATTTAGAAACATTTGTGAAAAAATTCTAGCACATCCATCAAATTTTACATGAGTATTAATTTAAGAAATATACTGTGATGAATTTAAAAGCATATAACAATTATTTTTAAAAATATATATATATTTTGTAAATAAATAAGTAATATTTTTCTTTATGAGATTAATATAAAATTTATGTCGATTACGTCATTATATAAAGTGCTAAAAAATCAGGACAAACACAAGTACCTTCGAAAACCGTAAGAATGTCCACTTGTATTCTACGCCCTTGCCTGACCAGTGGCGTAAGGGGCTTCGTTGTTCGAGTCTTACAAGACCAACGGACGACTGGTTACACGAGTACTCTACGTACCACGTTCCACGCTTGAGATTCTACCGTTTCGTGTTCCGATACCGGTTCGAGGAAATTGTGGAAAGCGCCTGAAAATATGTCCTACACTACACAATTCTTGGGACTCGAAGCAAATGTATTTATGGAAAATTCTTTACAAATATTTTTGAATATATTGATAAAATGAATTTTGTGGTATGTGGAAGTGACGTTGAACGGTGAAGTTTATATTAAAAAGCAACGGGAATAAAATGTAACAAGAGTCAATGTGAAACTGAACAAACATCTGCATATGTCATTCAAAAGAAAACATATGCATGGTTTGTAAATAAATATTACTTAAATTAAAACCAACTTACGGCATCAATTCTGATATGAGATAGTTGCTGAAATTTTTCAGTAGATGCTTGCTGTGCTGTGTTACTGCATCCGGCGTTACCACGTTACCGGTTCGGAACCAGTACCGGTATTGGTTGGCGTATCGGTTATCGGTTGCCGATGCTGCGATGTTCGCTCGCTAATTGAAGACGCAACTCCGGAAACGTTCAAATTCTGATTCAAAGATTTCTTACGATGCGGAATCGAATAAATAGATACAAGTAGCATTATCGAATTGAAAAATACCTCTTTCTTCAGCTCAGACGAAATACAATCATACCTTTGATAATTCCAGAGCAAAATAATTTGAGTACCATTGAGATGCAATGGTGTATGAACTAAAACTATTCGTGAAAATTTAGTGTAATTTGATTATATGTAATTAGAGTTTAATAAAACAGGTCTGTTAATTATCTAACAGTGGCATCTTGCTAATAACAGAGGACAGGAGACTTTTCATGGAGCCAATGCAAGCAATTAAGCGGCTCTTCAGCTTTCCCTTCGCAAGATAAACTTCCATTTCGCCAATTCATTTAATATTCTAGGAAATAATAGACTGGCAGAGAATTCTGTTAATAGAAAATATTTGATATTCAGTTAGCGGTAAGATTTCAGATGACCGAATTGGGAATGGTAGAATTGTGAAGAACGTCTCACCGTAAGACAGTCGTACAGCCCAGCCAATTACTACGTTCCAGGGAATTCTAGTTATCCAATGGATTTCAATTATTACCTCCCGCGGCTAACTTGGAATGTTTCCTACCGTTCAGGTTAACGGTTCGATATAATTGACCAACTAATACATTTAACGATTGGTTCACCTTTGTCAATGGCGTTACTACTCCTACCTTTTACTTTATAACAATAATAACAACCCTAAATCCTAAATCATTGTCTAGTGTCTAGCGTCTAGCAGCGACCCTCTTTGTTGACGCTGTTTACTGCCACCCAATAACTTTACACCGTACCATTAGTGATATCTTTACTGCAGAATGAATAAGTATGGATTTTATTAATTAAATTAACTTAACCGTGAAGAAAAACTGATGAAAAAGGAACAAGTAATATCGAGATTAATCAACCGAGTTGCAGATTGCAAATTTCTCGATCGCCTCATCTTTCTGTTTGCAGCAGGAAAACTTTTATACTACATCAATTTTTCATAGGCACCCCGTAACGGCTCTTTGCCTTGATTCATGGTCCATGTTTTTAATATTGTCTTTGAGAACAAAGGGACGAACTATTGTCAGGTTTATCTTGGGTGAGCGTTGGTAAACGATCCGCTGTCAAGCAACGAAGACTTTTTCCCTAAAGTGACACAACAAAACCAACATTACAATAACAATCCCAGTGAATGGACTAAGCTTAGGCATGGCAGCATTGACTTTAACGTTAAATGGTTCGTGCCGCAGAAAGGAATTTAACTGGTCGACACTCAATACTCAAGGAGTTACTTATTATTTATAATTCATATTATTATTCGTTGTTCGAGGAGTGGCCGTGAATTATTTGAGATGTTTTGAGCATGTGAAACGTACGTCGAATGAAAGAGTAATGAAACAGGTGTATAAGAGCAAATGGATGGATGTGATTCAAGATTTGTTACGTGATGAGTGTGATGAATAAATGAGCTTATACGGATAAAACTATAAAAGTGGTTAAAGTGAGGATAGAACTGATGATTTGATGATAAGATTTAGCGTGATGTTATGTCTTTTCAATATAAGGTGAATAAGCTTTACGAACGAAATAATTTGGTGTGATAGTCAATTGCATGTAATATTCAAATAAGCTTGACTAGAGTGAGTGAAGTATACAGTACCGCATTTGCAATGAACCTGCACCAAGTGTATTTCGTGCTCCGTGCGCCGAACCCGACCTCTCGCTAATTGAACTCGACGATCTATTAGTATAATTCCTATAATGTGCGTATTGTGTATGTAATATATGATTAAACCTGTATGCTCAGGCATCCATGCAAGACAATGGATGGATTGTTAAGTTCGCGTTATAGAATATTAGGTTAATGCAACACTCGCAATATAAACCCTATTCGCTATTCATTATTTTACATTTACAACAAACATTTTCAATATTACCGACATATTATTAGCTTCGAATTAGCTGCTTTTCATTATGTATAGTCTACAGTAATGAATACAAAGTAGTAAATATTAAACATTGAACGAAATATTACTAAACTTGAATCAAATAAAAAAAGAATATTAAAGTTTTTCTTATTTTTAATTAATACCCTAGCATGTTATTAATCTTATTATAGGTTGTAATAAAATATTGTGTGGTTTAGTCATAAATCTGTGCCTATTAATTTCCTTTTTTAATAATCAATATTAATGTTGTACATACGCCAAGCTATGACCAATATGGTGGAATTGTCAAATTAGTTATTAAATAAATATTGATTATGTAGCAAAATTGAAAGTAATAAACTAATAGGGAAATCTAAAAGTACAAGGTATTAGTAGTTAGTACAGCTGCACTGGATTTATGCAAATATTTTTTAATTGTTGAATGTTAAACGCAGTTAATCAGTTTGAAGTCATCAAATAATCATTAATTTTGTTTTACTCTGTCAGTGATGGATATATGCACACATCAATGCCTACATAACTGATGGAATATGTTACAGATTTGCTCCAGTATTATATGCGTTGCATGTTATACTTATACTACCGTAAAACTGGTTATATAAATTCTAGTTTATTTACATTATTTGAATTATTATACCGGATGTTCATAGGTTCACCGACACAAAAAATGTTATTTTACTAATTCTTATAAAGGTTATGATGCAGACGTTCATATGATATAGCGAGTGTAATTTATGAAAATAACGTGTTGTTATGTTGCGTTGCGCTGTGCTTATATCCTGTTTACCCTTCTCTAACAACACATCGAAGTGATATCTAGCCTCGTTGTCGTTCTACCCGTTGCCGTCTACCATCTACCGACAGCGTCTCTTTCGCTCGGTTCGCTGCTCCTACCAAGAGGTTCAAATCCGCTATCATCAATCATCTTCGCAATCAAGAAGACACGCGCCATCTTGTTTCGTACGAGCTACGGACGTGTACCAACATGAACACAACGTGAACAGAGAACAGCGAACATGGTAACTATGAAGTTCAGTGAAGAAGACATTTTTTCCGAATACCTGAAGAATGAAGACTGAGGACTCCTACAGAGACATGTCAACGCTCTATAGGAGCGGATATATGAAACGCTGCATATAGAATCAATTTTATTTTCGGTTATCGATTTATTTTCTGACAAGATATAAATAGATAGTGGATAAACAAGTATTGCTATTGGTATTTTTCAACATATAGCAATTCAGACGATTGGCATATACGTTGTTTACAAGGACATTTATTTAACTTTTATTTTACAACTTAGAAAGAAATAAAATGAATATTATAATATAAAGTTGTATTATTTAAGAAAATGTGCCGCTACAAAGTTATATATTTTTTTAATATGTACCTATCTTCTACCTATTCATGATATTATACAGCAGTACAATTAAAGAGAAAGTGAAATATGACTTACCAACAACATGCAAATATCCAAATTGCGTTTTGGCGGTGACGGTGTTGATCTGACACATATAGCGTCCCTTGTCCTCTTCCTGCACGTTGCTGATGTGCAGGAACCACGTGCGATGCTTGTCGTGCGTGACGCTAATACGTGGATTGCGCGTGATCACGTGGTTGTGCACCGTCAAAATAGCGGACTGCTCAAAGTGCATCCAGGCCACCTGCAAGATAAATATTATTGTTAAAACAATCTTTTGCCAAATATCTATAATAAATTTCTAGTTCTCAAGTTGGAGTTTGATAACAAAAGCTATTTTGATATTTGCGATCAGTATAAAGCAATGTCTTTATAATTTCATTTGTAAAGAATCATAAGATAAAATTTAACGGGTTTCAGTAGCTGGCTCGCGGTATTTGTATTGGGTTGAACGCTCAGTTCTCTATTAGTAGAGTACCTTTTCCCGTATATCGTAGAAACACTTGTTCTTATTTCGTTTTGGCCGAATATTTATTGTCGTAGCTCGTCGGACCTCGCGGATAATAGCACCGGCAATGGGCAATGGCAATTGCGATTGTGTTGCTCAGTGGCTTGAAACTCGTCCTGTTTCGAATGCAGTTGTTTTCCTTGCTAACTTACGTATGAAGATGTCGTTTGAGTCAACTTCGGAATATAGTTTTCCCAATAGAAATAAATATTCGGGATGGATCCACTTTGTCAATTTACTACGATACAGAATGAGAACGAAAAACTATTATTTAACGGACCTACTTTTATCGTAACGTATATGTTTAACGCAGGATTTTTTATCGTTTTTTTTTCAATTCTTTTCCAATTGAAATGCCTTTAAGCAAATTTACTAATATAGAATTGTCATAAAAATGCAAGTATCTTTTCTCTTGAATGATTTGAAAGGCAAATATTCCAAACAAGAAATTAGAGCAAGCATCAGGTCTACAAGTGAACTGGGCTATACAGGGCTAACTGCTAATAGCAGGGGCAATGGAACGCACAATAGGTGCCAGTAATCGCGTAGTGGTAGTCCTGCTGCTGGACTAATTATATCTGATGTGGGTATATAGGTCACATAGAGATTTCAGATTTCAGATCCAGTTCGAATATAAACAGTCTATTCACTTAGATAGCCACGAACCCTTCTAATATACCTGTAGCTAATATTGAATTATATTGTGTGCTTCGCTCGAGCGCTCAAGGGAATTAGACATTTTATAATTGTGGCTCAATAAATATACTAGCTACAGTTCTGTAAATTTGAACAAAAGCGCATAGATTTTTATTAACAAATACATATAATGCCACTTGACAATCAAATATGATGCGGTTTTGTTCAGATTTATAGATCTGTAGTGTTATAGAAAATTACAGAATAGCACCATTAATCCCGAAACTTCTTACATTAACAATTTATACCTACATCGCAGAGTAAAGAATACGCATACAGATCAAATATGTATGAAGATTTCGCAGTATTGAAAGTGATTTAGTTTTGCATTTAACGCAGTTGAAAAAATCAATAAAAATTTTCAATTTCATCCATAGCCACAGCGTAACGATATCCATATCTCTTACAGAATCAGCATCTAATATCGTAAAATTTAGTCGAACGTTAGCACTAACGCACTCCACTTATCAGAGAAAGGAACTATGCTGCTCAATTATGTATGAATGTGGATGGTGTGCCAGTATAGGAAGATGAATTCGGTAAATGGTGACTTTTTTGATGGGACATAGTGTGGCTTCTGCATAAATACGTTCGTGACCTCTTTGTTTTCATATTAACATTTGTTTATTTTAGAGGCGCCTGGTCTCTTGATTCCTTTGTAATCACGCCACTAGCGGGCGGAAGGAAATAGGAACAGGGAGCAGGCAAGTGGTAGACAAAACATAGAACTTACGCATGACGCATTGTCTGCTCTTACGTTGAGTGCGAGAACCACCACCATCAAGTGTCGCAAATGTCGCTCAATGCTGAACGCTCAAAGAGGAACAACACAACACACATGTATCTTAATGTAATCTTAATTGCCGCCGCCCGCTAATACATCCGAAATAATTACTTAGATAAATAGCACAAACCTGTTGAATTGCCACCACCGGCACCGCCGAGAAAGCCTTGTACTTCACGCGATGCTGATGCCGGAATACAATGGCGTAATTGAAATTGTAAAAGTTCCACAAGCGCTTGTAATGGACTCAGAGATCTGCTGTTTCTATGTATATTCCGAGAAATGTTTATGTATATTGAGCAAATGTTTCAATTTAATTCCAATCTTGCAGACCTCGATTTGGACAGCAGGCGCTGAGTAGTGCTCACAGTTGCCGAAAGCGCATTTGGGGGTTGTAGTGGCGATATGTTCATGCGGGGTTTATGTATCGATTTCATCTTTACGGGGTTGGCACGCACACGTAGGCAATCGATTCAAGTTTGGGTTCTACAATCCACAATTCGCAGCCATCGGCATCAGACCTATCGGGTCTGATTAGTCCTGCCGCCGCGACGCCATGGAGTTATATTTGCCGCCGGTCGACGACCGACGGCCCATCGTCCGCCGTATCGCCACAGGGACGGATTTGGGTTTCATTGGAACGGATTTTTATTTAAATCATTTTATTTTTAGCATGGGTTATTATTATGGGAAAACATAGGGTTCATTAGGATAATTAGGGGAGAGTTGCTTAATGCGATTGGTCAACTAAATCGTACCTTTTATGTTTTTCTTTAGTTACTTAGCGTGAGTGGTATCGAGTAGCAAATATATGAATTAAAATATAAGTTGTAGATATAGAATTCAAATATTACATGGTTATTTGTATGAGCTACAGAAGTATCAAAATGTCAGATGAACTTTATATAATATTTTAACGAATTTTTTTAGCTAATATTAATTGCACACCAAAATTTCTCTGTATGTTTGTACATTTTTGGACACTAGCTTTATTGTACTCTTTGTTTTAATTTCTTTAATGTATATTTTGTAACTACTGTCAATGTTATGTATTAATAATACAATATGTTAATTATATTAAAAATGTATTAATTTAAATTATATTTTATTTATTTCTTTTTATTGTTAAGACATTAATAAAATAAATAAATAAATATAATTCTCATTCTAACTGTATAAGTACGAGTTTGGTAATTGGGCTGTATGATTAGGAAGATAAGTTTTCTAAAACATACTTTTTACATTGTCTTATTATAGCGAGACTTAAAACACTTATGTTATTTTAAAGCTGCAAACCTACAATAAAAAATCTCTTAGGTAATATGATTTTGGGAACTTTTCCCTATACAGAATGATTAGTACAAGTTTGTCACTGGCATTATCAAAAACGTACCTATCTTCCTCACTGTGAAATAAAGTAATTTCTTTGCACGGAACAGATACACGGTACGTAGCGTTGGAATATGAAAATTGTGAATCTTTGACTGCGGCACTGTATTCACGTCCATATCCACATGAAAAACAAAGTCCCCTTTGCGTCGCAGAAGCAGCAGGACTCACCCCTAACGTGTAAACGTGGATAAGTGGTAAACAAGGTAGTAAATTTCTTTCGCTCGGAGGCTGTCGCCAGTGGATGCAATCCACTCTTCTACTGCTTCCACTGGGTGGGCGCGGGCAACATCCCATATCCCCGCTAGCGCGGTCGTAACCATCACGTCCTTAATCAGGACACCGCCATCCTGGACTGAAAAGCTTTCGATTGTTTCATTTGTGCCGTGTCTGACACCCAATGTGTCTATCCATTCATCGTACAACCCTTTCAAAATGCCCAGGTATTTTGTTGTATTCGTTATCCTTTTTCGTTTCGAATCATTTTATATTCAAACCTCGCTAACTTATTACGATCCGAAAGATTCGAATTTTACTATAACCTAATGTGTTAAATTTGTCACAATCATAATTTATGTCTTAAACTTGTCATTTCCGTTGTTCGAATGAACATTCGCACACATGAGGCAATAGCGGTGGCGAGGCTAGTGGCCACAATTCAACACCGTGCGGTTCCACACACTCGGCGGCGGTCGCAAGTGGCAACACCGCAGGAGAACATCGCTAGAACCACATTATCAACACCCGATGCTCTATTCGTGGTGCACTCACAGAAACTTGTGAGAATTGCAAAATTATTTACAACCAAACAAGATGTAATGCCTTTGAATTCCTTGTTTAACTTGACTTTAGTGATTGAGATTTTTTTCAAGTCACGTTTCGTTTAGACGGGACGACGTTTGGAAATTAAAAGACAAGACGAGATTTACATGTCGAAATTCTCAATTCTCGACATTTATCTCTTAACAATTTTTGTGTCTATATTACTTTAAATACAACAATGAAGTAGCCTGCTTTAAATCATCAGCACGCAACAAAAAAATACTTACAGGCAGTGGCACAGAGAATTTTATTGAAGCGCGGGGTCCAAAAATATATGGATAATTATTTTTTATATTCTGGTGGTAAACATGAAAAATATACATTTAATTTTTTATATTTTACTCAACATATTGTTACTTTTAACAAGATTTTGTTATATTACATTGTACGTATTACAAGAATGGTTCCAAATAATTAAATATTATTACATTTAATCCACAATGACCTAAAGTAACCTTTCATAGTTCTACAAATGATTAAATTTCATTTTTTATGCCACATATCTAGTGATTTCTATAACTTAAGTCGTTTTAATTTTTATAAAATGTTTATTAATTTCTTCTAGAATTTGTTTTTTCATTTTTATTAGACCGCTATATTTTAATCTTTAAACATTCGCTGAACGTTTATTCATCTGATTAATCTTCACCAAATATTCTTATCTTGACACACCACGTTCGTTGCATCCACGTTCATCATTCCTTTCATACAAATCAGTTTATTTTTCATACTTAAAATCTTTCGATAACGTAATACATTTTTAATCATATTCATTCACCCTCAATTTCAACAAGATACTTTCTAATTGTCATTCTTATGCTCTTTTTCTTCTTAAGAGTCGAATATTTTTCAGTCAAATTTATTTATAATTATTACGTTTAAATTCATACATACATACATAACATCAGGCTATATCCCATTAATGGGGTAGCACGAACCCGTCAACATTCTCATCCTGACACACGATACTCGACCATATTAACACCTTCCTCCATACAAACTCTTTCTTTTCTGACAACCAAAATCCATCAACACGCAACAAACATTCATCCATTCCCTCCTGTACACCAGTTTCGTAAATCTTCACTTACGCCCACTTCTCTAACAACGAATCTATAAGAAATGAAGGCAGCATCACCTGCGGTTGTTTAAAAAAACATTTGCAGTTACACACTGTATAGTAAAAACTGAAAATGAAGCAAAAAAGATGAGGAAGGAAGGGAGTATCTTCCTGCACTTGTTTTTGAAACTGAATTCCACACAATTGCAATTGGACACTCTATAGTAAAAACAGAAAATGAACCAAAAGATAAGAAAGGAAGGGAGCACCCTCTGCGCTTGTTTTTGAAGGTGAACTCCACACAATTGCAGGTAAACACTCGAAACATCTAACCAATGAATCTAAAATCAAGAATCATACGCTTGTCTTCATTCATCATATTTATCCCACAATTAATTTTCTCCAAACATTCCTATCCTGACACACCACTTTTGCTTCAACCACATTCATAATTCTTTTCATAAAAGCTCGTTTATTCTTCACGCTCAGAATCTTTCGCTCACGCAACAACCCTTCAATCATATTCATCCACTTGTTCCTAGGCCGTCCACGCAAACTTTCACCTTCAATTTCACCAACATACACCTGTTTCACCAATCTGTCATTCGACATACGTTGTACATGACCAAACCATCTCAACTGACTTATTAAATTCGAATTAGAAATTTTATAAATTAATAACAATTTTAAATGAGAAACGGGCATAGACCTTTGACCAGTATCTAATTCATTTTTAATTCTTAAACTAAAAAATTAAAACTTCGCCAATTTTCAAGTACCTGCGGGACGATGTACTTAGCAGGGAATTTTCTCTAAGCAAATTAAAAGTATTTCACTCTATTGTATAATTTATGTTGAAAATAAAAAATAAATTATTTTTCAAATGATTATGATTCCAATACTTAAGTATAATAGGTTGAAAAAGTAGAAATAATAAAAATATACATAGAAGAAATTCAAGAAATCTCCCTGAGATTCTCGACCGAGACGAGACGATCATGTTTGAAACGAGGAAAAATCGAGATGAGATATGTTTACGCTATTCGAGACAAGATGAAACATATCATTTCTCGTCTCGTCTCCTCTCCTCCGCATCACTACTTGACTAATTTTATTTTCATGAGGTTGAAACTTGGAAATTTAGACAAATCTCTCCGTTGTATAAAGTTTCCGTTTCTATTAATTCCAATTGGAAGTGATCTGAATAGCAAGCATTAAAGTTGTGCTTGTTCCTTAAGGATTGTTTCTGAATGAGGTCAGTGCTCCAATTTTGTAACACACGACCCACAAATGTGATGTAGAGGTGTACAATGCAGTTTGCAAAATCATTACATTGAAATAGATATATAGAGTTGTAGTTGTTGCTAGTTGATATCACGATTACGATTATATATTTTGGACAAATAGTTAATGTGTGTCAAATGGTAAATTGAATATTTGCCATCGGAAATTAATTCACTCGATGTTATGCTGTGATGTTTATGTTAAGAATGCTGCAGTGAACACGTATTTGTATGCATTTCATCACTTAATATTCAAGTGATCATTTTAAACAATTTTATATATATATATATATATATATATATATATATATATATACCGGGTGTAACACGAAAAGTGAAACATAGGCGTTTAACATGGAAAATCAGTTTTTCCGTGCGCATTGCTTCCCTAATTATTTTAGGAAAAAATGTTTCAAATAAATGTTGTAAAGCATAAAATTCTACATCCGAATCAATAAAATTCATTTTGACTACTTCATAACTGCAGAAATTAAATTTGAAAATTCACTTAATTTCAATTTAATAGTAATAGCCATGGAATTAAAACCAAGAGTCAATGTCAGAATAAATTGTCAAAATCATTTTTACGTACTAAATATTTATTTTCTAAATAAAAATTTAATAATAATAAGGCAAAATATTTTTTAGATTTATTATTTAAGAATAATAAAATAATAAACTCGATAAAATATTTAAGGTAGGTTGTTATTAAATATTTAACAAATTAATTAATGTAACATAAATTGAATTCAATAAAAACATCAACAAACTAAATATTCTTAAATTGTTAAATTAGATGTTCAAATAGTCCACCGTTTTGAGCTAAACAATAACCTAATCTGTTGTAGAAGCTTTCTCGAGTATTCTTTAATTGATTATTTATTTTCTGGCATTCTTGTAATATAGCATTTTTAAGTTCTTCTAAATTCTGGTATCTTTTTTTATAAACATTTTAAATGGCCCCATAAAAAAAATCGCACGGATTGAAATCTGGCGACCGTGCTGGCTAGTTAACTGGTCCATTTCGTCCTATCCAGCTTTCAGGAAATACATGGTTTAGATATTCCACAACATCTCTAGTGCTATGTGCACGGCAGCCATCATGCTGGAACCATACATTTTCTTTGTTTGTTTCAACAATTTGTGGTCCAACTGCATTAATTAATAAATTTAAATATGATGCTGAATTTATTCGTTGGATGAAGAATGGGCCAATGATTTTATCACCAAAAATTCCTGCCCACACATTGACAGAATGACGATATTGTGTCCTCGATTCTACAATATTATGTGGATTATTTTGTGACCAGTACCGATAATTATGACAGTTTGGTTCGCCATTCATGGTAAATGTGCATTCATCTGTGAATAAAATACTACTTAAAAATTCTCTATTACAATTTGATTTCTCCATCATTATTTCACAGAATGAGGCACGCAGTTCAAAATCTCGTTCCAAAATATTTTGGTGGTTTTGAAATTTAAAAGGTATGTATTTATGTTTTTTTGAGAATTCTATGCACTGTCATAAAATTTATATTTAGTTCTCTGGAAATTTCCCGCACACTCATTGTTGGCTCCAGTTCTATTAAAGCAAGAATATTTTCTTCATTGTTATAAATTCTTTCATTTATTTCTTTCTTGAAATTTAGTGTTCCTGTCTTTTCAAACTTTACTATAAACCTCTGAATAGTTGCCGTACTAGGAATATCATGATGCTGCCAAATAGCGCTAATATAGTCACGAATTAGTCGTAAACTATGGCCAGAATAATGCCATTTAATTATTTGCAACTTCATCTGAATAATTATTCATTTTTGATAATAATAAACTCAAATATTGATTTAATATCACAGTTGGTCAAAATAAATACTAATAATTTGACGTATAAAACGTTACGCATTTGTTCATCTCTTGTTTTTAATTCCATGGCTATTACTATTAAATTGAAATTACGTGAATTTTCAAATTAAATTTCTGCAGTTATGAAGTATTCAAAATGAATTTTGTTTATTGATTCGGATGTAGAATTTTATGCTTTACAACATTTATTTGAAACATTTTTTCCTAAAATAATTAGAGAAGCAATGCGCACGGAAAAACTGATTTGCCATGTTAAACGCCTATGTTTCACTTTTCGTGTTACATCCGGTATATACACCTGTATGAAAAATATATGCATCCGTATTTCCCAGATGTTCACACGAATTCAATTCAATTGTATCTTAAATAATCCAAGCAAAACACACACAAATCACTGATTCGACCACAAATATCTTATCACAACGACAGCGGTTAACAAACTGATGGAATCGTTCGAGTTGCTCGATCACAAATACTCGTACATAACTTATTGGCCAGCTTGTTTCATATTCGCTGTAGGGTTACTTTGCTCTTGCTATACCGTTAGCTTGCAATATTTTTGGTGAACATGTTGACAGATAAGCCTATAATCCATCCGGTCAGTAGAGCACTTGGCGCGCGCCAATTGAACGCATTAGACTGGATTTGTGTGCGGCACTGTGACTGTATAACAATGGCAACGGCAACCTGTTCGTGATATGTACCTATAAATTGATCGTGAACGTTATTAATTACATGAATCATTTTTATGTTTATAGCGTGTGTCCACAGCAATCACTCATAAGAGAAGGAGAATCTGAAAACCTTTTAGATGTAACAAAATAGTACTGAATGATCAATAGTAAATAAACAATTTACAGTGAAAAGAACGCATTGATTTTCAATTTACGCGGCAACACGGCTAGTTCTGTTCTGTTCTGTTCTGTTAACCTCTCCTCTGAGCTATCTTATAGCCATCGTCTTTATATTACAGTAGCATCGCTGCAGAGTCCACGGAAACAGATAAAGAAATTTGAGACCTGAAATGTGAAAATTATTCAAAGGATTTATTCGGCAAGCGCGTTAGATCTCTTCGGTCATTTCACACTGTCAGAAATCTCTTTATTTTTCTGGGTCATCATTTGTTAAAGATGAGAAATTTACTCATTCAGCCTCTGTGGAGAGGAAGCGCACATCTGTGTCTATAAGCCTGTGAACTGGGAAGCGAGGAGCTACGAGGAGCGTAGAGTCGGGGACGAGTAATTCGCATGGAACTCGGGTTGCGATGAAGTGTCAACAAGTTGCCGTGATGTCGAGGTGCTTGCGGGGCGTTCCTCCATAACTAAACACTACCAAAGTCAACCCCTGCCAATACCAGTAACACACAAATAAACTTTCAGAATCATTTAAAACAGAATGAGATACACAGTTTTAAATAAATAAAGAACCTTTGGTTATTTAAAATTCATACGGGCCCGGTTCATTTTGACTGTATGATGACTTCATTTCGGTCAATATTGCAAATGGCTGGCGCTAATACATTTCCACAGACTGAGTCTTATGCTAAGAACTAAAAACCGAGGAGAACCTCATGCACGAATGGTCTCAAATTGATCATTAAAAAAATATTAATATTAATCACAGACGAGGACAGCGGATGATAAATTGTATCAAGACAACACCAGCGAACTCGACAGTTTTACAAAAATAGTCTATACCGTTTAACATGCATATATCTTACTAATAAAATTATCATTCAATTACTGGCTATAAAATGATGTATCTAAAACATTTACTGTATATTTATTCGTTAGATAAAATGTCAATCATATCCATTTGTTTATTTCCTAATCATCCATTCAACATAACCAAATCATCACAATTGACAGAAATAATAAAGTTTCTTAGTGTATGAACGAATAATAAGTTGAAAGTAAACAGGAGTGATTATATGTGGTTTCCAAGTTCGTCAGTGATCAGGTCTTATTGAAGATCACACTTTTGTCTATTTGGCTGTTCGTTCACTGTTCACGGATAATGGAAAAAGTTTGACAACTCGATATTCGACTTGCAATGGATTATCTGCATTATAATGTATATAAAGAGAATGAGGGCTGTTGGGCTGAACGCTTTCTAACGCCCCTCCCGACGGGATGTCTAATTCGGTATCGACTGATTGAGGGACGGACTCAGGCTGACGAGATAATGAACCGTTTCATTCGTGGATACAAAGATTTTGAATACTTTATTAACGGATTATGTCGTTGATTTTTAAGCATTCATTTCAGTTTCTGTTGTTTGCTGGCTAACTGCTAATCATGATGGATTCAATACATCTTTAATTTTTATGTTCAAATGAGGACGTTTCAGTTTCAATAAATGCTTCAAGGATTCCTGCTAACCTATTTCATGGAACAAGTTTTTAATGATGTATCTAATAAAATATTTTAATTTTAATGACTTTCTATTAGTTTTTACTAAGTAGATGAAAATAAAAAATTCTCATTCATATCAATAAAGATCCAAAAAAATAGATACAAGTTTTTATGCTTAAAAGAAAAACTTTTATCTTTGAATGTTGAATGTAAATTCTAATACCTAGGTAGGTACTTTTTAATACTCGTATAAAAGAAAACTGTAATTATTATTTAATTATGAAATACCTTTAGAAAGAACAAGGTATAATATAACGTGTTTTTCCACTATAAAACATTTCGAAATAATTTTGGAGAAATGAGAAAAACCTGGCAAACCCGTGCCTGCAGTTCAGAACATGTAACATGTGTAGGATGATTGCGCTTGTATTCGGTTGATTATATATCAGATGATACAGGATACACGACAACACAACGAAGCAAACACAAAACAGGTTAGTGTTGACGATCACTTAGGGTTGCACTTCATTGTTATGATACTTATATTTATTTATTTTTTCCGGAAGGATATGTTGTAACCCGTTGGAAATTTAGCAAATCCTGTAATAACATTAAGTCAGACCACATCTTACATTTGTTAGTTTCTTGTGCTCTGTAGTAAAGTCCTCTTTATTCCGGAAGCAGGGTCGAGCGACGAACGACAACGTAAAGAAAATGTGGAAACATTTCGTGTCTGTGTTGTTGTGGATGTTGACGACTGGAAAACATACAGCACACGCGTCATAGCGTCACAGAGCTGAGCAGTTTGTTTACTTTGTGTCCTGCTGCCGTTCCTGCTTTTCACTCTGGTTCTGGTTTTAGGTGATATGAAAGTCGAAGGAATCTCCACTGCTATCTGTATCTGTGTGATTTGTTTGGTGACTGAACTTGCTACGATTCTTCAGATATAAAATCAATTTATTATTTTATCCAGAATAAATTTAATAATAAACATAATGGCTGGTACAACAAGCTTTGTTTTTGGATGTTTTAAGAGGACGGTTTTTAACATGATAGAGATAGCTAAAACACCCAAATACACTGATTTTAAAACATGCAAAAACAGAGCTTATGGTACTAGTCTTTATGTATGTGTTGAGTTCAAATTAAACTACTTAATCATATTACATAGCACAATTCTGACGCATTTAAAGCTGTTTTAAATTCAACCAAGTACATGAAAATTTGAAGCAGGTCTGTTGTACACTTTCTGCTTGTAGTTTTGTTTTTGTTGGAGGATGTCAAGCAATACGAGCACTTGTACTTGTTGACAAGCAATATAATGAAAGATAAAATTACATTCCAGGTACACCGTATGCATTTGCTATTTACTTCAGAGTCCGTGCTTATCATGTTTCCTTTAAATTGTTTTCACATTATAATTACAATGTCTGCATTGCACATTTTCTGCTGTTAAATGTTTCTAAATGATTTTGGTTCAAATAGTACAGATAATAATTTCGAAACAAAGTCGAAAACGTACAATGTCTAATAAAGATTCTATCTAGAACAAAAACACTCATAAAATAATCCGGGTTAAATTATTTGTATTTTACAAGCATTAAACACAATCGCAGCAGATATTTCTGGCCAGCAATCAACAGTAGCAGTAGGTGAAGTTTTTAATCTAAATTCCAATGTTTACAATAACGGCAAGACATTTGCCGACAACCGACAACCGACAACCAACAACGAAATCATTACACCAGGAATTGTATTACACGTCGGCACGTCGGCACGTCGCACTGATGCAGTTTGCGTCTGTGATTGTGCGACAATTTAACAGTTCGCCGTGCTGCCGGCTACACCACATCATATCTGAATACTGGCAAATACTTGTGCTGCTTTCAACACTTGCAAGCTTTAAGTCCCTTAAAGATGATAGTCAAATTCACATTATCACAATTCGATGCGTTAATCTCAAACTATTCGAATCCTTTCATATCAATGTAGATACATACAAATTAATTTTCTTCCATATTCATAGTTCCTTTCAAATTGTCCTCTAGTATATTAAAAACAACTTGAATAATGAAATAAAAGGTACATCTACCACTTTTATTTATTTATTTGCTACTCTGCACTTAATCTTAACTTCAGTAACTTATAGTAATATATAAGTTCAAGTCAGTGAGATTAGAATACCTACACAACATCTTGCTTGTTAATTAAGAAACGCAAGCTTTTGTCAACTATTCAAGTTGTGGTGGTCGCATCAGCAGTGGCCGAAACAGTCCCGAAACCACAATGAATAACACTAGGTGTTGGTGGGGAGGATGATACGATGGCAGCTATTGAACGAGGAGGAGTAGAGGTCTGTCGCGACTTCAGCGACTGCGACTGGGAGACGGAACCAAGACGGGACACAAAATCAACGGTCGAGAAAATGAGGTTGAGAATCTGTGGAGCGAATAATGGAAGATTCTCTGTTCATGTCTCGGTCTCGGGTCTCCCTGCGCCTAGTTACGGCTGCCGATGCACGAAGTTCTCTGGGCCTCTGGGCGAGGTCTGTCATTCTCATTCTCAACATTTCACACCGCATGTTTTAATTTTTACGGAGCACATTAAGACGAGAAGCTGAATATCAACTAGAAAGAAAGCGCTCATGTATTATACCGAGTTCGATGATATGTTCATTGTAATGAAAGTGCAAGTCTAGAGTCACGGTTTGACGAGCGTCAGACTCGACCGCGTCGTGAAGGTGTATGTGAAGGGTTTGTGAAGCCCCTGATTACAACGCTGATATTATTAGATTATAAGGCCGGCGCCCTGGCGTCGCGGCGCTAGTGATCCTTCGTCTTCTGAATCCCGCTACTCACTTCCACACTAAATATAATTTTCTATGACGTTGGATTTTAATTATTCATCCGGCGATTAATTCGAGAGTTCTGATCACCTGAACTGAATTGGTTACGTTGACATGAAGGGATTGGTAATCAACTTGCCACCCCTACTCATTCTTTGTTTAAGTCAATTTCGCTCTAGCGAGGGTCTTGTCCGTCAGATTTACTCGTTTACACGTCAATTTCAATTAATTTCCCGCCCACTATAAATTGTCTCGACGTTCTAGCCTAAATGTTTGCAACGCATTTAGAAAATGAAAGATTGAAAGTTTGTCGATCTTTGATGATCTATTTTCAGTAGTTCATAATATCATAGTTTCTAATAGATACAATACAAAAAAAAAACAATATTGTCGATGACTTTCCTGCAGTGCGAATGTGGTTCACTGTTCACCGCACACAATGCCATGTTTACTTTTATTTAATTAACAGCAAACTCTCTCTGTGTCTCTCTCTCTCTTTCTATTTCTCTTTCATGCTAGTGTCGACTTGTCGACATTGTCATGACGTGATGTCGCTGTGAGCTGTGAGTGATGTTACACGTCTGCGACTCACGGTTGAAGAGCAGGGAAACTTCGTACGTTCGCACTAAGAGAAGACAACCGTCAACCACGAGACACAATGTGAAAGCGAATCTCTAACACGTCATGTTGAAGGCAAAACGCAGTAGTTATTAGTGAAATATAAATAAATAAAATCAAAAGTTTTTCCTTTTGATCGTTTCGATGAGCAGATCAACAATTAGGAGTTTTATCCTAAACATTGTAACACTGTTTTTCCGGTTGAGCGGGTGTTAAAGAAACAATGGCGCACCGGAAACACGAATAAAGCGGAAATCTCTCCCTGAGGGCTGCTGCTTGCTACTTGCTACGGGGATGGATCTCATTCGCTTTGGGCAATGGCAATAGTAACACTTGGACAGGTATTGCGATTTGTGAGAGCTTGTCACAATGTTATGTTCTCGGTGATATATGTGGATAAAGTGCTCACTGTCATCTAGAACGCTGGCGGATTATGGATATTCCATAGGGAGATACATACACATAGATCTTAATTGTATGACTTTTGTCTGAAAGGCACTTGTGTAATAAGCATATTATTGTGATAGGTATTGAATTTCACAATGAAATAATTTAAAAATATCTTTTCTATGGTTCTATACTAATTCTAATCCTATAAAGATTTAAAAAAAATATGAATGCACTTATAATGGCTAAAATTAAAAGTACGACAAAGATACATTTTCCTACTAAATTAATACTTTAAAAAATTAATGATAATAGAACTAATATTTATAATAAAAGAGCTAATTTTTACTAAGAAAACCTTACACTATTAAAATAATCTATAAACTATAGACTTAAATTTGTACTTAAAAGTTAAACAATAAATAAAAATAATATTAACAACAACACGAAACTATATTCTATGCACATTAATAAAAAACGCTAGTAGCAAACAAAATAATAAAGATGATATACAAGTGACAGGAATGATAAGAATATGAAGACCTTTGTCTCAAGTTTGTCATATTATGATGAATGCCATTCCTTTGTAACTAAATATCCCAATTGTTAAAAGTGTGTATGTGTCATTTCTTATTGAAAGATTTTAGAGAAAGTATGTTCTGGGTGTTGTTTTGAAAGCACTGTTTTATAATGCGATACGATCGAAAGTAATATCCTAGAGTTCATTTGCTCGTTGATTGATTTTCACCACATCAGCTTCGGACGACGTTCGGACGAGCGATCACAACACAGTATGACCATAAATCGAATTCTTCACTCCTTTGTGTGTTACCTGCGACAGTGTAGTGTGTGTAGTGACTGCACGCACTCGATAACATAACAGATTCCACGTAATTACGCGTTGGTCTTGGTCGTGTTCCTGAGATGTTCTATAACAACGGAACCGATAGCGTAAGTGCGGTAAACGGTAAAAGACTTCCTAGGAGCGGAAATCGCTTATGAGAATTGAGTGAAATGAAGTGACTTTTACTTTATCGCAGACCTTTTTCTCTAAAGTCAGTTTAGAAATGTTTGATATAATTAGAATTGTGCAATAATTTCGATGAAGCGAAAGTCTTGAAGCTAACTGCTGAATTTGCATTCTGTATCCATTGACATGTAGCATGACAGTAGAGAAGAAATTCACGATAAAATAACAATAATCCTTGAAATCCAAAATTGATACATAAACAGAATCGAACAGAACGAGATATTCGTGGCGAGTGTACGAGCAGGAGCAGAAGCACAAGAGCAAAGGGTTCGTTCGTGGTTGGTGGGTTCGTGCTTCGTTCTTTCCTAGCTTCTGCATCAGCGAAGCAGCGGGGATAAATGTAATTTCATAACAGAACGAAATCCCTTCAGATTTTTTTTGTTTCTCTTAGAATTCTGATGTGCTGGAAAAATGTAAAAGAATAAATTGAAAGAATTTTTTTTTTATCTAAATATATTTTGTACGAGTAGGTACTTCTGAAACTACGATGTAGGTTTGTTAACTATAAATATTTTATAATGTGCTCTAGTACTCTAGACGCAGTCATGATTTCAGACGACAATGTCATATAAAGGACAATACTCAAGCGTGTGACATTATGTATACTTTCATTCTATTCATGTCATTCATTTTATATTGTTTCGATAGCAACGACGATATGCACATAATAATTTTGGCCATAGTAATGTACTTTGACCAGGATGGCCATATTATCCGTTAAGAGGGCGTATTATTCATTCGAGTGAGGTAATTTTAGCTCAGAGAAATCATTATAATTTCTGCAAATTCTCAGCATCAGCGCAATCCAATCCCATAATCAAATCAAACCATATACGAGTATAAAATAAAATTTAATCATGTTCTCGATTTGTAAAACGCACTTGAGTCTGAATACGGGACACAGAGCATACAGAAGCCGTATCGCTAATAGCATTGATAGAGAATTTGTTAAACAAGACGGTGCGCTTAAAATTGTAAATTCGCCAGTCAAATTCCATGCACAGCTTGTGCACAATTTACGTGAGTTGCGACAAGATTCTTAATGACGAAAGAAGAGTAAGAGCAACGAAGCTCTCCGCATCTCTCGTCTTCGTCTCTCTTCGCGACCGTGTTTTCATAAAACGACCAACGAAATATTAAACGAAGCGAGTCCAGTCCCGTCGGACATATTCACGCTACGACATTGTCGACACGCGTACCAAATTTCTAATTGCTCAGTTCGCACAGTTCGCAGTTTTCTCGCTGTGCGCTCGTTCATTCGTTCACTCGTTCCCGGAAATGTTCGTTATTTCATATAAATGGAGGATGAGGACAGTTCAGAGATGACGTTTGATCCCAAATTTTGTATTCCGATGTTCTTTACCCACGATTACTTGATTTAGAACATTATATATAATGAGCACTGTATACTAAAAAATAATATAATATATCATCACGCCTTTTACCCATTACAAAGTGTAGCACTCTGCCGAAACAGATCTCGGTAAGAGATATATTTCTTTGCGTGAAGTGCGGTTACTAGCCGTCAAATCGCGGCCTCTAAAGATGTTGAAGGGGAGCCACAGGGCTAGTTTTAATGTGGTTAAACTGCTTGTCGACAGTGGGAATCGAACCTAGGTTCTCAAATTGACAGGCCGACTCGATACTATTGAACCACATACACCATATTAATCTTGTATACGTATGAATTTTATTTTAGAAAATACATAAATTTTCTATATCTTTCATGTATTTTATATTTAACATATATTGATTTTTTTTTGTGACTACAAAAATTATTTACCTCATTTAGATGTCTGTTTGTGATTATTTTAAAAGGCTACATTTCAATAAATAAATGTTACATTTTATATTTTGTACTTTCAAAATTAATTAGTTCTATGGAACGTCGTTTATAGCTTCCGTTACTTTATAAATTTAGCTATCAACAAACTATAACATTTCTTTAAAATTAATATATCCTAAAAGTGACTTTCATTTCTATGCTCTAGCAGAGATGTGCATCTACGTGTAATCTTTAATTGTCTACATCTACACGTAGACAATACGTCGACAATTCTAGGGACGTAGACAATGTACACAGTTGTAAAATTCAACATAACCTAAATTTATTCTTTTGTAACTATTACATGTATTCGTATTCGTGAGCTCGGGACATTATCGGTCTTTATATAATAAAACTAATAAAGCAAGTGCTCGTATATTACTAGACGAATGTCTGTCTTGGGTCTTGGGCGAACTGTCATATTTTTTAAATCGATCAACGCGCCATCTCACCAGACGGAGTTTTCTTTGGCGCTATTTTTAACAGTAACCAGTTGACAAATTTTGAACGTTTTGCCCTGCACAACTAATTTTTTTCATGTAATCCCTAGAATAAAAATAAAAATATCTAACAACATTTAAAATTCCCTAGTTCTAGGGATAAAATTTCTAATCTGACTTAAGTGAACACAGGTGTTTTCATTGTCTACATAGTCTACATTGTTTACATGAAAAATGAAGACGTAGACTACATCATTGTTTACACGTAGAAAATGGCGTAGATTACTTGCAGTAGACTACACGCACATCCCTGTGCTCTAGTCATTTAGAAATAAAAGATGTTTTGCAACTTCTATACCGTCATATATTTTGTATTTACAATGTAGCAAAATGTAACGAAGTGTGTAGAAAATAATTCTGATCTAATCAAGCAAAATTACAATACCACTAAAGTTTTTATTTATATCTCAGTCGAGATTTGTAGAACTAAAGGGTTTAAAAATGAAATTTTGCTTTACAAATTCACGAGAATTTCAACAGAACAACTCTGGCCCAAAAAACAGAAGACAGTCAGCAACAACGGAACGACTGTCTTTATAGGCGGAGACAGAAGATGGTAAAAAAGCACATTTTATGTCGCGATTTCGTTAGTCATAGATATCTGTACCAGTGGCGATTAAAAAAGAGAACGAAATTTGAATGATTTTGTGTGTGAATGCTCAGCTACTGACGATGGTGCTGTATGCATTGTCTCCGTTGTGTACGAGTATGTGTTTTATATTAAGGGGTAAGGCCACTCTAGACAAGGAAAAAAAGGGTCATTTTCAAGATTTTTTTTAACGAAATCTAAACGTGCTGCTTAAGAACTGTTTTTGGATCTTTATTTAGTGCTCTTTAAACTTTATTTAAAATTTTTTTTAAATGAAAATATTCAAAATTGTCGTCAGAAATAAAAAAAAATGGCGACTTATCTCGGCGCGTAGGGCAAATCGGGCGAAAACATTCCGGGAACAGCAATAGACCTGGATCAAAAAGGGATATGTTTTCTTAATCTCTGATGTATACTCTAAAAAACTACGGGCTGGATTTTGAAAATTTGGATTTTTAACAAAATGGCGCACGTTTGAAAAAAAAGTTCATTATTCGGGACTAAATTTCTGTATAAAAACGACCTAAAAAACGAATGAAGCACTTTAAAAAAAGCCCCCGTAGTTTTTGAGTATTTTATATCTAGAATAAGAAAAAAAAAAAATCAGTACGATCCATCAATTAGTTTCGCCCGATTTTGAAAATATGATTTCGAGAAAAACGCGTTTAAAGTTTCGAGTCACATATATATATATAAATACTAGTACTAATAGATATATGCTTTTTTCCATCAGAAATATTTCCGCGCGGCATTTAAGTTAATTGTCCCTTATTCCTAAGGGTTTAAACTATAATTTAAGCAAATCAAAAAAAATGCATTTTAAAAAAATTTTTGAGTGGCCTTACCCCTTAAGTCGCTGTCTGTACTCCAATTGACTTTTATCGTGCTACTGTGAGCCCAGAGCACCCCGTAACGTTACTTGAGTACGTTTTTGCTTATATTGCTTACGGAAATGTTTTCCATGATTTGCCACGTTTTTTTGCCCATGTAATAGTATGAATTTCAAATTAAAATCAATACAAGAATTTAGGAAAATATGGCTAAGATTTTCTTTACTTTTTATTTACTACCAGGAGCCTAATTCCAATGAAAAACAATATACGGGAGAGTTACCGAAATTGTATAACCTAAGAGATTTTTTGTTTTATTTAATAATTACCCTGAATTTGAACAAAAATAATGTTTGTGACTCTAGGTTGATGATTTGTGAACACTTTCAAGTTACTTTATAGGTAATAAGACAATATGAAAAGTACGTTTTAACTGAAGCGTCTTAAAAACTAAACAAGATATGTGTCCAAATTGACTTATAAGCAAATTTTTATCCAATTTTAAACTTTTTATTTTTTAAAATTATTTCCTTGGGGGTTTTTTTCTGATTTTAAGCTAATTTTCTCTAAAAATTTTAATCGTATGAATACATACTTATGTATATTGACTAATTGAATCCAATGCATATATCTTCTAGTTTTTGAGATAGATGTAAAAAACAGTTTTTTGAGAACATTTTGTCGGAAATTTAGAAAATAAAGAAATTCAATGCCATAGTGCGCCTCTTCATATTTCGTTTAGTTTTTGAAATATAGTCTCGAGAAACAAACAAGATATGAAAATGCGCTTAACGGAAAAGTATTCCTGGCGTCCGAATTGACGTATAAGCAAATTTGTCTCCAGTTTTAACCAATTTATTTTTTACAATTATTTCCCTTTGAGGGTTTTTCAGATTTTAGACCAATTTTAATAATAGGAATATTGTAACGAAAATTTACATTGTATTTTGATCTACTAAATTCAATGGTAAAATCCTCAAGTTTTTGAGATAATGTTAAAAAACAGTTTTTAAAAAAATTTTGGCGGAAATTTTAAAACATTCTTCGTGTCCAAATTGACTTATAAACAAATTTATAGCTATTTTGAAACTATTTAATTTAAAAAAATATATATTTGGATTTATTTCGATTTTAGACCAATTTTAAATAAATTTAAATAAACAATACAATAAAGCTCGGATACAAAAACGTAAGATTTTGCTGTTCAATTAATGATGATGATGTCCCATCATTCCGTTTCGGAACATAGGGGCCGGACACACCAAGCCGCAGTTTTTACATTGCCGTACTGCCGGTTTCTTTAGTCAGATTATTTAAGGCGTATAAGTGACTAGCTTATAGCGCTCTAGTGTGATAAATACATGTAACTGTATTTTTATATTTTACGACAAATCACACATTGTCGACAGGCGGATTCGAACTGACGAACCTTGGTTCGGGTGACGTCATAGTATGTTAAGAGATGTGCCTTAACACGCTCGGTCACCGCGCCTGTGCTGTTCAATTAATATCAGTTAAATAAATTCATTAAAATTTGATATCTAGCTAACCATATTTGTTGAAGCTTCTGTAGCTCGCACAAATAACTATATAATACTTGAATTTTCAAACATTACCGACTTGATTTATTTGCTTCTCGATACTGCTTACGTTAAGTGACTAAAGCACATGAAGCTATTGAAGACAAGACCGAGAAATTCACGCTGAAAAGTTCTAACAACGCTGTACTCGAGTATGATTGACTGTGCCATTAAACGTTACATGCGATTGTCAAAACATAATGTTCAACATGCAAATCACCCGATCACCCGATCACTGAGCACTACTTCTTCTTTTATTTTATTTGGGAAGTTTTTACTTGCGCGACGAAATTGCGTTTTTCTCACACGTCTACTCAATAGCATTGCCAGTGAATATATGCGATAGACGCTTAAACCCCACCTCAGGATTCACGGTCACCATTCATGCAATGGCTACTAATACGAGTAAAAGATCGAGATTCTCTAGCATCTGAACTCAACACTTGAGTTTTATAGCTACATTCACAATTAACGCAAATAATTGCTTTCTTTTCATCCTAGAGTTATTACTAAAATAATTTAGGAAAATATACAGGCTGTTTCACAACTTAGAGCAAAAAATTAAAGGGTATATTCTGTACGACGTGCTGATCATGAAACAAAAAGAATTTGTTTAAAATTCGAAAAATTAAGGGTTGTTAACCTAAAACATTTTTTGTAGTACTGCACTGAATTCGCTTTCCTATTAAACACAAACAATAAAGTAGGTATCAACTACGAAAGAATAATTACACAATTCAATTATTAGCAGTTATTTATAATAGAATTTTATTTAATTAATAACTTTAACATAATCATCCACCTAGTGGCAGTGGCAACGAAAAATTTTGGACTGGGAAACATGGAAAATAGTTTTGCGATTTAAAAAAAAAATCTTTTTGTTTCATGATCAGCACGTCGTACAGAATATACCCTTTAATTTTTTGCTCTAAGTTGTGAAACACCCTGTATGTTGTTCTGTCAAACATTGCATATTTAGTACAATTCGCTTCATTCATATTTACACCAATAAAACTCAAAGTTTACGAAAGACACGCCCAACAAATAATATCTCGGTTTTTCAAATGTGCGAGAAATTCGAGACGAAAGTATCTTCGAGCAATACCCTCGAGATTACCTTGAGACCAGAACGAAAATTTGAAATCACGTTCTTATTACAATAATCCAAACAATTTTGAACCATTATATTAAAAAAAATCAATATACATATTGCTAAAAATATAGGTTAAATGGTAAGACAAGATTTTATTTTATCTGCGGAACAGCAAATTTGTCTCATTTCAAACTGCTAGAAGGATTTATAAAATTCACGTTTGTAAATAAATTAAATGACGTATAATTAAGTTCCCACTTGATGTAATGTTTATTGAATGAGATTTAAAGTGAAAATCACTTTCAATATAATTTTTATAATCTAATGTACCGTCAAAAGTTAAATTTTGAACTTGTATTTAATAAATAAAAATAAATCGAAAATTTGAGAGCAATTAATTAATTAATCTGCAAGTTTAGTATCTGTCTGCTGCATTACAGATCACCCATATTGTTGTGACGTCATAAAATACTTGAGAAAATTGTGAGTCTCGAGTCGAGATCGAGACGAATTTTGAAGTCGTGATCGAGGCGAGAATAACTCGTTTTGACAGAACTGTTATTGTTTCGATATTGATTCGAGAGTTCTGAGGTTCTCAAAAATTTTGTGACGTCGCCACAATATGTGCGATCACGAATATTCAAGCCGAGACAAAAAAAAATATTTCTCGTCTCGTTTCACTGTATAATTAAATGTTTTCAATTTTCTGTATTCATATCCCGTGTGCCCCCAAGCTCCTGCCACTGGTGGTGACGGGGGTGGCACGCACGCAGCACGCCAACATGCCGCGCGACTTTACGAGCGGATTTAAACTCAACAACAGCGATCCCAGCGGTATACTTTATAACTTTATTGGCGTCTTCAACTCCACTAAACTTGAATAAAACTACAATTACAACGTATTTAGTGTTTCCGGAACTCCAACCACCTACCTACGTTTATTCCTTTTTATTTCAGTACAGGGGACTTCAATGTGTACGAGTATGTGTAACACTTTAACAAATAATCATTCATCATTAATAGAAATCATGAAGACGGTATTATATATATGTAAGAACCCCGTCCACTAACATCTTTGGAGGCCGTGATTAGAAGAAAAGAAATATATCGCTTACCGAGATCTGCTTCGGCAGAGTGCCACACCCAGTAATTTGTAAAAGGCGTGATGATTTATTTATTTATTTATTTATTTATTTACGAATTGGATGAATGTAAGTTTCTATTTAATATGAATCGTTTTTTATGTAGCGTGCATTTCCCACGCTAACTTTCCATTTCTTCTTTAATTTCGCATTTCTAAAATTCGCACGTACCGCAAATCACGCAAACGGCGAACCTCAAACGACTATCCGTTACGTTACGGGGAAAAAGTGAGACGCGTGAGACGGTGATGGTGCGAGTATAGGGGAACCAGGGGAATATCGTTGTGCCGTGAATTTTCTAGTGGAAGTTTTGTGACGTCGGCAACCAGGGATAGATTAAAATTATCGCATAATATTACGAGTATGCCTCACGGAGAAATCTGCTAGTGCATACGGTACATGAATTTTGAATACGAGTACAAGACGGCAGATGGGCAGATACGTCTAACTTGCTGAAATAAAAGTTTCCCGTACCTATAGCTACAGAATCACAACTATCACCGCTTTATTTATTCCGAATAAGTACGTAGCCGGCATAAAGGTTTCATTTATTAATGTAATTAGTTCTATTACAATTAGAATATAATTACTTTTCAATCGAAAATATTGACGCGATATATATATATATATATATACAGGGTGTTTTACAACTTAGAGCAAAAAATTAAAGGGTATATTCTGTACGACGTGCTGATCATGAAACAAAAAGAATTTTTTTTAAATTCGAAAAATTAAGGGTTGTTAACCTAAAACATTTTTTGTAGTACTGCACTGGATTCGCTTTCCTATTAAACACAAACAATGAAGTAGGTATCAACTACGAAAGAATAATTACACAATTCAATTATTAGCAGTTATTTATAATAGAATTTTATTGAATTAATAACTTTAACATAATCATCCACCCAGTGGCAGTGGCAACGAAAAATTTTGGACTGGGAAACATGGAAAATAGTTTTGCGATTTAAAAAAAAATTCTTTTTGTTTCATGATCAGCACGTCGTACAGAATATACCCTTTAATTTTTTGCTCTAAGTTGTGAAACACCCTGTATAGTAAAATTGTCTGCAAATATGTACAAAATAAATATTCAATATTATACATCAAAGTATAATTTATTATATTTCAAAAAACTTTATACATATTACAAACAATTCAATATTTATATGACATTTCAATCAATACTGATTGCAATAATTAAAAAATCGTAATAAATATAGTGTAAATTCATCGTGCTACTTCATTTGTACGACAAACAATTACACAGAGGAAATGTGTACGGCATTCGAGTATCCGTTATCAACTATCCGTTTCCGAGGTTTCACTTCAAATTACGAGACTTACTAGGCTATTTTCATAGACATAAAGCGTTGATTTGGGTCATTATCTATTTCAATCTATTTAACATAGTGATGTCCGACGAGGCGAGATATCTCTTGTAACGATATTAGAGCAGAAAATTCGAGACGCGTGTGTCACCATAAGGATATTGAGAACAGTAAAGTGATATGACGTTAGTTAAATTCGGACACGAGGAATTTAATGTTGTTGAGCGCATCTTCATATCTTGTTTAGTTTTGAGGTTATAGCCTCCGGGAAATTGAATTATATGAAATTTTAACGATTTTATACTTTCCCGAGTAATTAAAAATATAATAAATTGTTAAAAATTTGTGTATAAGTCAATTTGGATACGAGGGATACAATGCCATTTACTTAAAATTTTAGTAAGACTCTGGTGCGAAATTTAATGCTGGAGTGAGAGTGAGATCGATATTGTAGTTAAAAAATGAGGCAAGATCGATATTGCCTATTTGTCGTCTCGATTCGCCTCGCTTACATTAGTAATTTATCACAGATTTGGTTGTATAGTAGCACATAAATATCTTTAAAAGATCGAGAATCCTACCTTATAAGTTCCCAGATTTTTTACAGAGCAGGCGAACTTGACATTCCTTCCTGCTGCAACTGTTATATTCTCAATCACATCGGTAAATTCGGGGTCTTCGACCACAGCTGGAACAACAACAAATAACAACATATTATTACTTCAAACATTTCAGATTCAATTTGAATAATTAAACAGGTGAAATTGAGGTTGAGAGATTGCGTGACCAATCTAGAGAAGCTGTCAGTACTTTTACAGAATTCTAAAACAACAGTAAAATTGAGAGAAACATCTCATATAAACTTCAAAGTTAAAATACTTGTTAGAATATAGTATAATAAAGAAGTAGTACTCGTAGCAGTAAAGACAATGTATGTGATGTACTTATTCCAATGTTCATCGACTGTAAAAGTGCACAAAACAACACGACGACGAGGGGACTTGAAAGTCGAGTGGCAGTCATCACTAAACACCACCGGCATTCTTTCGAGTGTTTATCATATCACCACATTGTGCATTGTTACATATCAAACGTCAAAAGTGACATAAGCAGCTGTTCACCAGCTATTACTAACCATTTCAATGTTTTGGTAAAAGATGCTGATTAGCTTTAATCAAACCATCATTAGTCTTACAGATGCCACTTTTAATTGAGGACATTCTTATGAATAAAATGTATCAATTTATTTAAAAACCAAACATTTCGATCTATATTTCATTCTCTATTTAACAAATTATTTTACAAACAATTATGGTTAGTTTGAATAGTTGTAATTTGCGTGAAAAACGAATTTGTCGACGTGTCGTGTAACATGCAAGTGGAGTTAGTTGCTAGTGTCAATTACTGACTATAATTTAATAGTTTGTCTTTTGACAACAGTTTAGTTTGAATCACAAATTGACACTTTGTGTGTACATCGTGTTATCCAATACTGGCAATTCGCAATTCAAATGACTTGGTACGAGGAGTTACGCAAAGCTTCCAAATACATGCATATGTGTAAACTGTAAGCAAAATCTACAAGAAGCCCCTTGTTCCAGTATAACTTTACTGACAAAATATTCACGGTATCTTGTTAAGTTATTTGTATTTGTGCTGTTTTCATTACATTGATTATTCTGCTTTCTTATTGTTTGTAAAACATCCACATTAACATGCTTTTGCATTTCTAGCTGTAAATACTAATCTTATACTCCTACTTACATGACTTATAAATTATTGCTATTTTATTATTATTTTAGTTATTTTTTATACATACATACATACATAACATCACTCTATATCCCATTAAATGGGGTAGCACGAACCCGTCAACATTCTCATCCTGACACACGATACACGATTCGACCACATTAACACTTCCTCCATACAAACTCTTTTTTTCTCACAACCAAAATCCATCAACACACAACAAACATTCATCCATTCGCTCCTGTACACTGCGCTTGTTTCTGAAGATGGTCTCCACACAATTGCAGGTAAACACTCGAAACATCTAACCAATGAATCATGCGCTTGTCTTCATTCATCATATTTATCCCGCAATTAATTATCTCCAAACATTCCTATCCTGACACACCACTTTTGCTTCAACCACATTCATAATTCTTTTCATACAAGCTCGTTTATTCTTCACGCTCAGAATCTTTCGCTCACGCAACAACCCTTCAATCATATTCATCCACTTGTTCCTAGGCCGTCCACGCAAACTTTCACCCTCAATTTCACCAACATACACCTGTTTCACCAATCTGTCATTCGACATACGTTCTACATGACCAAACCATCTCAACTGACTTATTCCCACTCTTCTTACAACATTCTTCCCAATCTCACATTCATCATACACCAATGTATTCCGGACACTATCTCTTCTAGTATATCCACACACACCCCGCAAATATCTCATTTCCACAGCAGTTATACGCCGTTCATGTTTCTTCATCCATACCCAACATTCACTACCACACATCTGTCATTAAACTACAAATGCATATTACTAAATTTGTTGTAAATTTAATTGTTACTAATTATAGTGGAGATAAATATGAACTTACTGACAATTTTATATTGATTTATAAATGTAACTATTTTTAATGTTTACAAACATCTCATAACTGAGTGTGGCAATCTGCTGTAGCAAATCGCAGTAAGTGATGTATTTATGCGCATCAAGTGCGGTTACCAGCCATCAAATCACGGCCCCAAAGATGTTAGTGGAGCGGAAGCTACGGGTGTAATTTTAATTGTTTGTTGGTTTCGAACCCGAGATCTCAAATCCACAGTTTCGACTCGAAAACCACTGAACCACCTGCCCTGTATAAATATTAAATATTAATATAACATATTGGAAAAAAATAGTAGTAATTTTTATCGAATGTTTTAAAATTATTTTAGAGAAAATTGGTAGGAAATTGAGTTGTAAAATGCTGCTGTGGAAATGAGATATTTGCGGGGTGTGTGTGGATATACTAGAAGAGATAGTGTCCGGAATACATTGGTGTATGATGAATGTGAGATTGGGAAGAATGTTGTAAGAAGAGTGGGAATAAGTCAGTTGAGATGGTTTGGTTATGTAGAACGTATGTCGAATGACAGATTGGTGAAACAGGTGTATGTTGGTGAAAGTTTGCGTGGACGGCCTAGGAACAAGTGGATGAATATGATTGAAGGGTTGTTGCGTGAGCGAAAGATTCTGAGCGTGAAGAATAAACGAGCTTGTATGAAAAGAATTATGAATGTGGTTGAAGCAAAAGTGGTGTGTCAGGATAGGAATGTTTGGAGATAATTAATTGCGGGATAAATATGATGAATGAAGACAAGCGCATGATTCATTGGTTAGATGTTTTACCCATTACTGGGTGTGACACTCTGCCTAAGCAGATCTCGGTAAGTGATATATTTTTTCGCGTGAAGTGCGGTTACCAGCCGTCAAATCACGGCCTCCAAAGATATTAGTGGAGGAGGAGCCACAGGAGTAGATTTTTTAAATTGGTGAAAATTGTTTGTCGGCTGTGGGGATCGAACCAGGGTTCTCAAGATCCACAGGCCGACTCGATACCACTGTATCTATTATTGAAATCATTAATTTCTGTTTAGAAACGTTTTACTATACATGATGTAAAATATGTCAAATTCTTTTGATAATTAATTAATGGAGACAAACAGATTAATTGTTTCTTTAATTTCAAGTCTGTCTCGTATTTTAAGTTTGAGTAACCATAGACGCTGGTGACGTCACCAGCTTCTTCACGTGAACATTGTTCTAGGTGAAGAAGTGACTTATACCATACTGATGAGCTCTAATAAGAGCGAAACGCGTCTATGGTTACTAACTGTGCTGGCCAGCCTCTGACGATGCCCTCATAAGGTGACCTGGAGGCTGAATTTTGTGAAACATAGCCAAGTGTTTATTTTATATATTTTATTAAACCTTGTTTCACCAAGTGTTGGATGACAATTAATTTTGTCTTTGTTGTTATTTAAATTGCGATTGCGTAGCTTTCCTTTTTCAGTACATGGTATGGCCTGTTCCACAGAATTTCTCATGTCATCTTACCTGTTTGTTAGAGATCTTATTCTCTGCTGGCACAGTTCTTCGTCACCAGCTTCTTCACGTGAACTTTGTTCTAGGTGTAGAAGTGAGTTATACCATACTGATGAGCTCTAATAAGAGCGAAACGCGTCTATGGTTACTAACTGTGCTGGCCAGCCTCTTTAATCAATAAATTTGCTAGTTTAAACTTGTTTCATATTTTTAATAACCAGTTTTTGAACAAAAACGTTATTGTTATAACGTTCTTGACAGCAGTTAACCGCTATCAGTATTTTTTTCGGTTACATACCCTGAATACAATACAAATTTTTTTTTATGTATGCTACTCTGCACAACAGTAGCTTAATGCCAATTACAGTGTAGAGTCTGGACTCATCGAGTCGCATAGTGGTTTAGCTTGAGTGGGATTCGAACTCTAGATCTTCCGATTCGAATGCTTTAACGTTGAACATACCACCGTACTGCCTATCTGACCCAACACAGATTTCGGTGTAATTTTAGGAAGAAACCGACCTCTTACACTTGGCTGTATTTTCCGTTATTATAATTAGAATTAGCGAGATTTGAACCTGGAAACGTGCAACGATTCAGGCTCTACTTTTCTGTTTATGCCACTGTACTCCAGCTTACAACCACGTAATCAAATACCGAGTGGTATGATCATACTAACGCTAACACCGGCAAATGACAATTCTTGCTGGCGTCTTGCCGTTGCCGTTGTCTCGCTTGCTCCTTCTTCCGGGTTCGTGTCAGATTTAATCTTTAAGTTCTCGAGGAACTCGCAACTTATGGTTTAATTTTACTGCGACGAACCTACGCAAATAAATGGCATGCTTTAAATGCGAATTAATGACACGTGACAATGTGCGTAAATGTTAGTGTACGTTGTTATTTCTCTTATGACGAACAAACTTTGCCACAAAATAAAACCAAAATAGTTACATTTTAAAAATGTTGTTATAAGTGAAACAATTCATACTACAGTTTGGTTATAATTAAGATTTTTCACTATTATCTCTGCTTCGAGAAATACAGAGTAGTTAAATTTATCTGAAGTATCTTTGAAAAGTTGACTTATCAAATTTATTTGTGAATATATTACAATAACTTCAGTATTCTTTAGATCATTATTTATCAAGTTTATGGTTTCTCTTAAATGTCGCACTTTGTTTAGACATTATGTGGTGACTTATCTGGGTAAATTATTAGTTATACGTTGGTCTAATTCATCCCTTGCAAGGGTCTGGGTTTTTTATGTAACGTAACAATAATCTCCTCTTACCCTTGTCAACACATCCCATGGAAAACAACAATTAGTTAATGATTCTTTGGCTTTTATCGAGACAAGTCGTGTCTAGTTCGATGTACAAGATGTAGTTTTGCCATGATCAATTAGTAATTTTGTAAATTAAGTAAATAAAAGTTTGTTCATACGTTGTTGGTGTTTGTCATCCTTCGGTTATTCCATTAATAACTAATATTGTAAATACTTTCGTCATTTTTGTCTATTTTATTCATCGTCTTGACTGTATTTGATTTGTAAGTGGTCGCCATTACCTGGCTATAATTGAGTTGAAGCTCCCGTTGTGCAGACTAGCAAATAAATACATAGAATTTGATTTATTACGTGTAGTAGTTCCTATAAATGAGTTGTCAGTGGATGTGTCGATCAGTGGACGTTCACTTTCAAGAAAGAAAGAAAAACGGGCGTGAAAATAAGTAATTCATTCTAGTGTCACGTACGAAATAAATAATTCTTTACTAGTCTAACGGCCAGCCAGTTATGTTGCCAGGGTAAGTAAGAGTGAAGTTAAATTAAAGACACTCGCGCTAAGGACTAAGTGAAAGAAGAAACTAAAAAACGTCGTTACAAATACAAAAGTATTTACTCTCAGAAAGCATTGCTTAAATATAAGTAATTAGATGTATGTATACAGATAGTATCTAATTGTATGATATGAAATAACCTTTTGGTTGTATGTTTATAAAAGCCAAGGTTTGGTACTGGTCTATTTTTAATCTTATCTGTCAGGTACAAGGCAGCTGAAATTGGAAATATTTCGCGGTTTATTTTTACACTTTCTGTAGCGACTCATTGAAAAGATATACATCGATAAATGAAGGCAAACACGTTGAAAAGTATTACGTCATCATTTGACGTTACCAGTTTAGGGCGTTGGGCAAGGCTGAAGTATTTTGCAGACAGATATATCGAAACGTCAAAATTGTTCACCATTTCTTACAGTAAATTTGATGATGGGAAAACTCTCCTGCCCTGTCAATGCGGACAATTGTAATTCTTTTTTTTCATTTCCGTTGTATTTATTGGGAAAAGAGTGAAAATGTTCTAACTCAGTGGTACTGGAATGTAAACACTATGGATGCTCTCCAGGCTCGTTCTCTAGGTGTGTTCCATTGTTTATGTTGACATCATACGTGAGGTCAGGATTCACCTAAATATACGTATTCACTAAATATCCCCAAGGTATGTTGACGTAAGGAAAGAACAAGAAATATGTTTTTGTATTTGGAAGAAAACACTATTTACGTTCTTACATTTCGTGGAATAATATGTAGCGGATTTATAATTATATTATTTGGCATTTGGTTGTAGTGGCTGATGAATCTGGAGCGGATAAAATGGTGCTCCCACCATAGCCGAGGAATTTCAGATTACACGTAGTTTGTACTTTCCATGAACCGTTTGATGTTTCACTGTAATTTCATAGTTAAAAAGCTCTTTTCTCTCCTTCGTCGCGACTTTAATATATTCATTCGTTTGTAGTCGTAGTCTCGCAAGTCGCAGTGTCGTAGTGCTTCACGAAACTTTGTATACTTTTGTAACCAACACTTTACGCTACTGCGAATTTTTGTCACCCCTTATTTCACAGCTTTTGTTTTTTTTTGTAATATACGGTATCTTCGAGTTGAATACTTTTGTAATTTGCTTAAATTTGCATGAAAACAGAATTTAATAATATTTTTGAAAATTTACTTGTTGATATAATCATTCATTCATTTCTAAGAGATTCAGACATTAATACATACCTACAATAAAATTGGATAGCATCACAAAATATATTGCATGTCAAATAGCCAATGAGTTCACATTTATGACAACATAATGAGCATATTTTTTCACTTTTGAAACTAGTCTTGCTGTTAACAGTCATTTTTAATACAACAATATTTTTTCTCTTTGTATATTTAATGCAATTACAAGGTAATTATTTTCTCACAAAAGGAAATGGAAAACGAAGCATTATCAATATGCTTTTTTTGTTGTGCCGACTACTTGTTTTCCAGTGGCTAATAGTTTCCGACAAGGAATTATTATTATCCTTTCAAAGGAAAATATATATAAAATAAATTATAGAAAATATTGTTCATTTCAGATACAACTTATATTTCATTATATACCGGATGCCTACTTATTATGGATCATAGGAAATACAATGGTTAAATTTTCTGCTCCATTAATTTTAGAAGTAAAAGTAAAAAATAAAAAAATGTTTAAAATGTTACTGTAATTGGAATAATTTTCTGTTGTGTAGAATATCAAATAAATAAATATATTATCGTCGAAAATCAGTTGGCGATTAAAGAAATCGAAGTTTGGTTATTATGGTATTTACTTCGCACTATAATTTATCCTTACCATGATAAATCTACGACATACGGCTCGTAAAGTGATCAATATTCACAACTTGCTACAATTTTAATAAATTTAAAAACTTGTGAAACTTACGTTTAAAAACAGACAAGATAAAAGTTATGCAGTTTGTTTAAGCAAGTAGCAAAAACAAGACGACACGACGAGCAGCAAACGACGAACGGCGAACGGCGAACGGTGCACAACTAACAGCTCTTGACGAAGACGAAGACGATAGTTGGCCACCTGGATCGTTAGGATTACTCTGAACACGATCACGAGGCATCAAAGAGAGATGGAAGTTAGCGCGACAAACTGACGCCGTGGGGTGTCACTCGCAAACAATATAAATCAGCCGAAAGATTCAACTAAAATATTAAATTTCTGCTAAATAACCTTTCAAATATATTCATGTTTCTCAGAGAGCACTTATTTGCGTTTCACTGCACAGCAGGAGCACTAGTTGTAACATTGAATTTATACGAACCCTGTCCACAATGAAATACATTTCAAAATAGATCTTTCAAATATTGTACTAACCATATTAAAAAATTTCATTCAATATCTACCTCAAAAAATAAAAGTCTTTTGCATTTACTTGATATTTTTATAAAATATTTACAGTGATATAATTATGATAATGAATTTGATTTGACTTGGTTTTGTATTGTCGCGGAATAGCGAGATAATCCGATATTTTACAATTTTTCCCTCGTAACAAACACAAGCTTGCTGAAAGAATTATGTCAAATTAATTTTTATAATCCTTGTTCATATAGAAATATAATATTACATTTTTTCCAGCATCCCTGTCAAAGATGTGATAAGGTAAAAGATGAAATTAAATTAATTTAATTGAGGTAGCAAGCCGAATTCTTGGTTCCTTCCCAGTCTATTAATATTAATATGTGATTGTGGACAGAATATTTATTTAAAGGCCCGATGATTACAAATTAAGCAAAATTTAATATTTGATTTGTTTTTCAAGTAAGGGTAAAAATTATTAGAAAAGATATATTTGGCCTCAAGATTGGAAACGGCGTGATTTTATAGTCAATAGGAAAAAAAATTAATATTTTAGTAGTAAAACAAACATTACTATAAGCATAAAAACGTATATTTGACCCAGAAAATGTAAGTACTTTGTTTGTCTACATTTTATGCAATGTTTTCCAAAAATAAAATTTGTTATTACAGCATACTAACATTATATTCAATTATTTACGTGGAAATATTATTTTAAAGTCAATAAATCAAATTAACCCAAAAATTCTGTATAATTATCCTGTAATCTTGGCCATTATTTATTTGACAGCACAGGAAAAACAGTAGGGTCACAAACAACATCATAGCAGTACAGATATTACAATAAATTTATCATCGGACACGAGTTACACGAACACCGTGACCATTGTCAGTTTAGAGGTTGTTTTTTACGCTAGAGTCCTTAATTGCCGCAAACAACAACAGTGGCGTAGGTCCCACGGTTTCTAGGAGGCGCTGCTAACCATAATCAACAATACATATACAAGGTGTTTCACAACTTAGAGCAAAAAATTAAAGGGTATATTCTGTACGACGTGATGATCATGAAACAAAAAGATTTTTTTTTTAAATCGCAAAACTATTTTCCATGTTTCCCAGTCCAAAATTTTTCGTTGCCACTGCCACTGGGTGGATGATTATGTTAAAGTTATTAATTAAATAAAATTCTATTATAAATAACTGCTAATAATTGAATTGTGTAATTATTCTTTCGTAGTTGATACTTACTTCATTGTTTGTGTTTAATAGGAAAGCGAATCCAGTGCAGTACTACAAAAAATGTTTTAGGTTAACAACCCTTAATTTTTCGAATTTAAAAAAAATTCTTTTTGTTTCATGATCAGCACGCCGTATTTTTTGCTCTAAGTTGTGAAACACCCTGTATATATATATATATATATATATATATATATATATATATATATATATTGAATTATGACTATTATGTTTTATTCTAGAGACATAAGCGTTTAAAAATATAGTGACATCACAAGTATTGAAGTGTGTCAGTGGGATTTGTTACTTTAGTGAGAAAATAAGTAAACATCTTCTCTGTAACAAATAAAACTCTAAATATTATAGGCAAGAGAGAAGTAAAATATGAAAAATTATGTAAATGTTTAATAGTGTCATTGTTTTCTCAAACTTAAAGAAATCTGTATCTCTTTCGATTTTTCACTGTTCGTTTGTCATATGGTTTCATAAAAAAGTAGGTATACTTTGAAAAAGAGCTCTGATTCGATTTACATTCTCAGAATCTTCACATCTAATTGGGTAACACGAATCCTTGAAATTTTCTGACTATCACAGAAGTAAGCCCTTCCTACGGTGGTTTCTGTGCGACTCTGTTCAGCTCAGGTCGTTTTTATTGGATGTCAAGAACCATGGTGACGCACAACGCAAAGTTTCACTCAAAACAATGTGTTTTGTGAGTCGCAGTCTGCAATAGAATTGGCAGTGGCAGTAGCAGTGGCTGTGGAAGCCCTTTCCTCACTGCTCACCGCTCACAGCAAACTCACACACAATTGCTCGTCGTCTCGCAGCCTTGTAGCCGACCCACTACATTTATTAGATTACTGTTTAACTGTTTTGTGTAGGTAATTGTCTTTGTAAGGGTTATCAACTTGAATCTCAATGTTGCTAGCTTGTGAAGGGGCACAGGCGAAGTGCAAGGACTTTATCAGCTAACACTTGACGGTATTGCTTTCAGATGTGCCGATTTTCCGCCAAGTTGTTTTCGCGAATTGATGTTTTTCATGTGCTGCCACTTGTCACTTTCTGTAGGGTTTATTTATTTATTTTACAGGATATTCGTTCCAATTACAGTAACTTGACGGAATCAGATAATAATTTAGAAACGATAAGATCATCGTCGAATTGTTCAGAGAATAGTAATAATAAAAATATACAGTAAACACTTGGCTATGTTTCACAAAATTCAGCCTCCAAGTCGGAGGCTGGCCAGCACAGTTCAGTTAGTAACCATAGACGCGTTTCGCTCTTATTAGAGCTCATCAGTATGGTATAACTCACTTCTTCACCTAGAACAAAGTTCATGTGAAGAAGCTGGTGACGAAGAACTGTGCCAGCAGAGAATAAGATCTCTAACAAACTAGTAAGATGACATGAGAAGTTTTGTGGAACTGGTCATGCCATCTACCGAAAAAAGGGAAAGCTACGCAATAGCAATTTAAATAACAACAAAGACAAAATTAATTGTCATCCAACACTTGGTGAAACAAGGTTTAATAAAAATATACATTAAACACTTGGCTATGTTTCACAATAGTAATAATTGTTGTAATTGAAGGAAACAAATATCCAAGGATATACGAGATGGTTAATGTAATTTATTGTTTCTTATTGGCTGAAATTAGTAATACACTGTAAACTTTTAAACAATAATTCAGTCATGTGGCCATCGTACTCGTACAATTGTACTATAGCCGCGCACGATCGAACTACTCGTACTAGAAACTATTTCCAAACTTAACCATATTACCGTAGCGTTGGCGGCAGCGGCAGCGGCGGCGGCTGATCAGAATAATCTGTAAGATCTATTACGTGAACTTTCCTACTTACAATTGGTCCATTCAATGCGAGGGCTCCGGGCAATCCAGCGATCTGAATTTAGTTTTCCAATTGAGGATTCGTGAACCATCTCTCTCTGCCTGCTGCATGCTGGCCCGCCTAATACACATTTAAAATTTAAAATTTTAATCGGAGTTCGTTTTCCGTTTCCGAGCGTGTGAACCGATCAGTTGAGAAGTGAGCCTGATCTTGATGGATTTGTGAGATGTAAATGCTGCCCAATTGAATAGCATTATTTATTTATTAGGGCGGAGCACCGTAATTACCATTAAGATGTGAAAAGTACGAGTATCATCAAATCTTCACATTTTATGTAATTATTTATTTCGCGTACTATTCATTATTGAAATGCTTAACTGTTATGTTAAATGAAAATCTCGATAAAACAAAACAAGTTGTCTATAAACTCCAGACTTCAGGTAAAATTGTGCTCGTTACTTAATGCTTAGAGACATTGAAAAACACTTGAACAAAATTTGACTTCGTCGCTTCGGAACCGACAATGAAATATCAACTTTATCTGAATATTTTTCCAATAGGTCATCGTTAAAAATCATGTTGATTTTTCAGATTGAGTTACACTGAAATGTTATTTGCTGAAGTGTATATTTTTGTTTTTACGCATACAAATTTCATTATAACTGGATAACTTCTGTTATTTTAAACTGCTCGTCAACTGTCAAGTGTCAATACAGTATGATTTTTTAAACTTTCAGTCCATTGACAGTATTCAATTCTATTACCTACATGACATTTATTACTAACAATTCAGAAACAAAAAATTATCAGTCAATTTCAAACGACGCATGCCCTTTAACATGAAACAATAAAAGTAATATATTCAAAATGACCAGAAAAGCGTTTTTAATTATTTCACGATAAACCATAATAACACAAAACAAAAATTATTATATCTAAATAAATTATTGTTCTTTTATATTTATTTGTGAAATCGTTCGGAAAAAACAAAAAGCTCGAGCAAATAATAAATAAATATTCCATATTGCTTCAAGCCAATAACAACCAAATCCGCCGCTACCGCTACCACGTCAATAAATGTTGGTATATCCTGTTTCATTTTATTTTAATATATTCCCATTAAATATAGATTAGCTTGTTGTAATTTCGACAAAATTGATTTACATGTTGATGTCTGGTGAAATTTAATTTACTCCTCATCCACATTCATAATAACTCTTCAAACTCAGTACTATTTTTCTTAGAAATCTGGTAATACCAGATTAACTACATTGTAGGTGCGCACAAAATCAATCATAGTTATGAGTATTACAGAGGCATCGTGAGGGGGCGGGGGTAGTGAGAAGGATTTAGAGTTAAACCCATCTGGTGATTATGGTAATTATTTTATGAATGCTCGTTACTCGTTACTTATGTTTATTATTATTATTTATATATTAAACAACTAACACCATCTGTTTTGTAGCAGAGTTGTGTATGAAATGCAATCGATGGAAATAAAATTGAGTGTAGAACGCTGGCTGAGAACATACGAGTATTCGTACATGTTCACGAGACTTTTCAATTTGATTAGTGCTGATCTACATACTTTTGTATTTTGCACTTGGTTTGTACGTGCTCAGTTTTAGGTGTGACTACACTATTCAGTAGCGCATGCCTTTTAAAGAAATTAAACCTTTCAGGCCCAAATTAAAATATTTTTTAAAAAGCGAAATTTTATTTTATATTATAAGACTAACCTAAATAAATGAATTAAGCTATTTGATCTCAAACAAATTTTGGAAAAAAATTGCGGTTTCTCCAAATGACCACTGAAAGGGTTAACAAACATTTTTATAGAATAAAATAAATTTGCGACTTACTACAGATGAATTCTAATAATATTTAATTAGTTGGTGGCGCAATCTTTCAAGAAAAAGTAATTAACGTGCAGTAGCTATATTTATGTAGCATCGACAAAGTTAGTGGTTCGTTCTGTTCAATTCGAATCGAGTTACTATCTAAGTCATCTTAACAAGATTGTATTGAATAAAATACAAATTGTAAAATATGAGTATATGTCTAATGTTTACCATTCCGGAATATGAAAAATAATTATCTTGAGTACGATACTGACACAATTCATCTTTTTAATATGGATAAATAAATATAAAGTGTTTTAATTCATAAAATACATATGAGATAGTTGAATGTCAAGTGTCAAATGAGTTATGAAATTATTAAGTATATAAATTGAATACTGTAAGCCAAAGAGAAACAAGTAGAATAAAAAGTGTAAATAAGTACTCAAGTAAATAAAGTGTGTTTTGAAGGAAAAAAAATTGCATTCGAATTGTATAATTGGAGAAAATAAGTTGTGCTAGAAACAGGAAAAAGGAAAAAGCTGTCAATCCCATTCCAAATAGAGAAGAAACCCCGTGGCAACCACTAAGAAATAAAATACACATTTTTTGTGTGCGCTTTGACGTGAAAAAATTCCATATGCCGCCAATGGATTCCTTTCAATTCGACGACAACTCGGCGGGAGACGTCGAGCGTCGGGAGAAACTTCACCTTCTCTAATCATTCAAGTGACAACGACTGGGAAAATATAAAACATGTTATCGTTACTGCAACACCAGAACCATATTTTAGTTTGTCGTTTCTCACAATAGACACTTGCCGAGATTTTCATCCTACCATGCCAGCATCCACCATGCCATGCCTTTCACAGTGTTCAATGTGCTGAAATAAAATGATATTGGCAATTTTTTGCTCGACAATTTATATGCTTGTGTACATAGTGACATGGTATCGTGGCAGGTTTGCGAGCAAAAGTTAAACACTTATTTTTATTGCGAACATACTTGACTGACTCAGATATCGTCTTGTGGTGGTTTACACGCGTACAATCTTCCGACACCCGTCGGACGCCATTCATTCGAGATTGACGCACTGACCGAACTTAGTCCCAATAGTCACAAACCTAGTAAATTAGACATTTACATAAAGACTAGATCTAATGAAAGCCTCAAAAATGTTATAAATTTCAGTCTGAGTTAGAGCATTGCCACTTATCTTTCATGCTCTCTCTTGTACATCTAGCCTATTCAAAAGTCTTTCTACTTTTCATGTCTTCTGTCCGTCTAATTAACATCCAAATTTGAGGTTATTGTTTTGTTTACGTCGTTAGATATTTGTATGAATGTTAAATACTGCCTAGTGAATGTATAAATTAAAATGTTTATTTATTTATGTTACGCTGTACAACAGGAACATAATCTCAATTACAGTTGCTTCGTTTATTGTGCAGACTTTACTTGTAGTATTTGAATGACGTCGAGAATAAATAACCATTATAATATTTGATATGCACAAAGTTTTAATACATGACATGGTATTAACTGTCTAAGTTTCCGTAAAAAAGAAAAACTATGACTACAAAACAGCGCGCACAGATTTATAAAATGCAATATATACGTAAACCTACATGTTGAAACACAAATAAACCAATTCGGGATGAAGATGCACATACAATTCAAGAAAACCTCAATATTATTACAATCCAGTGGCGGAGAATTCATACATAACTTATTATTTTAAGTAAAATTATTTTATACAAAAGGAGTATAAGCCCTAATGATGGTTAGGTAAAAATGTTATCTGATATTTTTTATTAATAAAAGTTTCTAAATTATTTTAGAACAAATAAATGTTATATTTCATTTTTCTCAGCTTTCTATTCCGCAGAGTACAATTGTACATACCGGGTGTAACATGAAAACTTAACTTTAATGTGGGAAATCAGTTTTTCCTTACGCAAAAGTGGTCAGTTAATTTTAGACAAAAATGCGTCAAATACAAGTTGTCGACAATTAAATTCTGCATCCAAGTCAGTGAACACATTATTTTGTATCCGAAATAATTGGATTTAAAGTTTTATAAGAATTGCTTGACAGCCGTGAAATTGAACAAAATAATAAACAAATGTATGATATTTGAACTAAGCAGAAAAGCTTAGTTCATATGAATAGTTAACCATTTTCAATAACAGTATGACGACAATAACTTTAATTGTCAGTCTAAAAGAGATTCTTATAAAACTTTAAAGCCGATTATTTCGGTTACAAAACACGCAAAATAGAATGTGATTGCTGACTTAGATGCAGAATATAATTGTATACAACTTATATTTTAAGTATTTTCGTGTAAAAAGAAGTGGAAAGTTTTGGAGAAGGAAAAACTGATTTCTCATGTTAAACGGTTATGAGCAGGTTTTCACGTTATAGCCAGTATGTGTTTGATGTAGGAAAATGTACATGTTAGCGGGGTTATTGCAGAGAATAACCGCTTTTATTCGTAGGTTGGTGTAGTGACTGTGACTATGACTCTACTTGATGTTTCCTTCGCATTCTACGTTCGACTTATTTAGATTTCACTTACGTGAATCCTGATGCGAGACGCGACTTCAAACCGAATATTAAATGACGCTGTGAAGATACATCAACCAAAGCACTATCTAACACTAACATGCCGACGACGACTGTTTGTTCTTACAGACAGATAGAGAGGCTTCACTCTAATATTTGTACAGTGTTAGATTATTATCGCTTACATACGTTCCGCCAAATGCATACATACCTGGTACGTACTACTAGTACAAGCTTCGCTCGATGATTCGTTGCCTTGTTGTTGGAAATCCATTTCCAAATTATTCTAGGGAAAATATTTCCAATAATAAGCGCACTTGATCTGATATGACGTGTTTCATTTCAAATCTATTCGAAAATTCTGTTTATTGTTAAGAAATAACAAATACTAATCGTACAGTAAATATATTCTGCTTTTGATCAAAAAAGAATACAGTACATGCCACGTTCTGTTAATGAAATATTGGAGCTGAAAAAATATAGAACAACAGCCACAAAAGTATAACCACCGTGAAAATGAATTGGTGAACATGAATAAAGGAGTTCATTTGATTTTTAACTGGGCCTTGTCCACAGCTGAACAAGTAAACAATGCAGTTATGCGTTTGTGTCGCCTCCGCGTTTTATTGTATAAAATAACATTTTTATACAATTTTTCAAAGGAGTGTATTGTTTTTCATCAGACCAATGAACACTGGACCACAGGGATTCTTCAATGGACATTTTAACCCTTCCCAAATCGACTAGAGCAGAATTTTATCACAGCCAGATTAATGATTTGTTTTTAAAATAATTTGCGCGATCAAATTTCACTGACATGAGTCTTAGTAATCTGAATTCTAATAGAAGCTACTATAATTAGGGTTACACGAATGAATGAAAAGTGATTATATTGTATTTTCTGGGTAATCAATTTCGGTCTTGTAAATCTAAAAATTGTGTGTGGTCGAATCGGGAAGACAGTATTCGTAACTAGCCTATGTTTCCTTATTCATTTATTTTTCAGCGACAAAAAGCATCGTAACATAAATGAAATGTGTGCATCTGTGACAGACATATTAATTTTTGTTCAATCTGGGAACGAATGCTATACGATTTGCGATGGAGATACAGATACTAGATACTGGATACTGGATGGTGAACTCTGTTCAACTACGTTTGTATCCATGGATGATTGGAATTGGTTTAATGTGAAATGTCTACGTTTTGTGTCTAAGTAAAAACGTAGTTCTATCTAGTTATTTAACCAAATGCAATATTTTAAAAGTGTTCTGATAGTTTATAGTTCTTTATCACTCCTCTGTTTTCCCTGAGTTTGGTGCTGGTTTTGCTTTGACCGTTTTCACCAGTATTTTCCGTTTCCCACTCAGTTCATCCATCTCTTCTCTCTAAGAATTTTTTGTTCGGCTCACAGCTCACGCTTCACGCTACCATAATAAAAAAGTAAAATATCAAATCCAAACATTTCAACCGAGCATAAAAATTTCATACCCTCAAAAATTCACGAGTACCTTCCACTAGACTCGACAGTTCATGTTTTAGAGCCATGTTGATACCGCAACGAAATCTTTACCAACATACAAATTGTTCGCGAACTTTAATATGAAGTAGAACAGATAGGAAACTTATGAGAAGTAGCACTTGATTTTAGTTTCATTTTCAACCATGATCTCGAGTTTTTCATTTTCCGTATGAAAGCGGTTGTTTGTTGTTATACATTCCATCAGCACGTAAGCAACAACAGTTCAACAGTTCAACAGTACAGCCCTAATCCTCTGCTGTAGTTTAGCCTCAACAATTATAGTGTCAGTCCACGTAATTATAGCTGAGCCGGGCTACAATGCACGTTTTACTTTCTTCGCACGAACCAAATCAAAATTCCAAACTCCGGAGTTCGTGCTCGTGCCGTCGAGCTCTGTGGAATCTCCTGGGCCCTGCCAGTCCTACTGAATACGTGTGCTTGTCTGTGTCTCCGAGGACTGGAAGGACTACGACTCTAAGATGCCAGAAGTACTTGTTCACTCGCATCTCTGATGTTTATGAATTAATTGCTGATTTTATTCAAGAGATTCAATACTACCATTGTAAATTATTGTGCCATTGAATGATAGAGAACTAGTACGAAGTATTTTATTGTAATAGAGCAATTATAGTGTTACTATATCCATCACCATCGTAAGATGTTGAAGTGAGAGCCCATAAAATCATAATGGCCGATAAAAGAACATGAAAACGAATTTGTCAGTTTATAGCAGGAAGAATCGCTTTGTTATGACCTGCTACATTGGCTCGCTCCAATTATTCAATTAAATATTATAATGTTACCTACCTCTTTTTGCTCCGAATGAAGCTTATGTATTATCCTTGTTTTAAGGGCACATTATAGGTGGTTACTCTAATAAAACATTATTTTATAACCCTAAGAAAATATGGAAATAAGAAGGGGAAGCAAATACACAAATATTTAGATCTACCGTGGCATATTTACGATCGTATATTTAATTAAATGTTGAATTTGTAACCATCCCACTACTTTTAGTGAGCACGAGTATAATAGTAAAAAGTCTTCAACGAGGAAAAAATGTAAAAATGTAGAAAGTTCTCCTACATCATTCAAAACGTATAAATTAAAAAGCCATCCACCCAAACCGCTATATTATAAAAGAATTTCCATTTAAACCAGAAACTTTTGTCCCCAAATTTAAATGAAACACTTTTATGGACAGATTCCATCAACTCTTTATATAAAAATTCGTCCCCAGGGAGTGATGTGGATGTCGCGCTACGAAGTCATTGCCGGAGTCCGGAATGTGGACCACGGATGAACGCCAGTCTGACATCTCGCGTTCTCAAGTGCTAAAGTGGAACAGTTACACCAAGGTTAACTGTTGTATGTTGCGATTAACGGGATTTGAACGCGAGCCCATTTAAACAACTCTTTTTTACAACAAAGTTAGAAATGAATTTTCATGTATATCGACCAGCGCGCAGCGGTTTCAAATGGGTGAACCTTAAATAGAACTAGTAATGCAGAGGCAACAGGTCTCCAGGCTGGAGTCTAGAGATGTGTGAAAATTGTTTGTAATTATGAAAGTCCCATAGGATTAGGAGTAAAAGCATTAGCCAAGAAAATTATGACGGGAACGATCTAAGAGATAGAAGTTAAGGAAGATTTGGGTATAACTGAACATATATTGCTAGTGCTAGAAAATGTGTTTTTTATTTGCGAAATTTTCTCTAAAACAGTTTAGGGTTTAGTTTCTCAAGTAAGTTTTGTATTTGAGATGTGAACGAGGATGTAAAATAACGTATATGTATTTTTAGTGATATTTAAGGGTGGTTAGCAGTGCATCTAAAACGGTGGAGTGCGGGTCGGCAACAGGTCTTTAAAGCCTTGGAACGTAACGGAACATTCAATGTTGAGCACTGAGCGTTAAAGCCAACTCAACTGGGACACATTCATTATTCCAATACAATGAACACAACCATTTAACAATTTTACACAAAGACTACACGAGTTAGCGTCAATTTCATAGAATATTTCCTTGAACGATTTACCGTTCGTAATATTAAAATAATACCGGTTTAATGATCTAGAATGCTCTCCAGACTTGTAATGTTCAGCGCGAACCGGTTCAGGAAGTCGTTCCGGCATTATGCGTTCTCATGTGGTGAACCGGAAAATCGTGCCACTTTCCAAAATCAGGAATTTTCACAGCAGTGAAACTGGAAGGATGGAACTGGAATTATTTCTGTTACTATAAATATGAATGTAGGTGCATGCTCGTATGTGAAACAAGACAAAAAATAAGTCAAGAGATAATCAATTCTCGCAATTTACGTATTGTGTTGCATTTGTTTTGTGTGCAACGCCGATGTCGAAAATTGGTAACCTCATTTTATCGACTAATCCAGCTCAAATATACTAGCAGTTTTATTGTTCCGGAACTATGTGTGTAGAAAGTTTAAAATTTCAAATAAATTCTGTCACGATACACATATTTGATTCTGGGGAATAAAATATGTGCTTCGCGGAGACGAACACCAACACCAACACCAACAAGAACTCAGCAGCTGATTGCTCATCTACATACCAATTTATCAGGAAAATTACCTCCATTACGGCTCTGGTTTTCCTGTATATCATGTGCGAAATATCACACTTTCAAAATGTACTTGCGAATACTTCACTTAATTTTTCTAATCAAATTCATTTCATGTTTATTATAAACCTATTATGTTTGAAAACTGATATTGGGAGCAATTATATATTCATTTGTAAATCAAATAATTAGACCAAATAAACAGTAAACAGAATCACACAAAGCTGTGTGGTTGGGTAAGTAAACCACAGATTTAAAATTCATTTGTATTATTCGTGTTTATGTTTCAAACTACAAGTTGTTTACTATCCAGCTATTGAACACATTACGCACATGCACGCTAATTACTCAATAATTAATTGATAAGTATAGTTTTCACACTCAAACTCAAATATAATTACGTACTAATAAGTACAATTAATTTTGGAAAACTTTGTTCTTACATGCAATGTTAGATTTACTTACTACAATATTGTTTTAGTCACAACTTCTCCATTAGCTTTCATTGTTGTTTCAAAGAATATAAAACAATTTAATAATAAACACACAAAACTTACTGATAAGAAAGTACTTACAACTTTAATGCCTTTCATAAAAAATTACATTAATATGCGTTTTACTTTACGTGTATTACTTGAGTTTTAATTACATGAGGGGGGGGGGGAATTATTCAATCAGTCTTACCGGACTTCAATGCTTTTCAAATAGTATATTCTGGAGAAAATACTTAACAAATACTAACTATCAACCATAAAGAGGATTAAATGAACTTTAATTTCTAATAAATCCAATGATAAATATTTAAAACAATAAGCTTGGCAATTTTCGTGCAATTCTCAGTTGATGTAAATTCCACAATAATTGGTCGCGCTAGTCTAGTGGTAATGAAACAATAATGCTTGGTCCAGTAACTACTTTACCAACTGAGATAATAACAAGATAGTATCGACATTTAGTAATCTGTTAGCACGCCACATGAACATGATCAATTTATAGAGCAATATTAGCATGATTAGGGCACTAATGAAGATTACAGCTCAAGTTAAGTTGACTACTATCATCGCTTTAAACTTGCTGCAAATGACTATGCATTATTTTCCCTGATTATAAATGGACGTTTTCCCCTTATTCGATATCCAATTTTGAAAACATATTAACTGCAGTTTATGCGCTAATCCGTAATATCAAAAGCGTATTATGTTCCAATCAGCATACCGCAGTTTGCATTGACTTCTATTGATTCATAACTTCTCGCTGACAATTTTATTTCAAGTAAATACTAGTACCATCTTAATGTTGTCTGTAGGACACTTCTTTTATTTTCTACTTTCTTGTCATAAATTTCCTGTACATTTTGGCTCGGCAGTTGTGGTGTGTTGCGAACTAAACAAAATGAACACAACATCCTGTTTCTCGTTGAGTGTTGGGTGTTGCTAGATCTCCAGTAAATCTCACATTAGAATATTAAGATATTCAACTCCTAAGATTGATCACGATATATCAAACTTGAGACAAAGGTACACTCTCAATTGGTCTTCATAGCGTATCATTGCTGTCACTTGTATTTCTTTGTTTTTTTTATTTATTTTGTGTTTGCTAGTAGTTTTTTTTTATGAATTTGTGTTGTCGTTAGTTGTAGTTCTAGTATTAGTTTCATTTATCGTTTAATTGCTAGATACAAATTAAAGTGTTACTATATGTATCATAGGTCATATAATAGTGTAGGTTTATCCTAATAGAAAGTAGTTCGTTTAGTATAACTTTCTTTAATGTAACAACAAAGACAAAATTAATTGTCATCCAACACTTGGTGAAACAAGGTTTAATAAAAAATATAAAATAAACACTTGGCTATGTTTCACAAAATTCAGCCTCCAAGTCACCTTATGAGGGCATCGTCAGAGGTTGGCCAGCACAGTTAGTAACTATAGACGCGTTTCGTTCTTATTAGATGGTTACTAACTGTGCTGGCCAGCCTCTGACGATGCCCTCATAAGGTGACTTGGAGGCTGAATTTTGTGAAACATAGCCAAGTGTTTATTTTATATTTTTCTTTAATGTAATATCATTCATTTTAATTTATTTTTAAAGTACTTCTTTCTTAGATTAGCAGTAAACTGTCTCTACTGTAGTTTCAATTTTCGCCACTATGAGCGTATTTTTATTTTAAAATAGCAATTAGTAGTAAGGAATAAGAAAGGCTACAACTCGTATGTTCTTTGAACGAAATATAGCTGCATTCCTGGCGAATTTTGTAAACCGAACTGACAAGTCACAAGTCCCTTCTGTGTTTTAACAGCAATAAAGATCGATGACTTGTCAATACTTCTCGTTGACACTGAATATTGAAACTCTGTCCAATATCGTCAAGGTGACTTACATTTAGTGTCACTTTACTGTGAGAAGAACGAGGAGGTTTTGCTAGTTTTTAATAAAAATAAAATTTAAGTGTTTCCGCGAGAGTGTTTTCTAAATAATGCTTTTATTTGCACCGCGAGTATTATGCTCTGTGGAAGAGTAGAATCATCAAGTAAAACAATGAAAATGACAAGATGTTCTGATTCTTAGCTGAATCTTTATCAATGGTAAACATTGAACCATGTCAGGAGAATTGATACATTAAGTTTTGTATTTGGCTATTTTGTAACTATAAGGGTAGTAAAACTGTTTGTCTGTGCGAATCTTTGTTCCGGATGTTCCAATTAACTCGGTCATCACTGTTATCTTTTTAAATAGCGAGTATACTTTTCTTAAATTGAGATAAAATGTGGCATTTTATGTAATTAATTGTGCAATATCTTCAGGAAAGCGTGCACAGCGACACTAGTTTCACGGGAACCTTTTCAACCTATATTTTCCTCGTATTTTGATACAGATTCTTGTTATTTATTTTGTTATTTATGTACTCTTGCTGCCTGGTCTGTTAAAAACTCGTAAGTAAATACTTGAATGTTTTAGTGTTGTTGCATTGAATATTACGATATAATAGTTGTATTTGAAATTCTTTCCCGTGTTGAGGTACGATTCTCAGATTTCCAACTTGTAAAGTAAATTAATTACATAATTTCATCTCTTCAACTTCCGTCTTGTTATTTCCAAACGTGAAGCAAATTATTAATTTGGATTTCATATTTATTTTGCAACCTAAATTCCAACTGCTAAATCTCAGGCATGAGTTTATACTTTAAACTCGGATTTACTTCATAAATACTACCATGAATACACTATTCATAAATGCTCACATATTTATTTATTTGCTTACTTGAATTCCATTACAGTAAGTTTGTTATAAATGAAGGTATCACGATTGAATATATAATAATTTGATGATTACGGCGCGCCAGGAGTCAGAATATCGATATTAGCTGACGGAAGGAAATGGTTGGTACTTCCGATGATAGTACACCGTATCCGTACTGTATCGTCACACAGTGAACAGTACACTGTGTCGACAAAGGTGGCTTCTGCACGGAACACTGTTCTTGTTTCTATAATCAATAACAGTGTCTCGGATAGCTGTTCAATTATAATCACCTGATGAAATAATGATGACAGCTTCAACTAATTCATATTTTCATGCATCCTTGTATTTGCAAAGTACACGCCGTATGTATATTCAATTTCCTGCTGTCAATAATCCCAAATTACTTTACGGGAAAAATAAGTTTTATGTTTTAAAATGTGTTTTCTGGCCGTTGTCGGTTGTAAAATAATTACAAAATAATTCATGTTATCGTGAAAAACTCGGCTCTAGTTAATAATATGAATATTTACTTGATTCCTTATTCACTGCTCGAATCTTCTGGCTGAATTAAATTTTCGGCTTCGCTTCGTTTCATTCCGTTCTGCTATTTACGTCGAGGAGGGCCAAGGAGTAAGGAGTAAAGAGCAAAGAAGCAAGAAGGCTGTCGTGAAAAGTTACACGTTTAGGATTTCTCATTTAAAGAAAAGAAGAGATATAGGGTTTCGGATCAGACATTTATTTCATTTATGCTGTCTACGGATTTGTTAACTCCGTACTCGGGTTTCCGACAAGTTCTCGCGCTACCATCAGATGTAGCTAGATTCGTATGATTCGCTAGCAAGGACCAAGGACCGAGGAGCAAGGACCGCACCAGCGATAACATCTTCGCGTTTCGCTCTTGGCTTAGGGTTGGCTGAGGTTGAGGTTGGGTTTCCTATTTGGTGGCAGCGATGTAAGATGTGCTTCCTTTCAATGTGCAGGACCGAATTCCCAAATTTGGGTCTTTTATTACTTATAAGCACCTATCTATGTTTATATCATGTATCTACCTGTCGAATACAAAATGATTTCGAAACGTTTGACAACACATCCAAAAATTATTGTTGATACATAAAAGTGCTTATTAAAATTATTAATGTTATTAAAATAATCAAGTACATAATTTATACATTAAAATCAACAGATTTAGTTTATTATACATATTAATTTGCAATCACCAACTAGTAATTTATAAAAACATATTCAGTGAATTATAAATTAATATATTTATAAAGTTCATAAATAATTATGTAAGTAACGTAAAGGTTGCTAATTAAAAATTAATTACACCCAAAATTCATTGTGAAAACCAAGTAATATGAATGTTCGATTATGATTTAATTTGAACTGAAACAAATCGTCAGTGAAATTCCAGTAATTCAGCAATCAGAAGTTAAAATGTGATTACCTAAACTTGAACCTTTTGCTTGCGCGAAGCGAGATTTGTTTCTCTTGAATCCGATTCTGTCGTTTCTCCGCACGGGTCCATTTTTTAAAGAACCGCTGCGAGTTTTGAATCTCGCTTTTCATTTCATACGATGACGTTATCGAGACGAAGATGTGAATTCGCCTTGGTGCTGTAGCAATGAAGCTCCTGGAGATTAGTCATCGAATTTACAAGCAAGATAAATGACGAACCGATATACTAACGGTTATCTAATTTGAGTTGAAGGTATTTGCATCACGTTTCGTATTAGAAGTAAGGGTAATAAAACGTGAAATATGCACGCTTTGAGAATTTATCATACTAATTGTTCCATGTTTAATTAAGAGAACGTACTTATTACTAATGTCGTGCCATAGCGTATCTACTTACTTTTTGCCACCGACACAGAATATCATTTGAATTATTCAATTATCCTCGCAAGTTTTCGCAACAAAAATCTTGTCAATAATCATCATTCATATTATTTAGTGTCGTTATAACAAAAAGAGATGATAAACTAAGACGGGTTAAGTACTAAATTAATGAGATTCAATAAAAATTATTATAATAATATAGAGAAAATATCACGAGAAAACATTAATATATTGTAAGTGTGAAGTTAGGTAAGCTATATTAGTACCCCGTATAGCATGCTGTTTACCAAATTAGATTTCATAACAAAGTCGGTGTTTGCATCCCAAAATTCGTAATATATTTCTTCGCGTGAAGTGCGGTTACCAGCCGTAAAATAACGGCCCCCAAAGATGTTAGTGGAGGGGGAGCCACAGAGGTAGATTTCATTTGGTGAAAATTGTTTGTCGGCTGTGGTGATCGAACCAGGGTTCTTAAGATCCATAGGCCGTCTCGATACCACTGATCCACCTACCCCATCTAAAAGTTGTAAAGAATAAAATTCGGTACATAAATATGTTTAATTTTATTTGGTTAAATTACAGTAACAATTGGATTTAAAGAAAAAGCTATTTTCAACTTTTCAATAGAAGAGTGAATTCTGGCCCATGGGCGAAAAGCATAGGAAAAGAGTTCTTTGTCACCAAAATAAAGTGAGAAACATAATACAAAGAAACTCACCAGTTAACGTAAAAAATGTTGGCACTTATTTTCGTTAATTTTATAAACTAGGTAATTCAGAAAATTAAAATTTTTATATTCTATAAGCATCCGTATTTTTTTGTGTTTCTTGCGATCCACATAACGGTGTGTGTTGGGGGAGAGGGGGGAAGCTCACAACTTGCTTCCCCTAATCCGCGAAGGAAAACGGGTGGAAGTCTTTATTCCCGCGGCAGAAATTGAACAGCGCCAGATGCGTCAAAGCTGAGATGCTGAAACGGCAACGCAGAACGCTAGCCTGTTATTTATAATGTGCAATGAGTCGACTGGAAACTGGAAAATATTCCACAGGATGGAAAAACACTCCACTGTCTGGTTCTGGTGCTGCTGGTAGTGGTGATGGTGGTGGTGGTGGTGGTTTTCCAGATGTAGATTATCTCATACGGTGATACGGATCTCGAGCGGTGGAACGCGTTTAGTACCCGGCGTTCAGCTTCTAGCCCGCACTTCGATACAACATAAAATCGTGATTCGCGAACGTGCAACGTGCGACGTGCGATGACGACACCTAGTGCCCGATTGGAGAACTGTTACTGTTGATAGAAACTTCCGAATCGAATCGAATCGTCTCTTTTAAATACGGATGATGAAAACCTAATACACTGTGCAAAAAAAAACGACTTTGCATTCTATAAATATATAAACAAATCCGCTACGCAACTCACAACGGAGATATATGAATATATCATACATATTTACATCTGGTTTAGATTTATTATTCGTATTGAAATTAAATAAATTCATTAGATTCATTCTGCAATTAATCTTAGCAAAACTATTCACATTTATAGAGTACGTGGCTCAATGGTATCGAGTTGGACTGTGGATTTGAGCACTCGGGTTCGTGTCCCACAGCTGACAAACAATTTTTACCACACCACCGAGATCTGCTTCGGCAGAAATCCACACTCAGTAATAGGTGAAAGACATGATTATATTATAAAGTTATTCCTCATACGATCTCGTCTAGTATATTTGAAAAATAAGTAATATCTTTATTTTGATCAAGTGAATCTTGAAAAAATGCTTCCCGGTGAAATGTTGATTAGAATAACAGAACGAGGGAAGAATTGAAAATTAATTGCTCTGTACAAAAGGGAATGAATCAGGCAAATAAATGAAATGTAAATAAGTATTTAGCAATATATAAAAGTATGTCAATGAGTCCATTATCTTTGGAGCAGATTTAAGCGAGGAGAGTACAGAGCGCAGAAGCGTCTAATTGCTAAACGTAATGATATTATATTAATTTCTGCGTTGAAAGCTGCTAGTCATGCAGAGGGGTTCTGGTGCTGGTGCTGTTCTAGTTCGTTCTTAATCACCCTTGTCCGGAGTCCGGAGACCGGAGTTGGAAGAGAGAAAGCCCCGCCACGAAACCGGACGCGCATTCCATCCATCCGATCCGAATTACCGCCCTTTGTTTTTATTCAAGCCCCTTTCGTTCGCTGCATATTCAATAAAATAATGAAGTCATCAATTTTTATTAAAACGACAGCGAATAGCGAAATTAATACATCAGCTAACGTGAACTCATGAAACTAAACAGATTGACGTGGACGTTTTATAAAGCCATTAGCGATGGACGCGGGGCTGGTGGTTACGCCACGTGTTCAAACCCCCGCAAGCCACCGAACCTGCTCAACATATGCTACACGGAGCTCAAACCTTACAAATACTTTCACAAATAATCCAAACTGTAATATGTTCAGCAATTTGTAGAATTTTTCCCTAAAATAACTTTTGATAATACACAATAGTAAAAGTAGAGGAACATTGCTTATTGTGTACTGGGAAACTAAATTGTACTTTATGAATTTATTTAGCTGATATTATGGAGTAGGTGGCTCAGTGGTATCGAGTTCTTGAGAACCCTGGTTCGATCCCCACAGCCGACAAACAATTTTCACCAAATTAAATCTATCCCTGTGGCTCCTCCTCCACTAACATCTTTGGGGTCTTTATATGACGGCCGGTAACCGCACTTCACGCGAAGAAATATCATTTGCCGAGATCTGCTACGGCAGAGTGCCACACCCAGTAAAGAGTAAAAGGCGTGATGATATTTATTTTATTTATTTATATTAATTGAACAGTAAAATTCTGTATGTTTTGTAACGACTGTCGATGCTATGTTGATACATTAACAAGTTTGCAAACTTTGTTAAACCGTATGTCCATAGAATTTCCAAAATTGGACTGATGCCTTTCTATATTATATGTTCTATTAATTATATTTATATTATTATTTATTAATTTCAATTAGAGATGGGCGAATATCAGCCGCGAATAGTCGAATGCCGCGAATATTGACATTATTCGATATTCGAGATTTTCGAATATTAACGTCAGTATAGCGAACATTCAAATACCTCGAATATCGCGCCATATGTTGACTTCAATTTTTGACTATGTTTTTCTTTATCATTTGTACATAAACTTAAAGCTATTACAATACTGTGATGTTATTAATAACAAAGATATTTTGTTTCAAAATCATGAAGACGTACCATATTTCTAATTTGTTTTTCGCCAACATCAGCCCGTACGTTTCACCTTAAATTTGAAGTTTTTGTCTTCTTCTTTTTTGTATTAATTTTATTTTATCTTAACAATTTCATTCAAATAATGAAAAGGACATAATTAAATAATTATTAATAATACATAAATTAACTTTTAGGAGTATTCGAGTACCTCGAATATTCGAGATCTGATTAATATTCGTATTCGATATTCGAATTCGAGAAATTTGATATTCGCCCATCTCTAATTTCAATAATATTTTATTTGATGATTTTTTACTGTCAAAATATTACTCAAATAAATTCTATTTTTAAAAACAAATTTCATGCTATTATCATTCCTAATATATCACTATAAGTAAGATTTTGGAAACAGGACACAAGTTGGCAAATAGGTTACTTAAATATATATATATATATATATATATATATATATATATACATAAGTTTTTTTTTTAAATAAACGCATAAAGAAAAGTAGAGGTACAAACACTAGTTTTCGTATAAATTCAGGTTGATTAAAAAATCTGTTAGGTAGTACGAGTTCGCTGCAAGTCTTGGTCTCCTACTTTTTGCGGAATCCTATTCTGGTATCATGCTGTGCTTTGACATTAGTGATATTAAAACTATGAGGTTCAATATCTCTTGTTACTATGGAATAAATTCAACTATGTAGAAACTATAATTACACAAAAAATTAACTAGTCATCCTCTAATTTATTCTTGAATCATTTGACGAAATTTGTTGTTGGTAATTAGTAACTGAGTTGATTCTGTCATAATCACAAAGAAAATAAATAAACTAGTGGGTAATGGAAAACAGAGTGAAAAGAGTTAAGAATACGTAGGAAGAGTCTACATCTATGTTACATCTGCAGTCTGTAGTGTTAGCTCTAGAGCTCCCGGTAAACCGACGGTCGGGCAATATGTTTACTAACGCCATAACGCCCCCACTACCGTTCTAGTGGAACTTGTATTTAAGCAAGCACAACCCGAGTAAACACTGGCAGCACGAATATTTTCATTGGAAGTAGTCGAACCATGCTTTGTGCGGTATACCGTGCAATAAGGTGTATAATTTTGCATTTGATTTGCATTTGAGATGATATGGATAACAACATTGGCCTGGCGCTTGCGCACACTTTGGCGTCCTGGGGTCCTGGCATCCGCTGAAGGGGTAGAGGGGCTGCTTCGAAATGCCATTAGATTTCTATGCATACGGAATGAAAGATGTTGGAGAGACTCTGGTACGAACATGTGCCACACGTTACGATACAATACGGCTTGCTTTGTCTTGCTGATTGTCCCAATTTAGACCATTCTTTCATTTTATTACTTGCTCTCTGGATATTGCTACAAGGATATCTATTTATTTTCAAATGTGCTGATGAGATTATGCTCGTTAGTTGAACGTTTCTAAATATTTTCTTTATTATTCAAACATCTATTCAATTCTGAACAATTATAGGGACTCTACAAGCAGGGAGAGCCTTTACATTGCAAAACCCATAAACAAATATTCAGCATGTGTAAAGATGTGCGATATTATTAAAAACACTTGTAACGAAATAGCGTCAGGTTACAACTGTTATATGTCATTAATTTTTTCATTCAAATTGTCCATAATACCAGTGCCTAAATTATTTACTATTCCTCCTGTATTAGGGCCGGTATTTCAACTTCTTAACAAAGTTTCTAAGAAATTTATCCGTTTAACTAACAAAAAATGACAGTAATTCCGAATTTTTTAAATTATTTGACAAAACAAATGATTACAAAATTACTAGTTTTTTAATTGATTCCTCATTAATATACGACATCTGGGCAGTAACTTCTATGCATATATATATACAATTCATGTGAAATTTCCAGTTGCTAGTACTGATATTCGGTATTCATACCACACAATAGCAACAATCTAACCTAGAGACGAATCTCCGCGTTTCTCACTGGCCAAGAAACTTGTGACCCGAATTTTCCTTTTGATTTTCGTGAAATGCGAATGGCGAATTCGAAGACGAAATACTCCCAACGCAATGTATCGCAACGCAACACTCTGCAGTGTGGTTGGAAGGTAACACGTGTTGTCGTGACATGTGTGTCACAACACGTGGTGTGTGTTGCTATTGCAGCTAAGCGAATCGGGAAATTAATATCCGATTTTGGTTCGCTGCGTTCGTCACAGCCAGGCCGGTATTAGCCAGCCGGTATTTTATAGAGGGCCATCATTCATTTGTAATTAAATCTACAATGAGTATTTTAGAGGAAAAGTATGGAAGGAATGAAATTTTCTCTTACTCTTATTTCAAACATTATATCTAAACACTACTGTGATACCAAGTGTCTCCAAAAATAGACACACCTAAAAAATAATTGACTTCGAAACTACTCCAAAAAGTGCGTTAAACTATGTAAGAAGTGAAAATATTATATTTCCAATGCAACTGGTTGTTACCCCAATTTTCTTATTTTAAATGAAACACATTTAGATTGTATATGACAATCTAAATTTAACTATGTACCTATATAATAAGTCCACTTTTCATTATAAATCAACCAGGGATTCGAACCGAAAAATTATGGGGTTCGATTACAGTTAAAGCCGATCCGGAGTACAAGCGAAAACGCTTAAAAATGCTATCAACTTATCTGCTCTTCTAACAGACCAAATTTATTTAAATTTTTATATAAATAATGATGATATAAAAATATTTATATTTGTCAGTCAGTTTTTTTGATATAGTTTATAATAAACAAGACACAGTGTTTGGACATTATCAAACTTTTCACAGATTACAGAGCATTTCAGTATCCAATTTGTATATGAAATAAAAGGTTATGAAAAAATAAAACTTTTTGTCAGTCAAAATGCCCCGTTCAATCCGCATTTCAATATCTCTCTTAGTTTTTGAGTTAGCCAAAATTCGTAAAAAACCTAAGAAATTTCTAAAAAATGACTATTTTCGATTTTTGTAATAAAAAATGTATCCGTGCGAATTTTGCTGTAAAAATTTGCATACCTATGTATTTTCACGCAAGAAATTCACTGGTGTTTTCAGATTTTCATTATCTCTTCAACTTTTGGAAAAAAAGTTGAATAATTTTCAAAAATGGTAAAATTTCGGTATAAGTTAAGTAGCGCAAGAGAAATACACTCGTTGAAACCGCATTTCAATATCTCTTTTAGTTTTCGAGATATGGGCTTTCAAAGCTCGAGTTTTAATAAAAGTCAAAAATCGATATAACTCAAAAACTAAAAGAGATATTGAAATGCGGTTTGAACGAGTGTATTTCTCGTGCTCCGAATTATATAGAAATATAATTTAAAAATTTCAATTTTTGAACCAGTTCAACCAAAAATTAACAAAATTAAACATGCCTTCACCCATTCTCGCAGTGGCACTCTATCGTTGTACATCTCAGTAAGTAATATATTTATGCTTTTGAACTGCAGTTATCAGCCCTCAAATACATGATGTTATTCCTTTATAAGATTAATAACTTATATTTTTCTTCGTTATTTATACCGGTTTAAATTTATGATTTTAGAACCGAAATAATATCGGTTGGGTTCCAGTTTTTGGCTACAGTTTCATGGCGAATATAGGTGCGGTTTTCGATTACAGTTTCGTTACGGTTCGGGTTCCTGAAATCAACATAAAAAGCAAACTAAATTCATTAGACTCATTATTTATTTTTGTTTCTGGATGTTGAGACTGTATTTTGAGACACCCGATAAATGCAGTGTTATAATCTGGGAAATGGTTTAAAATGATGAGCAGAATTAGATAAATTTTCATAGAGTAATTTTCCATTTCGGTATGAATGTAAAATAATAAGGATTAGATGAAACGTTGCGAAATCTCCTCCTTAGTACGCACCTGTAGCTGGCGTTCAGGCGTTCAGGCGTTCAGGCGTTCAGGCGTCTTGGCGTTCCGGCGTTCCGGCGTTCCTTGGCGTCGTGTAACGAACGCTGTTTCATTTTGGATGGCATCCGTTATGAGCCGCGCTGTGTCTTCCCGCAGCCAGCAGCCAGCAGCCGCCATCACCACCGCCTCACACCGCCGCCTCATACCGTCTCACACAGCCACCATAGCGCACAACTTGAATGCGTTATGGATTTGATTGAAGAACTTTCTTCATTATTTTTATAACAAGAAGTTGTAAAGTTCGAGTGCTTAACCTGCTGCCCGCTGTTATTGTTTTCGATAATGTGTTACATCAGCTGTTTACAAATTGCACGCTGTTCAGCTGAAAATTCCTGAATTATTTACCGCATTTTATTTAAATATGGAGCTTGAGTCTTTGAGAGTTCAGTGATAAAGTACAACTACGAGTACAATATTGGAATAGGGTTAGTTGCTCTAATTCGAAACATATTATCGTAAATCAAAACTTTTCGCAGTAAAAACACCGCCTGCAAACATTTATCAAAGACAATTTAGTATGAATGCAACACAATCCAAATAAAATAATTGCGCCTTACAATATACAGTAGGATGGTCGCGTCGCGTACAAGAACATTGCCGGTCTTGCGGTTACCAGGGCTAGTGCCTCCGTCGCGTCGTCTCTACCGCTTCGAAGAAAGTCTGCCAAGCAAAAACGCTCAAATAAACTTGAAACAAAGTTAACTAAACGTCAGGTTGAAGTTGGGAATAGCACGGGTAGAAGAAATAAGAATGAATGAACACGGGCTGCAAGTCTGTAAAGAGCCGTGCTCCGCGCACCGTGCCCTGTACTTCTTCAATTATGCAAATGTGTCTCATCCGGGGTATCGAACCTGCACCCACTCAAGACTTACAGATTTGCCGAATTACGATTATTTTCCTCCTGTTTCTAGTTTGCTCACCTTTGTTGATCACCCTCATGAAATTAAATAAATATACCATCACGCCTTTTGCCCACTACTGGGTGTGCCACGCTCCCGTAGCAAATCACGGTGGTGCAAATTGTTTGTCGATTGTGGGAATCGAACTGAAATTTAGTGTAACATTAAACACAATGGCTAGTACCATAATCTTTGATTTTGCCTGTTTTAAAACCGTCCTCTTAAAACACCCAAAAACAAAGCTTGTGGTACCAGCCAATATTTTTTAAGTGATTTGTCTATTATACAAATTAATAACAAAATTGAAAACCGCAGAATTTTAAAAAGAATGTCTTGAAACAGTCTTGATCTCTCTCAGTGTAAATCTAGTCACCAGGCAATTAATTTCCACGTAACACATATAGCGCCGGAAAACGATTTCGTATCGAATTGCAGATAGTAGTTGTAGTGGTGCCGGTGCACCACGCTCAATTCATGTCATAACAGAAAGGCGAACATGAAACATCACTGCTCTGCAAATATATGTATATACTGCATGCTGTCATATGTACACTTGCTAGATACTGTCGTATCTCGAATTGCCAGTCACTAATTACTCCAAAATCAGTAACTGACGAAGAGGACAGTGATTCTGCTTTATCTTCTCCTACATATCGTCCGTAACACATTCATATTTCTAGGAAGCATATACGAGTATTTGTATACGAGTAGCGTTCGAATTTGAATCTTTAAAGTGTACCGAGCAAACAATGAAAATCGAAAAAAGAACAAAATGAACCATAACAGTGCTGCTTCCGTTAAAATGCTCACTGTTTGTTTCCATAAAATTGAAATAATTTCGAGTGAATTGAGTTTTTAGAGTACGTTTTCGTTCGGGTTTTATTTTAGTTTTTCATCGTTCGTAAATATGTATGTGCGAATTAATTGGTATTGTTTAACGATAGGATTATTATTGGGCGCTGTTTTCAACTGTAGCTGTGATGATTTTCTTTGTTATAATATCAGTACAATAATTCCAGGTATAAACATTTTTATTACATTTTTAATAGAATGTTCTGATTAAAATTTCTAAATTGTTTTCGAGAAAATACTTTTAAGAACAGAAATAAATAATTGAATGGTTTGGCATTAATAATGTACCTATAACCCTAGGTACACCAGATCTTATATATTTTCGCACGAGAACTTCGTTTGTGTTTTCAGATTTTCAATACCTCGTCAACTTACAGAAATATTGATAAGGGAACATTTTGAAAACAATCAGAAAATTTTTCAAAACATTATGTTAAGTTAATTAAAATACGAGTTCAACCCGTATTTCAATATCTTTTACTTTTCAAAATCGCTGTATCTTACAAAATAAAAGATATATGAAGATGCGCTAACGCCATTCGAGGTCTGAATTATATAGAACTATATTATCAAATTTTTCGGTTTTTGAAGTGGTTCAACCAAAAATTTAGATTATTTGCATACTTATAAGTCAATATGTTATTTCTAAAGAAACTTTTTGTGTTATTTTGAGATTTTAAATTTATATTTAAAATTTGTCCATTTAAGTAGGGAAAAGCCTGTATACTTGAAGGAATTTCGTTTTTTCATGTTTTCTGCTTGTTATATCTCCGTAATGTCATTCAGTCCTCCATCTCCATCAAGATCAGAATGATTCTTCAATCGCAAAGCCCAACTCCCATCAATTCCATTTCCCGGCGCTTTCACCCTCGCAAGTTGCCTCTCTACGTACCACAGTTAATTTATTCTCCGTATGCTAAAACACACCGCGAGTAAGAATCAGTGAGAGTCAGTAAGGTCGCCCAATGCTTCTGTGTTCTTCATTCGGAAAGAACAACAGTCCGGAGTCCGGAGTGCGGAGTCCGGAGTCCGGAGCGCGGCCAAAGCAAGCGGAAAACACGTCCGGCAGACCGGAAACGACAACAAATGAAGTGCGGTACCATATTCACATTGAAGCTGCCAGTTTTATATTCAAAACACTGGTTTTTTGTTTTGAAATATTATCAATTTATTCTGGTGGGGTCTGTGTCCCATGGCCTACTCGTAGCTTGACAGCTAGGTTGTGCTACGAATTTAGTATTGGATATTCGCGAGTCACGCCCCATCTCTACTTTCAATCATGAGAAAAATTATTTACATTCAACATTCATGCATGCTGAACTTCGTATAGAACGATAATCTCTTTCAAACAAAATCATATTGTTACGAATTATACATTTTGAATAGTGAATTGGCATATGGATCTAATAATTAAACGAATATAACCAATGGTTAAAAATTCGTATATTTGAACTTTTACGAATTTTTTATTATAGGTCATACTCGTTTAATTATTAGATCCGTATTCATCAACATTACTCTAGAGGATCAATATCTTATATTATTATAAATCAAATTTACTTTTTTTTAAGTAAAGTTTATTTATTCTACGTACTGTACAATTTATTATCATACTTAAAAATTTGAAATTATAAACAATACATAGTTGTAATAAATTTCATTCATAATAACAATAATATTTAGTTTGAAAAACATCATTCTGTACGGATTTCAGTTCACAAGATTCACCTAAATAGCGTGGTTGATTATTAAAAATATAAATTGATGACACGATATGAATGTTAAAATATCGTAGACAGTGAATGCATCAATACATGGTCTAAATATAGATGTCACATAAATTTTTAATTAATACTTGAATATTCGGAAATGTCATGTAAACGAAGTAATTAATTCATTTTCACTTTTAATAAAAACGAGTACCGTCATTATTTAATGAAATGTTTTTCAGTAACGTATCAGTAGGATCAGATATAACGCAGAGCGTACAACGAGGCTGTTACATCGTTTATAATATTTATTAAATGAGATCACTGGCAAAATATATCAATTATGGAAAAATCCATATTTAATTTAGAGCGTGAGCCGAGCCGTGATTTAAACTCCCCTGACGAAACGAAAACGTTGAACGCAGAAGAGATTCTGACGAGACGGAGACGAGATGCAGGATATCATTTGCAAGGTATACTCGTACATATCACGCTTTTAATTTCATTCTTATTCTTCAGCTTAGAATACCAACGATATGACTGAAGGTTGTTGCGCGAACAAAGCATGCAAGAAATTATGAATGTGGATGGTCGAATTTACAAATATAAATTATAAAATAAGTACATTAAATATTATTGTTTTTTATAGTAATAATAAAAATATAGCAGTGTCAAGTCGACTAACATCTTTGGGAGATGTGATTTGACTTATCGAGATCTGCTACAGTAGTGTGGTCACAAATCCCGTCTACAACTTTTTAATATTTTTTTCTCATAAACTCGAAATAATTATTTGAATAAAAAAATACGGGTATTTTATTTTTTGTCTAGAATCGTAAATAAAAAAATCTAAATTTGAATACAAATGCCTTTGGCAAGATTTACCAACTACTATATGAAAATGTCTGTGTCATTACATGAATTGGAGAGTTTTCCGGGAAATATTGAAGGAAAATTAATTAATGTCAAGTTGATAAAACTATTATTGGCTAATAAATAATTAAATATAACAAGCAACTTTGAAACTACTTGTTTAAATTGAATAAAGAGCGACTACAGATGTAGTAATTATATATCTACAAAAATGTGGTAAAATACATTTTATGCAAATTGTAGCTATTGTGTAAATAGTATTCTTACTAATTCTGTGTAGTTCTTTATGAGGTACAGAAAAAAATTTATACTTTCTTTATTATGCATAGTATTATAATTAAAATAACTATGTAAATTATAACTATAGATGAATAAAACATGAACTGTATTGCTTTTATTACCACATATTATTATTATACATCTTCCTCATATTTTATACCGTTTGCTTTATTTTAAAAACTTTTTGCTTCATTTTATGCATGATAAAGTTTCAAACAATAATGTGATATTTTTTATAGGAAGGACAAATTTAAAAAGAAACAATTCGAAGATTTAATTGTTGAATACTGTAAGAAAAGTATGACAATTTAAACATAAAAACCTATTATGCTCGCCATTTAAAATAAAGTGCAGAAAGTAAAGATTTCATGTCTGCACTTGAACCTTTTTTATAGCTATTTTATGTTTATGATGATTATTTCCTTTTTTAAGTCTAGTTGTTTAAATCAATAACTTTTCTTTTAGGTACATCAGAATTGAAAATGTAAATAATAAACTTATAAAATATGTCGCTAACAAACATTCCTAAATTATTTTAAATGGTCGCCTGAACCGTAACGAGACTGTAACTGAAAATCGCCTCGATATTTATCTTTTCATGAAACCGAAACCCATTTTTTGTATTGAAATCGAAAATCGATATAAAAATTAAATCAATTCCGTAACTAAAAACTTAACCGAACCAATATTATTTCTATTTTAAAATCATACTAACGAAGTTAACGAAAAAAATCATACAACCAATATAAATTGTATTATATTCTATATTTTTATAGTTATCTTTCAACCGAAACCGTAGAAAAACCGTAACTGTAATGAAACCTATTATTGATTATTTGAAATTACGAAAACAAATTATATTTGATAAAACCGTAACCAATAAACAAGTTAGAGTTCCTGATTTCAGAGAAAAAGATGTATTTGAAAAGTGCAGCATCTTGATATTCTATTCTATGATTTCAATCAGAAAACAGGGGAATTATAAAAACAATCTATACATCTCTGATCGGTTTGTAGTTCCCTTTCACTTAATAACATTTTCGATGAGATGATTTTTGTAAAGTGTGCTGACTTGACAATTCCCTCAGACTCTCACTACATAATCCCTGGGAGTTGGACTTGGGATTCTCTCCCAGTTCCAGTTCTAGTTATTTGTATTCTCTACTCCGGAGACTGGAGACTGTCGACCGGAGACGACCGGAGACGACCGGAGTCCGTAGTCCGGGATCGACTCGATACTCGATCCTCAAGAAGGACCGCCGACCGCTAGCGTCTGTTGTCGTTTGCGGTTGACTGATTTTGACCAGGTTGTGCAGATATCGCCCGACAAAGTTTTATGACCCTTTGATTTATTTATTTCTTCATACGGATACGGGAAACCAAAACGCTAGCCTGTCTGTACTTTTACAAAAAGCCGGAATAAAGAGATAAAAGTGAATAGAATTATAAACATATACCTATATGGTTATAGAACGAGAAAGAAAAATATTTAAAAATTGAAGAAGGGATATGTCATCGGTCAATTTTAACACTAGAGAGAGAAACACAGATTACAAATACAGAAGAACAATTTATGCTAATTTATCTACTATTGGGGTGTGACTCTGCCGTAGCACATCTCGGTAAGTATATATTTATGCACGTGGAGCGCCGTCGAGGGGACGCCACAAGAGTAATTTGAATGTAATGAAAATTGAATGATGATAAAATAAAAGATGTTTCCAGCAGTGGTGCTATAGGTTACAGACAAGTAGCGATTACAGATCCGGTTACGGTTCATTCCTGCAACAGTTATCGGTTACTCTTGGTTACGACTGTACGTTAGAGTGTATATCGAACTCAAAATGTATGATTTATGCTAGAAGGAACTATGTTTTGCGTTTATCTGGTTATACATATTCTATACCTAAGTTATAGCAAAGGAGAAGCACATAAATTTACTGAAATCTTGACGTTATAAGTAAGATAGAATTATATGAAATAACTTGTTTATTTAGATAATTTGTTCAAATGAAAGAAGTATCAGGAAAGTCTGAAAACCCGAAGCGACAGGTAACTAAATTTCCCGTAAGAGATTCCGTGATCAAAAATCAGAGTTGGTTTCTCGCCCGAAGACTGAACTGTATCGTTAGTAAGTTGTGCCTCTAGAAGACGTTGATACTACAGACTATTGACACGTAATCAGATTAATGCATTAAGGTATTTACACTAGCACAGAGGATTGAAGAACTTCCTAAATTTCTCTGTGGCCTCATGGTTATCGGCACTCTGGTCTGCTTGCGTGCGGAGAGAAGCGAAGCAGCAAAGCAGCAAAGCTAAAAACCCGCCGCGCTGAATTACGGAAACGGGAGATGATGGTCAGAGATAAGGAATGCTTCTGACGACGACACAAACCAAATGGAATGATGTGAAACGTCGAACGGAACAACCCGATACAAGATGCTACGAGAAACAGAGTTCTAACTTATTTATATATTTTCTACTTAATTACAGTTCATGGAATCCCTTAAAAATATAAGTATAGCTTCAAGTATCTACTCTACAATTGTAGTTCTATTCAAACGCGAGGGGAATTGCTATCAAGTTCAGTAAGAGCCCTTTTTCGTAAGATTCTCGGCGCTACTGGGTTAAGAAAAAAATGTTACACGAGCGTGAGACGTAGCGAAACTCCCAATCGCGAATTTTGTTCCAGAACGAATTGAGGATAAGCAGGAACAACAACAGTAGCAGCAGCAGATAGAACAACATTTTGCATTCGTCGATTCACCGCACACGCCTTTCACTTCAATGCAGGATTAATTTCGTTTATGCGCCGGAAAAAAATCACTCGTTCAACATTCTTTAATTAAGATTTTAATAGTATCGTCGTTAAAATGTTCCTAAATATTGAATGATGTCAACTTAAAACAATGAGACTATTATTGTAAGAAATGTAATAGAAGAGACCTTATTTTAAATCGTAATAGGGTTGAAATTATTTGTAGGAGATTGAAACGTGTGATGCGAGTATATCTACTAGATTGCCAAGACGCTCAATGCATAAATGAAATGATATTATTGAAAGTTTATTGAGAAAACGTGAGCTTGCAAATGTGATAAATACGCAAAAAAAATTCAAGCAATTTAAGAATAGGTACAAATAGTATGCAAAGACACGTCTTTTACAAACGAATCAAATAAATTAATAAGCTATACTATTTTCAACCGTTCGCAAGTTCAATACAAAGAGAAAAATCATTGTTTCCTTTAAAATAATTTAGGAATATTTGATAGCAGGATAGTTAAATGAGTGAAATGTGCCAGTATTTTCCATCTTCATACATTTCACTAATTTAGAAATGTTTAAATACGAATTTGGACCGGTGATATTTAAAATTAGAAGAATTTTGAAGCGAAGATTACTTGTTTGTTTGAAATATCTCGCCCACTTCTTTATCTTTCTAAAGATTTAAGTATGAAATACAAAAGAGTAGGAAATAAATAAGAAAATGTTAAACATTACCTGAACAATTTCTTTAAGTTCCTAATCAGATTAAATGATTGTACAACATAGCAATGGCAACGGATTACAATTTCTTTATTTTTAACACAAATATTTAATAAAATAACCTGGCCACCGCGAATCTATTTACGTTCAGATATAAAATTTAGTTTCACCAGAGAGAAATAATAATGTCAAGCAGATAGCACGATCGCACAATACGAAGCACTTCACGAATTACATGAAGCAGGAACGAACTTCATATTACTCGTATAATCTCAAGTCTGGCCATCGCAATTTGTATACTTGCTTAATAGAAAAAAATAAAAAAAACAGTGCATTTGCAACTTGCAACTTGCATGGCAGTTCATCTTTTTATCTACTTATTTCCAGGATCACATTTAGTTCAATTGATCTGACTACGGTTATTTGGATTTCGAGTTTTATTCTTTTTCTTTAACCTCAATTTGTAAAGGTAGGTTTTATCAGAATGAGCTTTTCCTATTCCTTAATTTTAAATTTCAAATGTACCCCCGAATACATAAAAGGAATTTCAATCATTGAACACCACTTATCAACACATTAGCTGAGCAATCAACAAGAATTTGATAATGACGTCATCAAAAATCTTTAATTATTTTTTATAGTCTGTATTCACAATCGCTCAAGTACGATGAGCGGCAATATATCGTCTTATCAAATTCTGATAACAATACAAGAGAAAATGCAATTATCTCTTTCCTGGATTACTAATTATGATCTGAAATTATTAATATTTAATTTTAATTAGAGATGGGCGAATATCATCCGCGAATAGTCGAATGCCGCGAATATTGACATTATTCGATATTCGAGATTTTCGAATATTAACGTCAGTATAGCGAACATTCGAATACCTCGAATATCGCGCCATATGTTGACTATGTTTCTCTTTATCATTTGTACATAAACTTAAAGCTATTACAATACTTTGAAGTTATTAATAACAAAGATATTTTGTTTCAAAATCATGAAGACTTACTATATTTCATATTTGTTTTTCGCCAACATCAGCCCGTACGTTTCACCTTAAATTTGAAGTTTTTGTCTTTTTCTTTTTTGTTTTAATTTTATTTCATCTTAACAATTTCATTCAAATAATGAAAAGGACATAATTAAATAATTATTAATAACAAATAAATTAACTTTTAGGAGTATTCGACTACCTCGAATATTCGAGATCTGATTAATATTCGTATTCGATATTCGAATTCGAGAAATTTGATATTCGCCCATAAATAAATAAATATATATATCATCACGCCTTTTACCCATCACTGGGTGTGGCACTCTGCCTAAGCAAATCTCGGTAATTGATATATTTTTTTCGCGTGAAGTGCGGTTACCAGCCGTCAAATCACGTCCTCCAAAGATATTAGTAGAAGAGGAGCCACAGGGGTAGATTTTTTAAATCTCTAATTTTAATGATTAGCATACATTTTTAATAATAAAAATTGAATACAAACGCAGTTTAGATTACTATGATTTTACGTATATTGAAAACGTTGATAGAATTTTCGCGATTCCATTAAAAATATATTTATTCAATACACATCCTTTGTCCTTATTGCTTCTCTGGACAACATTGCATAAGTACACATATGTAACAACAGAACAACGAGAGCAACATACAGCTACATCGTTTGACAACAAACAGCAATACTCTGCTTGTCGGCCAACAACAGATGCGTCTTGTTCGTGGTTGCTGGACAAACGCAACGGTAAAGGGAGAGAGAATCATCAATGATTTCCATGGAAATCAAAGGGAAACGCGGACACTGATAATATCGCAAGGAGTAGGGCATACTTACTGATCTAATATAGTTCCATCAATCGCTACTATAGCCCATATTATTACTTTACAACCAAATTAGGGAATGGGAAACAACGACATTTTTATATTTATTTGGAACCGTTTTGCGTCTTACCATTAATATACAACTATCCGTAATAAACAAAAGATATTAACTAAACAATTAAATACTAATGTTTCAATCGATTTAATTACCCGGATAAATATTCGATTGCTCAAGATGCAATATAATTTCTCTACAAGATTTAATTTATACCGGGTGGAACATCATACCTGTGTACATAGGCGATTAACATGAAAAAACAGTTTTTCCGTGCGCATTGCTCCCCAAATTATTTTAGCTAAAAATGCTTCAAATAAATGTTGTAGAGCATAAAATTATGCATCTAAATCAATAAACAGAATTACATTTACATGCGTTGTAACGACAGAAATTAAATAAAAAAATATTAAAAATTACGTTCAAAATATCAAATAGCCATGGAAGTGAAACAAAAATAGGTAAATGCTTGACGTTTTTCTCCATACCTATGATTACAATTTAATAATAAATAAACAATTGTACATTTCAATGAAATGTTTATTTCTTATAGGGTTGGTCATGTAAAAATTATAACTTATCTATTATAATTCAAATATCAAACAATAATTCTCTCAATAAAATAATCTCTACAATTTATTATTACAATAAATATTCAAATAAACCTCCGTTTTCAGCCAAGCAATAACCAAGTCTATTGTAGAAGGAATGTCGTACATTAGCGAGCTGCCTATTTGTGATTAAGGCGCACTTATCCACGATAGCTTCTCTCAAAGAATTAATATTTGGGTGGCGTTGCTTATAAATTTTACATTTAAGATGACTCCATAAAAAAATCGCTAGGTGTTAAATCAGGAGATCTGTCAAACGTCAAGCATCTATCTATTTTTGTTTCACTTCCATGACTATTTGATATATTCAACGTAATTTTTAATATTTTTTTATTTAATTTCTGTCGTTATAACGCGGATAAGTGCGCCATAATCACAAATAGGCAGCTCGCTAATGTACGACATTCCTTCTACAATAGACTTGGTTATTGCTTGGCTGAAAATGGAGGTTTATTTGAATATTTATTGTAATAATAAATTGTAGAGATTATTTTATTGAGAGAATTATTGTTTGATATTTGAATTATAATAGATAAGTTATAATTTTTACATGACCAACCCTATAAGAAATAAACATTTCATTGAAATGTACAATTGTTTATTTATTATTAAATTGTAATCATAGGTATGGAGAAAAACGTCAAGCATTTACCTATTTTTGTTTCACTTCTATGGCTATTTGATATTTTGAACGTAATTTTTAATATTTTTTTATTTAATTTCTGTCGTTACAACGCATGTAAATGTAATTCTGTTTATTGATTTAGATGCAGAATTTTATGCTCTACAACATTTATTTGAAGCATTTTTGGCTAAAATAATTTGGGGAGCAATGCGCACAGAAAAACTGTTTTTTCATGTTAATCGCCTATGTACTCAGGTATGATGTTCCACCCGGTATTTAAAAATATAGTATGGTCGATTGATCAGAGAAGCTATTGAAATTTACAAGAATAAAAACAACATGAACAACAACTGTGAATAAAACTTGACTACCGTTGATTAAGAAATTAAAATTGCGTGTTTAGTTAGTTGTTGTTGTCACTTAGTTTATTGTTTATTTAAATACGAGTTCTGAAAGCTATTTCCATATGTAAGGTATTAGAAAGCATTTATTATAAATAGAGTTTCGGATGCAGTAGTATTGAAATGAGAGAGCTCATTTATCTAATCTTTTTAATGTAAGAAGAACATTTCGTACTTACAATTTCAGTTGCATTCAACAAGAGTAAAAGATTGAGAAATGGCTAGACTTACCTAAAACAGAAAAAGAAAAACAAGATTAGTAAGAAATTTATAAAATATATTTCGTGTAAAATGTAATCGAATTTGTTAATGTTGATGCACTGAATAATCGAGACTGAAAAAATATGGTTGAATACCTTGTATTCAAAACAAAATTGCAAAAAAGGGATTGAAAATATTAAACTCTAGCAAATACGACCAGCAAAACACAGAGCAGGTTTAAAAATGAATGTGTGTGACATGATTTTACACTGAAAACTTTAATTTTGAATAGAGGAAGGGCTCCGAATATATGTAAATACATCCCTGCGTAACATTACCGGCTAGCGAAGGGATAATACATAAATATATTTTATTCGACGCGTGATTTATTCATAGGTTGACTGTCGATTTAAATTTTCAAGCACGATTGTAACAAAACATGAAATAATATTAGTTTGAAAAACTGTAGTTTATTCGAAAGACCTACAAAAATTCAAACAATATTTACACAATCCAATTTATTGGTGCTTTCAGCGGTGCAAGTCACAATGAAATTTATCTGTAATAACCATAGGTTCGCTTCTCGTTCGTTGTTCGATGCAGTTTGTAACATAAATCTTTACTTGAATTTCAAGTGGCTGTCTATTTGCACGATTATCTGCAGAATTGTATTATGGAGCTCTCTATTTCGTCGGTCTCTCTTCCGTTTCATTCAAACTGGACCAGATTTCCCTTGTATTCAAATAGCCAGCACTATCGCAGATTCCCAAATTTATGTCTCGATTTTCATTAATTTTCTGATTTTAAAATGGCTTGTGAATTGGAAATCGTAAACAAAACCTTACACGATTCGATGTGTCCCAGTAACAAATTTAAATAGAATAAGACACGAATATAATGGTTTTCATAACATCTTTTTTCTTTGACACTTCTGATGATGTCATGCAATTTAAAGAGTGTTTTTATGACCCACTCTTATCGATATGAATGAACCAATCCACCAGTCTGCGAATAATGCAAAATTCCAATTACGGTCGAGCATCTTCTGATTCAATGTAGAAAATATATATATATATATATATATATATATATATATATATATATATATATATATATATATATATATATATACAGGGTGTTTCACAACTTAGAGCAAAAAATTAAAGGGTATATTCTGTACGACGTGCTGATCATATAACAAAAAGATTTTTTTTTAAATTCGAAAAATTAAGGGTTGTTAACCTAAAACATTTTTTGTAGTACTGCACTGGATTCGCTTTCCTATTAAACACAAACAATGAAGTAGGTATCAGTTACGAAAGAATAATTACACAATTCAATTATTAGCAGTTATTTATAATAGAATTTTATTTAATTAATAACTTTAACATAATCATCCACCCAGTGGCAGTGGCTACGAAAAATTTTGGACTGGGAAACATGGAAAATAGTTTTGAGATTTAAAAAAAAATTCTTTTTGGTTCATGATCAGCACGTCGTACAGAATATACCCTTTAATTTTTTGCTCTAAGTTGTGAAACACCCTGTATAAGAAAGGAACAAACACCACTTGCTACCAAGTCTGCAGAAAGCCCTAAACTCAAGGAACAGTGCTAACACACTATTGTTTGTACAGGACACTGAAGTAGATAAAAACGTATAATATTATATAGTAGACAATGTTGTAAATATTGTAATTATTATGTAATTATATAATTTGGTGTAGCACACATTTTCTTAATAAAAAGTGTGTGAGTGTGGTTTTTAAATGTTTTATTTGTTAAAACGAATTGTGAGCGTTAGCTTACAAATATAATGCAGGTTAAGAAATGTTTGACATTTTGAATAAATCCAAAGATACAATTTGTCACTTGAAATAAGCTCATTTAGCACAATCCAAACAAAACAAAGTTAGAAGCTCAGCTTCGTACGCAACAGCGAACTTGAAACAACAGCCACGAGCCACGAGTGCAAACTCCGGAGTTGGGAGCGCGGACTCCGGACCGCAGGAAACCTAAACGTAAAAGAATGAAACGAAATAAATAATTGTCCCGCATTTCTAACGTTTCCAGTGAATAAATAGTTCCCTTTAATTTTCGCATATTACACCGGTACGTGCACAATTGTTCTCGCTGTTTTTCTTTCGTTCTTCTGAAGTTTACCGTTTATGTTTGCACCTAAAGAAGATGTTATTTACGTATTTCTAGTTTCACCAAAATACTCGGATTTGAACCACAGTTTTTGACATTTCATTTGAGTTTAAACTTGACAGTCCGTCCATATGCCTTTATTGGCTCAGAAGAGATTTTGAAAATAAAGTTGAATTAAAAGAAAGGTTGAATTAGGTCACCTTGGTTTAGGGTGCATCATGTGAAAACGTAAGAGGCAGTTTGGTTTTGTAAAGAGAGACGCTTGCTGCTTGGTGTTCGCGAATGGCAACGATGGAATTCTGCCAGGCGTAGAACTGCCACTTCAGCTAAAGTGCTGTTTGGATAATACGATATTAAATTAAATTATTCTTGGGTGATATGTAGTCAAGTGTTTAGAATGCAATTATAATTGTTTCTTTTTTAAACTGGTGCATTATGTCTGTTTCGAGTATGCACTTCAAGTAGAGACTGCTGTAATCTTATATAAGCAACTTATTGCATAATATAATGCAGATCTTACAGGGGTGGACTGCCTAGGGCCTACAATTTCTTCATTTTTATCCAAAGTATAAAAAACATAACTAATACAATTAGATATACGAGATATCATTACGCCTTTTACCCATTACTAGCTTTCCTTTCTCATTATAAAAAGCTATTTTTAATTAATGTTTTGTTTGATGGGTAAGGTCTGAATGTTTCCTTATTCCGCCATTGTATTCTTAGTGTAGTAATTGGAAATAATTGTAACAAGTATAGCAAGAGCAACATTTGGTTATGTATCCTTAAAGAATTTAGAAAAATTCAAGAGCATCGTTCAGCAGTCCAGAAAAGCAAGAACCAATTTAAAAACCGAAGCTTGTGACATCAGACATACATTGTCTGCAAGTCACGTAGAAGTACAAGGACACCAAGCAGCAGGAGCTGAAGCAGGAGCAGGAGTAGAAGCAGCTCCAGCAGACGGAGACGATACACGTCTGTCTCACAAGTATTAATAACACTGTTACATAGCAACGGCACCAGTCCACATTCACAATGCGTGAACTACCACGGAGACATATGCAAAGAAGGAGCCGAGCGAAGGATAAGGCTCGTCGCTGCATTGTTCCCACGAACAGACATTTTATCACAACGCCACGGTCGCATTCCTGTGCCTTACTCGTGATACTCGTGAGCCAATAAAGCTGCCAAGTGCTCCTTCATTTCATTCATTTACATCTTATCGATATTTGTGCTGAAATCGCTTTCTGATTCATTCAAATAATACTAGTTCGATTAATGTCAAATGCCAAAAATATGAAACGATGGCAGTTGCCCATGCCCATGATGTCTTCTAGTTTCTTAAATATAACAAACAGTATAGGCAATTTAACTTTGCAAAACTTGTACATACGAATACATATGTATACAAATATAGGGTTTGTTATTACTGATATATTAGCCCCCTATTCTATGTATATAACATTTTTCTCTAAAATCATTAGTTCGCCCAAAAAACACTGGTTTTAAAGGATATACTGTATAACATCACGCTATATCACATCAAATAAAATATTCATCAAACAATCAATCAATCTTTGACATTCTTATCCTAACACCACATTTATAATATTCACAATATTAGCTCGTTTATTCCTCACATTTGGAATTTTTTTACGCAAATAAACCTTCAATCACATCCATTCACTCGCACTTATAAATAAAAGTTATAAAGAATACAATTGTGTAGCTAAGTGTTTTTAAATTGATTTGGTTAATTACTACAAAAAAATGTAATAAGTTAGAAAGTAATTGCTGCGTAGAAATATCCGGTATATGAAAAAAGAAAAATAAATGAAACAGACTTTTTCCAGGATTTCCAAGAATCCCAGTAAACACCATGGCTAATGGTGAAGGAAAAGTGTATTAAGAAGTGAATGGCGTACATCAACCCTGTTAGCGTTATCGTGTATCCTGTGCACTTGTCCTCGTCGTCCTGAGTTTGAAGCGGTAAATGTAGACTACTTGCAATTAGATTCTGCAACGTGAAAGTTAAATGTTGGAGTCATGAGCACGCAGTGTAAAGGGTACTTTACGACTCCATCGTACGCCAACTTTATTTCACCTAACTTCTTACACTTAGAAATATTTTTTAGACTTGAAATTGAATTTGTGAAGAGTAAATATTGTTAAACATCTAAATTGAATATACAGAATATTTCATATATGATAATATTTTATCAACATATATATATATATATATATATATCAGTGACTTGATGGCATTGGTCCGTGCTTGGGGCACCACCGTCAAGCAGTCTCAGCCGGGCTACCGCAAAGCAAGTACATAAAGATTGCCCCAAATCTTCTAGGAGAATTCCAAACGCGTAAGATCAAGTCAAACAAACCCGAAAACGTGAGCGGGAATAAGCTTACGGTGATGGTATCTCTGTCTGTCGCGCACCAGTCGCCATTGCGTGCTCACTTTTCCGTTCGACAAATATTTGTTGCGTGTGTCGCTCTTTGCACCTGTACACGATGGAACGTACGTGGTTAATAAAACAAACGGCTGGGGAAAACTATACTACCACTCCACCCAATGGAATACTGCGGGATTAAAACCCGGATAAGTTCCAAGTAGCGAGTTAAAAGTTTACCGACGTAGATGAGTTAGGATACGTGCTTTTTTCCCGTCTTGTTGTGCGAGCGTAAGTGTGTGTTGTCACATAGATTTTTAAGTGTATTGCTTTTGCTTTTTCGTTTCTTGGTTATTTCGTTAAAAGTTTACGGATACTTCAAAGCGAGCAGCAGCTGATGTTACAGGAAATTGCTTCGTAATTTCTATATATATTTTAATTATTTTCTTATAAAATTAATTTGTTATTACTTATATGAGATTATGTGTCTCAGTCTCAAGGGGAAATGTAAGAACAAAGTGTTGGGAATCTCATACATAGTAACAGTTGTTCCTGTCTCAACTAATTCTGTTCACAGCTCACGTGTTACGAACTTGTCATAGAATAATACAGAGTTATATTCTCAATGCGTATAAAAACAACCTAAAGGACACCCTCGACAATCAATCAAACATAAGATTGTAGACCATGCAAATACATAAACGCCGCACGTCCTAAAGTTGGAGATATTTTGCACGAATGTGGTCCTTGTGGTCTTGTGCAGGAAGCTTGTGCAGTGCAGAAGAGTTCGGAGTGTTTCGGACCCTCAACGACTCACACGAGTGAATCTCTTCGTGCGATTTCACCCCTGGTTGTATTTTATATCTGGACGTGATTGCCATTGAATATATTGTTTATTTCACGCTTCTGCCAACGTATGTGCTGGCTTGTTTTCTGCTTTTTATTCTTTTACATGCAGTTTAACAAGGTTATGCTTCTTTTGGAATATTCATCATGACGAATGATACTAAAATAAGAAACTTTGAGAGCATAGAATTTTTATTTAGTATTAGTAACGTCATTGTATGACCCGACCCAGTTTTAAGCATAATAGAATAATGCATAATATTGTCGATTGAATTCTATTTTGGAATCAGACAGGACCACTTCCACTTCCACTTCCTGCGGGTTCAACTATAATCAATGCAGTCTCTCTTTTGAAAATATCGCACTATTAATCCGGCAAGAGGGGTGATGATATGAAATTGGGACATGTTGATCAATAGCAATAGCAACCGAACACGGTGATATTCGGTAGCAACCGGAGCCAGACCGGAGCTGTTAGTATTTGGTTTGTTGGCACATTGGGAGAATGGTAACGTGAATTTCCAGAAAGTTTTGATTAAAATCTGCATTTCATATCTGAATGCTGAATCAACGACGAAAGTGTGACGTGAATCGTAGCTGATCACTAACTTTTTCACACGAGTACATCCTGTTCAATTGATTTTCAGCTGGTCTGCTGCTACAGCTACAGCTACTGTTGCTGTTGCTGGGCCCATACTGCACATTGCACAATGAGTGTTCTGTGTTAACCGTACTGATTGCACTTTTTTCAATCCACTGTAAACAAACTAATAAATATGATTGTGCTGCTTCAAGTTCATTCAATTTATTCTGGGTGTTAATTGAAAACCTGCCCATTGGCGTTAACATGGGAAATCAGTTTTTCCTAGCACAAAACTTTTTAACGGGTACAAAATTCATTAAATATAATGTTAATTTTTTCATATAGCAATACATCGTTCCTTGTTGATTTTAAAGCAAAATAAAAAGTGAATAAATGTACCATTACGTCATTTACCCATTACTGGGTGTGGAACTCTGTCGTAGCAGATTTCGGTAAATGCTTAAAATAAATCTTGTGATATTTGAAATCGGCGTCTAAGTCACTAATCATATTTTATTTGGCTTTTTTAATGTAAAATCTAGTTTAAAATTTTATAAAAGTTAATTTTCTCAAAACTGCAATTTTGTTGGTTACTGCATAATTGCTTAGGAGAGCAGAATACAAGTCCTTCTGCTTCTGAAATAACCCAGACTAATATAATACGCGCAATTTTAATTTGAAAAATAGTTATTTATAATAAGTATTTTACATAATGAAATCTACATTTTAGTGGAATTACACGGATGGAAAATGTGTAGGTTTGGCGTGTTAGGTGTTATGGTAATGTATTTATGTTTCAAGTTGAATAATGTAAGTGAAGCTCAGAAGGCAACTTTGATTCAAGTACATAAGTAGCAAACAACTTTGTATATAGTTGTAATCGTCTTTCACCTCGCTGTAATATAATAGCGCCAAGGTGAGAATATTATAATGTCTTATAAATTTACAAAATAAAAAGTTACGTTGAAGTATTTAGTAACTACAGAGAAGAGAGTACCTAATTCAAATCATCTTAACATTTTCTTTTGTTTAAGCAACAAACCTTCAATTCAGGGCGTGCAGTTTGTGTCACCTATAGATGGAGCGGCCGTCGTTAATATTTTATTTCTACAAAATTTCGCATCCCACAGTAGGAATTTATATGATTAAACAATTCCATGGAATGGGGTAACACGAACCACTAAAACATTTACAGAAGATCCACTCATTAGATTTATCAACCACATTCAAGCTCATTTATTCCTCACATTACTGTTTCATAAATCTTTCACTTATGCCCACTCGTCTAACAACGAATCTAAACAGATAAGAAAGGAAAGGAGCATTGTTTTTCGTTTGCTTTGATAGTGAATTCCACACATTTGCAGTTAGACACTCGATGTAAGAACAATAAACGAATGAAAGGAAGGGAGTGTGTTCGCTACCTCATTTGATGAGATACAGCGTAAAGTACAGATAATTGTTAGTGTTTTAGCGAAAGAATGAAACTCTTTTGGGTAGGTAAATCAAATGTCAATCAAACAACCAATTTGAAACATAATAAATCAGGTACTGCAATCAAACTTGTCAATGACGCACAAACATGACAAACTTCACACAGTGTGGCTTAGCGTGGCGCTGCCATGAACTAGTCAACTAGTGATTGTTTCAGCCTATAAACAATTTAGGAATCAGTACATTGCGTCAGGCGTTTAGGTATTCCGTATAGGATACGGCAATAGAACATGTAGTGGTACAGCATGATTGCTCTATGACGCATTGTACTGCTGATATGGAGCGGACAATGCTGATTACAAATACCAGAGCGTTCTGGATTGCACTAGGCTGCACCGGCCTACACTGAGCTGTACACGATGATCAATGTGGTGGATACTGGCTCTGTGACTACATACCAACGTCTTCTCGCTGACCAGAGTCGTACTACATAATTTCACGCCATGTTAGATGTCATTTTACCAGCGCCAAGATACCAGTTTAAATGACGTCAATTACTTCTCAACTTCAAAGCAATTACAGTTGTTTATAGTGGAGTCCGAACTACTCAGACACATTCGTATTATCTGGATACAATTTCAAGTCAGCGTTATATATATATATATATATATATATATATATATATATATATATATATATATATATATATTAGGGTGGCCCTTATTTTGGGTAAGTTCGAATTTTGTCGGTCTCCACCCGAAATCTGGTTTAAAATCACAAAAAAGTAATAAATTATTTTTTTGAGATTTTTAAAATAAGTTTAACTCGTGCCTCTAGGCCACTTTCACTTTTGCCTTCAGCTCCCAAATCATTGCTGAGCAGTGACTTTATTCAAAATGCAATAACTTGTTTGTTTTTCAATATTATCACACAATTCCAAGCGGGCATTAAACTAGATGAGATAACGAATCATCGATTACAATAAACAATAATTTTATATGATTGTATATTGCTAAACGGGTGCTCAAAAACTAACGAAAATTGAGTATTTTTAAATACGCAAAAAGTGATTCACAGTACTGATTCTTTTCCAACAATTTTGTTTTATAAACTATTTTTGATTATTTTAGACTGTTTTTGAATAATATTCATATTGATTATAACATTTTTATCATATTTTTATTTTATCATACTTTTCCCCACATATATTTTATCATTTGTAGTATTTATTTGGAAATGTGTATAAGTGAAAGTGGCCTAGAGGCACGGGTTAAACTTATTTTAAAAATCTCAAAAAATGTATTTATTACTTTTTTGCGATTTTAAACCAGATTTCGGGTGAAGACCGACAAAATTCGAACTTACACAAAATAAGGGCCACCCTAATATATATATAGTGAAAAAAACATTGAGGGTATACTTAGTGTATCTTTTAAAATAACCAGTGCGAACAAATAAAGTAATAAAACTATATGTATGTACATTTTCATAATAATATTCGTACGAGAAAGAATTAAAAAAAGTCTGAAATTTATCTAAAATAAAAAAACTCAAAGGCTACCCCTTAAAAAATTATTAAAAAAATTAAATCGTCTAAAAATATCCGAAATATTCAATGCTTTTGAGCGCATCTTCATATCTTGTTTATTTTTTTAAGATGAAACCCCCGGAAAATTTAATTTTAGGTAAATAATTAATAACATAAGTAACAAACCTATTTACAACCTGTATCATTTGTATTTGTTTATTGTATACCCTACTTGCTATAGCTATATAATATTTATATTGTTGAAATCAGAAAAAAATATATAGATCCCCATTGACACTTGTTGAATATAGGGTTTGTTATTAATAATAAATTAGCTCCTTATACTTGATCATTTTATGAATCCGGAGATCAAGAGTTCGAATCCCACTCAAGCTAAAATTTATATGAACTATCACAATGCAGCTCGATAAGTCCGGACCCTGTACTGGAATTGAGATTAAGTTTTTAGTGTACAGTGTAATATAACATTTTTCTTTAAAGTCATTAGTTCGCTCAAAAAGGTACTGCTTGTTTTAAAGGTAAGAAACAACCTAAACAACATAACATTGCTCTATTTATACAACATTTAACACGTTAACTGCCACCATTAAAAAAATTGTTGGGTCCCTTCGGCCATTTTTCTTTTTCTATAGATTTAGGACCTTTTTATATCAGTAAATCCGAGTATGCTAGCAGAATTGATTTTTGAAAATTATTTCCATGAATTTTGAAATATTTCTTTTTCTATAGATTTAGGACCTTTTTATATCAGTAAATCCGAGTATGCTAGCATAATTGATTTTTGAAAATTATTTCCATGAATTTTGAAATATTTCTTTTTCTATAGATTTAGGACCTTTTTATATCAGTAAATCCGAGTATGCTAGCATAATTGATTTTTGAAAATTATTTCCATGAATTTTGAAATATTTCATTGAGGCACAATATATGTATATAAATTAGCATTTATTTCATTTATTTTTTTATTTCAGGGACTAAAAACAAAAAAATGCATGCGCTAAAAATACGTTTGGATCTGCCACGCCAAGAAGAATTGAATTACGTTTGTTGATATGCGCTTCGAGGTACTAACGTTGGACCACTGAGCAAAATGTGTAGTCAAACCCTGAGGCACAAGTGATGTGTCTCAAAGCATACGGGGCAATTTTAGTGAGGCACATCTGACGTACCTCATGGCAGTTAACGTGTTAAATCACTTTGGTCGCGTAGTATAGGACCGGAAGTCAGATTACTACATATTGGAACTGTTTACGTCGTGTTAGTTACTCGTATTTTTATTTAAGTGAAATATAAGGTTTATTTATTGGTAAGTTCTTTTGGAAATAATAGTATTTTCCCGGCTTTATTTCTGTCTAAAATATGAAACACTTTTATTTGATACCATAATATATTCGACCTTATAGTGAAAGCCCAGAAATTAGGGTCCCATTCCTAATAGTGGTTCCACCACTGTATCGATGTAGTAGATAATCGATATTGTTCCTGCACCCCGACAATTTGTAGATATATGTTGGGCAAATATTTCATCAGAATTTTGCAGATAGGTAAGTAGGTATTCTGAATGGAATGTAGTCGTAGTGGAATGAATACGAGGACATCGAGTATGTACGTTCGTTAACGCAAAACAGATCAGATCTGGAAAGTTGAGGGCATGAGTATGAAGTTGACCGAATGAGACTTTCATTTAATTAAATTCAAGACTATATAAGTTACCAAGATTATCTAAGTTAGATACTTAGAAGTCCTTTACAAATATAGCGTTCCGCAAAATTTGTTACATTTCATAGCAAAACTTGCGGACTGCTTAGAACTTTGTCCTATTTCAATCTTAATTGTTAACAAAAAATATTCGGTGATTTAAAAATGTTTGAAATCATTTGCAGGTCCAGTATTTTTATTTTAATAGTCTCATCAAGCCAATATTTATTAAAAAAATAAATCCGTATGATACAGACATTCAATTAAAATCTATTTAATTGCTCAATGTTTCGAAACACGAAAACGAAAAATAAATTTAACCATCCATACAAATATATCTCCGAGTTAATTAAAAAATCATAACAAAAACAATATTCACAATACAAAATATCCTAAATGTCATTTAGAAGTTGGATAGCTGGACTTGTAGCCTAATGTCCGGTGGCAAAAACTGCATAAAATACTGCAACATGCACCACTAAATGCATTGAGCTGCAATCAACTTTGTAAACATGGTTTTATTTTGATATGAACCGTTTAAGCCCCTGTATTTACTATTATCTTGTCTTTTACCCATCTCTGGGCATAGTACTTCATTTTCAAAACAACAAATTCCTTAAAACATTATTTCTTATTTACGATCAGATTTTAATGCCAATACTAACATTGACGCAACCCATGTTACTTGACAAATTTCCAAAAACTAAACATTGCACGAAAAATCATGAGTACTTCGTCGAGTATTTGTAGCTCAAGTGATAGAGTAGTCATTTAGCGAGTTCAAGGTTTTAGGTTCAAATGCCGGCGAATACTCATAATGTTTTAAAATTAATTCTATACAGGGTGTTTCACAACTTAGAGCAAAAAATTAAAGGTTATATTCTGTACGACGTGCTGATCATGAAACAAAAAGATTTTTTTTTAAATCGCAAAACTATTTTCCATGTTTCCCAGTCCAAAATTTTTCGTTGACACTGCCACTGGGTGGATGATTATGTTAAAGTTATTAATTAAATAAAATTCTATTATATCACTTACCGAGATCTGCTTAGGCAGAGTGCCACACCCAGTGATGGGTAAAAGGCGTGATGATATATTTATTTATTTATTTATTTTAAATAACTGCTAATAATTGAATTGTGTAATTATTCTTTCGTAGTTGATACCTACTTCATTGTTTGTGTTTAATAGGAAAGAGAATCCAGTGCAGTACTACAAAAAATGTTTTAGCTTAACAACCCTTAATTTTTCGAATTTAAAAATAATTCTTTTTGTTTCATGATCAGCACGTCGTACAGAATATACTTTTTGCTCTAAGTTGTGAAACACCCTGTATATCTCCGATCAGACTTTAATGCAATTGCACGGATGAGGTATATTCAATATTTTATAAGGCATATGACACTGTTTAGCGTCCATAAAATAGAACTTTATTGGACTTGTATGATAAAATAGCAAATTAAGACTTCTATCAAAATCAAAATAATTATTAAATCCTTTCAATATAATATAATTTTTTACCTCCTGTAGTAAACTCTCAAGTGTTGCGATATCGTAAAAACATTTTTCCACTTTTTGAAAGTAAAATTGTTAAACAAAAGCAACAACAAGTTTTTCACATTCACATATTTTTATTTCAGAATTCGGAACAATTTTCACCATATTAAAATTATCCCTGTGTTTTTCCCTCAACAAACATCTTTGTGGGCTGTGATTTGACGGCTGGTAACCGTAATTAATTTAAGGAAAATACCTCCGGCATTTTTTGCAATATTTACTAAACTGAAAAATGTATATTAATAAAATATCAAACTAAACACTTGTCTAAGTCTCACAAAATTTAGCCTCCAAGTCATCTTATGAGGGCATCGTCAGAGGCTGGCCAGAACAGTTAGTAACCATAGACGCGTTTCGCTCTTATTAGAGCTCATCAGTATGGTATAACTCACTTCTTCACCTAGAACAAACTTCACGTGAAGAAGCTGGTGACGAAGAACTGTGCCAGCAGAGAATAAGATCTCTAACAAACAGGTAAGATGACATGAGAAGTTCTGTGGAACAGGTCATGCTATCTACTGAAAAAAGGAAAAGCTACGCAATAGCAATTTAAATAACAACAAAGACAAAATTAATTGTCATCCAACACTTGGTGAAACTAGGTTTAATAAAAAGTAAAAAATAAACACTTGGCTCAGTTTCACAAAATTCAGCCTCCAAGTCACCTTATGAGGGCATCGTCAGAGACTGGCCAGCACAGTTAGTAACCATAGACGCGTTTCACTCTTCTATGGTTACTAACTGTGCTGGCCAGCCTCTGACGATGACCTCATAAGTTGACTTGGAGGCTGAATTTTGTGACTTAGAAAAGTGTTTAGTTTGATATTTTATTATTAAACCTAGTTTCACCAAGTGAGCATTCAAAGACAATTAATTTTGTCTTTGTTGTTTTTTATTGAAAAATGTATAATTCTGCGGATTCCAGTAGATGATGATTGGATAGCTTCAGTAGGTATTAGTTGTTGTACTGGTCGAGCATCCAGTACGCTAACTGTCACCACCTCAATCACGCACTTGTAGCACAGGGCACGTCCCACTGAACGTGCACGTGAACGTGAATGTTACGTGTCGTGTAATTAATGGAAAAAGCGTAACGCGTGACGCAAAACGCACTTCATCACCTGTAATTGGCCGCGGACTGATTTTTTCGCATACATATCAAAGCAGAACTTATTTCATCATGACTATTTTATCAGACTGAATTTGAATTTGATGAATTTTTCAAAATGTGTTATTACTAATTGGAAAATGCTTTGAAAATTTTCAAAACGGGGTTTGCTGCCATTTGCAGTATTATACCATTACATGACAATTAGAAGTAAACAAAACGGAACTTCAAAATGGAAACATATGGAATTCTGAGTGTTCAAAAAGGGTATGCAACTTTAAATGTATAAACATTTTGATGTGCTGATTCTGAACCTATAAGTGTATATTTTTAGTGCCACTGGCCGACACTAAGTACAAATAGTTGTTTATACAATATATTAACAAATTGACTATTGTGTGTGGTCATTTTAGTTTAATTATTAATATATTTAAAATAACTATCAAACCAGTGGTACAAAAATATTAACTTAATGTAAATGACCCTTAATTTTGCGAAGTAACCTTTTTTACCATCCTCTATACCAGTGGTTTCCAAACTTTTTCTATCAGCGCCCCCTTTCTACCGTAAAAAATTGTCGCGCCCCCCTTCATTTTCTATAACAGCCTAACTTCAAAAATCGTAAATAATTTATTTTATAGAATACAAAACAAAATAAGTACTATACACAAATATTGTTATTATATAAGATATTTAAAATTTAAATTTAAAATTATGTTTATTACAGCATAATAATAGAACAAAATAATGTTATAATATTTATAAACATAAAATTGTAATAAGATTGGAAATAATATTTAATTTAAATTAAGCATATTTATACAATATAATCATAATTTTTGAGTTTGCTGAATGGGCGCTTGTTTTTCAATTTCTCGAACCGGGGGTCACTGAAGATATCGCCACTTGTTATTCTTTTTCAACGATTAATCGAGTTCGATATTTTGTCTTTAAAACAGCTACAGCGGAAAAGTCTGTTTTACACAAATAAGATGTTACGAAAGGTAAAAAAATTTCTAAGGCTTTGTTTGTTAAACTAGGGAAATTTTACTGCGAGTGCGAGTTAGAAACACGTGTGTGCTATGATGTAAATGACGTATGTGTTCATAAGCCTCAATTATATTTTTATAATGCGCGCCCCCCTCGAAACAATCTCGCGCCTCCTTAGGGGGGCGCGCCCCACAGTTTGGAAACCACTGCTCTATACAGTGTGTTTCAAACATTCAACATTGAAGGAACTGTTACACAATTACAATTAAATTAAATAAATTGTATGATACTAATTTTTATTTATGGGGTAGCTGGCTCAGTGGTATTGAGTCGGCCTGTGGATCTGAGAACCCGGATTTGATTACCACAGACAACAAACAATTTTCACCACATTAAAAAAACTACCCCTTTGACTCCCCCGTCACTAACGTCTTTGGGGGCCGTGATTTAACGGCTGGTAACCATGAATCACGCGAATAAATATGCCACATCCAGTAATGATAGATTAGAGCGCCATCTATTCCAAATTTGAAAAAAAGTTTCAGATAAGATTAACTTTTTTTTTCGCAGAATACGAATCTGCAATAAAAAATGGGGGTTCCCATTTAAGGTTTCAAAGTTGCCCCCCTCCCCACCCCCTGGGGGTGGGAGTTGGGGTTAGCGTTTGGTGTGCTTAGATAGGTTTTTTCAAAATATGAAACACGTGTTTTTTTGTTTCTTGATTCGATGTGTATTTCTCGAGATATTTCACCGTCCCGGAACTTTTTTATCACCCTGTATACATTCTATCAATAATTACGAAACAACCTGTACATGTAATGCTCTCATATAATTTAGATATGTTGAAAAGTAGAAAGGATTTTCGCATAGCAAATTCGTTTGAAAATTCTATAAGCTAGTAATGTCACCCATTTTTTTTTAAATGATAAAAAGTACCTAATAATCATTCGAAAAGAAAACAGTAGTTACAATCAGCATCTTAAACAAAAAAAAATTGTTTCGTTTTGCGGTCATGTTCGTATTTCATTTGATCAGGCTAGTTTCCCTGCCTCTGCCGCCCCCAACGAGTCATTACGGCCCTCGCGGCTTGCGGCTCGCACGCAGAATTTTAACCAGCGAGCCACTGGGCGGCGGGTGGCAGCACACTTGGTGGCGGCAATGCAATAAACGTCCACACCACTGCCAGGAAAAACGCTAACGAACAAAAGTTCGTATAAATGTTAATGGCGAAATAATGCGAACGTATACGCGTGCGTGGAATTCGTGTGCCGAGTCCACGTCAAATAAGAATACAATTCGCTGGATTACTCGGCTTTATACGGGATTTTATTTTAATATTTTATTTTCCAACTCGAACAACTATGATTCACTCATTTATGTTCTCTAGTTTTTATATGACCCAGACAAAATACATAATATGCTTCATTCATAGCTGTATGAATGTGGATGAAATGAAAGCGGTGTCCTAGGATAGGATACTAGGTAGTCGTATATCAAATGTTCATACTTTTCACTAAAGTGAAGACTATCAAATACATCAAGTTATATAACAACAAAGACAAAATTAATTGTCATTCATACACTTGGTGAAACTAGGTTTAATAAAAAATATTAAATAAACACTTGGCAAGGTCTCACACGCCAAGTGTTTATTTAATATTTTTTATTAAACCTAGTTTCACCAAGTGTATGGATGACAATTAATTTTGTCTTTGTTGTTATTTAAATTGGTATTGCGTAGCTTTTCATTTTTTTCGGTAGATGGCATTACTGGTTCGACAGAACTTCTCATGTCATCTTACCGTTTGTTAGAGATCTTATTCTCTGCTGGCACAGTTCTTCGTCACCAGCTTCTTCACGTGAACTTTGTTCTAGGTGAAGAAGTGAGTTATACCACACTGATGAGCTCTAATAAAAGCGAAACGCGTCTATGTTACTAACAGTGCTGGCCAGCCTCTGATGATGCCCTCATAAGGTGACTTGGAGGCTGAATTTTGTGAGACTGAGCCAAGTGTTTATTTTATACTTTTTATTAAACTTTGTTTCACCAAGTGTATGGATGACAATTAATTTTGTCTTTGTTGTTATTTAAATTGCTATTGCGTAGCTTTTCCTTTTTTTCGGTAGATGGCATTACTGGTTCGACAGAACTTCTCATGTCATCTTACCGTTTGTTAGAGATCTTATTCTCTGCTGGCACAGTTCTTCGTCACCAGCTTCTTCACGTGGACTTTGTTCTAGGTGAAGAAGTGAGTTATACCATACTGATGAGCTCTAATAAGAGCGAAACGCGTCTATGTTACTAACTGTGCTGGCCAGCCTCTGACGATGCCCTCATAAGGTGACTTGGAGGCTGAATTTTGTGAGACTGAGCCAAGTGTTTATTTTATACTTTTTATTAAACTTTGTTTCACCAAGTGTATGGATGACAATTAATTTTGTCTTTGTTGTTATTTAAATTGGTATTGCGTAGCTTTTCATTTTTTTCGGTAGATGGCATTACTGGTTCGACAGAATTTCTCATGTCATCTTACCGTTTGTTAGAGATCTTATTCTCTGCTGGCACAGTTCTTCGTCACCAGCTTCTTCACGTGAACTTTGTTCTAGGTGAAGAAGTGAGTTATACCACACTGATGAGCTCTAATAAAAGCGAAACGCGTCTATGTTACTAACAGTGCTGGCCAGTCTCTGATGATGCCCTCATAAGGTGACTTGGAGGCTGAATTTTGTGAAACTGAGCCAAGTGTTTATTTTTTACTTTTTATTAAACCTTGTTTCACCAAGTGTTGGATGACAATTAATTTTGTCTTTGTTGTTATTTAAATTGCTATTGCGTAGCTTTTCCTTTTTTTCGGTAGATGGCATTACTGGTTCGACAGAACTTCTCATGTCATCTTACCGTTTGTTAGAGATCTTATTCTCTGCTGGCACAGTTCTTCGTCACCAGCTTCTTCACGTGGACTTTGTTCTAGGTGAAGAAGTGAGTTATACCATACTGATGAGCTCTAATAAGAGCGAAACGTGTCTATGGTTACTAACTGTGCTGGCCAGCCTCTGACGATGCCCTCATAAGGTGACTTGGAGGCTGAATTTTGTGAGACTTTGCCAAGTGTTTATTTAATATTTTTTATTAACATCAAGTTATATTTTAATAGACTCAGTTAATATCTCAATTTAGCGATGTGCTAGTATTTCATAGCTTGTCGCCAATTGACGACGGATATACATTTACGAATGATACTCGTATTTTTCAACTAACCAGTAATTAATATTAACTTTGAAATTTCAAATAGTACAAACAATGACAATGTGACAACAGCGTTTGATGGAATACTCGTATAGCATATTTTTTAATATATATACGAGATGCAAATGGTAAAATGTAAGTTTGTATAAAAACAGGTTGTATGTTGTTTACTTGGTTCGTTATCCTAGTATACGCTAGATCGAAAACCCACACTCATACCCATACCCATACAATGAAATGTAAATGTAAAGGCAAACATACGATACGGGGTGTTGAAATGGTTCTCAACTCTTTCTTCCCGTTCCACCTCCTCTCCGTCTTATCAGAGAGTGAGAAATTCTCGCAAATGGCACTCAGTACTGAGAGAATAAAGACGACTGTGATTTATTAATCTTCATGCGATTATATCACAACCGGTAATTTGTAACTTTACATAAATACACGTTCCGAGGCAAACCTAACGAATAGCGAGAAGATGCGAGACGCTCACTGTTCAGTCTTTGCGCCGGTAAAAATCATTCATTAAAATGATAATACCGCCATTTAGGGTTGAAGAATTGCTCTGCGACGCGGTAAAGTATCGCGTTTTGATTGAGAACGTTGAACGATAAAACTACGCCAGCCAACTTTGATTATTCACTTTTTCATACTTACATAGGTATTATTGATGACTCTTACATTGCTTGGAAAGCTACAGCTGAATGCCACTCTTCAAAATTATGTTATTTATAGAGTACCTTATATTATAGAGGATACTTGCGAATCTCTTACTACCTAAGAGAATTTTTGTTTTATTTATTAATTAGTCTGAATTCGAACAAATATGTCTCTCAAATCGTTTGCACTGACTGCTTTTAAAATTGTACTTATAGAGAAATGAGAATAATATGAAATTTGTTTTTAAAATATAATTTAATTGACCAATACGCATTAAGCAAGTCTCCCCTATATAATTAAAGGCGTACAAATTAAGTGTATCTACACCCACTCGCAATTAATTTTTTTAATTTTAATGTCATAAAATATTCGCAAACACGAATCCAAGTTAAAAATGTAATGTAATGGCAAAATAAAACTAGGGTCGCACTTCGCACAAAACAACAAAAACAAAGGCAACATCATTAAAAATAGCTGATGTGTCGTTTCGTGTAAACCGAGCTTATAAAAAAAATCAGATAAGGCCAGTTAATCAACCTCAATGTACAATAACGATCAATCTTGGATATCTGTGAAAATATCAGAATGATGGTTCTAACTTAGTTTTCACACCCAGATTCATTCTGGAAATGACTTTTTAACAATCTACCACACACCGATTCACTTTTATAAATATCACACTCGGAATCTTCATCACGTAACAAACCGTCAATCACATCCATCCATTCTTTTAAACTTTTTAAACGTACTTACAGTCATGTTGTGCCTAGCATTCTTAATATAATACCTTCTCCATTACTAAATTTACAATCAGCTACGTTTGCATCTACATTGAAAAAAATGTTACTTAGTGGTACAATTTCACTTAATTGAATCATTAAACCTTACTCTATTATTGTATTTATGATCTTTTTTAATATCTATTGTTAATCCATATTTGTCTACTTTTAATTAGATTATTTATCATGTTTATTAATAACCATGTTTATCTTATGTATGCCTAATAACTTGAATTTATGCTATACCATAATTATATAAATTTATTTTGTTATTTTGATGTAAAGGTTAAATGGGAGATCAGCTTTTGCTGTAATTTTGCCAAATAAAATTATTATTATTATTATTATTATTCGCTCCTATACACATATTTCATTCTTCTTTTACTCGCGCCTACTCCTCTAATAACAAATCTACAAATCTGATGTGGACATCACATGACTTCCTTGTACGCGTATTAAACTATAGATATTTTTTTAATTGCACATATATGACATTCAATTTTTATTTTTTTTTCTTATTTTTTGTTCTAATCCATACCAAACTTAATTTTAAAAAACAAAAAAATATATAATTTTTATATTTAGATATCTCGCTTATACAAAAGGCTAATAAAATAATTTTTAATGTGCTAGACGCAGAATTTAATTCTCTAAAACTTTTATTTGCAGCATTTATTTCTAAAATTAGAATAAGTCCATTTTTTTAAAGAAAAACTGTTAGCAGCTTTATGTAATGTATCACTTCCGGTTAGTACCTTTTAACCAAAATCTATTATGTTATTTCCATTGATGTATTAGTCATATATACCAAATTTGAAAAGTTTTGGATTATATTTTGATACAGTTTTTCATTCAAATATATTATAGACTTCAAGTAAAGTACCAATTCCGGAAGTTATATAATGACCAAAAAGGAAGGTGCACAACTAGATGTTATAACAGTCCTAAATACAAAATTTTAACTTTCTACGGCTTACCGTTTTGAGTTATGCGAGACACATACGTACGTACGTACGTACGTACAGACGGCACGACGAAATGGATTCAGGGATGGCCAAAATGCGTATTTCCGCTGAAATCTGAGAACCGAAAATTTTCGCGATAACAATACTTCTTTTACTTCGTACAAGGAAGTAAAAAGATAAGAAAGAAAGTGTCAATCTCAATCTGCGCTTGTTATTGAAAATGAATTCCACGCAATTGTAATTTAAATGATTTAAGGATCGTTTTGAGAAGATAACTTGAACCACGGCGACACCGGCTTCAAGAATCAAATAGCTGCACAAAAGATGCTCAACACTCTTTACATAGCCACTCATTTGTAAGAATTCAAAATGATGAAAAAGATAAGAAAGGAAGAGGGTATCATTCTGCTCTAATTACAATGATGGTTAATATATGTACGATATTTTAAACGACTGATTGTACTATTGCCGTTTAGTTGACGTGAAAAGTTGTCATTTGGTTCCTGTAAAATGAGGTTGTTTGTCAAATACTAAATGTAATAATATTATCATGACGGTACGCTTGCGGAAATCGTAAGACACAAAGAGCAAATCTAAGACAGGGCTAGATTATCGGCTTTACGCTACAAACAAGCGCACGGCGCCTAAGCGTCGAGGCGGTAAGATTCATTCCCGCAACTCGCCGCCTGCAGCGCCTCTAGTGGCCGAGGTTGGCCACTGCAGGATGGCCTGTGCTGTGCTATGCTATGCTGTATCGGCATTGCCGAATTTGATTTTATAATGAGCTCCATAATTTACATTGAATTTGAAGTGAACACCTGGCTAACACGCTAATCTCACCCGGTATGCGCCAACGTAATACTATTACCATAACTGAGCCTTTATATATGATTTATTTTTTCGCTTGTTGAAGATGAAAAACAGTTGGTGCAAACAGATGAGCGATGTTCATTTCATTTTGGGGTTAACAGCCACTTCTTAGCATTTTGACCTTCTTTTCGTTATAGACATTGGCGGTTTCTCACACAACAGATTTATACAAAATTATAAATATTCGAAAATCCGAAAATCGTAATTCGGAATCGAGAATCTAGACAAACTTCGTCGGGAATCTGGAAAAACTATTTCCAGATAATCCAATATTTGCAGATAACGTATCTCAAAAATTCCGATAAACAGAGACTTTCAAAATTGTAGCAAAAAAAAATTTAAGGATATATATTATTTAATGTATTGATTACAACCCAATTTTTTTTACTTTTACTGTAACATATCAGTAAAGCCCGGATATTTAGGCACTTAAAAACACCCAAATAAGCAGGCATATAGGCCGGTAATTACTCTAAAATAGGCGGGATTTTAGGCAGCCTAAATGTAAATAATTTGTTTTTTAAAAAAATAAACGAATTCTTTTTCTAATATTGGTACACGTATCTACTCTTTGTTAGAAAAAAATAATCATTTTAAACAAAAATTAACGCAATCTGAAAAATAATAATAAAATAATAATGTAGGGTTCTCATTTTATTAATTATTATGCAAATTCAAATTATTTAGTATACATTAATTCACAAAATATTACGAGCAATTGCTCTATGAAATTTTCGGAAAGGGACTGTCTTCGGTCTGTCAGAACTTACTTGTAAGCTGAAAACTTCGTTAGACATCACAAAATGTGTCAGGGGCATTCTTATATTTAGCCATATCGTCCAAAGTTACCTCAGCTACATTGATTAATGGCAAAGACACAATTGAATTGCCACGTTAAATTTTGACTAACAAACGTTTTTTCTTTCGGCATTTTAAATTCACACACAAAAACTTGATTGAAGTAAGTACTTTAAATATTATAGGTTAGGTTGAAACACTTTGTCGAGTGCTGAATTAGTCAACGAAGTAGATGATAAACCTTGTCTGCTCAATAAAAGTTAGAATAGGCAACAAAAATAGGCAAAATAGGCTGTATAAGGTAAAATAGGCACCTTCCATTACACTTAAACATATTACCTATGTATAGAAAAACTAAATTGCCTGAAGTATATTAAAATTTGAATCTAGGCAATTGCCTAAAAATCCGGACTTTACATATAAGTATACTGGCACGAAAATGTGTCAAGTATGGTGAAATTATTTTTGCGAATTCTTTCTGCGCTGTAATCAATATAACAACAAGTAAAACTACTTATAAAAGGTGTGCAAACCTATTATTATGTTATGATTGCAACAACTGAAACACGTGAACTAGCATTTATGAATATTTGCAATTAGAAATGTTCAGTTGATACTGCGGTTATGGTTACGATATATAGTAGCACATAGTAATCCATAATATTAATAATCTGACTTGTCATCTAATACGCAGCTATGTTGTGTAAACACGGCTCACACACCTCACACACCTCACACACCTCACACGCCTCACACGCCTCACAGGCGTACCAATCACATTCCGAATTCCGTAGCCTGAAACAATGTCCCGTGCTACACGCACCACATGCATGCATCGACAGTGCCTAAAATACTGCGTATACATGCCACGTCATGATAAAACTAAACACCTGCAACGCCAACCAATCATCGCATCTTTTGAGTCTGTGATTAATTATGTTTGGTTAGGTTCAGCTCGTTACGGAAAACAAGGCAACACACTATACAGAGCACGGCTGATTACAATTAGCGTGATAGATGAATTTAACTGCAGTAATTACGATCTTAAGCAATAAGAGACGGTAGAAACACTAAAGAATCTCATTTTATTTACTGATAATAGGTGTACCAACAAATGGGATTGTATGATTATTCAATAAAATCCATATTTATATTCAGAATATTAGACAAGTTCGTTGTGGTCATTGTCATAAGTATGAAATAATGTGAATTTTAGGTTGAACCAGTACAAAAATAGGTCCAACATGAGAAATCGAACGTCGCTGATCTCTTTTAGTTTTACAGTTACAGCGATTTTTGACTTTTCCTAAACTCAACTTTGAGAGTCCATATCTAGAAAACTAGAAAAGATATTGTTATTCGGTTTAAACCAGAGTATTTATTGTGTTTTAATTAATATAATATTATATGAAAATTTGTTTAAAAATTCCGATTTTTTCCAAAATATTGAAAAACACTGAAAATCGTAAAAATTTTCAAAAATGGCATATTTCGATTGTTTGTAATAAAAGTGTATCTGTGAGAATTTTGTGCTGAAAGTTTGCATTCGTGTGTATTTTTACGCGAGGAATTTACAGGTGTTCACAGAATTTTACTATATCTTCAAATTCAAAACTTGGTATTAAATCAAAGCACGAGAAATCTATTGGTTCAAACCGTATTTCAATATCTTTTTTAGTTTTTGAGATATGACCCTTTAAAGTTGAGATTTTGAAAAATTCAAATAAAGCTCTAACTCGGTTATTAAAAGAGATATGAAGATGCGCTCAACGACATTCTATTTGCCGTGCTCTGAATGATATAGAATCATATCATAAAACATTTCGATTTTTGAACTGGTTTGTAGAATTTTGAATAATTTGTATATTTTTCACATAATAAAAATGATTTTATAGCGATCTGGTATATCTAGAGCAGGGATGGCGAACCTTTTTTGATGTCCGTGCAACAAAGTCAAAAAAAATCTTTTTTGAATAGGTAACGTGCCACAATAAAATTTCATTCTAAATGTTAGCGTGGTGAAACTATACGTAAGAATAATTAAATAAACAAATAAAAGCAATTCTTCTTTAAACAATTTTTTATTAATCAATGTTTTACAAAAAGCAATATGCTAGAAACAAAATTCACGTTAAAACAATTGTTTTTAATGTGATTTTTGTTGCTGTACACATGATAAAGATTTAATATCTGGTTCATATTTAGTTAATTTCAACAGTACGCATGCAGAGCTCGACTCATTCTATTCCTATATTTATTTTTTATAAAATTTAATTCTGAAAATAGAGATTCACATGCCCACGTCGATGAAAATATCGACAAATTGCCTTTGCTAATATTTTTAAACAATTAAACGTGTCAGGAATTGAATTCCATGTAGTTAGAATTTCATCTTCTGCAATTTTATTTATTTTATCCAATAATCGATTACTTTCAATAATTTCTAAATCATTTCTTAAATCAACAAATTTTTGGTTCCATATGGTACTTGACTGAAATTCAACTAATTCCATTTCTAATTCATTAAAATTTAACCACTCAAGGACTTTTAAATTTAATTTTTCAAATGGTATTGTATCAGGATAAACTGCGTAAATCTTGCAGAAAATTCCTGAATCAAGGATTGAATTACCATTGAAAATTCTTTCGTTAATGACTCTTTATTTGGCTTTTCGTGACATTCACTTTCAGAAAAAAATAATTTTGTATTCGGAAAATATTTATATGAATTTGAAAGAAAATCAGGATTAAAAAAGTGTAGATTAATAATTTGTAATTCATTTCTATCAAAAAAAGATAACTTATAAAAAAAATCATTTTGATTTTGTGCGTGCCATCAAAATTTTAAAATGTGCCACTTGTGGCACGCGTGCCATTGGTTCGCCATCCCTGATCTAGAGTTACGGATAAGGTACTGGTCCCTAATTGTTCAGCTTCTCTCATCTTTTATTCGTCCGCTTCGCTTCTTTCGCGGCTAATTCCATGCGTCCCCGGGCGATGAGGCGCCACAACGAATGACGAATGTTTTAGCAGCTGACGAGAGACGAGTGAATAGGTACCGCGATTGTACAGTACTTTACAAGATCATTTCCTTCATTTAGACGCGGAACTAAGTATGAAATTTCGAGTGGAATTATGAAAAATCGGTTTAAATTTCAACAGCGACCTAACTTGAACAAAGATTATAAATTCATTGTGAAGATGTTAAACTGTATAATTAATACTTTTCAAAATAATATAACAGGATTACACTTTACATTATTGAGTGCAAAATTAAGTGTTTCAGAAGAAAATTGTACGAATGTAGCTTCTAACAGGGGCGAATTTAGGCATAGTGTTTATGGGCCCAGAGCCTCGTTCAATCAAAGGTCTTCCTTCGCGATCAAATACATAAACATTATTTAAATTAAACATGTAAAAAATAAATATATCATCACGCCTTTTACCCATCATTGAGTGTGACACCCCCCGTAGCAGATCTCGGTCACAAAGATGTAAGTGAAGGAAAAGCCACAGGGGTAGTTTTAACGTTTATCGGCTGTGGGAATCGAAGCCGGGTTCTCAAATCCACATGCCAACTCGATACTATTGAGCCACCTACCCAATAAAAAATGTAAGAAAATAGGTTAAAAACAGTTTTTCGCCAAAATTAATCGCAACAAACAATGTTAGTCAAGAGCCCTGCCTCCTAATTTAAGCTAGCCCTATCAAATGATGAAACAGCAGTCAAGGAAAATAAAGTTTGAACGGACAATAGCAAGAGCAAGACTCAGGGCTGATTTTGCCAGTTTCTTTTGATATCAGAATGAAACGGTTCAGGTTTGTTTTGTAGTAATTTACCTGAGTGTTCCCAAGTGTTTGTGATTTGTAAATGTCTGTGTAAGACAAATTTCGCTGTTACGGATGCGCATTATCGGAATGTTTTTCACTGTAAATTGTTATGGAATATTCTCTTTCCGAAATTTCTAATTCACTCATTTTGTTTCTCTTTTACGGCTACGTCTTTCAGACTTCATTTACATCCATACTGCTCAGAATATAATTTAATATTTTCATTAAAAATCATGTTAATTAATTAAAAAAAATAAATAAATTTCAACTTTTCTTTGAATCGTTAAATATTAATTAAAACTTATACTAATACTTTCATAAAGAAATATGAATATATACACAGAATAATTACTTTTTTACTAATTCAAATATGTTTTAGATTTACAAGATTATATTCAAATCTGAAGATTATTTATTTAGTTGCCAAATATCTGCATTCTCTAAATTAGAATTAGAACCATAGTTTTTCCAATTGTAAGATGGATATTCGAATGTAAGATAATCCTCATAAATAATTTTATTGTGAAAGCTAAAGAGACAAACTTTATCGTAACGTTATTTAATCATTTTGTATCATAGAAAATAAGTACTTATTGGAAGTTTTTTATTCAGAATGTATGCTGTGAATGAACATTTCGGTTCGGATATTTCATCCGAACTTCAGATTGAATCCGATCCGAAATCCGACTTCGTATATTATTGCTGGCCTCAATTATTTAACACTTCCCGAAATAACAACGCCGACATGAAACTAAACACCCTGTATATAATACTAACAATGATTAGGCTTGTTGGCGATCATAGGTACAAAAACAACATAATTTATCTACCCGCCAACATTCTTTCACTGTTCCCGGAACGTGGCCGCTACACGGAGTCCAGGCACCACACCGGACTTTTTATGCGCGCGACATCGCCCACCGTTGAGGCCGCCGGGTGCAGGGAGCAGGGTGCGAGGGTGATGCGGGTGACACGACGTCCGCATAGAAATTCAGTACGCGATCGTCGCACGTTGCATATTAATTCTGGGGAGGCGCCTGCGCCCCGGCGCCCGGAGCCCGACTCTCGAGCACCTGCACCGCGACGCCGTCTCGAATTTAGAAACTCGAACGCGACTGATGCAAAATTACGCCAGATTATTGCGATATTTCAACTTTGACCCATTACTGCGTATGGCATTATGTTGTAGCAGATCTCCGTAAGTAATATACTTATGCACCAGCCGTCAAATTAAAGCCCCCAGAAAATGTTATTGAAAGAGGAGCCACAGGGATAATTTTAATGTTGCTGCAGGAATCAAACCCGTGTTCTCAAATTCACAGTCCCCATTTTATGAGAGATTTACTATAATGCCTAGCTTCATCTAGAATAATTAAAATGCCCTCCAGAAGCAATGATATAATGGATTCGATATTATTATGCTTGTATTTACTTATTATCAACTTCAGGGCAGAATAAGAATCTACAACTATTTGCACTGCTGTATTATTTATAGGTTATAGATTGAAATAAGTAAGATATGTACTCGAAAACTTTCGCTTATCGTTCTTGCTACACAGCCACAATTGCTCGTATGCTATCAGTAACTAAATATGTATATTATACGTTGCATGTCCTACCTTTTTTAGCAGTTTCTGGGAAGTTCTGTCGTAGCCACATGCCACATTTGTCAATGTTTATATCACACTGTACATTGCCATCATATCTGACAGTCAAAAATGATCATGAAACATTTAGTTGTCACTGTTACACTTTTCTACCAAAGACACAAACGTATTAATCACTATTACACTACTAGATATGTGCTAATAAACAAATAAATACAATTGCTTTCACTACACACATTGGTTATACAGTTTTTATCAGTCCGCCATTTGCAATAAGACATCAAACGTCAAATGGTCTTGCGCAATTGTACGAGTATCAGTAAACTTGAGTCATAATAGTGTCTACAACTAATATGAATTTAAACAGTTATTCGTAAAAATACATATATTTAATATTGTTTAATATGCTAATATTTGTTCTTAAAATATGTGAATCGAGTACAATACTACTACAGTACTCAAACATGATTAGATTCAAATATATTACGAATGAAATGTGTATCTATAATATAAATTGAAGAAACATCGTTTGCAATGAAAGTGAAAATATTTAACTTTGACGTTTTATTTGGAGTAAATACAGTCAAGTTGTTACTGAAATAAGCTGATTAATGAAACCATCATCATAATGACATTTACGCGAATTTGTTCTATCAAAGACAACCATTTTCATTAACAATAATGAAGCTTTCCATTCATAATTTCCTTTCTTATAGTTTCACTATCATACCCTGCAATCAAATCGAGTTCTTTTAAAATATTCACTCCATTTAGAAGATGGAGGTAATTAACTAAATTGCACTTGTTGCCATTAGCAGTGCTACGAACTGATTTTTATCTCGAGGACGAACCTCTTGTTTTATTTAATGCACTGAATTAATCACTGATTTATATTCTTACTTTTTAGAAAAACATCCAAAGATTTCGCACCATAAAACATTCACAATTCATTCTGAAACTTTCTTATTATTTAATTCATATTTTGAAAACTGTACATGTAACAATAAACGATAAAACATTTATATTTAAAAAATGTACTAAATTTTACAAATTACATGTTACATTCAAAATGCATTACATATGATGTCATAAAATGTATGTGTTCTTGACACTATCAAACGGTTTTAAATTATGTTTTAAATTTATATTTAAAATAAATAATTATTAAGATGAAAATGAATGGATATTATGTAAAATATATTTATAATAAATATTTACCTACTATTTGAATTCAGCATTATATTTTGTTGAATATGTAAAAACTAAATAAATACTATATAAATTGCGATCAAACTCTGACAATGTTTACCGATAGCATTAATTTTATCTGTCAGTTATTCATAATATTATAAATATTACATTGAAATTTACAGATAAAATACAATTACACTCATTGGTATATGCACAAATCACGGCTTATTTCACACGCATAAAAATGCATATAACATAAAAACATCAAATCTAATTGGACATGATGCACTGGAAAGGTCATCAGTATAATTAAAATAAATGAAAACTCTTCAATCTCTAAATCAAATTTCGCGTCATTTGCGAACAAATACGAAGAAATTAATACACAACATGCTATGTTTTATAAAATTGGATAGCACATTTTGCCAAACACTCCTATGTATTACTTCATTTACATTCATAATTTCCCACACTGCTGCTCGGTAAACTGTAGAATATTTTCAATATATACATTAATTAAGGACTTCATTTTATCGTGAAAGAAATCTATGGCGTAATAGTATATTATGTAACAAGTTTTATAAACGTGTTTTTAGTTATGAGTTCATTTTGACACCAGCTGCGCGAAACGAGTATCTAAAAAGTTTATAAAACTATATTTTTTCGTCCACCACTAATATCTTTGGAGGCCGTGATTTGACGGCTGGTAACCGCACTTCACTCGAAGAAATATATCACTTACCGAGATCTGCTTAGGCAGAGTGCCACACTCAGAAATGGGTAAAAGGCGTGATGATATATTTATTTATTTATTTTTATTTATTTTTTCTACGATCGACAATTAAATGAACAACAAAAATTAAATTTTTATGAATGATTTAAAAAGTAAGATTAAGTAATAATGATAGATGCACGAAGTTAACTTCACCCCGTGCTTAATATTGCAAGCCGCGACTAAAACGTTCAAAGCCACAGCTTGTCAACATGTGATTACGATGTTATTTAGTGCCCTGGAAACCAGTACGTTAAATGACAATTTAATAGCGGGCGTAGAAAAATAATATTAAACATATTTGATTCATCATAAATCCTCGATCGAATCCTTATTGGCCAGACAAACATTCTATATTTCTGTTTATTGCGTTTACGTATTCAAAGCCTCCGTAGAAGCTAACGGATGCTGAAACCGTTTAAATTATGTTGTTTATAGAGCTAATATTATTAAGTTGTGTGATTATTAAAGGTAATCATACATGTAGTTTTTGACTAAAGTTAATTTATATTATGACAGAAAAAATCTGATGACGCCTGGATTCGAACCAGGGACCTTCCGCTTTATATTATGACAGAAAAATTCAGAATTTTTCTGTCATAATATAAATTAACTTTAGTCAAAAACTACAGGTATGATTACCTTTAATAATCACACAACTTAATAATATTAGCTCTAAGCTTAGGTATGATTCCCTCATAATCAAAAACTGTGTCACTGTAGACGAACCCGGTTGTCAATGCCTATATAGGAGTCTCTCGGAACGAAGCTACGCTTAGACACTGTGACAGAAAAATTCAGTTGATGCCATATTTCGAACACAGGTGACGTGGTGTAGCGGTTAGCATCTCTGCCCGGTATGCGGAAGGTCCCTGGTTCGAATCCAGGCGTCATCAGAATTTTTCTGTCATAATATAAATTAACTTTATGTTGTTTATATTTCAAAATGGGGTAGGTGGCTCCATGGTATCGAGTCAGCCTATGGATTTGAGAATCCGGATTCGATCCCAACAATTTTCACCAACTACCCTTGTGGCTCCACCTCTACTAACATCTATAGGGGCCATGATTTGACGGCTGGTAACCGCACTTCATGCGAAATATATCATTTTCTGAGGTCTACTACGGAAGTGCTATACCCAGTAATGGGTAAAAAACGTGGTGATATATTTATTTTATTTATATTAAATAAATAAAATAAAAATAAATAAATATATCATCACGCCTTTTACCCATCACTGGGTGTGGCACTCTGCCTAAGCAGATCTCAGTAAGTGATATATTTTTTCGCGTGAAGTGCGGTTACCAGCCGTCAAATCACGGCCTCTAAAGATATTAGTGGTGGAGGAGCCACAGGGGTAGATTATTTAAATTGGTGAAAATTGTTTGTCGGCTGTGGGGATCGAACCAGGGTTCTCAAGATCCACAGGCCGACTCAATACCACTGAGCCACCTACCCCATTAACCCAATACCCGCCGCAATTCAATGTTCAATAAAAGAATACCTTTTCAGTAAAAATATCTTCATTTGAGTTCTAAAAAACAAGTTTTTGATAATAAAAGTTATACATACTTAAGTGTTAAAATATATCTGACCTTGAAATATAATTGTTAAAAACACCGAAATTAAGTAACTTTGAATATTTTTAAAATTATTGGTTTTGCAAATATTTGAAAATTGGCTGTGACTGGCTGTCATAACATAACTAATTAATATATTCATTAAAAAAATATATACATTTTAAATGTAAAAAAAATGATTACAGTCAAATATTTAAGCGTCCCAAAAATGGGACGTTGGCGGTTAATGGGTTAAAAGGTGTCAAATTTTAATTCTGAACTAAGATAGTTTTGTGGCGTAAGAGCAGAATGGTTGAAAAGTATTAAATACTGGTATTGTTGCCCCAAGATGTGACAAAGGCATTGAAATCTCAATCTACGACCACAATAAACTGGTATATTTGGGATGAATTTCATGTTGTTCAAATAAAACTTTTTAATTGGTACTGGTAAAGACGACGATTATGTAGTTGTATAATGTACGTGAACAGATAAAAGATTAGTAACATGTGTAACATGATTGCAGAACATGAACCTTTCGAATTAGATTCGTAGATGCGGTCAGTGTTAGTGACGCGTTCTCATTCGATTGAACAAAATAGCGTGTGTACAACCAACTACAAATTATATAGCTAATGGGCCTTCCAAAAATACATTACAAACATTTGTAGTGTACATCTGACAGCACTATAATAAATTGGCTTCTGTTTTAGTGTTTTCATGCGCATGTGCTTTTGTTTTCCAAGGGATGTTTTATATGTAGCCGTGTAGTAGCGACTTTACATGTGTGCTTGTTTTTCCGGTTTGAGTCGCGTAGATGCAGAGCTGGTGCTACTCGTTATGAATAAATACACGACGTGTTTATATATAAAAATATCTCATTATTTCTGTCAACAACTTCATTCACTTCTAGGTGATAGGTTAGATTTCTACAATCTTTGAAAAACCTATAAGAATTGTAGGATTATGGGCGCCAAATCTAAGGAGCCGAGTATCTTTGGGCTCTCTAATCATTTACAGGGTTCAGCTCCCTCAATAATATTACTGAAAATCGTACGATACTAATTAACAGCCTATAGAAACATGGTTACCATGGTAATATACAAATTTCTAGGAAATTAATTTTTTTTAAATGGCAATTTGATATTTACAAATTGTTTTTTATTATCAATTTTATTTACTTGATACAAGTTGCCATGGATATACATTATTCTACATATATAATAACAAAATATAAAACCTAAATTGTTTTAACTTTTTGTGTTGGCGTCGTTACGATTTTCTTACCGAATTTGCCCTCGAGCGTTCATTCATATCCGGGTAATTTTTTTATCGTGCTCGACTTTTTTGGGTTTCCAATATTTCCATCAAGGTGGTGCCTATGTCTAGAATTAATTTTGTAGCCACTTGTCTTTCAATATATTATTCTAAATGTATTATTTATTGATTTTGTTTCATAATTAGCACCCGTAAAGCCACAGTATCACAATTTCACGTGATGAAATAAGTGATCAAATACCACATAATAATTTCCTACTTCGTAGTTTCTAGTGATGCATGTTTATGTTCGGAGCGAACTACGAACTCGGATGCTGATAGTCCTCGTGTTAGAGGGAAGTGAGTTTTATGACAAAATGTCAACGTCAAAATTGGCATTGATTTACTGCGAGTCGTGATAAATGGTCACAGAAATTCGCTATTCCTTATTCTTTTCTCCGGAATGTTTTGATAATCTTCTCTGCGCCTTCGGACCTCTGTGTTTCTGTCTTTCTTACTTCGTTACTTCATTCTTACAGTGTTCATTTACACGCAAAAAGACAAGATGTCTTCTTTACTCAACTTCTTATACAATAGATACATACCGTTTTGCTTTTTTCCCATCAAATTGGATAGCACAAGCCATCGAAACATTCATAGAACATCCACTCGTCAGATTTATCAAAGACCCATTCTTCGTCCAACATTACCATCCTTGTTTCAATCATATTCGCGTTTCTTTAATTCAAACTCATTTATTACTCACACTCGGAATCTTTTATCATGAAACAAAAATTCAATTACATTCATCCATTCACCCATATACACCTATTTCATGCCCACTCTTCTAACAACGGATCTAAAAAGATAAGAAACGAAGAGAGCGTCGCTCGACGCTTGTTTTTGAAAGTAAATTCCATACAATTACAGTTATACAGCCTATAGTAAGAAAAAAAATAAGGAGTAGCAATTCAATAAAATATTTACCTAACATGAAATATTTAGAGGAAATTCAGTAATGATATTTGGTACTTATTTATGGTGTTTAGTACGAGTTTGAAACTTTTTTTTATAAGTCTGACTTTATCAGTGTCAGTTTCTATTTAGCGAGTTTTTCTCTTCATTATTCCAGCATATTTGATTGTTTTCTTTGCGGCAGGCACGAGGACAAGGAAGGACGAAGAAGCATTTAAGTCCTGCGAGCAGGACGCAAGACGGCGCGTTGCTGCTGAAAGAAATTCTCGGCCTGGTCTTACGTTAATTGACTTCACTTGACTCAGCATATTTCTTCTTTACTAAACAAATATTCCCTTCTTTCGTAATGTTCCCATTATTCCATTAATGAAAACCAGGAAAGACATCATATTTTACTTTTATCACTTTCATTTAAGATTTATCTTAGTTTCATATAAATAATTTTCAGACCTGAATAAAAACGCGTAAGTAAATAAATATATTCTCCCCTAAATATATTGACTAGGTTGTTTTTCCAAATTCACAACTGATTGTCGCAGTTGGGAACTTTGATCGTGGCGTAATCTCTTTCCAACGAGAACATTCCGATGTTCAAAACCGAACACCGTTTCACTTATTCACTGAAATATAAAAATATGCAGCGCGCTCTTTTTTATGCTGTGTCTTAAAAACTTTATACTTTTCCAACTATTTATCATGCCGAGATTTTATTGTCGTTTTAGTACTTCAGTCTACAGGGGTGGAATAACGCGAACACTTGATTCACTATTGTATTCGGATAGATATTGCTCTGCATTTAGAAAAAAAATCAAAATTAATATGTATGTATCTCTTCTGTTAAACGTCAAATGAAAGATGCGAAGAACTTACTTTCTTTCAAGAGTTTTTCTTTTAAAATGGCGTAAAAGTCATTTATTAAAAATGTTCCGTAGTCGTAATTTAATAGTAGTAGTTAGTGTAATATTTATGCAACAGTTACAAATGGTGAAATAGCAAATTGTGGCCTGCAATCTGACAGATAAGCGCTCAACGAATTGTATCTACTATTAAATACTTTCAATGTATTTATAGAACGAAATATTAATTTAACTTCGTTTAGTCCTTTACAATTTATTCGTATTTGTAAATCAAACCATTAATAATTATTATCATGATGCCCAATAATTTACATTTTAAATATCAATATTTGCAGGTATAAATTGATGGCTCTTGTTATGAATATTGCTATCTAACCTAATATTATTTAGCTATCACCTGTTAGAATGAAGGTGAGGTATGTCCATAAAATATATATTTAACTCCTAACCCTGAACCACGTGTTGTTAAATGCCAAATAAATACATTATAGTATAAGTTTTGTCTGTCAGAGTGAAATTTTACATTCGAATGACTGATGTAATGCTAATGGCATCCAATTCGGATAAGAAATTAAAGCCAATTTAAATATATATATAAGTATACATATATAAGACGTGAAAACTTTATTTACATATAATATAATAGGACTGCAAAAAAATAAATCAGAAAATTTTGAATGACCCCATTGAATTGCTGTAGGAAAATATTAGGATTCAAACTACATAATGATTAAAGCCCAGATTTTTAGGCAATTGCCTAGATTCAAATTTTAATATACTTCAGGCAATTTAGTTTTTCTATACATAGGTAATATGTTTACGTGTAATGGAAGGTTTTTTTCGTGCCTTAGAGCCTATTTTTTCTATATTTTGGTTATTGTGCCTATTTTACCTTATACAGCCTATTTTGCCTATTTTTGTTGCCTATTCTAACTTTTATTGAGCAGACAAGGTTTATCATCTACTTCGTTGACTAATTTAGCACTCGACAAAATGTTTCAACCTAACCTATAATATTTAAAGTACTTACTTTAATCAAGTTTTTGTGTGTGAATTTAAAATGCCGAAAGAAAAAACGTTTTTTAGTCAAAATTTTAGGTGGCAATTCAATTGTGTCTTTGCCATTAATCAATGGAGCTGAGGTAACTTTAGACGATATGGCTAAATATAAGAATGCTCCTGTCACATTTTGTGATGTCGAACGAAGTTTTCAACTTACAAGGAAGTTCTGACTGACCGAAGACAGTCCCTTTCCAAAAATTTCATAGAGCAATTGCTCGTAATATTTTGTGAATTAAAGTATACTACATAATTTGAATTTGCATAATAGTTAATAAAATGAGAACCCTACATTATTATTTTTCAGATTGCGTTAATTTTTGTTTAAAATATTTATTTTTTCTAAAGAAGAGTAGATACGAGTACCAATATTAGAAAAAGGATTCGTTTATTTTTTTAAAACAAATTATTTACATTTAGGCTGCCTAAAATCCCGCCTATTTTAGAGTAGTTACCGGCTTATATGCCTGCTTATTTGGGTGTTTTTAAGAGCCTAAATATCCGGGCTTTAATAATGATGATTGGCGATATATATTTGCTATTCTGCACAACTGGAAATTATATTTATGTATATCACTCAAACACAGTAACATTTTTTTATGTTAGTTTTCTTCCTTTGCTTCTAGGATCGGCTGTTAATGACGGACCAAACCGATACATTTTAAATTAACGGGACGATAACTGATTTATACATTGCTGCATTTGCATGACTGCATCGCCGAAGTTTTAATCTTTCATTAGCGTAATGACAACACACGTTTCGGGATAATTGACGAAATATCATACAGTAAATAATTATCAACATGCAGCATGTTACTGGTTAATGGTATCAGCATATGAAAAAAACATTTTGCAGGAATAAAGAAATGGCTGCCTATCATTACAAGCGCTCTCACAAGTGGCTATAGTATTTTTAGATTATCGAGAATATTAGGCATAGTATATTTTCTGCTGTTAAATTATTTTTAAATATTTGATATAAAAGAGGTAGAAAATTTAGTTGGTTTCATTTACTTTTCTATCAAATAATTCGGGAACTTTTGACAGCTTACTTAGTTTTAAGTTGTCTTGATTATAAGCACGCTTTTAACATATAATTCAGTGTAAATTAGGACCGTTAATATCCCAGGAAAATTTGATCCTTAGTAACATCTGCTACGGTAGAGTGCTACAATCGGTAACAGGTAAAAAAATGATACATTTACTTATTTTTTTTTCAATTTGATTGGACATAATTTCCAATAGGTAGATAATAGAAATAAATAAATAAATAAATATATCATCACGCATTTTACCCATTACTGGGTGTAGCACTCTGCCTAAGCAGATCTCGGTAAGTGATATATTTTGTCGCGTGATATGCGGTTACCAGCCGTCAAATCGCGGCCCTCAAAGATATTAGTAGGTTCTCAAGATCCACAGGCCGACTCGATACCACTGAGCCATCTACCCCATAATAGAAATAAAGAGGAAAATATGTTGCTTTTAAGTTCAGTGGCTCTCTCTCTCCCTTTCCACACATATATATATATATATATATATATATATATATATATATATATATATATATATATATATATATATATATATATATATATATATATATATACAGGGTGTTTCACAACTTAGAGCAAAAAATTAAAGGGTATATTATGTATGACGTGCTGATCATGAAAGAAAAAGAATTTTTTTTTAAATCTCAAAACTATTTTCCATGGTTCCCAGTTCAAAATTTTTCGTTGTCACTGCCACTGGGTGGATGATTATGTTAAAGTTATTAATTAAATAAAATTATATTATAAATAACTGCTAATAATTGAATTGTGTAATTATTCTTTCGTAGTTGATACCTACTTCATTGTTTGTGTTTAATAGGACAGCGAATCCAGTGCAGTACTACAAAAAATGTTTTAGGTTAACAACCCTTAATTTTTCGAATTTAAAAAAAAATATTTTTGTTTCATGATCAGCACATCGTACAGAATATACCCTTTAATTTTTTGCTCTAAGTTGTGAAACACCCTGTATATATATATATATGAATAAGTCAGTTGAGATGGTTTGGTCATGTAGAACGTATGTCGAATGACAGATTGGTGAAACAGGTGTATGTTGGTGAAATTGAGGGTGAAAGTTTACGTGGACGGCCTAGGAACAAGTGGATGAATATGATTGAAGGGTTGTTGCGTGAGCGAAAGATTCTGAGCGCGAAGAATAAACGAGCTTGTATGAAAAGAATTATGTATGTGGTTGAAGCAAAAGTGGTGTGTCAGGATAGGAATGTTTGGAGAAAATTAATTGCGGGATAAATATGAAGAATGAAGACAAGCGTATGATTCTTGATTTTAGATTCAGTGGTTAGATCTTTCGAGTGTTTACCTGCAATTGTGTGGAGTTCACCTTCAAAAACAAGCGCAGAGGGATGCCTCCTTCCTTTCTTATCTTTTGGTTCATTTTCTGTTTTTACTATAGAGTGTCCAATTGCAATTGTGTGGAATTCAGTTTCAAAAACAAGCGCAGGGAGATACTCCCTTCCTTCCTCATCTTTTTTGCTTCATTTTCAGTTTTTACTATACAGTGTGTAACTGCAATTGTGTTAAATGTTTTTTTATAGATTCGTTGTTAGAGAAGTGGGCGTAAGTGAAGATTTACGAAACTGGTGTACAGGAGCGAATGGATGAATGTTTGTTGCGTGTTGATGGATTTTGTATGGAGGAAGTGTTAATATGGTCGAATCGAGTATCGTGTGTCAGGATGAGAATGTTGACGGGTTCGTGCTACCCCATTTAATGGGATATAGCGTGATGTTATGTATGTATGTATGTATGAGTATTATTTAAAATCTACACAATACAATATTGAGTTTTGACGTACGATAGTAACAGCTGCAGAAGAAATAAGCACCACACAAGCTCGGATATATAGATGGTAGATATGCCAGAGCTGAGAGCTATCAAACTATTAACTATCTATGTAGTGGCACTAACACTATACAAGCACTGGGCATCGCGCACCGCGCTGGATACCGGGTCTAACAGCAACAACATCTTCAGCGGCGGAGATATCATCAGAAAAATATTCTATATTAGAAAAATTCATAAAATTGCGACTCTAAAGAGTTTGTATTACTCATTTGTTCGTTGTAAACTGGAGTACTGTATCCAAATCTGGAACCCTTTATACAATAAATATGTTCATGTTATCGAATCAATACAAAGAAAATTTATAAAATTCTGTTATTACAAAATCTATGGACAGTACCCCAGTTACGACTCGGAATATGACTATGTCAGTATGCTTTCGGAACTAAATGTAGTGTCTCTAAGTAATAGGAGGAAAATGTTATCCTGTTTGTATGTATATAAATTGTTGAATGCTTACATTTATGATCCATGTTGTCTTGAACGTTTATCATTTAATATTCCACGCATTTCATCAACAAGTAAGCTAACATTTACCTGTAAAACTGTTAAAACTAATTATCAACTGAAATCTCCAATTAGACAGCTCTGTAATATATTTAACAACATATCGTGCAATATTGACCTGTTTGGTGACCCGTTACCTAAATTTCGGAGACTACTATTTGCTCATTTTGTTTTTTAGTTATTTTAATTATAAGCTTTTATTTTTGGTTTATATATAACTTTCTGTAATTTTTCTGTAATACTTATATCAGTTTCTAAAATTACTTTATGTTATTTGATCTATACTTATTTATTGATGCTTGATTTGGTTAATTTTTTGTTATTATTACTATGTTCAATTTACATTATTTTTGCCATCCGCATGTATATTTATATTGTTTTTGTGTAATCGTCCTGTAATTGGGATCTTGGATCCTGTTGGATTGATTGTTAATAAATAAATAAATAAATAAATAAATTTCTAAAATATCATCACGCCTTTTACTCATTATACTTTTGTAAGAGATATATGCATGTGAAGTGGGGTTATCAACTGTCAAATCACGTCCTCAAATGTGTTCGTGGAGGGAAAACCACAAGAGTAAATTTTATGTGGAGTTTATTCTTCTTTTAGAAGACTGTGTTATTCAAATTAAACGAATATAGGTAGATTATTTTTGAAGACTACCTGCATAATTTCTTTTCTTATTTCTACTAGATTATCTATGAAATATGTGCTACTATACACAACAGGCAAGTAACCCAATTTGTTCGAATCCCACAGCCGACAAACAATTTTCACTACATTGAATTATCCCTGTAGTTTTCCCGCCACTAACATCTTTAGGGGTCGTGATATGACGGCACTTTAAGCGCATAAGTATATCACTTACCGAGATCTGTTACGGTAGTTAGTTGAAATTAAGGAGGTTTGGTTTCGTGAACTGTTGCTTGTAAAAGAATCGTTCTGACCAGGGTTCTTCAACTACCCATCATGTGATATTAGGCTGTTAACGGATTTCGGATATTCGGATGTTAAAATATCCGGTATCTTAATTTTTTTGATCGTGGCATTCGGAATTAATAAGGACTTTGGAAGAAACCGAGTTTCGACTAAAACCGGTATCCGGCAGTTTAGTCTAATCTGATACAACTAACAGTAAATATACACAAGCAGAAAATGCTAATAAATTCTTATTATTTCATTAAAAAATGTGTATTTTTATTTATTTTTATGGGAGTATGATTAATATAATTAGGGTTGTGCCGTGGTCAATTGACCGGTCAATTGACTGGTAAATTGGCCGTCAATTGACTAAAAATATTTGACAGCCAAATAAAACGGTCAAATAATCTAAATGGAACCGCCACGACATCTGTTGTTCAATAGAAATAGCTACATACTATTATTACATGAGTATATCTAGTTTGGTATTCTGGGTTCTGGAGAATTTGCTTACTTTACTTTACAAATAAAATAAATACATATTATTTCATTTCATTACGTCTTTTACTTTATTTTCCCCTTTATTTTAAATTTGATGTGGTTTTGTTTATTAGTTGTTGTTGGTTTTTCATTTTCAGTAATATTGGATGTAGTAAACAGTACTATATAAATAAATTACAATTTTAATTGTGATTTTTATTAAATGTTTCTTGGTCAATTGACCAGTCTAATAGTCGGTCAATTGACCTAAAAATATTTGACTGGTCAAATGCACAACCCTAAATATAATTATACATTTTATTACGTTTTAAATTTTAATAAAAAGTTTTTATTTGTGTAATATATCCTGATACCGAATTGTCCCGATAAAAAAAAATTTATTTCATTTTTGTCCGTCGAAAAAAAATTAGTTAAAAAAGTATATGAAATAGTGCCCTCCTAAAATAAAGTCTATCTCTGCCGCACTGGAGCATCCCTGCCTCTCCTCTCTGGAGCGAGCGTCAAGAGGGTTCATTCACTCCACTCCTCGCAATGTCGCCAATGTATGCTCCGCTCGAGAAAACGTGTTTTTCGCTACTTGTTATGCATTACGTATCCATTCATTTTGTTTTCACGAGCTACAAGGGCTGGGGGCGGCGGACATATGCGGCACGCGACGCCGCTGTCGCCGCGGCGCTTCCAACGTCACCAAGTCTCTAGTCGCGTAATGCTCAACGCGTGCGCAATTAATAAATGAAACAGATCGGGTGCACATCTGAGGCGAGAACGAGAATGAGTTTAGATGAATAATAAACACAAAATGTTTTTTAACTTATTCTCACTTTGTTACATATGTCAGATTCTATTTCAAAATTTATTTAACATAGTTTAATATTAATATTGTTGAAGTAGTTGCCTAATATCTACAAAAGTACCACTTAAGAGTACATGTATCTAGTTGGTCTTGTTTATACCTAGTACTACATTTGTTTAATAGTGTCAATAAATGTAAATTTTGCTCCGAATTTTTTAAACAAAATTTCCATAAAATATAGTTAAGTGTTAAATAATCATTATTAATTAGTATACTTGCTACTAATTATATTTTCATAAGTTGAAATGAAAAAATAACTTGAATTATCAAAAAAAATTGTAGCTTTGATAGGTTATGTTGTAAAATAATATTATTCATTTCGTCGATATGATTTAGTTCATGTTCGTGGCATTGCATTTTTAGGGTTAGAGTCATCTTGAATAATAATAATAATTTATTATCGTATTAAAAACAAAGTGAACAATAATTGCGATTTAATTGACTTATAAAGTGACTCCCAGTGCTTCGTTGTCAGTGTAATGGTCCTCGGTTAAATATTAGACACGCTTTTCAACATCTGGATTTGAATCGAGATAGCTGGACTGTCTTTCAAGACACTTAGCAGAAAAGGTAGGATTCTAGCATAATTATGCCAATATAAAAGTATTTTGCTAAAGAATGTAATGAATTGGTTATAATGATTATTTGATGTAAATTGGTATTGTTTTGTAGTAAAACATATAAGAATAAATATGCAAATGTATCAATGAATATAATGATTCCTAATGAATTGGTATAGGAACAATACGTATATATATAAATTGAGGACATCTATTGCTTGTTAATAAATTTCAATTGAGGGATAAATAGAGTATCGTTGTACGTTTTATTGCAGTAAATAAAACAAAACGAAACATTTAGTGTCCGGTAAACCTTCGATCAGCAATATACTCACACATGGACACACGCACACATAGAAGTCTGCTTTCATTTTATACTAGAGCTATTTTCTCTGTGCCAGAGCTTTCCAAACTGTCAGCGCGATTTCATACCTTTTACCCAATGTCATCAAACTAGTAGGTTCAGTGATCAACAACTTTTTAAATCCTTCATTCTATTATGAAAATTTTTCGTTTACTATTAATTTTGACGCTAATATTTATTCCCTTTGCAGTTTACGAAATATATCTAAGAAGATTGAAAATCTATTTAAATAGGACAAACGGTTCATGTTTCCGTAACTCTCAGTAAAATAGCTGTTTCATAACAGCAAGATATACCAAATGCTTAACTGTGCAACTGCTTATATGCTGTTAGGCATATACATAATTAAATTGCAAAAAAATTACTAAAAAGTTCATTTGGACCCGTGGATTTTTTCTCAAATTTTATTCCATCAGATTTTGTACTTTCCCAAGGCTATAGCTCAAAAACTAAACGAGATATGAAGATGCAGCTAACGGCATTGACATATAAAACAATTTTCAGCAATTTTTCATTCTTTAAAATTTTCTCATAATACAGTTTTTATTAAAAAAACTGAAAAGTAGCAGGACATATTCAGTTGGAAACATTACAATTGGATTCAGCGGATCAAAATACATATGTATATAATATGAGAAAGAATTTTAGAGAAAATGAGCTGAAATCGAAAAAAAATCTCATAGGAAAAAGAAATCGCTTAAAATTAGCTAAAAATTTGTTTACTTTTTAATATACAGGGTGTTTCACAACTTAGAGCAAAAAATTAAAGAGTATATTCTGTACGCCGTGCTGATCATGAAACAAAAAGATTTTTTTTTATCGCAAAACTATTTTTCATGTTTCCCAGTCCAAAATTTTTCGTTGCCACTGGGTGGATGATTATGTTAAAGTTATTAATTAAATAAAATTCTATTATAAATAACTGCTAATAATTGAATTGTGTAATTATTCTTTCGTAGTTGATACCTACTTCATTGTTTGTGTTTAATAGGAAAGCGAATCCAGTGCAGTACTACAAAAATGTTTTAGATTAACAACCCTTAATTTTTCGAATTAAAAAAAAATTCTTTTTGTGTCATGATCAGCACGTCGTACAGAATATACCCTTTAATTTTTTGCTCTAAGTTGTGAAACACCCTGTATAGCCTTTGGAAAACTTGAATTTGAGGGGACAAAATGTTATTCATCTGAGAACCACTTGTCAAATATAGGGTTTATGTTTATTTATTAAGTCGTTAGTTCGCCCGATGAAGTACTGGTTGTTTTAAAGGAAACACGTGTATATTCACCCCCAGGAATATGTGTATTTTATACGGTGGCGAGAACCGTTTGTCCTATTTAAATAGTGTCAAACAATTTTCAATCTTCTTAGATATATTTTGCAAGTTTCAAAGAGAATATATTTGTGGAATATCATCATGCAGTTTAATTTTCATATATTTAATATGGAATAAATGGATGTATATGATTGAAAATTTGTAGCAAGAATGAAAGATGATAGCAAATTATAAATGTATTTGAATATAGTCATATGTTAAGCGAATGATTGAAAGGTTCTTGCTGTTACATAGCACGATGTTATGTATAAATGTTTGATAAGCTCTGCTACTCTGGTTCTGGCAATGGTAGATGAAATAACTAGCTGTAGCTACTACTATAGGTACTAGTAATGTACAAAGCATTGAAAGCATGTACGAGTAATATCCGTTCTGCGAGCCTCATTGGTTACACTTATTGTGTTGTCATTCTCTAGTTACTGTTTCATATACTTTCATAACTATTTGATAGGATTGTTTATTTTGCAATGTACCAGTGAACTAAGTAAAAAATTGGTATTATATTTGTGTCAGTATTTATATAAATAAAAAATTTCATTTGATTCTTAAATTTTCTCTGTTTCGTAGTTACAAATTCACAAATTAAATACAACTTGAAATCAGAGTCGAGTACTTCAAACTTCTGAAAGCTAATTAGGAATTGAACTGCAACTACTATTTACCAAAAAAAATCGCAGTCTATATTACAAAGTCATTAGGTACGTATACCTCGCTGTTTCAGCGTTCATTACCGGAGATCGAGAATCGAATATTTTCGAATTCCACGATTTCAGTGAACGAAGCGTGCTGTACAGTCAGTCATGTCTGTTCGATCTGTCTTGATTCGCACTGTCAAAGTTAAATTCAGAAAGGAATTTGTGAAAGAATTGAAAATTGTTTCAAATCAACAATATTTGGTTTTACACAGTAAATGTTTCCCAATTAATTGGAAAAATAGCAATTTCTAATAATTTTTAATAAAATATCAAACTAAACACTTGTCTAAGTCTCACAAAATTCAGCCTCCAAGTCACCTTATGAGGGCATCGTCAGAGGCTGACCAGCACAGTTGGTAACCATAGACGCGTTTCGCTCTTATTAGAGCTCATCAGTATGGTATAACCTACTTCTTCACCTAGAACAAAGTTCACGTGAAGAAGCTGGTGACGAAGGACTGTGCCAGCAGAGAATAAGATCTCTAAAAAAACGGTAAGATGACATGAGAAGTTCTGTCGAACCAGTAATGCCATCTACCGAAAAGAAAAAGCTACGAAATATCAATTTAAATAAAAAACAACAAAGACAAAATTAATTGTCTTTAAATGCTCACTTGGTGAAACTAGGTTTAATAATAAAATATCAAACTAAACACTTGTCTAAGTCTCACAAAATTCAGCCTCCAAGTCACCTTATGAGGCTGAATTTTGTGAGACTTAGACAAGTGTTTAGTTTGATATTTTATTATTAAACCTAGTTTCACCAAGTGAGCATTTAAAGACAATTAATTTTGTCTTTATTGTTTTTTTTAAAATAATTTTTAATTTAGTTTTTACACTAATTAATTTTAAAATACTTACTTTATTTATGGAGAAGGTGGCTCAGTGGTATCGAATAAGACTGTGTATTTGTAAACCCGGGTTCGATTCTCACAGTTGATAAATAATTTTGATTACATTAAAATTATTCCCGTCCATTAACCTCTTTGGGGGGCCGTGATTTAATGGCTGATAACTGCATTGGACGCGCATAAATACCGAGATCTGCTACGGCAGAGTACTACATCCAGTACGAAATTGAAAACTAGAATCTTCTGTAATTTTATATTTTCAATTAGTTATTTTGAAGAAAAATGCTTCAAATAGTAATGAAAATTCCCTGTAATGTTCAAACTCTTGTATGCAGTTGTTTCGCTCCAGACGCTACTCTCAATGGTTCTCTCTTCCGTGAGAGGTGAAACAACACACATTCACGTTCACGTTCATGTTCACGTTCTCGTTACACATGGCATACGGCACCCGCTCACGCTAGTGAAGCGTGTAGCGTACAGTGTACTGATCCCCGGAACTCTGGAGCCCCGGAACCGAATCTACTTCAAACCAAAATAAAACACTTGATACACGACACTCACACTGAATCGATTTGAAAAATACATCACTATTGTAACTGTTGCTAGATGTTCATTTGTCCGGCAGTACAGTGGTGTTGTTAGCGTTATTTCATTCGAATTCGGAGGTCCCGACTTTGAAACCATAATGCGGCTTGGTAAACAGTTATTTTTGTTGTACAGATTAGCATAAATAAATAAATATTTGCTGAACCATGCAATGTGGTTACCGCGATACTTTCGAAAACAAAAACTCAATCCGAACCATTTAGACACAGTTGTATTTTTTGTATAAGTTTAAATGTGCGAACACTTAGTCCAAATTCAAAATTACTTTCATCCCTAGAGACACTTTCTTTTCTCAATTGAGAAACGAAGATTTTACTTTCTGACAGGGTCGTGAAATAAATATTAAAAGCAGCTGTACGAACCTGAACCTTCAGTTAGAATTTACTGAAACTGAAATCGAATGAATGTCAAAAGTACAAGAAAATATCGACTGTAAATATATGTGTACATGCAAACTTTAATGAGTAATATTATTTTGCGCGCAGATGGTGCAAAGCGAGTTTGAAATGTGAAATAAATTTAGTGCTAAATTGAATTAATTTGCGGTTTGATTTTGTCAAGTTTTGGCGCATTAAAGGAACTGAATTTGTACAAAATGTATAAGATTTATATATCAAAACTAATCATTTCCATTAGGAAAATAGTTCACAAAATACTCTTCATTTTTTAGAAGAAATTTATTCCAATTATTTTAGAAGAATTGAAACCATCATATTTTCTAGCTGTCAAATGTTTCCAAAGAAAAGTGCTTAAAATAAAAGTGGTTGAAAATTAAGTTTTCGCGCCTTCTACATGTCAAAAGATAACATTATAACCTATATTTTTCCTGTAAGAAAGACATAATTCATTTTGTACTAGTAGATACATTTGCTTTTAAAATGACATCAACTCATTAAATGATTTTGTCTGCACATAAAACTAGAAAAATATTGTTTTCCAATAATTATTAAAATACATTTTTATGATGTGACGTTCTGACAGCCACGACTACGAATTGAGAAGCAATGTAAATATAATAGAATTGAGTTATTTTTTTTGTACACATCTCTATATTATGCGTAGACAACTTATTTATTTTGTTGGGAAAATCTATTCTTTATTTTATAATCTACTTTTTCTTATAACAAAAATACAAATAAATTATTACAATTTAACAATCCAACTGCAATACTTGTACTGTAATTGGGATTAATTTCCTGCAGTGCTTGTGAAACGATTGTGCTAACCACTGAGTTACAACTACCCGTGAACTGTTCATTAAAATTTAGCTAGTTTTAATGAAATAAGAATATTCCTATTCGAATTCCTTGTACTCGTATAATGTATTTTTCAAATTTAAGGTTTCTTTAAATAGTAAATGTATTTACTGTATATATTTGCAAACTTTATTAGTTACTATTAATTTATATTTGCGTGAAGGTACATACACATAAATGAATAAATTATTTACTTAACCTAATTTCATATTTCCATAAATTTAAATCTAGCTTTAAATATAAACAAGCCCCCAAGAGTTACAATAAGTAATGCCATTATTAATAAATATAGTCCAACATATTATGATCCTGCAAATGCAGAAGTATAACATTGTGTTTGTAACGCTGTCTCACCCAGAATTGGGTGTATGTATATTGTTGGTGTCTGCATTTAAGTACCTTTAACTTCAAAACAAAAGTGATTAGTACTTTTAACGTCCTGACCTAAATACGAGCACACTTTTTTTTATAAAGAAATAATTACAATTTTTTGTTGTTTATACATTCATACTATTTTCAGTAGAGCTTGACAGTGACGTCATTATATTTTGAAATTAATTCATAAAATGTATCCAATAGAGATGGGCGAATATCAAATTTCTCGAATTCGAATATCGAATACGAATATTAATCAGATCTCGAATATTCGAGGTACTCGAATACTCCTAAAAGTTAATTTATTTGTTATTAATAATTATTGAATTATGTCCTTTTCATTATTTAAATGAAATTGTTAAGATGAAATAAAATTAAAACAAAAAAGAAAAAGACAAAAACTTCAAATTTAAGGTGAAACGTACGGGCTGATGTGGGCGAAAAACAAATTTGAAATATGGTAAGTCTTCATGATTTTGAAACAAAATATCTTTGTTATTAATAACTTCAAAGTATTGTAATAGCTTTAAGTTTATGTACAAATGATAAAGAAAAACATAGTCAACATATGGCGCGATATTCGAGGTATTCGAATGTTCGCTATACTGACGTTAATATTCGAAAATCTCGAATATCGAATAATGTCAATATTCGCGGATGATATTCGCCCATCTCTAGTATCCAACATAATTTAGTAATGTCATCAAAATTGACTATACATAAAATAATGATAAATATAGCAATTAACCAAACAAAATTTGCAGGTACTGAAAAATTCGTTCATTAAAAGGACAAAGACAGAAAATACAATAGTATCGCGCAATAATATATTCATGACGTGGCTTGGCGTACACACAAGCTGCATACGATGCTCGTACGTGAAACAAGTGGTCGTACGAGTATGACTCGACGAACATGGACTATGTGCTCGCTAAAATCTAGTTTTCCAGAATCTAAAAAGCGCGGACTGAAATTTTATTAGCCTTCATTTTCATTTCTGTCACTTACAATTAACTTAATTTTCAACGTAACCACCAAATGAATTACATGGACTTGGGACACATTTTTCATATAAGTTTGTGTTACTGGTTAGTTAAAAATAAATAGTTTATGCTAGTGTACTGTGGTACATCTCTTTTATTTTCATTATAAATTCAACTAATTTTCACATAGATATAACGAATATATTATATTTATAGCTATCCTTTTATTCCCAGGTCGTTAACGCAATCGTTCATCCTTAATTTCAACATTGTTTAATTTTGTATTTCGCCGCTACTGGATTCTGTGTACTATACGTTTTAGTACGTTTGATTCGAAGAATATATGGCAATATACAAGTAAAATAGAACGTTTTGAAATGAGTTTTTTTTGCCTATGAATCTGACAGGACAACGGTAGAATGCTACAACAGGCAGATGCAGATGAAGATAATCATCTCGTTTTTGCAATTCTCGATTCCGAGAAATATTTCATTTGTAATTAAGGCTACGCGACGCGCTACTCTTTGTTAACTGAAATATTGTTTATTGCGATTTTGTTTTGTAGTGATTGTTTTCCAGAGTTATGAACTAAAGTTCCCCACACGAAGGTTGATCAAACATAGAGATTGAAAAATATGATTCAAATAGATATCACATTTAAATTAAAATGTTATATTTAATCGTATTTGATACTTTGTAGAACATGAAACTAATCAAAATTACAATGGAATTTAAATCATTTGGACGCAGTATAATTTTATATTGTTGCAAATTAGTTTGTTAAAGTTCGAATACCACTTAAGCTAAAAATATATAAACTACTACATTACGGCTCGGTGAGTTCGAATCCTGTAATATAATTAGGTTTAAGTTCCTGCATTAAAAAAAATTCAAGGTATATATTATATGAGGAAATATAAAGGTATGTAGAAGGATGAAGACGAGTAATTTTTAGGAGGTGAAAAGCTATGGATATTTTGTGACGAACTTTTATTGCAATTTATGCAAATTCTCGTCTGTTCCACTAATAATTAAAGGAAAAAATAAACATCACAAACTCTTATAAAAGGCAGCAATCTGAAAGGAAATTGGTATTGAAAGTAAACGTGCAGCAACAAAACCAAAACTCAGATAATTGCGTGAAAAGATAGGGAGGTTCTGAGTACCTAATTACACGGAAAAAGAAATGAACATTTCTAGGTTTTTGTGCTACGCTTGCAGTGAGCGCCAGTTAGGGCCAGCCAAGACCCAGACAAACGGAAGGAAAAGATTTCCAGCTTCAAGCGTGGAAATCCTGGCATCCTGGAAACCGTGGAAATCGTTCTATGTTTAGTGCAGTAATTATGTTAACTGAATTCGTCTTTTTGAGAAATGTTGTAGAAAATTTGACCACGTATTAAAAATTGACTAATATTGTGGATGTAATCAAAATGTATTTTTACCATCCCGATAGTATAGTGGAATTTTATGTCTACATTTTTAAAATCTATTTGGTTAATTAAAGCAAAAACTGGCTTAAAAAGGGTCAGAAATTGTTATTTGGGAGGTATTATTTTTTTGTATTCAATATAAATTTCAGGATTTTTAAAGAGTCCCAGGTATGCTAGCCTGGTAGACTCCATGCATTATCAAGTTGTTTGAATATAGTTATGAGTAAAGCCCGGATTTTTAGGCAATTGCCTAGATTCAAATTTTAATATACTCCAGGCAATTTCGTTTTTCTATACATAGGTAATATGTTTACGTGTAGTGGAAGGTTTTTTTTTCGTGCTTTAGTGCCTATTTTTTATATATTTTGGTTATGGTGCCTATTTTACCTTATACAGCCTATTTTGCCTATTTTTGTTGCCTATTCTAACTTTTATTGAGCAGCCAAGGTATATCATCTACTTCGATGACTAATTCAGCACTCGATAAAGTGTTTCAACCTAACCTATAATATTTAAAGTACTTACTTTAATCAAGTTTTTGTGTGGGAATTTAAAATGCCGAAAGAAAAAACGTTTTTTAGTCAAAATTTTACGTGGCAATACAATTGTGTCTTTGCCATTAATCAATGGAGCTGAGGTAACTTTAGACGATATGGCTAAATATAAGAACGCTCCTGGCACATTTTGTGATGTCGAACGAAGTTTTCAACTTAAAAGGAAGTTCTGACTGACCGAAGACAGTCCCTTTCCGAAAATTTCATAGAGCAATTGCTCGTAATATTTTGTGAATACTACATAATTTGAATTTGCATAATAGTTAATAAAATGAGAACCCTACATTATTATTTTCAGATTGCGTTAATTTTTGTTTAAAATGATTATTTTTTCTAAAGAAGAGTAGATACGAGTACCAATATTAGAAAAAGGATTCGTTTATTTTTTTAAAACAAATTATTTACATTTAGGCTGCCAAAAATCCCGCCTATTTTAGAGTAGTTACCGGCCTATATGCCTGCTTATTTGGGTGTTTTTAAGAGCCTAAATATCCGGGCTTTAGTTATGAGCATGATAAGTAGTATAACGGTGTGATAGTTCTAGTTGTCTAAATTCAGTCAGTATAGGTAAATGCTGCCATGTCGAACTGTTATGACAGGGTGTCGATTCTCCCAGTGCTGTCGTTTACTCTCAACCTACCCCAAAATACTCACACACATACACCCTCACACAAACACTTTACATGCATAAATAGATTATAGAGATGCATGCGAGGCGAGACGAGACGAGACGAGAAATAGAAAATATTGATCTCGTCTTAATTTCTGATCAGCAGTATTGATCTCATTCTCGCTCTCGCATTAAATTGACTATCTCTTTAATATTCCTCAATAATTTAAAATACACTGTTGATTCAAATTGTATTATTAATTTAACTAATGAAATTATACCAGAGAATATCAATTAGTTTTTATCATTAGGCCCAAATGTAGCGATTGTAGATAATAGATAATAGAGAAAAAAAGATAATGTGTAAATTGTTAACCGAAATTGAGTATTGTCTTGAGTCAAAATTCATTAAAATCAGATTGTGGTAGTTTATATATTGTAGAGCGAATTCTAAGAATGTGAATAATTATGACTACTACAATGCACAATTTAGGTTAACAAGAAACTTTATAAATGAACATTCCAATTAAATGGCAACTAAATCTGATAAATGTAATTCAACCGTCATTTTGTACAAGAAGAGCAAATGAATAACCAAAAACTACCAGGGTCGTTTGATAAATCTTGTAAAAATTTAATTCACTCTTATTTTTCAACATAGTCTCCTTCAAGGGCTACACTCCCGGTCCAGCGAGATTCTAGTTTTTTCATTCCGTTACAAATGTACGATTTCTCGAGGTCTGTAAAATATACATTCACGACATCGATGACTTCTTCATTGGATGAGAATCTCCTCCCACCGAGGCATGTTTTCAAATTGGGAAACAAAAATAAGTCGTACAGAGCCAAGTCTGGTGAGTAAGGTGGATTTGGAACTAATTCAAAGTCTAATTCGTGAATTGTTGTCATTGCGATTGCGGCGCGTTGTTCTGATGGAAGAGAATTGTTTTTCGCCAATCGTGGCCGTTTATTTTTGAACAGTCCAGTAACGCTGCATATTATACTCTTGTAATGGTTTTATCCTTTTGCAAATAATCGTGGTGAATCCAGGTTTCATCCAAAGTCACGAATGTCTTTCCGATTGAGTTTTTGGGCGCGAGTGACCTCCAATTTTTCATGTAGTATGTTATGCACTCGTTCAGTAGAGATGCCTACTGACTCAGCAATCTCACGCACTTTGAATCAGCGGTCTTTCATAACCATATGATGGATGTTTTCTACCATATCTGATGTGGTGACTTCTATTGGGCATCCGGAACGCGGTTCATCTTGAGTCGAGCCCCCATACACTTCGTCTTATACAGCTTCGATCTGTGCGACTGGATACTGCTTCAGATGAAAATGTTTTATCACTGCTCTAAACTCATTTTATTTAAAAATTTCTAGTTTTAGTTTCTAATAAATTTAGCAAATTGAAACCAACAAAATGTCAAATAAACATAATACGTATTTAGAGTCCCCATTAATAAAAGGTTCTTCAGGAAATGCCGATGCTGTTCTGTGATCAGAATGCATTTGTTATGCAGAGTAGCAAATAATATTTAGCTTTGAAATAATCAGGCTCCAACTGACACAGTGAACATTGAACGTGACACACTCCAATGACAGTGAAATGTCAACTTGAACGTGAATGCATTGAACGTTTAAGTAGACAACACGAACAATGAACTGATGTATTCGTATTGTTTTCCATTCGTGTTAACATCACTTGGTACCATTATACCCCGGTCTTGTACAGCCACAAGCCATGTGCCCGGTTCGGTAATCGTTCATTTAATTACGTAGCTAATATTTCAACAACTCTCCTAGTAACATTCGATTATATGGCATACATGTTTTACATGCAGCAGGTGTTAGTACTAATTACAAGAATTAGTGAATACCCTATCAATAATAAATCTGTTGGTACATCATAGAGAATAGTATCACTTTAGTTAAATTAGTACATACCTATCATCATGCCTTTTATGCACTACTGAGTGTGATACTCTGCCGTAGCAAATCTCGGTAAGTGATACATTTATGCGCTTGAAGTGTAGTTAAAAGATATTAGTGGAGGAGGAACCACAGAGGTTATTTTAATGTATGGAAAATTGTTTATCGATTGTGAGAATCGAACCCGGGTTCTATCTGCCCTATTATAATATTTTCAAATTATCTACATTGGATATGCGACTTCGTATATTTCAATTTCTGCTTAATGATTTGTTTTAGCTTTTTTTGGTTTGTTTGAACTTTTTTTTCGTTATTTTTATTTATTTCCTTTTTCTCTCTCCAATTTTAAACTGAATATGCTATTAAAATTGAGACATCTCAAAATATTTGTTAATTTTTATCTATTAATCTATTAGCAATATTACAACACGTAATAAAAACTTTTTTTGCACTCATTTGATTGTCCGTCAGTACGGTGGTGTGGATAGCGATATGGATTTCGAATCCGGAGATCCCGAGTTCGAATCGCACTTAAGCTAAAAATTATATAAACTACTGCGGCTCGGTGAGTGCGGACCCTGTACTGTAATTGGGATTAAATTCCTGTTGTACAGCGTAACATAAATAAATACATAAATAAATAAATAAAGTCCGGCTTCGCCGTCGTGCTTCAAATTCGCGAGAATTTGTTTTCATTAGTAATTGTAACACGAACCTTTGAAACATACAACATACATAACATCATGCTCTATTCTATTAAATGGGGTAGCATGGACTCTTGAAGCATTCACAAAACATCTGATTTATCAAGCTTCTTCCAGCATTCTCATACAGACACCATACTCGCTTCAACAATATTCATACAAGCTCATTTAATCCTCACACTCGGTATCATTCATTACGCAACAAGTCATAAAACGCATCTATCAGTTCTCTCCTATAGTCATACACCTGTTTTATTAATATTCACTGACGTCCACTCTTCTAACAACGAGTCTCTACGTTTGTTTTTGATAGTGAATTCCACACAATTCCAAGCAAAGACAGTAAATAAATCAAAAGTTAAGAAAGGAAAAGAGTGTCGGCCAGCCAACAAATCTAAAATCAAGAATCATATTCATCATCATGGCAGACGAATTTAAATTGACCTCACAATAAATATAATTTTACTAATCGTTAGTGCTGCATATATCGAAAGGTTGTCATACTCATTTTCAACATGCAGATTCCATGACTTTGTCTATTCTGTAGAAAGCACTCCGCTCGCCACCTTCAACATCACAGCAGCCACTAATTCATATGGATGACACAGTTAGTGCATCAGCTCAAAGCCCTCTCGTTGCCGACATCTGTCGAAGAATCCAATAACCAGGCCACAGGACACGATACCGCGTGGCATCACGTGGCGTGGTGACCACTCCTTCCTGCTCCTGCATCGTCCTAGATACGTGACCAGATGCACACAGCAGGGACCAGGATGATAGAAGAACTGAAAACTTCATCAACTTGCTAGGTGCAGGAATATCAATCATCTGTATTGTTCAAATTTACATTAAATATTATTACGACAAATTAAATTAACTTATTCCTTGGTTTTCAACAATTTATTATACAGTTTGATCCTACTCGTATACTTGATGACCAAACTTTAAAGGGTATATTTTACATGATAGTATGTTATGCACACATTTTATAAACGTTTCTTTAGATACAAGTGTATAAAAAACGAGTCACATACTATACATTTTCTACGATTTAATTATTTGAAAAGTTGCCGGAAGCTAACTTAACTTCGTATTTAATGTCACTTGTTATATTCAAGCCGTGACTGAAACATTGGAAGCCACAGCTTGTTAACATACACGTATGATTAAAATGTTATTTAGCGCTATAGAAATGAGTACGTTAAATGCCATTTTAATAACGGACGTAGAAATTTTTAAAAAAATCACAAAATTAAGTGCAGTTATCGGAAGTAAACAGTATGTAGTATTAAGTTCTTCTGAATGAATTGAGAAATATAGTGGAGGAGTCATTTATATTTAGTATTATTTTATTTTTAGATTCGTTGTTAGAAGAGTGAGCGTGAAATAGGTGTGTAAGGGTAAATGGATGGATATGATTGAAGGTTTGATATGTGATGAATGATTCCGAGTATGAGGAATAAATGAGCTTGTATGAAGAGAATTATGATGAAACAACAGAACGCACCCGTCATTGACAAACAATAAAAGCTTCTCAAGTTGAGAAAGAAAAATTAAATTTCAAAAATATGAAATGAGATACAAAAGATACGAGTGAAATGAGATACGTTCGTTTCATCGATGAGCTCTTCGATGGAAAGAAAGGAACCTCTAATTTTCGTCGATGACGGGTGCGTTCTGTTGTTTCATCGAAGAGCTCTTCGACCAGTGTGCCATAGGCATTATTAGATGGGATATAGCGTTATATTAAAACAAGTTAACAAAAACGAGAATTTCTGTTGCAACATCTAGCCGCGTGTATGGGATATAATTATTACTTCCCGACAATTAACTAAAGTGCGTTGAAAAGACACGTGTGAAACCTTAGAAGCTTGAAGCTTGACGCATGATATTAATTAGCTAGGGCAGACGCGGGCTTCGCTGACCGCATCAAGCTTTAAGCTTTACCCCGAGCTTTCAAATTCCCACCAGTATTTTTATCATTTGATAAATGATACGTATAATCAATTTAAGTTATTAATGATATGAGAATTTTATTATAAAAGGTGTACAGGCTGTCCAAAAACAAGAATATTTTCATAAATTGGACATGATTATATGACCAGTTTGTAGATATATTATTAATTGTTATTAAACAAAAATTCCAACAGACATGTAGCATTCTTATCATATTTTTTTATCAAATAGAAATATTGAATAAGCTGAAAATATAAATAAAAAGTTTTTGGTTGCTTGCAAAAAGCCTTTGGTTTCAATTAATGCTTTATTTATTTCAAAATAAATATAATTTGTATATTTGTAAAAATATAATTCTCAAAATTAATAATAAAAAATGTATCCGTGCGAATTTTGTTGTACACCTATATATTTTCACGAGAGGAATTCACTGGTGTTTTCAGATTTTCATTATCTCTTCAACTTTTGGAAATATTGAAAAAAGAACATATTTAAAAAAGTTGAAAAATTTTCAAAAATGGTAAAATTTTCGTATAAGTTAAGTAGCGCACGAGAAATACACTCGTTCAAACCGCATTTCAATATCTCTTTTAGTTTTCGAGATATGGCCTGTCAAAGTTGAGTTTTTAAAAATGTCAAAAATTGATATAACTCAAAAACTCAAAAAGATATTGAAGTGCGGTTTGAACGAGTGTATTTCTCGTGCTCTGAATTATATAGAAACAAAATTTAAAAAAATTCAATTTTTGAACCGGTTCAACCAAAAATTCGCACAAAATAAACATGCCTTCACCCATTCTAGCAGTGGCACTCTATCGTTGTACATCTCAGTAAGTAATATATTTATGCTTGTGAACTGCAGTTACCAGCCGTCAAATCGCGGTTCAATATGTCATCTCAGAGTACTCTTAGAGTAGATTTTAAATTCCATTCGTCATATTGATCCAAGTGTACATTATACATTATTTTACTATGAATTGTTACTAAAATTGTAATTAAATTTATATAATATGTGACTTGTCTACCACGAGGTATGTAATTTATATTAATTGTTCTGTACTGAATTCTATAATTGTTTTTCCTTTTTTCGATTTGTGACTGAAACATCAGCAAATAAAGCACTAATGAAACCAAAAGCCTTTTGAATCCATCTAATAACTTTTTGTTTTGTCATTTAATGTATATATAAATTCCAAAATAATTTATAATAAATATATTTGTCGGGTAAATTATTTCAATAAATTTAATATTTAAATGCATGTTACCAAAATTACAATTTTATATATTGTCATTTTCATACAATTTGAAAATATAAGCGTATTACCTAATTAACTGTTTATACAGCTACCAATATTATAAATGCGTTGAATATATCATATGCATTTTTTATCTAATTTAGAAATACATAATTATTGATAATTTTAATTGAAATATACCTACTTGGCTACTATTCGAGGTACTCGAATATTCGAAAACTCCTAAAAGTTAATTTACTTATTATTAATAATTATTGAATTATGTCCTTTTCATTATTTGAATGAAATTGTTAAGATAAAATAAAATAAAAATAAAAAGTACAAACAAAAAAGAAAAAGACGAAAACTTCAAATTTAAGGCTGATGTTGGCGAAAAACAAATTTGAAATATAGTACGTCTTCATGGTTTTGAAACAAAATATCTTTGTTATTAATAACTTCAAAGTATTGTAATAGCGTTAAGTTTATGTACAAATGATAAAGAAAAACATAGTCAAAAATTGAGGTCAACATAAGGCGCGATATTCGAGGTATTCGAATGTTCGCTATACTGACGTTAATATTCGAAAATCTCGAATATCGAATAATGTCAATATTCACGGCATTCGACTATTCGCGGATGATATTCGCCCCTCTCTAATTTTTATGGTAGGATTCTGGATTAAGTTCCTGTTGTACAGAGTAACGTAAATACTGTTGTTGGTTTATCTAGTTGGTCTCCTTTAGAATAAATTAATTTATTTCCTTTCAGTCTGATATCTATTATTAAATGAAAGCCATATAATACATTTTCAACGCTCGACAGTAATGAAATCAGTTATAAATATTTGAATGTAACAGAGAATCTCGAAAGCCCTAGTCTTCAACCTGCGCGGTGACCTGTTTCCATATGCAGTGTTAATTCATTGCCGCTGACTACGCACCTCATATGTGTAGATTACGGTCCTAACAAATAAGTATAAAACAAATGTTATAGCTGTTAATTGTATCACTATCTCCTTCTCTCTGCCTCTGCTTCAAATATGAAATCGTCCATGTGCTTCGAATTTCACGCTGTAAAACATATTAATGTGGTCGAATAAATTAATTATAATTTATGCCGTATTTTACATTAATTATAATTATTTATAATTACCTAAATCAGTGTCGTTTTTATGCACTGTAGGTATTTTATTTTATATTAATTATACTTCATTAATTGTACCAGTTTGGCAACTATGTAAATGATAGGTGTAAATATTTTTATTATAAATGGCCAGCAAAAAGTCCAGCCTCATTGTAAAATATTGTAAATGCATAGTTTGTGAATGTTATTTGTTAATTTAGTTTATTTTACAGATATAAAAACAATCCAAATATATTATTATTATTTGTCTGATTCAAAACATTTTCAGTTTACGAAAAGTAATAACATTTCAAACTATTTCCACAACTCGCTAAATGACTTTTTAAATCGTTTATCGTCGTAAAACATTAAATTATTTCAGGGAAAAATGCTTCAAATAAAAGTCGTAGAAAATGAGGTCATACAAAAGTAAAAACGATACCGAATTTTGATATGAGTATTACTATGAAAAAATTTAAAACTATTATAATTTTCATTCATAATAAAAATGTATTCTCGCTTCTTTAATTGAGACTCTCACACAACGACATTACTTACACGCGTGCATCTACAATTTCAACATTATACTCTAAACGTCGATTCCAAACTGAAACAATCTAAGCCAACATGATTTAGCTGTCGACTGTCAGAATGAAAATGATGTATGTGCATAATATGTAATTAACTTTAAATAAAAATTGCACTATTTAAACTTCTAACCACAAACCACGTGTTGCTAAACGCCAAGTATAATTTTCGTTCGTCAGCGTGAGATTTGTCGTTCGAATGAGTGATGTTGGGCTAATCGCAATGGCAGCCAACTCGGATTTGAAATTATTGACATGAAAACTTCAATTACATATACCATAGTAGGACCGCGAATGGGGTAGGTGGCTCAGTGGTATCGAGTCGGCCTGTGGATCTTGAGAACCCTGGTTCGATCCCCACAGCCGACAAACAATTTTCACCAATTTAAAAATCTACCTCCACTAATATCTTTGGATGACGCCTGGTAACCGCACTTCACGCGAAAAAATATATCACTTACCGAGATCTGCTTAGGCAGAGTGTCACGCCCAGTGATGGGTAAAAGGCGTGATGATATATTTATTTTATTTATTTATAGTAGGACCGCTTTTAGAAAATAAAATCAGTGAGAAAATATGGGATGTACCCATTATGTTTTCCTATTTTGATTTAAAGTATTTTTTCTAAAATAATTTAGAAGCGTTTACGAGCCAGAAACATAAGTACATCTTTGGAATATAATAAAAATTGTATTAGTGTCTCGCCAGCTTACAAATTTCATATTAAATTAGGGAATCCTTTGAGTCTACATGACAACTAAAAATAGCTTTTAGTACCTGTAAACTAAACAACATTCCTTACAAGTTTATCGTAAAAGGCTTTATTGTGGATTATTTAATAAAATAACTATTTCTAACTTAAATAAATAAACAATAGGTATTTAAATATTATACAAAGTTTTCATACAAATTAGTGAAGTAGCCATGAAACTATTTCTGATTTCTGTAGCAAGTGGAATGCAGTATAGCATCAGAATAAGCATCACAATCCACGCAGTAGAATCCTGCATCCACTACTCGATATAATAAACGAATCCTTATATATCCATTCCAATTTATTTCCGTGCTCACATAGATTACACATATACACACACGCCTCACACATATATTCCTGCTTTCGTTTACCATTGCTGCCACCATTTATAGCAGGACGAGAAATGAAACCCCTGCAGAAATGCTTCTCACTTAAAATACCCAACTTCGTTACCAATTAGAGAATTTAAGTTACGACTAGTAATATTCAAAAAACAATAAAAACAAAGCTTCTAATAAATGTATCCTTCTAACAAACAAAAAATTATATTAAATAGAATTTTCTTGATCTTATTTGACAAATGTATATATTAGGAAGAGAATTCACCACACGTCACTGTCAACCAATAGGATCACGAATTTGTTTGAAAATGAACCAATGAAATTCACATTTCGTCGGAAATTCATCACTAGTGAAATTTCATCGGAAATACCACTGTTATTAATATCCTTGGTTACGAATAAAATAAATGATATTTTCAATATTTTCATAAACGTCAATTTTGAATATTAAATGTATACTGAAAAAATGTAGAATTTTCATCACTGTGCAAATAAATACCTAACCATTCTTGTTAATTAACTCTTGTTTGGTAAATTCTCAAGCCGAATACAACTCGTAGTATGAAAATTGACAGATAATATTTTGACATAAATGTACATTCGTTGTTATGGAAATAGGAAACACAACTCGTGCTTCGCACTCGTTATGTTTCCATTTCCATAACAACTCATAATTTATGTCAAAATATTTTCAGCAATTTTCATACTACTTGTTATATTATATATGGTAACATCACTCTATGTTTTATAAAATAATTACTCAAACATTCTTATCCTAATATATCAACAACCAAATTCTAGTCCCCTCTATATAAGTTCATTTATTTATAAGACTCAGCATCTTTCATCACGTAACAAACCTTCAATCACATCCATCCATTCACTCCTCTGTTTAATTACTTTTCATAAGACGTACGTTTCACATGCTCAAATTATTCCAAGATTATTTAAAGAATTAGTCTTGGTTCAACATTCTCATCCAGATATTCTATCCTCGCTTCAGCCACATTCACGTTGTCAAGCTCATTTATTCCTCATACGTAATAAATCTTCAATTACATCCATCTATTGGGGTAGGTGGCTCAGTGGTATCGAGTCGGCCTGTGGATCTTGAGAACCCTGGTTCGATCCCCACAGGCGACAAACATTTTTCACCAATTTAAAAAATCTACCCCTGTGGCTCCTCCACCACTAATATCTTTGGAGGCCGTGATTTGACGGCTGGTAACCGCACTTCACGCGCAAAAATATATCACTTACCGAGATCTGCTTAGGCAGAGTGCCACACCCAGTGATGGGTAAAAGGCGTGATGATATATTTATTTATTTATTTATTTATTCACTATACACCTTTTTCATTAATATTTCATTCGATTTAGGTTTTACTGGGTGCGGCACTCTGCCGAAGTAGGTCTAGGTAAGTGATATATTTATGCGCGGTAAGTGCATCAAAGACGTTAATGAAGAGGGAACCACATGGGTATTTTTATATGGTGAAAATTGTCTGGTGTGGGAATTGAAACTATCCATATTTATTGATTTATTTTGCTACTCTGCACAACATAAACTTAATCCTAATTCACTAACTGTGAAATAAGTAGTAATTGGCATTTGAATGAATAAATATGTGATGTGTTTAAAATATAAATATTTGAAAGGAATCAGCGTTGGTTAAATGTATGTTATACTCGTACATTGTGATTGGCTGTTGAGAGAGAGTTCGAGTCCATCCCGCAATCATTTGCATGTTTTGACCAAGCGTGAATCGCACCAATCTATTCTACGCGAATTTGTAAATCCAAATTCGCGAATCTAGTTGATAGTCGATACCTGCAAACTGGTCGATTCGGGATTCGCGATCCGCCAATCTAAATTGATATGCATGTATGCAGATACGGAAACTTTCCAACTTAATTGTATTTTACGGATTTCATTTTATCCGCGCTGCGGCTAAAAAACTAAAAGCCGTTTAGCGATTAATTTCGTGTTATATGTTACGCAAATAACGCATTAATGTGATCGACAAGCATAGCAGCGAACAGCGAGTTCGTGGAGAGCTCCAGCAGTTCGAGCAGCGCTGATGATGCGTGCAAAACGCCTGATGGAAAAATTGCTTTCGGCTCACGCTGTTTGTGTTGATGTGGACGTTAACTGCCTTCCATTCCCCCCTCATTCAACTGATGAATTTTAGATCATTTGTTATATTTATTCATTAGCAAACATAAAGTCATTTATTCAATGTTCTTATGGGTGTTTTACGAACCAGGCTCATCCCCAATTAGAATTATTTGTTTATTTTGTAATAGGGATTAAATTCCTGTTGTACAGACTAGCATAAATACATAAATCAATGTAAAAGTAAAAGACGTACATAACATTTTTATCCGGTTGCTATTAAAATTAATAAATAATATCTAATCATATCACAGCATTTTTAAATTTTAAATTCGTTAATTAATTTCTTGGTTCGAATGTCTAACAGCAATTGTGTGGAATTGACTTTCAAAACAAACGCCGGCCGACGCTCCTTCCTTTTCTTATGCGTTTAGATGAGTTATTAGAGAAGTGGGCGTAAATGAATGAAATGTTGCGTGATGAATGACTGCGCTTGTGATGAATAAATAAACTTCTGTACACTTTTGTCAAACGTTTCTAAATTATTTTCGAAAAGATGGTTGAAATAAAAGTGGTAGAGAATTTAGTTTTATTTAAAGTATTTTTATCTTATCCTGATATTAAAATTCCATTTCGGACAATGTGCGTTTTACGTTTGGCGTTTCCTTAGAGTGGTAACAGCGAGGGTTTGGGACAGAGGGATGGTTTTATTTACTCCTCTTCTTGGAGTTCTTTGAGGCAGTGTACATTGCGGCGGATGGCGGGAAAGTAGAAGCCAGAGGGCGGCAGAACGGCAGAAGAGAGCAGCAGTACGTAAGTGCCCCTGTACCCGCCTTCTGCAGCCTAATGTCGTTTGAAGTCTCACTGATTTTTATGTCAACACGCAAAGCGAATTTGCTAACCTGTTCAGTGTTCAGCACTCAGAGAGGACTCAGGACTGCAGACGAAGGATAAGTCTGCATTTCTACCGACCACCTACAGACCAATATTATTTTAAAATTGCTTCATGAATAATTGCAGCGCGTAAATATTCCCTTGTCTCAATAAGAACCTTTCAGAATCCCAATTTTGATGGCTTCCACAATAGGGTCTGACCAAAGTTATGATTCTAAATAAAAATCAAAATAATCGAAATTTATTCATCTGTCAGTTTCAAGACAAACACAAATATAAAATTCACATTCAAAAACAAGCGTAGTACAACATTCCATTCCTTTCTCATCTTTTAATTCGGTTTCAGTTTTTTACGATAAAGTGTCTAACTCTCGGTCATTTTCATTCTTGTCTATTTAAATTCGTTGTTAGAGGAGTGAGCGTGAATTATTTAAGATGTCTTGAGCATGTGAAACATACATCGAATGAAAGATTAATAAAACAGGTGTTTGGAGTGAATGGAAGGATGTGATTGAAGGTTTGTTGCATGTTTCATGTTCCCAAATGTGATGAATAAATGAGATATGAATTTCGTTAAAGCTATGATGGTGTGTTAGGATGAGAATGTTTGACGAGGACTAAATATTTTTGAATCTCTGTGAATTTTTCTAGGGTTTGTGGTAACGTATTTAATTGGATATAATATGATGTTGTGTATACAGAATTGAATCTCAAATTGAAAATACAATGTAATTATAAGATTATTAAGCGCAGGCGATGCTGCCTTCATTTCTTATAGATTAGTTGTTAGAGAAGTGGGCGTAAGTGAAGATTTACAAAACAGGTGTACAGGAGCTAATGGATGGATGTTTGTTGCGTGATGATGGATTTTGGTTGTGAGGAAAGAAAGAGTTCGTATGGAGGAAGTGTTAATGTGGTCGAAACGAGTATCGTGTGTCAGGATGAGAATGTTGATGTGAACTGATGCGCTATGAATGTTTCAGGGGTTCGTGCTGCCCCATTTAATGGGATATAGCGTATGTATGTATAAGATTATATGTAATTTTATTATTTCAATTCGATCTTCGATATGGGATTAATTCCCTGTTGTGCAGATTGTCAAATAAAAAGTCATCAAAAAAAATGTATTGTAAAGTGAGAGAATATTCGCTGCACTTATTCAGTAATTTAAATTATAAACGGCGTCATTAAAACACAATACTTATTCTAATGCTTATCTCTTTATAAAGCTAAAGCATTCTTCCTTTGTGCAACGCGAGGGGCAAAGCTTGGAGGTTGGACTCCCCGTTATTACCAACTTCCTGCCTATTTTCCGCCTTCGCAGGACTCACGACTTTATCGCAGGAATTGTGAATAACTAGATTTCCTAACAATAACTAGTTAAGAGTCAAATGAATAAATAAGCACCCAGTCATGCTTCTCTTTTTTTCAACGGAACTTTGTCATTAAGATAATTTACCAAATAATTTTATTATACCTATAACAATACTTCAATACTTCATTACACTAGTTGAAGTTAGTTTTTTTAATGATTAGCCGATTTCAAGTAATATTTTATTTATCTTAGTACAAATATCTGATGCTTGTTCTGTGCATTTTGTGTGTAATTTGTTTGTCTATTAAAGGAATTAGAGCTAATGGTTTAAACGCAACACGAATTGTGTTTTTTCAATGGTGGAACAATGGTCCAATGGCCGATTAATAATAAACTTTTTCTATTTGGGATCAAAGCCTTCGGAGCTTTGCAAAAACAATGAATAGCTTCTTTACTTCATCGCGTATCGCCACTTTGTTTTATCGTAAATTCAATTTTGTGTTCAATGTGTTGATTTGAAAATATTTTCTCTTGAACAAAACAGAAAAAAGTTTGCCCGAGAAATGTTGTTTTTATTCGTTTGAAATTTTTAAGTATCAACAAAAGAAGCTTTGATCAGATGGATAACTTCAGGTTCTGGCGAACTATTGATTTTCAGGTTAAAATACTTTTATGATCTTTCACATCAGAAATCACTTGTTAATACAAATATAAATCAATACTGATTACTTTTTACACTTTTTATGTTACCTAATTACATAAATATATATTTATTTATTTTCTACGTATAAGAATCCTTTCAATAATGTACTCGTTTACAAATAATGTTTACATTTTGTGTGTGATGCATACAAGTGTACTCGCAATAATAGCAGTAACTATGAATTTTGTTTTGCCTTTTCACAAAGCATTGAACAATAGTGTACTGATTAATTTCTCCATTGATTTGAAATAAACCAACAACGTATATTAGCCTGGTGGAACGTAAAAAATCACTACACATTTATGTTAAAAGTTTTAATTGAAAAAAAGAAAAGCAAACATTTTACATTGTTGTTTTAAAAATTGGATACTATTAAAAATCGACATTCACTGATTTGCTCTGTTTTCCTAAATTTTAGATTGCGCCACTATGCACGGACTTTATAAAGAAACACATCAAGACTGAATCAAACAATAGTATGACATATTTATTTATATGCAGCAGGAAAAGTACTACATTACTACATGATATGTATACTTTTAATCATCATTAAAATTACCTCTATGGCTCCTTCGTGATTTGATTCCCACAGCCGACAAATAATTTTCACATCGTTAAAACTACCCTCCACTAACATCTTTGAGGTCGTAATTTGACGGCTGGTAACCGCACTTCACACGAAGAAATATATCACTTACCGAGATTTGCTACGGTACTAAAAATGTGTACCACAAGTAAAGTGCAAATAAAGTAAATAAAGTGTATGGGGTAGGTGGCTCAGTGGTATCGAGTCGACCTGTGGATCTTGAGAACCCTGGTTCGATCCCCACAGCCGACAAACAATTTTCACCAATTTAAATCTACCCCTGTGGCTCCCCCGCCACTAATATCTTTGGGGGCCGTGATTTGACGGCTGGTAACCGCACTTCACGTGAACAAATATATCACTTACCGAGATCTGCTTAGGCAGAATGCCACACCTAGTAATGGGTAAAAGGCGTGATGATATATTTATTTATTTATTTAAGTAAAGTGCAAATATGTTTTTTCAAATTCATTAGAACAATGTATCCTGAAATATTGAAACAGCCTGTATAAGCATGTAGATATAGTTACTAAAGGTAGTAAGTGAGGCACATACACAACCTAGCGAGTTCGTTTAGCTGTGGATTTGAATCTGGGTCCCTTTATTTGGTTGATTGATTTTCTTGTCCTCCGATTATTTGTTCCGGAGTTATCGTGAATACAAATAAAATACCAACCCACTGACACAAACACACACATTACGAAATACTCCCACCCTTTCAAATGGGTTTCCTATTTGTTAAATAGCCTCGGTAAAACGGTTACCCGCCGTCAAATCACAGCCCCCAAAGATGATAGTGGAGGAAGCCACGGGAGTAGATTTAATTTAGTGAAAATTGTTTGTTTGCTGTGGGAATCGAACCTGGGTTTTCAAATTCATAAAAATAGTATTTATTTTGCAAAATCTTAAATGGAGTGTTCGATAAATTGTATTAAACATATTAGCTAGTAGCACAAGCTCTGTTTTTGGGTGTTTTAAGAACACGGTTTTAACATGTTAAGAGATAGCTAAAACACCCAAATACACTGCTCTTAAAACAGCCAAAAACAGAGCTTGTGCTACCAGCCATTGTGATTGTGGCGTGAATATTTGATGAATTGGAATGCAAGAATGCTGAATACAGTCACCAATGTTCATATTTGAAAGGTGACATTTTATTTTTAGCTGATTTTTAATATCTTTCAGTGAGTGCAGGCGTTTATTTTCAAATGTTTCAGTAGATTCAGTGGAGTAGATTTGTAGTGTGGTTATTTATGTGCTCGGAAACAGCAATTTCCTGCAACGGAAATAATAAAAACACCAAAAATTTTCGATGATAATATATACAGCGTTATAAAGATACTTGTCTTGCGTACCTGTTTACCGAAAACTCCAACGAACACAATAGGGGTCAACGGGGGTGTAAAATACAAATAGTTCAAATAACACTAGCTATTTCTTTTTAATTCTTATTATTATTCCAATCTGATTTTGAAATATTTTAGCGAAATATTAACCATATGTTATAAATATATTACCCACAAAGTTCTTTCTCTGTTCTTAGTTGCCTAAACTCATACTTGTTGTATCAATGGGCTAGAACAGATTAAATGCAGTATGCATTTTAAATCGAAGTATTATAACCTTATGAAATCTTGGCGAGATAGCCAATGAATTTATACGAGTATTCCAAACTGATATAAGAAAACAGATAGATTGAACGTTACAAATTTTACTTTTCAAAAGCTGGATTTATAATGAAGTACCGCAAGAGGTAACACAATTGAAGCAAAATTAGAAGCAAGTGAAGTGAATTTGATGATTTATAGTAAACGCACAAGTTATAAGTTTATAAATTTCTACTAATTATACAATTTTGCGATAAATTTGACAGATAACAATTGATAATATTGGTCACGAATTTCTACAACATCAGATGATCCAAGTTATGCAAAATTGCTGAGTTCTTATTGGTCAGAGAAAGAGTACTTTAGGTAACAAGTTGGTTATCTCTTGCTTTATTATAAATTATTATTTTGCTTAACTTTTTGAGTTTCTGCTACTAGTCGTATTACTTTTTACCATTACTTCATTATGTATCCAGTGTAATGCCAATAGGAATGTAATTTCATTTGTTTTGGATTTTTGTTAGGCCCTGCAATAATTCTTTAAGTTGGCGTCTGCGGAAAACCTAAGTTTTTTGAGAAATTCAATATAATTGGACAAGAACAAAATGGAATGATCGATGAACGTATTCTATCAGTGCAGAGTGCATCATAGGGGTTGGTCAAAACCCAGAATCAGCTCTATTAGTTGTGCCTGCTGCGCGAATACCCACAAGTTGATTACTTCTAATACGTGGGTTTGATAAGAACACAAGCAGAGGGGCGATTTTCATCATGAAAATAAGAGGGTATCTCTCAGATTCAGTTCGGATTTGGTTGCGATGTCTCCAAGCAGGAGCCGTCTGCCTGTCATGTCACAACATGTCACACCGACAAACACTCGCGCGCGAAGAGACGGATTCAGTCAAATTCATACCATAAATATTAATAAAATACCACGATATTTTAAGCCTGTTTATTTTTTGTGCTTGTTATGATTATATACCAGAATGTTTTCAAAATATTTCAACATAGATTCATGCAAAAATAAACACTGAGGTATTGGTTTCCATATTACGTATTTTATGAAATAATTTAGTTCGGTTTGCTGCAATGTAACAAAGGGAGCATTCGAATTGTCAGTGAATGCGGACCTGACAGGGGCGCGTCCCAACAGCTGGTGACATATAAGGGTGTCTGGGGTTGTTCGTCAGCGCGTCACAGCTACTGTTAGCGTTACGGCGCTTGCTGGATGAGTCACCAGGGTACATCTGTTGCCACCGCAAGACGCAAGCAACTCTCGTCATTGTTACAATTTAATATTTGCTTTATTATATTGCAACCTACATTTTAATACGGTCTTCGTTCTAGCTCTTTGCAAGTACATTGTTTTCTGATTACGCGTATTGACAAATAACAACAAAAAGAAATGCAGAGACTGTAATCTGTGTCTCACAATTATTACTAAGTTTTATGTACACATTCTAGATGTTAATAATACGAGTTTCAATATTTATTTAATTTTGTAGCCCGCTGTGCCATTGTTTAAAGTGACGGGACTAAAATGAGCTTTTTTCTTCCGTTGCCGATAACGACGGGAGAAAATGTCCTGCTACCAAGAATATTATACTCTATTTGCAAAGGGAAGAAAAATGAAACAAATTTCAATCATTCTTTATTAATAAGAATAAATATCTGTTTTAATTACTGGAAACAGGATAAAAAGTCCTTAAGCTACGATTTACAACGAGCTTTATTAAACTTATTAAACATTAAAATAACTCTTTTGGAGCCGTGATTTGACGGCTGGTAACCACATTTCACGCGTATGAATATATCATTTAACGAATTTTGCTACGGCAAAGCGCCACACTCCATAAGATAGAAGGCGTGATGATATATTTATGAATTAATTCATGTTAGCCAGCATTTCCCACGGTTGAATCGCCATCGGACTAAACAGAACCTCACTTGGAAATTGGTTTTGCAAATGTCGCCCTATCAGTCATTCATGACGAATGTTACTTTGATGTTATTTAATCAGTAAAACACAGTACTCTTGAAACGTCCCTTCTTACAAGATCAGTTAGAAATTAGGTACAACATCTGTAGTGGCCGTGTGCGAATGTGTGCATTAGGGTTTATTCTGGCACATTAAGAGCTCTGCGTCCTCTGTGGCCTCCCACCGTAGGCTGAGTGGAAATCATCAACTAGCACATATAATCCGATCTACGAACTACCAAGCGCAAACATTTAATCTGCGCAATATGATGATGATGACGATGACCATGACCGTATAACTAAGAACCTACTCTACAAGAAATTCTTTTGAATTTAATTAAGAAATAAATATTTAGTAGAACCTATGTTGAATCATTTCTTTATAGATTCGTTGTTTGAGAAGTGGGCGTAAGTGAAGATTAACGAAACAGTTGTACATGAGCGAATGGATGGATGTGAATAAAGGTTTGTTGCGTGATGATGGATTTTGGTTGTGAGGAAGGAAAGAGCTCGTATGGAGGAAGTATTATTGTGAGTGGAACGAGTATCGTGTGTCAGGATGAGAATGTTTTGTGAATGTTTCAGGGGTTCGTGCTACCCCATTTAATGGGATATAGTGTGATGTTATGTATGTATATGTTGAATGAAAGATTGATGAAATTGAGTGTGAGAGATTGCGTGAGATGAGCTTGAAAGAATGTACGGGTAATTATGAATCTAAATTGCTTAAAATTAGCTAAAATTTTTGCTTTAAGTCATTTCGGACACGAGGAATTCAATGCCGTTAAGCGCATCTTCATATCTGGTTTAGTTTTTACGATAGAGCCTTCGAAAAACTTAAGTTTTTCCTAATTTTATCCCATCACAAGATGACGATACAAAATTTTGATAGAACTCACAACTTAAACGCACTAAACATTTACCAAACCAGTGTTACTAAAATGTACATTTTATATACATATGTATGGGGTAGATGGCTCAGTGGTATCGAGTCGGCCTGTGGATCTTGAGAACCCTGGTTCGATCCCCACAACCGACAAACAAATTTTCACCAATTTAAAAATCTACCCCTGTGGCTCCCTCTCCACTAATATCTTTGAGGGCCGTGATTTGACGGCTGGTAACCGCACTTCACGCGACAAAATATATCACTTACCGAGATCTGCTTAGACAGAGTGCCACACCCAGTAATGGGTAAAAGGCGTGATGATATATTTATTTATTTATATACATATGTATGTACCTACCTATAAATACTTTTCTAATGAGTGAGAACCCCACGATCGACAACTGATTTCCCCACATTTAAATTATCCCTATGGCTAAATTCAATAACAAACATGGCCCATAATTACAAATACATTGAGAAATCCAAATAAAAATACATTAACCGTGTTTACATATTCTTATTTTATTTTGATATCGGACAGAATTTACATTAGCTGCGGTGTATCGTAATTTTATCAACATGTTGAAATGTCAGTTTGATTTGGAAATGAAATTTTTGATTTGAGCACAAACAACAGCAATATTTTTATAACAAATAAATTATAATAAGTATATAATATCATTTATAAATTGAAACTCGTGTGAATTATTATTTTAATTTATTTTGTATTATATAAAATTGTACAAATAAATGCGTTTATTGACTTGCTGGTAAATTAAAATTTAATAAACACACGCAAAACATTTCATTATTTTAAATTAATGCTGTTATAATTTCGCAGAAATTGTTCCAAAAATAATTATTGCGATAAACATTTTATAAAATGCTTCTAGCTGTATTTATTGACACAATTGGAATTACTTGCGCTGAAAATGATGAGAAACTCAACGGTGTCACTTTTAGACTCGTACAGTGATGATGCGGTAAGTTTGGAATAAAGAAAACATAACTGGCAAGAAAAATTCGAAAAACTTCTGTACAGTAAATATAAAATTTAACTTTTTCGTTTATAAGTTAAATAAAGCACAAGAAATTCAATGCCGTTGACCACATCTTCATATCTCGTTTAGTTTTTGAGAGATACCTTCAGAAAAGTACAAAATCTGTAGAATAGGAAAAATTTAATTTTTCCGGACACTATATCTTAAAAACAAAACAATATATGAAGATGCACTTAACGCCATTGAATCCCGCGTGTTCCTTTTGACTTGTAAGCAGTAACTGTATTCTTTAAAATTCTTTCTCGTCGTATATTGTCTCGAAATTTAAGTTACCTAATTGAAGCATGAGAAATTCAATGCCGTTAAAATCGCGTGTCCTTTTTCAAATATAACATGATTTAAAATAACTTTCATAGAAACTCTCGTCCTCTTTCTTCTACGCAATCTCTCACACTTAATTTCAGCAATCTTTCATTCGACCTACGTGCCATTAAATATTTATTGCTTAATTAAATTCAACAGAATTTCTTGTAGATTTAATAAATCGAGAAAAACTGGAACGATGTTATTTGCCTATGGCGTAATTTTCGTGAGACATTCTGTAGCATAGATTTTCCACTGGGCGAAAGTTTTTACATTTTCAGTTAGCTTAAAATTTAGAAAGGGCGACATTGTCATATATTTTCTTATCCGTAATTGTCAAGTTGTCGGAATGTAAAACAACAGTCTAGTACAGAAACAGTGGTAATTCTTATATGGTAATTCGTATACTTATTCGCATTGTTCTTGAGTCGGCTGTAAAAGACGTAACAATAACAGGTCGTTTTCAGTCGTCAAGTGTTCAAGTGTGCTTCACACAAAGGTAGATTAGCTACTCAAAAATTCTTTTGCTTACGAACTCACTTTGCAGTTGTTTGTTCCTCCACTTTTTACTTTTTAATCGCGAGAAAACAACACCGTTTGTGCTGCGCTAGCGTTGTTAGCTATTCGTTGTTCGCTTCTTGTCCATGCGTTACCATGTAAATAAACCAGTCAGCCTCGCATACATTTACAAATAAAACATTATTTCTTTCATAGCGTGTCTCATTCTCTATCATGACTATTGTTTGAAGATTGGGTGTAAGACAAATTAGATGCTTCGAGCATGTGGGACTTTATCGAAAGGAATAGGCGTTTAACATGGGCAGTCAGTTTTTCCTTGCACAAAAGTGACCGATTCATTTTAGACAGAAACACTTGAAACAATTGTAAAAAAAATTATTCGGCATCTAGGTCAGTAATCACATTTTATATTGCACGTGGAATTGATCAAAAAACAAGCTAATGTATGAGATTTTAACTGTCAGGAAAATTTAGTTCATGTGAATAATTAACCATTTTCAATGATGCCAACAATAACTTAAATAAATCACTAATTCATTCAAGATAAAAAATTATACATTTGTTTGTTATTTTTTTATAATTCCTCGACTATATTCCTATAAAGAAGTAATTCTTATAAAACTTTATATTCGATTATTTCGGTTACGAAACGTGCAAAATAAAATGTGATTACTGAATTAGATAGAAAATTTAATGAAATTGAAGAATTTTTGTCTGAAATTAACTGGCTATTTTTGCCTATGTTAAACGCCTATCATGTTACTTCTGTATGTAATATAATACTATGAAAATAGTTTGACAATATGAAAATAAATAATGGAAATGACCGTTTAATAAAAAAGAAAAATGTTCAGTAGTTTTTTGTTATTGTTAATTAAATATAATAGCGTTAAATTATACCTATCCGGTTCATTTAGCTTTCGAATCCGTTTTGATTTGAAATAAAAATGGAATATTTTGTAACGTTGATTAATCAAACAACAGGTGTCAGTGTTCATGATTTACATATCAAAGAATCAAAATCAATTATAGAAAAAACGGAAAAATGATAAAGGGACTATTAAAAATGTACTCGTATATCGCCATCTATGACTGAAATTAATTAAACCAACACCAATACGTATTGATCGTTTTTTATAAACTAAATTTCGAATTCACCTGGAAGTGTAGTCATTTTACATACCAGAATCAGTTTTCGCCCAACATTCTCGCCACACCATCCTCGCTTCAAACACATTCAAAATTACACATGTTTAATTCATCTATTACTTATGTCTATTTCTCTAATTTTAGCAAGGAAATATTGAAAACTACAAGAAATAATAATTGAAAATTAGAAAATTTCGGAACGATTACTTGGTAATGCGCAACACATGGTAGTGAAGTAAAAAACCTAAGTTGAGGTTTAAGGATGCTTTTAACAAAATTGAAAATGATTTGTGCAATACGACATCGAAAAAACCTAACCCGGGAAGATTAATGGAAGAACCAGAAAACATATTGTGACAAACCGACAAATGGCCAGACGAATTGGACGACAAAAACTTTCTGCCCATTTCTCTTTAACATCAATTAACTTACTATTAATATAAAAACAAAGAATGTATTTTACACATTTCGCACCGTTTACTTTTTCGTTTGTTTTATTTGAAGCGTAACAAGTACATGTTGGATGGAAATGACTGATGGAATTATGAATGTGAATGGTGCACCTGGACAGGAAAGATTAATTGCAAGAGTTTGCGCTATTCCATTTCATAGTTACAAAGCAAATGAATTGATGGAGTATAAACGCAGTGATCGAGTAATAATGTGAATAAATAATGAACAAACAGTGTCCACAATTGAACAATTCGGCCAAATATGAATTTCATCATTTAATATCTTGTTAAACAGAAGTACGTGTAAAATTCGGGGTGAAAAGGATGGACGAATTGAATTGCCGATAATTTATCTCCCAAATAGCATAATTTAGATATTAAAATGTGTGTATTTGTATTTGTAACACCAGGAGTTTGGCAGTTCTGCAGTTCGGCAGTACGCCAGTTCGCCAGTCGGATTGTGGATATGTGCTCATGCATGATACATGAGAATTTAAAAGTAATTTAATACCATTATATTTGTTTATGCATCGTGACAATTTGATTTATCGATTTAATTTTTAAACCCACTTCATTCTACGTGATGAAAATTCATTTACAGAATCGGAACAACATGAATTTTATTACGTTGTAAACATGTCTCAATGCTGTTTTAAAAATATATTTACATTGCTGCTATGAACATTTGCGGTATGGTAATTGCACTGAATAAACAACAAAACTGCGCACGGCACAATACAATACAATTGACTTTGTAATTTACAAACACTAACTTCAGTTGTTATAACATTATTTTTAGCTACAGGGTGTTGCAAAATTATCGCAATTTAAATATATATTTATTATTTAATGTTACGATTACAACGCAAAACGAATTTTTTCGATATTCATACTTGAAGCGTGCCACTGGACTGATATGTTACAATAAAGCATAAAAATTAAAGTTTGTATACGAATATGTATCTAGAAAATAACAGCGTACGAATACGAGTATGAAGCCTAAATCTCCAAATGCCAATGAGAATAATGTCAGTCTATATAATATCGTATGACGGAATGAATCAGATTTTGGGAATAATAACAATTATCGTATTAGGACGTAGTTAATCATTTGGCTGATTATCATGAATGCGTTGTATTGAATCATGACAGCTCGTATTGTTATTGTAATTAGAATGATGGATTCGATGCGATTGCGATATGCTTCGGTCTCGAATCTCGAGTCTCGGATCTCTGTGCTTGCAGTCTCACAAACGCTATAATTAATTGGTGCTTCCACCAACATCGGATTCATCCGAAACTCCTACGTAGGTACGAGTATTAACTGAACTACATACGAGTATGTATGTTTTCTATATATTGCTTATTTTCTGACCGGTGTGCTGTGCAAAAATATTTTAAATATATTTCATAAATAATTGTATTGAATAATATATGTCTTCGTACATAATTCATATTCCATGAAGCAATATGTAAAGTGGCAATCACATCAATATGTATAATAAAAATTCTAAAAAAAAAAACAATAAATTTAGCGAATTACCTCCTATTAGGTATTGTGCTAAAATTATTTAATAACATTATGTGGTTTTTACATGGTAATGCCATTTATTATTCGTATAATCCTTGGAAAATATGAAAATTTACACAATAACAAAATATTCAATTACAGACAGCTAATGAAAATGCACATTTATAATTTACAATTTTATTCATATTAAAATGACCTCTGTTGCTCCCCTACCACTATTATCTCTAAAGGCCCTGATTTAACAGTTGGTAATGTACATAAATATGATATATTTATTTATAATATTTTAGTTATTGCGTTGTTCATCAGGTTGTCAACCCCAATGGCAGTAGAGGCTTGTAAAGGGAAAACATCAACATTACAAATGCTGATAAATTTATCTGAAATTTTCGGTATCAGTTTATAAATAATTCACCGTTAATGAAATAGCAACGTGTAAAGTTTGTCAGCTTCTAACAGAATTTGTAAAGTGTATAGTTTCAGTTCACAGATTGTTAAATTAGTAATTTTACTAACAGTGTAATATAGTTTAAGCTCATAGTTGATGCCGAGAAGTGCAAGCCAACGAACGATGAACGAGAATCCGAGTTTGTAATAATATGTAAACTACTTATTCCGAATTTGCTAAGAATATATGAAGAGGAACATCAACCAGAATTTCAAAGAAAAATTGGTCAATTTAGAAATTTAGCGAATTTATGAATGGGGAAGTCAAGGAGTGATCCTGCAGGAGCCGCCCTCCTCGACGAAATACGTTGTCGAGCGCGTGATCTGACAGGGGGATTAAGAAATTTTGACGTTTTGTAACAAATCAGGTCATGGCACAAATTGATTACGTTGTTATTTATTGTTCTTTATTACACAGTAGAAACTTGTCAAAAATTGTTTCATCGCCAGTTGATTTATTGCAATGGGGCGGTTGAGCGGATAGCCGAGTAGCAGGCAGACTGGATATCGGATAGCAAAGAGATACTCCCTGCCCGATTCGGTACAAATTCCTCTTAAGCTGATGGGATCCACTAGGAAAGGAAACAATCATGGCCCAATTCGACTGGGTTTTCAAATAAATAAATTTTACCGGCTCTTAAGCTTTTGAGAACCACAAAATTGCTCTTAAAATACTACCACCATTTTGAAAACTTTTAGAGTTCATAGAAAAGCAGAATTTAATTCTCTACAACTTCATTTATACTTAATACGATGAAACTAATATAATAAAATCATATTATTAAATATGTTTTCTTGCTTGTTATCCGGCAGTTCAGTGGTGTGGTTAGCTTGAATCCCGCTTCAGCTAAAAATGTATGAATTACCACATTGCGACTCGGTGACTAATTCGGCTTGATTTCCTATTGTACAGAGTAACATAAATAAATCAATGTTCTAAGCCATTTCAAACATGTTAATCACGCTATGTTACAACAAATTAAACAGTTTTTAAACATTTATTCATTATTATTAGAGATGGGCGAATATCATACGCGAATAGTCGAATGCCGCGAATATTGACATTATTCGATATTCAAGATTTTCGAATATTAACGTCAGTATAGCGAACATTCGAATACTTCGAATATCGCGCCATATGTTGACCGCAGTTTTTGACTATGTTTTTCTTTATCATTTGTACATAAACTTAAAGCAATTACAATACTTTGAAGTTATTAATAACAAAGATATTTTGTTTCAAAACCATGAAGACGTACTATATTTCAAATTTGTTTTTCGCCAACATTTGAAGTTTTCGTCTTTTTCTTTTTTATTTTAATTTTATTTTATCTTAACAATTTCATTCAAATAACGAAAAAGACATAATTAAATAATTATTAATAATAAATAAATTAACTTTTAGGAGTATTCGAATATTCGAGTACCTCGAATATTCGAGATCTGATTAATATTCGTATTCGATATATCTCTAATTATTATTATTATTATTATTACTAATAATTTTATAAACATACACCTGTTTCACCAATCTTTTGTTCAACGTACGTTCCATATTCAATAATGATTACTAATTCAAAAAGATTAGTAAATACTTTTACCCATTACTGGGTGTGGTACTCTGCTGTAGTAGATCTGAGTAAGTGACATATTTCTTCTCGTGAAGTGCGGCTACCAGCCGTCAAAACACAGCCTCAAAAATGTTAGTCAAAGGGGAGCCATAGGAGTAGATTTAATTTGATGAAAATTGTTAGTCGACTGTGGGAATCAAACCCGAGCCACCTACCCAAAAAAAGTAAATGTACTACTTTATTATTATTTATATTTAAAAAATATACGTGAAACCAATATAGTTATGTATTTATTATCATGTGTTGATATAATTAGAATCTAGTCTAATAATTTCCAAAGCAAATTTCGGCTTTGACAACGTGAATTGTAAAGTATTGAAAATTCTAACATTCTTTACCGGAACAGGTCTAACTTTTACAAAATGTTGCTTTTTATTTAATTGTAAGCTCAAATGAAAATTTGTCTGCCAGTTCTATACTGGTGATTAAATAAAAAATACAGGATTTATATTCGCCTGCAAAGAACAACATCGCCATTAACAATGTACACAACTAGAGAAAAAGTTACGAGCCACCAAACTGATATTAGAGTCGTTATTTATTCTTATCATCGCATCTTGTATCAAAAGAATATTCCTTGCTCGGGATGATAACTCACAGTCGCAATCACGCGTTCTGTATGTGAACGTTATCCACGGAGGTGTGACTGTGACTGTATTGGCGTGAAGAAAAACGGCTTAAGAACGAAACTCCTGAAGATTTGGATAGCAGTAATTTAACCAGAAAGAGAAGGAATTATCTGATCTTAAATAAAACTCTGGAGAAATGTCATCGACATAATTGCGAAGCAATTACGATAGCTCAGGATATATCGCTAGTGGGAGAACGTAGACCTGACCGGTAATAGGTAGCGAAAAAATTTACGATACTTTATTTGCATTGTAATTGCTTGATGCGAATAAGGAATACATTTCCGCGAAAAAGATATTGATTACAGCGTGATTTAAATATCTATCAACTAAGATCTTGTATATTTTCCGTTGACAAACGTTTTTAAATTATTTTGACATCAAATACTTGAAATGAATGGATGGAATAAATGAACTTGTTATATGGAGGGAACCTGAATGTGGTTGAAGCGAGGATGGTGTGTCAGGGTACTTCTTAGATAAATTTGTTTTCTTTAAAATCCAAGTATTTAACTATCATTTAAATCATTTAATTGTGAAATTAAATAATCCTATTTGACTTTTACGATACAGCCTGTACTCGTAGAATGAATCAAATAGTTCTGCGCAGTTTGAATATATTTAAGGTTAAATTTATGAAATAATTTCTTGTGAAGCTATAAAGACATGATTTTAACATTTAGATTAATGATGTCTCAACGGGAACCCTCCTAGCTATTACTCATTTATTTTTCAATTGCTCGGCATACGATAATGTCGGTAAAGGAGCAATGTATTGTAATGTATTTAACCAAGTAAAATATAGAGATATTTCTTTTAAAAGTTTGTAGAAAACCAGTAACATCATATTCTTCGAAATAAATAATTAGACAATAACAAAACATTGCTGACTTGAAAAATAATATATTTTTCTGCTTTTAATACTTTGTAGAACAAGAGAAATAATAATATAAAAATAAGAGAAAATGTTTTAATGATGAAAATAAGTTTGTAGAATAGTGTATGTGCAGCACTGTAATTATATGATAATTGTGAAGTACGCTTGGACATAAATCAATGATTTGATTTTCAATCTTGAAAAATGAAAAGTAAATACTTGTAGAATACAGCGCGACTTTTGTAGTTCTGCACAAAGGTAAAAAATCCATAATTTCATTCTCGAATCGCTCCAGTATTGGAAAGTGGAAGTGAACAGCGAACTTCACAATCTGTGCGTTTGTGACATTGCGGCAGCGGTGATGGCGGTGACGGCGGTGGTAGTGGCAAGGTGTTAGTATAAAACAACCGTTTATATATTCCCATTTTACCGTTTCGCCCAGTTCAGGCGGTTCTCGGCGATCGGCTGGGGCGTGAAACGAGATTGATTGGATTTGGTGGAGCTGGAGCAGGTTGGCGTTCCGATGCCATGCAGAGCCGGGTTCGTTGAATTTCAATACATTTTAGAGATATGGCAACGGCATCATGTCATGATATATTCATTAGATTTCTCTTGCAATTAATCTTCGCCAAACATTCTTATCCTATAATCCTCTATTATTCCTCTTATATCCATTCTTTTATTATCTCTTTGGAATTTGAAGGCTGGTAACCGCACTTCACGCTAAAAAAACGTATCACTTACTGAGATCTGCTATGGCAGAGTGTCACGTCCAGTAAGTAAGTACAACATTTTTCTCATTCAAAATAATTTAGAAAGTAGAAAAACATGAAATTGCAGATTTTAAAAATCGATTCTTCGGAAAATTTTACATAAATATGGGGAAAAAATCGTGGCGCTCTTGACACGTGGCTACTCTGCCCATGCCTTTCCACGGCCCTGTTCTCTCAAGAATATAAAATTTGGTTAGTGTCTATTCGCGCCGGCCCTGTTTGCGGGTAGTATTTGTCGCTTCTCCACTAGTCCTCGTTCTCAGCGTACATATGTCGTCGGTTATCGGACAGGCGGTGTGGCGATGTGTTGGCGGCGGTCTGGCGGCGGCACCGACCGCTAATATCCTTACATCTGGAGCCAGAGCGTCCGCCGCTGCGCCGCCTGCCTCTGACCGCCTGCCGCCCGTCGCCTTCGGCTGTTATCTGTCTGGTCACGTGTTTACACCGCCAAGCCCACTGTTTCACACGTCCACTCTGCTATTCTACCGTGTGTTGAGAAAATATTGCTAAACATAGATTCTGTTATCTATTACCTAATCCCTGCAGGATTGTCGTATGTCGTGATTCTGTTGTTGCCCTACACAGGAACCACGCTATTCTTCACTTCAACACCAGTGATTCAAAAACTACAACCTTACTGCAATTGGAAGTTACTTCCTGTTCTGCAGCAATAAGAGGGTCATAATTCAAACAAATTCAATTGTTTCTTTTATTTCTCATGGTATTATACAACCAGCTTAAAGCTGGCAATTTAATTTTCGTCTATCTCGTCAATAAATTTGGACTCATTGGATGCAGGTTTTAATTCTGAACATATTTTGTATTTACACCATTGTTCTAAAATTAATAGGGAAGGAACTATCGTTATGTGTGTTGAAAAGAAAAATAATGCCCGGTATAATTTTATTATTGTCTTGAATTTTGAATTTGAAATCAAATGTCACTTGCTCAGCCACTAGGGGTATTTTATTTTCTTGTATAGAAACCATATATTAAAAAATGAAAATTTGGTCCCAGATCCCAATTTGAATCTTGGGTTCTCGATCAGATGCATTTGCGGAAGCGCTGGCATCGTCATCGTCCTGTTTTCACATGGATTCCGAATGCGCAGATGATGTTGTTAAAGACTTTGTGGCTTAGTGATGGGATTATTTAGGTAAGCTATCGAGGAATTTATCTGTGTAAGCGGCAACGTAACGTAAGGGTGTTTGCCAGTCTCCCTGCCGAGCGTAGAGTGGAAAGTGTTCATTCGTTTGGATTAACATTACTGACTCATTTTATTGCCATTGCCCTTGTCCCATTGTTTCCTACAGATATGCGATGTGTACATGTTATTATTTCCATAAAATGGAATCTATTTTTAATGGAATAAAAACTATTGTAAAGTGAAAATGTATTACGAGTATTAAGGTTTGCTATTATATTTTTGTTAACATATACATATAAGAGTACTATTAAAAAGTATGTCTTATTAATAATCATAAATTGTTTTAGAGAAAAAATACTTCAAATAAACACGAAGAAACATTAAGGACAGTCTGCTAGCAGGACAGATACGTACGATTTTTATAACATCATTGTCAATTTCTTCTTGCAATGATATATTTCTTCGCATGAAGTGCGGTTACCAGCAATCAAATATATTAGTGGAGAGAGAGAAGGATAAGGGTAGTATGAATGCGGGAAAAATTGTTTGTCAGCTTTGGAAACCCCATAAAAAGTAGAAATAATGTTAAAAAATACAAACCAAGTGAAACAGATGACAAATAGTTTTGTTATGTATGTTATTAATTGAGTAGGTGGCTTAGTGGTGCCGAACCCGACAAACAATTTTCATCACTGTAGCTGTCTCTCTCCACCAATATCTTTGAAGACTTGATTTGGCGGTAGGGAATCACACTTTACGTCCATAAATATAGCACTTACCAAGACCTGGTTCGGTTGAGTATTTTACCTATGAGGTAGGTGTATCCAGGGCTCAGGGCTAATTGTTGTAAGTTCATTGGCAGGCGTACTTTACGTATTTGCGGTACAATCATTTATCAAGTGAATAGTTATAACAAAGCCCAACGAGATGCACAAAAATACGCGCTTTGTCTTTCCACTGCTATTGCATTGTGTCCCTGTTTACTCTACTCGACGCCCGACGCCCGACGCCCACTCTGTTTGCGTTTGTTCATTTCCAACTGTAACTACTCGTAAAAACAATTCGCGATTCGCTCATTCGGGTTCAAAATACGTGAAATAACGCGAATTGTTCATATATTGTTTACATACTTCCAAATGCATTTTGCTACTACTGGCTTATTAATAAATTAACGAACAAATATTGCTGCAGTTTTTACTCGGCGAATTGCAACTATTTTATTTTCTGGATAGAGCTTTTCAAATACTTTCACTCTGGCTTAGTGCTTGGAATAGTGTGCTAGTGCCCACTCAAACCTATTTTGAACGAAAGATTGCTGGAACAAATGAATAGATATAATTCAAGGAATTATTACATTACCCTAAATATTTCGAATAACTCTAAATTGCATAGTAGCGTACAGCAAATTATTTGGTTTTTATAGCATATTATCTAAGAAGTGTATTAAAATGAGTATCTAAAGAGTTTATAAAACGTGTCACATACTATACTTTTTATTTTTAATTTTACGAATTATTTAAAAAGTAAGGTTCACCCCGTACTTAATATCTCAAACCGTGACTAAAACCTTCAAGGCCACAGCTTATCAACATGTGATTAAGAGCTAATATTATTAAGTTGTGTGATTATTAAAGGTAATCATACCTGTAGTTTTTGACTAAAGTTAATTTATATTATGACAGAAAAATTCTGATGACGCCTGGATTCGAACCAGGGACCTGTGACAGAAAAATTCAGTTGATGCCATATTTCGAACACAGGTGACGTGGTGTAGCGGTTAGCATCTCTGCCCGGTATGCGGAAGGTCCCTGGTTCGAATCCAGGCGTCATCAGAATTTTTCTGTCATAATATAAATTAATGTGATTAAGATTTGATTTAGTTTCATGATAACTATTTATGAAGCAATGTCCGTCAGTACGGTGGTGTGAATAGCGATACGGAATTCTAATGCGGAGATTCCGAGTTTCGAATCGCACACAAGCTAAAAATTATATAAACTAGCACACTGCGGCTCGGTGAGTGCGGACCCTGTACTGTAATTGGGATTAAATTCCTGTTGTACAGCGTAACATAAATAAATAAATAATAAATAAATAAATAAATGTGATATTTCAAATAATTTGCTGTGTAGCTAGGAATTTAGATTGTTCCAAAAATTGTAGAAAATCTTGTAAAATATTTAACTTAAGGCTGTTCGACTCCTGTCTCATGGCACTGGCATTTTTGTTTAATTTTAGGACCAGATTTCTCGTCACTTAAGTGTTTGTTATGATTATTAAAAAATCCACCTATTGTTGTATACTTTATAAACAAAATGTCAGCCTTAAAATTTTGAAATATATAATCATTAATAAAATATCGCTTCTACAAATTGCAATATAACAATGCTCATATTTTCTGACACGATTTTTTTATGAGAACGAGTGTTGTACATTTAGTGTTGAGTTAGTACAACGTTAGTGCTTATAGGAGTACTAACAGTAACGATCTCAACGCGTAGCCATTTACAGAGCTATTGATTTGCACTAGTTGTAATGTACACGAGTGAAATTACATTATCATCGTGAAATGAAGTAGTGAATTGCAAAACAGGTGATTATACATACGGTAGAGGTAGACGTATACAAATGCAACTGGCAGTGTGGGACAAATGCGAATGAGGCACTTTTACATGTCTTCCTTTAGTGGCTGCAGTGTGAAGTGTTTCCTGCTACACCTGATTCTACAGTTAAAGGCGACGTCAAATTAACGCAATCAGATTTACATAATCAAATGAGACTGATGCATCGTTACATCGTTTCAGATGGTTTACACACACCGTATAATATATTAGGCGACTGTCGAAGTGTCGACATCACCTACCTATTTGCATTCTCTATATATTGCATTTACTTCATTCTTCATTCATTCATTTCATATTGTTTATTGAAATCAAATATGTCTAGCGATCATTTGAACAAGTTACTTCTAATCGATGCTATTATGAAACCAGTACAATTTTGGAAATTCTACAGTGGTATTGTTTAAAAAACTTAACAAACTTGTTAAAATATCGACATAATATTGACAGTAGTTACAAATTATACATGAAATAAGTTTAAATAAATAATATTATAAAGATAGTATCCAAAAATGTAAGAATGTAAATAAAAATGTTGCTGTTCAATTAAAATCAGCTAAATCAATTCATTAGAAATATTTATCAAGTTCATCGGATATTTTGACGCTTCTGTAGCTCGCACAAATAACTATTTAATACTACATATATTTTAATTTATATATTCGCTATTCGTTTGTACTACTGAAATAGTGGCAAACAATTTGTAACTTTCTTATTATAAGTAGCAGATCTGCGAAGCTACAACTGTGCGTATTTAAATAATTTGTAAAACAGGTCATTTAGAGTCATTGAGCATTGAGCATCGCAAACAACTACACTCTCCTCAAGAGCGGATTTTACGACGTCTTCAATTCAAAAGTCAACCTAATAAAATTGATGTAGTTATAACACGAGTCGGATGTTGGATTGTCGTCGTACAAAGTCTATCAAACCGCAATCTGCAACGTATAAACCTCAAGCGTATTCAAAAAATACTATAAAGTTTAATAGTGTTGGATTCCTTCTACAGTCAGCAGAGGGTACACGGCGTGCGCGCTTTTTATATTATGGTTATAAAATCGCTTGCACTCCCAACATTTATATTGTACATCTTCCGTTTGGAAGCATGCAGAAGAAACGCAATAAAGGGTATTCATTGTTCTTGCGAGGTACTCACTCCGGCAACCGGAGCTCTGCAATTGCATTCCAGGCATGATCTCCACGCACGACCCATTTATAACATATTACAACACTGCTTGTCAAACCAAACAACATTAGTATAATGGATGGACAAATATTTTAACATTTTCAAACATTTCTAAATTATTTCTTACAAGTGAGATTGAGAAGAATGTTGTTAGAAAAGACAATGTATGCCAGTTGAGATGATTTGGGTAGGTGGAACGTATGTCGATTGAAAGATTGGTGAAATTGACGGTGAGATATTATGTGAACAACCTAGGAAGGGAAACTAAAGGAGCTTGTATGAAAGGAATTCTGAATGTGGGTAGGAATATTTAGTGAATGTAATAGGATACAATGTGATGTATAATTCTATAGAAAAAATATAAAAACTGTAAAGTATTAAAGTATGTCTCGTCTGAAAGTAATTTAATGGATATGAATGAAGTTGTACAGTTTTACTAGCGTAATTTGGAAAGTTTCGAGTAAATTCGTGGCCTGAATATGAATGGTTACCCTAGTTAAAAGTAACATTAACAGAAGTTTTTTGATTTTTATGTAAATCTTTGTATAATCATGAATCGGATTGTGAGAAAACCTGATGTTTTATGTCTTTTTCAAGTTTGCTGTGACATATGTATTTGTTGACGTTTGGCTAATAGAAATAGTTTTGACGTTGAGTCTATATGCTAATATCCACTTTTTTCATGCTGCATACATTACGATCGAAATATTGATACAGTATTTTTCTACATATTGGATGGCTCATATGAATAGACACAAACATTCTCTTTTTAGACCTCAACATATGCTAAAGCGGCATTGATAACTTGTAGTCAATGAAGTATGGACGCACGTTCTTGACTTGTGACTCACATATAAATAGTAATGAACATTAGAAATGAATGAACTATGTCGTGACAACTGATCTCAATAATATGTAACATAAATATTTGAATAGAAACAGCGTTCGTTTAATGTATGCATTCGGATTTGCATTCATAATGGCCTCATAAGTAATTTAAATCTCCCAGCCAGACTTTTATCACACAGACAAAGCAATTTTCACATTATTGTTGAACATATCTAATTATCATTTCCTAGCCACATGTTAAATTATTATCCAATGTAAAATATCAAACTATACTATAGTATTTAACTTTAGTAAATGGAAATATAGTCATTCATATGTCTTCATTAATAATTATATTCTCATTTCAAGAGATTTCATTATAACAATTAACATTATTGTAACATGACTTGATAATAGCTTCATATGGAATTACAAAGCAAAAAAAAATAAACGAAAACATAATTAAGTTTAAGTTATTTAACAGACAAGCACATAAAAACAAATAAGTCTTTTTTCTAAGAAAAACACTTTTTAGATGTTTTTATTTAACATTTCCTTTTGATCTACCTAAATTTTAAATTATTTTATATAGTCGAAGCCCACCAAGCTAGAGTGCGTAAGTTTGAATCGCGTTGAATTCAGGTTATATCAAAAAAATACGATTGTATCTAAGTGGTTTGTATTATACTATAAGATACTATTCTAATTTAATTTATTGCCTGAAGTGAACTTAATGTCATTAAGTAGCAGATGAACTTTACAATCATCTCTCTACTTATATAAATTAATTAATAACAATATTGATGATGCATGTAGTCTTGAGCTAATATTATTTCATATTCCACGGGTCACTTCAAGAAATAAAGCACTATTTCATTGCAAAAGAGCTAGGACTAATTATGAATTGAAATCCCCTATAAGACAACTCTGTGTAGCATATAATAGTATATCATGTATCATTGACATTGACATATTTGGCGATTCCTTACCTAGATTTAAGCGTTTATTAATTAATCATTTCTCTGTTTAAGTTACTTGTATATTTTCTTATATTTCTGTCTATTTCTTTTGTGACAACTCATTCTTATATTTTTTGTATTCTGTATAATCGTCCTGTAATTGGGATCTTGTATCCTGTTGGATCGATTAATAATAAATAAATAAATACCATAATGGGGAATAAATACGTATCTGGTGATAAAATTTAGAACCAAATATTGATATCTTGATGCTATCAAATGATTATATTTGAGTCAGTTTAACAAAGATGAATTGAAAACCAGGAATGAAAGTTCAAATGTCAATGTAATAAACGCTGGATTATTCACCCTATGAGAAAATAATAAGGTTATGAAGGAGGGATAAGTCTTGTTATTCTTTCTTTGTGCAATGTTCTTGGTATTGCTATGTGACGAAGTCTACAACGAAATGTAATTAGAGAATTGAAGGGATGCAGTACGCAGTCTTTTCACTTCCTTTCAATTTGTTTCTACTATTTTCTCATTCTTAATGAATCAATGTAAAGTACGAGAGTTTCAAATCTAATTACTGAATTAGTACACAAATTAACTATGTTGTTGTGCGCTGAATTAAATGATGTTTTAATTATCATAATTCTTAATTACGAAAAGCACAAATGCAAGGGTGCTTTAGTACAGCTAAAACATTTATATTTTCCACTGTCCAATAATGATCTTAGAATAAAATGAAGAAATAGACGCAGAATGATATTTGACAGTAGAAAATGTTTAACAAGATACAAGTATTTAGGAAGTGTATAAATCTATTTGAGCATGTCGGTGGCTTTGTCATCATTATCAGACAATACAATATGTTTTAGCGGTGTAGTAAATCCACACATATAATATCGGACGGACATGAATTTCATTCAGTTGTTAATTAACTAAAATATACTGTACAACAACTGAAATGGCAACGCGATGCAAATCCGCATCCGCATAACATTCTCATGCTGGCGCATCATTATAAATAAATAAATTCAACGCGATTTGTATAGGTATGTTTGTCAGATGTATTGAACATTGAATCTGGCGGTGTGTTTACAAACAACAACAATAACATATACTATATTTATTGAGTACAATTAATTAATAAATTGATAGACTTGTAAGTCATTCTCCGTGGACATCTTTGGTGTATGTTATAAGATTCTCTCTAGGAAATATTGGTTTGTATATCGATTTCCTTGTTTATATAATCACTCATTCGTCATACTTTAAAACTCAATTCAATCTTTCCGACATTTCTTTCATCTCCATTCGTTATTCCTCGCCCGACTCCATGCTACAGGCTATGCTACTACACTACGTTCACGCTTTCTTGCCCTACTCTTTATCGCACTCTTCTCCTTTAAAATATCATTTGAACAGCTGTCAAACAATATTTATGCTCCTTCTCATCTATACTGACAGATCGTAAAATATGTTTCAATGCCAGTATTTTCATATTACCAGAAATGGTAGATATCTAATGATGAATTAATATTTATTTCATGTAAAATATTTATGAGAATTCCTTTTTTTCTGACAACTCTTTTCAGTAAATTTTACGTTTGTTTCATTTAAGATCTTTCGCATTTGACGTGATTGCTTTCTAAGATTTTTCGACTGTAACGAATATAGGGAAAATTGTATGAAAATGTAAAAATGTTTCAATTAGATGAAACGAAGAAATTTACGATTTCCGTATTAATAACTAGTCATGGTATGGCCTCTTTCTGGAAAAATAATATGTAGGTTCGTGATAGCTTCTTTATTTTAGAATGCGTTAGAAGACTGGAATACTCGTATACTGATTCGCAATACAGATACAACGCTGCAGATACGTTCCACTTGGAGTCTTTGGGGATTATAGCTCAAATCCAACGCAATCCTCGTGGTTAACTTTTCTTTTTTTCCAGCAGCAGCAGCACTACTACCTCAGACTTCCACATCAAAAATACTCGAGAAATAATCAAACACGTATACATACATTTGAGCTACATTACAAAGACTGCAATGCGATGAGATTTAACAATTATTTATTATTATACTGTATATATATATTTCTGTTCCATTAACAGTTACTTCTTAACGTAAGCGAGACTTAATGTAGTGTTTTAAGTAAAGAAAATGACGGCTTTCTTGTAACAATTAGTTTCTGTCAAACACGTATTAATCCAGAAATTGCAATATGATTGAAAAGCTTCATCAGTAAAATTTGAAAATCGTGATGTTCTTTGTTTTCATTTCGACAGTGTTTTAATCAGGAAGGACCGTAGCATTCGAAGCAATCTTCTAATTTGAACGTTAAACGTTTCGTCTCTCTTGAGAGTTGTGAGTTGCTTTGCAATACTGGTTACTGGCTCCTGAAGGAATTGGAGCTGTTCACTTGAAGTTACCAGTTGTCAGATGCCAGTTGGTTGAAAGTGAAATCATCATTAGTATTTCAAATGAAAAGACATTTTCACAACGACATTATTTGCACCGTTTCTTATTGTACTGTTTAATTTTTGTTCGAAGATGTAATTAAAATAAAACTGTTTTTGTTTATCATTGTCAATGTTATATTTTTATGGGTCTCATCTTTCACGGATAAAGACGCTTGTATAGTTAACTCAAACCATCTAAGGTTTTGCAAAATTAATTAAATCTCATATTGCCAGTATTGCACACCATTACATAAATACCCACTATGTTGCTTCTTATTTCTGCAGCTGAGTGTATAATAAACTTTAAACAAATTATGGATACAAAGGAAAAAAATGACATTTGACAAAATCATAGGTAAGCTTAAACTATTGAACAAATATAGTTTTAAAAATCGTAAGTTTTAAGTTAATTTTAATAGGAAAACCTCATGAATCTTCTTGTTTACGAATGAAAAAGTAAAGTAGATGTAAGGTATAATGCAGAAACGTATTTGTGGAATGTTAATAAAGTAACGCATAATTAATAATAGAAATAATTTAGTGCGTATGCGTGCGTAGCATTCCCTTTATCTCAATTTGTGCCGGCTGCACATTAGTAAAACCATTCCAACGATGTTAATCGCTGAAATTGTACCCGTTATGTGTTCATGATTCAAATAACTGAAATCGAAGTGAAATGTTGACCGAAAATGCGACAACTGTCACGCATTTGTCCAAGTGTAGCTATGACTATAGCAATGGCTAGGGCTATGGGTATGCCTGTGCTCCACTAATAGCGTATCAAGCAACATTAAATTCTGTATTGTTAGGGAGATGATTGCATTCAGAACATACCTGTTGTGTTTCTATGTTCCATGCTCTCTTGTTGTATGTTGTGTAGTGTTGTGTTGTGTTGCTACAACCAGCCATTCGCTCGTCTGCTCATCCGCATTGTGGCAGCAATGTCGTCTGTCGTGTTCGTTGTTGGATGTTAGAGATGTCATTATATTCCTGTTGGGTTTGTTTGCGTCTTATGTCTGTAATTTTAACGTTGCCAACGCTGGCTTTTCAAAACAAACCATGGATTTATACGCGGAAATTCATTGTAATTGTGGTTAAACGACGTAATTGGATCAAATGAAAATGTTACTGGTTTCCATGTCGTTACACATTACTTTTACATTTTTCTATTTCTCCAGAACTACTTGATTACTCTATACTATCAGCAGAAAATTTGTACAGTTTATAGTTATTATTATTTACTACAATTATAGTAGTTTATAATGAAATCCAGACCAAAGGAAATAATTATGATAATACATATAATAAACAAGCTTGTATAAAGGGAACTGTGAATGTTGTTGAAACGAGAATGCTGTATTGGCGAGGAATGATTATTTGATGAATCTGGTGAGTGGATGTTTTTCTAAGTAAAAAACTAAACCTCTTGTGGTAAATATCATTTGCAATGCATCTTTATTAATATATCAATGCGCAGTTTGAAGTTTCGATGAAAGTTCAAATAAATTAGAGAGTCCAGTTCCACTAACGATTTGTGAATTTGCTTGAATGAAATTGATGTGATTCGCTCTCCCGAGTGTCCCTAATTTTCACATCAACACTTTCAGCTGACATGTCCGCATTTCCGCATAAAATATAATCCGTAGGATTAGAAGGATGTTGATGGTGATGCTGCCTTGTTTGACTTGACCTCTCCTGCTGTAGAACCAACATTGAGAACAGTTAAATTGCTAAATACAATTGCCTGATTTTAATCCTTTCAAATTGTTGGACATTTTTATATCTTCGTCAAGTTGTAATATAAACACAATTTCAAATAAGACAAGTGAAGTCTGACTCGCAAACCATAATCAAATTACTAGTTTCAAATCTCATAGACGACAGATACAAATCTTTAGAGATTTGAGCGGTTTTTGATGTCTTTAAATAAACAATTTTAATATCCACGTGCATCTTAGAAACTTTGAAATGCGAATAGCAACTTCACGACTCCTGGATGCGAATCAATACGATTGTCCTGCAGATTATCAAATCAAATTTCTCATGATTATTTCCTTTTATGATTACAGAGAAATTGCTTTAGTTAATATAAAGATTAATCGTTCAAAAATTTAAACACTAATTATATTTCGGCTAATGACAACAAATATCATGGACTGTTATTCCCCATGAGGACCGATTAGTCTAATTAGGAATTATATATTACAATATTGAATTCCTATTAATCATTTCACTAATTTAATTCATAATTTTTATGATTACAGTAGTTGTAATAGCAATATTATTTTGTTTTATTTATGTATAGAAATACTTGTACCTTGCTGACTTTATTTTATATAAAAAATGTGATTGTGTCTGAATGATTCAGATTTTACTATTAGGATTCAGTTCTTGTTGTGAAATAAACAAATATTGTAAAATATTTCTAATTTAGTTTATTTGTTAGTACGGTGGTATGGGTAGCGTTCGAATTTCACTCAAGATAAACCACACTGCGGTATATAGCATAAATAAATAATATAATTTCAGAACATTCGACAGCGAAAATTTCTAGATAACTCATATTATTATTATCAGATCTGCAAGTATAACACAACACAAACCGGCATATATATATCGGATAAAAAACAAGATTTCGTGTTGACTTATTTCCAGTTTGAAGTTGCTTCCTCAGCCGTCAAGTTCTAAAATCTTTGTGTCAATAATAGTCAAAAAACTTGATGTAGAACTTGCTGCCAATCCGCAGCATATTCTTTTTCCGTTTCAATATTTATTTATATGTATGAGATACAAATCCAATTCATTTTACATTTTACCTCACTGGTAATATATGTACATATGCACAGATATCTCATGTCATTGCTTGAAGAATGACGATGATACTCACATGAACGAAAAAAGTAAACATTATCACCCGAAGATTAAATTACATTAAATTAATTCAACAGAGTACCAAAAGAAATAAAATAAGATGCGCATGCCAAATGAAAAATTGGTTAAATAAATTATGAATGATTGTCCTAGAATGTCTCAAATGAAGGTCTCAAGGGTTCGTGCAACCGCAGTTAATGGGATTTAAAATCTGATTGTAAATACCGTTCTTAATCTATCCTGTGCTGGGCTGAAACTATAAATAACTGCATATAGAGGTCCATGTATGTACCAGGAAATTATAGGTAATCCAGGATGTACACATTGTAAGGATCGTTCCAGGATACAGGTAGTCAATTCGGTACAGGTCAGGTACAGCAACAGCGCCAAGGAAGGTGTGAAACTGTTGGAATAACGCTACAACCCTGTTCGTGAAGCTCGTCTTTCCACAGATGTAATTTATCAGCGGCAGACGCGGACTGACGCAGAATCTTTTAATCCAGACATAAGGCCGAGAGTTTAACCGGTGATAATAGGTCTCATTAGACGCAGATTTGTCCCCCGACGCCCTCAGCCCACCGACAGGGCCGGACCACGCGGAATTTCACTACGATTATGCCAGTATAATATAATTTCTGTCTGTCAGAGTGAAATTTGTCGTCTGAATGAGTGATGTAGTGCTGATGTAGCCAACACGGATTTGAAATGAAAGCTTATTTTTTTAAAATTCATATCTTTAAAATTATACATATATAAATGTAACTCACTTATAAAATCACTTTCAGTAAAAAAATAAATCAGAAAATGTTGCATGACCACATTGTAGTCGCCTTTTACGCATACTGGTTGTAGCATTCTGCTGTAGCAGATCTCGAAAAGTGATATATTTATGCAGTTACCAGACGTCAAATTACGACCACCAAATATGGTAGTGGACGAGGAGTCACAGGGATAATTTTAATGTGTTGAAAAATCCACAGTTAGACTCGATACCACTAAGCCACAAAACCCCATAAGAGAAAAAAAAATGTATAATAAATTATGCATGAAGATAAAAAGGTAAAAAATAAATATATTGTAATATCTTACTAAAATATTATAGTTAATTAAAACATTTAAATACGTGCAATATGGCTATACTATATATAATATTATAACTATAAGAGACAATTGCGTTATATTTGAAGCGTCCGCCATCTTGGTAGTTAGCAATAGTCAAGTTGTTCAATGCAATCTTCAATTGCAAATTAAAATATTTAAATTGTATAGTCGGATCTTACGAATATTGAGAAATAGTCGATATTATTATTTTAAAAGTGTATATGTAAAGTGCAATAGTGATTGAACTTTTCTTAACCATTTGCGAAAATTAGTTTGAGGTGTAAATGTGTACTCGTATTGATTATGGATCACTGGGTGTTCTATTGGCAAGTATTTGATCGCTTGTAGACGTTGAAGAAGGTAGGAATGATTGAGGTTATTATTTACAGGTTACTGAATTTCTGAAAATTAGGGTTCCTGCGAAATTCTTGGTTTTGTAAATATAGACATAAAGTTAGGTTATAACAGTATTACGTTTTCGGTTTTCTTGTTTCAAATGACTGCGGTTTGAATGACGAATATAAATATAATATTTTATGTGAAATTTAATAACCAGGAATGACAATACCAATCTTATTCATAAGTATTACGACAAGCATGAATCTCGACATGAGCCATATGAATTTTAAGTAACTAATAATAAAATATAGCTGCACAAAAGCAACTTAATTTCAGTTACTGATGCAAATATATTTATTTATTTATTTGACCTGACCAATAGCAACGTTTAAGTTAAAAGAATTGTTATCAATTCTTCCAGTGTGCTTTATCTGACATCGGCATTATATCCTTCTCTTTCCAACTGAAGGCAATTTAAAAATTATCGCGATAAATCCAGAACAGGTGACCGACGCTACATCGCGGCGGCGAGACGCCTAGCGTCGCGCGACTCTAGCAACGGCGACGACAAAGACAAACCCGGAGGAAATCCTATCCCAAGTCGATCTAAATCCACGCGAAATAACTATAAATCTTCCGCGACTGCGACTGCGACTGTGGCGCTAGTAGAGGCAGTGACAGGGCAATGTGCCCTAGCTCACAAGCCGACGCTGGACGTCTGCAGGATGACGCGATGAGCATTATAAACATTACACTCATTTTTATAACTTCACACGCGGTTTTCTTCTTTTACTGGAACTGTACAGAATTCGCAATTCCAAACTCGAGAATGAGGAGACTTCGTCTGATTTACTTCAACGATCATTTATTTATTTGCTACGCTGCACAACAGGATATTCATCCCAATTACAGTATAGAAATTCTACAGCTTACAACTGAAGCCGGCAAGATTTCTATTCGTGCAATGCTACAAGTGTACCTATACAATTTTCATACAAATTTTACAAATTTATGTAGTTACTGACATAATATATATTCCACGCTGTCAAATCAGGGTATTTGCCCTAGAGCTAAATTTAAATAAGTATTCGATTTAAAAAATACGATATATTAGCTATCTATCGCAGTGCGGCTTGATGTGTCCGAACCCTGTACTGTACTGTAATTGGGATTCAGATGTACGTAGCATTAATAAAATCAAATAAAATTAGTCTGTTAATGCTTAAAAATAATGAAGAGAAAAAGTGAAATATTTCTTTTTGACGATGCCGTTTCATTTCGAGGGATATAAAGCACATGGGAGAAAATTATACATCTAATATTGTTCACTACCCTATCAAAATGTATTATTTGCATAAATAAATTAAAAATTTTGATAAGATTTATTATTCTCTTATGGTGTCAATTAGGATGTCACTAATATCAAATCATACAGTTATTTTTAATATAAAGCATAGTTTAGTACCAAAAAAGAAGAACAAAATTATTATTAAAAATCACATTTTATTAAAACTATAAATACATATAATAATTATAAATAAATATATGATTACGCCTTTTACCCATTATTAGATGCTCTATCGTAGCATGGAGAAAATTGTTTGTCGGTAGTGGGAATCGATCCCAAGTTTTCAAATCCAGAGACCAACACGATATCACTAAGCCACCTACCTAATAATGATTATCATTAAAAATAATTAATTTTACAATTAAGAATAATTTAACGTAATGGTAAATTAGTTTTTGGAAGTATAGTGCCCTGGACACACGTGCTCCCTCTATCCCTGCTTTTTTCAGTCTTTATTTGAAGCAATTTTTCTAAACTAATTTGGAAACGTTTGACAAAGGGAGATGCTAATGCCAAACTTGTAGGGTTCTAATACCCTAGGGCCATCTATATTTAAATTCCCCAGATTTGTGAGTCCTATTTAATAGCTGTCATAAAATAAAAACGTTTAACATGTTTAATTTTACTGTCAAAAATGTAAATGTAAAAAACTAAACGAGTACCCCAATATTACATATGCAAATGATGTTGGTGTTGGTGTTGGTTTGCTAGTCCCCTCTTAATCGAAGTGAAGTAAAGAGTGTATCCCCTATATCTGTTGGAGATGCGTGCACAGATAGCGCACCCTATTGTCCAAAATATAAAATCGGCCGAAGAGCATCCAGCAACCTCTGCAAGGCAATTTTCACCCAGTGTAAAAAACATGAAACAATTTCCTACGTTCTACGGCAAACTGCGAATTTCAACTTAATCGTGATATATCGGTTGAATTTTATAATCTAATGTAAACATTCGCGGCTGGGCATGCTGCTTTTTGGCTTTGGCTTTAGCTTACACTCACTGTATGGAGATTCATTTAGATTTTCAGCTTTCAGGTGTGCAAGAATTTTTATGTTTCTTTGTAATCAAATACGAGAACGTATGTTGAATGCGCGGTATGATTTACGTAAGGTAAATAGGAGTCGTGTTTCTTTTGATATAGAGGCAGACCAGTTAAATTAGTGCCTCTACTTTCAATTATATTATTATTAGCAAATACTTAGTTTAAGAGATATTGACATTGAACCAGTACAAAAATTGAAATATTTTATAATTTGGTTCTATATCGTTCAGAGTACAAAAAATAGAATGCCGTTGAGCGCATCTCCATATCTCTTTTAGTTTTTGAGTTAAAACTATTTTTGACTTTTTCAAAATCTCAACTTTGAGAGCCTGTTTCTCTAAAACTAAAAAATTAGAGATGGGCGAATATCATCCGCGAATACTCGAATGCCGCGAATATTGACATTATTCGTTATTTGAGATTTTCGAATATTAACGTCAGTATAGCGAACATTCAAATACCTCGAATATCGCGCCATATGTTGACTTCAATTTTTGACTATGTTTTTCTTTATCATTTGTACATAAACTTAAAGCTATTACAATACTGTGATGTTATTAATAACAAAGATATTTTGTTTCAAAATCATGAAGACGTACCATATTTCAAATTTGTTTTTCGCCAACATCAGCCCGTACGTTTCACCTTAAATTTGAAGTTTTTGTCTTCTTCTTTTTTGTTTTAATTTTATTTTATCTTAACAATTTCATTCAAATAATGAAAAGGACATAATTAAATAATTATTAATAATACATAAATTAACTTTTAGGAGTATTCGAGTACCTCGAATATTCGAGCTCTGATTAATATTCGTATTCGATATTCGAATTCGAGAAATTTGATATTCGCCCTTCTCTATAAAAAATATAATGAAATTCGGTTTGAATCAGTGTATATCTCATCCAATTAGCTTTTAAATAAATTTTGAAAATTTTCTATTTTTAAATTACTCTTAAACTAAAAGAGATATGGATTCTCAAGCTCTGAAGTATCGTATTATAAAAATTTTCAATTTTTGAACTGGTTCAACTAAATATTCACATTATAAATAAATAAATAAATAAATATATCATCACGCCTTTTACCCATCACTGGGTGTGGCACTCTGCCTAAGCAGATCTCGGTAAGTGATATATTTTTTCGCGTGAAGTGCGGTTACCAGCCGTCAAATCACGGCCTCCAAAGATATTAGTGGAGGAGGAGCCACAGGGGTAGATTTTTTAAATTCATGCTTATAAATCAATACCTCTTATCCGTATATTTCTCCCTAAATTATTTTAGATAAGAATGCTTTAAATCAAATGTATGTAAAACTAACTTGTATAACTGAAATTTTAGCTACAATTAATTAATAGTTTTAAACAACAAACAAAAATGCATATACAGTAATTGAGAAATTGCTTGCATTTCTACAATATCTCTCTTCTATCCTCGCATCCGTTCTCTCTAATTCTTTCTTCCTTTCCTATTTCCTAGGATTCACTTTATCTAGAAATACTTCATGCGTCACCGCTTCACCCTCCTCAGACGGGGTAGGGAGCCATGCACGCCCTCTGTCCTAATAATCTCGTTATATTTATTCCTTCTATTATTACCACATGTACAGTTTTATTTCGCACCATATTTCTGCGACAGACCAATAAATATGCACATATTCACCCTATGTGAGCGCGCCGGATCTAAAGCTAGAGTCATCCGTATAAACATGCATTACTAAACGGTCGTATTGTAGTTTTTTTATTGCTGTTGATGCATTTGTTTCTGGGTGAATCATAAGGATACCAGTGCCGGAGAAATTTTTGTGTTACAAAAAATAAATCCCAATTACAGTAACTTGACACAGATATGTTTTTGAACTCTTGCTTGCGGAGTAACCGCGCTAGCTATTCAGTCACAGCTACCAATAATAAACTAAAGAATAACATATGAACAAATTTGTATTCAATTTTTAATGACAGCCCATTTTTTAATAAATATAATTTTAATTATAAATCTGTCTTTGTCCCTTCGCCAAAAAGTTTATTGTCCGCCTATGTGGCAGTCCACACTGCACAGATTAGATACTTATGTTGTCAGTAATTTCTTGTCTGTAGCACTGCGGTTAAATAAATGGCTGAATGCAGCTGCTTAGTCACACTTCGTAAATCAAATCATAATTTTATTATCCTGATTTTGATAAGGGAAATAAATACAATTTATTTGGCAGATTTGCTTATTCGCAGGATAAAATTGTATATGAAAATGGTTGATCGATAAAAGTTTGAGTAAAGCGAACCATATCAAAACTAGGTCCTATTATTATTTTGATTATTATTATCCATCCGGCAGTGTGGTAAGTGTTGCGACCTCAATTGCGACCTTCGAACCCGAAAATCCCAAGTTCAAATCCCAATCAAGCTTGTAATTGAAATAGCAAAATCAATCAAATAAAAACTTATTTACATAACAAATTTAAGTTACTTGTATATTGTGTTTACAAAAATTTAATATTTTGACAGTTAAGAAACAATATGCAAATAGTAATAATTAAAAATAAACAACACATTTAATAATGAATTAGTTAATCTTGATATTTCTTCTGCGTGATCTATTCTTCTGTCTTGAGCATTTCTTGATGAAACATCTCTGATTCTTTCATTTTCAATCCAGTTTTTGAATTTTTGATTTTAAATCCTGGTCTAGTAAATATCACTTGATTTTTGATATTTTAAATAAAAATGTATAGTTCAGACATAAAACAAACTTGTCAAAATATGATATTTATTAAATATGTATGAGATTTAATATTGATAAAGGGATAATAAAAATGTACAGCATGCACAATGACTTCTTTTTCTCCTTATCCATGGACGTCTTGAATTGCCATTGCCACTCCTAGAACGGGGAAAATGCATAAATGACTATATTTTAGACTATTTATTTTTAAATATTAACAAATCATATTTCATTACAGATAATATTCCTTGTGACGATATGTGAACATGTATACAGGCTGTTTCACAATTTAGAGCAAAAAATTAAAGGGTATATTCTGTACGACGTGCTGATCATGAAACAAAAATAATTTTTTTGTAAATCGCAAAACTATTTTCTATGTTTCCCAGTCCAAAATTTTTCGTTGCCACTACCACTGGGTGGATGATTATGTTAAAGTTATTAATTAAATAAAATTCTATTATAAATAACTGCTAATAATTGAATTGTGTAATTATTCTTTCGTAGTTTAATAGGAAAGCGAATCCAGTGCAGTACTACAAAAAATGTTTTAGGTTAACAACCCTTAATTTTCGAATTTAAAAAAATTGTTTTTGTTTCATGATCAGCACGTCGTACAGAATATACCCTTCAATTTTTTGCTCTAAGTTGTGAACACCCTGTATAGATTTGATATTTATGAATGTCGAGTTGATGATACCCAATTAAATTTTAATGAAACCCGGGACTGTCAATGTATAGATCTACGGGAAAACTGCATATCTTGGAATGATTTTAAACCTAATGGTTGCTACGACAAGCTCTGTTTTTACTGGTTTTAAGAGCAGTGTTTTTGGATGTTTTAGCTATCTCTTACATGTTAAAACCGTGCTCTTATACACCCAAATACAAAGCCTGTGGTACTAGTCATTGTTTCGAACTGTTTGCACATGAAAACTTGTCAATATCTCTGACTTAATTTAGGTACATTTATACAAACAGACTTATTATTTTGATACAAATTTAAATTGAAAATTATACTAAAAAAAAAACAGAAAACAAGAGACAGCTAACAACGAGGCTATTCGTAGAAAGAGATAATGAAATAATGCAAAAATATGTGTACAGAAATACTGACATTTTTAGTAACAGAGCTGCCGATGTGAAAAAAGCAGGATAATGTATTCGGTAATGAATTAACCACACAAAAACAATTTTTTTTATTCAAATCAAAATTTTGCTCAATAGGTTTACATGAATACCACAAACATTGTTCTGTAAGCACTTGAATTTACATGATAGGATATCAACATCTGTGTGTGTATACAGGATGTCTCTACAAAATAGGGTGAAGCATTACAAAGCAAATTGTTTCAGATACACAACAGAAAATTCATTCTAATTACAGTAGCTCGAGATGCCGCGAGATCTCCGGTTTTCAAAAGCTCATCTCGAATCACTCTCGCAAAGAAACAACTGAGGAGTTATCATTCATAAGTTGACAAGTCCAACATAAATGGTTTTAAGATAAATACAAAAAACTTTTTGTTTTGTTCAATTACTCGTAGATTATTGTTTCATCAAACATTACTTTCGTGTTTTAATTAGTAACATTATTGCATTTTGAACAGAGTATGTGCACCTCAAATACTCTAAGATTGAATCGTATTTTTGTAGAATATTTATTTGTTTGCGAGTGATACTATACTCGTATATAATGCCAGCATGCAGATCGGGCAGTGTACATATATTGGCAGTTCTAACCACGTATTATGAGTATTAGGGATTCCATGTCTACAGTAGCAACTAGCCGACTAGCTGACTAGGTGACTAACCGAATAGCCAAGCCAGTTCGCCGCCTACAGAGTATGCATTATGATGATGGTAATTAATTAAGGTGCTTGTAACTAATTACAAGTGACACTGAACACGAATGCTGAACGCGTTGCTATTGCTGGCATAGCACCACAGCGTGTATATGTGGGTGATTATCAGAGAGGTGCAGCTACTAGCTGCATGACGAGTGGTGAGTGGTGAGTGATCACTTTGTCCGGCTATCTGAAGTAAAGCAGTCACATGCGAAATATTGATACAGATACTCGTATAGAGATTCGGATTAGTTTAAATACAGATGTATTATGGCTGTTGCTGAGGGATCATTGCTACAATGCCTACGTGCGCTCAATCGGAAATATGCATACTGTGAAATGTAACTAAACTAAAGAATCAACAGCATTATCTGATTGCAAATAACAAGTTTGGAATGAGGCTTATTCAGCACGAGTGCGGAATAGCCATTCCGAACATGTTGCAGAATATGACCAAGAAAGAAAAACTAATAAATAAAATAGTACGAGAATCACTTTTTTGATGAGACGAGTACGAGTACGTAGGAAATAGTTATTTGTGTATTAAGAGCGTAAAGTGATTGTTTGTTACTCGAACACGGTAATTGCAGCCCGAGCCGAAGGCGAGAGCTGCAATAGTGTAAGAGGAACAAAGACACTTTACGCTCGTGATACACACATTATTTTTTGTACGATTGCATCTTAAAATGATTAAAAAATGTATGCGTATTGAAAATAAATTCGTTCTGTCAACTGTCAATATGACAAATTTCTATTTTGTTTGTATCTCTGGTAACTATTGAAATAAGCGCGCATTTAATATCTTTTTCGCGCGTTGCCATTGGAAACGAGTGCATTTAACGTCTTTTTCGCGCGTTGCCATTAGAGACGCACAAAAAAGATAATTTTCTATTGTTCCACAGAAAACGTCAATTTTCCGATGACAAATGAGAGCGTAATTATCAACTTTTCATAGCAATCGTAGAAAAAGTATTTTAAATGCAGATTTTGAAATAGTTGCAGGATGAATCTAATAAATGTTTGAAAGGTTCGTGCTACCCTATTTGAATAATATCATATGTCATTACTGAATACGTTGTATGTTGCGTCTTATACTAATACCCATTGAACTCGTGTAACAATGAATAAGAAATGTCGGGCAAACACAAAATTCACGCCTGTGTGAATCACACGAGAAATCAAACAGAAACATACGCAAACAACCACCACAGAAGTACAGTAACAATACTAACAACAACACCTACAACAGCTGCTGCTAGATCTGAGGAAATTAAAACAACAAGGAGGCGGTACTGCTGCCGGCTACTGCTTGCGGCGACTGCTGCTGCACTTTATATTCGAGAGCCGAAGGAGAAATAAAAATAAAATACAACTTAATACGAAGCACGTCCTGTAATTTAGAAAACTTATTACAACAAGAATTACGCTACGTTTTGACTTATTTGTTTTATCGTTTCTTGTCGATTGCGTCGAGACTTCCCACTTCAACTCTTACTGATTCAATCTAACACCATTTTATTAACCAAACGAAATTCTTTGTTGAGAAATACTTAATATACCCTCCCTAGCCTGTAAATAATGACATCATTCATCATTCATTATTCGGTATTTAGTTACTAAAATCGTTTACATTATTTTTATGCATTTTACTCTCGTACATTATATTTTAATCGCATTTTTACTTGTCTGTGAGCTATCCTTATATTTTTTAACATAATACCAAAATTATAATAAACTCTAAATGAATCTTGAAAAATAAGTTATCATTAATTATCGATCATTAATAGAAAATGATGGGGTAGGTGGTTCAGTGGTATCGAATTGGACGGTAGATTCTCACAGTCGACACACAATTTTCACCACATTCAAACTCTATCCCTCTGTCTCTCCCTCCACTAACATCTTTGGAAGTCGTGATTTGACAGCTGGTGTGATTACCGAGATGGAAAAGTGCAATATGAAGTAATTAGTAAAAGGCGTGATATTTTCTATATAAATAAAATTGTCTTACCAGCACGGATAGAATTTAGATTACCCAATTACAAGATATTAAATATTGAAACTATATAAAAGCAAAAATGTGCGCTAGTGTTCGTGTTTATTCTGCTTGAATAATCTGAAATTTCTCCAATGTAATTGCGATTGTAAATCTACGAACTCTGAGTGTACAGTAGCTATAGCTATAGTGCAACTAAAAGTGGAACTGGATATGTATTAAACGGAAAATCAGATGCTAAACTGAACAGTGTTGTTACCTAGTTTTATAATGTTCATTTCCGGTGTGTCAGAATGAGAACTGATTGGTGAGTGGATATTTAGTGAATGGTCAGGGGTTCGTGCTACCCCATTTGATGCAATATAGCGGGATGTTATGTATAATAATAATAATAATAATAATACTTTATTCTAGAGATGGGCGAATATCAAATTTCTCGAATTCGAATATCGAATACGAATATTAATCAGATCTCGAATATTCGAATACTCCTAAAAGTTAATTTATTTATTATTAATAATTATTTAATTATGTCTTTTTCATTATTTGAATGAAATTGTTAAGATAAAATAAAATTAAAACAAAAAAGAAAAAGACGAAAACTTCAAATGTTGGCGAAAAACAAATTTGAAATATAGTACGTCTTCATGGTTTTGAAACAAAATATCTTTGTTATTAATAACTTCAAAGTATTGTAATTGCTTTAAGTTTATGTACAAATGATAAAGAAAAACATAGTCAAAAACTGCGGTCAACATATGGCGCGATATTCGAAGTATTCGAATGTTCGCTATACTGACGCTAATATTCGAAAATCTCGAATATCGAATAATGTCAATATTCGCAGCATTCGACTATTCGCGGGTGATATTCGCCCATCTCTACTTTATTGATTCGAGATCAAATTAGCGAGGTTCAGCAAACAGCTGATCTTCCACCCAGCTATACAAAATAATACAAAACAATTAAAAATAGTAATTAAAGTAATTAAAAACTGCTGACAGTTATTAGAGTAGAATAAAAAAAAGAAACAAATATACATGAAAGTAAATATAAATAGGTTTCATAATACAGAATAATTAAAGATACAACAAAAAAAATATCTGTTGACAGTTACAATGAACAATAAATACACTTGAAAGTGAGTGATATAGATAGTTTCATTGTACATAATGATTAAATGTAAAAAACAATGAAAATACTAAAAACTAAATTATATAAGTTGACTTCATTATAAATACAGTAAGTATATTTAATGTACATATATATTTATATAATAATTTTAGATCATTTGAAGTTATTACTAACACAATCATTTAGGAAGTCATCAATACAGTAATACTCTTTCTCAATTAGAATTCTTTTGATTACAGATAGAGCTCTATTTTTTGCCATGTCTTTAATGTATCGGGGAAGTGAATTATACAATTTGATTCCCATATAATGCACACTTGTTTCTTGTGCAGAAGTTCTATGTACCGGTATTAGCAAAGTACGATTAGATTGACGAGTACTGTACGTTGAATTTGCTACTGTGAAATATTGCATATTGTTATAAACATATTTTATTAGTTTATTTATATAAAGACAGTGGAACGTTAATAAATTGAGAGACTTGAATTTACCACGACATTAGCTTCTTGGGTTGAGTTTATGCAATATACGAAGAGCACGTTTCTGAATGAGGAAAACCTCATTTGATCGAGTTGAAGAGCCCCAGATAATTATACCGTAATTCATGACAGAATAGAAATAACCATAATATATTAACAATAAAACATATATGTATAATTAAATTTATTATCTATCCTATTGCGGAATGTGAATGTGATTGAAGCGAGGATAGTATGTTAGGATGAGAATGTTGGACGAAGACTGATTATTTGATGAGTTCTGTGATGTGAATGTTTCAGAATTTCGTGCGACTCTATTTGATATTTGATGGGATACAGTGTGACGTTCTCGTGCATATGTATATATTTATGCGTTATTAATTATAAAGAAAAAGAAAGTATATTATGTAGAAATTGAATGAAAGTGGTGCGGGAGACATGAGGACAAACAAACGTCTTAACGTCCACGACTTGAGCACTACAAACATAAAACGGACGAGCCGACGAGCCGACGAGTCGACGAACTGAGAACTAAAACTAGGAACTGCCAAGATCAGAATATAAGTTATAGCGTACTAAAAGTCTCCATTCAATATACGGTCCAAGTTGCGTGTTTTCTTTTTCATATACCCTAAGTGTCGCGTCCTAACTAAACTCTTTTCATGTATTTGTTTGCAGCCTTCAAGCTTTTTATGACTTACTGAAAGCATTTAAAATCTTTCATGAATACTCTTCGGCGAAAAATTATTTTTAAACTTCATAACCCGAGAAATTCTTTCAGTTTCCCAGTAAAACAATTCTCTATCGTACTGGATAATAATAACTAATGGGTACTATTCAAATACCTTCAAAATATATTCAGTGCCAATATCTTACAACAATTAAGTGTTTATTTCACGGCCACTACAGTCATTCATTATTTCATTTCGGGTAATATTAACAATTTAATTAATGTACTTATTTTATTTTTATTTTTAAGTAAGTCGGATTGGGTCTGAACGAAATGGAAACGGATAAGTCGGGTCGGGTCTTTTTAAAATTTCTAAAATTTCCTCCAAATATAACTCAAAAACTAAGCAAGCTATTGAGATGCGGTCTGTGTTTCAATTAATTTCTAGACAAGTTTTCAGCGATTTTTAAAATTTCAAACTTTTTCTCCAATTTTTTTTCTAAAACAGTTTTTGAACATTATCTCAAAAAATATGAGACTTATGGACTTGGCGATTCCACCATTGGATTCGACGGCTGAAAATACATATGTAAATAAATTTTTGTTTGAAAATCGTAAAAACACCAAGGAAAAAATTCCAAAAACTTAAATCGCTTAAAATAAGTTAAACAATTGCTTATAAGTCAATCCGAGCACGGGGAATTCAATACCGTTGAGTACATCGACATATCTTTTCTAGTTTTTGAGATATAGCGTCCGGAAGGGTTGAACTTTCCAAATATATTTCAACATCAGATTTTTGACTTTCTCGAAGCTATAACACAAAAACTAAGCAAGCTATTGAGATGTGGTCTGTGCCATGAAATTGATGTAGCAAAATGCTAATCAAAATTAAACGAATTGATTTTGTCAGCTAAAAATAATATTGACGTAATATTCCTTTTAAATGAACATAAAAATATAAACGTTATTTTAAAAACGAAAAAACCACTGATCCCAACTAACGTTAAGTGAAAGAACAAGAAATTCGTGCTTATATTAGTCAACACAGTTCACGCATCAGTCAGTCCCAAGTTATCGTGGCTATAACATAACAAATTTGTTAAATTTTCTCCAAATTAAAAAGGTATGATGAACAGAAAAATATCAGTATTGTAACTTAGACATGTGATAATCGGCAATTAATAATCGATATCATTAATATACTTGATAGCCGCAGTTTTTACACTGCCGTACTGCTGGTTTTCGTAGTCAAATGCTACATTATTTAAGGCGTATAAGTGACTAGCTTATAGCGACCGAATGTGATAAATACATGTAGCTGTATTTTATATTTTTACGACAAATCACACATTGTCGACAGGCGGATTCCTTGGTTCGGGTGACGTCACAGTATGTTAAGAGATGTGCCTTAACACGCTCGGCCACCGCGCCTTTACGAGTTAAATAACTATAAATAAGTAATATTAAATTCTAAATTTGTCGCTCTGAGCAGGTAGCTTATGTATATTTTCTGCTGTCAAATGTTTTTTAATTTTCCAGAAGTAAATTCTTCAACTGAAAGGAGTTTATTTTTTCGTTTAACAGTAGACCGACAGTTATTAAATATGAAACTGTAACATTTATGAGATAAATAAAACTGAATAGTTTTGTAAGACCAGGTTTATCTGCGTATGATTGAAAAGACATGAAATTATATACATAGAATTAACGAATAGTGAGTAAGTCACAAAGACGACTTCATAACCACACATAAAATTTTAATTAAAATTTTCCCTCCAATGAATCGATGTAGCTGCAGCCGCAGTCGCAGCAGAAAGAGCTAACGTAACTAACCTGGTACTGTAAACAAATAAGTATATACATAATACAATAATTTCAGTGAAAATTTCCCAGCCGGTTCTATTATTTAGATATATTTTTCCACATGAAGACATTTTAAAAGCATGCACTCTAATTTTTATTAATGTTCTTCTCAGTGTAACATATAGCAGAACTGTCGTAGTATAAAATTAATAGCAAAGTTATCTGAGACCCAAACGTTGCAGTCAGAATTTTAACTAAACGCTTTTCAAAAATCTGCACACGGCGGAATAAAAGAAACAGGCAAGAAAAAGAAGAGAGAAAGTCTATCTCTGTCTGTATTCGACCCTTCTGCAATGTTTCCAATTTCTTTTCATGTTTTGTATCTGATGTAATTTATCATTGAAATCTGGAATCATATTTCCTTTTACTATTTTGCTGTGCTTTTACTAAAACTACATCAAACTTGAAATTATTATTAAGTATATTGTTACCAAACGATCTGCTCTACTGATGTTGATAGAGAATGTCGAACGTTCTCTTTCATTTCACATTTATTTTACACTATTTTAATGTTGATGAATAACGATAACAATTTATTTGTTTATTTTCTTCTCTGTACAACAGAAATTTAATCTCAGTTACAGTAGCTTACAGTACAAATCACTCAGATGCATACAGGTGGGTGTTTCTTCCAAAACTAGTTTTTTTTTTTGAGGAGGTGATTTATCAGTAGTAACAAACCCTACATTGAATTAGTGCTTCTCAAACGGTAGAACAATTGTATTCTTTAAATGGTAACCTATATAATTTTTTAGTCTATTAGATAAATAATTTTCTTCTAATTTCAACGATAAACATGAAAAAGTCAACAAGGTATGTATATGCGCTCAAAGGCATTCAATTCGTCGGGTTCAAATTGACTTCTTTAGTGCATATTATTTATTCCTGTTTTGATATATTAGCAAAAAAAAATAAAAATTTAAAACCCTGAAAATTTGTTTATAAGTTAATTGAAGCACAATAAATTCAATGCCGTTGAGTGCATCGTCATATCTCATTTCATTTTTTAGATATAGAATATAAAAAAGTAGAAAAAATGAATATGATTGAAGGGTTGTTGCGTGAGCGAAAGATTCTGAGCGTGAAGAATAAACGAGCTTGTATGAAAAGAATTATGAATGTGGTTGAAGCAAAAGTGGTGTGTCAGGATAGGAATGTTTGGAGAAAATTAATTGCGGGATAAATATGATGAATGAAGACAAGCGTATGATTCTTGATTTTAGATTCATTGGTTAGATGTTTCGAGTGTTTACCTGCAATTGTGTGGAGACCATCTTCAGAAACAAGCGCAGTGTACACTAGCGAATGGATGAATGTTTGTTGTGTGTTGATGGATTTTGGTTGTGAGAAAAGAAAGAGTTTGTATGGAGGAAGTGTTAATGTGGTCGAATCGAGTATCGTGTGTCAGGATGAGAATGTTGACGGGTTCGTGCTACCCCATTTAATGGGATATAGCGTGATGTTATGTATGTATGTATGTATGTATGTAGAAAAAATCGCTGGTTGTTTCAAAGGAAACACCCTGTATAGTCGTGATATATGTTAGACACTAGTTATAAATTTCAGGCTACAAATATATAAAAATCAGTGAAACTTGATGCCGCGAACGTTTGTACAGTAGATAATTATACAATAATCTTGATTTCAGACAGTGAAATCTTGAAGCTCTGTTCAAAGATGTGAAACTAAAATAATTGCACTCTTCATTGAAATTTAGTGTAAAATATTTCTGGCATTATAATTAAAACAGTGAATCACTTTGAGTAATTTAATATTTTATCAACGTTTTATTTTTATTCCATGGAGCTGAATTTGCTTTTACCTCGTATTACGAGTACATGATGGTAAACTTAAAAAATATTATCCAATGTAGTTTCACACTCAGTGCTATAATTAATTAATTTAAAAATGAAATAGGAAAAATTAATTACTGCAACTAGTTCAATTGTGCTAATTGGGAAACTTTTTCATAAATATCATTTCCGAAAACATTGCCAAAACTAAAATTCGGACACTGTATATATAACATTGTTAGCTGTTTGTTTCTGTGCCAATTTTTTGTTGAGCAAATTTGAGTTAGGAATATTAAATATCACCATCACAAATATGTTAAATCATGTTTACAACTAGCCACTTTCATTAATTACTAATAACCTCAATTTAGAAATTATAGAATTAATTACCAACAGCAGAAGTCACTACTAAATGTTTTCGTGTCTAATTTCTTATATTGTCTAGGAAATACAGTTGTACAATTTTCATTTGACGACAGTTTTTAAGGTTTTTTGTAAAACACACAAAATAATTTTCAATATTTTTTTATTAAATTAATTCATATTAAATATGAAAACATCAAATTTCGTGTACATCCGCCATTCAACTTGTAAACACGTATAGTCGAGCATATAGTTTAAGAAATTCGTATTAAAAGTTGTAATGTGAAATAGTAATCAAAACTACATATGATTTAAATGAATTTTTTATATAAATAGTTAAATACTAATAACTAAAGCCCGGATATTTAGGCCCTTAAAAACACCCAAATAAGCAGGCAAATAGGCCGGTAATTACTCTAAAATAGGCGGAATTTTAGGCAGCCTAAATGTAAAAACTTTGTTTTAAAAAAAATTAACGGATCCATTTTCTAATATTGGTACTCGTATCTACTCTTCGTTAGAAAAAAAGAATCATTTTAAACAAAAATTAACGCAATCTGAAAAATAATAATGTAGGGTTCTCATTTCATTAACTATTATGCAAATTCAAATTATGTAGTATACTTTAATTCACAAAATATTACGAGCAATTGCTCTATGAAATTTTCGGAAAGGGACTGTCTTCGGTCTGTCAGAACTTTGCTTGTAAGTTGAAAATTTCGTTCGACATTACAAAATGTAACAGGAGCGTTCTTATATTTAGCCATATCGTCTAAAGTTACCTCAGCTCCATTGATTAATGGCAAAGGCTCAATTGAATTGCCACGTAAAATTTTTACTAAATCGTTTTTTCTTTCGGCATTTTAAATTCACACACAAAAACTTGATTAAAGTAAGTACTTTAAATATTATAGGTTAGGTTGAAACACTTTGTCGAGTGCTGAATTAGTCAACGAAGTAGATGATAAACCTTGTCTGGTCAATAAAAGTTAGAATAGGCAAAATAGGCTGTATAAGGTAAAATAGGCGCAATAACCAAAATATAGAAAAAATAGGCTCTAAGGCACGAAAACAAAACCTTCCATTACACGTAAACATATTACCTATGTATAGAAAAACGAAATTGCCTGAAGTATATTAAAATTTGAATGTAGGCAATTGCCTAAAAATCCGGGCTTTACTAATAACCTTTACTCTATTTAGTAATTTTTTTTTTTAATTTTAAATGATTTTTGATTTTTTTAATATGATTTTTGCCATCCCTGGTCCTGGTAGTAACCGTAAACAGGTACGAAAGGAGTATCTCAGATGAATGGAATTAGAGAATTCTTTCCAGAAGTTAAACCTTGATTAGGTAATTTAGAACGTTTTTTAGACAGGTATTTTTTTTAGTTTAATGAGCTCCATTTTAGATTAATTATGAATATTGCTATCGAAGTAGACATCCGGTATAATGCTTTCTGTCGATTTATATCCGTTTATGACTTGACATTAATCTATGGAGGTCGTGATCTGACGGTTGGTAACCGCATGAAAATATACTCGTACATCTACCAAATGAAGAATCTAATTCGCATGATAAATCCAATGATGTCTATAAAAATGTGAACTTTATTGTAACAGAGGTGGCTTATTGGTTAATATTCGAAATGATTTGCATGCAGCGTACAACCACATTACAGCTTTCATCTACTATGAATACCTAATTAAGTATATTAAATATTATGCAGTGCATTATTAATATATAGCTTCAGTACACATACGAAATAAGGGCTTTGTGAAATGCAATAATGTACGTAAATTGTAATAATAAAATAATGCAGGAAATATACGTGCATGTGAAATCTCGGGTTATTCAGTTAATATAAATAATTTTCTCTCTTTGTCGAATATTGTTATTTATGTACTATTGTGGTATTATATTTACATATTCGCTTTAGAATGAAGTCATCCAATCCAAAATATACATATCTTCCTAAATTATATGTTCCATCCTTTTTACTTCCTTGTACGAAGTAAAGGAAGTATTGTAATCGCGAAAATTTTCGGTTCTCAGATTTCAACGGAAATAGGTGTTTTGGCCCTCGCTGAATCCATTTTGACTAATTTCGTCATGCCGTCTGTACGTACGTATGTACGTACGTATCTCGCATAACTCAAAAACGGTAAGACGTAGAAAATTGAAACTTTATATTTAGGACTGTTATAACATCTAGTTGTGCACCTCCCTTTTTGGTCATTATACAACTACCGGAAGTGGTACTTTACTTGAAGCCTATAATAGATTTTCATGAAAAACTATATTTAAATAAAATTTAAAACTTTCCAAATTTGGTATATAAGACTACTATATCAATGGAAATAACATAATAGATTTTGGTTAAAATAGATTAACCGGAAGTGGCACATTACATGAAGCTGCTAACAGTTTTCCTTGAAAAAATGGTATTATTTTAATTTTAGAAATGAATGCTGCAAATAAAAGTTGTAGAGAATTAAATTCTGCGTCTAGCACATTAAGAATTTTTAAATTAGCCTTCTGCATAAGCGAGATATCTAAATTTAAATATTATATATTTTTTGTTTTTTTTTTAAATTAAGTTTGCTATGGATTAGAACAAAAAATAAAAAATAAAAGATTTTATGTCAAATATGTGCAATTAAAAAAATCTATAGTTTAATACGCGTACAAGGAAGTCATGTGGTGTCCACATCAGATTTTTTCATATTAGTTATCTTTATATTTATATAGCCTTTTCAGAAATCCTTGACAATCATCAAATATGTGCGTATCTTATGTCCTTCAATTATTTTTGGATTGAAGTTTTAAATAAAAGTGGTAGAAAATTTAGGGACACTTGAGGCTCATTGTAGACAGTGTTTCAAAATTATTGCAAAATATATAAAGGGTATAATATAGTTGGATGTATCGATAAAATAAATAAATATATCACCCATTACTGGATGTGGCAGTTTTCCATAGCAGATCTCGATAATTGATATATTTAAGCGCGTGAAGTGCGTCAAATCACGGCCCCCCAAAGATACTAGTGGAGGTGAAGCCACAAGGATAATTTTAATATCATATCGATGATAACGCAAAAAGTAATTTTGCGAAATTCGCAAATATAATTGCATATTCCTAATGCTTTCAATAATATTTATTAATTATTGTAAATTACAAGGCCAACGGCACAAAAAAAAACAGTTATATTCTTTATCGTTTATTGTTTTGCAATAATTTTTAAACGCCCTGCTTTTCTTCTGTATCATTTGTTACTCTGCCCAACATTTATCCGAACCACTCAGACACAAGATTGTTTTTGGATAGAAGTTAAGTTTTATCTCGGTTTCATGCACTGGGCTGCGATTGCCTGTAAACAATCAAGAAATCAATAATATTTGTTGAGCGTGAATCGGCTTTGAATAAATATGAAACAATTTGTTTAAAATTTGTCGATTTATTAATATAATATTCTGTAGAAACTCCGCAAATATTATCCATCCAAACCAGAACCAAAACAAAACGAAACGTAGATAAAATATGAAATTTCTCAAAGTAAATCTCGTTTTTAATAATACTGCGGTAATTACAGCAAAGTATTATAATTTCATTACAGCAATACCCTTAAGCATATCATTTCACATAAATTATTTCTGTAAACGTTTTCGCAAAAGTTAAACGTAGTTAAGTGCGGTGTGGCCGGCGATGTAATTCGTACGATTTCCAGACAACGAGAAACCTCTATTCGTGTATGTCAAGTCAAATAACGCTAACATCAAGCTTTCGCGTTTGTTAGTGCTTGTAAGTGTACTTCACCTGCACTTCACGCTTGTGAGTGTGTTATGAATGCACCAGACTTCATCTGAAACGATGGTATTTGTTTTAACAGCCTCTGTGTTTGCTACACTACTACACTACTAAACTGAAATTAGCTACATAAATGAAAACAATTTAAATACATAAAAAGTTGGTGTATTTCAAATCGAAACAAAACAATAGCTTTTATACATTCAAATTGTTACTATTGCTATCGTATATACATTAAACATTTTTGTATTCATGGAACATCAAAGATGAAATTAATTTAGTAACTTATTGCCCAATATTCTTTTTATACATACATATATTAATATATTGTTCGTTCGTTAACATGTACTCACGTGGAACTGGTAATCACAATATAAATGATATTCAGGCGGAAAATTATTTTTTTGGAACTGCATTAAAAGTATAAAAGATATTATTATGTTTTCATTGCAATTCAAATGACATTTCATATACTCAATATTTACCATCTTTTCTGTTTTATCAAGATATTATTATTGTAATAAAATATCAAACTAAACACTTGTCTAAGTCTCACAAAATTCAGCCTCCAAGTCACCTTATGAGGGCATCGTCAGAGGCTGGCCAGCACAGTTGGTAACCATAGACACGTTTCGCTCTTATAAGAGCTCATCAGTATGGTATAACCTACTTCTTCACCTAGAACAAAGTTCACGTGAAGAAGCTGGTAACGAAGGACTGTGCCAGCAGAGAATAAGATCTCTAAAAAACGGTAAGATGACATGAGAAGTTCTGTCGAACCAGTAATGCCATCTACCGAAAAAAGCAAAAGCTACGAAATAGCAATTTAAATAAAAAACAACAAAGACAAAATTAATTGTCTTTAAATGCTCACATGGTGAAACTAGGTTTAATAATAAAATACTGATGAGCTCTAATAAGAGCGAAACGCGTCTATGGTTACCAACTGTGCTGGCCAGCCTCTGACAATGCCCTCATAAGGTGACTTGGAGGCTGAATTTTGTGAGACTTAGACAAGTGTTTAGTTTGATATTTTATTATTAAACCTAGTTTCACCAAGTGAGCATTTAAAGACAATTAATTTTGTCTTTGTTGTTTTTTATTATTATTGTAATAAATTAAATATATTTTATATTGTCATCAAGCTATGTCCTACGAAATGGGGTAGCGCGAACCCTCGTGTATTCCTCTCATATGGAATCTCGTAATAAATCTTCATTTCATCCATTTATTTCTAGTTGCTGTAATCTCTAACCATTTATTTCACCAATCTCTCATTCGACATACTCGTATATTCCGCATACCTAAACCATCTCAGTATTTTCACTTTTAATCCCTAAGAGCATTGATTCTTTCCAGAAATTTATTAATCTGCACGAATGGAACACGTTATTGGAATGCACGATAAAAAATTCCCCGGATTTGAATGAATGCTCGAGGGCAGATTCGGTAAGAAAATCGAAACGATACCAACAATTTATTGTAATATATACCTTGAAATTCGAATCCCACTCAAGCTAAAGTATATTAACTGTAATTGAGATTAAGTTCCTGTTGTAGAGTGTAACATAAATAATAAAAATCCTTGAATCTCCTGGCATGGAGTGGGAGGCAGATAATAAAAAAAGTAATAAAATGTGAGTTTTTGGCAGTTTTGAGGTCGTGAGTGACAGCCCCACTCAAAATTAGGTCAAATGGCGTGATGATATATTTATTTTTGCAAAAAGACAGAATTAGTATAAAGCACACAAAAATAGCAGTCTCACACAAAATGAAAACAAACCGTTTTAATTTTTAGCAAGATCTTTCGCATGTTTACACGTCGCAGAATTTTGCAGCAACAATGATATATTTACACAGTGATCTGGCCTCTACCGCGAGCTATATCTCTTCACTGTTCATGCCGCTCCCACCCTCTATCTCTCCCTCTCTCTTTCTCTGTCTTTGAATCTCTTCTAGTTCTTGAGTACGATTCATACATACGTAATATAACACGTAATAACTAGATTATAATTTCGTTTATGATTTATGAAGTTATGACTTTTACGAGCCGTTTTATAACTTGGAATACTTATTCATACTTTTAGTTGCATTGCTTTACTTGCACTGAAGAGTTGTTATGCTCCAGAAATGTTGACTTATTGGGGATGGACCGACTCGACCCTCGACAATAAGTCATTTTACAACATAACTGACTCTGCATTATGAACAACCTGTATAAATAGTTGTATATTTACTTCCTTTTCGTAAAGTTTTTAAACAAAAGTCTACATCTGCACAGATTGTGTAAATAAACTTCGTACAGGCGGATATAATTGAAAATAAATAAATAACAAGGTAAACTAATTATGGCTTCGAACTAAATTCTTAAGAAATGTATGCCATGTCGTTGTTTGTCATAGTTTTCGTACTACCTAGCTGAATTTCATACAGACATATTAATTAATTAAAAATACTGGAAATGTTAGTTTAAACGTTTATTTTCTTTCAGAAAATTGATAAACTTACTAAGTTTTTTATTTACCATCGCATATTTTCCGACATCAAACGCTTTTAAATATGAAAAAAACTGTTTGGAAATTTTATTCTACATATTTTGATGGTTGTTATTTCAATAATAAATATGTTTCAATCGCGGAGTAGGTGAATAGCTATTAGGTAAAGTATATGGTAACACATTTATCGTCTTTAATAAAATTATGTCTCAATATTTCGACATTAACCCTTTGTCGGTTTAATCAATAATTCCTAATCTTCCCTAGAAGCTACAACATTTTATTTGATATTTGTGTTGCTTGCTATTGCGTTGAAACGCGGGACGCGGGTGTAAGCAAATAAAAATAAAGTGTTTCTTTTATTTCACATTATTTCTGCTGCACAATACAATATTAACTTATACGAAACATATTGGCTCTAGGTATTAGAACACAACTATACTAAAAAAAAACATCTTCTTGGGGAGTCACGTCAAAATACATAAAATTACATTTTTCATTATATCTATTCAATATAATCAAAAAATGCTGATAGGTTTCGCTGTCATATGGTCTCAAATTCATTTACAAAGTTTTTTCTATTACTTTATTTACAGCATTTATCTTTGATAACAAAAATTTTAATCGTATACAATTTGAAAAGAGTATAAATATCATTTTTCTATTATCAATCTTTTTATTTTAACAATTTAAAATATATGTGTGTATTGAATATATTGATGTTAAAATTTAAATTTTTATTTAATAAACGAATCAATATATAGGACTCAAGAATAAACTTATAGAAATTAATCTACTTTAAATGAAAAAGTTTTGTCTGATTTTGTCAACAATTTTGGTTGGTATTATGGTCGGTCAGAAATCAAAAGTTTTATGAGTTCTACCTATAAATACTTATATAATTAATTTAATAACTTTTATTTGAAGTATATTTTCTGCTGTCAAAGATTTCTAAATTGTGTGAAATAAAACATGTGAATTGTCACCTTATTAAAATTACCCCTATTGCTTTATTGGGGGCCGAGAATTGTCGGCTAGTAATCGCATAAATATATCACTTATAGAGGTCTGCTACGACTATTAAATTTTATAAAAGATATGCAGAATTGAAAGATTTTCAGAAATAATGTAGTAACATTTGACAGGTTGAAATGAAAATGAATTTCTGGTGCTAATGGTCTTCAGCAGCCAGAGAGAATAATATTTTGCATCTGACCACCAGTACGTACACTAATAAAAGATCCCTAGTGTTGTAATCCAACACCTGCATCGAGTGGTTAATGAGAGTGGACGTGACTTACTGTTGGAGCTGGAGCTAGCAGTGGCAGCCTCCGTCGTGGCTGTGAGGAGAGCCAGGCCCAGACAGGATAACAGTAGCATCATCATCATCATCATCACAGCACAAGCACCAAGTCACAGTCACAACACGTCACCAAGTCACATAGCACGTTGTCGTGAGTTTTGAATGTCGCGCTACGTCCGTGTCTAACCGACGTCGAGGGTGCACTGAGCGGTGCTTGCGCCAAGCGCGCGGAACTCTCAACTCTTGGTTGGAAGCGCCAAACTGTGGAACAGTAGCGCCGAAACTCCCGCGGAGTTGAGTCGTGCCGCTCGTGCTGCTCTTCGACCACCGACACCGCACACATGCGCACCCAAATCTGATGCCGGATTTAACCAATGGCAAACCGCAAAGGCCACACCAATAAACCAATAGGAAAACTTAAAGACGTTACATGGGAGGCGCCGCGACACATAAGATGTGTAATTAGAATTGTAAAACACAGGTGCCTCCTGACCTCCAACACTACTTACAATTCTGTCAACTTTACCTTTCGCTCTACTATTTTCATTTATAATACGAGTACAACCTCATTAACTTTTCAAATAAAATTGATCAACTTTCCAGAAATATTTCTGCAACTTGGTAACATATAGAAAAAGCTTCCAGAACTCATGTTTCAATCATTCGAACAATCTTCGTTAGCAAAAATATTTCATCAACAAAACGTAACTAAGTAACAAGAAATGAAGTAAACAAGCAATTATATTTTCTTAATAAACGGTAGCCAAGTTTTATTCGCAGTTGTTCATGTTGTTCTTATTCTTGTTAGTTTCAATATCTTCACTGATCAATCGACCATTCACATACGAGTATTTAGGCCTGGTAACAATTTTTGGGTCTTCAAATTTTATCTTGTGTAGAAATTGTATTGCATACTGAGCAATCGACAATTTATCTGCGCAATTCAGTCTAATGGAACGCTTATGTTTGCTGCGTCTTATTGCAATTGTTCTTAGCAACAAATACAACGTATTCTAGAAGATTGAAGAGGGACAATATCTTTTGCGCTGAAGTTTGGTTAATATTGGGCCTATTTTATAAAAGGTAAAGATGCAAAGATAATGTTCAAATTGTAAAAAATATCTTTTCAAGTCTGCTCGTTTCTTTTTCTAGTTTGATGAGCAAGAATATATTGGTTGAGCCGGTTTGGGTGTGCAAGCTACTTGTATTCAGAGTGAAGAAGGTTAGCGTTGATTTACCTGTCCAGTAGAACATCCACACTTCATTTGTAGATTGAATATTGATATGAACGCCGTTAAGATGATGAGGAATGAGGAATAAATTCTAGTTCTCTTGTTTTTGAGGTCATACAGCAAAAACAACATGCACGCAATTTAAGCACAACGATACATTTGAATAAGTATTTGTTAATGTGAAATGTTCGTGATGAACCGTTGATAAACACAGTAAAAGAGTGAATCTCGGCAGGTCTATGTACAGGTGAAAGGTCCGTGAAATATTTTGGGGGAATTTATGAACTAGAGCCGGAATTTAAAGTTGCGTTGCGTCCCCTTTTACGGCATTACAATGAGAATGACGAATGCCCTAGCCCGTGGGGCTATATTTTTTACGTTCCGGAATAAACTCTATCTGGCTCTGTTTGATCCCCGGAACCAACCAGCGGCATAGCGACATAGCGACATAGCGACATAGCGATATAGCGACTACCGTAACCCGAAATAAAGTAGCAGCTGCATTTGTGGCGTTCTAACATTCGCTCTCGCTCTGCCCTCTGTCCTCTATCCTCGGCCGTACAATGGTCTATTTAACTTTACCTAGTTACTTTATATAGTTATGAGACTGTAACACTTCAGTCTGAGGGACAAGGATGAAGGATAACGGATAAATGACGTCTATCCCTCGAAGCGGGTCATCTGTTACATTTGACTAGGCCCCGCACAGGATACCGGATTGCCGGATAACGGATAATGATTCTTAATTACTTTTTTACGCAGTTTTTTTGTTCGAGCCACGAAATTCGTTCTCTCTGTCTCCATAATACCGGTCATTGGTTAAATGCTCAATTATGATACGCTTTGATTCCCATCTTTTGACAGAAAATTACTGCCTAATTATAAATTACAATTATTCCCTTCATTTATGTTAGTGCTGTAAGTTTTGGATTATGTAATATAGGATATACAATGTTATTTTTTAATTGAACGATTATTGGATTTTTAATTAAATTAAATCAAATATATATAAAAGGTAGAGCATGTTTAGAATCTAACGAGTACTTGTTTGAAAAGAAAAATGTATTTATTGTTACTTCCCCATTTAATAAAATTCACAACAATTTAACTACAATTCATTCATGTATTTATTTATTTATGCTACTCTGTATAACAGGAACTGAATCCCAATTACAGCTCAGGGTCCGGACTCATCGAACCGCAATGTGGTTTCGAATTCGAGATGTCCGGATTTGAATACAGGATCGTTATCCATACCACCGTACTGCCGGATATTTAATAGTTTTACCACAGCTTTCTCAATCTGCAATTTTCTTCATAAAAACATGATATATTTGCTTTTTACTCGTACATACTATGTTCCATGAAATGTGGTATCACGAACCCTACAATAAATTCCTTTCCAATCTCAGTAATCCAAATATGTGACAATTTTTCCGATTTCCATCAAGTTGGCAAACGTCAAACGTCAGTGTGACACCCGCGGCCGCGGTCGGTGCGAGTGGTGCGCTGAACTTTCGTCGCATGCTCGCATGCATGCATATATATTACTAGTATTATATGTCGCCAAGATTAAATCCAATGCTGATTTAATACCAAAAGTTCGACCATTCAATATGTAAAACATTCGCTCGGAGGATGTAGACACTGCACCATGGATCGTGCTCCTGGTCATTCACTATTCGTCTACTCTCTGCTCCATGCAAATGTCTTGTATCTTGCACGCACTCCTCTGAAACTTGTTGGCTTTTGCTGTTGCTGTTACTGTTGCTGTTGCTGTTCTGTTTGATATGAGAGTTGACAGCCGTTGACATGTCATTCTGTCGCGATTCCCCTAGGACTTGATACACTGGTGGTGTGGAGTGGATCGACTCTTGATGCAGCCTCCGCTGTTTCACCACAAAACTTCTATTGCCGAACTAAATTATCTCTTATAGAAATACACTTCGAAATTAGCGAGATTTCATGATAATTGTCTTTATTTTTAACTTGTCGTTTCTAAATTATTTTGGAACAAATGTTGCAAAAATTCCATCAAATGTGGTAGCACGTTGCCCTAAAATATTTACACACCATCTACTCATCAGATTTATCTCAGAATCAGTCTTTGTTAAACATTCTCATCCTGACACACCATCCTCGCTTCAACAACATTCACGTTTCCTCCATTCATTTTTCACATTTGGAATATTTCATCAAGCAACAAACCTTCAAATTAGGAGGTTTTAACCCATGAACCATTAAGGGGTACATTAGCTTGCAGGTACCTATATAAAACTTGTACAGGGGCTACGTAAATAATTTTTCATAGTTTTATTATTATTAGTTATTAATTTAAAATAAAAATTTCTATTGAAGTCAAAGGATACATTGATTGAAAGGTGTTTAATGGTGTAGTTAAACCAATCGTCTCAAAACTAAGGGGCGATAAAATACAATCGAAACCCATTCAGGGTTGCTGGTATCTTGCCCAGCCCAAAAAAACCCGCCCGGGTTTTTTTGGAAAAACCCACCTAAAAACCCAATTAAACCCACTTCACACATTTAACAGCACTTATGATCGAACAGCACATTCAAACATCAGGGAACGACGAAATTTCTGGCATAAACACGTCCTCGAATCGGAGAAAAGTCACTAACTCCGTGACTGCAGTCTTCAATAACCAACTTCACTGATATTGTTTTTATTTGGGTGGGTTCATCGGCTAAGTCAAATGTGGTTTTTAAATGTACATTTATGGATAATTAAAAAAACCCAATATTGCCCAAAAAAACCCATAAAACCCAATAAAACCCAAAAAACCCAGTGGGTCGGGTTTTTAAAAAAAAAACCGGGTTTTTTGCAACCCTGAACCCATTGCGTATACCAACCAGGAATTTGCGCTTTCAAATATCGCTGCATATGTGTATGGGATTAAGTTCCTGCTGCGAAGAGTGGCAAATAAATAAATAAATAAACATGGTAAATTACGAGTTAATTTGATTATTTATTCAGATATGTGTCGAATACAAGATTGAGAAGAATGTCTCTAATATCGTAAAAATCCGGTTATGCTTAAGCGATTCAGGTTCCACTATAAACTACTGTGAACAGAAAATATTCACTGATTGAGTATTTGAAATGACTTCTTTGCATTATTGAATATACTCGTAGCTGTCATTTCCACATTTCTATTCTAACCAATTGAATAGGTGCTATTTTAGGTTAATACGCTCTATAAATCAAATGAAATAAAAGTAATGATACTCCCTTATGAAAATATTTTGTCCGAGTGAAAAATTTCGCTGGCCAAGTGATTTAAGCGAAACATAATTTTAAGTGTCAGCGGTGCACTGGCCACCATTAGAGAATCAATATTGGTAACAGTTTTCCATTTATATTTTATACATTGATTTCACTGTTGCTTTATGCCCTTGATCGTTGTCGATGCCGTTATCGTATCGTATACATATACACTGTTGACCTCCATAGATATAAGGTTATCATATCATAAATTCCTTTTCAAATTACTTCATATTTAATTTCACATTGAACGAAATATATTGTTACTGAAAAATATTCCAATATAAATTACGAACAAGTTACATATTTTTTTGTTAAACAAAGTCAGTGACGTAATTGTCAGGCTATTCGATATGATGTATACAGGTATTTCCTCTAAAATAACCAGTGCTTTTTTGGTCGTATTAGTGACTATATTCAACCAGTGCTTTTCAAACGGTAGAACAAATTTATATTTTTTGTTAAATAATGTTTTAGACCATTAGATTTTTCTCGCAATACCTATTATACAACTCTATACAATATTTATATAATTTCAATCAGAACATAATTTTCTATCAAATGGACTAAACAAATATTATTATATTATTTTATTCCTGTTAATTTTATGTATATAATTTTTTTTCTAAAATTAATAATTCGCCCATAACAGCACTGACTGTTTAAAAAAACACCCTGTATAAGAACATTTAAATAGCAAATAAATTGTTGTCCTTAGCATTAACATACATAACGCATTTTTATTTATTATTGATTTGTAAAATGGGGCAAGTGGCTCAGTGGTATCGAATCGGCCTATGGATCTTGAGAACCCTGGTTCGATCCCCACAGCCGACAAACAATTTTCACCAATTTAAATCTACTCCTGTGGCTCCCCCTCCACTAATATCTTTGGGGGCCGTGATTTGACGGCTGGTAACCGCACTTCACGCGAAAAAATATATCACTTACCGAGATCTGCTTAGGCAGAGTGCCACACCCAGTAATGGGTAAAAGGCGTGATGATATATTTATTTTATATTTATTTATTGATTTGTAAAAAAATGTTGAGGTCAAATTCACAACGAATTATCCTTGAAAGTAGTAGTTTAAAATTGAAATGGAATTATTTGAACGGTGTCTTTGCTTTTGAATTTAAGTAAAAACTGTTGGTCTATGTAATCAACATTATCACCAGACCGTCATCAGCTTATTGAAATGCATTGAATGTATTCTACATAGTAGTGTTCTAATGTTTTTCGTGATTTGTATATTGTATTAAAATCAGAATTATTGGAAAAATTTGATACACATTTTCATGATATTGGTAATAAAATCAAAGCATTTTATGTTGTTCAGTGTCAGTGCTTGCCTCAGCGTTGGTTTATGTCCACATATTCCTATTTTATTGCTTCGGTATGAAACGTAATTTGAATCCAAAATTAGAAAATGAATTTACAATTTCCAAAATAGTTGCAAAAGGGTACATAGATTATTCGCATCATATACAACATTTTGTTTCCTTACGGGTTTGATAAGAAATTTAAACTATAATAAAATAACAAAATGCAAAAAATAGGGATATAGGTAATATTGATGTACTGATTACAACACAAAAAGAATTTTCCTGAAATACTCAATAATAGTTGCACCTTTGAAGGAACAACTTTACGTTTCACTGGACTAGCAGATTACAGTTATACATAAAAATTCATAAACGCTAAATATTGAAAAAACTTCAATTAAATACATTTTTATTAGAGATGGGCGAATATCAAATTTCTCGAATTCGAATATCGAATACGAATATTAATCAGATCTCGAATATTCGAATACTCCTAAAAGTTAATTTATTTATTATTAATAATTATTTAATTATGTCTTTTTCATTATTTGAATGAAATTGTTAAGATAAAATAGAATTAAAACAAAAAAGAAAAAGACGAAAACTTCAAATGTTGGCGAAAAACAAATTTGAAATATAGTACGTCTTCATGGTTTTGAAACAAAATATCTTTGTTATTAATAACTTCAAAGTATTGTAATTGCTTTAAGTTTATGTACAAATGATAAAGAAAAACATAGTCAAAAACTGCGGTCAACATATGGCGCGATATTCGAAGTATTCGAATGTTCGCTATACTGACGTTAATATTCGAAAATGTCGAATATCGAATAATGTCAATATTCGCGGCACTCGACTATTCGCGGATGATATTCGCCCATCTCTAATTTTTATGTTTACAAATTTTTATCATCAAATAATATATACCCTAACATTTTTTTGTAATAATTTTGAAATATACTTTATAAGTACTATTTAATTAATTTTACATTACTAGACAATTGTGTAATTTGATTAATAAGATTTTTCTTGTTCCAGGCGTCAACATATGTGAATTGTTCGTGGCTGCCGAATCTGCAAACTATAAGGTATTTACATATTTAAAAACGTTTCTTTAAAATGTATATTATTCCTAAATACATTGGCTGATAGCACAAGCTCTGTTTTTGCCTGTTTTAAGAGCAGTCTTTTTGGGTGTTTTAGCTATCTCTAGCATGTTAAAACCGTGCTCTTAGAACACCCAAAAACAGAGCTTGTACTACAAGCCATTGTGTTTGCTTTTTGATTTTCTATTTGCCAGTTATTTTACTTAGTATTCTATTAGCTCTACGGAATATATATTGCTACAGATTTTGAAACAAGCTATTATAAAATAGGTTGTTAATCTTCTTATACAGGATATTTTTAAACTTATTGAGTATATATTACATAATGTACTGATAACGTAACAAATAGATTTTTTTTTAATTCTCATAATTAAGTGCAGTTTACTTAAAGTATAACCATTGGTTTGATAGCTAATTTCAATTATTATAATAATTAAATTATAATTGTAAAGACTACTATAGTCATCTATCTGATGTTGCTTAATAAATAACTTAACTATTGTAGTGTTTACAATTGTAATGTAATTAGGTATTAATATATTATAAATAACTGTCAAACCAATGTTACTAAAATGATTATTTTGAAGTAAGCCACACTTAATTTAGCGAATTAAAAAAAATCTTTTTTCTATTCTCAGTACATTATACAAGGTGATCACTAAAGCCCGGATATTTAGGCTCTTAAAAACACCCAAATAGGCAGGCACATAGGCCGGTAATTACTCTAAAATAGACGGGATTTTAGGCAGCTTAAATGTAAATAATTTGTTTTAAAAAAAATAAACGAATCCTTTTTTTCTAATATTGGTACTCGTATCTACTTTTCGTTAGAAAAAAATAATCATTTTAAACAAAAATTAACGCAATCTGAAAAATAATAATGTAGGGTTCTCATTTTATTAACTATTATGCAAATTAAAACTTGTAGTATACTTTAATTCACAAAATATTACGAGCAATTGCTCTATGAAATTTTCGGAAAGGGACTGTCTTCGGTCAGTCAGAACTTGCTAGTAAGCTGAAAACTTCGTTCTACATCACAAAATGTGACAGGAGCGTTCTTATATTTAGCCATATCGTCTAAAGTTACCTCAGCTCCATTGATTAATGGCAAAGACAATTGAATTGCCACGTAAAATTTTGACTAAAAAACGTTTTTTCTTTCGGCATTTTAAATTCACACACAAAAACTTGATTAAAGTACTTTAAATATTATAGGTTAGGTTGAAACACTTTGTCGGGTGCTGAATTAGTCAACGAAGTAGATGATAAACCTTGTCTGCTCAATAAAAGTTAGAATAAGCAACAAAAATAGGCAAAATAGGCTGTAAAAGGTAAAATAGGCACAATAACCAAAATATAGAAAAAATAGGCTCTAAGGCACGAAAAAAAAACCTTCCATTACACTTAAACATATTACCTATGTATAGAAAAACTAAATTGCCTGAAGTATAATAAAATTTGAATCTAGGCAATTGCCTAAAAATCCGGGCTTTAGTGATCACGACACCGGAAAATAAAAACATATAAAATCATATTTTTATAATTTGCTGCTTCCCTTATTATTTTCTAGAAAAAAGCTTCAAATAAATGTGGTAGAGCATAAATTTTGTTGCCAAATTAACAATTACGAGTACATCAAGTTCCCCTAATACTGGTATCTAATCAGTTAGCATCATCTATTTCTCTATTCCTTCAAAATTGGAACTTAGTTCGTCGCTACCGTCGTTTAACATTTACAATTTACACGGAAGTAGGTTGTTGTCACACGATGACTCCTTTGTCACCGTGGACCAGGACTGTTCCCCTTAGCTCGTGCGTCTCCCTCTGCACGCTGCGCCCGCCGTGAACGCCACTAACCGTGATACCAGTTCACATTAATCACGCAATTTAACAGCCAGACAGATTCACCCGCTTTACGATACTTCTTCACGAAGATTTTCAGCTTTCAAGATGATTCTATTTCAAATATTACGTGCAGTCGTAACGTTGCTCTAGCGGTCTGGGTCTGACGTAAATACATCTGCGTTCTTGGAGTTTACATTTCACTATAACCTGCTGCAAATGGAATTAATTTTCTGTTTTGCAGTGCAGCTAATCATGAATGTATTGAATATGCGTGCAGTTATTTGTCAAACTGGAGAGGAAAGCCACATTTTCACGACAAGATACAAAAGAGAACTACAAAAATCTAGTAGATTTCATAAAATTTATATTTTATTTATTTGACTCAAAATTTTAACATCATTTCAAGATTTTAAGTATATTATCATTAAATAAGATTTTTTTTTTTAAATAATATCTGTATAACACTGCTATTTTTCCTCTCTAGAGGTGGCTCAGTGGTATCGAGTCGCCCTGTGGATCTTGAGAACCCTGGTTCGATCCCCACAGCCGACAAACAATTTTCACCAATTTATATCTACCCCTGTGGCTACTTCTCCACTAATATCTTTGGGGGCCGTGATTTAACGCGAAAAAACTATATCACCGCGATCTGCGTAGGCAGAGTTCCACACCCAGTAATGGATAAAAGGCGTGATGATATATTTATTTAGAGAAGAAAAAGTAATTTACTCCCGATTTCGCGAGAAATTTGAGTCGTGAAAAAAAATAGATTTTTCCATTAAGTAATATACAAGGAAAAATTAATGAGAACATATTTTATAACGTACTGTATTTTTCTATGATCATTAAGTAACACATTCATTATATGTGCGTTTTAGATAGTTGATACTTACGACCGTGAGTAATAATTTATTACTTACAAGTATTCAACCAATTTGTCTAGACGTAAAACTATAATTTTCTGTTGAGTAGTCGTAAAAGAAAAATGAAATTAAACTCACATGTAATGTTACGGTTTATATCGCAAACATCAGTTTAATGAGTAATAGCTTTTATTACATGCTCGTTGAATAACATACTATTAAAATATTGTAGAATTAAGAGTTCTGGACGTTACTTGAACCTAACATCTACTAAGATTAATAATTGGAGAATATTCCAGTACTAGTTAGTAAGCCACAGATGTGATTATTATAATACATTTTTGATGCAGCTGGAATCGAACTTCAGACCTTACGGAACACAAGTAAATGCATGAATGCATTCATGTAATTGTCCGTCAGTACGGTGGTGTTGATAGCGATACGGAATTCGAATCCGGAGATCCCGAGTTCGAATCTTACTCAAGCTAAAAATTATATGAACTACCACACTGCGACTCGGTGAGTGCGGACCCTGTACTGTAATTGGGATTAAGTTCCTGTTGTACAGCGTAACATAAATAAATAAATAAATAAATTGTACTTGACTGATAACATAGGTTACTACTATATCTCGTAGTGGGTTCGAGTCACGTTATTAGTAACTATAGAATGTTTAGAGAAACTTGACAATGATGTCTGAATCTTTCTCGCTGTCAAACTCACATTTTGTTGATGTTATTGTTAAGTATTTGTGTGAGTGTGCGAAAACTGCAGGACACGAAAGAGGACGTCCTCACATGGAAACATGAGATTTCCACGCTCCACGCTTCGTTGTTCTCACGCTCTCCGTATACTGGGTTTCGTTCCGGTTACGCTAAACGCTACGTCTTACGCTTTACGTTACGTCTTTATTACAACTAGAAGTTTGGAAATTAATCATCTAGATAAGAGATTATTATCGTAAAATTGGTGTCGCTTACTTACAAATGGAATCATCGTTTTAATCATAATTAGGTTTTTTCCAACGAGCTGCGAAGATTTATTATCGGCGTGTTTGCTTTTCATTTTACCGGATGCAATTACGCACAACACAACGTGAGTCAGACACGTTGTTTTCCCTTCTGACATTATCAGATGTCAAAGGATATTGTGGCTATTGGATGCCACTGTACATTTACGTATATTCGTTGTTCCAATCAAAATGGAGCATATAATTATAGACACCTTTTATTTATTTTTAAAATATAGTTTAAAGCTTGTGTTACGAGTCCAATTAATTTCATTTGTTTTTATACAGATTTATAATTCAGAATATCTTATAGAACCTTAATTTTTTTAAATATATACGATCTAATTTGAAAATTGGGATCACATTTGATTGCACCGGAATATTTTAATTTTTTATTGTAATTGGATGCGCCTTTAGATGTAGTTTCTAAATCTGTAATATACACATTTTTTGGGGGGATGAGCTTGTTTTTTAGGACACCCGGTATAAGAACTCGTAATTTGACTGCGTTAAAAAACGGATAAACTACAATTTATTTATTTATTAGTCCCAATTACAGTACAGCATTCGGACTTACCGAACCGCAGTGTGATAGTTCATATATGTTTAGCTTGAGTGGGATTCGATCTCGAGATCATCCCAATTTAATTCTCTTTATAAATCTGCTAATAAATATTCAGTGAACGGTTTAAGAGTTCATCTTACTTCATTTTGTGTATGTTTTGAATATCGAATCGATATTTCTTATTTAAAGTTGTTATTGATACGATTGCAATTGCTCAGTGTAATATCAAACGGTAGTAGCGTATACAATTGTCATCGTTTCATCCGTCAACTGTTCGCAAATGAAAAATGTTCCTGTTTGTTAATTGCGAAAAACGTTTCGTTTGTAATACGATTGATGTAAACAGCTCCGAGCCCTCAGACTTACCCAATTTATTCTACTCTAAATCATGAACAGCAACCCAAACACAATTCACAATTTTATTGAACATTGTGATAAAATAAAAGAATCAAATTTGGAAGAGATATACTAAAACAGTACATAATATTATCAAAAATAAGCGCACCTACACAATAACTAACTCTAGAATATGATGTTTGAAGCAAGCCATCCTGTATATGTAGTTCATTATACGCAACAATTAACGTAATGTAAATTTTCTAGACGGAGAAACATGGAAGTTTCGTAGTATATGAATATTATCATCTTAAATGTTATTCAAACCATGTTGATTTAACTGATTCCATTTCTAGATTCCATGTTCTAAAAAATTATATTTTCCGCTAAAGTTATTACAATTATTATGAAAGCTATTACAATAGCTTATAATGCAGTGATTTGACGGCTTGTAACCGCACTGTGCTACGGCAGCGTGATGATATATTTATTATATTAATTTCTAATTCATTTGCATTTTGAATGGGAATTGACAAACGTGTGAACAACAATGAAGTGATGCAGATACCTGTAAACATTTAGAGAGATTCATCTGAAGTTATATAAGTTATTGCGAACAATAGCTTTAATAACAGGTTGAATCTCCAGATGATGACAATATTAAATGTCATGTAACAGTTATGAGTAACGTCAAATCGTAGTTACACATAAAAGTTAAACAAACTTGAGATTTAGTCATTCAGTCTCGGGTCTCCCTTGCTCTGAGGACTTGTGACTGTGAACTGTAACTCACCGGAATCTAGAGGAAACTTTTATAATTGAAAAGGAAGCGAGTTAAATTTATTTAACTTGGTGTAGTCTGAACCAGAGTTAGTCAAGATCGCGGATATGCGAATTCTACGTTGACGAATGAATGTAAACTAAAATAACCACGGAAGAAAAGGTCTTCACTGAGAAGTGTTACGTAATGAGATACTCAGAGGAAGCATTAGTTTTTCTTTTACGTTACAAACAAAATATTGACACATACAAGTACGTGTACTACCTACATACTTGCTCCGGTAGTATTTGAAAAATGAGTCACGAAGTGAAGTTTGGGACACGAGCCGTATGCAATACTTTTTCTACAATTATATTTAGACAATAATAAATTATTACTCACGGCCATCGCTGCGATTGGCTACGAGTATAACCCGTGAATAATAAGAAATGTACATATTTATTTATTTATTGAGTGGGATAGAATGAATGATGGTAAATTATATAGTAGTTTGATTGAAAGTGTTTGACATCGTATATATCCGTTTTAAGAGTGAATTTGCGATGGCAATTAGGATAATTGATGAATCAAGAACCAAGAAGACAGTATTGTGTTGTATTGGTTTCCGTGAAGAGTAATTTAGCGATTTTCCACTACATTGAATAGCACCTAGCGGTAACAAGAACATCTCTAACCTCGAATAACTTGAATAAGAAACCAATAGTCAATCCTTCAAGCTCAAGATCTCATTTCGTAAACTCGACAGCGACACTGAGCAACTGAACACTGAACACTGAACAGTAGTGTGAAGTCTGAAGGCCGCTTCACGGCGTTAGGCGTCAGGCGTCAGGCGTCACCGTGTCACCGCGTCTTCGTGAAGTCGGGCCTGAAAAATGGCCCACACAACGGGCCACGGGACGAACGGTCATTTACTATACGTCGCGGTGCAATTTAATGACTGTCACAGAGTGAGCAGCGACGCCGGACGACATTGGCGTCGTAACGAGCGAGTTTAATTCGTTTAACTGGGGAACAAGCACTGCCAACATTCTTACACTCGACGGTCTGTCACATTTTGTCCATTCCCATCTCGACAAGCACACTTCACACTCTCCACAACAACAAAATCAATTCAATCATTATACTCTTTATTCAAATATCTAAATTGCCTCTTGCGGATGGCGGACATTCTGAAACTTTAGTTTCAAGATTGAATTTTATGTTTTTTATCATTGCTAACTTGTTAACTTAGTTATTGAATAAAGAGTCTTTAGGTTTTTTTTGCTAGTTTATAATGTAAAATACAGTTATTAAACATGGTTATATTTAGAATGCTGAACCTAAATATTAAAAAATATATAGAGTATTCTATTTAAAATAATAAAATTGGGGTCACGGTTACACCGGAAATAGAATATTTTACTTTTATATAGTTTCACGCTCTTTTGATGTAGTTTATAAGTCTGTAGTTGCTTAAAAAATAGTTTAATTTGGAAGGTGAACCTGTTTTTTGATACATCCAGTTTTTTAAGTTTGCCAAAATGCAACGAGTAATTGTGGGAATCTCTCCAATATGGCAAATGCCTGAATGGAGAAACATCATTTGTACATTGTCGAAATCTCAACGACAATTATCTTCTAGTATTTTATTAGCTGCATTTTATATTTATGGACCGCAACCATTAATGCAATTTCATTCATTTTATTATCGTGGCAAAGTCATGCAATTGACAAAGGTGGACTGTTAGTGCTAACTGAAACTGCAAGCTGCAAGCTTCTGTCTTGAAGGTGGAAGAAGAAGTCGAAGTGGAGCCGTTGTACGTGATCAATGATGAGAAAATAGAAACTGAACTACTTACACCCGGTCTTAAATGAAACTGTTGGAATCAAACTAAATGCTTTTCCAATTCTTCCCCTAAAGCGGTTCGAACAATATAACTGATTTTTAAATGGTGATGCATTTTTGACGATTTCGCTTTGGTTATATTAGTAGTTGAGGTGAAATAATAGATTTATAAAGTTAGTGCGTGAATGAGTTTGATATGATTGTGCGCTCGGCGGCGTTGGAGGCAGAAAGAAACCACCTCGTCTCCATGTGTCAGTGTGAGTGAAAGAGAAGCCCGCGTGGTTTAATTGCGGTTAACGATGTCTGTTCTCCTCGGACCTCGGCCGAAATAATCGATAAACAATCCGCAAAGTCACCAGTCCACCTTGCTGAACGTTCAACGTTGACCGGCCGCCGCTGCGTTATCGGCGGCGGCGAAGTATTTGCGGTAGCCCGTGATTGGCGCACAGATTACGCCGAGCATACCAAGTGGCTTACCCTACCCTAGATCATGTCCCATCTAGACTCATCCGTAGACCAGGGCTATCTCCATCTGAACATCTAGATTTTATTATAGTCAATATGGATCTATAAAACCAAAGAGAAAAATAAACGAGACAACTTTATTTATTCATTTATTTCGGACCTTTTATTTGTTTGGCAATTTTTCTAACCATAGAGCCATAACTGCACATCTACCATTTTTATAAAAACTTGCCAGTGGAGTCGCAAAAAAACTATTTCTTTTTAAAATCATTTAGAAAATATACGGTGATTGGTTGAGCTCCTACTCGTATAATATAAAAATTATTAGGTATCTGTTTTAATAAATTTATGGCACAATTTCTAATATATCAATAAATTATGTTGTGACACTGATTTGAAGTTTCTGGAAGATATATAGCACGCACACGCACACAAAATATATCGGTGCGTGCCATCAACGCACAAGTGTTAAGCAACACAGCTAAAAATTCGATTAATTTTACAATTTGTAATCGATACTTTCACAAAACAATTACTATTTTATTTATTATTATTTGATTAGTTGTGAGTTACCGATCACTAATATTCGATAGTGTAGGGGAGAGTCGCTTAATGCTAGTGGCGTAATTAGAGTGAATTTACAGGCGGATATTTATCAATAAAATGGCAACATACAATTTTCAAAATTTATTTCACAATAAATAGAAAAGTAGTGCTTGAAGCAGCTTCTTCTATTTCTTTTGTTAATATTTTATTTATAATACATAATTAGTACAAATATACAATGCCATGTACACTTCATTGAATTCATTACATTGCTACTTGTATAAATTATCTTACAGCAACATTTTCTTTTACATTCTTACAGTTTTGGACACCAGCTTTATTTTGTGATTTATTTAAATTTATTTGATGTATATTTTTGTAACTATTTTGTCGATATTTTAATAAATTTACTGTTTCTTATACAGTACCGCTAATCCATCCGTTAATCATAATACTATATATTAAATATATATTGATTAATTTCAATAATATTTGATAGTTAAAAATTCAAGCTGATAATGAATTAAAACAAAAAATCTCTTTGGTAGTACGAGTTTGACAAGTCTCGCCTAGGTACATCTTTTGTGCATTCAAATCTTGCTCATTTAAACTTGACAAGTTCCTGTTGTGTAGAGTAGCAAGATCTGCATTTGCCAAGATTAACGTGATAATATTTATCCATACTATTCTTCATCCAAACCATTTAGTATTTCAAGGGCAGTCTCTTATGACGGTCAGTGTAGGGGAATCGTCCCCATAGGGTGTGCCTTGCGGTTTGTAGAAGCGTACGAGGATGCGCGACGCGTCCGGGCTGAGGCGGCGGTTGGCGGCAGTGGCGGCGGCAGCAGGACCTTAATAGCCATAAGTTCTGAAAAGTTCCGAAAGAGAAAACACGAAACCATCGAAGAGCGGCAGAGCGGTGGTGGCGAGGCGGTATGGAGGCGGCCGAAGGGGCGACGCAATTACGTGCCGGCATCTGGAATTCCGAACAGATTGTGCCGGTTGTCGAACCCGTCCATTCGATTAAAGATACGGTGACGGAGCGGACTGGAGACCGGAGACTAGCAGAGCGGTCTGTCTTTCCACTAAGGACGCTCTCAGCTCGGCCAGCGGACCATCATGCAGTCACTTTATAGTTTCCTTCTGGTGACCCCAATGCCATATGGGACAGCATGTCTGACAATCCTCCTAGTTCAACTTTAAGGTAAAGGAATCAAATCTAACTACGAGTACTCTTGTATTTTATACCAAAGAACACTTAATATTTCATCACTTGGCGAGACGCTTCTTCCATCTATTTTTCGTGAGAGTAGTTGAAATAAATCTGGAATAGTGAAGTTAGTACTGATCTGAATACGAAAGACTACACGTTTAGTTAGGACTGGGCGAAGGGAGAAGTCTCGCTGGGTCTCTAGCTGCCAGCTCGAAGCTCCACTGATGGCAATGGCATGGGCGTACGTGCGGATGGGATACAGGAGACTTTTACCTGCTTCGCACCAGCCACACTCATCTCCAACCAAAGGATTTTCACAGATTTCTTTTTTTATTTGTCATTTTTATTAACTATTTTTAGAAATTTCCTTGATTAAGTAAATACACTAGAAATGCTGTAGTCTTATATTTCTTTTCGAAAGATTGACACGGAGAAAATTAATTGCGTTTTTTATCCAGAAAATAAAACACGAACAAAATGGGACCCTCTATTTAAGCATAATTTTGAATCAATTAAAACACAGACTATAAATGTCATATAAAATTCTAGGTCCATCAGGTACATTAGGCCAACTGTCATTTATTTGATTGCCTGATGTGATACGATTGACAGTGGCAAGCATTGCAGCAATGTCAAATGCAAAATGCAAAATCCAAACCATTCGAGCGCATGAAAATTTCAACAGTGGTGGACCGAATAACACTGATAGTGGTTCGTGGGTAATCAGCCATTGTCAACCTTGATTGCTATAAAGTACTTAGCTCGCAACCAACATCATGTTTTAAAAATAACTCACTTTATCCTAATTACAAACACTTTCATTCCTTGAATTAGCTTCGGAGATAACTAACTGCTGCACTTCTCACATATGCCATGTATCAAATCATTCTTCAAGTTTATTGTACTGTATGTACTGAAATATGCAAGTAACCAGAATTTCTACAAATAGTTTTAATATAATTGAATATTGTCTCTTTGTAATAATATTACACATAGTACATATACATTTTATTACGCTACTAAAACATTAGGAAGTCTCATTAGGAATATAAAAATATGATATATTGCTAGGAATAATTTACAAAATAAATCTTATTTTTTATTTTAAATTTCCCAATACATTAACTTCTTATATCGCTACCTCATAAAAGTAAATGATCTTGATTTAAATGCTACTTGTTCTTAGTAAGAAGAAAATATAAATTGATACTAGTACAAAACACTTAGTAGAACTGTACTACAAATTTCAGACAAGATAGTTATATGGTTTAGTAACCATCATGTGTGGAACGGACAGAAGGGAAAGCATGTGACAGCGAGGATTCTCCAATTTCCGAAATAATCAAGCATCGCGCCCTTATGAAATAAACTGCCATTCCTGTTGTTGCATTCGCATTTACTATCTACGTAAAACTGAAAATACCTATTCGATCCACACTTTTTAGTTTTTTACAAATGTTACTTTATTTGACACATTAATAAATATTTAAAAAATACGGTTGGATGGTTCGCATTCCACTATAAGCTACTGTAATTGATATTAAGTTCATTTTGTCAATAAAATTTAAAATTCCCAATCAATATACAATCTTAAACATAGGCTGATTTCCAGGTCCCCATAATTGGGGTAACGACGATTGAGCAGGCAGTCCAGCCTTTCCGCTCCCATATCTTGGTAGGTTTACAAATTAACCCAACATTCAGAAAAGTTGGTCTTAACAAACTCGCAGACTTCGTCACGGAAAAAGTCAATAGCCAATTGACTGTCCATTCACTTGGTTCTCTCTGAGTCTCTGCCTTCTCATTTCGCTTGACTCGTATCTGCCGACATTTATGTGAAAAATTTATTAGTTGTTCGGTAGAGGAGGAATCAACATAAATAACTCGTTTGCTATTTAAAATCTCGCAGAAGCGAAGCAGGGAATCAACTTGTAGGATGTCGCGACATTGACGAGGAAATAAATAAATAAATGCGAGCAACAACGATTTAATTACGAACCTACATTATTCTCCGTGTATTAACTCATCTAGATTAATAATTAAGATAATATAATTTTATCTATCTAATATATATCATCTAGAAGTATGCTCAAAATTACTTCGTTTAAAATCGTATGTCAATATATAAGCATGCAGATGTGAATAGGAAAATTTTGAAAAAAATTGAAATATTTTCTAAATTTAGTATTAAGGAAGCACCTGTTTTAGTTTTCAAGATTTTAAAAATCCTAAATCGATGTAATTCAAAAACTAAAAAAGGTGAAGACGCTCAATGGCATTCGGTTTCCCGTGCTCTGAATGATATAGAAATTTGGCTATTTTTAAACTGGTTCAACCTAAAATTCACACCTGTCCATATGTCAATATTTCTTAAAATAAATAAATATATCAGTACGCCTTTTAACCGTTATTAGCTTTGGTACTCTGCCGTAGCAGATCTATTTATGTGCGTGATGTGCAGTTACCAACCGTCAAATCATAGCCCCGAGGATGTTAATATTTCTTACACGAAGCATACTTCTAGAGAGACTTTTTGAGTTATTTTAAGATTCTAAATTTGTGTTTATTAATCTAAAGAGATATTTATTTTTCAACCAGTTAAATGTTGTATCTACAACGCATGTTGAAAGCTAGAAAAATTAAAGTATCTAACCTATAACTAAAAATAAAATATAAATATTTTGATTGATTTAAATTAGCTGCAATAACAATTGAATCATCACGCTATCAACTCTTATTGTTGTAGTAAACAAACTAGATTTGTTAAATGATAAAATTGCATGTAATTTAATAATTCACGAAGTGTTTAATTAATTAAATAACAATTTAGGTACGTAGCGGTGACGGAGTGTTCATGATAAATCAATTAGAAAAGTGCAGGAAATCTGTTGACTTGTAAATAAAACATAATGATTATATCAACTTGGCTAACAAGCCATAATTACCTCGGCACGCAACTTTAACATGCAACGTTGTAACGTAGAAGCGAAATGAGCCATTTCCCGCCAGACCAGACCTTTGTAATATACTAAAGAATATTCAGAACAACTTGACAATGATTTCAACTTCCCTAAATTACAAGAGAGATCATGTTCATCTTCTATCTTAGTAGTTTCATATCAATTATAAAGCTCTTTTTTGTTTTATTCACAAATAGGAAATGAATTATTTGTTGATTTATTTATATATTAAAACATTATATGGAAATGAGATTTCATTCACTGGCCAACAGGTGTATTTTTATGAATTCCTTTTTGCGTAGCGAAGCTTCACATTTAGGATTTGTGCCCTGGGTGCTGGTTGGAACTCTCGTAAATCTGCTGCTGCTGTTACTGTTGACACGTTGCCATGGTGACCGCTGACGTTTTACGCCCGCAGCTATTTATTTTTTGGTTGCCAAAAATATGTGATTTTATTTCTCGTCATAATAAAAATTTATTTTGCTGATAATTCTGCGTATAAGTACGCGGATTTTCGATGTTGCTAATTATTAATATCATACATTCTTTTCAGAATAGAATTACGTCACTGTCAGACGCTTCTAAATAAAATAGTAGTTTCTATGTAATATGATAATTTTGCGGAAGACTGTATCTTAGGAAGCTAGTAATGCGAAAAGTCCATGATCCATCGAAGATTAAGACGTTGTAAGATCTTACATTAAATATTTTTATCTTTCCGTAACTCTTCATTTAAATTCACGTCATAACCGCGTGGGTTAAAACTTACGGCATTGTCATAGCAACGTTCTACCCTATGTCCCAGAGCGTGTGCCTACCGTCCTATCTGCAGAACGGCAGCCAAGTTTAAATTCTGAATCAGTTTAATAAATTCCCTCCGAAAAAAATGTTGGCTCATTATCGCTGATCAAACTTACTAATAAGTTGATCCCCCATTGAAGACACGCGTATCATAGCTGTCAAATAAAATCTTATTATGATCAAAAATAATAGGACATAACAGACATATTAACGATGGATCTTTTCTAGATATTTATTTATTTACTACATTCTACAACAGGAACTTTAATGTAATAGGACTAAATTTAGAATTTACCAGAAAAATTAATATATTATAATCCCAAATTATACCAGCTGTTCATCCGTCAGTTTCAACATTTGAGAGAGAAACACGGATTGCAAATATAGATGAATCATATTCATAATTGAAAATACATTATGTTTAGTTTACTTATTTTACCTAATTACAGTAATTATTAAAATAATGACGACTTACTGTTAGTGGTTTCGCGACTTGTTTAACAAGACACGTGTCATCGGATCATTAATGATAACCACTTCAATTGCATTGAAACCGTAACTATACCAAGTAGTTGAAGTACGAGTAATAACAGCAATTTCAAAAGCAACAATCCTTTCTCACTGTAAGGTATCTTCCGAACGATTGCACATGTGGAATCTGTGCAAAGTGAACACAGGCAGTCGTCAATTTTAACGATTTTACCAAAAACGCAATTTCCAATTATCTGCAGACAGGTTGTAGTGAGAGATTTAAACTTTGGTTTTATAAAAAAGTCTGTCAACAAAAGCAAGTGTTTCTCTGGTGAGTTGATTTGATGAATGAATATTTTCAGAAGAACTTGATAATAACCTGAATGCAATTAATTTAGAGTAAATTAACAGCGGTACATTGTCAAGTACATCTGAATATACTGTTATAAAATGTTATATTGATGTATTTCATAACAAACTGATTACCATTATGACTTACAGCTTTTGTTATTAGTATTACCATCATAATAATAATTAGATGATCTCTCTCTGTTATTATCAACAATGATTTAATTGCCGATATGTATATGACTTCAATTAAATTATGTATTTACATGAAACTAAATGGTAATATACCGTGTTTTCATCAAAATCATTCTCTTATTATTTATGTATTTTCTACTCTGGGCGACAGGAATTTAATTCCAATTATAGGAGCTTGTAGTAGAATCAAAACTAAATATTTAGACGCAATCGTATTTTGTATTGTATATTGTTTTCAATTCGAAACCGAAAATCCAGAGTTTGAAATCCTTATAAGGCTAAATCACAATACGGCTAGGTGAGTCCAGACCCTGTACTATATTTTGGATTAAGTTCATGTTGTACAGAGTAGAATAAATAAATATATAAATTTAGATGAAGTTTCATAAAAAAATTTAAAACAAATAATGCACATCTGATTATAGTAAGTCGAGTTTGACTCTCGCGGCCGCAGATTTAACTGGAGAGTTGAAGTAAAGTTCTTGCGATGTGAATAAAGCATTAGCGAATTTATAAACATTACAGCACCAGTGTGGACGTCGGCATCGTCGACATGGGCGGCATGCTCCAACGCACAGTAGTGTGGGGTGTCATTAACTACACAGGCACAGGAAAAGAAGTATCAGACATGAATATCATTCTGTGCTTCAATTCAGCTCTTTTGATCATATGTCTATCCCTGTAGTTCAACGCTCAAAGCATAATTCAAAAGTGTAGATATTTTCATTTTATATTACCCCCGAGATATAAAATCCTTCAAATACTTTTCACATTTTTACACGCGCATTGGGGTCCCAGACCACTGACTACCGACTATCGAAGTGCTTCCCTCCTCTGTTATGTTCGCTGAACTTCACTAGCGCTACAATACTTTTTACAAGGGATTGACTACTTTTCGTTTCATATCATTTTTATTAAATACACTTTGGTTTCAATTCTTTTTTATTTGAAATTTAATCAACATTTCTCTGTACTTAATGTACACTTTCATCAGGATTACAAACAAAAAATGAAACAGAACTTAATCCAAAAATTAATTTCATTGACACTATTTATTTTATTTCTTTCTTTCTACTCTATGCAACAGGATGTTTTTGTACTTCGGAATAAATGGAAGGGTATATATTTATTTATTTGTTACTCTGTACAACAGATACATAATCCCAATTCAGTACAGACACTCACCTCACACATCAAACAGTTTTTGAACAGCCTGTATTTATGTATTTAAATGTAGTAGTGTAAAAGTTTCGCTTCTACGGCACTGGTATCGCGTCTTTTTCTCTCTTGTGCGCGTCAATTCTCTCGTTCGAATGATGGGCGTCACCCGCACGCCCTTGGCGCCCGTACTCCGTACGCCGTGTTAATTCGACTGATGGTTGTGATTTTTGCTAAATTACACTTAATACGTCTGTGCACGCTTTTTTCCACCCTCTCTCGGCTTTGCGTTTTCTCTGTCTCTGTCTCTCTCGAGATAAAGATTTCATTTCGCTCGCATAAATAAATCTTTTCTGTATTGTTGTTGGATAAATATTTATGTGTATGAAACAAATCAAAGTGAATATGTATAAATGAGATTAAAATTCATGAATGAACCAGGTGCACAATTTTCGAATCGAATCAGTAAATGTCCGACTGACATATCACCACCACCATATTATATTTTTGAATTTATTTATTTTACATTGATCTTCACCTAATATAATTATTAAATTGCTTTTATACTGAATATTCTAGTCTTATAAAAATTTATTATTATTAAATTATAATTAGCATAAGAAGTTTAGGATCAAACGATTTTCTTGTACCTAATATCTAATGAGATTCTATGTTGTTAATCAATAAAAGTAACTAAATTTTCTTTTGAAAGTTAATGCATAATTTTTACAAAATTGCACGATACAAAAATTAATATTTTCCAACACAAGAAGACGAAGAGTGAAATGTATAAGATTCACGACAGATGGTGGTAGATATGAATGACAATTAATTAAAAAAAAATACAAAAAAAAAACATGATAATAGGAGGCAAAAGCAGAACACGTTAAAAAATTTAAATTCTTGTGGAGATACATTACGGGCGACATGTTTAGCACTCAAGAAATAAAAACAAGGATGGCTGTAGCCAAGGAACCATTGAATCGAAAGAGGAAACTACTATGTCGATCACTGAATAAGGACCTAACGAAAAGGTTGGTGATGTGTTGTGTGTTGTACTACGCAAACACTTCGACTGTAAGATACGAAGAAGAACGAATAAAAGAAGCTGCAAAAATGTGCATAGAGGAAGTAAAATTGTAGGATATGGTAAGAAATGAGGAGGTATTAAGAAGAGTAAGATAAGGAGAAAAGAAAGAGGAATTGGAATGAGCATAGTACAAGAACTTATAGAAAAAATAATCTCAATCGAAATTAATTTATAGATTGCCACATAAAAATAATATACTAAAGAACTCGTTTCATAATTCTTCTTCTTCTAATGGCACTACAGCCCGAATCGGGCCTGGGCCTACCGGACACACCGAGCCGCAGTTTTTTTTTTTTATTACACTGCCGTACTGCCGGTTTTCGTAGTCGAATGCTACATTATTTAAGGCGTATAAGTGACAAGCTTATAGCGCCCGAGTGTGATAAATACATATAACTGTATTTTATATTTTACGACAAATCACACATTGTCGACAAGCGGATTCGAACTGACGAACCTTGGTTCGAGTGACGTCATAGTATATTAAGAGATGTGCCTTAACACGCTCGGCCACCGCGCCTGTAATAATTATCAATTATATTTATAATTTTTTTTTTATTTTCCACCTTTTATTCTCTTGGTATATAATAAAATCGTAGGGCATTCTGTATTAGTTGGTGATATTATTGTGAATGGAATCTCTTTTGAAAGTTGTAATAGCCTTGTTATAGACACAAAGTAGAAAAAATCACATTGTGTCATAGTTTGAGAAGTACAGGTTTAAATTGTTTTCTTCTGAATATTACTCTTGATATAATTAAAATGATTTGTTCTATACCCAATAGTGAAGAAATTAATCGAGTATTCTTATATGAACGGAATATAACATAGTGTCCATTCTAATGTGACAGGTATAATTGTCTATAATACAGTGAGACAGACACACTCGTACGTCGTACCTAGTGCAATGCCGATAGCACTTTGCCGTTGCCGGAATGGAGTACGAGTACGTAAACAATGCGATATTTGATGATGATGTTCTGTTTCCGTTTGTAGAGCTTTTATTGTTGTATTGCTTTCCTCTTCTCTCCTGCGTTTGCTCCTGCCTAATGTGTATTTATTAATTCTTGCTCTGAACCTCTGAAGCTTCCCTGAATAATGAAATTTGTTTTTGAGATGAATTCCTCTTTGGGAATTTTAGCGAGACACAACACAGACAAACAAGATTCTAAAATATACAATATTTACTATGATTTCGTTATGAATCGATACAGAATTAAAATTACGCGTTATGATTATTTTTCAAATATCTATTTTACAGTTTTTACTTCATATTAAAATTATCTCTGCAATATACCTATATCACTTACTCACGAAACCATACCCAGTAGTGGGTAAATTTTGTGAAGATATAAATATTAATTTATTTTATTTTAAATTTAAAATAAATTTTGTTTGGTTGTGGTGTGTATAGTGTTTTACCATTTTAGTAGTTAGGTACGCTATCAAAGATTGAACCAAGAATAATCTTGTTTCAGCAGATAAGTAAACCACTACCGATACGCGTCATATTCAGTTAGTAGTGTTTCGGGATTCGAAGTGATTACTAGTGCCAGTGTCAGTTCCAGCTGCCAATATATTTTTCATCTATAAAGGTAAATATTTTATTATTGTACTATTTTTATAAATACCCATAGACCTATGATAATATTCGTTTTTCCTTGGTCAGTAGATCTTTATAGTTTTATCTATTAACTAAATTGTATTTATTTATTTGTTGCTGTACATAACAGGAATTGAAATTTCAATCACAAAAGCTTATAGTAGAATCTAAATGACTCTGATACAATCAGAATGTATGGACTTAAATTGAAGTCAGCGAGATTTGATGGCGCAAGCTCTTATTTTGAAACAGATATTTGTAATGTAATATTTTCAGCGGTATGAATCATTCTGTTTAGGTTTTTTAGTAATTTAATTTGATTCATATACATATAAAAATAAATGTGTGTAATCACATAAACAACGACATTTCCTAAATCGTGAAAATGTTCATTCGAGATTCCAGAAACTATATGTAATCTAATAAGAAGCTATAACCTCCGAAGATGGTGAAAACACATACATCTTGTTTATCTGCGAGTTTTCCTACAAATCCCTTTTCTTTCTGGCGCAATTTCCCAATAAAAGAACAATAAATAAAAGTGAAAGCACAATTAATCGATTCTCTCGAAGGGATAATTAATTCAACGGTACTAATCGTAACCCCAACGTCGAGCGTGTCGAACTGTTTCTACTCGTATTCCTCCGTTTCTCCACACGTGCAAAATGAGCATAAAATTTAATCAAAAGCGCTTGAGGATAGGTTTTTTAAAATCTGTTTTCTGTGAAAATTCTTCATCGGCTTGCTTGTTCGTGCTCATCAGCATTATGCAAATTAACTAATTTTTTAATCTTTTTTTTTTAATAAAAATATGAATTTTGTATGTGGTATAATAATTATTGATGCTGTTTTGGAAACGTAATACCGTGACCTGGAATAAATTTTATTTTATAGCTCAAAGCGATCGCGACTTTTCACTCTACAGCAAATTATTATCATTTTTACAACGTGGTGTTACAATCTAATGTAGTTCCAATCTTTTTTAACCTTGGTTGTATATTTCTCAAGTCGGTGTCACATGATCTATGTTTACTTGTCAAATTATGTATGGTGACCTGACATCATTCAATTTTATGTACTCGCATGATGGAAACTAGGTGTGCCAGACAATTATTCTTCTTACAAATGTCAAGACTGTCAAATAGAAATATAACCTAGATTATTTTACACTTAATCTATTCTTATATATATATTTATATATATATATATATATATATATATATTATTTCAAATTCTAATCATGTTTAAAATCTGTCAAAACTACAAAAGTCTAATCAAAATGTATGACAGAATAAGAAAAGTTTTATTAGAGTATTTGAGCACATTGTATGAAGTGAGATCACATCTTTATTTTGGTCATAAAAAAGTTTTATCGTATGATGAAAACTTGGAATAGAAGTCATTTTAATTAGCGATAATTTAAGCGTGTTCCACATAACAATTTACAATTAAAACTCTGTTCTCCAGGGCATCAAGAAGCAAATGAAACCAATTTTCCCTGATTCCTTATGAATTATTTGCCGTGGCCAGCGAACACAGGTAGAGAGAGAGAAGTAACAAGCTCCTTTAAAATGTAATTCCCATTCGCTGAAACACTGTCGTTGTGATAGAGTTTTGAGTGAGCCTTATTACTATTATAGTACTCATAGTTATAAGTTGTTGTTAGCAAAGGTAGATGTATTCAAATATCTTACAATGACTTGTAGCAATCATAAAACCGAGACATAATATCGGTGATCTAGAATTTACATTTGGCAGCGGTAAAGAGGTCATATTAGACGTAGGTCCTTATCTAGCGCCTCCATGTGATCTTGAGTCTCGCCTCGCGCAGGGCGTAGATAAAGCTCCACGTTTACGGCTGGTAAGCTGCTAGCGGTTACTGGATGTGAATGTCTATAGAGACGATACGTAGGTAACATTGACGCGTGGATATATGTGGGTGACCGCTATTATAGCACGAGCAGGAGATTTATAACTAGTGGATACTGGTCATTGGGACTTTAGATCTGTGGTTTATTGCCGAAGATATACTCGTGAGAAGACATTACCTACTCTGTACCTACTCGTATATCAAGCACCATGATTTATTTCATTTAAATAAATAAATATATCATCACTTCTTTTTACCCATTACTAGGTAGCACTCTGCTGTAGCAAACCTTCGGAACCAAATGTAGTAACGCCAACATAATTTGAAGAAAGGGCCAACATGCCTTCATTAAGCTATCTTTCCTACAAAAAACTATAATTCTTTGGCAGTACGGTGGTGTGGATAGGTGTTTCAATTCTTTAGGAAACTAAAATTAAATGTCAGATACTACGTAATATAATGATCTTAGATCAAAATAATTTCTTTTTAAATTCGATAAATTATTTGTACTTAACATGACGTACACATTTTTAGTACCACTAGTTTATTTACATTTATAATATAATAATTATTATTGCGAATAATTTTAAATTGTTTTTGATCCGATATCAGTATATTTTGTAGTATATGCCATTTATTTTTTCCTGAAATTTTGAAACACCCTGTATATGTTATGCTACACTCGATCGTGGAAGGGTAAAAAAAGTTGTCATAGAATGTATAAAATGTCAGAAATGTAGCAAAGAAAAACAAAAATATTTATTTATATCTTCCTCGTATCAAACCCATGTACGCAGTAAAACCCGACAGTTATTTAAACATATTTAAAAAACTAGATTGCATATCTCAGCATTCACGGTTAACCATTCTGCTAACCGGTACCGGTCGGAGTCACAGATCAAGCTGACGTTCCAAGCGTCTTGAGACTCTGCGGCATCCTGGGGCTAAATCATTACAATGTAGCTAGCTTCGTGGCTTCAGCCTGCACCCGGCATCACCCACCATCACACCACTGGTACATTTAAATCTGAAGGAGATTAATAATCACGCTGGGGGCTTGAGCTTCGCCAGCGAGGGAATTGCTACGCCGAGCGATAAAGTGCGAGGATTATAAGTTACAGCCGATTATAGTCCAAAATGTTTCAATAAATAAATATTATCAGCAAGCCATTTAACAATACTTGGATGAGACAAAACTAACCTTCAATCATATCCACGTTCACGCAATTGTAATTATTTACTTGTTTCATAATAAAAAAATTCATTCTTTTTTATTGTAATTAATACAAATTTTTAATTTAGAGAAATAGGAATACATTACAAAATAAAAATGTTCCTATTTACCTGTAGAAAATTATTATTTTGTACACTCAAGTGTCAACAGAATGACATTGTTTTTTTATTGTAATAAACACAAAAAACCAACCTTTGATATTATTTAAGAAAATAAAAATTAAATAATTTCTTGTAGTGCAAAATATTAAATTGCAAAATAAGCCAATGGAAAACTTTTGTGAATGGAACACACACGCTTTCCTATGTCAATTTAGCATTTTGCTCTACAAGAAATGATTACATTTTTAGATTTTGTTATATTTTTCTCAAATACTATCAAATGTTGTTGCGAATTCATTGTCTCGCTGTCATTTTTTGTATTTATGACAACTGAAAACAAAAATGTTACTTTCCGCACGCGAAGATGTAGGAAATTTAAATTGAAGAAGATAAATATGTCAAGTACAGATGTAACTGTTAAGTAGAGGTAATGCGGTAGATATTTCGGCAAGAATTGGTGTAATAACGTAATAACAGCGGTAAAAATAAGGGAGCAACTCAAATCCTCATCGTGAAAAAGATTCATTGTTCGAGACTTGATTACGAGAAGAGGACACTGAATAAACTCGTAATATAGTTACTGGTATAGTAAAGTAGAAATACATAAGCATCGCTGCTTCTTGTAAATATAAAAATATCGACGCTTATGTGCGGCAGTGACAGTAAGAAGTGGAAAGTGTTTAAAAAAGAGAATCGCTAAAACAAATCCCAGAGTGCGAACATGCACATAGCATATCCCAGTCGCTATGTGCGGCAATGGCAGTATTTTACACGGAACAGTAACATGAGTCGCAGCTCTGTTCAGGCTGATAAACGAGCAGCAATGTAACCATGCCAAGATGTGTTTTATTAGTCTGAAACCTGCGAGGCAATTTATAAAAGTGCCGACACCAAAATTATACTAAATATAAGCAGAATTTATTGGACGTTCCATCTTTATCGCACTCTGGAGCAATTCCCTCGCGGTGGCACAGAACGAGGAACCCCCGGCGTAGCGTGATTATTATTCTCCGCCAAGATTTAAAAGTAACCACTGATGGTTGTCGACGGCTGAAGAGCTTCATGTGAAATGCCAAAAAGATTCACTGTTTTAACACAAAAACTCACGCGATCACTAAGAAATCCTGAAAAAAGGCTTACGACCTGGGAATGAATGGTACTTGAATCTTACAACGGGAACGGAAACAAAAACGGTATGAATCTTTTGTTCCATATTGAAAACTGATTATATAATACTGATTACCGGTTTTAACGGTTATTTTATTTATTTATGCGTTTTTTTTTTGGTCGAATATTAAGATATTCAATGGTACCGAGGCGAACTTTGGAATTAAGAACTCTGTTTCGATTTCTGTAGCCGACAAACAATTTTAATCACCCTCCATTAACATTTTTGGCGCCCGTAATTTGATGGCTGGTAACCGCTCTTCACGCGCATGAATATATCACTTACCGCGATCTGCTACGGGAGAGTACCACAACCAGCAATGGAATCATGAGTGTGATATTGAAAAAAATATCATTAGAAGTGTAAAAAGAAATCATAAATGTGGTTGGAGCAAATTGAATCTAATAAATAAATGTTCACTGAATATATTTTTCAAATATAAAATGGCATTTGATTATTTCCAAAACTGAAAATTGTCATTGTTATATTTTAAGTAAATTTCCACAATTTAGACCACAATAATGGATTAGAATTAATTGAATATGTACGATAAACATGATAATGCATTACCGGAAATTAATAGAGAAGCATTATTTGATTTTTCAGTATGACATGTAATATTCTCCTAGTTTACATTAATATAATATTAACGCTTTTTAATCATGATTTCCAACGCGAACAATATTAACTGTTATTAAAATCTCAACCAATCAAAATGCACCCGTACTGGAATGAATAACGTAGCACTGATCAGTCTATTTAGTTTAAGAATTTTCTTGAAAATGGTTGTGTAACAAATTAGCTCTTTTAATTTCATTGCGCTCTGTGATTAACAATGGCACCGGTCCAACTGGGAACTGGGAACTGGGAACTGGGAACTGGCAACTATGTAATCCTGACAGGATAATAACGGGAATTGGACACAACTTTAAATCACGCTGGCTAATTAATATGTAGCTCTCTAATTGACGGCGTGGGCCATGCTATTGCAAATAGTTCCTAAACTGAAAGTGATCTCGTTTTTTTATTGTCACTCGAGGATTTTAATTCAACTGGACTTGATACGATTCATTATTTATTTATTCGTATCCACCATATCGTTGGCCTAATTAGAATACCTTGTAACTCCATTTTGTGTACATAGTTTTAAGATAATCAGAAAAAAAACCTTGATTATTATTGATAAAAATAACATAGCTGACTCATTAATTCAAAAATAGCAATTTTTTACGAATTTTGTCAATTTTTTGATTTTTTGTAATAAAAAATGTATCCATAAAAATTTGCATACCTATGTATTTTTACGTGGGGAATTCACTTGTGTTTTCAGATTTTCATTATCTCTTCAACTTTTGGAAATATTGAGAAAAGAAAATTTTGAAAAAAAGTTTTAAAATGGTAAAATTTTAGTATAAGTTAAGTAGCGCAAGAGAAATACACTCGTTCAAACCGCATTTCAATATCTCTTTTAGTTTTCGTGATATGGGCTTTCAAAGTTGAGTTTTAAAAAAAGCCAAAAATCGATATAACTCAAAAACTAAATGAGATATTGAAATGCGGTTTGAACGGGTGTATTTCTCGTGCTCTGAACTATATAGAAACATATTTTAAATATTTTTGAATTTTGAACCGGTTCAACCAAAAATTCACAAAATATAAATGCATTATGCTTTTGAACCATTACTGGCAGTGGCACTCTGCTGTAGTAAATCTCAGTAAGTAATATATTTATCCTTGTAAACGGCAGTTACCAGCCGTCAAATCGCGGTTCAATATGTCATCTTAACGAAGCTTTTGCGTGCGTACTTCTGAACTAACACCATGGTTGACGTCTTCACCAATATGCATAGTGGAATCCACAGATAGTTTGTTCCTCTAAAGCCATCATATTATTGCATGGAAAATACAAAATAATTCTGTATTTTGGGAAGCGTTTTCGCTTGTACTCCGGAGCGGCCTTAACTAATAATTTTAGAGAAAAAATAAATCGACCGGTTTGGAAAATAAAATTATTACGGGCATATAAAGTAAATATATTATTACTCCTTTTACCCAGTACAGAATATGTATATATTTCTTCGCGTGAAGTGCGGTCACCAGCCATCAAATCACAACCCCCAAAGATGTTAGTGGAGGGAGAGCCACAGGGGAAGTTTTTTTTAATGTGGTGAAAATTATTTGTCGCCTGAAGAAATCGAACCCGGCTTCTCAAATCGACAGGTTGACGCGATACCACTGAGCGACCTACCCCATTAATTAAATTATATTACAGGCATGTGACGGGGGAATTAAAGTTATAGTTGCTTAAGTGGAAAGAGGTCCTTTTTTATTGGAATGAATAGCCTAAAATATTCCCTTTTCGACGATGTAAAATTAAAAATAAGGTCTCAAAAAACATTAACATTTTTAATATGGAAAATAAAACTTCAGATAGACAGTAAAACAAAAGAAGTTATTGTTTGTTTTGTTTAAACCTACTCTTGAATTGGTAATGGGAGGGTGCTAAAAAGAATACAATTTTATACGATAATTTATTTCATATTAAAGTGGGTGCAACTGTTCATACTTGCCAGAACACCTGTGAAAGATACGCGGTTTACCACTCTTGCAAGGCAAACAGTACCTATAGAGTTAGAATATTTCTTTGTGAATAATTTTAATGAAATTCGGCGACCATGGCGCATTGAAATTAATTGAAAAATAATAGTGAATTGCCTCTATGCTGACAATCTACAACGAACTCTCTCTAAATGAAGGATGTAGCAAGTATGCAATAAGATCGGATATTGGTAGCTGGAGATAAGAATGAACAGTGTTTGGCAATATGAAATATGCGATTTGTTTTTAATTAATTTTTAATGTGGCGAGCTTATGTAGGGCGCAGAATGTAAACCAAAGAAGCTGAACTTAGCAAACGCAGCCATGCTGCCTTCTGCCTTGGTCCGTATCGTTCGCGCAGTAGTTAATGTTCGAGATGAATGAAGATTCTGTCATCATAAATATTAAAATTTTTAAGCAAGTATACCTGTGCACGATCTGTTGTTCTAATCGATACTTCTAATAAAGTTTATTCTAGCCATTGTCTGAGCAAATTCGGCCGTAACATTTTCGCTGCGCGTTTATACACCGTTATACGTGTGATGAAATTTCGTTATCTTGCGCACAACACAGCAGCAGAACGAGCAGAACGAGCAGAACGGGCAGAGAACGGGCGCTTGGGCGTGATGTATCTACAGGCCTGCGACTTGCATCTTATACGAGTATGATGATACGGCCAACGAGCAGTCTACGTGCTGCTACCACCGTGCTGCCGTACTGCCGTACTGCCGTGTGCCCTCGTGTATTAATATGCAAAGCGAATGCAGCGCGCTTCATGCCTAACGGGCATATGCCAGAGAACACACTATACACGATCAACTACCTCTAACTACATCCTACCAAGCTAAACAAGTACTATATTCACACTCTTCAAACAGCATCACACTTCTCCCTATAATCAGATCATGTCCACATTTTTAACTTTGTTCTTTTTTACCGAAATTCAATTTATGGCTCGTGATTCAAAATATTCCTGGTTCATCGATTGTGATTCTCACACGACAATATTACTTACATCTACGATTTCAATGTTGTACACCAAACGTCAGGTCCAAACTGTAACAATCTAACCAAATATTATATAGCTGTCACCTGTCAGAGTGAAAGTCAGGTATGTACATGCAATATACGAGTAACTTTATAGAAAAATCGTACTATATAAACTTCTAACCACGAACCACATGTTGCTAAACTCCAAGTAAATGCAGTATAGTATAATTTTTGTCCGTCAAGAGAAAATTTGTCATTCATCATATCTTTAAAACTATACACCTATAAGACGTGTAATCTTTACTTACATATAATGTAGTAGGACCGTTCTCAGAAAAAAAAATTGAAAAATGTGGGATAACCCTATTCCTCATTTTACAACCTGAATCCTTAATAGAAAACTGGAATTTGTATCAACATTTTCCATCCACCATTATTTACCATATATATCGTATATTGTTGGGTAAATCAATTTGCTAAATTAATAAATAAACGAGAGATAAAGAGAAAAATCGTTGCAAGCTCTATAGTTTGAAATCTCGTATTTGTATCATAAAGTACTGCAAGATGAGTAGAGCAGCTTTGTGGATATTCAGCACAAAATCAAAGTTCCAAGTTCAATAACAATCCAATAAGGCAGTGTTAAGTAAGTGAACTAGCAGGTGTAGGTACCTAGGTGTAGCCAAGGCGTCAAGGCACCAGGGCAGCACACGAGTACACAAACCCCAACCGCTTATACAAGTTTGTAATTAGTAATTCGCTTGCGCCCTTCAGCTCGTTCTCGTTACCTGCAAGAAACTGCTGCGTGACCGAACAACCAACACTGCTGGAGATGAAGTTTCTTTCCATTTCACCTTTCTCTCTCTTCTCTGGGTACTAGCTTTTTGGGGGTGATGTATTCATTGGTGTTTTGTGTAAAGCCCAGAAACCAATACGCTTCATCTACCTTCATGATTTTGCAATGTGATCTATCGATATCTGTAAAGCAGATCTGCCAAAAATAGTTATTTCATTAATTCTTCGAAACTAGTAGAATATTATTTGAAATTTTCTGTCTGAAATCTTGCAGCTTACCGTTAAATCGCTGAAATTTCTGTCTTTGTTACCGTATCAGCTGGCATAAGTCAACGAACTGTCACCGAGTGATTTAAATTTAAATAAATTCCATCTTGAAATTCTCGTAATCTTTATGTAAACATCACTTGATCTTATACTCGTAAAATTACCAGTTTATTTTTAACACATTTTATACAATTTATTCCTTCAAACAAGGAACAATACCAATTCGTGTAACAAAACACATTCCATTTACATGGATCAGCTTAAAAAAACTAAAAACACGAAAATAAACAGCGCAAGAGAAACAGACAACACATGTCATTTACGCGGTTCCTTACATGCACCATATTGAAACCAACCAACATTGAACAATCGCCTACATGCCGTTTCACATCAAACCAGAAACTGGAGAAAAATAACCATGAAATTATTCAACATAATAACATATTGAAAAAGTGTTAAACGAATGTAATCATTTAAAATTCATTCACATTTCTCAATTAAAATCAATTTACTATTACTTTTATTTGAAACATTTTTTTCTAAATAATTTAAATATGTTGTTTAACACAAATGCCTATGATAACTTAATACTTACAGGGTGTTTAAATATTACAGGGACAACATTAAATGGCAGATACTACATGATATAATTTTGGACCAAAAAGATATTTTTTAAAATTCGGAATTACTAGTATTAATGATCTACGCTTGTTAATTTGTACAACATCAGATAATTGATTATTCGTAGTGTTTACAATTATAATTTTATTATTAGAAATAACTCTCAAATCATTGACACTAAAATTATGTACTTCAAAAAACAATATTGCAAATTAAAAAAAAATGTATTTGGTCCGAAACCAGTATATCATGTAGTATGTGGCATTGATTTTTTCCTGGTTTTACTCAGCAGTGATGAAACTGAAATGAATCAATTAAGTTCTGCAGAATTGTCCTCGAAGTCTATATAGCATCCACTCTACATACAGCTACAGCTACGCTCCATAGCCTCGTTGTCGCCGATGTGAATTTTGTTTACGAAAACGAGAAGCGATCGAGCAGTGTGCGAGCGTGTAGCGTGACACCCGCGTAACAAGTTCGACACGCGCGCCCTTCACGCAGGGACGTATCCAACACTTTACTTAAATAAACTTTCAGTTTCAATACCTAATAACATCGATAGTTATACATTTACAAAACAAACAAAAATTATTAAGCAATCTGGTAAACACCTTTTGCTACTTTTTTACTAATTACATTTGATATTGTAAATCTAGCTTTAACCATTTTGCCATAACAGTTATACTTAGTCTAATGGATATAACGTACATCTATATAGCAAGAGTTCGCGCGTTTAAATCTCCCTGACATGAACTTGTATAAAAAATACGATTTTCTAATTCTACTAGAAGTTGTGCAAAGTAGCACTTCAACCGAGTTGTTCGGATTAGGATTAAATTCCTGTTGTGCATAGTAGCAAACAACTGTCCGTAAATGGGTTAAATTATAGTAACATTATGATTTTGCTTTCCAGGTTTCTGGTGAGAGTTCCGTCCCTGCGCACGTCACTACAGCTGTGCTTCTTGCAGAGTTTGAGCAACACGGTCACCACCGAGACCGACACCGACAGGTAAATAAAGAACAATAAATTATACCGGAGATTTATGGTGAAATTTTAAATTTAGTTTTTAATTAATTTTCCTAGGATGCAATACTTTTCCAGTTTACTTTAAGGAGAAATGTGCAAATTATATTTTCCTTAATCTGCTGACGAAGGAAAAGAAAATGAATGCTTGTTCTTTCGTCGTGATTTTTCTGTAATTTATGTTACTTGAAGAGTATTTATCGTTCGGCTGTCTAACTTCCGACTGTAAACGAAAAATAATCGCACAGTATTTACATACTCATAAATAATTAGTCGGCCCTTATACTTATTCAATTTATTTACAGCTTAACTTGCTAAATTATAATTTAAACTATGTACAAGTACAATCGCTCGTACTTAGGGTTCATTTGCGACGAACAAAATCCAAGCAAACCACATATCGTACGTATGTTTGCACTAATTTATTGAAATCTGAGTGGTTTATCACACATTTACAACTGTATAATGCCAAAAAAATTCCATCAACATTTTCAAATTATATAAAAGTTCTGTTAATGAATGGAACCATAAATAATTACTTATTAGGTACCAATACTATAACATCCAATCCTTTAAGTAGTTTTATTTTATTTATAATATTTATATCGTTAAAATTAGAACAAAATTCTCTATGTAATAGACTGAAAAATGATATAGGTTATAATTTAAAATATAAAATTTTGTTTAACCGTTTGAAAATGACTAGATTTGTTATTACTATAAATGAGTCCCTTAATCTTGATGAAAAAGCTCTGGTTGTTATACAAGTTGAACATGTAAACCTACCTTTAAAACATCATAATTCATTTCATTTGTAAAACATAGTAACATTGAATCTGTCCTGAATCGTTGAAATCCGTGGTTATCTCTGTTCTCGCTCAATCCTGATCCTCTGAATTGGTTTAGAGGAGCCATGGTTACATTGCTTACAACGTAGTTCGCACCTCAGTATTTCCTAGCTCAGTGTCCTACGTGAGGGCCGCGTATAAATATCTAGAACCACCTGCCCTAGAGAAGGGATAGGGACCGTCGACCGGTCGCCCGTATTCAGTGGTTGACTTGGACCCTTTTCAATTGTGCGTTATGTGTCCTGCGTCCTGCGTCCTGCGTGTGTCTGACCCTATGCAGTGGTGTCGGGTGTGAATTTGTGGTTTCTGGTTTCTAGCGCAGGATTGGATTCAGGACGAATTAAACATTATGTTGTCTCAATACTAATAAAAACTTAGAATTATATTGCATTTTCAGTTTGAATTTTAATGATTTATTTCATGTGACGTAAGAATGGCCACAGATTATCGTAGCCCAGTGAATAAAAAAAGATAAAACTTGCGCTTCGTAATTAACAAGAAAAGGTTGTACGTTGAAATTATATCCAAAATTCGATTGGGTCTGATTGGTTCAGATTTCATTGTAAGCTACTGTAATTGAGGTAGGTCAGGTCGCAGTATAACATTTCTCTTCTTGTTCTTCTTCTATATTTGTAATCTATGATTCGCTCTCAAATCTTGATTCTGATGAATGACAGATATCGCGTAATATAATTTGAGGTTAATTATGAGAACATACGAAAATACGAGTATTTTAATTTCTTATCGAGAATCATACATATAAAATTTGATCATAGGCTCCACTTAGACAATTATGATTATTTGATTGAATCTCCCCTTTCCTTCTGGTCTGTAACTGGATCGTTATTAATATCTTTGTTGGTAAATTTTTCTATTTCATGATTACTGTATAGATAATATATTTATATAATTTATATTTAAATTGATTGTAGTATGTAAATTGAAATCTAAACAATCACTCCTTGATGAAATTAGTTTTCCACACTCTAATAAATGAATTCCAATTCCGCTGATATCCCGCGTCCGGCATCTCACCACAAGCTGCAAACGAAAAGCAAAGAGCACTTGCAGCTCGCAGTGGCTACAAAAACTATAAAACTGAAACACGTACTTCTAAACATTTAATTTTAATCAACGTTACGATTCAACATACGCTACGGCTACGGCTACGGCTACGTCTACGGCTACGGTACTGTCGGCACCTTAACGGTAACGACCAACGGAGATTTCCAATCCAGTGCCGGAGGAGCGGGGCGGGGAAGAAGGAATTGTCGAAACTTACTCTCGCAGACTTTTAAACAACTCAAAGACTTCAAATTGAATTAACCTCATCATTTTCATTATTTCTTTATTGCCAGAGCTTAACTTTAATTCATACACAATGCAGCATTTCAATTTGAAGTATCACCACTCATTACTAAATACTATGAAGAAAGATTTACTTAAATATCTAGTCGAATCAAAACATAGAAATGCGTTGTTTTTCATTTTGCATTCTTTTTGAGTTTGTTCTACCAAATAATTTAGGAATCTTTGACAGCTGCTAATATTTTTTATGATGAATGTATCAAAATCTTTTTAAAATAATGTAGGCACTCTTTAAACTTTTATTTAAAACATTTTTCTCATTAATATTTTTTTTACATTCTGGGTGCTATCAAACTCTTTTGTAAAATTTAGTATTTTTGATAAGTGACAAGTATATATTACGCACTTTATTGAAGCAATTTTCTCTCAAATAATTAAGAAACTTTTAACATAGGGAAAAATACGAACATTTTTGATGCTGAATATCTAATGGCAAGTAGTAATGGTTTTTAAAGTATGGGTGGAGGTCTCCCAAGGGAAGAAAGAAATTCTACAAACTATTATACCAATATACCAAAGTTTTTCATGAAAAGTTTTTGCTTTACTAATTTCTAAAAATGTGGTCTTTTTTTTGTAACGTACATGATGAAATCAGCCTCTTGCAGACTTCAATTTTGATTTCACAAAAGTAAGGGAATCGTAAATGAATTTATTTGTGATATTTGCCCCAAAGGAGAGAAAAGTTTAAAATCCACTGCTTTATCGAGTCTAACTGTACGATGTCTCCTCTCCATGTCCGTGTGCTGAGCTCAAGTGCTCATTGCTCAATGTTCGCTTCCTCAGTGTTCACTTCCTCACAACCTCACACGTCGATCGGCGCCGCCTGTGAACGGAAACAAAATTGAAATTGTAGTCTAAACCAATTTGCATACATTTAACTTAATTGGAAACCAATTGGGAATTCAATCAAGAACTCGCTGTTCACTGAGCATCTGGATCTCTCTGCGTTGCCGTTGCCGTTTCTATTGCCATTGCCTCCCTGACTCTCCTCTGCACTGTGCACGCGAAATAATTAGGTAAGTTGACCTTCTTTCCTTCCTCACGCCTGTTTTCATTATTCTCCAACACTGGCGTACACACGGGAACAAATAAGAAAGATAAAAGTCCACTAGTTTGTTAATAAATATTGGCCGCCATTTTGCTAAACAAAATCATAAAAAGCGAATGAAGATAACGGTTTGATATTCTTTGCTACACCGATATTTACCTTTTTCATGAAACCATAATCGAAAACCGAAACCCATACTTTTTGTCTTTAAATATTAAAATTAAATTGATTCTGTAATCGCTCACTTCACTTATTTAGGATTTAAAAAATTAACTGCAACTAGCATAAATTACGTACTGAATCGAAAATAGGTAATAGGACAAAGAATCAAACCAACATACATTTTATATATACATACATAACATCACGCTACATCCCATCAAATGAGGTAGCACGAACCCCTGAAACATTCCCAGAACATCAATTAATCAGATTTATCAAAGAATCAGTCTTCGTCAAACATTTTCACCCTAACAAACTATTCTCGCTTCAACTACATTCATAGTTCATTTATTCCTCACATTCGCAATCTTTCATCACGCAACAAACCTTCAATCACATTTATCCATTCGCTCTTATACATTTGTTTCATTAATCACTCCCTTATGCCCACTCTAACAACACCTATTTTTCAATTTTATTTGTATCCGCAAAATACCGAAATTGATTATTTTAAATACCAATCCCTATATAATATTTTGAAAAAAACCGTAACCGAAATTTTACTTATATTAAAAAATAACATTAACCGGTTTCAAGTCACTGGGCTAGTGCCAAACTGACCAATAGAAAACAGCAAATCCTATCTGATTCATTTATTATAAATTTGATGAGAGATCTTGAATCATCTTCTGTTTACTAGAAATCTGTGCTTCTTTCTATAAAATCTGAGCGCACGTCACTGATAATATTCCGCTAAGTTGGATGTTGTTGTGCTAAGAATGCTGTATGTATACGTATCTGTCAACACTTGGCATTTACATGATGGATTTTATTCGCAATTTGTGTCGTAGAATTGGTTTTCGTTTGAGCAAGTCATTATAATCACATAAAATAAAATTACATTTCACGGTTTTAACTGAAATTAAACGGGAATCCATCTTAGCGTCGAGTGCTGAGCCGAGACTCCAGACTCGAGACTCGAGACTGAGATACGAAGAACGAAGGCGTACGGTTCGTACGACATAATCACGATGAATACAAAGAGAACGAACAGTGAAAGAAGAAGAATGATAGGCCAGGCTGAAAGCTGAATGTTGAGAAATGAGATTATTGGCTGGTGCTGATGTTACTGCTGCTACTACTGTCTCTTACCTACAATTGAGATTTGTTGCAAGTGAAATTACTTTATATAGCTACGTCTCCAGAGTAGAGAAATCACTGTTTTTTTTTTAAATAAAGATGGAAAATGTTGTCGAATACATCCTGGACACTTTCCTAACGGGCAACAATTACAGAAATCATACTTTCACCTTTTTTCATCGATTTTAAATTGTTTAGCCATGTGGAACGTATGTTGTATGAAAGACTGATCAACTAGATATATCGTATATTTGAATGAAATTACGTGAACGAGCTAGGAATTAAAGCATGGATTATGATTGAAGAAATGTTTAGTATAGAATATTTTAATACATTTTACTCCCAACTCCCACGATTGAATTCATTTCATGCTATATCTCTTTCATTTTCTTTATCTATCTCTCTCCAGCGGTAATGTTTATGGAATAGTTGAAAGTTTGTTTATCTCTAAGCGGTAGAATGGTCAATAACTTAAGAATTAATTTATTATTTAATGCAAAGTAAATAGCCGGGAGTAAATGAAGGAACAAGAAGATAATTAGCGAAGCACCCTTTTGTGATTTCACGCTCACTTACCTGCTAAACATGCCAAGAAAAGTCATTTCAGCAATAAATATGTAAATATCGTATTCCTACTAATACGACTAGCAGACGAGACTTGGTATGTAAGTGGAAGAGGATCACCGAATCGTTTCAACTCAGCTGTTTTCATAACTTAAAGGCTACGAGTTCGAAATCTGGAATTACTGTTTTTGTTCCTGTAGATTTTTAACCCTACGACAAGCTCGTGGCTTATTTTTGGAATCCGCTACTTTTCTCACAGCCGTATTCATAGTAAAAATAAGCAGATTTAAAACAGTGCTACTCGTATCTTCATACTAGTTTAGTCTGTCAGCGTACCCTATTCATAGACGCGGTTTAAGGTTAGTACAGGCTTAAACTAGGTTTAATTTTTAGATTCGCCTGGACTCTAGTTTAAATGCAGTTTAAAATCGGGTGTGGTTATAAAAGTTGTTTTTACTACAGTAATTTTGTGTAAGTATTATTATTACAAATATCTTTTACTAATAAATGAGAATGTATGAAAAGGACTGAGTTGTATTTTTAATTTGAGTTATTTTGTTATAGAAGTGATAGTAATTCATATGTACTCGTAAGTGATAAGGATGGCAACGATAAGTTAACAATATTAAGCAAGATCTAAGAAATTTATTTAGACAAAACTGTATAAACACATATTTTAATTAATTTATATTTATTATTCACATTTAGAAGTTGTAAAAAAAATGTAAATGAAATAATACTATATAATTATGTGTTCAATTAAAATACTTACTTAAGTAATCTGTAACAAAACAAAACTGAACATATATCATCTTGAACAAAGGATGTAAACCATGTAAACAAATCATGGAAGATAGAATTGTCATCACAATATAGTATTTACTGAGGAAGCGCTCAACAAAAACAGTCATGTCGAACTAGATCATCTGCGTTGAAACGATTGTAAACTATGGTTTAAACCCGGTGTAAATACCAACATGAATAAGTTATTTTATGACCCATTACATTTTAAACTTAGTTTAAATAAATAAAAGCATGTCGAATGTTTGACAACAATATCAAATACCCCATATAACATGTAACTTTGATTTGCATTTAGTTATTTAAACCAAGTAAAATGTAAGTTTTGTTAGTGGAACTGGCCATTAGTACAAATATAAACCTAAACTACGTAAACCTAGTTTAAATCTGGTTTACCTGATTTGCTATGAATACGGCTTTTAGAGTGTTGTAAAAGGTTCATGTCTCGTCTGTCTTATTTAAATAAACACAAATAAAATACAAAATTTATAGTTACAAATTCTAAAATATATTTAAATTGAATACGAACTGAGAATATAGTTCTTTTCTTAAAACCAATGCCATATCTTTAATGCTTCAATGATCCTGCTGCAAATCTTCTCCATTCAAGTAGACATACCAAATCGTAGCATAAAAGATAATTTTTACTCCACAATGCATCCTAGACTTTAAAAATAAATACATACGTGGTGTCTACTTTTTATGTTGTATAACAAATACAATGGTAAAATTTTCATTTGGCGATAGATTTTAGAGCAAAATTATAAATACAAAACATCGTAAAACATAAATAGTTCAAATTTACTATTATTACACCATCCATATTCATAATTCCGACTAGCTCGACTAATTTTTCGTTCACGCAACAAACCTTCAATCATATCCATTCAACTATTCTTAAGTTCTTCGCACAATTTCTCACCCTCATAATTATCTACACCAATAATTCATTCGACATAGAAATAAAATAAAATCTTCACAAAATGAATGTTTTATCTTAAAGAATAAGAACGTGCTAAGAAAGATTGCATTTTCAATCTTTTAGAAGCAGATGATTGTTGATTTCTAGAGAAATTAATTTGATATTTCTCGGAAATATAACCTGCCATCAAAGGTAAATCAAGTCCTGTTTGCTCCTTTGAAACATAATAAATAAGGAGAGAAAAATATAACTTCACATAGTGAGTGGTTCTGCAATTGCATACAGTGTCTAGTTACCATTTAGTCAGTAATCAAGCAAGCACGAAACAGGAGGACATTGTCCAGAATTACGACGTTTGACGTTCATCACTTCGTTTCCAGCCAGCTCCCTTCACTCTGACGGGTTCTCCGCTGTAACGCTCAACGAAATCCGAATTAAATTTGTGTGGGGTGATTAAATCGAGGGTCCGTCTTTTCGCCCTATGCTCCAACGCCCCGAGCACGTCCGATTGTAATTAGGTACAAATGTGTGTCCTAGATGTCATACATGCTTACACACACAACATACGCACTGCGGACACGGCGAAGAGGACGTTTGGATGATGTTATGTGAACACGTTCGCTGCATGTTGCGATTATAAATGAAATTATCTCCGTTTTCTCGATGTGGAATGCTAGATGTCGTTGCATGCAGAACCGTTTGACGCATTTCAACTAGGAAACTATGGGAACTTCATCCTAGTTACATTAGTTTATACGGTAATCCGAACCATGACTGTCCACAAAATTTAACACAAAATCTTCTGATTTTATCGATAATTTTTACTTCCTTGTACGAAGTAAAGAAAGTATTGTAATCACGAAAATTTTCGGTTCTCAGATTTCAACGGAAATAGGTATTTTGGCCCTCCCTGAATCCATTTTGACTAATTTCGTCATGCCGTCTGTACGTACGTATGTACGTACGTATGTATCTCGCATAACTCAAAAACGGTAAGCCGTAGAAAATTGAAACTTTATATTTAGGACTGTTATAACATCTAGTTGTGCACCTCCCTTTTTGATCATTATACAACTACCGGAAGTGGTACTTTACTTGAAGCCTATAATAGATTTTCATGATAAACTATATTCAAATATAATTTAAAACTTTCCAAATTTGGTATATAAGACTACTATATCAATGGAAATAATATAATAGATTTTGGTTCAAATAGACTAACCGGAAGTGGCACATTACATGAAGCTGCTAACAATTTTCCTTGAAAAAAATGGTATTATTTTAATTTTAGAAATGAATGCTGCAAATAAAAGTTTTAGAGAAATAAATTCTGCGTCTAGCACGTTAAGAATTTTTAAATTAACCTTTTGCATAAGCGAGATATCTAAATTTAAATATTATATATTTTTTGTTTATTTTTTAAATTAAGTTTGCTATGGATTAGAACAAAAAATAAAAAATAAAAGATTTTATGGCAAATATGTGCAATTAAAACAAATCTATAGTTTAATACGCGTACAAGGAAGTCGTGTGGTGTCCACATCAGATTTTTTTATATTAATTTAGTAGTTACACAAAATATGTTAAAACGTTTTCTAAAAAGAAGAAGTAATTAATTGAAACTATGAAGAAAAGTGTGAATAGTTGTTGCTGGAGTTGAGAATAACTTGATGAAGTTTATGTAGTACTGAGCGAAGCGATGTGAAATGAGTGATTTTTCTGTTGTATGTGTCGTGTGTCGTGTGTCGTGTGTCGCGTGTCGTCACCTCGCTCCGCTTGCCACCAGCCAACAGCCGCTCATGTGTCAATGTCGAATGACCGAAGGACGGAAATTAAACAGATTAATAGTAAAGGGGTGACCGGGGACAGAAGCAGACCAGGGCACAGCAATGGACGTGTTACCGTCGTTAGTCGTTAGATGGGGTGTGTGGTGTGAACAACGCCCAGCGACTCGAGAATTACTGGATGGAAGATTCTTTTATTAAACTACTCACATACATATTTTTTTAATGTAAGAAGACTTGACATACCTCAGCATGCAGGTGGGAATTTTCGGTTGAAACGTAATATAGTATGATTCTATATCGCAGATTTTAAGTTACAGCAATTTTTTACTTTTTACAAATCTCAACTTTGAGAACCCAAACAAAACTAAAGAGATATTGATATGCAGTTTGAACCAGTGTATTTCAATACTAAAAGAGAAATGAACGGTATTCGTTTTCTCATGATCTGAATGATATAGAACCATTTTTAAATCAATTTTTCAATCAAAAATTCGCCTCTACAGCGATTTTTGACTTGTTCAAAATATCATACTAAAGAGATTTTAAAATGCTAATTTTCATACTCGTCTTTGACAATTTTCTATGAATTAGTTCGCCCATGACAAAAATTGCAATATACCCAACCAAGTTAATTTAAGATTCGCAAAAACGAAAATAAAATAAAATTAATTAACTAAACCCATAAACTCAAAATATATTGTACAATAATGTTCGTGATTGAAAAGAATTATAAAATATAGAATTTTTCTTTACTCATACACCTAATTGACAATGGAATATATATAACAAGCATAGGACAACTCTCCTGTCCTTCCTTATCCTTTTGATTCTTACTATAGAGTGTGTGGAATTTACTTTTAAAAAGAAGTGCGCTCGCGTATTTTCTTATCATTTTAGATTCGTTGTTAAAGGAGTGGGCATAAGTGAAAGATTAATGAAATAGGTGTATAGGATGTGATTGATGGAGAATAAATGAGCTTGTATGGACGGAACTTAAATGTGGTTGAAGTAGGTTAACGTGGTATGTCAATATGAGAATGTTTGACAAAGAGCGATTCTTTGATAAATCTGATGAGTGGATGTTTTAAGGGTTCGTGCTATTCCATTTAATGGTATATAGCGTGATGTTATGTATGTATATACTCGTATATTGTACGGTGGATAACTTTTCGATTATAGTATCATGAAATTTGTAATGAATCGAAGCGATTCAGTGAGCAGCAGTCCGTGGTTCCGTGGAACGTTTAGCGTTAGCTGCAACACGAGTATTAAACGATTTTTCGTTATTTTCAACTTTTATTGGAGATGTTATGTTTGCGCTGTCATCCACGGTTTTATTTTTACACGATCGTATTTACCTGTAGGATTTTATTCTATTTACTTTATCGTACTACACGACGCAAACGAAAATAAATTACTGCTGTCTGCTGTTAATTTCATGATTAATTGTTATAAATTTTATAGAGCACTGCAGAAAACAGAATAGTTTTTAAACATTTTTTACTACAAACAATCAAATTAACAACAACTAAAATGCACTTTCATTGTGCTCCGTATTTAACAATCACATTTTAATTAAACTTAAAATGAATATCTTTTTTTGTTGGTTGTCTTCAATATTCATATTTTATGCTTTAATCAATAAAAATATTTGAAAATATCAATGAAAATAATTGGCATGATGATAGTTTCATACATTTTAATATAAAATAACCGATTAAAATGTCGCTGAAATGCAGCTTTTAGTGTTTTGTACCTGAAATAAAACAACTCTATTGCCGTGACAGCTGAGAGTATTGACAGTTCAATTATTTTCACTGATTTCAAAATATTACTCACGTTAATTTAATAAACAAATGAATATATATATATATATATATATATATATCGTTGTTGCAGTTGCATATCAATGACATCGTGAAAATGTGAAGTCATAATTTAGGAATGTTAGACATGAAGAAAGATTTTAATGATGTGAAAAAACTGTGATTAATTTATATGACACATAGAAAGTGTGTTTACATTATTTGAAATATACGCTTCCATTTTTTAAAGTGCTACTTGCTTTATTTTTATAGACAACCATGTAATATAAGTAGGCATGAAAATAAAATGTATTTTCAGCTTCATTAATCAATAGTCATCTATTATTGTTTCCTGTACAGTGTTTTGTAATGTGATTCCGACATAAATAACTGAAAATCACTATAAAATTCTTTTGTAATGATTTACAAACATTTTTATCTTTGAAATGAAAATAATAAAATAGTTCTAACTTAACAGGAACTAAAAAGTATAAAATAAACACTTGGCTCAGCTCTAGGTGAAGAAGTGAGTTATACCATACTGATGAGCTCTAATAAGAGCGAAACGCGTCTATGGTTACTAACTGTGCTGGCCTGCCTCTGACGATGCCCTCATAAGGTGACTTGGAGGCTGAATTTTGTGAAACTGAGCCAAGTGTTTATTTTATACTTTTTATAAAATCTAGTTTCACCAAGTGTTGGACGACAATTAATTTTGTCTTTTGTTGTTATTAACAGGAACTTTTATTCATTAATTTAAATTACCAGGTTGCTTACATTATAGATTTAAGTTTCGCTAAAAATATAGCTGCGTTCGAATCTGTAAAAACAAGGTGGTAATTTTTTCTCAAAAATAAGTTTTGTGGTTCCCCTTCCACTAACATCTATAGGGGCCGTGTTTGAAGACTTCACACACATAAATATATCTCTTACCAAGATCTAGTACGGTAGAGTTGTGATTGCCGTGATAATGTGTTTTTTATGCGTTATCGTCAAGTTTTTCACAAAATCTATATTTGAATAGTTTTATTATTAACAAAATATTTGCTGTTTGAAAGTTCTTGTGTTACATGACCGGAACTATTACCGCTAACGCTTGTAACCATGTAACCGTAACATCAGTGAAACTTGTATAGGTACCGGTTATCGGTATACCAATATTCTGGGCGTCGCCTGCAACCATGTTCTTGTATAAACATATTTGACCGGTACTGCTACGGTAACCAGTAACGATAAACGGTGACCGATAACCGATGACCAGTGGCCAGTCTATATTTGCAGTTCGATGTTATATTAGTCAACCTTACGTACCGAACAAGTTTTTTCTACAAGTTTCTCTGTGGAAACAAATATTTTAAATTATTATTTCAAAGTACGGCATATTGTTATAAGGTCTTCTTACATACCCCATCAAATGGAGTAGCACGAACTTTCGAAAATTGAACCATTCATGAATCTTCGGCAAACAGTCCTGTTCTACGACACCATCCATATTCATAATTTCTTTTTACAAGCTCTTTACATTTTTCGTTCACGCAACAAACTTTTAGCCATATTCATACATCGCGTATCACTCGTCCAGAAATCTTTTAAGCTGGATTTATAATGAAATAAGGTAAGAAGTAACGCAAAAAGTATCGGTAACGTAAAAAGTTGAGCATGTACTACAGCTAGTAATGATTTATATTGAAGTAAAGTAAGAAGTAAGGTAAAATATGTAACGCAATAGTTGCCCAACATTCATCTTTCTACCTTGCCTTAACTAAAACTTTCTACCGCTGACCAATAAGAAGTCAGCATTTTGAACGTTGTGCAGAAATCTATATTATCGACTTATCCACAATTCTCCATCTGTTTATCTGTCAGATTTTATTGTGTTAGTCGAAATATTTTCTGTTAAAAATAAATAATAGACCGAAGTATTAGCAAGCGAGCAGGTAGAAATGTATAAAATACTGTATGATAAGTCATCAAAAGTCATAAAACCCAATAAACAACAAATAACCTAACAAACGTTATATGATATGACAGAAGTACAGAAATGCAAACTTGATGCCGAAGTAAACGAAAAATACCGAAATAAATGTGAATTTTTTATAATATTACCTGATTGGCTAGCAGTAGTGGTACTACTTTTTAATATAAATCAACTATTTTCGCTTGCTTTACTTTCTACTTTACTGCAACTGCGTTACATTTTGCGTTACTTCATTATAAATCCAGCTTTAAGGCAGAGTGCCACGCCCAGTAATATATAAGACTTGATGATACTTTTTTTAAATCTGTACATCATATATGTATACATCCATATATTTTTTGCAATAATTCTGGAACACATAGTATTTGTTATTGACAAAATTTACGTGAATTAATATTGTTGTTCATACTTTGGCAGTAACAATTCATTGTCTTTGCAATGTCCTGGTTTCAAATAAAATATAGCAAATCTAATCGTATGACTACGAGTTGTTTGAAAGTTTAGCTTTTCGTGATTTCGCTTCTTAATATAAAAATCGAGATCCAATTTAGTTCGTACCAATTTTAGTTACATTGTTAACATTTTATTTACCAACACTATTGACGTGTTGTCGTTGAGCGTTAACAAGACCGATCTGTCTACGTGGTGGTGGTGCGGTGCTGTGGCGCGAACCACAATGGACATTGTCGTTTGCCGATACACATGTTCGCCGTTCAGTCATTCACTCATTCAGGTGGCGTGTGGCGTGTGGCGTGTGGCGTGTGGCATGTGGTGTATGGCGTGGCTGTGAATTCTCTATTTCTTTACATCTTCAACGAATTCTATTGTAGCGTGGAAATCTTTCGCTTGACTTTGTTCGCAAGAGTCTCAAGTTTGCGACAATGCTACAAAGGTGGCTGCACGGTGCAATGCTTCGATGCAAACGCTAATGATTCTTGTTCGCATTTTATATTACTTTATGATTGCCTTCATTATAAATAAATAACTATACTATATTGAAAAATATTTTTCTACGATCTCAAAAAGCATGCTTTGTGAACAGAAAGTGAACAATTGCAGTCCAATGCTCTTTGCAGACTATTACCTATTGGCAATGAAGCGCTTTGCAGACCACGAATGTCAATATTTTTATATTTGTTTTGCTGTTATTTTTATTCCTAGTTACCTACATTCAAAATGTTTATTAATAAATTAATTATCCGTCAGTACGGTGGTGTGGATAGCAATATGGAATTCGAATCCGGAGATCCCGAGTTCGAATCTCACTCAAGCTAAAAATTATATGAACTACCACACTGCGGCTCGGTGAGTGCGGACCCTGTACTGTAATTGGGATTAAATTCCTGTTGTACAGAGTAACATAAATAAATAAATAAATAAATTAGAATTAAATATCGATTAATTTGAATTTCCAATGGTAGAAAAAATTCTTGAAAGTAGCTGTTTGTAGACATCAACTAAATACAGCCCTCGCTAAAATTTCTAGCAAAAAGCTATTTTCAAACTTTGGTATACTAACAAGTTTTATTCTTGGGATGTAGACTTACCGAGTGTCCCAAAAAAAAGAAATATATATATATATATATATATATATATATGTTTAAAGCAATTACATTCATATTACAGATTTAGATACTAAATCAAAAGGCTCGATAAACTACATAAAAATATTCTATTTCCGGTATAATTGGAAACGATTCCAACATTCTAATTCCTGTATATTTTTTAAAATTTCTGATTCTGAATTCAACCATGTATAATAAGTGCATTTTTCAATTGAAAATAGACACGATTGTATAGCACTAAATACTTTAAGTAATTTGATAAAAAATAAGATTGAAGCTCCGCAACTTTTAGGTAAACTGGCTTTTCTTAATGTTATGTATATTTGTTTATTTTGTTTTATGTTTCATGCTCTATACTCTTACTTGTTTAGGGTTCGAACCTGTTAAGTAATAAAGAGATTATTATTATTATTATTATTATTGTTATTATAAATCAGTGTAAAAAATACTAAATTCATTACACTATTTAAATATTTAAGTTAATAAGTTACCTACGATAAAAAGCAAAATAAAATAAATGAATTTAATTAAACACAAGCTTTAGACACAATTTTCAAAATGTCTGCCATTTTATATTTTGTTTATTTAATTGTATGCATTAGTTTCATAGGCAGTTTAGATACTTGAATAAATAGACTAATGAATTTAGTTTGTATTTTTACGCTGATTTGTGTTGTAAATTACTGTAATTACTTTAAAAATAATGATGATGTGAGCCTGTTTTTCTAGAGATAGAGTATATTTGAAATTGAAAAGAAATGGCCATTTAGACATAGCATATGTATTTTCGTATAAAGTAGATTCCAATACAAATCCCTTGTGTCTTTTGTGCAGTTTATATTCACATATCGACCTGTGCAGCTAGAAGCAGCAAGCAGACACGGTGTCTGAGCTACCCTAAGTTAATTGCGGCCCTATTAAAATGTAGCGTTATATCTAGATCGGCATTAAAGATACGAGTTCCTTGATATTGACATATCTGGCGCACTAAATTCATTGCCAGACTTGCTGGGAGCGAACGCCATCGCCATCGGCAGCGCCGAACCGTAATCCTTAGTTAGCAGATAACGCTAAGAATGGTTGGAATTAGCGACTTGACTTCGTGTTCCATGTTCGCCATTCTCCATCTGTGTTCGCTTGAATCAGGTATTCTTCGCAAACTTTTGCTAATAAATTGAGGTCAAATATCGTTCGTTTAACGGAACGGCCTCTGAATTTGCGCGGCGCGGCGTTGCTCTGCTTTTCCCTGCTCACCGTCTCTGGATTGACTCAACTCGTCAAGACTCAAGTGCCATCTGAGATGAGATTATCTACATTTTTGTCCGGGATATTGTCTTAAGTTAAATTGATGTTAATCTTATCGTAATGATAATAACCTATATTCTGCTAAATGACACCTAGATAAGAAAAAACTTTCTTCGGCAAGCCAGCATACATTCGCGAAATACTACCAAAATTTATTCACTGTCGTTTATTTGTGGAAATTATAACTTCTTTCAAGAAAACTTCACTTTTTTACAATTAATAACCTCAACCGATACTATACCTCCTTTTAATAAGCATGGAAATTCAATGCCCCCCCCCCCCATCCAAATATTATCAGTAAAGCCCGGATATTTAGGCTCTTAAAAACACCCAAATAAGCAGGCATATAGGCCGGTAATTACTCTAAAATAGGCGGGATTTTAGGCAGCCTAAATGTAAATAATTTGTTTAAAAAAAATAAACGAATCCTTTTTCTAATATTGATACTCGTATCTACTCTTCGTTAGAAAAAAATAATCATTTTAAACAAAAATTAACGCAATCTGAAAAATAATAATGTAGGGTTCTCATTTTATTAACTATTATGCAAATACAAATTATGTAGTATACTTTAATTCACAAAATATTACGAGCAATTGCTCTATGAAATTTTCGGACAGGGACTGTCTTCGGTCAGTCAGAACTTGCTTGTAAGTTGAAAACTTCGTTCTACATCACAAAATGTGACAGGAGCGTTCTTATATTTTGCCATATCGTCTAAAGTTACCTCAACTCCATTGATTAATGGCAAAGACACAATTGAATTGCCACGTAAAATTTTGACTAAAAAACGTTTTTTCTTTCGGTATTTTAAATTCACACACAAAAACTTGATTAAAATAAATACTTTAAATATTATAGGTTAGGTTGAAACACTTTGTCGAGTGCTGAATTAGTCAACGAAGTAGATAGTAAACCTTGTCTGCTCAATAAAAGTTAGAATAGGCAAAAAAAATAGGCAAAATAAGGTAAAATAGGCACAATAACCAAAATATAGAAAAAATAGGCTCTAAGGCACGAAAAAAAAACCTTCCATTACACGTACACATATTACCTATGTATAGAAAAACGAAATTGCCTGAAGTATATTAAAATTTGAATCTAGGCAATTGCCTAAAAATCCGGGCTTTAATTATCAGGATACAAAATTTAAAGCAAAACAAATACAAAATTTATCATTAACGTTGAGCCTGCTTTGAGTTTACAAGCTTCTCAATGTCCGGTGCTGTGGACGATATAGCCAGATCCACAACGGTACGTTACTAAAAAAGGAATGGAAACATGCAAGGCCTTTTTCGATAATTTTGGAATAACTGGAATGTATTTAATCCAAAAATTTTGCAAAGAATCTCTTTGGAACTCGTCTTTGACAATTTCAGTTCCAAAATATTCCCCTTTTAAAGTTTAAAGTTACTAACACTTACATGTTTTACTTTTTACCAGTGAATTAATTTTAAAATTAAGAGCGACTATTTCCCATGCCTCCCCTAAGAATCGCTTATGCGCTTTTCTCGCACGCGCACGATTAGAGACTGAGGCTAACCTCCGAGTCTCTTTCTGTTTAACCCGTGTTATACTATTCGTTGCAAATATTTATCGAGACATGTCTCAGAACATCTAAATCTAGACGATAACTGGCATTGCGCACTGAATACCGTGGTGGCTTAAATGTTGTGTTAACACGTTAACTGCCACCATTAAAAAAAATTGTTGGGCCCCTTGGGCCATTTTTCTTTTTCTATAGATTTAGGGTTTTTTATATCAGAATTGATTTTTGAAAATTATTTCCACGAATTTTGAGATATTTCATTGAGGCACAATATATATACCTCAAGGCCTAAACTGATGGACTCATCTTTTCACGCCGTGAGGCACATGTAATGTGCCTTGCTTGCATGTTAGTACACTTTTGTTTTGTTCAACGTTTTTGTAATAAGTTCAGTTATACTCGTGATTTTGACTAGTATGCAAGTTTTGAACTGACAAGCAGTAAATAATGTACCAAGACGAAGAAGAACAAAGCCATTTGACGAAATTATGGGACGAGTATATGTCCGAAGAAGAATCTCCATTTGCTTGTGACAATTCATCGGATGAATATGTTTTGACTTATTCTGAAGAGAATTCAGGAATACAAAATTTTATTGATAAAAATCCTTATGAGTTTATAAAACTGTTCATAACCGACGAAATAATGAATCATACCGTAGTAGAAACAAACATATATGCTGGACAACTGAAAGAAGAAGAAAATAAATCTAATTGTCGAATCCAGAAATGGAATGACACCAATGCCAATGAACTGGAGATTTTTCTAGACCTTTTGTTATGGATGGACTTAGTTCGTTTTCAGAAACATAAAGTGACAAAATCAGTACCTATGTAATTATTTTTTTCTCATTATTTTATTTATATAGATAATGTAGAGTTTTGTTTTTTTTTAAATAAATATACGTATGAAATATATTTGCATTTATGTCATTAATTTTTTTATTTCAGGGACTAAAAACAAAAAAATTCATGCGCTAAAAATACGTTTGGGTCTGCCACGTCAAGAAGAATTGAATTACGTTTGTTGATATGCGTTTCGAGGTACTAACGCTGAACCACTGAGCAAAATGTGTAGTTAAACCCTGAGGCACAAATGATGTGTCTCAAAGCATACGGGGCAATTTTAGTGAGGCACATCTGACGTACCTCATGGCAGTTAACGTGTTAACTATTTCAACACTTGATAAAAATAATATATTATTATTTTTAAAATGAAGAAAATTTTGAATTTGTGTTCCCTGAGAAGCCTCCACTAACTGTACTTGTGCAGAGTAGCAATTAAATAAATACATATATGAAATAGGAGTCTGTATCAAGTATGATATGTATGAAATATGAATTGACTATAACTCGTTTGTAGGTAAACTCAGCAAGTCTTTACTTATGATTGAATTAAAGGCAAGTAAACAGCAAACAGCAACGTGTTATCCTAGTTGTAAATGTTATGTTTGCAGTCCGCAGTCGTGATTCCATTGCCTAATCTTAAATACGGTATTTAATCGTATCTACATTCGTAGATGGCGTTGCTGGTAATGTATGCATATATCGTTTGCATAATTTAGCGTTTCAACATTGGGTTGAGCTTGTTTGGTATATCCATGTAATATATATTAAATAATGTTGAACTAGGCACAGCAGCAAGAGCAAAAGCAAGGCAAACCTAGGGAAATGGAAATCACAAGCTGAGAGAATATACTCCAGAATCAATGAAAATTTTGTTATGTCTCGAATAAAGTATTAGAATTTTGTTTCTTTGCATTGTCCACGATTGCTCATTTCCCCAACTTGGTTGTTCTATCATTACTCATTCTCATAACATGTTCTAGACATTTAATTGTTTGGCTTGAATATGATTTATTCGATTTGTATCCATATTTCTTCCGAAGGTTCTAATAACATTCTTCTCAATCTTTGTCTTTGAAATTCTCTTAAAGGTTGGATGTGCGTAAAGTCCTCTACAGACAATCAAAGCTTCGCATTCGCTGTTCCTCTTCCACATTTTCACATTCACTTAATTCAAAATAGACACGTAACGTTACTATAATGAGAACAAACGTCAGCAATATTTCTGCGTCTCTCCGTGCGCTCTGCGAGGCGGCGTTAAAACACCAAGTGTGATAGAAGTAAAACATGGCGGTAAACATAACCTCCGTCAGCACAGTAATTATATTCGTCGCGTAAATTATGAACGTGAGCCAGCAGCAAGCACGCTGAAGCTCAAGCTGAATACAGCACAAATATGAGTTGTTTCAGTAGGTACTACGTTTACACGCACTGAAAAAAAATCCTCAAGGTTCTTTCAAACATTCTTCATATATTTGACATTTCTATTATTTATTCTTTTTCTTCCTTCTCCCATACATGAATTTTCTTATTAAATATGTATTATCTGTACTGATACTCATTACGATACAGATTTTCATTATTGATCAATAGCCATGCAGCATTTATTGTTTCCATAGTAAGTTTTTTTTTTACATTTAAGGGTGACATTTATTTTAATAATTTTTTATGTTGGATTTGGCCGTAGAAAGAATAATACATGCAATTCGTGTAAAATGGCTATTAATACACTAGTTTGAATTACGACACTCGTCTACGGCTTGTATTGTAAACTTAACACTCGTGTATTAATACCTACCATTATAAACTCGTTGCATAATGTACTATTTCTCCACATAATAAGATAGTTGCTTCGAAACAAACTTAATTACATAACCTATAAATAATGGTTTTTGAGGTTAAAATGTAATAATTAAATTTAGTATAATTAGTTAAAACTCGACTACTTCGATAATTATTTCTCATCGCGGACTCATGATAATAAAAGTGTTATAAAATTTAATTTCCTATAAATTATATTTAAAGTATTATTTTCTAAAATATTCATAAATATACAGGGTGTTAAAAAAAGAATAAAAAAATTTGTGGTTATATACATTTTAATGTGCTGATTCTCAGACAAAATGAATTTTTTTCAAAATTCGTAATTTTTAAATGTATGGTTCTTGAAGAGTATTTAGTGCCACTAGTAGACACAAAATTAATAATTTAATTTTTTAACAGCCTGTATACAATACGATTTCAAATATTGCAGTACGGTAATGTAATTAGTAGTACGACATCCAAAGATTCCGAACTATTACATTGCGATTCGGTGAGTCCAGATCCTGTATTGTAATTGGAATGAAGTTCCTGTAACATAAATAAATAAATAAATGTGTCAAGTTCTCTAGGTGTAAAGTGAAATTGAATGAGTATTTAATAAATTTGTGTGGAATATATTTGGATGTCTTCATTTTATGTTTGAGAAAGTAAGTATATGGTGTAAACGTAGTGTTCAAAGTGTAGCTGAGTTTGTGCATACGAATACGCAGCTGGCTGGCGCGTAATGTTTTATTTAATTTTTAAGCCTCGCGTTAATAAACACATGACGCTTTTCAAGAATGTTTCGCAACGCGTAATTTATACCCCAAAACAATATTCAAATAAGGCAATGAAGTATGGTTGCCCGAACATAAATTGCTGAGGGCGTTTGCATTAAACACGCATTTGTAATTCTGAAATTTGCTAGGTTAGACAGCCCTGCCCTGCCGCCCTCGACTCTCGCCTTGATTAGTTTGTCGTTAATCAAGTGTTTCAAAAATTATACGTATGCGTGAACATTTTACAAGGAAATTTCCCCTCAAACAAGTTATTTTTAAATGTTGGATATTTTGTTATCTTCTTTAATATTTGCATTATGCGAATTTATTCATTCAATCAACTAAATGTTCTCCTAACGAAATTCGGAAAATTCATCCTTATTTCGTCTACAAGTACGCCAATACATTTACAGTTAATCAAATTCTTTTAATGACGTACAGAACATACACCATCACATTCACGTTTCCTCCACACAAGCTCATGTATTCCTCACAATAACATAAATGCATCATTAATTTCAGTATTATTTGATTTCTTAGTGTGGTCATTTTGTACTGTGTACCATCATAAACAAAACAGGGTGATAATATTTGTGTTTATGAAAATTTTCAAATAAATTTATGCCAGTAAGTGTCCTTTAATCATGTTTTGAATTTGTTGTTGTTTATCAATACATGAAATTGAGACTAAATTGATTGAATTCATGTTTGAAATTTCATGCATGTCATCTCTAAATGTTTATCAGGATTTTACATAAACAGTAAATTGCATTTGTTGTCCGAGTATCTGTATTTATGTAAATGAAATTCAGATAGTTTGGAATTTCAAATGTTAATATTTGTTCTAGTATGGAGTCCATGAACAATGTATTATTTACTCATTATTACATTTATATTAAACCTAATTTGCTTCTAATAAATATTCTAATATATGCATGTTCTGCATAAATAAAATAGTTGCCTCTAGCAGAACTAGCTACGAGTACAATGAACTAAAATTTAAAATAACATACCGTGTAATACTGCTTTCCTACCTACTATATTTGATTTATTCATATTCTAATTATTCTGTTGCCATATTACAAAAACTAAATATATCATCATTCTTTTTCAACCATCTTCTTAATGCGGATTTAAATAGATAACATATTTTTTCAATGAAATACTGTGAAACTAGTATGTTGCTCAAATTGAGAATGAAACATTGTGTGGACATATGGATAAGTGGATAAATATAATTGATTCAAACATCAAAAATATATATTTTCATCTTAGATTATGTAGTTACATAAGCTATGCGAAAAACAATCACTTTTCGCACTGAAAATTAGTACGATCGTAACATATCAAGCTAACTGCATATCTTGATATACCACTTTTGCACGCAACAAACTTTCCATTTATTCCTAAGTCGTAAATTTTCTTAAAACATTTATCCGAATTTCAAGCGCACTCATCATTCATTGATGTATAAAGTCAACCTTATATATCTGTGAAAGTAGATGCAGCTTGCCTGTACGCTCTACGGCAATGGATTTGCCCACGCCAAAGTGAACTGTGAACGCTATCGGTAAATCATGAACAAATTCATCAGTACGAGTACAAAACCGAAACAATTTCAATTTATGTGTAAACTCTCTCTTTAAATACTAAATTATTTACATTTAAACCACGCTAGCCATACAGCAACAGCAACAGCAACAGCAACAACAATAACAAAGCCACCAGGCAACAGGAGTATACAGTCAGTTCAATAAAACGCCAGTATTTGATTCTTACTGTGCGTTATATGTTTATTTTGTTATTTAAATACAAGATAATACATTTTTTATTGTTTTGTTTACAACATTAGTTCTTGATTGTTTGTGACCACGTGTTTTCACTGGATTTATTTAAGATTGTTTTTATAAAATATTGTCTTTGAATGTGTTTTTATTGCCGTTATAGATTGCTAATGATAGAGGCCTAGAGATAGATATTACATTATTTTCTGGATCCACAAGCAGATCTATTCAAAACTACACGATGGACAATCTACCAAATAGCTGCAATTGTTGTATCGGCCAAGTTGTGATAAAATATTTAGAGCAATCAATTTTATTAATACCTAAACAAATATACGAGTATCTTGAAGCCTGTTTTATTATATGAATTTTAATCGAAGACGTAAAAAATATTTTATAGACATATATTTCCTTATCGAGATTTGGAAAATATGTCGGTCTGCTTGTCTGTTTATGGAGAGCTATAAAGCAATTTAAATGGCAAAGCTTCCCGGACTCAGAAAAGGAAATATTATTCGCTTATCAGTTCTTCCTCTTCCGTCGTCTTCAGTTTCGTGGTGCGAGCGATAGCGAGGATCGTTTCTCCGTCTCTCACGCTCTTACAGATACGGATGCTGAATTAAAAGATTTTATTGTATTTTGTCTATTTCCGACTCGTATTAATATGGAAAATATACCCTAAATCAAACAATTAATTGATGCGTATTCATTTTATTAAATTAAAACACAAATCTAATGAATAATTATTAATGTCTCGTGTTCCTGGTAGAATACCTTATTTCCATCATGCGAGGTACTTCGTTACAAGATGAAGATAAATTTATATAAAAAGTATGAGCATGCGTATTAAGCTCATGAAAAAATCACAGCTTCGTGCTTCACAATCTAATTATTATTCACAACGTGTCCATTCCAAATTTCTGGCAAAAATCCACGTGTAACGTTGAATATTATCCCAATATCCCTGACAAATGTCTCTCTAATCAGCCCAAATCCTGGACAGACTAAAGAGGTCAAATTAGAAATGTGTTCGTGCTACGGAAACTGACAGATCTTAAATATTATAGCAAAAGATGGACATTTTGCATCGTATGTTTTCTCCAAATAGAAGATACACAGAACTTCATTATCTATCAATTTTATTTCAAACAATTTTGTGAGATTCAATAGAGAAAAATATACGATAGCAATTATTCCATTATTTTAAAGTTTATTTATTTATTTTTAATGAAATTTTACCTGAATTGTAAACTGTGTACAATCATTAATCATTGCACCGTTATGATTTTTATTTTAATTTGCGATCTCTGAATTAAGGTAATGTGGATCTCAAACAGTGGGGCTCATGTATAATTCTAGTCACATAAATGATCTATTTTAAATAAAAATAAATAAATATATCATTACGCTTTTTACCCATTATTGCTGTAGCAATTCTCGGTAAGTGATATATTTCTTCGCGTGAAATGCGATTACCAGCCGTCATTTTATCATTTAGGAAATTACATAAATGTGTGTATGGGGTAGATGGCTCAGTGGTATCGAGTCGGCCTGTGGATCTTGAGAACCCTGGTTCGATCCCCACAGTCGACAAACAATTTTCACCAATTTAAAAATTTACCCCTGTGGCTCCCTCTCCACTAATATCTTTGAGGGCCGTGATTTGACGGCTGGTAACCGCATTTCACGCGACAAAATATATCACTTACCGAGATCTGCTTAGGCAGAGTGCCACACCCAGTAATGGGTAAAAGGCGTGATGATATATTTATTTATTTATTTATATAAATGTGTAAGGATTTTTTTCTCAATGGTTTAATTACCACTGCTACGATTTGTTGATATCATTCACTGGTTTGAACAACATTGTCATTAGTAAAGAATTAAATAATATAGTAGATATGTATACCGGGTGGAACATCATACCTGTGTACATAGGCGATTAACATGAAAAAACAGTTTTTCTGTGCGCATTGCTCCCCAAATTATTTTAGCCAGAAATGCTTCAAATAAATGTTGTTATGCATAAAATTCTGCATCTAAATCAATAAACAGAATTACATTTACATGCGTTATAACGACAGAAATTAAATAAAAAAATATTAAAAAAATTACGTTGCAAATATCAAATAGCCATGGAAGTGAAACAAAAATAGATAGATGCTTGACGTTTGACAGATCTTCTGATTTAACACCTAGCGATTTTTTATGGGGTCATCTAAATGTAAAATTTATAAGCAACGCCACCCAAATATTAATTCTTTGAGAGAAGCTATCGTGGATAAGTGCGCCTTAATCACAAATAGGCAGCTCGCTAATGTACGACATTCCTTCTACAATAGACTTGGTTATTGCTTGGCTGAAAATGGAGGTTTATTTGAATATTTATTGTAATAATAAATTGTAGTGATTATTTTATTGAGAGAATTATTGTTTGATATTTGAATTATAATAGATAGGTTATAATTTTCACATGACCAACCCTATAAGAAATAAACGTTTCATTGAAATGTACAATTGTTTATTTATTATTAAATTGTAATCATAGGTATGGAGTTTTTTTGTATGAATTTTATTGAATGATTAATTTGTCGGGGGTAAAATATCAAATAGACAGAAAAACGTCAAGCATTTATCTATTTTTGTTTCACTTCCATGGCTATTTGATATTTTGAACGTAATTTTTAATATTTTTTTATTTAATTTCTGTCGTTATAACGCATGTAAATGTAATTCTGTTTATTGATTTAAATGCAGAATTTTATGCTCTACAACATTTATTTGAAGTATTTTTGGCTAAAATAATTTGGGGAGCAACGCGCACGGAAAAACTGTTTTTTTCATGTTAATCGCCTATGTACACAGGTATGATGATCCACCCGGTATAAGGTCGTAAACAAAACAATAACCTGAAAATTTGCTGTCAGTTAGACGAAAAGTGACAACTTGAAAAGTAGACGGAATTCTAAATAGACTAGATGTGCGAGTGAAAAGAAATGTTGTGACTATATTAGAGGACACCATTGTAAATAGCATTTAGATTTTCGTCTGATTTTTCTGTCCAATATTGTGAAATCTTTGGTCATGAAAATACGCGAACCTTAGGCCTTAAAGGTTCACTTTCCATTCGCGAAATTCTATCGAACTAATAGGATTAACGATCAACTGAGTCTTTCTTTCCCGGGTTGTATTTAGTTGTTTATTCCTGGACGATTACCCTTGCCGTGCAGTAGCTGTTCTTGTCTCGCTTCCTGCTAGCTGAATAATGGTGTTCTTGTCGCACTAACACCCGCTGCACCCTCCGCACAAGCTACTGTCGCCGGCGAGTCTTCATTTTAGTTTTATACGCCGGGAATGTTGCTGCTAATCAAAAGAGGGTTCGATTTTGGAAACATATATTACGTGCATTTCATATTGAATTCGTTTAAGACAGGACCGCACTTTATACCAGTCACTGTTAATCTTGCTTTCAATTATTTATTTATTTATTTTTCTTGCTTAATTATTATAACGCACAGGAGTAAATGAGTTTGTATACTTGGGGAGTGTGTTTTCGAGGGATGGACGTATTGATCGAGAGATTGAAAGAAGAGTATCTGCTGGATGTAAGATATTGGGTGCTCTGGGAACCTTTACTCGGAACGTGAATGTATCCAGAGATGCTCGATTGAGTGTTTATAATGGTGTGTTAGTGCCTACGTTGATGTATGGTAGTGAATGTTGGGTATGGATGAAGAAACATGAACGGCGTATAGCTGCTGTGGAAATGAGATATTTGCGGGGTGTGTGTGGATATACTAGAAGAGATCGTGTCCGGAATACATTGGTGTATGATGAATGTGAGATTGGGAAGAATGTTGTAAGAAGAGTGGGAATAAGTCAGTTGAGATGGTTTGGTCATGTAGAACGTATGTCGAATGACAGATTGGTGAAACAGGTGTATGTTGGTGAAATTGAGGGTGAAAGTTTGCGTGGACGGCCTAGGAACAAGTGGATGAATATGATTGAAGGGTTGTTGCGTGAGCGAAAGATTCTGAGCGTGAAGAATAAACGAGCTTGTATGAAAAGAATTATGAATGTGGTTGAAGCAAAAGTGGTTTGTCAGGATAGGAATGTTTGGAGAAAATTAATTGCGGGATAAATATGATGAATGAAGACAAGCGTATGATTCATTGGTTAGATGTTTCGAGTGTTTACCTGCAATTGTGTGGAGACCATCTTCAGAAACAAGCGCAGTGTACAGGAGCGAATGGATGAATGTTTGTTGTGTGTTGATGGATTTTGGTTGTGAGAAAAGAAAGAGTTTGTATGGAGGAAGTGTTAATGTGGTCGAATCGAGTATCGTGTGTCAGGATGAGAATGTTGACGGGTTCGTGCTACCCCATTTAATGGGATATAGCGTGATGTTATGTATGTTTGTATGTATGTATGAGTGTTGTTAACTGAATGGTAATTTGGGAAAATGTAATTCAGGTAAATTGTGATATATTTATGCGCGTTAGTAGCCATCAAATCAGGGCCTCCAAAGTGGGTCATTTAAATGTGATTAAAATTGTTTGACGGCTGTGAGAATCATACAGATTCAATACCTCTAAACCACCTACCCCATAATAATAATTTATAGATATAAAATAAATGTATGGTCACGTCTTTTACCCATTATTGGGTGGAGAATCCGAGCCACTCGAAAACAGTCGTATTTTCTACTCCCATTATTAAAATATCATTTAACGTACTGGTTTCCATGTCGCTAAATAACATCTTAATCACATGTTGACAAGCTGTGGCTTCGAACGTTTTAGTTACGGCTTTGAGATTTTAAACACGGGGTGAAGTTAGTTTCAGGCATATGTCAGTATAACTTAATCTAATTTTTCAAATAATTCATAAAACATTACATTTTTTGTTGTCTTAATTTGCGATCGTAGAAAATATGTGACTCGATTTATAAATCCTTTAGATACTCGTTTTTTATAAAATTTGTTACATAATATACTATTGTATATAAGTTGAAATCAACGAGATTTTATGGTACAAATGAGTGGTGAATGTATGTAGTCAGATTAATTTTGGATAAAGCTTTATTCGCGCAGTTTGAATTATTTACAATGTATTCAATAATTCATTTTGTTATAATTACCTGTTGTATTTAATTTAATTATTTACTGTTTTAAAATGAAATTAATGTAAAAATGATAATTAAAAACAAAAATTGTTTGCTGTACAGTTTTATTAAAATATTTTATGCATGGTTTAGTTATTTATAAGAGTTTATTAAAGTTTCATTACATATCTATTTATTAAAACGAAACCAATATCACCTGGATGTTAAATTAGCTTCATTTTAATAATGTCTCTAATTATTTCAGGTTATTTCCACTTTCCCAAATTAATCATAAATTAATTGTATTTAAATTAATTTTTCGAATCATAATAAAAAGCGTTTTACACTGTTCTACCAATGTGTAGTGGCACATTTAACCACTAGATGTCATACATGTCAAATGTTAATAGCAGTTGAATTAAAATCTAGCGAGCAGTGTTAACAATTTATGAATTTTCATCAAGAAAATAAATACTAGTGTTTTAAATGGAACAGATGTGTAACAAATAACAATAACACTTATGGTAAAATTTTTAATTCATTTGAAAGGTTTGCAGCAGTAACATGTAAGATTAAACGGTCTCACGTTAATGGAAATCTCGTGAAACACATAAAAGTTGTTATTCTCGAATTGTGAAATTTGCAAAAACTGCGAATACGGCTCTGAGTGGATCATTCAATAACTGTTACTACACTTGGAAATTACCGTTGTTTTTGTACGGTTCCGTTTGAGATAGTACGACACAATTTTATCAAAACCATCTACATTGATTAGTTAAATTGAAAATGTTATTGATAAATGTGTTTTGAAAACGAGCGTGTCTCAGTATCAAGTTTTCAAACGGAAAATCGGGAAATATATTCAGTCGACATCGTCAGTCATTGTGGATTGCCCCAGGACTTCAAACTCAACAAAAATATATCCAGTTATTTATACTTTATTTATTGTTACGTTCTTTATCATATTTATTCCAATTATATTTAATCAGATATTCAACAATTCATTAGAATTAGATTGAAATGTTTATTATCGAGTTAGTTCCGTTTTTGAAGAGTTGTCAATAACATTTTTGAAGCACAACAAAATACAATCCCTAGTGATGATTTTATAAACTTATACAGTGGTAATTTGAATATGGCGAAATCAATTCTATAGAAGTATTCAAACACGAATTTGAGGCGTACAATGCTGACCAAAATGTGATGAAATTCCATGAAGACAATTGACTTCCTTTTCCTCTTCCTCCTCTGCCTCTTCCTTATTCCTGACCTGCACTGCTCGTAACCAGACACTAACCGATACTGTTTTAACTCGGCACTTCCATCGGTTATTAGATACGCCCATTAATTTAAATTAAGTTTCACATATTACGACGTTTATTGCATCCCTAATAACGCTTTGTGTCAGATCATTCTCCATCCTTTTCTTTTTCATTGTTTCACGCCATCACGCTCTATAGACAACACAATGCGCCAGAACGGATATGAATATTTTATTTCTGTTATTCGTATTTCGTAATTCGTATTCGTTAAAATGAATCGAGCTGAATTATTGTTCAGGGAAGTATTTTGCCCGCAGTCATTAATTTCTATACAACGATTTTTTAACTGCAATTTTGGAATCTGAACGCCGCAATTGCTGATCTACAAAATTACATAAAACCCGCTTAATATATTTATCCAAAAATAATAGGACTACCTAGGAATTACTATAATTTGGATGTTCAGAGAAGCATAAATAAAGTAAAATTGAGAGTGAAAGATTGCGTGGATGACTTAGAAATAAATGTATGGATATATTTGAAGGTTTGTTGCGTGAACTAGCGACTAGACGAGCTTATATAAAAGGAATTATGAGTATGGATAAAGAAGACTGGCAAATCAGATGTATGTTGGTGAAATTTAGGGTGAAAATAAATATATAGATATGAATTCGTGCTACCCCATTTGATGGAACATAGCGTGATGTTATATGTTATAATATGTATGTATAATCTTTCGTGAACTAAAATCAGAAATATATTTTTAAGAAAACTCTGGACAAATATATTCATAATCTGTAGATGAAATAACATATATCCTAGTTCGTATAAAACAAAAGGCACTTTAATATGATCAGTATCTATGTCTCTAATGTTCTAGCCTATGCTACACGGAAATATGTGAAAATGCGGAAGGCAATTTTTAGTTCTAGTGACGACTGAAAGAATGGCCGCTTTCGTTGAGACAGATATACAGCTTTCCAGATATCATCAGATTGCTTATCTGAAATCACGAATTTCTATGCACAAATTTATCATCGTCACAATGGAAGTAAACAATTTTTATAAATATTCGCACATGAAAACAATATTAATTTCAGTATTATTGTTGTAAGTAAAAACAATGATTTTTAATAAGATTTGAAAATGCGAAATCTTATTTGATAACAATTGAGACACTAACGAAGCACTAACCATTGACAATATTTGGTTTATTTGTTATGGTAGCTTATAGTGGAAATAGAACGATATGTAAGTATGGTTATAAGTTTGTTTGTGAAGCAATTGATCTAACCAAGGAGCCACGATTCAACAAAGTGTTGTTCGGGTTTTCTAAATCCAGGAATCCCGATAATTTAGTGATTGACATGATAAGTGAATGATGCATTTTGCACCAGCATCGTCTGCTTCTCGTCCTTGATATCCTAGTCAGCAGAAACTTTTCAGGAGCGCTAATCTGGGCTTAGACATGTCTATAGCTATAGCTATGAGGCTATGAGGCAACTGCTTTGCTGCATACTGTTATATTCTACTCCTCTTCTCATAATTCTTTTCATGAATGACTTTTACTTTCCCGCTGTTATCCTCTTCGCTCTCAGAACCATCAATCATGTTAATCCATTTTCTTCTTGATGCTGGAACTTCGAGCGTCCACGCAATATCATTCAAATAAACTCGCTTTTATAACCGAACCGATATCCGAACGCCGACCGCCGTCACTGGCCCCCAAAGCTCTCTGACGTTTATTTGATCGCCCTTTAAATTTTCTGATATAATGCCAATTATACACTACTTTCAAAAGAACTTCAGCAAAAATATATGTCGATCGAAAATTCCTAAACAATTTTTTCTACTCCCTTACTTTTATTTATTTATTAATATACATTATCTGTTCCTTTACTCTACTCATTATGCCATAGATTTTCATTATAACACGACCAAATTAACCAATAGCATCACAGTATTTACCGTTTCCATAGTTTCCACTGTTTGATCAATAAAATAGTAAAGTTGTTGGTTTTGACATTCAAGGATGACATTTATTTGAATAATTTTAAATGAATTCATACTTGTGTATTAATAGGTATCAATATAAAACTGTTGCATAATATTCAATTAGACAAAAATACCATTTCCTCTAAAATAAAATACATACATTGATGACGTCACTAACAATTTTTATTTAAAGAAATATATCTAATGTTGTTGCTACATGGTTAGAAGCATTTATTCCAAATTAATTTAGGTTAGTTATACACAAATTTTGTGCATCATGGTCAAGTTCTTATGGAATAACTGTACATATAATTTGACAGATACTCTAATAAATACTTCATTCTTGCTAAAAGGTTTTGTAATGTGTGTATGAATTTTTTTTTAGCTCATTGATAAATCAGTGTTATTAACTTGAAATAATAATGTTGAGAGTCCACAGCTACTCGTGGCATGCTTCATAAAATAATATAACGTTAATAGTGCGTTAGAGCGACTAAAATTATGGCTGGAATTTAACAACAATGCCAGATGCGTGATTCATATACGTACTAAAACAACAGCTGTTGTCGATGTTTCCATTATTATTCATTCAATTATTATTCTTTATTTCTTAGTTTAAATTTACCATTCATTCATTGAGCGAAATGAATGTCAATATTTTATTACATATTTCATTTAATTGTTCGCAGTAGGTAAGAGAATAAAGGGACGTAAAATGAATTTGAATCTTGTTTCATTTAAGTCGGGAAGTTGGTAGAACGGTGGTCTGTAAGACAATACAATCTACTCTAAAATGTATTCAATATTTGTTCAAATACAGCACACAGCCCATGCTCCATGAATCTACACTTTACAAAGCAGAATTTGTTTTTACATTGGAATATCATGCACCTAATTGGTAGAGTCCGGACCCTGTACTGTAATTGGGATTAAGTTTCTATTGTGCAGAGTAGTATAAATAAAATTACTTCTGTATTAATAGTAACATTATAAACTTGTTGCATAATATACTATTATGGTTTTCGAGTTTTCATTCTCATACGTAACCTAACTTTCCTTCACTATAACTCTTCACTCGTACGGAGCAACAGAAAATAAAATATTCATTAGCTAAAATAACGATGTTGTACAAAGGTTAAAAACAATAAAAAATAATTTTCCACCACAGCCACACAGGAGAGTTTAGACTTACTCGTACCTTATCGTACCTTAGCTTATTTATTACAGCTCACCGCAGGGCACAATACATAATTAATTGTTGGCGTAAGTTCGTCAACGACTAAAATTAGCAATTATATTTTCATTATAATAAATTGTTGAAGGATGTGTATAGATTGCGGTAGATTGCGTTACGGGCAAGGCAGGTGGGTGGCTGTCGGTTGGCGGCGGGCGGCGGGCGGGGGTTGACGGCAGTGAAGGTATAATCAGGGGAAGTCATTATCGCTGGCCTCGTGGAGGCGGCGGTGTTGGCCGACTTGCCACATCCGCCGCAGCAAACACTGTATAAACAAAAGCAATGGATTTCACCGCCCCCCGCGCTATGTTACCCCCAAATGTTACATTAATGTGGATCTCCACAAGTCAGCCTATCTACACATTTACTTTACAGATTTCATTTTATAAATAAAGGCTGTTAAAAAAGAATCAAATACTGTCAGGATATATTACATACAATAGTATAAAATATTTTTTTTCAAAATTAAAATAATAATTATTTAATCTACTAACAAATAAATTAATATTTCCTAATCGTCGGAAAAAAATTTAAAGGAAGCATTACACGTTGTACTTATTATAGCCTCGGGAAGGTACAAAATCTGGGTAATAATCATCCTTTCCGGAGTCTATAACTTTAAAACTAAACAAGATATAAAGATGTACTCAACGGCATTGAATTCCTTCTGTTTTTCAAATTTTAGACCAATTTTTTTTAGAATTCTTAATCGTAGGTATATTGTAACAAAAATACATACAGATGTATTATAACCAACTAACTCCAGTAGAAAAATATCCATGTGTCAAGTGGCTTCTAGTTTTTGAGATAATATTAAAACACTGCTTTTTGAGGAAATTTGAAACAATTTAAACTTTGTTTATAAGCTATTTAAAGCACGAGAAATTCAATGCCGTTGCGTGCATCTTAACATTTCGTTTAGTTTTTGAGATATAACCTCGAGAAAATGAAGAAAATGAAGAATTTAACTTGAACTAATTATGAAGATGCGCTTAACAGCATTGAATTCCTTGTATCCGAATTGACTCATAAGCTAATTTTTAGCGATTTAATTTTCTTTTTGACAGAATCAGCATATCAAAGTTTTATATTCTTTTTTAACACCGCACATAACTCTTGGAATTGAACCCTGAATCTTAAACTAAATGAGATATTTGTAATAGAGTTATTCCATGTACAAACAAGAGAATTATCCATGTAAAACAAATGAATATTGTAAACAGTATCATCATTCGAAAAAATATGCAAATTCGCAAATATCATTTACACAACATATTTCATAATTTCGTCATTCTTTACCAGAACTTAACACGTCAAATGAATAAAACAATCTGGTACATGTACTCGTACATGGAACACGTACATGGATGAGAACGTGTAAGAGTGAGTGTATAAAATATAACACAGCGTCCAAATTTACATGTTAATCGGCTAACATGTCCCTAGGTCCACGAGGGACTCTGCGGTACACCAAACATAGCCGTATGCCATAGCGACACCCAGAGACCCCCAAACAAATCTCTCTCAAGGGCAGAAAACTTGCACATCACATAAAACATTCACTGCATGCACATATACGAGTATTTATTCATTTACTGATTGATAAAGCAATTTTTCATTGGATTTCAGAGTTTTCATCTTTTTGATTTTTAGCTTTTACTTTCAAACAAGCACAAGAGATGCTTCCTTCATTTCTTTATTGATTCGTAATTAGAGAAGTAGACGTAAATGACAGATTTATGAAACAGGTGTACAGGAATGGATGGATGTGATTGAACGTTTGTTGCGTGATGATGGATTTCAGGTGTGAGGAGTGAAAGAGTTTGTATGGAGGGAGCGTTATCGTGGGTTAAGCGTGTATCGTGTCAGGATGAGAATGAGTTTTTTTTATGAATCTGTTAGCGGATGTTCTGTGAAAGCTTCAAGGGTTCGTGTTACCTTATTTAATGGGATATAGTGAGATGTTATGTATGTAAAAAAAATGTAAAACTTCTTTTACATGTTAATTTCAAGTTAAAAAAATGTTTTACCAAATTTACATTGTAGTTTAAAATTAATTCAAATTCAATTTTTAAGTTAAATTAAAGTTGAACAAATTGAAAACTACACTACAAACTACAAATAGTTATTTGTGTATTAAGAGTGTCAAGTGATTATTTGTTACTCGATCACGGTAATTGCAGCGCGAGCCGAATGCGAGAGCTGCAATAGTGTAAGAGGAACAAAGACACTTTACGCTCGTGATGCACACATAATTTTTTCTACGATTGCATCTTAAAATTATTAAAAAAAAGTATGCGTACTGAAAATAAATTCGATCTGTTAACTGTCAATATGACAAGTTTCTGTTTTGTTTGTATCCCTGGTAACTATTGAAATAATATCTTTTTCGTGCGTTGCCATTGGAAACGCGCGCATTTAACATCTTTTTCGCACGTTGCCATTGGAGACGCGCAAAAAAGATATTTTTCGATTGTTCCACAGGAAACGTCAACTTTACGATGACAAATGAGACCGTAATTGTCAACTTTTCATAGCAATCGTAGAAAAAATAAATTTATTGAATAATTGTATCTAGAACAAAGATATTTAAAAATACGAGAAATTCTTGTCTCTCTGTGACTATCAATGATTTTAATGAAACTTGATATTCTAATATTTTTGGTCTCAGAATGTAAATTGGTTTGATTCTCCAGAAAATTTTGTAAGAAAATTGAGGGAATATTCATGAAAATTTAGTTCTTGAAAATATTGGCAAGGTACTGTAATTTGAGACAAAAATCAAGTCTGTTTTCAGAATATGATCGAAAATTCGAAAGAAAATTGAGAAGAAAAGTCGTTTCTTTTATCTATTTTTTGGGTTTTAATTTTATTTATATACAAGAACATATATTTTTAGCTTGAGTATGTTTCGAACTATTATTTTGTAAGCAAAATTCGATATTGTTGATATTTGATGAAATTCATTTAGCCAACTGAAGGTTAGTAAGTTTTAGCAGGATACAAGTTTGAGAAACACTGAGATAGAGTAGAGAGTAGAGCGTATACAAGCTGGTCGCTGTGATATGCTTGTATGTTTAGGACTTGAAGGAACAGTCCCGTACTTAGCCAAAACAAAGATGACTCTCAATTAATTACGCCGCTGCGTGCGTTGTATGTACGTTATTCGTAAATAATGCTCGATTTATTTTCCTTCTCAGAGCCTTCCTGCCGAAATTTGTTGAGAGGTCAGAAGTTAATGAGTTTAAAGTGAAAAGGGTCCTGCATGAAAAAGTTTGGGGACGGCAATGAATTTATATTTAGTACTTAGTGGTGGTTTACCGACCAATTTCATTATCCAATAGAAACACGAAGTTTTTCTCTGTACACAAATTATAATATTAATCTTCTCATTCTACTAACTAAATTTCTATAAAAGTTTTGATGCGACAAGGCAGATTTTAAGAAAATATATCACATTTCACTATTACGAGTATTCATATGAAACTTGTTGTTCATATTGATCATTTCACTCAACAACAAATACTACAATAGAAACGTATGTCATTTCTTACTACTAACACTACTAGGGTGTAGTACGTCACAAATGGTCACCAAATAACCATAACAGATTTATACTTATACTGTCTAAATCAGTGGTTTCCAAACTTTTTCTCTCAGCGGCCCATTTTTTCTGTAAAAAATTGTCACGCCCCTCTCATTTTTAATAACAGCCTAACTTCAAAAATCGTAAATAATTTATTTTATAGAACACAAAAAAATTAGTACTATAAACAAATATTGTTATTATATAAGATATTTGTTATAACAAATCTTTTTCTTAATCTAAAATTATGTTTATTACAATATAATAATAGAACAAAATAATGTAACAACATTTATAAACATAAAATTGTAATAAGATTGGAAATTATATTTAATTTAAATTAGGTATATTTAATACAATATAATCATAATTTTTGAGTGTGCTGAATGGGCGCTTGTTTTTCAGTTTCTCGAACCGGGGAGTCATTGAAGATATCGCCACTCGCAATTCTTTTTCAACGAATAATCGAGTTCGATATTTTGACTTTAAAACAGCTACAGCGGAAAAGCCTGTTTCACACAAATAAGATGTTACTAAACGTAATAATATTTCTAAGGCTTTGTTTGTTAAACTAGGGAAATTTTACTGCGAGCGCGAGTTAGAAACACATGTATGCTATGATGTGAATGGAGAATGTGTTAATAAGCCTCAATTTTATTTTTATATAGCGCTCCCCCCTTGAAACAATCTCGAGCCCCCGTAAGGGGGCGCGCCCCACAGTTTGGAAACCACTGGTCTAAATGTATTACTTTTTATTTATAAAAATGTATACTTCAAGTATTATATTGTTAATTGTGCTAATTTTGAAAAAAAAAATCTTTTGGTTCTGTGATCAGTATGTTATATAATTTTGTGTGAAGAATTCAGTCTGTAAAAAAACAACTGCGCCATTCTGTTGTGTGTTTTGGCACATTGTGCTCGTATATCGATATAAAGTTGAAATAATTCACGCGAATATTCGTCTATGTTTATTTGCTGGAAATACAGAGATGTAAATATAGCGTTTTAAGATTTTATAAAACAACTACTTTACATTTACGTTGCAGTAAAGTTTTGCAGCTTTCTGTATTTACTGTTTTCCTTGGAAACTTACAAACATATTATATAAAATATGTTTTAGTTTCCTATATTTATGTATTTTGCGTTCATAAATATACACCTCGAGTCGTATACCTCCAACTTATACATATTTATACACAAACAACTTTGGTTACGATTAGTACTAATTTATATTTGTATATTTTTGACATTTTCAAGACATGTTATTGGTTATAAAGTGAAAAAGTGTTGACATTTTCTTGTATCTTATGAACTAGCAACCAACATAACAACCATGTTCGTTCGTTTTTCGTTTCCTTCGACGAAGGCGTGCGACGGTATGACGTAGTCATTGTGTAATATCGTTGGTGTCGCTACGAATCATGCCCAAATGCGTTTCGTTCTCATTTATGTTATCGCATCGTATCTTTTCGTCGTACTGTCGTACTGTCGTACTGTCTTCATACATACATAATCTTACATTTTCACAGATTCACTGATTACGAGATGTATTCGGAGTGACGTTGAAAGTCCTGTATTTTATTTACACCAACACAACAGGATCATATTTTCAGTGTGCCCTTATCTTATTTATTAAGAATACAAGCAATACAAGAAAACTTTCATTAACTGTTTTGTTGAAGTCAGCGAAATGGAGTAGATTTGAAAACCAGAGTTTGCTCCACGCAGCCGACTCTACATTAAAATTACCCTTGTGTCTGTTACGGCTGTGTGTCACGCCCAGCAATGGGTGAAAGGCGTGATAGTTTTTTGTTTTATTAAGTTTCAATTCGTGAATATGAACTCTGACTTGTGAAGCGATCACTCTACTATAAGGCAACAACTGTCTACATTTATTTATTTATTTGCTTCTTTGCACAAGAGGAAATTAATTCCAATAACAGTACAATGGAGCTTATAATAAAATTTATACCACTTCAACGCAGTTGTATTTTTAATTATAAATTTGCTTGTGAAGCAAGCGCACTACTATTATATCACAACTGCCTAAATAAAACGATCTCAAAGGCAACTGTAATATTTTTATATATACGAACATCGTTTAGATATTTTACTTTCATTTAAAAAACTTTTATTCAGTTAATATATTTGTATTTTTTAAAAGGTAAAGGTACTGAAAATGCCCGAAGGGCATTTAAATAAAATGTATAGAATTGAATAAACAATCCAGTTCTAAATTCTAATTCTCGTTAGAGAGAAACTGCGTACGCAAAAAGCAAGCATACGCAGAGCACAGATTTGAAACTTGACTTTTACGTCGTACGGTTTGCGTTTCTTGCTGTTCTTGCTTCTTATTGGCTGAATAAAATTCTTTGACGTGACATTATTAAATTATTAACTGAATTTGTGTTAATATATACTTTGCAGAAATCAAATCTAATCCTCGTATTCTTAGATGTATCTTTGTCTTGTACTTTTTTATAAGATTAGACTTCATACTCGGAAGAATTAATAGATGCTTTTATAAATATAATTTAATTGGTTTAGATTCGCCTATAAACTGTAGGTTCCTCAAGTACAAATAACTGTGATCAAGTAAATCAGATTGAATTTTTAATATTGTCGAAAATATTTTCTCTTATACAAAAACAGAGCCGTTATTATTTCGCTAATTCCAATGCTAATGCTTTCTCAAACAAGCTTATTAATGTAGCTCGCATAGCCTATAGCCATAGCTTACAGTCGTGTACTTCTGTAGCCTACAGCTACAGCATCTGTTGTGAATGTCGAGTTCTCGACCAGATTCACGAATTCGCTATGCTGATATGATTTGATGATGGAACGAACTGCACGCCAGTAGCGCAGCTGTTGGCGAGAAATTGAACTAACCGGGAAGAATATCTTGAAGGGTCCTTTCAAGATTATAAGATGCGACAATATTTTACGGTTTCGGGGTAGCACAATCTCGCAAAACATTCATTCATTAATTTGATCAATTATTAATTCGACATACGTTCCTCAACTGACACACACGTCTCCGAACAACATTGTATTGAACCTCACACTTATTATGCATTCAGTCTTCTGAATAAATAATAGAATGGTAATGAGATGAAGTCATCGTATTATATCGTTGAAAGTAAAGGTTCTTGAGTACAGCATCACCGTTCAGCGTAACTTGTAGTTAATGAATCGTATTTCAATAATGACAGGGATGGATTTGAATTCTTTGTGCTCGCAGTCCGCGAGACGACTGCTGAGGTATGAAAATGACTCAAGTGATATTATTTTTTATTCGTGGTACTTTGAATCGTCAGCTATATGATTTTATAATGCGATGTGAATCTTTCTCATGAAAATTACGTGCATTGTTAGTGATTTCGCCATAAGCTACGCTTGAAGTTTATTAATTAAAGATGTAATATAGGGAGAGATAGCGAAGTTTTTACAAGACTTTTCGTTTGCTTGAATGTCAGTTTTGTATTGTGCGAAAAGAGCTTTGATTAAAAATAGTTGCATTGTTGTAGGTTTACGTTGAACTTATTCTTCAAGTTAATTAAGGTAAACGTTAATGCGTTTTTTTCTTGCAAAATGCGAAAATGTTTCAAAATAACAGTTTTATTTTTCTGCCAACAAAATTGTTTCAAAGAAAAATACTTGAAATAAATAGTAAATAGTCCCATTATAAAAAATATAATTTATATTAAAAATATGCTATAAGCTACTATAATGGCGTCATCCCACATTTTTAGATATTTTTGTTATTATAATATATGTAAATGAAGTTTTTACGGTTTATACAGGGTGGGTCTGGGAAGACGCCCCCCCCCTTTAACTTTTTTATTATGAGTAATAGAAAAAAATGGTTCATATGAAAGTTTTATTATTTTAAATATACTATTTGATGGCAGATGTAGATATTTTTTATAAAGTCAGGTTTACAAGATACGACTATCAACTTTTATTTTTTAAATAGCAACCTATAATTATTTTACTAAAATAAAAACCGCCATTTTTTTCTCTTTTCAACGGTGTATTAGTTTTTATTAATGTATCTGAAAAAATTCGAGAAAAATAAGAAAATTGAGAAATACTAGAAATAATTTTTATACAAATATTATAGGTGGCTATGTGAAAATAATTTGTTTTAAGTTGTTTTTGTTACTGAATTTGTTGCTTTAGTTTGTTAAGTTGTATAACACTGTTACATTTTGTTTATTTTCACATAGCCACCTATAATATTTGTATAAAAATTATTTCTAGTATTTCTCAATTTTCTTATTTTTCTCGATTTTTTTCAGATACATTAATAAAAACTAATACACCGTTGAAAAGAGAAAAAAATGGCGGTTTTTATTTTAGTAAAATAATTATAGGTTGCTATTTAAAAAATAAAAGTTGATAGTCGTGTCTTGTATACCTGACTTTATAAAAAATATCTACATCTGCCATCAAATAGTATATTTAAAATAATAAAACTTCCATATGAACCATTTTTTTCTATTACTCATAATAAAAAAGTTAAAGGGGGGGGGCGTCTTCCCAGACTCACCCTGTATATGATATGATTTTTTTTAAATAGACTTTAATTTGGCTGCCAATAGAACTGCATCACATATTCAAATAAAATAAAATAAATAAATATATCATCACTCCTTTTACCCATTACTGGGTGAGGCACTCTACCTAAACAGATCTCGGTAAGTGATATATTTTTTCGCGTGAAGTGCGGTTATCAGCCGTCCAATCACGGCCCCCAAAGATTTTAGTGGAGGGGGAGCCACAGAGGTAGATTTCAATTGGTGAAAATTGTTTGTCGGCTGTGGGGATCGAACCAGTTCGACTCGATATCACTGTGCCACCTACCCCATAAAACTATGTACAAATCACTGTCATGTACAAAAATGAGACTGCATTTACTTGGCGTTTAGTAATATGTGGTTTATGTTTAGAAGTTTATATAATGCAATTTTATATAAAGTTAATCATAAGGGGTAATTCATAAAAATGACATCAAATAGAGATACTCGTAGATATAATGAGTAGGTCTGAGCCTACCACAATTTGTTAATTCTGCCAGATAATTCATTTCAAATTTATGATTTTGTAACATTTAAACAATATGGCTTTCATCGACTACCAAAATAATTATATTTGAACCAATTACATTTATTTTATTTTAAAAAGTCCTTCTAACTTGAACAATCGGTATCATGGCAGCTCATTTCCTAATTAAATCCGACATACTTTTTTTTTCATATCACAATTTCATGGCATCTTTTTAATCACTCGATAGTTTTTATGCAAATACCTCACCTTCTCTCTGACAGGTGACAGCTAAATAATGTTACAGCTTGCCGTACTATAATGAAATTGTAGAATATTGTGTATGTATCGAAGAACCGGGAATATACAGGGTGTTTCAGGACTAGTGTAACAAACTTTAACAGCTTATTCCTGAGGTCATTTTGAGCCAAAAATGTCATATGAACATCTATTCCTATTCCTTCTAGTTACCAAAATACAAGAGGTTGAAGTTCTATAAATAACACGAAATTTTCAAATTTTTGTAATCAAGATACTTTCGGAAAACAAGAGTTTTATTGAAAAGTTATACCTTATTTGTCTTAATTAATTTTATTTATTAATATTAATATGCATACGAGTTCAAGGCGTTCATTTTGAACACTTGCTGTATTTTTTTTAAATTTGTTATCTTATTTCATATTGTGTTAACCAATTCCATGTTTGGTTATGTTGTTCTGTGTCTATTTAATTCTGTCATTTTATGTTTTGTTCTCTAAATCGTATTCGTTAATATTAATAAATAAAATTAATTAAGACAAATAAGGTATGACTTTTCAATAAATCTCTTGTTTTTCGAAAGTATCTTGATTAAAAAATTTGAAAATTTCGTGTTATTTATAGAACTTCAACCTCTTGTATTTTGGTAACTAGAAGGAATAGGACATATGTTTATATGACATTTTTTGCTCAAAATTACCTCAGGAATAAGCTGTTAAAGTTTGTTACACTAGTCCTGAAACACCCTGTATTTAAAAAAATTATACTTCTTTTCAAAATAATATTCATATCACGAGCTATAAAATTAATTTCTGCAAAAAATTCAATAACGTTTTATTTTGATATGACCCTATTAGGATTAAACCAGGTATACATTGTTTAATAAATAAATACAGGGTGTCCCATTTTAATCTTTCCAGGGGAATTTCTCTCAACGAGTACATCAGACAAAAAAACTTTCCGAATAAAAGTTTGATGGTTTGGAGGGGGACGTTCGATGCTATAACAAATTTCACCCCCCCCCCCCCAACCCCCCAGGTGTTAAAAGAGAGCTCATTTGAAGCGATTCTGACAGTTTTTTAATTGTAAATTGACATCGAAACCTTAATCTTACGTTTCACGAAAAAAAAACAAGTTTTAGCGTTTACAGCGCCAGCTGTTGCAAAAAATAAAAAAGTTCCCTGATAAAACCTACATAGTTTTTTATGCTCTTTTCGAATCTACAATAAAAAATAGGGGGTTCCATTTAAGATTTCAAAGTCACCCCCTGGGGTTGAGGGGTGAAATTTGTTATAGCATCGAACGTCCCCCTCCAAACCATCAAACTTTTATTCGGAAAGTTTTTTTGTCTGATGTACTCGTTGAGAGAAATTCCACTGGAAAGATTAAAATGGGAGACCCTGTATATCATCACGCCTTTTACCCATTACTGGGTGTAGCACTCTGCCGTAGCAGATCTCGGTAAGTGATGTATTTCTCAAATCCACAGGCCGACTCGATGGGCCAATTACTATTTTCTAAAACGCATACGTCAGATTATGAATGACTGCATTTTCATTCGGAAAATGAATGAAGAAACGTAACTCTTACTATTGTGTGATTAGATAATCTGGCATGTTTAATACACATTACATAAGCCTATATAAATGCGATTTGGTCTGATTACAAACACCTGTTGTGTTTTCACTGTTGCTATTGCGTGACAAAAGAGTATCACTTACCTATTTCCATACCTCTATAAAATTCACCACGCCTGTGAATTTTGTGCTTAACCTGCCATTATTATAGTTAGTTAAATTAACGATACTGTTGGAATGAGAAAATTTACTACTATTTTTAAATTACGTTTAATATTTTGCTTTGTATATTTTCCCAAAAATTTCCTCAAATCAAATTTGTCATTTATTTGAAGCATTTATCTGTAAAATAATTTAGAAATATATGATATATTCATATATAATATAACAAGTAGTATGAAAATTGCTGAAAATATTTTGACATAAATTATGAGTTGTTATGGAAATGGAAACATAACGAGTGCGAAGCACGAGTTGTGTTTCCTATTTCCGTAACAACGAATGTATATTTATGTCAAAATATTATCTGTCAATTTTCATACTACGAGTTGTATTCGGCTTGAGAATTTATCAAACAAGAGTTAATTAACAAGAATAGTTAGGTTTTTATTTGCACATTATTAATTAGGTATTACAGTGATGAAAATTTTGAATATTAAATGTACACTGAAAAAATGTAGACGTTTATGAAAATATTGAAAATATCATTTATTTTATCCGTAACCAAGGATATTATTAACAGTGGTATTTCCGTTATCAATTGCACCAGCGATGAATTTCCGACGAAATGTACATTTCATTGGTTCATTTTCAAACTAATTCGTGATCCTATTGGTTGACAGTGACGTGTGGTGAATTCTCCCAAAAATTTCCTCAAATCAAATTTGTCATTTATTTGAAGCATTTATCTGTAAAATAATTTAGAAATATATGATAAACTATTCGAGATAATTTTGTATAAAAAAGCGTATACAGAATGTTTCCTTTAATACAGCCAATGCTATTTAGGCGAACAAATAACTTTAAAGATAAATATAATAGACATAAAATGATTAGGAATAAAAGGCTAATTTATTAATAATATACAAAATAATTAAGCATTAAAGTTCATTTAATTTAATTTAAAACGAATTGTTCCACTTCAATTATTTCTAATTATTAATAATTAAATTACAATTATAAACATTACAATAGTAAATTTATGAATTATACAACATCATATAAATGTTTGTTGTGCCGGCCAGTGGTAATAAGAATCTTTAATTTTCTTTTTCTTTTTTATCTTTTTTAACAGTCTGTCAAACATATTGTCAACAAGTTATTTTAGAGAATTTCTTTAAAATAATTTTGAATGCCGAATGTATCAAGATGGTTGGAAAAAAATCTATTTTAAGAAGGGCGTGGGAAGATTATTGTAATACAGAGACCCAAATATATCAAAAATAATTTATTAATAACTTCGTCATTATTAGTTAACCGCACGAATGAACATCAAACACAAATACCATCCAACACAAAGAGAGAATTCAGAACCGTACTCAAAAAATTCCCTCTGTTTCAATAATGCAGCACGTAGTTCGTTTGCTGGAACAAAAAACTTCAGTGCAACTGGAGTAATAATAGTTACCGTTCCAATTAGTTTTCTCTGTCGAGGGCCAATTTACGGCGTTACAGGCCTGGTAAAAATCCGGCTTTATCAGCAAAGGTGCACAGTGTCATTCGATAAGTGATAATTGAAACGTTTTGCAAACAGAAATCATGTTATAATGAAGCTCCACTCATTCGGCGTTTGCTTCTTTGTAATATTGGAATCTCTATAAAAACGCGAATAAAAAGACATGAGCGTAGCGACTGCGCTCTAAATTGGGACATATCTACAGGATGTTTTTCTACTTTGAGCGGAAAAGCGCAAAATTCAGAATATGGGTCACTAGACTACACTACTTCAAGTCATTTATTTCATGTTGTATAATGAATAAATTGTTAAGGCTTCATAATTTTTATTCATTATTGTAACCTATCAATCTAGTAATACAAAAATGTTAGCCCTAAGGAATAGCAATGATTATTTATTATATTTATGCTACTCTGTACAAAAGGAAACTAATCCCAATGACAGTATCAGTACAGCGCCCGGAATCATCGCGCCGCAATGTAAAACTAATATTTTTTTAAACTTGTATTTACAAATTTCTGAAAAATTGCTGTCATGATATTTACCAAAATATCAAATAATATATATGATGTTTTTGCAATAATTTTGAAACACAATGGCTGGTAGCACAAGCTTTGTTTTTGCATGTTTTAAGAGCAGTATTTTTGGGTGGTTTAGCTATCTCTAACATGTTAAAACCGTGCTCTTAGACACCCAAAAACAGAGTTCGTGCTACCAGCCACTTTATTGAAAATGTTAACGATATAACAGAAGCAATATAATATGTATTTTTTAATTTTGTATTTATATAAATATTTTTTTCTTTGCAGATTTGCTTCGGTTTCGACTCCTTTCTGGATGGATATGAAAATGTAAGTTTTGGAACAATTTTTTATTATTAATTATTAATTGAACAGCTTCGCTTATTATTGATTAATTCAACCTATAAATATTCTATGTACGCATAGAGACAAAATATTTTACTAATTTAATGTGACGGAAAATCGGAAGACAATCGGGCAAAGGTACTGCATTTGGCTAGTGAGGAAAAGGTCTCTGGTTCTGTCCAAAAATTGTTTTGAACTATTTAAGTATAATTGTTGAATGTTCTTTCTATATGATTTAATTTGAAATGAAGAGTTGTAAATTGCTATACGTGGCTTTCCGATGAAATGAAAGGTACGTCGGTAAGATGTCAGTGTTGAGATCATTATTACCAGCGACAAGTAGACTTCGTGAGTCGCGCCATCAAAGCCAAACGTTCAGCAAACACATTATCAGAATCCGATGCCGGGACACGTTTCGATTTCCTCGAACGGCGAATATGGAAATTGCGAGCGATTCGGTCGTTCCGTCGTTCGCTTGCTGGTTGCTGGTTGCTGGTTGCTGGTCGACATCTTGTTGCTCGCACGCATAATGTAAACATGTTTTCCAAGACGCACGATGTTTTCACGTAACTGACTTTCCCGACCCGAGTCCTTGTCCTGCTTCCTGTGTTCCTGCTTCGCGCGAACTTTCTTGCGCAACGAAAAGAAAAATATGTTGTGGAAAATGGCCAAATTGATATTAGATTTATGGTGATGAAATCTTAGAGAAAATTAAACTCTTTCAGCTTCATTTGTTCCATTGCCTTAGTTCCTTCTCGTGCAAAATGCTGCGGTACCAACTAAGCACGGGGTCAGGATTCTTCGTCAAACATCCACATTCATAATTCCTTTAATACAAAATTATGTATTTCCTTTCAAAACGATCGCAGGCGACGCTTCGTTGCTTTCTTATCTTTTTAAATTCGTTGTTAGAGGAGAATGAAAGATTTATGAAACAGGTGTATAGGTGCGGATTGAAGGTTTGTTGCTTAATAAAAAATTCTGAGTGTGAGGAATAAATTAGCTTTGTATGAAGGCGACGGAATGTTGTTAAATGCGAGGATGGTGTGTCAGGAGGAGACTGATTCTTTGATGAATCTGATAAGTGGATATTCAGTGAATGTTTCAAGGATACGTGCTACTACTATTTGTTGGAATAGAGCGTGATGATATACAGGCTGTTTCACAACTTAGAGCAAAAAATTAAAGGGTATATTCTGTACGACGTGCTGGTCATGACATATTTATTTTATTTATTTATTCAATTAACTTATAAACATATGTTTAGCCATTTTTAATTTTTTCATATTTCCGCCAAAATATTCCTGAAAAACGGGTTTTTTAACCTTATCTCAAAAACTAAAAGACGTATGCACTTCAGGATGTTATTACTGGATCCAGTGGGTCATAATATACAGGGTGTTTCACAACTTACAGCAAAAAATTAAAGGGTATATTCTGTACGACGTGCTGATCATGAAACAAAAAGAATTTGTTTTAAATTCGAAAAATTAAGGGTTGCTAACCTAAAACATTTTTTGTAGTACTGCACTGGATTCGCTTTCCTATTAAACACAAACAATGAAGTAGGGATCAACTACGAAAGAATAATTACACAATTCAATTATTAGCAGTTATTTATAATAGAATTTCATTTAATTAATAACTTTAACATAATCATCCACCCAGTGGCAGTGGCAACGAAAAATTTTGGACTGGGAAATATGGAAAATAGTTCTTTCTTTTTGTTTCATGATCAGCACGTCGTACAGAATATACCCTTTAACTTTTTGCTTTAAGTTGTGAAACACCCTGTATATGTATTCCTACTCCAATTATATTTATCGAAAAACAAGGGGTCAAAATGTATGTAAATTCCAACGATTAAGAATTTTAGAGACAAATGACCTAAAATCAAAAAAACCCAAGGGACCTTAGAAAATAATTTAAAAAATAAATTGTTTAAAACCGAATAAATATTTGTTTATAAGTTAATTCAGATACGAGAAATTCAATGCCGTTGAACGAATCTTCATATATTATTTAGTTTTTAAGTTATTGCCTTTGGAAAACTTACAGTCTTTATTTTCTTCATATTTTATACTGTTTCGAGACTATATCTCAAAAACTAAACCAGATATTCTATCAATATCTTAAAAACATGAAAACATATATATAGCAAAATTCCAAGAGGTACCCATTAAGAAATAATTAAAAAATTAAATTCGGATAAGGGGAATTCAATGCTTCATATGTTGTTTAGTTTTGAAGATATAAAATAAACTTTCTCGCTCCCATGTTGCATAAAACTGTTCGAGTTAGTCTGGCCTCTTCTGTAAGTCGTACAAATATTTAACACTTCCTGTACAAAGACTTATACATGAAATACAATGGGTAAAATTGACTTATCTCAACATAATCAAGTTTATCTTAAAAAATTCACATTGTAACACGAAACAAACAACAACAAAAGACAGTGGTCAACTCGCTTCTATGCTGCTTCTACTCACCGGCACTAGTGTGCGGGTAACCCAGCTAACAGGCCGTAGGGCGGCGGCGAGACGGACAAAGGGGGCGAAAAGTTTTAAGCACGCAACACCAACGAGAAAGGATAATAATTCAGTTAGCAAAAGAAGGACGACTCTGTACAGTGGTGTGCTTGTGTGTGGACCACAGACTTCACAGGACATGGATGAGACTTACTCGTATCATCAAAATCATCTACATTTGCTATTCTATACCGGGTGGAACATCATACCTGTGTACATAGGCGATTAACATGAAAAATTAGTTTTTCCGTGCGCATTGCTCCCCAAATTATTTTAGGCAAAAATGCTTCAAATAAATGTTGTAGAGCTTAAAATTCTGCATCTAAATCAATAAACAGAATTATATTTACATGCGTTGTAACGACAGAAATTAAATAAAAAAATATCAAAAATTACGTTGAAAATATCAAATAGCCATGGAATTGAAACAAAAATAGATAAATGCTGGACGTTTGACAGATGAATGATTAATTTGACGGGTAAAATATTAAAATGAATTTAGTTTATTCTAACGAAGAAAGAGTTTTTATCATAAAAACTTTTTATAGTTTTATAATTTTTGCATGACAAACCCTATAAGAAATAAACGTTTCATTGAAATGTACAATTGTGTATTTATTATTAAATCGTAATAATACGTATGGAGCTTTTTGTTTGAATTTTATTGAATGATTAATTTGTCGGGGGTAAAATATCAAATAGACAGAAAAACGTAAGCATTTATCTATGTTTGTTTCAATTCCATGGCTATTTGATATTTTCAACGTAATTTTTTATATTTTTTTATTTAATTTCTGTCGTTACAACGCATGTAAATGTAATTCTGTTTATTGATTTAGATGCAGAATTTTATGCTCTACAACATTTATTTGAAGCATTTTTGGCCAAAATAATTTGGGGAGCAATGCGCACGGAAAAACTGATTTTTCATGTTAATCGCCTATGTACACAGGTATGATGTTCCACCCGGTATAAGCTCCAGAAATAAATAAAAACGAAACGAGTTTGTATGAAACGAATTACAAATGTGGATATAGAAGTCTGCGAAACAGGTGTATGTTGAGTGAAACATAGACGAACTAATAATAAAAACTACTTATAATTTGATACTTACACATGGCAAATATTATTTATTCTCTGACCACTTGCGTCATAGAAATATTATGTATCCTTTCCACAATTTTTAATAATATTTTTGTAGTAAATAATGAATTGATTTACAAACAGTACGAGTATTTGAATTGATTCTCTAGTATCATGAAAATCACAGAGTCCATTCGGCATTAGTCTATCCAGGGCGTTGTATGTCTGTGAAGGTCTGTGTGGCCACTCTGTTAAGAAAGGCGAAAGGCGAAAGCAGTGTTGAGGACTAAGGCTGAACGTACGTAATTTAATGTTGCTGGTGCTTGGGAGTACAGCAGCGAACAGCTCCCAGATAAACTTGAACAGATTTCAGCGGCTTTCCAGAATTTCACGCATACTGCATACGTATGCATACCGGATACAAGATTCACGCATTATAAAATAATGTAACTGCATTCAAAAATCGACAATTTTAATATAATAATTTGGCGGTTTGCATTCGACCAGCGATCTGTAATTGCAGATTAGGCACGTGTAGAAATAGCATAAATAATTTTTAAAATTTACAGATCATAATTTTGAAAGAGGTAGTAATATTTTGGATCGATAAAATAATGTTTATTTTAATTCTAATCACAGAGTGGAAACTATATAATTACAATAGCTCGTATTAACCGCAAAACGCGACATCCTATGTAACAAGCTCGACCGGCGCCGTGACGTCCCTCGGCGTCGTAGTTCAACTATCAACATTTTGCTGAACCCCTTGAATCTATGTGCGTACTCGTATACAATTCCGTTACACTCAGTCTATATGCGGGGCTGAATACTTCTCTATTCGCTGTAGAGTCGGTTGTGGCACTATTTGTTCAAATTAAATATAACGATTCATTCATTATTATTACATAACATCACGCTATATCCCATCAGAAAATCCTCGCTTCAACCACATTCATAGTTCCCTCAATACAAGCTCATTTATTCTTTACACACTGAGATGTACTACAGCAGAGTGCCACCGCCAGTAATGGTTCAAAAGCATGATATATTTATATTTTGTGAATTTTTGGTTGAACCGGTTCAAAAATAGAAATTTTAAAAATCATGTTTCTATATAATTTAGAGCACGAGAAAGACACCGCATTTCGATATCTCTTTTAGTTTTTGAGTGCAGAGTGCTACCGCCAGTAATGGTTCAAAAGCATGATATATTTATATTTTGTGAATTTTTGGTTGAACCGGTTCAAAAATAGAAATTTTAAAAATCATGTTTCTATATAATTTAGAGCACGAGAAAGACACCGCATTTCGATATCTCTTTTAGTTTTTGAGTGCAGAGTGCTACCGCCAGTAATGGTTCAAAAGCATGATATATTTATATTTTGTGAATTTTGGTTGAACCGGTTCAAAAATAGAAATTTTAAAAATCATGTTTCTATATAATTTAGAGCACGAGAAAGACACCGCATTTTGATATCTCTTTTAGTTTTTGAGTTACATCGATTTTTACTTTTTTTTAAACTCAACTTTGAGAGCCCATATCTCGAAAACTAAAAGAGATATTGAAATTCGGTTTGAACGAGTGTATTTCTCTTGCGCTACTTATACCAAAATTTTCTCAATATTTGCAAAAGTTGAAGAGATAATGAAAATCTGAAAAGATCAGTGAATTCCTCGCGTAAAAATACATAGGTATGCGGTTCGAACAAGTGTATTTCTCGTGCTCTGAATTATATAGAAACATAATTTTTAAAATTTCTATTTTTGAACCGGTTCAACCAAAACTTCACACAAAATAAACATGACTTCGCCCATTCTGGCACTCTATCGTTGCAGATCTCAATAAGTAATATATTTATGCTGTGTGAACTGCAGTTACCAGTCGTCAAATACATGATGTTATTCTTTAATATTAAGCAAAGTAATTTCTCATTTCTGTACTATAAATGATTTGAGTTATTTATATTGATGTTGAGTACAGTTCATTTAATTTAATTGTTGTTGTTTCTAATCTAATAAATATTTTAAGAATAGATAATAAATACAAAATAACGTGCAAATTCGTCTAAAACTTAAATGTCTGTAAAACTTGTATCATCTGGGTTAGATATTTCGGATGTCGAAGATAATGCAACGAATATTTGAATACACAATATCCCTAATAAATAGACCCTCGCCCAGTAGACCACGGTTCCAAGAACAGTAACACAGCAAAGTTATATTCAGTCCGAAGCGACCTTAACCAGCAATGGTATAACGAAAAACTAATTGCTTCTCTTGCTCCTATGGACGCTTCACCATTGCACACTGCCAAAGATGTACATGCATATAATTAGCGTCATGTGAAGTACTCATCTCCCAGTACTGCCTATTTTGCGTATTTGCGTTACGGTGCATATAACGTACACCGTACACGAATATTAATCCCGTTCAATTAGAAATGGCATAATGGCTATAACATAGCGTTGTTATGTATGGCATTTTCATTGCCGTATTGCTGCAATGCAACATCCTAACAACATACAACGTTATCAGGATGAACGCAGGACGCAGGACGCAGACACACTATTTGTGAATTTATTTCAGCCATTAGTACTCCTATGAGTTGCTTACTGACGAATGCAAATTACTCTACGTATGCCTTCTACTACAATCACATTCAATGCCAATTCATCTATATATTTTCAAGTCTGCACAACAAGAATTTCATGCCAATTACAATAGTTTATTGTTGGTTTTCAAAAGTTACATTATTAGAAATCATTTACATTTACAAGAAATAATATATTTCACCTTGTAAAATAATAATATTTTGTTTCAACTTTAAACCCAGTTAGGATTACATTAAGTTCTTGTGCAAAAGTAGCATAAACAATAAGAACCTAACTAGGATGTCTTGATGAAAAGCAACATGTTTCATGAAGAGCAGATCAACAGCTAGTAATTTTGCAAAAACATTTGACAAATCATCAAATACTCTTCCACTCTACACTTCCTTTTATTCCCACTCCTGGAGTTCCGTAAGGCCTAACCTAGCTCCCCTTTTGTTTATTCTTTTTATTAATGATATAACTGACCATATTCAGATATTCGAATAATCTTCTCTATGCCGATATTCAGATAATAACTATTGTTCAATATTAATAAATTTGGTGACGATAATTCAAAATGAAGTAGATTCCTATTTATTACCGTGAAGTTTCAGAAATTTTAGCAAATTTATTACGTGAATTCCGAGGTGTTGAAAAAGATATATTTGAGTGAAATTGAGAGCGTGAAATTACATGGACGAGTGAGTAGTAAATCGATTGATATGATTAATGGTTTGCTAGAGAAAGAGTAAACTCTGTTCACAGTCTCACTGTGAAGAATAAAACATCATGCTTGAAAAGAATAATTATGGACTAGATGACGAACAAACCTAAAGAAATATTTCACTAAAGAATGTAATATAATAGATCCCTTCCAACATTTATATTATAAAAGCTTCAAATGACGGATAGAGAATCATCTCTCCAGTACTTTGAAAGTCTGTGATCGCCACTTCGCCACATGAATGTTGTTTGTTGCAAATGAATTATAAATTAAGTGGGCGGTCTACGTGCTGAATTCTAGGTCTGGGTCGCTGGGCTTGGCGGTTCTTCTCCCATCTTCGCATCTTCCCGCAACGAAGGAGAAATACGACGAGGAAAAACACGCAAGGAAAGCAGTGCGAGGCGAGAAGTTGTCGACATAAGACGCAAATAAAGATATATATTGGCGAAGGCGTTCACATGAGCACTGAGCACTAAGGATATAGGGAGATAGTCTAAGGTCTAGGGAGTAGAACAGGATATCGGTGAATGGTGAATATGGGTACAGTGTTTACATCAATATTTTATCACATGATGTCATAAGGTCATGATGTATCTAGGAATACTTACATCTTGAAATACACGATAAGACAATCATGTTTAATCATAACACCGCCTGAAATCCAGAAGTTTTACCTAATGTCAAAATCTGAGAGGCTGTATCCCATCAAATGGAGTAGCATGAACCTCTGAAATATTCACGTATATAGATTTGTATTTTAATGATTAAGGCTTAGAGGTACCATTTTTAATAATGATTGAAGGTTTGTTTCATGAACGAAAGATGAGACCAGCTTGTATGAAATGAATTTTAAGTATTCAATGAATATTTCAAGAATTCATGTTACTCATTTCGTATCCATGTATTGTATAAGTCCTTGGAATGGCAAATATCAGTCTGGACAAATTCTCGATTCTTATGCGCAATTAGAAGGGTAGACGTGGAAGAAACCGTTTTAGAGGCACTTGGTTGGGTATCACGTTCGCCACTGAAGCGTGATATGCATATATTTGAACTGATTGCGTAAATCTTTTGTTTGACAACTGGATTTGAATTAATTCTTTGACTTTAGGGTTTTTGTAGAATATTAGATTTTATTGTCTCTTACAAGTCACATGTGCGTTTTGTATATAACATAAAAGTTGTTTTTAATTAAAATCTGGAAAATTTTCAGCTACAAAAATAAATATGAAACTGTACACCTTCTGCTGTTGAACCCTGCGTGAGAAGAATTAATTATGAGTATTGATTTTGAAAAATTAATTAGTAATTAGTTGATTTTAATCACGTCATTGTGTATTTGTGTAATAAATGATTTTTTGAATAGTTTGAATTAAAGATGAAATGTTTCAGTTCTACATATCTGTCTACTTCAAATTAGGACTTGACTGTAGCTTATAGTCTCCACTCAAAAAATAAGTTCAAATCAGCTAGGTTTGAATTTCCGAACTCTTGTTGTATAAAGGCAAAATTGTATTCAGCAGACTACAATTGCTTGGGGTTACTTTATAATTTTATTGTCATAGTATAGTAGAAAAGAAAATGTAAAACAGAACGGTAATGTATTTCTTCGTAAGATCGAGCAAAGTCAAGAATATGTCAGCGCTGTTTGACTAATTGTAAAACTTTAAACATGCTGTTATTTTTATTTTGTGTTATCAATCATGATTTCAAGAAGCTAGTTTTTATGTTATCACAAAACTTCATGTTTAACATGTACATAAGGAAAAGTTGCTTAATGCATACTGGTCAAATAAATCCTACCTTTATGGACTGTGTGAACCGCATCAACTAGCAAATATATGAATTAAATTATAAGTCGGCAATTTATGTATTACATGGTTATTTGTACGAGCTACAGAAGCATAAAAGAATCAGATGAGGTGAATGTCAAATTTTAATGAATTTATTTAGCAATTTCTCTTTACATTCTTGTATTTTTGAATACTAGTTTTATTCTTTTATTCCTTTACATTTTGTAAGTACTGTCAATGTTATGTCGATATTTTTACAAGTTTGCTAAGTTTTTTAAACCATACCATTATAGAATTTCCAAAATCGTATTGGTTTCTTTCTATGTTATTAAAAATACAATACAGGGTGAGTCTGGGAAGACGCCCCCCCCCTTTAACTTTTTTATTATGAGTAATAGAAAAAAATGGTTCATATGAAAGTTTTATTATTTTAAATATACTATTTGATGGCAGATGTAGATATTTTTTATAAAGTCAGGTTTACAAGATACGACTATCAACTTTTATTTTTTAAATAGCAACCTATAATTATTTTACTAAAATAAAAACCGCCATTTTTTTCTCTTTTCAACGGTGTATTAGTTTTTATTCATGTATCTGAAAAAAATCGAGAAAAATAAGAAAATTGAGAAATACTAGAAATAATTTTTATACAAATATTATAGGTGGCTATGTGAAAATAAACAAAATGTAACAGTGCTAAATTAATGTCAAAAAAGTATACATTTGCTGGTTACTTTATTTAACTTATTTTGCAAACAATAAAAAAAAACGTTTTTAAATGTTTACGAAAGAAGAATTAATAGATATGATTCTAATAATTGGTGAATATTATAGAAAAAAACTAAATTCCGGGTCACTGGTGACCCGCTTTCAGCTCGTCAAAAGTTAAAAAGTAAAAGTATACGAATAAACTTAATAATCATAGTTGTATAAAAATTCCAAAAGAGTCAACACAAAAATAAAGATAAAAAGTTAATATTTTGATCTGAAGTGTCCACGTCAGCAGTTGCAAACAGCAGTAGACAAATTAATTTCAACTCAACATTAAATCTCAAAAGAAAAATAATAAGGAGACAATTAAAATTTAAAAGCAGTCATTAAAACTTTTTCATAACCACTCTCATTACGTATAAATTTCAAACGTAGCCACGGCACTGTGACACGAAAATTATTTTTATGTCTTGAAGTGCTCTTGCTGCCCCCGTCGCCGCCTCCACCAAACTGCGTCAAAGCTCCATTCACATGCAGAGGTGATCACGGATATTTACGCAAAGTCAATTTCATTAAATCTATATATACGTAATCATTCTTTAATCTCAAAGTTACTCAGTTACAATTCAGAATTTCAAATTGTGTATTTTCCACTGTCAAAAGCTTCTACTGCTTCAAATAAAAGTAATGGAAAATTCTACTCTTTGTACATTGTATTTCAAATATATCTGGATGAATTATATATAAAGTAAAATAATATAATTGTCTGAGTGAGTCGGATTCCACTCTAACACACTTAAACAAAGAACTGCATTGAAGTGGTTGAGACATTACTATAAACTGTAGGTTTCATCTTGTCATATTTCCGCGACTAGCACTCATGAGAACCTAGCATCGCAACTGCGTCGGTAGCATTGCGAACGTCTAGTGAAAAAGTGAAACGGCGATTACTTGCGTTTTCCCTTCATTACGGTTTCCCGCCACTGCCCGGCGTTGGAGGCAGCGGCGGTGACGGCGGCGGTGACGGCGGCGGCGGTACGAGCGGTTGAGTGAGCGACCCCTAAACTTTGGTGGCTGCTGTGGTCACCGAAACAATGATACTGCTAGCCGCAATGAGAACCAGGACGCGTATGAACAAACACTACTTAGGTAGAGATACATCAAACATAATACAATCAGGTCTGTAACCATACTTGAAATTTAAAAAAAAACTAATTATAAAATAAGTAAATTAATTCAATTCAATAGAACAAGTCACAATATCCTAATTCTTCAATATTTGTAATCTGTGCTTCTCAAGTCCCTTCCCAATGTTTTTTTTTAAATGCGGATATTTTAATTTAATTTCGTCGTCACAGACCCTCGTTGGGAAATACATTTTTTTGGACAGGATCTAAAATATAATTTTGGTATAGTTACAATCTTTGCTGCAGTGAGCATATTTCTCAATATCAAATATGGTTTACTATTCAATTTTAAAATTACGAAAAATAAATAAATTTATGTTAAATTTTGCAGAGATAATAATATTTTCAATGCACATTTTGCTTTAAAATATAAAGCGCAAAACTTTCCAAAAATTTTCAAAACCTCGTAGGTATATAAACTGTGCAACTTGATACACGAAACTCATTTTAAAACTTGTTTTATTTTTAATCATAATTTTAACGCAACGCGCTTTGAAAACTTGATTGTCACCTTGTTAACAAATGAAAGTGCAGTCTCTACTTTCATTTTATTGTTAAAATATTCTAACAAACGTCGTACGCAGAACGCAGCAAACACAAAAGTAAAAAGAGAACATAGGCGCCGCCACCAAATTTCACTTGACAAAAAAATAAAATATATTTATTTATGTTACGCTGTACAACAGGAACTTAATTCCAATTACAGCCAATGTTTTTTTATTCTATCTATCTTATCTATTAATCTATCTATCTATCAATAAAAATTGTTGAAATTAATATTTTATTACAGAGATATAAGCAATTAAAAATATACAGGGTGTTTCAGGACTAGTGTAACAAACTTTAACAGCTTATTCCTGAGGTCATTTTGAGCGAAAAATGTCATATGAACATAGGTCCTATTCCTTCTAGTTATCAAAATACAAGAGGTTGAAGTTGTATAAATAACACGATATTTTCAAATTTTTGTAATCAAGATACTTTCGGAAAACAAGAGTTTTATTGAAAAGTTATACCTTATTTGTCTTAATTAATTTTATTTATTAATAATAACATGCATACGAGTTCAAGGCGCTCATTTTGAACACTTGCTGTAATTTTTTTTAAATTTGTTATCTTATTTCATATTGTGTTAACCTATTCCATGTTTGGTTATGTTGTTTGTGTCTATTTAATTGTGTCATTTTATGTTTTGTTCTCTAAATCGTATTCGTTAATATTAATAAATAAAATTAATTAAGACAAATAAGGTATGACTTTTCAATAAAACTCTCGTTTTCCGAAAGTATCTTGATTACAAAAATTTGAAAATATCGTGTTATTTATAGAACTTCAACCTCTTGTATTTTGATAACTAGAAGGAATAGGACCTATGTTCATATGACATTTTTGGCCCAAAATGACCTCAGGAATAAGCTGTTAAAGTTTGTTACACTAGTCCTGAAACACCCTGTATAGACATTACATCTTTAGGGGCCGTGATTTGACGGCTGGTAACCGCACTTCACGCGAATAAATATATCACTTATCAAGATCTACTACGACAGAATGCCATACCTAGTAATGGGTAAAAGGCGTGATGATATATTTATTTATTTTAAGTATTGAAACTTTATGCTCCCGGAAAATATTAGACATGTAGGAGTGGAATGTAATTAACTTCAATCAACTGTCAGTATGATCTGTCATATTTGTTTACTTAGGTTAAATGTTCTCTTTACTTGCTAGAAAATAAAAAAAAAAAACACCTTCTTTGAACCAAGTAAAAGTACAAGTATATAAGGGAAGAGGAGCCAAGTATGAAAAATGATGTGAATATTTAATAATTCCTTTCCACATTTTTATCAATCGTTATCTCAAATATTTATTAAAATAAGTCAATTTCATTTTCTTAAACTTTCAATTACTATAAATTTAATAAAAAATATAAAATAAACACTTGGCTATGTTTCACAAAATTCAGCCTCCAAGTCACCTTATGAGGGCATCGTCAGAGGCTGGCCAGCACAGTTAGTAACCATAGACGCGTTTCGCTCTTATTAGAGCTCATCAGTACGGTATAACTCACTTCTTCACCTAGAACAAAGTTCACGTGAAGAAGCTGGTGTCAAGAACTGTGCCAGCAGAGAATAAGATCTCTAACAAAATTGTTGCTGGCACAGTTCTTCGGCACCAGTTTCTTCACGTGAACTTTGTTCTAGGTGAAGAAGTGAGTTATACCATACTGATGAACTCTAATAAGAGCGAAACGCGTCTATGGTTACTAACTGTGCTGGCCAGTCTCTGACGATGCCCTCATAAGGTGACTTGGAGGTTGAATTTTGTGAAACATAGCCAAGTGTTTATTTTATATTTTTTATTAAACCTTGTTTCACCAAGTGTTGGATGACAATTAATTTTGTCTTTGTTGTTACTATAAATTTTTCTTTACATATGCATATTATTTCTCAAGAATTAAATCGTTTTTAAAATTAGTCAAATAAAAATAAAATGAAAAAGTACTAAATGAGTATTTTTTAAAATCAATTTAGAAATCTGTTGAAATAAGAAATGATTTATGACTACAGTTAAATCGATTGTAATGAGTAAGTCCGAATGTATATTTTAGTATTAAGACATATCATTTAATTACTGAAATATACTACCTGTCACAATGACGTGAAGAACCGCAATAATGAATTTTATTTTATTACTCGGTGTGTATGTACATACGCGCGCAAAAATATATTTCATAATTAATCTTTGCCACTGGAAACTTGGGTACAATCACATTTTTTATAAACTCATTCCTTTAATCTTTGTGTGAAATAATTTCTCTTTTGTGAAACTGACTGCGCTGTAAGCAAAATATGTCGTATGTATACTGAAAAGTTCTTTCAGAGCGCTACATTTAACATGATTTCAACTTACAGACCATAATTCATTGTTGTCAAACATTCCAAACGATTACTTAGGATTTATGTGGATTTATATTAGATATTCGACATTTTCAAAAAATGTATTTGTGTAAAGCTTTCTATCGTCCTTTTTCATATTTTCAGGTGAAAAACCGGCTTTCCTGTGGATTTTTTATTGGAACGGTAAGCAACTAAATGCTATTATTACTAGACTGAAACTCAAGATATTGTCGTAGAGAAAAACAAATACTTTATGAATGGGATCATACAACATTTTCTGATTTTTTTTTGTCAAAACGGCTATATTTTACTGTATGTAAGTGAAGTTTTCTCGGTTTATATGTATGTAGTTTAAAAGATAGGACAGATATTAATATCAAATTTGAGTTGACTTTCATTATCACTACATCACTCATTCTAACGACAAAACTTCCTCCGACAGGAAAAAATTGTACTATACTGCATTTACAAGACGTTTGGGGGTTAATGATGTATATTATATGACATAAATAGAATAAAAGAATTTGTTTCAAAATCTGCAAAATTAAGAAAATGATTCTTAAAGTGTATATTTTAATGCCCCTGGCTGACACAACAAACAGGCATTTATCTGACGTTGTATAATAAATAAATTGACTATTGTTTGTAATTATAATTTAATTATACATATTTTAGAAATAACTATCAAGCAATATATAATAATGATGTCCCATCATTCCGTTTCGGAACATAGGGGCCGGGCTCACCGAGCCGCAGTTTTTACACTGCCGTACTGCCGGTTTCTTTAGTCAAATTATTTTAAGGCGTTTAAATGACTAGCTTATAGCGCCCGAGTGTGATAAATACATGTAACTGTATTGTTATATTTTACGACAAATCACACATTGTCGGCTGGCGGATTCGAACTGACGAACCTTGGCTCGGGTGACGTCACAGTTAGGGTTGTGCATTTGACCAGTCAAATATTTTTCGGTCAATTGACCAAGAAACATTTAATAAAAATCACAATTAAAATTGTAATTTATTTATATAGTACTGTTTACTACATCCAATATTACTGAAAATGAAAAACCAACAACAACTAATAAACAAAACCACATCAAATTCAAAATAAAGGGGAAAATAAAGTAAAAGACGTAATGAAATGAAATAATATGTATTTATTTTATTTGTAAAGTAAAGTAAACAAATTCTCCAGAACCCAGAATACCAAACTAGATATATTCATGTAATAATAGTATGTAGCTATTTTTATTGAACAACAGATGTCGTGGCGGTTCCATTTAGATTATTTGACCGTTTTATTTGGCAGTCAAATATTTTTGGTCAATTGACCACGGCACAACCCTAGTCACAATATGCTAAGAGATGCCTTAACACGCTCGGCCTCCGCGCCTGCTAACTATCAAGCAAAGTGTTACTAAAAGAAACCACCCTTAATTTGACAAGTATATAAAATTAATCATATACTAATTATATATTTTATACACATACCTCACCTTCACTCTGACAGTTGACAGCTAAATAATGTTAGATTAAATTGTTACAGCATGGAACTGACGTTTGGCGTTTAATTGTAACAAAGTGAAACAATTCAGAATTCGGTTTTATTATAATTCGAATTTTTCACTATTAATGTTATCTTAAGTATTTGACAGAGTTTTGGTTATCAAATTTGTTAGTGCATATGTTTGTAATAATTTCAGTATTCTTCGATCATTATTTATCGAGTTTATTACTAGTGAAAAGTATAATAGTTTTGGATTATTTTTTTTGTATGTATGATCTCATTATTGCAATTATAATATATTTTTAATTTAGTTTCGGATACGAAATATGAAATCGGAGATTTGCATAATTAAAGATGAACAAAAAATTATGAATAAACTTCGCTTAAACATGATTAAATCCGTAGTAGTTAACTCCGCAAAATATTGTACCTGATGCGTGGAAACTATGAACATTTCAAATCCAAAATACAAATATATGCCACATATGTATTCGTACGTGAGGACAATAACAGAGCTGTAGGATGCACCGATGCACCGATGCAAAATGAAACAAAATCGTTTTATTTTTGCACCAAAATAAGCAATCTAAATAAATGCGCATTATAACAGTACTATATGTTGCGCTTGGGGATTTTGTTATTTTATCACCTTTGACAATATAAACAAAAAACTGTGCACGTCACGTTCTACACAAATTCATTTGTGAATTTAATATGTTTTAACTAGTCTAAGTCTGCACATTTCCAGTGAATACAATTAAGTAATTAGGATATGTTGAAATGGAATCAGTATTATTTTATGTATTCGCCAATCTTTGCTAACTTAGTACTTTTGCAATTACATATGTAGTAGTGTTGGGTCAATTAGAAAAGGCTGTAAGAAGCCAGTTAGAAATTCAGTTAAAGAAGTCGAGATTGTCGTGGCAGAATAAAATTGTAATGTTATAAATATGTAAATAGTGGCCGTATGTGCCGCCCATGTGCGAGAATAATTTTGCTTCCCTCTCCCATGTTGATTAACTGGAATGTACCTTAAATAAAACACAGAAAAAGTAAAAAATATACTTTTTATTAAATAAAATCATAAATTAATACATAATAACAAAATATAAAGAAAATAACGTAATAAAAAATATAAAATAAACACTTGGCTATGTTTCACAAAATTCAGCCTCCAAGTCACCTTATGAGGGCATCGTCAGAGGCTGGCCAGCACAGTTAGTAACCATAGACGCGTTTCGATCTTATTAGAGCTCATCAGTATGGTATAACTCACTTCTTCACCTAGAACAAAGTTCACGTAAAGAAGCTGGAAGAACTGTGCCAACAGAGAATAAGATCTCTAACAAACAGGTAAGATGTCATGAGAAGTTCTGTAGAACAGGTCATGCCATCTACTGAAAAAAAGGAAAAGCTACGCAATAGCAATTTAATAACAACAAAGACAAAATTAATTGTCATCCAACACTTGGTGAAACAAGGCTTAATAAAAATATAAAATAAACACTTGGCTATGTTTCACAAAATTCAGCCTCCAAGTCACCTTATGAGGGCATCGTCAGAGGTTGGCCAGCACAGTTAGTAACCATAGACGCGTTTCGATCTTATTAGAGCTCATCAGTATGGTATAACTCACTTCTTCACCTAGAACAAAGTTCACGTGAAGAAGCTGGAAGAACTGTGCCAACAGAGAATAAGATTTCTAACAAACAGGTAAGATGACATGAGAAGTTCTGTAGAACAGGTCATGCCATCTACTGAAAAAAAGGAAAAGCTACGCAATAGCAATTTAATAACAACAAAGACAAAATTAATTATCATCCAACACTTGGTGAAACAAGGCTTAATAAAAATATAAAATAAACACTTGGCTATGTTTCACAAAATTCAGCCTCCAAGTCACCTTACGAGGGCATCGTCAGAGGCTGGCCAGCACAGTTAGTAACCATAGACGCGTTTCGATCTTATTAGAGCTCATCAGTATGGTATAACTCACTTCTTCACCTAGAACAAAGTTCACGTAAAGAAGCTGGAAGAACTGTGTCAACAGAGAATAAGATTTCTAACAAACAGGTAAGATGACATGAGAAGTTCTGTAGAACAGGTCATGCCATCTACCGAAAAAAAGGAAAAGCTACGCAATAGCAATTTAATAACAACAAAGACAAAATTAATTGTCATCCAACACTTGGTGAAACAAGGCTTAATAAAAATATAAAATAAACACTTGGCTATGTTTCACAAAATTCAGCCTCCAAGTCACCTTATGAGGGCATCGTCAGAGGCTGGCCAGCACAGTTAGTAACCATAGACGCGTTTCGATCTTATTAGAGCTCATCAGTATGGTATAACTCACTTCTTCACCTAGAACAAAGTTCACGTGAAGAAGCTGTTTGACGAAGAACTGTGCCAGCAGAGAATAAGATCTCTAACAAACAGGTAAGATGACATGACAAGTTCTGTAGAACAGGCCATGTCATCTACCGAAAAAAAGGAAAAGCTACGCAATAGCAATTTAATAACAACAAAGACAAAATTAATTGTCATCCAACACTTGGTGAAACAAGGTTTAATAAAAAATATAAAATAAACACTTGGCTTTGTTTCACAAAATTCAGCCTCCAAGTCACCTTATGAGGGCAAAATAACGTAGGTACATATACAATTTTTTTAAGTTGTTGTATCTGAAACTAACAAACTTAAAATCCTGCCTAGTGGATATTTATAAGATCTGACTTAAAACAAGGCATATCCACGGCACGATGCGACTTGTCGACAAAACAAAATCATATTTCCCAACAGGTTGCGAAGCGACGCGCGACGTTTCGTTGTTGAATTCCAGTAACCAGATACGTTTTTAAATGAAGTATAAATATAGTATAATCAGAAGAATTTTATATTAATTACTTTACTAGTAAATTAGTTTTGAGAGTAGTTATTTATAACGCTCGTTAAAATTTTCTGAAAAAAATTTAATGTAGGGCGGGCGATGATAGCCCTGCACGTCTTACATCCCCGGGTCAGAACGGCCCTGTATATCATCACAACAACCCATTACTGAGTATGACTCTGTGCTGTAGCAGATCGCAGTAAATGATATATTTATGAGCGTGAAGCCGTTAAATCACTGTCTTCAAAGATGTTAGTGGAGGAGTAATGTTAATATGGTGAAAATTGTTTGTCGGCTGTGGGAATCGAACCCAAGTTCTCAAATCCACAGTTTGGTTCGATACCACTGAATACACTACTCCATGCCTGGATTTTAAATATATATATATATATATATATATATATATATATATATATATATATATATATATATATATATATATATTGAATAAATCATTTGGAATTTAATATTTTTAAATTGATAGACACCAGTTATAAAGTAATTTATAAATAGGAGTACTCAAAGTATATTCAGATAGAAAATATATTTTTTTAAATCAAATATTTATAACAAATGTGACAGCTATTATTTCCATGGTAGTTACAAAAATTCATAATTCCTAGACTATTCTTCTTCTCTAATTTGTGGAATAAAAATGAGGCAATCTATTTTATTTAAGTCTATGTATGTATTTTATGTAACCTGTATTGTTTTGAAAAGTTGGAAACGCAGCCCAGTTATGTTATAATACTCGTGCAAATATAAAAAGTAGTAAAATATTGAACTTCCTGGTTTGTATTCCTGCCGGTAGTGGCAGTAGTGCACAATCAGATATGCATACTCGTACAATAACGGTTCTGTATCGTACAGAAAGATGATTTTTCTACATCTACGAGTATTGCAATACATATTGACGTTTGCGAACAGTGCAGTTTTGTGTGACCGACAACCGACAGTACCATACCAACAGTGCTGCTATACTGATACTGATACTATCTAATGTGGCCTGTGTGTAATGTAACATTCACCTGTTGACGCTTACATTTGCATAGTAACATGGAAACTCCATTAGGCTTCTATATAGATACAGAACGAATCTAAAAATCCTATCCGAAATAATTTCCTACCACGTTAATATGCCTGCATTTTTGTTGTTTATTGGATGCTACAAATCTTCTGTCAAAAAAAACGCTGGCCTCCACAACTGACAGTTGTTTATTTTATGAAACTGGCACATTGAAAATAAAGAAGAATTTTGCATTCCGTTGTGAAATCCTGTATTTTCTTATTTCATGAATTTAATTCTAGCATTTCCATCGCTGTTTTAGCGCATAAACGTACGGATTTCCGCAAAATTCATCAATTACAGAGTTTAACTTTTATAGTTTTAAGCTTGTTCTTGGCATTTGAAATTTTATTGGAACTTTGGTAACTTTTGATGTTCCCTCTTGGAGATGAAGAACTTTTTAGTATTGCCTGCAGCATATCTCGTCAAAGAATATAAGTAATTCGTCCCTTAAACTCTTTCAAATTGATCGAAAAGAAAAATAGAAATATTTAGTGCTATTTACTTTTTCTTTTGCATTACTTTGCATTCTTTTACGCATGTTGACGTCATTCTTTCTAAATATCAATATGACAAGCTATCAATTTTAATTTTATTTTTCGTTATCAAAAGCATTTCAATAAAAGTACTCCAATTGGGATTTTTAAATAAGTACAAATACTTTTAAAAAGAATAATAATACAACTAATTATACTAAAAGAATTAACTTACACTATTCACGAATCTATGAACTATATACTGAAATTGATCGAAAAGAAAAATAGAAATATTTAGTGCTATTTACTTTTTCTTTTGCATTACTTTGCATTCTTTTACGCATGTTGACGTCATTCTTTGTAGATATCAATATGACAAGCTATCAATTTTAATTTTATTTTTCGTTATCAAAAGCATTTTAATAAAAGTACTCCAATTGGGATTTTTAAATAAGTACAAATACTTTTAAAAAGAATAATAATACAACTAATTATACTAAAAGAACTAACTTACACTATTCACGAATATATGAACTATATACTGAAATTTGTACCTAAAATATAACGATTAATGAAACTATTACAATTCAGTGGTATCGAATTGGCCTGTGGATTTGAGGACCTGCATTCGATTCGCACAGCCGACAAACAATTTTCACAACGTTAAATAATTTGACGGCTGGTAACCGCACTTTATGCGCATAAATATGTCACTTACCAAGATCTGCTACAGCAGAATGCCACATCCAGTAATGGACAACAAAAGGCGTGATATACTTTTTAAATGTTTTAAACTAACGACAACATAGAATTATATTCTATATAGGTAAATTAATAAAAGAAACATTATTAGTAAATACAAAATAAAAGAAAAACAAAACAAAGAATCACAATTAGTAAGCCAACTAAAAATGTATGTTTGCTTCTAGTTTAACATTTCATTATCAGCGACATCTCCTAGGATCTGAATTTTTTGTTTATTATTTGACAATAACGCTTCAATAACGTTGGTGCAGTGGGTTCTTACATTATATTTATATACATTTTATATTGTGGGTGTGTTATAATATTATATGTGATCATACAGGTTTATTTGTTTTATGTATTCTATTATTCTCATCGCTTGGTCCTGGTTTTCTTTTAGGGCTTCCTTGATGTCATTTGGTATGTTGTGGGTTGTTCTCTGGTGGCGATCTGAATTAAAAGCTCTAACCTCATGTTTAATATTAAATGTGTTGTAAAAGAAGAATCCCAGGAAAATTTGAATTAAATTTATAAATAAATAAAATAAATAAATATATCATCACGCCTTTTACCCATTACTGGGTGTGGCACTCTGCCTAAGCAGATCTTGGTAAGTGATATATTTTTTCGCGTGAAGTGCGGTTACCAGCCATCAAATCACGGCTCCCAAAGATATTAGTGGAGGGGGAGCCACAGGATTAGATTTTAAATTGGTGAAAATTGTTTGTCGGCTGTGGGAATCGAACCCGGGTTCTCAAGATCCACAGGCCGACTCGATACCACTGAGCCACCTACCCCATTAAACTAAATTTGGATTGTCATTTTTATTTTAAAGTTTTAAGATTTGAATCTCTTAAATTTTCGGTAAATAAAACAATAATTCATAGAATTGCTTTGAATAACAAGTTGAAAACGGTGCAAACAGTTTGAAATTCGCTGATGTTATCCATTCAATTTCATAAATTGATGGCAGTATATCAGCACAATGTAACAGGGCGACATGAAATGACAAAATGAGTGCAAACAAGTAAAATATGCAGGCAAATATTACAGGAATCTTCCCTTGATCAGCGGACCACATTGTTTAAAATTTTAAACATTGTTCGGTGTTTACCATAAATGCTTACATTATTTCGTTCATCAATGAGTTTTAATAGTTTATTTACTAGTTACTTTGCACAATTTCGCAATTTATTTGCTGTAGAACAGAATGGATATTCTTTCACAGTTATAGTAGTTTATATTAAAATCCGAACAGTATATCGTATAACCAAAACACGTCTGAAAAATATTTAAATTCAACACAACTGAATATACGAAACAACGCACAAAGCGTCCTTCCTTGGCGCATCTTTTGTTCTTCTTCCACTCACATACTTTGAAATTGAGGCTATCCTCCGAGTTCCTTCTGTGCGTTGCGAATGGAATGCTGTATTGAAGTTAAAAAACTATTAAACTATTCGTTGCAAATATTTATCGAGGTATGTCGTAGATTATCTAGAGCTACACCGCAACAGGCATTGCATGCAAAGTACGGTGGTGGCTGAAATGTTACTATTTCTACTATTGTTTGTTAGAGATCTTATTCTCTGCTGGCACAGTTCTTCGTCACACAGCTCCTTCATGTGAACTTTGTTCTAGGTGGAGAAGTGGGTTATACCATACTGATGAGCTCTAATAAGAGCGAAACGCGTCTATGATTACTAACTGTGCTGGCCAGCCTCTGATGATGACCTCATAAGTTGACTTGGAGGCTGAATTTTGTGAGACTTAGACAAGTGTAAATAAATAAATAAATATATCATCACGCCTTTTACCCATCACTGGGTGTGGCACTCTGCCTAAGCAGATTTCGGTAAGTGATATATTTTTTCGCGTGAAGTTCGGTTACCAGCCGTCAAATCACGGCCTCCAAAGATATTAGTGGTGGAGGAGCCACAGGGGTAGATTTTTTAAATTGGTGAAAATTGATTGTCGGCTGTGGGGATCGAACCATTGTTCTCAAGATCCACAGGCCGACTCGATACCACTGAGCCACCTACCCCAAGTGTTTAGTTTTATAATTTATTATTTCTACTATAAATTGACAGATTTCTTTTGAATTTTGTGGTCATGCATTGCCTCCTCTGACGAGCCGCCACTGAATCCGAACCACTCAGACAGAGACTTATAATAGAAAACTAGTGAAATTTATCCTATCTATCTTGTAAACCGACAGTGCTAGCCATCCAATCACAATATGAATCGTATTAGATGTGATTCGTAGAGAATTCTGAAAGAATACAAATCAGAAGAGAGTGAAAAACGAATGTGACTTGTTTAAATTGCCAGTTAAGTTTGTGACGGCAGTGTGAACGTGAAACCTACAGGAGGCTGTGGGCTGACCAACTTAGCTTGAAGTATATTAAATGTTTGTTCAGGGACAAACGACGTACGACAGATCGTGAACGCCTGACCAAGGACCAGAGATGTGCATCTACGTGTAATCTTTAATTGTATACATCTACACGTAGACAATACGTCGACAATTCTAGCGACGTAGACAATGTAAACATTGTAGACAATGCATCTGAAAGTTGTAATATTCAACATAACCTAAATTTATTCCTTTGCAACTATTACATGTATTCGTATTCGTGAGCTCGGGTCATTATCGGTCTTTATATAATAAAACTAATAAAGCAAGTGTTCGTACATTACTAGACGAATGTCTGTCTTGGGTCTTGGGCGAACTGTCATATTTTTAAAATCGATGAACGCGCCATCTCACCAGACGGAGTTTTCTTTGGCGCTATTTTTAACAGTAACCAGTTGACAAATTTTGAACGTTTTGCCCTGCACAACTAATTTTTTTTTTCATGTAATCCCTAGAATAAAAATAAAAATCTCTAACAACATTTAAAATTCCCTAGTTCTAGGGATAAAATTTCGAATCTGACTTAAGTGAACACAGGTGTTTTCATTGTCTACATAGTCTACATTGTTACATGAAAAATGAAGACGTAGACTACATGATTGTTTACACGTAGAGAATGGCGTAGATTACTTGCGGTAGACTACACGCACATCCCTGCCAAGGACCTCACAGCCGAAATCTTGACAATTCCATGATTCTAACACTGATTAACTGTGACTGTTTGGAATAAAAATAATAACAACAAAGACAAAATTAATTGTCATCAAACACTTGGTGAAACAAGGTTTAATAAAAATATAAAGTAAACACTTGGCTATGTTTCACAAAATTCAGCCTCCAAGTCACCTTATGAAGGCATCGTCAGAGGCTGGCCAGCACAGTTCAGTTAGTAACCATAGACGCGTTTTGTGAAACATAGCCAAGTGTTTACTTTATATTTTTATTAAACCTTGTTTCACCAAGTGTTGGATGACAATTAATTTTGTCTTTGTTGTTATTTAAATTGCTATTGCGTAGCTTTCCCATTTTTTCGGTAGATGGCATGACCAGTTCCACAAAACTTCTCATGTCATCTTACTAGTTTGTTAGAGATCTTATTCTCTGCTGGCACAGTTCTTCATCACCAGCTTCTTCACATGAAGTTTGTTCTAGGTGAAGAAGTGAGTTATACCATACTGATGAGCTCTAATAAGAGCGAAACGCGTGTATGGTTACTAACTGAACTGTGCTGGCCTGCCTCTGACGATGCCCTCATAAGGTGACTTGGAGGCTAAATTTTGTGAAACATAGCCAAGTGTTTACTTTATATTTTTAATAAAAATAATGATTAATTATTTAATTACGTAACTAATGTAATGTATTTTTTACCGTTTAATTTAACATCCTGTATAGTAATTTATATAGTTGAATTAAAGTCTCTTTTTCTGATGAAGTTCTTAGTCCAGTTCTTTGCGAACAGAAAATGATTGAAATCAGTAAGTGGTGAAAATAAATAGTGTTCGAGTTGCAGCAATGTTCAGTGTTAGAATGTGACTATATCACCGTAATATGACGTGTGGGATCGATTATTCGGCATTCGCTGCGGCTGCGAACGAAGAGCAAAAGAGGGATTAACTTTTTCACGGCGAACAAAAGCTCCAATATGATTTATTCCACGTGTGAATAAGGATTTTAAATCTCTGACTACATTTACATTTGTAGCCAGTTTCAAAAGAAAATACATTTTGCACGCTGAGTGGTGAGTGCTAAAAATATATTACTGAGATTACAACATTTTTGAGTTTGTGTAGTGTACTCGTGTAGGTATTTTCCAATTGAGAACGAAGATGTAATTCTGAAAAGTAGGATGATACATGGATGAGACGAGAGACATTCCACTATGTTCGCTAAATAAGATTAGTTTAAGTTGTATAGCTTTTATGTACATTCTTCACATTTTTATTTCGGTCCAACTCAATTTTCTCAGGTTCTACAATCCCTCTTTCAAAAGCGAAATTTCTATTACTTCAAAAACATAATTAATCATTCGTTTTTCCTAAAACATTTACTGAACATTTATTCATTCATTTCATCCCTTTATTAATTTCTGCCCATGGGGACACTAAGCATGCCAGTGGGCGACAGGGGACGATATGCATGACAATGTCGCACTAAATATTAAAATATTATTACATATTTTTATGACTTAATTTATACAATTAGTGCAGTGTTCGTGAAATTGTGGTAAAAATACTAGTAGTTCTGGTTCATTTAATTATGGAAAATGTTCCGATTTGTGAAATTATTTATGATTTCTCCTTTTCAGTTTATCAAAAAAAATGAAGTATTTACAAAATAAACTATTTTTATTTGAATTGGAGTTTCAAAATATCCTCACTTTTCCTGCTGAGGCGTTATTACTAGAGATGGGCGAATATCATCCGCGAATAGTCGAATGCCGCGAATATTGACATTATTCGATATTCGAGATTTTCGAATATTAACGTCAGTATAGCAAACATTCGAATACCTCAAATATCGCGCCTTATGTTGACCTCAATTTTTGACTATGTTTTTATTTATCATTTGTACATAAACGTAACGCTATTACAATACTTTGAAGTTATTAATAACAAAGATATTTTGTTTCAAAACCATGAAGACGTACTATATTTCAAATTTGGTTTTCGCCAACATCAGCCTTAAATTTGAAGTTTTCGTCTTTTTCTTTTTTGTTTGTACTTTTTAATTTAATTTAATTTTATCTTAACAATTTCATTCAAATAATAAAAAGGACATAATTAAATAATTATTAATAATAAATAAATTAACTTTTAGGAGTATTCGAATATTCGAGATCTGATTAATATTCGTATTCGATATTCGATTTCGAGAATTTTGATATTCGCCCATCTCTAGTTATTACTAAAATTACAATCAACTTGAAGTTTTTCGAGCTTAAGATATTTAAAAGATCAAATTGAACATTGATTGGTAATAGTTTAAACATTAGTTTTCAAGTTCTGAATTGAATTATTGAAAATATAAAATCATAACTCCTTCGGACTTCATAATGACTAATAAAGTTTTAGACAAGATATAAAAATTATCTAGTTTTAATTAGAATGCAGAGTTGCTAATTAGTGGCAGCAAAATACTTGAACAAACTTCGTACAAAAAATCCATTAAAAAACTGCAATTAATTTGTCGATATCGAAAATTGCTTTTAAAAAGAGTGGTTAAGCATACTGACCAAAACACCACGCTTCTATGGATACTGGAAATTATTTTAGATATTTTTAACAAAATCATTTTTAGAATATTAACTTATACCTACAAAAGCTTCCGTAATTAAAAATTCTTAGCGAATGATATATTGCGTATAAATCAATATTAGCCAAAATAAATACATTATCTGCACAATTTTGCCATTGTGTAGATAACATGCAACCACAAACATATTGCGGTAACATCAATAATTTACACTTGATGTGTAGTTATCAGGGTTACTAGCGTAGCACAGGGAAACAAATATTTTTGGTTTTGGGAATTGAGTAGCTATGGAATTTCCATTAAAATCTAGTATTATCCTACTCGCAAATATCTACTAATTAGCATTACTAAGAACACTAATGAACCTGTATAAATTGTTCATTTTCTGCCTTTAGGATAATAGGAACATTTATTTCAACATTTGGTAATTAGTAAACTATTATTTATAATCTGTATTATCATATTTGTTACACAAAATTCATTGTTATTATTATCATTGTTATAAGTAAGTATAGTGTAAGATGTACATTTTAGTGTTATGTAAGTCAAATTTCGTAACCAGTCTTATCACCAAAAATTATTTAAAATTAGTGTTATAAATTTCTAAAGTGCTCTGTAAGGTGTTGTATTAATTATCAATTTCAGCTCGCGAGTTTTAGATACTTTATTCTCAGTTACAGTTAAATAATGTAGTATAAAACTGCGGCTCGGTGTGTCCGGTAGGCCCAGGCCCGATTTGGGCTGTAGCGCCACTGATGATGATGATTCTCAGTTACATATTTTTGTTACTGATTGTGCATGTTACAAATAACTGTCAACTCACCGTTGCTCAGCGCACATTGTCTTGCGTTATTTACATCCACATGATTGCCGTTACTGTTTGCTTGTAATTAGTCCTATTATAACGCAACCAAACTATCGTTTAAGCTTCAAATGCCACTCATTAACTGTAAGGCGTGCAATTTAGAAATTAATATTGACGAATCGTTAATTCTATGTATATAATTTCATGTCTTTTCAATCATACGCAGATAAACCTGGTCTTACAAAACTATTCAGTTTTATTTATCTCATAAATGTTACAGTTTCATATTTAATAACTGTCGGTCTACTGTTAAACGAAAAAATCAACTCCTTTCAGTTGAAGAATTTACTTCTGGAAAATTAAAAAACATTTCACAGCAGAAAATATACATAAGGTACATCTCTTAACATACTGTGATGTCACCCGAAACAAGGTTCGTCAGTTCGAATCCGCCTGTCGACAATGTGTGATTTGTCGTAAAATATAAAATGCAGTTACATGTATTTATCACACTCGGGCGCTATAAGTTAGTCACTTATACGTCTTAAATAATGTAGCATTCGACTACGAAAACCGGCAGTACGGCAGTGTAAAAACTGCGGCTCGGTGTGTCCGGTAGGCCCAGGCCCGATTTGGGCTGTAGCGCCACTGATGATGATGATTCTCAGTTACATATTTTTGTTACTGATTGTGCATGTTACAAATAACTGTCAACTCACCGTTGCTCAGCGCACATTGTCTTGCGTTATTTACATCCACATGATTGCCGTTACTGTTTGCTTGTAATTAGTCCTATTATAACGCAACCAAACTATCGTTTAAGCTTCAAATGCCACTCATTAACTGTAAGGCGTGCAATTTAGAAATTAATATTGACGAATCGTTAATTCTATGTATATAATTTCATGTCTTTTCAATCATACGCAGATAAACCTGGTCTTACAAAACTATTCAGTTTTATTTATCTCATAAATGTTACAGTTTCATATTTAATAACTGTCGGTCTACTGTTAAACGAAAAAATCAACTCCTTTCAGTTGAAGAATTTACTTCTGGAAAATTAAAAAACATTTCACAGCAGAAAATATACATAAGGTACATCTCTTAACATACTGTGATGTCACCCGAAACAAGGTTCGTCAGTTCGAATCCGCCTGTCGACAATGTGTGATTTGTCGTAAAATATAAAATGCAGTTACATGTATTTATCACACTCGGGCGCTATAAGTTAGTCACTTATACGTCTTAAATAATGTAGCATTCGACTACGAAAACCGGCAGTACGGCAGTGTAAAAACTGCGGCTCGGTGTGTCCGGTAGGCCCAGGCCCGATTTGGGCTGTAGTGCCATAGGAAGAAAATTGACGAATCAATTCGTTGCAATTTTTGTAAAGATCCATGCACCATGTGGTATCGAATCGGCTTGTGAATTTGAGAATCCGGGTTTGAGTCCCTTAGACGACAATTTCCACCACGTTAAAAAAATGACACCTCCTCCATTAACAGCTTTGAAGGCCTTAGAAATATATCACTTATCGAGATTTGCTTCGGCAGAGTGCCACACCTAGTAATGGGTAAAAGGCGTGATGATATATTTATGTATTTATCTATAAAGCTATTAATTAAAGAATCTAGTTGGATTTAATTAAAATATAAGTATGTATGAATTACAAATTTTAGTATTAGTAGAATATCTGTAATTAACATATCTTGATTTTTCTTCAGCGATGTGTGTAACCTGATGTTCGCTTGGTTGAGTCGTCGACGGAGTTTGAGTTAAAGGAGTTGGCTTCTGCAATTTTCGTTTCGGCTCGAACTGTTGCTTAGGAACTCGATGTTGGATTGAAAATCGGTGCTCTGACTAACGACGGCTAGATTTTTTGTTAATCGCAAAACTATATATCTATATATTCTCCTAGAATTTGATTAAGTTACCTTAAGCCAGCACTTTATAACTGATAAAATATTTGTATTATGAAATAAAGGTGGTGTCTCTACATAACTTACATATTTTGTATGTTATATTATTTGTAACACATTAGGTGTATTTGGTTTTACCTGTTGGGTATTAAACAATATTCTGTTTTAAAATTGTGAAATTGGAATACATGTGGCGCCATCCTTTTCAAGCTTTCCGAACTTTGACTAGAATAGTTGCCACAGGAACCCAAAAATTATTTACAACTAAAATGTCTACGGTTCGTGGTTTAATACTCAAATGATTTTGAAAAAAATATTACTTGCGTTCCAACCCCCAGGTATTGGATTAGTTTACCGTGAAAACAATCAAGACATAATTAAACATATACATCTCACGAACTTGGACGAAAAGTTAGTGCATAAATGTATTGTAATAATTTTTCGTAACACATTCATGATTTTAGCACTAACATCCTCGAACTAACAAACAAAATACTTGAAACTGAATCAATAGAGATTCAGTCTTACAAAAATCTTATCCAAAATGGTATTTTGAAAATACAACAAAAGTTAATAGAAAAAAATAAATTCAGAAAATGTCAAACAGCTCTTCTGCATTTTTTACCAGTGACGAATATCGCTGTAGATAATTCTGGAAACAAGTAAATTTGAAATGCAAGTATTTTAGAATTGTTAGTAATATAAATTGATAGATGTGTTACAGGAAGTTACGATCAAACTGCAAGAATTTGGGATTTGAACACGTGTGAACAACTACATACTTTAGAGGGCCATAACAGTGTTGTATTCAGCGTCACTTTTAATGAAAAAGGGTATGTCATTTTTATTTTATTATCAGTACAGCACTGTATTTGCAGATCCCGATAGAAAGCATTTTTACTTGAAATAGTTACATACATACATAACAGCACGCTATGTTCCATCAAATGCGGTCTCTTCTCTCGTTCACGCTACAAGCTTTTAATCAAATCCATCCATTTATTCTCAGGTCGTCCATGCAATCTTTCATTACTAGTTACTACCTACCTAAATGCCATCAATTTTTAAAAATCTAAAAGTAGTAACATTGTTCCTACCGATTTTAGTGATAAAATTCTTACTGGTTCTTTCGATAAAACCGCAAAACTTTGGAATGTGTCTACTGGTGAATCCCAACAGACTTATTGGGGACATTCAAACGAAGTAGTTAGTGCCCAATTTATACCCAATAATGAGACAGCAGTGACAGCATCAACAGATGCGACATTGCGAATATTTCAAATTGAAACCACACAAGAAATTAAAACTTGTACGGGACACACAAAAGATATTGTTTGTGTACAAATAGATAAAGATGGAAAATTTATTGCATCGGGGTCTTTCGATAAAACTATTCGAATTTGGGACACCAGAACTGGATCGTAAGTGAGATACACTTTATTAGCACTGACAATGTATTTGATTTTAGTAACACTTTGGTGTATTGACTGATAAAGTTCGTATTTGTTCGGGCAACTTTTCAAGAATTGTATTTCGTACTTTGTTTAAACACAGCACTTTATGCTCATTAAAAGTCGCGCAGAAATCTTGAAACCGGAACTACAATTGAAAAACTTTATTGAACAAGTTACTTTTCATGATTTAAATGTTTAATTTTGCACCTTTGTCCTTGTTAAAGAACTTATTTTTAACATCAATATTTTTACGAATAATTTGTCGAACACAATAGCTATTATATTATTTACATCATCATACTTCATAGAAATAATAAATTACTTACCGTTTGCCTATTCAGTTGTATCCACGTATTGTGTGGCCATGAAGCTGAAATCAGTAGCTGTAAAATCAACAGCGAAGGATCTATGCTAGTTTCTGGTTCATTTGATGGACGAATCATTGTCTGGGATTTGCGAAAAATGAAATACTGCAAAATGTTTCCTAACCAGCCCACGGAATCGCAAAAAGTACGTGCAGATACAAAATAAATAAACTGAAGAATTGTTATTGAACAAAATATTGGCAGCAAAAGCTGTAGCACAAAGCAATTCTTTTGTAATTGCAGATCCTGGATGTGGATTTCCACAACAACCTTATTGCCGGCAGTACCTCCTCTGGCACCGCCTATATTTTCTCGCTCTCCGACCACATCCAGGAGCTCTCTGGACACATGGACGTCATCTCCAAGGTATGTTTCAGTCCCACATGTGCAAACGAGGTGGTAACATGTTCTGCGGACCACACGGTCCGGGTATGGGATCTGCAAGGATCGCAGACTCGAAGTTTGGTATTGCCACACCCAGACGAGGTGTTCAGCGTCGCGTACAGCAGAAGTGGCGAGAAAATAGTTAGCGCTTGTAAAGACAACGCTTGCAGAGTGTGGAAGAAGTAAAGTACGTCATTAAATTTATTATAATTGTTGTATTAGGGATTTTTTGTGCATTTCATGATTTTTTTAAAATTTTGATTGAAGCAGAAACTAATTAGCAAATACCAGAAACTGAAGATTATTTTTTGTTTATTAATGTAATGTTTATTATCTTCAAACGTGTTATAATGTCTGTGTTGTAAATAAGAGTATTTGAGGAATGTTTGTATAATAGTTTTGAAAGTATGAAATGCACAAACTACGCCCAAATAATACATATCATAATAAATTAATGAATTGTGAAACTGATCGAAATTGATTCTCATAATGTTTATTAAATACGAATGCACTGCTAAAAAGTATAACCCACAAACAAAACAAGTCTTTCTAGCATACAATCATTATTAGGCTGTTAATAAATATTGATACAAATTTTTCCTTACAAAAACAGAGTACTCAACCCACTAATCTGGGCTACATAACACCACTTAACCCAGAAAACATAGACATAATATACGCGCCTATCCTATTGGACAGCGTGTGTACTATGCAGCAAATATCCACATATTTTACATGTATTGTAATTGTAATCGTATGTTGTAATTGGTAAATGATTAATTAAGATTTCTAAAACCATCAGTGGTGTCTCGAGAACTATAAAAGCAAACAGCTTGATTCCTAAATGATTTGAGAGGATACCACCAGTGAGATATGTCGACTTTTGTGGCACAATTTCAACATGGACAAGTTCTAGAAATACCAATGATGATTATGAAAATCTGACGGAGCTGTAGGAATAGGTTCGCTACACTCTACGTTACGGTAGGGTGCAGGACGGGGAGGTTGAACTGGACAAAAAAATAAAGTCACGTAACTGATACTGATATATACAAATCACACTTGTATGCTAACTCACAAGCCGCAAGGCGAACGCAGAAGCCATAGCCAGGCAGAAGCTGACCGTTGGTTCAAACTTGAACAGTTAGTACTTTACATGCGCTACGGTGAGAAGTAAAAATTCATTTCAATCTGTTTTCTTAAAAACCAGACTACAATTACTTTACTTTAAGACGGCTTGACGTTCGTATTAGTTAACATCTCATCTATGATGCTGACATTTGATAATAGTAACATGTTTTTGATCTTATGAACTTTAGAATTGCGAGCTATAAAAATGTTACACGATGTTAAAATATAATCTTTATCCACAGTAACGTAAATGTAAGATCACATCTGAGATACTCAAACAGTAATATCAATTCCTAAATGTTATGACATACAGTACAAACTAGTAAAAGTAAAAACAACAAATACAAATTCGTTTCTTATTCATTTGGCAGAAATTCTTGTCTAAGTTTGGCATAAATGCGATATATCACATACGATACGATACGAATACCAAAGTAAGTCTAAATATACATATGATGATCCAGAAGGTTCTTCTGAATCAGCCAGTATAGTGCGCATAGGAACAATAAAGTGAAAATAAAATAGTAACTAATAATTTTAGATGTGTGTCAATCTGAGGTAGACTGTTCTGTTCATCTTTTATGCCGAATGATGAAAAAGAAAAAATTTTCTGCCAAAATTGAAATGAAATCAACAACAGTTTTGTATGGTGTGTTTGTTTGTTTTGTTACTTATGAAACATCCGTATATATGTATATATGTATTTGTGCACTATAATAATATATTTAAATAATATCTGACAGGATGTATTATTGATGTTGATGGCAACAACACATTGTAAATATTGACACAATGAATACCTTAATCAACCTATAAATACAAAAAGAAATTTACATGCTAGATATAAAACACATCGGTACATGAGGTCATTGAAAATATAATCAAATATCAGAGCTATTCAGTATCAAATACAAATGCAAATACCAAAAGCGTTAAATCTTATCTGCGGCTAAAAATTCTTTTTCAAATATATACAAATAAGTTTGTAATAAATTGCATTTTAAAATAAAAATGACTAGATTTCAATTTCATCCTACTCGGAATAGCTCTGATAACAAGCACAGTCAACTCAAGAGTGCTATTCAAATACAGTGAGTTATCAATGAATTAATTACATATTAACAGATCAGTTTGTGCATACGCGTAACATATCAGCAGACGTCACTACAGGATATCACCCACAATTTATATAAACACTGAAACAACTCATTCACTTGACTCATTCATAGTAGAGTAAAGTTAGATTATGTTAGAGTCCATAAGTAAAAATGGAATGATTCTCTTTTCTTTCTGTACTGTACAATACAATCTGATAGCTATATCAAATAATACTGGACAAAATTCAATTTTATTTCTACCAAACCTGAATCTAGAGGTATGGTACATGATAGGTTTGTATTGTATTGTATTGTTACGTTTATTTTATATGTTGACATCGTCTATATTTGACATGTACTGATACTGACTGACTACCTGAACAAGTTCAGTGTTGAAAACATTGAAATCTAGTTACCATGCAAGCAGTTTGCCATTTACGCTTTCACTCACATTCGAAACCAACACGCGCTCTGTATCTGTTACAGTTCGTACCTACGAATCACACACTCTTGTTTTCCCAAAACTTTCAAAACTATCTTAAATTAAAAATAATCAATCGTGATTTGATCTTTGTCTTAATTATTTGAGATTTTCATCTGTCAAATATATTAAAAATAAAATATAATAAAATACAATCGATAGTAATTTTATCTTTGTCCATAAAACTAATAGATTAAAATTATTTCAGTATAAATATAATTATGAATTCTAGCTTATTTTTGAAAGTTGTGCGAATGTGAGTAAAAGTGAATGAATCAGGTCTATGAAGTGTAACAAATGCAATGGAACATGTACACAATGAACAAGCAATGTTATGTAAAATGTAATAATACCTAATCATAAGAAAAGAGTCTTCATGACAGCAAATCGCTGCTACAATCATCACATGAATGAAAAGATTTATTAATTAAATACTACGTTGGCAAATACATAGCAAACAGTCAATATAAATCTTACCTATTAACATGTGTTTCTTATTGTGACCGTATAAATTTTAAATGCTATTACATAAAAGTTTTTACAAAACTGTAAAACCATCAAGGCCTTCTCAACGCCAACAAGACAACGGATAATCGGGGTAACGAAGATGGACGCTACTTTCTGTGTCGTGTATATACATACCACATACGGGACTTAGACCATGACGAAGGCCTCTTTACCGCAGAAGAGGAACGGGTACTGGTCGATCATGGTCTGCACGATGTCCTCGAGGAACGGCCGCATCTGTTCAAAGCGCCCCATGTCGCTGAACTCGATCGGCAAAAGCGTTGGCCACCAGCAAATTGCCAAGTTCTTGCTGTCCATGCTGTTCAGTTTTGAATTCTCGGCCACCCTGTATTAAAAATATTGACATCTCCATCCCATTCATTTTTTTCATCTTCTTACCTGACAAAGTGTTGGAAAATGAATTTCAGCACCTCAAAATTGACGGGCGGTAGCTTATCCAACATACTCCTCAATGCCAACAATCTGCAACTTCTGTCGGTCTTCACCTCCAGATTGCCACTGGTGGTGGACATTGGCTTCAAGCGTGTCCCTGCAACACAACCTAAACCCAGACACTCTCCCTACATCTACCAGATGTCAAACACTCACCCGCGATGTCCTCGAGTTCAGCCATGACATCCTCTTCGAACAGTGGAGGCAGACGCTTGCTGAAGAAGTCTTTTAGAGCGGTTGCGACGGCATTCACCGGAACGTCGAGCTCGTGTATTCGTACGTTAGGATCTATGATTAAAGATTATTTATAAATTTTCATAGTTTTGAGGATCGGGTTTAAAACTTTTACCTTCATCGAATTTTTGAAATAATAAGTCCACATGAGCTCTATTTCCGGGGACTCTGTACAATCCCTCGGAATCCAAGCCTTCGTTCTCGATGAATTTTACACACTTCTCCAAAAATAGTGGCACGTAATTCTTTTCCGACTAAAACAATCATTAGTGTTAATTATAACAACTGCAATAAAAGAAAAATCAATAGTGCCTCTACCTGAATGAAATCGGCGATTTTCAGTGGAGCCCCGCTCGAAACAACGCATTTCTGTTTGTGTTTCTGCTTCTTCTTCTCTCTTTCACGTCCCTTATCACCAACTTTACGCAATTTCTCCTCTTTCAGTCGACGTTTCTCTTGTTTCTCATCGTCCTTAGCCTTCTGTTTGTCTTTCTTACGTGCTAGTTTTTCACGATCAGCCTCTTTTAATTTCGGCAGCACTCCAAACTGAAATCACACGTTGTTCGCATTACAAGTACGAGGATTTGAACCCAATAAGAAAACTAACCATAGGAGAGTTATTGTCTCGAGGTGAAGACACATCCAAGCTTGACTCGTCGTCATGGACGTTGCCATAAGAATTTAATTTACCTACAAAGATTTAAATCTTATATTAGACATTTTTATTGTGTGGGTTTATATTTCTAGCTATAAAAATTCTTTTAGACGCATAAAATAATTTGGAAATGTTTTGATAATGGAAAACATATATAATTTTACTGCTAATGAAATATACCGGGTGACCCAGTTAAAAGGGAAGAACATTGTTTTTTTATACAGCTGTTCAACCATGGACCACCTAGTACATTTTGTTTTGTTTTGTTTTGCAGTTACTCGTTACTTACTTGGGAACAATTCCGAAGAATTCAGCTGTATATTTAAATTGTGCGCATTGTGTAGTTCGGGAGGAATAGAGACACTAGCTGGAATCGGGGCGCGTTTCTTCAAACTAAATGTACGTTTTTGGAATCGCATGCGACTGTCATGTGTGCCCGGGTATGCCTCAATGTCGCTCACTTCGCTTGACTCCGAATTCGAATCACTTGGAACTATGAACATTACACGGCATATTTTAATTGGTAACCGGTAAGAAAGGTAAGACTTTGTATTGTCATTTCAAAATAATATAGGTAGAAAAATGTCACGATTTCACGTCGATAAAATATATTTCCTTGAATTACTTAAGTATCTATCATCATTTACCGAATCATTCTAAAAATCATATACGGGACGCTTGAAATTAATTTTAAATCGATACTTGTAAGTTTTGTAATGTCGCGAATACATATTGAAATGAAAGATGTTTCTTCTTACCGTTAGCCTTGTCTGTGTCCTGCTCGACGTTAGCAGCAGCATGGACTCCGGAGGGCACGCTGAAGTTCTGCAGTTGCGGCACACGGGGTGGCTGCACAGGGATGGCGGTGCGCTTTTTGCGCGGTCGTTTGTGCGTAGCTGACTTGCGGTTCACCTTGCAGTACACCTCGGCTGCGCGCTGTCTCCGCTCCAGAGAGCTCCACTCGCTGTCGGTGTCTGAGTAAGCTACCGAGCACCAGGTTAGTTGCAGTGACGCTACCAGGCTATGGCTACGTTGGAGTAAATGATATGCGGTTGATTAATTATTGTGCAGAGAGTGGGTTAGTCACAAATTCGAACCCCGAATCCTCCAATTTATATTTTAAATCCTTCAATTCGTATCTATTCATCCGAAAATAAAACCAAATGAAAACCCTTAAATAATCCAAAAAATCTCAACTAAAACCACAAAATTTTCTACTCTAATTGAGTAACAAGAATATAATTTATACATACTTCGTATCATGCTGTTTCCACGAACTCTAAATGCTGAAACAGATTCTACAAACATTTTATCTACATTCATAATTCATTTATTCCTCCCAGTTGAAATGATTCGTTCACCCTCAACCATATGATTCATTACATACTCTTCATCATATAGAATATGAACACTGAACAGTGCTTAAATGAAAGAAATGAGCTCCAACGTAGCCATAGCCTATGAAAAGAACGTAAGCTCGGTAACTTACAGGGTTGTCCCTTCTCCCGCCGTTGTCGCAACTTACTTTTCCCGCTCACAGCGTCCTGAACCAACGTGTACATGTAATCCGCGTCCCCGTGTCCATAAACGTTCTGCACGAGATCTTTGACCTGTGGGAAGGAACCGTTAATAGAGTATAGTTACCAGTCATCGGGTCAGTATCTCATGCTTTGAGTTTATTACTTGTGAATATTCAGAACCTAAATCGACAACTTCCGGTGTAGCGAGAGGCGCATGTCCCAAAGAAGTATTACTAACCCTAGATTCTTTTCCGCCAACATTCATACGAGCTATTGCTTCAGTCACTACAGAAAAATTCTTCAGATTGAGTTTACCAGGTTGCTGAAAATTAATGTCACTACTAGTAACATTCTTTGCCTGTACATAATATTATGAATTAGTGAAGTGAATTTATTATTTTCCATTTTTCACTGTTATTAACATTTTATCTAAAATATTCAAAAATAGGAATAATTGAAACAAAAATCTACAAGTACATATCAAAATCTACAGACACTAAAAAAATGCTAAATTCTCAATAATCATGAGAAATAAATGTAGCAATTTCTTCTTCTGAAAATGTTAATAACAGAAATTGAGTTGAAAATGATAAATGCAAAATGACTAATCTGAGTAACGATTACCTTCAACGTTTGCGAAATACCCTTTGGTCTAGATTTCGGAGCAGATACATGTCTTGTTCTACCCGTCGTGTAGGCATGTTGCCCATGACTGTTTAACCATGTACCGTGTAGTGAGCCAGGAATTTCACATTCACCATCTACAATCAGAAATACATGACCATCCTTCTCCAAATCACTATACAGTCACTGCAACACACAGCTGCGAAACGTCCTCATGCCACGAATAGTGCCGCAAACATCAGTAGCAAAATAGTCACAACAAACAATTGCAGTGGCGTAACTACCATCCCTGAAGCTCCCCTTGAAATTAATCATTACTTTCCCCCTGTACCTCGTCCTCCGTATCTATCGACATCCGCAATTGCAGAGCTGCGCACCCAGTAAAGACTAAATAAAATTTACGCTAGTTACGCCACATAACAATTGCTAAAAAAATAAAAACTGAACGGTGTCCCCAAAAATTTGTCACCTATCCGAAATCGCAGTTAAGCTTGTGGTTGTGTCGGAAGAATGAAATAAATCGAACTGAAAAGCTGCGTTTTCCAATAAAAATGATAAATGAAAGCCAAAATCACACACAAAACAACACTGAACGAAATAAAAGTGTAAACATGAATCACCTGAATCATGTGTTGCTAGTGACTCCCGAGATCCACTTATGTCAGCTATACCAATACACAAATATTAAAAGAACCTGAATAGAAATTCAAAATTGTATGCCTTTATCACGAATCACTACATCTAAGAAATTTTACATACTACATTATTAGTTAATGATGAGGAATTTCCCTCCTCACCATGTAAATATAATGCGACTTACATGTAATCTCATCTAGACTAGTCTGCGACGCAGACAACATTGGCACTCTCTTCGACTGCCTGATGGACGAGAACGGATGATCGGGCGGTGCCGGCTCCGGCGGCGTAGTAGGTGGGGGATACACTTGAAAACCTGCATGTAGAGGTCGGCCCTTACCGGTGAGGATGTCTCCGTTTTCGTTGCCATACATGTAAATGTGCGAATATTTGTCGCTGTGATCGCTGGAACTTAAACGTTCGTCCGGACCGTTGAGTTCGTAATTCTCGCTGCCACTGCTACATACATTTATTCAATCATTTACTTGAGAATATTTCATAATTTATTGTTTAGTTATAGTTGCGTGAAAGCGTGTGAACTTTTTTTTCTTAGAGTTTACTTTAAATTGTAATATTAGGTACACGAGAAAGTACTATGTCATATAAAAAGAAATTTAAACATTCCTAAATCCTTTGAAACTTGAAAAGAATGTTGAAGAAATAGATTCTCACCCATCATTGAGCTTCAAATGATAGCTCTCGTGTCTTGGCGGAGGCATAGGTCCATGTCTCGGCACGCGTTCTATTGCACCTTCGCCTCTATCATCAATGCCTGCAGGTTCCTCCATGTGGAACGCCTGCTCTATTTCCGGCTTCTTTTCCCAAACCTCCTTGAAGAAGGGCGTGTAAAAAGCAGCTACACATACATACAGACCATGTTGTTAAATACCGAAATTATGAATATGTATGACGTGTCAGGAAAGGAATGTTTGGCTCTTACTTTTTTGTTGACACGATGAAGTGGTGGTCATGAAGTGCGCGTGTAGTCTGTCAGCCGTGGCGTTGCCCTCGGTAATCAGCAGGTGACTCAAATCGTTGGTGAAGAAGGCATTGGCTCCTCCTGAGTCAGTCACGGCCATTATCTGGATCGGTAGGTTTGGAATGTTCATTGAAAACGCACTGAAACAGTCGTAAGCACTGATAAATTTATTATCGTTAATGAACTCGGTCAAATAATCTTTAAAAGATAGTTTTAATATTGTTGTTTTTAAAATCGCTTACTTCAATGTAGCCAATGACGCTTTCCTCTTTGCAGAGTACACTAGGACGAATCCATGCACCAGCTCATCCCTGAAGGCGTTGGCTCCGTGGAAGGACGAAATAATGACCTCCACCTTCCTCTTGGAGTCGCCGAGGAAGGTCTCGAGGATGATACTGCGCTCGCCTGATAGGAAGCAACACTGATGCGACAGCAACGGCGCCAAAACGTTCTCCACGGAAAACGGATCTCCACAGAACATACACATGATGATTCTGCAACGAACGTTAATTGGTGAGTTCCTGTTTTCTAGTTAGTTCAAATGCGGATTGTGAAACGTAAACGGTAAACCTTGAAATGATTATTTGCGAAATAATGATTAATTTGTAGTTCAAGCGACATTTTCAAATAATAATTATTAAAACAGTAATCAATACAAATTGTTGCAGTTGTTTTAAACTAACTTTCTGCAAGTTACAAAAAATATTTCTTCATTGCTAATCTACTACTTATATTTATTTATCGTTCAAGTTTTCAACTATAAAATATTTATATATCCAAAGATTTTTTCGGTATACACAAAATATTTGCTTCAAAACAAATAAAAATACAAATAAATAAATGTTAGAGAAATCATACCGTATGTCGGGTTCAACACACTCAATGACGGACTGATAAATGTTCAAAAATCCAGCACGATGATGAATACTTTGGACGAGTTGATGCAATGCATCGGACACTAACTGCTCCGGAGTAGTCTGATCCAGACACACATCCATGTATGGACACTGCAAACTGCACACAAAGATTCAAGATGTTACGTGTCGTCCACAGTTAGAAATTCAATCTTACCTATCGGCCAAACTCTGGCCGTCTTCGCGTAGCTTCAAGACATCCTTCTCTTCAATGAAAGAGTCTTGGAGGAACATTAGGACAATGGGCAACCCCTGAAACGGCAACTTATCTTCTTGTTCTAAATTCGATAACAACGTTTTCTCTAAACTCTCGCGGATATATTCGAACGATTCCGCGTTCGAATATACACAAAAACTACCATGAGGCACAAAGTCTGCAGTTCGGAACGAATTATGCGGCAAGCTAACGTCGCCCGTAATTATTCTGTAATCTAAACTGTATAACTGACAATCTACTTCGTATTCATCGTCTTCACACTGTGTCTGAAAAAATTCAAAAGTCAAAAACTGCTTATAAGGCAGATTCAGTTGTGTTTACTCTGATTTTGGCTGACAACTCTTCAGCCAGGCCATTTATCCCAAGTATAACAAGGTTGAGTTGATTATTGTCTGAGCTCAGAAGCCACTGGTTATTTCGGTTCCAAGATGACGGTCTGCAAGACATTAAATATCCAAAATGACCATATTATTTTCTAGTTTTACAATTAATAATAACACAATCCTTATCCACACTTTATCGACCTTTACGAACCATGCTTAATTCATATTCAAACACAATCAAATCTTTATCTCATTTAAATTCAACATGGATTTGCAGTTTCATATTTCTTATTTTGAATTTAAGTAATTCATTACACATATACATTCACAATTATAACATTCGTTGTCTTTTCGATTCTCATACTAAATGTTTATAAATTATTTTAGAGAAAAATATTATTTTTGTTTTTTATACCTGTGAGTTTTCGAAGCCAATATTCGCTCGATAAGAGCATCCATGCAATTCGGAAAAGCTGGGCAATGTTCTCGAATAGGACAATGAACAAATCCCAAATGTTGGAACAACATTAGCTTCCGATCTTGGTCTAAACGATCCAGTAACTTGTACCTAACACAAAATAAAATATTAGATATTTCGAAAAGTTTTCTCAAAGTTGCAACAACAAAAAGAGTTTGTAAGAAAGAGCAATAAAGTTAACTAGTTTAAAGAGATGACCATTTTTTTAAATTACCGCAAGAAGTTTATCTGTTCAGTTGTTTACAACTTTGTTTATACATGACAATATTGACCTTTATTGACATCGTACATAATGACAACTTGTTTTGATAAATGTGTGTGTAATGTTTATGTAAGAAATATGTACCTGAAATCATCTTGTAGAACATCTGTAATTTCTTTAATATCTTCTTGTGTAATGGTCCCAGTTGGTGTTATACTTTTAAAATGATAAAACAGATCTGCGTGCTCTAGAAGAAGTTCCTACAAAAATATAACCGATAAAAAAATGTCAGTGTGAGTAATATAATAGACATACTTGAAAATTGTGCTTGGCATTTTCAATAAGTTCCCGTTGGTGATTATCGTAAATTTGTTGGCAGTCATGCTCGGAAAGAGCCTCAAAGCATTCCCGTCCCATGAAAAGAACCCGAACTTCGGATAAATGTTTTCCCGGCGTAACATATCCAGTATCTTCCAGGAGCTGCTTAAACTGCTTCTTCCATCTACAACAAAAAACTGTAAGTCTCGATCACTTGAAACTAGTTAACAATTAGCTGTACCTTTTCGGCATCCTAGTGAGTTGCAAGAAACAAAAAAAAAAGTGTTAATGTGTTAGAAAAGCACAGATTAGTACCACCAATAATTAAAACACTGTATTAATACATACTCCAAACGCTTTTGTTCTTGTTGCAAAGCATTTACATGATTCTTATAAACCGTCTCGGCATCACTAGTGTCTAACACATCGTACGGAATCCGCGTGTCCTCGGTATCGGAGCTCAGCTCGCATTCGGTCCAAGGCATGTCTTCGGGGCATTCGTAAAAATATTGGGAAAAATCGGGATGAGATTTCAGGTACTGTTGAATGGATGGCCAGTCACTACAACAAGAGAAAAAAATCGTTTATTGAGTAAAATTTAGTTTAGTTTACAAAATTTTGTTAGAAAATCTAATAATATACCTGTCTGTGAACGTGTTGATGTCGGGAACCAGTTCGTGTAAGATATCGGGCAACATTTCCATGTAATGCGCAACCTTCTTTGCGAGCTGCTCATCTTTGAGTTTTTTAATATGTCGGCGGAAAAGTCGCTGGGTCCCATCCATACCAAATAACTGTACAAAGTAAATCCAGTCTTTATGTGCAGCGAGCTTCTTGCAAGTGTGAGACCAGAGGGCCCGACAATCAGTCACATGAGTTCGGATGAGCCTCGTAAAGGCTTCCGTAGCTGCGTCCATCATCTCTTTCTTGATTCTCGCTGCCTCTACGTATGGAATGACCTTTGATCGAATCTTGCTGCGATCGATGATCTGTCCTAGTAAAACAAACGGCAAATCTACGTTGATGTTTTCGTGCGCCGAGGTCTCCACCAAGGGAATCGCGCCCTTGTATTCCTTCCGCTGAACCAGCTTCTCAGCTTCGCGGACGTAAGCTTCGTTAGCATCGTCATTCTTTGTTGTGACGAGGACTACTGGCTTCTTAGTTTTAATCAAATTATTTAATATTGCGGCCACTATTTCTACTTGCTTTTCTAATGTCCGACTCGGTACAACGCTCACATCGAAAATACATACAAAACCATCGATATTTAATTTACCGTCGGGAAGCACTCGTTGCTCGTATTCTTTTTCAATACCTAATTGATTTTTGCAAATGTACATTAATTTTTCCGCCGAAGTAATTTTTGTAGCGGCGCATCTTTTTACATACGGCTCCATTTTACCACCTGCAAAGGAATTATCATTTTCAAGATTTACTTATGAATTTACAAATATAGAGGAGCCAATCTTTTATGATCCCTTGAAATGTGAACAAAATTTTCCATTTAAAATTAACCGCCAAGATAACAAATGAAATTGACCAATGACAATCAAGTAACCTAACAGATTTTGTTTTATGAACTGTCATTTGAATTGTGCAATTCTGCAGTTTAGTAAAAATAGTGTATAATTAACTAAGGTAAGCATTAAATTATATTCTGTAAAATCTTTTATTTGAAAAATCTTCTTAATTTTCACTGACACTAACTTCGATGACAGCATTTGAAGAATCAGTTATCTTGTTCCACTGCTGTCAAGTGAATAGTAACGATTTGACTAATTTGTAAATATTATTTGTTGTAGATGTTTTATGTAATGCGAATGAAGTATAAGTAACCATACCTTTGAAAGGTTGAAAAGATGCATCGTCAATAAATTCGGTTTGTTCTATAAGTTGAAACTGAAAATCAACTCCATCTTCAGACGGTTTAGTCGCTTCGCCCCAGTATAAAAAGTGATCATTATTAACAACGCGGCCACTGAAGTCGGTCTGAATAAACAACGAAGAAAAAAAAACAATCGGTAAATACAAGTTCATTAACACTAACAACACCTAGTAATTGACATACCTGGCTAAGAACGGATATGTGATCCACATTGTAATCATCAGCGAGAGATCGAATGAATCTGTTGCACAAACATGATTTGCCTACTCCTGCTTGGCCTTTATCCTTTTCCATCCCAGACAAACCGACCACAGCCACATTGACCGCTTTGACAGCTTCCACTTTACGTGCCATGCCGCCAAGACACCTGCTGCACCTTTTTAAGTTCCAATGCCTTGACGATCATGCATTCTTCGAACACACTAAATACACAAAAGAACAATCAACACAAAAACTTGACTTAATCACAGCTTGAAATATGAAAATGAAATGACACGACTCTATGTGGGCTTATGACAGGTTCACACTACACATTTCACACTTTATTTCAAAGCGCACATATTTTAGATACTACATACCTTAGCATGTGACATTACACATCCTTTCTGCCTCATGATTCATACTTGTCTTGGTGTTAAAATGTTGTTATTGGCAAAATATGACAGTACTCATTACACAGTTTCAGAACCTACACCCATGCAAAACTTTTCATGTTAACAGAATTGTTGTAAACAAAGTAAATATCAAAATTCGCGCAATAATTTTTGAATGTCAATCAAATCTCTTGATTAATTAGGAACATCGAAATAAAGCACTGTCAAATTTCGATAACAGGCGACCACCCACCGCTTTACTTGGACGCCATTTCTAAAAACAGGACGGGAAGGGAAAGAAGGGAATACAAACCAAGGGCAAACGTTCAATAGAATTCCATGGCGGCAAATCACGACATTTGTCTACTCATACTAAACCACATGAAACTAAAACCATTCTCTTTCCCTGATCACTACCTCGAATTCCATCAAAATCATGCTAAATATTCATGTCGGACTGTTAAAAATGCATTAAATTATGTTTCACAACACTAAATATCATTATTTATATTTTACTTTTTTAACCAGATTCAAATTTTAAAATAGACCCCTTCATTTTTTCTCACATATTTAAAATTATGACTGACAATAATTAAATAGTAATTAAGGAAAATACACAAATTACGTCAACTGTAGTTACTAAGCAACTATTTTTTCGTAGAAATATATATTATGTCATTAAATAATTTATTTTTCATTTCAATAAACTTTTTTTATTGCAATAACATTATTATACAAAATATATATAATATGAAAATAATACATGTATTTTTAACACACTTGTTTGGGTCCTGGGAATACAAAATGTGTAATATTATGATAAACTGCTCCTGGTCTCAGTATTGCATTCGGAAAGTTTGCCTATTAAAAAAATATGAATTAATTGTACATTTCAAACAAATTTATTGAAACCTACGTGATTTACAGCATCCGGATAGTTTTGTGTTTCGAAGCAGAAGGATCCATGCCGATTATACTTACAATTCTCCTTCCCAGTTAGTTGTTCATTCTAACATAAAAAAAAACAAGAAATATGAAGTATCAATTTTAAAAACACTGAAGGATGCAAACCTGAGGCTCATCTACAGGTAAGAAATTCGCTGTATAGAATTGTACACCTGGTTGGTTACTATAAATTTCTAAACTTCTCCCGCTTGGTTCATGAGTAGCTCTAGAAATCTTACAAATTATTACCTTCGAAAAAATATAATTCTTATTTTACCTGGCAATAAAAATGACATCATTATTTTTTGAGGTGTTAACACAATAATTATGATCATATCCTCCTCCTGGAACTTTATTGATAACATCTTTTAAAATTTTTGGAGTTTGTAGATCGAAAATTGTTCCCGATACGGGCAAAAACTCTCCTGTTTAACAAAAATAACACATTTAAATAAGCTAAAAAATAATTATACCTTTATATAAATCTGTTATACCTGTAGGAATGATTTCGTCGTTAACAGCAGTGGTTCTGTTAGCATTAATCTGAACAGTAGTATTATACACTTCTTTAGCACCCGCATTATGTCCGGCTAAATTAAAATAAGAATGATTTGTCAAGTTGACACTAGTTGGTTTGGTCGTGTACGCTTTGAAATCCATTTTGAATTCATTGTCATCAGTTAGTTCACATTTTAAATTTACTATTAAGTCTCCAGGGAAGCCCTCGTCTTTGTCTTTGGACAAATGACTGAAAATAACTGCTTTTCCTTGGATGTCGTGCTGCCAAACCACCTTTGACAAAGGAAATTAAAATTTTTATATATTTGACTGGGTGAGTCCAAAGTAAGTCAAGATTATCTTATTCTAAAGTACAGTTCTGATGAATTTGCAAAGTACGAATATATATATATATATATATATATATATACTTCACAGATTAATTTCTTGTGTGAATGAATCATATTCTTTACTTTATCAAACCCATTGAATCCTCCATGAAGTGTAAATGTTCCCCGATTTTTTGAAACTTGGTATAGCTGATCATCAATTTTAAATTCTCCAGCACCTATTCGGTTCGCCACACGTCCTATAGTGGCTCCAAAATAAGGGTTCAGTGCTTTCAAATATCCTGTAATCAAGTAAGAACAATTTAAAAAATATAAATAAACTTTTAGTGCAAATTTAACAACCATCTATGTTGTCGAAGCCCATAACAATGTCTTTAACGACACCCTGACGATCAGGAACTTTCAATGAAGTGATTGTTGCACCATATGTTATGACTTGAATTTGAATTCCATTTTTATTTTTCCAAGTAAAACGCCTAACTGGAATTTGCCAACCGGTGTTTTTATCCAAAAAAAATCCAAAATCGTCTTCGTAAAGTTTCACGCTTTTTGAACAATCGCCACTCATTGTATCGTTCATTTTTTACAATTTAGAAAGAATCTGTAATTGTAAGTATTTACAGAATGTATGTACTAAGCTAGTTTGTAGTATTATGTTTCTTTTATGATACGAGTAATTTGCTTTTATACATTTCAGTATTCGATAAGATATCGCGGTTTTTTTATCTTTGTTTAAATTTGGTATTAAAAACAAAAACAGACTTATGTTTACCTAATGCAATATCTGATTTGAAGGAACACAAATTTCTTTTATTATCATTTTTATCGCATTTTTCATAGAATAACTTTATCAGTAACATACATTCTATGCAATTTGATAAAATGATTATTATTTTAATTCATTTTGTGATTTATTTTAGATACTGTAAGTAAACTTCAATCAGAATTTTTAACTATTCATAAAAAAAAAAACATTAAAATATTTTAATTCCGTCTATACTTTAATAGCATTGAAAGCTACTCAAAATTCATAATCAATAACTGTTGCGCGTATTCTAGTCTTTTTTTATAAAATAATTTAAACTCAGATATTATGGGAAAAAAATATGTAATACAAATATTTGATGTAGTAAATAATATTATCTCATTTCGAAGCATTAGCAGTCTTATTATATGTAATTATTGTTTACATTTTCATCGTCAACATAAATTAAAAAAATTCTATTATTGTACTTGGAACATTACTGCGTTCGTTTGTTTCACAAACTTTGCTGTGTAAAAATACCAACCATGACTCATGCCTTTTTACGATATAACTTACATTAAACAATTATTGCCATTTTGTATGTAGCTATTTAAGAATTTTTTTTTATTTTTCACTACGATCTTATAGTAAGTATCATGGTGTGTATTTTTTTAAATTTTTTGTAAATATACAATTTTATGTGTTGGTTTTGTGAATAAAACACATAATATGCATGTGAGATACAAATCTATTATTCTGTTAACAATTTTTTAAATAATTATATGTAGTTTATGACTAACACATCAGAATATGGAATACGGGCTTCAAACCCTCAATTGTTTTTCTCAGAGCTATGTTTCAATACGTTTACACTATTCTTAGGTTTTTAACTACATCTTATACCTTGTACGGTTTGTAAGATAATTTTCCTCTTGAATTTAAATTATATATATATAATATATATACTGTTTTTATGGAACAAGATATAAAACTTTAAAAAAATAGAGCAGATAAATTTATCTTAGGTTTCACCTCAAACTCCAGATACTTAAGAAATTAGATAAAATATTATAAATAGAATAGCTTAACTCTGTTTTCTTTTTTTTATACAAAAACATATTTACATTTTATATAAATATGTGTAATTATGTTTCTATATTGAAACTGAAAATTGCTCCTGGATCTAAGATGCTTGTATAAACGCAACATAATGCATATTACATTAATTATAGTTTTTTTTCCCCTCATTTTACCATGAACCTTGCCCCTATTAATTTTCACCAATTCAGGTTTTTTAAGACTGAAATGTCGAGGTTTAAAATAAATTCCATAAAATTTCGGATACAATTTTTAATTGTGTGTTGAAATTTTTGTGTTTTGTAAAGGATGGCAGCAAACCCGCGAAAATCAAAATGGATCGAAAAATTCTCCTTCAGCATAATAAACAACTTAGAACATTTCTTCAACAGGTAATAAAATAATTTACAGATGATATTTACGTAACTAACAATGACCTCATTTTAGGTTAGGCCAAGCCATTGCAAAGCACCCAGTGCAAACCATAGCCATTTGTATAGGGTTTGTGTTGTTGAGTTCTTTGGGATTTCTTCGATTCCGGCAGGAGAAAAACCCCATAAAATTATGGGTTCCAGAAAGTTCTGAATTTATACGGGATACAGAATGGCTCATTAGTACTTTTCAGAGATATCCAAGACCAGAAGCTGTTATTGTCAAAGCGGATAATGTTTTAGATCCTCAAGTATTATTAGAATTAAATTATTTAAATGACAAAGTATTACAAGATGATCTGATCAAATGGGATGACATCTGTTTTAAGTAATTATTTATTTGCTTTAGTCCCTGTGCACAAAATTAATACTTTATTGTTTTAATATTCTACTCATGAGAAACGTTGATAAATTATTTTACAGGAGAGTACTTGAAACAAAAGAAGTAGAGAATGTAGTTCTTGTACATCATTTATTTCAAGTATTTTTCTCGGATATAAATGAAGAATATTTGATAACGGAAAAATCAAAAGAAGTAGAGAATATAGATTCATGCATCTTTTGTTTTAAGTATTTTTCTTTCAAATACACAAAAGTCAACTTTGAATCAATATGAAAACAATTGCATCATTTAAAATGATTTTATTTAGGGTACCAATGGTTAGTTCAACAATATCAGCAATGATGTTGTCAAAATCAAACAATTCAGCATCAGAAGATGCCGGGTCAGATCCAACCTTCATATTACCTTCATTTATCTACTGTTCTATGATTAACTCATTACATAAGGGATGTTACCAACAAAGTATTTTGGAAATCTGGAATTACGATTCCCTAAAAATTGCTATTCTCACTAAACAAGAAATTATAGATCAAATTAGTGAAACTAAAATTAGGTAAAATTAGTAATATTTTATCAGTAATAGAATTTAAATTATGCATTAAATTTGTAGTCCTGTTTCTGGACATCCTGTGAATTATGAAAAATTGTTAGGAGGGATTAAACGAAATTCTTCAGGACATATAGTTTCAGCAGAAACGGCTTTAATGATTTGGATGACAAATGTTGATTTTACTAAAGTTGACATGGATAAAGCAGGAAATGACATTGGCACTGCAGATTGGGTAATTATTACTTCATAATTTCTTTCGTACAAGCTCATCTCATATTTGTTCTCGTAACAAAGTTTCAATCATATCCATTCATATCTCTATTAAGTTTTAATATTGGTTATAGGCCACAGAATCGATTTTAAATTGGGAAGAAAATTTTATAAATGTTGTTCAAAATGAATCAAATTACTTGAAGCATATGGAAGTATTTTATGTTGCAGGACGAAGGTAAAATAAAAAAAAATTGTAAATGTTAAGAAAAGTAATGAGCTTGTGTTATTTCTATTTAAGTTTCTCTGATATCAGCGGATCAACAATATTGGGAAGTATTCCTACATTGATGATTGGTGTATTTTTAATGGTAATTTATATTCAGTTTGCTATTTCTAGACTGAATTGCATTGACGCTAAAGTAAGCACGATATTTTATTGTAATATTTTATTAAATACTCCCAATGATGATTTGTAAATAGGTTGTGCTGGGATTTTGTGGACTTTTCGGAATCGGACTGTCCCTTGTGGTAGCATGTGGTTTGTGTTCTTTGTTTGGAGTGTTCTATGGCCCTGTTCATACTTCACTTCCTTTCTTAATGATGGGTCTGGGTTAGTATTAAATATAATATCTTTAAAATAATGAAAATATATCTGTATAAGCGAGCTGTTCAACGAGCTTTAAGAGGTCCCATGCATGTTGAAAAAGGAGAATAAGTTACAATTATGTTCTCAGATAAAAATCAATTTTAACAATACAGTACTAGGAGTAAATAAATACGCATGAATAAAAATATTAATATTTGATTTTTTTAAATTAACAATACAAGATATACATATTTTAGAATTACAAATTAATATGTAATTCTAGGGAGTTTAGGTTCGAGATTATCTTAGACACATAACAGTTGATTTACTTTAAAAAATACTAATTAATATGTAAATACTTTTCGATTCTAAATGTAAAATAAAGATTACCCGCCGTCAAATCACGACCCCTAGAGACGTTGTAATGAGGAATCGAATTCGGGTTCACATTTCCACAGTTTGATGTTTACCAGATAGAAATAAAATTTAAAGTAAATTTTCAGGAGTGGACGATATGTTCGTAGTAGCAGCAAGTTGGAATCAGGTGTCTCAAGATAAGTTGAAATCTCCTATACATGAACGGATCGGATATATGTTACAGCATGCGGGTGTTTCCATTACAGTTACTTCGGTAACAGATTTTATGGCATTTTTAGTAGGATCTTGCACGGTAAGAACGCACATCAAACAGTATTCACATTTATAGAACAGTTATTTAATTTTAACTTGATTTAGAATAAATGTATTACAGTAATTTATTTTATTTGTAGATAATTCCATCTTTGAAATCATTTTGTATTTACGCTGCTGTTGGTGTTCTGACAACATATATATTTGTAGTGTCTTTCTTCACTGCCTGTTTTACTCTAGATCAGCAACGAGCTGAAGCATACAGAAATGGACTTATACCTTGTATTAAACACAAACCATATCAAAAGAATGAATTCAGCCAAAAACAATTTACGAAAAAGATTTTTCAATTTGTTTACACTAAATTCATTCTGACTCTTCCAGGAAAAGTATTTATTTAAATATAATGAAATTGTGTAGAGAAAGTAAAACTTGTATATTTTTTAGATTTTTATAATAGGTTTAACAGTAGCAATTACGGGTGTCGGAATTCAAGGAACAATAAACTTAAAACAAAAATTTGATCCTATGTGGTTCATACCAAGGAATTCGTACTTAAGTGAATTTGTTGAGAAACGAATAGAGTTTTATCCTGAAATGGGTTTCGAAGCTTCTCTACTCTTAGGGAAACTAAATTATACTGCAGAATATCCAAAAATTAATGCACTATTTCAGGAACTCGAAAACCAAACAGATATTCTTACAATTACCGATTCTTGGGTTCGTCCTTTTCAACGATATGTTAAGAAGAATTATAAGAAAGGTAAATATAAAATATTTTATAAATTAATTTTACGAAGATAGTGTTTGTTTTATTTCAGATATTAATAATGTGACATTATCAGAATATGATTGGAATTCATATCTATCAACATTTCTATTCAGTCCAAGAGGCGGAAAGTATCAAGCAAATTTTAAATTTACAAAAGAATTAGAATGTGGGTCGCCTGCCAGTGAAACACTTGTAAGTAAACAAAAATATATTATATTACATATTTAACAATTTTTTACCTTCATTTTTAGTTGTCAGTAATAAATTTCCGATTCCATTCATTCACTGGACCTGAGGAGTATTTACCAGCAATGCGAAAAGTACGTGAACTTAGCAAAAATGCAAATTTCACTACAGGAGACAAATTTGCTACCGCATGGGGAAAAATATTTGCCAGCTGGATGACGGATGAGGTAATAAAGAAACAGTTGTATGTTGTGTTGGTGAGAGAATGAAATAAATCTAATGATTATTCAATGTATCTAGGTAATCGATTATGAGCTTCTTCGAAATCTCCTCTTCGCATTAGTGTGCGTGATGTTCTGCACAGCAATTCTAATCGCCAATCTACAGATCTGCCTGTGGATCTTCGTTTGCGTGTTGTTGACCATGGTCAATGTTTGTGGTTGGATGCAGAAATGGGGCCTTACTATCGATATAGTGTCCTGTATTTGTCTCACGTTAGGGATTGGTCTCTGTGTAGACTATGCTGCTCACATAGGCTACACTTTTATCACAGTTACTGGAGAGTCGAAACAAGATCGAGCATTAACGACGGTAACGAGCATCGGGACTGCTGTGCTTCATGGAGGGTTGTCAACAATGTTAGCGTTATCCTCGTTGAATTATTCGGAAGCTTATACATTTCAAGCTTTCTTTAAAGTAAAACTTCTGTACAGCAAACTTAAGGTGTACGCTCCATATTAATATAATTTTATTTTCTAGATATTCTTGTTGGTGGTATTATTCGGGCAATTTTTCGGTATAGTATTACTGCCTGTGATATTAAGTTTAATTGGACCAAAATCTCGAAGAACTCATGAAAGTGTCCAACAGACAGAGCTCAATGCATACGCACTTTAAATACTTAAGATTAGTTAGTTAATGTTAAATGCTAAATAAATATTGTCACTTAATGATTAAAATAACAATATTCTTGACGTAATATTCAGTTTTCGTTCGAAATTGTCTTTTCAGCTCTTCACAATGAAATGTATGTAACTGAAATATTTATATTTTGATCAATAAATTTTAAAATTTTACAGAAAATAGTTTTATATATATTTATTTATTACATTGATTCTAATCAGAATTCTATGTAATATTTTATATTAATCATTTATTTCATGTCAACAAAACCATCAACATAGTAGTTTCCAATTAACTTTTTAAAAGTTTAAAACAATATACTAGTGAAAACTAGTTTATATTGAAATAAATTCCATTTGTACGTCTTTCTTGTCATTTTATCACTCAGATGCTGCTATTCTACATTTTTAATTATTGAAAATCTTATTAAAATACAATACCTAGAAGATGCTTGAAAAATTAAATGATTATAATATATGTATATATAACCATACGAATTGATATCGTGTTTTATATTGTCCACAACGTACTTTTAACTTTAGTAAGTTTATTTCTGCCTTATGAGAAGGCTTTCATAACTTAAATCTTTTCGTGGGTTTGATTTATTACTATAAATCAGCTTCACGAATCAATATCCTGTTTTTTATTGTCCACCATAAAACGCTGTCTTCCCGTGGGGCCCAACATACTGCGTACATAACCAGGAAAGTCTTGTAAGCGTTTCGCGCCAGGTTGAGGCGGTCCTTGTGTGAGCTATTATATAGAAAATGTAAACCGATGTGTTATGTGGCCAAATGATCGAATCACCAGTCTGGTCCTATGTGTCATAGAGGCCTAGACAATTCGATTGTTTGAACACTATGAAACGTTCCGAACAGCCGGATAGGTATGTAGGTGGAAAACCGAAAGGACGTGGGTACGATATATGATCAACGGTTTGTTAACACTTGAAAAGCACGCCTCGGTTACTTTATCGTAAATTCAATGCGTCTATTAAAATTAGCTACTCTTTGACAAAAACTGAAGGTAAAAGGCACGAAAGAACAAATAAACCATTATTGAAAACTACTGAAAAAACAAGAAGCATATGAATGTACTGCTTTGTGCTCTGAGTATCTGTTTCAGGTTCATCAGTCATCAAAATATCATTATGTACTTTTTTTAATTTTTCCGTCTATTTTATGTATCTAATACATCGTTTTTATATTTATAGAAACATCACAGAACCTGCAAGTATTTTCTAAGGCTTCAGCATCATCTTGGAGCAGCTGGTGTTCATACCACCGTCATTGGAGGTGTCGTCATTTAAGATCGGAGCTTGGGACATCATCTTGGAGCAGCTGGTGCTCTTACTAACGTCACTGGAGCTGTTATCATCAAAGATAGCGTCACCGGAGCTTGGATTATCATCTTGGAGCTGCTGGTATACTTATCAGCGTAATCGAAGCTGATATCATCGTGAACATCTTCTTGCAACAACGTCAGTAAAGCCGAGATCGAAGTCTACTGCTCTCAACATCAATGTAAGAAAATTGTAATATTTTAATTATTTGGGTAAAAGTCTTTTAAAATAATGTACAATAACTATCTTTACAGTATATTTATTATTTGTTTAATATTTATTTTAGAATTTATAATATAAATTCATTTTTACTTTAAAATAATAATGGTGAATAGTAGCCGACAATATGCTAGATATTTTTTAATGAAAAAGCTAGTATATTGTTAGCTAATGAAACATTGTGATACATTGTTAATTAGTATTAAGGGTGATTAACTATATTTTTCATTGTTGAAGTTTCCAGAATTATTTGAGACAAAAATATTTGAAGTAAAAGTTAGGTATAAATAAATTTGTATCACTTTTATTTTTAAAAATATTCTCCTACAATAATTTATAATAAATATAAATATATCATTACGCCTTTTACCCTTACTGGGTGTGGTACTCTGCCGAAGCAGATAAAAGCAGAAAATTAAAAATTGATCTCTCTTAATCGCTTCTTTTCACTAGCGTTCATTGTATTTTATAAATATAGTTAATAATTCTTTCCAATATCTAACATATTAGTTCTAAAGGTTATAAATAGGTAATAGAAAGTACTATCAAATTGTAATTTTGTAAATTTTAAAAATAATTTAGGGAAAACTGTTATTCCATGTTAACTGCTTATGTATATATATACCATCTGGTATAAAACCACCTTATAAGGATACTAAAAAAAATGATCTTTTAGTTGGAAGAATTTAAATTATAATTTTTTAAATATTATTTGTAATTGTTTCTAATTATTTTTTGTTGATTCCAGTCACAGTTGCGACAGCAAAGAAAACCGAGGTCCTCTACCAAATGTTTTGTAAGAGATTCCCTTTTGCGGATGAAGTCCGGTGCTTGCAAATGTTATACATCTAGGGGAGAAAAATGCATGATATTTTATGAGGTGTAATTTGTAGCCAGTGGGCGAAGCCCGAGAGCTATAAAATATCGAGGGAAAAAAGTATTCTTTCCCGAGGTGTGTATACTATTTTTTTCACAACCTAAGTAAGATTAAAAACGAAAAAAGTTATTTTAAAATATAATTTATTAATATTTTTTTGACATTTATTAATTTTAAAATTGTTAGTAGTCTGAAAAAAAAAATTCTTTCGGATCCCGCATCCGCCCACTCCCTCACATCTGACCGTTTTTCCCGCCCACATTAAAGGATGAAAATTTGTTTAAATGCAGTTCAAAAGATGGAGAATACAAATTTAAAAACCAATTTACTGGTTAGAAAGCAAAAATGTCAATTTTATTAATAAATTATTTTTTACTGACTTTAAAAATAAATATATTCTTTGTTAATATTAATTATACTATGTAGGACACATAACAATGTGTCCTAAGAAAATGACACAAGGATATCAGTATTTTGTACCTAATAACATATGAGAGTATTATATACAGTATCTTTCAATACTTCAAGGAAAAAAATAAATAAAAGAATCTACATGATATATGTATACTGAGTTTTACAAAATTAGCAAAATTATTCTCAGTTTACAAGTAATGCACATTTTAGTGCAACTGGTTTGATAGTTATTTCTAATATATTAATAATTAAATTATAATTATAAACACTAAAAATATTCATTTATCTGATGTATAATGAAAAAACTGATTACTGCAGTGTTTACAATTATAATTTAATTATTAATACATGGGAAGAAGTCTTTAATCGGTGGTAACAAAAATATATACTTTCTGTATCTGCCATTAATTTTTTCCTGAAGTATTCAAACTTTTCTATATAGTACCTTATTTTAACAGCTTCTGTCAAACAGATCAATAACGTAGTCTTAGTTTCGGTAGTGGCAGCACTGTGCAAAAGTTCACAGGAAGATACACAGTTTTGGTTTGTATTCAAGCTAAAGGGAGTTACGGGTACTTTAGAGTTTATTCAATTTAGCCACTAGAGTCTACTCTTGTATGGAAAATATGTATCTCTTTTAGCGTCTGCGCATAATGTAGAAACCGGAACCATTATTATTATTATTATTTAATAAAAAGTATAAAATAAACACTTGGCTCAGTTTCACAAAATTCAGCCTCCAAGTCACCTTATGAGGGCATCGTCAGAGGCTGGCCAGCACAGTTAGTAACCATAGACGCGGTTCGCTCTTATTAGAGCTCATCAGTATGGTATAACTCACTTCTTCACCTAGAACAAAGTTCACGTGAAGAAGCTTTTGACGAAGATCTGTGCCAGCAGAGAATAAGATCTCTAACAAACAGGTAAGATGACATGAGAAGTTCCACAGAACTTATTCTCTGCTGGCACAGTTCTTCGTCACCAGCTTCTTCACGTGAACTTTGTTCTAGGTGAAGAAGTGAGTTATACCATACTGATGAGCTCTAATAAGAGCGAACCGCGTCTATGGTTACTAACTGTGTTGGCCAGCCTCTGATGATGCCCTCATAAGGTGACTTGGAGGCTGAATTTTGTGAAACTGAGCCAAGTGTTTATTTTATACTTTTAATAAACCTAGTTTCACCAAGTGTTGGATGACAATTAATTTTGTCTTTGTTGTTATTTATTATTATTTGTTAGTTCTTTGCCATCGTCTCAAAATTAACATTTTGTACTTACCACAAAGTCTCGAAAAGCAGATATTTTCCTTAGCAGTTCTCGTAATCGAACTCAGTTCCTCTGCAACAAATTAATTTTTTAATGAAATATAAAACTCAAAGAGCGCTTGAAGAATTTTTGCAGTTGTAGTAGCGTAGATAGAACAATTGTCTCACGGGTGTAATCTCTCTGATTTTAATTTATTTTTAAAAACATGACTGCGTCTAATAGATTTAATTAAATTAATTGATTAATTTGATGGGCATAGTAGTAAATAAATAAATACTTAAGGTATTATTTTTCTGTTGCTGAATCCGCCTGAAATTAAAACTCAAATGTTTATGATTTCACGAGTTTATTTAAATTCTGGGAAATTCGGTCTTCACACTATTCCGTCGATGACGATGGTGATACGTTTATTGAGTTAGAATTCTGGTAGCGCCAGGTAATATCAAGAAAAAGTCTAAAATTATTATTCCTATAATGAATTCGTCGATAGCTATTTTAATATTCATGACGGACTTTGATGACAAAGATCGTCAGATCGAAACGAGTCGTGACGCTCATAATAATTATATTATATCGAATCTATTATCGGAATCACTATTTTCCGACTGACTTTATACTAGTTAACTTCAGAATTCTGCATAATCATTTTTATTATTTCAGTAAATATATGATTATATTTCATTAAAACTTATTTTACGACGACAATAATATAAAAAAAGACTAGACGAATTTGTCCATAGATTATCAATGTAAAGTGAACTTTATTGTATATTCACAAAAATTTACTAAATAAATAAAGTCATAATTAAAATTGTTAATTACCTATAAATAAATTAATTTTTTTTAAAGTTATAATTATTACAAAATGATGATTAAAATTCAGATGGCGGCAAAAGCCAGGCTGGCTACCTTAATCCAAGATGTCAGTCGAAATCCAAAATATCTTCTTCTTCTTCTGATGGCACTACAGTCCAAATCGGGCCTGGGCCTACCGGACACACCGAGCCGCAGTTTTTACACTGCCGTACTGCCGGTCTTCGTAGTCAAATGCTACATTATTTAAGGTGTATAAGTGACTAGCTTATAGCTCCCGAGTGTGATAAATACATGTAGCTGTATTTTATATTTTACGACAAATCACACATTGTCGACAGGCGGATTCGAACTGACGAACCTTGGTTCGGGTGACGTCACACGCTCGGCCACCGCGCCTGTTCAATCCAAAATATAAATAAAATAAATAAATATATCATCATGCCTTTCACCCATTACAGGGTGTGGCACTCTGCCAGAGCAGATCTCGGCATGTGATATATTTCTTCGCGTAAAATGCGGTTACCAGCCGTCAAATCACGGCCCCCAAAGATGTTAGTGGTGGGGGAGCCACAGGGGTAGATTTAAATTGGTGAAAATTGTTTGTCGGCTGTGGAGATCGAACCAGGGTTCTCAAGATCCACAGGCCGACTCTATACCACTGAGCCACCTACCCCATCCAAAATGACGGACAAAATCTAAGATGGTGGTGATAGACGATGACCACCAATATTCATAATTCCTGTCATACAATCTTCTAACATATTATTTGACATTTTCTATATGTGCCCCAGCGAAAATAGTCCTACCCGTCCATGTACACCCTGCCTCAGCCATTTCTGAAACGTGACATATCTAAAACAACGGATTCACGGAATTTAATTACCTATGTAACATATCTCGTATACATATACGTAACGTTGTTCATTTTCATCTACGAGTATATTAGGCATTAACATTATTTGCACTGCATAGAATCTCCGATTTCATTAAATAGCTTATCACAATATTTCATTTAAATACTGTTATTTAGATTTTCTACAGCAATTAAACAACAAATACGCATTTGTTTGCAAACAACATATGTATCTGTTTCTCTAACGTTCATGAATTGCAGAATTACATTACTTAGAATTGTTTAAAAACTTGGAAATAAAATACAAAATTGGGAGTTAATTTAGTTCTTCGTATTTTCTATTAGAAACATTTCTTCTCTCAAATAATTTAGGAATTTTATGACAATTTTTTAGAGGAGTTTTGAGTCCAAGTCTCTTTGAGCAAAACTTTTTTCCACGATATCAAATCTTGACGCCAGTCAAATGTTTCGCTTTTAATTAGTAATTTAGAAATGTTTGAAAATGTCATTCACAAATTGTTCTAAACATAATATACTGTAGTCTTTTTGCTGAATCACGTTGGGAAAAACGTAACAAAGAAACACCTGTTTGTAAAGCAACTACAAGTGCAATATTAATATATTTCTTGATATAAAGATTGATTCGGTAAATATATTTTTTTATTCTACTTCAATATTTTTGTCAGTCAACTTGTTAATTAGTAATGATTATTAGTACCTACATACAAGCGTAATAACATATGACGTCATCGTTTTAGTTGTTTTTATGTATGATGTGTATAAACTAATTGTGAAAATAAATAACAGCTTATTTTCAAATAATAATAATGTTTGGAGAAAATTAATTGCGGGATAAATATGATGAATGAAGACAAGCGTATGATTCTTGATTTTGGATTCATTGGTTAGATGTTTCCAGTGTTTAGCTGCAATTGTGTGGAGTTCACCTTCAAAAACAAGCGCAGGAAGATGCTCCCTTCCTTTCTTATCTTTTGGATCATTTTCTGTTTTTACTATAGAGTGTCCATTGCAATTGTGTGGAATTCAGTTTCAAAAACAAGCGCAGGGAGATACTCCCTTCCTTCCTCATCTTTTTTACTTCATTTTCAGTTTTTACTATACAGTGTGTAACTGCAATTGTGTTAAATGTATTTTTAAACAAGCGCAGGAGATGCTGCCTTCATTTCTTATAGATTCGTTGTTAGAGAAGTGAGCGTAAGTGAAGATTTACGAAACAGGTGTACAGGAGCGAATGGATGAATGTTTGTTGCGTGTTGATGAATTTTGGTTGTGAGAAAAGAAAGAGTTTGTATAGAGGAAGTGTTAATGTGGTCGAATCGAGTATCGTGTGTCAGGATGAGAATGTTGACGGGTTCGTGCTACCCCATTTAATGGGATATAGCGTGATGTTATGTATGTATGTATGTACGTACTTCACGCAAAAAATATATCACTTACCGAGATCTGCTTAGGCCGAGTGCCACACCCAGTAATGGGTAAAAGGCGTGATGATATATTTATTTATTTATTTATTAGTTAAAGAACTTATAAGTTCTGAAAATTTGTTGATAAAAGCGTATCGATATTTAATACCAAGAACAATATATTGTTACTAGGAAAATATAATGTAGTTAAATGGATACAATTCCTAAATAAGAGGAATCTATATTCTGGAATTACGATATTGTTCGTAGAATTAGTGAGGTACGTGTCATTGCGGAAAACACAATACTCGGAAAAGCATATTTTTTCCTTTATAAAGCTAGGTTATTTATTTAACGAATCGTGATGTGTTTTATTTACTTTTTATATCCTCCGGGAACTAAATATGAAACAAAAATTCGTTTTGCTTTGTTTACATGCTCCACTGTGCATATTGATTAGTTGAATCTTACTTAAAAACATAACATTATAGAAACAGGAATACAAGAATTAATAACCATTTTCGCAAAAGATTATAGTTTCAACATAATTCACTCATTTTATAAACATTAAATAAAGCTCTGTTTTCACACATTACGCGGCGTTAAATAGATTGACCATAACGTCATATAATTTGTTAATGCATATTGTTTCTGTTTCTTGTTTTGGATTGGGGTCGTATCAAAACTAAAAAGTTACAGATTTTTATGCAGAAATTAAATTTGTGGTTCTCGATATGAATATTGCTATGAAAACTATTATACTTTTCATTCATAATTTTCTTAAACTACATTCTCAGTTCTTCGATTGTGGCGTCACTCATTTGATACTACAAATACATCTACAATTTCAATGATATATGTCAAATGTATATACAGGGTGTTTCACAACTTAGAGCAAAAAATTAAAGGGTATATTCTGTACGACGTGCTGATCATGAAACAAAAAGATTTTTTTTTAAATCGCAAAACTATTTTCCATGTTTCCCAGTCCAAAATTTTTCGTTGCCACTGCCACTGGGTGGATGATTATGTTAAAGTTATTAATTAAATAAAATTCTATTATAAATAACTGCTAATAATTGAATTGTGTAATTATTCTTTCGTAGTTGATACCTACTTCATTGTTTATAGCGAATCCAGTGCAGTACTACAAAAAATGTTTTAGGTTAACAACCCTTAATTTTTCGAATTAAAAAAAAATTCTTTTTGTTTCATGATCAGCACGTCGTACAGAATATACCCTTTAATTTTTTGCTCTAAGTTGTGATACACTCTATATATATATATATATATATATATATATATATATATATATATATATATATATATATATATATATATATATATATATATATATATTGCCGTTGCCACTAACAGCAGAAAAAGAGTATTATATTTTATAAAACCTTAGATACGGCCCTGTTTATTTTCTTTAGGATGTAGGTGAATCTTCCCTGGAAGTTTAAGGACTATCAGTGAAGCAAAATACAAGAAAATACTGACTAATGAAAAGCAAGTTTCAAATTTCTTACAGCTTCTTAAAGATGTAAAATCTTAAACTGCATATTTTCTATTTATTCTATTAATTGTTCTCCTGTTAAATATAAAGCTAGTATATATGCCGATTAAGTGCGACAAACTGGTAGTTAATTTTAATTTTGAATAAAATTCTTCAAATAAAAATGAAATATTAGGTTGCCTGTAATCTTGATTTGAGGCAATTTTTTATCTACTAACTACTACAGTTAGTCTAAAACTACAGAAAGATATGAGTTAAGCTAAGAAAAAAATATAACCTACCACAGTGTGGTTCGATGAGTCAAGACCCTGTACTTTAATTGGGATTAAGTTCTTGTTTTACAGAGTAGCTTACGAATAAATAAATAAATAAACAGATATAAAAATAGTTGAACGTCACTGAAACGAACCAACTCGGCAGCATCAGCAGCAGCACCAGCACCAGCATCAGCACCAGCATCAGCTTCAGCTTTCAGCTGGCCATAGCGAGTCAAGCAGCTATTTGCATAACCCGTTACGCCCTTAAAACCAATTAAGTGGTACTCTGTGCTTACCTCATTCTCTGCCTTCAGCGTTACTCGCTCCCATCTCGTTGTTATATAGGAAACGCTTCATTTTAAAGTCCTAAATCTAAGTTAGTATTCAGCGCGCGCTACGAAGAACCAACACCCATTTGCTGGCGATATAATAGGCTGTCACGTGTGGCTTGAATGGGACTCAAACCCTTGGAGCAACGAAGACAGAGAAGAAGAGACAATTGGCAGCAGGAGACGAGCATTTGCATCCTGATATCATGTAATGAACAATAAACACTAATCATATGTAAACATTTTCAGCTCAAAGAACGAAGCAACCCAAATAAATACATTACTAATTTTATCCTCTATGGGTGCTGAATATCTCCTTCCTCCCCCAATAATTTACAGAAAAGGGGTTGGTCCCCACAATTCAAAATAGTTTCAATAAAATTATCAATAACTTTTTTTTTTAATTCTTGTTACTGATTTAAAATATTTCAGTTTATATGATTATTATAAACACCTTGTATTTTAGAAGTTGACAATAAGAATTTGATAATTTTGACATTGTATAAAAGTAAATGGGGTAGGTGGCTCAGTGATTTCGAATACACCTGTGGATCTTGAGAACCCTGGTTCGATCCTCACAGCCGACAAACAATTTTCACCAATTTAAATCTACCCCTGTGGCTCCCCCACCACTAATATCTTTGGGGGCCGTGATTTGACTTCACGCGAAGAAATATATCACTTACCGAGATCTGCTACGGCAGAGTGCCACATCCAGTAATGGGTAAAAGGCGTAATGATATATTTATTTGTATAAAAGTAATACTTGAAATGAAAGATATAAAGAATTATATTTATTAGGATAATTTAGAAAATTTGACAATGTTAAATATACGATGTTTAGATTTTTTTGGACAAAACATTTAGAGATGAATTCCCTGGAACCTTGCAGAGGAATTAATAGATCTCCTGATGCGAGCTAATGTGCACCCTGCACGATCCTGATTTTGTGTTTGTGATTTTATTTGTTTCGAGGGAAGCAATTAAACTTGGCCTCTTTCTGTTTTCTGTGTTCTCTTCCACTTGATATTATTTTTATTTTTTTATCGATAACGAAAGAAGGGGAGTATTTTTAGACCGCCAGAGCTGCTTTGAAAAATAATCACTGTGCTTTTAACCTTTATAAAAATATTGTTCCTGGAAATTTTGTATTTTGCTACAATCAGAAAAGTGGCCATTAAATATAGTCTGATGCTTCCAGTATAACCGCCAAAGAAGAATGTACTATTTTGTCAAAGAATATATGAACAACAGGTAGTATACACTCGCTTTATAAACAAGAAACATATTTAAAAAAAACCAATACAAATTAATAAATAAAACGTGAAAACTTTCTTTCAGTGGCAGATCAAATTTAAAAAAAATTAGCCACTATATTGTAAAAGTAAATATACAGTACATTATATTATAAGGGAGTGAAATAAGTCATTATACACAAGTGCATATAATGTCATTACATTCACGTGTGATATACAAAGATTTATCTTACAGCAGCGATTTTTCTTCAAGTTTTTTAAACTAAATTAAATGGAGATACCGGCAAATATTGTATGGTATAAATTGTTAGTTGCTTGTAATTATCATGAATTTAAAAATGTGACTAATTGCTTATTTGAGTCACTGAAAACAATTGTATAATGTACCTCAAAAACAGCTACAGTAAGATAAAATACAATCAAAACATGACTGAAAATATTTCAATCTAACACAAAACATCTTTTGCCTCCGAACTCTTTCTGGCTGCATCAAAATTTAAAAAACAACTATTAGTTGCAAAAATTTTACGAGGCATGCCTTATATCTAGATGTAGACGGCAACTAGTATTACATATTGAGTAAGGTGGTGGCTGAAATATTGCTTTTTTTCTATTATAAATTAAAAAATTTGAATATATTTGAGCGCATATATAATTATTTGTTTTGCCTCTCCCGACGAGCCGCCGCTGTTAACTTTATACAGGGTGTTTCACAACTTAAAGCAAAAAATTAAAGGGTATATTCTGTACGACGTGCTGTTCATGAAACAAAAAGATTTTTTTTTAAATTCGAAAAATTAAGGGTTGTTAACCTAAAACATTTTTTGTAGTACTGCACTGGATTCGCTTTCCTATTAAACATAAACAATGAAGTAGGTATCAACTACGAAAGAATAATTACACAATTCAATTATTAGCAGTTATTTATAATAGAATTTTATTTAATTAATAACTTTAACATAATCATCCACCCAGTGGCAGTGGCAACGAAAAATTTTGGACTGGGAAATATGGAAAATAGTTCTTTCTTTTTTTTTCATGAGCAGCACGTCGTACAGAATATACCCTTTATTTTTTTGCTCTAAGTTGTGAAACAGCCTGTATATCATTGCCAAATAAAAGATACACAGAATTAAATATCTAGCACTTTTCCTTGACGCGTTTTTCTGAAATATAATTCAAGAATGTTTCATTCAACATTCTCATAAAAGCTCGGATTAATTCGTTCACGTAACAAACGTGAAACCATATCAATTCTAACAATTATAGTTTTTATAGTTGTAACTCTAAGTGAAATTAAAATGAAGGTTTAACTTTTTTCGATATGAATCCTTTCCGGGTAAAAGATGAAAATCACAAATAAATCATGTAAAACCTGTAAGCATTTTAATTAAAGTCTGCATTCTCGCAAAACGTAAAGCCCATTCGCGTTTTAATAAATACAAGTGCCACTCACGCAATTCTATTACAGTTATTAATATCATACATAAAATTCAATTTAAACTGCAAGTATTTTTGTTTAATTGCTTATTTTCTACTGCAAAACGTTGCAAAAATTCTTAGACCTTGTTACATCGGCGCATAACAAGAGGAATTTTAATATAAGGGCTAGAAATTCATGGTATGAACAAAATATGCGTAATTATCTTGAAAACTGTAATGATGCTGCTACGTTGTTATACTGCTCTGGCTGTACACAAGCTTATACACTACAGAATTTACTTGCGCTATTTATTTATATAAATAGTAGACAAAATCTCTTAACGGTGCGCGTGCAGTTATATAAGTATTACATTTACTGAATATTTATTCAGAAAAACTAATCAATTTTATTGTCAGAATATATTGTATTTCTTTTGTACTATGAGTATCACTCATTTGTAAACAAGAAATTGAATTAAAGTTAGGATTTAATGATTTGATCTCTATAAGAACTTCGCCAGTCATCCACATCCTTCCCAGGGGCGTCGAGAGGAAAAGCGGGCCCCGGGGAAAAAAATTCGGGCCCCCTTTAACTTTGAATATTTATTAATTAAATATAAGATACAAAAAATATATATTTATAAATATATGTATGGTTTTGCTTGGTTTTCTTCCCTTGCAGCTTTTTCTTTTCGTTTTAAAGCACCTGATTTATGGCTGTAACTCATTTTTAATGTTTAAAATGTATTTTTCGTTATCTGCTACAAATTTATGTCTGCAGAAGTATGTAAGGGCAGAATCTACAAAAAGAGTTAAAAAGTATTAATACTGTTAGAAACAGATGTTTTATAAAACTTTATATTCATTTACAAAGAATTATTAATTACCTTCATATATGTATGTTATAAATACTCCTTCGTAGTACTGAAGTCTTCAAATGTAAAATTTATTGTGCGCACTAAAATCGAGGCTAAAATATGGTAACAGTTCGGTAAGAGTTAATTGGTGCAGCGATGTGTATTGTATACTCACTGTATGACTATCTAATATCTAGTTTCATATTCGATAAATGCAGGGGATACCAAAACAGCACTACGCACAAATGTATAGAGCCTTTGCCTATGTGTGTTGTATATAATGTAGTAATATAAGAAACAAAAATGCAACAATGAAATAATGTACTTTTGAACAGTGTATAAATTTATTTAAAATTTGCAACTGGGGCCCTTGATCAAGCATTTCGTCATTTAGTACTTTATGCAATGTAATAAATTGTTGAAAAGTGTATCAGACATTTTGTTATACATGTTTAGTAAAGAATATAAAAAATTGGTGAATAGTAGAAAATTAAAAGCAATTTATAAAATAGCATCACATCCAGGCCCTTTGAATTCCACGGGCCCTGGGTATTTTACCCCCCTACCCCCCGCTCTCGTCGGGCCTGATCCTTCCACAGCATCTTATGTGGTTAGCGTAGTGAAATACGCCAGGTGCAACGAGACGAGAGTGAGTTTTTGCGCATCCTCAATATTTCGTTTAATTTTTGAGATATAGCCTCGGGAAAGTACAAAATTTCAAGAAATAAATAATTAAATATATCATCACGCCTTTTACCCATTACTGGGTGTGGCAATTTCCCGTAGCAGGTCTCGGTAAGTGATATATTTCTTCGCGTGAAGTGCGGTTACCAGCCGCCAAATCACGGCCCTCAAAGATGTTAGTAGTGGGGGAGCCACAGGGGTAGATTCTAAATTGGTGAAAATTGTTTGTCGGCTGTGGGGATCGAACCAGGGTTCTCATGATCCACAGGCCGACTCGATACCACTTTCAAGAATTTCAAATTTTAAGAATGAGAAGAATATTACTTTTCACAATTATAAAATATAAATCTGCATAATATTTTGTATATATAATAATAGACTCTCACGAGATCTCGTGCGAGATTTACGCTATCGCAATCTTTATATATTTTCGAATGTTTTATTTTAATATTGTTCTCGTTCTCGTCTCTCATTTTTGTTAGGTGGCGTAGTGTGATGCGCGAGTAATCTAAACATACTGTATATGTAAGCTGAAGTAGAAGAGCAAGTAATGTAAAACCCAAATATCTTGAAATGCACCACAGTATGTATTTCTCCAACGTTTGTCGATTTGTTACCTGCAGAATGCTAGACGATTTTAATAGATTCACAAGCAGCAAGTCGTTTAGTTTGTTACGTCGATTCGTACGTCGTACGGAGCTGGCATCTCGACTCCCCAGGTCTCTGGATAAACTTCATTAAATATCAAACGAATTCCCGGAAAATTACAAAACAGATTGCTTTTTAAAATGTTGAGCGAGATAATTCATTAAAATGTTTCGTATTATCTTAAGGAATTTGAATATGGAAATGCTATCATTTTAATTAAATTGACTTTTTTGATACATGGTCTGACTGGTACTTTTTCAACGATATACAAGTAGGTATACGTAATGTCAATTCCATATGAAAAACATTCAAAACTGTTTATTTATTTATCTATGTTACGCTGTACAACAGGAATTTAATCCCAATTACAGTACAGGGTCCGCACTCACCGAGCCGTAGTGTGGTAGTTTATATAATTTTTAACTTGAGTGCGATTCGAATTCCGTATCGCTATCCACACCACCGTATTGACGGTTTAAAGAAAACCATTTTAAAAAATGAAAAGATTCTAGAAACGAATCCTGGGTTTAAATTTTTCTCGGCAACAAACAATTTACGATCTAATTTCTTTTGAAGTAACCAAGATTGTAGGTTTCCAATTAATTGTGTAAAAATAGCAATATCAGTAATACAAGTACACAAGTATCTAATGTCTAGTGGTGGCAGTTACAAACCCTAATAAGAGGGTTCGAACCTAGGAACAACACAAGGAACACAATTTCCATAATCTAAAATGAAGAGCCTATCCTCTGTAGCATTGTACATTGTATATCTAACCTAGTGCTATACAGTTGGTACCCCTTGCTGTGCCCTTCTGCCCTTCTGTATCTAACAACGGAACTACTCACTTCGTCAACTTATATCACATCTTGGTACTTTCATACCTATAAGACACTGACAATGGCTATATTTCAAATAAATCCGTTCATTCGCTATTAAATACCTACAATACGAGGGTTATTGTAAGTTTAGTAAAAAAAACTATAAATATATTTTATTAATTCACCCTTATTTTTCAGCATGATCTCCTTCGAAGGCTACACACTCGGTCCAGCGAGATTCCAGTTTTTTTTGCATCCCGTCACAAAAGTACGATTTCTCGAGGTCTGTAAAAATATACATCCACGGCATCGATGACTTCTTCATTGAATGAGAATCTACTTCCAACGAGCCATGTTATTAAATTGGGGAACAAAAAGAAGTCGCACGGAGCCAAGTCAGGTAAGTGCGAAACCAATTCAAAGCCCAATTCGTGAATTTTTGCTATTGCGTTTGCGGAGGTGTGAACCGACTCGTTTTCCTTTTTGATTGAGATTTTGGTCGCGAGTGACCTCCACTTTTTCATGTAGTATGTTATGCACTCGTTCAGTAGAGATGCCTACTGACTCAGCAATCTCACGCACTTTGAACCATATCTGATGTGGTGACTTGGATTGGACATCCGGAACGCGATTCATCTTGAGTCGAGATTTGGCTACGTTTATATTCGTTTATCCAAAAATAAACATTTTTAACGAAGGAACCGAATCTCTATAAAGTGATTAAAGTGATCGAAACCAATTGAGATATGAAAACCAGTATTTTAAATGACATTTTAATAACGGGAATTAAATAATTTATATACGACTAACTAATAATATTATCATTATATATGCGTTTTTTTGCTATATAATGCTATATATTAATCCCGCCGGGAATAATGAGTCGGGAATAATAGTCATTATTCCCGCTCGTGAACCAATCAAAATGCTTAAAACATGGATCATTGTTTTATTGTGCCATCGAAACAGTGTTGCCATTGCGACTCATATTTAAATTAAACATGCTCGATACTAAGTTCACTGTTGTTTACGAATCGGAAACAAACAAAACGAAATCATCGTTGAGAAGTTGTCAAAAAATGGACAGTATTACAGAAGACAGTATATCTTCTACACCACCAGAAATAACGAAAATCGCTGATACTACTACATATGGTTTATTACCGCAAAAGTCTAAAAATTTCTATGACAAAGCATACCAAAGTTTTATGGACTGGCGTATTAAAATGAAGACAAATTCGTATTCAGAAAATGTATTGTTGGCATATTTTACTGAATTAGGTGAAAAATACAAATCATCTTCATTATTGTAATAATATAAACTTTCATTTCAATTAGATGTAAATTTATTAGGTAAATAGATGTAAAATTAATAGATAATAAATAATATAAAAATTTACTAATTTTTATTAAATTAGTCGTATATGTTAGTCGTATATAAAGTATAGTATACAACTTGCTATAATGGCTATTATTATCTCGGATGATTACAACCCTTGCTCGCTCCGCTCGCTCGGGTTGCAAATTTCATCCTCTGGAATAAGAGCATCCATTATAGCGTCGTTGTATAATATACTATTATACAGAACTTTAATCATTTGTTTTAATAATTGAAACATGAGTTCTGAAAGCTATTAAAGAGTACATCGAAAATCTCAGTTTCTCGTGAAAGTAACACCCAACTATCTTTGGCGACACTGGTACCTGTGTTCCGATGTTCCGGTGTACGTTTAAGCAGTTTAAGTGCTACATTTGCATTGCCTTGTGCTTAGAAGTTAAGACAAGCAGGAAACAGGTCTGAGACTAGGGTAGAAGAAGTAAGGACTTGTGCAGGACAGCAGGATGCAGGATGGTAGAAGGATAGGATTGCTATTTGGGCTCAATCGATAATTAGTGGTTGATCCTCTCCTATCGCTGGAGGGTGTGTGATTGTTTGTGGTAATGCTTGTAAACCAATTTCAGTCAAAGAAATACTGTTTGATTTAAATGAATTTGCTGAAATTAAACGACTGCCCAAATATATGAAATCAATACCGATTTTACTTATATTGAGACCTGAAACGATCATATTTGGGGGGCCCTTTCATTAATACAGGGTGTTTTCTGGAAAAAAATTATGTTTATATATTATATGAGGTACTGCTTATAGAACAAAATGATTTTCAAAATTTGTAAAATTAAGAGTGATTTAGCGTTAGTAAACATTATTTGTATCATTGGTTTGGTAGTTATTTTTTAAATATTGTAATGAAATTATAATTAATAAAAAGTATGAAATAAACACTTGGTTATGTTTCACAAAATTCAGCCTCCAAGTCACCTTATGAGGGCATCGTCAGAGGCTGGCCAGTACAGTTAGTAACCATAGACGCGTTTCGCTCTTATTAGAGCTCATCAGTATGGTATAACTCTAATAAGCTCTAATAAGAGCGAAACGCGTCTATGGTTACTAGCTGTGCTGGCCAGGCTCTGACGATGCCCTCATAAGGTGACTTGGAGGCTGAATTTTGTGAAATATAGCCAAGTGTTTATTTCATACTTTTTATTAAACCTTGTTTCACCAAGTGTTGGATGACAATTAATTTTGTCTTTGTTGTTATTGAAATTATAATTATAAATACTACAATAGTCAATCAATGACTATTTGTAGTAACGGCCAGTGCCACTAAAAATGTACACTTCAAGAACCATGTTTTAAATTTGACGAATCTGAAAAAATTGTTCAATGACTAGTAAATCAGATTTTATATACACTGTGTAAATTTAATTTTTAAAAAGATAGCCTTTATTTTCATACTATATAATGGTCATAGACAATTATATTTACAGACATTTAAATACATTTGATAAGAAAAAATATATTGTACATGAATAAATTAATAGTCTTAAATTATTCGGGCGAAAGTTTAAAACTATGTATTTACATTAGCATGACTCGCAATTCGCGAAAAAAGTTATTTATGAGAGAGGAGAGCAAACTTGTTAGCCGCATTTTGTAGTCGTATACGCTACGTAACGTAAAGTAACGTACAGCACGGCTGCACGGCGTAACCCTCGAATCGGAAGACTCAATTAAATACCCCGTAATCTATCAAAAGTTTAAACGTAGATCATTATTCATAAATCCTCCAACCTTTTTCTCCACGGAGAAGTTACGCGCAACAGCCAGCTCTACGCTGGTGGTGCAAGGGCTGCGGCTGCGGAACCATCCGGCAATAAGGGCGCAATCTCTCAGAATCAAAATAGTCCTTCAAAATTATTCCAAAAATGGCCATTTCATAGTTGATGTATAATTATATATTCCTTAGAGCTTACAATTTTTTTGCCATTGGACTGTTTAATTTCATTGAAAAACAAAAACAAAACTAAAAAGTATAAAATAAACACTTGGCTATGTTTCACAAAATTCAGCCTGCAAGTCACCTTATGAGGGCATCGTCAGAGGCTGGCCAGCACAGTTAGTAACCATAGACGCGTTTCGCTCTTATTAGAGCTCATCAGACAATTAATTTTGTCTTTGTTGTTATTTAAATTGCTATTGCGTAGCTTCTCCTTTTTTTCGGTAGATGGCATGATCTGTTCCACAGAACTTCTCATGTCATCTTACCTGTTGTTAGAGATCTTATTCTCTGCTGGCACAGTTCTTCGTCACCAGCTTCTTCACGTGAACTTTGTTCTAGGTGAAGAAGTGAGTTATACCATACTGATGAGCTCTAATAAGAGCGAAACGCGTCTATGGTTACTAACTGTGCTAGCCAGCCTCTGACAATGCCTGGCGGCTGAATTTTGTGAAACATAGCCAAGTGTTTATTTTATACTTTTTATTAAACCTTGTTTCACCAAGTGTTGGATGACAATTAATTTTGTCTTTGTTGTTATAAAAACAAAACTGTTACACTACTTTAATGAAATTAATTTTAATGTTAAATGTTGTATAATTTGGCTCTTAATGTTTAAATTGTTTTGAAATAGTATATATATTTTTGGGCCCCTCTGTACAAAAACTCGTTCCGCGGTCTCTGATCAGTGAACGCATAAGCGTAAAGTAAGCTTCAAAAGATGCTCTGCTTCTACTTATTCTTTTCCGTTTTCTCTAAAAAATAAGACACAAAGCAACGAAAACAAAAATAGAACATTGAGCTATGAATACAAGAAGATTGAGTTGGGTGAAATGTGAGGCATTAGCGAGACATTTTTCCTTGTGACTTTATTTTGCTGCGAGTTTATTTTCAAATAATAATGCACAAGCAGTTTTTCATTTTCATTACGCTATTTTTAAAATCCTCCATTATTTTTACATACGTACATATGTACATAACATCGCACTATGTCCCATTAAATGGGGTAGCATGACCCCTTGAGTCATTCAAAGATATTTCTATTCGGGAATGCAAATTTTGCCGACAAACAATTTTAACCATATTAAAACTACCCGTGGGGCTTCTCCTCTACTAACATCTTTGGGGACCGTGATTTGATGGCTGGTGAACCACTACATGCGCATAAATATATCACTTATGGTGATCTGCAAGTGCCAAAATGCGTGGTGATATATTTATTTACTCATACTTATCCTGTGGATCTTGAGAACCCTGGTTCGATCCCCACAGCCGACAAACTATTTTCACCAATTTAAATTTACCCCTGTGGCTCCTTCTCCACTAATATCTTTGGAGGCCGTAAATTGACGGCTGGTAACCGCACTTCACGCGAAAAAAATATATCACTTACCGAGATCTCCTTAGGCAGAGTGCCACACCCAGTAATGGGTAAAAGGCGTGATGATATATTTATTTATTTATTTATCTTATCCTATTCTGTACAACGGGAATTTAATTCCAATTACTGTACAGAATCCGGACTCACCGAGTCGCAGTGTGGTAGCTTAAGGCCGCTCCGGAGTGAATATAATTTTCGTATTTGCCCCTAAATCTTATGCACCCGCTAAACCCAGCAACTTGCCGTGTTACTGTTCTTGGAACCGTGGTCAGCTGGCCGAGGGTCTATTTATTAGGGATTGTAATTATTTTTTCAATGCTGTATCATGTATTTAACGGCTGGTAACTGCAGTTCACAAGCATAAATATATTACTTACTGAGATCTACAACGATAGAATGCCACTGCCAGAATGGGTGAAGGCATATTTATTTTTTGTGAATTTTTGGTTGCACCGGTTCAAAAAATCAAATTTTTTCAAATTATGTTTCTATATAATTCAGAGCACGAGAAATACACTCGTTCAAACCGCATTTCAATCCAAAAATAAAAAAATGGCCAAAATTCATAAAAATCTTATTTTTGATTTTTTTGTAATAAAAAATGTATACGTGTGAATTTTGCTGTACAAATTTGCATACCTATGTATTTTACGCTAGGATTTCACTGGTGTTTTCAGATTTTCATTATCTCTTCAACTTTTGAAAATATTGAGAAAAGAAAATTTTGAAAAAAAGTTGAAAACTTTTCAAAAATGGTAAAATTTCGGTATAAGTTAAATAGCACACGAGAAATACACTCGTTCAACCCGAATTTCAATATCTCTTTTAGTTTTCGAGATATGGACTCTTCAAAGTTGAGTTTTAAAAAAGTCAAAAATTGATATAACTCAAAAACTAAAAGAGATATTGAAATGCGGTTTGAACGAGTGTATTTCTCGTATTTTTAACCTGTTCAATCAAAAATTGGCAGTGGCACTCTGCTGTAGTACATCTCAGTAAGTAATATATTTATGCTTGTGAACTGCTGTTACCAGCCGTTAAATTGCGGTTCAATATGTCATCTCAACTGACTGACAAATGTTAATATTTTTATATCATCATTATTTATATATAATTTGAATCAATTTGGTCAGTTAGAAGAGCAGATATGTTAATAGCATTTTTGAGCGTTTTCGCTTGTATTCGAATAGAGGATCTTCGGATTCGAATGCCGTAACGTCAACCATACTATCGTGCTGCCGGACAACTGTATTTATTATCAATAGAAGTAATGCCAAACAAATAATCATTCCTATAGCATCAGCTGATGAATGAATGAAAAGTTTCAAGTTTAGAAATGAGTGCATCTGCACCATGCATCACAATTCAAGTGTTTCGTTAGTTAAAACCCTAAAAGCAACGACTTCATCACTTCAACACCTGAGTTGCAGCTGCAAGCATGCAACGTATAACGTGCAACTGTGCAACTGTGCAACTGTGCACCATCACGTATCTAGCAAGTGTAAGAACTCATACAGCTACCAGCTTCGCCTCCAGCTTCGCCTCCAACAAACGCAGGAGATCGCAGAATGTTCGTGTTGAACGCTTGGCGCTCCAAGCTATCGATTGGTATTTGGTAATTCTCCCTTTGGTGGTTTACAGATGCACCTGATTCCTCAATTAGCCTAGAGGTGAACAGACGAATAGACACTTGCAGAATGAGTGCTTGACGACTGACGACGAGGAATTCACATAGATTCATATTATACCGATATTGACATTATATATTAAATATTTATAATAAAGGAATCATATGTTAATATATTATGAGTAAAGCCCGGATATTTAGGCTCTTAAAAACAGCCAAATAAGCAGGCATATAGGCCGGTAATTATTCTAAAATAGGCGGGATTTTAGGCAGCCTAAATGTAAATAATTTGTTTTTAAAAAAATAAACGATTCCTTTTTCTAATATTGGTACTCGTATCTACTCTTCGTTAGAAAACAATAATAATTTTAAACAAAAATTAACGCAATCTGAAAAATAATAATGTAGGGTTCTCATTTTATTAACTATTATGCAAATTCAAATTATGTAGTATACTTTAATTCACAAAATATTACGAGCAATTGCTCTATGAAAGGCACTATCTTCGGTCTGGCAGAACTTGCTTGTAAGTTGAAAACTTCGTTCGACATCACAAAATGTGACAGGGGCGTTCTTATATTTAGCCATATCATCTAAAGTTATCTCAGCTCCATTGATTAATGGCAAAGACAATTCAATTCCCACGTAAAATTTTGACTAAAAAACGTTTTTTCTTTCGGCATTTTAAATTCACACACAAAAACTTGATTAAAGTAATATTATAGGTTAGGTTGAAACACTTTGTCGAGTGCTGAATTAGTCAACGAAGTAGATGATAAACCTTGTCTGCTCAATAAAAGTTATAATAGGGAACAAAAATAGGCAAAATAGGCTGTATAAGGTAAAATAGGCACAATAACCAAAATATAGAAAAAATAGGCTCAAAGGCACGAAAAAAAAACCTTCCATTACACGTAAACATATTACCTATGTATAGAAAAACGAAATTGCCTGAAGTATATTAAAATTTGAATCTAGGCAATTGCCTAAAAATCCGGGCTTTAATTATGAGTATGAATTAAATTAAATGGTTGAATATAATGATTGAAGATTCATTAGTAATTATTATCTTTATGATTCATTTTTAAACAGAGACTAAAAACGAAACAGAAATAACGAAAATAACCAAATTAAGAATGAAAATAGAAACGAAACCTATATTTGAAAACAGAATAAATAATTTCGTTTTTCTACGATTGATATGAAAAGTTGACTATTCAACTCTCATTTGTCATCGTAAAATTGACGTTTTCTGTAAAGCAATCGAAAAATAACTTTGGTCACACTTACTTTAATAGTTACCAGGGATACAAACAAAACACACGGGCTAATGGAAGGCAAGTCAAATCCAAAGATTACCTGTATATCTCCGTTCTATTATCTAGTCAACATAAAACATCATTTAAATTAAAAATAATTAAAACTGAATTTTAATTATTTATAAATAAAAATTCTAGATTATTTATTTTATTTAAGGGGTAAGGCCACTCTAGACAAGGAAAAAAAGGGTCATTTTCAAGATTTTTTTTAACGAAATCTAAACGTGCTGCTTAAGAACTGTTTTTGGATCTTTATTTAGTGCTCTTTAAACTTTATTTAAACAAATTTTTTAAATAAAATATTCAAAATTGTCGTCAGAAATTAAAAAACATGGCGACTCCTCTCGGCGCGTAGGGCAAATCGGGCGAAAACATTCCGGGAACAGCAATAGACCTGGATCAAAAAGGGTTTTTTTTCTTAATCTCTGATGTATACTCTAAAAAACTACGGGCTGGATTTTGAAAATTTTGATTTTTAACAAAATGGCGCACGTTTGAAAAAAAAGTTTATTATTCGGGACTAAATTCCTGTATAAAAACGACCATAAAAAACGAATGAAGCACTTAAAAAAAAGCCCCCGTAGTTTTTGAGTATTTTATACCTAGAATAAGAAATAAAAAGATTCAGCACGATCCATCAATTAGTATTTCAGATTTCTTTTCGCCCGATTTTGAAAATATGATTTCGAGAAAAACGCGTTTAAAGTTTCGAGTCATATATCTATATAAATACTAGTACTAATAGATATATGCTTTTTTTCCTCTGAAATACTTCCGCGCGGCATTTAAATTAATTGTCCCTTACTTTAAAAAAATTCTAGAGTGGCCTTACCCCTTAAGTTTAATATTCCGTGTTTCACAGAATTGTAATTATATTTTAATCTTTTAGTTCGTCTGTCGAATAACTTTTTATTTTTGTTATATGGAGTAAAATTGTTAATTAATCTTTTTCATTATTTATATTTCCTTAAATCAACATTTAATCTAAAAATTTAATTTTGTGACACTAAAACGATTCCATTAAATGATAATTGTAATTGATAATTGAAATTTCTATTTGCATAACTGTGAACGCAGTTTTACAGAAAAAATATAAATAAACTGTATAAAGTTGGTATTTATATTTAACTGTGGATAAAAGTTGAGTAAAGTTGCCATTTAAATAGTAACAAATATTTTAAATTCGTTTACTTTTGTTTCATTCGAAATTGGAAAATCGGATACAGAGTTTCATAGCGTTTGACCTTTAAATTTTATCAGTTTTCCGCGTAGTTTATTCTGTTTTCCTGTGTGTGAAAAGTTTGGTTTCAATTCAGGACGCACAAACGTGATTTATCCATAATAGAATTAATATTGATATACAGGGTAATTGAAAAATAAGGGCGAATGTTTATTTTCATTATTATTAGTTTTAGGCATATAGTTTAAATTTCGGACAAATATAAATGACTTTTATTATTTATTGATTCTTTTCAAAATAGTCGTGTTCAAGCGAAATAAGAATTTACTGATTTTTTTCCGGAGAATCAATATTTTCAAATCATTTTCAATTCCTTTTTGCAAATCAATTTAATTGAAAACTGAAGAGAAATTAAAAGGCAGATCTTTTTTAAATTCGCAAAATTTAGTACAGTTTATTTGAAGTAAACATTTTGAGCAACACTGGTTATTTCTAATAGTTTACCACAGTACTCTACAATAATCAATTATATAATTCTAACAAGGGAGGCGCGATTTGACAGCTGATAACCGTAGTTCGCACGCAAAATATATCACTTGCCGAGATCTACTACTCCCTAAACAGTGGCCCCTAAAAATGTGTACTTTATTTGACATTCAAATAATTTTACGAATTATTTTTAAATTCTCGTTAATTAGAAATTAGTAGTATTTGCCATTTAATTTTCCCCCTGAAGTATTGAAAAACCTGTATACAATACGTATTTTATGTTTCATTTGTAATAACAATAATATCTTGTTTGAAAAAGATGAATAATTTGGAGTCAACTTCATGCAATATATTTCTAGTTAAAAGTAAGTCGTAAGTAAATGAAAGTTTTGAGAAACACTGGCGTACAGCTAAAGTCAGAAAACAGAGATTTGTCAATACACGTGTTTTTGCAGCATTTACATTGTTCATTACCTCGTACAACTCTCCCAAGGAACGGTTTGTTTGCAGAGCGCCACAGCGCTAAGGCAGAGTCCTGCGCCCTAAGCCCCATGTGCTTTCAATAAAAAACCACCACCAGCACCAGTCTACCAGTCCGCGCAAAAAATAAATGTCACATTTTTTATTATATAGTAAGTTCCCGTCTCGTTCACTAAATTTTCATTAGCGGCTTGTGAATCGTGGTGTACGGAGGACCGAGGCCGAGGCTGAGGCTGTAGGCTGTAGGCCAGTGCAGACAAGCGGAATCGTGGAGGTAAACGAAAAAAGGCGGTTCAGTATTTTTAGCCACCCAGAATGTAATCTATGGCATTTCGTTGTACGCGGACCAAGCAGAATTCAGCTACTCTGGATGTCGACACCGCTAAACTTTCGTCTTTTATCCATGGCACTCTGCCGTAGCAGATCTTATTGTTAAATTACTACCCTCAGAGATGTTAGTGGGGAGGAGATGCAGAGATTATTTAAAAAATAAAATAAAACTGATTTCGGTGAGTGATATATTTATGCAGACGCGGTGGCCGAGTGTGTTAAGGCACATCTCTTAACATACTGTGACGTCACCCGAACCAAGGTTCGTCAGTTCGAATCCGCCTGTCGACAATGTGTGATTTGTCGTAAAATATTGTATTTATCACACTCGGGCGCTATAAACTAGTCACTTATACGCCTTAAATAATGTAGCATTTGACTACGAAAACCGGCAGAACAGCAGTGTAAAAACTGCAACTCGGTGTGTCCGGTAGGCCCAGGCCTGATTTGGGCTGTAGCGCCACAGATGATGATGATGATATATTTATGCAAGTGAAGTGTGGTTACCGGCCGTCAAATTATGGCCACAAAGATAATAATAATTTTACTGTGGCTTTGAGAACATAGCTTCGATTTCCACAGTCGAAAAATTATCCCTGAGGTTGATAACCGCACTTAATGCGCCTAAATATATCACTTACAGAGATCTAATACGGCAAGTGCACATGGATAAAAGACGTGATAATATATTTATGTATTGCTTTCGTTTTTTCTAAATGGGTGAAATTACATTTAGGATTGGTTGAAATGGAAAGGGTCTTAAAAAATTGATCCAACACGAGTTGGGTAAGTCGGCTGCTCTGAATCTGCCTTGTTCAAATGTTTAACGCTAATTTGTTCTATGCTTTTCGTTTGCCGAAATTTTTGTAAATTTACTGATGTTTTGTCACGTGAACACGAGATACTCTTTCCGGGTTACACTGAGTTTTGTTCGTTGTTACCCAGCAAGATAAATGGACTACCTACATATATTTGTCAATATCAATACTCGTACTCGTTTACAATCAATTTTCACCTGAAATGAGCTTCGAGCAAAAACTATACTCATTTCCAATGTTTTTATCCTTCTGGAATTTATGAAAAGTTCATCAACAGACAATTGAATAACGTAAACCAGTGGCGAATCCAGGAGAGGGGTCATGGGGGTCATGACCCCCTCCTGAGCATAGACTTTTTTTAATTTGTTGGCTCTAATAGTAATTTGGCCCTAATACATAATAATGATGTCATTATTTACGATAACTCAATTTGTTAAACAAATTACATAGAAAATATTATCTAAGAACTTAGAAATTCAAAGATAATTAAGAACAATTGTTTGATTTATTATTCTAATAAATAGCCAAAAACCAATATTTTGTGGGGATATTATTTCGACCCGCAGATGGGAGAGGTATTCTATTTAAGACCTAGTCAAGTATGTGACTACTGACATTTGCACTCAGAAAATCAATTTCTAATTCAATAATTTTTGTATTCTATCGAAGAACCGTTTAGATATTGAAACTTTATTATTTAAATAGTGTTGGCGTTCTTAGGGGAAATTTTTGAGGTGAAAAAATAATTACTTTTCCTCACCACGTTTATACTTGTTTGTGATGAGATAATGTGATTTAATGCGATTCCAAAGACGATTTAATGTGATTTAATGTGATTGTAAAAATTATTTATAGCAGGAATATAATATGAGCAAATACAAATGTTTTTTTATATTTATAAGATGGGCAATAAACCCCTCCCCCCCAGACAAAATTCACTCCATGACCCCCCTTTAATTCGAAGTCTGGATCCGCCCCTGAAGTAAACAACACACTAAACTGTAAATAAATGTTACCAACTTTAAAAACTCTTCTTATAATTTCAAAAACACATATTTTATTACGTCATATATATATATATATATATATATATATATATATATATATATATATATATATATATATGTTTGTGTAAATAAATTATTTTCCAAAACAAAACAAACAGAAAAAACATTTTTCGAATACAACCCACGGAAATAATTTTTAATCAACGTAATAAATTATTACGATGCTCCATTTACAGACAAAGTAAATATTTTAATTTTAAAATAATTTAATATTATTTTTATCGAAAAATAAATTCATGTTTTATCGATCCGTCAGCTACTCGTCGCATTGAAACTAATTTATCAATTATTGTATTGCTCACTCAGTTGTTTTGTCACGTAATTATGACATTATGCAATTATAACATTATTTTTAACAAACGAAATCACAAAATAGTATCACAAATCTTGGCTTTATATCTAATTTTAAACACTATTATCAAAATTGTAGCATTTATCGCCATGCAAATAAATAAAAATATTTTCGAGCATCTCGATACACTCAGCTACCGACAAGAATATTCGAAGTTGGACACAATTCTGTCATCAGCGGATCGTGCAGGTTTTACATGGCTTGAAATGAGATTTCTGAATTAGTCTAGCAGAATTAGTGAACAGTGATACAGCTTTGTGCTTCAAATGTCAGTTGTTTATTATCGATTATTATTGTAAGTCATATTTATTTTTTATTTATTTACTATATTATATTATATACTATATATATATACAGGCTGTTTCACAACTTAGTGCAAAAAATGAAAGGGTATATTCTTTACGACGTGCTGATCATGAAACAAAAACATTTTTTTTTAAATCGCAAAACTACTTTCCATGTTTCCCAGTCCAAAATTTTTCGTTGCCACTACCACTGGGTGGATGATTATGTTAAAGTTATTAATTAAATAAAATTCTATTATAAATAACTGCTAATAATTGAATTGTATAATTATTCTTTGGTAGTTGATACCTACTTCATTGTTTGTGTTTAATAGGAAAGCGAATCCAGTGCAGTACTACAAAAAATGCTTTAGGTTAACAACCCTTAATTTTTAGAATTTATAAAAATTCTTTTTGTTTCATGATCAGCACGTCGTACAGAATATACCCTTTAATTTTTTGCTCTAAGTTGTGAAACAACCTGTATATACATATGTTTAAAACTATTGAATTGTTTTGAATTATTTTTCAAACTAAAATTGAAGTTGTAAAAAGCACTAAACATTTATAAAAAATACAGTAGTACGGTGGTATGGTTAGAGTTACGACATTTGAATCCGAAGATACCTCATTCGAATCCCACCCAAGGTAAAACTAATAAATAAAAAATAATAAACATTACGGTTCTGTAAATTTGGACCCTGTACTCTAATTGGGATTAAGTTCATATTGTTCAGAATAGCATAAAGGAATAAATAAATCATATTTTAATATTATTTTAAATATAGTATCATCCACATTAGATGTTTTATCCCTCACACTCAGAATTTTTTGTTCATGTAACAAACTTTTAATCATATTTATCCATTTATCTTGAATAAATTATTTTTAAATAATGGACACCAAAGAAATGACGCTAAAGTCCCCTCGTCAAAAAAAAACCTAGTTGAAAATCTGACTTTTATATGTAGGATTGTATGAAAAAAGATTGACCGTGAAAATAAATAATGCCAAATGTTCAAAATAATATAAAAATATGTTGCTATAAATAATAATAATTTAGTAAGTAACAATTTTCTGGTAATAATATAATCTTCGTCCTAGAAATTAAGTTAAATTTTGTGCTCTACATTTTTTACCACTTAAATTGTAACTGGATTATATTTATTGTCTGCAACGTCTAGATATTTTTACGTTAGAGTAAATATTTCCGGTGTGCTCTACGAACTACGTGACTTTCGGGGCTGGGTTATAAGCGTCAAGCAAAAAATGTACTGAATCGACCTAAATGGCTGAAAGATAAACCGTGAATAATGATGTACCCACCATTGCAACGACTACAAAAAGAATATTACATTATTTCGGAACTAAAGGCAATTAAAGAATAAATTCTCGATGTTTGAAGTTCACTGATTACGCGCAGTGGTTTCCAAACTTTTTCTCTCAGCGGCCCCTTTTTTCCGTAAAAAATTGTCGCGCCCCCCTCATTTTTTATAACAGCTTAACTTCAAAAATAGTAAATAATTTATTTTGTAGAATACAAAAAAAGTACTATAAATAAATATTGTTATTATATAAGATATTTGTTATAACAAATCTTTTTCTTACCCTAAATTTATATTTATGACAACATAATAATAGAACAAAATAATGTAACAACATTTATAAAAATAAAATTGTAATAAGATTGGAAATAATATTTAATTTAAATTAGGCATAATTAATACAATATAATCATAATTTTTGAGTGTGCTGAATGGACGCTTGTTTTTCAGTTTCTAGAACCGAGGAATCATTGAAGATATCGCCACTCGCAATTCGTTTTCAACGAATAATCGAGTTCGATATTTTGTCTTTAAAACAGCTACAGCGGAAAAGCCTGTTTCACACAAATAAGATGTTACGAAAAGTAACAAAATTTCTAAGGCTTTGTTTGTTAAACTAGGGATATTTTACTGCGAGCGCGAGTTAGAAACACGTGTGTGTTATGATATGAATTGGGAATATGTTCATAAGCCTCAATTATATTTTTATATAGCGCGTCCCCCTCGGAACAATCTCGCGCCCCACAGTTTGGAAACCACTGGATTACGGTGTCATATTCCCCGTGTACCCGAAAATAATAAAAGTACTTTATTTTTATAAATACGTGTGGATAATGATGAATCTAATAAATAAATGTTTAGGAAATGTTAATGCTATCCCATTTGATGGGAAATAACTTACATAAGCTCAGAGACAGCGGAACCTTTTTTCGAAAGGGGTTGCGAAAATTTGTTGACCGGAGTAAAAATAGAACACAGATAAATTTAGGTAATTAAAATGAATAATTAGGTGAGATACATTATATTAATAATATAATTTGTTTTTGTCAATTAATGTAACAGTTTTATAAAGTTTTTACATCTGTATAAATTGAAAAAGACAATTTCACTCTATTGCTCCGAAAACTGTCATTCGCTCTGCGGTTTTACTGATGAATATTTTCATCACCTTATTTAAATCAATGTCCAATGTTTTAATTTTGTGTATATAAAGAAAAACTAAATGAAACAGTCGTTTTTGTAACATTGAAGTACGGTTCCAAGTCAACTTGTAATGGATTGTTAATTTATTGCTATAGTCTCGGTTTGGATTTTGAATTCGTACTCGTATTTTAGTTAGGTATTTTATTTTATTTTTTGTGTCCTGAACAGGGGTTGTGGTGCAACCCCCAAAAATGATCAGGGGTTGCAGCTGCAACCCCTGCAACCCCACTTCCGCGGCCACTGCATAAACTCGCAAACAATGAATAAATAATATGAATAGATAGTTCTTTGGCTGTTTTTAGTCAAAAAATAAACAGAAGGAAATATTGTTTTTTGGGGTTCTGGTTTAGATAAAAACAAACAACCAGGTGGTAGATGGCATCATCGGCATCGCGGCGCGGTTCATAAACAATATGGTGTCTGAACTCAAACTTCATTATATATTACCTGGAGTAGAATTTTTTAGTACTTCTACCGATACTTTTGAAAGAAAAAGAAGTTACGAAGCAAGAGTTAATTTTCTTGTCAAGATCTTAGGGAAACTTGACTATCGTATTTCTCAAAGTACGTAAATTTCACTTTGCAAGTTAATTATAAAACAGGGAACACCAGAGACGTTATCATTGGTAATTTGTTGTTTTACACTTAAGCAATAAAAAACATTCTAATTTTGTAATAAAAATGAGAAAGTTTCTACGGAGTTCTTATGCTGGGTTTGCTGTAATTTATATGAGATTTACATGGAAACCTGAAGTCTGCCACAAGCCTGGCTCTTCCAAACGCGAATTTGGAGTGCTGAACAGGAACAGTAACAGATAGAGTAAACACACTTTTAAAACAACACAATTCAAATTATCTTATAAATCATTACTTCTTCTACTTACCATACTACTGTTTTTTCCGTCTTTAACTTCGCAAAAAGAACATCTAAATATATATATATATATACCGGGTGTAACACGAAAAGTGAAACATAGGCGTTTAACATGGCAAATCAGTTTTTCCGTGCGCATTGCTAATTATTTTAGGAAAAAATGTTTCAAATAAATGTTGTAAAGCATAAAATTCTACATCCGAATCAATAAACAAAATTCATTTTGACTACTTCATAACTGCAGAAATTAAATTTGAAAATTCATGTAATTTCAATTTAATAGTAATAGCCATGGAATTAAAAACAAGAGATGAACAAATGCGTAACGTTTTATACGTCAAATTATTAGTATTTATTTTGACCTGGACATAGCACTAGAGAAGTTGTGGAATATCTAAACCATGTATTTCCTGAAAGCTGGATAGGACGAAATGGACCAGTTAACTGGCCAGCACGGTCGCCAGATTTAAATCCGTGCGATTTTTTTTTATGGGGCCATTTAAAATCTTATGTTTATAAAAAAAGATACCAGAATTTACAAGAACTTAAAAATGCTATATTACAAGAATGCCAGAAAATAAATAATCGACAATTAAAGAATACTCGAGAAACCTTCTACAACAGATTAGGTTATTGTTTAGCTCAAAACGGTGGACTATTTAAACATCTAATTTAACAATTTAAGAGTATTTAGTTTGTTGATGTTTTTATTGAATTAAATTTATGTTACATTAATTAATTTGTTAAATAACAACCTACCTTAAATATTTTATCGAGTTTATTATTTTATTATTCTTAAATAATAAATCTAAAATATATTTTGCCTTATTATTATTAAATTTTTATTTAGAAAATAAATATTTAGTACGTAAAAATGATTTTGACAATTTATTCTGACATTGACGTATAAAACGTAATGCATTTGTTCATCTCTTGTTTTTAATTCCATGGCTATTACTATTAAATTGAAATTACGTGAATTTTCAAATTTAATTTCTGCAGTTATGAAGTAGTCAAAATGAATTTTGTTTATTGATTCGGATGTAGAATTTTATGCTTTACAACATTTATTTGAAACATTTTTCCTAAAATAATTAGGGAAGCAATGCGCACGGAAAAACTGATTTGCCATGTTAAACGCCTATGTTTCACTTTTCGTGTTACACCCGGTATATCAATTTACAATTCTACATATACTATTTTGTATTTGCAATCAAAGCACGGTACCCACATATATTAAAACACAAATTAAATAAAAGTTCATTTAATTCTCTTTCAAACTAGAAGTGCTACAGAAATGAATTATATATTTTTAAGTTTATCCAATTCTCTTTATTATGATGTATTACTTTTTGAATATACCCCATGGTGTAGGTGGCTGGGTTCGATTTTCACAGTCGACAAATAATTTTCACCACATTAAAATGATCCCTGTCGCTCTCCCTATACTAACATCTTTGGGGGCCGTAATTTGACGGTACTTCACGCGCATAAATATATAACTCCGTATTAGATAAAAGGTGTAATGATATATAAATATACACAATTAAGCTGACTGCAGCTAAAGAATTTTCACTATTTCTAATTTCATATTTGATTAAATATCTTTCCAATATTGTATGTGAATATTAAATAATTAATTGCTGATCATTTTTCTGGTAGTAATTGCGTACCTATCCAGTAAGTTTTCCGCTAAAACTTGAAGTAGTTTCTATGCAAAATTGAAAAAAAAATTCTTATAAAATAATCGTAGTATAAAACTTTGTTTATAAAACAGAAATTAAATACTGAATTCAGGCAAAATTGATATAAGTTTGGTCGGCAACAACGTACAAGCACAAGGAAAGTGTAAAATATTAGTTTTAACATAAATCTAAATACTTAGGGCTGTTCTATAAAACTGTTGTGCAAAGTAACTTATCTTGTCAGCCTACAAGCAACAGTACTTATTGTTAAATTTTAATTTAATTTGCCTAAGACTTTCAATGTGAAACGCACAGATTAAGAAAGTTTTGCCATTTTGCGAAACTTTGCAACGTACCTACATCAGATTCATCTACATCTATAGCACCTACTTTTGTAGATATTTGGCATTGACTTATACTATCAGAAAATACTTACAAAATTTCAATCTGTATGGCACCAGGGCCGTCTTAAGCATATTCTGCGCCGGGGTGCGGGATGGTCAGCCTGCGCCCCAGCTCTTATCAACCAAAATATTAGCTCATCATCAGCACCTTAAAATATAAATACAATAATTATAATATAAAACTAGCAAATTAATCAAAATGTCAAACCTTTAAAAAACGTAAAAATATAAAAACAATTTTTGTAAAATGTCAATAATAACACAAAAAAATTTAATCAAGGTATCATGGTGTAAATTTATATGTAACGTTTCTAAAATAAATCTATGCTTTTTATTTTCCATAACATCAATAATTTTGGTTTCAAAAAAATTAAAAATATGTCCAGTCTCATGATGGTGACGAGTTAAAGCACTATGATTTGGATCAAGAAGCTTGCAATAATAATTATGTTGATATATTTTTTTTTCTAACGGTTGTGAAGTCTCTTCAATGTAACATTTTCCACAAGACCCACATGGAGTTTTGTATACAACATTTTTATATTTTTCAATTTTGTTTTTAACGAATTAATATTAGTGAAGTTAGTAGTTATAATTTTAATATTGCAATTACCAATAGTTTTTCTAATTCCAGATATTAATTTGTTATCAAAAGGAATAATAGCTACAACATGCACAAAGTGTACGAAACGGTGCAATGACGTTGTTATTGAAGGACTTAGGGTTTAATGAAATATCGAAATTTCTAGCGCTCGGCTTGTGTGCGCCCCCTAGGACTCTGCGCCCGGGTCACCCGCACCCCTTGAACCCCCGGTAAAGACGGCCCTGTATGGCACTCACTGTTCTTTTCAAAACAACTTACGGACAAGAAATTAACAACCAATTTTATTTGAAAATAATGTATCTTTCTGGCATCAAGTCATAATTTCCATTATGAATGGCTGCATAAGTGCTCGACTCTCCTGTAAATTCGAAATATCTGTGTAGTGGTAAATGTCTAGATTTGCATTATCAATGCTTATAATTCTCATCTACGTTGTACATAAAACGTTTATTGTACACGTCAAATTAATTGCGACAAATTTAAATGAAAACTTGAAATTGAATTATATGTTACTATCTTAATTAGCAGGTTTAATTTGCTTCATAACAAGTACCACGTGTCGGGAATTCGCAACATTATATATTTCAATGCATCTACCGACTGAAACTGAACGGTAAACGTAAATTCTATTCGTGGATGGAAAGTGGAAATGGCATGTATTGTTTTTCCTCTCCTAACTTTGTTGTTTATTTTGATAATGTCTGAATTACTGAAATCAAGTTAAAATTAACACGAGAAAGTTGTTTTCGTACTCACATATCGCATTGTACGAATTAGTAGTTAGGAATAATCAAGTTTATATGGTTCTAGGAATGATTTCATTATTAAATAAATGGAAACTTTACTACAGAGTTCGTCAGTTCAAACCTCGCTGTATTCATGTTGTATTTCTTTCTTGTATCAGTGTGAAGCAAAGTAACAATACTTTGCAACTTTCAAGTCTGATTGTCAGTGTTAAAAATTAAATATACTTAACAACAAAGACAAAATTAATTGTCATCCAACACTTGGTGAAACAAGGTTTAATAAAAAATATAAAGTAAACACTTGGCTATGTTTTACAAAATTCAGCCTCCAAGTCAGCTTATGAGGGCATCGTCAGAGGCTGGAGCCTGATTCTGTATCTTGCGTGACTACTTGCGGCACCCATACTAACACAGATATGTCACATGCATATAGTAATCCATCTATCGGACATTTAAAGAACTAATGGGTATGACGTCACTTCTTACGAGACACGCAAATATACATGCGTGACCTCCGTAGGTCCTGTTTCTTACTTGCGACACTACCTGTCTCATTCTAACATTATGTTTGTCTTTTACTTTCTTGTCATTTTGCGTTATCAACGTCATATCTGCCATAAAGTTTATTAAAATTTGTTTTTGCTCCTCTGTAGCGTTCATATCACGTTTCTTCTGCAATAATAAAATCGTATAAAAAAACTACAAAACGATGTTGACAAACAATGACATGTGATTGCAACTGACAGTTAGAGTTTCAAAACCATTACCAACACTAAACTTGGCGCGAAAACGTAAAGCACGGAATTCCCTATGCTCGACACCAGAAAAGAATCGGTGACGTCATACATTGTACTAACGCAAATTTAATCACGCAACTGCTCACGCAAGATACAGAATCAACCTCCTGGCCAGCACAGTTAGTAACGCGTCTATGGTTACTAACTGTGCTGGCCAGCTTCTGACGATGCCCTCATAAGATGACTTGGAGACTGAATTTTGTGAAACATAGCCAAGTGTTTACTTTATATTTTTTATTAAATATACTATTTATCATATCAACTTTTTATTAAATATATATATTTTTATAAACGGAACACATATGGAAATAGTATTAATTAACAACATATATATAAGTAACGATGAAATAAAATATGTCAACTTTGCTTACACTCAAATAAAAGAAACATTGACCGAACAAATATATAAATACTATAAAATATGCATGTTTAAAAAAAACACTTACTGGTAACAAAGAATGACAACTTTCAGTTACCAAATAAAATATAAAACTAATCCAAGTACAAAATGAAAATGACCTATACTTGGATGAAAACATACTTATAAATAAAATATTTTAATTACAAACTAATATAACTAAAAAGATTATTAAAATAACAAATTTTGTCTACAAAAACAAAATTGTAATACAAAATTTGTCCATGCATTGCACATTTGTAGAAAATAATATGTATTAAATAATAAAATTAAAGTAAAATACAAAAACCTATTGGCAAAATATGAAACTATTTCCTATTTTATATACTAGTAAAAAATAGTTAAATCTATTTTTTACGCTCAGTGGCAAGCTGTTCGAAGCATGAAGAAGTCTCCCAATTAATCTGAAACAAAAAAACATTAAATACTATTAGATTCATCCTGTCATTGCACACCTTCCACATTCATACAAACTGATTTTTTGTTCTTGCAACAAACCTTCAATCATCCATCCATTTATCCCTCAACATTCATCTATTTGTAATTTGTTAGTGATCATTGAAGAAACCACCTCACAATTTGTCAAAATAAATCCCTTCCTTCCTCATCTTTTTTACTTCATTTTCAGTTTTTACTATACAGTGTGTAACTGTAATTGTATTAAATGTATTTTTAAACAAGCGCAGGCGATGCTGCCTTCATTTCTTATAGATTCGTTGTTAGAGAAGTGGGCATAAGTGAAGATTTACGAAACTGGTGTACAGGAGCGAATGGATGAATGTTTGTTGCGTGTTGATGGATTTTGGTTGTGAGAAAAGAAAGAGTTTGTATGGAGGAAGTGTTAATATGGTCGAATCGAGTATCGTGTGTCAGGATGAGAATGTTGACGGGTTCGTGCTACCCCATTTAATGGGATATAGCGTGATGTTATGTATGTATGTATTTAAATTCCGAACTTACGAGTTTGGACTTTGGCGATAAAGGTGTTGTTCCCAATTCTTCAAGAACATTATTCCACTCGATCTGAAGAAAAATAAATCAAATATGATTGAATGATTCATTTATAAGTTCATTTAAAGTTATACGTACTGATGACTCTTCTTCATCCGAAGAAATTATCATGGATTCATCAGGAAGAAAAATATCATAGGTCTAAAATTATTTACAAACAAATAATATGGCATTAGACGAAGATTAAACAGTATTTTGTACCTGTCTTTCGTCTGGTTGATCTATCTCCTTTAGCAAACTATCCAAGATATTCTGTTAACAAAATAAAAAATATGAATCATTCATGCTTCTTCAGATTCATTCTTGCAAGAAACAATCAGTTAAATAATGATTATTTATTATTGTTTATTAGAGATGGGCGAATATCAAATTTCTCGAATTCGAATATCGAATACGAATATTAATCAGATCTCGAATATTCGAGGTACTCGAATATTCGAATACTCCTAAAAGTTAATTTAATAATTATTTAATTATGTCTTTTTCATTATTTGAATGAAATTGTTAAGATAAAATGAAAAAGACGAAAACTTCAAATTTAAGGTGAAACGTACGAAAACAAATTTGAAATATGGTCTTCATGGTTTTGAAACAAAATATCTTTGTTATTAATAACTTCAAAGTATTGTAATAGCTTTAAGTTTATGTACAAATGATAAAGAAAAACATAGTCAAAAATTGAGGTCAACATATAGCGCGATATTCGAGGTATTCGAATGTTCGCTATACTGACGTTAATATTCTAAAATCTCGAATATCGAATAATGTCAATATTCGCGGCATTCGACTATTCGCGGATGATATTCGCCCATCTCTATTGTTTATACAAAATTAATACATACATCAACTGATTCCGGGACTGGAGCAATTGTCAACCAGTTTTCAGCGTCCGATGACTAAGAAAATACAAATAAATTAATGACAATATTATTAAATAGTTTAATACGTACCTCGTTGGTAAGACAATTCAAAATTCGTAAGTTGTTTTCGTGAATCTTTGGCGGAATAATAAACTAAAAAATTTTAAAAATATTTAATAACATTACAAAAAATATCGAGAATTTTTTACCTGATCTAGATCTTCATTGAATTGTATCAGACCGGAAAACATACTTAAGTCGATCTGAAAATAAACAAAAAATAAATTCGAGCACATTAGTTGACAACATGACAAATTACATACTTTGTTCTTATCCGAATATTCTATATCGGCCATTGAATCATCTGTAGAGATCTGAAAAGACATATTAGGAGTATTTAGTCAATTCTAATGATTATTTATTTTAGAATGACTACGTACATCAAACTGCGGTTCGAAGGAAAGGTTTTCTTTGTCCTCGTCAGTGAGCTGTAACCCACAAAATTATAATTAGATAAATAGTTTGAATCATAATTTTAACAATTATACGTACCTCATTTGTAGCTTCTAATTCTTGTACTGTATAGTCCATCGAGTTCTGAAAAGTATATTTTACGATTATTTACTAAATTTTAATTATTATTAATTAAAATAATAATTATTAATGGGGTAGGTGGCTCAGTGGTATCGAGTCGGCCTGTGGATCTTGAGAACCGTGGTTTGATCCCATAGGCGACAAACCATTTTCACAAAATTAATTCTACCCCTGTGGCTCCTCCTCCACTAATATCTTTGGAGGCCGTGATTTGACGGCTGGTAACCGCACTTCACGCGAAGAAATATATCACTCACCGAGATCTGCTTAGGCAGAGTGCCTCACCCAGTAATGGGTAAAAGGCGTGATGATTTACTTATTTATTTAATTATTATACGAGTTGTCCCAAAAAACAGGTTTACCAAAAGAAAAGAAATTTTTTTAAGCAATTACTCATATTACAGATTTAAAAACTTCAAACAAAAAGTACATCAACTAAATAAAAAGTTAAAATATTATATTTCCAGTTTAACATTCGTCAAAATTTAGGTTCTGAATGACATTCTGAATTCAACCATGTATATTAAATGTTATTATAAAAAACGTAAAAAACAAACTAAATTCATTAGACTTTTTATTCAAATATCTAAATTACCATATTACTAATAACATAAAATAAAATAAACGAATTCAATGAAACACTAGCTATAAACTAAATTCTTAAAATGTTGGCCACTTTCATATTATTTATTACATATAATGCATTATTTCCAGAGAAAATATTTGAATAAAGAGTCTAATAAATTTAATACTTTTTTACAATGATTTATAATGACAAATGCACTTGTTACACTTGATGAATTCAGAATGTTCCATTTAAAATTGGGGTCACAAATAGAATATTTATTAATCCGTTATATGAATGTAATTGCTTGCAAAATAATTTTGAGGGACGAGTCTGTTTTTATAGTTAAGAATAAATACATACATCAAATTGCGATTCTGGGCGACGGTTTTCTTTATCTTCGTCATTGAGCTGTAACCCACAATAATATCATTAGTAAAATTATTTAACAGTTTAACTGAAGATTTGACTTACTTTATTTGAAACTACATTTTCTAATTCTGCTACTGCGCAGTCCATCAAATTCTAAAACGAACAAGTAAGCATTATTTTCATGATTATTTACTTAAAACTGTAAACATACTATAGTCTGTGATACAGGAAGTCGATTTTCTTTGTATTCATCATCGATCTATAATCCACAAATATATAATTAGATAAATATGATATGATTTGAGTTTAACATAAATGATGAGACTTACACGTACTTCTTTTGTAGTTGAAAATTCTAGTTCTTCTATTGTACAGTCCATCAAGTTCTAAAAAGTACAATTTAGTATTATATAGCAAATTTTATACTTAAGGGTAAGGCCACTCTAAAAAATTATTAAAATGCATTTTTTTTTATTTGCTTAAATTATAGTTTAAACCCTTAGGAACAAGGGACAATTAATTTAAATGCCGCGCGGAAGTATTTCAGAGTATTGATATATATATATGACTCGAAACTTTAAACGCGTTTTTCTCGAAATCATATTTTCAAAATCGGGCGAAAAGAAATCTGAAATACTAATTGATCGATCGTGCTGAATCATTTTATTTCTTATTCTAGATATAAAATACTCAAAAACTACGGGGGCTTTTTTTTTAAAGTGCTTCATTCATTTTTTATGGTCGTTTTTATACAGAAATTTAGTCCCGAATAATGAACTTTTTTTTCAAACGTGCGCCATTTTGTTAAAATTCAAAATTTTCAAAATCCAGCCCGTAGTTTTTTAGAGTATACATCAGAGATTAAGAAAACATATCCCTTTTTGATCCAGGTCTATTGCTGTTCCCGGAATGTTTTCGCCCGGTTTGCCCTACGCGCCGAGAGGAGTCGCCAATTTTTTTAAATTTCTGACGACAATTTTGAATATTTTCTTTAAATAAAATTTTGAAATAAAGTTTAAAGAGCACTAAATAAAGATCCAAAAACAGTTCTTAAGCAGCACGTTTAGATTTCGTTAAAAAAAATCTAGAAAATTACCCTTTTTTTCCTTGTCTAGAGTGGCCTTACCCCTTAAATATAAATACATACATATAACTGCAGTTGAAGACGACGATTTTCGTTGTCTTTGTCTTTAGGCTGTAACCCACAAAAATGCATCATTTAACAATTTAACTTGAGTTTTATACCAATGATAAGATTTATACGTACTTCGGTTATAGCTGAATCGGGAATTACTTCTTCTGTAAAGTCTATCAAGTCCTAGAATGTACAATTTAAGGTTAGTTCACAAATTGAATAATAATTTAATATTGAATACATACTACAGGCAGCGGTCCAGAAGCATTCTTTTCTTTTTCTTCATTTTCAATCTAAAATTACAAAATATCATTAGATAAATGTTAATTAGTAGATTAAATTTAAGTTTCGGGTTCTAATCTCGCAGAATCCAACTTAATTTAAAAAAATACGACTACTAATTGGGATTAAGTCTTGTTGTGCAAAGCAATAAATAAATAGAACATCTATTCTCCAATTTAAACAGACAAATATCTAAAATTGTGAATAATTGGGTAATATTTTTTTCTACAAATAATATTTTCTTTTGGAATAATTAGAAAGTATGAAAGTAAAAACGTACTTGATCTGCAAGAGAGTACAGAAGACCCATATAATAATCAAGAGTTTCTTGACGTACATATGGAAGCTGCAAAATATAAAAAATAAAGGAGTTTAATAAAAATAGTAAGACAAAATTTTAATAATGGTTCATACCTCTTCCAAAGTGTAACAGGCAAAATCAAATGCATTATTTTCATCCTAAAAATAATAGATTTATTAGGATAGTATTTTATCATTTACCACTTATTCATTAATATAATTACATCTTTGAGGGCTGGTAACTGCACTTTACGCGCATAAATATCACTTACCGAGATCTGCAATGACAGAGTGCCACACCCAGTAATGGGTAAAAGGCGTGATGGTATATTTATTTTATTTTTTAAATATTTTTGCAATTATAGAACCACTCAAAATAAATAAATATATCATCACGCCTTTTACCCATTACTGGGTGTGGCACTCTGCCCACACAGATCTCGTTAAGTGATATATTTTTTCGCGTGAAGTGATGTCACCATCCGTCAAATCACGGCGCCCAAAGATATTAGTGGACGGGGAATCACAGGGGTAGATTTAAATTATATGAAACACCACACGCGACCCTGTACTTTAATTGAGATAATTTCCTGTTGTACAATGTAGTATAAATAAATGTACTCACCCCATTTGAAGGTGCTAATGCTTCCTGAACGATATTTGCAACCATTTTCGAGGAAGACTGCAAAAAGATTATTTTTATAATTCATCATCATCTGTGGCGCTACAGCCCAAATCGGGCCTGGGCCTACCGGACACACCGAGCCGCAATTTTTACACTACCGTACTGCCGGTTTTCGTAGTCGAATGCTACATTATTTAAGGCGTATAAGTACTAGCTTATAGCGCCCGAGTGTGATAAATACATGTAGCTGTATTTTAAATTTTACGACAAATCACACATTGTCGACAGGCGGATTCGAACTGACGAACTATGGCTTTATAATTAAAATTGCTTTAATAAAATCTAATGAAGATTCATGATATTCCACAAAAAATATTCAATTTAATCACATACCAACAAGAAACGAAAATAAAGTACTAATAAATTTTAGATTTAAATTAGGCAAGAACATTGTGAATACTCATTTTTTAAACGGTCAACATGTTTACTTACCTCAGTTATCGAATGATGTTTTTCGCAGTTGATTTGCAAGATTTCTTCTTCCTTGAAAGACAAAACAGAATCTACTTGAGTTGATGTCGCTGTAGAAGGCACATCAACATTTACGCTATATTTTGCTTTTTTAGGTTTCGTTTCAAAAACAGTCGACGATTCCCAATTAGTCTACAAATTAAAATAATAACGTTTAATAACGATTATTTAATAGAAAATTTCTTTCAATTTATTAGATCAAACTAAAAATGATTGATTTCTAAGTAATTTGTTCCGTATTAATTTCATTAAAGTACAGTTAATCAATTGTCATTATAGTCTAGGATCTAGATGATTTGCTAAATTATACTGTAGATCATTTGAGTTTATTTAATCTAGCTTCTTATTAAGTTAGGATGTATTAGGATTCAAATTATCTAGATTTTAATGATGATAATTTAGTCATTTAAAGGCATAATGGCTAAGGATTATCTGAAATGAAACAATATAAATAAAATGCACGTACCTCGTCTGTCTTTTGATTTGAGATGCCCAATTCTTCTATCAAGTTGTCCAAAAATTGCTAAAGGAAAAAATCTATTAATCATACACTTAAATAAAAATAAAAATATCACGCCTTTTAGCCATTACTGGGTGTGGCACTCTCCCTAAGCAGATCTCGGCAAGTGATATATTTTGTCACGTGAAGTGCGGTTACCAGCCGTCAAATCACGGCCCCCAAAGATATTAGTGGAGGGGGAACCACAGAGGTAGATTTAAATTGGTGAAAATTGTTTGTCGGCTGTGGGGATCGAACCAGATTAAAGATTAAAATTATCGTTATTATGACAATCAAAAAGTTGAGACAATGACTGTACCACCCCTAAATAAAACCGTTACAAGTTGTTTGTATTAAACTATTTACCTGGTTCTTCGCGGATTTCTTCTTCATCTTAAATAAAAAACTGTCATTAGAAATAGACAATACAAAAACTGAAGAAAAAAATTACCGGAATGTTTGAAGAAAGACCACTTGTTTTTTCATTCCACCAGCAGATCTTGTTCTGCAAAATAAATTAAGTTAATAAAAAAAATTAAATAAAAAGAAGAAAATTACCAACGGGGTTGTCTCGTTCTCAGGGTTCCATTCTTGCATTAGTTGCTTCCAAAGATGCTAAATATAAAAATGCCCATTAAAGAAGAAATACAGTAAAACAAATTATAAAAATGTATTGCGAGAAAACATTCCTATCCATACTCCGCCATATTTAAAATTCCTATCATACAAGTTTGTCTCATGTTTCATTGACGCAACAATGCATCAATCATGTTTATTCGTTCCCAGATCAACCACGAAATCTCCCATTACACAATTACACGAATATATACCCGTTTCACCAGTTATTTATACGAATAATACAATGTATAAAGTCTAGAAGAGTTTTAGACAAGAGGGAATATAGAAAAAAATTGATTACAACAAAGAATGATTGTACTTACCATTGCACGCGAATTTAAATTACTGCGAATGAAATACGTAATGGCCTAGGAAAACAAATAAAATGTTTATAATAATCCTATTAATAACACATTTAATACATACATCTTTAATTTTTGCTGAATCTAATTTATTTAACAGGGCTTCTGTGAGTTCCTGTGAAACAGAAACAAATTGTAAGTAAATATCATGCACTAACAGGAAAATGATATATTAATCATTAGAATTAATCTTATATTACTTACATCATCCATATCCGAATCATCAAAGTTGCCAGTGTCAAAATGTTGAGCCATTTTTAAAAGTTTGTCTGAAAATCGTTTAATACAATGTATGTATTAAAATCGATTGTAAATCGATGAATTTATTTCTGTTTAAAGTTAAAATATAAAGAAAAACAAATTTGGAACCAATTTATTTATTAAAATTAGTGTAATTGTCATAAAAACTACAAATACTTACAATTAATTCACACACTGCACTGATACTCAAAACGAACGATAAAAAGTATGGCGTCGTCCTGTACGCGAAATGCATTGTGGATCTTCAATTTTTTAGGTGCGTTTATTTGAATTTTTTTAAATATACTAGAATCAACAAACGTTTCATATACACGTAGTAATTATATTTCTAATATAGATATAATAAAATTAAAAACTATAAAATATTTGTAAGCTTTATAAAATACAAACAAAAATTGTAGAAGTAAATTCATTTATTGTATTAACGCGCTGTTCTAAAACAGAACTAATGCACTAATAACTAATTTCAAGTTATTCTTACTATTTATGCCAATATCTTTTGAAAAGTATATACATTGTAATAATACAAACTAGAGAATAAAATTCTGCTAAAAATAATTAACTATTTACACTGATATATTTTACAAAGTGTATACATTCTAACATGCAAAATGAATTATTAAAATACAACAAATAGAACTACTAAAATTAATAAATGAATATGTAATATTATATAGGTACATACATTGTAGAATGCAAAATTGACTTGAAGCAAATACATTGTAAAACTAGACATAACAAGATATCGAACTGCAAAAATTAATAAACTTATTCATGAAAAGACTATTGGATCATAAAATATCTATTTATGATATCTTAAAGAAGGTCTAGTCAATAATTAACGACAGTTATAAAAACGAGTATTATTAATAATTACACAACATTTGTCTTAGTTGATAGATATTTAGAACATTGTAAGAATTTACGTTTTGTAAAAACAAGGGACAAAATTCGTGTGCCTCATTGAATTTTTCTTCAGAAGTTTGGTTTCTCATGTTTCTATTTGCTGAAAGTATTATGCGAAATTCCTGGAAGTTCTTCTGTACTTTCTCACAAGCTACAAAAAAATGGTAGAATCAATTTTGGAATCAAATTAATTTTAAAGTATACAGGATGATTCTGCGAAGACGACCCCCCCCCCTTAACTTTTTTATTATAAGAAATAGAAAAATTTTCTTTATATGGAAGTTTTAGTATATTAAATATACTATTTTATGACATATATAGAATTTTTTTATAAAGTCAGGTTTACATGATACGACTATCAACTTTTATTTTTCAAATGGGAACCTAGAATTATTTTATTAAAATAAAAACCGCAATTTCTTTCTCTTTTCAACGATGTATTACTTGTCATAAATGTATATGAAAAAAATCGAGATAAATAAGATAATTGAGACATTTACAATTATTTTTATTAGACTGTTCTAGGAGGCTATGCGAAATTAAACACAATGTAACAAGGTAAAGTGAATGACAAAACACGTGAAACAAGTAACAAATATTTGTATTGTTGTCATTAATTTTACCTTGTTACAATTTGTTTAATTTCGCATAGCCACCTAGAATAATTGAATAAAAATAATTTCTGATTTCTCAATTGCCTTATTTATCTCGAATTTTTTCATATACATTAATGACAAATAATACATCGTTGAAAAGAGAAAAAAATGGCGGTTTTTATTTTAATAAAATAATTCTAGGTTCCCATTTAAAAAATAAAAGTTGATAGTAGTATCATGTAAACCTGACTTTATAAAAAATATCTATATGTGTCATAAAATAGTATATTTAATATACTAAAACTTCCATATGAAGAACATTTTTCTATTTCTTATAATAAAAAAGTTAAGGGGGGTTCGTCTTCGCAGAATCACCTGTATGTTAGAACTATCTTACATGACAGATATAAACATGTACTTTCTTCAAAGGACCCGTTTTAATTCTACAAAAATTAATTTCTTCCATAGGACAAAAGGAATTTCTTGTTTAGACTTCGTTCCCCGTTATCTATAATCCTTTTGGTACTGTATTTTTTTCTATAAAAAAAAAACGGTAAACCTGCAGGAGAGCTACTTCACCTTCGATTTCGCTGAAAATTTGTGAAAAGTTTCCTCTCAGCGAGCAGAATATAGGAAAAATACTAACAATTGGTGGTCGAAATTATTTGACCTTGAAATCAGGGTTTGTTTGTTTTATACGTATTATTTAATGTAGTGTGTATATGCGTTCTGTACTAGGTTAGGCATGGTTATTGGTGTTTTTTTTTCGATTTCAAGGTCAAATAATTTCGACCGTCAATTGCTAGTATTTTTCCTGTATTCTGCTCGCTGAGAGGAAACTTTCCACAAATTTTCAGCGAAATCGAAGGTGAAGTAGCTCTCCTGCAAGTTTACCAAAAAAACTGTAACTGTTACACGGTAATTATTTATTTATTTATTTATTTATTTATGTTACTCTGTACAACAGGATTTTAATCCCAATTACAGTACAGGGTCCGCACTCACCGAGCCGCAGTGTGATAGTTCATATATATTATATATATTATAAGATCTTTATTTCTCCAATTAACTCTTTCTGTATTTCTTAGTTTTTTTCATCAGGCAGAAAAATTTCCTGATAAATTATTTCCTCCATTTTTATAGGCCCTTTGGTGCTGTGTTTTTTTTTCTGCAAATAAAATAATTATGAGATCAATTTAATTTTAAATAATATGGTAAAATCTTACGTCATTATGATAAGATGATTATTTCTTTATAAGAAGTCCGTGCCACCAATAATACTTCCAAAAAACAGAAAAGACAACATTTCTTTCCCTTCCTTCTCTTTCAACTGTTTTGTTCTACTTTTTTCGTACAATTTTTTCCAGGAGATGGATCAGCTGTAAAAATAAATTTTCAATCAAAATGTAAATAATTCAATGATTTTTCGTGATTATCAAATCGTATTCCGTACACTCAAAAACAAAATGAAAATTGTTTTTTAAAATGCAGTTTTTTACGGTTATTACACAAGTAAAATTAAATCTATAAGTTAATAAAGATGCACAATTTAATAATTTCCAACTTTTATTCAATGTATTTTTTTGTAAAGTAATACTGAAATTTTTAAACAAAAATATACTGATTTAGAGAGTACATGTACATTGAAATAGATATCAGTGACTACCAAACATCTTGTGTGGGACACTGTTTTAAATTATTAAATACTTTAGGAAAAAATACAAATATATACTTAAATTTTTCTGTTCTAATACATTTCTGCTTCAATGTAAATGTAATTTAAACAGTAATTAAAATTTTTAAATATTGCGCAATATTCAAAAAAAGTCATGTAATTTATTATAAGTAATTCGGTAAATAAAGCAGAAATGATGTATGTATAATTAAAAAAGTAATCGAAAAAAATTAATGGTTTTAAATTATAAACAAAAGAAAAACAAGTCGCTATCAAAAAACTATTTTCTATCTATCAACATCACGAAATTCGTTGATGCAAATACAAATTAAATACGAAATATATGTATAAATACACCAAAAATTTATTTTTAAACAATTTTTTTTAGTTTATACTAATAAAACTAAATATTTCTTACCTATGACATATTGTTTAACCTCAAAACTTTCACATGTTATCCGTTTAGGGGAATATAAGCCGTGTGTTCACTGTACGTTAGGTTGTTATTCTGGAAGAGACAGTAGTGCTTATTAGAAAGTGGCGCCAAATTCAATTCAATAATACAACCCAAAAGTACAATTTGTCATCTAATTTATTAAAACATGTTTTTTATTGCTTTTAAATTAGTTACACAAAGAAAAGGAAGTACTAAATTATATTTTATACTGTTTTATAACATGATATCTTTTAGATGCTTACTCATTTTGTAAATACAGCAATATTTTATTTATCTGTTTCTGCATTTCATATTATATATTCTTTCAAATTAATTAATATATGTTTGGGGCTAATGGCAAAACTGTAAATATTTAATTTTAGCAATGAAATAGATTGTGTTATTGCGAATTCAATTTATTTAATTTCTTTTATCATTTATATTCAATTAAAATTTACATTTTTTGCTGGTCATTAAATTTATATAATTGAACAAATTTAATCAAATTTAAAATTAAAATAAACAGATCTATATATTGTTCGGAAAACTGTTTTCAATCTATATAAAATTTTATTTATCTGTAAATTTTACTGACTGTTATTTTATATCACATCAATAAAAATAAAATAAATAAAATGTAAATTTATTTATATTAATTGCTTTTAATATTTTTCCCTTAATATGTTTTTAATACTATAAGCTTGTGGTACAAAATATTACGAAATAAATTGCTGCGAATAAACGATTTCATAAACATGTTTTTATTTCAATAATTCAAACAATTATCTAGGTTGTTTATAAAATATATTGAACTTTTAACAAGAATAATTAATAATCAATTATTGACTATTAATTTTACTTCAATCACATATATTATCTGTTGTTTGTAAATGTATGAATAACTTGACTTATACATAACCTCCAGTAATGGGTAAAAGGCCTCATGATATATTTACGTTAATAATATGGAGTGGTATCGAGTATCGAGTATCGGTCTGTGGATTTGAGAACCCCGGTTCGATTCCCACAACCGACAGACAATTTCACCAAATTAAAGCCACCACGCGTATAAATATATCATTTATCGAGATATGCTACGGTACAGTGCCACACCCAGTAATGGGTAAAAGAAGTGATGATATATTTATTTATTTTATAAATTAATACGGACACGAGCAACCAATGCCGTTGAGCGCATCTTCCTTCATATCTTGTTTAGTTTTAAAGATATAGCCCCGGGAAGAGTTAAATTCTTCCTATTCCTTAGATTTTGTACTTTCACGAAGTTATATCTCAAAAACTAAACAAAATATGAAGATGCGTTCAACGGCAATGAATTTCTCGTGCTTCAATTAAATTATGGGGTAGGTAGCTCAGTGGTATCGAGTCGGCCTGTGGATCTTGAGAACCCTGGTTCGATCTCCATAGCCGACAAACAATTTTCACCAATTTAAATCTACCCCTGTGGCTCCCCCTCCACTAATATCTTTGGAGGCCGTGATTTGACGGCTGGTAACCGCACTTCACGTGAAAAAATATATCACTTACCGAGATCTGCTTAGGCAGAGTGCCACACCCAGTAATGGGTAAAAGGCGTGATGACATATTTATTTTATTTATTTATTCAATTAACTTATAAACATATGTTTAGCCATTTTTTATTTTTTCATATTTCCGCCAAAATATTCCTGAAAAACGGGTTTTTAACCTTATCTCAAAAACTAAAAGACGTATGCACTTCAGGATGTTATTACTGGATCCAGTGGGTCATAATATACAGTGTGTTTCACAACTTAGAGCAAAAAATTAAAGGGTATATTCTGTACGACGTGCTGATCATGAAACAAAAAGATTTTTTTTTAAATTCGAAAAATTAAGGGTTGTTAACCTAAAACATTTTTTGTAGTACTGCACTGGATTCGCTTTCCTATTAAACACAAACAATGAAGTAGGTATCAACTACGAAAGAATAATTACACAATTCAATTATTAGCAGTTATTTATAATAGAATTTTATTTAATTAATAATTTTAACTTTAACTTTGGACTGGGAAACATGGAAAATAGTTTTGCGATTTAAAAAAAAAATCTTTTTGTTTCATGATCAGCACGTCGTACAGAATATACTCTTTAATTTTTGCTCTAAGTTGTGAAACACCCTGTATATGTATGTAAATTTTTGTTTCATTATTCATACGATTAAGAATTTTAGAGAAAATTGGCCTAAGATCTGAAGAAACCCAAGGGGTTGCTTAAAATTAAATAAAAATTTATTTAAAAGTGATTTCGGGCACGGGGAATTCAAGGCCGTTAGAAGCATCTTCATAGTCGTATCTATCATAGTTTTTAAGATATAGCCTCTGGAAACAGCACTGAATTTCCCATGCTTCAATTAATTTATATAAAATTTTCCTGTTGTGTAAATTAGTGAATCTGGCTAATAGTTAAATTAAAGGTTTGAGCTATTAAACAGACTTATAGCTATCATTAAAGCCCGGATTTTTAGGCAATTGCCTAGAATCAAATTGTAAAATACTTCAGGCAATTTAGTTTTTCTATACATAGGTAATATGTTTACGTGTAATGGAAGATTTTTTTTTCGTGCCTTTGGACCTATTTTTTCTATATTTTGGTTATTGTGCCAATTTTACCGTATACAGCCTATTTTGCCTATTTTTGTTGCCTATTTTAACTTTTATTGACTAATTCAGCACTCGACATAGTGTTTCAACCTAACCTATAATATTTAAAGTACTTACTTAAATCAAGTTTTTGTGTGTGAATTTAAAATTCCGAAAGAAAAACGTGTTTTAGTCAAAATTTTACGTGACAATTCAATTGTGTTTGCCATTAATAAATGGAGCTGAGGTAATACGAAATCATGAGACGATATGGCTAAATATAAGAATGCCCCTGTCACATTTTGTGCTGTCGAACGAAAATTTCAGCTTACAAGCAAGTTCTGACAGACCGAAGACAGCCCCTTTCCGAAAATTTCATAGAGCAATAGCTCGTAATATTATGTGAATCGAAGTATACTACATAATTTGAGTTTGCATAATAGTCAATAAAAGGAGAACCCTACATTATTATTTTATTAATATTTTTCAGATTGCGTTAATTTTTGTTTAAAATGATGATTTTTTTTCTAATGAAGAGTAGATACAAGTACAAATATTAGAAAAAGGATTCGTTTTTTTTAAAACAAATTATTTACATTTAGGCTGCCCAAAATCCCGCCTATTTTAGAGTAATTACCGGCCTATATGCCTGCTTATTTGAGTGTTTTTAAGTGCCTAAATATCTGGGCTTTAGCTATCATTGTAGAAAAACTGTCAAAATGTTTTTGGGGTATCATGCTATCAACTACAGGTTTGGCATACAGATTAATTGAAGCTATTTATAACATATTTCTCATGTGTCAATGATAGAAATTCCACACAATGTAACGTATGTCCCTGCCTCCCTGCCTCCCTGCCTCCGGAACTGGCATGTGACTGTGACTGTACACATGCTTTCACATACTCACACACGTATACACTCACAGTCTAGTGTCTAGTGTCTATAACAATTCAAGGCCGAAGTCGGAAATCATTTGATTGGATTATGATTTCATAATAAATGAGTATCACTGGTGAAGTTGCATTTTAGAAATACAAGTATTTGAGGAATTATTTAACTATAAAAACTTGGTAATTATGCTCGGCAAACTGTTCTAAATTATTTAGAGGGACTAAATGTCTACTTCTTTTATTTCAAGCATTTTCTCGAAAATAATTTAGGGGCATTTACAGTGTCTGAGTGGTTTTGTAATTAGAATTCTGTTGTGCATAGTAACAAATAAATAAATAAATTTGTGATTACGTTTTTATTTCAAATTTGTTTAGGACTGGAAAATAAACACATTTTTAAGGATAAGTTCTTCTAAAAATGCAATAGAAGTAAATTAACTAAAGTAAAGTTAATTTTTATTCCCATAACCTAATTTTTCCAGTGAAATGACCCTCCAATGACCACGTAACCCCATTCCCTTCATTCGTGACAAAAAAAAACTCCTCAATGCACCATATGGTCACACGTTATTCTTCCAAGTACTGTTAGAGATATATGGGCTTGATTTGACTAGGAACATGACTTAGGTTTCACCGTGGGCGAAACGATACGCTTTAAAGTTGAGGAATGGCAGAAAGTTCAACTGAAGAATCTGGGTTCGATTCCCACAGGCGACAAACAATTTTCACCGCGTTAAAACTACCTCTGAGGCTCTCCCTCCACTAACATCTTTAGACGGCTGGGAACCGCACTTCACGCGAAAAAATATATCACTTACCGAGATCTGTTCCAGAGGAGTGCCACGTCCAGTAATGGGTAAAAGGTGTGATGATATATTTATTTACAATGCTAATTTAATTGGGATTAAGTTTCTATTGTGCAGAGTAGTACATAAAATTATATAATTTGTATTGAAATAGATTTAATTAAGCCAAAAAAGATGAAAACTCAGGTTCGATTGCTATATTTGACAAACAATTTTCACCCTCCTCTCTCCCACCAATAATATCTTTTGGGGCCGTGGGTAAAAGGCGAGATAATATATATATTATTTTAATTGTTTTCTAGACAGTTATATGTTTTATTATAAAACAACAATGTTTCGATGTTGTTGATTTTAAAATTATAACAAGTCAATTTACAGGTTCAAACTGTAAGAAATTGCCCTACCTTAATTAATACTGGGCCGTACCTACGTCACGTGAAATGCATAATTAAAATAAAGTATAATTATAAAAAAATAAATAGAATTTGTTTCTTGAAATTGAAGTATGATTACCGAGTATTTTTCCTGTAGAATTTCATCTCTAAATATCTGTAAATGACCTCCCTGTCGTGTACTTACACGAATACACGACACCAAGCATCCGCGTGGCGTTGTCTTGAACCTTGTCGTGTTCAACGTTTTCTTGTTTTATTGTCATTAACATTTTCACCTTCGCGGGACCGCAGCTACGACTACGAGCTACGGAATGCCTATGGTCTATGCTGCTATGCTGTTATGCTGTATGCGAGAATGCTCTATGAAGACGATAGGATAAAAGTAAACGTGTTTTATGTTTGTGTTTATATCGTGGCATACCATCACGTTATGTAGGCGGTTTGAAGTTTGACTTACACGATAGACGGGAAAGATTTACTCTTTTCAGGATTTACCGAAATCATGTACAACAATTTTCTAAATTAAGCCCCTAAAGATGAATCACACAATATTTTTATTTATTTATTTGTTAATTTGCACAACAGAAACTGAATCGCAATTACATTAGCTTGTAGTGGAATTCGAACCACGCAGGTAGAATCATATTTTTACTTCCTTGTACGAAGTAAAGGAAGTATTGTAATCGCGAAAATTTTCGGTTCTCAGATTTCAACGGAAATAGGTATTTTGGCCCTCCCTGAATCCATTTTGACTAATTTCGTCGTGCCGTCTGTACGTACGTATCTCGCATAACTCAAAAACGGTAAGCCGTAGAAAATTGAAACTTTATATTTAGTACTGTTATAACATCTAGTTATGCACCTCCCTTTTTGGTCATTATACAACTATCGGAAGTGGCCTATAATAGATTTCCATGAAAAACTATATTCAAATATAATTTAAAACTTTCCAAATTTGGTATATAAAACTACTATATCAATGGAAATAATATAATAGATTTTGGTTAAAATAGACTAACGGGAAGTGGCACATTACATGAAGCTGCTAACAGTTTTCCTTGAAAAAAATGGTATTATTTTAATTTGAGAAATAAATGCTGCAAATAAAAGTTTTAGAGAATTAAATTCTGCGTCTAGCACATTAAGAATTTTTAAATTAGCTTTTTGCATAAACGAGATATCTAAATTTAAATATTATATATTTTTGTATTTAAAAAAAAATTAAGTTTGCTATGGATTAGAACAAAAAATAAAAGATTTAATGTCAAATATGTGGAATTAAAAAAATATCTATAGTTTAATACGCGTACAAGGAAGTCATGTGGTGTCCACATCAGATTTTTTTATTTTAATTCGTGGAGAAAAATAAATTATACAATGATACAATGCTGCAATTAATCCCAATTATAGGAAAGACCACATACAACTTACTGTTGAAACTCTCTTTTTAGTCAAGCAAGCGTAAATCCATCGAGGCACAACTGTAAATAATAATAAACATTTATTTTTATGAACGCCAAAAAATAATTAAAGTAGAAATGGCAGAACAAAAGGAATGTATACGAGTTAGAAATGCGTAAAATGTGCAATGCAAAACAATCAAATAAATAAATTGCAGTAAATATAAATACTTGTACAGTTTATACTTTTTTCTCGAACACACGGTATGCGGTATATTATTAGCCTACACAATGTTTAATGCTCGTCAATAAAGCGTGGTAGTAAGGCTTTATATTATAATATAAATTTTGTGTTGTCACTTTTAACTTGAAGCTTACTTCTTGTTATCCTATAAATTTTCTCTAGTGCTTATTTGACAGTATTTGATGATTATTAACTATGTATTCTTCGTTCCTAAAATAAAATGGAATACAAAAGAACTTTTTTCGAAAACTGTCATATAAAGTTAAAATTTACAACTATCAACACGCGAAATGAATGTTTTTTGTCTACAGAACGCAAAAGATTTTTGCATGCAGGATGCAAAAAACTTTTTTGATAGAAGAAAGGCTCACAATTTAATAAAATTTGTCACTTTATTTTTTTGCTTAGAAACAATACTTCTATTCTTTAACAAAATTTATATTTAATGTTCCTATTGAGCAATTATTCATATTTATCCCGCTTGAGGAAGCTAACTGGTGTATATGCAATGCGAATCCCAATAAATCGCAGAAAAAAATAGAATGTTTGTTTGGTTTCTATTGCCAACCAGCTGTCAATTGCTGGTCAGAAAATACCAAATTTACATACATACATACATAACATCACGCTATATCCCATTAAATGGGGTAGCACGAACCCGTCAACATTCTCATCCTAACACACGATACTCGATTCGACCATATTAACACTTCCTCCATACAAACTCTTTCTTTTCTCACAACCAAAATCCATCAACACGCAACAAACATTCATCCATTCGCTCCTGTACACCAGTTTCGTAAATCTTCTCTAACAACGAATCTATAAGAAATGAAGGCAGCATCGCCTGTGCTTGTTTAAAAATACATTTAACACAATTACCAGATTTGATAGCCATTATATTACATACATTGTTGTCATGGAGACATTAGATGTCACATTAATTAATCCTAAACGTCAAAATTTGCTCATTAAATTATTACTAATTTTGGGACATAGTTTTCGAAAAAACTTTGTTTGATACTCGATTGCGAAATGCTTTTGCATTCTCGAATGCAAAAGTAACATTTCTAGAATCAAAAATAACTATTAAGGACGTGTGACAGCTGGAAAAATCACACATTTTTCTCATGTCATATGCATGATATTCTGATATTGCTGATATAATTGTTTAGCCATTATATCAACTTTTCCACATTTTAGTTCGATTTGAAGAAAAAATAAGTCACAGTAATTAACTAAAAACAAACATTTATTTTGAATTCCATTAGATTTGCTAAGCTATTTAAATAATTATTAGTTGAAATGCGATAAACAAACTATGCTAAAATTTCTGAATTATTTTCATTAGCCTTAAAATGAAATTGTACGATAAGAAAAGAATTTGCAATGTATCTGAATGTTATATCCTGTAAGTATAAAATTAAAAGTTGTTTTCGCATTGCATACATATTTTGCAACGGCGCGCGGCGTAGACAGACTTTTTTACGAGAATCGTTTTTGAATAAAATTTTACTAAAAGCTCATTTATTGATCAATTAATTTTAATTAATTATTTTATTGAATTAATGACAGACCTTGCATTGAAATTTATTTATTTGTAATACATAATTAAAATCAATAAATGTGTGCTAATAATGATTGTGTTATAAAAAATAGTGTTGTAATTAGAATAATGTTGATATTAAACAATGCTGTACAAATTTTGTTTTGAAACCAAAATACTTGTTTAATTAATATGAATTTAATTAAAAGTAATGAGTAAGAAACGAAGGATACTACAAAGCCTTATTTCATAAAATTTGATTAGTTTATAAAAAACTTTCTATTTTCTAAAATATTCTATGTACTGTACTAAATGTTTATTCAGATGTCAGCAGAGTAAAATTAGTTTTCTCATTTTTATAACTTTGATAAAAATGCAATTAATTATGCATGTTTACATTTTTAACAACATATGCTGTCCTGATTAAAAGTACTGCTCGCTGAATACAATATGTAAGACAATGTTTTTCTTTGATGATAGGAGTAAAATAATATAAATATTTTTAAAAATATAACAGTATATTCCATGATTACTTAGCGTGAATCTTATTCAATGTTCTCAATCATTTAGTCATTATTTTTTACTGAATACTTTTTCATTTAATTCATTCTGACATCAATCTTCGACAAAAATTCCTCTTTCGCTTTATTTTAATTCGTTATCACCCGTCAAATTAAGCTCCCCAAAGATGTGAAATATATTGGTTTCTTATTTTTAATTTTAAACTTTTCGTCCTCCTTATTTTTTAAGGGACATAAAGCACAGGAAATAATGACACTTTCTTCACGAGGTATACATATAATTTTATCACATGGATATCACTAATGTCAAATGATTGGTTGGTATGTCTTATTTTTCGTCCCAAGAAAGAAAAATGTATTTTCTTCTCAAGGGACGGAAAGTATAAGTTTCTTCTGTTAATTTTAGTTTCTGGTAGGCAGGGGCGGATCCAGGCTTCGAATTAGGGGGGTCATGGAGTGAATTATGTCTCGGGGGAGGGGGGTATTTCCCATCTTCTAAATATAAAAAACATTTTCAATCACATTAAATCGTCTTTGGAATCGCATTAAATCATAAACGGTTCTTCGATAGAATACAAAAATTATTGAATTAGAAGTTGATTTTCTAAGTGCAAATGTCGGTAGTCACATACTTGACTAGGTCTTAAATAGAATACCTCTCCCATCTGCGGGTCGAAAGAATATCCCCACAAAATATTGGTTTTTGGCTATTTATTAGAATAATAAATCAAACAATGGTTCTTAATTATCTTAGAATTTTAAGTTCTTAGATAATAGTTTCTATTTAATTTGTTTAACAATTGTAAATAATGACATCATTATTATGTATTAGAGCAAACATTTAAAAAAAATCCATGCTTAGGGGGGTCATGACCCCCATGACCCCTCCCCTGGATCCGCCCCTGCTGGTAGGATCAAGAAAACAATAATTGAAATGATCTAATTAGAACAAAACCTTAATAAAGCGCTGGTAATTTACATTGCTTGTAAATAATAGTAAGTGTGTCGATAGCAGACATCAGATATCAGGCATCAGGCATCATTTAAAAACGAAAAGTATGGGAACCAAGTAACCTCTACAACGCAGTGACAGTACAGGCTGCATCACTGCGGGTCTTTTTGCGAGCAAGCAGTGCATGGAACGTCCTTGGACACGCATTCGAACAAATTTTATCGCATTACGAAGTGAACAGTGCGTTAACACTTCACATATGATATTTAGATCAGTGGTTATAAGAGTTTTTACTTCCCATATGGGATTCAACCGGCCAGCGTGTTGTAATATGGCTGTTTAGAACGAGATAGTAATACTAGCCAGGCTGAAAACGTCGGCCACGGTGTTACCAGCCGAGGAGATTAGCACGAACGTATAAATTATGTGAAGGCTAAGCTCGTAATTTTGATTTATTAAGTATGATTTTTTAACATACAAATCGTTTTCGAATGTAGCTGTTTCCCCTAAATTACTAACAGGCGGTCATAAATTTGACGAAATATATTTAATCTTCTCATTCATTAATTAAACCTCAAGTTTACTTTTCAGTCTATTTCAAAATTACCTGATTTTATTTTTGGGGTAACCCAAACATTTATTGTACCTGAAAATATGTTTATAAGTTAATAAAATAAAATTAAAACCCAAAAAATAGATAAAAGAAACGACTTTTCTTCTCAATTTTCTTTCGAATTTTCGATTATATTCCGAAAACAGACTTGATTTTTGTCTCAAATTACAGTACCTTGCCAATATTTTCAAGAACTAAATTTTCATGAATATTCCCTCAATTTTCTTTCCAAATTTTCTGGAGAATCAAACCAATTTATATTCTGAGACCAAAAATATTAGAATACCAAGTTTCATTACAATCATTGATAGTCACAGAGAGACAAGAATTTCTCGTATTTTTAAATATCTTTGTTCTAGATACAATTATTCAATAAATTTCTTTTTTCTACGATTGCTATGAAAAGTTGACAATTACGCTCTCATTTGTCATCGTAAAGTTGACGTTTTCTGTGGAACAATCGAAAAATATCTTTTTTGCGCGTCTCCAATGGCAACGCGCGAAAAAGACGTTAAATTCGCGCGTTTCCAATGGCAACGCGCGAGTAAGATATTAAATATGCGCTAATTTCAATAGTTACCAGGGATACAAACAAAACAGAAACTTGTCATATTGACAGTTGACAAAACGAATTTATTTTCAGTACGTATACGTTTTTGAATAATTTGAAGATGCTACCGTAGAAAAAATTATGTGTGTATCACGAGCGTAAAGTATCTTTGTTCCTCGTACACTATTGCAGCTCTCGCTTTCGGCTCGCGCTGCAATTACCGTGCTCGAGTAACAAAGAATCACTTTACGCTCTTAATACACAAATAACTATTAAAAACTAGAAGACATATGCACTTGGCAACTTTACCATTGGATTCAGTAGGTCAAAATACATATGTATGTAAATTTTTGTTACGATATTTGTACAAGAACGAATTCTAGAGAAAACAGTCTGGAATTGGCCAAAAATCGAAATTATGTTAATTTCGAGGACATTGATTACAAAGTTTTTACACGTCATATTCGTAGGGTAATTAATAACATTTTAAATAAAAGAACAACAAAAACAAAATTAATTGTCTTTAAATGCTCACTTGGTGAAACTAGGTTTAATAATAAAATATAAAAATAAACAAAATTCATTTTGTGAGACTTAGACAAGTGTTTATTTGTATATTTTATTGTTAACATTTTCGTAACTCTGGAAGTGTATGTACGGGCAAATCAACTAGGAGACATACTGTTCTCACATAAATTACTTTAGATAAAGGATGTCAACGACTACAACGACTGCTATAAACTATCGCAATTTTAATTGCAACAAATGTTATAATGTCGTACTTACAAAATTCAATTCTGTAAGTTAACTTTTTTAGATTGGGGTAGTCTAATTAGTGTAGATTTATTTTGGTTACATGAGATAACAATTTATGAAAAAAGTCCAGATAAATTATTAAGATCAAAAACATCCCGAATAGATTCTAATTTACCCCTTATGTAAATTCACTGCACGCCAGCAAACAAAAAATCAGAACGCCGGGGTGGGGTCAATCATTTTGGATGGTTTAATTTTAAATATATCGTTCCAGGAATACTATATTTTTTCCTAAATTTCATCCTCTTTAAACTACCTTATATCTCAAAAAGTATCTTACACACAGATCTGCCACTACACCAGTCACAAGTAAAGTATTAGTTTGAGTATTTAATTCATTTAAATTAAATCAGATTTTCAACTTTCCCGAGGCTATAACTCGAAAACTAAGCAAGATATTGAGATGCGGTCTGAAAGGTTGAATTCCCCGTGTTTCAATTGACCTCTAGGAAAGTTTTTTTTAGCGATTTTTAATTTTTTCCTCGTACAGTTTTTGACCATTATCTCAAAAACTGTAAGACTTATGGACATAAACGTTACACCATTGGATTCAGCACGTCGAAATATATATGTATGTAAAATTTCGTTACATTATTCGTATGACAAATAGTTTTAGAGCAATTTGTTTAAAAATCATAAAAATCCCAAGTTAATTTGCTTTAAATGAGCTATATACAAGTAGATTCGGACACGGGGAATTCACTCGTTCAAATCGCATATCAATAGCTTGCTTAGTTTTTGAGTTATAGCTCCTAGAAAAAATTATTCAAAAAATATGTAATCATTTGTTTTCTCTTTAAGAGCACCCAGCTCACAAGGATGTGCAAGTGGTGTACCAGGTGTGCTCAGAAACACCCAAATGTATAAAATTTTACATATATAACTAATTAGTAGGTAGCAATTATTTATTTATTTTAGTTATTTTGAAATACAATATTTTTGTCGGGGTTTTGAAACATAAATAATACGATTATTAATTTGCGATTAGTTTTTATAATGATTATTTATTACGTTTCTGTAAAATTTTTTTATTACGGTACTTTTTATTAATTATAGTTTTGTGCGAAATATTTTCTGCCCTGTTTCATATGTAGTTTGTTAATTAGAACTCTCAAATTTTTAATTAATATTTCTTAACTTTATCGCATAGACACAGGATGTTACACAAAGAAGGGAAAATTAGTTTATATGAAATCATTGCCTATCAAATTATTTTAGAGAAAAGTCTAACATTATTTGAAATATTTTCTATTAAAATAATTTAGAAAATTGTGACAACGGTAAATATGCAAGTTGATCTAGTAGCAGAAAAATATCCGAATAAAATGGCAGTGAAAGTACTATTTAAAAATTTGGTTAAATCTGTAATTATCAATTCATTATAGATCAATTTACTTGTTATCAATTTTCTTGAGAGTCGACGACATAACAGAAACGAGGAGCACTATTTAATGGTAAAAATACTTCGCAAATTTTGATAATTATCGTCTGTTTTTAATTTTGACGATTTATAAATTATCTGTTGGATAGAATTAAAGTTTAAATATTATCCTACAATGTAGGAAAATTATGGTATTTTGATTTATTAGTATTTCAGAAATCAATAAATAAAAAAAAATAATACAACTTTACAAACATACAGCAATTGTATTAAGAGATGGACAAAGATTAGTAAGTTTTAATTTAAGAGTAGGAAACAAATTTAGATATTAAACTATTATTATTTAATTCTATAGTTAAAAGTAAATTAAAGTACACTTCCAAATTAGGGACATGGTAGAAAAAGTACAAACAAAAATGCTTAGATATTTATACTACAAACTAATTCAGGAGTCCCCTACTTTTATCATATCAAAGATAAATATGTAGTTAATGTAGTTTAATGGAAACCAGAAGAGAATTTCCTAATGATCGAAACATTTCAATTATGTAATAACTTAAGTATTTTGATGTATTTACTGTCAGTAAAAAAAGACTTATTTCAAATATTCTTTTGTAATATAAGTATAGTATTATTAACAGTATAAACTATTATTATTATTATTAAAATATTCAAGAAAAAAATGTACTATTAATAAGTGTTTAAATAACTTTGCAATTTGGGGGGCTCCTTTATTTGTCCGGGCTTAAGACGGCCCTAAAAAAAATAATAATTTTCAATAATTTCATTCATGTTTTCAAATACATGTTGAACGTAGGTGGTTGCGATCCGAGATAATGATTTCCCAAGCCACCGAATGATGGCGGTAGTATTGTCGATTCTGTTGTATTACTTGAGCTCTAATAGAACAAATACTATAAATAAATGTGATATTAAGTATATATTATATTTGCATAATAAATATTTACTAAAAAATACGTATCTAATGAGACGCCATATTATTTATTCAACGTATTTACATAACTCATACATTTTTTTATTATATATAAATTATTTATCAAACGTAGTATCTGGAATTTGTAATATTAAATTTAAATATTAGAAACAATGGTAAATAGTAAATAAATAATAACAACTAGATTGAATATTAAATAAGGTATTTTGAGTAGATAACGTTATTGTTGACAATTTTTTTAAATAAACTTTTGAAAAAATATACTTGCTTTTACTTCAGGGATTATGATATATAATAATATAAATTAAAATATGAATGAATTATTTGTAATTTGTATTTTTATAACACGTTCTGCCACTTTAAGTATTATTTTTGCATAGAATATACTTATTATTCTATTAGACCCATAAAACATCCCTAATTACACGATGAAAATGATTATGTAACTAATGAATCACCTTAAAGGTGACAAACTTCATTTTTTTTTAATGAAAAGATCTCAAAATATAAAAATAAAAAGTAAATAAATATATCATCACGCCTTTTACCCAATACTGGGTGTGGCACTCTGCCTAAGCAGATCTCGGTAAGTGATATATTTTGTCGCGTGAAATGCGGTTACCACCCGTCAAATCACTGCCCTCAAAGATATTAGTGGAGAGGGAGCCACAGGGGTAGATTTTTAAATTGGAGAAAAATATTTGAAATAAAGGATACGATATTATTTGACATTTGACAGTTGGACAATAAATACTCAAAATACAATTGCGTTTAAGTTGTTCGTATTCCATTATAAATTACTGTAATTAGGATTAGATTCCAGAACTGAGAAAGTAGTCAATTAATTTTTCTACTCCGACATACTAATTTGTAATATATGTATTTTAATGATACTCATTATGACACAGATTTCCATTATGATACAAATTATTGACCAATAACAGCACAGCATTTCCTGTTTCCATGGTTTCTTTGATTTATTTATTTATGCTAGTCTTTGCAACAAGAACTCAATCCTAATTACAACACAGGGTCCGGACTTACCGAACCACAATTTCTTTTAGTTTGACTGGAATTCGAACTCGGGATCTTCAGATTCGAATGCCGTATTTGGTTGTAGATGTATTAAAAGCTAATTGTTGCATAATATACTATTGTTTAACTGGTTTCTTTTTCATTTTAATGAACTCAACAGCGATTACTTTCATAAGATTGAATATGATATGAATAAAATCACGTCTTCTGAATCATGCAGCTGAATACAGCATCCCGGTTTCGGAGGAAGCAAGGATCTGCTGAGTACTGTGGTATAATATCCGACATTTGAACAGTTGACATTCGGTATGTGTGACGCTATGCAATGTGCGGCGCGGCGTCGTGATATGTGATAGTGTGTGTAGGTGCATACACGTCATGGCTGCTGTGATAGTCGTGATACCTGTTTGTAAAGGAGACTTAACATCGGAATTTACCAATTAGGATGTTTGGTATACGGTAAGATCAGAGAGATTTCATGATGGTTTACAGACATGATTAATTAGTGAATTTGAAAAAAATTATTCCAATTAATCAGTATTAGTGCGTAGTATGACAAATGTGAATATTAATTTAGTTATGTGGGAATAAACGGCTGCTGCAGATCTAGATGATATTTGCAATGAAAAACAATTGTTACTCACAAAATGAAGAAATAAACTTGATCTAAATCAAAATCTCCCACAAAGTGTTGTTATTTTTTATCTGATGGAATTATACAAAATAATAATAATAATAATTTCATTTTTTATTTATAAATAGTGTTGTTGTTTTAGCAACAATTATACAAAGTGTTTCAACACTTCAAGAAACACATTAAATGTCAGATTCTTGATCTCGAATAAAAAATAATTTTTAAATATTTCGCAAAATTAAGTAAAATTTTTAGTACCGCCGTTTAAGGCTTATTAATACATAAATTATAATTGTAAAACCTACAATAGTCAATTTATTCATTATATAATGTGACTATTCTACAACTGAATTGTTTATAATGATAATTTAATTATTAGAAATAATTATCAAACCAGTGGCTCTAAATTATGGAAGTATTTCATACTATTAGGTAGGTTATTTAAAATAAATAAATATAAAGTGGAAATAATTCTTTCTGGTCCGAGATGTGTATCTACTATTAATTTTTTGCCTATATTGAAACATACTGTATAACGTACTGGAATTATGAATATTACAGGTCGAAGTACTTTTTGAACAAATATATTGTAAGAATTTCAAAATTATAAAATCAAATAATTCGATTATAATATTAAAAGAAAAGTATGAACACCTTAAACATATATTTTTGATTTTTCTTTTAATATAATATAATAATTGTCATTAGCATATAGAAAATTTAAAAGTCTTTGGAATGCATGTAATTCTTAGGAGAATGACGCAGACATCGATGTTTCATCTTATCAATGAATATTGTCATGAATAGGTAAATAAAATGAATATGTTAATTTTGTTATATGGAATCTAAATATTTATAAATGATTAATTATTGTTTCAATAAGTCATAGGATTCCTGACGTTAGTTTCAGTTCATCGTTTGATGATGAATGTAGTGGTGAAATAGTGAATAATTACGTTAGTGTTTTTCGAGGAATATAAAGGATAGTTATGCACTTGATACAGCTGAATATAAATGGAGATCGCGGTTGGCACAGCGAGCAGCTTTGGGCTGTAGTGGACTGTGACTAGCTATCTCTCTGATAAGTTAATTTATACCAGCCGTGAAATCAAAACCGCAAAGATGTTAGTGTAGCATTGAGGGTGAAAATTAGAATCTTATGTTTACTGTCCGATATATTCATACAAGATATATATTGTAATATACATGATTCTGTCTCTGTCATTGTCACATTGCTTTGACAATTAAGTGCAACAATATTTAGGAAGAGCTGTCAATCGTCAACGCAACTTTACTCAACGTGTTGTTTTATGTAGATTCTTGATTTACTGTAATCAGCTTTAGTCCTAAATGAAACTGGCAACTATGTCCTCACTGCTGACTGCACACTGTTAAACCAAACTCTAGGATAGGGATAGGGTTAGCTGATAATTCATTTCAAGATAAAATCAGTTGTTAAGTATATACAGATTTCACCAGATCCTAGATAATGTAATTAAATCATGTAGATAATCTAGATTGAATATATAAGAATAATTTTAATTTAACAACGAGACATCGACAACAAATCCGGTTTACATTCTACAATTTTTGATTACTTAAAGTATTATTGTGCAGAGGACCTACAGTTTATAATGTAAACAAATGTAAGAAACTAAAAATTGATTAATTATTAATAAAATATCAAAATAAACACTTGTCTAAGTCTCACAAAATTCAGCCTCCAAGTCACCTTATGAGGGCATCGTCAGAGGCTGGCCAGCACAGTTGGTAACCATAGACGCGTTTCGCTCTTATTAGAGCTCATCAGTATGGTATAACCTACTTCTTCACCTAGAACAAAGTTCACGTGAAGAAGCTGGTGACGAAGGACTGTGCCAGCAGAGAATAAGATCTCTAAAGAACGGTAAGATGACATGAGAAGTTGGTTCCCAACTGTGCTGGTCAGCCTCTGACGATGCCCTCATAAGGTGACTTGGAGGCTGAATTTTGTGAGACTTAGACAAGTGTTTATTTTGATATTTTATTATTAAACCTAGTTTCACCAAGTGAGCATTTAAAGACAATTAATTTTGTCTTTGTTGTTTTTGATTAATTATTACTAAACTAATCTGCATACATAACAGCATTCGAATTCGAAGATTTCGAGCTCGACTAGCACACTACGGTTCGGTGAATCCGAACCCTGTATTGTTTTGGAATTAAGTTCCTGTTGTACAAAGTAGCATAAATAAAATATATAAGGACAATAGTTTGAACGATGGCGCTGAAGAATTTCGCTCGTAAAGTGATCGCTCTAACCATTATAACACAACGGGCTGAAATTAAATAATAAATTAAAAAATCAAATCAATATATTGTAGTTTGAACGTATTCTAAAAAAAATATAACAAAATGTAGATATATTAAATATTTAATTTAAAATTTATTAATTATAATTACTATTTAGTAGAAATCAATGAAAATATATTCTTAATTAAAATTGTATTCAAATAAAGTTTTACATTTCTTTTACAAATACAGTTTATAAATTTTACATAAAATTAATTATACCGACCACAAATTAATTAACTTAGAACGTTATATTTAAAAACATATTTCAAAACATTTGTAAATTCATTATTATGATAATTATTAAATTATGTACATCGAAATAATATTTTCAAACAAACAAAAATTCATATGAATTGTGTTTTTTTCTGTTACTGTTATAATGAACATACATATAATTTATGTTGCTGTTAGTTAACATTTACGTAACAGTCGATTGATAATCCAGACTACAACATAAAATCATTCTTAACTGGGTTGGAGTAAAACATTTAAAAATAAATTAATACAAATAATATCTTACGTTAACAAAAATCGTTATATGACACATAAAAAATAATAATCTTGCAGTGTTAAGCAGTATCTTTACAACATATGGTTTTATATTTTTTGATTATGGCAACGAATAACAAACACATGCGCACGCAGTAGACACATCTCTATGTGGTATCTTCGTTTATGGAAGTGTCGTCCGTTTGACAAAAACGTTGTAAGAACAAAACATCATCATGTAAAATTTTTCTTATCGTTGTGCATATGAATTTGCTTGTTATATTCGCTGTAGTGTTGTATATTTCTTCTAATAGCTTATAATATGCTAGATATAGTGGGCAACTAACCATAGACGTACGTAGAATATTTCCATAAACATTTATTTGCTTAAAATATTTGGTTTTTTTGTTTAATTTGTAGAAAAAAAGCTCATTTGAATACATTTTAGAAGATGACAAAGTAGAAAGAGAATATTTTAAATTGTTCCACAATTACGTAATTTATTTTTAAAATCCTTGTGTTGTTCGGAGCTTACTGCACGCTCTGTTATTACAATGAATTTCCTGTTGTGCAGTCTAGTAAATAAATAAATACATATTTACGTAAACAATAACTTTTATTCCTCAAACACAACAGTTCAAATAGCCAAGATAAACTTGATATTTTTTTAAAGATAAGTTATAGCTTACAAATTTTTATTATATGGTTCTGAGAAATATTTACTTCAGTCTATAATTTTATCGTTATGTACTTTTATTTAATTTTAATAACATAAACAAATTATTAAAGGATTTAAATGCAGAAACTTTATAACAAAATAAATATTTAGATATTTGACAATTTTCAAATAGTTATCGAAACAAGACTAATAAATGAAATAATGTCTACGAGTAATTTGAAGCATTTTTCTCTGAAATAATGTCCAAATATATGTAAATTTAGTTATAAAAATATGTGACGGTGTAGAATTGTTTAGACAGAGATGTAAGCTTCCATCAATATTTTGAAAGGACTGGAAGTAAATAAAAGAATCGAGTAATTTATATGATCTTTTAGTTCAATATATACAATAGGTAAAGAGAAGAGAAAAAGACAAATGGAGTTTTGTTAACGAGTACCTATACCGCTGCGAATTGAAAATGAACGTTTATAAATTATTCTTCGAAACAATAACAGTTAATTTTGTTGTCGCTAAGAAGAAAAACTGCCCCTATTTTAACTTGATTCGGAGATGGCTGAAGCCTGGGTAGGGTATAGTATATCAGGTGTAATAAGATTACCCCATAGCAATTTATTCGTTGAAAACGCTAGCAAGCCCGCACCCTGCGAAATAGTCCGCGCACGCCCATGAAGTATGCGCGTGCGCGTTCGCGAACGCCATCTGGGTGGGGTGAATTCCGCTTCAGTTCTGTGGCGACCTTCATTCTGTTTGGAATTGTCATTTGAGAGTAGTGAACTGATACAGTAGTAGCTCAGCAAAGCAAAAGCCGGTATCAGATATACATATGTGAATCAAAATTGTACATGATCATGTCACGGTCTCGACTACAAACTCGAATTACTGGTTCATTTTAAATAAAAAGTGTGTAGTTTGTCGTGTTTTTACCAAAAGTGAAGTGTGGTGTGGCCAGAAAAATTTCGTGGAAATTGTTTTCTGAGTGAAAAATGTCAAACTGAATCCACAGACGAATTCGTGGTGTTTGCAAGAAAAACAGTGAAGTTTGAGTACTTTTACGTACGCCCGATAAAATCAGTGATGACAGTGTGATGTGATAAAAAGTGAATGAATTTCATATAATTGGAAGTTTTCAACTTGCGGAGACACTGATGGCAAGTTGGTATCAATAATACATTTGATTGCTGCCATAGTTAGATAACGGAGCGTTGATCCGAGGTTATTTTCCTTAGGTAAATATACCAGATGTTCGTGTTACTTGTAAAATGTTTAGTGTTGTGTAAATGTGGTTTCTATTTAGCATCTAGTATTAGTAGACTTATCCAGTGCTTTTTATTGATTCCTTTGTGGTTTACAAGTGCATCGGGAAACAGAAATGCGTGTTGCTTGGCTTGGCTCGCCTCGTCGTCCGGTTAACTTGAGTTGAGGTTGAGTTCGCTCTCTCGAGCGGCTAGCGCGGTTCTTGCCTTCGCCTAGCCAACCAACCCACATTCCATTCTCTTGCCTGTCTCGGCCACCGGCCACTGTCCACGAACGTTCACAACAAACACCATCAACAGCCCACCAAATGGCGATAGACTATACTTGTAATGTTCTAACGAGCGACGGCTGATGGACTGACGTGAACTTGCGTTTTCGATCTGCGGACTTTTCAGCGTCAAGTTTTACTTTTGATATCGATTCGACCGTGGAACCGTAGCGGCTTCGAGCACAACCGTGCAGCTACATTTTCAATGGAAATTGTACGAAATGATTCATTGCCTAGAAAGAGTTCATATGGTCTAGGTACCTTTTAGCAAGAGCTGACTGTGCCATTAGAAGCCATAGACACCGACACCCTTGTTTTGCTTTTTTCTGTTGATGTACTCGTCCTTCGCCGCGGGTGTAGTGCGGACTGTATACAATGTACAGTCCTCTGCACAAGATTGGTTTTTCCGGGTTGTTGCGTTCGCATTACATCTCTCATCGTTAGTCTGCCGCGGGGCTCATTAATTACTGCTGCTTCGAATCTCTAGCCAATGCGAATGCGGACAATGCTGTTCTGTACAGGTATCAATGCCTTCGAGGGCATTTTGTTTCATTTCTTTCTCTGTTTACCTGAAGTGAAATCAGTCCCTAATTCCATGCGTTTCGTCCGGCGGCGGGTAGTGAACGACATTCACTATTCAACGGCATTTTTGGAACGTCGCCAAATATGTTTTTAGTTAATTATAGGGCGCCATATATTAAAGCTGATCTCCCCAGAACGAGTGTTTAGTTTATTCCGCAAATTTGTTACATTTCTACATTATTCTAGAGAGGACCCCGTTGAAAAAATTAACGAAGAACTCAATTTCAAAGCGATGGCTAATGCGCAAGATAATTTGAAAATACTATAGCTGACGTTCCATTATGAAGTTAATTTAACTTTTATTATGATGAAAAATAATTAAATTTTCACTGTTAATCACCGATATTCAGTTGGCGTTTGTTCGATTATTAGCACACGTAACTAGAATGATTCATACGACAATTTAATTTGCACTGCATCATGTTTCATCACCGTACGCTCAGAGTTCAGTTGTTTTGCAATCTCGTCGTTGCCGTTGCAGGCGTCCGTATGCTATACGCTGTGGCTATGTTTCATGATCTTTGCGCGTTACTCTCTCCGTTTCCGTCGCTTTCCGCTCAATTCCTAACTCACATGACTAATTGCAATTGCTTCAGAAATGTTAGGAGCGTCGATGTCAATCTTCAACAAAACCCAGACTTGGAAAATGTTTGTCAGATAAAATTACTTGATGGACTGACAAGCAATAGTTTTTTCACAAAAATAAATGCATCTGTTTGTTTTGAACGTATTGGCCAAGTATGCAGAGCATGTTTCCCCGTCAAGTCTGAGCCCGTCAGGTAGTGAGTAGTGCGCGCGCTTTCTGTTGGTCCGTAGCTCGGGAAAAGTCGGGACGGCTCGACCGCGTTCGACTGGACTATCATAACCTATGAATGTAAGTTGTGTCTTGCAGCTGAAGGCCTTTCGTCTCTCGATAGTTCGAAGGTCCTACGCGGTCAAAGCCTCGAAGTTATATGTCAATAATGACCGCATTATTAAACACTCCACATGTAAAATAAGCTTCGTTATTCATCCGACGTCTTTCCCAACGAGTAATTCAGTACAAATACAACTTTTTGTAAGTTTTTGAAACATTTGCTGCATGAACGTTTCTAGTCTCTGTGTCGTAACCGGTTTCAGTGTTGCTCGGAATCAAATCCCAAGCAAAAACAATCCAGTTGTGGTTTAAATACTCAGAAATGTTTACATGCTTTCAAGGAAGACTGAGGCGACGACGAAATCGCATAAAGAAGATATCTACTTTCTCAGATCGAAAGATAAAATAGTTCCTCTTTGTTTTTTTTATATGTGCGCATATTTTAGCATTTATGCTTGGCTGGCATCGCGCGTCTGATGTAATGCAGCACGTGTTCAACTATCTTTTTTAATTATGTGTGATCTGTGTATTATGTTGTATACATATTATAATTATGTTCAGTGCCGGACTACTCATTCCACCGAATTTTAAACTTCAATCAATCCTTTTGCTCCAATAAATAATAAAAAAAAAAGTAAATATAACTTGCATTAACTTATATAAAAAAAATTACCACTATAAATGACTATAATTGGAATGAAGTTCCTGTTGTGCACAGTAGCAAATATAGTAGAAATAATTTCTTGGTCCTGGATGAATATGATGTGTTGATTGCTAGTCCTGCCCTGGATGTATAAAAGCGTGTCTGTGAACTACTACTATTAATTTGTATGTAAATAAAAGTATGTAATTGTCTTTGCTTAGTCGTCCTAGTAGGTAGTACTCGTGAGCAGGCAAGATTAGTAAACGAGTGTTTTATTTTGCATTGTGGTTTTGAACGAAAGTAAAACTGTCTATCTCAACATCAAAGATATTTTTATCGTTAGTGCGTTTCTATGGCCGTATTTGTATTTATTTTATTGTTCGTTTTGAATTGTATAAAAAAGCGAAAAGGCAATGAATTTTATCAGGGTTTTAGTGGTCACGTAAATATTTTTATGTGCACTGTGGCCACATTTGTACAGATTAAACACAAAAAGAAATAGGTTTGTTTTTAGCTTTGTGGGAAATGTTTTAATTAAAATAGACGTTTCTCCTTTATAATCTTTGATAAGTAGCCACAGCCGCAACCTACTAAGTGCTAAATAGCTTTCGCACTCTTACTATTATTACTCATTGGCTTATTATCTATATTGATAATAAATTAGGTTAAGATCTAACTAAATATTGCGATTGAGATATACACCCGGTTTATTCGTTCAACTTTATAAAAATACGACCGTATTTGATTGATATGCATTCCACTATAAGCTACTAGAATTGAGAATAAGTTCCTGTTATGCAGAGTGGCATATAAATAAATAAATGACAATTTACAACATATTAGTTTATGATTTTAATCAAATTTTGATAATTGTATCAACTTCGTATGCAAGCACGATTTAGAAAATAATAGGGTATCATCGAGGAATCAACTCCAATATTGTATTAAATCAGTCACATTTCCAGTAAAAGGAAGACAAAATTCAAGATTATTATCAGAGACCGCGGAACCTTTTTTCGAAAGGGGCTGCGAAAATTTTTTGACCGGAGTAAAAATAAAACACAGATAAATTTAGGTAATTAAAATGAATAATTAGGTGAGATACATTATATTAACAATATAATTTGTTTTTGTCAATTAACGTAACAGTTTTATAAAGATTTTACATCTGTATAAATTGAAAAAGACAATTTTACTCTATTGCTTCAATAACTGTCATTCGTTCTGCGGTTTTATTGATGAATATTTTCATCACCTTATTTAAATCAATGTCCAATGTTTTAATTTTGTGTATATGAAGAAAAACTAAATGAAACAGTCGTTTTTGTAACATTGAAGTTCGGTTTCAAGTCAAAATAATTCGAATAATTGAATGACATAATGAATAAATTTATTATTTTTGTTTGTAAAAAAAAACTATTGTTAATATAACATGCTGACTTAATATAACTTGTAATGGATTGTTAATTTATTGCTATAGTCTCGATTTAGATTTTGAATTCGTACTCTTATTTTAGTTAGGTATTTTATTTTATTTTTCTGTCCTGAACAGGGGTTGCGGCGCAACTCCAACCCCTGCAACCCCACTTCCGCGGCCACTGATGCATACTTTAAATCATTATTATTATTACTATTATGAGATAGGTAGCTTAGTGATATTGAGACTCTAAACTCTGGTTCGATTTTCACAGCCGACAAGTAATTTTCACCACATTAAAATTATCTCTGTGGAGGCGTGTAACCCCACATTACGCGCATAAATATGTCACTTACTGGGATCTGCTACGGCAGAGTGCCACATCTAGTAATGGGTAAAAGGAGTCATGATATATTTATTATTATTACTATTGTGTGACGTTTAATTGAAAAATAGAGGGTATGTCAAAATACCAGAGTATATTTAAAAGTTTTGAATAATAAATAATTGTTTCAGTGAGTATATTCAAAGAAGTTATTTAAATATTTAATTAAAATGGCAATATTTTACGAGGAACGTTCCCCCTTCATTACAATAAAGTTCGCGTCATAAACCAGCCACGCTCTCGCCCCGCCGATTGAGAACCGCTGTTTTATGTCACTTAAAAGTTTCCGTAAACAGTTAAAAAACAAATTTCATACGAAGTAAGAGTCATAAAAATGTAATGTGATGAAAAACGTTAAAAAATGAAGTCGCGTTATTCCTCACGGAGAACTTTTATTTCGAGTTTTGGGGATTTTTGAGAACAGCGGACATTGACTGACTGGCTAAATATTCAAGAAAGTCTATTGTTTTCATGATAGAGATGAGAGAGTGATTAACAGGAGAGCCACGTACGAACACATCGGAAATACAGGCATGTGAATGTAATGTTGATTTTTATACCTGTTACCTATCAGGTTGGTATCGATGGTTACTCATCATTTTGAAAAGCCCTGTATTTATTTCCAATAGAAATATGTTTGAATAATGTTGTCCGCCAGTACGGTAGTGTGGATAGCGATACGGAATTCGAATCGGGAGATCCCGAGTTCGAATCGCACTCAAACTAAAAATTATTAATAAAAATGTAAAGTAAACACTTGGCTATGTTTCACAAAATTCAGCCTCCAAGTCACCTTATGAGGGCATCGTTAGAGGCTGGCCAGCACAGTTCAGTTAGTAACCATAGACGCGTTTCGCTCTTATTAGAGCTCATCAGTATGGTATAACTCACTTCTTCACCTAGAACAAAGTTCATGTGAAGAAGCTGGTGACGAAGTGTTGGATGACAATTAATTTTGTCTTTGTTGTTATAAAAATTATTAAACTATCACACTGCGGCTCGGTGAGTGCGGACCCTGTACTGTAATTGGGATTAAATTCCTGCCGTACAGCGTAACATAAATAAAATAAAAATAAAATAAAATTGCTTTCATTTTAATATTTACTATGATAATCATGGGGTAGGTGACTCAGTGGTATCTAGTCAGCCTGTGGATCTTGAGAACCCTGGTTCGATCCCCACAGCCGACAAACAATTTTCACCAATTTAAATCTACCCCTGTGGCTCCCCCACCACTAATATCTTTGGGGGCCGTGATTTGACGGCTGGTAACCGCACTTCACGCGAAAAATATATCACTTACCGAGATCTGCTTAGGCTGAGTGCCGCACCCAGTAATGGGTAAAAGGCGTGATGATATGTTTATTTATTTTATTTATAATCATGCATCTCTTCTTAAATTTTTATTAATACCGAATTGAATAATAAATAAAATATATAACTATTATCAATTAAAAATTCTTAGCATATATCTAGTCCTACTATTTGATTTGAATTTCACTATACAGGGTGTTGTAAAACAAACAATATCTTTTTGGATGAAAACTTTAGAGAAAAATGTTATGTTCCTAAATTATCAGGATTAATGGTATAATTGATCAGTTATAACAAATCCTATATTTAACCAGTGATTCTCAAACTGTACAACAATATATTTTTTAAAAATAAATATTTAAATACAAACAAATAATATATGTGACAGATAGTTTTGTTACTTATGTTATTGTTTGTCATGCGATGATTTAATTACTTATTTACAGTAACAAGAACTAATAATACATTTCGATTATTTAAATTTTACTGCTATGTACAACATACTAGAGTAAACTAGACAACTGTTGTTTATTCAATATTATAACATTAATTTTAGTTTTTAAGACGATTTTTCTTGATACAATATTTATACCGTTGATATCAGAAGAAAATGTATATAGGGTACCATTTAAAAAAATAAAATGTTGGTCTCCAGTCTGAGAACCACTGGTTGAATATAGGGTTTGTTATTACTGGAAAATTAGCCCCTAATTCCTGATCATTTTATGTACATAATATTTTTCTCTAAACTGTTGTTTTCATGGAAACACCCTGTACATGTACTATCTTTTTTTTATCAAACATTAGCGTTCGTCTCATACCTCGGAATTGATAATGCGTGAAATTCTAAGAACCCTGAGGGCTTAGAATCGATCTAAAGTCAGTGGTGTCCGATGAGGTAAGTTGGAAAGTAAGCCCATCCCAAAAATGCCGCGGGAAAAAGCAGATAGTAAAATTAATGGAGGGGTCTATCATAAAAGTTTTATTAAAATTTTAATGGGAGGTCTTCTGATACTGTAACTTTTGCAAGGGTCACGTGATATTAGTACATACTTATCCAACTTTCAAGTTATTGGTAAGTAATATTTAGATTTGATGTTTCATAAAAATTTGGAAGATATGACAAAATTTATCCCTGAAACACCTGATACTGATATAAAACTGTGAAAAAGCACTTTTTTAATGTTGAAAGTAACATTTTAGTTGATGGCATAAAATAAACACACATACTTCTTATGGAATACTCCACCGTATCAATAATAAATATTTTTTTTATATTTGAGATTCTAAACGTCATACAAGAAGTCTTTTCAAAGTGCGGTAGAGTCAGATAAAAAAATATGGAAAGTACAAATTGGCAGATTTAATCGCAGTTGAAATGTGAAATGAACAAGAAATTTGAAATTCGCAGTTCCTCAATCTGATAATAATTGGTACATAGCTTTTTACAAACTTTTGAGTTTTAATTTCCAGAAAATTGAGATAGAGTTAATTGCATCTTGTACAAAACAGAAATACTGGCCGAAAGTATGAAATTATTACCTTTTATTTATTTTTCTTTAAGAACATTAAGTCACGGTCCTAAAAATAGAAGAGAAATTTCCTTTTGTTTGTTGTGGGCAGTGGGAATCGAACCAAGGTTTTTATTTATTTCCCTGATCTCGTGCTATAGTATTATCTATGTAATGATTCGTACATTTCGATAAGTGTAGATATTGATTTTGTAGCCTGGGTGCAAGTTTGAAAGCTTTTAATGATCATATTATTTATTCAGGTTAAGCAGAACGATTATGAAAATTACTGGCTTATTTTATTACAGTTGAATAACTTCTATCCAGTGGTTTTCTGGTTTTGTGAAATGAGTAATAGAATACTGAATAGGTAATCATTTTCCGAAAATCACTTCTATTATTTCAAAATTACATGTAATCATGCTTTATGAATTTATTTGTGTTTGGCGATAAGATACGAATAAATATAAATATAGATAATGTTACCTACAGATACATTCGTATGAAAACTTTCTGCTGATAGAGCGTTGTCTGTTTTCTAATCATTTCATAAACAACAGATAAGAAAATGGTGAATGTCACAGTACAGAGATTCTATTGTTGTAAATAAACTTAGCGACCGTCAAAGTACTGACCTATCTTTTTTCGTTGCTCTGTACAACAGGAACTTTAGGCCGCTCCGGAGTGAATATAATTACCCTTAAATCTTATGTACCCGGTAACCCAGCAACTTGCCGTGTTACTGTTCTTGGAACCGTGGTCTTCTGGCCGAGGGTCTATTTATTAGGAATTGCCATTTTTATTTAAATGCTGTTATTGTGTATTCAAATATTTGTTGTATTATCTAACCCAGATGATACTAGTTTCACAGACATTTAAGTTTTAGACGAATTTACACGTTATTTTGTATTTATTATCTATTCTTCAAATATTTATTAGATTAAAAACAATTACAATTAAAATAAACATCAATACAAATAACTCAAATCATTTATAGTAGAGAAATGAGAAATTGCTTTGCTAATATAAATATTAACGAATAACATCATGTATTTGACGGCTGGTAACTGCAGTTTACAAGCATAAATATATTATTTACTGAGATCTAGAACGATAGAGTGCCACTGCCAGAATGGGTGAAGGCATATTTATTTTTTGTGAATTTTTGATTGAACCGGTTCAAAGATAGAATTTTTTAAAAATTATGTTTCTATATAGTTCAGAGCACGAGAAATGCACTCGTTCACACCGCATTTCAATATCTCTTTTAATTTTTGAGTTTTTTAAAACTCAACTTTGAGAGCCCATATCTCGAAAACTAAAAAGAGATATTGAAATGCGGTTTGAACGAGTGTATTTCTCTTGCGCTACTTAACTTATACCGAAATTTTACCATTTTTTAAAAATTTTCAACCTTTTTAAACAAAATTCTTTTCTCAATATTTCCAAAAGTTGAAGAGATAATGAAAATCTGAAAACACCAGCGAATTCCTCGCGTGAAAATACATAGGTATGCAAATTTGTACAAAAAATCAAAAAATGGCCAAAATTCGTAAAAATCTTAACCTTAAGAAATTTCTAAAAAATGCTTATTTTCGATATTTTGTAATAAAAAATTTAGTTACAGAAGACGTTTTCACCAATATGCATAGTGGAATCCACAGATAGTTCGTTCCTCTAAAGCCTTCATATTATTGCATGAAAAAGTACAAAATAATTCTGTATTTTGGGAAGTAATAATGATTCTAAAACTAGTACATTTTTATCAAAATTCTTTGTTGCACAAATTAGTTGATCCTCGATTTTATTTTTCTTGTTCATATCACATTTGCTAGGAATTTCGTCAGTCTTCAGACTATTTTTGACAAAAAATATTCTGTGCCCGTAGTGGTAAAAGTTTATGGTTACCCCGCAATAAATATATATCGAGATCTACTGCGAAATAGTGACATCTAGTAATGGCGTTATAGTATATATATATTTATATTTAATTTAATTTATTGTGAAATCTGAATCACTCAGACATAATTGCATTTTTATATAAGTTTACATGTTTATTTATTCTGTTCTGTACAACAGGAATTTAATCCCAGTTGTAGTACAGGGTTGGGACTCACCGAGCCCAGTACAGTAATTGGGATGAAGGTCCTTTTGTGCAAAGTAGCAAGTAAATATAAAATAGTAGAATTCTCAATTTTTCTTCTTTATTCGTTGTCACAAATTGTCTTGAAAAAAAAGTTATAGGCTTCTGAAAATATATTTGATAAGGTCATTGTCAATTTCTTCTGAAAATTCTAATACTGTAATCGTATTATAAAGTAGTAAAGAAAAATGAGTGTCAAATCATGCTTTGAGCGATAAATAAGCCAGTTATAACTATTTTCAGAACGGTTGAAAATACTTTTAACTTGAAATGTATATTTAACAGTACTGAGAAATCAGAGCCCGATAAATTATGAGTAAAATTTGTAGAACGGAAATACAATAAACTTATCTAGTTCCTGTCGCGAGAAATATCTTTCTCCTATGATAATAATAGTCACTAAATAATGCGGATACCAGTATAAGCTATGGGTCCTGGGTCCTCTTAAGGGGTAAGGCCACTCTAGAATTTAAAAAAAAATGCATTTTTTTTATTTGCTTAAATTATAGTTTAAACCCTTAGGAATAAGAGACAATTAATTTAAATGCCGCGCGGAAGTATTTCAGAGGGAAAAAAGCATATATCTATTAGTACTAGTATTTATATATATGACTCGAAACTTTAATCGCGTTTTTCTCGAAATCACATTTTCAAAATCGGGCGAAAAGAAATCTGAAATACTAACTGATGGATCGTGCTGAATCATTTTATTTCTTATTCTAGATATAAAATACTCAAAAACTACGGGGGCTTTTTTTAAAAGTGCTTCATTCGTTTTTTATGGTCGTTTTTATACAGAAATTTAGTCCCGAATAATGAACTTTTTTTTCAAACGTGCGCTATTTTGTAAAAAATCAAAATTATCAAAATCCAGCCCGTAGTTTTTTAGAGTATACATCAGAGATTAAGAAAACATATCCCTTTTTGATCAAGGTCTATTGCTGTTCCCGGAATGTTTTCGCCCGATTTGCCCTACGCGCCGAGAGGAGTCGCCATTTTTTTTAATTTTTGACGACAATTTTGTATATTTTCTTTAAAAAATTTTTTAAATAAAGTTTAAAGAGCACTAAATAAAGATCCAAAAACAGTTCTTAAGCAGCACGTTTAGATTTCGTTAAAAAAAATCTAGAAAATGACCCTTTTTTTCCTTGTCTAGAGTGGCCTTATCCCTTAAGATTCATTTTTTGTTGTGCAGCAAATAATATAATATTCCGTGAGAGTATTTCTCGAATAATCAATAATTATAAAGAAAGTATGGTATAGAAGTTGTATAGTATGTAAATTCTAAGAAAACTAGAGCATATCGTAGCCTGTTAATTACGCTTGAGCGATCGAAGACTTCGACAAGTTAATTAAGAATGTTAGTTTTTTATTAGACTTATCTGATGCACATGCGTAGCGATAAGATATATTCAACTGAGGTGCCTCTTTACCATTAACTTAAGGTACATCTACACTTAACTAACACGAACAATCAGAAACATCACTAAATAAACGTGAACATTGTGAACAGTGCTCGTGCTACACAGCCAATGTTTAATTCATTTTATACAGGGTGTTTCACAACTTAGAGCAAAAAATTAAAGAGTATATTTTGTACGACGTGCTGATCATTTATTTATTTATGTTACTCTGTACAACAGGAATTTAATCCCAATTACAGTACAGGGTCCACACTCACCGAGCCGCAGTGTGGTAGTTTATATAATTTTTAGCTTGAGTGAGATTCGAACTCGGGATCTCCGGATTCGAATTCCATATTCCTATCCACACCACCGTACTGACAGACATCATGAAACAAAAAGAATTTTTTTTTAAATCGCAAAACTATTTTCCATGTTTCCCAGTCCAAAATTTTTCGTTGCCACTGCCACTGGGTGGATGATTATGTTAAAGTTATTAATTAAATAAAATTCTATTATAAATAACTGCTAATAATTGAATTGTGTAATTATTCGTTCGTAGTTGATACCTACTTCATTGTTTGTGTTTAATAGGAAAGCGAATCCAGTGCAGTACTACAAAAAATGTTTTAGGTTAACAACCCTTAATTTTTCGAATTTAAAAAAAAATCTTTTTGTTTCATGATCAGCACGTCGTACACAATATACCCTTTAATTTTTTGTTGTGAAACACCCTGTATATTAATTCAAATTCTAATAACATCACGCTATACGAACTGCTAAATCATCCACGTTTTAATCACATTCTTTCATTTATTCCTCACAATCGGAATCCTTCATTACGGAATAAACCTTCAATAACATCCATCCATTCGATACACTTTGTTTCATTAATCTTTCGCTTAAACTCAATTTAAAAGATAAAAAAGAGAGGGTTGGGGCCTGCGCTTGTTTTCAAAGTAAATTCCACACAATTGTAGTTAGACACGAAAATGAATCAAAACAATAAGGAAGGAATAGCGTGTCGGTCTGGCTTGTTTTTGAAAGTGAATTCTACATAATTGCAGTTAGACAAGAGGTAAGAAAGGAAGGGAATGTCGAGCAACACTTATTTATGAAAATAATAATAGTTAAAATGTTACTATTTAGCATATTTGATCAAGTCTGCTTAAGATGTGTGTTGAGCACGGTTTTTCGTTCGTTGTTCGTGCGGTGTGGACGCAGCTTTAGCTCGTGTTAGGTTCACATTAAGCCTGTGAAATAATTATTATTCAGTGATATTGGTGTACGTACATCATCCACTGTAATTTTAAGCGTAAAATTTAAATGAATTTTTTCTTGAAAGCTTTATATTAGTGTATCTTATTTGAAATGTGTATGTAGATGTAATTGAATTGTAGAGTCAGGGAAATTGAAATATAAATTGATTCTTATTTTATCCGTGGTTCACAGAAACGTACGCTATATGCTTTATATTCAGTTCTCAGTATTTAAGTTACTTGGAGATGTATTCTATTCTGAATATTTCTCTTCAAATCAAACTAAAACATGAGCCTGATTAGCTTTTTGACACATTGAAATATGTAACAGGAAATACAATGGTATTTTTTTAATATGATCCTTGTTGCTTCCCTAATTAAATTAAACCAAAAGTGTAAATACAAAAAATGTTAAGTATTAAAAACCGCGTTTAATAACTATCTACTTTTTGCTCAACTGTTTTTATGCAAGAACAACAATTAAACGAAAAACCGTCAGTACGGTGGTGTGGATAGCGATACGCAATTCGAATCCGGAGATTCTGAGTTCGAATCTCACTCAAGCTAAAAATTATATGAACTACCACACTGCGGCTCGGTGAGTGCGAACCCTGTACTATAATTGGGATTAAGTTCCTGTTGTACAGCGTAATGTAAATAAATAAATAAATAAATAAATAAAATTTAGGTTTGAGACAAAATAATGTTTATTACAAACTTTGACAGTCACTGGAACATCAGTATCAAATGGTTTTTATATGAAACGTAGATAGATACTCAAATTATATGTGATACTTAATCGACTTTGAAGTACAATTGAAACATTCATGGCGTATTTAAATTAACTTGCACAGTTCGTAACAAAGTAGTACCTATTTCTCGCCTTTCCAATCAAATTTTCATTATTTATTATCACATTTTTTCTAGTCCTACAAAGCCTGACCATTTTCTTTCTCATTTCCATCGCATCCTCATGCAGGACCACACTTCTCATCCTCTGACACTTCTTTCATCCTTTTTACTTCAGTGCTTCTCAAACATTCTAATTTTATACAATATAAAAAGTAATACATTGCTGTTAATCCGTGCCGAAATTAGTTTATTACTAACAACAAAGACAAAATTAATTGTCATCCATACACTTGGTGAAACTAGGTTTAATAAATAATATTAAATAAACACTTGGCTAAGTTTCACAAAATTCAGCCTCCAAGTCACCTTATGAGGGCATCGTTAGAAGCTGGCCAGCACAGTTAGTACCCATAGACGCGTTTCGCTCTTATTAGAGCTCATCAGTATGGTATAACTCACTTCTTCACCTAGAACAAAGTTCACGTGAAGAAGCTGGTGACGAAGAACTGTACCAGCAGAGAATAAGATCTCTAACAAACGGTAAGATGACATGAGAAGTTCTGTGGAACAGGCCATGCCATCTACCGAAAAAAAGGAAAAGCTACGCAATAGCAATTTAAATAACAACAAAGACAAAATTAATTGTCATCCATACACTTGGTGAAACTGGGTTTAATAAAAAGTATTATAAATAGTTTATTACTAACTTATATATTTGATACCAACTTTATTAATATCAAAAAATGAACTTATTTAATTGTGTATATTTGGCAACAAGGAGATATTCAATATTAGGACGATAAGTTAATAGATCCTCCAAATTTGAACATTTTCAGAGCCACTGTTTCCTCTTCTCTCAGGTAGTTGTCTTTGGCGAGCTCGTAACGAACCTTGCACCATAAGATCGTACCCTTACAATTACTCGCGTATAAAAAACAACTGCAATGTTGAAGTACCTACCTCTTGTGCATAAGTGGCAACATTGCGCTCGTACGGGATTGGTTCGTTATTCAGAGATGTCATGGCTGCTAATTACGTTAGATATACACATTTTTTTTATTGTACATAACTGATTGTAATTAAATAATAAATTTATAGTCAATAAACTTTAGTTGTAGGGTAGGTAACAATTTGAACTATATTCAAACTACCTGTGTGGCTAACCCTCTACTAACATTTTTGGGGGGCGTGATTTGACGGCTGGTATCCGCTTATCTGCTTAGGCAGAGTGCTACACTCAGTAATGGATAAAAGGCGTGATGATATATTTATTTATATTTAAGTTTAATTTGAATATGTTCTAAAAAGTTTTATCAAAATGTTTTCATATAAAAAATTTAATTGTAATTAGGTTGTGCAGAATAGCATAAAAAAGGCGCGGTGGCCGAGCGTGTTAAGGCACATCTCTTAACATGCTGTGACGTCACCCGAACCAAGGTTCGTCAGTTCGAATCCGCCTGTCGACAATGTGTGATTTGTCGTAAAATATAAAATACATTTACATGTATTTATCACACTCGGGCGCTATAAGCTAGTCACTTATACGCCTTAAATAATGTAGCTTTCGACTATGAAAATCGGCAGTACGGCAGTGTAAAAATTGCGGCTCGGTGTGTCCGGTAGGCCCAGGCCCGATTTGGGCTGTAGCGCCACAGATGATGATGATGATGAGAATAGCATAAATAAATATTGAAAATTAAATTTGCAGCGCTAAAATATATAACAGGTAGATTAATGAATTCAAAGTTATTATATAAAAAATATCTCTGATATTAAAAGTAAAAAACTATAAATGAATATTCAAACTAAACATAGAAGTATTAATTTGAACTAATTGTTACTATAAATCATTTCATCTTGGCCAGTAATTAACCGTAACAATTAAGTATAAACACAATTAAAAATTGAATGAAAGCAAAAAAAACGACTATTATTCACATCGAATGATTCATGATCAAGGTAAAATAATTTTTAAGTCTATAATTAAAAAAAAAACAGTTCAGAACACATAATTAACAAATAGCACCAACGGAAACAGATAATATTATTTATTTCTAATTGTATTATCTCTAGATATGAATATAACTAATTCTTATATTGGGTAGAAATATTATAATAAAAAATATTTACAGAAATAATTTATGTTTATAGTGTTTCTTGATAAGAGCTATAAGCAGAAAGTACAGAATGTATGTGCTTGTTACTGAGCTGATATGAACTGTAATGAAAAATTAATTATGACCTCTAAAGGGGTGACAACAAGTTCCTACAATACTAACATACAGGGTGTTACACAAATTATTATACAGAAAAATGTCAACCTTCATTGCGTTGTTGTTCTTTTATAATGAATGAATGGATGAATGAAATATGTGAAAAACAACAACTAGTGACATTGATCAAACATTGAGTTCATCTTTGTTTTTATATAGTTGTTCATTCATAAGTAGTTAACTAATAGTTATTATAATTCTCTGTACATATTGTAGAGCTACTAATCTCTCTCCGTTGATATTACAGCTATGTTAATTAATTCCATTTGTTTGTGTAATTAATCGGTAAAAATAATTAAATTCAAATTCAGCAGATAAAACGTGCACTCAAATCAACTTATATCAAAACAGTACGATTGCATCACTATAAATCAGGGTTGGCAAAAATCATGATTAAAAAAATCAAATATTAAATGGAGTAAAAGTTATTAATAAAGCCCGGATATTTAGGCTCTTAAAAACACCCAAATAAGCAGGCATATAGGCCGGTAATTACTCTATAATAGGTGGGATTTTAGGCAGCCTAAATGTAAATAATTTGTTTTTTAAAAAATAAACGAATCCTTTTCCTAATATTGGTACTCGTATCTACTCTTCGTTAGAAAAAATAATCATTTTAAACAAAAATTAACGCAATCTGAAAAATAATAATGTAGGGTTCTCATTTTATTAACTATTATGCAAATTCAAATTATGTAGTATACTTTAATTCACAAAATATTACGAGCAATTGCTCTATGAAATTTTCGGAAGGGGGCTGTCTTCGGTCTGTCAGAACTTGCTTGTAAGCTGAAAACTGCGTTCGACATCACAAAATGGACAGGAGCGTTCTTATATTTAGCCAAATCGTCTAAAGTTACCTCAGCTCCATTGATTAATGGCAGACACAATTGAATTGCCACGTAAAATTTTGACTAAAAAACGTTTTTTCTTTCGACATTTTAAATTCACACACAAAAACTTGATTAAAGTAAGTAATTTAAATATTATAGGTTAGGTTGAAACACTATGTCGAGTGCTGAATTAGTCAATAAAAGTTAGAATAGGCAACAAAAATAGGCAAAATAGGCTGTATAAGGTAAAATAGGCACAATAACCAAAATATAGGAGAAATAGGCTCTAAGGCACGATAAAAAAACCTTCCATTACACGTAAACATATTACCTATGTATAGAAAAACGAAATTGCCTGAAGTATATTAAAATTTGAATCTAGGCAATTGTCTAAAAATACGGGCTTTAGTTATTAGTGTTTAACTATTTATATGAAAAATTCCTTTAAAACATATGCATACGTGTTTACAACTTTGACGGCCAAATTACGAAGTAAGTTAGGTGTTGAAAAGATAGGAAAATTGGTATTTTTCAAATATTATAACTGGAAAACAACTAACGAATAATAGAAAGAGAACTGAGAGTGACAGTTTTTCAGTAATTGTTTTATTTTATAATATTGTACAACGAATTTGCAATGAGGTCATAACTAAATTACCACAATTTTTTAATACATTATTCATTTAAGTGACAACAACTATAGTCAAACATTGTTATTTCTTTTAATTACATTTATTATTCATCAAATTACAAATAAAAGCCAAGGATAAAATTCCAATAAAACCACAAACAAAAAAAAACAAATCGTCTTATTCATGACATAAACATTTCTACGTAAAATGATAACATTGACCGCTGGACAGTATTTTCAGTTTGATAATCGTATATTTTGTTCTAAATTATTTTAGAAAAAAAAACTTCAAATAAAAGTACACCCATACCTCGCTTTACGGCCTAGATACGTTCCACGAAACTTGGCCGCAAAGCGAAAAGCCGTATAAGGACTCAATCAATTCTAATACAAATTCAATGGGAAAAAAGTTTTTTTGCCGTTATAGCGAAACATTTTAGGCCGTAAATCGTAAACGTGCCGTAATTGAAAAGGGCCGTTATAGCGAAATGCCGTATAAAGAGCGGCCGTATAGCGAGGTATGGGTGTACTAGAAAATATTAACAACGAGAAATATTACGCAAGTACACTGTGACTAGTCGTAGTCTGTCTACGGCTATGTGAATTGACTGCATCAAGAGAGCGTTTCACGTGGCGCCAAAAACACAGGAAGTGTTGTTATGTGTTGATGAAAACAGTGTGAGTCAATCATGTCGTTGTCTGCCCCACTAGTTAGTGATCGTGCCATTAAAAGGACAGAAGTAGTTGGGTGATGCAGAATAAATCTATCGAAACTGAGATTCTCTGATTCTTATAAGTTAATATGGATACATTTGCTGCACAGCAAATAACGTCGCCCCGCGCATGCAGCCAATGCACGTTTTTAGAAAAGTCATATTCTGTTTTAGAAGCGTTATGATAAAAAGTCTCTCAGGTTGCATGTAATCCTTTGTTAGTTTAATGGAACTTAAAAAAGATTTTTAATCAATTTTGTTCCACATATTTTTAATTATATATTTTCGGTATTAGATTTTTTAAAGTATACTATTTTCATTTTAAACTGGAGGGATCAGCATAAAACGATTAAATGCACCGCAATTACGTTTACAAAGGAACTCAAAATATGACCCTTTATAACTGGTTTCTTAATGTTCGCACAGGATTGTACAGCCCCATTCGCCGGTATTTCTAAATGGTCAATCATAGGAAAAAACAAGAATAATTTTAGGCCCTTAAAAATTACCTGTTGTGACCATCGTTGAGCGATTTGTGGTAGCTGCACTAATAGATTTCATTGTAGTTACATGAGACAGGGACGTTTAATCGTTTTATGTCGATCCCTCCAGTTTAAAATGAAAATAGGATTATAACGCAAGGCGGAATCACTACACATATAGTACAAAGAAGTGAGGCTAGCTATTAGGAGCTCAGCACATATAAGAGGTACGACTACGGTTAAATAAGACAGTATAGGACAAAGTAAATTGAGTAAATACATTTTTACATATTCCCAAAATATTCATTAATATTGAAAGTGAGACTGAATGTTGGTAAAGCGAAAGGTGTGTGGTTAATATATTCAGAGAATGTTTGTCAAAGATTAAATGCCGAATGAATCTAGTGAATATTTGTAGAGTTAGTGTTATGTTTATATTGTTATTCTCTCAATGTTCTTTTTATTCTTGAGTTCTTGAAAAACGATAAAAAACTTCTAAACGTCTTTCCTAATGATGTGCAGTTACCAGCATAATACAAAACGGCTCACAAGGGAAAAGAATTTCTGAAAAATGTACTGATATACAAATGCTGTTTAAATAACTTTCAGAATACTAAAGTTGCACACAAAACTTGATTCGCGCTTATCTAAACGCTATCACATTGTGAATCTCGTCTTCTTATTCCACATTTTTTGTTTTCATTCGCAAAATACACAGCGGCGAACGGACTGTTTTCTGATTCTGTGAAAATATTCGTCTCTAACATTTACACGTTTAGGTCGCAGCGTTTTAAATATTGATTCGTATTTAATTTTAATTAATATTTACTCGGTGCTGTTTGTGTACATTTCATTTAAGTTTTCGATAAATTTTATATGAGGTGAAATTGTTTGCTTAGTCAGAAATTGTATAAACACCGCGTTTCGCCCGAACTAGGGATGCAAATTATTTGCCATTTTTACTCCCTCGTCTATAAATAGAAAATTATTTTTAAATAGTTATGACCTGTTGTAGAGGCATGTTTAGAACGCTCATCTCACGAGCGATAGTTTTCTAACTTTAATTTGGCTTTTTTTTTTACAAAAAATTCACAACAGAAGGTTAATCCCAATTACAGTTCAGGATTTGCAATTTTTAGTGAAATTCGATCCACTCAGACACAATTGTGAGCTTTGAGCTTTGATTATCTGTAAAATTGTTTTATCGTAAAAAATCGAAAAAATTCTACAGCCATTTTTTTTTTCATAAACCAATAAACAGACAATATAATTGTTCTATTATGGGGTAGGTGGCTCAGTGGTATCGAGTCAATCTGTGAATTTGAGAAATAAACAATTTTCACAACATAAAAACAACCTCTGTGGATTCTCCTCCACTAACATCTTTGGGGGCCGTGATTTGATGACTGGTAACCGCACTTCACGCGAAGAAATATATCACTTACCATGATCTGCTACCGCAGATTGTCGCACCCAGTAATGAGTAAAAGGCGTGATGATATATTTATTTTTTATTTAATTGTTCTATTGTGTTTATACTTTCAATTCTATTCAAGATGATTATTTCAGTAATTTTTTTGACTGAAAGTATTTGAGGTTTTGTTTGAGTGTATTGTATTTGAAAATAATTAAAAATTTAATAATTCTGTTTTAAGGAATGTGGCACAGCTGGAAAATTATTCTTGCAAAAGCAATGAAACGAAATATGTGATATGACAGTAGAATCGGTAAAGAATAGACGACCAATCAGCAAACAGCAACCAGGACAGGAATGTCGTGGAATTAACATGATTTCTAGGTTTTCCGTGAAAGCAAATAAACATTTATAACAAGGTCGGCTGACCGAATGTCACACACTAGATACATAAATATATCATCACCACATTTTATCTATTCAACTGTAGTAATAGCAAAATTTAGTGCTTTACACTTTATGAGCAGTTGTTAGTGCCATATTTACTACATTTTCACTAAATCTAACACTACTTTCTAAAATACCAATTACTATTTATGTTATCACCAGACTTTTATTGTTAAATGCTACAAAACTGTCTTTCAACTTGGAAAATTTAGATACGTTTTTATTTTGACCTATCGCGTTGTTACATCAAGTTTCAATGTAGGATATTTCTATCATGTTTAATTGTTACTTTGTACAACAAGAAGTTACAGTAGCTTATAGTGGAATTCGAACCAATATGAAATCAGCGAGATTGGAGACGTAAGTTTCATCTCGATTTATCCAGTGTGCGTTTCTTAAGTAATAAGCAAGAGATCGTCCGTGCAAATCTCATTGACTTCCAACTTCTTCCAAAATAAAATAAGATTGTGTGTGCCTGAGTGGTTTGGATTCCTCTATAAGCAACTGTAATTTAAATATCCATATATCTCTTCTACAAATTAACCGACAAAATATGGTGACCGGTTTGTAAATGATTTTGATTATTATTTAGTTTTGGAGAACGGCGGTTGAAAATAGTTTTCAATGATACGAAAGACTATCATTTCACTATAATAGAAATGAGAATAGGAGACTAGAGGATCCTAACAGTGACATTTTTACAAATGGAATTCGCCAATAACAAGTTCTGCGTTGTTTTTTCAACAATCTAATCACAATAAAGTTTACTCACATAGTTTCTCCCGCTTTATAACACTTAAATTTCAAGACGCTAGGATTCTTGCCAAAATGGGGCATAAAAACACACAGAATCGGAGATTTCTCGATTTTTGTGTTGCAGAGAATTGAAATGGAAATGGGGCTGATACGATGATAGTGGTTCACCTTTTCAATTAACTTTTTATATTCTATTAGTTATTCATACACGGTATACATTTTATTTGCTACTCTGCACAATAGGAATTGAATTCTCGATGTTCTTAATCCCTTATTATAGCAACAGCGGAATTTGACTCACAACGGCTCGTATTTGAATGCGAGAACCTTTGTTTAATGCTACTTTGTTCAATTAGGAAACATTCCTATGAATGAATAAATGATAAGCAGTTAATTAGAGAAAACCGCGAATATGTCGCAATCGAAAACAATATCCTTCTTGCGGTTCATTCGTACATTCCAGTTTGCGAATTGCTAAAATTCAATGTTGGTCCTCATGGATTGATCGTGGCAGTGGCAGTAGCAGTTGCTACGAGACAACTCAATAGGGGTACGAACTCGGAACTCAAACTATACAGATGCGGTGTGCAATTTCACTGGTGGTAGTCGCTGTTCTTAATAACGACACAAACAAACTTTACCCTTCACCCTCCGCCCTCCTGGAGCATTCAGACCGCACTTGGAGATGAGTTTCATAATGACAATACCTAGTTGATTCCCTTAGCTCTTAGCACATTTGTTATCAAGTATTTAGACACACTACTTACATTTTTTACTACTAATTCATTATACCTTCTCAAATTATGTATCATTAATCATTCTTTTCATTAGAATGAAGATTGCTAAACATAAATATAACCTAGGTTATGTTACATTTACTTTATACTTCAAACTATATTTAATTAATTTAAATTCCAACAATTATAATTATGTTGAAACTTGAACCATAGTGACCAGAGTTTAATATTGAGTGAATGATCTTTTCACAAAAGTTACATAAAATTTAAGACGTAACTTGGCCATTAAGTTAGGGCAACACAAATTATTGAAAACACAGAGTTTTATTAGAAATATTTATATTTCTAAGCTGCAATTATTAATTTGAAAATTTAATTGAAAAATCTAAACGCATGCAGCACGTTTCTTGTATTCTTGAAATACTATATATGTTATGTTTATCAAAACCTTTACAACCGCTATCTATCGATATCAAACACTCAGTACAAAAAGCTGTATTGGCTAGTAAAAAATTCACACGCTTGCAATGATTGTAATTACAAAAATTGTTTGAAGTATTAAATTTCAGTATAAAAAGTAGAATAAATGCTTCGAAATCTCGAATGAAATTTTTATGCGATTTATAACAAATGACAACTCATTTCGAAGCATTCGCGAGCAATTTAATAACGGTAAGTGCCTACTTCACCAGTCTCTATAATTGCACTAGAGTCATATGTGTTTTTTCTTCTCGCGATTTCGAAACTGTACACTACATTTTTTGTTGGTTGTTCGCTACTTATAGGTTATGTTGTACGTTCAACTATTTCTAAGAACCCAACTTTAAAAACTAAATAACTGCTATTATTTGAACTTGGTTCTTTAATACTCTTCAAGACTGTTATATATAAGCTCATTTAAAGTGATTACATTTTTGGGTTTTATTATGATTTTTAAACAAATTAAAATAATGTAACGAAATTCAACTCTTCTAAGCAAGCTATTGATATGCGGTACGGTACGAGGAAAAAAAATTGGAGAAAATTTTTCAAAATTTTAAAAATCACTGAATGTCTAGAGGTTAATTGAAACACGGTGAATTCAATGGCACAAACCGCATCTCAATAGCTTGCTTAGTTTTTGAGTTATAGCCTCGGGAAAGTCGAAAATCTTATGTTAAAAATTGTTTGAAAACTTCAACTCTTCCTAGGGGCTATAACTCAAAAACTAAGCAAGCGGTCTGAACGAGTGAATTTCCCGTGTCCGAATTGACTTGTATAACTCAAACAACAAATTAACTCTAGACCGTCAAATGTCAAATAATTGTAAAATGTCATTGTTTCATTATAACTACTATTAATTTTGTACATTCCATTATACTGTCAAACACAAAATATCTTAATTTGACAATATCGACATGAAGTGTTTATGTTCATAAATTCTGTTAACCTTTTTATATATTATTTAAAGTTAATACCGGCTGTCTTTTTAAATTAGCATGTTTATATTTTCAGCAACACGTATTAAAAATAAAATATGTCAAGAAATAAATATAAAAACTAAGTATCTACTTTTATATTTTTTTCTATCTAGTACAAAAATATTTAATTGAGAATTCACCACACGTCCACTGTCAACCAATAGGATCACGAATTTGTTTGAAAATGAACCAATGAAATGTACATTTCGTCGGAAATTCATCACTAGTGAAATTTCATCGGAAATACCACTGTTATTAATATCCTTGGTTACGAATAAAATAAATGATATTTTCAATATTTTCATAAACGTCAATTGAAAAAATTTTTTCAGTGCACATTTAATATTCAAAATTTTCATCACTGTAATACCTAATTAATAATGTGCAAATAAGTACCTAACTATTCTTGTTAATTAACTCTTGTTTGATAAATTCTCAAGCCGAATACAACTCGTAGTATGAAAATTGACAGATAATATTTTGACATAAATATACATTCGTTGTTACGGAAATAGGAAACACAACTCGTGCTTCGCACTCGTTATGTTTCCATTTCCATAACAACTCATAATTTATGTCAAAATATTTTCAGCAATTTTCATACTACTTGTTATATTATATATGAAAACACAATAAGTAATCGCTTTTCGGAAAACAGCAATATGTAATCACACATCAAGTATTCAACTTTTAAATACACTGATTGGTGATAAGCTGCCATAAAAGTAGGAAAAAAACATAATGATACAGGTATTTATTATTCATTGTACAGAAAGGTAAACCAATATCAAAATATAAGACTTACACATAAAACTGTAATTTCTAACCATGTTCAATATAAACTAGTTTTCTCACGGAAGAAAGTTGACTAGTCACAACCTATTTCGTACCTACCGTTTACAATACTTCCAACAAAAATAATTTGAGGTCATTAGAATTATTGACATTATTATTAAAAGAAAATACGAGGCATCATTTAAAAATTATAAAAAAAAAATATATCATCACACCTTTTACCCATTACTGGGTGTGGCACTCTGCCTAAACAGATTTCGGTAAGTGATATATTTCTTCGCGTGAAATACGGTTACCAGTCGTCAAATCACGGCCCCCTAAGATGTTAGTGGAGGGGGAACCACAGGGGTAGATTTTAAATTGGTGAAAATTGTTTGTCGGCGGTGGGAATCGAACCAGGGTTCTTAAGATCCACAGGCCGACTTGATACCACTGAGCCACCTACCCCATATTTAAAAATTAATCTTGAATATTTGGTGAAATAAATATACGCATTACTTTAACTAAGTTGTAACACAATGGTAGCTCTATCGTGTCACAAGCGAGTGTAACTTAATGATTACAGCTTTTTTTTATTTGCAAATTTGAAAGAAATGTATTGAAAAGTAGTTGTTGGTTTAGCAATAGACATGATATGTATTTTTTGTAAGTATTGAATTACTAAACACATTTATTGGAGCATGCATAATTCCACACAAGCTTGTTTAAATTTTATTATTACGGCAGCAAAAAGTTTACAGTCACTCAATTTATAATGAAAATATTAGTATCTTGAGATGTTGTTTTCATGTGTCAGTCATATGAATGTAATGTTTATTGTTGTATCACGTGTAGCTGATTCGGACAAATGTTTTCTTGTCATCCGTTGATAATCAGTTCATAGAATCATTGTATGCCTTGCTATTTGCTGATTGCTAATATCATAATATAAGTAGTCCGTTATAATCATAATTATATGAGACGAACCGATGATGCAAAAAATTAACTTATATTTCCGGTCAGAATATCTTAATTTCTAGGTTATGTTTTTGTTAATTGGTCTAATTAAGGTCACTTAAGTTTTTTTATTTGTTGGCAAATAATTATTATTGTTACATTTATTTATTCAACCCGATTTTATGCCAAAACTTAGACACAATAATATAAGTGATTGTGAATTACATTATGCTTCTATTTAAGGCAACACATTTAATTTAATATTTGCCTTTATTTTTTATGTCAAATCTCGCAAGCCTCAACTTATGTAAAATAAAAAAAAAGATTGTTTTTGAGTGATTCTATACAGCCAGTGTCACACAGGCAATTTTTATTTTCATTATTGTTTGTAATTAAGTTACAAATTTGAGCATTTCTGACCAAAATTTTGTTCACTCGAGCTGTCAAAACTATTAAAATGTGTGATTTGATTGAACTGCATTATTTTTATTTGTCAATTGGTGAGAATGTAGACTATACCGTTCAGATTACACAGATACACTTTTTTATTTTGCGTAACAATTATAATATCTTTGTGACCTGGTTTAGTATTCATTAGAGTAGAACATTCGCATTAACTATACTCTACTCTACACTAATACTAACTCTGCTCTACACTTGGTGTCTAACTGGTATGGTTGTGTACAAACAACAAAACAACACAGCATCGCTAGCCTCCACAATGCCATGTTGCCACGTTGCATTGTTTCCGATATATCGGTATTGTAGTTCACCTGAAACAATCGCTGGTATGTTATGAATAAAACCTACGTTCGCTAGTGTTTGTTTGCCATTTGTTTTCAAACGTTCCCAGGTTTTTATATTCAAAGCTTAAATTGTTTTTAAAAGATGATCAGGATTGTGGATACCTTTACAACAAATTGTTTTCGTTCGATTCAATATGGAGATCAAGTAAATAAATAAATATAGTACTGGATGTGGCACTCTCCTTCGCGTATAATGCTGTTACCAGTCGTCAATATGAAGTCAATTTCTAATCACGTATCAATTATTTTAGACCAACGAAAATCATATAACATATTTCCACAATCGATATATATATATATATATATATATATATATATATATATATATATATATATATATATATATTTACATGTATAGATTTCCAAAAGAAGAAAAGGACAATGATGTCATAAACAGTGTCTCTACGATAATTTAATTGCTTATTTAGCTTTAGAGTTGCATATATGATTTGTTTGTATTTGTTTGACTGGTTGATTTAAAGGAAACACCCGGAAAACAAGAAAGAAGACATCTAATTGACTTATACAAAAAAAAATTCGATTGGGTCCAAGTAATTCAAATACAGTAATTGGAATAAAGTTCCTGTTGTGTAGATTAACAAATAAATATGCTGGTAATATAATTTCTCTTACAAAAATGTTGAGAATCGCTGGTCTCTCTCCTCCACTTGTACAGTCTGTCCATATTGTGTACGAGAACAGATTTAAATCACACTCTTGGGTCGGAATATGAATAGGACACTCCCCTAAATATTTTCCCGCTTATTTTTACCTGGAGTGTCCCTTCGCTTACTACACCCTTGCGCCATGCTGTGCCTGGCTGGAAACTGCACATCATATGTGCATTGAAACTATTGAATGACCCATCTGTATTATAAAAACTTTCTTTTTGATATAGCATCCTTTTAAATTTTAATGAAAATTTTACAATGAGCTATAATTGCTTCCTCTAGCACTAGCATCCATTTCTATTGATCCAATTTAGAACATGAAATACTCGTACATATATCTACAGGAGGATGGACACTCAAAGAATTTTACATTTTTCTAAAAGAGGTATTTTTTATAAATAAATAAAACTTAAAATATTATAAAATAACAATGTTCAACTTATTTCCTCTAACAGTTGTCTTACAGATGGCCCCGAATCAAGTACATTTAGCAAGAACTCTTAAAACATTTACTTTAGATTCATACAGTTAATCTTCACCAAAATAATAGTTTCATTATTCGGAATATAAATTGTAAAATATTTTGTAATGTGTGTTTGAATTAATTGAGAAAGTGAATAATAAAAATAGAGGAATATAGAATTATATTTAGTTGGACAAGAATGTAGAAAGTTATTTGAAACAAAGCAAAATCAAAATTTCGTGCACGAATTTGCCAAAACATGAAAACAAATTTCCATTTTACAAGATCAGAGATAGGGTATGACTAACAGAAAACTACACGGTTGGTTTGAAAATTACTGTATCTGTTGACTGTAACAGCTGCAGATTTACAGTTCGCAGAGCTTCACCGCTCAACGCGGCAACAGCGCAATGCTGCATCGTGGCAACAGAGCTGTTACCGCGCGTTTCGAATGTTTTTTCTTTGCCAGCCGTGATTACAGTCCTAGGTTTGACGCGGAAAGAATCAGTGCTTGTTGCTCATGTTGCTGTCGCCATCCTCTTCGTATTTGTTTAACGTCTTGCATGAACACATGTGCCCTTTGTAAAGCCCAGCGCGGCGCGGCAACTTGCTAACGAGAGACTTTTTACAAGCGTATCTTCAGAGGAAAACGACTAGAAGTTACAATTTGTGTGACATTTCATACGGTTTCGTTTTCTGCGTTTGACCCTAAATATTCTTTCTGTCATGTCATTTGACAGAAAAGATTTAGATTTTCAAGAATTTGGTGACTATAGTAACTGAAAATTAGTAAGTTTGATAGTCTAATCTCTTACATTCCAGGTTTGTACAATAAGTGATTTATAATAAATTGTATTTTTTACATTTGTTGAAAATACTCACACTCATACTATTATTATTATATCCATTAAAAGGACAAAAATTGCTTCTGAGAGATTTGAGTGTATTAATAGGTATAGTGATACTAATCGCGATTTGCTGTGAGTGGGAAGTAAAGAGTAATGAAATATGCATAATTTTATAGTTCAGGAGAAACATAAAATATGTAACTAGTACGTATACATAAACAAGTTTATAGTGCTATACTCGTATACATGAGAATTTCGTAAGTGTAAATAAAAACAAGAACTCTAGAAATTATGTTGTGTATAGATATTAAAGACCGAGCACTATTGCTTGACATTTTATAAACATTCTTTGAAGAATTGTTATACGAATAATAATCACAATATGTACAAAGTAAATACGTAATTTTATGAAAGCATTAGATTTTACAAGCTTTCCCGGAAGTTAAAATATAGTATTTATTTCAAAATCTATAGTAGATTGCGTGCGTTATGCGATCGAATTGAATTTGCGGTCTAATTGTTTTATGACATATTTTACTTTTTTGCTTATAACTTTGAGTCGAGCCCACACATTCAAAACTACCCGAAAAATAGAAACAAATAGGAACAGCTATTGCAGTCAGCAATTACAAATGTCTTAAGCCTCGTTGACACCAAACGAACACGAATTTACGTTCATCATAGGATATTTTACAACTTATGCAGTATACATTAACGAGTCACATAATTAGATAAAATTGTAAAAATAAATGCAGTTTATTTGAAATGAAAACAGTGGTGTGTCGAGCCGTCGAGCCGTCGAGCGTTAGGTATTCGAATATTGCGGTTCGGTGAGTACGGACTAAGTTCACGTTGTACCGAATAGTATAAATAAATTGAGTGTTTCTTTATATTGATGTGAAACGTTTTGTATATACGAGGTTTTGTTAATATAGTGGTGTTGTTGGTTGTTGCAGGGCCCATGACGTGAGAAGCGCCCTATTGTTCTGTGCATGGTGTGTGTCCTGGCCGCTGCAGTCGCCGCCATGTGGTGGCCATCGCCGTCGCCGTCGTCATTCCGGCCACACGTCGTCACCATCAGCATCCTACTCGCCGTCCTCGCCCAACATATCTCCGGCGGAGCTCCATCCTCCTCGGACATCGTGCGTTCCTTCAGCGACGCTAAAGTGGAACGCTTCAACCACCTGGTGGTAGATAAAAACACGGGTCGTGTATACATCGGTGCCGTGAACCACCTCTATCAACTGTCACCCGACCTGGAGCCCGTGGTGCGCGTCGTCACCGGCCCAAAGCAAGACTCTGATCTTTGCTCCGTGTTGGAATGCACTCCATCTGTGTCCACGCGTCAGACAGACAACGTGAACAAAGCGCTTGTCATCGACTACACCACTACTCGTCTGATTGTTTGTGGAAGTCTCTTCCAAGGCATCTGCACCGTGCGGAACCTTCACAACATCTCCGACGTACAGCAGGAAGTCCGCGAAGCAGTTGTTGCTAACAATGCGACTGCTTCTACTGTTGCGTTTATTGCGCCAGGCCCTCCAAATCCTCCGGTGTCGCAAGTAATGTATGTGGGAGTGACCTTCACCTTGGGATCACCTTATCGGAGTGAAGTTCCCGCTATATCCAGTCGTTCTTTAGATAAAGACAGGATGTTTACAATTGCCCATACTGCCGTGACAACTGGAACTCGGATGTTTGTGAATTCTCTCGCTCGTGAACGTTATCCAATCAACTATGTTTACGGTTTCAGTTCGGAAGGATTTAGTTATTTTCTTACGACTCAAATGAACCCGGGACATGAGTATATCAGTAAAATGGTGCGCGTGTGTCATGACGATGAACATTACTACTCCTACACTGAGATTCCGATGGAGTGTGTGTCGGAAGCGGCTCAAGGTAGACGATACAACCTGGTGCAAGCTGCCTACGTGGGTAAACCTGGTTCAGACTTAGCTGGTGATCTGGGTATCACTGCTCAAGACGATGTGTTGTTTGCCGTATTCAGCGAAAGTGATCCCAAGTTCCCAAATCGACCCAACAACATGTCTGCGCTGTGTGTTTACTCCTTGAAGGCCATCCGGAGGAAGTTCATGCAGAACATCAAGACTTGCTTCTCTGGCATCGGCAGCAGAGGTCTGGACTTCATCTCCCCCAGCCATCCCTGCATTATGACGGTGAGTGACCATTTCTTTTTTATTACCTTTGGAAAATCGCACTTTGTTATTTATATTCATAGATCACTTGTAATCGTGTGTAAATCATTCAGGGACTATTTTTGCGCAATGAATCATTTATACGAGTATTTTACTTTCAGTCTAAAATTAGACATTGGCTCATCCAAATCTTTAAATGTTTATTAATATCCTGGCGCCTAAACTGTATTGCTTCCGGACTATTTTGCCATTTAGTGTTTTTATAATCATTCTATTTTCTTCAATACGTATATATTTATTTATTATTATTTACATTAATTGAAATTGGACAGGAACAAGTTTGTTACCAACACTGTAAATCTATACCTTGATATCGATGTTAAGGTCGTTCAAATAGCTACAGGCACGCCATAGATTTGTTTGTGCTGTAGGTACATAGAAGTGGCCATATTATTCACACGCAATGTTCTAGAAGACACACTCCAGAGTATCAGTGATAAATAAAACAGTCATTGCTCACAATATTATTCACTAAATTCACATCATGAGTAAGTTAAAAACTTGTGTTGGACCGTTTCTGTTTTATTAATATGGACTTGGTAATACGGGGACCAGATCGGAGATGCATACAATAATATATCACGAAGTGATAATACGTTTTAACTTGGAGTCAAAGATTACACGTAGATCTTGGATGTGAGATCGGTTGCCTTGTTCTAGAAAACCTCATGATTTTACATTCAGCGAAAGTTAATTTTGAGTACACCATTCTGATAAGTCATGTAGTGATTTCTGCAGCAATATACAATATGTATAGGATTAGTTGAAACTTAGTTATACTAATTGAATGAATCAAATATTTGAGCTTAAATGGTCTTTTGTTGGTGTCATTTTTACTATATTACAAAATTTGTTATCAAGTTTTTAGAAACAATAATTCGATTTTGTACGAAATGTATGAAGAGAGTCTGAGAAGATTTATGAAACGGGTGGAAGATTGCATGGATGACTTAGGGATATGATTGAAGATTTGTTGCGTAGACGAAACATGATTCGAGCTTGTATGAAAGGAATTATGAAGGTGGTTGGTGTTCATGCTACCCCATTTGATAGGATTCAATTATGTCATATATGTTGAGTATTTTGTCATAATCTGTGCTTACATTTGAGGAGGCCCGCAAATTAAATTTTTCTCAGCAAATGTTTGACATTATAAACATCGTTGATGGTTCTTTTGAATAAGACTTGTTCATTTTTCTACTACAAAGGGGTCCGCGGTATTTTTAAAATGAAGGTAAGGTCCTTTTGCATTTTGAGTACTAGTAGTGAACAAGTAGTGAATGGTTAAATTTGGTAAGGCACGAGGTAAGAATTGACTGAACGTTGATGACACAGTGTTTGTTCGTCTCATGACCATGTGTGACATTATACATGATGTGCAGATGACACACCTCCCGCATGTTCGCACATGGCCCTCGTTCAGCTCGGTGTCGGTGTCGGTGTCGGTGTGTGCTCTCAGTGCTCTCTGCGCGGCGTATTGATCGGGGGCGCGCGGCCGGCTCGGAGCGGAGCCGGGTCGCAGCAGTGTCGCCCCCCTGCCGCCACCGTTCCTCCATGAGGCCTCCACGCCTACAGCCCGAGTTGTACAGCCGGTTCACCAACCCTTGTGTATTGTGCTAGAGTACTAGTGGCTTTTCTATTTCACACGCAAGATATTAGGACAATCAATCGGACTTCATTCACAACTGGACTAAGACGATCATTTACAAATTTAAACTGTTACACGTGCGATACTATTCACTTATACTTATACCGACAAATTACATCATTCAGGCAATGTACAAAATTACAAATGCAAAACAATCTATTTTTTACCAAACGCCTTCACTGATCGGGACGGTGTCTGTATCATCGGTAAAAATTTACAAAAATATATTTCTAGTCTCTCTGACGAATCCGACTTTAGTTTAGGTGGATGTATGTATGTATGTATGTCGTTCACTCGGTCGTCATTCGCTCACTCTTTTTGTCTTCCTTCTGTACTTTTCAACCGCTTTCAACCAATTTTTTTAGAAGTCAAGTTTGACCAACAGATAACCAATACATTTCAATATTTATAAAATATTGCCGGCTTTTAGACAAAAATATTTAAAAATTATATTTTTTAGATTCCAGATATTAATTTTCATATTTTTTATTTAACAAAACTTCGCCTGCATTAATTTCATATGTTCACCAAGTCAAAGTATTTGGATTGTGTACCTTACTAAAGAAGCGTGAATTCATTTTTGTATGTTTTATAAGTGATTTAATTAGAGCAAAAATCTATGTACCAGAATTGTTACAGTTAGTATTATTTTACATACCACATAGACATTTAACCCAATACCCGCCGCAATTCAATGATCAATAAAAGAATACCTTTTCAGTAAAAATATCTTTATTTGAGTTCTAAAAAACAAGTTTTTGATAATAAAAGTTATACATACTAAGTGTTAAAATATATCTGACCTTGAAATATAATTCGTAAAAAACACCGAAATTAAGTAACTTGGAATATTTTTAAAATTATTGGTTTTGCAAATATTTGAAAATTGGCTGTGACTAGCTGTCATAACATAACTAATTAATATATTCATTAAAAAAAATATACATTTTAAATGTAAAAAAAATGATTACAGCCAAATATTTAAGCGTCCCAAAAATGGGACGTTGGCGGTTAATGGGTTAAGACCGAGACAACAAATTTTTCATTGTAAGGATAGCTGTTCACCTTTAAATAATATTTTAAGGATAATTAATGAAATAAAGAGTGTTAATTTTGATATTTATTATATCTCTAAGATTCAAATCAAACATATTATTTTCTCTGATATGTAAATTGTAAACACTTGTTTCATTACTGTGAATATTTAATTGGAAATACTATTTTTCTATATGTTTGCAGTATAAATAAATATTATTATTATTATAGGAACTTAATTATCCGAATTACAGTACATGATCAGTACTCACCGAGCCGTAGTGTGGTAGTCCATATATTTTGAATGGGATTCAAACTCGGAGTCTTCAGATTCGAATACCTTAACAGTAATATCTACGACTGAACCTGTTTCTAAATAATTATTGAGAATATGTTACATTTATTTTATCTTTCTCACGGTTAAACGCTCCTAAATTATTTGGGAGAAACATACGGAAAATAGAAGTAGAAAATCTTCTATTTTTTGTTGACATCACATACAATAAATTCTGAATATAGTATGTGATATAGTAGTCATAGCTCATTGAATATAACTTGCATTTACCGAACAAGAATTCGCGCTGACTTCAATATCTACTCACAAAATATGATTGTGTTCCGATTCTACTATAAGCTTGGGATTAAATTCCTGTTGTGCAGTGTTGCAAAATAATAAATGCTCAAAATTTTGCGTATTCTTCTATGCAAAGAACGGTGTTATTACTGAATTCGTGAAATATTCGGATTGAATTCTTATTGTGCAAAGAATTAAATATTTAATAATAGTATTTAGTAGTTTTAAGAAAAATACTGATAAGTAGTACATAACAAATGAACAGTATTCAAATCTGAAACATTAACACTTGATAAAGATCGTAACATATGTAGGAATATGTTTAAGACATAGTTTTGTATTGTTTGCCTTTTGTTTTGTCTTTGTCGGTATAATAGAAACTGTATTTTAAAATTTGTATCTTTAAGTCAAGGACGTTTGACTACAATAGACTTAGCTTTTCCGGTACAGCAAAGTAGCAATCAGAGCATAAAATATAACAAATTATATAAATTATTACAGTTAATTATGAGGGCTGTTTGATCTTAACAACAATTGTTAAATAATTAAAGAAATAAACAACCTTGAATTTTTCAAAGTACGTGTTATTCTTTCTTGCAATTCATTCATAACTTTGTCAAAATATAGTCCAATTATTTCATTTTCAGAATGATCGTAAATAATTTATCCTGTGCGCTTTCCACATCAATAAATTTATTTGTTTCTTTAATTGATCAACAAATAGAAATAATAAAAAAAACTATAGTTGTTTTACTTGTTGTTACGTAAGAAACTTATACAAGAAATACCTTTTATTGAGAATGTACAAGGTCGATTTGAAGTAGATGCACATCATGAATTATAAGAGTTTCTAACTTAAAATCTTCTCTAAAATAATTTATAAACGTTAGTTACTTGTTACTCCGTACAACAGGAACTTACTTCTAATTTAATTAGCAACTTTATAAAGTAGCCAAGTAATCAGCATAATATATATGTATACGAGTATATATATATATATAATTAATTAAATAAAAATTAAATAATTTTTGGCAATCCTGATCGTCATCAGTACATCATGTAGTATCAGCCATTTAATTTTGATCTTGAATTTTATATTTGGAGATTAGTATACTTTTGTATTAGAATAATATTCATGTGTGGAATATATGTGTGTATTGAAATGAATATTGATGGTATATTTTTTGTGTTCATTTCATAAATAGCGCGGTGTTGTAAAATTCATCCACAAAATATTTTACCATTTATTACGTAAATAGAAAACAATTTATTCAAAGTATTTTTTCCCAGGTCGTGACTTCTGATTTATGTGCTTCATTCTTTTTGTAGAATGGAGTAACAGAGAGCAGAAGTACTCTTCTAACTCTTCTGCTCTCTTGGAACATTGCGTTCGTTCTTTTCCATATTCAGAGCCAAATTTCATTTTTTTTAAATAAATACGTGAAGTAAGTACGACAATGTAATTACGACAGTAAAATATTAACATTACTCGCGACTGGGTAAAATTATATGTTATCTTACTACAGAAGTAATTCATCATTTTAATACGACTCGTCCTAATTTCTTATCTTATCAAACATAAATAATAAATTAAAACATTTTCTTCCTTTTTATTTACATTAAACCATCAAGTTATTAATGAATGACATTGTATTTAGAAAAACGTCAAAATATTATTGAACATTGACTAAATTTTATAAATGATAATAGTAAAATGATGAAGCAAGCGGTGACTTATAACCAAAACCCGAAATCAAGTCTTTCTTGAATATTTTCCCATCGGCTGCGCAGACAAAAATACTCGTTATTTACTTGATAAATTCTTAAATATCCGATAGCAAACAGCAGCAGACAAAACGAAAACATAACAATACGTTCGGTTGAATTGACGTCCGCAGCTCGTAGATTCGAGGATATTCGTCAGCTGTCGACTGTCGTGTCTTGTCTTGATGGTTTTGTTCTCGTCTCTCGTGTGGGTGAACTGGAGCCCTGGGTATACTACAGCTACTGCCTGGGTGTTTCACTCTCTGATGCCGATATCAGTTAGTCATTGTCCGCATGAGTTTGTCAAGAGATGGCTCTGTGGGTAGGCTTCGCAGAATTTCGATGTTTGGAAATTTACATTAAATACAATAAATATATCATCACGCCGTAGCGGTAAACGCGTAAAGTGCTGTTACCAGCCGACAAATCATATCTCCTATTAATATTAGTGGAGGGAGAGTCACGGGGAGTGAAAATTGTTTATTAATTTAATTAAAATATTATTTTTTTGTGTTGCATTCTCGTTTTATCGTAAAAATATGTGGACTTAGGAATTTAAAAATCTGAGTTTGATTTCCGCATTTAAGTTATCCCCTTTACCGATATCTTTGGAGATCGTGATTTGACGGCTGGTAATCGCACTTCATGCGAAGAAATATATCACTAACCAATATATGCTTTGGACGAGTGCAACTTCCAGGAATAGGTAAAAGGCGTGATGATATATTTATTTATTTATATTTTTTTACAATATTTTCTACTTTTAACTTGTAAAATATGGATAATACATCATATTTTGAGATTCAATTTGGCGAATGTATTCGAGGTAAAAATTATATTTGCTAATTCACATGTAAGAGGTTATATAGGAAGTTGAACCCGAAGCCTGTACTGTAATTGAGATTGAGTTCTTGTGCAGAAAAGTGGGTATCGTTGAAGTTTTGAATGAAATTTCGCGATCGTTTAGTGCAGTTAAATTTGAATGTCCGTGTGTGATCATTATTCCTTGCGCAGCCATTAGTTGGAAAAACGATTATGTCGGAGCAACGGTAGCTGTATCTTGTGTCGTATCGTATATTTCTATTCTATTCCTGACCGCTCGTAAAGTATTGAAATAAAACAGCATATTGTTTTTACTGAGGTAAAGCTCGAGTTCTATGTTCGCTGTACGCTGTACACTGTACTTTGCAGGTGGAATGTTTTATGATTCCTGGCACCTTGTCTGATTTTCCTGGTAACGACTCTTCGAGGGACTGTACATGTACAACTGACTCCAGCGCTGCGACGAATGGCCAATGGGAAATTTAATATACTATTGCTGGTAACACTGTTTTATGGCGCTGTTATTTTCTTGTTACAAGAAAATCGAACCAATGACGGAATCATGAAAAATTTGTTTTCATTCTTATCTCTTGTTTGAGTGACTGTCATAATGTGACACTGTACAGTACAAGTAATTGCGCAATTATACCTGCAGAACACGAATCACAAATACATTAACCCGGCTTCGATTTCCACAGCCGACATACAATTTGCACCACATTCAAACTATCTCACCACTAACATCTTTAGGGACCGTGATTTGACGTCTGCCAACCGCAATTCTCGCCAAGAAATATATCATTTACCGAGATCTGCTACGGCACAATGTTACACCCAGAAATAGGTAAAAGGCGTGATGATATATTATTATTACTAACTTTGTAATATTATGTGCAGTTATGAGAAAGAATTTATTAAAAATTTGTAGAAGGGATATGTGACGTCACTGTGACGTACTAATGGCAAGTGATAGAAATTATATACTGTGACTTGACCTACCTCAATTTATGCTACGTCACGTGAAATGGATTAATGAATTTCAAATTCAAAATAGAATAAAATTGTAAGATATTATTTTATAATTATTTATTCAATCCACAGCCATCAGCATTCATATTTTTGTGTCTTCAAATTCACTCTTATTTGAACTTACTCGTACAGTATTATGAAGTTGAGAGTGAGGTTCGATTTTGGAGAAACCGTATTGATCATCAGTGTGATGTACTGATCTTTCTTCTATGAGAAAAAGTATAGTTTCAGTTCTAAAAACAGGTGAAATATGCTCAGTAATCATTTTTCCACTATTAATACACTTTTCGTGCAATTACTATTTGGCAAGTTGCCCGAAAAGCGAGCCGGAAAATTGATTAGCGTAAACTTGTAGCAAGAAAATCTTCAAACAAAAATATTATCGCTGTGTACGGCCAGCGCACTCATATAAATTATCGTGTAAAGTCACAAACTCCGCTGTCAAAACTGCGAGTCCGATTGGCGGCAAAAATAACCGAGTTCGCACGATTTGCATATCAAACTGGTGGCGGAGGAATGCAAAAAAGATTAGATTTTCTCTTCAACATATGGACGCAAAAGAGGAAAGACTACAAAGTGAAGAATACTCTTCATTACAGTCAAACCTCAAAACTCGAAAGAACCAGGAACCAATAAATACAATTAAAATACACATTTACCATATTTTCACCACATTAAAATTATTCTTGTGCCTTTCCCTTTACTAATATCTTTGGCGGATGTGATTTATCGGTTGGTAACCGCACTTCGCGCGCATAAATGTATCATTTACCGAGATCTGCTACGTCAGAGTGTCATATTGTTATTTACCAACTTTCGATCCATTCAGGTGGATGATTCACCTTCATTTCAATTAATAGCTTACACTAGAATCCGAATCACTCAGATCTCGTCTTACTTGTTATGTATTTTCATATTTATTAAATAAATATTTATCTTCATATAATGTCTAAATAATTTAGACAATATATGAAGATAATTTTGTGTAGAATTCAGTTTCATACAGAGCGAGCAAAAAATCTAAACGTAGAAATATTTCCCATTTGAAAATTGTTCCCACGTTCCACGCATTCAAATCAAATATTCCTCTGTATTTTTATCCCGGTTGAAAATACCCGATCAATCCGAACGTACTTTCACAGTCATAGGTCAGTCACTTCATACGAATCTCACTTCACGCTGCTGTCTGCTGTAATGGCATCCGTTTTTCACTTTAGTTATTGCTGATGAATAACGTTTTCTTGTTTGTAGTTTTAGAACATCGTTAATTAAGTCAAGAACGTTGAATTGTACAGGAAAATGAAATTAGAGTGTATGCTTCCTTCCTGCTCCATGCTCCATGCTGTATTATTAGACAGTTTTCAATGGGTGGAACTAATTCATACTCATAAAAATAGATTATTTCCTAAATTTACCATATTTTTAAATAAAGCTTCCTTTTTCCAAATGCTTCAAATTAAACATATTAAAAACTATATTTTCTATCGGTTTCATGTAAAACAATTTTTCTCTAGTAAGGTTTTTAGTTTCTTTCGTTTCACCAAATGAAGCCATCAGTGGTATCTTTCTTGAAAAAGTCATAAATCCTCGTGCACCATATGACCACTTCTAGTTCTTGGAAGTTGGAATGTTCCCCAAGCCCAAGAACAAAGTTGTAAGAATCCATTTCAAAATTGGGAAAAGATGGAATTAGTATCGGGCACACAAGCACGGCACACTTGAGCACTACAGCACTACAGCACTACAGCACTACAGCACTAACCGACCGACAGATCAAATAGTGCAGCCCTTGTTCGCAACGGAAGGGGCTGGTTCGAGAAGACTTTGCAGATGCCGCAAAGGGCACACTAAAGATAACAATGTATTCTCAAATTCTATAGATGTATAGAAAACTCATTAGGAAAATCAGTTCCAATTAGTAAACTCTCCAAAAAACTATTACGCTGTTCCTGGCAAATGGGATAACACAAACCCTTAAAACATTCTTAACTCTTTCCATACAAGATAGTTTATTCTTCAATATTTCAATCGACATACGTTGTATACTATTTTTATTTTAAACTGGAGTGATCGGCATAAAACGATTAAATGCACCGCAATTACGTTTACAAAGGAACTCAAAATATGACCCGTTATAACTGGTTTCACAATGTTCGCACAGGGTTGTACAGCCCCATTCGCCGGTATTTTTAAATGGTCAACCATAGGAAAAAAAAAACAAACATAATTTTAGGTTGAATACGACCCTTAAAAATTACCTGTTGTGACCATCGTTAAGCGATTTATGGTAGCCGCATTAATAGATTTCATTGTAGTTATATGGGACAGGGACGTTTAATCGTTTTATACCGATCCCTCCAGTTTAAAATGAAAATAGTATAAATGTTCACACCATCTCAACTGACATGCACCCACTGCTCGTTTAAACTTAATACGAATTATATTTTCATGGCTTATGGTAAAGTTTGTATCTCTTTTGGAACATCTATGCGACTGGAGTAATTTGCGGGTCAAGTGACGTCACTCATTGACGGAGAAATCGTGAAAGATCCCAAGACGCAAAACGATCTTTATATAAAAATGCACTTAAATATATTTAATTATAAAAATTATTATTATTAGTAGGTGGCTCAGTGGTATTGAGTCGGCCTGTGGATCTTGAGAACCCTGGTTCGATCCCCACAGCTGACAAACAATTTTCACCAATTTAAATCTACCCCTGTGGCTCCCCCTCCACTAATATCTTTGGGGGCCGTGATTTGACGGCTGGTAACCGCACTTCACGCGACAAAATACATCACTTACCGAGATCTACTTAGGCAGAGTGCCACACTCAGTAATGGGTAAAAGGCGTGATGATATATTATTATTATTATTATTATTATTAGTAGGTGGCTCAGTGGTATTGAGTCGGCCTGTGGATCTTGAGAACCCTGGTTCGATCCCCACAGCTGACAAACAATTTTCACTAATTTAAATCTACCCCTGTGGCTCCCCCTCCACTAATATCTTTGGGGACCGTGATTTGACGGCTGGTAACCGCACTTCACGCGAAAAAAATATATCTCTTACCGAGATCTGCTTAGGCAGAGTGCCACACTCAGTAATGGGTAAAAGGCGTGATGATATATTATTATTATTATTATTATTATTATTATTATTAGTAGGTGGCTCAGTGGTATTGAGTCGGCCTGTGGATCTTGAGAACCCTGGTTCGATCCCCACAGCTGACAAACAATTTTCACCAATTTAAATCTACCTCTGTGGCTCCCCCTCCACTAATATCTTTGGGGGCCGTGATTTGACGGCTGGTAACCGCACTTCACGCGACAAAATATATCACTTACCGAGATCTGCTTAGGCAGAGTGCCACACTCAGTAATGGGTAAATGGCGTGATGATATATTATTATTATTATTATTATTATTATTATTATTAGTAGGTGGCTCAGTGGTATTGAGTCGGCCTGTGGATCTTGAGAACCCTGGTTCGATCCCCACAGCTGACAAACAATTTTCACCAATTTAAATCTACCCCTGTGGCTCCCCCTCCACTAATATCTTTGGGGGCCGTGATTTGACGACTGGTAACCGCACTTCACGCGAAAAAAATATATCTCCTACCGAAATCTGCTTAGGCAGAGTGCCACACCCAGTAATGGGTAAAAGGCTTGATGATATATTTATTTATATTTTATTTATAAAAATGAATTAACATTATAATATTTCGTTTATATAAAAATGTGAAATCTCGTGTGAATTCTCGTTCTCGCAGTCTTTATATCGATCTCGTGTCGAATTTTCGACGACTACTATTCTCTACGTAACGTAAGCAAGTAATTCTCACAGATACATTTTAATGGCATTGGTCCTTAAACATCTTATGAATGAATCAAATTAAAAACACATTAAAATTGCTGTTTGAATCTTCTAATCAACTCATTTCCTGCTACAAGAAATAAAAATTAAATGCATTAATCAATTATCTAATTAGTCAGAATGACTGTACAAGTCTAACCACATGAAAGAATAGAGCATTAAAACATCTAGCAGCAATCGTGCTTTCATCACTTCTCTTTCCAAAATGATTCCGAAGTTAGGATGATCACAAAGATTATCGTGACGAACATCGACCAACAAGCATCAAGCATCAAGCAAGCGTCAAGCGACAAGGTACGGCATCGCGAGAACTTTCTTCTTCTGTTGGGAACGACGAACGAACAAATTGCTTATTGGAGAAATTCAACGGAAATCATTTTTCATCTCACGCCGAATGCAGCTCGATTTTTTCCTGTCGAGATGACGATGACGGTGACAGCTACTCGGTTAGTGTAACACTGACTGTTGGCTGTTAGAACTGGAGGAGAATAATACTATAATAAGGCTTGTCAAATCTGATTTTCGAGAGCTTTTTACCAGCTTTTGATTAGGACGAATTTTATTTCATTTTGAATGCATCAATACATATATATACACTAAACAAATGAACTTGTTCAACAAATATTACAATACTGTAACAAACAAATGCCAAACTCTTTTACAATATGTCAAATATTCAGTTCATTTGTTTAATTTTCCAACGCAATCTACAAAAAAATTGAATAAATTTTGAATTTCATTTAATTAATATCTCGTGAACTATTCACATTTAAGTAATGAAATTTACTTTATAGGAAGCGTTTTTAATTTCTGAACAATTTTTGTATTTACGCTTTTGCTCTAAAGTGAATAGGTAAAGAGATACAGCAATATTTAAAAAATATCATTGAAATCCCTATACGCCACATTTCAATTCTACACCCTGTATATACCGGGTGTAACATGAAAACCTGGCCAATTGATTTTAGACAAAAAAGCTTCAAATAAAAGTTGTAGAGCTTGAAATTATGGAATTTAATGTTATTTCTAAATAAATAAAATAATTATTTGCGTAAAAATTCTATTATTTATTATAATAAATATTAAAAAATTTAAAAATAAAACTATCCATTTTCAACCTTTGTCACTTAAATAAATCACAAATTCATATCAAACAGTTAAAACGTCATACATTTGTTTATCATTTTGTGTCAATTCCATTGCTATCACTATAAATTAGAAATTCTTATAAAATATTAATGCGATTATTTCGCTTACAAAACGTGCAAAATAAAATCTGATAAATGATTTAGGTCCATAATTTCAAGCTCTACAACTTTTATTTGAAGCATTTTTGTCTAAAATTAATTGGCCATTTTTGCGCAAGGAAAAACTGATTTCCCATGTTAAACGTCTATGGCCAGGTTTTCATGTTACACCCGGTATATATATATATATATATATATATATATATATATATATATATATATATATATATATATATATATAAATATTTATTTATGTTGTGGCATTGTGGGACCAGATTTAAACGATCGTAAAGTTTATAGTAACGCAAACTCAAACGTGGACATAACCCAACGCAAAGTAAATGTAAAAAGGAAAAGCGACTTACATACAAAGCACAATTAATGATTTAACAAGGTCGTTATTTATGAATGACTTCTCGCATTCTGAGTATTTTGGGATCTTTGCTTCTGCCTCTGTCGTTGCCGTCCTGATTTTTCTCTGACCCTGTGATAACGCGGTTTCAAGTTTTCCTTTTGTGTTGCTGACCTTTACAAGTCGTAGGATTTGCTTTTATATTCGGCGAAGCGAATTACATCCTAGAAGGAGAAATTTATGGAAATTACTATTTCACTATAAATATTTCTATGCTCGAGTTATATAAACCACATTATTTTTATTTTCTGCCATCTACTTGATATTGATAAAACGGGAGATGGTTTTGAGGGCGAGAGGTTGCGTGGAGAACAGACTATTATAATAGTAAAATTAAATTTATAACATATGTGCTTTACATTACGTTATGGTCTTACCATTTGACCATGCGGCATATATCACAGTACTTTCACAGATACTTGGTTCCTACAAACATTAACATAAATATACCAGGTAAAAGATATCGGCGGAGTATTGTTGAAATTCTAATGATGTCCCGTCCCATCATATCAAATAAACAACATGGGTAATCCTTGTAGACTGCGTGAACCGTTCTTGAAGCGTCGTCAGGCGTCGTGAAGCGTCGTGAAGCTTCGTGAAGCGTTGTGAACATACGAACGTAGAACATAATATCTAATGACACGTGAGATTATGCGGAGCGCGCATACTAAATGAGAGACGTAGCCACATTTAGTCCGACTCGTCATTAACTATTTACCGGGTGTTCTGGAATCGCCCTGGAAGCGGTTGTGGTGCCAGTAACGGCAGCGGCGCCATCTACCAATAACTGCAGGAAATGCGTATTAATGCATGGTCTCGACTTGTTTACATCATGCAGCTTGCAACGATGGCATGGGATGGCATGGGATGGCATGGGATGGAATGCCTTCGCGGAAATATACACTTAGCTTTATTTTTGGGGAGGGTGAACACTCGTTTATGTATTTTCCTGAAATTGATATTGGGGTTTTCGTTATGCAGACTTCCACAATTTTTAATGTAATTTACCGGCCACATTCATCCTGTAAATTATTTATTTTATGAACAAGATTGTCTCATTTTTCGTTCAGGCAAAAGTCATATTCGTCCTCAATGTGGATTATGAATTTGAGAACTCTGCTTCGATTCTCACAGCTGACAAATAATTTTCGCCACATTCAATCTACTCCTGCGGATTCCCTTCCATTAGAATGTTTGGGGGTCGTGATTTGACGGCCGATAATGACACTTCACTTTTACGCCAGAGTGCCACACCCAGAAATGGATAAAAGGCGCGATAATATATTTATTTAGATTGTTTATCCTCAATTCCACCAACTCTACTCTTCCAACAAGATTATTTTGAATTTCATAAACAAATATGTGTATCATATTAAAATATTTCGTAGCAAATATAATTACGAAACATATGCAGTTTGTTGGAAGCATTTGCGATTGTCATCTTCATCTCCAATTCTCTCCACCGCGTGTATGAACGAAACTTGTTTCCGTGCGTAATTAGCGCGTATGAGTACGGCGATACGACGTTGCTTACGTTATTTAATTACCACAGGACTTGCAGCGTACCAGATCGAGAATAACAGATAGCGGACGTTGCCTTGTATTCGTTCTCATTCTCGTTCCGTCATTCAGTGTCTGGAGAATGCGGTCGATAAAGTTAGCGCTCTTGAAATCGTTTCTCCTCTCTTTCTCTCCGACCAGGGAGTAGCTCTCTGTCGATCACCTGTCTCAACTCCCGAAAATCTATTTCAGTGCAGCCCCAAATTTTCACTGAATACAAGGCAAACCTCCTATTGGGAACCTATTGGTTCCGGCGAAGCAATATTTCTGCATCAAATATACTCCCTTATTTTCCGTTGTCCAACGGTCCGAAATTATTTTACAAAAACGTTTATAGGCCATCGTAGCCCAAGGTAAAACTTGCTTTTTATACAAGCAAGAGATCGTGCGTTCAAATCTCGCTGAGTGATTCGGATTTCACTAAAAGCTATTGGCCTTTTGTACTGATGTGTCTATTGGCCTAGATTGTCTGGAAATTCTAGAAAAGGTCTGGAATTGAAATACCTGACTTGAAATCCATAAAATTCTGTTGTGCAAAATAACAAATAAACTGTTTTTTAAGAACTAAATTTGAAAAACATCAATTTTGCTAGTCTTCGCAAGAGGAATTGAATTTCTCTTAAGAATGTCTGAAAATTTTTGAGATGTACTGGTGTATTCCTTGGAGGGGAGTGGAATGCAGGATGCACGTGCAGATCCTGCTTGATCGTGTGCGAATGTTTAGCAAAAGATGTCGCTGATGGTCAATGGCAAACCCTGCGAACTCCCAACTATCAACGTAATGTAATTATGCAGTGTTGAGGCGGGTATGTATAACTGGATTACTGGGTCTTGTAAATAAAAACTTAAATTGTTTATTAGGTTACGTGATCTATTAATTACTATAACTTAATATTATTCCGAAATAGAACTTGGTTAAAGTGAAAGTTACGAGATAGTAAGCAAGGAAGTTCAACCAACTCTCACCAAAAACTTCAATGAGAGCTTGAGTTCGATTCCCATTGCTGACAACTGATTTTCACCACATTGTAATTACTCCTGGGTGCCTCCGCCGCTAATTTCTTTAGGGACTATGATTTCACAGCTGTTAGCTCCATTTCTGCAACTGCAACAGCCCGAGTAGTTTCAAGTCACAAAAATAAGTGACTACCTAATAGGACGTTTCGTTCCAAATTAGGAATAATTTTGTCAGTAATTTCAATCCTGAATTAGATTCGAGTTAGTTAACTCCAAATTTAATTGTCTTTCAGGTATATTCATTAAATTATTGATATTAGAGAAGCAAAAGCAGTTATTCATAAATTTGGAATTATTATTATGTTATAATTATCAATTATTTTTTCAAGAATTGAACTAAAAATTGTATTAGTAGCTGATTTGTAGGATTGGCCTGATTTAAATCATGATTTTAGTGTTGATTTAAATCAGTGTGATTAAAAGAAAATTGATTTAAATCATTCAAAAAACTAAATATGGTATTTCGTAGAAAATTAGTATCATGAATATTTATGACGACTTTCTGACGTATAATCCGGATATGTAAAAAATAATATTTCCAACTAACTGCTATAAAATGATTACATTTCTATCAATAATTTGGCTATGAAAAATTTCCTAGATTCAAATTAAAAAATGTGGAAACACCCGACATGTAGTGATTCATTATAATAATTTTAGCTGTAAACCACATCTATTTATATCCTTATTTTATGGGTAATTGTGACTCTGTAGTTAGAGCGATCATCTTACAAGCTTCACTGTCTTCAACTTATAATGTAACCCTTTCCACTATAAGCTGCTGTAATTAGAATTAATTTCTTTTAAAAATTTTGTTAAACATTTAACTTATTCTAACAAGGTAGTGATGATTTTATATCTTTCTACTGTCAAATATATTATATTAATTTTTTATTGTTATAATTATGGTATACCTATACGGAAAGTAGAGGAGACCAAAATAACATAAACGATTGTTTCTACATCCTGTAGAGTTTGTGAATCGATAGATTAAATAAAGTAGCTTTTTGAATGTGTGTATCGTTTCTGTTTTGAATTTTGTGGCTATTAATAGAATAGCGTAATAAATTGTATGGTTGAAAAATCAACTACGGATTGTGAATTCCCCATCAAATCTGTAATCAGCATTCTCTTTCAAATATGAAAAGCTCGTAAAACATCCCTTAACAACATCAATGCCTATTACTTTACCGAACACGAGCGGTGAAAAATAGAGCTTTGCATTTACGCACCGTTACTAGGGGGGGCCCCCTTGCACTGCTGGCAGCGCTGCTTGCACCGCCTGCACCGCCTGCACCGGCAGATAACGTACAGGTCTGTCTGAAGGGGTGACTATTTTCAATTAAGGCCCACCCGAAAAAGGGTTGCAAAAAAGTAATTGAAATGCTTGGAATTATACGTCGATTTGAAACGACTTGTAATTTAACTTCGAAGTGCTGGAAAACTGGGAAACTCCAATGAAAAACCGAATCGCTTTTCTCAAGTATTATACACTGTTCTCTACTTGAAATTTTATTATTTGATTGAATGCAGACGAGATCGTATGTTGTTTCCATTTATTTCTTTTGAGGTATTCTATACGATTATACGATACACAGTGATACTCGAGCTTTTCAATTATTTACGGAAGAAAATTCCATTTCGTTAATAAATTCCTTGTTCCAAGATCTTATCAACACGGTATCTATATCAATATTGCTAATAAGGAATTTTACAAATATTTTCTTTTACCCATATTTATTCTGCATAACAGAAAATTAATTCCACCGTTCGTCTTATACAGAAATCTGAATCGGCTGTGGGAATCGAACCCGGGTTCTTAAGTCCACAGTGCTACTCGATACCACTGAACGACCTACTTATTTAGGGATCTAGTCCGCGAAATAATCGAAGACTATTTTCTGAGCGCATAATTATTTCGCGGCCGAGATGTACACAACATTTTTCTAGTACATAATATTCATTAAAAAGTTGGAAAATTTATGAAATGATGGTTATTATAAATGCGAAAGTATAACCAAGGAGACGTTTTCAGAATAATAACAATTTACTTGTTTATTGGTAGCATTTTCTAATCGTGTTTTTGATTGGTTTAGGACAGCCCGCCAAAGTAGCTGACATCCCGGTAATATTTAATTTACGTTGACACAATAATACAAATGTATGTTCCTTATATCTTCAATAAAATATCATTATTTGTAACTCCTTATATTGCTTAGACACTTGATATTTTTCAATTTATCTAATTAGTTTGCGTAATTAGACAAGTTCGTACCTACCTAGGTTGTCTAATGCAGGCCTCAGATAGTGAACAATTCGTCTCGCAATCAGTATTTGAATACATATTCAGTTGATTCCGTAATTTTATATACGGTGGTTGTGTGTTCTTTCTGTTTAAAATAATAGTATCAAACCGCGACTTTACAAACCATTTATTGTGAAAATACTTGCAAAATACCTTTATAACTAGGCTTTCATATGATTGAGTGATATTTTAGTTCCATATAATAATATAACCGCGTATTGAAGTGCTGTAAATCAATGTGTATTGTGTTTAGTTCATTGAGAACTATTTAGTGTTGTGTTAGTTGCAAAGTTAGTGTCGAATATCATGGGTTCAAGGTTCCAGGATCGAGACGACAACATTTTTAGACACAGGTGTGTGTTTTTGTTAGTTAATATTCACTTTTTAAAATTATTTTATTAATATTATTTTGAAGAGGTTTGTTGTTGCTACATAATAGATCACATACGCATTTTCGTACCTCATTCTTATGTTACTAACAAATAACCCTACCCAACTGTCACTCACCGATTTAAATGAAACTTGGCACATTAATAGAATAGAATTTTTTTTCTTCCGGAAGTTGCTTTTTAGGGGTACAAACCACCCCTAAAAGGTGGTAAAAGCATGAATCGTAATGTATATATATACAGGATGTTTCACAACTTAGAGCAAAAAATTAAAGGGTATATTCTGTACGACGTGCTGATCATTTAAAATTCGAAAAATTAAGGGTTGTTAATCTAAAACATTTTTTGTAGTACTGCACTGGATTCGCTTTCCTATTAAACACAAACAATGAAGTAGGTATCAACTACGAAAGAATAATTACACAATTTAATTATTAGCAGTTATTTATAATAGAATTTTATTTAATTAATAACTTTAACATAATTATCCACCCAGTGGCAGTGGTAACGAAAAATTTTGGACTGAGAAACTTGGAAAATAGTTTTGCGATTAAAAAAAAAAAATTTTATTTCATGATCAGCACGTCGTACAGAATATACCCTTTAATTTTTTGCTCTAAGTTGTGAAACACCCTGTATATATATATATATATATATATATATATATATATATATAAATTACGTAACTAGTGTAGTAACCCCTTAGCAACCGTAAACAAGCATTGCTGTTCTTGCAAATTATTTTTAATGGTCTACTTACATATATGGTCGTAGATAAAATTAGTGGTATCGAGTCGGCCTGTGGATCTTGAGAACCCTGGTTCGATCCCCACAGCCGACAAACAATTTTCACCAATTTAAAAAATCTACCCCTGTGGCTCCTCCTCCACTAATATCTTTGGAGGCCGTGATTTGACGGCTGGTAACCGCACTTCACGCGAAAAAATATATCACTTACCGAGATCTGCTTAGGCAGAGTGCCACACCCAGTGATGGGTAAAAGGCGTGATGATATATTTATATTTATTTATTTAATTATAAAATTAGTTACATTCCGCATATGTGTTCAATACTTATATTTTTATTCGCTGATATCTCGGGAATAAAACATTATTTTAATTTTTGTTATTTCGATTATAGTATAGTCTATCCCATTGCGATTAAAAGTTCATGTTGTACAGAGCAGTGTGAGATTCAAACTCAGGATCTTTGGATACTAATACCGTAACGTAATCCACACCACCGTCCTGCCTCGATCTTGAATTGTTTTCATTAATGAACGTATGAAATAGTTGGAGTGAAAATGAATTGAAATCATATTTGGTGAAGAAATGTCGAGAAAGCGTTTTGCCGTGGTTTGGTACATCTGTTCTTGCACCTGGTGAAATTGTGCCATTCTTGGCTTTTGCTTGGCCGTTTGGCGACCATATGTGCGAGATTTTTTGTGATTCATTCTGTAGCTATATTTGGTTAGCTTCACATCTAAATATAAACACATTCTTAGTCGCGCATGATATCTTTTGAAAAGACATTTTTATAACAACACAGCGCATATGCCATTTAGATTTCTATTGGCTAGAATTGTCAGTTGCATCGGATAATAACAGATCCTCGTAAACTGGTTTATGATCCATCAAACTTACAATACCATCTTCATTATTAGTAGGTGCACATCATATTTAATGAAGTCTGAAATATAGCGACTGGAATTTTGATGTGTTACAAATAGATTATTGACAATTTAACAGCAATAATTCTCAAAATGTCTGTAATAAAATTTCCCAATAGCCAAGGAACCAGTGACACAGCTGTAGTTCATAGCTCTAACAAGGTTTAATAGAACCTACTGTTTTATTACAATCTGTACATTCTGGTACTAATAATCATATACAGTATGTCCCGCTATAACTGCTACAGGGAATAAGTTTCAAAGAAAACAGTTTAAATTCTGCATCTAAATTGATCTAAACATTCGGTATATTTTAAGAAAAACTGATGGTCTGGTCTTGTCTCTGGAGGTACATTTTAATATATTAGACATTGTAAAAACAGAAAACATTCTTGTTTGTCAAATCTTGTATGTATAATCATCATTCATTTTGACGTATGATGAAAACTATGTTTATTAGTCTGTCAAACATAAATATAACCTAGGTAAATTTGCGATTAAAACTAGATTTATATTAATTATGATAACGTTTTGATTTCGAGTATTTGCTTAAATTGAACGAAGATGTATTTGTCATATCCTTTCGTTATTCATGTTACTCGTAACAGTATAAGCAGTCCGTCTCCTTGAATAGGCGTGTATTTAAGATCCAGAAAATGTTCTGAACACGGCCCTGTGGCGAAAAGTTTCTGTTCTGTTCAATGCGGGAGCATTTATTTTATTTCGTGTATGAAATGACCTAGTTAACGAACTAAAATGACATTATCGACGGAGAATTCGAAATTGTTGGGTATTTTACTTTCAATTGGTATCCGCTCTACCAATTGGAAGTTAGATATTAAATTATCTTCTTCTTCTTCTGTTGTATTTTTTATGAACGATACAAGAGAAACATTTATGAGTAAATTGTCGTCATGGAAATAATATCAAAGGAAATATGAACATTACGAACAGTTCTGATTTTGAAATTACTGCGGATGTTACTTTGATTTCCTCATTTTCATGTATTTTTTATTTCAATATTTTTACGTTTTTATCAAACGCCAGATATTGTAATACACATATCATACAGTTGTTTATTAACGATCATTACTTTGATAAAAAAGCGGACATACATATATTTCTTATATTACAAATAACATAATGTAAATAATTATGACGAAGTTATCAAGCCCTTTGACACGGTGTCTATCCAGTGACGTAGGGAATTCTGATTTCACCATGGGTAAGCTTGTTCCATATTGCACTCATATGTGTATTACTTCTCATTTCTCTTTTCCATTTCTTTGTCTTTGAACTATATAAATAATACCGCCAAAGTTCAAGTCCCCGTCTACCTGTCGACGAAATGAAAATTTCATTTTATTCTGAAAATTCGCACGTACGAAATATAATCCTGCTGGTTTTGCGCCGGTCGCAATGCATTTAATACCTGCGTTATAAAACATTCAGGTGCCGAGCAGTGTAAGAGCAGCAAATGGAAAAATAGCGAGAAACAGGGAGAGAACGATGTCAGTTTCTGCTCGTTCTTGTTGGATGCATGTGTTGTAAATTAGCTACTTGAATTTTAAAACGGGAAATTACTGTTCCTAGTCTCTACGTTTGTTATATTACACTAACATAACATATTTTCTATTTTATATGTACATAAGTTTTCTATATTTTCAAATAAATAAATATATGTTTAATCGAGTTTTGAGTCAGCTGCTTATGAATGATTATTTTTATACAAGATATGCATGACTGCTGAAATACATACAGGTGTCCCATAAAAAATACTTTACGGGAAAAGTTTCTAATAAATTAAACCAATTAAATTATCAAACATCTAACTATCTTATACATATTTTAAACTGAATTTTCACAATACCCAATTAAATAATAAAATTGAACATTTGACAGCAGGAAAGATTCTCATTTTTCATGACGTCATTGTTCAGTTAGTTATTCTGAAATTAGTATACAGCGTATATGTTTTAGAGGTCGGCAAAAATATCCAATATCCGAATACGATTCGAACTCTCTCGGATCGGATAGAATATCTGATCCGAAGTTCGGTAAAAATTTTCAAAAGTGCCAATCTCTAATACATTCACCTAAGTCAAGGAAACAAACATACAGGGTGTTTCAAAACTTAGAGCAAAAAATTAAAGGGTATATTATGTACGACGTGCTGATCATGAAACAAAAAGAATTTTTTTTTAATTCGAAAAATTAAGGGTTGTTAACCTAAAACATTTTTTGTAGTACTGCACTGGATTCGCTTTCCTATTAAACACAAACAATGAAGTAGGTATCAACTACGAAAGAATAATTACACAATTCAATTATTAGCAGTTATTTATAATAGAATTTTATTTAATTAATAACTTTAACATAATTATCCACCCAGTGGCAGTGGCAACGAAAAATTTTGGACTGGGAAACATGGAAAATAGTTTTGCGATTTAAAAAAAATCTTTGTCTTTCATGATCGGCACGTCGTACAGAATATACCCTTTATTTTTTTGCTCTAAGTTGTGAAACACCCTGTATATTCTATGTAACTTGGCTAGGAGATAGTTTTTTGGAACAGCCTGTATTTTGAAACTACGAAGCGAAGCTATATTAATGTAGATGGCAGGAACAGCGGTAGTACCAGCGTGAAGTAGTATACGAGTCTCTTAACGCCAGTGTTTTTCGCTAATTATGTTCGTATTGCTCTATCTCTGTCGTTGGTCACAGCAGGCATTCGCAAAAAATAGAAAAGTCAGTTTATAAGTTTCTGGTTCTCTTGTTTTCATAGGCGGAGCGCTGCGCAGACAATCATTCTCAAAATGTTATCTTTTGCGGACGAAATAGAAACTAGAAAAACTATATTTATATTTTAAACATGAGGTTGTTGTAGCTGGATGGTTAATGCTCTCGCTTTCACTGTCCGTCAGTACGGTGGTGTGAATAGCGATACGGAATTCGAATCCGGAGATCCCGAGTTCGAATCGCATTCAAGCTAAAAATTATATAAACTATCACACTGCGGCTCGGTGAGTGCGGACCCTGTACTGTAATTGGGATTAAATTCCTGTTGTACAGCGTAACATAAATAAATAAATAAATAAATAAATAATTAATATTAGTTACATACATTCCTATCACGATACATTATCCACATTCATAATTCGTTTCATACATGCTCGTCTCATCTTTCGTTCTCGCAACAACCCTTAAATTATATCCATTCATTTATTTAAAAAATAACAAAGACAAAATTAATTGTTTTTAAATGCTCACTTGGTGAAACTAGGTTCAAGTGTTTAGTTTGATATTTTATCATTCATTTATTTCTAAGTCGACCACTAACATCTTTCAAGACTTGACTGCTATTAATCGCATAAAAATATCACTTACCGAGATCTGCTACGGCAGAGTGCTACACTCAGTAATGGGTAAAATTTCTTGTCGACATTTTGAGAGACACTGGTTTAGGCTATTGGACTATATAACAGACTGGTGTCAGCTTTTTGCTGTTAGCGTCTTAGTGATGACATTTCCTTTTGCTTAAAGAAGCTTGACTCACTAATTTCTAGTTTATTTATTTCTCTTTAATAAAAGTGCTGTAACACTGTAATTATTTTTAATTTATGGATATTTTAATTTATGCTGATAACTTCTGAAACCTAGAATTAATAAAAATTATAAATTGTATCATTTAAATTTAAGTTCCCACGACGAACAAATACATTTATCGTTATGTCCATTTTATCTAATTTACTAATATGTAGAGCACAACGGGATTTTCATGAAAGATATCTCGTTTTGATAAAATAATGATAGTTGTATAGTTTTCTAGTTACTGTTAAAAAATGGGACTATAGTTAACGCAAAAGAAAACTTTCTTCTTGTGAAATAGTTTTCCCTCACTAGAAAGGTAAAAATCATTATTTTATTGAAAATACTTCATAGTAATATACTAGAAATCTTGAGTTAAATAAATAAAATATTATCTCTATCGTATCTACTAGATTTTGTCCTGAGTGTATTTAAAGTTTGAATGAAACTTCTTTGAGGCATGTCGTTAAAAAATTGTGTCTAAAATAAAAGGAAAGCGCTCGAGTGGGAAAATGTCGCTTTCCTTGTTAATTTGACAAATATCTGTACGTTTGTTAAATAATAATAATAATAACAAATGAATACGAGTTGAAAACTAAAGAGATATTCCATGCACACGTCAGAATTCGTTTCATTTTAATTGATTTAATTTTTGAAATCTTCCGTAGACGTCGGTATGTTTTATATTAAAAGCGTTCCGACAAAAAGAATATTCAGGGAATGTTGCACGTTCTATTTTTTTTGCAATGTAATTTGTATTCTTTTTATTCTCTTTCTGTCTGTTTATCTTATTCCGTTTTGAGTAAGAGTGAATTAAGACGTATTCTCGGTTTACGCGAAAAAATATGATTTATATTTTCGTAGAAGTTTGGTCTTGCTAGTTTTTAATTTTCTTCCGTGCAAAAGTTTGAAAACATCAAATGTTCATTATGTGTAAGTTTAAAAATGAGAGGAGAAGAAAAATAAGCAAACGTATTTAGGAGTTTCGCTTTGTGAGAAGTACTTTGGAATAATTCATGCAAGAATGAATTTTTAAATTGGAACATTCTGGTTTTTACAAATTTTTATGAGGCGCGTTTGTCGAGTAAATATTAAAAAAACTTATTATTTTTCAACTTTTTGACTGGCGTCTGTGTTCAAACATTGTTTGTAGGAAACTCTCCCACTTTGAATCTTCAATTTAACGAATTAAAATTCTTTTTAAAATTATAAATATAAACAAGTCAAGTATCTCTAACATCTTGGTGATTATGTTTTTATTTGATAGAAATAGCTGCGTTTCTATTATTCTATAAAATAATTTAGATATGGTCGACAACAGAAAATATACGATACAGAAATGCGCTTTTTTGACACATTGCATACGATATCACTTTGAGGTCACATGTATTTAATTTGCTGTGTTTAAGTCGATAAATTTAGTATTTTATTCATTCCTCATTAGTAAAGCTCGGATATTTAGGCACTTAAAAACACCTAAATAAGCAGGCATATAGGCCGGTAATTACTCTAAAATAGGCGGGATTTTAGGCAGCCTAAATATAAATAGTTTCCTTAATAAAAATTATAAACTAATTGTTTTTCTAATATTGGTACTCGTACTTTTCTTTAGAAAAAATATTCATTTTAAACAAAAATTAACGCAATCTAAAAAAATATTTAGGGTTCTCATTTTATTAACTATTATATAAATTCAAATTATGTAGTATACAAAATATTACGAGCAACTGCTGAATGGAATTTTCGGAAATGGACTGTCTTCGGTCAGTCAGAACTTGCTTGTAAGCTGAAAACTTCGTTCGACATCACAAAATATAATAGGGGCATTTTTATATTTAACTATATCGTCTAAAGTTACATCAGCTTCATTGATTAATGGCAAAGGAGCAATTGAATTGCCACATAAAATTTTGACTTAAACTTGATTAAAGACAAAGTACTTTAAATATTATAGGTTAGGATGGAACACTTTGCTGAGTGTTGAATTAATCATCGAAATAGATGATAGATGGCGTTGATAAGCCTTGTCTGCTCTATAAAAGTTGGAATAAACAACAAAAATAGGCAAAATAGGCTGTATAAGGTAAAATAGCCACAAAAATCAAAATATAGGAAAAATAGGCTCTAAGGCACGAAAAAAAAACCTTCCATTACACGTAAACATATTACCTATGTATAGAAAAACTAAATTGCCTGAAGTATATTAAAATTTGAATCTAGGCAATTGCCTAAAAATCCGGGCTTTACTCATTAGTATTCTTATTCATAATAAAAATATTAGTTAGTAATTTTTTGAGACGTGATAAAGTTAATTTTTTACCAATACGATCGTTTAAGAAATATTGACATATAATTATGGAACTAGTTCAAATTCACATTTGTCACGGCATATAGTCTGTTCATATACGATTTTTATGGGGTAGGTGGTTCAGTGGTATTGAGTCGGCCTATGGATCTTGAGAACCCTGGTTCGATCCCCACAGCCGACAAACAATTTTCACCAATTTAAATCTACCCCTGTGGCTCCCCCTCCACTAATATCTTTGGAGGCCGTGATTTGACGGCTGATAACCGCACTTCACGCGAAAAAATATATCACTTACCGAGATCTGCTTAGGCAGAGTGCCACACCCAGTAATGGGTAAAAGGCGTGATGATATATTTATTTTATTTATTTCATATACGATTTTCCGAAGTGTTATATAAAATATTGTTACTTTTGTTCTTTATAAAATGTACTAATGATATATTTTTTGTTTTAGGTAAGTGACGTCAATCTAAAACTTCTTTATCAAAACTACGAAGTTGAATAGAATCACAGCAGGTAATTTTTATTATCAGTATATTGTTTACATTTCTCAAAATAGTAAAAACAAACAATACGTACTTATCATAAATACATACAAATTTGTTTGAATCTTGCGTCGTAAGTTTCAAAACTACTACGATAGAAAAGTTATTTATTATGGAAATATTATTTTTGATAAATATTTAATAGACAAAACGATGTTTCCAAAGTATAGATTCCTAAATTATTTATTTATTTATGCTACTCTGTATAATAGGAACTTAATCTTAATTACAAGTTAAAAAAAAAATCTCTCCTTTTATGATGTCATTGTTAAGTACTTCTTATATAATAATATAAATTTCAAAACGAAACATTTTGAAAATCAACGGTACTGGAAATACGATGACAAATAATATTCAATATTGGTCGAACTGTAATCAGTAATCGAATGTGTATATCCCAATTTTCATTTTCTCTACGATATGAAAAGCGGCCTGGTTTGAAAAGACATTAGAGAAGGGCATCCACCCTAGTTCAGCTAATGCCGCGGCGCCCGTCGGGTCGTCCTGTACGCAATAATGGCTGTTTAATATGTAGTTGAAAGAATAATCAGTTATTCATTGTGCGCCAGCATTAGTGTTTTTTCAGTTTTATGGAGTGCTCGACAGCAGACATTGGATCAATGACTCTTGACAGTATGAGGAAGGGGTCATTAGTTGTGTTTTGTTTCGATCTGGCGCGATTTTCAATATGTCACCAGGACAGAAAAAATCTTAACGTCAAAAATCTCCTAACATATATTTATATTTTGTTAGTTTTTTTTCTTTGGTAGTTTGTCATCCTGGAATTGTGCTACAAATATAAAATAGTTTTTATATCGTGTTGAAATTTATATTAATGATTATTTTGATCTAGATATTTTTTACTAAATTTACGCTTATCATATTTTTAAATTTATGATATTCGAAAAGAAAAATGAATTTTTAATAACTACTGTTATTTGAAAGTAGAGCGCGACGTATCTTGATTTAGCTTTCAAATATTTTTTATCACAACGCAAAAAGGTCATTATTTCTCAGCTTTCCTGTAAACAACAACTTTTGGTCATTTTAATTTGTACCTAAAACACATACATTTACAATTTATTACATGCGCGAGTATTGTATCTTTCTAATTGTCAAACTTTCCTACATTATTTTAGACAAAAATGCTACAAATAAGAGAGGTTTTGTATCAAAAATTTGCTGTTCCACTAGAAGCTACTATAATAACAAATAAATATGATTTTACAACTGTTTCTGAGTGATTCTAATTCCACTATAAGCTACTATAATTGGAATTGAGTTCCTGTTGTGCAGACTAAATAAATAAATGTGATTTAAAGACTGTTTTTGAGTGATTTCTATATATGCTAGTGTAATTAGGATTAAGTTACTGTAGAAAATTAATTAAATATGATATTTTTTTATGAACATGGTCATTTAAGGCAATCGTAATAGGTTCGTTAGATTGGAAATGGTTAAAGAATAAAGTTTCTCTTGTTTTATAATGGCCCGCGCGAGGAATTACAGATGTGCTTTCCGTTTTCTATTTCATTCTTCTCTTCTCTCCGATCAAGAGTTCAGGAGTCGCGCAGGATCGGCAGAAGTAAACAATAACTACCTTGTCTCACAACAAAACAACTAATGACATCTTTTGTCACTTTATTACTTACCTCTTTTACTTGTGTCACGTGACACCGACTGACTGGTGGTGATAATATCATTCTGATAGCTATTATCTTGTAATTTTGGCTTTTGTTGCGCCAAAGCCAGTCTTGATTATTTTCAAACAAAATGTAATGAAATTTTTATGATGGAACACTTTTGTGACTGTCTGATTATAAACAGGCTGTTTAAATATTTAAGGAATATAGTACAATTTGTTCACTGACAACTGTCAACATTTTTGAAGTTGCGTTTATTATTTATCCTGTACTTTAGAATACTTGATTCGTAAGAATGGAAACTTGTCCTGAATTTATACATATATCTTATTTTCAATTTAAGAACGTTTGATAACAAAAAATATAGTTGATGGTCCGTATACTAGCGGTAATTATCTTTTGGCATCATCATACGTTCCGTTTGAAAGAAACCATCCCAAAACTGAAAAAAGCACTAAAAGACATGTTTGTTTCGTTTCTGAAACGAATCATTCATAAAGCCAAGAAGACAGATGGAAGTTTAATCATTCTCGAAAGATAACCGTTGCTTCTAAACATATCATCGACCCATGACAAATTTATTACACCAAAATACTGATAAAAATTAGTCAGTGCATATGTTATTTTTATATTTGAGTCATGAACAAAACATGTAAGATACATATGAGTTAAGCAGATGTTGGTATTCAGTCGTCTTGCTGCCTAATTTCTCAGCAGAAAAAGCTTCATTAAATACCGATATTGTTCAAGTACTAGCATGTTTGCATTTGGTCAACTAAGCTTTATGTAGCTTAATATTCTTTTTAAATTGATTAAAATCTTATTTACCAATAATAAAGTATATAGTACCATCACTAATAATGATATTGTCCAATCTTGACTTAAAAACTTGATTACATTGTCCGTTCTGGCAGGCGCGGTGGCCGAGCGTGTTAAGGCACATCTCTTAGCATACTGTGACGTCACCCGAACCAATGTTCGTCAGTTCGAATCCGCCTGTCGACAATGTGTGATTTGTCGTTAAATATAAAAATACAGTTACATGTATTTATCACACTCGGGAGCTATAAGTTAGTCACTTATACGTCTTAAATAATTTGACTTAAGAAACCGGCAGTACGGCAGTATAAAAACTGCGGCTCGGTGTGCCCGGCCCCTATGTTCCGAAACGGAATGATGGGACTCATTATTATTATTGCATTGTCCGTTCTACTATTCTTTTTCTTTTGGAACTTTCCGACATGATATGTTCTTTTGCTATAAACTCATATCAAACAACAAATTTTTCGGGACATATTCTTCTGGTATTAGGTGTTGTCGAGCTTTCGTTTTTCAAGAGTAGCAACAAAGATTTGCCCTCAAAACAGTGATTACTCTACGAATAATGACTGGGCTCTCGCCATTGCCAACATGACCGCGAGCGCCACTGAATTTCAACTTGTTTTGTGTGACAAAATATGAGCGTGATTAATTTGGATCAGTGACTCTCAAACTGCGACTACGTAATTTCACTAGTTTTACATTCGACATACGTTCCACACAGTTCTAGAAAGGTAATCATTCTTTCTAAAATAATTTAATATGAGTGTATTTGAATGATTCGAATTCCACTATAAGCTACAGTAATTGGGATGAAGTTCTTGCAGAATAATAAACAAATATGAGTGGAACAGAGCGTTGTGGTCGTTAATAAAATGAACATGTTGAGGATCGCTGATTTAGTCGGATGAGCTTATCTGGATCACGCGGGCCTTGTTCATCTTTCATGGGAAGAGTGATTCACTGCGCGATACATGTGTTTTCTATTTGTTTTTATTTGTTATCAGCTGGTTGAATTTTCGATAAATAAATGTATTGTTTGTCATAATACACTCATACTGTGGCTTTGTTTCGATTTCTGAGGTTTATGACATATCTGTCTACCTACTTTGTTTACTTTTGTTTATTATGATTTCATCGGAACGGTGTGTCATGTTCCATACATGTACATCGATTGTTTAAATAAATTATTATTGTCTTCTTCTTCACCAAATGCTTCGAATAAAAATAGTTAAATACTTAGTATACTTTGAAGAATTATTCTCTAAAATAGTGATTCTTAAACACGAAAGGATCTTAAAGTTATTTCAAGTTTTAAGTATACTAGTATGTCTGAAAACATATAATTTAGTAACAAATCTTATATTTCTTGAGTGTGTAAATCGTCTAAAAGATAAAACCGTAAAAGGGTTAAATTGTGGTGACAAACAAGTGCGTTTTAAAGGTCTGTTTTCCCTTTGGAGCGCTTTAGACAGATGTAGCTTTTAAACCATTTTAACATTTTGTCCAAATGTGCCTGTGCAGTACAGATAAAGATACAAATATACACACATCCTGTTGCCTCGCTGCAGATAGCAGCTTACACAGGAAGTTCACTTGGTATATCTCCCAACAAAATATAAGAAACAGATTAAAATTAAAATGTATTTGTTCGTAAAATGTTGTTTGGTGAATAATTAAAACTTATTCAACTTTTGACATGGTTACTACAAAGAAAATATGTAGGCGGGTAGAATACTTTAAGGCATTTCATCTGACAGTATTTTTGCGGCTTCAGTTCAATGTATAATCTCATTTCCAAGGTAGAAATAGTTTATCAGAATTCCGCTGCGACATTTTTGTACTTAGTTCCTGCAATGGAATATTTAATTAGTATTAAATTAAAGATATAATGTATATTGGTGACCTAGGAATAAATGGATGGGTATGATTGAAGATCTGATGAAACGAGCTTGTATTAAAGGAATTGTGGCAGAATAAGAATGTTTGATTTGTTAAAAATTATTCATGTCCATTAAAAGTTGGGTTTTCATTTACATTATCGTAATTTCCAATTTTATTTTCCCCAATGTCTAAAAAACACTCTGTAAACAGCCATTTGGCAACATTAGAATTCGCAGCATTGTACGCATTGCGTATGTGCATGTAATCTGCTGATTATCGACTTGGGCATAAAAACCATTTTTATTGCTTCGACATGGACAATATGCTGTATTAATTTTTACACAATGAGATTTTAAAACAATAATATGATTAATTATCGAAATATCTTTATTCAAACAGACGTGATATAAGCATATGTATTTATGCATAAGTTAACTGATTTATTTCGGATGTTTGACAGATTTTCTTATTCGATTTGTCGTATTTTAAACTTTGAAATTAAAGAACACGAAGTATAGTATTACTTCATCGGATGCTGCTATTGGAAATGTCAAACAAAGCTGGTGTTGCCTTGATTACTGAATGTATATGTACAAGACGATTTAGTTCTCCATTCTACAGTTGTACTTGTTCTTTTCCATTTTATCACGTCTCATGGTTTTTGGAGATCATAGAATAGTGCAGTGGTTTCCAAACTTTTTCTCTCAGCGGCCCCTTTTTTCCGTAAAAAATTGTCGCGCCCCCCTCATTTTTTATTACATATATAGAAAAGAATACAAAAAAATGAGTACTATAAACAAATATTGTTATTATATAAGATATCTGTTATAACAAATCTTTTTCTTAACCTAAAATTATGTTTATTACAACATAATAATAGAACAAAATAATGTAATAACATTTATAAACTTAAAATTGTAATAAGATTGGAAATTATATTTATATATATATATATATAATCATAATTTTTGAGTGTGCTGAATGGGCGCTTGTTTTTCAGTTTCTCGAACCGGGGAGTCATTGAAGATATCGCCACTCGCAATTCTTTTTCAACGAATAATCGAGTTCAATATTTTGTTTTTAAAACAGCTACAGCGGAAAAGCCTGTTTCACACAAATAAGATGTTACGAAACGTAATAAAAATTTTAAGGCTTTGTTTGTTAAACTAGGGATATTTTACTGCGAGCGCGAGTTAGAAACACGTGTGTGCTATGCTGTAAATGAAGAATGTGTTAATAAGCCTCAATTATATTTTTATACAGCGCGTCTCCCTCGGAACAATCTCGCGCCCCTCTAAGGGGGCGCGCCCCACAGTTTGGAAACCACTGGAATAGTGTATAAAATAGAATGCTTGTAACATTGTTAATGAAAATATATTTTTGCGAAACTGTCCTAACTAAAAGTGAAAAGTGAGACAAATTCTGAAAGCAATTGTAAATTTAGTAACTTTTCTATACGGTTTTGATATTTACAGAGTAGATAGGTACGTGTTATTGTGAACCGGGCTTGAAAATCGTTTTATAATTAACAATGGGAGAATCGAAAATGCTTTTTAGTGTATTCAGGCTTTTGAACCAAAATCCTTTGAAATTCGTTAAATGAATGAAAATTACTTATTTGACATAATGTAGAAGTTTCTTGAAAGTTTATTTTCACTCGTAGAAACGTTGTATAATGCAGTGGCCTTTATTAAAAGTTCTTAATAAATATCTGCATTTTATTTACTCTAACATGAAACAGAAATATGTTTTATAAACTTCGTGCTACCATCGTACTAATTGCATTCTAATTGTACATTACATTTTCAAATGAAAAAAAATACCAACAATAATGAAAATATTTTACTCAAATTATAGGCAATCGTATTGCTCGTTTTTGTTAAATTATTTTGTGTTATTATATCCACATAAATTAATTACGACACTTTTAACCTTGAATAAGTAAAATATGTATAAAACATAATTTGTTTCATTTACAATAATATCTTGGTCAGTATTCAGGTTCTTCCCATAATTAAATGATTAAATAATACCATATCTTCTATCTCAAAAATACGATTGTGTCTGAATTGAAGTTAATTGCTCTTGATACACTTTTCTTAAAATAGATTCCCAATTCTTCGACATTATTAACATTTAAATTTCAATGTTATACGACAGTGATGTGAGATATGTTAATAAAATATATACGAGTAATTAATATGTTTAAGAATTCAGCTATTGACATTAAAGTCTGATCTTAGATATATAGAAATAATTTTGAAAAATCATCTTTGCCGAGTATTTGTAGCTCCAATGGTAGAGCAGTTACCTAGCGTGTGAAAGGTTCTGGGTTTAAATCGTGGCGAATGCTTATAATATTACAAAATTATTTCTAAATATATGTTTAATTTCTAACCACGAACCACATGTTGCTAGTGCCAAGTATAATGTTTGTCCGTTAAAACTAGATTTGTCGTTCGAATGAGTGCTAATCTGCTAATGGCAGTCAACTTATTTTATTTTCTTCAAAACTATAATAATGTAAGACCGCTCTCAGAAAAAATAATAATAATATGAAAATGTGGGATGTCTTCATTAGTAAAGCCCGGATATTTAGGCACTTAAAAACACCCAAATAAGCAGGCATATAGGCCGGTAATTACTCTAAAATAGGCGGGATTTTAGGCAGCCTAAATGTAAATAATTTGTTTTTTTTTAAATAAACGAATCCTTTTTTACTTCCTTGTACGAAGTAAAGGAAGTATTGTAATCGCGAAAATTGTCGGTTCTCAGATTTCAACGGAAATAGGTGTTTTGGCCCTCCCTGAATCCATTTTGACTAATTTCGTCATGCCGTCTGTACGTACGTATGTACGTACGTACGTACGTACGTATCTCGCATAACTCAAAAACGATAAGCCGTAGAAAATTGAAACTTTATATTTAGGACTGTTATAACATCTAGTTGTGCACCTCCCTTTTTGGTCATTATACAACTACCGGAAGTGGTACTTTACTTGAAACCTATAATAGATTTTCATGAAAAACTATATTCAAATATAATTTAAAACTTTCCAAATTTGGTATATAAGACTACTATATCAATGGAAATAACATAATAGATTTTGGTTAAAATAGACTAACCGGAAGTGGCACATTACATGAAGCTGCTAACAGTTTTCCTTGAAAAAAATGGTATTATTTTAATTTTAGAAATTAATGCTGCAAATAAAAGTTTTAGAGAATTAAATTCTGCGTCTAGCACATTAAGAATTTTTAAATTAGCTTTTTGCATAAACGAGATATCTAAATTTAAATATTATATATTTTTTGATTTTTTTAAAAATTAAGTTTGCTATGGATTAGAACAAAAAATAAAAGATTTAATGTCAAATATGTGCAATTAAAAAAATATCTATAGTTTAATACGTGTACAAGGAAGTCATATGGTGTCCACATCAGATATTTTTAAATTAAGTTTTCTATGAATTAGAACAAAAAATAAAAAATAAAAGAAATATGTGCAATTAAAAAAATCTATAGTTTAATACGCGTACAAGGAAGTCATGTGGTGTCCACATCAGATTTTTTCTAATATTGGTACTCGTATCTACTCTTTGTTAGAAAAAAAGAATCATTTTAAACAAAAATTAACGCAATCTGAAAAATAATAATAAAATAATAATGTAGGGTTCTCATTTTATTAATTATTATGCAAATTCAAATTATGTAGTATACATTAATTCACAAAATATTACGAGCAATTGCTCTATGAAATGTTCGGAAAGGGACTGTCTTCGGTCTGTCAGAACTTACTTGTAAGCTGATAACTTCGTTCGACATCACAAAATGTGTCAGGGGCATTCTTATATTTAGCCATATCGTCTAAAGTTACCTCAGCTCCATTGATTAATGGCAAAGACACAATTGAATTGCCACGTAAAATTTTGACTAAAACGTTTTTTCTTTCGGCATTTTAAATTCACACACAAAAACTTGATTGAAGTAAGTACTTTAAATATTATAGGTTAGGTTGAAACACTTTGTCGAGTGCTGAATTAGTCAACGAAGTAGATGATAAACCTTGTCTGCTCAATAAAAGTTAGAATAGGCAACAAAAATAGGCAAAATAGGCTGTATAAGGTTAAATAGGCACAATAACCAAAATATAGAAAAAATAGGCTCTAAGGCACGAAAAAAAAACCTTCCATTACACGTAAACATATTACCTATGTATAGAAAAACGAAATTGCCTGAAGTATATTAAAATTTGAATCTAGGCAATTGCCTAAAAATCCGGGCTTTACTCATTAGGATATTTGGGATGAAGTTAAGGAAAGAAATAAATTTAAATCTACGAACGAGTAGATGCATTTGGAAATTTGAGTGATGTATTTAATTATTCATGAAATGCCGGCATCATATTAGCAGATTTATAAGATCACGTTGGCATTCTTTAGCGAATGTTCAGTCGCTTAGTTATTTATTTGCAATTTGCTGTTTGGTAGCCCCGCGAATGAACATCTGCTCGCCTTGATGCTAACTCCTACCAAAATGTGCATATTTTCATCCCACATTAAAATCATACAAATATACTCCTACAAACCGCTCATTTGCATGAAGTAAACATTGCTAATGATAATTTTATACATTCAAATCTTCATTAATCAGCGAGAAATTACGAATATTCATGCAAGTCTTATTGCGTAAGAATGTACTTTACTTTGCAAAGGGAACATCGTGAAAATGTTAGGTTATATATTTATAAAGAATGATTAACAAAGTCAAGAAAGCATCACGCTCAAATGATTATTTAAATGTATTTTCTGTCACGAAATGTCTTCGAAAAGAATGATAAAAGGAAAATAGAAAAATTCTATTAACCACGGAACAAAAACAGTTTGCTAGGCGTCGACATAAGCAGAAGAAAGGAAATGATACGATATTGCAATGTTGCCAAATTTCACATAGGGCCGGGACACACATCAAACATCGGACATGGGTCAGAATTGAACACAGAACACAAAACGAACTGGTGAGATCGATAATGATCAACTGACGATGTTTTTCTATTCGTGACGATGAGTTTGTTGTCTTCGTCGGACCCACGACCTTCGAACATCATGTTTTTTATAGTAAATGACAACGTGAGTTAGTGTCAGATGAGTTAGCTTAGACCACGGATGCGTGCTTCAGGAATCTAATTTCTACAAGTTTATAAGTAAATTATACGATGTTGAATTTTCTACTTCATTATGGACTTCATTCATTTATTTTTAAACCAAATTTTACACCAAAGTTTTACGTGTTTTTAAATAATTATTTTACATTTAGTTCATTAACTTTATATCCTCTTTCGCATCGCAAATATTTTTTTTGTTTTTTTATTTGTATTTTCCCATTTCGGGGCGATAACTATATTCTAGCTTTTTACATTTTTATATATATTTTTGTCTTTATGATCATATATATATATATATATATAATCTTCAACTCTTCTACCCTTTAAAGAGTGTTGAGTATTGTTCTTTTCTTCTTTTCTTCTCTTATTTATGTTCCTTTGTTAGTTTTCTCCAGTTTTTTCGGTCTTTCGCTATATTTTTCGCTTCTGCTGTGCTCATTCCTATGTTTACTATTAGTTCATTAATTGTTGTATCCCATGATTTGCTTGGTCTGCCTCTCGATTTCTTCCCTGTGAACTTCGTTTTCCATATTCGTTTCACTTGTCTGTTTTCTGGCATTCTTATCAGATGTCCGAACCAATTTAGTTTTCTCTCTTCAACTGTCTTTATAAGTGGTTTTATATTAAATTCTTCTCTTATTATGTCATTTCTAATTCTGTCCCGTCTTGTAACCCCTTTTATTTTCCTCAAAAATTTCATTTCTGCCGCCTGTATTTTACTTTTTTGTCTGTTATTGATTACCCATGTTTCACACCCATGAATTAAAGCTGCTTGGAATACTGTTTTATAGACCATTATTTTTGTATTTTGGGACACTAATTGGTTGCTCAATAAAGAATTGTTGATAGCAAAATAGCTTCTGTTTGCTGCTAGCAATCTTTCATGAATTTCTTCTTCTATATCTCCTCTATCGCTTATTATTGCGCCTAAATATTTAAAAGAGTTTACTTGTTCTATTTGCTTGCCGTTCAGGGTAATATTCATTCTCGATTTTATTTTTGATATTTCCATTACTTTTGTTTTACTAACATTAATTTCCATGTTAAAAGTCTTTAGTTCTTTACTCCAAATTTCTAGATTTTGTTGCAGATGTTCTTCCGATTTTGCGTATATTGCCAGGTCGTCAGCGAATGCACTTTCCGCTATGGTGCAATTCTGTAGATTTAGATACCCTATCGTAATTTTGTTACTTCTAGCATGTACTCTTTTTGTTATTTCATCTAGATAAATAATAAATAAGAAAGGGCTTAAAGATCCTCCTTGTCTGAGTCCTTGATATGTGATGAATTCATCTGAATGACTGCTGCCTGTCCTTACTATATTTCTTGTATTCTTGTATATGCTCTGTATTGCTCTTAGTAATGCTTTGTTTATTCCTCTTGTTTTCAGAATGTTCCATAGCATTTGTCTGTTTACTTTATCGAACGCTTTAGCAAGGTCAATAAAAGCAATATATAAAGTTTTGTTGTACAGAGTCGTCTGATATATTAAATGCCTTATTGAAAAAACATGATCCTGGATGCAGTATCCTCTCCGAAAACCACTTTGTGACACTTCTAACGTTCGTTCTAGTTCTCTTAATTTTTCTTCTAGAATTGCTTCATATAACTTTGCCGTTGTACAGAGTAAGGAAATTCCCCTATAGTTGGAGCATATTCGATTATCTCCTTTTTTGAAGATCGGGAACGTTATTGCAATTTCCCATTCTTTTGGTATTTGGCCCTCGTTCCATATAGTATTTAGTAGCCTGAGAAGTAATTGTAATCCTATTTCTCCTAGGTTTTTCAATTGTTCCGGCTTTATATTATCGTACCCCGCTGATTTTCCTATTTTCATTTTATCTATTGCCTTCTTAACTTCTTCTGATGTGATATTGTTAACTTCTTTATTTTCGATCTCTTGGTTGTCAATATTCGAATCTTCATTATCCGTGTCATGTTCTTGTCCTTTGGATTCTAATAGTTCTTCAAAGTATTCTTTCCATCTCTTCATTATTGTTGTTCCTTCTGTTAGAATGATCATATATATATATATAAATAATATGCGTTAATCATTAACATTTCTGCTTTTAATACGTCCGCTTTAATCTCTTTACAACTAGGTTTAAAATGTAATTTCCATCCAAATAATTATAGTTACCTCTTCGGTCTGATCTTGTTTTCTTTCAACTATGGTCATAAATGTATTTTTCCCAAACTAATTGTACTTATAACATCTGTTTTCAATCATGTATCTCCCACTTCTTGTGTCAGAATTCTTGTGTATACTATTTATAAGTCTTACTCTAATGTACAAATTCATTCATATCTTGTACACCTGATGATGGTCTAGTTGACCGAAATACGTATTGTAAAATAAACTTTACATTATTTGAAACTAACCTAGTGTTGATTTTTAATTTAATTTTATTATAAAATGTTTCAACGAGAACCGACAGTTAAATATATCGAATTTATTTCTGCTTTTGTTTATTAATGATAAAATCTATAATATATTCTACTATAAGCTAATATAATTGGGTTGAAGTTCATGTTTTGTAATTAGCAAATAAATAAATATGTATGATTTTACGACTGAATATTACTATAAGCTATCGTAATTGGGATTAGTTGCTTATTGTACATCGTAACAAATAAACAAATAAAATAATTGTTGATCAAATCTGCATAATCCATTTTTTTTTTAAAGAATTATGTGTGGAGCAGTTTGGACACATTTGACTTTGTTTCTTTTTTGTGTAATGGTTGAACAAGTTAATAATTTATATTTTATGTTAAAAATCTTTTGAAAAGCATAACTATGGCTGATAAAGAGGTACTAAATTTTTCGAAAATTATAAAGATACAGTCAGCCACAATTTTTTACCAAATGTCAAAATTAAAAACGGATTTGTAATATTTAGTTATTTATTACACTTAAATTCCAATTATAGTACAAGGTCTGGACTCACCGACCCGCAGTGTGATGCGATGCGATGACTCGGGATCCCTGATTCGAATCAGAATACTGCCGGACAATCTTGCCACCAAATAAAAAAAAATAAATATGTAAAATTTTCAGTTGTTAGTTACAGAATTCTTTAAAAATGTGGGTTAGATCACTTTCATTGGAGTTTATTTGAAGATTTTTCCAATAAATTAAATATTGACAAAGGCATCCACATAAAATCATAATATCGTTTTCGTGCAAAGCGCTACCTGTCCAAATAAACGGAAAACTCTGTGAAAAGTGGGAAAACTCAACGTCAGTGCTACTGCGCTACGGAAAAGTGAAAAGCGTCAAGAGCGACTGAATACGTTAAAACAAACGGGCACAGATTTTCCGTAATGATATTTTCTTGTAACGGGAAATTATCAGAGTGGCCTGCGGCCCAGAAGCTGCGGCTTTTTCTTTGTTACTTTTTGAGTAAGATGAAGCTTGGTATTTTGCCTCAGTCTGTCCCTCCCACTCTCATGAAAAGCCAGTGTGACTCTGTCTCTGTTCATGGAATTAAATTTGGTAAATAGAAACTTTATTTTAGACACATCAGAGGATATTTTCGTGTAATGAAATTTTAGTAATTATTCAGATTCTGTCAGAACTTATTTGTTTTATAAATAAATGTACCTATAGACCATCTCACATGACTTGACAATTACGTCAACGAAATACGTTGTTCAATTATTCCTGATACGAAAATAAAATTATTTTCAACATAATTAAAACCGTACAAAACTCATAGTTTATAATGAATGTAGATATATTTTTCTTTTTATTGTTTTAGCAGCGCAACAAAGATAGAAAGAGGCAGAGAGATAATGGACATTGAAAATGAAAATGAATTATTGTTACACGGGTACTGCGAAATGTTGAAAACAATTATTTTGCGTTAATATATAAGCTTTTCCAATGTCATATATTTTTTAATCCAGCTCTTTTTTATGCCATCGTTTATACAGAACTATTTGATGAATTCCCAGTTTTTTGTTTCACTAAATAAAAGCTCATTAAGAGAAAATTAATTGTGAAATAATTTCAAAATTTATTATTTTCTGGAACATTTTTTCCACTTTTTACATAATAGATTATTTTGTTACAATGATAATTTTGTAGACGAAGAATTAATGAATAGTAAGGATTAAAAATGCATTAAAGGAAAACGTCAATTCCAGTACACTCAAGTTAGCAAATTATGTTTACATTTTAATTAATCATAGTTGTTTATTAACTCAAAACAAATAACGCAATATTTCTCAGAAACATTACTAACCGTGATATTATTGATAATTATTATTTATATTTTTTTATAATGTTCATTAATATCGTTGTAAATTTTAGATAATATTAGCTTGAATAAATTAAAATTAAATTAGTTTAATCAAGGAGATATAAAAGGTATGAAAATATACAGGGTATTACAAAACTTCAGGATAAAAATACTACATGATCACAAATCAAAAAGATTTTTTTTAATTCTCAAAATTGCACTTTACATAATTTAAATAAATTTAGTGCCACTGGATTTAGAGTTATTTCTAATATATGAATAATTAATTTATTGATTCATTATAATTAATAATATATTAAAAATAACTCCCAAATCAGTGGCACTATAAATGTGTCTTTCATGTGATAGGCAACTAATTTTGCGATTTAAAAAAAAACCATTATGATTCTAGATGAGTACGTCATTTAATATTTGCCATTTAATTTTTATCCTGAAGTTCTAAAACGCCTTATATATATATATATATATACACCGGGTGTAACATGAAAACCTGGCCATAGGCGTTTAACATGGAAAATCAGTTTTTCCTTGCGCAAAACTAAACTTTTCTGACAGTTATACGTCATACATTTGTTTATCATTTTGTCTCAATTCCATGGCTATCATTATAAAGTAGAAATTCTTATAAAATATTAATGCGATTATTTCGCTTACAAAACGTGCAAAATAAAATCTGAAAACTGATTTAGATACATAATTTCAAGCACTACAACTTTTATTTGAAGCATTTTTGTCTAAAATCAATTGGCCACTTTTGCGCAAGGAAAAACTGATTTCCCATGTTAAACGCCTATGGTCAGGTGTTCATGTTACACCCGGTATATATATATATATATATATATATATATATATATATATATATATATATATATTTGTAAGTAAAGAATTAAAATAAAAGGTACGAAGAATTTATTTTTCTAGAAATTTTATTTGACGCATTTGCCAATTTAAGAATGCAAACAAGATGTTCTTTCCGTCAAGTAATGCCTGTTTTAGTATTTGCCTGACGAAAGTATAGACAATCGTGTAGTGTAGTGGATAAAACCTTACAGCTCAAATCTCGCAACTTCAACTTATATCAAAAACTTACTTAAGTGGTTCGGTTTCCACCATCAACAAATTGTACTTGGAATTAAGTCCCTGTTGTTCAAAATAAAAAAAAAAATTTCAGGGACATGAAATTATTTCAATGTCAAACCCATTTTGTAGATTTTCTAAATATTTGCTTATTTTTTGTGGCATTTTTTAAAGAGTCTACAAAAAATTGACCCTTGTACACAATTTATTTACATGAATAGCGAGTAGTTTATTAAATTTACGTGCCGCTAAGCGCTCTGACGACAATTTATCAACGAAACTGAAGGTCGTAAGTTTTTTTGTCTACGAGTAAAAAAACTATCACGAGGTATTGACTGTTGCTATTGCCACACCTGTTCCCTACTTTCACTTTATTAGTTCAGTTTATTGTAAATTTGATGAAAAGTAATTAAAGAATTTTCAAAAATTTAATTTGTAGCTGTTACGATTATGGCGAATGCTAAATCATGCTTTGAAATTCTCTTCTCACTAACATTATAATTCCATTGACATATACGGATATATAACATGTATGCCATCATTGGCACTCACATTCGCATGATATGATGTAAATATGTGGTAGAGTTCACCTGATATGATGTAAATATGTCATAGAGTTCACCTGAAGGGTGATTCAGGTCAGTGAGCCCTGAGAGCAAATCAATGAACTCCCTTCATCATATTCCTGACAGGAGGTCTCTGTGTTCTGAATATTCCTGTATTTGTAAATTCGGTCACGAATTAAAAATGCCTTTATTTTTGTTTATCGATTTAGAATTTCTAGCTGTTTACACCCTTGTTGGTAAATATATCATTGCTATTAATATTTTCAATATAAATATGACATTTTACTAACTCTCAGTTACGACACTCACAGATATAAATAGAGGATGATTGCGAAACATCTGAAACCGATATTAAATGCAATTGAAATCTGTTTTATTTTGCGGTTTTTTTCAAAAGACAAATTAATACAAATTTAGGTGTATTCGTGATTCAGCCACAGATCCGATCAAAAAAACTATTTTTATCCAAGTGCATGGATATAATAGTATATTATTGAACGAGCGTGTAATGATAGCTATTACTCATGAAGATTAAGTTTCCGTTAACTAGCTCTAACATAATTAATTACGTTTTTGGATCTAGATAATAATTGTTAGAGGTTATATGACGTGAATGTCAAATAGAGGCAATCGTAGCTGTAAGTAAAAACCCAGTTAAGTGAGAGATCGTGTATTCAAATACTCTATAGGCTACTGTAGTTAAGATTAATTGTTGCGCAAAGTAACAAATAAATAAAATAAATTTGGTTTCGGTCGTGTGTTATGATTCACTCCTGTTTGCGTGAGTAATAAACTGCGTTATCTATGAAGAAATGTACATATAATGAATGTATTAGTTGGAAGGTGAATAATAACTTGTTAACCTAATGAGTAATGTAGTAGAATGAACATTGTGCAAATAAGGCGATTCGTTTGGTGCGCGTATGTCTGGAGGCTTTCTGTGAAATGTCGTCCCTTTGAGTAGGCTGAGAATATGAAGATAGACAGCTTATTTCAAAGGATACAAACCGACAGACGGTTATGCGAACAGGGGACTACTATGACTGAAAAGTGAAATTAGAGTAAACATAAGTGCGGCTTCATTAATTTGTGTGTAGCTCTTTTTGTGTTTACAAACACACCAGTCAACAGTATTGTATGAAATAGAAAATTTCCGCAAACTAAATTGAAATAAATATGCTTGTTTTTCCAGATTTGATTAAATGTTGACGTTATCGCGCAAACAACGACATTTGTTTCTATGAAAATCACGTTTCTTTCACATTTCGTATTACGTAATACAGTTGTATTTTACCCTTACTGAGTTTTTGAGTGCCATATTCCATATTTTGTACAATACACAAATTATTCGCAATTGGTTTTTAAAAATGTTTATTTTGCAGTGCATCTGAATTCCACAGTTTCAGCGAAATAGTCAATCAATTACCATACAAATACAGTGATATCCACAATGTGACCCTGAATTCACTTTGAAGCCCAGTTCTTAATAATCAAGTTAAACCCTAGAAAAACACCCTTCTATGTTGTACAACAGGTCCCAATCTCAAACCCGTTTAACTCGGAGTCTTAGACTTGGTCTGTTCGGCTCTCAGCTTTCGGCTTTCGGGTTCCTTGTTCCCTCGCTAGTCGCTAATAACCTTTTGTTGTTACTTGAAGGAGGATGTGTGGAAGTGACGTGCTAGGAGGGTGCAACATTCATCTCGCACGCAAGAGGGTGCAAAGTGCGTACAAGTCTGTCTGCTTCTACTAGGGTGTACTGTGAATTTATGTGACCGCCGCGCCGGTAGATGCTTAATGTCTTTAATTAGAATGTCACGATATGGATAAATAAATAAATACTTTCTACAGCCTTTCCCAAACTTTTTTATCTATGAATCTAGTGCATATTTTCAATAAAATTTCCTCGCCATTTTGATTTATAAATAAATAAATATATCATCACGCCTTTTACCCATTACTGAATGTGGCCTTCCGCCATAGTAGATATCGGTAAGTGATATATTTCTTCGCGTGAAGTGTGGTTATTAGCCGTTAAATCACGGCCCCCAAAGATATTAGGGGAAGCCACAGAAGTAGTTTTAATATGGTAAAAATTATTTGTCGGTTGTGGGAATCGAACCCAAACCTTTTTTATTGTGGGGCTTTTAAGATATTTATAGTCTCAAATATTGTATATTCTGTATCGCATAGTAACTAAAAATGTATATTTGGATAATAAAAATAACAAAAGAAAATTTTTATAATTAAACTGTATTTTAAGTAATTGGTGTTAACAGTCTGGATGAGACAGGCCAATTAATATTTTGACATTTGAAAATGTCAATGTCTACAGTAAAGAATATTTATACTGTCTATAGAACTGTCAATGACAATGCTAGTTTTTCCGCGAAAAATTCAATAATTTTTATACACAATTATTGCGTCATTAACGCCCATTCATTTATATGGAAAAACATAAGAATATAATTATATTATCCATCTATTTCATTTTACTTATTTAACAGCTAAAACATTTCAAATAACATCAGTGCTTGACAAATTAATTTGTTATGAAATAACTTCACGCGCATAAATATATCACATACCTAGATCTGCTACGGCAGAGTGTCACATCCAGTAATCGGTAAAAGACGTGATGATATATTTATATATTTAGTTTATAAAATTAAATGAATGTAATTTATTGAAAAAAAAAACACTAATTTCCCACAGTTTTGCGGGACAGCCTATATATTCACAACTTAGAGCAAAAAATTAAAGGGTATATTCTATACGACGTGCTGATCATGAAACAAAAAGATTTTTTTTTTAAATCGCGAAACTATTTTCCATATTTTCCAATTCAAAATTTTTCGTTAAAAGTTAAAGTTATTAATTAAATAAAATTCTATTATAAATAACTGCTAATAATTGAATTGTTTAATTATTCTTTCGTAGTTGATACCTACTTCATTGTTTGTGTTTAATAGGAAAGCGAATCCAGTGCAGTACTACAAAAAATGTTTTAAGTTAACAACCCTTAATTTTTTGAATTTAAAAAAATATATTTTTGTTTCATGATCAGCACGTCGTACAGAATGTACCCTTAAATTTTTTGCTCTAAGTTGTGAAACACCATGTATATATATTGTCCTCTTACAACACGTGAAGGAAGTGATATATTAGAAGAAACCACATATTTGTTCTTTAAAAATATTTGAAAAGTCTTTCACATTCTCGATTCAAGTATGTATTCAAGGGTAAAACTCAATCCTTCCTATCTCTTCGCACACTGCACAATACACCCTCTGTCACCTCGTGTCACCCTATTCACCTTCCCGCTGCTAGGCTGGTGCGATAATTACGTCCTGTACGCTGCACGCCAATTTTACACTATTCCATAACGTCAGCTCCTGCATAATTGTGTCCTGGAATCGATTCAGGATCAGGACAATGAGTTGGAATGGTTTCATAAGAATGGATTCTGGTTGACATTTGTTGCAGTGGGAGGAACTCTCGATGCGCGGTGGCAAATGCACAGAATTATTATTAGGAAGGAAAGTGAATTAATGCTAATTAGTCTAACATAAATTGATGATGTCACAGAAGAATAATTAGACGGGAAAACTGGAACCTGCCTATTTGTTCATTATAAAACTGCAATCAAAAGATTTTCGTAATGAAGTCATTATAATATGTGATGTCAAACATTCCTATATTATTTTAGAAAAACATGTTTCAAGTAAAAAAGAACCAAACACTGGCTGGTAGTGGTAGTAGAACCTCTGTTTTTGCCTGTTTTAAGAGCAGTGTATTTGTGTGTTTTAGCTATCTCTAACATGTTAAAACCCAAAAACCGAGCTTGTGCTACCAGTCAATGCATTTATTTTATTTCATATATAATTTAAAGATATTTGGCAGTAGAAACTATACGATCTTCCAAAAATTCTAAAGTTATAGAACTCTATTAGAGATCGGCAAAGTCGGATTTCGGCAATTTCGAATGGAAGTCGTATTAGATTCAATCCAAAGTTTATGCGGGTCAAACACGACATACGAATCGGATTAAACCACTCTCGGATATTTAATCTGAATGATAATTAGATCCGATTCGAAGTTCGGATAAAACATCCAATTCGAACCGATCTGATCTGAATTGGGATTTTAGATCAGATTAGACCTCTGTTGAATTCAGATCGGATCCGAATAATATCCGATCCAAAGTTTGAATTTTTTAACCGATCTTCTAAGTTTGAGTGAAAATTCCGATACGGATCAAATCTGATCCAAAGATCCAGTAAAGTATCCGATCAAAATTTGCAAACATAGCTTTTAGGAAAAACATAAATTTTCATTCCACTGTATAGAAATAAGAACACTACGATAGAATTAAGATCCTGTTGTGCAGAATAGCAAATAAAATAAAATAAGTCGCCCGTAAATGACAATTATGAAATTGTAGGAAAAGAATTGTAAAAATTACGAATGTATCTTGATAAACGAGTTCTAGAACATTATCGAAATAACGTATGAAATATTTGTCGCCTGTGATTAATTTTAAAGGTACTGATTAAAATTAATTGATCAATAAATAAAAGTCAGATACGATCAGTAGAATAAAAATGAGCAAAAAGTAACAGTAATGACATCTAGCAAAATGAGGCGATCATTATTTTAAAAATGACACGTTCATAATATTAACTCGCATCTCAAATGTTCTGGAATAATTAATCAAACGTAAAATTACGGGTAAAATTACTTTTACATTGGAAATTGAATTCAAGGACGTAAATTTTATCACAAACTCTTATCATTTGACATAAATTTCTAGTGGGAAACAAATTGTAACTGTTAATGTTAAACGAAAAAGAATATTTTATTTACGATTGTATTTTATTTATCATTTAAGTAAATAATAATTTAAAGTACTCATTATTATATGTATTTTATTATTACAAGCTTGTCGTAAATTTTTCATTTAACGATAATTTCAACTATGTATAAACAGTGCGAACCAGGACATATTTATTTTCTTTGGAAAATACATAAAAAATAATGGCAGTTATATTTCCAAGTGATGGATTTCATGTGTTTATTCAAGATAAAAATTTTATGCATCTTACGTCATTATTATTTTCATTTATTTTATGAATAATCTGTTTAGAATACCAACAGTTTTATTGCAATCATTTTTAACATTATCATAAATTTGATTAAAGATTAAGCTTTTACAGTTTCATTATTTCTACTTTATTCTTTATTCATTTACATTTTTATTTGTAAACTTTCATGATTATGGCACACACGGTTTCTTATTTGCTTCAACAGTTCAAAACCGTAGTCAATATATGGCAAATTTTGAAACCGAATTTACATTGATGGTATATTTTGTAACTAGGCTTTATAAAAAAAAAATTCACTCTCCAATTGCAGACAAACAATTTTTACTACATTAAAACTACCCTTGAGGCTCCTTCTCCACTAACATCTATGGGGGCCGTGATTTAACAGCAGGTATCTGCACTTACCCGTGGATAAAATGCGTGACGATACATTTATTTATTATTCTATGTTTCTATTGCAACCTCGATGTATTTGTGAATAATAATTTATTACTTACGGCTGCATTCATGTAATTGGTCACAATCCATTAGAAATAAATTAATATTCACGGCTGTGAGTTATCTATCAACAAACGTACATTACATTTGTAAAAAGCTGCCTAAAACGAACTTTTTATTCATGTGAATTGAGTAAATTAATTTGGTCTGGACATGTGCAATCTATATGTCGAATTTAATATTTGTGATATTAAGATATTGTCCGTCAGTACGGTGGTGTGGATAGCGATACGGAATTCGAATCCGGAGATCCCGAGTTCGAATCTCATTCAAGCTAAAAATTATATGAACTATCACACTGCGGCTCGGTGAGTGCGGACCCTGTACTGTAATTGGGATTAAGTTTCTATTGTACAGCGTAACATAAATAAATAAATAAATAAATAAATAAAGATTAAGACTAGGAATAAATGGATGGACAATTGAAGGTTATGAATATGGGACATTTTTAATCCTACTATTAATTACAGCATTGGGTATCTTTACCTAAAGCTGCAAAGACCAGTATACAGGGTGTTAAAAAAGTTCCGGGACGGTGAAATATCTCGAGAAATACACATTGAATCAAGAAACAAAAAAACACGTGTTTCATATTTTGAAAAAACCTATCTAAGCACACCAAACGCAAACCCCAACTCCCACCCCCAGGGGGTCTGGAGGGGGCAACTTTGAAACCTTAAATGGCAACCCCCATTTTTTATTGCAGATTCGTATTCTACGAAAAAAAATAAGTTAATTTTATCTGAAACTTTTTTTCAAATTTGGAATAGATGGCGCTCTAATCGCAAGGGGACTCACCGAAAAAAATCACCCCAAAAAACAATAAAGGAATAAAATAATGTTTATTTTATAAAATCGTTTTGCAAATTTATTTCAAGCATTTAGTCGGTGAAAGGCTTGTGACTACTTGTGATTATGTTCAGTTTTTTATTTGATTCAATGTTTATTTCTTGTGATATTAGACCGTTTTTACATTTCTTTCAGAATCATGTTAAAACTTATTTTTGCGATTAGAGCGCCATCTATTCCGAATTGGAAAAAAAGTTTCAGATAAAATGAACTTTTTTTTTTCGCAGAATACGAATCTGCAATAAAAAATGGGGGTTCCCATTTAAGGTTTCAAAGTTGCCCCCCGCCCCACCCCCTGGGGGTGGGAGTTGGGGTTTGCGTTTGGTGTGCATAGATAGGTTTTTTCAAAATATGAAACACGTGTTTTTTTGTTTCTTGATTCGATGTGTATTTCTCGAGATATTTCACCGTTTCGGAACTTTTTTAACACCCTGTATAAATACATATGATACCAAATCTATTTGAAATATATCTTCAGCATTCACAAAAACACGTATGAAGGTAATTGAAAAATCTTTTACAATTGATATTTTCCAAATAATAATCGCATTAGAGTACAACTGAGTTTTATTGATAACATAAAGGATATAATTTTTTGTATGTTATAAAAACATAAGTAAAATAACAATATTTTAACGGCTTAGTGTTTTTTTCATGAATCCTTTGTATATGTAAGATGTTTACGTTCTAAAACGCACAACGTTAGCATTACTTGCTTTGAATGAAGATAAAAGCTAATAACTAAAGCTACCCTGCTCGCAAGGATCTGTGTCTCTGTTTCGTAACATTGACAAGATATGACGGAATATAACATAGAATATGTGGAATCCGTTCTCATTGTACTGACTTAATTACCTCGTTTGTTTGTTCAACTAAATACTATCTGATCGTATCTAAAAGTTCATTATATGAATATCATGAACTCTCCCTTTATTCAAGACGATTTCATAACAAAAACATATTAAAAAGTTGACATCTTTATAAATGTAGCAAAGAAACATCTTTTCATAGCAAAGCGACTATAATTGTAATATTTTAGTTTTATCGGTAAATGTATTTTTTAAATTTTGCCTCTGTTGGTAACACTTAAAAGGGAATCTTCAATTTTAATCAGTAATGAAAAAAATAAAATCGAGGATCAACTAATTTGTGCAACAAAGAATTTTGATAAAAATGTACTAGTTTTGGAATCATGATTTCTTCCCAAAATACAGAATTATTTTGTATTTTTTCATGCAATAATATGAAGGCTTTAGAGGAACTATGCATATTGGTGAAAACGTCTCCTGTAACTACTAAGTGTCAACAATGGTGTGTGTAAGTGTTAGTTCAGAAGTACGCACGCAAAAGCTTCGATGACATGACATATTGAACCGCGATTTGACGGCTGGTAACAGCAGTTTACGAGCATATACTACCAGTAATGTTTCAAAAGCATGATATATTTATTTTTTTGTGAATTTTTGGTTGAACCAATTATAAAATCGAAATTTTTAAAATTATGTTTCTATATAATTCAGGGCACGAGAAATACACTCGTTCAAACCGCATTTCAATATCTCTTTTAGTTTTTGAGTTATATCGATTTTTGGCTTTTTTTTAAACCCAACTTTGAGAGCCCATGTCTCGAAAACTAAAAAAGAAATGCGGTTTGAACGAGTGTATTTCTCTTCCGCTACTTAATTTATACCGAAATTTTACCATTTTTGAAAATTTTTCAACTTTTTTCAAAATTTTCTTTTCTAAATATTTCCAAAAGTAGAAGAGATCATGAAAATCTGAAAACACCAGTGAATTCCTCGCGTGAAAATACATAGATATGCCCGTCAGTACGGTGGTGTGAATAGCGATACGGAATTCGAATCCGGAGATCCCGAGTTCGAATCGCACTCAAGCTAAAAATTATATAAACTATCACACTGCGGCTCGGTGAGTGCGGACCCTGTGCTGTAATTGGAATTAAATTTCTGTTGTACAGCGTAACATAAATAAATAAATAAATAAATAAACCCCGTAAGAAATTTCAAAAAAATGGCTATTTTAGATTTTTTTGTAATAAAAAATGTATCCGTTGTACAAATTTGCAAACCTATGTATTCACTGGTGTTTTCAGAATTTCATTATTTTTTCATCTTTTGGAAATATTGAGAAAAGAAAATGTTGTAAAAATTTCAAAAATGGTAAAATTTCGGTATAAGTTAAGTAGCGCACGAGAAATTCACTCGTTCAAACCGCATTTCAATAGCTCTTTTAGTTTTCGAGATATTATGGGCTCTCAAAGTTGAGTTTTAAAAAAAGTCAAAAATCGATATAACTCAAAAATTAAAAGAGATATTGAAACGCGGTTTGAACGAGTGTATTTCTCGTGCCCTGAATTATTTAGAAACATAATTTAAAAAAAAAATATATTTGAACCGGTTCAACCAAAAATTCACTCCGGAGCGGCCTTAATCTATTTTTCGCGCATTGCCATTGGAAACCGCGCGCATTTAACATCTTGAAGTAATTTTTCGATTGTTCCACAGAAAACGTAAACTTTACGATGACAATTCAAAATGTAATTTTTAACTTTTCATAGCAATCACAGAAAAATTATATTTGTTGATATTTACATTACTTGTCTGGTGGTGTGTTTGTAGACAATGCCCTTTTGGTTATTTATTATTAGTTTGTATCGCCGAAAGGAATTTTTTTTTAAAGGTTTGATCCTCCGTTAGAGCTAGCAGTTTGTCTTATCGAAAGATCTTTGTTCGTTTGTCAGAGAACGTTCGTTGAGGCTTTTTCAAATAAATTTTTGAGAAGTGCTTGGATGCGGAAAAAATAAGAGACATTACTTTTAGTCCGTGCCTCGTACATTTCAGTGCGTACATTATTAATTAGGGTCGGTCTGTAGATAGCGTTCGTACTTTAGAGTAAGCGACCCTAGTTCCAGTTAGTTCTTTCAACATATATGTGCATTTCTTATTTAATATTTCAAATAAATTCGAACCATTTTCTACTACTTCTACGTTGTTGTTTTAATTAGTGCTAAACCAAATATAGACAAAAACAGTACTTATATTGATTGTTTTAGTTTCAAATCATTTCTGAACTCACTATTAATAATTGTGAATGTTTTAACAACAATCGCGCTAATAGCACATTTTCGTATGATCGTGTTTTCTCTGTTGCAGTTAGTGTTTTCGATTCATTAGTCGTGCAATTTTGAAAATGCAATATTTCACTTACTTGGCATGATCGTCGTTGCGTAAAAGAGGTACATTGCTGTTGAAATGAAACATTAATAAGTTGTTTAAGTCTCATGAGGTTTAATAACGATTTCCTCACGTTTAGATTTTTCAAGTACCACCAGAATTTTCATTTTCATCGACATCTATTTTATTTATTACCTTGATCTTTGATGCGTGAAACGATTTTTCATTTATCTTTTTGTAAGTAACGAAATGCCATTCTAATGAAATTTCTTTTATAACAAGTAGGGAGGCGTGATGGTAGTGACGGCCTACGCGTTTGCGTACGCGATTGCGTAACGCGTGCGAAGCGAGTGCGCGTGCAACACGCCTGCCGCACATTCGTTTGCGCCCGCGCACCGTACCTGATGGTGATGCAGTCAACTCAAGTCTTAGTCTCAGCTAATGAAAATGATGCTTTGCTCATGCTGTTTGGTTAGTTGAACTCGATTATACTTCGATTCGTGCTCCGACAGACAGGGACGGATTCCCCACTTTTCTATTAACTAGTTGTATAATGCATACAGTGATCATTTTTCGCTTGCTATTAATTTCACGCAAATATAGTAAATAAAACAGTTGAATGAAGTAAATTATCTAATAAAAAAACGCACATATAATGATCGTAGAAAAAAGTTGAATACGTCGTTCTCCGTATTGATTTGTATTTGTTGAAGAAAAGCACTCGAGTTGTATTGTGTGGTCTAACCTGTAGACCCTAGTCATCGAAGAGGAAATTTCATTCTAAGCCGGTTCTGCAGAAAGTCATCGTAAGTTCCCTCGCATTATTTGATGTTTTAAACGTCGCCAACCAACACAAGGGTGGGATCCCTAGTTGCATCGTTCGCGGCTGCCGGTCCCCTTGGTTCGCCGCCCCTCTTATTGTCGTTCCACGTCGGAAAAGCACGGGAAAATGAAATTATAAATCCCCAGGCCTTGTAGGGGAAGGTATGTTTGTGCAAGGAACATGTATATCATAAGAGCACCCAGCAAAACTATTTCACCTATCGTTAACCACCAATGACGAAATGCCTTCTAATTTCGATTGAATTTCAAGTCACTTGGAAATTACTAATAAGACAACGGCATTGCATTCCTCGTGTCCGACTTGACTTATAAACTAATTTTCAGCTAGGTTGAATTAATTCTAATGAAAATTTACATACATATGTATTTTAACCCGCTAAATCCAATTGTAGTTCCAAAATTAGGAAAATTTAAAAATTGCAGAAAGTTAAAGCACAAGAAATTCATTGCCGTTAACCGCATCTTCATATCTCGTTTAGTTTTTGAGATATAGGTTCGCGAAAATATAAAATAATATTTTATATTTACAGGTGTTTGAAAATTATTACAAAAAAATTAAAGGGTATGTATTATTTGATGTACAACGCGAAAAGATATTTTCCGAAATTCGCAAAAATAATTGCACAATATTTGCATTGGCCTGATAATTTAATTTAAATTATGTAAAATTTCTTTCAATCTTTAATGCTTATTCATTTTTATTCGTTACTGTAACCTATTTGTCCAGTGGTATGAAAAATGTGCAATTATTTTTGCGAATTTCGGAAAAATTCTTATTTTGTTGTTATCTATATACAATAATATATATTCTTATTTTTTATTTGCAATAATTTTGAAACACTCTGTATATAAATAAGCGAGACTTTCACAAGATTCTCACTTTACCAGTCTTTATATCTTCTCTAGAATATTCTATTTTAATATCGGCCTCGCTCTCGTCTCTCATTTTTTTTTGCGTGAGTAATGACGCCTCTTTCTACATCACTAACTCAGTCGTATTGAATTCCGCCTATGTACACTCAACTACAGAAGTAAGAGATGAGGCAAAATCTTAGATGGTTTGAGTTGTCTAACTTAAACTGAGTGGTTTGTATCTCACTATAAGCTACTGTAATTGGGATGAATTTCCTGTTCGTATGGCGAATTTTCCTGCATAATGCCTATGGCACACTGGTCGATGAGCGTCGATGAGCATCGATGAGCTCTTCGATGAAACAACAGAACGCACCTGCCATCGATGAAAATAGAGGCTCCTCTATTTCCATCGAAGAGCTCATCGATGAAACGAACGTGTCTCATTTCACTCGTATCTTTTGTGTCTCACTTCACGTTAGCATATTTTTGAAATTTAGTTTTTCTTTCTCAACTTTAGAAGCTTTTATTGTTTGTCAATGAAGAGTGCGTTCTGTTGTTTCATCGAAGAGCTCATCGATGCTTATCGACGCTCATCGACCAGTGTGCCATAGGCATAACCTGCCAAACACTGAGAAACCTTTTCCAAAGTAAAATCGGAGCGGTAGCTCACGCCTGGCATTTTTCCGTGCGATAAGAAACACTCAAAATTGAAAAACACACATTTTTGATGTACGAGCACATTTGATTCGGTTTGTAGATCGGTCCAAAATGACAGGAATATATTTAGAAAATTATATAGACACACAAAATCAATATTCCATTTGATGTATTGCGAAAGCTTACGGTATGAAGTATAAGTAGACATATTATTAATGTTGTTTGCTCTGGTACAGTCGATTCTGTTTCTTCCTGTTGATTTGAAACCTTGCGAGGAATTTTGAGGAATAGGTATCCTGAACCTCATTTTTATTTCGCAAACGTGAATATAATATGTTTATGTAAATTAGCGCAGTGTCAACAGTGTTCTTCTTCATAGTTTTGTTGTTTATTATTGTGCAGGTTCACTGCAAATTTGCTTTGTTCTTTTAATGTTTTATTAACGCCTAGACGATAAATTTATGCACCTTTGTAGAGTAGAGTCAAATCTACCATGCAATGTTTTAAAACTCGTTTTTTAAAAATAATTTCATGCGACAAAATTGTAAAAGAAGCCAGATACTTTTTATAAGTTAATGACTTAAATGGATAATAATTAGACAAGTTTTAAGTCTTTTTGCAAATCATTGATTAATTGAAATATTATTTATGTCTAGTAATTTTTCAATCAATTATTTGTTTGCACTATGACTTGACAGAATAAATTATTCCTAAGCAAGTAAATAAATTAATGCAATTTACTTGACTTAGTAATTAAAGTGTTTTTTTAATTGCTTGCTGTTAAGATGTAAACAATCAGTTATAATCTACTTTTTGAATCATTTATTAGCAGGATATAAAGCGTTTATATAACATTTTATCGTAGCTAATAATTATCGAGTAATTGCCATATTTTGAAAGGTACTCATGACATAACCTCAAAATAGAAATTATCATGAATAATGGCTTCTTTACTGCGATAGTACAAACGTATAAATAACAAATCTATAACAGTAATTGGAAATAATGTATTTTTTTATTGTTTATTACAAACATAATGAATAGAATTACGAATGTAATTTTGAAGTGATAGCCATAACCTAGAAATGAATCACAGTCACAGCATCACACATACATACACACACCTTTAGTTATAAACTCATCACGTGTCGGTAATGCAGAGCGCTGCGTTGCATGGTTCGCATGCCTCCAATCAACGCAACTTTCAACTGAACGGGTAACGCGGTAACGGTGTTACACATAACCATTCGATCGCATAGCGCACTACACTACAGTGCTTCTCAACATTGTAATTTTGACAGAAAAATACTAGTACAGTAGAGCCCCGATTATCCGAACTAATTGGGACCGGACCTAGTTCGGATAATCGAAAGTTCGGATAACCGAAATGAAATATTTTTCGTGGTTTCAAAGAAAAAAAATTATTGCACAAAAAATATGTCCTAAAAATCGAAATATATTCTCAAAACCAAATATAATAAGTATGAAACATTTATCAAAAGTATTCCGCATAATTTATTTTATGGCTTCGGTTGCATAAAACTGTCTATCTTCAATTGGCGAACGGTGGCTACACGTTTTTGAGCGGCCAAATCTCGCAAACGTTCGGATAACCGAGTGTTCGGATAAATGGATTCATAGTTCGGATAATTGAGGGTTCGGATAACTGAGGTTCGGATAATCGGGGCTCTACTGTATTCTCAATAGTGTATCAAACATTTACATTTAGCGAGTTTAGAGAGCCCAATTTATTTATTTATGAATTACTTGGCTACATTTAAATAAAAATTGGAGAATACAGATTTTCTGTTTCTGGTTGGATGGTGGGCCCCGTTTATCTTGGAGGCCCTGTATCAAGTAGACATCGGTTCCTAATCCCCTACGGCTCGTGTGGCAATTTATCCGAATAAGTAATAGCCATTATACGCAAGTTCAATATACTTTTTGTACAACTACACATTTTGGTCTAGATAATAATAATTTTTAGATTAGAGTTTTCGTTGTGTTGCTATAGCAACTTCGATGTGTTGATAAATAATAAGGTATTACTCACGCCCGTAGTTGCGTTAATGTGCTTGGCCAGAACGCGTTAGTAATAAATTATAACTTATAGCTGTGAGTAATGAAATCTATCACCATATGCATATACAGGGTGAGTCTGGGAAGACGCCCCCCCCCTTTAACTTTTTTATTATGAGTAATAGAAAAAAATGGTTCATATGAAAGTTTTATTATTTTAAATATACTATTTGATGGCAGATGTAGATATTTTTTATAAAGTCAGGTTTACAAGATACGACTATCAACTTTTATTTTTTAAATAGCAACCTATAATTATTTTACTAAAATAAAAACCGCCATTTTTTTCTCTTTTCAACGGTATATTAGTTTTTATTAATGTATCTGAAAAAATTCGAGAAAAATAAGAAAATTGAGAAATACTAGAAATAATTTTTATACAAATATTATAGGTGGCTATGTGAAAATAATTTGTTTTAAGTTGTTTTTGTTACTGAATTTGTTGCTTTAGTTTGTTAAGTTGTATAACACTGTTACATTTTGTTTATTTTCACATTTTTTAAATCGTGATTGATCGATCTAGGAATAAGTAGATGGTTATGAGTAGGGTTGTGCATTTGACCAGTCAAATATTTTTCGGTCAATTGACCAAGAAACATTTAATAAAAATCACAATTAAAATTGTAATTTATTTATATAGTACTGTTTACTACATCCAATATTACTGAAAATGAAAAACCAACAACAACAAATAAACAAAACCACCTCAAATTCAAAATAAAGTAAAAGACGTAATGAAATAAAATAATATGTATTTATTTTATTTGTGAAGTAAAGTAAGCAAATTCTCCAGAACCCAGAATACCAAACTAGATATATTCATGTAATAATAGTAAGTAGCTATTTCTATTGAACAACAGATGTCGTGGCGGTTCCATTTAGATTATTTGACCGTTTTTTTTGGCCGTCAAATATTTTTGGTCAATTGACCACGGCACAACCCTAGTTATGAGTGAAGGTTTGTTGCGTGAACGAAAAATAAGACAAGTTTATGAATGTGGATGGTGTACAGAATGATTTTTGTGCTACTCTGTACAAAAAGAACTTAATCCATACTCGGGATCTTCAAATTCGAATGCCGTAATATTAACCATACCACCGTACTATCAGATATGGCATGATGTTATGTTTGCCATGAAAATAATACGAATACGGTTGTGTTTGAATTTCATCAACGTTTTGAGAAACACTGTTTCATTGTTCCCCGATTCACCCTAGCGGGGAAGTTGGGCATCAGTGACGTGACATGAGCGTTGATGCATCATGAACAGATGAATTACGGTTTCCCAGGCGTGGGTCGCGGGTGCTAGGGTTCCCAACCCGGAATTATGGAAAAATCTCTGATTGATTTATTATACGGTTTGGATTGGTAATAACGGTGAAATTAAAAACGGTGTATTAGATGTTTTTACCGCGGTTTAATGCTTCATTTTCAAATGGATGCTTGGTTGAAACGTTTTATTTGAATTGTTCACTATATCGCCATGGAAAAACGTCATTATTGCTTTCAACTCACATATTATTTTAATACATCAGTTTTATTGCGCGTTTGCCATCTCTACTCTGGTTTTATTCGTAATTATAGCTCATTTCAATACGTACAAGTTACAACGTTATAGTGTTACAAGTTTTTGTACACAATCTTTTATTAGCAAAAATAATAAATAAATATGTCTATAATATGTTAGTGTTAGTTCATGTGACATCGAATATTTTCTACTGTCAAAACATTGTCTAGGAAAATGTTTAAATGGCAGAAAACAGAAATTCTAAATGACATTGTTAAGTGCTACTGAAAGTTATTTTCTAGATATCTTCTTTAATATGTATTGAACATTTATAATAACTAAAGCCCGGATATTTAGGCACTTAAAAACACCCAAATAAGCAGGCATATAGGCTGGTAATTACTCTAAAATAGGCGGGATTTTAGGCAGCCTAAATGTAAATAATTTGTTTAAAAAAAAAAATAAACGAATCCTTTTTCTAATATTGGTACTCGTATCTACTTTTCGTTAGAAAAAAATAATCATTTTAAACAAAAATTAACACAATCTGAAAAATAATAATGTAGGGTTCTCATTTTATTAACTATTATGCAAATTCAAATTATGTAGTATACTTTAATTCACGAAATATTACTAGCAATTGCTCTATGAAATTTTCGGAAAGGGACTGTCTTCGGTCTGTCAGAACTTGCTTGTAAGTTGAAAACTTCGTTAGACATCACAAAATGTGACAGAAGCGTTCTTATATTTAGCCATATTGTCTAAAGTTACCTCAGCTCCATTGATTAATGGCAAAGACACAATTGAATTGCCACGTAAAATTTTGAATACAAAACATGTTTTCTTTCGGCATTTTAAATTCACACACAAAAACTTGATTAAAGTAAGTACTTTAAATATTATAGATTAGGTTGAAACACTTTGTCGAGTGCTGAATTAGTCAACGAAGTAGATGATAAACCTTGTCTGCTCAATAAAAGTTAGAATAGGCAACAAAAATAGGCAAAATAGGCTGTATAAGGTAAAATAGGCACAATAACCAAAAAATAGGCTCTAAGGCACGAAAAAAAAAAACCTTTCATTACACGTAAACATATTACCTATGTATAGAAAAACGAAATTGCCTGAAGTATATTAAAATTTGAATCTAGGCAATTGCCTAAAAATCCGGGCTTTAATAATAACCATATAGATTGCAAAACAAATCTGAATCGACCTTCAGAAAAACGATGACAAAAAATATTCTGTCAATTTCTATTCAGGTTTCATACTCATATATAACTCGTTCTCAATATGGCCAATTGACAGATCAGACTATAACATTAATGAAATGCCCAAAGGCACGATTTATAATTGACTTTGAGTCTTGTATACATGACACACTACACTGCAAAATGAACAATTAAAAACAAATTATATGAATCATAGTTTCTACTTTACTGCTTAGTTCTACGCTGCGATATCTCGGCCAACAAAATTTATCGTTTTGATGAAGTACTGACTAGCGAGCCGTTTTTTAAAACCTTTATAACGCTGCTTACACAGGAATTTCGAGAGATCTTCACACTTTTGATATCATTTTCAACCGTCACACGTTTCCAAATTCATTAAGATACACGTAGTTGAAATCTTTTGAAAATCTCATAGTAATTTTAGTTCCCACTCAAGCTATCATACTGCGGTTTGGTAAGTCCAGATCCTGTACTGTATTTGGGATTAGGTTCCTGTTGTGCAATCAATTTTCGAACATCTTTGGGGGCCGTAATTTGACGGCACATAACCACTCAGAAGGGGTAAACTGCGTGATGATATATTTATTTATTTATTTTTAATTAATAAGTAAATAATGAAGTGAAGTGTCAAGTTTTATAAATAACTTAGTGAATAATGGACCAGCCTGTATATGTTAGACACATAATACAATTTAGTTAAAGCAAGTATAAAATTTTTGCAAAGTTTGGCACATGGGTGTAAGACGTTTGCTTTTGTTTCTTCCCAATTGAAAGTTTTAAATTTTCCACATTTCATAGTTCCTGGGCGGCCTCTTTAAGCGGCGCCGATGGGTCCCCTAGGACCGCAAACGACCTCGACTGGGGCCTGGAGGCATAAAGTACCGTAGACATTCGCTACATCTAATGAACCAGTCTTGCTGCACAAGTACGGCCCTCTATGCCAGCTTCGCGGTTGTTTAAAACATATTTATTACTAAAAACACTGTATTTTGCTCAGCTTACTCACAACTATATTTATTCTAAGACGAAAATAAAATCAATCACAACGGACACAAAATAATTCTTGTGACACAAGTAAAATCAAATGTGTTCATTGATTGGTGGCCATAATGTCTATCAGCCTGGTATAAGTTGATTGAAGCACGAGAAATTCAATGCCGTTGAGCGCATCTTCACATCTTGTTTAGTTTTTAGCCTCGGGAAAATACAAAATCTGAAGCATGAGAAGAACTTTTTCATAGACTATATTTTAAAATCTAAACAAGAATATATTTCATTGAACAATTTCGCTCTCTCAGTCTTTATATCATTCTCGTTTGTATCTCTCATTATTGTTGCGTGGCGAGACGAGATGCGAGAGTAATCTCGCCTCGGTTTAGAGTTTTGGTAACGCGTCTTTCAGTCTCAGAGTTTGTGATAGTTGTAAAGTTTTTAAAATCACAACTGTTCGACAGTTGTCGTATGAACACCGACACCAACAGTTTTATTTGTTGTCGCAGCTTTCTCGACGTATTTTTGGTGACATATTGCACGGCAACAAACTGTGCCTGGACCAGCATCTACTTCGTGTATCCCCCTCCTCTTAGCGAAGGGTGTGCACCCCAATCCGGGTGGCTGACTGGGTTTGACAACTCCGGCTGCGTATTTTGAGAACTTGCCGTGTTTAAGTTTATGATTTGTGAAGGGTTGGAAAGGGTAGAAGGGTATCGATGCTAGTTATGCAGTAAATTTTAGGGTTTATGCTGGCTGCTGAAATATTTGCAAGGCTTGATTTGTTTGCGTAGTTAAATTCCAAGATATCGTGTATTAAAATGAAAAGTCTTAATAGACCGACCGCCTTGTCAATCCAGTTTTCTAATTGTATCTCATATTTATTTATGATCAATTTTATTGTTGTCACAGTCAGAATGATTATCAAATACTTTTGAAAATGTTATACCTATTTTAAACTGCATGTTAGCCGTTTTTTCGTTAGTAATTTGAAATTTGCTTTCTTTTAAAAATAAATACGCCAAAAATAAAAATTAATGTGATACTAATTACCATTATTTTATTATACTACATGTTGTATGAATAATTTCAACTGTTTTTGCATTTTTATGATTTTGTTTTATAAATTTTGTTTCTATTTCAGGAATATTATAAAATGTACATAATTTAAAATTAATCTAAATTTAATGAGTATACGTCTGCTAACATTGTTTCACTACATCGTTAACGAAAGATTCCGAGTTATTTGAAAGCTATTATGAATGTGGATGAACTGAAAGTAATGGAATTTATTGTACAAGAATTCCATTCAAGGAAAAAATATATGGCTTGATGAGGCCGAATCTTATAATGTCATTGGGATGAAGTACCTGTTGTACAGAGTAACGTGAATAAATTAAGTGGAGTAGCAACACGAACATTTATTCATTAGATTAATCCTGCGTATCATCCACATTCATAATTCCTTTCATATAAGCTAGTCTGTTTATCCATTTATACCTAGGTCGTCTCAGTATCAATTTCACTCGTTTGTACGTCTCAATTGTCTCAATTGACATGAAGACTATCCAGTAATATATTAATTATAAATGCGAATGAAATGTTTTTCGATCATCTGTCAGTAATGTGCACAACAGGAACTTAATCGCAATGACAGTAGTAAAAGTTTCGGTGGTTCATGCTACCCCATTTGATGGAACATAGCGTGATGTTTTTGTCATATATTTAATGAACAAAATTGATACGTTTTTGTGTAACTGAAATGAAGTATTGTGCCGTAGCACAATATTAAAAGGTACAAGTAACGAACAATCCGCATTGATTGAATCTTTCTCCCCTTTGTGCATCTATAATTGCACCCTCCGCTGTAATTCGTTTGTATCAAAGTGAAATTTCCGACTCTATTTTTTACAGCTGACAAATACAAATGGCTGCGTTCGTGTGGGGTTCGCAAACACGCCTCCTGGCTAGTCCTAAGGCAGTGATACATTGTATATGCCGCTGGCTGCTGTCACCTAGCGGATATCCAGATATCCATATAAGTAAAAATAGCATGTCATGGTGCGAACAGCATAAATAAATAATGTTGCGTTAACAAGTTTTCCCGGAGCGAAACGCAATTTAAAAACTCATCATATATACACATTTTTCAATAACCTGGTACTGGTATTGGTATTGGTATTGGTATTGGTATTGGTATTGGTATTGGTACTGGTTATCGGTAATGGTTGTTGTTAATTAATAATTTGCTTCATCTAATATCGAGCCTTGTCGCTTTAGTGGACTGTAGTTAATTACAGAGTGTTCGATGCGTATCGCATCCTACAAATACTGGTTTAACGAAATGATTACTGTTCATTCATGACGGTTAGGTCATATTATGGAGCTCTATTTACACGATATATCAATACATACGGCAAGTGCATACGTGTCTGATAGCTTTTAAGTTCAGAAAAGCAGAAAAATTCGTTATCTCGTATTATCAAATCCGTAGGCGTTTTTTCCAATTCGAGATAGTTTTCGTCTGTAACTAAAACTAAATTTAAAGTAAGAAATTATAAAATAATAAAAACTATATTGTATTTTGAATTTGACATTCAATTTATGCATTTTACCAGACGTTAAGTTAATATACAGGGTGAGTCTGGGAAGACGCCCCCCCCTTTAACTTTTTTATTATGAGTAATAGAAAAAAATGGTTCATATGAAAGTTTTATTATTTTAAATATACTATTTGATGGCAGATGTAGATATTTTTTATAAAGTCAGGTTTACAAGATACGACTATCAACTTTTATTTTTTAAATAGCGACCTATAATTATTTTACTAAAATAAAAACCGCCATTTTTTTCTCTTTTCAACGGTGTATTAGTTTTTATTAATGTATCTGAAAAAATTCGAGAAAAATAAGAAAATTGAGAAATACTAGAAATAATTTTTATACAAATATTATAGGTGGCTATGTGAAAATAAACAAAATGTAACAGTGTTAAATTAATGTCAAAAAAGTATACATTTGCTGGTTACTTTATTTAACTTATTTTGCAAACAATAAAAAAAACGTTTTCAAATGTTTACGAAAGAAGAATTAATAGATATGATTCTAATAATTGGTGAATCGACTGGAATCATGAGAAGGACAAAAAGAATTTTTTTTTATTGTTTGCAAAATAAGTTAAATAAAGTAACCAGCAAATGTATACTTTTTTTACATTAATTTAATACTGTTACATTTTGTTTATTTTCACATAGCCACCTATAATATTTGTATAAAAATTATTTCTAGTATTTCTCAATTTTCTTATTTTTCTCGAATTTTTTCAGACACATTAATAAAAACTAATACACCGTTGAAAAGAGAAAAAAATGGCGGTTTTTATTTTAGTAAAATAATTATAGGTTGCTATTTAAAAAATAAAAGTTGATAGTCGTATCTTGTAAACCTGACTTTATAAAAAATATCTACATCTGCCATCAAATAGTATATTTAAAATAATAAAACTTTCATATGAACCATTTTTTTAGATTACTCATAATAAAAAAGTTAAAGGGGGGGGCGTCTTCCCAGACTCACCCTGTATAAATCTTTTTCTTTATTCTTCTATATTTGCAATCTGTGTTTCACTCTCAAGATATCGTGTAGTGTAATTTGAGGTTAGTTACAAATATAACTTTGTATATTTCTCTCTCTGTGTCCACTTGCCACTAGTACGTCACAGTGACGTCACATATTCCTTCTAAAAATTTGTAGTAATTTTTTTCTCGTAAACTATAAAAAAATATGTGTATCCCAAGCAAAAAACATGAGCTACTACACTGCGGTTCGGTGAGTGCGGACCCAGTACTAAATTCCTGTTGTGCAGAGTAGCATAAATAAATAAATCCAAATTTGATCACAGACTGTATCATTCTATTTTTGTTACTTCCTATCCATTTAGATGCAGTTATTACTTTCACTGCGTTATTAATGTAATTTTTTTTTGTTCTAGGTGAGTCCCAGTCCTTAATAATCAGTTCCAAAAACTCAAGGTGGCCCAAATAAGGTATTTCGTGATAGAATTAAGGTACATCTTAAAATGTAATTATGCTAGTGAACTGAAATGACCCTAGAATCGAGATTTGCGTAAACACAACTAATTTATAATTCGAATCAGAATACTGTGTGGTGAAAATATTTTTGTTGAGAATATTGTTGAGCAGCGCTCCGTTTCTCGGGTGAACGGAACTAAAATAAACAGAACAGAACCGTATTTTACTGCATAAAAGGATTTTGATAAAGCGTATTTTTAGATGGCGAATAATCTGGCAAGTTGACGTGACAGCACGCAACCAAGTTGGCTACTTTTCTTTAATTAGTTTTTTATTTTTGAATCAGCAAACTTTGAATTTTAGACAAATGAGGACTGTCGTACAATTAGCGCTACTAGTAAATTTAGTGAATTTTCTGATTTCTTAAAAAGAATTTAATGGGTAAGGCCACTCTAGACAAGGAAAAAACGCGTAATTTTCAAGATTTTTTTTAACGAAATCTAAACGTGGTGCTTAAGAACTGTTTTGGGATCTTGATTTAGTGCTCTTCAAACTTTATTAAAAAATTTTTTTTAAAGAAAATATTCAAAATTGTCGTCAGAAATTTAAAAAATAGCGACTCGTCTCGGCGCGTAGGGCAAATCGGGCGAAAACATTCCGGGAACATCAATAGACCTGGATCAAAAAGGGATATGTTTTCTTAATCTCTGATGTATACTCTAAAAAACTACGGGCTGGATTTTGAAAATATTGATTTTTAACAAAATGGCGTATGTTTGAAAAAAAAGTTCATTATTCGGGACTAAATTTCTGTATAAAAACGACCATAAAAAACGAATGAAGCACTTTTTTTTAAAAAAGCCCCCGTAGTTTTTGAGTATTTTATATCTAGAATAAGAAATAAAAAGATTCGGCACGATCCATCAATTAGTATTTCAGATTTCTTTTTGCCCGATTTTGAAAATATGATTTCGAGAAAAACGCGTTTAAAGTTTCGATATATATATATATATATATATATATATATATATATATATATATATATATATATATATATATATATATATATATATATATATAAATAAATACTAGTACTAAAAGATCCGCGCGGCATTTAAATTAATTGTCCCTTATTCCTAAGGGTTTAAACTATAATTTAAGCAAATAAAAAAAATGCATTTTTAAATTTTTTTAGAGTGGCCTTATCCCTTAATACAAATAATAATAGCTTGAAATTCGAACAACGAAGACACATTAATATTTTGGAATATTAATAATCTGTTTGAGTTGTTCTGTTATTACTTACTGAAATTGAGTAAAATGTAGAAAACAATTTGATAAAGTAGCATTTGATGCAAGACATATAATTAGTTTAGAAAATTAGCAAAATGATTGGTGAGATTGTTTGAATTCAAGCTTGATAGTTATCTCTTTGATAGTTTAGTAAAGTTGGTGTTTGAAAGCTGGATCTCATATTCATTGTACAAAATCTTCATATTTATGATATAAACACAAAATGTATATTTGGTAGTTGTTGGCTGTTAATGTATAACATACGTAATTACTTTATTACATTTGTATAACAAGTAACAGAACATGCAAGCTTTGTAATTTCAGTGTACATTAGAATTGAACAGGAACTGAATATTTTATTTCGTTCGAAGTTTGACGATTTCGTTTGCTTTATTTCTTTTGGAAGATACATACAAAACTTTAAACACACAACTTGACAATCGTTTTAGAATGTTGTTATTCTGACTCGTAACTATACCCAGATATGGGCAGAGCCGATTTAAAACTTGCTTGGGCGAAAGGTTCACCATTATTGACAAACCTCTTTTTTTATATTTTTAAATAATTGTAATCGTATATTTTCCACAGTAAACTGCTTCTAATCTTCAGTAAAATTTCTGGCACTTTTATTTGAAGCATATTTTAGGTTAGGTATATTTGACAGCGTACATTTTAATGGTGTTATCGTCAAGTTCCAACTGTAGCCATCATCATTTGATATAACAATTTTATAAAACGATTTATAAAGCAAGTAGCACCGTTCTTATTCATTGCTTAGAATTTCTTTGTTCACCACTTGTCTTGTCTCCGGATATGTTCAATTATAACTTTTGTAAGTGCATATGCGACGAACTAATAACCTCGCACAATTTTGATCATGCATGCTTTTGAAAGAAGCTTGTATCTTATTGTTGAATAACCTCTTTAATATTTTTCTCGTTTTTAAATTGGCTCAACGAAGCACATTTATATATTTATAGAAATTATAGAACCAACAGTACAAAATTTAGTTTACAGAAGACATATAAAAGTATTTAGAAAAGTACATTAAATTTTAGTTTAGAATAATAATTAAATCAATGAAATATGAACAGCTATTTTAAACAAATCTATATGAATTTTATTTGATGGTGAGTTTTTAAAATGATTTGTTTTTGTTAAGCCTAGTAGAAAGAGATTTGTATATTTTGTTAATTTACATAGAGTATAAATATTAAAGAATGATATGCAATTAGAGCATAACATATTATTAAATAATTTATATAAAAATATGAAATTACGCTAAGAACATCATACAAACGAAACGAAACGAAACGAATACAAAAGCCAAATAAAAGTGTTAAAATATTCAAAAATGAACGGTTAGAAACGGTCTGTGTCCTGGTATTAACTCGATTCTAAAATCTGTAAATGTATACGTGGAAACTCTTCAGCGAGGTTCGATCTCTGATGTTAAGTTCGATTTTTAATTAGTGTAAAAGCATTCAAGCCCAACACGAACATGGATTCGTATCTGACAGAGTTTTACACTAATTACGAATCTTTTTTTTTTAGAAATTGATCACTGATTGGATATAATCCAGTATGGTTTCGTGGAGATTTTAAATCTGTCTGCAAATTTAATGCAAGAAAAGAAGACACGGAATTTGTTTGTGAATAAATTTACATTTTCTACATGTTTTTTGAAAACAACAAGGCATTTTGTTTATTGTTATATTTTAGAAATGGGGAAATTATGAAAATATTTTACATGGCGTATATCTATACAGGGTGTTTCACAACTTAGAGCAAAAAATTAAAGGGTATATTCTATACGACGTGCTGATCATGACACAAAAATAATTTTTTTTTAAATCGCAAAACTATTTTCCATGCTTCCCAGTCCAAAATTTTTCGTTGCCACTGCCACTAGGTGGATGATTATGTTAAAGTTATTAATTAAATAAAATTCTATTATAAATAACTGCTAATAATTGAATTGTGTAATTATTCTTTCGTAGTTGATACCTACTTCATTGTTTGTGTTTAATAGGAAAGCGAATCCAGTGCAGTACTACAAAAAATGTTTTAGGTTAACAACCCTTAATTTTTCGAATTTAAAAAAAATTCTTTTTGTTTCATGATCAGCACGTCGTACAGAATATACCCTTTAATTTTTTGCTCTAAGTTGTGAAACACCCTGTATTTGTTATAGAACTGAAATGAAGTCATCAGAAAAGTGCATATCTTCCTTACTGTCAAACGATCTTTAATTATATCGTATATGAGAAATTCTTGTCAACGATTTTGGAAAATTATTTAGCTAGTTTTCACCCTCCGGAAAATTTATTTAGGCTGTTTGAAAGTAAATTCGGGACAAAATGCATGAAAATTTAGTTATTTAAAATATAGGACAATGTAATTTGACTCAAGAAATCGATTGAGATCAGTATCTATTTGATAATATCAACTGTTTTTGAGATTTGAGCTAAAATTGGGAAGAAAAGTTGTTCCTTTTATTTATTTATTTATTTATTGTTTTTTTTTTATTTATGGGGTAGGTGGCTCAGTGGTATCGAGTCGGCCTGTGGATCTTGAGAACCCTGGTTCGATCCCACAGCCGACAAACAATTTTCACCAATTTAAAAAATCTACCCCTGTGGCTCCTCCTCCACTAATATCTTTCGAGGCCGTGATTTGACGGCTGGTAACCGCACTTCACGCGAAAAAATATATCATTTACCTAGATCTGCTTAGGCAGAGTGCCACACCCAGTGATGGGTAAAAGGCGTGATGATATATTTATTTTATTTTATTTATTTTTCATTTTAAACTTCTCGGTCTTTTAGATATTTATAAAAATGTGGTTCAAGTAAAGGATAGAAATAAATAAATTTTCTATTCACAAAATCCTGGAGTATAGGGTATCGAAGTAATTTGAATTCTTGTTTCTACAATGAATGATATAAATTAGTGGGTCTTTTGAAAGCGAAGCCTGTTTGCAAATGTAAAAATAGTCAATTCGACTCTGTGCATCTCGAGAATGAAATAACATTGTATATTCGCTATTCAGTGCGCGTGAGATTACTCCTCCGGCTGACTGATTAGTTTTATTTTGAGTCTTCAGAACTTGTTGCGATTTATTAAAAACGATTATAAGGTTCTTCTTTAGCTGCTTTTGCTGTTAGATATATTCATGTACTGCGTTCATTGCGTTCCCGTTTCTGTTCACAGACGGATACTTACTCAGTGGAATGGAATAATACGGTGTTAATTACTTGTACGATTTTGGCTTTGACGTGAAATTTAATATTGGATTTAATTTTCGATTTCCAGTTTGACGGGAATGGTTATTGAATTATTGACTGTATTTTTTAATACATTTTGTCTACAGGAACTCCAAAACTTTTTTGCTACTCAACAGGAAATTACAATATTGAAAACTCGATTTACAGTAGAATTCAATTCATTCAGACGCAGTTGTATTGTTAATAATAAATAGACACTTGTTTCTGAAGACTAATTACTAGAGATGGGCGAATATCATCCGCGAATAGTCGAATACCGCGAATATTGACATTATTCGATATTCGAGATTTTCGAATATTAACGTCAGTATAGCGAACATTCGAATACCTCGATTATCGCGCCATATGTTGACCTCAATTTTTGACTATGTTTTTCTTTATCATTTGTACATAAACTTAAAGCTACTACAATACTTTGAAGTTATTAATAACAAAGATATTTTGTTTCAAAACCATGAAGACGTACCATATTTCAAATTTGTTTTTCGCCAACATCAGCCCGTACGTTTCACCTTAAATTTGAAGTTTTCGTCTTTTTTTTCTTTTTTTGTTTGTAGTTTTTGTTTTAATTTTATTTTATCTTAACAATTTCATTCAAATAATGAAAAGGACATAATTAAATAATTATTAATAATAAATAAATTAACTTTTAGGAATATTCGAATATTCGAGATCTGATTAATATTCGTATTCGATATTCGAATTCGACAAATTTGATATTCGCCCATCTCTACTAATTACAATAAAGTCGTAATACGAAAAAACTAATTTCTATTAGATGAAAAAAAGTATTTGTTTTTTCAATATTTCTAAATAAATGTTTTGATCGCAATTGTATGGTGCATTTCTGATGTATATGTTGTTAATGATGTCTAGTTTGCTAATTTTGCTACGTATTTAGTTATTCATTTGTCACTGTGACAAAATACATAGTCATTGTTGATTTATAATTAAACACAGATTATATTTTTGTACACAATTCAACACATAATGTTGTTTTGACACATTTTCACAGGTATTTACTTTAACACATCATTAAATTAACATTAATTATATTCAAAATTTAAAAGTTTAGTAAACGTGATGATTAAATATGTTTTGAAGAGAATGAATACTGTTAATTTTATTTAAATATATCAATTATATTGGCAAATTAAATATTAATCATTATGATATTATTTGCACAACGTATAATTCTATTTTATTTATCATCAGTCATTTCTGACACTTTTGGCGTTGTATTAAATACATCTAAATTATTTTAGAGAATATATTTATTTTACCAATATGATTTAGAAATATTTGACAGTAGAAAATATGCTATTTCGAGAGAATTAAGAGTCAAAATCGTTTCGAAATTCATAAATATCGTTTGATGAAAATTATCATTCTATAACTGATAAAGCAGTGGCGTAACTAGGACGGGGATACCATGAGGGTTTATCCCCCTAGCAAGATGCAAGTGATTAGGCGCTTTTTTCAGAATTTTACTAAAATTATGATAAGTTTTAAAGAAACACGTTCAAAATTATATGTTTTCAACAATTATTCATATTGTTTGTCAAATTTTTCGATGTTAAACATCAAAATGAATAACAACAAAGACAAAATTAATTGTCATCCAACACTTGGTGAAACTAGGTTTAATAAAAAGTATAAAATAAACACTTGGCTAAGTTTCACAAAATTCAGCCTCCAAGTCACCTTATGAGGGCATCGTCAGAGGCTATGGTTACTAACTGTGCTGGCCAGCCTCTGACGATGCCCTCAAAATGAATATTTATTTCATAAAATAATATTAAATTTATTCTTTATAGTGTAGACAGAAAAACACTGTGATATAATATGAATAATAAATGTTGAATTAACAAGATTGTACGAGTATTCAGGCCAATAGATGCAATTTTGAACTGCACTTATAAATTGATTATAAATTATTAAAATTGTAAAAGTGTTGATGGTCGTGAAAATGATGAATTGTTTTTTGTTATTATCCATAACATTAAATGTTTTAAACTTTAATACAGAATAAACACAGAATTATCTTAAATTAAGTGCTCAAATAAATCTCCATTATTTGCCAAACAAAATCCAAGTCTGTGATAAAAATTGCGTTGCATATTTTTTAATTGTCGGTTTGTAATTTATCTGCACTCCTCCACAAATTTTCGTTGGCCTTTGCATATCTAGTTTTGTAGATATTATTTTTTAATTGGTTGTGTTAATATTTCATTTCATTTATTTTGTGTTTTAGTGAAATAAATTTGTAAATAATATGACACCTTTTGAATCACAAAAACCCGGCTGTGAGTTAGCTCTAGGTACGCCACTGGGTTAAAGGCGGGGTTCGTCTCTACTGCTGTCATATCCTTTTCCGTCCTGTTGCTTCTGATATGATACTTGCTAGGCACAGTTTCCTGCATTGAACTACGGCCTGAAGATTGCAGATTGAGATTCTAGCATCACATAGAAAGTACTTGGGGTTTTTTATGTCGAACCGTTTAGTGATAAAATAAATAAATCAAGTTAAATTTACCAATAAATTTTGCTATAGCCAATATAATAGGTAGCTATTGATAGTTCGTTCTTACTGTTGGAATAAATATTTCTCATAATTAATTAATTATAATTAGCATAAAGTTAAGTGCAATCTGGCACGTATATCCACTATCAATTACTATTAAATTTAGCAAATAATGGATTTTCCATGTAAATTTAGTTTATCAACATTTCCATTTTCCATATATAAACTGTTTCAAAAAATTATATTATCCATATTAGATTTAAATTTTAATGAAGAGGGAATAAAATAATGTATTGAATAACAATCAAATGGTTATTAAAATGTGATATCAGATTAGAAGTGGAATGTATCGAAATATCGGTTGCAATTTATCAGAATGGCACTCGTGTTATTTATATAGATAATAGCTAATAAATTCCTGCTAAATTTGCATTTTGTAATCGATGTCACTGATAAAATTCGTGCAAATATTTCCAGTGATTCATTCGCATCCACACAACGAATGAACGACAATGACATCTGCAGAAAAGTGTTACAAAATTATTGAATTGTCGTGCAGTCAATAACGAATGGCGGAAAGACGAGAAATCAGCCATTGTTCTCGGGAAATCGCTCCATAGCCGCAATTCATTCAAAGACTAGGCTCTATCTTATACGAGTACCAGACGTAACTCTTCACTCGTATCGTTGTATTCGCTTTTCTGATCATTTTAATCTGTAATATATGATCAAATCGACGCACTAATGATTTAAATACTAAGCTTATGCAAAATAATACACCCATTTCTGGGTGTAGCAACTTATACGGGTATTTAAACTTGTACCCTGGAAGATACGGGTTTGATTCTAGATTTGTTTAAGGATTGTTTTAGGATTGTTTTTGTAGAACTTTTCGAAAATTTGGAATATTTAGATATCGTCTGTATTCTGTTGTCAAATGTATCTGAATTGTTTAAGATACCAACTGGTACAATATTTACTTCTTGTGTCTTTAATTTCATGCACTTTTTGACGCCAGAAAATGATCTGCTCAGCAGAAACTTAATCCCAATTACAGTAGTTTATAGTGGAATCATGCTATATTTTATCAAATGGGGTAACATGAATCCCTGAAATATTCACAGAACATCCACTTATCAGAATCAGTCTTCGTCCAACTTTCTCATTGGCTTCAACAACATTCATGTTTTCTCCCATACAAGCTCATTTATTCCTCACACAACAACCCTTTAATCGTATTCATACATTCACTCTTATACACCTGTTTTATGAATCTTTACTTACGGCTACTCCTTTAACAACGAATCTAAAAAGATAAGAAAGGAAAGGTAGTAGTAGAAACTGAAAATGAATCAAAAAGATAGGGAAGGCAGGGACTATTATTCTATATTCTAACGAAATACCTAAATAGGCATAGTTGTATTTTTTGTACTATAAGTTGGTGTTAGCGAAACTAAACTGGTTGTATAAAGTGTGATTGTACTGCATTTAATTAAATCATAATTAGCATGAATTAGTTAAAAAGTAGTTAAGGAATTAAGTAGAGAATGTGTTGTATAATTGATGAAATTATAAAGATCCGGTAGAATGTTCATTTCTCCGTTTTGATCTCCGGAAATCCACATCACAACTGATTCATTCAACAATTGGCTGGTGTCCAAAACTCACTACAATTACTTAGAAATTCGCAGTAATGCAATGTTTTTACTTCCCTCTTCTTCTTGGCGCTGTGTCTCTCTCTTTCTCTCTTTCTCTTTCTCTTTCTCTGTGAACGGCGCAACAACCAGCTCCAGAACCAACACTAGCCCAGAGCTGCTGTCGGATTATCGAAGATTCTGCTGTTGTGACAAAGCATTCTATTGTAATGATAAGTACAAGTATTTCTGGTGTCAACTGAATCATTATTAACCGCAGTGTTTCCTGCGGTTTCGTGGGATTTTATCGACTGTTGTTGTGTTTAGAGCAGGGTCAATGACTTCTGAAAGGCGTGTATTTTTATCGGAGGAGGTGACGCACTGGTTTGTTATCTAGGTCTGGATTTTGGAACTGAATGTGAGACTATAATTCCATAAATAACAGACAGTTAACTGCACTCGCAAAATTATTTTTCTCAACTGTCAATAAAAGTTCACATTTACGTATGATATTGGACGTTGACAATGGCAACGGTTTTATCGGTCTTTGCTATTGCCAACATCTGTCAAAATACTGACTATTTGTTGAAAATAAATGTGAAACAATGTTACTACTACCTTGGTTACAAAATAATATTTATAAGTATATATAAGGCTCAGTAAAAAAAAAATTAAAGCAATTACATTCATATTACAGATTTAGAAACTAAATCAATAATTGCTTCAAACTACATAAAAAGTGAAAATATTTTATTTCCGATGTAACCGAAAGTGACCCCAACTTTCTTATTTTAAATGGAACATCCTGTATGTTTTTAAAATTTTGTGTTCCATTCTGCGAGTTAATCTGTGTCTTCAAGAAAATGGCGGACATATTATTTAAAATTTAGTTTAAAGCTTGTGTTAAATTGAATTTGTTTATTTTATTTTGTTGTTTATTATAGGTCACTTATTAACTTATTAATGTCATGTTTTTTGCTTCGAAAAGCCAGTCATGAAAATATCTACTAATTATTTATTTATTGGTAGTAAGATCAACAGGTCAACAGACCCAATTACAGATCAAATTACAAATTCTACAAAGAAGCAAGGAAACAGTGATAAATAGAGAAAAAACACAAATATATATATAGAAGTAATACTTCAAATATAGATTCTAAGAAATAAGTGTTCCACTAGTTTTATGATTGTTAGTGTACGAGTACGAGTACACCATTTTGTGCTACATGTAATCATAATATCTCCTAGCGGAGTTTGCTTGAGAACGCTAATAAATTATTTTCGCCATGATTTCGTTGAGGTACACCTTGTCGATGTTTCAATATGAAAGAAAGATGTTGAACGACAAATAACAGTTATTGGACGAGTTACGCACGGATTCATATTTCAAGTGAACCTGTTACTCGATTATGTTCGAGTAGAGCATAGCATATTGGAAAAACTTCAAGCAACCTTCGGCATCGTATATATTATATTGCATGCTTTTTTATACCGTATGCTGTACACTTGTTTATAAATAGACAATCGCGCACTATTTATGAACTTTCTTCAAAACAGTAGTCTCTGGTTTTCAGTATTCAGAAACATTGCTATTCTAAACTTGTGTTTCAATTTTTGTATCGTCAATATAATTTTGTATGATTTTTGTTTGCAGTATTTGATTTTGCTTTGTCTTTAGTGTTATAGTCGATGCGTCATAGTTCAAAGACGATAAATATCTCAAAAGAATGTATTAATAAAGTCTTGTGTTTGACTAAAAGAAACTTATCGTCTTAATGGCGAAAAAAGCATACAAATGTAAGTTGCGATTGGGGACAGAACGTTACTTTTGTGTCTTATTGCCGTCGCTACACAAAATAATCTGGCAACATGGCTAGTGTTTTTCATACGAGATCTCTTCTTCGTTCTACGTTTCAGTTACAAAGGGCGTCGAGTAATCCAGCTAATTTTGCATTCCTTTTAAAGCTTTTTCGCAGACAATAAAATGCACTTTATAATTAGATACTCGATAACAATAGCAGGTATCAAAGAGATGGAACGTTAAATTAATATAACAAAAATCGCTATACTACGGTGACAATGGAATAAATTATCATACTTAAAAAGCCCCAGGTTTTGAAGACACAGACTACAAACGCAGAAATACAATCGGATATTCCAAATCACACTTTGTGAGAACAATTTCGTCGATTTTAAATTCGAGACGAAGACACTAGACTCTATTAAACAGTATTCGCATTAGTAGATACTTTCATGTTTCATATTCACTATCAAGAGTTCCTGAATACTTATGATAAATAAATAGGTTTATAATTTCGTAAATTAGTAAATAATTCACAATAATATTTGTTTATAAGTAAAAAAAAACAATCATAAAGTTATAAATTGTGATTTTGTTCACCATTTATTCCTCCATTATTAATGTTTGATAGTATATTTTGCTAAAGCGAATAAAAATGTAGTAAAATATTTTAAATGAAGTAAAATATAGAGTCCGTAGACACTTGTATTTAATTCTCCAAAACATAAGTTCTTTTGGTGCAACAGTTCATGTCAATTTACATTTCTTCCTAGAACTAGTCCTTGGGGATGCTGTCTGTAGTCTGTACTGGTATCCTGGAACAGCCACCAAGGTTTACGAACATATGTACTTACATTTTGTTCTTTTACTATTTCTTTTCCTCTTTTGCCTCAAACAATTAAAAGTAATATACGACATAAGTAACTCAATATTTCTCAAGGATCTGTCATAGAAAATTGATATACACATACGAGCACAATTCAAACTGCAAAATTCAACATTTTTATAAACAGATACTTTGGCGAGCTGTTCTAAACCAATCAAAAACTTGATTACAAAATGCCGCCGATAAATATACAAATTATTCTTTTTTCTGCAAACGTCTACACATTCATATTTATAATAATCATCGTGAAAAGTTTTCTGTGCACCTCAGTCACAAAAACTATGTTTGTTGTCGGAGCATTTTAGACACTTGTAAATGTAATTCAGTTCCTGATGTGTAGAGATGTAAAAAAAACAACTCCACGTGTATACTGGTATTATGACAGAAATGTCATTATCATTACATAGATTGTCATATGACATAATTACGAAGCAACTTGCATTTTGAAATGAATTGGGAGTACAGAACCTATTTCAGCGCACCTACATCCATCCAGTAATTTCCCATCAGCCATCAGCAACACATCACTGCAACGACACTAGTCTGCTTCCACTCCAATAACAAGCAAATTTCGTCAGCATAGCATATAGTACCCAGTACTATTGTACACCAAAACCAATATGCACTTTGTTACTATGTTCATATGATGGATTCAGTTCGGAGTGTGAGACAGGTCCTTATTAGAAATTAAGAACAATCATGTGAGCAATCCTTTCGGACATTAAAATAAAACATATAGACAAAAGTACCAGCATTCTTCTACTGTTGCCAAACGTTCTTATATTATTTTTGTTCGACAGCATCTACCTATTTATGACACTGTTCAGTGGCTCTTTATTGGACTAGTATGATAAAATCTTTTGTTTTGTAGGTGGCTCAGTGGTATCGAGTCGGCCTGTGGATCTTGAGAACCCTGGTTCGATCCCCACAGACGACAAACAATTTTCACCAATTTAAAAAAAAATCTACCCCTTTGGCTCCTCCACCACTAATATCTTTGGAGGCCGTGATTTGATGGCTGGTAACCGCACTTCACGCGAAAAAATATATCACTTACCGAGATCTGCGTAGGCAGAGTGCCACACCCAGTGATGGGTAAAAGGCGTGACGATGATATATTTATTTCTGTATATTTATTTCATATTAATATATTTTAAGAAAACAAATCGTAATGCTGCGCTCGCTGGACAATAAACTACGGCTCGTCCAATAAAGTCCCACAATTTTCACCATATTAAACATCTTCGGGGAGCGTAATTTTATAGCTGGTAACCGCATAAATATATCACTTACCGAGATGTGCTACGGCAAGGTGCTACATTCAGAAACGGGATTTATTTATTTATACTTATACCACTTTTATGTAGAATTTTTTTAAAAGAACGTTAAAACTGTACAATCTTTTGTTGTCGCCAAGCGTTAGTAAATTGTTGTAAGTAAGAGTACAGGCAATAAATGTTTGTGAGTTTATATTTGAAGCAGTATAGTCTATAAACAATAAGATTGTGACTGAAACTGCATGTAAACGTAGTAGCAGATATCCATGTCCACAAATCTCATCGTTTGCCATCCATCAATAAATGGCCTGCGTCGAGTGTCCAGCATTGGCCGGCATGGAATAAATGATATTTGTTCTGGCGCGTTGTATCGATGTATTTTTGTATAGTAATTGGGTTTATGCGGACGTAAAAAAGGAACAACCAGGACCCTTTTCGCCTGGTGATATCGTTTTCAATGTCCGTTATATTTAGAATTTTAATCAATCATGTGTCATATTCTGTTGAGTAATCTGTGCTGAATTTATACAGATCCACCGGTCGACGCTGGGACCGAATGGTGAATGGTAATTTATATTCGTGTGGTAACGGTACTGGTTACCGGTCACCGTGACCGGTAGGGTTCACAGAAGGGGTAGGGAAGCCTAGATGAAGAGGTGGAATGGTCATCTGTAATTTGTTTGACAGCGTGATTTGGCTTTGCAGAGAAATTGTATTTTGAACAATCTTTTAGTATTAGAGGAGAGTTGATTAATGCGTAATGCTCAATTAAATTGTACCTGTACCTAAGCCTTAAAAAACGATGTTTCAATATCAAAATGATTCAAATTAAAAATACAATTCCGTACTTTTCATACATTCACATTTATTAATTAAAGATGTTAGTAATAATTATACTTTCACAAAATTACGGTGATTAAAACAACTTTTGTAATTTCTACATAATTTTAATCTACTATTAAACTAGGGTCCATGCGAGTTAAAAAATTAAACTTAGTTTAAACCTGTACCAGTCTTAAACCACTTCTATGAATAGGGTACGCTGACAGACTAAACTAGTATGAAGATACGAATAGCAGAGCTTTAAATCTGTTTATGAATACGGCTGTGAGAGCACGTGAATGTGTTCTAAAACGAATACAAAATACAATTAGACCGAAACGATATGTGGTTAGTGAAATAATATATTTTTATTCATAAGTAAATGACGAATGTGTTGAAATGAACACAGCGCGATAAAATGAAAGCAAAAGGAAATGAAAAGTGAAGTGAACCAAAGACATAATGATATAACCGTTTTCGTTTGGGGCCATTTCCGATTTGCAAAATTAGTTTCGGGCGAAATATTTTCACCGATACGTGCCTTGAGTTACGAAAAATTACAGATACTAAGGCAATTGATAGACTTCACTCACCTTTCATCCACTGGAAATTAGTTTTTTTTTTAAATTAATAAAATATATCATCACACCTTTTACCCTGTAGGTTGTGGCACTCTGCCGTAACAGATATATTAAAGCACGTGAAGTGCGGTTACCAGCCGTCAACTCACGCCTCTCAAAGATGTTAGTGAAGAGGTAGTCACAATCTTAATGTGGTGAAAACTGTCCGCTATGGGAATCGAACCCGGATTCTCAAATCCACAGTCCGACGTAAAATAATCTCAGAAACAACTATGCTATACACAATACCACAATGAAGGAAATTCATGATAGTAGTGTTAGAAAATCGGCTACTAAAGGTTGTTTTGTGGAACTAGGTAACGTATGAGAGGCTTTGAAAGGTTGTTCGAAATTCGTTTCTGGTGTCGTCTACTTGGGATGGATGAAATAAATAGGTTGTAAGTAAAAAACGGACGAGTGTAATATAGATATAAATGTATAAGAGTGGCTTTTGAAGAACGTAAATCACCGGTCCTCTATTTTCGATTCGCGATTCGTGATTCCTTTGCACTCTGAGTTCTCCGAGGACGCTTCGATGGTGACAAGCGATGTCGTACATTTTTCATCAGCGAACTGTCACTTTTTGTAGACACGTCCATCCGCAGCGCGCAGACCAAGCGCCCTACATCAGACAGCTTAAATTTCATCCTTCAACATCTCAGCACTGATTTTCAATTATTAATAAATATAAATCCTGAAAACGAAATTTGCTACGGAAGTAACGAAATTTAACTTGTTTAAAAATAGAACTAGAATGCCGGATGAACATTTCCACGACTATCAAAAATTACAGGTAATGGTATAATAATTACTACAAGAAAACCTACTCCAAATTTTTCAAACACTCTTTTCATTCCAGTCACTAAAACGATTGCAATAAAAAGTTATTTATTTATTTGCTACTTCGCAAACCGGAACTTAATCTCAATTATAGTAGCTTATAGTAGTGGAATTCGAATCACTCTAGTACAGCCATATATTTTTCTAAATGTTTTAATTGATTATTGTAATTTGTGACATCAACTTTCTCGCTGCGAAAATATCGTTTGCGTGTAGATACATAAATAATATCAAATATATAATTTTGGCTATTGTCTCGTGGCCATTGTGGCCGCACGATTTGGAGCTTAGTCCCTTACGCACGTGGCGAATATGGAACCGGTCGTGCAGTTGGTTCTGGCGTTGCTTTCAATTCTCTGCTCATCCGCAGTGAAAATGTCGACCGGTGGCATACACACTCAATTCCTATAATTCCTTGATCCCATACATGGTTGTCGTCGCCATTCCGCCAACCGCAAAGGAAAGCAAAGGAAGGACATGAAACGACGACGCGACTACCACGATGACGTCGCACAGACGAAACGAAATTAAGTAAAGCAAAGAATCCGCTGGATATAATAGAAAGACCGGCAACAAAGATATAGTCGCGAGGTCAATTTGTCATAAGATTGTAGGCTTGCGTATGGCAATTCTAAGATTAATGATGGCTGCAGCTTAAATCAATATCCGATGACCGCTGAGCAGGAAAACTACGAGCTGCCGACTTGCCGAATTGCGAATCGCCTGATAAAAACGCCAAGATCTGCTTTTTTTCTTTTGCCGGCTATTTTTCGAGGTCAATTGGACACCCATGATCAATAATATTACATTCATTCACTTTACCATACTGCAGTAATAACTGTGAGTTGAGGATAGCAGATTGAAGGATTATAAATGTGGATGATGTGCCAGAGAGAGCATCTTCTGCGCTGTTTTCCTCTCCTGTGTTCTATATTGTTCGTTAGGTTTTGCTTACAAGTTACACGTTATACGCGAGTGAAACAGGCGAAGGGGTGCGGGTTGTCGACTTGTCAGGTTGTTAATGCACTTTGTATCGCGACAGGTTGATGGTGTCAATTAGTCCGCTGTTGTATTGTGGTGCATGAGAAATTTGCAAAAGTGACAGTTGTTTAATGCCAACCTAGATACTTGGAAAACAACGTCATTCGAGGGAATTTTACCACCAAATTGTAATTTCAACATTTCATTTCCATTTTAGATGAATTATTCATTACCATATTTGTTATAGTTCAATATTATTCAATCGGTGACGTTAAAATTCTCAACACTAACGATAGACCTTGTCCTCGAATGCACCCTTATTTTTTTTCATATAAAGAAGTTCGAATGTTAATACATGTCTGTATATCTGCGTTCTCTTCATAAAGTATCTTATACAGTTTTTTTTTCTATATAAAATATTGTTGATGTAAATATTGAAACAAGATCCTCGAAAGTTATTTTTCAAACATGTACTAGAAAATAATACGTAGAAGAGCTTTGAACATGCTGCGTTTTTATGATTGGATGACATTTTATTTATACACGAATCCACTTTGTACTTTACATCCGACATAAGCTGATACCTGGGGCTTAAATCGGATCTACAAGTACTCGATCTTCTACGCACTATAGCCATAATATCAACTTGCCTATACAGACTCATTTAATTTTCCCTTATATTTTTGAAGCAGAAAAATGTAAATAACACAAATTATCTTCATGTTTTTCCTTAATTCCTCAAAATTTCTATATTTTCCAACAGAAGATAATTTTAGCAAGATGTCATGCGTGCAAATCTCACTGACTTCAAACTCCTATTTAAAAATACGACTGGATGCTTCGACTTGCACTATAAGCTGCTGTAATTGGAATTAAATTCCTGTTCTGCAAAATATCAAATAAATTATGAAACGGATAGTTTTGTGATAATAATAATACAATTATGTATTTAGCTTGAATAAAATCCTGAACGAAAATGTTAGTTATGTTGGTGCTTCATTCAATCTTGATGAAAGTGGAACTGAGTGATATGTGATTCTATTTCGGTTAGAGTGCTGGGTTATTTTAATTGTAATTGACGTGGTCAACACGTTAGACGATTCAAAGTTGACAAAGACTCGTATGTGGTCTGACGTTTGACCTTTTTTACTCTCACGACATTTCTAATTAACTGTGGCGGAAAATTTCTTTGAATGACCGAGTATCATTAACAATGCTACTTGAAAATTCAACACACTTTGATTAATTTTATTTATGGCACACACGTATGAATTAATATTTTCATTACATTAAGGCAATATTCTCATTAATGAACGCTACTAATTTGTCTTGTAAATGACTTATTTTGCTGACAGACTGCTCTCTTAATAAATTATTTTATTAATTACAAACTATAAGTTTTATTAATCGCTCTTGTTTACGGATATACATATAATATTCGTAGTAACAACTCCAATTAATATATTTCTGATTAAAAAATGTAGTTGGTAATATTTAAAACTCCAATTGGGTCTTAAATTTGGATGGTTTTCTAACCAAATCATCCAGCTCAAATAGGATAAAAAGTTACTGAGGTATGGATCTCCATATTTAGAAATTAAAAACTTAGTGTACAATAAATAAATGTTCATTTATATAACAATAATATTTTGTTTCATACTGATCTTTAGGTACAACTTCATATCAAAAAAAATCTTAATACAATATTTTGGGACAGTCAGTTGTTACTAATTAATTAAATTGTTTTTATTACTGGTTATAAGTAGTTAGCAATGTTCCTGTTATTTTGTATATTATTAATCATACAAATTTATTAATTAATAGTTACCATTATCTTCGTTAATTGTTTTATTTAGAGGCGGAATCATGACTGACTTTTCTTTTTCCAACTAGTGTATAATTAAAATGCCTGTCACTTTATTTTATAATAATGTAACATTTGGATTATTTTATAAATCGGAATTGATATGACTGTACATCTGTCATCAATTAGTTGTCATATAAATAAGCTGGGTCTTTTTAAATATAACACCTTATACATTAATAGCAAACGAAGATTTTTCATATTAGCTTCTATTAGTATTTATTTAAAAGAAACCCAATTACAGTAGAGGGACCGGAGTCAACGAGTCGGATTTAAAATTCATTTGTTCAAATGATCTCTGGACGTACCATAATAGTCTCTTCCTGATGAACTCCGCAAATTCTCATTGAACAACATGACATTTGTGTTGTCTTCACTACAGTTTACGATACAATACGTCCCTGTCCTAGTTTCTGCAGCCTCGTCGTCAGAGATCAGAACTCTCAGTACACAATGTCAGCAACGTGCACATACTAAACTCACACACCAACAAAGAAACCTGCAACTTTCACTTACTACTCGCGAAGTACTACAAGCAATGTTTGATGCTAAAAACATGAAATGCAATTGAATGTTTCGTTCTTTCATCAGTGGCCGTGACTTATCTATCCAGGATGTTTTCGTTTGGACAGAAATAGTCATGTAAATGCGCACAATTATTGTTAGGGAAAATGACTAACTGCACAAGGTTACCTACCTTACAATCGAATACTTTGTGCTATTGTTTCCCATACTGCAATCTTTACTTAACCTCTACTTTTTTTAAAGATTTTACACTTTCGATATGAAAACTTTTGTTCAAACATTCCCAAATTGGTTTTGCGGAAAATGCTTCAAATAGGAGTCAGTATATTTGAAGAAAAGATCTTCAGGCTTCACTAGTAATCTGTAATCTGTTGTTGGCAGGGGCGCCGAGAGAAAAAGCGGGCCCCGGGAAAACAAAAATTCGGGCCTCTTTTAACTTTGAATATTTATTAATTAAATATAAGATACCAAAAAAAATATATTTATAAATATATGTATGACAACAATAAGAATTATTAATATCTAAATAAAGTTATAACAATATAAATAAAATTAAATAAAAAATTCTGAGTAAATTGGTGCAGCGATGTGTATTGTATACTCACTGTATGACTATCTAATATCTAGTTGCATATTCGATAAATGCAGGGGATACCAAAACAGCACTACGCACAAATGTATAGAGCCTTTGCCTATGTGTATTGTATACAATGTAGTAATATAACAAACAGAAATGCAACAATGTAATAATGTACTTTTGAATAGTGTATAAATTTATTTAAAATTTGCAACTGGGGCCCTTGATCAAGCATTTCGTCATTTTGTACTTTATGCAATGTAATAAATTGTTGGAAACGTGTATCAGACGTTTCGTTATACTTGTTTTAGTAAAGAATATAAAAAATTGGTGAAATAGTAGAAAATTAAAAGCAATTTATAAAATAGCATCACATCCGGGCCCTTTCAATTCCACGGGCCCTGGGTATTTTACCCCACCTACCCTCCCCTCTCGTCGGGCCTGGTTGTTGGGATTAATTTGTTGTTGTGCAAAGTAGTAAATAAGTAAATATCGAACAGATGTGATACCAGCTTAGTGTTCAAGACGAAAGCCAAATAGAATCCAATGAATCATTATCATTAGGAACATTTTTTTGTGTTAACATGAGATGTATTCATGTATTTACGCCTTTGTAAAGTAAAATGAGTTTGTCGCTGTCAGTTCCCAACTGAAAATTAATTATATATGTTTATTAATTGTTAGGAAACGTTACACAGGTGGAAATGATAGTCTTGAAGGTTACTTATTAACTTCCTACGCGAAAATACTTTACACTCGTTAATGGATAAAAGTTTTTTAACATTGCGTAATTAATAGGAGATTTAATGATTCACTTATTTATAGAAAATAAACAAAAATATCATCGAATGTTTCATACCATATGTTATAATATATTAGTTGAAGTATCGCCTCACAAGAGAAAGTTGAGTTGAAACTTTGCTGACTTCAAACTGAAAATATAATTCGAGTATGGTTCTAATTTCACTGTAAACTGGAGGTTCTTTCTACTGTTGTTGGCATTCATTTGTATATCTGCGACAAATAATTTTCACCATGTTCAAACTACCCCTGTGGCTCCCGCTTCACTTATACTATTTTCATTTTAAACTGGAGGGATCGGCATAAAACGATTAAACGTCCCTGTCCCATATAACTACAATGAAATCTATTAGTGCGGCTACCACAAATCGCGTAACGATGGTCACAACAGGTAATTTTTATAGGGTCGTATTCAGCCTAAAATTTTTCTTGTTTTAGCCTATGATTGACCATTTAAAAATACCGGTGAATGGGGCTGTACAACCCTGTACGAACCTTGTGAAACCAGTTATATTGGGTCATATTTTGAGTTCCTTTGTAAACGTAATTGCGATGCATTTAATCATTTTATGCCGATCCCTCCAGTTTAAAATGAAAATAGTATACATCTTTGGGGGTTGTGATTTGATGGGTGGTAACCACATTTACACGCATAAATATATCACTTACCGAGATCTGCTATGGGAGAGAGCCACACCCAGTAATGGGTCACAGGAGTGATGATATATTTATTTAATATTAAAGAAGTAGTTATGTATCCGGCTGGTATTATATGTTCTTGAAATGAAATAGAACTTAAATGAAATTTAAATATGTGCAATATTATTTAATAGTTCAGTAGATAAATTTGAACATTGGTTAAAACATTATTGTTATCTTGATCAGATAATCTTGATATATTTACAAGATTTACGGTTTGATCTAGATCTAGATATTTTATTTTTATTGTATGCAATAATACTAATGGATTTTTTTCTTTCCAGGTGAGTGTCAATAACCAATTTGTCAAAACTTCATTTTCAAAATGGCGTGAAAGGTATTGTAAAGCTATATTTTGTCTTTGGATATTAATTAGTTATACGTAACTGCAAAATTTAATAGCTTTTCAATAGTTGTAAAATAGTGTCCAATTTTTAAATTCCTTACAGTCTCTGGTGCACCAGAGGTAGTTTATTTCGGCCCTTAGCATTTAGAAGGTTGCGATGTGCGACCTGGCGGTCACTTATCGTATTTACTGAATAATGAACGAGTAACATTTATTTTATTTTAACGACGGGAATTCGTGTTGCTACCAAGGACCTTAACTGAACAGGTGATCCTATGGACATAGACGACTTTGTTAAATATTTTAGTATAACAGAATTTGATGTGCTAAATGGTCAAATTTATTAACACATATCTTCTACTCAAATAAGAATTGCAACTAAGCGAATTAAAATTTTAACATTAAAATAAATCACGGTAATAATATGAGTCATTTGAAAAGTTGGAGTTTTCGCAGATAAATGAATTGGATAAAGTTCTGTAATGTTCTCTACCCTTCTGTATTCAATTTCATTGGCTGACCTCCGTTAATTGAACGTTAACATAACTTTATATCCACGCTGCGGGTTTGTTACGTCACGTGCCACTACGCTACGTTCGTGAGTGGGAACGGCACGACAACGACTCGAGAACGAGATCGAAACGCCTCTCTGTTAGTTTCGTGTTGTTTCAACGCTAAACTGGACTAGTTATGGTTATTTGATTATTAGATTTGTAGTTTTGGGAATTCTACTGCGTTATTGGCTTCTAGGAGGTTGAGATCGTAAAATTTATGTATTTACTGATACGACGAGAGTTTATTGTTAATATTAAGTACTGCATATTTCCATTTATTAATAGCCACTAAAATTGTTTCTAACGAAAATGCATCTGCATATCTACATTTCACGATACTATTTTACGATTAGTATTTTGTATTTTTAAATTATATTGTGTTATATTTGGTCGTCGACTTTCTTCGATTTTTACCGGAAAAATCAAGTTTATTTCTCGGCCAAAACTGTCTAGTCTTATTTTTATTCTTTTTAAATTCCTTGGACATTTATATTACTGTTACTAGCTGTCGACTTAGGATAGTCCCCAATGACGGTTAGACAGCGCATTAAATCTCACTGATTTCAAGTTTATAAGCTACTGTAATTGGAATTGAGTTCCTGTTGTGCGGAGAAGCAAATAAATAAATATTATTTTATACAGCGAAAAGTTTTCAATTCTGTCTAAATTTTCTGTTTGCTACGGTGGTAAAGATATCGTCAGTGTAACATTTTGAGTGTGGTAGACGCACCCTTAAGAAAATCAATGATTCATCCAATATTTGCATAACTATTTCAACCACGGATTCAGTTATTCATCAAGGAAGTTAGAACGCGACTATATGAGGCATGGCCGATGGCATTTTAAAACAATTTTAATTGTGATTTTAGCTGTAGAGTGACGAAGTGCAACTCACCATATTATTTAATGAAAATCCAATCTACAGTCGCGTATTATGTTTCTGGAAGCACCGAGAAGCACTAAAGCACCGTGCTTCAAAATCGCATTAGCTACACTTCTGCCCTCTGCAGGAGTGAAAATGTATAGCTGTACTAAACGAAATGACACAACATATGCATGGAAAAATAACAGACTTCTTTCATTCTTTTACCAGTGTATATTTTTCTCTGCCATAGTTCTTTAGATGTTCACATATATTTTGATAGCTTCATCCGATGTCTAATATTAATTTGACATCGGAAAAACTGGAAAGTAAACTATTATCTTTGAAGCGGCGAAAATAAATGTCATAATCTCAATAAATCCACTCCGTTTGGCAAATTATCTAAATAAATACTACTCGATCTCAGGCCAACTTTTGATTTCCTTCACTTAAACTTGATTGCTTGAAGGTAGAACTACTCGAGCACTTTGACAATTTAATTGCTCTCGTCAGTTGTTACCAAGCAACCTCGTTCTTGTATTACAATGTTAGTAGAGACTTGCCATCTTTATGAACGAATGTTCCAGGACGAGTTAGTGTTCTTTATCGATTGTAGCCGTGGGAAGAAATTTGAATAATCGTCGTAATAGGTAATGATACGTGTGTAAAATTCCTGGGTAATATCTATCTTGCTTGGGAACATGAACATTCGTATTTTAGCAGTTGGCAGAATTGGTGGCCGGGTGGCACATTGTTCACAACAACAGAGAACAGACATTGTGCAGAGTTCAAGTCTCGGTTCTGTTCTAAACGTGCTTCGTTGCTTCGTTGCTTCGTTGCTTCGTAGTTCGTGATCCCATCTCGTGTAAAGTTTCGCCGTTTCATAAATAAAAAAAGCGGGACACGGCAAACACTGGATCTACTCCACACTCTACAGTCTACAGCTTTGCTCATTCCTTGCTTGCCCGGCACGTCGATATTTTCGTTTTTCTCGCACGAATTTTTCATGTTAAAAAGTGCTTATAGCACGCTTTGTTTTACTTTATTTCTCTCGTACTATTGACGAAATTTATTCGCTGGCTCAACATTTTTTCTGCAGGTCATTAAGGCAATGTTTTAGCCAGATATTATGGAAGCTGACTTGAAATACCGAAATAAAACATGGTTTAGCTATGTCGAACATACGTCGAATGAACGAATTGTGAAATTCAGGGTGAATGACTAAACTTGTGTGAAGAAGATGAATCACAGGTTCTCATTATCTCATTTTACGGAATATTGCTTGATGCGATAATCATTCCATTGCAGTAATAAATATGTAATGATTGGAATCTTCTTAAAGAAACTTGACTGTATGTATGTATGTATTTTAAAATGAAACAATGAAAACAAACAGTAAAATATGAGTAGGTAAATAAAATTAGGGTCAAAATATAATAAGCAATATGAGGTTATGTACAAACTGAATGTGTAATGAAAAATAAATCGTTGGTTAGCAACAAAAATAAATGACCACATAATGTATTTCTATTTTTAGTAATTTTGTACTAATTGCTCTGAACTAAACCACAATAGTACGTAAAGAACCCACGGACCGCAATTAATCATTTACAAACACCAAAATACTGAATTAAAAACCAATTATCTGCTGTAAACCACAGTTAAACCATTCTACACACACATACATACACACTAGATGAGCACATTGAACACAGCACGTCATTTTATAACTGCTGCCAGTTTACACTAAAGTAAGTATTACTTCACACTACCTCACAGCTATGGCAGATGCAGATATCATTTGCCAATCAATATTTTAGATCAAATTAATTTATTGCCGACTAGCTGTCAAAGTATTTTCACCTAGAAACGCAATTAAGTTAATAAATTTGCTTCGTTTCTATATCGTCCAGAGAAATCGAATGCTGTTAGCGCATCTTTATATCTCTTTTAGTTTTGGAATTACGGCTATTTTTAAATTGTTCAAAATCTCAATTTTGAGACTTCATATTTCAAAAAGTAAAAAATATAGTGAAATGCGGGTTGAACCAATATATTTCTCGTGCTTTAATTAAATTTAAATCTTATTTTAAAATTTTTCCGTTTGTTTTCCAAATTTTTCCCTAGCCGTATCTTATTAAGTTGAAGAGATAATGAAAATCTGTAAATTCCTCGCGTGAAAATACATAGTATAAAATTCGAACAGGTACATTTTTTATTATTAGTGTTCACAGATTTTCAGATTTCGTTAACTTATTGAAAATTTAGAAAACGAATCGGAAAACTTTCAACATTTGGTATTAAGTAAAGCACGAAAAATAAACCGCATTTCAATATCTTTTTTAGTTGTAACTCAAAAACTAAGAGAGATATAATTATATAGACCATACTGAACTGGTTCAACCAAAAATAATACCTACTAAACTATTTATAATGGGGTAGGTGGCTCAATGGTATCGAGTCGGCCTGTGGATCTTGAGAACCCTGGTTCGATCCCCACAGCCGACAAACAATTTTCACCAATTTAAAAAATCTACCCCTGTGGCTCCTCCACCACTAATATCTTTGGAGGCCGTGATTTGGCGGCTGGTAACCGCACTTCACGCGAAAAAAATATATCACTTACCGAGATCTGCTTAGGCAGAGTGCTACACCCAGTGATGGGTAAAAGGCGTGATGATATATTTATTTATTTTATATAAACTATTTACTACTTATTTCTATCAAAAAATCACATCTCTGTACTTACATATCAATATCTCTTGATTAAGTTTTACAAGTTATTCAGATAGAACTAAGAAAATAAGTAACAACTCTTTCTGAGCGGATGATTGTTCAATATTACTTAACCCGTTTCGTGACGTGTCCCATATCCTACAGTGCAGGAGATTGGCACAATTCTGCTGCACTTGATAATTGAACAGGGGCGCTTGTCGGTAATGTAGTAACCTATCCAAGCATTCAGGCGGACGAGGACGATGGCTCGATGGCTCGATGGCCCGATGGCCCGACTTTACGATGTCGTGGTTCGAGAACATTTACCGATGTCATTTTGCTCTAATGTCGTCAAACGGACGCTCTACTGTCGATTGGTTTCTGTTTGATTGAATACCGGGGATAAAGATGATGTAAAACATCGCTTCTCACCAAAATGAAGGACAATACGGTTATTATTTCATTACAAACAAAATCTTACTCCAGCATGTCGAAATTAATTAGAGCTTTTTGAAATAATACGGTCAATATACAATGAGAATAAGAATAGCTATAATTGTATGAAAATAATATAAAGCAACAGATTGTAATCTATGATTTGATTCAAAAGACTAGTAAATGTGCTGACATATCCAGTATGCAAATAAATATTCACTAAAAATGATTATTTACATTGGAATGCGTTTGTTTAGCACATAATTCCTTTATGACTCAGATGCAGTTTAAAGATACAGTATAGTTTTTCAAAGAAATCTGTCTAGCTAATTTTTATAAAGACGCTAACGTTTGCCAAATGCTCAAAGAAATAAAACTTATTCTGTAATATCTATTACTGATTGATAATTTTTTTACTTTTTATGAAACTGTCAGTGAGCTGTTATATTCTTTTTTATAATAACATATAAATACCAAGGTAAATTTTGGTAACAGAATGTGTCGTTCCACAGTATTAGATTTTTACCTCGAATACAGTCTCTATCTATAAATTATTTAAGTGCGATTAAAAATCTGATCCAGATCTAAATCTCCATGAAGTCATTTCCAAACCGATAAATTACAACACTGTTTAGCAACAATAAATGTTCTATAATTATTGAAATAAAAATTATAGAGACACTTTATCCTATGAGTTACGCAACGTATTTAGTATTTCCATTAATAACGTGCAATTACGAGTATGCATAAATACCACTGGCTGCAGTATGAAATGGTAAACAATATTAGACGAAGTGCCAAGCTATTATATAGTTCTGACTGCATATGAATCATATCTTGAGTCCGTTTTCGTACGGAGTATAGCTGCAATCAATAATTTTATTTCTTATGCCCATTGTAAATTTCCTTTAGACCCGTATTTTAATTTCAAAAAGGGGAATTTATGAAAAAATCACATGAATTTTACAGAATACTGACATGTCCTATGGATAGAAGTCAAATTTATTCATGGTTTGTCTGTTGAAAGAAAGGTATCTTATAATCTAAATCTCAACGATATCAAAAGTTGGTTCTCTTTATTAATGAGCATTATCCTTTACTGCAAAAATCGGGCGCGTTCCTGGACAGAATGATGGCTTCATTTATTCACAAACTCTACAGTCGTCTTCCAAGAGGGTAATTTAAAACAAATACTGTTAGTCTTAATGCCAAGGTAGAGGTATATAGGCCTGCTTTCTTCTCGCTGAAATTGTCTTGGATTGAATCATAAATGTATGTAGATGAAGACAACGAACAGTTTTTGTGTTTGCTAATAGAATGGCAATATTTGACTCATTTCGTATTCAGACGTTTAGCAGATAACTTATTTCTTATGTTAATTTTATTTATTTATTCTTTTTTTTAGTTTTCTCATATTTCCAATACGAAAGAAAATCAATCTCAATGTTTTCATATATTTTCTTCACCTTACACATTACTTTTTGATTTTGTTTTTAATTCTAAGAATTATTTTCAATTGTTTATAAATTATATTAGAGAAAAATGCTTATTTGAAGAATTTTTAAACTACAATCATTTAGAAATGTTTGACAGCGGAAAATAAATGATGACAAATATTTCTTTGAAAAATGTGGTTTACCATAAGTTTGTAGCATTGCTGATAGATGTTTGGTACGTATCAAGTTCGTAAGATAAAAATCAATAGGTGGTTATTTTTTAAAAACAGGGCAAAAAGAAATTCAAAGACAGAATCCACAATTCCCAAGTCGCCGCGCCAGATAATCCAAAACAAGAAAACTTTATCTTGATCTTAAATCAAGAATCAAAATGTGAAACAGAATCATATTCAGATTACATGCTGTGATGAGTACACAATATAGAATATGGTCCATCAAAGTTAACTCCAAAATCGAACGAATTTAAACCTCAATTACAATTCATTCATCTTTATATGAACATATTTAAGAAACAGGTTTATTCTGATATATTGATATGTTCACAACACTTTAAAAGCAATTCTTATAAAACCGATTATTTCGGTTACAAAACGTGCAAAATAAAATGTGATGATTAACGTAGATGCGAATTTAATTGTCTACAACTTATATTTCCAGCATTTTTTGTCTAAAATGAAGTGGCTGCTTTTGCGCAAGGAGAAATTGATTGTCCATGTTAAATGCCTATTGCCATGTTGTCATTTTATACCCGGTGGTACATAAACAATGAATGTTTTGAAAGCAAAGTTTTAGAGTAGTACTATCTAGTATTTAATGGCTATAGCTTTTGAATTTTCCTGTATGTTAATGTAATAGCAACATTGGCAATAGTGAATCGGCTTACCAGTAGATTTAATGGGAAAAATGTCGATATCGCAGTGAAAACTAATGGCGAAATCTGTGGTCCAACACATGTATGTTTTTCATTGTAAATTAGAATGATTAGTAGCATTGATGCATGACGCGACAATGAATATAATATATTGCATTATTAATACAAATGTTGCATGTAATATGCACTCAACATTTTTATTGTGCTTTGAATTAAAATATTCGTTGGCCGTTGATCCGATTACGAATATTATAATAGCAAATGAACATAACAACAATATTACTGCAATTAAACGAGCTGCAGTGTTAGAGTTTCATGTTTTGACAGTTTCATTTCATTTTTATTTATAATAATTAAAGTTGAATGCTGTTTTATGTCGCGATTCAATGAGTTATACGAATTTTATTAATGAGCAACTACGTTATTTTTAGGTTCATTTTATTTTAATTATTTTAATATTCATTCCTATTTTAAAGGGATTATATATATTTCACGAGTCAATGCATTTAATTTGCAAAATATATATAATTAATTACGTAATTGACAGTTGATGCAACTTGCATTAATTTTAATCTCTCACTGCTTTCAAAAATCTTATTGTGTATGTATGAATCAGTGGTAGAATTTACAAATGTTAATATTTCATATCATAGTTGTTTGTTAATGGGAAGTAACATAATGAGTGTATCGATATATGAATTAGCAACGTGCAATCCATCCATATGTACTATCTCCAAATTGGGAGAAATTGCTGCATACGATGATATATTTGCTGGAAATTCAAAATTTTTACAAACGATTGCACCGGTGTTGGGTACATTTGCGCAAAATGTGAAAATATACCTACCCTCTCTGCTGAGGAGTATATATTTTCAGTTCGGGGGAAATATAATGTCGTTTGACTGCTGTTAGAATAAGATTTCTGAGAGGGTTGATGCAGAAAGAGCGACGGCGAAAAGGGAATATTTTGGCGCATGAAGAATGTTGTACAAGAAAAATGTTCACTGGAATGAATACTGAATGAAAGGACTTACCAAAAGATTTCGTACTCTTTGAAAAGCAACAGGAACAGGATTGACATCTTTACATTAGGCTCACCCAAACGCAATATGTACAACTTTTCATCGGTTTTATTAATATAGCAAAATACTTACGAACCAAAATTGACGACTGTGTCTGAACGATTCGGATTTTAATTCTTTCGTGCGTAGTAACAAACAAATAAGTCGAAAATAGATTCAGCTTTTTCAGATGTTGAAGTGTAGTAATTGGATATATTATTTTCTCTACAGAAGTTTTTTCAATATTCGTGTATATATGTTCAAAGGTATTAATTAGATTTTCCGCAACAACTTTGTAAATAATTTTCGCCTAAAACAATATCTTCTAAAAACATCTTAGGATTTCTCAATACCCGTCAGTATTGCCTGAGGTAGTTTGCTTGCCGCCATTTTATAAACAAAGAAATTGATAAACAGTCATCCGTAGGGCAAAGTTCAAAATTCACGATTATAATTGGCCTTACTGAGCACGCTTTGCAAGGTGGGTAGGTATATATAGTGAGAGGCATTCCTGTTGTTACGGTAAAATGTTGCAGGAGCAGGATTACCAACACTACGGGACGAAACGAAGCACGAACAGGAATTGCTAAGGAGGTTATTATCGGAGATCGAACCCTGCTAATTTATTGAATTGGTTTAATTTGACCGTTGTTTTGGCAATTTCCGATGAAATGTGATAGCCTCTATCATGTTTAATAACAAACATGGCGGTGCCTGTTAACTTGAAAATATAACACGTTTATATTTTCATTTATTATTTATTTATATACATGTTTTGAAAGAACAATTTGATGTGAAAGTGAAAGATGTGTACGTAAATAAATGTTTGAAGTATGTGCACATGACAAGTTTCACGCTTTACGCGAAAAGTGTCTTTTTGTCCGTAGTCGTTTGATAATTTTATTTTCTTTAGACTTGCCGTGATGGATTAGTTCTACTGGTGTATTTGATAATAGAATATTTCGGGCTGGAAATTGTAGCCAGTTTGTATATAACGTGCGCAGAATATATTATGAGATAAAAAATTTATTACCTAAGTTGTCATTCTGACTGATTGAATTGGACCAGTGAATAGCCGTTTTTATTTCACGAAGCATTTTTGTTTGTAGCGCAAGGCGATACAATACGTTTTCGCATTTTCCACTTTTCTCTTCGCGTTCCCAAAAGCGAAAAGAACATTCGTGAAATGCGAGCGCAAATACTTTATCCTATTACTCTTGTGATAAATGATTTATATAATTAACAGCCTTATTTATGGTTCCTGAATTGTGAAATAATTTATAACAAAAAGCAAACAGTGCGCTGTTAAATTATTTCCCACATAGTTAATTTCTTTCCTGTAGCCCAAAGCACGAAAAAAGACGCTTTGTTTTAATTAATTCTATGACAACAACACACAACAAACTGACATTGCTGCAATTGACACATAAATTACTACTTTTTTCACTATTTTCTTTGTTAACTCTATCTTATTTACATTACGTAAATGTCACAATTCTCAATTACTCTACTTTTAGTTCGCACAATATTCGTCCTGTAATACAACCTTTGCTTCCAATTAAATTACAGTACAGGTAGAAAAAGCTATTCTGATATATTTGTTTATTCAATCATGTACCTTATGTTATGGTTCATAGTCTTCTCGTGTGTAAAGTTAAGAAAAGTGAATAAATTTTATTCAAAGTACGTGTAAAATTCGTTCACCCCAAGAATTCTACAATCAAGTAGGTAGTAAAAAACATTCCTCGCGCATGCATACCATACTTCCTTTCGCCTTAGCACAGTTGGAACCATCTGTAGACTATACGTTGCACAATGTGCTTTGCACCTGTGAAAATTTCAAAGGAAACTCTAAAAACCGCTGCAGACATTCTAACACTTGTGAAAAACTCGATATTTTAATAATACTATACCTTGAAGTTAAACATAACTATAGTAAGACTATTTATATGCTATTCTGCACAATTGGAAATTAATCTCAATCTCATGTAAAATATCTCGGTGTAAATACTCCTAATTTATTATCGTTTCTAGTTCTTCGTTAGTAGAATTTTTTGTTAATGGAAGAAATGGTGAGACTATGAATTGTTAGTCGGTAGGTTAGAATAGGAGCGAAATATGAAAACGATCTCCATGGCTTGTCGTATGTTATGTTTCTTCCCCTGACGTACGTCAAACGGGTCTGCTTAACATCCTCTCGATTTCGCCCTCACCGCTACATTCCCGTTACCGCTCCTTTACCGGTTACCGGTTAGCGCGTGCAGGGTATAGCAGCCGTAGAGCAGTACAGGTTCGCGACAATAATTCAGACAGACGCCTGGGTTATTGATTTACGGGCGCCGGTGCCAAGTTATAAATGTTTTCCTTGTGCCTCGTGGCGCGTGCTTCGTGCCTCATGCTTCGTGCTTCATGCTTCGTGCTTCGTGCTTCATTCCTCGTCACACTCTCACACACTCACATTTGCACGAGGACAGGAATTGGATACTAAACTCAAATCCTGCAAGAAAAGATATGTAGATATATATCATCACGTCATTTACCCTTTTCTAGGGGTGGCTTGTTACTTTAGCAGATCTCAGGGGATGGTATCGCCCTAAAGTTGCTAGTAGAAGATAAGTCACAGGGATGATTTTATGTGGTGAAAAACTATTATCAGCTGAGGGAAACGAATTCGGGTTTTTATTTCATTTTTACAAAGTCTATTTCTAAATAAATAAAATAAATATATCATCACGCCTTTTACCCATTAGTGGATGTGGCACTCCGCCGTAACAGATCTCGATAAGTGATATATTTCTTCGCGTGAAGGGCGGTTACCAGCCAAAGATGTTAGTGGAGGGAGAGCCACAGGGGTAAATTTAAATTGGTGAATATTGTTTGTCGGCTGTGGGGATCGAACCAGGGTTCTCAAGATCTACAGGCCGACTCGATACTGTGGCATAAAAATACATTTTAGCATTCTGTGCCGTTGCTAATAACGACAGGAGAAAATCAATTTAAATTGTTCATTTATTTAATTAAAATTTTTATATTATTCATAAGAACAAGTATTCGTTTTTAATACTTGCATCATGGAAAAGACTTGTTCCCTTGCTATTACAGTATCGCCTTCTATGAACTCGTAGGAGTTTGCATATTCAAACCTCACTAACTTAAATATATAAGTAAAATACAATTTCCAATAAACAGTCCTTATTCCGCAGTTTCCTTATTGTAAGAATATTTTATTCGGCTTGTACGAATAAGTCTGATTATGATCTGAATTGTATTAGTGGGTTTGAAATGCCATAAATTTCGTATGTCGTAACTTGTAAATATGATAGTTCTAGTGCTGGTGTAATGCTAGTGGTTGGGGTTAGTGAAATATTTAGGGGAGATGCATTACAGATGGTATGCATTACAGATGATATAGCATACCTATGCTTCGTGAAAACTTAATCGATAATTCCGGTCAGAACTCGCGAAATATTGCACTATAAGCCGCATCTTTATTGCGGTTTTTTGTCGGGAAGTACTAACTTACCTTTAATTATGTCACCTAGCTGTAAAGGAATTTCGTAAAAGACTGGAATTTATATCTGATATTAAGTTGAAATATGACAATTACACTCTTCTTTATAATGCCCGAAATAGAACGGTTTTTGCTGCGAATCGTGTTTCATATTGGATATAAAAACAATATTTCAAGTAATTTTGCGAAATTATTCAAAGCAATTTTAAGAATGTTTGGAATTTACGGAGAAAATTATTGAAATATTTTTCCTAGTATTACATCCAAGGGTTTATAATATTTTTAATGAATAAAATACCTTTATTGTACTTTATCATAAATTAAAAATTACTCTATTAATTATTATTATTATGGGGTAGATGGCTCAGTGGTATCGAGTCGGCCTGTGGATCTTGAGAACCCTGGTTCGATCCCCACAACCGACAAACAATTTTTCACCAATTTAAAAATCTACCCCTGTGGCTCCCTCACCACTAATATCTTTGAGGGCCGTGATTTGACGGCTGGTAACCGCACTTCACGCGACAAAAATATATCACTTACCGAGATCTGCTTAGGCAGAGTGCCACACACAGTAATGGGTAAAAGGCGTGATGATATATTTATTTATTATTTATTCTATTAATTAATATTTTTATTCATTAAAATATAAATACTACATAATGATTTGAAACAATCTTTCCATATCGCGTTTCAATTATTATTTCACAGTAAAACAGTTTGCATTTTAAAATGAAATAATATTTTATAGTACATACCATTTTCCGGAAAACTTCAATTCAATTGGTACTATATTTTCACTTCTTATTCCTTATTAATAAAAAATAAACTGCAAATATGTGTTGTTCGGCAGTACGGTGGTGTGAGAATATATCAACTACCACATTAAGACCCTAGTGTACTGCGTAGCATAAATAAATAAATTAATTGAAATCTTTGCTAGACTTTTATATTCTGACACACCATTCACATTCATAATTCCTTTCATACAAGCTCGTTTATTCCTTACTATTCCATATTTAAAAAAATAGAGTAGGTGCGGATAACTTTGAATGGTAGAAAATGTCAAGTTTTCCGATTGAACAAATAAATGACGTGATTGTCTTACTATTTGATATGGGCTGAACAGGGCTTTAATTTTATAAAATTATATAGTAGTGAAATTATAAATTCATAATGAAAAAACCATGTGATGAAAAAAGTTGGAATGTTTAGTCAGCTGCAGTTCGTGAACCAGGTCTCAGATAGCGCTCACGTTTGACGTACTCACGCGCAGCGCCTAGGCTAAAGCGATAGGCTATGGCGTGCAGCCGGGCGGCCATTGGCCCATCGATAAGGCAGCGACCAGCGAATTTACAATCAATTTGTTATATTTAGACGTACATTACGATTTTCCGTCTCGACTCTCAGAGTGGCGCGTTGGCCACGGGTGAAATTACTCTGAGGTATGGCGATGGCGACGGCGACGGCAACGGCAAGGGCGACCAACGAGGTTTTGTGGTCACATGAACGCAGCTAATTGTAGGATAAATCATGCGATGCCACAGAACGCAGACCCGTCTGGAATCCAGAGGTGGCACAGTTTGTAAATTAACTAACGTGAATTACTTCATACATCTTAGCATGTGGTTGCAAATACTCATTCCAAGATTGGAATTTGTGAAAAACAACAATCATCTCATCAACAAACGAAATATGTTGTTGCAAATGACAGGAATAATATGAGCAACGTATGTCTTGTACCACAAACAAAAGACCATATCAAATGAGATGACAATTACATCTTTTTTCAAAGTATAACATACGAAATATGTTGTTGTTTGGAGCCATACGAGTATTGAAAATGCAAATGACAGGAACAAAATGAGTTATATGTCTTGTATCTAATTGTTTTTTTGTTTGACATGGCATGTACCGTTGGAATATATTTTGACATTCAGTTTTTAGAATTAGATGCGTATCACCTTGTTGCTGTTTACATTAGTTATTAATTTATATATTTTTGTTATTCTATACTACAGGAACTGAATTCCAATTATAGTACAAGGTTCGGACTCACCGAGCAGCGCGAATTCGGATCTTCAACATTTTTCCAGCATTCGAATACGAAGATCCTGCGTTCGAATCCCACTCATACTACTATACTATTAAGTTCCTGTTGTACAAAGCGTTTACTCGCAAATTAACAATTTATTCCAATAATTTAATTAAACTACCATTATAACAATATTTTAGAGACGTTTAACAGCGTCAAATGATTGTAGATCTTTTGAGATTCTGCGGCTCATCTTCTAGTAACAACTTGGAAATCGTGATTTGACGATAGATAAACACAAAATATGTAAATATTGAACTGTTGCGCGGTAGATTGAATAAAACAGCATGGTGATATATTTATTTATTCATTCTAAAATGTCATCAAAAAGCACTCCATTTTAAAACTTTCTAAATGAATATTGGAGATCTCTGTCAAATAATAAACAATCTCTTCCTTCTGATAAACTACACTTTACAAACACAAACTGTACTCAGTGAGACACTGTACAGACTCTATCGGTTTATAATAGAACTGTATATGTATACGAAGTGTTTCAAGAGTCACGGTCGTTACTTACATAAACAAGCAAGATATGAATGATGGAAAAACTCACTTCCCATCATCCTGTTAGTATCAGCACGCTGATATTTACTAAGTATCCGCGTAAATATTTACGAATAGAAAATTAATTGAAGGATTGCACATTGTTTATTTGTGTGAACTACGCCTGAATGCAACTAACGTCTATCAAAATATAAAATTGATGTTAGGTGTTAAAAAGTCAATTAATCAATTTCTAGAATCGATTAATTTAAATTGAACTTAAATGTCAGTTGTTCAACCGGTTTTTATCTACAAAAATATTGTTTGAAATGTGCTCAATATCAAATTAATTTCGCTGTAAATTTATTGGTGAAATGTGCAAGCCAGGATCTGCTAATCTAGATTCCATCTCAAATGTGCAGTCAACACAGCTATAATGATTTATATAGTGCAACGAAATGGCATTTATATCGTGCTAAATTGACTTATTGATATTTGATATAGTTTCATTGTCATTGAGCCATTCGATATATCCATATACCTTATCCGACATTCACCCTATTTAACCACTACCACTGATTATTAAATATATAGACAGACAAACCTACGACCATTACTGAAACCGTAATTTCTAATTTCCTTTTATTCTAATCTAATTTTGAATTCTTGAACGGAAATAATATGTAGTAAATACGAGTATATTCAGAATAACGAAGACTTTTCTCGTATAAAATTTTTGCAATTTTTTTTAGATATGAGTGAAAAAGGGTGATGATAAATTTATTTGCGAAATTTTTAATTCTGTTTTGACATAAGAAATAAAAAATTGTAAAATGAGCGAATGTCCGAAAATAAAAATATTTATTTGAATTTGAGCGAAGGACGAAGGATTGGTTACAAAGCTCCAAAGTGTAAATGCAAACGTAGAGATATGTGCTTATGTGCGAAAATGAAGCACCAGGCACGTTTATTATTTCAAAATACAAGAGTGAATATTTCCGTATTTACATTTATATTTCAAATGCCCTTTAATTTATCTGACAGTACATTCGACGCAAAATAAACACACGTTATTTAGCAACGGGTCATGTGAAATGGTGGAGGTTGTAGTAGGGTTGCTTTGTCGAAATGAAAAACGAAAATACCGATTCATAAGCAAGCTCGAATCGCGTGATTTATTATGGAATTTTACACTACAGATTCTTTTAAATAATATGTTGCTCCTTCTAACTCCCTAACTAACATCTTTAGAAGTTGATAACCGTACTTCATGCGCATTAATATATCACAATAATCATGAAACATTATTTATAACGTTTGTTTGACTTCTCATAATAAGAATTTTCGGTTATATTTAAAGTAGCGAGGAAACTAAATGAAGGATAGTTTTAGACACATTAAAGATTTAGAAAGAAAGGTTTAAGAGCAAAAGTTAAGAGTTGGTTGCTTGGAAGTTTAAATACTCGCTACTTGGGGTGTAAAATAGTGATGGCAGCGAAGTTCCCGATAAACAACTTCAAGAAGTTATCGATAATGCGCTGGTAACTTATATAAATTGCCGGCAGATAATTTATTTAAGACTTCACATAATTTAAAAATGTCGATAACTTACTTAACTTTGATTAACTTAGCGTGTTTCAAGTTAAAAGTTGAGGTAAAACGTTAATACCGTAAAGCTTCAAATTGAAATAGCTTGTTGACTTGAATTATTTCTTAATAACTTATTTAATCTTTGACGTAAATAGCAATTGATAACTTTATTTATTTACCTTATTTGCCTCCTTATTTTTGCTACCACTCATCAGGTTTATCAAAGAATCAGTCTTTCTGCATCCTGATATATCATCCTCGCTTTAATCAATTTTAATCACATCCATCCTTGTTTAAGATTATTTATAAAAATAGAATTTCATATTAGTTTCGATTATAGTAGTGGAGAATTCTGTCTCTTTACAAATATAAAAGATGAAGAATTTCAGGAATAATGGAAACATTATTATTATAAGATTGTGTTGGTGGTTAGATAGGTCATAGACTAGGGATATTTAGCGGGTTGACTGATCACTAACTTAGTTTCTATCCTACCCTAAAACTATTAATTACGTCAGATTTTCAATACGGCCGGTAGATGGCAGTGAAGCAGCAAGTATCCAGCGACGGCAAAGACTCCTAATCTGACTTTGCTTTACACGCATCGCTGACTGCTACTGTTTGTCTGTGCTGTGAAACAATAATTACTTATTCTTGCTTGTCAAACAGACTGATCTTCTGACGTGAAATACGTTCAAGGTAAGTCGTATAGAGCTGAAAATTTCATGCAACGTGAGTTCGTAGAAAAGCCGATTAATTTTCACCAAGATTTTACTTCGAATTTATTATAAAAAGGATGGCATTTTGTTTATGGTTACTCATTCACCTACTAATATCGATAGATTTCTAATGGTGGAAATAGAGACCTTGCATGAGAGGAATTATAAGTGAGAATGTAATGAATTCATCTCGAGTTCATGAGATTTTCATTTGACAGGAGGAAATTGTCGTCTTATTTCAGGGTGGCGACTAACCTGGAAAACCGAGAAAAGTCAGGGAATTTTATATTCTGGAAAAGTCAGGGAAAAATCAGGGAATTTTATTCCATGTCAGGGAAAAAAGTTTTTTGTTCTTTAAATTTTTTAATTTAATTTTAGAAAAATAACTACAAACTTTTATTTCAAAATGTATTTAGTTATTTTTAGATTTTATTGGCAGAATACCCTCTATTAGATAGATAGTATACCTTTATTGGCAACAAATACCCTTTATTGCTTCTTAAGAGTGAGAACCGCCATCTATGAAAATATAACCGAAGGATGTTTACTAATTGAAAACTGTTTTGTTTTGTCTAACGTTTCTATCGCGCTATGTTTTTTCTGTATGCAATATTTAAGGTTGTGTCTTTGCCTGTTTAGAAAGACAAATTGATTTTGCTTTTACTATAAATTTAATAAAAAAAAACAAGATATAATATATGAAAATGTAACCATAAATTCATAAATAAGTCAATATTCAATATAAGTCAGGGAATTTTTTTACTTAGTCAGGGAAAAGTCAGGGAATTTATTAATGTTACTTGAATCGCCACCTTGTATTTGGAGCAATTAAGGGAAAGGTTTCTGTACCTAGCTAATATTTGGTTCAACATTTATATTTGAAATATAATAGCATTGATCTAACTGTTTTTTACTGAATTTGTTATTCATGTACATTATTTTATTAATTATGCACAACAGGAATTTAATTCCAATTCGAATATTTTATAAAATAAATTGAAATCAGTGAGATCTGAACGCGCGGACTCTTGGACTATAAAATTGACAACAATTGCTGGTATTCTAAGAATTGTTTGATATTATATATATATATTTAGCTCTGCAGGCCTAGCAGGCCCATGGCTTGGTTAATTGTCTTCCTCCACTCGGATTTATTTTTGCTTTTCTCTTTCCAATTGCTGATTTTGGCCTTTTGAATATCCTGTTTCACTTCGTCTTCCCACCTTGACTTTGGCCTTCCTCGTCGTTTTGCGCCTCCTATGCTGCAATCTAGTATTCTCTTTGCTCCTCTAGTTTCCTGCATCCTCATAACGTGACCGATCCATCTTAATCTTTGTGCTTTTATAGTTGCCACTATATCCGATTCTTTATACAGTTCGTTTGATATTATAAATAAATAGAATATAAAATATATAGTTCTGGTAGAATACGATGCAGTTCAAAATGTGTGCGAAATAATGTCGAATGAGCAACAGCGTTTTGAAATAAATTTCTTTGGCTTCGAACAGTCAAGTTTTCAACTGTGAAATTAAAATGAACGGTAGATACAATGAAATGTAGTCAAACAAAGTGATTTCGTCATAAAACTGTGTCACCTGATTTAATTGCTGGGCTAAGAAATAAGAAGCTCCTCTTCGCGTCCTCATAGCAACGTCTTGTCAATTCCTAAGAACAGTTAAATTGAACAGTTTGATAAATAACCGTATAGCTCGTCGTAATATTGAACGAAAACATTCCGTTTCGAGGTGACTATCTTGAAATGATATATAGCATTTGGCAACAGTTGTTGCGACGTTGCAAAGCAAGGTTGCCAAACAGTGGAACAGTGCAGATTTACTCGAAGCGTCATATCGCGCTACCGGTAAATAATTGCCGGTAATTGAGATATAATTGTTTCTTTTTTGTTTTGCGGGAAAAAATCGTCTCTCAACGACGGAAACGGACGTACGAGTAGAAGCACTCGTTCCTCGTTCTCGCTGTTTGTGTTTCAATCGGGAAAATACGGTTTATGCATTTTTGTTTTGCGTATGTGGAGGTATATATCTTCATACGCGAAATGCTGCTGAGTGGTTCAAGGCATATAGCATTTTTATGGCTACGTTTCCTTAACAATGATACGCTGGCGAAACAGCTTTGAAGTTACTCTAAAATCTTTTTCGAGTTTTTCTTTTTATATTTACTTCTTATTCTTTCATACGCAGTTTCGCGGAAAAGCTTTCACCACACACTTCATTAACAAAACTATATAGTTTTTCTTTCATATTTTTAATTAACAGACATCCTTTGATGTAGGTAACAGTGATCATTTCTACTTATTTGCGCAACAGAAAATACTATATAGTATCTACCATAGTGGAAACTTGGAAAATGCATGCAATTCAATAACCTAACTTTTGAAATCCTTAAGGATCCTTCATTTTGTTTATAATATCTGGATAAATATATTTACAGTAAAATAATATTTGTTTAATTTCTTAGTAAATGATATATTTAAAAATCAGTTTTTATGCTTGCCAATTGAAACTATTTCTGGTAATTTTAACCCAATTTTTACAGTAATTAACCGAAAAAATTAATTTAGATACGGAATTTTATTCTCTACAATTTATATTTTAGGTATTTTTCATTGAAAGCAATTTTGAGGAATTTTGAGGTGTGTGAAAATGCGTATTTAGTAGTTTTTTAATTTTCGTATCTGGATGAAGAAATAGAATAAAAAAGTGATGAAGTTGTTGCTTGCAAGGAACGAAGATTTAATTAAAATATCAGAAATTGTGAAATAATATTCTGTTTGTGTAGTGAAATTAGTTTGAAGAACAATCAACAGATAAATACATAAATGAGTTGAGTAAAGTCGTGTTTGTGGTATATGAATAACATATATTAATGAATATCTGTGCTGTGAGGTAATAAAATAAGTAAAGTTTCAGTAAGAAATTACGTATCTGCTGTAGACAGACAGACACACACGGTTCAAACGATTTTGCACGTGTTCCGCAATTTACTCAAAGGCAATTCTGTTTCAAAGTCTTTGTCTTTAATTCCTTAGCAATTACGTCTTTTATACTTGCTATTAATCGCTACCCGTTTTCACATCAAACGAGATTAGTCAGCTTCGCTCTTCGCAAAAACAGCGAGACTGCGAGACTGCGAGACTGCGAATAAGCAGTAGAGTGTCGGCAGTGTTTTCTCAGGCTCACTGCTTTGCCGAGACCCTACCCCCCCCCCCCAGACTTTTTTACACACTGTCTTACGTCTTAAGCTGCTGTTTATCAGCTTCGAGCTGCAGGATGTCTTCACTGCCTTCTGCTTTCTAATAGTTTACTTGCGCTTTTAACCAACGTTTTATGAAGATTATGTTGCACCTGTGTAGACTGCTTATAATGGTGTATTAGTGCCAACGAACCATCAACTCTATTACATGTTGTTCTATGAAAGACCGAGATTTGAAGCATGTATGCTACTCTGTATAATAGGAACTGAATGCCAATTACAGTACAGGGTCCGGAGCTTTCAAGTCGCAGTTTGGGTTGTTCTTTACTTGTTTGAGTGGGATTTGATTTGATGAAATTTACAATAAATGAAAAATAAATTGGAGATACTACATAATGTACTGATGTCGGTTTAAAATGAATTTTTAAAACATTCGCAAATAATACACAGTTTTATCGACTGTGAATTTGAGGACCTTAGTTCGATTCCCGCAGCTTACAAACTTTACTGTACACTATTCCTGTGGCGTCCCCTCCACTTACTTCTTTAGGGATGTGATTTGTAGACTGGTAACGGAATTTATTGCGCTAAATATATCACATACTAAGATTTGCTACATGATGAAATATTCGTACTTATTTAATGTGATATTTCAAAAATGAATAAATATTAGTTAGATAAAAACTTACTATTACCAATTAGTACTAAAAATGTATACTTCATATGAAATTCTGTTTGATTCTTTTCTTTGTTCTTTTCCTGAAATATTGAAACATCCTGTATAGATTGTATGCGATTCAAGGGGATATTAAGGCCGCTGCCAGAATGAGTGAAGGTATGTTTATTTTTTGCGAATTTTTGGTTGCACCGGTTCAAAAATCGAAAATTTTTAAAATATGTTTCTATATAGTTCAGAGCACGAGAAATACACTCGTTCAAACCGCATTTCAATATCTATTGAAATGCGGTTTCAACGAGTGCATTTCTCGTGCGCTACTTAACTTATACTGAAATTTTACCATTTTTAAAAATTTTTCACTTTTTTCAAATTTTTTTTTCTCATTATTTCCAAAAGTTGAAGAGATAATGAAAATCTGAAAACACCAGTGAATTCCTCTCGTGAAAATACTTAGGTATGCAAATTTTTACATCAAAATTCGCACGGATACATTTTTTATTACAAAAATCGAAAATAGCCATTTTTTAGAATTTTTTTTACGGATTCAGGCCATTTTTGGATTTTTTTGTATTAAAAAATTTTGAACCGATTCAACCAAAAATTCACAAAATATAAATATATCATGTTTTTGAACCATTACTGGCAGTGGCACTCTGCTGTAGTACATATCAGTAAGTAATATATTTATGCTTGTGAACTGCAGTTACCCGCCGTCAAATTGCGGTTCAATATGTCATCTCAACGAAGCTTTTGCGTGCGTACTTCTGAACTAACACTTACACACACCATGGTTGACACTTAGTAGTTACAGGAGACGTTTTCACCAATATCTAGAGTGGAATCCACATATAGTTCATTCCTCTAAAGCCTTCATATCATTGCATGAAAAAATACAAAATACTTCTGTATTTTGCGAAGAAATAATGATTCCAAAACTCGATTTTATCACATTTGCTAGGAACTTCGTCAGTCTTCAGACTATTTTTGACAAAAAATATTCTGTGACCGTAGTGGTAAAAGTTTATGGTTACCCCGCAATAAATATATACCTGCTTGCAAATCATCGTCGCTGAGAGAGCACAAGATGTTAGTTAAAATACTGCTATTCAACGTTAAATCAAAAAAATAAAAACTCTTTGTAAAAAGGAAAACATCTATGATGAACGGTTACATAAATAAAATAATAAAAATTCTCATTAATTTCCACATGTAGTGCATTTCATCATGACGTATCGTGACGTCACTTGTCGCCTCGCTGGAACAATTTATGACGTGTGACAGAGAACACAAGTCTAGAACACACGGTTTGTAAATGAAATACCTACACTACAACAAGTGAATCATTGCTAGCTTCATGCAATGTCCAATGCAGAGCAAAATGGGATAGCAAGAGCAACGTACTAGAGTTAGCATTATTGTAGAATCACGCGCTGAGTGCGTTCTAGTGTACAGTCTTGGAATTATTTCCATAATCTGCTATCCAAATATGTATTTCGTAAAAAAATATTCGGTGTTGTAAATAAGGAAATAATCAAAGAATTCGCGCGCCCAAAACTTGCTGAGTGGTTCGGATGTACTCAAGATTAAAGTCCAATTGTGTAGAAGAAGTTTCAATGGTCCTAATATTATTTTATTTAAAAATTATTTCTGGCAGCACAAGCTCTGTTTTTGGGTGTTCTAAGAGCACGGTTTTAACATGTTAGAGATAGCTAAAACACCCAAATATACTGCTCTTAAAACAGGCAAAAACAGAGCTTGTGCTACCAGCCAATGTTTCTCTACTGGTGTTTTAATTTTTTTGTCATATAACATGACTGAAAGTACAGTGCCGATGATAAATTTAAAATTAAATTTATGACATAAAAATTTGGGTGACTCCTGGATTCGAATACCTATCATATAGGAGTCTTGGGATCTATGTTGCGTTAGACACTGTGACAGAAGATTTCGGTTGACGCCATACTTCGTACCTAGAAGACCCCAGGCGTATTTTGCATTTGTTTTAAGTACATCCATACCTCGTTATACGGCCGCTCTTTATACGGCATTTCGCTATAACAGCCCTTTTCAATTAAGGCACGTTTTCGATTTACTGCCTAAAATGTTTCGCTATAACGGCAAAAATACTTTTTTCCCATTGAATTTGTATGAATTTGTATTAGTATAATTGAATTCCTTATACGACTTTTCGTTTTGCGGCCAAGTTTCTTGGAACGTATCTAGGCCGTAAAGCGAGGTATGTGTTTGTTCTCTAGATATTTTAATTCAAGAAACAGACAATAGAAGAAAAATATGAGCGACATATTCTCGAAACTGCAGTATAAAATCGTGCAATTTTTCTCTAATTACAGAAAACATTCGGAGAACAGATGTACGAGAACGTCTATGCACCGTTATAAGGATTACGTAGTGGATTTGCCAAAGATATAAGAGATTGACTACTCATTTCAGATGTGAATTTTTTGGGAAAAAAATTCAAAAATCGAAAATTTTAAAATATGGTTCTACATCATTTAGACTACAAGAAATCGAATGCCTTTGAGGCGCATCTTTATCTATCTTTTAGTTTTTGATTTACAGCGATTTTAGATTTTCTTAAAATTTCAACTTTGAACGCCCATATCTCAAAAACTAAAAGCGATATTGAACCAGTGTATTTCTCATGCATTACTTAATACCAATTTTTTTAAATAAAAAACAATTTCCGATTTTTTCAACATTTTTCTTTAGTAATAATTCAAAAAGTTATGAGCGTTAAATAGTAATGTTCTTCTGATCGTTCAGAAAATATGTTAAATCGGCCCTAATTCAATTTCAAAAGTCAAAGTCAAAACCAAATATTTACGAAAGAACCGTGTACATTCGTGAGAAGAAACACGATTGGTCGAAAGGAAACGTTAGGGCATGTACAACAGCGCACTGATTAAAATAATTTAAGAATTTATAATCCTCTAATTAGCTAAATATTATTAAGGTTCGCAGAGAAATTAAATTTGTACTGAAATATGAAGCATTCCTTCAGTAAACGGATAAATATTTTCTTAAGAAAATTATTACTGGGTTTTAAATGTTAATTTATATTTACACGACAGAAATTTGAACAATATTTTTATGTTAACAGAAATACAATCTCGTAATTGCAAATTATTTGCAAATAGAAATCAGTGTTTTTGCTTTTAGCGATCTTACCAATGCTATTTTCGGAAGCATGAATGTTTATTTAGAATTTGTATTATGTACACGGTACACAAAACTTGTAAATTTCAAACTTCGATTTAAGCTTTAATGTAACGTGACATACTTTACCAGAGAGTGAACTCGAATAATGAAATGCTGTTTTGAAATGACGTGTAACCTCAAAATTGGATTGTTTCCAAGTATAATTAAAACGTAACTACCATTCACACCTATCCCCAAACTAAATCTCTCTATTACCTACACGCAGTATTTCCTTTTTGTAAAATTTATTATTTCAACTACATTAGGATTAGTATTTATTGTAGTCATCAATTTACTTATTTTCTACTCTGCACAACAGGAAATGAATCTCAATTATAGTAGGAATCCACTTTGACGCGGTTGTATTTTTTTTTACTATAAGTTGAATAAAAATTGATTATATTTTGAATTTCGTTTATTGGTTTCAAAATTAAAGTAATTATTAAGTCAGTTGACATATTGTAAAGTAATAAAATTACAATGTTTTTGTTTTTGTTGCAGGTAAGCTACTAATTTCAACCATTTTTCGAAGGGACAAACAATGTTTGAATTTGTATATCTGTAAGTACATTTATAAATATTTTCTTATGTTGAAGAACTTATGATTAAAGCCCGGATTTTTAGGCAATTGCGTAGAATCAAATTTTAATATACTTCAGGCAATTTAGTTTTTCTGTACATAGGTAATATGTTTACGTGTAATGGAAGATTTTTTTTTCGTGCCTTAGGGCCTATTTTTTCTATATTTTGGTTATTGTGCCTATTTTACCTTATACAGCCTATTTTGCCTATTTTTGTTGCCTATTTTAACTTTTATTGACTAATTCAGCATTCGACATAGTGTTTCAACCTAACCTATAATATTTAAAGTACTTACTTAAATCAAGCTTTTGTGTGTGAATTTAAAATGCCGAAAGAAAAAACGTGTTTTAGTCAAAATTTTACGTGGCAATTCAATTGTGTCTTTGCCATTAATCAATGGAGCTGAGGTAACTTTAGACGATATGGCTAAATATAAGAATGCCCCTGTCACATTTTGTGATGTCGAACGAAGTTTTCAGCTTACAAGCAAGTTCTGACTGATCGAAGACAGTCCCTTTCCGAAAATTTCATAGAGCAATAGCTCGTAATATTATGTGAATCAAAGTATACTACATAATTTGAATTTGTATAATAGTTAATAAAATGAGAACCCTACATTATTAATATTTTTAAGATTGCATTAATTTTTGTTTAAAATGATGATTTTTTTCTAATGAAGAGTAGATACGAGTACCAATTTTAGAAAAAGGATTCGTTTTTTTTTAAAACAAATTATTTACATTTAGGCTGTCTAAAATCCCGCCTATTTTAGAGTAATTGACGGCCTATATGCCTGCTTATTTGGGGGTTTTTAAGTGCCTAAATATCCGGGCTTTATTTATGATAAACTAATTGAATGAAAGTATGTATATCATATACATTGCCTGGTAAATTACAAATCAAAGATACTCGTAGATTCGAATAATTTGGTATGTTCTATTATTACATTTGCGGTTTTAGATAAATGCGTATAATTTTGAGCAGTACTATCGAATAATATTCTATAATAGGTAGGATTATGAGTTAAGTGTGAACTGTGAACTAAATCATGTTTCATAGGACTGTATTTAACTACATGCACATAGAGAAACGAACATATGTGGTATCGGGGAGTCGCTGTGTTAATTAGCGGATATTAGCATTCACAACATCGTCCATATGTTTGCACAAATAGATTCTCCATTATACTCAGCAGACTAACTGATTTTTCATAGATATTCTTAGTTCATGACTTGAGAAGATAAATAGTGGTTTTTCATATTCCGGATACAGTTATACTATTTACATTTTAAACTGGAGGGATCTGCATAAAACGATTAAACGTTCCTGTCCAATAAAACTACAATGAAATCTATTAGCGCGGTTACCACAAATCACTTAACGATTTTTTTTAGGGACCATTTAAAATTTACTAATTCGGATTAAATGATCCAATTAGCAGTTATGTTACTCAATAAGAAGATTAAATATCCTGTACTGATTCAGACTGAGTAATGTATGTAACTGTTTAGATTATGTTTGTATATAATATTTATAATATACAGGGTGAGTCTGGGAAGACGCCCCCCCCTTTAACATTTTTATTATGAGTAATAGAAAAAAATGGTTCATATGAAAGTTTTATTATTTTAAATATACTATTTGATGGCAGATGTAGATATTTTTTATAAAGTCAGGTTTACAAGATACGACTATCAACTTTTATTTTTTAAATAGCAACCTATAATTATTTTACTAAAATAAAAACCGCCATTTTTTTCTCTTTTCAACGGTGTATTAGTTTTTATTAATGTATCTGAAAAAATTCGAGAAAAATAAGAAAATTGAGAAATACTAGAAATAATTTTTATACAAATATTATAGGTGGCTATGTGAAAATAATTTGTTTTAAGTTGTTTTTGTTACTGAATTTGTTGCTTTAGTTTGTTAAGTTGTATAACACTGTTACATTTTGTTTATTTTCACATAGCCACCTATAATATTTGTATAAAAATTATTTCTAGTATTTCTCAATTTTCTTATTTTTCTCGAATTTTTTCAGATACATTAATAAAAACTAATACACCATTGAAAAGAGAACAAAATGGCGGTTTTTATTTTAGTAAAATAATTATAGGTTGCTATTTAAAAAATAAAAGTTGATAGTCGTATCTTGTAAACCTGACTTTATAAAATATATCTACATCTGCCATCAAATAGTATATTTAAAATAATAAAACTTTCATATGAACCATTTTTTTCTATTACTCATAATAAAAATGTTAAAGGGGGGGGCGTCTTCCCAGACTCACCCTGTATTATACTTGTATCGTATAAATAAGGAAATATACTTATTTAAAGATTGTTTTTTTTGTTTTTATTATACACGTACCGGCGAATGGGGCAAACCTTGTGACACCAGTTATAACGGGTCATATTTTAAGTTCCTTTGTAAACGTAATTGCGCTGCATTTAATCGTTTTATGCCGATTCCTCCAGTTTAAAATGAAAATAGTATACAATATATTTGAAAATTTGTACTAACCGCACAGTTCTACTTATCGATATCGATCAATATGTCAACAACAATTACTTTTAAAAGAAGATTTTTTCAATTCCTGACTAGTAAAATTTCTTTTATCCAGAATGGAATCATCCATAGTTCCGAAACATTGTCATTTTTAATTAATTTAAAATAAAACTAATACAGTAAGAAAATGGAATTCACCTTTAATTTGCCATTAGTACACTGCTAGTTAGGTTAAAATGTTATATTTTTATATTGGCTGACTCGTACGAAAGCAAAATGCATATGCGTAAGTGACAGGAATATTTGGTTTTCGTTGCAGAATTCGTAACAAAAATAATCATGAAAAATAAAGGTTGTCATTAATTTTTCGATGTGTAATAAATAGTGACTAATGCAAAATAAATTATTATTGCCTTGTTGTTTATTTATAATTGTTCTTCTTAAAGTGAACAGCCTTCCCAAGTTTTAAATTTTGTAAATAGTTTACAGTAGCCTAAAATATATGTTTGCAAAATGCCTCCCCTGCAGTCAATAACATTCTATGTACGAAAAACAAAAAATATCTTTCTCTCTTCACGCACCCCATCATTTCCGTACGTAAGACAAACACGAAGAACGTGACCCATCATCCCATTCTCCTTCCTGCATTCTCCACCACTGAGATCAACACGCCATCACGTCATAGACGTGCGTTAGTGAAGGGGACTCGCACTCACCACCATGACGAAATGATCACGTGACAGCAAGGGAGCTTGGCAGTGATGTAAGCTAGGTACACGTTCAAAATGCTGTCAAGGCTCTGAAGGTTTTCAAGGCGCCGATGGGACATAATGTAAATTTATAATTGAAGGGGAAACGCCAAGAAAAATAGGTCCCGTCATATTTTTCGAAGGATGACGATAGTAATATCGTAAACAGGGTGGACAATTTTTCTTAGCTTGCCATTGTATCGTTAGTTAATGCAGACGAATGTTTAAATTTGCTCTAAAATTATATATTAAAGTTTGACGATGATGCAAAATGTTCCGACTATTTGAAAGCAATACTGTGGATGGTTTAATATATAAGCAAAAGATTTCTAGTGTAAGGAATAAATGAGCAGCTGAACACCTCAAACTTCAAATATAATCTGCAATATTTAAACTACTCCAAAAAATAAATGTAAGTAATGAATGTCCTGTTGTGCAACGTGGAATATAAATATATTATTTGATAAAGTAGATCTCAACCACTAAGTGTAAGAATTACGGAATCCTTTCAGGATCCCGTATCTCGTTGGCGTATTTTGACAGATCACAAACGCCGAGCACTAAATTACTTCACCGAGAAAACGCTCACAAAAAAATAAATTATCCTATTATCGACGCGTTCGTCTTTCAACGAATCCACCGAGCGAAGATAGTTGCGGCTGACAACCTGAACCCACATTCGTACAGTTCTTCTTCCGTCTTCCTTGTCAAGTTTGACTGTTATGAAACTTTTATTTGGAACAATGCAGGATTCAATTTTTCGTCTTTGGTTTCTAAATCTTTTCCTTTTGGTAATTGGATAAATGTGAATATTTGAATTGTTGCCATGGAATTTTTATTGCAGATTTTGTTGTAAGGTTGATTGTTTTTTTTTTCACTTCAAAAAGATGAGTTTAAGGGTAAGCAGATTTTGTATTGAATTTAATCAATGAATTCCTCACAGTTTTTCATATTTATACACATTTTTATTGATTTGCATTAACGAGTAAGTTCTATATCGCTTGTAATCATTAAAGTTTTGAATTAAATATGTTTTGTTCCATTATCGCTTTTGATATTGCTGAACACTATGAGACGGAATATAAACTGTTATTTTATTCAGTGGCAGAATATATCTATGGGAATATATTATTTGAAAATGGTTGCTAAAATGTCTGTAAAATTCATCCATGGCGCCTTAACCCCTTCAGATATACGGTATTTTATTCTAAAATTAACTGCACAAGATAAAAACTGAACTCTCGCCATTTTAATATACCATAAAACCTTCTTTGGGTCGCTATCACTGGCTTTGCAAATCTCACGTTATCCGACCTGACGGAGGAATCCTCAAACATAAATAAATTTGATGTCCCGTAGCCTGCTGGCCTCGTATCCTTTCGATTCGGTCAATTCTGTCTCACCCACTAGGAAATTACTTCGCTTGGACGAAACACTATCACCTAATAGCAGGAATGCATATACGAGTATCCTCGCTGTTCAAGTTCTTAAACAAGAAAAATGTTATGCTATTGAACATATCGTCGTATTTATCTTCAGAAAAATTAAATATTATATGTATGTCGTGCTGTCGAATGACCCTAAATTACTACGAAATAAATGCTTCAAATAAAATAGTTGCAAAGTAGTCCGCCAAATTTGAAGCATTATGCCTTAAAATAGATAATTCAGAGATAATTAACAAATTATTCATGACATAATTCTGAAAATTTTGGAAATAAAATAATAGAAAATTTAAATCTTTATATCATTTGATAATAGGAAATATACACGAAAAATATTTGAAAAATATTTAGGTTTCGAATACATTACATTATGCTATATCCAACCTGCAATTAATCTCCGCGGTGTGGATAGCGTTACGGAATTCGAATCCGGAGAACTCGAGTTAGAATCGCACTCAAGCAAAAAATTCTATGAACTGCCATACTGCGGCTCCGTGAGTCCGGATCATGTACTGTAATTAGGATTAAGTTCCTGTTGCACAGTGTAACATAAATAAATAAATATTCATAATTCTTTTGATTTTGTCGTCTCAACGAATGATTAATCATATTCGGTCATTTATTTCTAAGTTGTCCATACAATCTTAAATATCATTGTCGGGCCCTTCTGATATATTTTTGCTACCTATTTCGTGTCGTAGCAAGTACCCGTCACGAACATTGTTACGAGAAATTCAGACTCAACAAATTTTTGATTACGAAAGTCCCTTTTTCATTCCGGATGGGAAAGGCTGAATCGAGAGCGATTCCTCTTTCTCCTACCACCTCCTAGCATGGTTGGCAAGGGCGACTGCACGCATAGGTGGCGCCCAGTCGATCGGAATGACACCGGGTCGCTCGTCGCTCGTCGCTCTCGCTTCCCGCTTCCGTGTTTGCCGCGGGTTCCGGCTCGTGGCCGTGACGTCACTTCCTTCCGACTCCGGGAATGCAATGTCTAACGATCACAATGAAACTTTCAATTGGGGTGAATTAAAATTTGTAATGTGAAATTGATGGTTGTTCGAATTTAGACCACTCGTTCGAAAGATATTGATTTGGTATTCCGTTATTATCATCATGACCACTATATTTGCAAGTAGAAATTTAACATGATTAATTCGATAGCCTTAAATAAATTTTAAATAACAGGAAATTAATCCCAATTACAGTATTTTATTGTGAAATCTTAATCATTTTAGCTAATGCATTAATTTGAAAACAGCTTTAAGAATACTTTTTATGTTGTGCCACAGTTTAACAACCTCTGGAACAGTTCCATTATATTCAGAGGCAATAAGAACCTTTGTGATAACATCATCTATCTTAGATTCACATCTCAGCTTTATTTACACAAATATAGTAGCGTCAAATTTTCCACTTGGTACATTCCAAACAAAAATTTCATACAAGATGTTTATTTGGAAAGACAATTATTATTTGGATGCATGTATAACGCTATGTCGCATCAAATAAGTAGAAGGAGCCCTTCAAACATTTTGTTCATTAGATTCATCTTGAAATTAATCTTTGCCAAGTAACCCACATTCATAAATACTTTCAAAAAAGCTCGCCTCATATTTTGATCATGGAACATACCGTCTATTTTTTCAGTTCCTTCACGCAATCTTTAACCTTTAATTTCACCAATACATTTGTTTCACCAAAGGCAATCAAATCCTGTATAAATTCGAGTTACAGCACATCGGATAACGTTGCATTGATTTTAATGATTTTTAGATCATATTGAAATAATAACGCAATATTAATATAAGTTTAAAATTTCTATTGTTTCTCCATGAGTCTTAATATTTTCCAGACAAATATTATATCCAACTTCTTCTGGAATATAATTTGAGCATTTTCACTTTTACGTAGTGCAGTGTACGACTCGTTGTCGTATTAAGTTATGGTTGGATGCCTAGTTCTATTGCTATCATGTTCTCTTGCGTTATATGATATGTCCTCGTATATATTCTCGGATCTCGGGTGTGTCTGGTTGAGGTCGTTCTGCGCTCTAGAAGCTCCATGTCATTTAAATTTTTTATTGTGTTGACTGTAGTGTCGATGCAAGATCGATTACTGTCAGGGAAATAATTTTGTTGTCCTGTAAGGAATCTTACAATAGTGTATGTAATTTGATGTAAAATTGTAGAATTCCTAGGAATTCTACACTCTTGGAACTATAGTGAAGTTATTATTATTTAGGAATGTTTGATGCTTTTGGAAGCATTTAGTCGATAGGTTTGTCTATCTTCATATATATATATATTAATCAATGTTGGAGCAATGTTCATCATAACATATTAAAATAAAAAATATTTGCTTTTGGTAGTATTTTCAATTTTGCTTTGAATAGCTGAACATTTTATTGAAAAATAGCAGTGATTCTTGTTGCGAACAAATGAATTTGAAATTGGCGAACATTGAAAAGTGAACAGTGCGCAATATGTGTAAATGCGGTTATTAAAATCAGTTCGAGTTAAAGTTAGCGGAAAAATCCCTGGTGCATTTAGATTCTGGTTTCTCGTAGTTGCAGTAGTAAGTGTACAGTGTAGTGTACACTCTCGAGAATTGCCACAGGAAACTACATTTCAATATCCGAATGGCGAACGGCAAACGGTGAACCCGAATGCCGAAACGCGAAACGTGAAACGTGAAACGCGAAACCGAAAGCAGAGTGGCGAATGGCGAATGCTTATTTCATGTAATATTCAAATAGCTATAACTGTAGCTGTGTTTGCGCCAGGATACAGTTTGATTTGTGTACGGATTCAACGCAAAACATTTCATTATTCTATTGATTCAAACAGAATTTTCATTCCTCTGCTTTGTCGTACAGACACAGACTGTTGCATTGTTCTGCGATTTACACGTAATGTCGATAATACTGGTTATTTCATTTGTTACACGGCATCAGCCATTATTTACCGGTGCCCGATGCCACCATATTAAATGCGATGAAATATTATGCCGCATTACTATTGACACTGTAATTGCCCAAATGAACAATTTTATCATTCACTATGTTTGTGAAATGATCAACTTTATCCCCATATCACATTGCAAAAATATAACTCCACAGCTGCTAATGCGATATAAACTTCACGCATACATCCAACGCATTCAATTTACACATCCCAGAGGTGACATACACATTCACACATCAATTAATATGATGTTATCAAAATTCTACTTTCCTACAACATCACGCTACCCTTGAAACATTCACAGAACATCCACTCATCAGATTTATCAAAGAATCAGTCTTCGTTCTGACACACCATTTTCACTTCTATACACTTGTTTTATTAATTTTCACTTGCGCCTGCTCTCTAACAACCAATTTTAATTTACCTATTATTTAAGAAAACTTCGTAAATTTTCCTAAATTATTTTACAGAATTGTAATGTCACTAAATATTTGACAGTGGGATAGGAATATTTTTGTTGATGCCGTTGTAAAATTCGCCGACAATTAATAAGAAAACTAATTCATGTCAGTAGTTCACTCTGATAACTCGCACATCCTGTACATTACACCATCCAGACATTTAGTAAATCACGACATTAAGCATCTTAAGAATGCTTTAAGACCGGAAGTTATTCAAAAAGTAGATGATGTAAGTACATCAAGTGCAGTGGGCAGAAGACAAGTCGTCTGTCTACAACGCATGCGTAGTAACTAACGACATTTCGAGAGCATTCTGTGTGCTTGTGTTCCTTTAAATAAGTGTCACAATCATTTAATATAATTCAATTCTCGTGATTGTGTTGGACATGGTAATTTCGTTCTCTTGTTGGCCAATCATTAGATTTGTATAAATAGTGCGTCATGATGTAAAATTATTATGCCTTCTTGATGGAATCATCTTTCGTTAACTGGCGATTTGTTTGGACCCAATTTTAGAATGGATAATGCAGACATATAATTTCTGTCATACAAGCTCGACCCATCTTTCGTTCACGCAACAAACCATCAATTATGTTCAACCATCTATTCATCAACGTACATCTGTTTTATCAATCTTTAATTCAATATTCGTTTCGCTTCCTCAAACCATTTCAACTGACACCTCACTCTTTTAATTTTTATCAAATAACAAGGAAGTCTAATAAATATTGTGTTTTTTTACGCTGATTTATAATGAAAATGCAATTATTATACATGGTTAAATTCAGAATGTTCCTAATTTTAAAAATATATGTTTTATTTAAAATAAGAAAGTTGGTAACACTTTCGGTTGCATCGGAAATAGACTATTTTTTACTTTTTATGTAGTTTTTAAATCTATAATATGAATGTAATTGCTTAAAAAATAATGATTTTTTTGGGATGAGCTTTCGGTGGAAGTAAAAATTAGTGCATGAAAATTTCGCTGACTTGTCTGAGTGGTTCGGATTCCACAGTACGCCAACGTAATTTGGATTTAATTATAGACTCATATTTTGTTTTGTGATTGTGTTATTCATATCAACTATAAACTAACTGCAAATGATTATAAAAAAGTATAAATAAATCTCAATCTCGCTTAGTTTATGATCACCGCGTGTCACAATTTCAAACAAGCGATGTAAAAACACATCAGACGCACGTGTTTCATACACATTGTATACAACGCAGTGTTCCTGATGAAATGCAATGCATAATCAAGATGGCTTGGCTTGTGTCGCCTCCTACGACGAGACCTCCTGCACACCACAAAAGCAAAAAGTTCCTAGATATTAAAAAGTAAATGTACTGCTGGATGAACTGAATAAAAAGTGCTGGCTTCAAAACTGTCATATTCAAATGTTGCTCATCTGTTTTAATGTTTATATATAATTTCTTTATTAAATCCATAATTTAATCTCATACAATAATCCGACACTACGGCGATGTTCAAATCTGAAGATCTCGAATTCGAATCTCACTCACTTCCGGACACTGTACTGTAATTGGGATTAAGTACTTGTTGTAAAAAGTAATATAAATAAATAAATATTTGTATTTGACATACTATGATAAAATGTTCTGTTTGCGAATGGAGAATGAAGAGCTGCGTTGAGGTTTACTAGTATACCGTAAGATCAGCGCATTGAAGTACTGAGCATCTTCCTGAGCTTCCAGCCGACAATTCATTTTGCGTCCTCGATATATTGATCACCGACAGAGATATTTGGCATTTTAATGCAGCCCGGAAAGTTTTTATCGTAACGACGGAAAAGGAGGAGAAGCAGGAACAACCGAACAAACAAAAAGGGTGTAGTGTAGCGCAACCAACGTACGATTTATGAACCACCTTAAATAAGATCTCGATAAAAACATATTGAAGGCATTTTAACCATTAAACATAGAATCGTTAAAATGAATAACCGAATAGCTTACAAAAAGCAGACGAGGAAGAGATACGAGAAACGAGACACCAGAACGAAAAAGCGAACGAGAATGAGAATGAGAGTTGAAAATTCCAGGTAGGGAGAAACAGAAGAGGATTGAGGACTCAGGATTGCAATTCGTGGTGATAATAAAACCCTGGAAGTTATTTCTCCTTTCCGAAGAAATTACAATGGCCTTAATTAAAAAGTTAAAAGCTTATCTGTGAAAGAATAATGAAAGTTGTTTTGCGCGCAGATTCGTAAAAATTAATTTCTTTATCCTAACTTCCGAATTCGTTTTGATGAGAAACTATTCTATTTCACTGTTATCGGACGAAAGGTATTTCATTCATTACATCTGTTGATTATTTTCTAAACTTTTTACCGTGCTCTTTAGTTGTTATACTGTACAACAGGAAATTAACAGTACAGGAAAGCTACAGCTTATCGTCAGGTGTCATTTTAAATTAAATAACTTAATTAATGTACGAAAAAACATTTAAAAAATATTCACAAGATACTTTGATGATAGTCAGTTATTTATGTCTGTGCAACCAATAAGGTTTCATTGTCAATGTAACAGAAGCCTTGTCCATATCCTTGGAAGGTTATAGTATACGTTAGGGTATAAGGAACTGACTTTACAACACGATTCGTATGTATATAAGATGATCTTGTATATTACCAGTAAAGAACAGTAGTTGTAGTTTGTAGTTAAAACGCTCGTCCCACAAGCGAGACTAAGCAAGTTCATCTGCATCTGAATGCTACAGATTTCACCTTACTGTAATTAGGATTAATTTATCGAGCAAATAAGTAAATGAAAATTGATATATCACGTCGAATAGCTCAGAAAGCTGTCAACATTCAGTACCGCTCCATCTAGGAACACAATTCGCAAATATCCACATTCGCTTCTCATATTGTTAGTTGACGCACTTAGCCATTTGTATGTACATATATCTGCATGTGTGTGTGTGTGTGTGTATGTGTTTGTGTGCCAGTATGTGTATTACCAGGGCCTGCATCATGCTCTGATTATATCGTACAATGTTTGATATGCTGTTTGTATAACTAGAAACGCCCGATTGGACCACTGGATTCCATGTCTGTACGAGGTGATGCTGATTCAATTATTGAACGGTATTGTCCCGAAAAATCATTAAAAATATGTAACAATGCATTTTAATGGAATATATATGTACTATATAGAAAATAGAAAAATTCCAGCAAGAATTGAAACATGATTTATTGGAAATTGCAAAGTTATGTGCAACTGTTTGTTTGTTTTATTTTTATATTTGAAAATATATTAAGAGTCTGTGCAATTTTAAAGACATTTTTGATTGGCGATTACAGCTCCTACAATGCAATAAAACTACAAACATTACTAAGTGACAGTTACAACTTTATCCGGATTAAAAAAATTAAAAGGCCATTTATAAAGACATTAAAACTAAACATAAAACATAATAATTGTTTATTTAATATGTAATAGAGTAATTTTGCCAGTATATATCATCATTTATTATAATACAGAGCAATTTTAAACTTGCACCCACGGATCAAATATAGTTACAATTTTTATGATCTCAATCATTATTTCACTCTGTAACAATAAGTAACAATAGTGTGCGAGTACAAATGTCTATTTATTTTATTTCTCTTCCAAAATTCGGTAAGAACCGTAGGAAATTGAAGTCTGTCACCATCCAATTTTCTTTTACAACCAATGTCATCTTTCCATCAGCTATAACTTCTAGAAAAAACAATAGCACACACGCACATCTTACAAATCAATTAGTTTTCCCCTGCAGCTTGCTTTCAAGACTGTACAACTGCATATTGTATGTTGGCAACAGTGTGAGCACGCAAGTCCCTAGTCACAGTCCCTGGTCGACCATGCAGATTGGAAACCAATAAAGCAGATGATACCAACGCGTAAAACAGAAAGAACTGGATAAGTTGGTGTATTTTCAAAGTAAGAGAGAAGGAAACAGGGAATAGTAAAGATATAACGTTATTAGTAAAACCGCTGGTAACAACGTAGTAGTGTGCCGTAGCAGGAACTGCGGTCAAAGACGGCTGTTGAAAGCAAAGCTAATGAAGGTTTTTAAACGACCTACTCAAGTGGAAAAATTATTTTTAAATTCTACAAGTTCATTCGCATTATTACTTGCAGTTTGCACTGGCAAGTGTTTCGCAATGATGACTAAATCATTACTTTTCGTTTCGTTTCGTTTCGATTCGATGTAATTATAGAATATTCGATTACATTGGAAAATAATCCGTACACAAAGGGAATTAAAACCTAAACCGCTATAGCAAGAAAAGAATGCCATTTAATCATAAAAATGTATTTACCTTTCGTTGAGGACTACAACTACTTGAAGGAATTTCAATTTCAAACTAAACTTTAGATATTTCTTTGTGTTCAACTACCTACCTACCTACCTTGGATAGGTAAGTAAACTTGCTCTATTTTAAAAGAAAATAGAGGACACTGTCATACTTAATAACAACATTTTTCAAATTGTCCAGCGTTGAAATACCTCTTCCAACATATTTAGTGAATGTAGACCATCACGGACACTTTACTGAATATGTCGTACATTCCTTCGAGAAAACCGATTGAAATATAAAATGTACTTACAGTTTACACATATTCAAGTGATTATTGATTATTTCGCAATACTAATATTCATGTTTCTGTTACAGGTAAGTGATTCAGTCTGTCAAGATCCCGAAAACATCAAAGGATTGAAGAAGCTTAAGCGCCTGTCGTAAGAATAATTAATCATTAAAAAAATAATCAAATACTTAATGTAATTATTCCATTTGCCCCGATATTCAATTAATCACTCGTCCGAAAATAATTATTATCCACTTACATCTTCAGTTGGCTTATTTCGCAATTTTAATCTAAAACGCGCTGAGATTAACTGCAATTCGTTTAAACAAATCGGTATCTGTTTCTTTCCAGTGGCGGAGAAATTAAACGGATGGCAAAATAGGGACAGTGAGATTAACCAAAATTTTCAATTTTCTTTGTTGGTCAGTTCTTAAATTATTTTACAATTTTTCTGTAAATGTTGAAGTTTTTTGAACGTAGTTATATTATTTTAAAGAAAAAGAAAAGGTAAATACGAATCTTATTGAAGGGTGAAAATGTATGGTACGGCTCTGACTGGCAACGTTGCGTCTTTATTACACCCGGAACTTCAATCCAATTCAGTTTAATTTTTCTCTTTCTATTTGCGATTCGAGGTAAATCAGTTTAGATTCCTCTGTCAGTGAACATTACCGCCAAACTTTCAAATAGGTCCCGTGTCTCGCATCCGTAGAACATTGAACGTACAACATAGAAACGTAGAGACTAGTCGTGCATCCGAAGTCCAAAGGTCTGCAGGTCTGCAGGTCTGCAGGTCTGCTACTTTGTACATCAGACAAAAGACTGTATTCTCTTTTGATTATTTGAGTCAAATCTATTTGTACCTTCATGAAATGCACTCCTCTAGTTACGAGATAAGATTGCCAAGAGAAAACTTCATTGGGCCAGTGCTTCTCAAACTTTCACAAAAAATATTCTTTCTTTTATTTATTTGCAACTCAATAGGATCTTTATCTACAGTACGCGTCATTTTTTAATACGAATTGTTGCTTTTTTATTTTTATTTTAAACAAACAACTTGTCAGCACTACTTATACAGGGTGATATAATACTTCGGGTAAAAATATAATATGTCATACAGATTATAGAACAAAAATATTATTTTTAAAATTCGCAATATTAAGGCTGATAGAAAATTTGAGTATCAATAACTTGAGAATTATTGCTAATATATTAATAATTAAAGTATAATTGTAAACACTACAATAGTCAATTTAATGAATTTATTCATTATGACTGTAGTGCCGGTCTGAGGTACTAAAACTGTACACTTTAAGAATAACGTTTTTTTGAGAATCGATACATTATATAATATTAAATATTTTGCTTTTAATATAGTTATTAATTATTTTTTCCTGATGTGGCAACACAATATTCAATAATTAATAATAGTGACAGTTACAGGTGATGATAGCGATTAGTAGTGAATAATTGTTGTATTTTGTGAATTGCAATATTCAGTGTAAAATATATGGTGAATAACTCTTTTGTCATAGATTAATTGTAATCTATGTACAAATAAGGTTAGATTAGAAAACTATCATATTTTATATTAGGTTTTTTGATTATCAATCATTGTAGGTTATAAAATGTCATTCGTAAATAATTGTTATAAAATTAAAATAGGTATCTGTGTTATAATTTGCTTGGTCTTATAACCATAAAAATATGTATTTGATTGAAACTGCACAAGAACTTAGCTTATAGTGAAATTCAAATCACTCTGGCTTGTAAATTAATAAACGCAAGTTTTATTTCAGTTTGAACCACCTGGTTAATAAATTTTCTTAGATTTTGAGGAGTACTGGTGTAATAAATATAGTACCTGGAGATCGGTTACTGAGACGAGACTAAAAGACGCGTTACTTTACTTTGTTGCTGAGCCGCTGAACGAATTGTCTTTTTGAACTGGTTCTCTGCTACATTCGCTTTCTTTTTATCTTGCATGTGCAGTTCGTCATTTTATTTTATTTTTGACACAGCAAAAACAAAATCTGATGTACTACTTGAGTAATTACATAAAGAAGTTCAAAGAAAATTTAATAAAGTAAATTAATCGCAGAACTTCTTATCTGCAGCTATACGGAACTACTGAAAATATTTCTCTATATCCAAGTCTCGGCAATTAACTAAAACCAAGGCGAAAACAATCCTTTGGATTCCCAGTTCGTACAGCGTTTTACACCTCAAAACATTTTATAACAGGGTGGCGACTAACCTGGAAAACCGGGAAAAGTCAGGGAATTTTATATTTCTGGAAAAGTCAGGGAATTTTATTCCATGTCAGGGAAAAAAGTTTTTTGTTCTTTAAATTTTTTAATTTAATTTTAGAAAAATAACTACAAACTTTTATTTCAAAATGTATTTAGTTATTTTTAGATTTAGTTGGCAGAATACCCGTTATTAGATAGATAGTATACCTTTATTGGCAACAAATACCCTTTATTGCTTCTTAAGAGTGAGAACCGCCATCTATGAAAATATAACCGATGGATGTTTACTAATTGAAAGCTGTTTTGTTTTGTCTAACGTTTCTACCACGCTATGTTTTTTCTGTATGCAATATTTAAGGTTGTGTCTTTGCTTGTTTAGAAACACAAATTGATTTCGCTTTTACTATAAATTTAATAAAAAAAAAAACAATTATATTACAATATATGATATAAATGTAACCATAAATTCATAAATAAGTGAATATTCTAGAAGTCAGGGAATTTTTTTACTTAATCAGGAAAAAGTCAGGGAATTTATTAATGTTACTTGAATTGCCACCCTGTATAACATCTAGTATCAAATAATATGAAAAAATAAATTTTCTACAGTATTTTTCGGAACATCAAGATCTTTTGTTACGAGTTATCTTTGGACAGTCTACTTCAAGTGTAATATAACACAAATAAATTTAATAAATGAATATTTAAAATGATGAATGTGACAAGCCTAAATGAAATAAAAAACACATTCTCTATGATCAATTTCACACATGTGGAGACACCGAGGGTTCCAATAAATTAGATTAAACATTGACGCAGTGTATTTAATCACTGAATGCAGCAGCTCTTGGATTTGCAGAAGACACAATACAACTCGAAATTACATGACGCATACTCGTATGTGTTATGTGAATTACTCTTACTTGCGGGTCCATAGGGAAATCATATGTTCGTCACTTGCGAGATGCATTGACATTATTGTGGAGTACGTTATCATCTGGAGGGCGAACAAATACTTTGCTAGAGGGGAGCACTTGCCTCCAATCTGCGCATTTCATTTTTGTCATTGTGTTGTTTGCATATCGGACACGCATTTATTCGTTTTTCTAATTATACAGGATGTTGTTAACCTAACTTTTAGGGTATACAAAATGTTCCACGAAAAGTGTGCCATAGATGAATAATAATAATAAGTTGGAAATAAGTTTTTCCTTATCATTACATCCCTCATTCTAAAGAATGTTTAGAATATTCATTTCTACTTCTGAATCAATCTAGATATTACATTACAGTTATTTAGTTACAGTTAAAATCAAGTCTAAAATATGTATGTGACTAAAAGTTATACATTTGTTTTCATTTGTTCCAATTTTAAAATTAATTTTAGCACTAACGAAATAATAAACTGAATTGAGCTAATTGATTTAGATGCAGAATTTAATTCTTCACAACTTTTATTTGAAACATTTCCATGTAAAGTTAAAAGGAAAGCTATAGTAGTGTAAAACTTAAACTGTATGATTAAATAATAATGACACAATAATCAATTTATTCATTACACAGGATCGATAAATTGCTAGTTGTAGAATTTACAATTATAATTTATTTATATATTTATTTGTTAGAGATCTTATTCTCTGCTGGCACAGTTCTTCATCACCAGCTTCTTCACGTGAACTTTGTTCTAGGTGAAGAAGTGAGTTATACCATACTGATGAGCTCTAATAAGAGCGAAACGCGTCTATGGTTACTAACTGTGCTGGCCAGCCTCTGACGATGCCCTCATAAGGTGACTTGGAGGCAGAATTTTGTGAGACTTAGCAAAGTGTTTATTTAAAAATTTTTATTAAACCTAGTTTCACCAAGTGTATGGATGACAATTAATTTTGTCTTTGTTGTTATATAATTTATTTATTAACATATTAGAAACAACGATCAAACCAGTGGTATTAATTTCAAGTAAACTGCACTGAAGTAAACAAAATCTTTTTTTCGGTTATCAGTATTTCATTTAAAATATACTGTTAAAGTTTGATTATCAAGTTTAAAAACATCCTGTACAAAAGGAAAATTGATATTATTCTAACTCCAAATCAAAATGTGACTACATTTACTTTAAACAGTATTCATTAAAAAATATTTATTTGTTTCCCGTTGTCAAACATCTCTAAATAATAATACTTCAAATTTCGGAATAACTATTCACTATATACCAGTTTTGTTAACAGTTATTGTAATATCCAGAAGTGTGAAATAGTGAATTTTGAGTAATTAATTGTAGTTATGGTAATTTGCTGTTTCACGAAGCTTTTTAAGTAATGTTGAATCACCTGGTAATTTAACTGTCAGATGCTTAAAGGTTTTACTTCTACCGGATGCTGTTAAAAAGTGTTCTATAATTCCTGATTTTAATTAGTCTAGTAGAGTGTTTTTAAAAGAAATACGGAATTATCTAACGCCCATTTTGAAATTTAATGTTTGCATGGTCGGTGCACAGAAAAAAAAACACTATTTTAGTAATAATTATCTAAGAACACTAATTACGGTAGTGCAAGAAATAAAAAATATTTTAATTGTTAGCAACTTGTCAAGTATGCCTAAACTGTTTAAAAAAAGTAATAGAAATAGAGAAATAATTTTATAATATATAACCGCCCGACGCCATAGAAGTAAATCTTGAAACCTATTTAAAACAATTATAATTAAATATGAAATACTATTTGTTACGTAGCGACGTATAATATACAAATTTGCTATAAAATCTGCTATCAATAAACTCTTGAAACCTAAAAGACGTACAGTCATAATTCCTTGAAAAGCGACAATCTTTGAAACTTATATAAAAATAATGTGAGTATGGCTGAGTGGTTCGGATTCCACTGCAAGCTACTGTAATTGGGATAAGTTTCTACAAATAAATAAATATTCTTAATTTGAATAAAAAACAACAAAGACAAAATTAATTGTCTTTAAATGCTCACTTGGTGAAACTAGGTTTAATAGTAAAATATCAAAATAAACACTTGTCTAAGTCTCACAAAATTCAGCCTCCAAGTCACCTTATGAGGGCATCGTCAGAGGCTGGCCAGCACAGTTGGTAACCATAGACGCGTTTCGCTCTTATTAGAGCTCATCAGTATGGTATAACCTACTTCTTCACCTAGAACAAAGTTCACGTGAAGAAGCTGGTGACGAAGGACTGTGCCAGCAGAGAATAAGATCTCTAAAGAACGGTAAGATGACATGAGAAGTTCTATCGAACCAGTAATGCCATCTACCGAAAAAAGCAAAAGCTACGAAATAGCAATTTAAATAAAAAACAACAAAGACAAAATTAATTGTCTTTAAAGAGCGAAACACGTCTATGGTTACCAACTGTGCTGGCCAGCCTCTGACGATGCCCTCATAAGGTGACTTGGAGGCTGAATTTTGTGAGACTTAGACAAGTGTTTATTTTGATATTTTATTATTCTCAATTTGAATATCTTTGTGATATTGCACGAAGAACAAATACAGATGTCCGACAAAATCTCATAATAGCAAGTGTCAATTGGAAACAATTTATGTTTGCACGCAAAGAAATTACAGATAGCCCATTTATTGTACACCGTATTTTATACATTCTCTAGTACGGAGTACAGTATTTCTCTCCAGTATTGTTTACTACAGTAAAATAAATATGTAAACTTGTACGACAAATCTCTCGTTCCGTCTGACTTGCACGTTCCTAGTCGAAGAACGGGACAGAGTTATTGTGAATGTATGCCAGCGTGAGAGAGACATACTTAGAGGGTAATAAGTGCATTTCTAGTTGTCACGGTGGATTTATTGATGTACGTATCTTGCTTATATCATCCTCAACTTGTGTTTTAATAATGTATAATGTGGATTTTGTATTTATTACTTGACATGTTTAGTTAAGTGAAGTAAAGTGGAAATGTTTGTTTATTGATATATTTCAAGGAATTAACCGTATTCATTCCATATGTTTCATGTTCTCAGTCTGACATTTTAGTTATTAAGTTTAAACTGTCAAGAATTATTTAATTTCTCTGTTGGTAACTGCATGATTGTAGTCGTAATCGAAGTACTCGTGAAAAGTGATAAAAATGAATGAAAGTCGTGTGCAATACGGTACGCCACTGCCATGTTGTCTTACCCGGAGCGAATTCCGGTCTATGTCGAGGGCGCGGTCCGGGCTCATCACATCCGCTGTCATCGCACTCGCACGCTGGCAAGTTCGCGACAAGGCCGCCAGAGCGTCGTCGGAACGGCAGGACGAGCACACTGACTCGGAAGGATCATAACGGAATTGGAATTGCGTGATCAATGTCATGTACGAGGTGCAAACTCGGATATATTTTTAGATCTGCATATTTTAATCAAACTAATTAAAATTTTGATGTAATTATATTGTCGTGTTGCTGCGACACTAGAGAACATTCTCGGCTAGGTCCCGTCTCGAAATACATATACAAACTTCAATATGTATTTCATTTTATAACTTTCAGAAACATGCAGGATGTTTAAAATTTGCTGCAGAAAAAGTTATATGTTATTTAACGTACTCAAAAATAATTGCTCATTACTTGTAGCTAGGGTTGTGCCGTTGACCGGTCAATTGACCAAAAATATTTGACGGCCAAATAAAACGGTCAAAAATCTAAATGGAACCGCCACGACATCTGTTGTTCAATAGAAATAGCTACTTACTATTATTACATGAATATATCTAGTTTGGTATTCTGGGTCCTGGAGAATTTCCTTACTTTACTTTACAAATAAAATAAATACATATTATTTCATTTCATAACGTCTTTTACTTTATTTTCCCCTTTTTTTTTGAATTTGATGTGATTTTGTTTATTAGTTGTTGTTGGTTTTTCATTTTCAGTAATATTGGATGTAGTAAACAGTACTATATAAATAAATTACAATTTTAATTGTGATTTTTATTAAATGTTTCTTGGTCAATTGACCGGTCAAATAGTCGGTCAATTGACCGAAAAATATTTGACTGGTCAAATGCACAACCCTACTTTTGTAGCAAACATTTGTCGTGCCACTGGACTGATACGTTACAGTAATAAACAAAATTTAGTAAACATTAAAATGAAATTAATTGCATTGGAGTTGTGTAACAGTTCTTTCAATACATCAAATAATATAAACACTTAATTTTATTTTTTTTTGCAATAATTATGAAACATCCTGTATAATAATTTCATTTGAAAATAAATACCTATGATGCCACATCATTTAAACAAGTTTTTGTCAGTAGCTATAGAGTTTATTTTTAATTTATTTACTTCATACAATGAAATTACTATAAAATTTAATGTTGAAAAGTCGAGACTTTTGTGTAGATTCGAAACAATTGAGACTGATACTCTGGAATAACTGATTCATAAAAAAAGAAAAGGATTATTTTATTATTAATAACTAAAGTTAATTTATATTATGACAGAAAAATTCTGATGACGCCTGGATTCGAACCAGGGACCTTCCGCATACCGGGCAGAGATGCTAACCGCTACACCACGTCACCTGTGTTCGAAATATGGCATCAACTGAATTTTTCTGTCACAGTGTCTAAGCGTAGCTTCGTTCCGAGAGACTCCTATATAGGCACGGAACGAAGCTACGCTTAGACACTGTGACAGAAAAATTCAGTTGATGCCATATTTCGAACACAGGTGACGTGGTGTAGCGGTTAGCATCTCTGCCCGGTATGCGGAAGGTCCCTGGTTCGAATCCAGGCGTCATCAGAATTTTTCTGTCATAATATAAATTAACTTTAGTCAAAAACTACAGGTATGATTACCTTTAATAATCACACAACTTAATAATATTATTATTAATACTTTCAAACAGCATGGGGGAAACGAGATGGTTTAGTAAATTATTATTATTTAAAATAATCGACAAAATTAATATTTGCATTTATAATATTTTGTTTCGCTTAAAAGGATTAACTAAATTAGTTTATTGATACTAAATCGAAATATCGTTTGAAAACAAATATGTTCGATTTTAAGGATTAAAAGTAACTTAAACCTAATTGAAGTTAATTTTTTTTGGCCATAATATCGATTGTTTCAGTAATATAATAATGTATCGCTTCGTATTTATTATTTAATGATATTGACGTTTGAAGGGTGAATCTATTACTATATTACAATACGGATTTCGCTATAATTGGGATTAAGTACAAAGTAATAAATAATAATAGTATTACGAGTAGATAATAGTAAAATCAATTGTATTTTTCCTTAAATATTAAAAATATAAAATGATTGTATTATTATATCGTATCAAATAATTCAGATCCACTTTATCCGTTATTAGAATTTATTTATGTATTCGTTTCCAAAAATAGAAATAAAATATAGATAATTATCATGTTTTCATGTTCACATTTCCAATTCCAGATAATAAATTAATTTTTAATAAATGACATAATGTTTGATAATCATCCATATTCAAATAGAGTACATGACAGTAGAGAACGATAACATTTCAACTGTAGTTGCACTTATAATCTGAAAATAGCGGGTGTGTATAATTATTTGTATATTTTTCAAAAAGTCATGGTTTAAAGTTGTTCCTGCTGTAGAATTTAACAAAAATGTTAATTTTAATTAGAAAAATGCTTGAAATAATATGTGGAAATAAATGAATAAATATTGAATAAAAATGAAATCATTGGTTGTTGTCAAATTCAAGGTGATGATGAATAAACCTTTGACTTTTGTTTGTTATATAATAATAGTGTATAATGATTCATATCTGCAATAAATTTCAAGGTAAAATTTGATGTTTTTTTTAAATCGATAATCAAGCACAAATCACAATTTGTTTTAGAAAAACATTTTATATATGACATTAATTGCCGGATGTGAATTAAAAAATGTTTAAAACAGAAACATGAAAGGAAAAATTTATAACATAGAATTTAAAATTTCCAATTATACATGTTGCACATACATATATCAACATTTTATAAATACACAAATAAATGTTATGAATGCCAAACAAATTACAAATAAAAAATGAAATATTTATTATTATCAATTAGTTACCTAAATATTTGAAACGCATTTGTTTTCGCTTTGTAATTACAATGAATATTTTCTGGTACCAAACGTTTGTAAATAATATTAAAGGAAAAAGCGTGAAATAAAAGTAGAAGAAAGAACGTTTTGCGAGCGTTGCCCTAAACGTATTAAAATAACAAACAACAAAACAGTGTTCATGTTACTTTCTCCTCGCTAAAAATGGGTAAATTCCTGGTCCTTGCTCCTGCAGCTCGGCAGCAGGATTTTACAATACGTCTCAGTATCGATCCGTTCGGGCGCCGGGTTTCACACTCCGAATACCGGGCCGAGCCACAGGACCAGCAGCCACTGATCCTGCAACAGACCTGCATCGTGCAGGAACGCCACGACTCCTGCACTCTTGTGCTGACGTGTACTTGATGACTTGATCATAAACTTATTAATAATTTGATTAGGGTGTGTTTGATGTCGGTACGTGGTGAATTCTTGTTCGTTTTGTGATACTTGCAATTTACTTCGTTATAGAGGATGGTTACTTCACTGTAATTTACCTATTTATTTACGGCTTTTGCACTCTTGTAAGACCAACAATTTATTAACTTATTTTATATTTACCAATATTCAAACGACAAAAATGCTTCAAATGATATGAGCTACTCTGTACAGAAACTTAATCTCAATTAATCACTTCACCGTACTACCATTCGAAGCATTTTATTCTAATATAATTCAAGAAGGTTTGAGAACCGTATAGATGTAGCTGATTTTTAAACATTATGATTCATTCAATTATTTATTCTTATCAAAATCATTACTTAAAATGATTCAAGGTTATTTGGCAGTGCCAAGTCTCTCTTCCATTTGTATAAAAAACATCTGGTATAACACGTGAGTAAATTGTCATTTTTTGCCTCAAGGATTCAATCTCCGCTCACGACAAATAATGACGAACTTTATTCCCTTGTTATATAAACTACTGTTATTGGTTGAATTTTCAAATGTGATTCAGGAACGTTTGACCACATGTACTTATATAATTGCCAAGTTCTTTAATTTCTAAATGGCAATTAAATTTTATAATCAATGAAAATACGCAATGTAACTGTGATTTCTTTTTTCATTTAGTGCCATTTATTGTTATTAGATCAGTTACAGAATACGTCTACCGGGTGGAACATCATACCTGTGTACATAGGCGTTTAACATGAAAAAACCGTTTTTCCGTGCGCATTGCTCCCCAAATTATTTTAGCCAAAAATGCTTCAAATAAATGTTGTAGAGCATAAAATTCTGCATCTAAATCAATAAACAGAATAACATTTACATGCGTTGTAACGACAGAAATTAAATATCTATCTATTTTTGTTTCACTTTCATGGCTATTTGATATTTTCAACGTAATTTTTAATATTTTTTTATTTAATTTCTGTCGTTATAACGCATGTAAATGTAATTCTGTTTATTGATTTAGATGCAGAATTTTATGCTTTACAACATTTATTTGAAGCATTTTTGGCTCAAATAATTTGGGGAGCAATGCGCACAGAAAAACTGTTTTTTCATGTTAATCGCCTATGTACACAGGTATGATGTTCCACCCGATATAAGTTTAAGGATGTAAAATCTTCGGGGAAAAGTAGCTTAAACTGAAGGATAATAATAATAATTAACGTTGACCGAGAATGCATATTGTAATAGAATGAAAATGACCATACTCCTGTGTCGAGTGACCAGTGGCAATATTAGCTTGGTACAGGAGCTGTCTCTCAAATTAAGTGCATTCCAGGCCAACCAGTAGCCAGCCTTAATCGCTTTAACGAACTCAATCATGTTGTGTTATAGATCGCCTGACTGAACCAATACACGTAATAATTCATACTAATTTAAATTGTCCAAATAATACCCACGGTCCAAATAAACCGAATTATCTTCCCTTAATAAACGCTGAAAAATGCACGAGGTTTCCAATGTGCTTTCAACTTCAATAAATAAATTAGTGCCTACGCGTTGAGCACCGCACTACATGTACTACAACAGACTGGCAGCCCACTATCAATATTTAAATATAGATGTTAGTGCAGCCCAAACCAGATAAGATGAGGCTAGATGCAATATAGATTATTTATATTATGTATTTTTGTTAAATCAGCAATACTCAATTATTTTCACCATAACTTGACTAGTACATTGTGCAACTAGTTGGAAAAGTGATATATTCCCAGACGAGGAAAAACGTACTTTCTTCTCACATATTAGGGAAGAAAAATGTTACTTTCTGGTATTGTTGTTAACTCTTGTTGTCGTACAAAAATATTGTATGCATCTCGAGCGGCTTTCTGCTCTAGATACACAATAGTTATTTGTATCACTAGTCCAGAAACTGCTATTTTGCGAGTGCGAGTATATTTTGAAAGGACGAGCCGCAGGCTAGGCCTTTAAATACGAGCACTCGCAAAATAGTTTCTGGACGTGTGATACACAAGATTTTTCGCGCCGACGTTTTTGTAAATTTAATAAAAATGTTTAATTTATTACTCACATTCTAAATGTCAGGGAATTTTTTTATGTTGGTATTATCTAATTGTCAGAACTGTACTTTTAATTTTAATTAATTATTTATTGTTCATCAATTTACATCTTCAATAAGTTTAATTACACTGTACACTTTATTTAATAAACATAAAACATAATTCATTTCTTTGTCTATTTCACGACTTGTCATTCCAGTATTATAACCTAAAAAATCTACATATTTTATTTGGATTTTACATTCAATTATAATTACTTACAATTTTGTTTAAAATATATGTATAAATATTCTGTTTTCTTGTATTGAAAATACTCAACTATGAATATTTTATCATAATATGTTTACCCCAATGCAATATTTTGACATTTCGTACGTTCAGGAGTTCGCTATACTAGTGATGCCAACTTATAACCATAAAAAGTCACTAATTTTTGCCGGCCTTGTTATGTAATACTGCTAATGCCGGACGGTGGCGCGAAAACAGCTATTTTATGTTGTTAAACGTTTCTACATGATTATTAGTCGATGTAAATTAGATCATAAAGTAAGTATAAGCATCTGAAAATGTAGGAAAATTCATTCGAAATCACTTCATAGCCTAGTTGCCAACATGTCACAGCTAATTAGCAATTACAATCGTTATTATCACGATTCGGTTCATTGCACATCGCGAAAACTGTATCTCCAGTTTTCCGTATTAGCAGCCAGCGACACCCCCCGACAACTAAGTAGCTAACGCATGACTGAATGCACAAACAGACGCACAGCGTCGGGGCCCCAAGCGCCAAGGGCATCGACGCCTAGAGTGTTTATAGTTTGAATACGCCTTATTCTGAATTCAGTGCGGTTGCTTGTAAAGCAAATGATATTAAGATAGCGCGGCGATACTTAATGAGCTATACATTGTGTCCATGTGACTGCTTTAACTCGCATTTTTGTCGTTTGTCTTTCATATGTTATTTTCTGGAGAATATCATAAGTTTTATTAGTGATTTTTAATTTTTGGGTGTAGTGTTCAGTGTGCACAACATCTGTAATAAATAATTTCAACAGTTTTTTTTGTTGTTATGCTAAGCCATAATTAATCAAAAATATTAAATAAACACTTGGCAAAGTCTCACAAAATTCAGCCTCCAAGTCACCTTATGAGGGCATCATCAGAGGCTGGCCTGCACAGTAGTAACCATAGACGCGTTTCGCTCTTATTAGAGCTCATCAGTATGGTATAACTCACTTCTTCACCTAGAACAAAGTTCACGTGAAGAAGCTGGTGAGACTTTGCCAAGTGTTTATTTAATATTTTTTATTAAACCTAGTTTCTCCAAGTGTATGGATGACAATTAATTTTGTCTTTGTTGTTATTTAAATTGCCATTGCGTAGCTTTTCCTTTTTTTCGGTAGATGGCATTACTGGTTCGACAGAACTTCTCATGTCATCTTACAGTTTGTTGGAGATCTTATTCTCTGCTGGCACAGTTCTTCGTCACCAGCTTCTTCACGTGAACTTTGTTCTAGGTGAAGAAGTGAGTTATACCATACTGATGAGCTCTAATAAGAGCGAAACGCGTCTATGGTTACTACTGTGCTGGCCAGCCTCTGACGATGCCCTCATAAGGTGACTTGGAGGCTGAATTTTGTGAGACATTGCCAAGTGTTTATTTCATATTTTTTATTAAACCTAGTTTCACCAAGTGTATGGATGACAATAAATTTTGTCTTTGTTGTTAAGTCATAATTCTCTGACACCCGTCTTAATTTAATTTAATTAAGTTACTTGCTGCGTTTTGGATGGCCAAACTGTAACAAGTCAATTAGAACAGCTGATCAATTAAGATCTTTTGCAGAAATTGTGTTGATACAGTTGACTCAGTCAATTCTTTAAAAAAAATTAATTTCAGAATTACAGTCTAAAATTAACAGAAAAACTTGCAACATTATCTTCAACTAATGAAGATGCTATGATAGACAAAATTTTCAACGAACTTAAAAAGAGACGAACGTAGAATAATGTTATAATCTCTGGTTTACCTGATACTAAATCAAATTTCTCTGAATTCACTCAAAATGTTGGAAATATAATTAAATTTTACAATAATATGTTTCCTTTAAATAAAAATCAAATTTCTATGAATCAACACGGTTTCGTGCAAAAGAGAACTACACTTACAAATTTGTCTTCTTTCGGTCATTTTCTATCTTCTATACTCGACTCTAATGGCCAGATTGATGTGATTTTTGTAAGGCTTCGATAACATTATTCTTCATAAACTTCAAACTTATTCCTTTTCTTCAAATCTTATAACTTTTAACTTCTTATCATTTTATTCTTTCTTTATTACCTATCAAGGTCAAGTGTCCTCTTATTCTTCTCCTTCTAGTGTGCCCCAAGGTTCAAACTTGGCGCCCTTGTTATTCTTAATTTTCATTAATGATGACACGAATTCTTTGAATTGTAATAAATTAATTTTTCTTGATGACTTAAATTTATTTCATATTATCTCTTCGATTGAGGAAAGATTGCTAGTAATTACAAGATGATATTAATGGTGCTTAAGTAAAAAATACATTTATACTACTTATATGACTATACCCTTTTTAACACCACTTTATCAAGATTGAAGAAATAATGGACTTGGGAATAAAATTTGATACAAATTTGGACAGACCTACACCATTTTTTTAATGTTTCTTTTTAATTTAATTCATTATAATATAGATGATCCTTTATTATTATCATATATTTGCTTTCATAGACCTAATTGTAACACACGCACCTAATATTCACTTTATCTACCTCACTCACGAACATATGGGGTAGGTTGCTCAGTGGTATCGAGTCGGCCTGTGGATCTTGAGAACCCTGATTCGATCCCCACAGCCGACAAACAATTTTCACCAATTTAAAAAATCTACCCCGGTGGCTCCTCCACCACTAATATCTGTGGAGGCCGTGATTTGACGGCTGGTAACCGCACTTCACGCGAAAAAATATATCACTTACCGAGATCTGCGTAAGCAGAGTGCCACACCCAGTGATGGGTAAAAGGCGTGATGATATATTTATTTATTTTATTTACTCACGAACATATGGGGTAGGTGGCTCAGTGGTATCGAGTCGGCCTGTGGATCTTGAGAACCCTGGTTCGATCCCCACAGCCGACAAACAATTTTCACCAATTTAAAAAATCTACCCCGGTGGCTCCTCCTCCACTAATATCTTTGGAGGCCGTGATTTGACGGCTGGTAACCGCACTTCACGCGAAAAAATATATCACTTACCGAGATCTGCGTAAGCAGAGTGCCACACCCAGTGATGGGTAAAAGGCGTGATGATATATTTATTTATTTTATTTACTCACGAACATATGGGGTAGGTGGCTCAGTGGTATCGAGTCGGCCTGTGGATCTTGAGAACCTTGGTTCGATCCCCACAGCCGACAAACAATTTTCACCAATTTAAAAAATCTACCCCGGTGGCTCCTCCTCCACTAATATCTTTGGAGGCCGTGATTTGACGGCTGGTAACCGCACTTCACGCGAAAAAATATATCACTTACCGAGATTTGCGTAAGCAGAGTGCCACACCCAGTGATGGGTAAAAGGCGTGATGATATATTTATTTATTTTATTTACTCACGAACATATGGGGTAGGTGGCTCAGTGGTATCGAGTCGGCCTGTGGATCTTGAGAACCTTGGTTCGATCCCCACAGCCGACAAACAATTGTCACCAATTTAAAAAATCTACCCCTGTGGCTCCTCCACCACTGATATCTGTGGAGGCCGTGATTTGACGGCTGGTAACCGCACTTCACGCGAAAAAAAATATATCACTTACCGAGATCTGCGTAGGCAGAGTGCCACACCCAGTGATGGGTAAAAGGCGTGATGATATATTTATTTATTTTATTTACTCGCGAACACATTCGTTGCTTAAATCATCAATATATAGTGCATATAATTTTTATAATATGTGTACCTATCAAGATATATTAGACATTTTTGATAATAATTTGAAATGTAAATTGTAAGTTGCAAATAAAGCCTCGGGAAGAATGAAAAAATAAAATGCGAAATTTTCACCCTCACCTCTAATTTTGAATGCGGTCTCTGCATAAATGTGACTGATATGACTTGAAATGTGTGAATAGTTCTGAATATTTGACTGACGAAGCATTAAAAACCTTCTGGCAGTCAGAATACTCGTATAATTACATTTTAGAACAAAATGTATATACGCAGTTAAAAAGTTAAATATGTTTACTGAATCGAAATACACTTTGGCTAATGTTGAATTTTAATTAATTAATTAATAGGGATTAGTGATAAAGCGTTGTATCCAAAAGTTAACAAACATATTGTAGAGCAGTGAGCTAAAAAAAACAAAGCTTACGAAAAAATTTTACGTTGTCGAATAATAAGTGAAAAATAGAAATGAAATTCGCAGCTATTGCGGATTTGGAATCTGCTTGTAAATTTGTTTAACCTCCGTACAGTTATCCCGTTAATAACCGAATAATTACCGCGAGTTGTTATTAAAAGCCAGTAAAAACATTTTCGTTTAGGAATTCATAAATATTCTAAATATCCTACGAGTGCGACATTTACAAAATGTCTCATGTGGTTCCAGAGAACTAATAATAAAAAAACACCCCGCATAAAAAATAAATGTAGCGGTACCAAGAGATCCATTTAACATTGATATTTCACTCTCTCTCCCTAGTTCGGTCCTGCATGCTGTTATTACACACTGACGTTATGGCTTGAAATTATCCCGGTGAAGTTAAGATCCCAACGAAACTTAAAATACTCGAGATGAATAAATTTGTTCTGTGCGCAACTTCGTACCATGGAGAAACTCTTTGATAAATGCGACTAATATTTATTTAACGGCGATGTTATTCAATTTTGTGTTTCATATTAGACGGGGCTGTTTTTATGAATCACATAAATCATTAGTTTGTGTACATGATGAAACATATATTTTTTCTTTTATGTGTCTGGCGAAGGAATATATTGCCTATACAATCTATTGTACATTAGATAAAATTATTTACTTCTCTTGGTGTATTAAAATGTCAATTTATGGCTATATGTCGTATATAACACGAAATATAGACTTATAGATTCGATAGCATGGATATAAAGTACATATTTTAATACTTGGCGAAAAAGTGAAGGGTATCTATTATATTAAATACTGATAATTTAGTTTTTTCATTCGCAAAATTCTTGAAGTGTACATTTTTAGTACTACTGGTCAACAGTACACTCATCTATCTGATATTTTATAATGAATAAATACATAATTTCATTATTAAAAATGGTTATTTAAGATGAACCATCTTCATCATCTTCAGGGTCAGCTGTCAGCTGACATATTTGGCATCTGGCATGTCGAATGTAAGATTGATGAAATTAAGGAATAAATGGATGGATATGATTGAAACTTATATGAAAGAAAATATGAATATGAATTAATTGCAGAATGAAACTAAAGAATGTTTCATCTGATGGAATATATCGTGGATGTTGTGTATGTATATTTGCAATAATTGTTTAGTTGTGATTAAAAAAGTGAAGGAAATTTCGCAGCACCCTATAGAATATAAGGTACCCTTCATGCTTGCTGTGCATAGCTACACAGCAAAGGCACCTCGAACTAAATGATAAATGGAGGTCGAGAAAGATGAGCCATCCCCTGTCGCCCCTCGCTTTCCTTCGCCCATGGCACTCGACCCGACTAGCGAAACTACATTAATAACCAAGAAATGTTACTGCATGAAAACGAATAACGGTCTTGGCGGAAATGAAATTCCGTCGCCCACAAATTTTAAATAATTTCGTAGCGAGTTCAACCACCACCCGTTCAGGGGTAGATGCATACACATACATATACGCACGCACGCACGCACGCACGTTGGTCAGATGTTCACGGCACTCTGATGATGGCTTCTGTTTGAACATGCTAATTTACTTGTTTGGAATGTCGTAATTGAGTTTGTTACCCCTTGATTCTGGAATGAAAGCTTGCTTGCTTCATACGTTATGCAAGAATACATTCTTTAAAGGATGGACATGATAAACCTGACAAATAACATTTATTCATTATAGATATAGCTAATGATTTCGCGGGACGAGACAGTCTCGTATCGAAAGAATTGTCCTCTTCTCGTTTCCTATAAACTACAGTGATTGGGATTAAGTTCCTGTTATTCTGAATAGCAAATAAATAAATTATCTTTTCCGCGGGCGTACATATTCCTAAATTATTTTCAAAAGAAATGCTTTAGGACGATATACGCAAAGTTTTGTTGACATCATTAATAAGTAGTTTTAAAATGGTATGAATCTATTTTTGTCATTTCCATAGCAACGTATTTCGTTGGTCCAGAGTAGCAATGAATATGGTTTTTCATTTATTTACGTAATTTTACCCAACCCTGGGCTAACAGTTCTCGGATGGCAATAAATTCTGGGTAACCTAAAATGAGAACAAAAAAATTAAATAAAATTTAGCGTGGTCTGCAGAAAAAAGAGTAATGACCAATTTGTCTTGTAAAATTGTGTTTATTTCCTGCACAAAGGAAACAATTAAAAATATTTATTCCAATATTTGTTTGAATTACGACAGCTACAAAAATATAACGCTAATATAGTTAATGGCGTTCTGTGGTAGGTAATAAAAATAAATTAATGTAATTTTGTTTTATCGAAACCCTATATGTCATTATACCGTCTTCCGCAATTATCTCCTGAATAAGTTTTATGTATTAAAGACCTTATATTGAATTTTTAATTATATGCAAGTAGTTATTTTCAGTAAATTATATTGAAAAATATATAAGCGATCCTTTTGAACTCATAATGAGCATGAAAATAAGTTTTGAAAAATATCTTTTTATCAAAAGACTCCGCGGAAATTGAACCAGCAAAGAAAAACTAAAATATCGTTTCTTCTGCGCAAGCCATTAAATGAAAACATAACCAAACTTATCTTTTTGAAATTTTAACGAATTCAGTTAAACTAATTAGTCTGTCTTACAGTGTCAAATAAAATTGTATACTATTTTCAGAATAACTTGACAACGATATCATTAAAAATGTACTGTCAAGAAATGTTAGTGATAGTTTCGTCAAGTGCCAATATCTGATCAAATCAGAATGATATCTAAAAGTGAAATAAAAGTTTAGTAGAATTGTATTACATATTGTTTATGCCCCATTAAACTTCTCTCGAAATTGGAAATTGAAACTAGCCTTAGACCATTCGTCACCATTGGCGGAGACAGCATTTGCACAAAAGGACATATACATTCGTATTTTTTTATACAGCGTGATTGATTTTTCATTGTCCGACTTATATCGCTGAAATATTAAAGATACAAGAAAAAATTAAATTATGACTTGTCTAACAGAATCTGATCTATAAAATATTTAAATATTTATCCGGAAAATTAGTAGGCCATGAAGAAAAACAGTTCCGGCAGATATAAGCTGAACAATATTAAGTCAGCGAAATTTGAGCATTAGAAAATGATTATTATTTTCAACAGGAATATCAATAAAAATAGATTTTTGATAATTTATACAAATAATTTTGCCCCTTTTAAAATTGTAGTTATCTACGTTTATGCGTTGCCTAACGTAAACGAGATTCAAACCAGGTTTAGCGATCTATGGTGACCGGTAAAACTTTCACATCCAATCGGAAACTAGTTCCAGACCAATAATAAAACTTATCAGGTTTTTATGTGACAAACAATTATTTTCATGGTTGGTGGATATGCAAATTTTATTTCATCAAAGGTAAATAAAACTTAGCACAGCAAAAAATAAAGCTCGTTGTGTTTGTGCGTTGGGTCACTACTTTCAAATATTTTTTTGTTGAAAAAGTTTTTTTGTAGTACTGTTTTTCTTTATCTAAATTTAGAATATTAAAATAATGCAAATGTAATAGCATACATATATGTTAAACGAAAGGTATTCCAGATATTTTAATTATATTATATTATACTATAAACTCGCAAATATATATGCACAATTATATTGTTAAACAAAGTGAATATATTACTGAAATATGCAAGTTTATTACGTTAAACGTATTGCAAAATGTTGTTGCAAAGTTTAAATTCCATGGAGGCGCATTAAAATCAAATATATATCATCACGCTATTTTATCTATTTGTAAGTGTGACACTAAACCACTTTGCAGAACAGGAACTTCATTCGAATTACAGTAACTTATAGTGAACTATTTGAAAAGGACAAATATTGCCTGGTTATATCTAAAAGAAATGATGGTTGTATGTGAGTAGCTTTAAAATAAAGTAATAGATTGCGTTCTTAGAGAAGCACAAAAAAGTACTCGCAAAAATGTTAGAATTCCGAGTAAATATGTTTTGATTACCAACGACAACAGCAAGACTCGGCAGAGAACCCAAGTAAGATTTTTCACGTCATATTGCACGTAAGGGCATCCGAGTCAGGAAAGCAGTCTCTTCTGTGTTGTCGGATATAAATCAGGCTTAAAACCACTAGTCATGTCTAGAGAAAGTGAATTAGATGATGTACGAAACAAAGACTCACTGTCTGATTATAAATCGTTGTCGAGGTCGAGTCAAGGAAACCAGAGCTCTAGCCTAAACGGAGCAGCACTCCACCACTAGATGGTGCTGATGCTGGTGCCGTAAAGACAACTCACAATGGTGTCACGTGACAAATAACCGGTTCGCGGTGCCGTGGTCCGGTTCATCACCGCCCTGAATCCAGAAATGATACCATATTACCGCTCCCGGAATTCGCAAATGGCCGAGAGGAAATATAGCTAAATATAGCTCATAGTCAAACACTGTTGCGCAAAATGTTACTGAAAATTCAATACTTCTTAAGTATTTGAAAAATTAAGTGACTGGTTTAAAACGTATTTCAATATCTTTATTAGTTTTCGAGATATCCGTGATATAGAATCATATTTTTAAATATTCTATATTTGAACTGGTCCAACAAAAAATGAACATGTGCATGCTTACATGTCAATATCTTTTAAAAGAAACGTTCCAAGAAAGTTGTTAAATGAAATACAATAATTGCTTTGTTGCTATACGTATAAACATAACGGTAGACGATCTAGAAATAGATGCAGATGATTCATAAAGGAATACACCAAATTTCAGGATAAATCTAATGAATATTTCGAGGGTACTTACAACCCCATTTCATGAAACAAAGCGTGAAATTATGTACATGTACCTTCCAAAATCCGCTAATACTTCAAATAACTAACTATTCTCAATTTTCCCCTTTACCAAAATCTAAATCTTCATCATACGAGTATTATCCTACTGACTGTCTGAATACATCAATCGCGTATTATTTCAAGCAATTATACCTCGACAAATATGGCATTACACTAGACAAGCACATCATCTCTCACACAGCCATGGCAATTACGCACGCATCTGCGTGTATGTTGTGCGTATCTAGAACACCGACAGGTATACATCAGGGGCTGACATAGCCTCTTAGATGTTGCCAGGAGGGAGATATCGCCTGCAGGAAGTCTTTGCAGAACACCTCCTTGAGAAGGAATGTGTGATTAAGGAGAATTTGTGGGGGATAGTGTTTTTCATATCTAATGATGGGAAAATGTATTATCTTGTGTACAACTACAATAGAATGTTTTAAAATTATTGTAAAAAATTTAAGGGTATATATTATTTGATGTACTGATTACAAACATAGGTGACAGTAAAGCATAAAAATTAATCAACTTTAAATTTTATTTTATTGAAGTTGTGCAACAGTTCTTTCAATGTTTAATGAACAAACATACTTTCTTCAATTGGCGTAGAATTTTTTCTTTTTTCAACCTTTATTCATTAGATTCATCGTGCAATTACAATTTACAGCCAATCGTAGCAAAGTGTATAAAACAGGAGTAAAACTTAGGTTTATTAATTAACAAGCAAAATATCGTGTATTCAAATCTCGCTGACTTCAAGTATACTATAAGCTACTGTCATTGGGATTAAGTAACAGATAAATAAATAAATTAATCTTCGACGAATAACTCCTTCCATATAAGCTTGTCTCATTTTGTTGTTGACGCAACAGTCCCTCCATCACTTCTAGCAAAATACTACGTGATCTCATGTTTATCATACATCAAAATTTTGTGGTTTTTTTCAGCAATAAATGCGTATATTAAGTGAGGAAACCTATATGTTGTTCCTACAGTGAATGGTAGTTCGTTTCCTTTTGCTTTCTTTGCAAGTTCTTGTGTTGTTATTCCACAAATACTTGCACGTCGTTGACGGCTGCGGCTGCTGTTGTAGTCTTGTATCGAGCGACCCGGGTCCCTGGTCCCAAGTCCCTGGTCCCTGTGAACTGCTCAACTCGTGTTTATTCCATTGGGAATTCGTCCAGTTGGTTTTACACAAGATTTTCCTAGAATACCTTACAAATAATACTTGAAAAAGAATATTGCTCAAATGAAATAAGTCAATGGGGGAGACAATCAGCCACACTTTAAAAAAGAATAAATCTTTGATTTTAAATCGTATTTAAGAGTTAAAAGATCTGGATCTTTTGGCATTTTTTATATCAAACATTTTTATGGATTCATCAAACAAATATCTGTAAAGTTAAAATGAACTTCATGATGATCCGATTGTGAATATCGACTTCAATTATTTTATAGAAACGTTTGACAACAGAAAATATACAGGGAGGTTAAGATTTTGATGTACTATTTCTCAGTCAAAAATAATTTCCAAAATTCGTCTTTCTGGTTGACGCTACAAACAATCATTTACGTGATGTTTTATAATGAATAAATGGTCTATTATAGTATTTATAATTATGGTTTAATTATTAGTTTCTAAGAAATAACTATAAATCTAATAGTACTAAAATGCTAAAGTAAGGTTATCCACCTTGAATATTGCGAATTTTGGAAAAAAATTCTTTTGAGTATATTTATTTATGCTTCTTTGTATAACAGGAACTTAATTCCAAATATAGTATAGAGTCCGGATTCACCGAGTCGCAATCTGGTAGTTCATATAATTTTAGCTTGAATGGGTTTAGCATTGTATAATACTACCGATACTACAATTAAAATGTATATACCGTAAAAGTTTTTTATACTTTTGAACTGCCTGTATATGTTCAAAATAAAAGTGACTTCATATGCAGTAGATTCCGAATAATAAGTATTTCCATTTGCAAGAGAAACTTTGCGTTAAGCTAATTGAAATCCGCAAAAGGAAAACAGTCTAATCCGTGTAAAATTGAGCTCATGTATTTTAGTAGCATTAAAATCTAACTAGAAACTAGAACGAATTCCATTGGACGAAACAGCACAACAGCCGTAGCGCCATCCCACCCTGTCAAAACGAACGCCTTGCATTTTATAGTCTCGCGCGCTGTTTTACCCCAGTAACAGTTAAGCATCGCGAACTAAGTTTAACCGGGCGGTGGTCACTGCACTTCATAGCATTCCACCAACAACCAGAATCCCGGAGTTCGCAATCCTTCCCTAACTCACAACAGTACTTTCTTCATCGCCAAGTGCACGCAAGACGTTTAGGAATCTCCTCGAGCTGGTATTATTGGCCGTTACGTTACAGGGAAGTTGCCGTAAGTTAGAAATGAAGCAAGGAACCTTTCTTTTTATGTTTGCCACCGGGCGATTTTCGTTCTTTTATGTCGAACTGTTTATTTTATTATGCTGATTATTGGTCGTGTTTGGACCAGAACAGGATGAAATATAGACTGGGCGATATTTGCAAGCTGCACTTCTTAACTTGTTTTTTTTTAATACTTCGTTGTTTGTGATTTGTGATTTGCCGTGACGTTGTTTACTGAATATGAAGATTTATTTATGAGCCAAGCAAGAAATACATTACTTGATTCGGATTCTGTTTTATTTGGAGCTACAAATCAAATTTCATTTGCTGTTCACTCATATATGACACACTTTTAGTACTAAAATTATTTGACATAAATCATTTTCTTCCTCACTGCATTTTCGGCAATTTATCTACGACATAGCATACTACAGTTTTTTTTAAATCTTGATAAAATGCATCACTTGCATCTACCAAACAAGAGTTCGTATGTTCAAACCCCGTTACTTCAACTTCTACTTTTATCACAAAGAAGAAATCAAATTGAATTATAAATAGAAACAGGAATTAAATCAAATAAGTTGGTTAAAAGTTACGACCGGAGTTCATAGATTACAATACCAGTTAAAAAAATCAGAGTAGTTCAGATTCCATTATAAACTGTAGGGCTCTCGATCCTGTCATTGGAATTAAATTCCTGTAGTGTACAACATTGTATTGTAGATGTAGATATTATTTGTTTATTGTAATGTATGAACAAAATTATTAGACCTCTATTTATTTTTGATTTATTTATGATGTCACCGAGCTGCAGTGTGCTAGGTATATTTTTAGCTTGAATGAGATTCGAACACTGGATCTTGGGTTTTTTCATGAGAAGACGTGTCATTGTTATTATATAAATATAATTTTTATGCTTAAAATTTATATGCGATTTTTTTTAAAGCCGTAGGATGAGAGTTTTAATAAATGTATATAGTTGTAGAAGATATTAATACAACATAAAATAATGATTTTAGCAGTTAAATAGTTTATAATTGTTGTAAAATATATATTGTGCTAATATTGACATTTCCGTTTTAGTTTAATACCATTGTATAAATGTTTGTCCGCAGCTACAAAGTTTAATCCCATCTAACATGAACTTGTAGCGTTTGCCTGATCCACTACATATTTTAATTAAACAAAGTTTATTACAATTTCGACAGCAAACATTTTTTACCACTTGAAACATTTAAAACCCAAAGTTTAATTTAAACCTTGTACATAAATCACTGTATCAAATTATTAAGGCTGCGAAAGTACAACGCATTTTGTAATATACGTCCTCATTCAATATTTAATTAAAAAGCTAATCATGAACTTCAAGAGTATGCTTAATTGCTTCCGTTACGGCTCTGCCTTTGCATATCTCACTAGAGAGAAAGATTATCTCCTCAGGGTCGCCTTAAGACTCTCCTAGATCCTAGGTAAATAATTTGTGACGTCTTTCTAAAACTTTCATTGTAATAAGGAACTGAAATGTATCTAGTTTCAAATGATTTTAAATATGTATTTGGTAACTTATAGAATTGGCCAAAAATAGATTTATTTCTTTTATTTGAAGCATTTTCGCATTTGATAATATCCGGTATTGAAATATTTAAATCCTGGAAATTCGGATGACCATTTAATCTAGTATCCGTTTAAAAACTGGATTCTGGATTCAACAGGAATCCAGAGGAGATCGGTACCCGACTAAAACCGGTATCCAACTTGTGCAAAAAAACTATATTGAACATAATGGTTAAGACGCCAGATCCGTATCTAGTCTAATTTTTTAAATATAGGGCAGTTAGTGAAAAATGATTAAAATGAAGTGAAATGAAAAAAAATATTTCCAGAGATTATATCTCCAAAACTAAATGAGATATGACGATGCACTCTATGATATTCAATTGATCGTGCTTCAATTAATTTATACAGCAATTTATGTTCACCATAATTTTCTCATTAAACAGTTTTTTAACAATATCTCAAAAACTGCAAGACATGCATTTGAAGATACAGTTACAAGTTACAATGTACATACGGGAAATAATTTTAGAGAAACCAGTTTGAAATTGACCTAAAATTGAAATAAAAAAATTAGCTAAAACTTTGCTAATAAGGCTTGGAGTAATGTAGTACATGGCGTATTTAATTAAAAAGCTAATTAGGCAGTTTAAGGACATATATAATGTGTAGTGTCAAATAGGTTGAGTGAGCAATAAGAATAAATGAACGAACGTATGTTCCATGCAACAATCGCAGTGAGGGGTTGCGCACGCGAGCGCACGGGGAAATGGTAATATTTCCGAAACTGCAAATCTAATTTAAAATGTGCGTGAATTCGAGCACAATGCGTGTTTATTGCTATTAGCGAGCCAGCGAGCTCGAGAACAGAACACCGAGAACTGGTCGAGAATATATGGAGTTAGCGGTCACGAATGTATATATTAATGTTCTAAATAGGTAAACGTGAAACGTACGAGAACAGGCGAAAGGGCGTTATTTCCACCGCTAACTAGATTCTAAATAGTTTACGCGCTATGCGAATACACCTGCTACTTTTCTACCTGTATAATCATTATTTTACAATCATTTTTTCACAACGAGCCTTATTCTTTCATTCTGATCAAATCTCTTCATTTTCAATCATTTCATTTTTTTTACTACTCTACACAACAGGAACTGAATCTTAATTATAGTAGTTAATTATATATCATATGTGCTCTCCCTCAGTAAGCAACAATTTCTCATGGCAATCTGTAAAAAGGTACAAATTGTCAATTTGATTTTCCATCTATTTCTATCTATGAACACTAATTTGGCCTAAAAAATGCAATATTTAATTCTAATCATATTTTATGTGAAAACCTCATTGTTGGAAAGTATAGTTACAATGTTCATCACAAAGAAAATGTAGCAAGCACGTACGAGTACCTCAGAAGCAAGTTTAGTTAGAAATGCGGAGATCAAACCGCTTTGCATTCCAGTGAACGGAAAAGTGCACTATTATATTCAATTATCTCGATAAAAATATCCGTTCTACACAGTCGGCATAATGGAAGCTCTATTTAAACTAGAATGCCTTTAGTCGGTGGAAAGAATCCGAATTCCAAAAATATCCAGATCCGCAAATCATTATAAAATCATGCTCAAATATTCACCACATCTCTGGCGTCTAAATTTTCTCGCTTGAAGCCATTCTGTCCTTGCTTCTTGTTCCTTCCTTCGTGCTTTGGGTGCACGTCGTAGCCAATGTGGCTCCTCTCGGTAAATCTGTACGGACGACCGACTTGGACGAGATATGAATAATACAGTACAGGAAACTATTAGACGGACTAGGACCAAACGTTACCTTTGCAGTCCTCAATCCGTACAAACCGACCAGTGCCGGACCCACGAATTTTCTCCAGGGGATATTTATGTACACACACTCTAAAGGACTCGTGGATTATTACGCGACAACATATATTTTACGAGTACTTGCGACCTTCATTCTGCTATAAATATTATTCTATAATCAATGAAACGACAACTTATTTCTATCAAATATTTAGTATTTTAGCATACGTCAATCCGTAAATAGTTATCGTTCTCTAATAAAATATTATTTATTTATACTATTCTGTACAGGAACTTAATCCCAATTACAGAACATAGCCTGGACTCAACGAGCCGCAGTGTTTTAGCGGGATCTTTGGAATATCACCGTACTGCTAGACAAATATATTGTAATAGTTTATATTTATTTTCTGTTAAAAATTAATATACTGAATCTCTCTTCCGAAGCAGATGTTAGGGGAGAAGTAATTTTAATAGGATAAAAATTATTTGTCCGATGTGAAAATGCAACTGAGTAACCTACACTGTTAAATTAAATTTTAGAGAGGAAAATTGAGATATCGCCAGGATTCAAATCTTATGTTATTCCAATTTGTCTATCTATTTTTGTTATGTATCAATGGCAGCCTCGATCGTATGATTCCTTCATATACTTAAAGACTTGACAGGGTTCGTTATCTATTTATTTGTTAGAAGTTTGCACAACTTATTCCAATTACAGTAGCAATTGTGAAATTCAAACAAGTGTGGCTGTAAAGTTCAAGTCAACAATTGCTCGTAGTGATGAAAATATCAGTCCCTTAATGGGTATAAATCATCTCTGGTGCTCCGGTCCTGGAAGTGCAGTAATCGGAAAGGATAGACAACGGCCTCTGCCGTGTAAAAACCGGTGAACCAACCAACCGGACTCATCTCAAGTCTGTGAAGTCTGAAGATCATATTTCACTCCGCGTCCAATGCTGTTCGCATACAAATTGGACTTGAAGTCGGCCCAGGTGAACATCAAGCCATTCCACATTGAGGTTTCTGCTTCTTCGTGTTCTTCTTGTCAGCATGTGTGTGGTATAGCCTATAGGCTATAGCCAGTTATCGTACACAACTGCGCTGAATATTCTTGTTAATGAATTTATTTTTTGGTTCTGACGTTTATGAAATTTTATTCTCGTTTTATTACCTGGTAAAACTTTCGTGGGCTATTATGTTTCAATGGATGTATGCAAATTGTGATTTACATATCTTACACTGAGATTTGCCTTTATTTACGATTGTTTATTAAGATTTATTGCTAATATTAGCAGAATTTTATTGCCGAAGTTCGCGCGGTCAAATATCACTGATTAATAAAATTAGTTTTTACAAGCCAATGATTTTGAATTTATTTAAGCTTTACAAAGTCCGGAGTTACCTATTATTAGTTTGCTTTAACGCTAAGCAAATCACCGTACTACCGGACAAATGTCTATGGCGTATTTTTGTAAAAAAATTGTAGAAAATATGAATTAAATATGTAAAGCACATAGTGATAGGTACAATTCGGTCTCACTGCACATTGGCAGATATAAAGCACCCATTACCCAGTATCCAGAACTTATACTTAGGTTCATACTTGGAAACTTACACCCACGCCTGCTGCTAACTTAACAAAATTTCGATTCTGTTTTATATCTTAACATACCATTAAAGTTTCGCCGTCAAAGTTTAGCGTTTAAATTTTGTTGGAAGTTATCGTGAACTTTACTACAGCGGTATAGGAAGGATGAATGTTGCTTTATCCTGAAAAAAGATTATTTTGTAGTTTTACACCTCGTATTTTATCATATTTCAATTAACTAAAAGCCAATGATAACAGTCGGAATACCTTTCATAGCAAAATTTGGATGTAGTAACTTTAGTTTTATGTATAGTTTTGATTATATATATAATGATTTTATATTAGGATCAATATATAAAGCACCGAAAAAGTGTGTTTGTACTGTTACTTTTTTTGTTTCGAATTTTGGTGCAAATAATTATCGAGTAATTTCAGTACGAACGTAAAAATAAATGACCATCTGCAAACTTTAAAATATCAGTTATCAAAAATCTAAGATAGAGTATATATCGGACATGATAAAAAAATATTCGATTATAAGTTATAATAATGCTGCAAAGTTGAAGTTTTGTAATTTCCGTATTTAATCTGAAGTTCTCAAGAACCAGAACTAATATCTTTGAACTTGCGACTTTCAAATCATGCAAACTTGTGGCGCAGACATACATAGAAACACGGAGACCCGCAGACCTCATATATTCTAGAGCTAGAGAATTTTTGTTTGCAATGTGTATATTAACGCTACCGTATTCATTTTATTTTCTTATTTGACTATTTGATACAGTTCATATAGGAACACAAAATATTTCTAATCGTCAAATATTTCTAAATCATTTTAGAGTAATTTAGAATAAATTAGCTTTTATGGAGGAAACTATGAATGTGGTTGAAGCGAGGATCTGATTATTTGATGAATCTGATGAGTAGGTGTTCTGTGAATGTTTCAAGTGTTCGTGGTTGCTCCATGTGATGTATATACCGGGTGGAACATCATACCTGTGTACATAGGCGATTAACATGAAAAAACAGTTTTTCTGTGCGCATTGCTCCCCAAATTATTTTAGCCAAAAATGCTCCAAATAAATGTTGTAGAGCATAAAATTCTGCATCTAAATCAATAAACAGAATTACATTTACATGCGTTATAACGACTGAAATTAAATAAAAAAATATTAAAAATTGAAAATATCAAATAGCCATGGAAGTAAAATAAAAATAGATAGATGCTTGACGTTTGACAGATCTCCTGATTTAACACCTAGCGATTTTTTTTATGGGGTCATCTTAAATGTAAAATTTATAAGCAACGCCACCCAAATATTAGTTATTTGAGGCAGCTCGCTAATGTACGACATTCCTTCTACAATAGACTTGGTTATTGTTTAGCTGAAAATGGAGGTTTATTTGAATATTTATTGTAATAATAAATTGTAGTGATTATTTTATTGAGAGAATTATTGTTTGATATTTGAATTATAATAGATAGGTTATAAGTTTTACATGACCAACCCTATAAAAAATAAACGTTTCATTGAAATGTACAATTGTTTATTTATGATTAAATTGTAATCATAGGTATGGAGTTTTTAGTATGAATTTTATTGAATGATTAATTTGTCGGGGGTAAAATATCAAAAAGACAGAAAAACGTCAAGAATTTATCTATTTTTGTTTCACTTCCATGGCTATTTGATATTTTGAACGTAATTTTTAATATTTTTTTATTTAATTTCTGTCGTTACAACGCATGTAAATGTTATTCTGTTTATTGATTTATATGCAGAATTTTATGCTCTACAACATTTATTTGAAGCATTTTTGGCTAAAATAATTTGGGGAGCAATGCGCACGGAAAAACTGTTTTTTCATGTTAAACGCCTATGTACACAGGTATGATGTTCCACCCGGTATAATTCAATTTGATATCTATCCTATTTAAATAGAAAAAATAAATAATTATGTTTAAAATCCTCATGTAATAACAGTTAAGTCACTTTAATAATAAGCTATTTAATAATAAGTGACTAAGCCACAATGAATACCATCTATTTACAATGAAATCAAATCAATGATACCAGGTTAAAATCTGTAAATCTGCCGCAATTGTAATTACAATTATATACTCTCTTTGACTCTAATCCGTTTTGCTGTATACATTCGAACAAATACCTCTCGTTGGAATCTAGTTACCTATGGCTAGGATGCATGGCGATTGTCCATTGTGGTGCTTCGACGCCAGTCAGAGAATAGATTCGCTCAACGCCATGCGTTCAAGTGCAGCATCGGCAAACTTCACATGATTAGAATTACATTGTGATAAAGTTAATAATTTAATGTAATCACAGGTTCATGTCAATAGCCCTTTGTAGGTTATATTTGTAAAGTGTTAAACAATAGCCTATTTAGGACTTTCTGCTCTTTCATAGAAATCAGGGGTTCACAATATTTTACACTCTGTACAACAGGAAATTCAACTTAATTGCTGTGTACTTAGACGCTGTTTTACTTTTGTTTCATGTTTTATTTTCGAAAAAATGGTTTATTGAAAAGTGGAATTATTTTATTTTAAGTAATTTAAAATAATTTGAGAATTGTTATCTTTTCTGTTAAATGGCAACGCGCGAAAAAGACTTTAAATGCGCGCGTTTCCAATGGCAACGCGCGCAAAAGATATTAAATGCTTGCTTATTTCAATAGTTACCAAGGATACAGACAAAACAGAAACTTGAACGTTCCTAATTTTTTTCAAGAAAAATACATGAGCCCGAATTTGTGGAATTCGAATTCCCTGTAGCTAATAATATATAAACTAGCACGCTGCTGCTCGGTGAGTCCGAGTGTTGTATTACAATTCTTGTTGTATAAAGTAGCATAAATAAATAAATAAGCGAAAAAAAATGGAATTTACGGTGACGTAAAGTTCTTTATGTCACTTTTGTGTGAACCAGCCGTCAAATTACAACACCCATTAACATGTTGGATCCTACTTACAGTATTCACCGACCGCAATGTGGTATTTTATATAGTTTTTAGGATTAAAATTCCGTTGTACAAACATCGTACTGCCGATATTATTTTATGCCTATTCTAATTTGTCATAGGTGATACTCGTACATGTTGAGTATCACTGGTACAAATTAATCGCACACTAATTAGATCAACAATTACATTGAAACCTTTGTTGATTGATCTCCTACTCGAAAAGAAGTCAACATAATTTTAATCTCTATATTACAAGTGATGGAATACTGAACAAAGTTTTTCTTAATTTCTTTTACATTTCAATCAAATTGCTGAAAATTGTGATTAATTTTTAATTTACTTATAATCTAAATAAATAAATTTTTGCTTTTGATGATAATTAAGTTTAAACTTTGGAAATTCGTTTGAAAGGTTTTTCATTTTATTATGAAAATGTTCTATAATTTTATTGAATAGAAAATTAAGAATGAGATCACAATAAAAAGTAGTTGATTAATTTGGCAAATGTTTCTATATTGTTTCAGTAGTTATTAAATCAACTATAGTTAGCCAATTTCATTTATGAAAATACTTCTAAAAAAAGTAAATGGTACTAACAATTTGAATTTGAATTGTCCACTTGGTAAATTTGGCAAGATAATTTTCCTCGCCGTCCATTTCTCTCTCTACCTCAGCCAAACAAAGTGATCACTGCTCACCGCTTACCGCTTACCGCTTCGGCTTACCGGTTGCCGGTTCAATCGAATGTCGATGTGCGTGTCGTATTTAGTTGTCTAATTAATCGGTAAACTTAGCGGGCGACACGTGTGCGAACTATTAGGATAAGTATATCTGGAAACTCTGCGTTCGTCGCTATAGGTAACCGGTATCCGGTACCGGTTACGGTTATATTACCTCTCCGAACCTGGCAATAGGGAACGACGTCTTGCCTATCAAATATTCATAGTGTTTGTTCAAGAGTAGGCAAACTACGAAATCAAGTCCGTGGAAAATAGGATTAAAATAACCACTCAATTTTTTGAATACTAATATTGGCATTTGATAATGAATCATTTTACAAAAATCATATATCAAAATATAGCTACTGAAATGAACTTTAATTTGTTATTTTTTTAAATGCCCTAACTTTTATACTTTCAAAGATACACATTTTTTAAAAATAGATCTTGTGGAAAATATGCACAAATTACTATATTAAAACAAATAGAAAAAATGGAATTGAATGAACTTTTGTTGAATCACCGTAGCATTTATAATTTGACAAATATACAGTTTTGAAATAGGTCAGTTTTAATTGAATGTAATTTAATTCCACTGTCTTGGTTTTGTTAATAATTTAATGCAGATAATTAAAGAACTGAAATATGAATGAGTGGGTCAGAAAAGCCTCTTTTGCAGAGATGACAGACGTGCTACAAATTGTATGACCACAATCGGATAACAGTCGTACGCGTTCCAATTTGAGATACTTTGCTATTGATGTATATTGAAATACAACAATTGTACTACATGGAAACGTTTGCGGTGCGCTGTGGTTTATATGAATAGGTTTTAAAGCCATAATAATATGTATTTTACTTATTTGATGTTGATATGTCTCATCGCATTTAGTAAGATTAGTTTGATATTTTTGTGTTACTTAAACACAAATATTTAGTGAATGTATGAGTTTTTCTACACTACTCATACGTCGACAAGATTGTATTTTTTTTGTTAAGAAAGAATGTTGTAGAATCTGGCATGATGGAACCGTGTATGTTTAAAGAATGTTGTCGATATTATTTATTCATTTTTAAGCCACTACCTTCAATATATATTTAAATATCAATTTATATTTCATGAAATTTCAGTCATGTTCTTATTTTCATCTCAGCAAACGAAATCTTCAATCCGGTTCGACGAATGGGAACGGTGAACCTCGATACGGGATACGGATACGTATAATGCATTAAAAATTCATTCATAGCCTAGTACTCGTTCCGTACCCGAATATCCGAATATCCGAAACCTCGTCAGTTTCGGCTGAATTATGATTTCGGGCGAGGGTACGTGCCTCGCTCACATTTTCACGGGTTTCTCTTCTTTATCTCTAATCGAAGCCGCTCGTGAATTAATGAAAAACACCGCAAAATACATCAGAATCGGCTTCGCATTCCCTTTACTCCACCACCTACCCTCTACCTCTCATTGCCGTACGCGAGATTTTTATTTAAGGGCGCTCTACGGAAGAAAACGGTTCGAAATTTTATTTATCTTCATTACCTTGGAAATAACAAATATAAATATTATTATTAATGTTACATTTGATACATTATCTTAATACTTACCATTTTTGGTTTAGTTTTTCGAAATAAAACTATTTATTAGGTATACAGGATGTGTCAGTATTTCAGAAAAAAGTTAAACGGCATATACCACTTGATATACTGATCTCGGATCAAAAAGAACTTTTAAAATATTCGCAAAATGAAGTGTAGTTTACTTGAAGTAAAACGTGTTATTACCACCTAGTTTGATTTGCAATATATAATGAAAACTGATTAAGATTAAAGAAGGGGCATGCTGTTGTACATAAGTATATTTATGAAATTCAATTATAAATGTCAAGTTTGATATAATTTTAGCCTATCAATTGTTAACAAAAGCCCAGTTTTAATGTTAATCAGCAAAAAATTATGTTTTAGTGTGTTCTGTACGCCTATGGGAACTGTACAGTAATGTAGGTTCGTCCCTTAGCGCGAATTGAATTGACCGCACTGCTTTTAAAAATTGCAGCTTTCACGAAGCCGAGGCTTTGGCCATTCCTGTTCGGCAATTTCTATGGCGCCGTGTTAATCCTTTACAATGCACAATTAATGATTAATTGTTTTGCCAGTACGCGACGCGACGCTGCGCGACGCCGAGCGGCATTTGTTTCGCTGATAGAATTAGGATAGAATTTTGCACGCCACTCGATGTTGGTCACGTGATGATAATATCTGTTGTTCTATTTCAATACTGCAAATTTCGATTGTTATTATGTTTATTTTATTGTTAGGTTGGCAATTTGCACGCTTGTTTAACTAAAATTTCACCTCACAAAGTGCTTAAAGCGCTGGCTGGATTACTGTTTTACAGATAAATGCCTAAAATAAAAGATGGATGCATTTTTAAGCAGATAATAATAGAATGGAGAAAGCGTCGATTTCGAAAAATACACTGTGGCTCGGTACGTCCGGACTCTGTACTGTTTATTCCTACTTTAAATACACTACAATAAAAATGATATTTTATAAATTTCAATCAAAATAATCAATAATTTTAAGATATACAAGCGAATTCTCAAAAGGATTTAGCTAACCTTAAATATAGGATTAGTCAAATTGAGCTAATCATATTCACAAAATAGTTTAAACAAACTCAAATATAATCTTGTTAGCATTTGATTTTAGGAAAGATGTTTGGTTCAACTTTTTAAATCGGCCTATGATTAGACTTTTTTAAGAATCGGGTTGTTATTTTCGTCTCTAGAGAGGGAAAACTAATTTCCCTATGAGTTTTCTGCGCATGTCGTGAAAAATGACATTATCTACTGTTTATAAAATAATTGAGTGTACATGTTGTGTATGTTATTGAAATAAATACACAGAGCAGAATTAATAAAATGTATTATTTATTTTATTTGCATATAACTGTAAAATAAAAACAAAATAGAAATGAATAAAAACAACAATGAGCAATAATACGAATACCGTGTATAAATAATTACGAACAAAACAGAATAACATAAAGCAAGTAGTAAAATTATGGTATACTTAACTACATTTCAACATAAAAAGGCTAAAGCAAATAAATAATTTATTATTTAAACAAAGCACCGACTGATTTTATTGTGAGCACGTGCAAGTCAAATGTGCACATATGCTCAGCGAAACACGTAGATTGAATTTCTTAAAACACAGCGAGTATATGTTGCGTGCTATCGCGTTCATTTCATTTATTATTTTATTTTGTTGCAAGATATCTCAATGCAATAATGCTAAAGTACTTGACTTGTATAATTTGCATAATTTGTTATAAGCTAGAAATGTTCAAACTTATCTAGACTTAGAAATATTATAAAATATTCAATTCTTTCCAGATTCAAATCTTAAATTAATAGGATCATTGCTTTTTATGAATATATCGTTCAAATGAAACTGGCTCACTGGTAACCAGAAACCCGAATCGAAACAAAACCGTAACCGAAAACCAAATCCCATATTTTACGAAAATTTAATTGATTCTGTGATTGAAAATTTAATTTAATCGGTGTTATTTCGGTTTAAAACGGTTATATAACTGAACCGAAAATAGGAAGAAACCGTAAAATACCGAAATTTATCATTTTAAATAATCGAAACAATATTTTTGTACTCATACATTAAAATGTGTTGTTTCGCGTCGCCTACGCAACGTCTGAAACGTCATTTTCCCGCACTCGTTCGGGAAATTTCGGAAAAAAACACTCCAATTTCTAAAGCACTTATTAAAAAACTTTATAATTTTATAAATTTATAATAAAAAAGTATAGTATCTCAAACACCGTTTTGCGTAATAATAATAACATAAAACGATGGAATATTGAATGAAATTTAATTTTAATTTTAAATTTAGTTCACAATGTTCACAACGAAATAACAGCACTCGACAACAGTGGAAACACATAACCTACAAACGTAAGGTAAATTGTAACAATATAGATATGAAATTAAACAAGTTTATTAATTGAAATTAGTAAATAATATAACACTCTTTATTTTCATTACATTAACATAAAAATTGAATCAATTGAAGTTTAACATTACTGTGAAATGGTTACAAAACAGTGTTATGTGCACATGGTATATTATTGTTTTGTGGAATGTTATTATGAATGTTTATATTTATAGTACAACGTTGGTAATTTGAAATACTAGATCCTGGCCAAACTTCGTTTCTTTGAATGGATTGTAAACCTGGCGGCACATGAACATTTATAGCAGCAGCAGCAGTTTCAGTTGAAGTACTTGCACATGATGATTATGATTATATAGTTTTACACTTTTCGTACAAAAAATATTGTACAAACCTCTTGCGTGAACTAGGGTCCCGGATTCGTTCTATCATTCAACCGGGAACCAGTCGTTCCCGCACTTTGAATGTAAATAATTATTCTTAACTATGGTAGAACATTTATTTCGAGAAAATAGTGTCGACGTCAGGCGTCCAAAAATGCATTGTACTTCACAAGGCCATTTCTTACGTTCTATGCGATCATCATCCAAAACAGTTGGTAATAATAACCACAAACGAAAATAAACGAAAAAACTTCAAGACCACATAGTGTTCATGTAATAGAAATCAACGCATCATTAAAAGCAAGACTGAAAACCAACTAAACTCACTCAAGAGAGAACGAAATGAACTCTGCACCTCTGCAGTTTGTATGTCTCTCAGGGCAGTGCAACTCAAACTTTTACCATTGATTGATTCATATTGAAAGATAAATACCCATTACTGGGTGTGGCACTCTGCCTAAGCAGATCTCGGTAAGTCAAATCACGGCCCCCAAAGATATTAGTGGAGGGCGAGCCACAGGGGTAGATTTAAATTGGTGAAAAATGTTTGTCGGCTGTGTGGATCGAACCAGGGTTCTCAAGATCCACAGGCCGACTCGATACCACTGAGCCACCTACATATAGAAAGATAGACAGTCTTATATTATTTTATGAAGCGTAGCGAGAGATTGCTTGGACGACTTAAGAATAAATGGATGATTGAAGACTTGTATGAGAAATATTATGAATGTTAATGAAGCATGGTGTTCGATTACTGGACAGTAACAGATCTCGGTAATTGATATATTTTACGCATGAGGTGCGGTTACCAGCCGTCAAATCACGGCTCCCGAAGATTTTTGTCGTAGAGGAATCGAATGGATTCATACTACCCTATTTGATAGAATCATTTGTTTTTTTGAAAACTATTTAGGAATGTTTAGTAGTGGGAAAAATACGCACAATTAACAAGTTCTTTTGAAAATAATTGATTCATCCTGTTTAGATGTTTATACTATCCTTGTCGTTTGAGTTATATTGGTAACAAGGACACTCCCTCTCTTTCTTGTCTTTTTATTCGTTTTCAGTATTTACAATAAAGTGTGGAATTAACTTTCAAAAACAAGCTTGATTCGTTTTCTGATCGTACAATACAAGCGTTGTTGTTACTGTCCTTCTTTCTTATCTTTTAGATTCGTTGTTAGAGGAATGAACGTAAGTAAAGATGAAACGTACACTAAATAAAAGGTGTATAGTAGTGAATAAATAAATTGTGATTGAATGTTTGTTGCGTGGTTAGAACGATTATTTGATGAATCTAGTGAGTGAATGTTTGTAAGGGTCGTGCTACCCTCGTGTAAAAGAGTTCGACGATCGCTGGTTTGATGTGCAGTACTAGACTTTGTACAGTGTAGTATCAGGCATCTTTGTAATTACGAGTCGTGCTACAGTCACACCGTATCTATTAAAATACTAGATACGTTGTAGACGAGCCGAGATCGTGGGAACATCTGAACCCATGCTCACTGCTCAGCGAACAGCATAGACGTGCACAACTTTCTATTTGTGGGATGTTTATGAGATGAAAAATAAATAAATACAATAAATATTTGACCCATAAGCGAGAGAGTTTAATTCCTGTGATAGGCGATTATTTATAAATATATTATCAAGCTTTTTACCCTTTCCAAAAGTATGGATTGTTATGACATATGGCCACTCACCGAAGGTGACAAGAGTTTTAAAATATAAATAAAAATAAAAAATATTCTAAGAAATATCTTATAGATTGAGCACTTATAAAAATAAATACTGAATCCTTTATGGCCCGTTGTACAAACTAAAATTTTAATCATAGTTTAAATTAATAAATGCAAATCGAATATGGAATAATTTATATTGATTTAAAACATTCGATTTGCTTTTGCTTTATTTAAAAGTTTAAAATGTAAGCATTTTTGGCGCAACTCTCCATTAAAGTTTGTTTTTAAAGGTGTAATTAATTTGTTAAAATTCACAGTTAATATTTTTGGAATAGGTAGTAATATTTGGGATCGATAAAAAAATTGATTTTAGCTATATAATTTACAATAGATAGTATAAATCGCAAAACGTAACGTCCTAAGTAACAAGTTCAAACGGCTTGAATCCCTTGAATATACCTATTCAATCCCGTTGTATTCATCTCATCTGTCAGTATAAATTTCATCGATGATTCGTTTGCATGGGTTAGAATTAAATGGTGTGGTGTAGATTGCTCAGTGGTATTGAGTTGGCTTGTGGATTTGAGAACCCAGGTTCGACATAATCGACAAATAATTTTCACGTTAAAACTACCCCTGTGGCTTCCTCAGTACTAACATCTTTGGGGGCCGTGTTTTGACTGCTGGTAACCGCACTTCACGCGAATAAATGTATCACTTATCGAGATCTGCTAGGATCGAGTGCTACACCCAGTAATGGCTAGAAGGTAAAATATATTTTGCAAATTTTTGTTGTTCATTGTCATAATTAATATATAGACAAAATGCTGTTGCAATTTTTATATAACAATCTCTAATAGTGTGAATTTATGAAGTTTGTAGACTAGTTGCCAATAAAGTAACATACAAGTAAAGACTTAGAAATGGTACATTTTTGTTGAAGTTTTTGTTGGTTAGAAGTAGAAGAAGAGTATTTGCACGCCTATGGGTAAGAATGAAGAAGTGTGTGCTGCGTTCAGTCGTGGAGAAAAGCGTTAGTTCTGTGTTGTTGTAATGACCTCGTTTAGGCTGCTAGGCTGATTGGAAGTTGACATATGATAGGGCTGCTCTTCCTACAGCTCGGATGCTGTTTGATATTGGATAGGGCGGTTGATTGTTGAGGTTTTGGGTTTGAATCCCATCTCCTAGCAAAAGTGGGGTTAGGATTGCCTTGCCACAGTCTGCCGAAAACGGAAAGAGCAAGTGATCAAGATTGTTAGCGAACAAGAACTGGAACTCTGATCAAACATACTACTGTAATTTAATTTTCTTATATTTACACAAACCGTCATAACTGATTCTATTATTTTCTCTCTTACATTCATCATAAATACTCTTTACCATGACGACGGACATCTAATCTAATGACACATGTTATGTTCAATATCTTTGTGACTGTTCGAAAGCAGTAGCGTGTAAATAAAGACCAATTAATCGCTGTCAAATCGAACATAATAACAGCATGTGTAACATCAACTCCAACGCTAATTTCCAAGTTTTTTCGCACTTGGTTCGATACAAGCAATTGCCATTAGGCTATTAGGGGACGTGTATTACAAAAATTTGAATTTTAAACCTGTTTACATTGTAATTACAAACCCAATGAACTTGAACATTGAAGAAAAAAATCATAAAGCAAGTGACACCTAACCACGAAATATTAATTACTTTATTTTTACTAGAAATTTATTCCAACTACTTTCGAATTTTTTATTTAAAAATAAACTTTTCAACGCGCGAATAACGTAATTTATTTATGTTGATAATAATGTGATAAATATATAATTTGCCAAAGCAAATGAAATTAAAAATTATAAATTATTTATCAATAATTTCGCATTAAGTGTGAATTCAAATTTGATTAATTTTATAATTTAAATTATTATTGAATGAAATATCCGTCCAATTACATTTTGCGGTAAATACTTGAATGCTTTCATGAACCATGGCTGCTCTATTTCACTTTTGTAGATGGTTGAATCACAAAAATTAACGTGAATATTTGTTATTATAAATCGTGGCAAGCACGCAAATTATTTATACGAGAATTGTAATGGAATTATTGATACATTTGAAGCAAAATGCTTTATTGCATTTTACAGCTAATTACATTAAAATTCAGTTTATATTTAATAATCCCGCTTGTTCAAATTATACTATTGCTGCAGAATTCAACTTGAATTTATTTCAGTCAACATTACCTGCCCAAAATCTTTCAAATTCAAAAATAAACGTTGTAATTATCAGTGTTCTCTTAATAGAGGATGTATAATATTATCGCAAAATGTCTATAAGTGAATTTCGTCTGATTATAGGTTCGTATTGTCGTAACAAAAGTCAAGTTAGGCAAATATAAAACTGTATCGAATCGAGTTTATTGGCCATGATTCTTCTGTTCTTATTAGTCTTCGGCGATAGAAAGTTCTGCAGATTTTAGGACCTATTTGGAAAGTGGTCTCTCTCTGCCGATCTGTTAGAAAAAGCAGGAACAGCGTGTTCTTATAAACTGCGTTTGTTAACTAAGTCTAATCTGATCTCTTCTGATGATATTGGTAGCCGGTTTTATGGATCACGATATTATTTTTATTTAATAATAACTGCTAGAAACTTGCTAGTTAATGGATCGAAACATTCTTTGTTCTATTGCAATTATTAATACGTTGAACTACAACGACAACAATTGACTAAATATTATAAATAGAATCCAGAATGTATTTTTTAATCATATTTGAAACAATTCATAATGCCGTCAGATAATACGAATTTTGGTTGTATTGAAGTTAATATTGGATGGAAAGCTAAGAAGAGGAAGAAGAAGAGGTACCTTATTTGTAAATAATCGCAAAATGTAAATCTTGGATATAAAATTTGCACTTAAAACTACCGTAACGACTAAATAAAGCCAGGATAAAATTAAAATTGAAGGGGATTGCAAGAAAATTGTCTTTAAAATTGGAAATCATTTGTTTCGCAGTATTTATGGCAAACATTAAATTTTTAATATGCATTCACCTTCTATAAATGTGAGGTACTCAACTAGGGGAAACTGCTCAAAGTGATTTTAGGGTAGAACTTTAATGAGAGGAGAAAATTTCCTCGTTGGTTCTACTCTACTCTTATATTCGACTTACTTTAATTATTAATTCATCTATCAGTGTCAGTTGCTTAAATTAGATACATAACATCAGAAAATGCGAGCTTCCAACTTTTAATATTCATATTGAAAAGTTTTTCGTCTGCTCGTTTAAAAAAAATATAACATACTTTTTTTCCGAACAAATGGGCTTCTTTTTCATGGCCATATATATAAACAGCGATCTCGTAAAAAATTCACAGACAATAAAGACATTTTTGACTTGTTTTTATATTAGTTATTTTTTTATTAATATGTACGCTATACTTTAAATTATTGAAACAAATATTCGCCTGGATAAAAGTCCTTTATTGAACCTTCGAAAGTACTTGGCAATGACCTCAAAAAAGATGTTCGTATCTTTAAAACAAAACTCACAAATTATTTACTTCAATAACTATTCGTAATTATAGCAAATTTATTAATTAATCATCACCAATAGCAATCTAATTGTTTCCGTTTATATTTTGCATCTTCCGCCACTCGGACAACGCTTGCTTCTAGCTAGATTTTCTGGAGCACGTAATCCGGTAATTTTTTTACTCTGTAAACCAGGAACTTCATTCTAATTACAGTAGCTTGTAGTGGAATCTGTACCACTCAGACACAATCGTATTTTGTTATATATCAGTTGAAGTTGAATGCATGATCTCTTGCAGTTTTTGATGAGATAATTGTCAAGTTCTTCTGAATATATAAAGGTAACATAATACAACTTTAGTCTTTTATTACCTTTCTAGAATAATGATACAATTCCAAGAACATGAAATATTATATCCATGAATTAAATTAGTTTTAGTTTAATACAAAATTCTCCAATATTTCAGAAAACGCATTGTAATAGCTATTATAATACTTGGAGTATTACCTTACTCTGCAGAGAAACCTCGAAAATTCTTCATAAAACATGATAATACCCAGAATAGAAACATCGGCATTAGACCCGAGGCACCTTTGTTATGAAACAAGATACTCAAAATAATACTTCGTTAACAGGACTCTATGTCCTATGTCTTTTAACGGTCAAGACTGGTAATAACTTCATTCTAAAGCTAACACAGTTCAAGGTGTTTACACTGACGAAATAAATTAAATAGCTAAAATACAGCGATGTCAAATAGTGCCTCGGGTCTACACATATACATAGAATTATGTGCTGGATCCTCACACGAATTCTGTACAAGATGTGCAAATGGATAATAAACATACGAGTAGCTGAAACTAGGACCGACTTGTTAGGTTCATGACATAGCTCTCTTTATCGTTTTCATTTATTTATCTATAAATAAAATAAATATATCATCACGCCTTTTACCCATCACTGGGTGTGGCACTCTGCCTAAGCAGATCTCGGTAAGTGATATATTTTTTCGCGTGAAGTGCGGTTACCAGCCGTCAAATCACGGCCTCCAAAGATATTAGTGGAGGAGGAGCCACAGGGGTAGATTTTTTAAAATTGTTTGTCGGCTGTGGGGATCGAACCAGGGTTCTCAAGATCCATTGAGCCACCTACCCCATATATTTATCTATAACTATTAAATAATACCTTTATTATGTACCTACCTCTAGATACTAGTAAAATAAATAAATATATCATCACGCCTTTTACCCATTACTGGATGTGGCACTCTAGTAATATGAAATTTCATGTTTCACGGTTTATTTCCACCCAATAGCAATAAAGTATTTTCTCTTGTTTGAAAAATGTGTTTTATCATTTTGTTGAACCATGACATATGATATTTCCTGTTTTATAGATAAAATATAGTATTCGATTGGCATATAATGGTAATATTACATGCTCATTAAATAATATACTATTATGTATATTTTTCAAAATAATTATTTATAAATAGGAAGTCGAATGAGATAGGTGATTTAGTGGTATTAAGTCGGACTGTGGATTTGAGAGCCTGGGTTCGATTCCCACAGCCGACATCAATTTTCACCAATTTAAATCTACCCCTGTGGCTTTCTCCTCACTAACATCTATGGGGACCGTGATTTGACGGCTCACAAAAATATAGCAGAGTGCCACACCCAGTAATAAGTACTTATTCACTTATTTAAGTCGAATTTTATTGTTTTTAAGTTCGGGTTTGGATTCAGTTCCAAATAAAATATAGGTTCAGGAATACTGCTCTGAATTTTAGGACCATAAAAAATTTGTTTCGGTTAACCGTTTAACATAATGGTTAATACATGTTCAGCTTCAAGAAATACATTTTCTACATACATATAAAACACCCCGCTATATCCCAATAAATAGAGTAGCACGATCCCTAAAAACATTTACAGGACATTTCCTCATACATTTCTGCTCAAGTAGGATTATTTTTATTGATCGAAATTGAGGGTTTTTGAAAGTAATGTCAAGCATAGTATTTTAGTTCGTTTTAGAATGAAGTTAGATTTATTGGTTAGATAGGTATAGAACGGTTATTTGTGCTGACAGCCAAATAAAGGGGAAGTAATTAAAAACAAAGTACAAGAATTGTGTCTCATCTGTGTCTGTGATAAAAGAACTTGAAATATGACAGGTATTTACTCATGTAGACTTATAGATATTGACGTTTGAAAGGTGCGTTATCAAAGTACCGTGCTTGGTATAAATAAAATCCATTAGAAGGTACACACGATTGTACCGCGTACCGACGACATTTCTTTTTGTTGCTTAATGAAAACAATCGTTTTTTAAACTTCACTGCTGCAAAGCAACTAACGGCTAACGACACGACAACTACGAGTACCTATACCTCAGCAAAGTGCAGATTTGTCACAGGGATAATGTGAAATCCAAAGCACGTCAATTTCAGATTATTTCTTTATATTCCGAAATGGATCTCAGTCTTTTGAATCGTATGCAGGCAGACGTTATTACTTTCAAGCAAAAGGTCTCCCGTTCAAATCTCGTCGACTGTATCGGAGTAATTCGGATTACACTATAAGCTACTGTAATTGGAATTCAGTTCCTGTTGTGCAGAAAACCAAATAAATAACTTAATTTCTGTCGCTATCGTAAAAAAATGTAATTAAAACCTGATTGAAATTGGAGGTGAATTAACGAATTAGTAAAAAGTCGTGTTTAATTTTTCCTTTATAAGCATCACGTAATCACAGGATGTGTTTTGATATCGAGAAAGTTATAAATTAATTTGAAAATTTCTCTGGTGTTTTTAACGGAAAATTTAGGTTACGGAATCTAATCAATCATGTCGCTATCAAATAACATCGTATTTAATTGTCTCGAAAACAAATTGAACATTATTTCAAAACGATCGTGAAAATGATGGGCTTTACCGTTCTACCCGGGCAAAAAGACGGAAATTTAGGTCTGGAATGTTCTCGTTTACCGCTTCGGTTCCCGGTTCGCTTCGTTCGCCCGGACAACCAGTTGGTGTCTTCCCATTTCGCTCACTCCAAATTCGACCACTAACATCGGTTATTGTGGCTAGAACAATCGCCGTAGAAGCGAGAACTTGTAACCTAAAATATTACTGCTTACGAGGGGATTAGATGCCATTATACGCTATAATAGGTCATTTTATAAGGAACTGTCATGATTTAAGGAATAGGAAGAATTGGAAGTGGATGAAAAGAGAAGACATCCCCATCTTGAACAAGGAGCGTCAGCGTCCAAATTATTACGTAAAGCACACGTAACTCAAACGTTCCGTTCCGCAGTGGTGCAAGTTTTATTTTTTCCTGTTTTCGTCTTTTTTCATTTTCTTTGGCCGATGCGATAATTATCGAAATGGGGGCATAAAGACGACGCAAACCAGCAGACGAAAACGAAGACGAAGACGAATCCGAGGCATTCGATTTAATCGACAGTAGTAACGCGATACAGTTCATTAAGTGAACGTCTTTTGATACATTCTTTATGCAAAACATTTGTAATAGCAGGATTTTCAATTTGCCATACAATTATGGTAATATATTTTGTTTGTGTTTCCGGTACATAACCGGTAGTTATAATTAATTGTGTTTTATTTTGTTTTATTTTCCGTATTTGCTAAACGGACGCACTGGGAGTTGTGCTTCATTTCCGGTAAAGTAAATTTTTGATTGTCGCAGCATTTTTCCTGTTTTTATTTAGTTAAAGGCACAGCTTTTCCGCTGAATTTATGCTGTGGTTTAGATTTTCAATTCAGTTGACAGTTTATTTGTATTGTACTCACGGTATCATGCATTTTTAAAAGATGTATTATTGACGAACTTTTGTAGGTGGTAATTTTATTATTGATTATAGTTTAAATTTAATACTTGCAAATGGACTTTGAACGACTGCTAATGGATTGTCTAGATTTTAGATCAACATTATATTTCATTACATACATGTTAACATTACTTCATTTATAAAGAATCACATTCGACATTATCAAACATTTATAGATTTGCATTATGTATTGTACATTTAATTTGTTAACAAATAGCAACCGTTTAACAAATGCATAACGACATGATGACTACGATGTCAAAAATCGAGTATTTTCATAAACTAATGAATGTGTATCTTTCAGAAACTGCAAACGATCGGCGAAGACTTCTGCGGCTTGGACGTGAACACCCCACTAGGAGGTGAGCAGCCAATTGCTGCCGTGCCCGTGCTACTCTTCTCCACCAGGTTATCTGCTGTAGCCGCTACCAGCACCGGCGACTTCACCGTAGTATTTGTCGGGACGGCCTCTGGACATCTCAAGAAGGTACGTCTGTTCTGTATTCACTTGTTTGTATTCCCCGAGTTGCCCTAACTCGCAGATATCTCGAGAACTTCGTTGTTGGTTGTTGCGATGTAGTTTTATGTTGTGATGGCCGACCGGTTGGCCTCCCTGGTCGTAGATGTGATGCAAGGATGCTGGTGCTCTAACTGTATGTGGATGTCGACAAGTCGAAATTTCGACCGATGGAGATTTGATTGTATAGGAGTATAATCATTGGCTGTTATCATACTAATTGTTACTGCTTCAGAAACGCGATTTGGAATTGTGGAAACCGCTATGAAATATTACTATCAGTTGCACGATTTCTATACAACATTAGCTTTATTTTCCTATTAAATTGAAATAAATATTATGTTATCATATACAATTTAGATAAACTTTAAATGAAAAAAGAGAAAATCGTAGAAAAAAGTGGCTTTAGACAAAGTTATAGGCAAGCTTAATCTATTGAACAATATTTTTGGTGCTTCGAAAATTTTAATTTTGAAGTCAATTTTGATAGGAAACCTTAATCGTATTTTTCGGTAGTTATATTTTGTAGACGAAAAATGTCTATTTCCATACATGAAATAAATGCAGAAAAAAAAATTATAGTAATTGTTAATAGCTCGTAATTTACTGGAATTAAATTATTCACTTCTCATTTTTTTAATGACATTTTAGAGTTGGTTATAATTGATATGAATTTCTTGTTAATATTTCAATAAACCGACAATTACAAACAATCAGTACAATATAAGACTCACAGCCTCAGTTCGTAGTACCACATCTCGAATTTTCGTGTCACCATTCTCTCGGGGGCAGACAACGAAGGCGGCGGCGGTGTATCGTACCGGTCTCTCGGGCCTAGCCTGACAGCTGGCTAACCAGAAACCCACCAACACTGCCTTCAAGCCGCCTCCACCGACTCTACCGCCTCGTTTTCTGCCACCCCCGGGTAAATCACAACGGCCGCGGAGAAATTTCACCCCGGCGATATACACGTCGAAGCCAACGAAGTTTTTTAGTAGAGTGCGTAAAGGATCGATTTTGGTTTTATGTTTTAAGCGCTGTTTGAAAGTTTTATTGATCGGGTCAATACAACCATATCGAAACTTGGTTTTGCGGTTTTTTTACACGGTTGGAATTTATAGTAGACTTACATGCCACCACTAATTAATTTTTTACTTAATTCACTTTCATTACAAACATTTTTTTTGCGTTAGGATTGTCAAATTAATGGACAAATCATTCAACCTAAAGCTTTTTTAAACATCCTACATATCTCCATTTAAAATTTAACATATCGAAATACATATCTGTATAAATAAAAATAGAGGAAAATGTAAAATGAAATGAATAAAAATGTGATGTTATTTTCTTCCCGATTTTTAAAATAGTAGAAAAATGTATGACATACTATCAAATAGAGTTTAGTATTGTGCAAACAATAAAGGAGCACGTGCAAAAATTCAAAAATCAAGCATAATAAATGCTCTATAAAACTAGAAAAGGTAGCGAAAGAATAAAGTCCTAGAAATTGTAATACGAGAGTTTTATAAAAATTCTCTGGATTCTAATTATGACTACGGTATTTTCATAAATAAATGTGAATCCTTAGAATTCTGTATATTGTTTAGGTATTTAAAGCGAAATTTTCTAGGAATCGAATCCGATTTTAATAAGAGCATTTCAAAAGAAGACTTCTTTTTCTGTTTTAAATCAAACAGTACATTGAAATACTATTATTTACTTGTTTCCGGTCTGAAGAAAATATATCATAATATGACTGTCGTTAAAATAGTTACAAATGTCAAAGACAGATCTTGTTTTAGGCTTTAGACCAAACGAGTAAGCTTCGTCAAGACGACTTGAGAATAGATTTAGTCAAACGTTTAAAACGTATAAATCATTTTAAAGAAAATAAGTTCGTCCCTTCGTGTAATTGGGATTAATTTCCTGTTGTTCAGAATAGGAAATAAATGAATTTTGTTTTGTATGAAAACAACAACACGTATCGTAAAATGTGCGAGGCCTGTATTCAATTACGCGTTAGTCTCTTTTAATTTTCTAGATGCGTCAGCATTTTAAATTGCCTAATACGATATTTGTGCGGGAGAATGAAGCCTCCCTTACTATGATTTGCGCATATATTATTCCGTGTGAGTCGCAAATTCGTATTCGTATTCGCATATAGTGATGTGCGATGTGCGAACGTGATTTTATTATGGTTTAGGCAAATTTGCGTCGTGAAATATTTTAATCCAATATGTCGGCAACTTTGCATTTAACAGGATTAACGCATGAGATGATTCGGATTTAGTTTACCTGTGTTTTTTCCGCGTTTGTACTAATGTTTATTTATTTACTTTTCTACTGGATTATTCTGATTCAACACTCCATTTTGTTTCACACAATCATTCCTAGTCACGATTTTTACCATCAGCAAATAAAGCCCTTTACATGCTTCAATAACCCATATACAGGGTGGAGACCTACTGGCAATACATTCATGTAACAAGGAATATCTCTATTTTTAAACTAATTTTCAATATTTTCAATTTTAATTTCTGCCTTTATAAAGCATACAAAATTAATTCTGTTTATTGATTTTAATGTAAAATTTTATGCTCTACTACATTTATTTGAAGCTTTTTTCTTCCGTTACCGCGATCACCAGCTTGTATAGCAATTTGTAACATATATTTGACAGTGTCCAAACATTTCCAAAAATGCTTCATATAAAACCTGTACCAGTTTGGCTTGGAAATATTTTCGAAAAAACAAGAGTGCCAAATGAAAATGTATACAAAAAATAATTGGAAACAAATAATTTTGAAAATACTGAAACACTTGTTAATAAGATAAAAATCTCCTATAAGTAATTACATCTCAAACAGTTTTAAAATTCACAAAGAGATTTTTTTATATTTATTCACTGAAGATGAAATGAAATTTTCATTTTTCAACTGTAAACAGAGAATAAATATTAATTTTAATTAATGTAGGAATACAGCCTCAGTGTTTGACATAAAAATGTTACCTGTTTGACTGATACAAATGTAAAAACAGTAAATTTTTAATATATTTTTTCGCAATCTCGCTTCTCTTCTCTTGCAATTAAACTAAATGCAAATAAGAGGCATTTAAACATAAATTCACCAATCTTTTCACGTAATAACTCCGGTATTTTTACAAAACATCTGCAGTTATTATAAACCTTATTCATATTCTAGAATATTACTGTTGATTTTGCATGTTTACTTCGTATTTACTTTCCTTTTTATAAAGATGCATTTTACTTTTATTATCAAGTAAAAACTACATAGAGCAAGGCACTAATGAATTCTTTTCATAATTATTTCGCAAAGGGGACTGAACCTTGCATTGAAATACTTTTTCGACGTATGTACTCTCAATGTTGAGATTTGAGTTATGAAGATGCGCTCAACGCCATTCAATGAGGTTCTTGATTATTTATCCCCAAACATTCATAATTCCTTTCGTAGAAGCTTGTCTCATTTAATTTGATTTATTCTTTCATTCGTCATACGAGTATGTCTATGTAAACCGAGAACATTCTTCTCAATCCAATAGTCATCGCAAGAGTTAGATAGTGTTGAAAGTGTCAGGTACAGTAGTAGAAGAAAGTGCGAGTAAAGTTGGTATGTGACATGTCCGTTTAATTTCAGCAAGTTTGGAGTTCCCTAGACGAGTACAAGCAGCGAGTAGCTCACTCAGATATGTCATTTTTTGTATTCGCAACGCGACCGCTACGTGAGTTGACAGTTTCAATTTAAAAAGGTCCAACACATAGTACATACAGTGGCGAGCAAGCTTTGGTGCGGTTCTGTCCACGTCATCTTTATCCTTTCTTCTTCTTGTCCTCTTCCCTTCGTTCGGAAAACCGAGGAAAACGACATTAGAGAACCCCTAGTTCGTAAAGTGGCTAGCAATTAGTTAGTTTTTTACCAAGTTCAGGTAATGAGAGGTATGAGCATGCTTTGCACGTCACTTTCATTTCGTTTCGTTTCGTTTCGTCCCATTTCGTTCGAAGAGAGAACCACTGTTTCTGTGTTATGTGGACATCATTATCAAAGCTTTTATTCTCCACCATGCTCTGTGCTCTGTAAGCTCGTTTACGAGTATTTGACTTTTTCACGAATGTAATGGCAAATGTTACTTTGTGCAAGAGAATCCCGCTTTAAATATTATGAAGGAAGTTCACTAAATTCTACTTCCTTCTTTATTGCCACACAATTCAAACAAATTATGCTTTTTATCTCTTTATTTTAAATGTATCCTTGGTTTGTACTTACGAACATCATTCAAATAATCACACAATTTTGTAGATACATTCAAATTAATCATGATATATATCTACATATTTAAAACAATAATCATTATAAAATATTAACACTTTGCACTCCGTTGTCGCCGTAATTGCGACATTTTTACATTACATGCATGTACTTGTATACTATGTATGTATGTAACTAATATAGTGTTGGAGTTATTGGTATCCTCTATAAGTATTTAGGCTGGAGTGCAAAGGGTTAAGTTTTTTATTAAAGTGGCAATACAGTAATCAATAGTGAATACTAGTTACAGTTATACAGGGTGTTTCACAACTTAGAGCAAAAAATTAAAGGATATATTCTGTACGACGTGCTGATCATGAAACAAAAAGAATTTTTTTTAAATTCGAAAAATTAAGGGTTGTTAACCTAAAACATTTTTTGTAGTACTGCACTGGAGTCTCTTTCCTATTAAACACAAACAATGAAGTAGGTATCAACTACGAAAGAATAATTACACAATTCAATTATTAGCAGTTATTTATAATAGAATTTTATTTAATTAATAACTTTAACATAATCATCCACCCAGTGGCAGTGGCAACGAAAAATTTTGGACTGGGAAACATGGAAAATAGTTTTGCGATTTAAAAAAAAATTCTTTTTGTTTCATGATCAGCACGTCGTACAGAATATACCCTTTAATTTTTTGCTCTAAGTTGTGAAACAACTTTTATATGATGATGGTGATTAGTTATGAATAATTATTATTTCCTGTGACTAATATTACAATAGTTAGTATAGTGATTGTAACAGACAGATAGACAAGAATTTAATTATTAATATATTAGAATTAACTATCAAATCAGACGTACTAAAATGTTTACTTAATTATTTTTTTAAATCCTATTTGTTTTGTGGTTAGCGTTACGACAGAATCTAACACGCTTACCACACTGCGGACTGGGGCTCAGTGAGTCCGGGCCCTGTACTGTAATTACCCTGTTATACAGAGGAGCATAAATAAATAAATAAATATATTTTTAAATGTTTTAACAATAACAATTTCATAAAATGCACAATTTGCCGATGAAATACACATAAAAATGGCAGTATTTATTATCAGAAGTCATTAGAATTTTGACATATTTAACAATAAGTGCAAGTGTCCGGTATTCTGTGAGCACAACATGACCTAGTCCCCTCCTGTAACAAGGGTAACCCTTGTTGATCTCGAATTTGAATCAGCTAAACTGATATAAATTAGTAGCGGGCGATATGGAGCGCATCTAGCATATCTAGTGCGAATCCGCGCGATTCGCGATTTGAAATCCGTATACGATACGCCGTGCTCTGTGCGAGCTGCGAGCATATATCAATTATTCTCGGGGCTTTCAATTTCGCATCGTGGATATGAACGTTTAATTAGTCTGCGGCAATTATCACTTAGTGCTGTGCAACCGCTTACTGTCTCGCTCGGTTGTTGTAACGCGACGTGCGGTAGCCTCAGATGCAGCTGCACTTGCAACGCGTAGGTTTCGATTAACGAGAATTGTTTTATTCACTATGAATACGCATGCGTACATAACATTCTACATACTCCCTTGCAGCAGAGTTACACAAAATATTTTTAAAAAGGAATGTCGAACTGCAATTGTGTGGACTTTTCTTTCAATACAAGCGCAGAGTGTCGCTCACTTTATTTTGAGCATGTAAAATAAACGTTGAATAAAAGATCAATGAAACAGATGTATAGGAGTGAATGGATGGTTGTGATTGAAGGTTTATTGCGTGATGAATGATTCCGGGAGTGGTGAATAAATGAGCTTGTATGGAGGGAACTATGAATGTAGTTAGAGCGATACATACATACATAACATCACGCTATATCCCATTAAATGGGGTAGCACGAACCCGTTAACATTCTCATCCTGACACACGATACTCGATTCGACCATATTAACACTTCCTCCATACAAACTCTTTCTTTTCTCACAACCAAAATCCATCAACACGCAACAAACATTCATCCATTCGCTCCTGTAAACCAGTTTCGTAAATCTTCACTTACGCCCACTTCCCTAACAACGAATCTATAAGAAATGAAGGCAGCATCGCCTGCGCTTGTTTAAAAATACATTTAACACAATTGCAGTTACACACTGTATATTAAAAACTGAAAATGAAGCAAAAAAGATGAGGAAGGAAGGGAGTATCTACCTGCGCTGGTTTTTGAAACTGAATTCCACACAATTGCAATTGGACACTCTATAGTAAAAACAGAAAATGAACCAAAAGATAAGAAAGGAAGGGAGCAACACTCGAAACATCTAACCAATGAATCTAAGGAGTCAATGTTTCTAGGGTTCGTGCTACCCCATTTGATGGGATATAGTTTTATATATCGATGTATAATCTATATTGTTTATAATAAGTGCATAAATATTTAATCTAATAATAAAATATAAATAAATAAGTTCAGACCTAATTTATAATCAGAGTTAGTAGACGATTTTTTAACAATTTTTAATAATAAGTAGAACAAAATAAAATAATGAATAACTTATATAATTAAATAAAATATTCGAACAAAATTAAGAATCAATGAAATCATTATGATTTTAACAAACATATCTCTAGGTTTCCTGCATTTATTTGGGAGGGGCTCACATGTTTTTCATATTCTAACAACGATTTAAACACAGACAATTTTCCATTTTAAAGTTACTGTTATGTAAATATTATTTTTAACTTAAATTGATTTGCGATATATTTTTTTAAGCCGGTGGATCAAAATCCCCTGTTGGAAATAAGTACTTGTTTTATGGCGTCAATATTTGAACTATATTTGAATCATTTTTCACTAAAATAATTTAGAGGGAAAAGATACACATACTTTTGTTATGTCTAAAAGAGTCAGTTACGAGATGGAACGGAATATATGCTGCATGCTAAGTCTCTTGTTTACTGATGTATGTATGTGTTTTCCTCGGAAACTTCTATTAAAGCAGATTTGTCTTTGATGAACCGTGTCAGACTGAATCACCACAAGCACACGAGTTTGCATTGTTATTTTCCAGGGATAATATTGTCACATAACTAGTGCATATCGTGTTTTTGTTGTAGATGTTACGAAATTATGTGTTCTAACTGGAACCAACTAATACTAATAGCAATGATTTTCATATTTTATAATTTTCATATATGATTCGTACGACCGTACGAGTATTAATATTACATTGTATATTTAAATAATTTCGAGGCAGCGAAGGAAGCGAGTCTGGAATTTCGTAATAAGTCAACTAGATAAAAGCATATTAATTGTATCAATCTTGAAGCGTATAACCGTTTCTGAGAATAGGTATGTTATAATCTAATATTTTAATATCTTTAATATACGGTATAAGTTAGCGAATGGCCGAAAGCTTTAGTAGAGACATAAACCTAAAACTACTGTTAACGTTATGATGAAACTGCTTAAGATTTAACGACATTATTCCTCCTTATTACAGGTCTGTTGTCCGTCAGTCGGTTTCGGTTTCATTGTTCATATCATGATTAACTGCTACTCGCCATGGGGTTTTCATTTGAACCGGTATTCCTTTTCCGTTCGTATCGTTGGCGCAGTCGGTAGGAGTTCGGTTCGTTTGTACAAAGAAAAACTTCCAGATCGGTTAAACTAATCAGTCGATGCGTGCTGTATCTGCACCGTGCGTCTGTGTGGTGTGTGTGTGTGTGTATTCTCGCTTGATTCGAAAACCGGAACGGAGAAGAATTTTGGATGGAATTCGCTGATCGTAACTACCGATTTACGCAAATTCCGTTGCGAAACGCGAAATTGTTTCGCTTAGTTTGCAGTTTATCGTTTAATAGTTTTGAAATTTCACATGCACACATTTCTCTTTCCGGGAACCTACATTCAAAAATTATTTTACTTTATCTTATATCTTTACGACAAATTTACAATAATTTAAACAAATATTGTGCAAATTTTTTCCGTATCATCTCAAACGACTCACTTTTCGCACAATCTTATAAATAAGTTTTTATTTCTAGTTTTGTAAAAAATAATTTCTGAACATTGTTAGAGATAAATTCAATTAAAACTAAATCATCTACAAAGATCCGCAAGTTCAAAGCTGTAACATTCCGAGTACTTGGAATGCGGAGTAATAATAAAGCTTTATTTATAATCGAAGCCGGTAATACGAGTTCTGTTTAGAGGTGTAAAATAAAATGGAATGTACTACTGGAAATACAAGTGCATATTGTTTTGTAACTTACCTAGCACAATATTTGTTGATGTACTCGTACTCATGTACGAGAAATTTTAAGAGTAAACAATTTTATTACTGCAATAACAAGGTATGAAAATACTAGAAAATTCAACTTTCAGCACGTTTCAGTCAATAACCGGAACACTAACTAACATAACCTAAGGTATTTAACAATACTAACAGTTATGTAAATCATTATTACAGTGGATATTTTTTTCTCTCGGAATTTTATATATCGCTACGCTATGCGAATGAAAATCTCTCTTTTCTTCGGGCAATAATAATAATTTATAATATGGAAAAATATGTATGTCAAGACAGATAATGTCTTTCATAAATTTCAGCAATGCGAAAATCATAAAATATTAAAACAATCATTGAAATATATTCCTCTTATTTCTTTTTTCAACGCTTGACAAAGCAAACATTTTTTGAGAAATAAGAAAATATTTCTTTTTCTTTCGTTCTGTAGCACTTGATGTTTTTTTTATGTATATGGTAATATTACTATTTGTATTACAAGTATGACAATGTTATGTCCTATCAAATGAGATAACACGAATCCTTCAAACATTGTTAAATCTTTTTCCTGCAACTAATGTTATCTTGAATTGATTTAATTCTGAATACTTATAGTTAAAGCCCGGATTTTTAGGCAATTGCCTAGAATCAAATTTTAATATACTTCAGGCAATTTAGTTTTTCTATACATAGGTAATATGTTTACGTGTAATGGAAGGTTTTTTTTTCGTGCCTTAGAGCCTATTTTTCCTATATTTTGGTTATTGTGCCTATTTTACCTTATACAGCCTATTTTGCCTATTTTTGTTGCCTATTCTAACTTTTATTGACTAATTCAGCACTCGACATAGTGTTTCAACCTAACCTATAATATTTAAAGTACTTACTTTAATCAAGTTTTTGTGTGTGAATTTAAAATGCCGAAAGAAAAAACGTGTTTTAGTCAAAATTTTACGTGGCAATTCACTTGTGTCTTTGTCATTAATCAATGGAGCTGTGGTAACTTTAGACGATATGGCTAAATATAAGAACGCTCCTGTCACATTTTGTGATGTCGAACGCAGTTTTCAGCTTACAAGCAAGTTCTGACTGACCGAAGACAGTCCCCTTCCGAAAATTTCATAGAGCAATTGCTCGTAATATTTTGTGAATTAAAGTATACTACATAATTTGAATTTGCATAATAGTTAATAAAATGAGAACCCTATATTATTATTTTTCAGATTGCGTAAATTTTTGTTTAAAATGATTATTTTTTTCTAACGAAGAGTAGATACGAGTACCAATATTAGAAAAAGGATTCGTTTATTTTTTAAAAAACAAATTATTTACATTTAGGCTGCCTAAAATCCCACCTATTTTAGAGTAATTACCGGCCTATATGCCTGCTTATTTGGGTGTTTTTAAGAGCCTAAATATCCCGGCTTTACTTATAGTAATAGTAAATTTTGAAGAAACATTTAAATATGATTGCGTTTGTATTCGTATGCGTAAACGTACGCACAATTTGTGAAAGTTAGTCCGGTGTAAACATGGTGCAGCTTGCAACTGCATTGCTTGCTGGCGGCCATCAAATTTACACTGGTGTTGCACTGGACTTACACAGGGCTACACTGAATTTCAACATGTGTCCTGTTGTGTGAATATGTGGTGAGCCAGTACTGATACTGCCATTTGCTTGTTATAAAATTGAGCCCTGAGCGCTCTGAGTTTATTATTATTACGAAATTCTTTTTGTTATATTAGTACACTTGTGCCACATAATATGCATCAAATATTCATTATTTATTCACTCCACCCTCAATACCCTATTAATGGGGAAACACAAACCCTTAATATATTCATTAGAATACACTGTTTCAAACCGCATTTCAATTTTAGTGTTCTATATATGGGGGCTCAAAGTTGCAATTTAATAAAAGTCAAAAATCGCTGTAACTTATAAACTAAAAACCATATTACAAAAATTTTCGATTTTTGAACTGGTTCAACCAAAAATTCACATCTGCATCTACCGTGAGCAGCATTCATTTTTCTGTAGTCTGATTGATATAGAAACATATTGTTTTCATTTTTAATTTTTTACTCGTTCAAAATACGATGTATTAATTTGGTGTTCCTGAAATTTGGGGGCCTGAAACGGTCGCTCGTGGGACTTCTGCCTACAATTAATCTTAGTCATACATTCTTATCTTATTCGACGATATATTTATATTTATTTTATAAAATGATAACCCGTGCGAATGTTGTGTTGTCCAAAACATTAGTTGTGCAATCGTGCGAATAATGTCCAATAATCTGTATAAAATCAGTGCAATTCCAGTTGAATCCACCCCCTGAGTGCCGGATGTAAATGTTAGTCTCCATCTCTAATTTGCCGAGTACGAAGTGGAAGTGTCCGTATCTTCGATGTAAAGTTACCGACAAGTTACCGTACCGCCTGCTGCAATGTAACCAGTGCCAGTTCAATTCCAAGTCCAAAGTGGCGCTACATTATCTAACATTGCAGTGTTGATTGTTCGGTCCTAGCCTATGACGCCGCCGCCGTTGCTGGAAGAGAAACGATTAAGAATTCGGATAATTAAAATTTAGATTGCCTGAGGCTGAAAGCTAACGCGCAGCGTTTTACGGTTTTCTGAGCGGTCCTTTACATTCCTTAAGTGTTGAGTTTTTTGCTGAAAGGTGTCAGAGTATCAGTACTGATCTGCCCTGCCCTCTCTGAACAGAACTTGTTTCAACCTGACTCATTGCCACCGCGTAAGATCTTCGCATTTCTTCAAAGGACATCTTTCGTTTAATCCTTTGCTTAGATCTTTCCATCAATCAAATTTATATAGCTAGCCAAGATTACTCAAAATGGAAATTAAATCAAAGACATTATTTCAATCACCGAGAATATAATTCAAATAGTAACTTGGAGCAAATTAAATGCAGGATTAAACATACAGTTACAAATGTAAAAATTTAAGATAAAAATATGTGCGCAGAAATGGAAAATTTACAAGAAATCATAAGCTATATTTTGCTAGATCAAATTGCAAGTGGAAATAGCAAACAAAATATATATTTTCTTTAAAAATATCAGCTGTGGTCATCATTCAACTTATAGAAAATGTATTTGTTCATTTTGATGATTTGTTACGGAATGAATGGTAAATATGAATAAAGTTTTGTGTGCGCCCTCATGCGACGCTTTATGGTTTACCGCCTAGCGTCGACCATACTTGCCATATTTCCATCAATAGTTAAAAACTAACCCAATTTTATTAATGATGCAGAAAAATACCAAAACTGCATGTACTATTATATCAACTTCAAGATACAAAAGAATAATAATAAGTCATAAGCTGTTTCCGTTATACTAGTTTCTATCACAAAAGATCATAATTTAATATCAAATACTCGTATATTCACATAAAAGCATTAAATCCGGCACAAGTGTAAAAATATTTATATGAAAATCGTTCTTTCCTTTCTGTCCGAGTGTGTGTGTGTGTGTGATTGTGATATAGCGTAAATATTTAATACTAATGGTTATTAAATTCTATGTATTCAAGCGGATGCCATTTAACGCTCTTTTATTCAAGCATCCATTTTTAAAAAACGTATGATACAGGTGTTGTAATAATAGCATGTATGGATTAATTGTAAAATATACCAGTATTATTCTAGCAGACAATGAGAAATATTAAAATCATTAAATAAAAACGTTTCACACAAATACTGCTTTTCAACACATGTCTCTTTTCATCGAACATTTTTCAACATACAATTAATTTTTAAAATACGCAAATGGATATGTTATTACTAAAGCTTGGATATTTAGGCTCTTAAAAACACCCAAATAAGCAGGCATATAGGCCGGTAATTACTCTAAAATAGCCTAAATGTAAATAATTTGTTTTAAAAAAAATAAACGAATCCTTTTTCTAATATTGGTACTCGTATTTTACTCTTCGTTAGAAAAAAATAATCTTTTAAACAAAAATTAACGCAATCTGAAAAAAAATAATAAAAAAAATAATGTAGGGTTCTCATTTTATTAACTATTATGCAAATTCAAATTATGTAGTATACTTTAATTCGCAAAATATTACGAGCAATTGCTCTATGAAATTTTCGGAAAGGAACTGTCTTCGGTCAGTCAGAACTTGCTTGTAAGTTGAAAACTTCGTTCGACATCATAAAATGTGACAGAAGCGTTCTTATATTTAGCCATATCGTCTAAAGTTACCTCAGCTCCATTGATACTGACAAAGACACAATTGAATTGCCACGTAAAATTTTAACTAAAAAACGTGTTTTTTTTTTCGGCCTTTTAAATTCACACACAAAAACTTGATTAAAGTAAGTACTTTAAATATTATATGTTAGGTTGAAACACTTTGTCGAGTGCTGAATTAGTCAACGAAGTAGATGATAGATGGCGCTGATAAACCTTGTCTGCTCATTAAAAGTTAGAATAAGCAGCAAAAATAGGCAAAATAGGCTGTATAAGGTAAAATAGGCACAATAACCAAAATATAGAAAATAGGCTCTAAGGCACGAAAAAAAAACCTTCCCTTACACGTAAACATATTACCTATGTATAGAAAAACTAAATTGCCTGAAGTATATTAAAATTTGAATCTAGGCAATAGCCTAAAAATCCGGGCTTTAGTTATTACTTTCCTCTCAATAACATATATAACATCATGCTATATCCCATCAAATAGGGTAGCACGAACCCCTGAAACATTCACAGAACATCAACAACAACATACTTGCTTCAACCACATTCACCTTATCTTGTATAGTACAAGCTCATTTATTCCTCACACTCGGAATCTTTCATTCGTTAGAGGAGTGGGCGTAAATGAAAGATTAATAAAACAGACGAATGGATGTGATTGAAGGATTATTACTTGTACGGAAGATGAGACGAGTTTGTATGAAAGGAATTATATAAAACAAAAGTTCGTAGTTCTTCGTAGTCCCGTTCCCAAAATGTTCCCGGCGTTCCAGCCAATCCCGGCGCGCCTGGATCAATAGTTATTAGTTTAACAAACAATCCGGGACAATAAACTTCGTCTTCCAAAGCTACAGAGATGCATTTAGTTTAGTTTGGCGCGTAATGCGTTCGAGAACGTGCAAAAACATCACCGACTCAACGCTGAGGAATTCGCCTAAACTGTAATTGTGTTGGTTTTTTTATCAGCGCTTCAAACACTGCTGAACTACGCTGATGGCTTATGGAACGGAATTTACTAGTTACAGAACTTCATTATACTTTTTATTTTATTGTTCAATGATTTTTTGAAAACGTCAACAGACAAAGAAACAGTATTTTAAACTACGTAATAGAAATTTCTTCTTTGGCATTTTGCTTAAAATACACCTCAAATATTTTTCTGTAAACTTATAGTTTACTCAAAATATTTATAAAACTTAATGATTAAATAAATCAAATGGCAACAGCTAATAAATTTATATACTAATAAATTTATTGAAATGGTAAAAGTACAAAGTTACAAATATTATAAAACAAAACATATTAAATATATCATTACTCGTTTTACCCATTACTGAGTGTGGCACTCTACCGTAGCAGATCTCGGTAAGTTATATATTTCTTCGCGTGAAGTGCGATTACCAGGCGTCAAAACATGGTTCCCAAAGATGTTAGTGGAGGGGAAGCCACAGGGTGAAAATAATATTAAATGACGATGGCAAATAACAATATATGAACTTAAAGAGGGTGATTTTTTTTTTGATGGGGTAGGTGGCTCAGTGGTATCGAGTCGGCCTGTGGATCTTGAGAACCCTGGTTCGATCCCCACAGCCGACAAACAATTTTCACCAATTTAAAAAATCTACCCCTGTGGTTCCTCCTCCACTAATATCTTTGGAGGCTGTGATTTGACGGCTGGTAACCGCACTTCACGCGAAAAAATATATCACTTACCGAGATCTGCTTAGGCAGAGTGCCACACTCAGTGATGGGTAAAAGGCGTGATGATATATTTATTTATTTATATTTAAAGAGGGTGATTTCGTTGCATTGGTTCTCGTGCACGAGTTTACATAAGAAACCAAGACGCATTTAAGGGATGAAATACAAAGATCAAATCTATTACAGACCATCGCACAACTAATAATTTACCCAGATATGTCATCAAACAAACGGTCTAACAAGCGCGACAATTCAGAAAAGCCATAAATTCGATAAATAATGATCGAAGAATACTGAAACTATTACAAACATATGCATTAATAAATTTGATAACCAAAACTCTGTCCAATCAACCTTTAAAAAGATACATAAGATAACATTTACTTCGAAGCTGAATTGATAGTGAAAAATACTAATGATAACAAAAATCGAATTCTGAATTGTTTCACTTTATTACATATTTATAAATACATTTATATATCCACTGAAATTGCAAAAATATACCACTTCACTTAAGGCGATTGTATAGGTTTTACAAATGAAAAGGGCGAGGTAGCGAAAAGGCTAGACCAAAATTATTCCTCATTCCTTAAAATACATTAAAATTATAATCTTGTATTACATAAATACGCACTACTTTGCATCTTATTTCTGCAACTGAGTGTACATGAGGCAGAATTTACATGAGCTTTGTTTTCCTATTAAAATTACAATATTGTAATTGTTAAAAGTTTATAATTTTCTGGAAGAAATCACTATTCTTTCGTCTAATGCCAGTTTTTAATAATTGTGTGTTATATTTGAGTTATACCACATTTAATTTAGGTAAATTTGAAACGAAGAAGATAAAAAATTATGGACAAAAATATAAAAAAATAAATATAAAAGATCTCGGTAAGTGATATATTTTTGTCGCGTGAAGTGCGGTAACCAGCCGTCAAATCACGGCCCTCAAAGATATTAGTAGAGAGGGAGCCACAGGGGTAGATTTTTTTAAATTGGTGCAAATTGTTTGTCGGCTGTAGGGATCGAACCAGGGTTCTCAAGATCCACAGGCCGACTCGATACTACTGAGCCACCTACCCCATAAAAAATAAAAAAGTGGTATTAGACAAAGTTTGAGTGTTTTTCGGAATTTGGACTAGTAGTTAACCGCCTTAATTCGTTCTCATCATTATTATCATCCACATTTATAATGTAAAAATTATTATACAATTGTCGATATAAATAAATTTCTCCCTGCCGTCAAATTGCAGCCCCAAATCGTATATGTTGCAGGAAAGAGATGAAGCAATTATCGATCAACGGAGTGTAAAAACTATCGCGGATAAAATGATATATGACTTTAAGATTTGAACGGGAACCTGTGTCCGATAGGGGCACGTGCTCCATAAAAGCAATTTTCTGTACCGAATAATATCCATTACTTTATTTCAACACATTTTTCTTTTCAGTTAAGCTCCTACGTAATTAATCTTAGCGCTATATCGGAACGAAACGAACGATTAATCTCCATTAAAAGATGTACATAGGTCGTGTCGGTAATGTTGTATCTATTCGTTCGCTCTTCGCGAGATACTTCAATTCGGACGCGATTTTAAATTCAAATTTTGAAAAATGAGAAAACAATGACGTAGTGACGCGAATGGTCTACTTCGTGGCGGCCTCTTTTCTTTCTATCAGACGTTTCGACAACTTTATACTAATTATGTTGTTCTGTTCTGTTCTGATGTTAATGTTTCTCTACTCGATTTTTAATTAGTTTACATTTTTTTCCTAATTAATTTAGGCCACAGTTCAAATGAAACATGTTAATGAACATTAACTAATTTGTTTTAATGTAATTACTGTTAATATGTCCTCTATTAGATCCGAAACCTTTGATCTATCGCTCGTTTTATTTTATATGTCGTTATGTTCTTGTCGTGTGTCACATTTTATAGTCAGAGAAATTAGTATTTTTATAGACATGTCATTCAACTAGAAAATAATTAACTTTCTTTCTCTTATTACTTCCCATATTTCATGAAGATGTATACGATCTTCAAAAGATATTTTCATTTTCAGCAATTTTTGACAGCGAAAAATATACTCTTACATACTTTTATAATGATGTCGGCATTATAATTGTATAGATGTTAGTTAAGTGTTTAGAAATTCTTAAAAAAATTCAAAACATATCGAATGTAAACCTGTGCTTCCGATGTATTTTTGTAAAACAATGCAACATAAAAAATAATTGAAGGTTCTAGTAACCTATTGTTAAAATTAATGCTTAAACGAATTTTCGCGACTAGGATTTGCGTTAGCAAACTTGTTACTCGTGCAATACAATTTGCAGAATGTTTTTTACGCGACAAAAGCACGAAAACATGAAAGGCCGTAAATAAATTGGGTAAAATTCAGGTGGTGCTATGAATACGTTTTTGCTTGCTGTTGAGATTTTCAGCTTTCCTAGAACTTACCCTCGTGCAATTTCGTAATGTATGTTGATAAAAAAGCGACACATTTTCCATACTTCAATCCGTTTAGATACAATAATTACAAGCGCGCGGTGGAACGTATGTCGTATGAAAGATTGTCGAGAGAGAAATAAATGGACAGATTTGCTTAAAGGTGGGATAAGCTATAATTAGTCTGTCAATTTTGAAAATTATTTAGGTAAAATGTGCAGAGGCTTAATACAACCCTGCGCTACCGTCGACTAAATTGTCGTTCCTCCGGGACTTCCCGCCCCCGGTAAAAATAACAATAAGTACGGCACTGTAGAAACGGAGAGAACTCCGGGCACCGAACGACGAACACTTTTTAAGATTAGGAGAATTGCAGCTGTGGCGTGACAGTTGCTCTCGGGGATTTAAAACTATTAGATGGATGTTTTTAGACTGCTTTTAATTTTAACTAATTTTAACCCGCAGGAATACGTTGTAGACAGACAATGCCATGCGATTTTATTCTTCATTTTGCAGTCATTGCATATTTACTCATCTTTGGGCATTGCGTATTTTTCTCTCTGCACAAGAGGAACTTTATTCCAATTACAATAGAGGGAAGAAGGGACCTACAGCTTGTAACAAAATCCGACCCAGTCCCACACAATCATACTTTTTTGAATATAAGTTAAAATCAGCAAAGTTTTATCCGGGTTTATTCTGTGCATAATGTAACGATAATTACTGTAACAAACAAAAGTTTAATATATCAATAGTAATCCATGTAATGGTTTAAATCATTTATCGAAATTCAAATCATACATTTATGCATCATTAAACAAATTTCTATTTTAATCATGATTGCATTTCCCCAAAATGATGACTTCCATAACAGTTTCAATAATAAAATAATTATATTCGCAGTGATTTGGTGAAATGAATTACGAGTGGTATTAAAACTAAACCGTGACTATGACACAATTATAATATAGAAAAGATGGGAACAGTAGCAATAGTCGTAGCTCGTAGCAGAGTTCTCATTAATTGTAAAGTTAGGAATAGGGCCCAGTTTCTGTCAGTAAATGGTCGCGGTTTGCAGTCAGTTTCGTGCGCACTTGTGCAAGACAATCTCTCTGTTCTGAGCTGTTCTGTTCGTTCACACTGCTAGCTTCGGACTATTACCAGCAGAAATGTCTCGATAAATTTCCTGGACCAAAGTGCTCATTTCATACGTACGATATTATACAGAATACATATATTGTATTATACAGAAATCGCCCAGCATATTTGCGTATAGTAAATTCGCACCCACGGCATTCGAATGCGATGATCCTGAATTCGAATTCCATACTATCATCTTCATTTATTCCTACTTTTTATCCGTCTTGATCTGGATTTTCAAGTTTTACTTTATCTTCCCCTTTTTGCTTTTATCTGTGCTTCCAGAATTGACTACTCTTTTACTATCCTAGTCTGATCCATCCTCATTATATGACCAAACCATTTCAATAGCTTGCTTAGTTTTTTAGTTATAGCCCCTAGAAGAGCGAAGTTATCAAACAATTTTCAACATCAGATTTTCGACATTCCCGAGGCTATAACTCAAAAACTAAGCAAGCTATTGAGATGCGGTTTGTGCCATTGAATTCTCCGTGTTTCATTTAACCTCTAGACAATATGTTGGATATTACAATTTTGATTACTTTTAATATTCTGGCATGATCTATAATAATCGTGTTCTAATTCCGGGGTAATTAGTTAATTCGTATTTTGTTTGCTTTGCTCTAATTAATAAATAATGAAGCTTAATGATTATGATTGATAGAAAAAACGTATTTACTGACAAACAGTAATTTTTATAGGTATATTTGCTCTCATGATATACTGATAGTGATTACATTCAATATAAACAACAAAACCAATCTATAACTAGGTAGTTTTAGTTAATTAGATATTTGAGTGATTTCGCTAATAGTACAGTAATAGTGAAAAGCATTTCCATCGATAATACCCACCTAGAGCAAAATGAATTTAATCAAGAAGAAAATAAATTGAAATCCGAAAATAATACCTTCTTGGCCGCTGTTGTTTAAGCTAAGTAATTATACTAATGAGTATGCAGAAATATCGATCTCTGTGAAAATCGACGCCGTACTGGTTAACGGTTAAGCAAGCTGATTATGTAACGAGCTCCACTTGGCAAATCACTACATTTTCTCAAGCTTAAGTACTTTATATATTTTATTAGAAATATGTTTTCCATTTTATTTTATGTATTATAGAGGACCATATTCCTAATATATCACTTACCGAGGTCTGCTTAGGCAGAGTGCCACACCCAGTAATGGGTAAAAGGCGTGATGATGATATATATTCATATTCCTAATCGTACCTAATATTTTGCAGAAATTTAAGTTTATTTTTGATCCATTTTGTATTAATTATTTGTGCATAAATTTAATCATATGTAGTTTATTACTACACCTTGAAGTATTAGCTTCAAAAATATTTACAATTCTTTACATCATATTTATTTGAAAGAAATCAAGTCAGATCAAGTGTTCTGCAGCTAACTTAAAATTTAAATAAGCGAATAATTCAACTGAATCAAATCAGTGTGTTTTTTTGTAGTGATTTTGCGTATTTTTGTGCAAAATAGTGATTATAGTGTATAAATAATAAATCTGTATTGCTGAATTGTATGAAGTATTTATGTTAGTATTATCATTATCTCATCTGGGAAAGGTAGAATCGAAATCTTTTTCGCCAATCGAAACACAGAACTGGGGGTGAGAGAAACAGGGCATCTACAAGCCAACAACGACTTTAAAATGAATATATAAATCACAGTGGTTTATAGAAGTGAACGAACGTAATTTAACTCTGCATAGCAGTTCTAATTAGATAGGTAACCGAGCAGGAACGCAGGAACAGCAGGGCCAGGGCAAGGGCAATGTAGACGGATTGCGGGGCAATACGTTTAATGGTACCGGTAACGGTAACGGTAATGCAGGAATGGCTACAACACTACAGCCTTCACGCCTGTTGTCTTGTTTTGTACCCCAACGATTAAGGGTACAGCTGATTTATTACCGATTCATGAAATAAAGTAACAAAGAGAAACAGAAGAAATCTACAAGTATTTGTTGCTTCTCTCATACAAAGAAACGAACATTTTTCTCTTCTCTTTTGTTCATCAAATACATATTTCCACACGCCATTTCAGCTACGTTCGATAGCAAATAGTATCATTTTATTATTTATTTATTTTTATTTATTTATTTATTTAGTTACGCTGTACAACAGGAACTTAATCCCAATTACAGTACAGAGTCCGCACTCACCGAGCCGCAGTGTAGTAGTTTATATAATTTTTAGCTTGAGTGAGATTCGAACTCGGGATCTCCGGATACACGATGTTAAAAAAAGTCTAAAATTTATTTGTTTATTTAGGAATCTAATCCCAATTACAGTACAGAGTTCGGACTGCAGTGTACTAGTTTGAATAGGATTTGAACATGGGATCTTCGGATTCGAATAATGCTAACCGTACCATCGTACTTTAGTGTTGCTGACCGACACAAAATTTTTAATAAAATTACTAATGAATTGATGTTGAATAACAAGTAAATTAATTTAATTGTGATGTTTTATATTTCATGGCATCAATAAAGAAAATGAGCAAGAGTGATATTAATAATTTGATGAACTGAGAGCTAGAACACTCAATTAAACTATTCAATTTTAAGAACAACGAATTAATATTACAAAACAAAATTAAAATGTATTTATTAAAACACTTCAAGAAACATGCACTTAATTTTGCCAATTTAAAAATAAATTCTTGTTTAGTAGTAGTAGATAATGCAATATTTCATTGTCTATAACTTGTATTTGAAGCATTTTTGTCTCAAATTAACTGGTCACAAACCAGGTTTTCATATTACACCCGTTATATACTGTCTATGACTTTTACCCTTCTTTAAGGCCGCTCCGGAGTGAATACAATTTTCGTATTTGCCACTAAATCTTATGTACCCGCTAAACCCAGCAACGTACCTTGTTACTGCATCATATATTTATTTTTTGTGAATTTTTGGTTGAATCGGTTCAAAAATCGAATTTTTAAAATTATGTTTCTATATAATTCAGAGCACGAGAAATTCACTCGTTTAAACCGCATTTCAATATCTCTCTTAGTTTTTGAGTTATATCGATTTTTGACTTTTTTAAAACTAAACTTTGAGAGCTCATATCTCGAAAACTAAAAGAGATATTGAAATGCGGTTTCAACGAGTGCATATCTCGTGTGCTACTTAACTTATACCGAAATTTTACTATTTTTGAAAATTTTTCAACTTTTTTTCTAAATTTTCTTTTTTCAATATTTCCAAAAGTTGAAGAGATAATGAAAATCTGAAAACACCAAAATTCCTCGCGTGAAAATACATAGGTATGCAAATGTTTACAGCAAAATTTGGACGGATACATTTTTTATTACAAAAAATTGAAATGCGGTTTGAACGAGTGAATTTCTCGTGCTCTGAATTATATAGAAACATAATTTAAAAAATTTCGATTTTTGAACTGGTTCAACCAAAAATTCACAAAAAGTAAACATGCTTTCACCTATTCTGGCAGTGGCACTCTATCGTTGTAGATCTCAGTAAGTAATATATTTATGCTTTTGAACTGCATTTACCAGCTGTCAAATAGCGGTTTAATATGTCATCTCAACGAAGCTTTTGCGTGCGTACTTCTGAACTAATACTTACACACACCATGGTTGACACTTAGTAGTTACAGGAGACGTTTTCACCAATATGCATAGTGGAATCCACAGATAGTTCGTTTCTCTAAAGCCTTCATATTATTGCATGAAAAAATACAAAATAATTTTGTATTTTAGGAAGAAATAATGATTCCAAAACTAGTACATTTTTATCAAAATTCTTTGTTGCACAAATTAGTTTATTATAAACTTTATCAAAAAACTGAGTGACAAATGTTATTATTTTTATATTGTCATTATTTATATAAAATTTGAATAAATTTGGTCAGTTAGAAGAGCATTTTTGAGCGTTTTCGCTTGTACTCCGGAGCGGCCTTAACATTCCGCGTGTAGGTAGTACGTATTTTGTTGAGGGATAGACTTATTGATAAATTGAATATAGTTATATTTTAGTTCATATATTTTTCATGCTCCACTTGTGACTGCATCCATCTTGCCCAAAATACCTTGGAGTATGATAAATGATAGATGAAAAAGAATATTTGGAAAACGGAAGTTAAATCGTGCTTGTATGAAAGAAATTATAAATGTGGATGGTGTACTTGGAGAGGAATGTTGGCGAAGATTAATTGCAGGTCGTGCTACCGTATTTGATTGTATATAGCGTGTCAAATATATTGTCATTACGTATTATCCGTTCCTGTAAAACAATGAATCTTATATGAAGTTCACCCACGCACGAAGCAAACAAACCAGTAAATAAAATTTAATTTTCACCTTTGCAAGAACCACTATGCGCCCAGGCGCGGATCCAGACTTCAAATTAGGGGGGGGGGGGTCATGGAGTGAATTTTGTTTCTAGGGGGCGGGGGTTATTGTCTATCTTGTAAATATAAAAAACATTTGTATTTGCTCATATTATATTCCTGCTTTAAATAATCTTTACAATCACATTAAATCACATTAAATCGTCTTTGGAATCGTATTAAATCACATTAAATCATCTTTGGAATCACATTAAATCACATTGAATAACATTAAATCATCTTTAGAATATACTTAGATAACAACGTTTTTTTTTTCACCTCAAAAATTTCCCCTAAAAACGCCAACACTTTTTAAATCATAAAGTTTCAATATCCGTCAGTACGGTGGTGTGAATAGCGATACGGAATTCGAATCCGGAGATCCCGAGTTCGAATCTCACTCAAGCTAAAAATTATATGAACTACTACACTGCGGCTCGGTGAGTGCGGACCCTGTACTGTAATTGGGATTAAGTTCCTGTTGTACAGCGTAACATAAATCAATAAATATCTTCTTCGATAGAATACAAAAATTATTGAATTAGAAGTTGATTTTCTAAGTGCAAATGTCGGTAGTCACATACTTGACTAGGTCTTAAATAGAATACCTCTCCCATCTGCGGGTCGAAATAATATCCCCACAAAATATTGGTTTTTGGCTATTTATTAGAATAATAAATCAAACAATAGTTTTTAATTATCTTAGAATTTTAAGTTCTTAGATAATATTTTCTATATGTTTCACAAAAAAAAGTCCATGCTTAGGGAGGGTCATGACCCCCATGACCCCCCCCCCCCCCGCTGGATCCGCCCCTGTATGGGACGCACAGTACACAACAAACTAACACGAGTTTATTGCACTAATTTGCTCTGCTGAAAATTTTATATCACTGCAGAGCTGCAATAGTGGTTTTAGTCGAGGTTTAGTCCATTGACAATAAGCAAACTTATACTAGTGACACAAGTGATTAGAGATCGTATTACCAAACATCATGGAAAATTTAACACTAGATAATGTTTGTCCAGACAAAAATGTAATTTGTGTATCTTCTGTTAGGATCCTTCATTTTTGTTTTATGAAACTAATGTTGTCTTTGGTATATCCTATCAAAAGGGGTAGCACATACCCCTAACCATTCACAAAACATCCACTCGATGGACTAATTCCTCATCCTGACACAACATCCTTGCTTCAACTACATACAAGCTTTTTTATTCCTCACATTCTGAATCTGTCATCACACAACAAACTTTCCATTCGCTGTTGTACACCCGTTTCCATACCCATATACTCAAATAAACTGACTCACTAACAAATCTAGAAAGATAGATGGAAAAAGAGCGTTGACTGCTCTTATTACTTCCTTGTACGAAGTAAAGGAAGTATTGTAATCGCGAAAATTCTCGGTTCTCAGATTTCAACGGAAATAGGTATTTTGGCCCTCCCTGAATCCATTTTGACTAATTTCGTCGTGCCGTATGTACGTACGTATGTACGTACGTACGTATCTCGCATAACTCAAAAACGGTAAGCTGTAGAAAATTGAAACTTTATATTTAGGACTGTTATAACATCTAGTTGTGCACCTCCCTTTTTGGTCATTATACAACTACCGGAAGTGGTACTTTACTTGAAGCCTATAATAGATTTTCATGAAAAACTATATTCAAATATAATTTAAAACTTTCTAAATTTAGTATATAAGACTACTATATCAATGGAAATAACATAATATATTTTGGTTCAAATAGACTAACCGGAAGTGGCACATTACATGAAGCTGCTAACAGTTTTCCTTGAAAAAAATGGTATTATTTTAATTTTAGAAATAAATGCTGCAAATAAAAGAGAATTAAATTCTGCTTCTAGCACATTAAGAATTTTTAAATTAGTTTTTTGCATAAACGAGATATCTAAATTTAAATATTATATATTTTTTGATTTTTTTTTGATTTTTTTTAAAATTAAGTTTGCTATGGATTAGAACAAAAAATAAAAGATTTAATGTCAAATATGTGCAATTAAAAAAATATCTATAGTTTAATACGTGTACAAGGAAGTCATGTGGTGTCCACATCAGATATTTTTTTTAAGTAAATTCCACAAAATATAAATAGTAATTAACGTTTTTGTTTTGTCAATTTTATTTGATCGTTTTTAAGGAAATTAATTATTATATATTACAGCATTTTCATCCGAACAATAGCGCAAAAAGTTTGTTTGTAAACAAAGTTCTGTTTGTTTCTATGTGATAGTTTGTTGTAACTAATAATCATCAGTTTGTTGAAATCTGATATTTACGCGGCAATGTTTGTTTTATTGAAGTTTAATATTTCTCGCCAGGCCAAGGGTGAATAGTAACAGTAACAAGTACCACTGTTCATTGACGTGTCTAGTAACAATACAATGAGCAGTGAACACTCCAGTCTGCTTGATGAGGCAATATTCCACGCCGAGAAAGTTTCATATTTCTGTTATTCAAAACATTTGAGGTATGAAAGCTGTAAGCACTAAGCAATAAGCCACTGTTGTGACGGTCAGTGCACAAAATCGAACTTTGTTACGACCATTCCCATTTCATCCGCACATATTTGCCTTCTTATGTTTTGCGATACTTTCATAACAACCTGAAGCCAATTCGGATATTGTATGAAAGGAATTATGAATGTAACAACAAAGACAAAATTAATTGTCATCCAACACTTGGTGAAACAAGGTTTCATAAAAATATAAAGTAAATGCCAGCAGAGAATAAGATCTCTAACAAATTAGTAAAATGACATGAGAAGTTTTGTGGAACTGGTCATGCCATCTACCGAAAAAAAGGGAAAGCTACGCAATAGCAATTTAAATAACAACAAAGACAAAATTAATTGTCATCCAACACTTGGTGAAACAAGGTTTAATAAAAATATAAAGTTCTTCGTCACCAGCTTCTTCACATGAACTTTGTTCTAGGTGAAGAAGTGAGTTATACCATACTGATGAGCTCTAATAAGAGCGAAACGCGTCTATGGTTACTAACTGAACTGTGCTGGCCAGCCTCTGACGATGCCCTCATAAGGTGACTTTTGTGAAACATAGCCAAGTGTTTACTTTATATTTTTCAATTATGAATGTGGTTCAGGCGAAAGTAATGATTAGTTGAAGGATGAATTTGATGATTTTAGAGCAGGATTCTTGATTTTTAATTCGTTGTTTAGTTATTTCATTAAAATGTTTACCTGCAAATGTGTACAATTCTTCCTTCCTTATCTTTTTGCTTTAATTTCAGTTCTTATTATAGAGTGTCTAACGGAAATTGTGTGTAATTTATTTTAAAACAAAAATGTTGTAAAATTAGTGCGAATAAAAGTGAAAATGTCCACGCTGGGATCAGTGTTGATATTCACTATCCCAACAGTGCCACGCCCTCTATAATTTCGCGGACGGTTACATCACAACAATCTGAAGCTGTAGCTGAAGCCGAAGCCGGGAAACCATATCACAATTCGCCCACGAGCAAAGTGCGCTGACCTGGCTCTGTACAAACACGTTGCAAACATAAATATCCATACTTGGCTTCAGCAAAACAAGAATGTAGTACGTTGCCCGGACTAGACTAGGCTACCAGTTTCCGGGATGTAGGATAGTTTGATACCCGGATACCCGAATAATGGATAGTGAGAAAGTATTTCCAATATCACTTCTACATACGTGCACAATACAACATATTCACTACTTAATATTGTATTTTCAAACTATAAATAAAATACTATTTTATACATTGAAATTTCCTTCAAATACAAGTGGTGGGAAATCTTATTTTAGCGTTTTTAGAACCGTGTGACAATTTCAGTACAGGGTCCGTACACACCGAGCCTCAGTGTTGTAAGGTTGAGTAGGATTCGAACTCGCGATCTTCGGATTCGAATACCGTAACGCTAACTATACCACGATACTGCCCGACACATTAAAATTACCCCTGTGCCTCTTCCGCCATTAACAACTTTGGTACCCGATATTCGATACGGCAGAGTGCCACATCCTGTAATGGGTAAAAGACGTGATAAATAGTTGTTTTTTCACTTATAATAAATAACCAGTGGCACTGTTCGATTCAGACTTATTATACCATGTAGTATTAACCATGTAACTTTTGTATTGTATTAAATCAGCCTGTATACGTATAAGTTGTTTTGAAAATAGTATATGTATATATGTAAAGTGCATATTAGAGTGCACTTATGAATGTGTAGCACAAAGCACGATATTTAAAATGTAATGTCATCCATCTTGAGTTTAATTTAAGTAAAACGTATACTGCTACTACATTATAATATACCTAGAGTTATATTCTTGAAAGTGCGGTAAAATGAAGGGAATGAATTGAACGTGACGTAAAATCAATATTGTAACCTAAAACTTTTTGTCATTAATAATTCACTTGCTTTTACAATTGACAAAACAAGAAATGACTTTCTTTATATCACATAAATAATAAAATACGAAACTTGATCAAAATGAGCATTCTGCGTTCATTTCTTGGAAGCATTAAAATGAATCATCTTTCAAAATAATTAATGACATTATTAATTTAGGTTAAAGTGGCCATACGCACGCAATATTTTCTGACGCATATGTGTTGTAAAAAATTGTCACTAGCAATAGCTTACAATTTGATGATTTTTTGCGGCTTCTAATTAGTTAATTAGTGAAAAATGTTAGTCATTTTTCTTTTGGGTCGCCTTTAATTCATAGACTAAGATCGTAATGATACGCATAATAACCGTAATTTGTAAAACTCTACAGACTTCTTTCAGACGTATTCTGTTCATTTCTTTTATACTAGAGTTCATTTTATAATAAGAAGCTATAGAACATTTCAAATATTAATAGCTAAATGAACACAGTTAACATTACCGTTTATTTATCTAAGAAATGATAATATATTATATTGTCCTAGCAGTAATCAAACATTTGGTTTACAGTGTACCGCGAACTATTTAAGAAGGATTTTCTCTTTGAAATAACTTGACAAATTGTCTCGTAAACTTACTTGTTTTACAGCTAATATTTCTCGCTGTTAAAGCTTCAATACTTACTCGAGTATAAAACTTTCATGTCTGTATAAAAGGCGCACTATCTTACTTGTTGCTTTCATGGACACAACTCGTAAAAATTAGGGAATAAACATTGATCTTACTATATACCACACTACTGTCATTTACACTTTCATTTTTTTACATTTTGTTGCTCAGTCTTATTCAGGGATTACTGTCAACCTTGTTCATTTTTAACAATTGTGAAGGGTGGAAAGGGCGACACCAATTCTAATTTATTTCATTTAAAATTTTATTTCTATTATTTATATATTTGTTTTGTTTTGCATCAAAAATATATATTAGTCTTAAATGTATGAAAAGTATTTTGTCAGTTGATAGAAAATGTCACTCGTCAAAATGTTAGGTCTCGTTACTTTTCCGCGAAAAGAACAATTTCATTATATATTTTCATGTTAATAAAAACAATTGTAGTAGTAGCTCGGAGGGACTGACACAAATTAAAACACAATTAATATTTTTATAAAATAAATTTGTCATATACATACATGATACTTTAAATTTAATTTAATCTTAAATTTCATGTTGTTTAAATATCTAAAAAAACTGTAATTTGTAACACACGAAAAGTATGTAAAAGTATGGAAATTTCTTGAATTTGTCGAATAAAATTTGACATAAGTTAAATAGTACACTTGTCAGTTGCTGTTATGAAGTGGTCATTAAAATGATGGGATTAGGTGGCTCAGTGGTATCGAATCGGCTTGTGGATCTTGAGAACCCTGGTTCGATCCCCACAGCCGACAAACAATTTTCAACAATTTAAAATCTAACCCTGTGGCATCTTTGGGGGCCGTGATTTGTCGGCTGGCAACTGCACTTCCCGTGTAGAACTATATCACTTACCTAAATCTGCTTCGGTAGTGCCACACCCAGTAATGGGTAAACAACAACAATTGACAGGCCCTTTAATTCCAATTTAAGCGTTCGATAGAAAAAAAACTATTGCATTTGCGTTGAAACTTCCAGTACTTATTTAATTTAAAGAAAAGATTTAGACATATTGCACTCTTCAATCCAGTGAGAGATTTCAATTTAATTCGATGATATATATCCACAACTTTATCTCTTTAATGAAGTGTTTTCGAAGACTGATATACTCTTGATTGCTTGGTAAAAAATGATCTGAACGAGACAAGGAGATTACGTGAAGATGTTTAGCAACGCCAAATTTTCTAAACATCGTTAGATATCATTTTGAGCGGATTCGTGACTTACAGTAATTTTTCTTTTGGTAGTTAACAGAAAAAATAGCCTCAATTTTTCAAGACAGCAGTGCTAATTAACAGAAACACTAGCTTCCTATTTTTCTTCATAAAATAAACATATTTCCTACTGTCAAATCTTTCCAAATTATTTTAGGAAAATATGTCGCAAATAAAAATAATAGAAAATTATTACTTTTTAACAGCACGACAGTTATAAATAAAATATATCATCACGTCTTTTACCCATTACTAGGTGTGGTACTCTGAAGGAGCAGATCTCGATAAGTGATATATTTCTTCGCATAAAGTGCAGTTATCAGCCGTCAAATCACGTCCCCCCAAATATGTTAGTGGAGGGAGAATCACAGAGGTAGAGCAGTTCTGTATATTAGCAAAAATAATTGACAGCTTTTATGTTTGAAATTCGTTTGTTATTGTTCGTGAGAAAAACTCACATTTGGATTGTACCTTCTACTTTCTACACGAGTAGGCGGCAAATATCTGCTTTCCATACATTAAATAAATGCAGAAAAGTCTACTTTCATGATCGTATAAACTGTCAAGAAAGAATAATACAATAATTATTGTTCTATTCAAGTAAATTGAAGGAAAACAATAAAAAATAATATAAAATATGTAATTAATGTAACATGAACAAAATATAATTTGGGAGCGTGCGCAAAATACTCATTTTGCACACTAAGATGCAAAACAGTGCGCGAAATACGCGTTGTCATGGTAATACAAATGATCAAGTATCAATATCAGTGAAAAAAAGAAAACATTTTTTGACAGTTGTAGAAAAAATATATTATCCTAACTATCAGTATGTTTTCAATTTAATTTTCTTTCTAAAATAAAGTATAGCCATAGTTTAAGATAAAATTTGTCGACGTCGGCAATGAACAAATCGAAAGCTCTCTAAGAAAATTTAGCATCTCGTAAAGTTCTGTTCACAATGCTCCTCGCAGCGTCCATCGTCTGTAGTCCACCAGAAAATTAATGTTCTATTTTCTAATCTTTCTTTCAAGCAAATTCACCCTAATTTAGGTGTCTGGGGTGCAAGGTGACATGTTTCAACCCTGATAACGATAACGCGACCACAACGTTGCTTGCTCCACCACGGCATAGTTGCCAAGTCTCTCTCTCTCTCTTAGTGTCATTAGTGGCTGCCGGACGCAGGACGCAGGACTTGCGCTTGTGTGAATTCACCTTTAGGAATTTTGGTCCCGTTCAGTGCACACTGTTAAGAGATTTTTCTCCAATCAATTCTAGTAAAACGACAATAATAAAGCAAGAAGACTACATTAATAATGTGAGGAAAATGTTAGAGCACTGCATTTTTCGGCGGTGAGTGCCCCAAATTTTCTATTTTGCATTCCTGATAAATTTGTATCCGACGGAAAAGTAGTGAGAAATAAAATCGCAATGAAAATTTCATTTAAATGCAATATTTAGCAAATCCTTTCATAGCCTGCAGTTATGCAATCGAAAAATCTCATATTTTTACCGTTTAGTTAAAAAGCACAAATCAACTACAAGTGTACCCCAACATAAAAATCTTTCAGCAAAAATACGTATCTCTATTTACACGATATCGTATCTCATACGGGTTTCCAACTACCTACTACGTACACAAACGATAAATATGCTTTGAGTCTACGCAAAAAGGATTATTGAAGCAAACGACGAGACAAAAATCAAGCAAGATACGATATTTCCACTGTTGATGGAAAACAACTTTTTATCATTCATATATATCACCATAAAATACGGAAAACACATTTCTATCTCTTCGATAGACAGTACTAAATTCATTAATGAATGTTTGACGAAATGGGGACATCTCACATTATCTGACTTGTTTTCTGAAAGTGGCGCTCCTATATTTATTCTATGTAATAGAAAGATTTTTTAAACCCTATACAATTCACATGTTTCAAACACAATTTAGTACAGAAGTCGGAACTTCCCCTACATATCATTTCTCGTCCATGGAAATACGAAAACATAGTCATATTGAGGCACACCAGTATTCCGCGGAACACAATTTGGGTATAACATTGAAATTGTAGATGTATGTCTAACACGAGCGGAATTGGGTGAATAAGTTGATCTTACCGGACTGCGTCAATTGTAAAACGAGCGGAAAAAACGCAGTCTTAAAATCTTATTAAACATACCGCTATTAAAGTTTAAACTGAATTGAACACGAAACGTTATAATTTAATAAGAAGATGGAAACAGAATTACTATATAAATTACATTTTTATTAATTATAATACTTAATTCACTAATCTAGTTGTTAAAATAAATGAAACGCGAACACCGCGTGATGTGAAGATCTATATCTTCACGCTTTGAGTCGATGGACGAGACTGATGGTTTCCACCAAAACACTTGCTGTCCTGGGTACGATACCCACATCTGGAATCCATCCCTCTCGCATCGGGGTGGACACAGATGTCTCAAGTGTTTTAGTTATGTAGTCTGACACTCTGACCCTGCAGATAACGCGAACATGAAATCTTGTTGGCATTCTAAGAATATTAACTATAACTGTCTCTTTTTAGAATTTAATGCCCTATATTCGAAAACCAAAAGATCTCACACTCAGCCTTAATGGCACATGTGGTCACGAGTGTCAAATTACACGAAACCAATATTATCTAGACCCAACATAACAACAATGAGATAGCTCATATTGTTACATATGTGTAAGTAATATCGTTGTGTGAGAATCGAATAAGTGGCGTCACAATCGAAGAACCGGGAATCTATTTAAAGAAAATAGAATATTTTCGAGTTATGTTCATAGCAATATTCATGTAATTTATATTTAAGAGACAAAAGTTTCAATTGTAAACTGAACTGCGCATATTAAAATTTCATTGATGAAAACGCAGTGAAATAATGTTAGTTTCAAAACAGTATTGAATGAAAAACAACGAATAAAAAAGTGAACGTTTGGAACGAATATTAACAGTGCATCGGCTACAAATGTAATAGTTTTATGTAAATACTGTCTGCTGATCCTGCAATTTTATATTTACTTAATGTAAAGTTGAAATATTAATGTTGGTTTACATAAACGATGTAGTAAATAAAAATATTCAATTCAAATGTTTTTATTTACTTTTCATATTTCCATGTTATTTTAATTTGTGTTATTTATGATTTCATTTAATTAGTTAGAGCCTATTCCAAACCGAATAAAATTACAATGTTATCAGGAAAGCAGTTTCTAAAAACAATGAATTAACCAGTAATTATCAGGTCTGGAAAATAGTGAAAAATACGAATGAAAAACAGAAAAACAAAGCTTCTACAAGTCGTGCGAGTTGCTAAAGCTTTTGCGGTATCATAGTGTAGTAGTTATTCGATTTATTATTCGTGTGATACGCATCGCAGATACCGTTTGAACATGGACTCAATTGCTGTTTGACATGAAACTTATTATGTGAACTTGGTGCTATCTGTGTCGCTAAACGGCTAAGTTGTAGAAAATGGCTTGCTATTGATATATGTTGATTATTGCAATCGCCAGTCCATACACACACATGAGACCATACGATCATACCGAGATACGGTCGGGTAGACCAATCGTAATTTGTGTAATCGACATTCATTGGACAACAAGTCACCTCATTGTATGTTATAGACAGAACAAAATAAATTACATCTTTTATCATTATTTTATTACAAACACATCGATTTATTTCATCTAACTGGAATATGTTGGTGTATGCTTAGTAATCGGGTAGATGGCTTAGTGGTATCGAGTCGGTCTGTGGATCTTGAGAACAATTATCACCAATTTAAATTTACCCCTGTGGCACCCCCTCCACTAACATCTTTGAGGGCCGAGATTTGACGGCTTGTAACTGCACTTCACGCGAAGAAATATATCACTTACCGAGAACTGTTTCAGTAATGTGTAAAAGGCGTGATGATATATTTATTTATTTTTATTTATGGTTAGTATGAAATTGAGAAGAATTATTAATACGTAAGTCAAATGAAGGATTAGTAAAGAATGACTTAGGAATAAATGTGTGGATGATATTTATGTGTGAACGAAAGATGAGATGAGGTTTTATGAAAGTATTTATTATTAGCAGGATTTATCTAATGAATGTTTGAAGAGCTCGTGCTACCCCAATTTAATGCTACAAGATATTAGAAATAATGTTACAGTATTTAAATATGCAATAAACAAATGATACTGGTTTTGTTACTTATATTATTAATAAAGCCCGGATATTTAGGCTCTTAAAAACACCCAAATAAGCAGGCATATAGGCCGGTAATTACTCTAAAATAGGCGGGATTTTAGGCAGCCTAAATGTAAATAATTTGTTTTTTAAAAAATAAACGAATCCTTTTTCTAATATTGGTACTCGTATCTACTCTTCGTTAGAAAAAAATTATCATTTTAAACAAAAATTAACGAAATCTGAAAAATAATAATGTAGGGTTCTCATTTTATTAACTATTATATATCGTCTAAAGTTACCTCAGCTCCATTGATTAATGGCAAAGACACAATTGAATTGCCACGTAAAATTTTGACTAAAAAACGTTTTTTCTTTCGGCATTTTAAATTCACACACAAAAACTTGATTAAACTAAGTAATTTAAATATTTTAGGTTAGGTTGAAACACTATGTCGAGTGCTGAATTAGTCAATAAAAGTTAGAATAGGCAACAAAAATAGGCAAAATAGGCTGTATAAGGTAAAATAGGCACAATAACCAAAATATAGGAAAAATAGGCTCTAAGGCACGATAAAAAAACCTTCCATTACACGTAAACATATTACCTATGTATAGAAAAACGAAATAGCCTGAAGTATATTAAAATTTGAATCTAGTCAATTGCCTAAAAATCCGGGCTTTAATTATTAATTGTTTGGCTTCGAAATTATTTCATAACATGAACAACAAAAGTATCATTGGTTTAAATTTGTTTATTGTATAGCATAGTTCAATATTGTATCATTATTTCTCATTTTTAATATCACTTTTCTCGAATTTTGATATAATTCTGTAAAATATTTATATATATATTTAAAATACAATTTTGTTCTACCATATAGGAGCCACTGGTTGACTATAGGATTACTGATAAATTAGCTCATTTTATGTATATAAAATTTTGCTTTGAAGTCATTTGTTCACCCAATAAAACATTGGTTTTTTTAAAAGGATAAAACCAAAACATAAATTACTTCTTAGGCAAAAGATTATTCGTTCAATTATCGCTGAGTTCAATTTATATCAAACAAATACGATTGTTGCCTTATGGTATGTGAAATGGAAATATTGTCAAATAATGGAATATAGTAAGTGTTTGAAGTGTTCGTGTTGTATAATGTTATTTATCTTCTTCATATTTCAAATCGAATTTGACAGCAATACACTTTAAGAGCAATTTGACAAGTAGACAATATGATAAAGGAATTAATAGTGATTCCATTAAAAGAAATAAAATTATATTCCCCTTGTGACATGAGCGAATCTGTCAACGTTAATGATCGCGGAGAATGTCCGCAAGATGTCCAATCAGTCGATAATAAATTGCGACAAACATTTTAAGTGGTGTTCAACCCTTGTAAAACAATAACGCTTGTACTCGTACGGCTCTCGTAACGAACTAAATCTTATTTATTCAATTTGGCAGATTGGCCGCGTTACATTTTAAGATTATACTTGCGTGTTATTAGTAAATATGATTATTAGAATAACAGCAACAGCGTTGTTTTGCTAATGGCGCATTGTACCTGTGCCATTTTGTTTGCGAATGTGTTTAGCTGCTGAAGTGCGATACACTGTAGTTTCTAAATGTTGTTTTCGTATTTCTCTGCATACGACTATGAACATGCATAAGCTGATCATAACATTTAATAGTAGGGCACACTATTATTTATTTATTTATGTTATTCTGCACAACAGGAACCTAATCCCAATTACTATACAGGGTTCGGACACACCGAGCCACAGTTGTATTTAAGAATTAAATTAAAATTAAATCTAATATGAGATATTTGGTGCTGATCCGAAATTTTTATAAATTCCATGAGTCTGGATTGAAAGGTCGTAAAATCCCGAATTTTCATTATTTTTATTTAAAGAAAAACTTGGTAGAAAACAGTCGGATTCTTTTTCTTAAAGAAAACATTAAACAATTTTTTTTTAATCCAGTTGGAAAAAAAACAAAAGATTTAATGCTGATTTTTAAAATAAATTAAAAAAATGAAAACAGAGCATAAGAATATTTACAATTAGCATTCGAAGCGAATGTATGTTTTTAGTATTCTAATGTCAATGATTTCAATGCATTGATTGTTAAGAAATTGTGATTAGGTCCCTGTTGCGCAGAGTAGAAAATAAACAAATGAAATAATCAGGAAGTTGAGTGGTCGACTGACATATCTAACTGCATTTTAATTGCAGTCTGCAATTGAATCGAATGCAACACATTGTTTTAGACAGTTAAATGTACGGTTATTATACCAGAGGTAGAAATGAGGGGTGAACCACACTAATTTATATTTCATTTGTGGTTTATCCACTTCCATCCCTGAGTTCCATGGAGTGTTTGGCTGCAACCACATATCATGGAGAAAAATGTTTCACTTGCCAATTACGCTAATCATTCTCAAACAACATTATTAGATAGTAAAAACTATATGCATGCAAAATGAAGTCTGTTCATTGACTTTTAATGTAGAATTTTATGCTCTACAATATTTATTTGATGCTTTATTCTCTAAAATAATAAGGGAAGCAGGAAATTATGTTAAAGTCCTATCTTCCTGTGTCGCGGTCATCAGTCTATATTTAATTATTGGTGACTTTATACAACAGGAATTTAATCTTAACTACAGTAGTTCATAGTGGAACTCGAATCACTCAGATCAATCGTATTTATTTGAAGTTGATACTAATTATAGTAGCTTATACAGGACTTGAAACCATTCAGGAACGATCGTATATTTAGAGTTAATCTTAATTACATATGTAAAAATTATGTTATACTAAAACTTAAATACTATGTGACATTTGAACATGTAAAACTATTTTATTATGCGCATTTTCATTCTGTAATAAGTTATGCTGTAATATGCTGGGGTATATCTAGTGAAGCAGAGAGGGTTTTTAAACTGCAAAAAAAAGCAGTAAGAAACATGACTGGTGCTTCATACAATGCTTCTTGTAGAGACTTGTTTAAAAAACATAAAATTATGACTCTCCCTTTCATTTATATATATAATATTTTAACCTATGTGACAACAAATTTCAATATTTTCCGTACTCACAATAATGGTAATAATAGATACAACACGAGACATCATTCGAAAACTATTCCTAAACATAGACTGTATCTCTATGAAAAAAGTCCATACTATATGGGCATAAAATTATATAACAGTCTACCTCTAAGTATGAAAAAAATATGTAACTTTCAAATATTTAAGCAGAAACTAAGAGATTTTTTAATTGATGAATGTTTTTATAACCTTAGTGAATTTTATGTAATATGTGTATTATAATACAAAATTTTTTTAACTATGTAATGACCTATCGAATTGGCATGTGATGTATGCACATAATCGATCAATAAAATATCTATCTATCTATCTTATATAATGAAATCAAAATTACTCAGAAATAATCGTAGTTTTTGGAATATAAGTTCAAATCAGCGCGATCTACAAATGAAAATAAAATAATAGATTGTATAGTTGACGACTTTTGTGTCATCCCGTGACATCATGAATACGATCGCAAGTTGAGTAACATTGTCCAGTGAATCCTATTTCAGTCGTTGCAAAAAGCTTCAACCAGCTGGCCTGTTATACTCGTACATCCAGTCATTTAAATTAAACGTTATGGACATGAATTACATTCGTTTTTATCATCCAAAATGTCATATTTAGCAGGGAGAGAGAGATGAAATAGCGTCGACGAGAGAGAATCTACAACAGCCGAATGTAGCGAAGCAACGTAATCTTACGTCGCTACATGTTTGACAGCCGAGAGCTGTAAAAACCTGAATATAATTATCCGCTCTAAGGATTTATCTCGCCTTCGTGTTTACACGTTTTGATGGAAGCTCATCATTTGATCCAATTATTTTTACTTAGTAAATGTTCAGCAGACAGTACGAGGTAGTAATTAAATATTACTGCGTTTCTAATGGCGGTTAGCGCAACTTTTAAATTTTAATGATGCAATTTATACGACTCATTTCAATGTTCCATACACAATCATTTTTAACACGCTAATTACATCGTTAAATATTAATCATTTTTCAAAAACAAATACTTCATAATATGTATAATTAAATAGAGTTTTATTTGATGTTTGTTTCATCTCAGTAACATATATATTTTCAGAGATGGAAATTTTTCCAAGTACGCTCAGTTTTCCTAATAATATTCAATAGTTATATGAAATATTGGCAAAATATGAATCGAAATTTATTACATTTTATTATTACCTAATGAATATATGATGAAGTTTCGCTGTTAGCAAAAAAGTTCATTTGTAAGTTAATATTAATGCTGTCATATATATAATTAAATATTGATTTAATATATGTTTTAACTGCAAATATAATTTATACTATTACCTTTTGGGAGTTCCATAATGATATTCATTCATATAATTTTGTGCTAATGAAATGTAAAATATTAATTAGTTAGTGCCTATATTTGATTTTCGCATTGAACATTTTTATCTCTATTGTGAAATACATGTTATATAAAAGTTATTTGAGGCTTATAACGAAATGAATTTACGCGTTAATTATTTATTTAATTATGATCCGTATTTGATTGGATGAACGCAAATTTTGCAGTTTAGTAGAGTAGAAAGTAAGGGTATTTGTGCCGTAAAAGAAATGGTTTAGGAAATTGGGAAAAAGGCGTGTTGATATATTTATTTATTTAAGTTGGAGGCAGTGGCTTGTAGATTTTTTATTTTGTTGGTAGCATCGGTTTCAGTAATGGGCGAGGCCACGTGACAGTCTGCAAGGGGAAGTTGGCAGAACGTGGACAGAACATAAATTCTGTGCGGAAATTTCGCATTCAGTCCGGGTAATAATATTAAAAACAAATTAAGAGTTCACGCCCAGTGTCGACGAGTTTTTTGTCTCAATTATTTTGTTATTCAAATGTAACGACGAACGTTGCACAGTGAATTGCTTGGTCATCAAAAATTAAAATTAGGAAGTCTCAAGTCTCGCAAATACGCTAGGAGAGAAACATTTTATTCTGCCTATAAGCGGAATTTTATCTAATTTATTTTCCTTCCAATTCGTCTAGATCTAATTTTGTTATTTAGGGCCGTGGCCTCTATAAGTTTCTTTGAAAACCTGGCTTATTTAGCGAAATCACATTTTGATCCTTCATGATATAAACGACCTATAAAAGCCAACTTTACTTCTTACTCAACTTTAATAAACTGCGATCCCTTTGATTTCAAATCACATTTTCTCATTTCATCAACCATTTCTCGAACACGCACAACATCGCCTCTCTCTCTATTCTACTCAAGCCATCATACTCTACACCGGCAGTTCGGCAATACGGTGCTGTGGGCAACGTTACTGCATTCGAATCGCACTCAGTCTTACCACATAACAAAGAATAAACAAAATGTGGAATTATAATTGTATTTATGAATATCTGACGTTATCACAAAGATACATTAAAAATATAATTGAAAAACTAAACATGCAAACATGAAAAGCGAATAAATGAATGAACTATAGCTACAGCTATAGTTATAGTATAACTAATGTTTGATGAAATTAATTTCGATTCTAGCTAGTTTATCTTCAGCGTAATCATGCTTAATAGTACTTAATAGTCTAGGGTGCATACACGCTATTATCTTATCATTCGTACCCCTTCTATAATTTGTTAGAGGCCATCGCTCACATATTCCAAAATGTTTTTATTTTGACATGTATTGTCGCACGGTTCGCTCGTCGTACTTCAAGGAAACGATATATAATATATTTTTATTTTACTTTACATCGAAATTTTGCAATTAAAATTAAATGTGTCGCCAATTAAAATAATAAATAAATAAAATGTAGATAATTATAAACAAATAAGTAAATAAGTAACGAAGAAAGGAAGTAATTAGAATTTCTTGATCAAGGGTAACCAAGTTTGATACAATTGCTCTTCTTCTTGTGCTTTTCAATGATAAAGGTAGTGTCTTGTGCATATTCCTATATTTTCTGTGTCGATAGTACGTAATAATAATAAAGATCCATAAATCACAAATATTTCATATCTCATTGTGGGCCTGACAAACAAAATGTATTCAACACAAATTCAATTACGAATTCTGAGAGTAAATTGTATAAACAAAATATCTATCCCATGTGTAGGGTTCTTGCATCGAGCATCGCTAGAGAACAGCGAGCAGCCAATATTAGACCAAAAAGAATTGCGAGCAACGCTACAGCTCTATATTTCATAAAGAGAAAACGTCACTGCTTAATTTATGAAACTGATTTAGCATCGAAGCCACGTGCGAGTGAAACGCCTTCCGTTGCCTTTGTTATTGAATATTTTCTCCTACCCCCTGGTGTTGGTGGTAGTGGTACTCCTGTAGCCGTTGATCTCCCCCTAAATCGGGGAGACGATTTCGTTGTCTCGATATTTTCGTATATTTGGGCACAATTGCATATATATTACTGAACTATAATATTTTATCAGAACGCTAATGTTAGATAATAATAGTCTAGTTTATGTGTTGACATTTTAAAATATATATAGCCTCAAAAAAGTACTAAGAAATCTTTTACTTTTCCGGAGGTTATATATTAAAAACTAAACAAGGTATTAACGGCATTGAATTAATCGTGTCCAAATTGACTTTTTATTACGATTTTAGATCAATTTCAGACTGTTTTCTCTAAAATTCTTTCCCGTAGGAATATTTTAACAAAAAAATACATACTTATATATTTTGACTCGCTAAATCCAATGATAAAGTCGCCAAGTGCACATGTCTTCTAGTTTTTGAGATATTGGTCAATAACTGTTTTATGAGAAAATTTAGAAAAATTTTAAATTTCTGCAAATTTGTTCCCGTTTAGCGAATATTCATATCTCGTTTAATTTTTGAGATATAGCTTCGGAAAAGTACAAAGACTTCTTCTCTAAATTAAATGTGTCAGATGGCAACTTGAGACCAAAATCAAATACTCGTAAAATTAATTCCCACATGTAGAGAAATATATGTATGTCGGATAATAAATGGTAGTTAGGAAGCATCTGGACAACATAGAACATTCTCTTTTATTAGTGACCCGTGAAATTTTCCGAATCGTAGGTAATGAAACTAGTCGTACAGTTCTGCCTCCAGCAAATCGTTGCAAGGTTTTTACCCCCCATTTGGACACGGATGGTTATGGTTTCGAATTCTAGCTTATGTTATATCAGAGTCGGAATGCTATGGGCATGGGCTACGACGGTGCAACGCTACGAATACGATGGCAGAAGAAGTTAGCTTCGTGAAAATGAAAAGATTATGTTACGGAAAATATCCTGAATTCAAATCGTTTCGCTCCCTGCAGTGCTGGAGTTGCTTTGATATTAGCACGTTTTTAAAATATGACCGGAGCGTTTTGTTGCTTTTTTCTACATTTCTCCTGTTTTGCTCATTCAATAGGACTGCCGAAATTACGAGTACGTACCACTAGGTACTAACTTATTTATTCTTTATAATTATTACAATTGGTTGAAATATTGGAAAATTCTAGATTGTTCTGATATTACATATACAGGCTGTTTTTATACTTTGGGAAAAACATTTAGACATTATATTATACGACGTACAGAACAAAAAGAATTGTTTCAAAATTCGTAAAGTTAACATCATGTTTCTTGAAGTGTAGATTTTAGTGCCTCTGGCCGTCACTACAAACGCCCACTTATTTAATGTTGTATTATGAATAAATTGTAGTGTTTATTATAATAATTTTATTAATAATATATTACAAATAACTATCAAGTTTAAAAACAACCAGTAAATTTAAGGAGCACGGCTCTTCTGTGAATTCCAATTACAGTAACTGATAGTGAAATCTAAACCACTCAGACACAATCGCATTTTTTGAATAAGTTGAAATGAGTGAGATTTGAATGCACGACCTCTTTCCTGCTAATTAGTAAACACAAGTTTTACCTGGAATTTATCTACTGGCCTACTGATTTATTTTGTTACTCTGTACAACAAGAACTTCATCCCAATTACAGTATAAGAAATGTACAAATTATGGTGAAATATAAACCACTCAGACACAATAGTATTTTAATGATACTGTCTGTATTGGTAGTAATATATGTATGAAGTATAAATGTTTACCCTCTATTGATTTCCCGGGTGATAACCTAACAACATAAAATGAAAACTGTCACCCCAGAATTAGGACTAAGTTAAATTTTTGTTTTATGGGCAGTTACACATTCAAATAAACACTAAACCATATCGTTTTACAACTTGAAAATAGAATATTTTCTTGAATTTATATTTATTCTATCACGTAAATGAAATTTTAGTGTTGGCGGAAGAAAACTAATTTCCTGTATAGTTGTTATTGGAGAAAATTCTCATCGTAAGGTACACGATGCATGCATCATGTATACAGTTGGTAGTATCAGTATGTAAACGTAAAGGTCAGTAAAACTGTTTCAGGTGAAAAGTTAACGCCGTGTCAAATGTCACAAACCTTCCACGTTCGCGTTCATGTTCACGCCCAGTTATTACTAAAGGCGTTCTTTAATTTATGTTTGTAGTTGAACATTTACATAGCCAACGTTTATGCCAAACACACACTTTCTAACACGAACTGATTCACCATTGCGTTTTGACAGTTCTAATTCCCATACTTTAATATGAACAATTCTTGACTGTCTATTTCTGTCAATAATATCAGATTTGGTTCTAACGGTTTTGGTGAAATCTGATGATGACATGTTAAAAGTAAATTCGTGTTAATTTAGTTGTTCAAAATATTAGTATGTGAGTACTTTACGGCAATGTAATCGATGAGCGAAAATTCTATAGAAAATTGAGGAGAAAAGTTGTTCCTTTTATCTATTTCTTGGTTGTTTATTTTTCATTTTATACATCGTATTTCTGAAACAAAGCTTGATCTTACAGTGCTGCACAACTGGAAATTAATTCTAATTAGTTTTCTTTCAATTGAAAATGAAATGATGCAACAATTAGTCGTGATGACATATTTATGAAATTCAGTGTATTATTAAAATCTATTGCAATTTGAATCGATTAAAATGATTATTGGTTCAAAATCTCAATTGCGTTATAGAGATTATTTATTTCAATTGTGATGTTACGAATGTTTGAATTTGGAAACCAATTTGAAATTTGTAATTTTGTTTGTCAAATTTAAATGAAAATAAACAATACTGTTACGACGAATACAGAATGAAATACATTCATTAATAATTATTTTTGTATTTGGAGTGAAATTACAAGAGCAATGATATTAATGAAGTAGACGAAACCGGCCTTTGTGGGACTGAATTCATTTTTCGTACTTCTTTGTTTCTGGAACTGGAAGCTGGAACCTCTCTGCGAATGATAAAACGAATAAATTTGCACTTAAAACAAACTTCTTTCAGCAATGCGATTTCTTTGTAGCATCCATTTGCTTACATAACCCGTGTACTTACATTTCCTATAGTATAATGTCATTTCTTAAATGTAACAGTCTCAAATTCAATACTCGACTCTTCCAACCACATACAGCGTGTCTTAGAATTCATAAATCTTCACAACAGATATCTATTTGGAGGGTGCAAGCATTTTGTATAAATGAAAAAATTCCTACAATAAATGATTGTGTTTTCGGCTCAGTGGCTTGCTACGATTTTATTAATAGATGGAAAACTTTGACGTATGGGACCAAATATTTGATTGGCTGCTATCGAAATTAAATTTCTGTAGGGGAAGTAAACTTCACTTATCTTTATACCCGCAGCTTCCTACGAGACCAAAACGCATAAAAATAAAATAAATAAGTAGAAAGGCATCAAATGCAGTAGGTATGAAATATTTATCACCAAATGAGGTGAAGTTAGTGACTTAAAAATCGCTTCGGTGGACAGAAGACCCGATGGAACCCTCCAGCCCTTGGGGTCAAATGTCAAATTCATACCTTATTGCGTGTTGGGAATGGGCAAATCGAAAATCGAATTGGCCGAGCTTGTGCGCACTGGACTTTACAGAGAATTATTGCATTCCTTTGGCTGTTTGAATACAAAGAAACGACTATATTTAATACTAATTTAATTCAAATAGAAATGAGTTTTTCAACTGTAAACACTGGGAGAATTCCAATTAGAAGCCAGTTTTGAAAACCAACCGAATAATAAACAATAATACTGGAAGCAGGCACCCTGTTTAGATAATTATGTCACAAAATTGACACGTTTCTATTTAAAAAGTAGTTCGCGTCTTCAAATCTTCCAGACTTCATCTATGTCCTAAAAATACAATTGTTTCTGAGGGGTTATAATTGAAAGAAAAGCATATTCTGTTGGAGATTTTCTTATTCAGTCTGATTGTTTGCTTTTTTGAAAGTTCTGTACTGAAAGTAATACAAGAGATACATTGATCTTCTAAAAGAATTAGGAGACAAAACATTACGAGACGAAGAAAACCTGTTAGACGTAGGGGAAATCCTGCCCCGCGCTTATAACAATGTCACATTAATCGAAATAAAGTAATATCGATGGGTGTTCTGTTCTCCAACACGTAACTGATTGAGTCAGGCTCAACGGACGATACGAGTATGAGAAAAGCAGCAATGGACAAGGGCAACACCAAAGCTTTCAAGGGCAAGATTGAAACCCCCAACAAATGATTCCCTTCCCACCTTTGAGGGAAATAACTTACCACGTCTATCTAAAAGCCTTTGTGTTTTTTAGAGTGGTTTATAGAATAAAGTGCTGTTATTTACTGTTCCGGGATTTTTCAACGCGGATGTTTACACGTGAAATTCATCATTTTCCACTCGATGCAAATTTCATTTTCGTCACGGTTTGGACATTAAATTCAAGTTACACAGTCAGATTTTCTATTGAGCTTTGCTAGTTGCACAACAAAAAATTCCTACCAATTACCTGAACCAATACTGAGGCATTGTAAGAAATTATTATAAACATCATGGTGGTGTGAAGGAAGAGTTAGCGACAAGGTTTTAACCCTGCTCCTTGAAATATATTCGAAATTAAAACAGTTTATAATTTAAAAAAATATATTATTTTGTCTAATGCCAGTTTGTTATATTTGAATTATAACACATAATAATTATTGAACAATATTTTTATTGTTTCGAAAATAGTAAATTTAAAGTTAATTTTAAGTTTTAGTTTATGCTTTTACATTACCTCGAAAATTGTAACTTAATGATGAGCGTTATCAGCATCCAAATGGTTCCTTTTGCGAAGAGCAGCAATTACAAAAAGAAAAAAATTGAACATGAACTATGTGAGTGATCCTTCTCGAATGTTGGTAATATGAGGGATGAATTAGAAGGAACGAAATGAAAAAAGCGAGCACCCTCGTATTCCGTTTGAGTTTGCTTGCCTTTGCAACCCCCTCGATCGTTCGGCGTTATGGGGGATGCAGGTGGTAATAACGAACCTGGAGTAAATTTAAATAGTCTTGACACCCCTGCGCGCCAGCTGAAGGACAATGCCCTGCGTCAAGTGTCGAATCCCCCGAATTCCACCGAATTCAGTCGAAGTTTGTGTCGCTGCCGCTGCTACTGTCAACCTAGCCGCACCAACCATTACCGCAAATATTAAATAATAAATTACGTGGTTTATAATTGAGGCTGCTACAATTCGGCTACGGTTCTGACTTGAACCATTCAGTTTGAATGTCTATTTCACCGTAATATTAATTTTATACGGGCACTATTCTAAATTAACCTCATTTAATTGCTTCAACAATTGTGTTATATAATTAGAAAGCTTACAAATTAAACACAATTCTATATTGCTGCACACGTCGTATATCTTTATTAACGATCTCAAATATCACGATTTCATATGAAACTTCTTCAGGCGCTCTTTAAATCTCAATACTATATTTATTGAAAAACAACACCAATAATGATTGTAGTTTTACCTTTAATTAATTTAAAATCTTCTTAAATTGATCGCATTATCCAATTATTTTTCACCGAATTTATTATACATCATATTTATCTATTTATTTTACCAACACACACCTTTCGATACATGTTCCATATCCCTAAACCTGATTGAGGAGAATGGGTATGTTTCTATTGAAATGTTTTGGGCATGTGAAACGACCTAGGAGTAAATGAAATTCTGATCAATCTTGTAACTTAAGGGGTAAGGCCACTCTAGACAAGGAAAAAAAGGGTCATTTTCAAGATTTTTTTTAACGAAATCTAAACGTGCTGCTTAAGAACTGTTTTTGGATCTTTATTTAGTGCTCTTTAAACTTTATTTAAAAATTTTTTTTAAAGAAAATATTCAAAATTGTCGTCAAAAATTAAAAAAAATGGCGACTGAAAAAGGGCAAATCGGGCGAGAACATTCCGGGAACAGCAATAGACCTGGATCAAAAAGGGATATGTTTTCTTAATCTCTGATGTATACTCTAAAAAACTACGGGCTGGATTTTGAAAATTTTGATTTTTAACAAAATGGCGCACGTTTGAAAAAAAAGTTCATTATTCGAGACTAAATTTCTGTATAAAAACGACCATAAAAAACGAATGAAGCACTTTAAAAAAAACCCCCGTAGTTTTTGAGTATTTTATATCTAGAATAAGAAATAAAAAGATTCAGCACGATCTATCAATTAGTATTTCAGATTTCCTTTCGCCCGATTTTGAAAATATGATTTCGAGAAAAACGCGTTTAAAGTTTCGAGTCAAATATATATATAAATACTAGTACTAATAGATATATGCTTTTTTCCCACTGAAATACTTCCGCGCGGCATTTAAATTAATTGTCCCTTATTCCTAAGGGTTTAAACTATAATTTAAGCAAATAAAACAAATGTATTTTTAAAAAATTTTAGAGTAGCCTTACCTCTTAATGAAATTTAGTATTTAAAATAATTCGAGAACGCTTGACAAAAGAATAAATTGGTACTCGTATCAATGTTTATGGTAGTAACTCCTGTACTTCTTTTGAAAGCATATCAATAACAAATTAATGATTGAACGATATCGTTTCTCATGAATGAATCAAGCGCTCGCATTTATGACTTTATTAATCGACAATAGGTATTTAGGTTATCAGACTACGTGAATTTAAAACAATAGAATTGTTTTGACACAACAACATGCAAGCATGCTAATCTGCTGCGTTTGTGATTGTTCAACACAACACGAACGGCGGTTGGCGGTTGGCGGTTGGCGGTACGGTGTGAAAAGCTGACAGCTGGAAAGAATATGAAAATTAAAAACTGAAAAGCTTGAATGAGTCAATATTTTATGAATTCCTGATTCTGTGCAGGATTTGCGATTTGGATGGGATTCTTTTGTGAGGGATTTTTCGACACTTTAAAAAGCAACAACGGTACAGATAAGGGACAATGCAACAATGAAGTATCTTTTATTTATCTGTTTACTTAATCAGCAGATTTAAACGCAGATTTTCTTATTTTATTTTCACTCGTTCTTTATTTTAAAAGATGGATAATTCACTCTCTACCATAAGCTGGAGGTTTCCAGTATTTATTTTCTTTTGTATGAGTTCACTTGTTACATTTTTTTTTAATGTGATTATAATAAATTATGAAGCTATTTATCCCATATAATAATATAATTTTTATACTTTATACAATTGTTCCATTTTTATACTGAAAACAATTTAATAATGAGTAAAGTTAATTTATATTATGACAAAAAAATTCTGATGACGCCTGGATTCGAACCAGGGACCTTCCGCATACCGGGCAGAGATGCTAACCGCTACACCACGTCACCTGTGTTTGAAAAATTTAGTTGATGCCATATTTCGAACACAGGTGACGTGGTGTAGCGGTTAGCATCTCTGCCCGGTATGCGGAAGGTCCCTGGTTCGAATCCAGGCGTCATCAGAATTTTTCTGTCATAATATAAATTAACTTTAGTCAAAAACTACAGGTATGATTACCTTTAATAATCACACAACTTAATAATATTATCTCTTTAATAATAGAGGTTATTATTAAACCTTTTTGGAAACTTTTGATATTTCCACAACTACGAAGCAATATTTTAAATATCATTTCAAATTGAAATTATATCATTCAAATATAAACATGCTTTTCATGTGAAGTAAAAAAGTTTACATTCCTTAAAAAATTACAATTGAAGAACATCGAAATTTATTTGGCACCATTACCACGAGTTACATAAACCCCTAGATTTTAGTTCGATGTTTTTTGCAATTGAAATTACAAAATTTTAATGAAAAAAAGGTCGCAAAGTAAAAAAAAAATAGTATATTATACTCGTTTTATACGACGAATAATAATATACTAGTCGGACTGTGGATTTGAGAACCTGTGTTCGATTCCCCAAGCCGACAAACAATTTTCACCACATTAAAATTGACGGCTAGTAACCACAGTTCACGCTCATAAATATATTACTTACCGTGATCTACAATAGCAGAATGCCACACCCAGTAATGGGGAAAATGCGTATTGATATATTTATTTGGAGGAAATTTGGAGAAGCGCTGGTGTAACCCAGCAAATAATGCAAGACAAAAGAATATTTACAGATGAAATTATTCATTTTGTTTCTTTTTACTGGTACAAGGTTTAATTAACCTTTATAACTAATTTGTGTTTTAAAGAATACTTAAAGGACATTATGGTAATAGAATTTTAAATTTGTTTACAATAAAAGATCCTTCTTTACTTGTGCTAATATTTTACGAATTTTTAATTTTAATTGAGTAAATATTAACTCTTATAAATTTGTAAATTTCTTCAGATATTTTTCTTGTACAAAAAAAGAACAGCTAATGTTATCAATAGTTAGATTAAAAATAAATGTAGTCAAGATATGAATACAGCCTATAGGAGAAATTATATTTGTTTTAGTAATAAAATATTCATAAGTATGTAATGTCAATGTGAAATATACCTTTTGAAATAAGAATAAAATTAGATATTAATGTACCTCGACTCGTGGACATTAAATACTACATTATTTTAAATATTTAAATGATATACTAATGTTAACCTTCTACTTAAATATTTAAATTTATTTTTACAACACGTATGAAGTATAAAATATAATAAATATATCATCATGACTTTCTATCAGTGGTATTCTTAGGGTGCTCTGTTTTCTACAATCTATTAGAATTTTTATACAGGGTGTTTCACAACTTAGAGCAAAAAATTAAAGGGTATATTCTGTACGACGTGTTGATCATGAAACAAAAAGATTTTTTTTTTTAAATCGCAAAACTATTTTCCATGTTTCCCAGTCCAAAATTTTTCGTTGCCACTGCCACTGGGTGGATGATTATGATAAAGTTATTAATTAAATAAAATTCTATTATAAATAACTGCTAATAATTGAATTGTGTAATTATTCTTTCGTAGTTGATACCTACTTCATTGTTTGTGTTTAATAGGAAAGCGAATCTAGTGCAGTACTACAAAAAAAATGTTTTAGGTTTACAACCCTTAATTTTTTTTTATCATGATCAGCACGTCGTACAGAATATACCCTTTAATTTTTTGCTCTAAGTTGTGAAACACCCTGTATATTTTTAACTGTCATACTTTTCTGAATTATTTTAGAAAAGTCCCTCAAATAAAAATTGTAGAAAATGTAGTTGTTTAAAGCATTTTCCTCTAAAATAATTTAGAATCGTTGAACAGCTGAAAATATTCAATGCCAAATTTTCTAAAATGACGCTAGTCGAATCTCATAATAATATTTAAATGTAATAATTATATTAATGGATTTTTCTTTTGTTTCAGGTAAGATACCCAATTTTCAAACCTACTTAAGAATGTATTCTATAATGTAAGTACCAATTTGATTTATCTATCGGCCTCTATCAAAGCTTTCGTATAACTAAAGCGTAGTAAAATAAAATGAAAACTTGTAAATTATTGAATATTTTTTATGCAAAATGAGACGTATTGTAGGTATTTAACTGGGTTATTAGATCAAATAAGTGCGGGAAAATTGGAAAATGCACAACTATTCGTTCCAGTTTAATTTACAAAGTATATTCATAAAGGAAATAATTATGAGAGAGTTATTTATCAGGCATTGATGTTGGAATATTTCACGGCGAGTAATTAAATTACTCAATTATTATCAATCAAAACTGTAATGACAGGCAGTACGCTCGAAAATTCTACTGTTTTGTTTCATGCTCAAATGCCAACGCCAGTCTAATGTGCTCATTAAATATGTCATCAATTTACAATTTGCGAGTTTCATTTTTATCATCACTAAATTTTCTCCCTTTTATTACATTCATATCACATAAATAACATATAATATATACTGGAGACTCACAAATCAGGCTCACCCAAACAATTTAAGCAATTACAGATTTAGAAACTACAGCAAAAGTAAAAATATTCCGTCAAATCACGGCCCCAAAAGATGTTAATGGAGAGATAGCCACAGGGGTAGATTTAATTTGGTGCCACCTACCCCATAAACAATACAATTTTTGCATGAGTACTTAACAATGGAACCTGTTTATAGATGAATTTAGACGCAATTGAAATTAGTTTTCGTCATAGCTAAATATTCGTACAATCCGTGCAGATAGTAACAACAGTATATCGTCTGTATCGCCACAAGGGCGCAGCAGCATCGCAGCAATACAGTACCGGGAAGGGAAAGTCATTACCAGTAGACGTATCACAATTACTTTATTGCCATTGTGTGGCTACGGGAACGACACCTTTGTCGCAACTCGGCGGGTGAGTGGGGAGGATGTGCGGAGGGAGTGCAACCTCCAGGACTGGAGTAGCAACGAGTCGTCTCCTTCCGGTATCCGCTGTGCAGCTGTGTTGCTGCTAGAATTGCTAGAATTACTAGAATTGCTAGAGTGGTTTGATAACTTGACTGTTGCTATTGCTAGAGTAGACCTAGAACGCCATATTCTGTACACTGCACAAATATTTCGTTGTTTTATTTTTCTAATTTTTATTTACTACTACGCACAACAGGATATTACAATGACAATAATTTTACTTATTTATTTATGCTACTAGCTACAATAGGAACTTAATCAAAACCAAGCCGCAATGTAGTAAACTTTAATGGAATTCTACCATACTGCCGGACAATTAGCTGTGAAATAAATAAATATATTATCACGACTTGCACATATTATTGGGTGTGTTAAGTAGCAAGTTTTTTTAAAATATTTTTAAAGGATATCCTAACATTTATACTTAAAAATATGAAAATTGTATTCCTTCTAGTAAATGACAATAAACCAATCTATAATTTATAAGAATTTATTATTTTAAATGTTATAAGGCAAAATAATGACTCGAAATAACTTTAAAATTCAAACAGTTTCCATATATTTAGTGAGTGAACAATTTCATACAAATTACTAAAAATTAAAGGTTTCAAACACTATTATTAGTGATGAAGGGTCCGGTTAATTTCTCACCTTATTCGGAGGGTAATGGTTTTACTTAAATACACACACATAAAATTCATTTAACCCTTTATATACATATGGCAAACTTAGCAATTGGCGATAGTTGCTCTATTAATTTTAGAACAGTACAGTAAAAGATGTTCAGAATTAAAAACTGCATCCAATGAGTCACATAAATGACGTAAATTTAATGTGCCATGAAAAATAAAAGTAACAATTTACGTGTATTAAATTTATATATTTGTTACTTTGCACAACATGTCAATGACGGTGCAACAACGACGGGGATAAGAAGAAGTTAGTATAATAAGGATTAATTTCCTGTTCACTGTGTAACAAGTTCATAAAAAATGTGAGTTTCTGACCATCAATAAACAAGTTTCTTTGACAATGCTCCCCTAGAGAAAAACTGAAAAACTGCTTTTCCGGCAGCACGTGCGCATGCGCTCTCACGTACATAAGCTATTGTTTTACTGGCTGTCGACGCAACGGACATATTTTAAAACGTCATGTGTCAAGAACGTGTCATTGATGTTTGACGTTGGAGTAAATTTATTCGCTTGACGCCCTCGGTTCATTACGAACAAGAGCATTATGTGTGCGTATGTATGTATGTGTACAGCACAGTGTACACTGTACAGCGACGGAGTTCGGAATTAGTGGAATGAAAATAATGTGTGAAGTAATTAATTATGATGTTTTTTTACCTGCGACGCGAAGCAGGCTTTTATTATTTTACAAAGCGATTTGGATGTATGTGTTTTACTAGCTGTCAAATAATGCCCTCAATTTCAACTACATATATTTGTTTCACCAGTCTTTTATTTGACAAACATTCCACAATAATCTGAATGAAACGACGTTATCTTATATCCTTAACATTCGATAAGCAATTACCGTTTGTAGGTGTTTCTCGTTTCTTCCATCTGTGTTTTGGAATCTTCCCCATTTGGTCTATAAAGTGTTTGATTTTTATAGAGCCCTGCTCCTGCTATCAGCACAAGCTGTGACATGTTGTATCATTGCGCATTCCTTTCACGCAGATTTTTTACGTGATGTCGCTTCTTAGCTTCTGAAAGGTTTTATTTATTTGGACACACAAGATATTTCTGTAGGCATCGTATATTTTCACCAGTCAAATGTTGTGTATGAACTATCTTCTTGTATTTATGTGTTTCTGAGTGATTCGAATTGCAGTACTGTCATTGGGATGGAGTTCCTGTTGCGCAAAATATTCAAAAAAGTGTTGTAAGGTGACAATGATTGAAAGGGTAAAAACAATAACGCATGAATGGAAAACAGTAGAATGGCGGTAAACAAGGAGTAAAACAATTTATTTGAGAAAACAATTTCTGATTAGACTTCGTAACCATTAAACAGTACTCTGTCTTGCCGATCTCGTTAATTATAAACGAATTAAATAGAAAGTTTATGAAGGAGAATCTCGGTTCTGGAAGAATCCCACGAGTCTATAAGTAATGACGTTACGTTTACCCCTCGTAAAAGTGAGTGAAGACTACACTTAGTCATTACTTTCAAAAGAACTCGTTATTTGTTTCACGTTTAGCTTCTCTTCTTATTATCTCTATTTTCTACCTTCTACCTTCATGCCTCAAACCTGCCCTATGCCTATCTCTGTTTGCCATTTAGTCGGCATAAAAATTTGCTTAAATTACGTACAGTTTCATCAAAACTCGGACCAAATCTCGATAGTTTAGATTAAAAATAAAATCCTGATGAATAAAGACAAGCGCACAATTTTAGATTTTAGATTTGTAGGAGTACACTCCTTTCCTTTCGTATCTTTCTGATTTATTCTCAGTTCTTCCCAGGGTTAGCCTGATTTAAATCATTTTATTGTGTATGTGGTTTTAAAAACTCATTCATTTAAATCATTTTTTGATTTATTTTTGTTATATTTTGAATTAATTTAATTATATTTCTAGTACAGAACAAAACAAGTGCTTTAAAAAGATTAGATTAATTAAAAAGGATGGATGTGACTGAAGGTTTGTTGCGTGATGAAAGATTCCGAATGTGGTTGAGGCGAGGGTGCTATCCCATTTTGTAGGATATAGCGTGATGTTATGTATGTATGTATCTTCATTCTATATTTGTTGTTGTCAACTGTTTCTGAATTATTATTATTAAACGTTTGATAACAAGTATATTCTGAATGAATTTAAGTAATTCTTCTTGTAAGAATTGGGCGTGATTTGGACAAAGCACCCTTGGACTAAGCACGACTTCTCCCCATCTTTGTAAACCCCTCTTAATCCGAAAATTGAGTAAGCTGAACAAACCAAAGTCCTAGTTACTTGGGATTAGTAAACGCGTCACTCTTTGCTATTTGTTTCAGGACTAAGCTTCGTTTAAAGATCAGTAGAAATCGATCTCGTTCATTTCCCATTTCTTCGGTAAGTTTCTTAATCTCGCAATTAATAAGTGTTTGTTTAATAAATTGGCTATAGATCATGTGAAATAGGAACAAAAATATTTCATTTTACAACAAGGACTATGCAATTTTCCCTCAAAAAAATTAGAATCATTCCAGAGCATTTAAATATACTAGAAGACCTACAAATGAAAAAAGTTTTTGTTATAATACAGTCATAATGTGAGAGAATTATTGTTTCACATTTGTTAAATGAAATTGTGAATAATAAACAATACAAGGATTTATTTTATGAAATAAGATTATGGTATTATTAAATTCAACAATACAAAAATCTTAAAAAGCGCTGATAAATTTATAGATTTCGCTTTGAAATCAGAGCGAATTAATATATAATGAATAATTTGGAACAAAACTAAATGAATAATTCTTCAATACAACAATAGTTTAATTATATATTATTGTTCGTTTAACAATAACACTATTTAAAAAATGAACATATTAAATTTTTCCCACATATTTAATCGAATAGTAAATATTAGTTAATTAATTAATTTATTAATTAGTTATAAATATAATAATAGATATTTTGTCAATATGTATCATAGGTATAATAAAAATGTTTTGACAGAGTTGAAAATAAATTGTTATTTTCGAAAATGAATCTAATTAATTAATCATCCTTAAAATGCGTTCCATATTTATATTATCATGATTCGTACACATGCAATCTATACACTTTAATATATTGAAATTTTCCAATGATTAAAACTGACGAATTTCAACTTTTCCATCCAGTTGCACCACTCTCTATATATTTGCTACGTGGTTTAGGGTATTTGTGCAGGGTAGCTTGGTAAGGTGGGTATCAAGGTATATAAGATAGAATTTTGTACGCGCCAAGTAAATGTGTCTAGTATTTTCAGGTTTCATTTTCTGTCTGCCTTATTCATGAATGGTACGTGCGTAGAGTTTTAGAAAAATTGAAATAATATTCGAAGACACACACGTCGCAGGTATTGGAAGAACGGGCCGTAGTTGTTTACATCAGTGGCACTAAAAATGTTCTTATCAAGGGGATTCGTGCGCCTAATTGGGTCTTAGGATCTTATTCTCATTATAAGTAAAATATATTTTGTATTATTGATATTTTCCAAGTTGCTTTTATAAGAATTTTCAATATCATTCTAATGTTGTTTTGCATTTGATCATTTTCCTAGTTTTTATTTTTACCTTCACGTTAGTTTTCTATGTGCGCTGTTCACTGCACTTCGTTCGTTCGTTCTTTCGTTCTAGCCACCCTCTTTTCGTCGTGCAGTCTTGCTTGCTTTCCATTGCCATTGCCATGTATAGTTACCTCACTACCTCGCCTTTCGGCAGAGGATTATAGCGAGTTTCATTTCACACGCCCTCGTTCCAGCCGCTATCAATCTTTGAACAGGCGAAATGCAACCAGTGCCGGAGAATTTCAAACGAACACTGGGTAACGAAGACATTTCAAATATAATGATATGATATAATTTACTGTTCATAGTAGTATTTATACCTAAAATTAAACATAATTACAAATATTGTATCTTCTTTGGTGGCCGTGCTACCGAGATCTGTTAAAACTACCTAGTAATGGGTACAAGGCGTGATGATATATTTACTTATTTATATATTTTCTTAGTATTATGCAAATTTATACATTGCTAGGTTGGTTCTACAACCCCGTTTGTTACTCAACAACAAATAAAATACGTTGTTGTTTCTTGACAAATATTGACAGAAACAAAGTGATCAACACATGTCTTGATTCAGCGACAGATTATATAAATTTTCTCCACGTCATTTTTGTTTGTTTATTTCTCATACTCACCTCTATTTTTTTTGTTTATCCGGAAAATCTGTCTCGTTCAATAAGTTATTGAGCAGCATTCAACATCCTTCTCTAACTAAAGAAGCTTCTCTATAAATAGTAATTGGAAGAAAGATATATGCAATGATAAATTAATAATAAGAAGAAGTAAGATGTTGCCATGGATGAATATTTCTAAATATGACAGAAACTTGATATCATTATAATTTTTCTAGTTTTATGTAGAATGTATTTCTAATTTTGTAAAGTAGAAAATAACTCGATTTAATGTTAAATCTGTAAAGTTGTACCCAGAGAGAAATTTTTCTGCGAATGCATCGAATGTTGGGGAATTGTATTTGAAATTAAGTTCTGGATATTTACTAAGAACTTGCTGGCGGCAATTTATTTTTCCGAGAAGTGAGATCCTCTCTTGGGAGTTTCCCGTGCCTACGCTCATGATATTCTTGCATGCATCCCTAGCAACGAAACTGAAGCAGTCTGCTAGAAATGGGGATAGAACTCCATTCATACTTATGTGAAATATTTCTTCATTACAAGTTTTATTACTTTAAATTTGCTTTACTTTCATGTTAGTGTAACGCTGGCGATACGACCATTGCACTTTATTAATTTTTTACTTCCGTTATTTGACAGATATATATTTCAGTTTTAGGGTGACAGGAATCCCACTTCATTCCCAAGTTATTTTTTATAATCTTGACAGCCCATTTACAAATATTTATACGAGATTATATTTTGGAATGACTGGAATTCACATTAAATTCGCTTTATTACTACAGGGAAATAATTCAATCATTATGGAATTCGTAACATTTTATTATCTGTTCTAAAATTTCACATAAAATATATTTCAAAAGGTGTTCTTTTATTATTCGCCTTGACAACAATACTTATCGTAGGCAACTCATATTGGTAAATATCAAATTATTCCCTATCATACACGTTCACCCTTACTTTCCCTCTGTAAATATAGTGGAAATAATGAAACGGTACAGATCGTTAGAGAACCCATAAATATTTCAAATTCACCACAAAGGATTTGTATCTCTAAAAGACTTCGAGATGTCGTCCTTGTCCCCAACGCAACAAAATGAGACAGAAAATCATTCCAGATCATAAAACAAATACATATACATTTAAAGTGATCCTGGTGAATTTACTCGTAACGCAAATACTTTTGTTTCTTATCCTGCGATAAGGCGGACTGCAGTTTAGGATCGAAAAACCATAGAAGGAGATAAATGTTAATGATTAGGGTCCAAGAGGGGAAAACTAAATAAAGAAGAAGAACCCGAACTCTGATAGTGATAGTGGATGGACAGGACTTTACAAAATTGCATTGTAATTCCTGCCAGCACAAGAGAAAAGAAAGGGAAACGGAAATGGAGATAGAATAAGATTTTGGTCATTACTTATTTTTACTTGCGATAGGTCAATTTGCAGAACCACGACTGGTTGTACATAGTTACAAATTCTAGCAAGTAGTGTTGATAAAATAATGATGTCGGCACCTTGCTGTATATAAACTAGAAAATAAAAGCTTTATGAATATGAATAGAATGATAAATATAATTTCCGTTGCACAGATGCATAAATAAAGGGTACGTGTCACCCCATTTACGACAGTATGATACACACTTTTAAAACAGGATTAACAATCATAAATTAACGCCATTGGAAAACAGACCAAATGCAAATGATTCGTCTCTCGTAACAGCAACAGCAACAGCAACAGCGGTGGCTGTACTTCATTGATATGTGAGAAGTGTTCGCTGCATCTCGTCTTCCTTACCGCCGCCGGGTAGCCGTCGGGTTACCGCCCCCCGCATATTCGACAACAAGGGTCTGTGAGAGCTGGCAACGTTGCCAAGTTGTCATGTCAATATTTCGTCTTCCTGAAGGAATTAGAAATCATAGTTAACGAAGGAGATTTTTTTGGTGAACTTTTCATACTCAACATTATTATCTAATTACTATTTCTCAAATTTTCGAATACTACATTTTATTTATTTATTTGCTACTCTACACAACAGGAACTTAATTCTAATTATTATAGCATGTAGCTTCATGCAACTCAGGCATAGCTATATTTCACTGAAGGTTAGGTTTAGTTAGAATTGGGAAATCAGTCAGTTTTTCTAGCCGCCAAATTCTTTTTCAAAAAAGTACTTATCCATCTAACTCAATTAACAGATTTTATTTTATTCATTTAATAATCCCTTCTACTAACATCTTTGGGGGCCATAATTAGACGGCCGACAACCGCACTTTACGCGAAGAAATATATCACTTACCGAGATATGCTATAGCAGAGTGCCACACCCAGTATTGCGTAAAAGGTGTGATGATATATTTATTTAATTTATGGGGTAGGTGGCCTAATTGGGTCTAAAGATTAAATTTGTATATTATTTACCGTCATGTCACAATGAAACAATCAACTATTACTTATAAGTACAATTCTCATTTTCATTCCCTGTGGCATACATCAAACTGCCATTGACATTCCTTTCGTCATTCAGCGGGGTGTGACAACCCTGGTGAGCGGTGGTGCGCAGCGGTGAGCGCCCCGCCTCTACGCCTGCTTCGTTGGGTGACGAAGCTGCTGTAATCCAGGACATCAGTCTTGATGACCCCCCTTGTTGCTGATGCTGTTGTGTGGGATGGACTCCCTTGTGTTTGTGTGTGTGCGTGTGGAAGGTATAATTCAGTGGCGAAGGTTAGGGGTAATTGCTTCTGCTATATATTTTTCCGTTGTCATTTTCTTTTGCGTATATTTGGGTTAACCTTACGAGGACCTTGGTTACCTTTTCGGACAATTTAGGGATATTTATTTTCCATACTTTACATCAAATTGTTCGCTGTAAACCTAAATTATTTTGGATTATACATTTCAATGAAAAATATACCAATCAGATAATTCAATTTTTCATAGTTACGCTGTATAACATTGTATATGATGGCGTTATTAAGCGTGTTTCGCGAAACACAAATCTTTGCGTATTTCAATCACAGCTATCAATAAACAAACAAGTAATTTAATTTTTTTGGCGTTTCCTCCAGCATTACTTCTACTATCTACGAGTACTTATAACAATTGTACATTTATTATTTCTTATAACAAATAATCTGTTTAATGTATAGTCTTCATATACACAACTCTAGTTTCCTAAAAACACAACACCACCTACAGCGTCGTGTTTCCTAGAAAACACATCTCACACATATATTAGATTATTTTCGAAGCTCTTATTGTATACTACTGAGAATTTCCCTTGGCCTGTTTTCAACCAGTCATAAAGCAAACATTTAAAAATTCAAGCAAAGAGCACAATTTTGTACTGATAAAATCCCGACACCAAGTAAATATGTTACAAATATTCGTATAGGAATCGATTGAAACAATTGGTTCACTGTTTGACAATTCCATCCATTATTACATGCATTGCATTGCAACAAACTGATATAAATTCCACCCTCTACCAACTGCCAGTGGAGTGGACAAAGGGGATCTCCATTCTCTAACAGTACAAGTTCATCTGTTGTTGGTGGCTTGCCCCCCAAACATTTATACCTCACTGGGACCATTGTGCCCTGTTTTTTCCACCATTGTCCACGATAAACTGTTTTCCATTGCACGTTGGACTGCACTTTACAATGCCGCGGATTCCGTCGTTGCCGCTGTTAGTTGCTCTGTCGCTCTCATACGTTCGTTGCATCAGTAATTGGTTGACATTTTTTGTAATGTTTTTGATGTTAATTAATTGCTGCTGTTTCCCACTCGGGAGATATTGTGGTATTTTTGTTAGTTGTTTCGTTGCAGTTGCACATGCCATGCACTTGAATGAGCGAATATTTTCTTGCCAGCCTTTCCGCAATTATTTACTATTTTATAACAAATTATTCTGGACACGAACTAGGATTGTTTTCCTGCCGCAATCATTTTGCTATTCACTACGTATACAATTACAAATAATTTGGAGAATTCAGAAGCCAGACTGTAAATTTATTTATTTATTACGCTGCACAACAGGAATTTCATCAAACTGGAATCTGAACCACTCGGACTCTGTTGTATTTTTGGTTTCAAGTTGAAGTCTGCCTAACTTTAAATTCGCTAACTGTCGTTTGTGTGGCTATTGCTTTAACCACGCAGCTACAACTTCCTGTACTTTGATACTCGTATTACAAAGCGCAATGTAAAAGAAGATGAGAGACATTTTAATTTCAACTTTAACTAGATACTTCATTTTACAAACAATCAATTTTAATTTGCTTGGCTAATAGCACCGTCTCAGGAGGACTCTAAAAATCCTTTTTCTCTAAAATAATTTCCCTTGACCTGCTTTTAACTAATCATAATCTAAAACATTTGAAAATTCAACCAATAAGTACAGTTCTATCCCCCAGTAAATGTGCTTATATGCTGTCAATTTGATACAATATTATTTTATTTTATCTGAAAACGCAAAATTTTAGATTTTCTCTAGATAAATTTTTGTTTTCAAGATCTTAATTTTTTGTTTGTAGCAAATCATTAGTTCATTCTACGTAGTCTGGAATATAACATGCTGTTTACTATTGTGCTTGTGCAAAAAAAAATCTAGAGTTCATTCAGATTTAAAAGCGTTTTTATCTAAAAGATATAACTATATGGAATAGTGCACACTTTTCTACTAATGATGTAATGCCTAAAAAGGACAGACATGACTTTTATGTAAGAAGAAAAATTATACTTTTTAAGAATACGATGAAAGCTTGCGCAACTTGTAATTAGTAAATCTATTTCTAGAAAATTGTAACCAGCAAATAAATTGACTTATTAATAATTTTTTTGCGGAGAAGCATTCTTCGGTACAAATACGCGAGAGCCTTTGAAAAAGAATAAAGCATTTTGCAAAGTACTGAACAAACTTTTGAAACAATTGAATAGTAAAATATTTTCTAGAAGTTGGAAGCGAAATGATTACATTATGTTGAAATAACGCCGCGGCTAGTTTTTTAGTTTTGCATTAACGAACAATTTATGTATTTCCATCTGTAATTCATAACGGAAAGATCTTTTTTTGGCCTCAAAGTGTATTCAGGAATCATATTATGAGATGGTTTGGTCATGTGAAACGCATGTCGTAAGGTGTATGCTTGTGAAATTGTAAATATAGTAGATTTAAGTGAATGTTTGATGGGTTCGTGCTACTCCTTTTGATAGTAGGTAGTCTGAAGGTACATCTCTGTGAAGAATTCAAGCTGACTGAATGTAGCAGGGTTGGGAAACACAATGGCCAAACAATGATTCTCAATGCGATGTTATCATAGAAGTATAATCAGCTGCAGAGAAGAATTAACTTGACTACGTGATTTGAAAGGCTCCATCAAACAAATGAAATTCGCTTCTGTTGGTTCTGTGCGCCTCCTGCCGAAAGATGGCAGATAGATAGAGATTTACATGTCATTTACATTTTCATTTTTGCCGTCGTTTCCGTACCGTATCCGAATCGATGATTGGTTTCGCTCGCACTCTTTCGGTCTTTCGGTTTTTCGTCTTTCGTCTTTGGCTGCGAAGCATAGGAACCCGGATGTGTATTGTCATTTCCTACTTGGCTCCAGATACGCGGATATGCTTCCCGAATACTGTATTGGATGATTTGTGTAGCTTTGCGTGGGGAAATGTCTTATTCATAACGGAATAGGAATAGGAAGGAGGGATTGAGAAATATTTTTTGGTGCAATTTGATCCAATTGTATTCAAGGCTTTGTTAGTGATACTCAATTCACCTTTACATTAGTTTATTTACTTCCTTTCCGGAATCTAATACCCAACAAATTTATTTCCTTTATCGTATTTACTTCACTGACAAACATCAAATTAACAATAAATTGTGCAACTGCAATATTTATTTATTTATGCTACTCTATATAACATAAATTACAATTACAGTACAGGGTCTGAACTCACCAAACACCATCAAATATATTATGCCATACTTACAAAAATTAACAAAATACGAAATTGATAACTTCACTATTGCGTTCCCTATAATTTTCGAAATAAGTAAAAAATTATAAGACAATTTAAATACGAGAAATTCAATGTAGTTATCGCATCTAGCCGCAAAACAGATATGTAATATTTTTTTATTCATTGAAAATTTTGGCCAAAAATAAATTATCCATTAATTTGAATTAATAAAAATATTAAACGATATCCAAACAACTATACTAAATTCAATGGTGAAGTTTCCAGATCAGAATCTGGTCCAGTTTTTTAAATTATAGGTTAAAAAATATCTTCCAAAATTGTAACAAATTACTAAATTCAAATTTAGTTTATTGTATCAAACAACAGTTATCGTCAAGTACATGTTTATTATATTTACGAAGTGTAGTTATTAATTTTTGAGAAGCATTAGAGTTAATTAAATCTTGTTTGAAACGGTTAGCTAACGTTTAGAAACCAATTTATGGTTAGTTTTCGTTCGGTCTTCAAGCTGTGTATATTGTGATGTTTCACTGAGCGTTAGTATAGTGATTTTGTGATTTTTAGTGCGTGTTTTAGTGCAAATTAGTGATTATAGTGTGTGCGTGAATGGTGGACATGTTTAAAAACTATCGAGATCTTCAAATTATGCCAGACATTCCAGATGCATGCAGGAGATTCGTTATTCATAAATAAAATTCTGCCGTAGTAGATCTCGGTAATTGATATATTTCTTCGCGTGAAGTGCGGTTACCAGATATCAAATCACGACCCCAAAGATGTTAATGGAGGGCGAGCCACAGGGATAGTTTTAACGTTCTAAAAATTGTTTGTCGGCTGTGGAAATCGTAGTCAACTCGATATCACTGACCCACCTACCCAATAATAAGGTATATTTAATTAAATTATAAATAGAGCTGTATTGCTAATTTCTGGGAATGTTGTTATTATTAGTGCCAATTTAATATATTTTCTGACCTGAGGCGAGATAAAAGAACATTTTTAAAAGATGGTATGAAGTTAACCAAAGCACGAGAAATACATTGATTGAAACCTCATTTCAATATCTCTTTTAGTTTTCGAGATATGGGGTCTCAAAATTGAGAATTTGAAAAAGTTAAAAATCGCTGTAACTCAACCTAAAAGAACTTGTCACCTATTTTTAAAACACAAAACTATTAAAACAAGCTAATGTCGCTCTCAATATCACGCAATGTTTTTTGAATTGAGAAATTCGTTTCGCTGTTGAAGACTGCATCGATGTACAAGGTACCCAGTGTGGGTATGAAGCATGGCTTCACGAGAAGTTGGCTCGTTGATTGCTTACCTGCGTTTCTTATATCCAATTTAGTCGGCTCGCACGGCTACTTTCATTTCTTCCACGCCCAGAATCAGAGCTCAGAACCACGCAGCAAGAAGCGGTCACTGATTCAGCTTCGCGGCTTAGAGAGATTGAGATCGAGAGAATCATTCAGAGATTCTCTACGATATTTGGTTTAGATTTTAACACAATCTGTTCACATGATTCACTACTTTACACTTTAACTTTCATCAGTATTATCTGTTGATATACAGAGTGTTTCACAACTTAGAGCAAAAATGAAAGGGTATATACTGTACGACGTGCTGATCATGAAACAAAAAGATTTTTTTTTAAATTCGAAAAATTAAGGGTTGTTAACCTAAAACATTTTTTGTAATACTGCATTGGATTCGCTTTCCTATTAAATACAAACAATGAAGTAGGTATCAACTACGAAAGAATAATTACACAATTCAATTATTAGCAGTTATTTATAATAGAATTTTATTTAATTAATAACTTTAACATAATCATCCACCCAGTGGCAGTGGCAACGAAAAATTTTGGACTGAGAAACATGGAAAATAGTTTTGCGATTTAAAAAAAAAATTGTTTTTGTTTCATGATCAGCACGTCGTACAGAATATACCCTTTAATTTTTGCTCAAGTTGTGAAACACCCTGTATACAACAACAATTAACGTATAACCTACAAACAACAATCTTCTACCAAAATTCTTTATTTTTTCAAGTTTTGTATCGGGGTTGTGACGTCACATGTATTTTTCAATGGTACTTAACTTGTTTCGTTCAAAGAGTGCAAATAATATACGATTTAATTCTTAAGAAATAATCTGAATTTGTTAAAAATCATATTTTATAGTAATTGAAGGTAAAAAAAAACATTAAATTATTTTATTAAATGTAGAACTGATATATATTTACATCATATTTGATATTTAAGGTTTTTTTGATGCTATTTTGTTGCACTGTGATTTATTTCTTGTGAGTAAAAAGTACATTTAAGTACAGTAAACAAAAACGACAGATTCCGCTGACAGTACAATGAAGTTTGTTTCATTCTATTACAAATGTGTCATATTTCGCGAGAAAAAGGTGGGCAATGACAACACGTCAATATTTGTCATTTTTAATAGCTTGCATCTCTGGAGTAAAACATTATTTTTAACAATTTTTTCGCTAATTATCATAATTCATTATACAGGCTGTTAAAAAAGTTCCGGGACGGTGAAATATCTCGAGAAATACACGTCGAATCAAGAAACAAAAAAACACGTGTTTCATATTTTGCAAACACCTATCTAAGCATACAAAACAGAAACCCCAACTCCCACCCCCAGGGGGTGGGCTGACTTTTTTACGGTGAGTCCCCTTGCAAGGTAGGTGGCTCAGTGGTATCGAGTCGGCCTGTGGATCTGGAGAACCCTGGTTCGATCCCCACAGCCGACAAACAATTTTCACCAATTTAAAAATCTACCCCTGTGGCTCCCTCTCCACTAATATCTTTGAGAGCCGTGATTTGACGGCTGGTAACTGCATTTCACGCGACAAAATATATCACTTAACGAGATCTGCTTAGGCAGAGTGCCACACCCAGTAATGGGTAAAAGGCGTGATTATATATTATTATTATTATATTAGTCCCCTTGCGATTAGTGTGCCATCTATTCCGAATTAGAAAAAAGTTTCAAATAAAAGTAACTTATTTTTTTTGCAGAATACTAATCTGTAATAAAAAATGGGGGTTCCCATTTAAGGTTTCAAAGTTACCCCCTCCCCACCCCCTGGGGGTGGGAGTTGCGGTTTCTGTTTGGTATGCATAGATAGATTTTTGTAAAATATGAAACACGTGTTTTTTTGTTTCTTGATTCGATGTGTATTTCTCAAGATATTTCACCGTCCCGGAAGTTTTTTAACACCCTGTATATATTTTATGTTTTTATCATTAATTTTTGTTATTTCTAAAGTAATTTAAGATTATTTAGAAAATGTATTTATCGTTCATATTTCTCTTAGTTTTCTTGGCAAACACAAGCTACGTGAATGTCTTATAACTGTGAAGGTATTACAAGCAACTTTTCGGTTGGTGTTGCAGTAGACAACCTTGGAAATCAGTAATTTGTAAGCAGTCTTGCCCGTTGCCCCGCAAATGTTATTAAGCCGATCCTGTACTCCACGTATCTGACTTCATAATGAATTATCAACTATTTATTTCTGAACGAATTTTTGTTATTTTTCTCGTAGAAATCCAGTTCCATTCATAAAAGAATTTTGATGGTTTTATTTTTCGTGTTAGCTTCTGAAAATTTTGCTACAAATTTTGATGTGATATCTGTCAAATAAAACAGTTTTGAATTAATTTTTATTATGAATATTTTTCGATAATTTTCCTTCGGAATTACTTACCTTCTTATTTGTGGCTATACAAAATTATAACAAGCATCAAGAAAAATCTTGACTATACCCCATAGTATTATTCAAAAGTTTTTCTATTATATTTGTACCGAAGAAATATTACTAATTTAATGAGAGTTTCATCACATTATAAAATGAAATCATTAAAATCAGTTTCAAACTTCTAACGAGATGTCATTTGATGTCAAATTTGTAGTAGAGAAATATATCTACAATCATTAAAAAGTACATAATAAATAACTTTTGTCAAATTAATTTTAGATGAGTTAGAGGAAACGTGAATTTGAGAACTTGAATTCAATTCCCGCAGCCATATTAAGATCATCTTCATCATCACGCACATAAACATATCATTTACCGTGATCTGCCATACCCAATAATGGGTAAAAGACTAGTTGCTTTATGCGTACTTGTAATGAATTTATATAAATAAATATATCATCACGCTTTTTAGCTATTACTGGGTGTGGCACTCTGCCGAAGCAGATTTCGGTAAATGATATAATATTTATTCGCGTGAAGTGCGGTTACCAGCCCTCAAAGATATTAGTGGAGGGGGAGCCACAGGGGTAGATTTAATTTGGTGAAAATTGTTTGTTGCCTGTGGGGATCGAACCAGGGTTCTTAAGATCCACAGGCCGACTCGATACCACTGAGCCATCTACCCCATTTCAATAATATTTTATTTAATAAATTTTTAATTATTAAGATATTAATAAAATAAATTCGTACTTTTCAAACAAATTTTATGTTATTCAAATACTTTTTAATTTGTCTTATTATACAGTTACTTAAAACACATGTGTACAATTTTAAAATATTTGAATATGTTTGAAATATTTGCAAATTATTAGTATTAGTTTGAATTGAAAACCAGTAAGATTTTCGGGCCGTAGTTTGACGGCAGGTAACTGCACTTGTTCTGATCTTAAGTCGTGTTGCTAATCAGAATGAATCTGTCGTGCTGAGAATGGATAGGTTGGTCATTGGCCGCACTAAGCAAGTCCCGTGTGCAATATTGTTTGGTATGCAGGTCATAGAGTCATTTGCATGTATATGCATTCTATGAAATCCCACCCTGGTTGCACGGCACTGGTTTACTCACTGGTCGTAGCGCTCGCTTCGTACTCGTATCTCCGTACCCAGTGTCGTCGGTAAAATCTTTTAATTAGTTTGGTTCGTATGATTTCTTTTTCTGTTTATTATTCCGCAACATGCCAACATGCCCTAATTAAAACCTAGATTTAAGGGTTGTTTTAGTTTTCAGTTTTCACCGAACTATTTGGGTTTGTGAAATCATCATCTTTTGTCATGCTAATTTTTAATCTGTTCGTCTTAATTTCGTTTATATCATTTCTTTTTATCTTTAATTCTATTCTTTGAAATCTTTCTTCCTTTCGATAATCCGTAATCCTTCTGTCTTTTTATCCTGTTTTCGATCTTACTTTGAAATTTTAAATGAAATTTATTACTTTCGCATTATTTACTCGACTACGTATTGTACACCACTTGGATACAGGGTGTTTCACAATTTCAGGATAAAAGCTAAGCTATGAGCTATTGTCGAGCTCTAACAAATAATAAAACTTCAATAAAATGACAGCGGATAAATTCAATACATATCATGTAAAGTAAGTAAAGTCGGCTCTCTAGCTAACCATGTATTTTGACAGTAATGTAAAGCTGTTACAATACAAGATCCTAAACAAAAAGCTCATATTACAATCTCACATCATCCAATAAGCTCCTATTGTCCCCAGTATTGGAAATACTAACACAACAGCCAACCTGTATGCAAATGTCTCTTCAATGCATTCTTACGTGTCTTTGTGCATGAACGGTGTCCAATGTTGGTGCATTCGATTGGTAATTAATACACGTGCTTCCAAGCGGCGAACGGATGCACAATATGCATGTTATTAATATGAAAAGGCCCAATAGAATGTATAATATTGTGTACGTTATCAATTTGTACCACATGTTTATTAATAATATTTCGTTTTTTTCATTCTAGGTGAGTGGCAGATTATTGTTCTACTACTGTGAACTTCGACAGATCTGTGAGGTTATGTAAGTCAGTACTTTTGTTTATTCTTTGTGAGGGCGATTCGTGAATGTTTCAATGATACTCTATTGTTTTAGCCATTGAAACTCGTTGTAATCTTACTTAGACTTGAATCAGTAATTGAATGTATTTTGGTGTATTTATATCGCTAGATAATATATTGAGGAAATTTGACGTTTTTGGAGCCCGTCGTGCGGCAATCTCGCGAAATGAATTCAAATAACGGTGAGCCGTGCAGGAACGCAAATTTCGCGAAATGAAGCGTAATTACGTGTAATCGAGACGGCGTCACTCACATATTTGCGATTCGAGATCCATGCTATTGAAAGATGAACGAGCGATTTAAAAATTGTGATGCAGAAAATTTTAAAATGGCGTTCGTGATCGTATTCGCGGTATGAGATAATTTTTGCAGAATATTAAAGCATTATACGAAAGTAGATGACATTAGAATTCCTTGTCTATTGTCTTTTTTACTTTTTCGACATGTACAAAGTGCTTTCTTTCACAACCAGTGCTTGTTTGGCGAACTTATAACTATAGAGAAAAATGTTATATACATTTTTTTAAATACTATTTTCTTGTACTGTTTGAGGGCCACAAATATAGGGTTTGTTATTACTGATAAATTAGCCCCTTATTCCTAATCATTGTATGTATATATAATATATATTATAATTAATTTAGATTATTAAAGAATAATGAAAAGATTAATTTAAATGATTTTATTTTTTCTGACAGTAAATCTATTTTTTTTTTATTATCAATAACAACCGTAACTATTTACGTAAATTGGATAATAATATAAAACAAATTACAAAACACAACATATATAACATTTTTCTCTAAAGTTCGCCAAAAACACTGGTTGCTTTAAAGAAACCATTCTGGATAACAATATTTTCAAGAAAAATACTTGAAATAATAGATAAAGAAGCATTTTTCAACAAATTATTTAGTGTGTAGCAAGCAGGTGATTTTATTACTCGGTCCCTTGGGTGAATACGTCTCTGCACATCGTCTGCCGCATTTGCAGTTGCAGTTGCAGTTGCAGTTGCAGTTGCAGTTGCAGTTGCAGTTGCATGTTGCATTCTATCGACATATATTTTTTCTGTTTGCGAAAAACACGTGAACAAATTTGCGCATGCGTAATATCCACCAACTATATGATCACCTTCACTGCACTTGCATCCGTTATTACATAAATTTAACGTACATGAGACTGTGAGTTCAGTGTCAACATGGTAACTATGGTGTTATTGGAAATAATTTGTGAAAATGAAAAATGTTGGGCAACGCTAAGATCATGCAGAATATTGTGTACATATAAGGAATTTTTATTATTTCTTCGAGTAAATATCTGATTTGAAAGTAAACTTTATTTTCAAGGGTAATATAACAAATGGTGAACGTATTATCATAGCTAAACAAGCGATAAGAAAATGGTCGATAATATTTTGACATGAATTATGAGTATTTCCGTAACAAAGAATTTAAAATCAAATCGAAATATTTATCTAACAATTACTATATTTTGCGTGAGAATTTAACAAGCAATAATTTCTTCCGTAGAAGCAGTTCACCATCTAGAACAGTGGTTCCCAACCTTTTTTTAATCGTGACCCTTTTTAGTTTTTTAAAAATGTTCGCGACCCCCCTTTCGTATATTTGATCAATAAAACAAAAAATAAAAGGTTTGACAAAATATATTTTAGGACTTAGTGATTATATTTTTTCCCCTCAAAAAAGCCAAGGCGACCCCCCAAAAAAGCTAAGGCGACCCCCTTGTGGGTCGCGACCCACCGGTTGAGAACCGCTGATCTAGAATATATATTTTCCAACTGACGTTTATGAAAATAGTATTTATTTTATTGCTAACCAAGGAGATTTAATTACACTGAAAAATTATCAAAATAGCTTTCATTCCATTAGTATATTTTCAAACAAATATATGATTTTGTTGGTTCTCATACACAGGATGGTCCATCTATCTGGTGGTAGGATTAATATAAGTGATATTTTCAATATCTTATCAAATAAGTGACGTCACAATCGAAGAACCGCGAAACTATTTTAAGAAAATTATGATTGAAAAGTATAATAGTTTAGGATTATTTTCATATATAATATAACAAGTAGTATGAAAATTGCTGAAAATATTTTGACATAAATTATGAGTTATTATGGAAATGGAAACATAACGAGTGCGAAGCGCGAGTTGTGTTTCCTATTTCCGTAACAACGAATGTATATTTATGTCAAAATATTATCTGTCAATTTTCATACTACGAGTTGTATTCGACTTGAGAATTTATCAAACAAGAGTTAATTAACAAGAATTGTTAGGTATTTATTTTCACATTATTAATTAGGTATTACAGTATTACAAATGTAGAATTGACGTTTATGAAAATATTGAAAATATCATTTATTTTATTCGTAACCAAGGATATTAATAATAGTGGTATTTCCGATGAAATTTCACTAGTGATGAATTTCCGACGAAATGTACATTTCATTGGTTCATTTTCAAACAAATTCGTGATCCTATTGGTTGACAGTGACGTGTGGTGAATTCTCATAGAAATATTCATATTAATAGACATAAATCTAATTTCTACATACAAATCGTTAAATTTTGGAAGGAACAAAAGTTTTTGTCATTTATTAAATAATTGTTTGTATTCTTACTATTTTCGGTTCAATACGTTATTTACATATACCGATTTAAATTTACAGCTTTAAAACCGAAATAATATCGGTTCGTTACGTCTTTGGTTACAGACTCAATTAAATTTTCATTTCGATTTTCGTTTTCCATATTTCAAAACAAAAAATATCGGTGAAGGTTTTCGGTTACGGTTTCATAAAAACGTGAATATCGATGCGGTTTATTGTTACAGTTCGAGTTCCTAATTTGTTACTTTTAATCTGCTTTAATAATCATTTATTTTGCGTCAGAACGGTAGTGTAGTTTGCCTTTTACATCATTCGAATCCGGAAATCCTGAGTTCGAATCCACTGCAACTCGGTGAGTCCGAACCCTGTATTGTAATTGGGGTTAAATTCCTATGCAGCATTTTCAAACATTGTGTTTATGGGGTAGGTGGCTCAGTGGTATCGAGTCGGCCTGTGGTTCTTGAGAACCTTGGTTCGATCCCCACAGCCGACAAACAATTTTCACCAATTTTAAAAAATCTACCCCTGTGGCTCCTCCTCCACTAATATCTTTGGAGGCCGTGATTTGACGGCTGGTAACCGCACTTCACGCAAAAAAATATATCACTTACCGAGATCTGCTTAGGCAGAGTGCCACACCCAGTGATGGGTAAAAGGCGTGATGATATATTTATTTATTTTATTTGTGTTTGGTTGATTTTCCCTAAGAATTTTATTCTCTGTAAAATGATTCGGAAAATTATAATGAAATTAAATAAAATCGCATTATAGGTAATAGTAAGAAATGAATAGACAAAAGCTTAAATGAAACTATCTTGTAATTTGAGTACCAATTAAAATTTTCATCAGTTGAGAGAAATATTAAAATATAATAACAGTCTATATTTTCTTAGTCTCTCAAAAGTTTAATAAAAAAAATATAATCTCAGAATCACAAGAAAATATCGTATTTGAACTATCTCAAAAATACACACTAAAATAGTGTTTTTATTCTCATTTTCATGAACAATAAGCTTATTGCAATTCTAAATTAAATAATGCTGGAAAATTGGAAAGTCCCCTATTGATGTATTGAATTTTTATTATTTTATTCAGTTTCCATATAAATTGTTTGTTTACAGAACGTGGTTTCATAATCATGAAATGTTTATGTTTCCGATATGTAATTTCATAGATAAACAGTTTTTTCGTTATTTTGTTTACAAATATTGTGTATAGCATTTTCAGAAGAACTTTTCATGTACGCTGTTTAATAATTTTAGAGCAGTAGAATTTGTATTTCAAGTATTTTCTCTGCAATAATACTTTGTTCTACCTATTATGAAAAGCTACTTTTATAGGTATTACTTAATTTATTTCTTAGGAAAGTACCTACTTATAAAGTAACGCTGTAAATCTTGAGGAAAATATGTTCGAGGGAAATTTATAAAAATATGGTGCTTATATTTTTACATGAAAATTCAACGATTAAAATTTAATCCGATTAAAATTTGCTATTCTAATTTGCTTTATAAAAGTACAAAATGGTTAGTCGATAAATTGAATTAAAGATGCTAAATTATTTGAGAAATACAATTTCTAAATAAATATTTGAACAGTAATTTCTGCATAAAAGTACATTATATTACATACATTTAGCATATTACATATTTGACTACTGAACGATCTATATGATCTCAGCAACATGGAAGTTTTGGCGACGTTTTAACTTGATTGAGTTTTAGATGATTTCTTCTACTTAATATAAACATATTTATTATGTCGTATGTTACATATAATTGCGTATTCTGGAATAAAAACTGCAAGACCTCATTAGGAAATGTTTCAGAGAGAAAACGTACGAAGACTATATAGGTATTGATCTCGGTGTATTTTTCTTCGAATCTCTGTTCTTAAGCATATCTGGACATAGGTTATAAAACATCGGATTGCATCATGTTTGTTGGTCTTGTTCTTCTATCTTACATCGCAACCAATAACGTTTAACTGTTTCTTGAATGTTTTTTCGTATCTTCAATTTGTGAGAAGTGTGTTTTATCCCTCAACCACGGATCAAAATTATTCTGTGGATTTTAAAGTCACATATAGATAACAACTTTGTACGGTTTACGTTTTACAGTGTATAATAAAAAGTTTTGCTTTCCGTTGGTTTATTTCGAGGTCTTTCGTGCTTTGCTGATGGGGTATTTTCTTGATTTTCTTATTCGTTTTGTTGGAGCTAAAATATATTTCGGTGATTTCAACTTTATAATAAATCCAAGCCAAATATCATTCTGAACAGACACACACATAACTGATACTGACTTCAACAATACTAATATCAAATGATCAATCATATTTTGTTTTTTTTAAGAACGGTCTTATGTTTGTATAATTTTGAAAGATATGATTTTTTTAAATACCGAATTTGATGCCATTACATCACTCATTCGAAAGACAAATCTAACTTTGCTGTACAAAAATTATACTATACTGCATTTATTTGGCATTTAGCAATACGTAATTCAAAGTTAGACATATATTTTAAGGACATACCTCATCTTCACTCTGACAGTTGACAGCTAAATATTGTAGGGTAATGTTTGGAACTAATAACGTCACGATCTAACAACCGGAGATATTTTTAAAGAAAATTCTGAATATATAGTTTATAATAGTTTTGGATTATTTTCATAACTAATATACCAAGTGACAATAATTACAGATAATATTTTGACATGAATCATGAGTTGTTATGGAAATGAAAATATAGCGAGTGCGCTGCACAACTATATTTCCTATTTCGGGAACAACGAATTTAACTTCATGTCAAAATATTATCATATTTTGCGTAAGATTAAACGAGCAAAAATTTCCTCTGTAGAAACAGTTCATTGAGAATTTGCCATTTTGTTAGTTTTTTTTCAATTGACGTTTATAAAAATTGCAATAACATATCCACAAAATACATTGTCATGTTCCATTGATATTAACTGAATTTGCAGTTATTCTTAACTTGTTTTCATTCAAAACGAAGAGATAATTTGAACAATTTGCTGTAATTGTAATATGAATCATAGTTAATGATTTAGTTGAACGCAGAAAGTGTATGTACCGATGTTGAGAAGTTATGAACGACGGACGTCGTTGTACGCTAGGAACTTAGCAGTAAGCATGTCATGTCTTTTTCTTTTTCTTGCTGACTTGTTCATCCTGTGAGCTGTGAGCCTGTGACGGTATGAAGGATGTGATAACATTTAAAACAAGCTTATAGTTTTACGCTTTTCTATTTTGTGCCTTGCTGCTTTAGACCGTTTTTAATTAACAACTTTTTTGGACTTTTACTGTGTGGAATAAATTTATATCATCACAATTCGTATCTTTGTGGCTATATTTAATGTCAAATTGCAGACATAATATCAATTTCATTCATAATTACTTCCATACAAAATTGTCGCATTCTTCGTTCACGCAACAAACCTTCAATTATATCCAACCATTTATTCCTAACTTGTCCATGCAATATCTCACCCTCAATTTCATCAGCATACACATCTTTCACGCCAACATATTCTGGAAACATACATACCGGGTGGAACATCATACCTGTGTACATAGGCGATTAACATGAAAAAACAGTTTTTCCGTTCGCATTGCTCCCCAAATTATTTTAGCCAAAAATGCTTCAAATAAATATTGTAGAGCATAAAATTCTGCATCTAAATCAATAAACAGAATTACATTTACATGCGTTGTAACGACAGAAATTAAATAAAAAAATATTAAAAATTACGTTGAAAATATCAAATAGCCATGGAAGTGAAACAAAAATAGATAAATGCTTGACGTTTTTCTGTCTATTTAATATTTTACCCCCGACAAATTAATCATTCAATAAAATTCATACAAAAAACTCCATACCTATGATTACAATTTAATAATAAATAAACAATTGTATATTTCAATGAAACGTTTATTTCTTATAGGGTTGGTCATGTAAATATTATAACCTATCTATTATAATTCAAATATCAAACAATAATTCTCTCAATAAAATAATCACTACAATTTATTATTATAATAAATATTCAAATAAACCTCCATTTTCAGCCAAGCAATAACCAAGTCTATTGTAGAAGGAATGTCGAACATTAGCGAGCTGCCTATTTGTGATTAAGGCGCAATTATCCACGATAGCTTCTCTCAAAGAATTAATATTTGGGTGGCGTTGCTTATAAATTTTACATTTCAGATGACCCATAAAAAAAAATCGCTAGGTGTTAAATCAGGAGATCTGTCAAACGTCAAGCATCTATCTATTTTTGTTTCACTATTTGATATTTTCAACGTAATTTTTAATATTTTTTTATTTAATTTCTGTCGTTATAACGCATGTAAATGTAATTCTGTTTATTGATTTAGATGCAGAATTTTATGCTCTACAACATTTATTTGAAGCATTTTTGGCTAAAATAATTTGGGGTGCAATGCGCACAGAAAAACTGTTTTTTCATGTTAATCGCCTATGTACACAGGTATGATGTTCCACCCGGTATAGTCAGTTTAGAACATTCAGTACTAGGCACATTATAAAAGATATCTGCAGAATGCCTGACTCAGTAATAGATAATAGACATGATAATTTATATATTTATTATTTAATTTGCAAATCAATTGAAACTCGTCTCTGAAACGATTATTTTGTATTATTCATAATCTTGTGCAGTGATGAAAACAGCACGTATCATTCCACTGATACTCGTCTGCAGCTCCCTGTGAATGCATCCTCATCTGGTCATCTGGCCGCTACCACAGTGCCGCGTGCCTTTGTTCGGAACAAAAGCACCGGACGATAGATTCATTGTTGCTCTTTTCCTTAATTACTTCGGCTGGACGTGACGTACTTAGCCTCCTCTTCCCTCTTTCCTCTTTCCTCTAGCTCGCTGCTCCCTACACCCTCTCGTGCCATCTATAGCCCTCAGAGGGAACTAATGCCCGAGGCCGAGCATCAGCTCAAGCTCTCCATTTGTATTTTTCATTCCTGTTGTTTTTGACGTGGGAATATTTTATCTGGAGATTGGAAGACTGTTTTACCTGAAATTCATTTAGACGCCACGTCAAATGACCTGACTATTATATCACATGTACAGAATGTTTCAAAATTATTGCAGAAAAATTTGATAAATATTTTATTTGATTTACTAATTAATCACAATGCAAAAATATTTTTTCCGAAATTCGCAAAAATAATTGTACATTACTTAACGCAAACATTTTTCGTTGCACTGTACTTAGATGAATACAAATTAATAAACATTAAAATTTATTTGATTTAATTGAAGTTGTTTAATTTAATTTAAGCGAGCTCTATTGTTTGAGGTCTACATTTCTTTTAGTCCGAAATCATAAAATTATAGAAATATCATTATGGCTTAATGAATTAAGACTTACTAAAGATGTACATTGTTTTCAATTTAAATGAAATTTCATTTCAACATAAGTTGAATTTTAATACGAAACCAAACCGTAATTATTTGTTGTTCGCGTTCCTATTTACAACAAACGAAATATGTTTTCTTCAGACATATTTTTAGACAATCAAAATCAATATTTATTACGAATTTTTCTCTATTAAGTTTTATAGCATTTCTGCAATTACAGTACATTAACATACAACAATATATTGTAGCGACGCAGTGATCTATGAACAACTTTCAATATTTTAACTATTTATTATGGTTACGTATTTTATGACAACAGTCAGTTTTTCGAAAAACAGTTATAATTGTACATGTTCATTTATCCTTCTTTAATTAAAACTAAATTATATATTCAGTGTCTATTATTTTATTGTAATTTAACCTTTCATCCACAATATTTAAATAACGAAAATTAAAAATATTATATTATATACATATCGTAAACATGTTTATTTCTTATTTTTACATATTTATGCGTTACGGAATGATACCAATCTCTTCTTACGGAATTGTAGCTATTTTAAATTTCGCAAAAATGTATTAAACAAATAAATATATAATTTGACACTTTTAATCTGCTTATCGGGCTATGAATTTGAGAACCCGGGTTCGATTTCTAGAATTTTGACCACTTGACTCCTCCTCCAGTAACATCTTTGTAGACTGTGATTTGACGGTTGGTAACCGTACTTGACGCGAATAAATATATTACTTACATAGATTGTACCACACCCAGTAAGGGTAACAAGCTTGATGATATATTTATTTTTTAATTTCATTGTGTAGGTATACGTAATGTGAAGAAATGATGTTCTCATTTTCTTATTTTTACTGTACGTTCATTTAATAATCTGGATGAAAATGTATTCGCCTTTATACATTGAAACTTTCAATGTCAGTACCCGAACAAGTAAAAGTTTTAATAAGGAACGAAAGAAAATTGTTTTCACTTTCTGGAAGTTTCATCTTTTTCTCCTTTATAATTAGAGTCATTGTTATGAACGCTGCCTCAGTTCTTCTCTAAATAGTCTTAGCATAAATTAATATGATTTTTTTGCTAACTGTACCTAAATTTTGCTTCGTAATTAAATTTTTGTCGCTCTTGAATTAATTTGAATTTGGCGCCAATAAAAAAACAAATTTGTAATCATTAATTTTATTATTGCTCGTACTTTTGCCAAGCGGTATAATTCCAAAAATGCTGTGTCGGCAACATTTTACATTCGGAATTTACACTAAAATTATTTCATATTATAATCGAAATCATTCAGGCAGTCGGATTTTTTTTTGATACATTTTGAAATCAGCAGGATTTGAATTTGAACTTTTAAGTGAGCTACAACTACTTGTAAAATATGTACAGGGTGTTTTTAAACTTATGCATAAAATTTAAACCGAAAATATTATTTGTTGTACTCATTATAGAACAACTTTTTTTGAAATTTGCAAAATCAAATAGAGGTTATGCTCGTTATTCTAATAATATGAATAATTAAATTATAATTGCAACATAAAATATAATTGGGTTATTCATTATATAACAGATATACCTATGAACTAAACTTTAATATATATATATATATATATATATATATATATATATATATATATATATAATTCGTAAAAAGAAGTGCGTTCTATTTGCATTCGTACCACTGGTTTAATAACAAATTAAATAATTTATTTATTACATTAATAATGAAATAAAATTATAAACACTACCTACAAAATATAACTTATTATATAGGTATCTAATATTGCGTAATGTAAATTATTATTATTCTAATATTTTTCCCACATTATGATTTAAATTGTATGCAAAACATAGCATGTATATTTAGTATATTATATACCTTGACAATTACGCCATTTTGTAATAAATTTGTGATTAAGAAAAAAATTAAATTTCTTTGTATTTTTGTAGAAAGTAAAATCTTGTTAAAAATATGGTCCACCCTTGTTTGTTGTTTGTTTATAAACAGGAAAGAAAAAGCTAGGGTAAACATTGACTTTGTGCAGAAGTGAATTTTACATGAAATTAAATAATTTATTACAGTTAACTGAATTTAATGCAAATGAAGTTTATTCATTTATCAGTTTATAGTCATTTAACAGTTTGGTTAGCAATTATCAACCATTTATACATTCAATTATTAAAATAAATCGCAAACACGTAACCGAGATATCGTTCAGAACTATCGTCCATTTATCGACATAAACTTGTATTCAATAGTGCACTTGAACAATCCGAAAAATATTTCAAACTATAGTCGAATCGAGAAATCAAACGATACACGTCATCAATAATTATGATGTCATTTACACAGTTTTCAAATAATGTGCACAATGAAACATGCATTTCATAATAATTGTCCGTCAGTACGGTGGTGTGGATAGCGATACGGAATTCGAATCCGGAGATCCCGAGTTCGAATCGCACTCAAGCTAAAAATTATATAAACTATCACACTGCGGCTCGGTGAGTGCGGACCCTGTACTGTAATTGGGATTAAATTCCCGTTGTACAGCGTAATATAAATAAATAAATAAATAAATAAAATAGAGTAAACAGAAAAATCGAGCGTTCAAACGAATCGAGTATTTCTCTTTTTTGTTAATTACTCCAAAAAAAATCAAAATTCACATTGCATTGTCAACATTTATCCTTACCTAAAATCAAATGCTATTCAACAAAACAATGTATTTATTCTTGTTAATTCGATGTTGGTATCTATGATGTCATTGAATACGTGCCTGAAGACGAGCATCGTTCGATCTCTCGCAATGGTACTTTGGTGAATTGAAGGCAGGTGCTCTCTGAAGAAATATTTTGGAGTACGCCAGAGGCTAGTAGAAGAACTTAGCACAATAAACATGAAAGTTTACCGTTAGTAAATCCTAAAAGTCATTTTGTAATTAAAAATACAAAAGAAACAAATCGAAGAATGTAAGCTAGTCATAATTTCCGTTAATCGTTTATTCTTGCGCTGTGCAGTTTTGTACTGCGCTAACATGCGACGCGGTACAACTTGGCGTGACTGCTATTCTCTTGTCGTGTTGCCTCTTCCTGCTCCCTGATCCTGCCACATAACTAGGGCACTATTCTTTTTCGATATATTTCTTCTTGTCATTTATGTATTTCAGTTCGGAAAGTGAGACTTTACAGTACTAGTACTATAATGATTATCGTGATGTTGCTAGGTAACAAATAGCTTTTGAAATTTAATTATAATTATTTTAAAATGTAACTTTCAAGGTTAGGAGATGAAAATAATGTATAAACATTGTACAGCATACGTCCGTTAATAATTTGTTTCGATACTCAATTCGTAAATAACTATTAACTGTTTATAATAAAAGTACTTTTTGTAAAACAACCTAAGAACGTATTTAAATTTATTTCATCAAAATTTGTCAATGTATTTTTCGTACTGCCAAACTTTTCTAAATTATTATTATTACATACATACATAACATCACACTACAACCCATTAAATGTGGTAGCAAAAACCTCTGAAAAATTCACAGAACAACCATTCATCAATATTCTCAACTTAACACAGCATCCTCTCTTCAACACATTCAAATTCATCACGCAACAAACCTTCAATTATATCCATCTATTCGTTCCCTATACTCCTGTTTCATTAATCTAAACCGAATCTAAAAAAGATAAGAAAGAAAGAGAGTGTCCTCTTCGCTTGTTTTTGAAAATGAATTCCACACAATTGCAGTTAGATACTTTATTGTAAAAACAGAAAACGAATCAAAAGATAAGAAATTATTATTATTATAATAAAATATAAGCAGAACTAAATTTATGATCAGTGTAATTTGAAGCATTTGTCTCTAAAATAATTTGAGAATATTTAGGAACAGAAAATATGCCAAGATCTTCTGTAAGTCCTGTACAAATTGCAATGTAATGCGTTATTTTAAAAACATAAAATAGCCATGATTGTCGTATTACATTAAAAAGTCCATGTTCAACTTTGACTGTGCGTAAAATCAGAGAGCATGCATTTGATTGTGTATTATGTATTTCGTTAATGATAGATATTTGGAATGGAACTCAAACTCATCGTGGGAACCCGGCGGTCAAGGTCAAATCAAGGTCAAGTCAAGGTCAAATCCAGCACAAAGTGCAAGACATGGATGAGTAGATTACTTCGTAATATATACCGCGCCAATATTATATTTTTAAAATATTGTGATTGGTGATGGTTCATAATTAAACTTTGCAAAACTTTCATTTCATCCACATTCATATGTACGTGAAATTAGTTAATGTGTTAATAAATTGCGATAGTATTAAAAATCAATTTAAATTTCTAAACCATTCAGCGTAAAAATGCAATTAAACTAGATTAATATTATCACAACATTATTATAATCGACAAAGCCAAATTTTTCTCATTATTAAGTTTAATTTATGCACATTTATAATGTGACATGAACGTAAAATGTTAACATTATATTCAGTATTATTAAATTATTAAACTGTTTGATAATTTATATGGAAACTATGGAACTTCATTCACAAAAACACAAAACTAAATCTAGAGATAATTATAAAATTACATTAATATTCAAGTTTTTTGTCAATATGCATTTCATCATATGATATAATGCAAAATATGTCACGTGGTTCCATTGTGCACCACGTTCGAAGAGAAGCAAAAAAAAATTACTACATTTAAGAATTACGGTACTACATACAGTTTTAACAAACAATATTTTTTTTAATCCATGTTAAAAGGAAATTAGGGCAGAAAGAAATAAAAAAATTTAAAAAGTCAAAAACATTAGATTCCTTTGCAAAATAAAATTTCTATATAATATTTGTTTACCAAACAATTTCTATTTTATTTTAGACCAATGCTTTGTCCGTCAATTTAAATATTTACAGATTTTATTTCTTAAAGCCTAGGAATAAATAAATCAATAAATAAAAGAAAGATATCATCACGCCTTTTACCCATTACTTCTACCGAAGCAGATCTCGGTAAGTGATATATTTTTTCCCGTTAAGTGCGGTTCCCAGCCGTCGAATCACGGTCCCCAAGATGTCAGTAGAGGGAGATATAATTTGGCGAAAAGCTTAAGAATGAGTGAATAATAAAACTTATTGTAACTTCGAAGCAACTGACAAAAATATAATTATTGGAAAAAGTTAATGCAGTACATTTACAAATTTTTAGTTAAAGAATTAATCAAAAACGACGTTGTACATCTGCGTGGATTTGAATTTGGCACTTTGAACAATGATGGAATTGCATTTCTCGAAAAACTAATTTTATTGAAGATGTATACCAGTTAATGTTTACTAATGTTTATTCATTAAAAAATTGTCTACGAACGCTGGTCCTGCCGGATGAAATATCTCTGGACAATATTCAATACTTTATCAAAGTTTGTAATAATAAATTTTTGTTTAAGTATGGTTTTAGCTGTATATATCAAATTTTGTGCAGTTCAATAGTGCCCTTATAATCAGTGGCTTATGTTGCTTATAACTTTGGCCGTCATAGTACGTAAGTACTTGTAATACTTTTTAATTACACTTGGTACAAGTTATGGCTAAAATCAATAAATACATTTACTATACTAATACTACAAGCACTGAAAGCAATTATAGTGGATTTGTGTTTCTAATTAAATTGATACTTTTTACTAAATTTATTCTATAGTCTGGTTTTTATGGGAAAATTACATAGTATATTTTCATAGAAATATTGTGATATCATGGAGTAGAAACGAGTGTAAATTTCATTAGTTAGTCATTATTTTGTCATGAATATAAATAATAAATAAATATTATAAAGTGGAAAAAAGAATGAAGTTGTTTTATGTAGTTTATATTTACTGCTCCAGTGACGACTTTTTTTATATTGTAAATAAATATAAATGCGTAAAGAAAGCAAAAAGGTAGAAGCTAGAAGCTACTTTATTTTGTGACAGACACTTCTGCCAACATAAAAAAGTGCTAGAAGTTTATTTCCAATTTTGTTTTTACTACAGTTGTGCCCTATTTTATTTTCTATCTCTTCTCCTCAAATAAAACGTACAGCGGTATATTTAAATTGAAATCAGTTAATTGTGGAATAAACATTAATGAAAAACGAGAGATTTTCATGTTACATATAAAAATATATTTAGTTCATTATATACGTGATCTAATAAAGCTTTTTTTCATTTGCCAAATGAAATATTTTCTCATCCTTGGATTTTCCTGACCACACTATATCAAATTAAGACATCACAAGTATCAGAAAAGAAAACGAACGCACGGGAAAGTCAAAGAAAATTTCCCATCTGATAAATAAAATATATTACGCACTTTTCTCAATTCCAAGCTTGGAAATTCTACATTCATACACTACATCAGAATTTTGAGGTACAATCTATTTATTTAATGTTATTCTGAACAACAGGAACTTAATCCCAATTAAGGGTAAGTGTTATTCAAACTTCGAATGCCGTACTGCTAACTACACCATACTGGAGCATATTTCTCTTGCATGAAGTATATCCACATTAGACAGTCTAATCTGTAAATCAAGAAATGAAACAATACCGGATAATAAACAAAACCATCATTCTAATTATCTTTGTGATATCTTTCGTTTGAGTTAATGAGCTTGTGTGTCAGAATATTTTCAATAATAGCAAATTAAAATGTATATCTAATGGATATTGAAAAATTAACATTGTAGAATATTATTTAATTTATACCGAAAATGTTAGCAATAAATTATTAGCGGTTTTAATTAAAATGGTAACAAACTAATATAAAAAAATATGTAGAATGTTTTCAAAACAATAATATTGAATATTGAATACCAAAACTAATTTATTTAGTAATGAAATTGCCAATAATTTTATTGATGTAATTAAATTAATTTAAATTAATATCTCAAAAATTAATAAACTACAATCATTCATTTCATATAGCACTTTATTTTTATAAATTTGATTACAAATTACGCAAATTGATTTCCTCTTGGCTAAATGGTGTACCTCTTGCTTCATCACAATGATAAATTTCCTTTTGGGTAGTATAGCAAATAAACTATTATGTCCAACAGCAATGACGTTCCTAGGGTATGTGCTGCCCCTATGCGAGAATAATTTTGCACCACCAGCCCTTTATTTAAGGCCGGTCCGAAGTACAAGCGAAAACGCTCAAAAATGCTATCAACTTATCTACTCTTCTAACTGACCAAATTTATTTTATATAAATAATGATGATATAAAAATATTAACATTTGTTAAAGTTTATAATAAACTAATTTGTGCAACAAAGAATTTTGATAAAAATGTACTTGTTTCGGAATTATTATTTCTTCCCAAAATACAGAAGTATTTTGTATTTTTTCATGCACTAATATGAAGGCTTTAGAGAAACGAACTGTCTGTGGATTCCACTATGCATATTGGTGAAAACGTCTCCTGTAACTACTAAGTGTCAACCATGGTGTACGCACGCAAAAGCTTCGTTGAGATGACATATTGAACCGCTATTTGACGGCTGGTAACTGCAGTTCACAAGCATAAATATATCACTTACTGAGATGTTCTACAGCAGAATGCCACTGTCAGTAATGGTTCAAAAGCATGATATATTTATTTTTTGCGAATTTTTGATTGAACCGGTTCAAAACTCGAAATTTTTAAAATTATGTTTCTATATAATTCAGAGCACGAGAAATTCACTCGTTCAAACCGCATTTCAATATCTCTTTTAGTTTTCGAGATATGGACTCTCAAATTTGAGTTTTAAAAAAAGTCAAAAATCGATATAACTCAAAAACTAAAAGAGATATTGAAATGCGGTTTGAACGAGTGTATTTCTCGTGCTCTGAATTATATAGAAACATAATTTTTAAAAATCGATTTTTAAACCGGTTCAACAAAAAATTCACAAAAAATAAACATGCCTTCACCCATTCTGGCAGTGGCACTCTATCGTTGTAGATCTCAGTAAGTAATATATTTATGCTTGTGAACTGCAGTTACCAGCCGTCAAATACATGATGTTATTCCTTAATATAAGCAAAGCAATTTCTCATATTTGTACTATAAATGATTTGAGTTATATATATTGATGTTGAGTATAGATCATTTATTTTAATTGTTGTTGTTTCTAATCTAATAAGTATTTTAAGAATAGATAATAAATAAATAATAAAACTTAAATGTCTGTGAAACTCGTATCATCTGGGTTAGATATTTCGGAAGTCGAAGATAATACAATCGTAACGACACCAACACAAACAGTAAAAATAATTTAGGTTTTCTATTTTGCTTTAAATAATCAAATTAAGATAGAATAATATATCCATGGCAACTTATATCAAGTAAATAAAATTGACAGCAATGAACAATTTTTAAACGTTAAATTACCATTTTTCCCTCGAAACAATTTCCACTTAGGTAAGTCAGGTAAAATGTTATATTACTAAGATAATCATGCTTAATACAATGTTTCTATTGACTGTTAATTGGGTCGTACGATTTTCAGTAAAATTTTGTGTAAAAACTACATACACTGATAATAAACTGTAACAGTTAAAAATTATTTTACTAGACATTATGGACATAGCTATAAGCAATATTTTAAGATGAAACTAAGATTCTATAACATGATTTCTTTACGTAACATTATGGAAGAAAAGTTATACCAGGTCAACGAATCGAGTTCTTGGAACCTAACAACATATAATAAATAGCTAAATTCTGAGCTGATACAGGAAATACTTACTCAAAACCGGTTAGTGGCCAATGACGCGGTCGGCTAGTGAAAATAAAACAAGGCTAAAGACAAGGTCACTCTGCTGTTGCAAACTACTCAGTTACTTTCAGTGAAACCAGGACAATACTTACTTGTTACTCTGCACAACAGGAACTTCATCGTTATTATACTAGGTTATACTGGAATCAGAACCATACAGCTAATAAGTTTTCTAGTACCATTACTTCTTTAATTTCCGGACAAGAAAAGGTTTTAAATAAATGCTGCATCTAAATCTATTAACAAATTTCATTATTATTAATGTTGTCATGGAACTGGAACAAATATAAACAAATGTGTAATGTTTAACTGTTAAATATTTTAACAGTAACTAAATATTTAAAATGAAATATCTACACTGATTTTGTTGCAGAATTTTCTACTACTTTTAGTCGAAACTTTTTCCTGTAAAGTAATTAGACAGCCATGTTTTCCCGAGAAACTGTGTATATTACTCGACCCTTAAAGATAAAGATAATTTAAATAAAAATTGAAACATTGTATTAAGCATGGTTACCATGGTAATATACTAATTTTTCATTACTTGACTTACCTTTTTTTGTCACACGTGTCAGTTTAACATTTAAAGATTGTTTTCACTGTCATTTTTATTTACTTGATATAAAACTCTCATGGATATATTATTCTATTATAACTTGATTATTTTATATATAAAACCTAAATTATTTTTACTCGAGCATTAATTCATATCCTGATTTTTTTTAACAACGTATTAAAATGCACTAGTGGAACACGAAAATAATTCTGGAAAGAAAGAATGTTCCAGGGAGATTGTAAGTAATAATTTCCTTTGAATGTTTTCAACCAATCGTAAAACAAAACATTTGAAAATTCAACCAATAAAAACAGTTTTATACTGATCCCGTTACTAGGGTAAAATCCCGTCATCAAATAAATGTGCTTATATGCTGTCAATTACACAAAATTATTTGTCAAATGACATTCGAGCTCTTTAAGTTTCTCTAGATAAATTTTTATTTTCATGCACTTAATTTTTTGCTTGTAGAAAAATCACTCGAGAAAACTAGCATTAGGTAAAAGCCCAGGATACCATGCAGTTTTTTACTAAGTAATAAAAATTTATCGATAAAATCAGAAAGTCTTGTAACTAAAATTGACAACTACGAGAGTCGAACACAGTGCTGTTTGTTGTAGTGATAAAATTAAATCTTTTACTGTTTGAATATGTAAGAAAATAAGTATTAAATGTCATAAATATAATTTAGTAGACAGCAACGACATTGGCGATTTGATAAGGCGACATTATTTGTGTATCGCGGCGTTTTACGCGTTAAGCATTTACTATATTACATTTGTTTGAAATATCTTCGATTCTACATTAAACAACAAATTCAAATGGAGTGGAATGCATTTGAAGTTAGGTAAATTGGTTGAAATTACGAGCAGGCATGTAGAAACTGGTTCAAATTATTGTTTGCAGGAATGCAAGAAGTTTCACTAGTTTGTTCTCAAAACAAACGGAAGCCGATAAATATAAAACTAATGTTGACGTAACCACAGATTATTTTCCCGGAAAAATAACCTATAAATGTAGCGATTTGCTCTATAAAAATATTCTTTTTAAAATTTATTCTCTCTTGTTTTGGCATCTATTGTTGGTGGAAATCAATCGAAGTTTTATAGAAACCTATTTTCACTTATCATTTATTAATTTCAATTCTATGAAAGCAAATAAAATTCGACGCAAACTATTTTTGCAAAATTGAAGCGTTTATTATATCTTTGGAAGAACTGCATTCGAATTACAATAAAGCTTAAAATATAAATTTAGAAACGCAAAACAATTTCAATAGTTCCGCTAGAGGTTTGCATACAAATGCTTGATGAACAGATATTTGACATATTAGCATGCAGATGTGAGTTTCTGGTTTAAAATATGCTTCTATATCATCCAAACCACGGAAAAACCGAATGCCTTTGAGCGCATCTTTATATCTCTTTTAGTTTTTGACTCACAACGGTTTTTGACTTTTAAAGTCTGACCAAAAATTCACATCTTGTCTGTTTATAATAATAATAATAATACTTTATTGATTCGAGATCAAATTAGCAAGGTTCAGCAAACAGCTGATCTTCTACCCAGCTATACAAAATAATTAAAAATAGTAATTAAAGTAATAAAAAACTGTTGACAGTAGGTTTCATAATACAGAATAATTAAAGATACAACAACATATTTTGTACATTAATGTATAAAGTTGACGAGGCAGAGCCTATTGCTTCAAGCTACAAAATATTGAAAACCGTCTCTGTACAGTAATTGGGATGAGTTGTACGGTGTAGCAAAAGACATAACGGAATGCGAAATAAAAATGATCGTTTTAAAAGTAGAGCAAATAACGTATGAAACTAGTAATGAATTGAGTATAAAAAGTCCTCTTAGGAAATAGAGTATGTGAACTAGTCTGGGCAGTAGATAAATAGCTTTGAAGGACATTGAAGGTCATCTACAGATACCACAACACTATCATTCTTGTTCCTCTCTCTAAACGCTAAGCAAAGAGTCATGCTTGACATTTATCTAGGGCGAAAGAACGAAAGAGCAATGAATGTAACCTGATCACTGCATGCTATCGTATGTATTATTTGTTCTTCTAGCTAATATATTGCAGGAGATTAGGCAGACTTAACCCGTTGTGGGAATTTAGTTTCTTTGGATTTTTTAATATTTATGGATTCGTGTTTCTAAATACAATTATGCAGGAGATATTATGTTGCAATAGTAATAATGAACCAAGTCTTACAAGGTTGAATTCGCAATTTGCTTCTAGAACTTGAAAGTTGGAGAACAAACAGAATGAAATATTTGTCAATTAATAAACACGACAATTGATGTAGTTTGAATGTCCCTGTATTCGAGGATTTATTTTTAATTTAATTGTTAAAAATGATTGAAATTAAAATCAATCGTCGTTGTCAATCAATCAGAATAAAGACTTAAGCTGGCTTTTATTTTATATCGCAGCACGTGGATATATTGATTTCGCGAAGCCGAATAAATGACAGTTATAAATTTTGCAAAATATTTTTGTCAAAGATAAAATTTTATAAATTGCACCATGGTAGAAAATATCAGAGTGCGTTTTGATGTGGCCATCGGGATACACGAAAAATACGGTCGTTCTTAAAATCGACAACTTCGATTCGCCAAGAATAATCTCTAGATGCTCTTTTCTTTTTACAACATTCATTGTACCTATTTTCGATATTACGCTCTTTATACTCATATTATATTTAGTGAAATATCACTGATCTTTTTCATCAACAAATTATTCTTAACAAAACATAATATCCTGTATTTTTCACTACTTCAGGATAAACATGAAATAGCAGACACTATACAATGTACTGATCACAAATCAAAAATATATTTCTTAAATTAGCTAAATGAATTGCACTTTACATGAAGTAAACCTTTTAGTGCCACTATTTTCGATTGAGTTCGTTATTTATACCGGTTTAAATGTACGGTTTTACAATCGAAATAATATCGATTCAGTTACAATTAGATTTTCGTTTTGGTTTTCATATTTCGAAACAAAAATTATCGGTTTTGGTTTTCAGTTACGGTTTCATAAAAACGTTCGGGTCTCTGGTTTGAATAAGGTTATATACTGTAGTAAATATTATTCTAAATGTATAGTCATCCAATTATTTGTGTAGCGTTGAATAAAATGTATTATTTATATAATTCACTTTGTCTTTGTTAAATTTAGTCGATTGCATAGAATCGAAGTAAACATTGAATAGCCGCACAGTAAAAAGAAAACAACATTATAATACGTGACGTGATGAGACAAAAATACAAAGATAGCAAAGAAAGGCTTGTAGCTGTATCTGTAGCTGTTGCATAGCAAAAATATTTCAATAAAAATTTACATAATTTCTATTTAGATGCTTGCTGTATGTAATCTTAGTAGTTTCCGAGATTCAACATTTCAAATTACGAGTGCGAGGAAACTTGGAATTTGATTTACATGAACTAATTTTTCTTTCTCATCATTATACATACATTTTTAGATATTATTGTTAGATACCGTAGATATTCTATCACATTTGATGTATTAATAAACTAGACAATTATAGTTCATGTTGTTCGATATCTTTATATTTATTTATAATTCCTATAATAACTGTTCTTGTTGATCTAATTGAATACGAGTAGACATGAACGTACGTCGAATATTGGTTACTTGCGAGAATATACTGGCGTTCGGTGATCATTTCCTGTGAAAGTGCAATAAAGTGGAATAGTTTAAGCATCATTGGTGTATTCTGTATCCTTTTGTAGTGCAATTGAAGCGAAGTTATCAGTTCAAGTGGCGTTTACATGTGAGCTAAGAGGTAATTATTGCGATTTTAATTACTAAATTGGAATTTGATTCAATTAGTCATACTATATTACTTGATAAACTAATATCTTTGGAGGGTAGTATTAGTACTGTACTTACACGTTAAACATGGGACGAGGGTTTTAGATTTTGCATGTAATCAATTTAAGAATCTTTTACTTAAAGGATATATTTGGATATTAAATTAATTTTTCTCCTGTACAACTGGTACTTTTAAATTCTGTCAAATGAAAAAGAAAGAAATGTATAAAATCATTGGAATAAATGATCGGGCTCTTTGTTCGAATGGAGGTTGTGTTTTTTTTTGCAATATCCAGTATTATAAAACAGTAAATATAACATAATTTAGTACACTTATGCTTTTAAATGATTTAGCAGTTAATTTTCTACAACTTTCATTTGAAACATTTGGTAGTAAATCAATCATGAAAGCAGGAAAGCAATGGTAACAGAAAACTGATTGCTCTTGTTAATCGTTTGTGGCACAGTTTACGTGTAACATCTATTGTTAAATGTCTTTCGGCCCAAGATTCCTTTTTTGGGATTCAATTACCTGGATCTGATCTTAGTAGACCAATACAGGGACACATGTGGAAAACACAGTATTGTACCATGATTAAGTAAATATGTATGATTTTGAGTAAAGTTTGAAAACAATAGCCAACATAATTCCATCATCAATTGATGAGGTTTCAGGGTTTCAGTAATGACACTCCCAGGCAACACTGGCATTGTATTGATTTCCAGTGTACTGTATATAAATACATCTAAATCCCCGTTTTACGACTAACGACTATATTTGAACACGAAATGCGTCTTGTGCGTGAGCCGCGAGGTAAAACCGGTAAAACGTAATACAAACACAATCAACTTAAGACATCGTTATTACGAGAATTTCTTTCACTCTGGGCTGGGATCTCCATTAACTTCTTTACCGGCTTAGAATCGCATACATTTCCTCTGTGTGTCTGAAATGAATGAAATGAAATGAAATGTTGGTTGGCCACCTCAAACGTCAACCAGTGACGGCGGCAAGGACATTTCTACAAAACTGAATATCTCACAACCAAAGAGACAATAAGAGCTAACTCATTCAGATTCTTCCTGCTCTTTGACTTTACATCACATCTACAATCTACAGTTAGTTAATGCGTCTGATTCTATAGGTTGCTTCGTGCTTCCTTCTGATTCAGATAGGGTTTGTTAGCAATGTTGCCAAGCTGTGCTGACTTTAGGTTGGCGTCGACGTTGGCGTTAGGTATCAGCAGGTCTGGAAACTTTGTGGATTTCTTAAGTGGGATTATATGATGAGTACTCGGATGTTAGGATACTGTTCAGACATGCCAGACATTCTCAAACTGTACTAAATTCAGATTTTTACATTTTTTAAAAGAAGTAGTCACAACTCTCGCTTGTGGTCATCGTGCCAACCACGAAGTTACAATTACTTTAAAAAGTCCGTTGGGTAAAAAATGATTACTGGTAAAAAATGAAGACATATTTACATAGCATAAAAACTTGAGAGCTAAACAAATCCATAGAAAGTTGTGAAACAATACTCGTGTACACAATACTGCACAACTAAAATAAGACTACTATTTTAGATTTTGTCGGGATAGCGGAAAATTTCGATAATTCAGCGAGATGTTGTAGCTTCGTGGTTCGAACCTTTGAACGATGGCTACAAACGAAAGTTTGTATTTTGTAATTAGTATTAATGTCCTAATTGCGTGACTTTTGGATCACCTGTATTCTATTACAGACAAACGTACCCCTGTTGATATATTTGAGTGATACGAATGCCATTATAAGCTACTGTAATTGAGCTGAAGTTCCTGTGTGATTGTGGGACAATACAGTGTCTAGTTTGTAGTTGAGGAATTTGTAGTGATGTCATAATATATGAGTTATTTATTTTTTTGTCAGAATATTCAAATTTATTCCACATAAAAGTCGAGCAAATATTGTTACAGGCATACACAAACTGTAAGCTCCTGCATAATTTATAAGACCGTCTGCGAGTTAGAACGGACTAGGAACTGACGGGTGTTATTTTATAAATGATAAATCTATAATGTAATGTTCGGATAAAGTTTGCTATCGATCTGTCCTCGTGCCTCTCGCTATACCGCTACCGCTACCGCCACTGCCACCGCCACCGCCGTCGTCCCGGGACGTTCGAGGTTCGAGCGTGGGAGTCCTGACTCTGGTGTTGGCCACTTACCGGTTATGCAATCAGGAGGTGCCAACACATGACGCCTGCGCCAGCGATTCACTTTCCAGCCAAGAGGTGTCACCCTCTTAGTTGCAGGATAAGTTACAATGTCGCGGGAATCTAATATTTCCTTTTCCGGTTCGGGATATCTGATTGAAAATGTATAATTATTGCATTCTACTGCATTGCAAACTTACAAATATCAGAATGACTGAAATAAACATATACAACTTTCGCTTCACTCACGTACATCATTCCTTTCATATCCATCTATTTATTCCTAGTTCGTTCACATCATCTCTCACCCTCAATTCCACCAGTATACACCATCCGTTTTACGATCAAACTGTAAATATAAAATATAGAAATACAATTATTGATAAGTTGTTGCAAAATTTATAATTTAGAATGAGTAGAATATATTGCAGATACTATGATTTACAATATAGAATTGAGTATTATTATGTCCCAAGTTTTAGTTTCCCATAATATCTTTATATGCCGTTTCCTTTACTAGCTATTAATTATTTATAGATTAACTAGAACGTATTATGATAGAAGTAAGTGTAATAAGAACATAATTACTTCTAATTACGATAGGTAGCAGTTTATTACGAATATCAGAAACTTATTAATATTTCATATTCGTGTTTGTTGCGAAACTTTTATATATGTGTGTGTGTGTGTGGTGCATATTGATTTAAAATGGATAAAATCGGTGCTTACTGAATTTTGTTTTTATTTCCGAGTCATTATACCCTTTCCATACTTTGTTATTATTAATGCCGCTAAAGATAGACATCGCAATTAATAAATAATGAATGAGAAATTATTTTTCGTCGTCAGAAATAGATTTACTATTTAATATTCGATTAGTGAAAATATGTGAACCCATAATCAATACATACGTTTGGGGTTGAATTGAATAAACTTTCACTAATTTAACATAAGGTGACAGAGAACTGCGGAACTAGGAACCACTATGTTATCAGATCGCCGAATTTGATTTCATCACAGTGCCGTGCCATTCGACATGCATTCAATATACATTTTCAATTTACCGACGTTGACATGCAGCTAAATTATAAAACTAAAATCGTAAAATAGAAACGACAGCTCAATCTGATTTTTAATCTGTTCTCTACGATAAATATTTCATTGAAATTTCAGCAAAATATGCCTGCCACTGACTGTCATTTTTGTTTTGATACTCGTTTATCAAATCACTCTTAATTTTTCATACACAATGCAATCTCTCATATAACAGACATCTCTTTTAAAAGGACAACTCATCTGTCAAAAGAGCTAATAAAACGCATTGAATATAATTCCTAATTTAGCATTTTATAAATAGTTCATGAAATCATGCCATAAGGCTCAGTTTTCCGAAACAGATTATAGGCCACTGCATAATGGTAGCCATTATATTCCAAGTAACAGCTGTCGAAATTAAGTCATTTTATATTTTCCTTAAGTGGGGCGATGGCAAGCTCGATAAACAGAAAATTTGTAGCTAATACATACAGTTACATGATTCCAGCGCAGTTTTTATGCTAATTCGTCAATAATGGTATCCAATAAAGACTATTAAGTAAATATTTCAGAAGGTTTCACAAACCATGCTACTCGAAGTAGATTTTACCTACTTTTAGAATGACGACAAAATAGTACTTCTATTTTTATCAACAACATTTTCGTCTATTCATGAAGTTTAATACTGCTTTATCGGATGTTGCCAATAGCAGCGGTCGTTAATGCGATTTTATTGGATGATACTACTTGCAACTTTAAAGTACCAAACTATATAAATACAAATTTTATTTAAAGCATTTTTCTTTCATAATGAGTATCGTAAATATTATTAGTTAATTATTTCATCTCTGTCGCATTTAATTATTAAACATTATTTTCATATCCTGATATTGAAAGTGACATCTTAAAATAATTATAATTATATATCAAAAACTGTTTGTTACCTAGCAACTTCACAATAATATTTATTACAGTATTAACACTGAAATCACTACTGTTAACATGAAAATACGATAAAACAACAAAGATAAATAAAATAAACAAATAAATAGATATATCATCACGCCTTTTACCCATTACAGGGTGTGGCACTCTGCCGTAACATCAGTAAATGATATTGCGGCCCCCAAAGATATTGTGGAGAGGGAGCCATAGGGGTAGTTTTAATGTGGTCAAAATTGTTTGTCGGCTGTGGGAATTGAACTCGGGTTCTCAAATCCACAGGCCGACTCGATACACAGGTAGACGTAATACCCGAATACACTCAAAACCCGAAAAATATGCTCCATGATCTAAATTCATCTTGACTTAATTAATTTTATATTTAACATAGTTTCAGGCTAAACTATTGTTAATAACCGAATTCGGGTACTGAATCAATTTGTTAGGGCAATTAGAAAACATAAGAATTTCGTATGCATATTGATATTTGAGAAGTTTTGTTGCTAGTAGATAATAATTTTAGGGTCTCGTTTGAAATTTTCGGTATTTTTATGTTCGTATAAAAGTTTCCTGCAAAAACAATAAAATAATTCGATGATGAAATTCAGTTGGATAACATTGCCTTAAAGTTGTAGAAACCATCCTATATCTCAACGTCTCCGCCAAGAAGCTAATTTATCGCTTATCTTCCTGCAACAGAAGGTCCACTTTCCTCAATCGCGCAACTTGTAACGTCCTACGGACCCTGGCACAAGGAGGGAGAAATACAATAAATTTGTAGTTGTACGTTCATGTAATGTAACACACTGCGTTCATAAAAAATGCACAAAATACGCCATTGTCGAACGACAGCGATGGTGGCTCTCCGCTGTTGTGTTCGAAATGTAAAAATATTTTATGGGTGAGCGCACACATAACACTGTGGTTTTCGCCTTTATATTACATCGTATATCTGGCGCCTCGATCGGGTAACACGGTTCTCACATTTAAGCTATATAAACTGATCGTTTAAATGTATGACGTACGTGCTAGCTTCACTCGATCGTTGCTAGAAAGGTGACGGGACGAAATGGACCGAACGGTCATCTACAACCAGACGATTATTGGCGAATTTTCTGTTTTTGGTCACAATTGCTGTTACTTGTCTGCGATGCTTTACCAAAGCGAAAGGTAGTGAAATTGCGTAAACCAAAGGATGAGACGAGCTTGTATGAAAGAAATTATGAATGTGGACAGTAGGTTTATTTATTTTATTTAAGTATTGAAAATATTTGTTTTTTTAAGGCTAAACTCGTAAAGAGAAGTGTTCCTAAATCATCAAGTTACATGCACAAACATAAATAAATAAATAAAACAAAACATCTAAAAAGGTAGTACGATTTTGGCCTCTCCTCTATATCAAAATAGAAATATTCAAAGTAAACATTCAGCAGCAACTGATCACTTATATTTTCTATTGAAAATCTCCACGTAGGGTCCACAAGTGACACATTTGCTTTGCCTGCACATTGGTGCATAACGTATATCCCGCATCGCAGCATTGCAGAGCCATCGCTTCATGTCTCTCTCTCCCTCTCTTTACATCACCCGCATTCCATACATGCTTCCGGCCTTTTTGCCATCGCACTCGCGTCTTCGTCTTGCGTTACCAATGCAAAAAGTAAGCGATAAGTGTACCAGTGTCGTACGTCGTGCGTGCATCCGCGATCAATCAAAGGAATACTTCAAATTTACGTGAAACATCAAATTTTCTTTTAAAATCTTTCATATGGAATGTATTGTATGTGAAAGCGAGAGTGAATAGAATGCTATTCAGCCAAGACCGCAGAAATGCGATGGTCAGTACCGAAGCGGGGTTTTAAAATGGTTTTTTTTACATTTTCTAAGTTGAAAACTGGATGATATTTGAGAACTTTGAATTTTCTTCAAAAAAAACGAAAAAAACATTCAACGGCATTGAATGTTCCATTCATTAATTTCATATTTAATCATCTAGCTATTGAAAAAGTAAATCATTTCGGGGGGGTAGAAAATATGTTAGTTGTGTCTACGCTACTGTATGCCCCTTCGCAACAGGGTGCTTTACCCTGGCGTAGCGTGGCCAGCCCAATGGGGCTCCAGTGTGCGACTGAAGTATGTGGATTAAAAATGCGTTGCTGGGGGTGTTGAACCCACGGCGTAAGGGCTGCGTAGTTGTAAGGATTAAACTTTAGAGGGGCGTTATAATAATATTGTGTGTGGTGCCTGCGTTTGGCGTATTACAATATGGGCTACGGCTCTAAAACTCTTCGTTACGGATTTTCATTTTATCTGATGTAACGAAATATTTATTGGTGCTTCGCTTTTCTATCGACGCTATACTATTGATTTTTATAGACGGTACGGTAGCTGGAAATAACCCTAAATATAGCGAATTATATTTTCAAATTTATCGACACTTACAAGATTTATAAATAAAAATTACTCTTGTTGTAGCTTTGCAGATAAAATTCTTGTAAACTAAAATTTCAAACTTAAGTAGACATTAACTAAATTACTGGTATAAAATTGTACAGTATTTCCAGTGGTATCGAGTCGGCCTGTAGATTTCAGAATCCAGATTCGATTCCCACAGTCGTCAAACAAATTCCACCACATTAAAATTACAACTGTTGTTCCCGCTCCACTTTGGGGACCGTGATTTGACGTATAAATATATCACTTACCAAGATCTGTTATGGCAGAGTGCCACACCCAGTACTGAGTATATTTATTTATTTCAAATTCAACGGTAAAATTGAACAAATATATTTTGGGATTAACAAAATTAAATGAATTTGAAAAGTTATAAATTTACAGTTATCTACGTTGTATATGTATAAATATTTTTAAAATATCGAGCCGGTTAACAAATTTTAAACATTGGTATATACAAATATATCAATAGTGCGAGGAATTGTTGTCTTCTGTTAACTGTTGGTGGGTAATGCCGCAATTAAGCAGATTTGAGATATTTTTCGAGTTGGTTTGAATTCATAAATGATCTAGCAAAATATAATAAAGTTGAGAGAAACACAACACAGCACAGCCTTCCCTTCCCTTGATAAGCTGTAATCATTGTAAGGAATTGTAGCAGAAACAATGATTACCTGATTCATAATTGGCCAATATCGTCTAGTCACTAATTCACTATCCATTCCCTATTCGCTTTTGCAATTCTCCCTTCTTCCAATTCCAGTTCAGTGAGCGACGGGAACGAGCACGTGATCGTGATCGCCGCTATCGGCCACTGCAAGCGTAGTCGTGAGTCGTGACGCTGTAACTTTTTCCCTTCTCGGACGCCGACGCCGACGCTGATCTGAGCTGGGCTCAGCCCCAAACAGCGATGTAATTGCACTTCTCCAAGTTGGACGGTGGCGAGAAGGATAGGCAGGCTAGACAGGGTACATCTGTTTACAAACGACCCGTGTGTGAATGTGAGTGTGAGTGTGAGAGTGTTTGTTGCCTTTGACATTTACATGACGATCCTTCGGTTTTAATCACGGCTACTTCGCCTGTTCGCCATGCCCTCATCTGTTAACCCTCTTTTAAGTACTTTCTGCCTAAATCACACTTTTTGCAGCATTTCCCCGCTGACAATATATATATATATATATCATTACGCCTTTTACCCATTACTGGGTGTGGCATTCTGCCCCCAAAGATTTAAATCAGTGTGATTTTTTTTAGTATTTTGTATTAATTTAATTATATTTCTAATACAGAACAAAACAAGTGTCTTAATAAAAAAATTATGTTGTTTCAAAAACATTTTTAAGGTTTTTTTGTAAACAAAATTATTTTCAATATTTATTTATAACGCTTATTTTTTAGGGCGTACGAAAAGATATTGAATAACATACAATATAAAAAGCATCAATTTCGGTTGACCCACGAATAGTGCCAAAAACACTGGTAATCGTTTATAACCAACAAAATTGAATTACGTTTGGCTGAAACCAATTCCGAAATGTTATTTTTTCAATAACGAAACCGAAGTTCTGGGTTTATTTGCGACGGATGATATTTCTGTTCTGTTTAAAACACATTATATCGGATTCGATTCTATCTGATGCGCTCATGCCTCAAAGGCATTTTGTGTTTTGCGAACATGCATCTCTAAAAGAAATACGCATATATACTATTTACAAAAGAACTAGCCAATGCTATTAGGTGCCTAATAATATCTTTTGAACTGTCAAACAATCCTCAAGAATTTAAGAGAAATATACATCAAATAGAAGTTATTAGATAATGTCATTGTTAGGTTCTGCTGAAGATAGTACTGACTTCGTTTGTATTAATTCTGTTTTCAATCTAATTTACTGAACAAACTTATCGAATTTGCTCACGTATTGTTGTGCAAATATAAATAAATCTACTCTGATCAGATCTTCCATTTTGAAAACGAAGTAAAGATGTAAATATTTTTGCAAGGGCAGGGGATGTTTTGCCTTTATGAAAACCCCGTGTACGCTCCTGGCTCTTTGATTTTTATGCGTACGTTTGCGTAGTGTGCTTACACGTGCGTGAGTCTGATTATTCCTTACGCCCTGAGCACGAATCATTTTGTAAACGGAATATTCAAAACCCGTTCAGGTTTTTAATTCATCTTACAATTAGTACAAACAATGAGTTGCATTAGATAAATTTGTACAGGCAAGGAACTATATTTTTGTTGATCGGAAAACTAAACAACGTTTTTCGATATTTAGACGACCTATAAAAGTGAATGAGAACCACATATTTAGTATATAGGTACGATATTTGAATGGTTTGTGGAAATTCAGCAAGATTTTTGGTAGATGCGCACTTTCTGGAATATTCCTTATAACTATTTCAGTTCCTATTATTTTTGTCTTATTTTCATGATGAAATGTTTACCGCTCTAAAATTGAAGATAAACACAAACTTTTCATAGTTTACAATATACATACTCATGCTCGTACATCGGTGTTATAATTCGCAAGATCGGCAACTAACCAACGTTCGTGCTCTCTGGTTCTGTGTTGACGTAGGCATTAGAACTGTTGTCTGTTCGCTGTGGAACGTGTGGGTTTTCGATTTTCACTTGTTTCTATCCACCATCGAACATAATGCCTCTCAAAATGGAGATTAAATGATGCAAGAACCAAATGCAACCAACTAGTATTTTAACTAGCCTCAAATTATTGTAGACGTGAAAATATTTTTGTTAGTTTTTAGAAGAATGCTTGAAATAAAAGTTGTATTGGAAATATCTCCGAAATCCTTTCGAATCAGTAGTGTAAGCTATGTAGTGCACGTACGGTATTGCCGCAATACCCATGTGCCAGTGTTTTAACAACCGAGCGTCAAACCAATTGTTTCGGTTTTATTTTAACTTCGTATGGTTTTTGTTTTGTTGTAGATGTTTCTTCGGGAAATACATCAATAGACGTAATCTCATTTTGACTGTACCTGTATTTTTTTTCAAATTTGAGATTAAAGAAATTCTCACATAATTTATCATTAATATCGAAAACAATTTCAAAATGTTCATATAATAATTTGTTTTATTTTATTATTATTGTAATGTATTTATTGTAATAAATAGAATTTAATGTTATAATTGAATGATTAATAAGAATAATCAAATGAAATAATATCACATTTTAATCATAACACATAACAATTTTAATTAGTCATTGTTGCTTAACACAATGGTATGTAAACGCAAATTTAATATTGAATATATGAAATATATATTAATTTCATTCATTACATAACTTCAAATTGTGTTTATATCAACGTGGCATTTTTATACTAGCTGCAAATATATAAATTGTGTAAATTAACTTCAATCGAATAATTATTTCAAAATTAAATGATTAGCTATTTTATTTTCTATATTCATTTATTAAGCAATCTGACAATAACATCATTAAAGGATCCTACACAAATAATCTGCGTACTTTTGTTTCAAACATTTTTATCTAAAATAACACTTCGAGCATTCGAAGAATCAAATGATTCTATTACATGAAGTAAGTAAAGATATGTGCATAACGCAAACATCTTTTATAATGTGGATAGTAGTGCATGGAGCGATATTCCCTTTCTTTCTTATCTTTTTAGATTCGTTGTTAAAGGAATGGGCTGGGCGTAAGTGAAAGATGAATGAAATAGGTGTATGTTTTAGGGGTTCATGTTACCTCATTTGATAGGATATAGCGTGATGTTATGCAATGCATATAACTTGTTAATATACGTATGTTATTTACGTAGTTCATGTAAAGGAATAATTGGAATGATCTTATACGGAAATCTGAGTGTAATATAACATAATGAAATGATGGTTATTTGTCCGTTTCCAATTATCCCGCAATAAATTCCGTTTAGCTCCGTTCCAATTCCACCCTAGCGATTCTTCACAATTCCACACTGGAACAATAAAGTCCAGTAACTGCAAAACGAGTTCTTTGTTTACTTTCGAACCATTTACCATTTCCAGACTATCATTTTCAATATACGTGAAAGTTTCTCGTTCCTCGTCTCGTCTCGTCTCGTCTCGTCCCCTCTCGTTTCTCTTTACTAGCATGCGTTGGTCTGTAATAAAATGTACCCTCGCGTTCTGCTGCGGTGGCCGCGGGGCTGCATTGTGACCTCCAGGGCGCAAGGTCGCAGTCCGGTCACCTGTTTGGGGCCCTACAGTTCCCATAGGAGTTGCGACTGATGAATCTTGCCTTGTCTTTGTCCAAGATGTGCTTTGTGTGTATGAATTATGTCAGAGTGATTATGGGGGCTCGTGTTCGTGTTGTGTTGACGTTGGGCTTCGGATGATGGGGTGTATTTACTGGACAAGTTATTCGACTGGAAGACACACACCAATGTTTGCGAAATTTACCCAGAATATTCTATTTACAAACAGAAACATTCACTGATTTCTTAACGTACCTGTTTAAAATTTTATTTCAAACAATTTTAATGTGACAATACATCCCGTTTTTATATGCTGTGTTCCTTAAATTTTTAAACAAAATTGTTCCCTTTTTAATCTAGTGTACCGTAAGACTCCCGTTTTCCAGTAACTATTATATTTAATCCAACTTTCTTTCGCCTTTTACGTTTTAAAATAATTTATATAAAAGATAATTCCACTTCTATTTATGTCCCAAATTTTACTTTCAAATAAATGATCACTTTAAAAATTTGGTTGAAAAGCCAAAGAATGTGCGGAAATCAATGAATTTTATTCTATTTGTCGCGACTGTACTTTGTACTTCTGGCGATCGGCAGAAATAGAGAATCAAAGAATTCAACAAGAGACGGAAGAGACATACTGGACACTTCGTTTATTTAATGAGTTTTTGCTGGTCAATTTGATATTGATTACATGCCAATATCCGTTCTACTGCGTCTGTCGATAGGTCAGTTTTTATTTTGAGAATTTACAGAAGTAGACAACTGAAATCACTAAAACAAATGAATAAAGACAAATTTTACATATACATACAGCTTAACCTCCAATACCATTTTTAGTTTCAACTAAACGTGATAATTATAGCAACAATATTATTTTGTTTTGTAAATAATACCAAAAATTTCAATTCGAAGTAAAAATCGAGTTAAAATGAAAGCTTTAAAAAGACAGATATATTTCACACATATCGTAAAAGAATATACAAAAAAAAACAAACATTTGGTGGCAGTTGTGGTTGCGTAGTAAAACAGATAGTCTCAGAAGAGATGGTGCGCTAGGATAGATCTCGCTGCATGCAAGTGATTCGGTGTTTATTAGCATTTTACAGTATTTTAATTCATTTGTTTTGCAGCGTAACAAATAAACAAAAGAATATTTCTGTAAGTTTTGCTACTAATAGTTGGCAATTAGTAATTGGATATAATGGAAATTATATTTGTATTTTTTGCTGAAGTTATCCGTAATTTGATGCAGAGTTGTAATTAGTAAACAGTTTGAATAAGTACGATATTATGATTTGTATAACGTTGCACTGATCTGATTTTTCCATTGGATGATTGGACGATGGATAGATCGTAAAGTCTGGAAGTCTAGTATTATCGAGTGTTGGTACGTGGGCAGATTGAAAGATAATAGCCCTTGTTCGCGTAACTAGCGATGTAGCGTTGTCGACGTTCGCATCCGCGTCCGCGTCCGCGTTCGGTTACCAAGGCGAGAAGTTTGCCTAATCTCGCGCTCGCTGTTCGAGGATTAACGATGCTGGCTTGTTGGCTTGTTGGCTTGTTCTACAGCCCGTCACAGTTCAGCTGAGTTTGAAGTACGTCATAATTTTACCAGCGGTGCTAATCAACAATTCGAGCTTGGAAAACACAACACGACAGGTGAGCTGCTGATGGTGAAGCTCCTGCGAGCAAACTGCCATGTTCATGTTGTCAAATGTGAGAAAGATGACAAGTGCGAATGGATTCTGTAGACACCAAGTCTGTTTTCCATTTTCGAGTATTACGCAACAATACGTAAATTTTGATATTTTGTTTGCAAACTAGAACAGAACCATACATCTTTAAAGTCGAATGAATAATATTTGAAGTAGAGTCATATTTCTAAGTGAGGCATAGCCCGCGCGAATTTACTAAATCTTGTATTCCACACGCGATATGAGGAAAACAAAAGAAACTCTTAGCAACTAACTTATGTGTACGGTGTGTTAGCAATGTTCAGCAGGAAGTTTTGTCCTGCGTCCTGTTACTGACGACGCAGGACGGACTTAATAGGGTTAGGAGGCAGATATGCAGCGCGAAGACTGCTTGCTCACTGCTTAGTTCCCGAGGGTCGGCTCGCGGCTCGTTTCCTGCTGGGAACTTTTATACAATGTGCAGGAATGATGTGACTGAGATATACATAATTTCATTTTACTTGTGTTTTGTTAACATTCTTTTGGAATTTTTATGTGATACGCTAAAGTTACCAAAGATGCACACATCTTTACTAAACCTCCTTTAATATTATACTCAAACAACAACAACTTACTCGATTTATCATTGCACCTCTTATCCAAATTTGGATATGAAAATAACTAATAATGTACATGTCAAAATACATATGTATGTAAATTTTTGTTACAATATTTATACGATTTAGGATTTGGGAGAAAATTGTCCTAAAATCTGAAAAACACCAAAGGAAGATAATTAAAATTGGATAAAAATTACGCTCAACAACATTGAATTTGTCGTGCTTCAAAAATACATATAAACACATTTTCAGTAATTTTTAATTTTTGCATATTTTTTGCCGAAATTAAAAAAAAAATCTTTGGGAACTGTCTCCACTAGACGAAACGTGCCTAGTGCTGTGTAATAAAAATGCCTATACATACACTAACTATTCTTTCTGTTTGCGTAGATCCGAATTCATTTATCGATTTTTATGTCTATATCAATACGTGTTTGTTGTATTTCTAGTCTTAAGGGGTAAGGCCACTCTAGACAAGGAAAAAATGGGTCATTTTCAAGATTTTTTTTAACGAAATCTAAACGTGCTGCTTAAGAATTGTTTTTGGATCTTTATTTAGTGCTCTTTAAACTTTATTTAAAATTTTTTTTAAAAGAAAATATTCAAAATTGTCGTCAGAAATTTAAAAAAATGGCGACTCCTCTCGGAGCGTAGGGCAAATCGGGCGAAAACATTCCGGGAACAGCAATAGACCTGGATCAAAAAGGGATATGTTTTCTTAATCTATGATGTATATTCTAAAATACTACGGGCTGGATTTTGAAAATTTTGATTTTTAACAAAATGGCGGACGTTTGAAAAAAAAGTTCATTATTCGGGACTAAATTTCTGTATAAAAACGACCATAAAAAACGAATGAAGCACTTTAAAAAAAAAGCCCCCGTAGTTTTTTAGTATTTTATATCTAGAATAAGAAATAAAAAGATTCAGCACGATCCATCAATTAGTATTTCAGATTTCTTTTCGCCCGATTTTGAAAATGTGATTTCGAGAAAAACGCGTTTAAAGTTTCGAGTCATGTATATATATAAATACTAGTACTAATAGATATATGCTTTTTTTCCTCTGAAATACTTCCGCGCGGCATTTAAATTAATTGTCTCTTATTCCTAAGGGTTTAAACTATAATTTAAGCAAATAAAAAAATATGCATTTTTTTAAAATTCTAGAGTGGCCTTACCCCTTAAAAAATGTAATTTTTAAGTGAAAATATGAAATACTACAAATTTGTACGAGTAGAACGATAGTTTAGTAACAGAGTGTGTTCGTGGAGAACGCTTCGTACTTTCGTTTTAGATTATTTTGCGGTTACTGGATTTAAAAAGATTCTATTACCGTAACTGAGAGTATTTGCAGAAGATTTGCTGACTGTTAAGTTGAGTAAGAACAAATTGTATAATAACGCTAATAGTACGTCAGAAAATTGGTAGGTACCATACCAACATTGCTATGCTACAGTACCTATTATAAATTCAATGGATAATATCAGGTTATGTCATAAGTTTTTATTACAACTTGAGGGGGAAGTACAAAGTAGAAATGTCGTTGCCCCATTGACCATTTGTGCAATAAAGAGTTGAGCATTTCAAACCAAATTAACGTCATTAGATATGTTCAATGAAGTTTGCAAAACGCCGGATAATAAAATTGAGGTTGTGTTAAATGGTTTGTAAATTTTTATCTTGATATTCCATACAACTCGATTCCACGAATCTTGTAGCTACGAGTATATGCTGCATATAACAGTTATTCGTAAAACACTATTTTTCATTTACTTCTATATTTAAAAAACAACAAACATTCAAATATTATATGCAGTATATGTATTGTATTATCCGCAAGAATAATTTTCATCCATACAATTTTTTATGAAACATAGCAATTTTTTCATCTGACCGAGTTTTGTGTTTAATATTTTATACTGAGTTTACAGTTAAATCATTGGTTTTATTTAACCATTTTTTGTCAACACATCCACTACAAAATATATTAAATTACCCCAACAAATTGGCTAACATTCATTGAACATTTAGTCATTATTCCTTCATCTTTTGTTCATAGAACAAATCACCGATCTATCTATCACTATCTCTCACTCTTCTAAAAAAATTCTTCTCAACGTTATACTCATCATTAAAGCCCGGATATTTAGGCACTTAAAAACACCTAAATAAGCAGGCATATAGGCTGGTAATTACTCTAAAATAGGCGGGATTTTAGGCAGCCTAAATATAAATAGTTTCTTTAATAAAAAATATAAACTAATTTTTTTTCTAATATTGGTACTCGTACTTTTCATTAGAAAAAAATATTCATTTTAAACAAAAATTAACGCAATCTAAAAAAAATATTTAGGGTTCTCATTTTATTAACTATTATATAAATTCAAATTATGTAGTATACTTTGATTTACAAAATATTACGAGCAATTGCTGAATGGAATTTTCGGAAAGGGACTGTCTTCGGTCAATCAGAACTTGCTTGTAAGCTGAAAACTTCGTTCGACATCATAAAATTAACAGGGGCGTTCTTATATTTAGCTATATCGTCTAAAGTTACCTCAGCTTCATTGATTAATGGCAAAGGAGCAATTGAATTGCCACATAAAATTTTGAATAAAACTTGATTAAAGACAAAGTAAGTACTTTAAATATTATAGGTTAGGATGGAACACTTTGCCGAGTGTTGAATTAATCAACGAAATAGATGATAGATGGCTTTGATAAGTCTTGTCTGCTCAATAAAAGTTGAAATAAGCAACAAAAATAGGCAAAATAGGCTGTATGAGGTAAAATAGGCACAAAAACCAAAATATAGGAAAAATAGGCTCTAAGACACGAAAAAAAAACCTTCCATTACACGTAAACATATTACCTATACAAAGAAAAACTAAATTGCCGGAAATATATTAAAATTTGAATCTAGGCAATTGCCTAAAAATCCGGGCTTTACTCATCTTATACCTATATATTCCGGGCACGATTGGCAATAACACATCATTTTTCGGCTATGGAAATGAAAATGTATAAAATAATTAAATAATTGTTAATGACGAGGTCTGTTCTTACAGAAATTAGGAAGAGGCGTAACGGTAACTACATTTATTATTAAATCAAAATTGGAGTAATACATAATTGGATGAAGTTTTGAAATCTGTAAAGTTGCAATGGCATTGAAGTTCGTGGACACTGTAACAATTCATTACGTTAAGTAAACTTCGCAAGAAATGTTGTTCTGTCTCTCTGTCGATATTCGAACTGAGTGCAGTGAGTGTCTTGTTCGATGGAGGGTCTCCAAGAATTGAACTCCAGAGTACTGCTGCTTCTGCTCACTGATGCTCACTGCTCACTGCTCACTGCCATTAGCAATTATTAACGAACGTAGTTGTTGGAGCCTATGATACAGAAAGCTAGTAAACTTAACTTTACGGATTTTATTGATTTATGTTGCATTGTGCGACACAACGAACGATACAAGTTTGCATAAACATGTGATGTTCTTGGAAGGTTTCTAAGTTCTTGATAATCGCGTCTTGTTCACAACGACGAAAATAACTTTATATTGTGTTTTCAACGTTTCATATCTTCTATTCTCGCTGCTCAATAATACATATTTTTATTTTTTAAACGGATTTAGGGGTGTACTTTGTAACTGATCTGTTAATTTTTAACGGCCCTTTAAAAATGTTAACCAATAAAAATATATTTCATTTTTCATTCAGTGCCATATGTAACATTAATTAAAAATTTTACAGAGTCGTTAAAAATTGACGGATATGTTATAGAATATGCCGGTTAATTACTAGTCGTCCAAATACCTAAAAATAAATACTGTTCAATACTTCAAATTTGCCTACAACTTTGTCTAATGCCACTTTTTCATTTTTGTCTTTAAAGTTTATCTAAATTGCATACATTATAACTGAAATATAATAAATAAATATTTTATTTATTTATTTGTTACTTCACACAACAGAAATTTGTAACATTTGAACGCACGTCCTCTTACTTGTTTTACGTTTTACCTCGTTATATCAGTTTTCTTTAGATTATTTGAACTGTTTTTTTTGCTGATCAGTAACGAATGACAAATAGGTGCGATGTTATACTTTAGGAGTTTCTGAAATTAATAAATTAAATTTCTTATGACTCTGAGTATAATATAAAATAGGATAACGCAGGTTGTTTTCAAATTTTAATTAGCGCTGAATAATAAATACCCAATTTATGTTCGAAGAATCAACCACAAACAAGAATGTACGAGTAGAAGTATCCCATTGGTCGAGCACAGACAGACAGTACATTTAAACTGTAATGCGTTGCTGAACATTTTATTTATAGCCAATAAAATTATGTGAGTTTCTCTCTGCCGTCATTGGTCAGTTCAATTTGTGTTTTAATTCATGGCCTGATCAATATTACACCCGCGTACAACGTTCTGAGCTGTCAGTTCACTGTTGAATTACTTAGTGTCTTCATGAATTCCGGGAGCGGGAAACCGGGAAAACGGGAAATTCACGAATTCACGAATTCACCTCGGACAAGCACGAGCACGAGCACGAGCACGAGCACAAGCTACCTGTACCCTGGTAATGGAAACTCGAATATATGATTTTCTTGCCGGTTGTTCCACTTTACGCTTTCCACCACCTCTGATGCACACAACATACGAAATGAAATTGATGTTTTTATAAATAAACATATCATCACGCTTCTATCTAGCTCGATCAAATTATTATTATCATTGGATACTGATACAGCCCACACATGAGATGGGCTACTCTCGTAACATAACATTGAAAACACAAGAATTATTGATTAAAACAAAATGTATATATTCAATTATGATTATTTGCGAAAAAATAGATATAAACAATTAAAAATCTAATGACATCACATGTATTGAAGCGTTGTCATTTGTATACTTAGTTAAAAACATTCTCTGCAGCAAATAAAACCCGAAATATCATAGACAAGACAAGAGAAGCCAAGTATGAAAAATGATGGAAATATTTAAAAGTTCATTTTTATATTTTTGTCTAAAGGTCGTCGTTATCTCAAACTGTTATTAAAATAATTTATTTTTCTTGAACTTTCAGTTACTATAAAAGATGATTTTCTTATCTTATATTTTTTGCACTCTTCGAATGAAATAAGTTAAGTCACTGATCTCTATATATAACTGGATATCGTATGGGGTAGGCCGGCTTGTGACTAGTTGAACGCCGCCATCTTGGAAAAAGTGTAGTCTCTCGTCCACAGTGCCGGAGCGCGATTCAAATGCGTCGTACATTTAAAATAATACTAGAATGATTTAATTTCATATTTTGAACTAAAAACAATAAAACTTAATTAAATAATTAAAATGTTCAGCCAAATTCTTGTTTTCATCTTCATAACTAATTATTTTCATTAGTTCTGTAGTTCCATTCATTTGAATTTCCCGCTGAAAGTAGGCCGAGAGACTACACTTTTGCCAATATGGCGGCCCACTGTCTGTCACAGACCTTTAACACGGGATACGATATCCAGTCATAACCTCGATACAGAACTTGAAAAAATCATTTTTAATGGAATTTTAAACATGCGTTATGTTATAGTTTATCATATAGTTTCATAAAAAAGAAAATTAAAAAGGTGGATATTAGGTTTGGCATGTTAATAGACATATTTATGTTTGTATTGTATCGAGTCGGCCTGTGGATCTTGAGAACCCTGGTTCGATCCCCACAACCGACAAACAATTTTCACCAATTTAAACAAATCTACCCCTGTGGCTCCTCCTCCACTAATATCTTTGGAGGCCGTGATTTGACGGCTGGTAACCGCACTTCACGCGAAAAAATATATCACTTACCGAGATCTGCTTAGGCAGAGTGCCACACCCAGTGATGGGTAAAAGGCGTGATGATATATTTATTTATTTATTTTTGTATTGTAAAATGAAAATGTCAATTTGTTATTTGTGTTTGACAGTAGACAGTAATATCAGGGCAATATTAGAATAATCTAAATTTTTGATAAAACGCTGACGGGAAATAAAATTGAATAAATGCAAACTGTAGTAGATTTATGCCGATTGAGAATTCGTTTACATATTTAAATGAGAAAAGAGACATATTTCGCAAAATATATTTTCCATTGTTTTATAAAACATTGTGGGCGACCGCAAATATTTTTCGTTCTACTAAATACATCAAAACTCTGTGCCCATACATATTCAAAGTTGTAATTCTGTTGAAGCAAATATCAGTGTTCTCATTTCATCAAATAACATTCGTTTTTATTAACAGTCGCCAAATCATTTGAAATATCTATTTGCATTTTGCTAGCGTTCATAAATATCATTATTTTAATATTTGTAATTAAATTTCGACACTATACAAACAGAAAACAAATATATTCTTTCTGTAATTGGTAAAGATATGAACGTATAATATTAAAAAAATAGTTCCACGAATTGAATGTATTGATTATAATTTTAAAATTCATAATATTTACGTATATATTTTGATAGTATATTTATTTATAAACAGACAGATTAAAATATATTTATTCCACAAATGAATTGATAAAATGCACATATCTGTTATTGATTCTGTATATTCTGTATAGTTATTTGTGTAGAACTCCACCAGGGCGGCAAAAGCATTTTGTACACTTGATTCCATTACAACCGTAAAGTACAATTTTATGATTAAAATGACACTAATATTAGTAAAAAAATATTAATATTTTTTAGCAATTCTATTGACTGTCTCAATCATAGACTCGCCCAAAGAAAAATCAAAGCAATTAAATTCCTATTACGGATTTAGAAACTATCTTTAAAAGCGCGCTAATCTAAATAAAAAGTCACAATATTATATTTCCGGTGCAACCGGAAGTGACTCCAGCTGTCTTATATTAAATGGAACATCCTATATATTATTCAAAATTCAGTTCTACATGATATTCTGAATTCAATCATATATAATATTATCGTTAATAAGATACCTTTGATAAAGAAATTAAAAAAACGAATTCAATTAAACACAAACTTTAAACTAAATTGTCAAAATGAATACAAAACCTAATTAACTAACTGTCATAGACACTAGAATAGTGGAATTTGTTTTATTTTAAGTATTGTTTCCAGAGACAAATTAGATATATGAATAAAGAGTCTAATTATTTTAATTTGTTTTTTAACGCTGATTTATTATAATTATTATTATGGGGTAGGTAGCTCAGTGGTATCGAGTCGGCCTGTGGATTTTGAAAACCCTGGTTCGATCCTTACAGCCGACAAGCAATTTTCATCAAATTAAATCTACCCCTGTGGCTCACCTTCCACTAACATCTTTGACGGCTGGTAACCGCACTTGACGCCAAGAAATATATCATTTACCGAAATCTGCTACGGGAGAATGTCACACCCAGTAATGGATAAAAGGCGTGATGATATATTATTATATTTATTATAAAAAATGTAGTTGTTATACAGGGTGTTTCAGAACTAATGTAACAAACTTTAACAGCTTATTCCTGAGGTCATGTTGAGCTAAAAATGTCATATGGACATAGTTCCTATTCCTTCTAGTTACTAAAATACAAGAGGTTGAAGTTCTATAACTAACACGAAATTTTCAAACTTTTGTAATCAAGATACTTTCGGAAAACAAGAGTTTTATTGAAAAGTCATACCTTATTTGACGTAATTAATTTTATTTATTAATATTAACATGCATACGAGTTCAAGGCGCTCATTTTGAACACTTGCTGTAATTTTTTTAAATTTGTTATCTTATTTCATATTGTGTTAACATATTCCATGTTTGGTTATGTTGTTCTGTGTCTATTTAATTGTGTCATTTTATGTTTTGTTCTCTAAATCGTATTCGTTAATATTAATAAATAAAATTTAATAAGACAAATAAGGTATGACTTTTCAACTTTGTTTTCCGAAAGTATCTTTACAAAAATTTGAAAATTTCGTGTTATTTATAGAATTTCAACCTCTTGTATTTTGGTATCTAGAAGGAATAGGACCTATGTTCATATGACATTTTTGGTTCAAAATGACCTCAGGAATAAGCTGTTAAAGTTTGTTACACTAGTCCTGAAACACCCTGTATACACAGTTGAAACCATAATATTATGTAGAATTTAAATTTTGAAAACTATACAGAGTGATCCATTTAAATTAAGAAAGTTGGGGACATATAATATTTTCACTTTTTATAGTAGTTATTATGATTTTTTTTCAATATTGAAGCACCCGTTATCAAAATTGTTTGTACTCTTTACTACTTTTGACATAGATGTTTGACAAGATCTTGCCTACGCCATTGCTTGGGCCCTACTAGGGCGTCGCCCTATATCGTCACGACGTCAGCATGTTGGCTAGGTACCTCGAATGCTTTGCTCCACACTGACTACCTTGTCGTCGTCTTCTCGACCGAGTCTTATCCAATGATCAAGTCATGAATAATAAACAGGGACTTTACTAACGAGCATAATAAAATTAAGTTTGATGTAAGTCGATTGCATTGCGTTGAATTCACCATTCGCATGACGCGGAACTAGAAGACGCGACGCGTCATTAGCCCGGATTCAATGTTAGGTTTATATCAGTGCATGTACCGAAAAAATACTGGTTAACGGTTAACCTATATCAAGAACGGTTTTTGTTCAAAACTTATGAATTTTTTGGTTAAAAAAAATATTTTTTACAACAAAATATAACAAATAAAAAAGTTTCTTCAATTTGTTCATTTTTATTATGTATCTATGAATATTCTATTTGTAATTCCATTAGTTTTATACTTAAATAAGATTTAAATCATTATGCAAAATAGAAATATAATAATTATAATAAATCATCTTAACCATGAAGTTAGTCATTAACAAAACATTTATCAGTATTTAGGCAATAATCTTATTGATGACTATTACATTTTGTAGAACATCTTTCAATGAAGTTTTAAATTATATTAAATAAAAATATAAAGTAAACACTTGGCTATGTTTCACAAAATTCACCTTATGAGGGCATCGTCAGAGGCTGGCCAGCACAGTTCAGTTAGTAACCATAGACGCGTTTCGTTCTTATTAGAGCTCATCAGTATGGTATAACTCACTTCTTCACCTAGAACAAAGTTCATGTGAAGAACCTTGTTCACCAAGTGTTGGATGATAATTAATTTTGTCTTTGTTGTAATTATATTAAAATAAAGGTTATTGTTTATTAAAATCAGTTTAATTTTTGTCTTAAAGGTTACTGTTATTTGTAGCTTTAAAAATAACGGTTAACGTTCGCAATTATTCATTCAAAATATCAGTTATCGGTTTTATATCGATACTAAATCTGTTATATGTTATATTATTGAATACGATATCTGTTTTATTTGTAAATGTGTCTGACAGTGGTTAGCGTTTCGAAATTCAGATCCGAAGAACTCGAGTTTGAATTCTACTCAAGTTAAAAAAATATATGAACTACCACATTGTGGCCTGTTATGATTGCAATTATAATTGCCATAATATGAGAGTTGAATATTATAATTTTTCCACTACCATTCAACAAGACTTTGCACTTTTTGGTCGTAGTAATACATTTTAAAGGTTACATGATAAACGTTCAAGTTTAGTATGAAAAAGAATAATCAATGTGCTACGTCTATAACAGCCGCAATCTGATTGGCTTAAATAGTGTTAAAAAATGATTCATTATTCACAAGTTTTAATGAATCATCTTATCTATATAGAAATATACACATAATATATATATTACCCAATTAAGATCGTGTAGTCGTAAATAAACATTATTAGTACCACTGATATGATAGTTATTTCTAATATATTAATAATTAAATTGTAATTATAAATACTACAATAACCAATTTATTCATAATACAACATCAGATAAATGGGTAGGTGGCTCAGTGGTATCGAGTCGGCCTGTGGATCTTGAGAACCCTGGTTCGATCCCCACAGCTGACAAACATTTTTCACCAATTTAAAAAATCTACCCCTGTGGCTCCTCCTCCACTAATATCTTTGGAGGCCGTTATTTGACGGCTGGTAACCGCACTTCACGCGAAAAAATAAATCACTTACCGAGATCTGCTTAGGCAGAATGCCACACCCAGTGATGGGTAAAAGGCGTGATGATATATTTATTTTATTTATTTATTTAGATAAATGACTGTTTGTAGTTTCAGCCAGTGGCACTAAAAATGTTCTTAATTTTGTATAAATTCTTTTTGTTGTATGGACCAATACTTCATATAATTTATACCCTAAAATTCCGAAAATATAAAAACACCCTGTATATTCAACGGCACTAATAATAGATATAAAAAAATATACCTACGTGTGAGTGGTACCGATTCCTGTGATAAATTTTCTTCTGCTCGTCTATAAAGCAAGCGTGCAACCAATAGACAACAAGCATTCTAAAATAATTCAATGTTAAAACTATGTAGAAAATGTGAGCATTGTGCAAACTGATATTATTCTTGTATCTTAATCTACTTTTGAAATGTGGTATCGTTGCCAAAAATAAATGGTATTGTTCGGTGTTGAATCACACCATGATGTACAGGACAGGACTCAGACATAAATGAGATGTATGAGCATCGAATCCGGTCGCGTGAATTATTTTGTTAGGGGTGCATTTGAAATGCCTTGTCCCACATTTCCAGGATACGGTGACATGGACTTGTCACTCATTCTTCAATGTTTTTATGCTTGTCATTTCGCCTGTTTTGACACTCGTGTTGCTTCGCAAATTTACCCAACAATTGCCATTCACTTTTTTCATTGCTACAGTGCATATTACTTTCTAGCTAATTAAATTACTAATTAATGACATTTATGACGTCATGTTCTATGTTGTATTTTCATATTACTTGGCTAGTTATTATTTATACTCGTATTTGGTGATATGTGCGTAAATAATATGTTGAAACATTTCCAAATTAATGTACTTTAAAAAAGATTTTAATTTGAATAATTTATCTGTAAAATAATGTAAGTCTAACGAATATAATATTTAAATTTTGAGAATAACATTTTTGTAAAGTTGTGGTTGGCAAGGGTAGTCAGGCTTAAGATTGAATTTTAGCGATTACTTCTTTGCATAATTAAAACAGTAACAAAAAGAAAAGTTATGCAAAGTAACAAAAGAGATATAATTAAAGATTAATAGCGGTTAAAATGAAAATATTGAGGTTGTACTAGGTGCAAATGTTGGCGTGATGATATGAGGAAAAATCGATGACCGCAAACACACTGTGTACTATACACCAGGGTTGTATTTAGGGGGAGATGTCCCGACAATATGGCTCAAGTTTTTATAAGCGGATATATACATAGCTTCATTTACAAAAGCGAACTTTTTCATTTTTATTTTCATTCAAAAATTCATACTTATAGTGTATAGTGTTTTTCAAGAATTCTATGTGAAGAAGATAGAACTTGCAGCCAAGTTTACACGCACGAAATTTACTTGTTAATTTTTCCTATTCAGATTTCTAGAATTTGAAACATAAAACGAGGCTAGGTGATGCCAGAGAACTCGGGTTCGATTCCCACAACCGATAAACAATTTTCACCACTTGAAAATTACCTCTGTGACTCCTTCTCCATTAACAGCTTGGGGTGCCGCTATTTGACGGCACTTCACGCGTATAAATATATCACTTTGCAAAATTTACTACTGCAGAGTGCAGTACCCAGTAATGGGTAAAAGGCGTGATGATATATATTTTATTTTATTTTCAAAGGAAGGATCCACGTGTCATGTGTATTATTTAAATTACTGGATGTGGCACTGTGCCGTATCAGATCTCAGTAAGTGATATATTTTAGTGGCGGTGGAATCTAAATGTGGTATTGTGTGAATGTTTAGGTTTGGTTTGGTTTTGTCTTAGATACGGTCCTGCATTGTACAATGCGCATTAGCCCTCAAGCGCTTAGCGCTTATCAGAACTTTAATTTCGTGTCATGTCGCCATACAGTGTAGTACCGACTAACGAATAACCCGAAACCATTTCATCATAATTTTCCGAAACTGTGGTTGTCAGGCTGCTTTCGCATGTCTTGCGACCGGTAACCGTAGCAATAGCGGTAACATAACGTAACGGTAAAGGTTCCCAGGGCGTTGCATCGTAACTAGAATTTTAAAACGACGCCTTGTCGAACATTTACCGTGCTCTATAATATCTCGAACGACGTAATTTTTCTACGAAATTTATAATTCATTGAGTCGGGCTCCAGTACGACGTTAGACGAAAACGAGAGGTGAAACTCGGCAACGAATAGGAAAGCAGAAAGGAAATTCCAGAGGCGTACAGAGCATCCTTAAATTTTCTCTAAAATATATTTATTTAAAACTTAAATACGGACAAATCTGCAAACTCTCGCTTGTAACGCCAGAGCACTACCCGTTGAATCACAACTGTCTAATAATAATTTATTATTATAATAGATAAATACAATATTATTGGCAGGAACGTATAATTTAAATAAATTTAGACTCATTGGATGCAATTTTTAATTTTGAGCGTATATTGTATGAAGATTTTTTATTAATATAACAAAAAGAAAGTAAACACCCATTAAATAATCGTAGCCAAGTAGATTTAACTTGTACCTAATAAGAGTATAGAAAATAAATAAATATTTGACGGCTGGTAACCGCACTTCTGCTACGACAGAGTGCCACACCCAGTAATGGGTAAAAGGCGTGATGATATATTTATGTATTTTATTATAATGAGAGTAAGAATGATGAAATTCTGGTGACGTGCGGCTCTGGCAGAAGTCGTCTCGTCTCGTCTGGCGTTGTTTATGTGTGCGTGGGTGGAGGTATAGCACAGCGCAGAAAAGTGGGGTAATATGAAATACCATTTTGTTCTTGCTATATATCTTCACTGGGAAAGCTCCAAATTCATTGCTTTCTTCGCTTATTTAAAAACATGTCTATTCGCTGTAATGTGTTGAAATTTACGGGCGTAGCTAACTTTGTTTCCACGCTTAATTTCAAATGTTTGAGGATTTTGAATAAAGTATAGTTTTACTTTACGAATTTTCACAACTTTTAAAGGAAACATTGGTTCTGAAACTTATACTCGACGCTTTTCAAGATAACCCATATTTTACTATATTTTTAGATTCTTCATTTAAATATCAACATTAGTTCTGAAAATTATACGTTGAAATTAAATAATTATTTATAGTTTACGAGGAAGTGATCTGTGACGTACTAATGGCAAATGGTCAGAGAAAGATACAAAATTGCATTTGTAACTAACCTCAAATTATACCACGTGATATCTGTCATCCGTTAGTTTCAATACTAAAGAACGAAGCATAGATTTCAAATAGAAAAAAAGAACAATTATAGACGGAATACTGAATTTCAAATTCAAATACAATGGCTGGTAGCACAAGCTCTGTTTTTGGGTGTTTTAAGAGCACGGTATTAACATGTTAGAGATAGCTAAAACATCCAAATACACTGCTTTTAAAACTGGCAAAAACAGAGCTTGTGCTACCAGCCATAATAATTATAAGGTTATATGTAGTTTTTATTATTATAGGACAACATAATATTTAATTTACTTATTTTATAAAATGTTTGTTTAAATTCGAGTACGGAAGTACTTCTATACAAAACCTCACAAAGAATGGTTGAATGTACTGTTTGTATGATTTCCCCATGTTCTTTAACATTTAGTTAGCATACAACACAATCCAGCAATTAGTACGTGACACTTGATGACGTCATTTGTATTCCAGGTGGTGGTGGAGTCCTCCACGTCCGCGTTGGAGTATGGAGACCTTCTCGTGGAAGACAACTCTCCAGTGAACCCGGACCTTCATTTCGATTCCCAGCTTATGCATCTGTATGTCATGACGGAGAGAAAGGTAATTAACTTCTTCTTGTACTTGGTGTTGGTGTTGTTATACTTTGTTGTTGGTTGTTTGAATGCAGTGGACGCTGGCTACAGAATTGGAAGCTAGAGGCTCGTTACTTCCTTAGAAATGAGGTTTTTACTTAATTGCGCGATGTGAGTTGATACTCATTTTGAATACGAACAGAGGAGTTGGTACAATTCACATTGTTGCCAACTGTTCCTAAATTATTTTACAGAATTCTTCAAATTTCATAAAACTGCAACCACTAACAGTAGTGCCAATTTTCTACCTTATGTAATTAATATTTTTTAAGATATGACCGGAATTCATAGGTCTCAGGTTCAAATCCTGGCGGTATTCATATTTTTCTCTTTTTAATTTTAGTCCTTACATAACATTAAACAATTGCACTAACTGCAATATTAATAGAAATTATTTTGATTCATATTTTACCTTAATTTATTTTTTGAAACATGTGAAAAACGTCGACAGGAAAGCACTTTTTCCACCATTCGTTCGAATGTCTCACGAGAATAGGCGAGCATAAATTCGAGTGGGAAAAATAATACTTTTCCTCTCTAGTTTGACAAACTATTATTACTAAAAATGTATTCTTCAAGATACCCTTTGCTAATTAAAAAAAAAAATTCTTAGAATTAGCACATCAAAGTGTTAAAGTACTTTTATCCTTTTTAACACACTATATACAAGGTGTTTCACAACTTAGAGCAAAAAATTAAAGGGAATATTCTGTACGACGTGCTGATCATGAAAGAAATTTTTTTTTTTAAATCGCAAAACTATTTTCCATGTTTCCCTGTCTAAAATGTTTCGTTGCCACTGCCACTGGGTGGATGATTATGTTAAAGTTATTAATTAAATAAAATTCTATTATAAATAACTGCTAATAATTGAATTATGTAATTATTCTTTCGTAGTTGATACCTACTTCATTGTTTGTGTTTAATAGGAAAGCGAATCCAGTGCAGTACTACAAAAATGTGTTAGATGCACAACCCTTAATTTTTCGAATTAAAAAAAAATTCTTTTTGTTTCATGATCAGTACGTCGTACAGAATATACCCTTTAATTTTTTGCTCTAAGTTGTGAAACACCCTGCATATTCAAATTTAGATAAAAATGTGAATCTATTTTTTAAAATGTTCATTTGTCGTATATAAATGCGTATTTACAATGATAAGTGATGTACCAATGACTCATAGATTTGCTTATAAACATAATCACTATATTCTACAAATAAAATTATGAAGTCTATTTTCATCTTAAAATGAACTTGGACTTTAAACATTGCAACGACTATAATATAAAGTTTTTTTACGCATTATCTCAGTTTCTCATTTTCTGTCGGCCATCTTAACAGTATACACGTGCAAAATTTCACCGATTTAAATATGTTTTTTCACATGTGGTTTATCTTGTTAAATTCACAAGTTACGTTACTTTTTACGTTTATGACAGTTGCTCATCAGTGAAGCTAATTTCAGCTATATTTAAAAAAATTGACAATGTGAAAAACAGATGTGTAACAAATTTGAAATACAGATAAACATAAACATAACTCTAGATCTTGTCGCAATAACATCGAGATTATAATTGCTAATTGAGATGGACTCTATTTTTTATAATTGTTATTATGAATCTGTTGTAGATTTCAACAATATAAATTGTAGGTAGTAACAACAATATTCATTAATATTTTTTTTCAATTCTTTGACGAATTGAGTGAAAACGAAAGAAATTTTTTGAAGATTTCTATTTGTATAGAAACATCTACTAAGTTTGTATTGCAAAACTTATATTTTCAAACCTAACATTTTAGTTTTCAGTAAAGTACGAAGTATATAAATATTTTGCTAGCTTCATGAATGAAAAAGTTTAGGAAGTGCAATGAATTTCTCGTGTTTTCTCATACAAATAACTTTGAAACATTTCACTAGCATTTTCGTTGGATTCATATTTTTATTTTATGAGGAAAATTAAATGTGCATATATTTTTCTTCTCTTTATTTGAACTCAAAACTTGAAAAAATATTTGTAAATACATAACACAAACATGTCGCCATTTTTTACTTTATCTTTATTTCATTTACAAGGCTATCCCTATTTTTAAGCTAATTTTCAATTTAATTTCTGTCGTCGCAAAATTAATTCTGTTTACTAATTTTAATGTAGAATTTTACAACATTTATTTGAAGCTTTTTTCTCTAAAATAATAAACAGCCAGGATATTATAGAAAGATGATTTTACATGTTAAAGTCCTATTGTGTCGTGGTCACTACGCTGTATGAGAAGGAAAATGAACATTTTGGAACTACGGAAAAAAATTCCTTCTCGCGAAATAGTGAGTTAAATTAGTTTTCCCTCTCTAGAGAGGAAAAAAATTTCAATGTTACAGGATGTTTTTTTTACAAAAAAAAACATTACAAAATTTAATGATTGACCAATTTTTATTAATTTTTTCATGCTAATCTGTAGATTAGGAACTTAATCCCAGTTATGGTACACTGTCCGTACTCACCGAGCCGCAATGTGGTAGTTTATATATTTTTAGCTTAAGTGGGATTCGAACTCGGACGTATTATTTTGATTCAAATAAATAAAATATTACTTTAAAGTTCGAATACAACTTTTTTTGAAGAATTTCGCGAAAGAAATGTATTCTTCTACGAGAGAAAAGCACTTTTTTCATTCAAGTTTGATAAATTACTGTTAAAATGTGTAGTATACGTTCTAATACAAAACATCAGCAACAATTTTAATTTTCTTATTTCAATTATGTGATAAAAAATTAGTGGCCGGCTGTGAAAATCGAATCCTGGTTTCCTCTTAATTTTCTCGTGTATGCAACAGAATAAATAAAAGGCTAATTCACTCGAATTTCCATAAAACTGCAAAAAAGTTATGTATGTAACCCAGATAGTTTTGAATCTGTCCGCATAAGTGTACATAATCCAGCAGGAGCTGCGGCACCAGCAGGAGTGTTTGTTTGCGAACCGATTTTGCAACTGTTCGATTTCTGAGCGATAGCGCTGTGCCCTGCTCGCGCTGTTTGCTCAACGTTGCAGCGAGTTTTCCTGATTCATGGCTCATGTTTGTAGAAGTGATTTTGCAGGAAACGCGTGGTTGATTTGACACGCGTGCGGCCTGCTTTGCACAGCCTTTGTTTCCTTGATTTGTGACAAATAATAAACATGTTTACTTACAAGGTGATGTGGATAGGTATAAGCCCCATAAGCCATACAATACGTGCATCAGGAATCGTGTATACTTCATTTCATTATCTTTTTTCTAGTCGTTATTTCTACTCACACGCTATAATTTTGTGCGATTTGTTTCAGTTCAATCATCATTTTGTTTACTTATGTTACTTTATACCATTTCACGTCGCCTTTTATTTTTTTACATATTTTATCATTTGATACTTATTATAAATAATAAAATACTGGGTGTGGCATTCTGACGTAACAGATCTCGCTAAGTGATATATTTATGTGCTTGAAATGCGGTTACCAACCGTCAACTCACGACCCTCAAAGATGTTAGTTGAGAATTTATTATAAATACAAAATTTAATATACCTCAGACACCATTTCAAATAAATGAAAACAGACTTTTATTCTTCTAAATAATTTGGGAAGCTATGAATTGGGGCTGTCATCATCCGAAAAATTTATCGGATCTACATGTATTCGGAATTCGAAAAATTCGGCATGCGGGTATCAAACCAGTATACAGAGAATCCGATCTCTGCAAAACGTATAAACCTCATCGTATATGCAAGAGTACTTAGTTTCAGGATAATCTAATATTTGTGGATCATATTGGAAAAATAATTAAATATTAACATTTTTAATACTGGCAAATATATATATATATATATATATATATATATATATATATATATATATATATATTTAATTTATTTAAAATGTAATACATAACAAGGTGACTAAAATGCATGATTGTTTAAAATTTTGATATAAAAACAATTAGTTTATTAGTATTGTCTACTTTTGTATGTTTATTGTCAGAACTATCAGATTTTTGGTTGAACTGACCAGATTCGGATTCGGATTTCTTCCGGATACTAGATATTTTAAAATCTGAACATCCGGATATTCGAAATCCGTTGACAACGCTGCAGTTAAATATGATCATTTTAGTTTTTATTATAATAATGAAATAAATATCCGAATATTTTCTCGAAAACCAAATTAGCGGGAAAGACGCCTTAAAGTCCGTATCGTTTCACGAACGACTTGTTAGGGATCCTAGTAAGTTAAGGCCACTGTCCTGACCGCCACCGCCGCCGCCCACTCAGGTGACCACTCAATCAACTTTGGTGTATCAAATTAGGCCGTCTCGCAGCTATATTGATCCGGAGGCGACCGAGCGGCGGCGGTCTGGCGGCGGTGCTGATGACGCTATCCAGACATCTGAAGTAGATTGCTCAGCGACTGTTGCTTGCGCTCAGAAGGACGATTTCTACATATACCCCCATTATGACATTTGATTTCTATTACATTAAAATTACTCCTGTCATTTAGAACAGTACTTGGTTTTCGTGTTGTACAGAATAGCAAATAAATAAATAAATGTGAATGAAATGAATGTGGAAGGTAGTATTGTCTCTGAGTAATGTTCCTGAAAGCAGGAGAAATTAAGTACAAAAGAAAGAGATTCAAAAACGAAAAAGGCATTGAAACCTCAATCGTATTATGATATCTTGACAGAACCTTGCAGACTTCAGCCTTCAGCCTACAGCGTTGAACGTTCAAGGCTTCCGCGAACCGAATTGAGACTCGTCCGATTGAAATTGATGTCCATCGCTCTGTAATCCCATCAGTGCGTCTACGTCTACGTTCCTTTTCCGTTCGACGTAACACTCCAGTCTTGTAACTAGCACTAATCGTGGATCGTGCTCACTACCTCATGACTGACCGATCGACGAATCGACGGTCGACGATCGACACTCGTCGACAAAGCCAACCCGCAGACCACTTACGGAATTAGCCGATACATTTGACAAAGCTGTGACTATTTGTAATTTGTTTCTATATCCGGCAGAGTTCGGACTGTCACCGCAATCCCTCGTTTATTGCTAATGCGTGATTGAATTCTAGATGACTTCAATCAAATTTCACGTTGTCCATCCGTAATCACTTTATTACTATATAACACACACATCCTCAATTACTTTATCGTAACGAAATTGCGCTATTTTCACAAATGCTTCAAATTCAAGTGCTACAGATTATTATTTATCCCTTCTCTACTGAAAATCACATCTTTTTGCACTACAGGATCATATGGGCACAGTGTTTCTAAAGGAAAGAAAATACAGACTCCGATTTCTATATTTTCATTTTATTTATTATTGTTATTAGAAATATATGCAGGCGAGGTGGCCGAGCGTGTTAAGGCACATCTCTTAGCATACTGTGACGTCACCCGAGCCAAGGTTCGTCAGTTCGAATCCGCCTGCCGACAATGTGTGATTTGTCGTAAAATATAAAAAAATACAGTTACATGTATTTATCACACTCGGGCGCTATAAGCTAGTCACTTATACGCCTTAAATAATCTGACTAAAGAAACCGGCAGTACGGCAGTGTAAAAACTGCGGCTCGGTGTGCCCGGCCCCTATGTTCCGAAACGGAATGATGGGACTCATTATTATTATATTAGAAATATACACATTGGCTATGTCTGTCCCCACTGCCAAAAGATATGATTTTTAGTGTGTGTGAGATATTTATTGTCCACTTGCCACTTCTACATTCACCGTGAGAACTGTTGACACACGCGCCCAGCAATCACAAGCAAGCGCGTGTGCAATGTGCCGATGTGCCGATGTGCAGGTATGCGTAACTTGGCACCCTAATTAGCCCAGCCAACACCATACGCCATATGCTAATTCCAACTGTTGTGCTAACTTTCCTAACAAACGTCAGACGAACAAACGAACGGCAAACGCCAGGACGATGCGTAACGTAAGTTCACGCAACTTGCTTTCGCTAGCTGCCTGCGTTCGAATCAAGCCGGAATGAGGGAGAACGTTTTTCATTGAGTTTATTTTCGACGTATAGTCTGTTACGGAATTTTAATTTTAAACGAGATTTATGTTGGAATGCGTGAGATGAAACACGTGCCGCGTTTGGCTAAAGACTCGGATGGAATGAACACAGCTATTGATTTTCATCGAACTTGTTACTTAGGATTATCACTTATTGAGAGCTGCTGCAACAAAAATGTATCATAATAATATTAGTTGTTTTTCACGTCTAGTGATTTTAATTTTACTGTTGTGTTGTTTCAAATATTTAATTTGCAAAATACGAATTTTCGTATAAATATTCAATGTTTACTTAGCACTGTAATATTGGATTTTTCATTTTAATTAATTTTTGGCCAAACAGTTTTTCATCGGTAAAATATATGTTTTCGAAAATATTTTTAAAACGAACAAAACTAGTAATGGTTTCGTGATTTGTTCACTAGCTAAAAATTAATATGATATACTCATATGTGTCGATCTATTTGTTTTATATTACTACATTTATATATTCATTGCCAGTTGTTGGTTAAAATGCTTATTTTAAGGTTTCTAAATTATAAATAAATAAACAATTTAGTTATTTTTCAATTTGTGCATCAGCTGTGAAATGAAATGAAAACAAATAACATAGTTTCGTAGTTGAAATACGAGTATAATGAACAAAACAAATTAATATACTGATCACATGTCATCGATACAAACAGCAAACACAAAACGTTATAAAAAAATTGCACAGACACCAAAATAACGTTCGCAGAGTTGGCAAATTCTCTTATTGAAATATTTCGCGAAAAGTAAAAGTCGCGATGAACAAATTTACACATTTTTATTAGTACTGAATAAATATTCGCTGTGCTGTTTGAAGTTTGCTGTCTTCTTTTTTAATCACTTTCTATTTGTTAATGAATGAAGTTTAAATATTTTAACAAGAATTCTATTTTTATTAAAATTTAATTATTACTAAGAATTAAATTAGTATACTTTTAGAAAGTGATGTAGATCACTATTTCAATCGCAAAGACAAATTGTTTCCGTATTTCTTTTGCCGCGAGGGTAAAAATATGTAAGAATCTTAAAATGATCATGAATACATTCAGTCGTGGAATAAGTCCTGATGCACCGTTTTTGACTGCGGGACAGAAGACCAGTTGCATCAAATGGAGCTTCATAAAAAAGTCATCTATCAATCATTTCCCGCACGAGCTGAAGCTTCAGCTCTCTAACCCTCGGGTTCGAGGTTCTAGGTTCGAGCTTCCCTCGCTACGAGCGCTGCTCAATTGTCCGTTCAATTCTTCCTGGATGAGCAGATCATCTAGGTTTTATTCTGTCCTTTAACTGATTTCCTGCACGGCTCATCGTGCTTACATAAACATGGAGATTCCATCGATGTTATTCTTACAGACATTCGTTCAAAAGTTTTAACCGCCTGCTATTATTTCCTAAAAAAACTAAAGTAATAAATATGATTTTTTGCTTAACAACTACACATGTATGTCAAGTACATGTGTGAGAAGTTCAGTAAGAAAATATTTGATTTTCGATTTCATTTTGAATATAGTACAATTAACGCTACAAGAAAAGTGTTGGTAAAACAAATGCAGGTATTCAGTCGGCGTCCTGTTCTCTTTTCTGCTCGTGAACGTTGAACGTTGTGAAGAAGATGTTAAAGAGGATAAGTAAAGTTAGCAAAGTGCTATTGTGAAACCAGCAAAGCAGGAATTTACATTTTATGTGTGGGCGAAACTTGACTAGGGAATTTACATGTAGGCGCAGAGACAGTACGACTACAAGTAGTTAAAAATCAGAAAAACTACAATGAATTGCAGCCTATTTACATTGCTCACTTTCAATTTTCTTTTATAAAGAAATTCATTCACATAACTATGAACTGGAGCTGAGATCCAGTAAGTCATTTCAAGTTTCCAAATGAGTTATTTTATTATGCTGGATAACTTTCATTCAACGCGAAAATATCTTATAATAAAATATGTAACAAGACTGCATTGTATACTCGTACAATTTATTCAATGAAAATATTATAAAGATATTTTTACGCGCGCTATATACAACTTTATTTAGTATTTTACTATTCTAGTTGAGGAGTTGTACAGTTACATATTGTTCATTCTTCTTTCTCTATTCTACATTTTTATTTTCGAGTTGACGCGTTCAAGTTGTTATAATTGAATTTCCTGTTGTGCAGAGCAGTAAATAATAAAAAAAGAGTGTTGAGTCTTTAGCAATATTGTAGGTAACGTTCGTGTTTAGCGGAACTCTAGAATCGGGAACTCGAAAAGAATATGATCAATGAACGCCCTCGCACCGGCACCGGCACCGGCAGCGATGGTGTTACACGACGTCTGGTCGCGCATGCGTCGCCGTCAGCCGCGCCTTATCGTGCGTGGGTGCGTGCTGCGTACAATGTTCCTGATTCCTGCATGTGAATGTGCTGGTGAGATAGAAGAAATACTTTTGTTAACTTGAAGAGATATTGATGTTGCTACTACTGCTAACGCAACTACTTATACAACTAATCATCCTTAGTAGTAAAGTTGACAATGTTTAAATGACTCGTTAGACGTGATAATGCTGTACACGGTAGACGTATTGAAATCTGTGAAAAATAGTTTGGTTTGGCTAGCTGCTGATGAATTTTGCATTTTAATCTGACGTGAATTTGTGGCAATCAAGTTGTGGTCACAAGTTTGCCGACGCCCGTTGAACGCCAGGAGCGACAATAGGGCATTGCAGGCGGTAGTTTATTAGCTTCCACTTTCCAGGAAGCAGGGAAAGTTCTCCTAGTCTCCTGTTTTCCTGCTCTTGATAGCTCCTGGAAACGTTTAAACGCGTCTGGAGACATAACTTTGAATTTCTAATCAAAAATTTATTGGTCCGATGGAATTTGATGGCCTTTAACTTGCAAAGTTTTCATTAAATACGGTATTAGAAATGCTCTTTGAGTCACACCAATTATTTACTTCCTACGTTCGTATTTAACCAGAATATTAATTCACTTCAAGGATAATACAACAACATTTATTCATTAAATTCATTTCGTACAATTTCGCCTCACCCTCAATTTCACGCATCTTTTATTCGATCTAAGTTTTCTGTTTGAGAATACAGTGTCAATCGCAGACAATACAGCGTATTGTTTCTAGCTTAGTTTTTATAGCTCGCAAGTAAAGTGTAGCTAATGAGATTGAGATTCTCAGCTGTAGCATAAATTCAGTGGCATTCAAATTGAACATAAGCCAGTTTAATGAAATTATGGGTCAGTCTAGCGACAGAAACACGGTCGTTTCACTTTGATAAAAACAACATTCAGTGCTAAGCGCTGAGCGCTGAGCACTGAGCGCTCGAAGAGGAAGTTTCGCGAAATGTGAAATACTCGTACGTCGTTCGTTGGTTCGTTCATTCGTTTATTCGTTGCTTTGCTAGGCACGTTTATGGCTTACCACTACGCGAGTAGAGTGTGCCAGGCCTAAACTAAAACGCCCACACGACCAAGTATAACTTTATTCGTCCATTATTCTCCATTTACATAACTTATGAATTGCTTCTTCAAGCTGTGAGCTTGGTGATTACGCCAGCACGTAGATTGAAATCTGTGGGCGGAATACACTAAACATTGCTATAATTATTCCTGGCTTTGTGTAAATACCGCTGTAGAAAAATTACACATACCACATACATGTACAAAACTAGTTTATTCAACTGAAATGTTACCTATATATGAGATTTTTCTATTTTTCTTTACTGACTTGCTACAAATACACCGTATTCATAATGGAGTTCAATTTCTATCTATTCATAAATCCTCGATCGAATCCTATTACTTACCAGTACATATTTCTGTCTAGTGTGTTTACGTACCCAAAACTTTCAGTTCGTATTCCTACGTAAAAGCTAACGGATGCTGAGATGGTTTTATTTCAACAGTGTTCAATTTTAATTCTGTAATTTTAGCAAGTAATCTACAAAAGAAATGTTGTTTTGACGGTTGAAATGTAATAAGTAAAATTAGTATAATTTATTAAAACTCTATTGTAAAAAAGATAGTGTATGCAACTCGTATTAAAAGTGTGTTAATAAAAAATATTAAATAAACACTTGGCAAAGTCTCACAAAATTCAGCCTCCAAGTCACCTTATGAGGCCATCGTCAGAGGCCGGCCAGCACAGTTAGTAACCATAGACACGTTTCGCTCTTATTAGAGCTCATCAGTATGGTATAACTCACTTCTTCACCTAGAACAAAGTTCACGTGAAGAAGCTGGTAACGAAGAACTGTGCCAGCAGAGAATAAGATCTCTAACAAACGGTAAGATGACATGAGAGTTCTGTCGAACCAGTAATGCCATCTACCGAAAAAAGAAAAAGCTACGCAATAGCAATTTAAATAACAACAAAGACAAAATTAATTGTCATCCATACACTTGGTGAAACTAGGTTTAATAAAAAATATTAAATAAACACTTGGCAAAGTCTCACAAAATTCAGCCTCCAAGTCACCTTATGAGGGCATCGTCAGAGGCCGGCCAGCACTGTTAGTAACCATAGACGCGTTTCGCTCTTATACCTAGTTTCACCAAGTGTATGGATGACAATTAATTTTGTCTTTGTTGTTATTTAAAAGTGTGTTTATTGTATTCGTGAGTTTGTAGCACGAGCCAAGTGACAATTTTAAAACTCGTTGCGTAAATACGTAACTATTTTATTTTTGCCTTAGAATTTTGGAAATTAATTTATGTGTATCGTAAGACAGAACAAGGTTGAAATAATAATTGCCGTTTGCGCATTCAAATCTCGCTGATTTCAACCACTAAAAGAATTCGATTATAGTTGAGATGAAGTTCCTGTTGTGCAAAGTAACAAATAAATTCCATAGCTCGCAGTGGTCTCTAGTTGATTATGAACAGGCCTGAATAACTAGAGCGTTAGTGTGACCGGATTTCCATAACTTATGCCCCTTCTTCAAACTGTTCGTTTAGCACTTAGATTGAAATCCTTGTTGAGGTACACAGGAACAGGGCATAACAAGGACACCATCATGCGGTTTATGGCGTTTAATTAATTGAAATATCTTATCCTGCATCTCCTGCTGTATTCCTCGTTCCGCTTCTCGCTGCTCGCTGCTCTTGCATATTCAGTGGTTGCACGTGGAATATTGTTCATCGTTAGAATGTTAGAAGTGTGCAGATGATGACAGTAGAGTTAGTCAAAGCTTCTGAAGTGAATGTCATCATCATCAATTTTATTATTCAATGGACTTCTATACCATTATCCAAATAACAAGAATTAATGATAAAAACATTCACTACAGAGCATTTCAAAATAATGAAGTATACAAAAATTATGTAAATGTTTAATCATCTTCACATAGTTTCTAAAACTGTTTGTCGTACGCTGGGCCGCAGCAAGGGCGGCAAAATTTTGAGGGCGTGAAATTATGCACACACTTAAAAATTAAACTAATTTCAAACCTGTAATCTGTAATATGTAACAAAAAGTACTTAAGTAACTATTTGGCACAGAACATGGCCTGTGTTTCAAAATCACGTGTGTGTCAGTCAGTATACTCTATGGTCAGTACAGTATACTGTATACGCGTAGTCCGTCTTCTTTCTTTATGTTCCCCTTCGCCTCTCCTCATCACTAGATAGTCTAGTATGCACTAGACACTGCGCTCGGAAATTTTATATTAAAATTATGGCCCTAGACAACGGTTTAGAAACTGAGTTTAAAGAAGAAAAGAGAAGATGATGCCTGGAGAAATCTGTGAAGATGAAGCATTTGGTTTATCACAGGAAGAACATTTTCGAGTTTCTCTTATAGAAATACTTGGCAGAATTCTAAGTGAAATGAGCAACAGATTTGATGCATTGAAAGATGTAAATAGTAAATTTGGTTTTTGAGTGACTCTCAAATAAACGAGAAGGATTCAAAAGATTTTCAAATTAGAGCTAAAACATTGGCTGATAGTTACTCAGAAGATCTAAACAAAGAGGAGCTGATTAATGGAATCGAAAGTTTTAAATACCATGCCCTTGAAATGGACAGTAGTTTAAAAAATGCCTCAGCACACCTGCAAGAGGGCTACCCAAATATAACAACAGCTCTGCAATTATTCCTTTCTCTTCCAGTCTCTGTTGCATCAGATGAAAGGAGCTTCAGCAAACTAAAATTAAAAAAAAATTATTTAAGAAGCACAGCCAAACAACAGAGATTCTCATATCTCATATCAATTGAATATCAAAGGGCGTCATCAATCTCATTTGCCGAAATAATCAAGACTTTTGCAGCAAAAAAATCAAGAAAAGTCAAATTTATATAATAGTGTTATATATAATATTTTCCTGCGGTATAATATTTTTTTTTACATGAATTGTTTCGTTCTAATTTACAAATAAACCGTACTTATCAACTTCAGTTCCATCATAATGGTATATAACATCCCAAATATTTTTAAATAGGACTAAAAATTATTTGCAAATTACAAGGGGTTGAGTGGGGCATGGGGAGCGGCAAAATTAGGTCTTGCCCCTCCTGGAAAAATGTGTAGTTGCGGCCCTGGTCGTACGACTCGTGTACTAGCATATTGTATATATGTTAAAATATGTAATTTAATTTCCTTTTCTTGGATTTCCAATTACTATAAAATTTTCAACATATTCAGAATATTTCTTAAGAATTAACGTCAAAAAATGTTCACTCATAGTTATAGTTTATCATGTAGATTCATAAAAAAAATATTGAGGTGTTGAAGTCAGTAAGACTCTCCCAACCTATTTTTGCAGCTATCGCGATTGCATTTACATATACTGCAGTCAGAATGCGAATAATATAGTGTACAAAATATTAATTAAAACAATGTTGAAATGGTAAATGCGTGATTTTTGTTCATTGTAAAAACAGAATTATAATTTTTTTGTATTTTGTCGGTTTCAGTAACTTATTAACGAGGAATAATGTTGACAATTGCATGTGCAGTTGCAATGCGAACCACACATAATAAAATTGAATTCCGTTTTAATAGATAGCAACGCGTAAAACAATAATCTGATTTTCCAGCGATGCTATTGTCATCATGTTTCTATTTTTCTATTATCTTTTTTGAAGTCCGCATTATGTGTTTTTAATTTCGTTGCGAGTAAATACTAATGAATAGGTTTCGAATGAAATAAATTCCGCAAGGAAACATAAGAATTATAAATGAAGAAGAGCACGCAGAAAGATTAGTGGTATTTGTGCGTCAAGTTATTTTGACAAACACTTCTCTTGAAATAATTTCGGTGTAAGCCCATGATTAACACGGTCCATGTCACTGTCATTTTGTAAAATTCATCATTTTGGAAAATATCTACGCTCTTTACAAACCAGTGGTGGTTTGTCAAATCGGCATCAATTAAGTCTGCCGGCATTATTCATTTCATTATGTGGTCGCTGTTGTTTCTCTGTCATTATGTTATCACTATGTTTCTCTCGTTCTCTTCTGTTTGTCGCTTTTGTTTCATAAATTAACAATAATTTTACACCAATTTTACTGTCAAACAATTACACCACACTTTACAAAAATTATTTCATTTCATTAATAAATATATCATCACGCCTTTTACCCATTACTGAGTGTGGCACTTTCTCGTAGCAGATTTCGATAAGTGATATATTTCTTTGCGTGATGTACGGTTATCAGTAAAGCCCGGATTTTTAGGCAATTGCCTAGAATCAAATTTTAATATACTTCAGGCAATTTCGTTTTTCTATACATAGGCAATATGTTTACGTGTAATGGAAGATTTTTTTTTTCGTGCCTTAGGGCCTATTTTTTCTATATTTTGGTTATTGTGCCTATTTTACCTTATAGAACCTATTTTGCCTATTTTAACTTTTATTGACTAATTCAGCACTCAACATAGTATTTCAGCCTAACCTATAATATTTAAAGTATTTACTTAAATCAAGTTTTTGTGTGTGAATTTAAAATGCCGAAAGAAAAAACGTGTTTTAGTCAAAATTTTACGTGGCAATTCAATTGTGTTTTTGCCATTAATCAATGGAGCTGAGGTAACTTTAGACGATATGGCTAAATATAAGAATGCCCTTGTCACATTTTGTGATGTCTAACGAAGTTTTCAGCTTACAAGCAAGTTCTGACTGACCGAAGACAGTCCCTTTCCGAAAATTTCATTGAGCAATAGCTCGTAATATTATGTGAATCAAAGTATACTACATAATTTGAATTTGTATAATAGTTAATAAAATGAGAACCCTACGTTATTATTTTATTAATATTTTTCAGATTGCGTTAATTTTTCTTTAAAATGATGTTTTTTTTTCTAATGAAGAGTAGATACGAGTACCAATATTAGAAAAAGGATTAGTTTTTTTTTTAAACAAATTATTTACATTTAGGCTGCCTAAAATTCCGCCTATTTTAGAGTAATTAACGGCCTATATGCCTGCTTATTTGGGTGTTTTTAAGTGCCTAAATATCCGGGCTTTTGTTATCAGCACTCAAGTCGCATCCCCAAAGATTTTAGTGGAGGAGTAACCACAGAGATAGTTTTAATGTGGTGAAAATTGTTTGCCGATTGTGGGAATCGAACACTGGTTCTCAAATCCACAGGACTACCCGATACCACTGAGCCACCTGCCATTTCATAACTATTATTATCAGTTGTAATGGCGAGGCACTAAGTTTGGAATTTTACTATGGGGTAGATGGCTCAGTGGTATCGAGTCGGCTTGTAGATCTTCAGAACCCTGGTTCGATCCCCACAGTCGAAAAACCATTTTCACCAAATTAAATCTACTCTTGTGGCTCCCTTCCACTAACATCTTTGGGGCCGTGAGTAGTAATCAGCCAAAGATCTGCAATTGCAGATTAGGCATACGGAACCTTTTACAGATTGTTTCATTCATTTACAATAATTATTACAGGCCTAATTAATTTTTAAAATTCACGGATAATATTTTCCAAACATATTTATTTATTTATTTATTTATGTTACGCTGTACAACAGGAATTTAATCCCAATTACAGTACAGGGTCCGCACTCACCGAACCGCAGTGTAGAAGTTTACATAATTTTTAGCTTCAGTGAGATTCGAACTCGGGATCTCCGGATTCGAATTCCGTATCGCTATGTACACCACCGTACTGAAATATATAGTAATACTTCGGATGGATAAAGAATATTCTAGTCACAGCGTGAAAACTACATAATTACTATGGATAGTATTAACCGTGAAACACGCGTCCTAAGTAACAAGCTCGGCATGGCAGTTCGGCGATCAGCAATAATTTTTATTCCTGTCGAGCCCATAGAATCTCAGTTTGGTATTCAATCCCGCTACACTTAGTCTCAATGCAGGCCGTCTCTACCCCTGTAGAATCGGTTGCCAGACTTCATAATTTCATTGATATGCGGGTCTATGTTTTAGAATATAATTTTTTTTAACCCTTTGCACTCCAGCCTAATAAGCAATAGTAGGAACCAGTAACTCCAAACAAATGCAGATCACACACATTGGAATGCAAACGTAAACACTTTTGATTATCTAAGACTTAAGAGCGCTGAGTGAGATAAACAAGCGTGTCGCAAATGCGGCGACAACGGATTTATTCCTAACATACGAAATGTCGCAAATGCGGCGACAACGGAGTGCAAAGGGTTAATTTTTCGAAATATATTTTTAAAATAGTTACGATTCGTCCATTATTCAAATTATCATAATTCAAATACTGATAAAATACTATCCCATAGGGTTATTATTTCCCATGTTATTCGTGTATGGCATAGTGTAACTAACATAATTTATTTCTAAGTAATATTGTCCATCTAACAAAATCTGCAGTTTTTGTGGTTCTTCTTTTATTAATTTATATTTGGGGGTACGTACGTTACAGCTGGTATCTGAAAATATATCCGAAATAGATATAATGGTTTGATGATAAATTTATTTATTTTTAGTGTCTGTATTGTATATTTTTATTTTATAGCTTATTTATATATTTAATTAAAACAAAATATTCAAATACATTTTTAGCTTAATGGTTTTTTTTTTTATAATTTAGTAAATAAAATAAAATTCTTTCGCATATAAAATGTTTCCAGCAATTTTCATTTTAATACTATTCAATTTTTATAATCCAAATTGTATATTTATTTTACTGATTAAAATTCGTTGTCTATTTAAACGTTTTCAAAATTCTATATGCCAATTATTTTTAACAATATATTTAATTCTTCAATATTTACAGATATTAGAAATACTTTTAGAACAAATATATAATTTTAATAAACATTTTCCGTTTTTTTTTTAAACAAGTGAATTAATGTATTTGTTTATTTATTAATAAAAAACATGAATAGTTTCTGTACCATTTCAGGACTATATTATATATATACAGGGTGTTTCGCAACTTAGAGCAAAAAATTAAAGGGTATATTCTGCTGATCATGAAACAAAAAGTTTTTTTTTTAAATCGCAAAACTATTTTCCATGTTTCCCAGTCCAAAATTTTTTGTTGCCACTGCCACTGGGTGGATGATTATGTTAAAGTTATTAATTAAATAAAATTATATTATAAATAACTGCTAATAATTGAATTGTGTAATTATTCTTTCGTAGTTGATACCTGCTTCATTGTTTGTGTTTAATAGGAAAGCGAATCCAGTACAGTACTACAAAAAATGTTTTAGGTTTACAACCCTTAATTTTTCAAATTAAAAAAAAAATCTTTTTGTTTCATGATCAGCACGTCGTACGGAATATACCCTTTAATTTTTTGCTCTAAGTTGTGAAACACTCTGTATAAGAACTGTTTTAAAGAGAAACAAAAGAAAAAATATAAATGTTCCATTTAAAAATATAAAACGGAATATCATTGCGCGAAAATGTAACACCCAGTAAAAATCTTGTATTGCATGTATGTGGGCATTTTAATTTAAAATAAACTTAAAAATAATACCAATGACCCACTTTGTATAGTGCAGTTTTTATACAAAGTTAATCATATATTTTATGCACTTTCCTCAAATTTACTCTGACAATTGACAGCTAGATAATGTTAGATTAGATTATTACAGCTTGGATCTGACGTTTGGCATATAACATTAAACTTGTAAATGTATATGTAAGTAATGTCTTTGTGTGAGAATCAAATGAGTGACTTCAGACTCAAAGAACCAGGAATTTAAAGAAAATTATGGATTGGATTATTTTCATAGCAATATTCATATGAAGTGCCATATTTCCAAAAAAAATCGATAAGTTCACTAATTATAAAAGTTTGAGAATCCCTGGTACTAGTACACGGTATTATCGAATAAAACAAGTGAAATCGTGGTTTTATTTGCAACTGGTGCGTAGCTTCATAGCCGCGTGTAGCGTTCCCCTACTTGTTAAATGTTTGTGTCGAAATTTTACGAAATAATTAGTTCCATCTAGTCAAACTGACAAAATAACAACGGTATCATTTCACAAAGTGTCAAAAGAACGTCATGCATTTTCAAATAATGGGAGTTTCTGTCAAGTAGATAATTATGTGAATTATAAACGACAAAATGGCGCGCAGATCAGATGGAACCCAGTCGAAGAAAACAAAGAAAATATAGTCGCGCAACAAGTTCATATTATATATATATACAGGGTGTTTCACAACTTAGAACAAAAAATTAAAGGGTATATTCTGTACGACGTGCTGATCATGAAAAAAAAAAGATTTTTTTTAAATTCGAAAAATTAAGGGTTGTTAACCTAAAACATTTTTTGTAGTACTGCACTGGATTCGCTTTCCTATTAAACACAAACAATGAAGTAGGTATCAACTACGAAAGAATAATTACACAATTCAATTATTAGTATGGGGTAGGTGGCTCAGAGGTATCGAGTCGGCCTGTGGATCTTGAGAACGCTGGTTCGATCCCCACAGCCGACAAACATTTTCACCAATTTAAAAAATCTACCCCTGTGGCTCCTCCTCCACTAATATCTTTGGAGGCCGTGATTTGACGGCTGGTAACCGCACTTCACGCGAAAAAATATATCACTTACCGAGATCTGCTTAGGCAGAGTGCCACACCCAGTGATGGGTAAAAGGCGTGATGATATATTTAATTATTTATTTATTTCAATTATTAGCAGTTATTTATAATAGAATTTTATTTAATTAATAACTTTAACATAATCATCCACCCAGTGGCAGTGGCAACGAAAATTTTGGACTGGGAAACATGGAAAATAGTTTTGCGATTTAAAAAAAAATTCTTTTTGTTTCATGATCAGCACGTCGTACAGAATATACCCTTTAATTTTTTGCTCTAAGTTGTGAAACACCCTGTATATATATTGCATAGAAAAGTAATGTCATTGTCTAACAAAATTAGTAATCATAAAGACATGCAATCAAGTAAGATAATAGATAACAGTGATCCTTCCTCACATCACA